>OY751401.1:2651666-5303333 GCA_963565295.1 Epirrhoe alternata
TCTAGGGTAAGTGGCCATTTACACGATACCATTCTAGCATCATCATCATCATCATCATCTCAGCCTAGTGTCCACTGTGAACATAGGCCTCCCCCATCGATTTCCACAGCGATCGATCTTGTGCAGCCTGCAACCAACGGCTCCCAGCAACCTTTACCAGATCGTCTTTCCATCTAGTGGGGGGCCGTCCTCTGCTGCGATTTCCGGTGCGTGGCCTCCGCTCGAGAACTTTTCTGCCCCAACGGCCGTCAGCTCTACGAGCTATGTGCCTCGCCCACTGCCACTTCAACTTGCTAATCCTGTGGTCTATGTCGGTGACTTTAGTGCGTCTACGGATCTCTTATTCTAGCATACCATTACATTATTAGCCAGGGTATTAGCTCTGCCTCCGTCGAGTGTGAGGGGTAAAACGGGACCTTATTGCTAAGACTCCCCTGTCTGTCTGTCTGTCGCCAGGTTGTATCTCATGAACCGTGATAGTTAGACAGTTGAAATTTTCACAAATAATGTATTTCTGTTGCCGCTATAACAACACTAAACAACAGAATAAAATAAAAAAACGCTCCCATACAAACGTAATTTTTCCGCCGTTTTTATAGATAATTGTACGGAATCCTTCGTGCTCGAGTCCGACTCGCACATGGCCGGTTTTCAAATGATCAACATAGTTTTTTGCCGAGTTGGAAATCGGCCGTAAAGAAATGTAATTCTCGTCTCATTTCACGAAACGCACTTAAAAATGTCTGCTGTAGCAAATCTCTAGATTGGAAGTAAATCGAATCACTTTAGAATCTGAATAAAAGCTTGGCTTCTCGATAAAACTGTGACTGATAATGACGGCCGTTTTATTAGAGAAAAATACATAGACATTGTGCATAAGCCTTGTACGGACTAGGCGTGCACGCGTTCTAGGCTCACGCGCTCGTGATCTAGTTTGCTTAGTCGTTCGTGAAATCGTGATAGATCGTCGAAGTTACGCAACGTTCTGAGCCATCAGTAAGTAGATGGGTGACGTTAAATGATCTGACCCCCTTACGCACTAGCGGTTGAACCGTGCCCAGTGGTTCAAATTTTAGTACAATTTTGTGGCGGTTAGGTGCGTACAATGACAAGTGGTTGCATACGAAAACTAGAAAAGCGGCCCGCCACGTGGCTAGCCGCCCCGCGGTTCAACCGCTAGTGTAAGAGCGCTCAGTGCCATGAAGGTGGCCAATTCAAATACATTTATTGCCAGAAAAAGAGCACACATACAGAAATACACATACAGCCTTAAATCTCTTATGGTCGTAATGTAGCGGAGAAAGTATTTTACAGGAGTTTTTGTAATTTTTCAAAGGTGGCAGACGCCAACTTTTCTTTATTTTACAGTGTCGAGGGAATAACTGTGAAGCTAATGTAAGTAGCTTTTGACATGAATTTCTGACCTATAACTATGGTGGAAATATTCTTGTAATCTATACATTAGTAGTAACTAGGTACCTACTCAAAAAAATGTAAAGTTATTTAAGGTGCATCTACACCATGTGATTTCAACCAAAACGATATCTTTTTTAATTTTGAAAGTGTTAAACCACACTTAGGTATTTCATTGTGAAATGAAGTCTTATCGAAATTTTCGATTCCAACGATAAATGTTCCGTGGCCGAGCGGTAAGGCACTCCGGCTTTAGGAGGATCGTCTGCGAATCTTGTCGAAATTGAACATTTTAATAAGACTTTTCATTTCTCAACAAAACGATATCTTGCACGGAAATTTTTCACGTGTAAACGCTTATCGTATGCGATTTCTCATAGCGCGACGCTTGTCGGCACGTTCAATGCGGGGCTTAGCGAATCGTACGAAAAAACGCATCGTGCAAATGCACCTTAAGACCCCTCGCAGCCTGCAGACTTTCTATCGGCCGATAGTTGAGACGGGCTATACTTCTCCATACTAATTACGAGCCGAAGTATATTCCGTCTCAACTATCGGCCGATAGAAAGTCTGCAGTCTACGAGGAGGCTTAATCTTTGTCACTTAGGTTTCATTTTTTATTTTTGTCATATTAGTGTCACAAGTTTTCATGCTACAAGACAGTGAACGGCGACTTCAGTCGTGGCGGTGGCTACTTCAACCAGTGGTATCCTCAAGAAGATGGGTAGCTTCCACGATTTCTTGGTGTTTAAATACCATTAGAATATTTTGTTAAAACGTTTATATAAATTTATTTATTCACAAACTTAGCTTTAACATCACAGTAAACTTCGAAATCGTTAACAAGAAGGTACGTACACATAGTAAAAATTATTGTAACTTCACACTTAGGCTCAATGCACATTGAATTGAGCCTTAGGGATCGCTAAGGATTCTATAATGCATCCCTAATGCTGATCGCACATATGTCCGCGTCATACGCGCCGCAGACAAAACCCTTGTTTTACAATCATGGTAAATCTCATTTTAGGTAAGTAGGTTTCTATTTTAGGTTATTCTGCCGTTGAGATGGGCGTGATGCTAAGCTCTACCACAGAATACAGCCTCTACATATTCGTCGATGATAGACGAATGCCGACAGTCAAGAACGTGTAGAGGGCCTCATCGCCTGTCATCTTTTATCCAAATAAAAGTTCGGCGAATAGGTAGTTCGGCAAATAGTTCGACATATGTGTAGAGGGGCATTAAAATGAATAAAACGACTATTGTGATACAAAAGCCTGACTTTATTTCATTTTATTTCGAATATTCAACGTTTTTCTCTACCGGGAACTCTCTCTATTTCAATCCATGCTATAAATAATCTTGACCTTTGCGTGGTTCAGGATTTCCGGTGTCAAGATAACAAGTTACCCAGCATAATTTTAAAAATAAACTGTAATGCCGTTTTCTAATAACTTAATTTAATGTAAAAACATTAGGTAGTTAAGTTTTGTGTGTAAAAACATATCACGTAAAAGCGAAAATAAAGATGAAAGTTTGTGAATGAGTATGTTTGTGTTTCAATCATGCCTAAACCAGTGAACCGATTTTTTTTATGGACGAGGGGGCAAACGAGAATGTGGCACACCTGATCGTAAGTGATTACCACCGCTCACAGACAGCTGCAGCATCAAGAGGCACTGCAGATGCGTTGCCGGCCTATGAGGTAGGAATAGGCTCTTTTCTTGAAGGCGCCTAAGTCGTATCGGTCTGGAGCACACTGAATCCACAAGAATTGATTTGGATGAAACTTGGAATAGGTGTACTATGGAATAGCATATAGGCTATTCAAACTGTTGGTACCACGCGAGCGAAGCTGCGCACAGTAGCTAGTCTATAATAGCGCTCGTGGTCGTGCTTGCTTAGTCGTTCTTGATAGATCGTCGAAGTTAAGCAACGTTCGAAACGGTCTGTAAGTGGATGGGTGACCGCTAGTGGCATTTTCATCTGAGCGCTTCCGTGCTTCGGAGGGCACGTTAAATTGTCGGTCCCGGCTATTAAGGTCGTTAAGTCATGACGGAGGCCTTTAGGCGGCCTAAAAACTCCGTCACCAGAGTTGGCCACTGACTCATAATAACTTACTTACTTTTTTTTTTAATAATGTTACTTACAGGCAATAAGAAACAAAATATAAGAAGCAGACCTATAATTCACAAAATGACTTTTCCGTCAAAAATACAAGAACTTTTTCTTCCACAAAAAAACCAATATCGCCTTGTTTGAAACAATGCCAGCGAGACGAGATTAGCAAACAAATAATATCATTTGCTAGAGTTGGCATCGTTCGGGGAATATTCGGCTTAATGGCTGACTCGATAGATTTTGTATTGCCCGAATTTCAAGCTATACAGCTAAACATAGAAAATACATGTCACAATTGGGTCACCTACTTTTTTTATGGAAGAGGGGGCAAACGAGCAAGTGGCACACCTGATGGTAAGTGAGCTATGACCCTGTTGTTTTCAAGAAGAGAGTTAATAGGCACCTTCTGGGTAGGCTCGCTCCATCGTAGACCTCATTCTTGCCTATGTTAGTTTCGAGGTCAAGAGCCGACCCATTCATCAACCCATTCATCAGACAACTGCAGCATTAAGAGCTAAGCTACTTACCCATTATTTTTCTTCTTTAACTTAGCATAGGTCTCAAGCAGTTCCAATAATCTCTGCTCTCCACTAAAACAATACAAAATCAAGAAAAATCTATCTCATCCAGACTCTAAGAATTCTTTCACTCCATTTCATAAAATGCCGAAAAATCTCTCTCTAATCTTACGCTCTTTCCGACATTTAAAATACATAAACGATGGGGTTTTAAATGAAACAACACAGCCATGAACTTTCCTCTAGTATTTACCTTATTTTGTTGTGATGTTTTGGCCGAATTTTCGGCAACTCTGATACTTATTATATCTCTACGCACGCCACATACAAGCAAATGAAGTAAAACCAGGAAATTATGGCAATATGTATACTCATGTTTCTTTTACAAGCCTCCGACTGATTTATTTATAGATCCATGTTATTCTTGCTTATGTTATCTGCTATGTATGTATAGGCTTTGGTGACTGACTGACATTAACCTGCCGGGACCGGGAGACGTCGTTCTACAGTGTGGTACAGCTGGCGACAAACCGGAGTCGCTGGAGACAAGCCGTCCATACTTGCAGAACGACGATCTTCAGAAATGAAGTACCGACCATAGAAGAAGAAGACATTAACCTGCAGGATCCTTGAGTTTGGCCATATCATGTTAAAGAAAGAAATTTATTCTCAAGAAAGACACAAAGTCACTTATTAGAGAAAAATGTTAGGTAAATATAAAGTAGGTCGTATTCGTAAGGTTAGGTAGGTATGTACTTAATTCTACTAAAAATAATGATGTTAAATTAAGATATCATTGACTACACACACACTAGGAACTACAAGACAAGTATAAGTAGGTATGTTAAACATTTAGATAACTAGGTACCCATTCAATGCATTTAGAAGTAGTTATCGAAAATATATTGCTGTAGTTTTTTTTTAAAGCATTGAATGGGCTTACATTTTTTTTTTTTTTTTTTTTTTAGTAGAGGGTATGGTATTATTAAGTTGAGCGCCTGATTATGTAAACATTTTGCGACGTCTGACAAAGGATAGGTTGGTATGGAGTGAGCTTCTTAGGGTTTGATAGAGAAATGCATGCCGAGATGTACATTGTTGGATGTTTTTATAGTTGTCAGTTACTTGATAGGTAGTATTAAGTTGATGTATCTGTATCCATGTGAACTTTTATAGGTTCGAGTTTTTTGGAGCAGTTTTTATGATTTTTGGCGTGTTATTAATATATTTAATGCTCAGGTCATTCTCTCCATTATTTTGGCGGCGGACTAGCTCCTCCCTAAGATCCCGCAAGTACTTCTGCTGTGCTGGAGTTTGATCGGAAAACACTTTGATTGTGTCAGGTAGCTTGTCTTTATTACGTAACAACTGCTTAGGGGGGGCAGATGTGTCAAAGCAGACCTTGATTGCACGATTTCTACCTACAGTGTGCTTCCCAATCCGGAAAACTTTTGTTGGTTTCGGTAGGTCTTTGTTCACTGTGTTGATTATATTGATCACTTCGGACTCATCTTTGGCTATACTCTCTTTAGTATCCAATAATGTCTGCTCCGGCACACCAACAACCAAAATATTTTTCTCTCTCTCCTGGCGATCTTGAATCTCATGAATGAGTTGTTCATTAAATCGTGGATCTGTCTTATCTTGTGTGGTTGATCTAGTTGAAAATGTTAGTTTGAAGTGGTTCAGTTCGGTTTCAAGGCATTTTATTTTGTTTTCATCTGCTAATATTTTATCTTGCAACTGAGTCACCTGAGTTTTAATATTATTTTGTTCTGCTATGATGGTAGATGACGACGCCTTTATCTCATTTATTTGAGTCTTGACATCAGTAATATTCTCACGTATTTGGCATAAAGTCTGTTCGTTAGATGCCTTTATTTCGGTAATCTGGGTTTTAACTTCAGATATGTTATTCTGCATCTGACTCATTGTAAGAGTGTTAGATTCAATAAATTTTTCAAGGAGAATAGTCATACTTCTCAGTTCGAATCGAAATTCTTTAACATCCTGAGAGCAGTCACATTCACGTTTTCTTTTTCGTATGGTGATCAAAGAGTCCGCTTCCTCATTACTTAGCTTCGACAAGTTAGGTTCCGACCTGACCGTGCCGCTGCCTTTTGGTGAGCGTTCATGTAGGTAACTCATTGTTATTGTTTATGGTACAATGCTCGCTTAGACTGGTGGACGCAAAACTAGCGGAACTCCGATGCAGTAATGTAATGCAAGTGCAGTTTGCGAGCATGCGAGTGCGCACCAGTGTGAATGATTAGGCACTCGGCGCTTGGTGCGAGCGAAACGAAAAATAGCAACTGTACCGTTTACTCGAGGAGGTGAGGGGAGCTGCATGCAGTTTGGTGCAGTGAAGTCGACAGCAGCCTATTGTTCGTTGAGGTGTGTAATGCGAGACAAAAAGGTTCCAACTTCAGTTGTAATTTTGGCACTGATTTACTTTTTTAACAATCGAGGTATATTTCAAAATTGAGTAACAGGCAATATTAAATTTTTAGCAAAATTAGCACACACGTCTGTTCTGTATGGTGTCGTACGACGGAGGCCCGTAAACCCGGAGACAACTTCGAGAAACTCATCGTCACGGGTAAAGTCGAGGGAAAGCGGCGAAGAGGTAGAAGCCCGATGCGTTGGTCAGACCAGATGTCTTATTGTCTTACTTGAAGTCCATTCCCATTTCCCATTCCAACCAATCACACAATACAAAAATGACGTAAAAATGAACTGTGGGTTAGGACTATAAAATTACAAATTATAGATTTAGTTAAAGCGACATCTTTCACCCCCGGTTTCTATATTCAACGGACATTCGTAGGTAAGAGCTACGACTCGTTTCTACATACAAAAGTTTGACAGTCAACTTACCGTCGGTTTCTAGCTGTCAAACTTTTGTATGTAGAAACGAGTCGTAGCTCTTACCTACGACTGTCCGTTGAATATAGAAACCGGGGGTTAGTCATTTCATTCTGAATGTAATTTCAGACAATGAGCATGAGTTCACTAGTGAACGTGTAGATGGCGCTAATCGGTGCTCAACCGAAAAATATGAGCTTATCGAAAATTTAAGTAGGATTCTCTGGCCGAGCGGTAAGGCGGTAAGGCTTTATGAGGATCGTCTGATCGATCCGGTTCGAATCCCGTCGGAATCCAAAATTTTGGTAAGACTTTTCTTTTCTTAATGACGTATTTTGTCATGATACATCATTTTCGTATTGTGTGATTGGTTGGAGTGGGAAATGGGAATGGATTTCAAGTAAGACAATAAGGCCTCAGATACGCAGCACACTCGATCATCCTGTTTCGCTTTTATTGTTCCGGGTAATGAGATGAAAAATTAAATGCCAGTAGCGGCTACCCATCCGATTCAATCATGCGGGACATTGCTTGGCTAATCACTGATTATCTGTTGATGACGAGGCCAATTCTGGTTTTACAAGTTGGAAGTACAGTCACAAACCAAAGTTAATTGACAGTTGGATTTGGAAAACGCTATTTATTTACGCCCGTGACTTCGCTGTGTGTGCGTCGGTACTGTTTTCCCGAGGAAAAATGATGTAAAGAAATACCTACCTACAATGAAAATGTAATAAATATAAAAAAAATATTGATCCAGACCCCAGATAAACCCAGAACCCAGGTGTTTCTATATAAGTATTATATCAGATATCTGGTTCCCATAGTACAAGCTATGCTTAGTTTGGGGCTAGATGATGCTGTGTGAAATTGTCCAGCATTATTTATGGACGCAGACTTATCCGCGCCGAACTGTCAATAGAAGAAATGCTGCTGACGTCAGAAGCGAGCCGCATTTTCTGATCATCAGCATTTTTTGTATAGAAAAATGACTGCGGCGCGTACGGCGCGGACAAATATGCGATCAGCTTATATAAAAATGTTTTTAATCAAAAATCGTCTCACAACAAGCTTTCAACAGAACGTAGAACAAAGCTTTACAGTGTAGTTTCTATTTGAATAAATCGCGAGGAATGGGCCCAACAATGCACGTCTGCATTTAAATGTTTGTAAAATTCTAGTTGCGTTCAAAATGCAGCGATGTGCATAATATTTGTAAACCGAGCGAAGCTTGCTAAATGTATGTCTTTTAGAGGTCTAACGAGTATTTAGCTAAACATTGACTAAACAGCTTTCTTAGCAACGTTAAAACATTAACTTGACGACCTCTGGGGCGCAGTGGGTGAAAGCCCGCTTGGGATGCAGAAGGTTGCAGGTTCGATCCCCGCCGCGGGATAAATGTTTGTATGATCTACAGATTTTTATAATATCTGTAGATCATACATATTATACATAGTAAACACGGTGTTTTCTATGTATAATATGTATGTATTTATTTACAAACAAAAAGTCTGTAAGTATCAGTCATTAGTACCCATAACACAGTCAAGCTCTGCTTACTTTGGGGCTAGATGATGCTGTGTGCCAGCATTAGGTATGTATTTAAAATGTTTTGTACCTAGTTCCTGTTTATACCTAACTTGATAGTTAGAATACGGGAAAGATCAAACAGTAAGCTGAGATGCAGTAATTTGATTTAAGTCAGCGTCAACCAGCTATAACTCGCGTGAACTGGTTTGAACTGGCTAGATCACGTCTGTGTAACTCAATTGCAGTCTGAACTAGTTTTAGGCAGTTGAATTTCAATTTAAACTAGTGTAGCGAAGGCTTTGTTTGCAAGTAAGTAAGTCGATGTAAAGTATACGCGTTGCAGACGCATTCATTGAGATTCAGTCGTGATCATGGTTTAGATAATTAAGTTTTAAAACTAAAAGAAACCCCGACATTAATATTCGACTCTACACGAAGCGTGGCTCAGGGAATCAATAAGCCATCCATAAAAATCGAAATAAGAAAAAGAAATCAAATCGACAGATAATGCTTAGGCTCCACCGGCGTCTAAGGGCATTAATTACCAAAACTGCATACATTTTATGTCAAGTTTCGCGGCACGTGAGTTCCTGGCATTAGTAAATCGTCAGTTTGACATAATGCTTAAAGAGACGTATCTGCCGATTCGATTTACAATGGCTAGGAGGGAAGGTTTTTAGATTTTTACGGGAAAAACATGTTGGCAACAAGTATTAAACATGTAGGCAACAAGTATTAAACATGTAGGCAACAAGTATCAAACATGTAGGCAACAAGTATCAAACAAGTAGGCAACAAGTATTAAACATGTAGGCAACAAGTATCAAACATGTTGGCAACAAGTATTGAACATGTAGGCAACAAGTATCAAACATGTACGCAACAAGTATCAAACAAGTAGGCAACAAGTATTAAACATGTTGGAAACAAGCATTGAACATGTAGGCAACAAGTATCAAACAAGTAGGCAACAAGTATCAAACAAGTAGGCAACAAGTAGTAAACATGTAGGCAACAAGTATTAAACATGTTGGAAACAAGTATTAAACATGTTGGAAACAAGTATCAAACATGTTGGAAACAAGTATCAAACAAGTAGGCAACAAGTATCAAACATGTAGGCAACAAGTATTAAACATGTAGGCAACAAGTATCAAACAAGTAGGCAACAAGTAGGCAACAAGTATTAAACATGTTGGAAACAAGTATCAAACAAGTAGGCAACAAGTATTAAACATGTAGGCAACAAGTATTAAACATGTAGGCAACAAGTATCAAACATGTTGGAAACAAGTATCAAACAAGTAGGCAATAAGTATTAAACATGTAGGCAACAAGTATCAAACAAGTAGGCAACAAGTATCAAACAAGTAGGCAACAAGTATTAAACATGTAGGCAACAAGTATTAAACATGTAGGCAACAAGTATTAAACATGTACGCAACAAGTATCAAACATGTAGGCAACAAGTATCAAACAAGTAGGCAACAAGTATTAAACATGTAGGCAACAAGTATCAAACATGTTGGCAACAAGTATTAAACATGCCATGCCATGTGGCTTGTCTGCGGGAAGTCAAGAAACATGATGGTCACCACCTTTAACTGCAAATATCTCGATTTCTGCAGGATGGATTTTTTAGCTGTCATACAATCAAATGTAGTGCTTCTTTAGAAGCCACAAGCCATAGTGGCTTGTCTGCGGGAAGCCTGTAAGTCAAAAAATGTGATGGTAAAAGTCACCAAATATCTCGATTTCTGTAGTATGGATTTTTTAGCTGTCATACAATGAAATTATTATTGAAGGTATCCATTCCACCATACTCCCACTCTGCGGGCGATAGTGTTTTGATTTGGGCGGGAATGCCCATTCTCCTTTTATATGACGTGTACGCCGCTGTGTAAGCCTCGTTAAGGAACGATAGATCACACAAAGGCATCGTTAACCGGCTTGAAATTCATACATAATTTAGATGGCTTGGCTTACTGCCACACTGTGGCATATTCACATCACTGGTTCAATTGTGATAAATTATAGTTCAAACCAAAATACAAAGCTTTGATTATTTGCCAAAATGTAACAAAAAATATAATTAGGTTTTAACTATATGGAATCGATTTCAATGGTCAAAGGTTTTTAAAGGTCGCCTGGAAGAGATCGCTTCTCAGCGATAAGGCCGCCCATTGTGCATTGTATTACGGTTCTCTTTTCCACTGTATTTTGTAGTTAGGCACGTGCAATAAAGTATTTTCATTCATTCAATCATTAATTCATTCAATGTTAAAGAGGGTGGAAAATTACAAGAGTTTCCCGGAAAATCTTACCTACATTACTTTATTCTTCCCCTAATTCTTGCCTAAAGTCTGAGGCATGTCCAAACACAATGTCAATTGTATTTGGAAAAATAACACGTCTTGCAGAAGCAGTCCTTGTGAAGTTGCAAGCAAGCCCATTGTCGCCTATTAGAATATACCTAAACTCATTTTCTCTCGATCTTTTCTTTCACCTGTTTAATGTTATAGAAAGGGATCCTACATCAATAGCATACAAACTAAGCGCATCAAATAAGATTAGCTGGTGGTAAGTAGCATAACTATATTCTGTGCCTCGGCAAACTTGCTTTTAAAACTGAATGCGAAATTTGCTGAGAAGCATGTTAGTTTTTGAAAACGAATTGTAACAGAAATGGATCATCATCTTCATCATTTCAGCCTTACAGTGTCCACTGCTGAACATAGGCCTCCCCCATCGATTTCCAGAGTGATCGATCTGGTGCAGCCTGCACCCAAGGGCTCCCAGCAACCTTTACCAGATCGTCTTTCCATATACTGGCCGCCTAGATTTCCAGTGCGTGGCCTCCACTCGAGAACTTTTCTGCCCCAACGGCCGTCAGTTCTACGAGCTATGTGCCCGCCCACTGCCACTTCAACGTGCTAGACCTGTGTGCTATGTCGGTGACTTGAGTGCGTCTACGGATCTTTTCATTCCTGATTCGATGTCGTAGAGAGACTTGGACTTGGACGTAAATAAATAAGATAATAGAAATGGAGCGCGGCATACTCGGAGTAAAGCGGATCGACCGTGTTCGCAACACCGAGCTGCGCTCAAGAACACAGATCGCCGATGTAGCCACGAAAGCTGCCAAGCTCAAATGGGACTGGGCGGGCCATGTTTGCCGCATGTCGGGAGACCAGTGGGCCAAATTGACCACGGAGTGGTGCCCTGATACGTTGCGACGACGTCGCGGCAGACCACGAACAAGATGGAGGGACGAGCTCGCCAAATTCCGTGCCGACTGGACACTATTAGCACGGGAGAGGGACGAATGGAGGGAATGGGGGGAGGCCTTTGCCCAGCAGTGGGACATGAAGGGCTAATATAATAATAATAAAAAATAGAAATGAATGGAACGGAACAGAACGGAACAATGGAACGAATAGGTATAAATTTTATTAATAAAAAATTGAACTAAAAATGTGTAACAAACCTAAAACTAAAAAAAAATATCATGAACAAACTAGTTTTTTTTATGATGGGTCGACTCTTGACCTCAAAATTTACATAGGTAGGAATGAGGTCTACGATGGAGCGAGCCTACACAGAAGGTGCCTATTAACTCTCTTCTTAAAAACAACAGGGTCGTAGTAAACTAGTCTATTGTGCTAGCTTCTATTCAAGGGATATTCTACGCATAGATTATGCCAAGTGCTAAGCTGCTAAGTGTAAGGATAATTTGCTGGCTATTCTTGTACATATCTATTAGAAGATTTAACATTCTCATAATTGGGTTTTTCCTTTAGTCAAAGCAGATGTAGGTAAAGCTCATTTATTTATTTTAACTCGACTATACACAATCAAAAATTTGGACTATTTGAACAGGTTATGTACATAGGCATAGTTATCATTTTTTTTAACAGTGCTGGACTTTTTCACACAGCATCATCTAGCCCCAATGTAAGCAGAGCTTGAGTTATGGGTAGATGACTGATATACTACTTAAATACTCTTTGTTTGTAATTACATACATTTTACACAGAAACACCCAGACCCGATCATTAGGTATTTACTTCGCCAATAGCAAATATGGGGGAAGTGTAACTAGTATCTTGTGATACTGTTCACAGCATTTCTCATACCCACCTAGTGTCAGGATTTAGGTGTGAATAATGCTTTCCGCCAAGTTTGGGTGTACAGGGATTATCATAGAACAGTAATTTATCAAACGAACAAAGTTTACACTGTTTTAGTGACTGGCGATAGTGCAAAGCCGTTAGGTATTTGTCAAACGTAGATGAATGGATTCAAAGCCGAGCCATTCCACTTGGCCTAGTGGCACGTGTATACTTAAAATCTAATAACATAATACAGATGCCCGAAGGCTAAAAGCCTCTTTGAGACATGCTTTAGGGTCGGTTCACATCTGACGGAAGATGCGTCGCGTATTATCGGTCGCGTTACGTCATAACAGACAAAATAGTAATAAAACCTTCAACCTTTCACACTTGACCGATGATACGCGATGGTGATAAACGAAGACCGTTGAGTACTCTCGACGCATCTTCCGTCAGGTGTGAACCGACCCTTAACCTTTTTAGGTACATTGACTGGTTCAAAAGAACTAATATCAAGACAAGAAAAAGAAAAGTGCTAGACGAATAATGCTATAAAAACGAAACTTACTTTATTTAGTAAGTTATTTTTTTTATAAAAATAAATGACATAAAATTTGTCAGAAGAATGGTTACATAAAGATTTAAAGTTATTAATAAGTGTCACATTCTCCACCGTATGGACACGGTATACAAATCTCTTGTTGTAATTACGTAAATAGTATCAGAAAAACTTATACTCAGATGTCAAACCATGTTTAATGTGCCCTTGGTTGCCAGGATGAGATCGCTCTTATCGATATGGGCACCTTAGTGACTCAGTTCTTATACAATGACAAATTATAGTGTAGGTACAATGTATTTTCTTTGTGATTACTAAATTTTCTTCTTGTGCACAATAAAGTGCCTATCTTAAATACTTATCTTATATATAATATTGTAGGGGGCTTACTTCGACGTTCTATCAAGAATGAAACAAGTTGTCCCAGAAAGCTTTAACCAAGTTGCTGTCCAAGTGTGAACGCACGTAAAGTTTAAAGGCACGGAAATAGGCTTTGAGAAATAATATGACGTGTGATGTACAGACCTACAATGGCGAAAATAATTTTTCAGACTTTTCTTTTCGTTTATTTTTAGACCTTTCAAGGGAAAATGTCCTTTATTTTGAGCTGGCCTAACAGTATTTTCTTGTCAGTGAATGCCAATCAAAGTCATGTTTTCAGCCTTTAACGCCATTTCTAAAATACTAAGCGTCTTACCATAGAACGTGACATAAAGTTATTCCACCGAATAAATCAAGAATAACCATACATTTTGACAGTTTACACTCCGGAATAACTTTATGTCACGTTCTATGGTAAGACGCTAAGGTTCTTAAAACAAAGAAGAAAATCGGCTTCAATGTTGGGCTCAGGTGGAATAAGCATTGATGAGAATTTCTACAGGAAAACTATCAATCAGTTTTATGGGAAAAGTTCAATCCCTCAGGAATAATATTTAAAATGAGAATCGAGAATCGTAAAAGAATTTTTTTTATGTTTTTTTAAAGGTGGTCGCATGACCCATCCGCGCCGTACGCGCTGAATTGTCAATCATCATCATCATCTCAGCCATCTAGTGTCCACTGCTGAACATAGGCCTCCCCCATAGATTTCCACAGGGATCGATCTTGTGCAGAATTGTCAATTCAATAGAGGAAATGCCGAGACGTCAGAAGCTAGCCGCATTTTATGAAGTCATCAGTATTTTTTCTGTAGGATAATGACTGCGGCGCGTACGGCGCGGACATATGTGCGATCAGCTTAGGTACATAGAAAACACCTTGACTCCAGATAAATATTTGCAAATCAACTTTGTCTCGTTGCGAGAATCGAACGCATACAAAAATAAGTCTTATAAAATTCACTTTGCCGCCGTCGAAACTTTCGCACTCACAAAATAACTTACCTCAAATAAAAACCACTTTTCCTATTCCATTAATATTTTTTCCATAAGGTGTGGAGTTTTATGTATTTTGTCACGAAGTTTGGGAAAGTTATGTGAATCCATTTGAGTTTAAGGGCTGGGTTTCCTCATGATGTTTTCCTTCACCGTTAAGACATCGTGAGGAAGTCAGCTCAACACGTAGACACTATGGACAAGGCCGTATAAGATGAGAGGATGGTTTAGATGCTCGAATATTCCATCTCCATCAGAGTGTGGGCCGAATTTTCTGACGTCATCAGTATTTTTTCTATAGAAAAATGACTGCGGCGCGTACGGCGCGGACGTATGTGCGATCTGCTTTACACCAACCCACCTTTGTGATACAACTGTAGGTACCTAGTTCTCGTACCTGTACGTACCTCGAGTTTTTTGAGTTTTCAGAACGTGCACACTATTTGAAAGAAAAATCCAATATGGACGCCTTATACTCAAAAGAACCTTCCCTTATTTCCTTCCTATCCATATTATTAGGTATAATCCCTTGGTACAGCCACAATTCTTATGGTACAGACAGCGTCACCAATTGGTAATCCCCCTAGTAAAGCGGTTTGTACTGCAGGGGGGTTACCATTGGTGACGCTGACGGTACATATTTATTTATCGCGCAACTCTGACATAATGAATCCTGTTCGAATCCTGGCCGTGCATCTCATCATCATCATCATCAGCCTATAGCAGTCCACTGCTGGACATGCCGCCCCTAATGAGCGCCATTGCGCCCTGTCCTCAGCTCGACGCTGTGCATCTATGGTTTTTTCACCTACGAGTATTTTGACACAGCTTTAACTTGCAGGTAATATCGTGAGGAAACCATTATTGCCTCTTGCTATTGAATATTAGCTCTTGCTCCGTTGAGATTAAGCAAGCAAGAAATGCAAGAATGGTATGCCAGAATGGTAACGTGTTTAAGACGCCATATACACGTTACCATTATACCATTTACCATTTAGTTTTAATATAGGCGGCGATGGACTTGCAAGCCACATATCTGATGGCATATACTTGTATTTGGACATGCCTCACACTACCCCTAGATATCTTTACAGGATCTTGAATACATAAAAAAATATCTACCGGAACTATACCGTCATAAAACTGTTTAACGTTACCTAGATAATCTTTGAGTATCAACAACAAAATTGTGTTTGAACGCATTGACTTGAATACCCATTAAAACGGAGTCAAACGTCAATACACTACGTAACGTAACATCTCGACAGCCATTATGTTAAGACACGCACGATTAATTAAGTTGTACGGCGTCTGATTACGTAGGGGCGACGCACATCGGAAAATCCGCCATTTTGAAAACTTCTAAAATGGAGGTTATGTTCGTCTGATTGCGTTTATGCTTTCTATGTAGGTACCTACTATGTTCACCGTTATAGGTATACTAGCTTCTGCGTGCGGCTTCGCCCGCGTGGTACCAACATTTTGAATAGCCTGCTATTCCAGGTCACTATACAAACATCTACGCCTATACAAACATACAAACATCCAAACATACTCACAATATTTCAGATTTATTATATTTTAGGGAGGCCTATACCCAGCAGTGGGTGAAGTCAGGTTGTGGATGATGATGATGATGATATTATTAGGATTTATAAGTATCCGTTAATTATTGTGGATCGATTTTCGAAATTCTTTTGTAATTTGAAAGTGTATAGTAAAAAACCTCATCCTTTGTATTTTTCGACTGACATTGAAGTCAGTTTTATAAGGTTAAACTTATTTATCATCCACAGACTTCTGTAGAAGTAACACCAAAACGATGTGAACACACCCTATAGGTTAGATACCGTAAAGGGGTTAGCGTCAGTCACTTGGCATTCGATCGAGGCTCACTTTGACGAGGCCTCTTTACATCCAACGACAATTAAAAACACTGTGAGGAAAAGTTCTTAAAGGCGGCGATGGGCTTGCAAACCGTCACGTACAGAATATAAGTTGGAGTTGTGCGAAATGTTGGTTACGTGCGTCATCGTCAGCGTCATCAACTGGTAACCCCTTGAGGTACGATGTTTAAAACAAAAGGGTTACTATTTGGTGACGCTTACTGTACCTATTTGGACATGCACCTGACTACCCGATTAGATTTAGAATACCTACACACATACCTACGATCTATCCACGGGAAGGCATACTGTAGTGATGGTTTTTTGTTGTCTCTCTTTATACCTAGATCTTTGAGAATAGAAAAGAATTCAAAAAATTTACTACATTTACTTTTTATTTGAATTTTGTACCAAAGTAATCTTGTTTTTTTTTATACATAGCGCCACCCATCCACTTACTGTCCGCTCCCAATGTTTCTCAGCTTCGGGGATCTACACCACGAGCGTTTCAAGTTATCGTTGGTATTAAACGTCACTTTTTCGTAACAGTTTAATTTCCTCGTGTCGACACCGTCGTTGTATCGATAGAATAAAACATCGACAAATTGCAACTGCCTGGACATCCCCATCAGACATATCTACTGACCGTAAAGTTGATGTCATAAGTTGATACGCAACTTGCTTGATCACAAATATCTGAACACGGACACGATGGTCTCATTCTAGAATTAAAATTTGATACGTACTTACCTACACTGGTTTTGACGACTTACATTATGCGTTGGATTTACTAATCAATATTATATGTAAAACTTTTTCTGAAAGAAATAAAAAACCGTGGCACCCCCGGAAGTGCCGAGAGAAGTGAAAGCTTGAACAATTAGGTGCCTAGTGTATTTTTTTTATCGTTAGGAAATCTAATAATATCGAAAGATAATGACTTCACCCGATTAGTTATAAAATGAGAGTAAAAATATTATCTTAAAAGTTTACTTAAAAGTGAGCTGAAGAAGTTTTCACTTCAAAAAATAAACACTCACCAACTGTGACTATCTCTGGCGTGTCTGACGCCACCTGAAGGCATCCTCTCTACCTATTTAAGGCATGTAAAGCTAGATTTGTTTGACTTCTGAAACTGGGACGGAATTAAATTCCAATGAATTTTCTTTGTCACGTACATGTTTTTATTTGTTAGACCGGGTTAATTCAGTGTTAATTAAAGCGGTTTAGCGTAATTGGCTCAGTTATTGCCTAACTAAAAATAATACGAGGAAATTATTACAAGACTGTAATTTTGATTTATTTTCATCGTTATATCTGAAAAAAGAAAACCTATAGTCAACTTAGAATTTTGCAGTATCACCACAAATGTAGTTTCCTACAATTTTGACCCATCCTGTGTAGAATTCTATTCTCTGGCTCATCTGAATAAATCAAAACATTTGCATTATTCACGTAATATTGTCTCCCGGGTGCACTTGTCAGGGCTCTTCGAATGGACCAATATAAACTTTACGTTACGTCCAAAGAGTAGGTGACGAATGACGATAACCTTTTTACTTGATTCCCAAATAGATTATTTGTCATTTAGTGCTTATTTATTTTGGTATACTGGTCAGCGACAAAAGTTCATGAACATCTGGTGTTTTAAAATCATTGATATCTTCCGAATCTATCGGTTGATAATTATTTTGTATTTTTTGTAATATGTGCTATGCCTTGCATTATTGCAATTTGTACAAAAAATCATATTTTCCTACGTTATGAAAATTTAATTTCAAAGTCTCCAATTGTTCATGAAATTTTGTCTATTGTATGACTATGAACATTCATCTATTTTATGACTGATTGACATATCAACTCATAAGTTTTAGAAACATGAACTTGGAGTTGCAAATCCTTTTATGATGTAGAGGAGCACTCATAATCATCATCATCAGCCTACAGCAGTCCACTGATGGACATAGGCCTCCCCTAATGAGCGCCATTGCGCCCTGTCCTCAGCTCGACGCATCCAGCTTCTGCCAGCAGCCTTTCGCAGATCGTCACTCCACCTGGCTGGAGGGCGTCCTACACTACGTTTCCCGAGTCACGGTCTCCACTCAAGAACTTGTTTACCCCAACGGTTATCGGTTCTTCGGCAGATATGGCCAGCCCACTGCCACTTCAGCTTGCTAATTCGTTCGCCTCGTCCGCCTAAACCGTCCGCTGCTAGGTTTGTTTGAGGCCATGAAAATTCTACTAGAGGTGAAAAGTGTAAACACGTTGGTAGGAAACCCACGGGTATGCCTCTAGTAAGGCTATAACTTTTGCGATGTCCTTCCATGTCGCTTTGACCACCTGGTCCCAGTCAAAGCTGTCAAAGCTTTGTCTGAAGCTATAGGTAGGTAGATCTTTCAATAGAGCTTCTGTTTCCAACTAGGCATACTCTTTGGCATCTCCCAGCGCTTTCATTTCTCTTGTCAGGCAAAGTTCTGATGGATTTGAGACGTGTTTAAAGTTTGTGTACCTAGGCGATAGTAAAAAAACTTATTATGTATGTATGTATAATAGACCTGTTTTTTTTTATGATTAATGGGTCGGCTCTTGACCTCGAAACTATACTAACATAAAGAAAAACAACATCATCATCAGCCTATAGCAGTCCACTGCTGGACATGCCGCCCCTAATGAGCGCCATTGCGCCCTGTCCTCAGCTCGACGCTGTGCATCTATGGTTTTTTCACCTACGAGTATTTTGACACAGCTTTAACTTGCAGGTAATATCGTGAGGAAACCATTATTGCCTCTTGCTATTGAATATTAGCTCTTGCTCCGTTGAGATTAAGCAAGCAAGAAATGCAAGAATGGTATGCCAGAATGGTAACGTGTTTAAGACGCCATATACACGTTACCATTATACCATTTACCATTTAGTTTTAATATAGGCGGCGATGGACTTGCAAGCCACATATCTGATGGCATATACTTGTATTTGGACATGCCTCACACTACCCCTAGATATCTTTACAGGATCTTGAATACATAAAAAAATATCTACCGGAACTATACCGTCATAAAACTGTTTAACGTTACCTAGATAATCTTTGAGTATCAACAACAAAATTGTGTTTGAACGCATTGACTTGAATACCCATTAAAACGGAGTCAAACGTCAATACACTACGTAACGTAACATCTCGACAGCCATTATGTTAAGACACGCACGATTAATTAAGTTGTACGGCGTCTGATTACGTAGGGGCGACGCACATCGGAAAATCCGCCATTTTGAAAACTTCTAAAATGGAGGTTATGTTCGTCTGATTGCGTTTATGCTTTCTATGTAGGTACCTACTATGTTCACCGTTATAGGTATACTAGCTTCTGCGTGCGGCTTCGCCCGCGTGGTACCAACATTTTGAATAGCCTGCTATTCCAGGTCACTATACAAACATCTACGCCTATACAAACATACAAACATCCAAACATACTCACAATATTTCAGATTTATTATATTTTAGGGAGGCCTATACCCAGCAGTGGGTGAAGTCAGGTTGTGGATGATGATGATGATGATATTATTAGGATTTATAAGTATCCGTTAATTATTGTGGATCGATTTTCGAAATTCTTTTGTAATTTGAAAGTGTATAGTAAAAAACCTCATCCTTTGTATTTTTCGACTGACATTGAAGTCAGTTTTATAAGGTTAAACTTATTTATCATCCACAGACTTCTGTAGAAGTAACACCAAAACGATGTGAACACACCCTATAGGTTAGATACCGTAAAGGGGTTAGCGTCAGTCACTTGGCATTCGATCGAGGCTCACTTTGACGAGGCCTCTTTACATCCAACGACAATTAAAAACACTGTGAGGAAAAGTTCTTAAAGGCGGCGATGGGCTTGCAAACCGTCACGTACAGAATATAAGTTGGAGTTGTGCGAAATGTTGGTTACGTGCGTCATCGTCAGCGTCATCAACTGGTAACCCCTTGAGGTACGATGTTTAAAACAAAAGGGTTACTATTTGGTGACGCTTACTGTACCTATTTGGACATGCACCTGACTACCCGATTAGATTTAGAATACCTACACACATACCTACGATCTATCCACGGGAAGGCATACTGTAGTGATGGTTTTTTGTTGTCTCTCTTTATACCTAGATCTTTGAGAATAGAAAAGAATTCAAAAAATTTACTACATTTACTTTTTATTTGAATTTTGTACCAAAGTAATCTTGTTTTTTTTTATACATAGCGCCACCCATCCACTTACTGTCCGCTCCCAATGTTTCTCAGCTTCGGGGATCTACACCACGAGCGTTTCAAGTTATCGTTGGTATTAAACGTCACTTTTTCGTAACAGTTTAATTTCCTCGTGTCGACACCGTCGTTGTATCGATAGAATAAAACATCGACAAATTGCAACTGCCTGGACATCCCCATCAGACATATCTACTGACCGTAAAGTTGATGTCATAAGTTGATACGCAACTTGCTTGATCACAAATATCTGAACACGGACACGATGGTCTCATTCTAGAATTAAAATTTGATACGTACTTACCTACACTGGTTTTGACGACTTACATTATGCATTGGATTTACTAATCAATATTATATGTAAAACTTTTTCTGAAAGAAATAAAAAACCGTGGCACCCCCGGAAGTGCCGAGAGAAGTGAAAGCTTGAACAATTAGGTGCCTAGTGTATTTTTTTTATCGTTAGGAAATCTAATAATATCGAAAGATAATGACTTCACCCGATTAGTTATAAAATGAGAGTAAAAATATTATCTTAAAAGTTTACTTAAAAGTGAGCTGAAGAAGTTTTCACTTCAAAAAATAAACACTCACCAACTGTGACTATCTCTGGCGTGTCTGACGCCACCTGAAGGCATCCTCTCTACCTATTTAAGGCATGTAAAGCTAGATTTGTTTGACTTCTGAAACTGGGACGGAATTAAATTCCAATGAATTTTCTTTGTCACGTACATGTTTTTATTTGTTAGACCGGGTTAATTCAGTGTTAATTAAAGCGGTTTAGCGTAATTGGCTCAGTTATTGCCTAACTAAAAATAATACGAGGAAATTATTACAAGACTGTAATTTTGATTTATTTTCATCGTTATATCTGAAAAAAGAAAACCTATAGTCAACTTAGAATTTTG
Source organism: Epirrhoe alternata (assembly GCA_963565295.1). Taxonomy (NCBI): domain Eukaryota; kingdom Metazoa; phylum Arthropoda; class Insecta; order Lepidoptera; family Geometridae; genus Epirrhoe; species Epirrhoe alternata. The sequence continues at coordinate 2,673,208 of OY751401.1, forward strand.
CAGTATCACCACAAATGTAGTTTCCTACAATTTTGACCCATCCTGTGTAGAATTCTATTCTCTGGCTCATCTGAATAAATCAAAACATTTGCATTATTCACGTAATATTGTCTCCCGGGTGCACTTGTCAGGGCTCTTCGAATGGACCAATATAAACTTTACGTTACGTCCAAAGAGTAGGTGACGAATGACGATAACCTTTTTACTTGATTCCCAAATAGATTATTTGTCATTTAGTGCTTATTTATTTTGGTATACTGGTCAGCGACAAAAGTTCATGAACATCTGGTGTTTTAAAATCATTGATATCTTCCGAATCTATCGGTTGATAATTATTTTGTATTTTTTGTAATATGTGCTATGCCTTGCATTATTGCAATTTGTACAAAAAATCATATTTTCCTACGTTATGAAAATTTAATTTCAAAGTCTCCAATTGTTCATGAAATTTTGTCTATTGTATGACTATGAACATTCATCTATTTTATGACTGATTGACATATCAACTCATAAGTTTTAGAAACATGAACTTGGAGTTGCAAATCCTTTTATGATGTAGAGGAGCACTCATAATCATCATCATCAGCCTACAGCAGTCCACTGATGGACATAGGCCTCCCCTAATGAGCGCCATTGCGCCCTGTCCTCAGCTCGACGCATCCAGCTTCTGCCAGCAGCCTTTCGTAGATCGTCACTCCACCTGGCTGGAGGGCGTCCTACACTACGTTTCCCGAGTCACGGTCTCCACTCAAGAACTTGTTTACCCCAACGGTTATCGGTTCTTCGGCAGATATGGCAAGCCCACTGCCACTTCAGCTTGCTAATTCGTTCGCCTCGTCCGCCTAAACCGTCCGCTGCCAGGTTTTTTTGAGGCCATGAAAATTCTACTAGAGGTGAAAAGTGTAAACACGTTGGTAGGAAACCCACGGGTATGCCTCTAGTAAGGCTATAACTTTTGCGATGTCCTTCCATGTCGCTTTGACCACCTGGTCCCAGTCTAGACCAAATCTAATAAAGCTGTCAAAGCTTTGTCTGAAGCTATAGGTAGGTAGATCTTTCAATAGAGCTTCTGTTTCCAACTAGGCATACTCTTTGGCATCTCCCAGCGCTTTCATTTCTCTTGTCAGGCAAAGTTCTGATGGATTTGAGACGTATTTAAAGTTTGTGTACCTAGGCGATAGTAAAAAACTTATTATGTATGTATGTATAATAGACCTGCTTTTTTTTTATGATTAATGGGTCGGCTCTTGACCTCGAAACTATACTAACATAAAGAAAAACAACAGGGTCATAGCTCAGCGGAAATACAGACGCGGAAAGCTGATTCCAAATTTTTATGAGATTTCATTGTATTTATTCATTTCATTCAAAATTAAACAATGAACGAACGAAAGAATTAACATACGAACGAACGAATGAATAAAAGAACGAAAGGATATGCGTTTTACCGCGGTTGTAAAAAAGATCATCATCATCATCTCAGCCATCTAGCGTCCACTGCTGAATATAAGCCTCCCCCATAGATTTCCACAGCGATCGATCTTGTGCAGCCTGCACCCAACGGCTCCCAGCAACCTTTACCAGGTCGTCTTTCCATCTAGTGTGCTTTACTGCGATTTCCGGTAAAAAACGATGCTCTTGCCTAAACTCAAATACATAAGTATTTTACTCTTGTCTACTGAGATGGTTAGAGTAAGGAGATAAAAATACACCCTCGCATTTATCGATAAAAATAAAATATAGATAGAATCTTATACGAATAACAATGAAACCTAGATCATAAAACTTAACGAAGAGCCGTCCAGTCTCCACAGACCTATAAAAGTGAACGATAATGCAGTTTCAATTTTAACGACAAAACAAAGGTTATATGTATATTATACCTATGTATGGGTACATATATAATATCTTTATATATGGTATTTATAATCACGGGTATTCAGTACATCAGTCAGATCAAAGAGAAGGTCACTGTCATATTGTCGTAGAAATAAGTAAAAAAACCGTAGGTATTGGAAAGAGATTATTATTTATAGTAAGAAGATATTGAAAATGATTAATAAATAAACAATGCTGGACTTATAAGATGACATGTCATCTATGGGCTTCCAGAATCCATTCAATCTAAAAAAGTGATAAACAATAAACAGTAAGAAAGAGAATCGTTTGGCAACAAAAAAAAAATATTAAGTACATTCATCTATTTAAGAGTGTGCAGGAGCGATTTAAGCAATTTTGTAGTTTTAAATCGGTATTTATCTCAGAATCTGTGAAAGCTACAACCTTCCTATTTAGGTAAATGATACTTCATTGTTTTATCTTGGATTACGTGTTTTTAAAACACGATTGGTAAAAGTTTTCTAGATAAAATATTTCTTTGAAAAATACATGTTTTGCACACATTTTGCTATTTATCTCAGGAACAGCACACTTGTTTTTGTAAGGTTTTGTTTTGTCAAGAAACCTACAAGTATTTCTTTAGTTGTGTCTTGTAATTTTTCGATTGGTTGATTAATTAACTTGTAATTAGGTAAAAAGTGTTTTGGCAATGTGAATGACATTGCGTTTCTATGGTTCTGTACTTCTCACACGCCGAACAAATCACACTCGCGTATGGCACACTCTTAAGTACATATGGGGAATTTTTTGTAAATTTCTGACTTTTCTAGTACTCAAACCTTAAAAAGTCCCATAGAGTCTTTTGATCCCTACATGAAACAGAATCAATTGACATCAACATTTTTTTTACTTTTAGCAGTTACTTTTACCGACTGGCAGTGACCTGGATCAGTTGAGCTATCTATAGATCGTTTTTACGACGATCCTTAGATAGCTTGACTGATTTTATTGTATTTTGTAATTTTATGTACATATTGTAGTAGCTTAGTTTCTGTAAATAAAAGACTTTTAGCATGTCACTGACTACATTTTTCCGAAATCTGTGAATGCAGTTTAAAATATCTCAAAAAGTTAGGTAAGGTCTCCTAAGAGTGTTTTTCTGCAGCTACAACGGTTAAGGTACCTGTGCTCCATGGCCCATCTCCAAAATCCACTCTATAATAATGGTTGCTCCTTAGTAGCTCAACTGTTGAACTGACAAACAAAATGAACCCATTACGCCAGTTTTTACCAAAAGCAGACTAACCAAGACGAGCCCTCGGCCGTTTTTGTTTTAATTAGAGGGTGAAATGAAACACCGAGTATAGTCTGGCAACTTTGTGTTTACCAAAGTTCCAGTTGAAGTTTTCAAAATGCCGAAGATGTTATTTTTCGGACGTAATCTTTCTGTATACCGAATGGATCAAACTTTTAAATCCTTGGAGCCAGATCATAGGTAGGATATTGATAGCTGTCTTGTATTTAATCTTCCAAAATCTTGGTCACTCTACACATTCGCCGAAGTATTTGCCGAACTATTACCGAGCTATTATTTGGAAAGACGATGACAGGCGAATACAGGCGATGAGGCCCTCTAAACGTTCGTGAACGCCGGCATTCGTCAATATGTAGAGGGCCCAACGATTTGATTTGATAAGGTGGTTTTGTGAAACGTGTTGCTTTTTTCGAAGTTAAAATTGACAATTCCTAGCGTTCCCGATCGTGGTCACGAACCACGATCGGTGCAACCCGATCGAAACCTCGAGGTAAGATAAAAGTTCGAATATTATCCAAAACCTTTACGCGATCTCGTCCCTTTATTAAAACAAAAATGAGTTTAAAAAGTGAATTCCTAGCGTATTTATCATTAGTATCTATAATAAACAGCAATTTTATCGGTGCGACCGTAAAAAACGGCTGCCGTTTCTCACAAAATAAAAACTTAATGAAAAACAGGTGATATTTTTCAAAGTTTACGGGGTCAGACTGATGGTGGTAGCCATTTTGTCAGTTATTAAAAAAGTTTCCTACTTCTTGATGTTTACTCTGAGCCGTGTTGGTATAGTGGAAGGAATTGCTTTTACAATGCAATGTGTTCAAGTCTCAGCACAAACTGAAAAAAAAAAGTTGTCAAGAAACAAACGAGCGAGCAAAGCGAGCGAAGATAAAATCTTCACAGTAGCACTTTGCCAGATTTTTAGCATGTAGGTGGCCTGCTCCTAAAGCGGTGATTTGATCAACACAGACATGAAATTGATAGGGTATTGAGAAAAAGAAATAGTGGCAAACGAGAATGTATTATTGCGCCTTTTTTTTACTATATATAACTACTACTACTATACTTTTTGTTACTATATATTTCCTTACCATTTTTAATACCTTTTTTTTATTAAATAGGTCAGCATTTGACCTCACTCTGCCTGATGTTAAGCAGTAGTGAGGTCTAAGATGGAGCATGCTTACGTAGAAGGAACCTATTTACTCCTGATTTGAAGATCCCTATATTGTACTTTTCGGGAAATACAGAGCCTATGCAATGAGTTCCACAATTTACAACCTAGTGGTAGGTAAGTGACAATTGAACCATCAGAAAAGCTGCAGGGTGCCGGCTTCCGATGTAGTGTAAGTAGGCTCTTTCTTGAAGGTCCCGAAGTCATCGGTCCGGAAATACAGATAGTGACAGCTTTTTTGATGTCGATCTATTGCGCTGTTTTACGATCTCGATTTTTATGTCCGATTCTCGGCCATCGCTTCGGCTCTGCTGTAGTCGGGATAGATAGGTATTGGTTATTGGACTTTATACATCGTGAATTCGTGAGAAAGTAATCTGCAGATGCACTTATGGGACGCTGGCTTGCCCGGAACATGTTTTTAGATAGGCTTTTAAGACGCGGTTTACACGATACCATACTTGCTCCGTTATTAGCTCTTGCTCCGTTGAGTTTGAGAAAGCAAGAGGCAAAAATGGTATGCCAGAATGGCATCGCTAGGCGTCTAAGGCTTATCTAGGTATCATACTTTCTTGTAAGGGGGAGCACGGGTCCGGACTCTTTTGTTATTGTAGGCTGCGGAAACATAAGGGACTTTTATTTATTATTTTGTAGGTAATTATGTATGTTTGAAAATAAAAGATAAAAGGTGCCTGGATCAAAGATAAAACGAAAACGCCGCGGCGCCGCAGGGTAATCAGATGATTACAATCATATTAACAACGTAGGTACTTATAAAGTAAAAAAAAATACGGTATTTTTTATTTATTAAACATAAGGCTTATTCCCAGAGGTCCACGACTCGTTCTTACGTTGATTCCCAACGGGTCCACAACATTTTCCTGAGGACACTCCACTAACCTCAATTCTTCACGACAATTTTCGACCTATTGAAGTCGGTTTCCTTTATTTTTGCTTGTAAAACGCAATAACCATTCATGAAAAATTGATTTCATATTACTTTTACTAATGAAAAAAGTTCAAATCCTTGAGGATTGAACTCGCGACCTCTTGATCGTAAGGCGGGTCACTCACCGCTGTTCCACCGCCATCATTGCCTAATGGCGCGAATAAATAATCACCTTATGAATCCAGGTCAGTATTGATTAGTCTAGCTTTTGAAGGCAATTGTCTGCCCCTACAATTTGCAAACAGATATGGAATATACAGGGTGTAAAAAGACAACTACCGAAAACTGAGGGGTTCCAATCAGACCATGACTCTAAACATATTTAGCGAAAAAAACGCAAGGGGTAGGTACAGCATCCCAACACAAACCCAAATCCAAAAGGATTTTTCAAAAAAATCATTATATCCGGAGAAAACAGCGTTTGAAGAGTGCTATTTGCGTATGTTCTGGGCGCGTTTTTTTACGTAGATTGCTGGATTTTGAGTTTTAATTGTTTTTTTATTTTTTAAATGAAATTATTAGGTAGGTATGGTCTTATTATGTTGTATTAGTAGTAAATAACCGAAAATAACATAGCATGACGAAGCTAAGTAAAAAAAAATTGCGCTTTTTTTTCGCTAAATATGTTTGGAATCATGGTCTGATTGCAACCCCTCTGTTTTCGGTAGCAGTCTTTTTACACCCTGTATTGTTTTATTATAACACGAAAAAAACAAAAGAAGACTTACTTATTTCAGATTTTCGGAAGTCCCGTTGCTTTGGATACGGTACCCTAATATAAACTTAAGAGCATTCTGGACAACTTTTGTTAAATACTTTTCACAACAATAAACCTATTTCGGTCCACCAAAAAACAAAAACAACGCAATTTTCATTTTCCTCGAAGTTTTTCACCGTCAGAATGAAGAGTACATTCAGCTGAGGTAAGAACCGAAATAATTACTTACTAGCTTCCTACTGCGACTTTGTTCATGTGAATTCAGCAAAAAGTCTATGAACAATTTGACGATTTTAACACCTATTTTCATCATGAATATGACACAGGACGCTCGTCAAACTGCATCATACCTTTTCTGTTGAAGCTTTAAAAAAAAGTAATAATAAATATTAGCTTGGTATGTTTCTATGTAATAGAATCTTTGAACGTGATTACCTATCACTCACAATAATTAAAATTATTACAAGTAAAAATTCCGGCCAGGTGGAGTGACGATCTGCGAAACGCTGCTGGCAGAAACTGGATGCGTCAGCTGAGGACAGGGCGCAATGGCGCTCATTAGGTTAGGCTTATGTCCAGCAGTGGACTGCTATAGGCTGATGATTATGATGATGATGAAGTAAAAAGCAAGTAAAAATATGTTTCATCATCATCATCTCAGCCATCTAGCGTCCACTGCTGAACATAGGCCTCCCCCATCGATTTCCACAGCGATCGATCTTGTGCAGCCTGCACCCAACGGCTCCCAGCAACCTTTACCAGATCGTCTTTCCATCTAGTGGGGGGCCGTCCTCTGCTGCGATTTCCGGTGCGTGGCCTCCACTCGAAAAATATGTTTATTTAGAACAAACTAGCAAACCCAGCGAACTCCGTTTCGCCACCAGATGCCACCAGATTTTTCCTGAATTTTCTTTGCTATAAACCTCACGGAGCCCGAGACCTTTACAACGAATGCAAAACCGTGGAAATCGGTTCGTGCGTTCTGGAGTTATAGCGTCAGGAAGGAAAACCCGACTTATTTTTATATAGAAGAGTATAGTTGATCAAAAATTACAAATAAAACTATGAAACTGCAAAAGTTGTAAAATTGTGCAGCAGTCTCAACGCCCACCTCCAGAACTGGTGAGTTTAAATTGGTTCTATTCTGATGGAAAACTACATAAAAATTAAATAAAAGAACTAACTATACAATAAAATATGATGGCAAGAGTTATGCAAAGCGAGAAGTGAGAGCAAACTAAAAGTGTGTTTTATAGGTGAGTGTGTGAGTTTTTTGGGTATGTGTGTTTGTTTGTGGTGAGTAAAATGGATGTGCATCAAATGTAACTTGTGCTTAAGATTTATAGAGATGAATGATAAGATTTTTAGTTTGTTCATGTGAAAGAGATTGAAGCTAATTTATAAGTACATTTTTGCTGGGGGATGGGTAAATAAAATACCTATTATCAAATTAGCTACAAGAAATATTACAGGCAAGCAGGTAAGCAATTTCCGTTCTTCCATTAATCCAAATAGAGCAATTTCAATAGTTCGTGTACATTCACCATTACGTAGAGCTTTACAAACTGAACAAAACCTATTCCATTTTCGATATCAGCCTCTCAAATAGCAATTTCACCAGTAATAAGTTTTGAACGTCATTGGCGACAGTGAAAAAGAATTTACAAGCTCGATCTACATCAATCGGTTGTGCAATGAAAATTTTCCCAGAAAACAAGGGGCGGGGATATCAACAGTTTCCACGCTAAGGAAAGCTGAGCTGAACAGCCAGTCTACACCCGACCGCGGTCGAACGCACACGTCTCAAGCGTGCGAAATTACGAGAAAAACACAAAATAAACACGTGTTTTATTCCAACGCAATAAAATCTGTGCTGTGTACCGTTATTTATGTGGTTGTTTATTTTTTTAATCGAATCATTGCCGCGATTCCGGGCGTGTTCTTATTTTGAATTTTTGTGAACGAGGGATTTTTGAAATTGGAAACTAAATTGAGGTGAGTTTTTTTCTGTACATCTATAAAGGTCGTATTACCGAACCATGTTAAAAAATAGGATTTCTTTTCTACTTAATATTGCTTGTGCGAGTATTTCTGTAGGTAGAGCAAATATAGCTCTGTTTTTTTTTTTAATTTTGCGTGTGACCGCTTTAGCTTGTCAATCTTCAAGGATTATTTCCTTATCTACGGGTAGGGCCAATTCAGGAGTTCATTCAACCCTGGCTCCGTTTTCATGAAGCTTAGGTGCCAAAGGCAGACGTTGTTTGTTTCGATTATGGAGGATCTTTTGACGTAGTAGTAATTAATATTTTAATCGCTTTTCAATATTTACTTAGGGTGGAATCAAATCTTGAATTTTTAGATGTTGGTAAGATCGGGATACAGAGATATACTTAGTCGTGATTCTGTTTTTTAGTTAAATCAATAGTTGTTAACAGCAAAAACTGGGAAATGTATTTCCTGTGGATTCATCAATTAAGTTAAGAGGATGGTTTAGGTGCTGGGCAAGCCTATTCCATCTCAAACAATGTCCCAGGCACTATAGAGTCCCGTTAAGTGTAGGCAAAAGTTGCCTCTTTCGCTGTATAAATCAATAAACAAAACCCTAAGTATTTCTAAGATGAAGACGCTAGTATCCAATGATATTTTAGTATCATTGCTAGTAAGTACTTATATCACTTTCTATACAAACTCACAAAGTATTCTGTAGAACCAGCTACTTTTTGAATTTGTCCCACTCAAACATACGCTCAGTTTCATTGTTGAACAAACTATTTTTATAACCTAACAAACATGGAGCCACGCAGTTTTTAAATTGGACCCGAGCATTTGAAATTGGAACGAAATAAAATTCAAAATTGGAATATCAAATTCCATTAATTGAACGTTCTCGTTTACAAAAAGTTCTCCGTTCCTTTGTAATAATTGTGAAAGTCGTCCTATTATTGTCTTTGTCCTATGAATAGTTAGTGATTTTACAAATCTTTTCAGCTTTTAACAAAATGCTAAACAATTTTGAGAAACGTTATTTTTGGTAGAGCAAGAATTACAAATTACGAATTAAGTGATAAAGTGCTGGGTTTAAAAAAAAAATATTCAGACATTGCACAATAAAAAAATTCTCTCTTCTTTCTTGATTCTTATGCCACTATTTATTTTAAAGCAGTGTGGTGAAAGAATTTGAAGTTCGTCATTATGGCTCTACTGCCCCTTTCCTTACGATATTTTTCATCACCGTTTGGCAATGAGTATCAAAGGATTGTACCTTAGCTAATTGGTCATAAAAAGTTTTGATACGGAACCTTAGATCTTATAGACGGGATGCGCACCTTACTTTTTATTTCCTCTCTGCAAAAATACACGATTCTAAATCATGTGCGTCTTATAATATTACATACGTCAAATACGAAAACAAGAGTGTGCGCGTTCGTGTGCTACCTCGTCCTCCGCAAAAACCGACACAAAATATTAAAAGAGGAATTCTGTCAATAACTCTTCTAGTTCTAGTTTGTCTGAGTACGGAACCATAAACTCGTACAGGCACATGATGTATCTCATTGAATCGATTCTAATTACAGGCATTTACAATATTACATAAATTTTCCGTTAAATCCAATTCATTTCAACTTTCGCATAATTAATGTTTTGTTTGAAATAAGTACCTACAATTAATTTTGTAAATTATGTTCACCATTAAATTATTATTCGAAATTCCTTTGTGATTTTGATTCATGTTTCGTATAGACGAGGGTCAGGCAATTATCTTATATTTGCACGAAATTTGCGATAATACTATTATTCTATTGTCTTATACTATTATTTTAACAGTTCTAATACAATTTCAATTTATGAAACTGAAGATTACATAAGTATTTGAACTTCATTAATTCTACGAACGAAGCGCTCGTGGTCGTGCTTGCTCAGTCGTTCTTGATAGATCGTCGAAGTTAAGCAACGTTCTAAACGGTCTTTAAGTGGATGGGTGACCGTGACATTTTCATCTGAGCGCTTCCGTGCTTCGGAGGGCACGTTAAATTGTCGGTCCCGGCTATTTAAGTCGTTAAGCCATGACGGAGGCCTTAAGGCGGCCTAAAAACTCCGTCACCAGAGTTGGCCACTTACTCATACGAACTTACTTATTTTATTAACTTTACTAGCTCCTTGTTGTACCAAATTTTAATATTAGTTTTTAATTAGTAGGTTTGGTAGAAAATGTTATTTTGTTGAATTGTGGATTTTGAATTTATTTATTTTTAGAGCTTTAAAATTTGTTTAAGCTCTAAAAATGACTTATTGGATGACAAAAAAGCTTGGGACTTGCTCCAACTCAATGGATCCATGGATCACCTAAAAGAATGATAGGTCCCAGACCGTGTTTGTTGCCCTGATTCCTCACGGTGTTGGTCGCGAAAGAACAGGAGTAAAATTAGTTTTAAGACTATTCTAAGTGATCCCTGCGGTCCTACTGAATAAATGATTTTTGACTTTGACTTTGTTACCACCAATATGCCTTAATATCTCCCATTTATACGGATGGCATACTAACACTAAGTTGTACTTATAAGAGTAATTTATACAGTTAAACATCACTAAGTTAAGAGTAATAAGGGCAGCAATATACAACATAAGTACCTATATTCTAGCTAAAAGCACTAAAAGTGATTTTCATTCATATTTTTGTAGGTGTTCCCTTAAATTTTCGACTACGCTAGCTCTGACGTAAAAGGTAATGTACGATGTAGAGAGAGTTAATTAAATCTAATTTAATTTATGTTTTCGGAGCTGCTTTTTTATTTACTTTCTGAAAGGGACATAAATTAGGTCGGATAGGGTATCCGGATCACCGGGTCACCGGGTATACGATGGAGGGTTTAAGTACATCGATATAATAAAAGTCAATTGTCATATGTACGAGAAATAGGTCGTTAATAACAATATAAACTGAAAAAAAAAAAACATTTTTTGACTCTATTCTCGTCAACGAAAGAATGTTTTTTATTGTTTAAAATTGTGAAGTAATTTTTTTTATGATGAATGTGTCGGCTCTTGATCGCGAAACTTACACAGGCAAGAATGAGGTCAACGATGGAGCGAGCCTACCCAGAAGGAAGCCTATAAACTCTCTTTTTAAATACAACAGCAACTTTTTTCGTGTCAATAGCCGCGTATTGATGAGAGAGCAGCTTCAGGCATTTGCCTCATGCGTGCCTCGCAACGTTTACCACAAGGCGGACGAGACACGTCCGGACCGACCGAGGAGTTGCCTCGTGAAGCTGCTTCGTGAGGCTCAATTGGTACGCGGCATGGTTCACTTTACAAGAACATTGAGCAAAAGGTTGTCACCTCCACAGCGAGCGTGTTTAAACTCAGTAGCTTCTTATACTAAAAATAACAAAAAATATATAAGTAGTATATCAGTTATCTGGTTCCCATAGTACAAGCTATGCTTAGTTTGGGGCTAGATGATGCTGTGTGAAATTGTCCAGCATTATTTATTATTTATTTATTTATTTATACTATCGTTGTCTATACAACACCGTCCTGCCAATGATAGCTGCCAGGGTGAACTGTCCACACGAGACATTGCTGTGAGTGACACCTATCTGAACCCTGTTAGTTTTTAAGCTTTGTGTGTGTCTTCTGTCAGTCTGTGTGTTAAAAATTCTTGTCTATTTTGTGTGATTACCTATGAGTTTTTTTGCTCGAAATAAATGTATTTTATTATATTTATTTATACGTACTAGCTTGACTTTTCTTGAAATATCATTTGTGAGGAAATCAGCATGTTGTAAAGTGTTTTAAAACGTATTGGGCCAAGGAGGAAGGAGCACAACAATACTTACACCTTTCACTAGAAGAAGAGTCATAGTTCAATCCATTAATGAATACCGTAAGTTTTCTTATACTCCGGTTGACCTAGAATCGCAAACTACGGAAGGGAAAAACTTATCGGAGATGAACAAGCAGCGCCGGTAATATTGTATATCCCGATGGTAATACAACACTTTATTGGCAGTGGTTTAGTTTTAAAAGTCAATGTCAAAAAAGGGTTGTAGTCCAGGTTATAGGAACAGTTTGATCACCTAAAATCGTCTTAAAAACTAGGTGATCCTGCGTTCCTTTGCAACCTACAGTTAGCTGTTACCCACGAAAAAGTTGCCTTTGTGCTAAATATACCCTAGATAATAATAAAATTGATCTCTCTGCCGAATTTTAGCCAAATCCATAGAGTAGTTTTTGTGTAAATTAGTTAAAAACACCCATGTTTAATTAGTAGGGTCCACTGTCTCAGTCACCGACACTTTTACCTAATTTCTTGTTCTTTGATTGCTAATCCTATCTGCGAAAGTTTAAAAAATTTTGGTGCTTCTACCCTGAAACGGTGGGTTGATCGCGGTATCGGCGGTAGCTTTTACCTTGGTTATTGTATAGGCTTCCATGCTCGACAACGGAGTTTCGGTATTTAGAATTTGATTGGTTTATAAAATATATTGGAGTTGGAGATCCAACTTCTTACTTAAAATATTCAAGCGCCAATAGGAAGCCAATTGAACACAACGAGGCTCTTCAAAGTAATGCTAGGTACTCGTTAATATTTCTGAAGGAAAAATCAACTGATGCAGTCAGTATTTGAACCGACAACTGATTTAAAATAGTTTCCCACTCCGTGAAAGCATGAGGGGACATAAAACGCTGATTCAAGTATAAGTTTTTGCCCCATTTCGATCAGACGCCGTACGAAAGTGGAGCTATAGTCAGCAGAATTTTTAAATCAGGGTTGCCATATAGCCGATCGCGCCTACAGAATACTAATCCGACAGACCCTCTAAATAGGGGACTTAGATTCATGATTTGTGGTCTATAAGAGATTGGCAAAGGTCCCTAATCTAGATGATTTATACAACGTCCGAAGTCCTTATAGTTAGGCAATAAAAGAGTAGTACAATATCGGTCATTCGTTCCCAAAACTTTTGTTTTGGGCTCTTCCCAAATGATTTTGTGTGAAATAATTTTCTGGCACAATTGACACTAAATTTAAAGTTTGATCATGAGTCCTCAGTGATCAGAAACACGCAAAAATACAAAGTCCAAATTAAGACCCCTCGCAGGCTGCAGATTTTCTATCGGCTGATAGTTGAGGCGGGCTATACTTCTCCATACTCATTACGAACCGAAGTATGTTCCTTCTCAACTATCGGCCGATAGAAATTCTGCAGCCTGCGAGGAGGCTTAGCAGGATAACTCTTGCAAAATGTGGACTTAGTGGACCAGCTACCACCAACCTAAGAGTAACTGGTTCCCTCGCTATATTTTTTTTACCGTTTCCGTGACACAAACTCCACATCGAACTCCATGACTTTCAGATCTAACGGCCACTATACACATTCGCCGAACTATTTGCGAAATTATTATTTGGAAAGGCGATGACAGGCGAATACAGGCGATCAGGCCCTCTACACGTTCGTGACCGTTGGCTTTCGTCTATCATCGACGAATATACAGGGTGTAAAAAGACAACTACCGAAAACTGAGGGGTTGCAATCAGACCATGATTCTAAACACACACAACTATTATAAGCGAAAAAAAACGCAATTTTTTTTTTGACTTAGCTAAGTAATTTTATCTTATTTTCGGTTATTTACTACTATTACAACATAATAAGACCTAATAATTTCATTTAAAACTCAAAATCCAGCAAGCTACGTAAAAAACATGGAGTAAAAGCTGGTTTGTGACGCAGAAAACTGTATTCATAAAAACTTACTATCTATCTATTTTTAACGACCTCTGTGGCGCAGTGGGTGAAAGCCCGCTTGAGACGCAGAAGGTTGCGGTTTCGATCCCCGCCGCGGGATAAATGTTTGTATGATCTGCCCGGCTAGCGTGCGCGACGTGAGATATCTCGTGCACGAGAAACGAGAAATTAGTAGATTGTGAAGAAATGAAGAACCCCGGCCGTGCAAAAATGGATTTTGCGTTTCGTCAAATGTATATGCACTTTAACAAGTGCTCTAAACGGTGAAAGAAAACATCGTGAGGAAACCAGTTAGTACCTATTCTTACAGGCGGCGATGGGCTTGCAACCTGCCACGTATGGAATACTAACTTCTGTATGTATCAAATATGTATTTGGACATGCCTCTGACTACCCCTACTACTCCAAAAGCGCTGACATTACACTTCGTTTGTCACGGCACGAGTAATTTCTCGTCGTTGTCTTGCGAGGACGAGATAATTGACGACAAACGTGTGAAGACACAGAGTGGAGTTTGATCACAAAAATAGCTGCGGCATCTATCTTGCTTGAATTATGTTCTAACAACCTATCATAGTGTAAGTCTACAAGGACAAACTACTATGTTGTGGTATGCATGTTATATAAGCCTATAAGAATACTAACTGGTTTCCTCACGATGTTTTCATTCACCGTTTAGAGCACCTGTTAAAGTGCATATACATTTGACGAAACTCAAAATTCATTTTTGCACGGCCGGGGTTCTTCATTTCTTCACAATCTACTAATTTCTCGTTTCTCGTGCACGAGATATCTCACGTCGCGCACGCTAGCCGGGCTGCAAATATTTATCTCGGGTCTGGGTGTTTCTATGTATAATATGTATGTATTTACAAAAAACAAAAAGTATATAAGTAGTATATCAGTTATCTGGTTCCCATAGTACAAGCTATGCTTAGTTTGGGGCTAGATGATGCTGTGTGAAATTGTCCAGCATTATTTATTATTTATTTATTTATTTATACTATCGTTGTCTATACAACACCGTCCTGCCAATGATAGCTGCCAGGGTGAACTGTCCACACGAGACATTGCTGTGAGTGACACCTATCTGAACCCTGTTAGTTTTTAAGCTTTGTGTGTGTCTTCTGTCAGTCTGTGTGTTAAAAATTCTTGTCTATTTTGTGTGATTACCTATGAGTTTTTTTGCTCGAAATAAATGTATTTTATTATATTTATTTATACGTACTAGCTTGACTTTTCTTGAAATATCATTTGTGAGGAAATCAGCATGTTGTAAAGTGTTTTAAAACGTATTGGGCCAAGGAGGAAGGAGCACAACAATACTTACACCTTTCACTAGAAGAAGAGTCATAGTTCAATCCATTAATGAATACCGTAAGTTTTCTTATACTCCGGTTGACCTAGAATCGCAAACTACGGAAGGGAAAAACTTATCGGAGATGAACAAGCAGCGCCGGTAATATTGTATATCCCGATGGTAATACAACACTTTATTGGCAGTGGTTTAGTTTTAAAAGTCAATGTCAAAAAAGGGTTGTAGTCCAGGTTATAGGAACAGTTTGATCACCTAAAATCGTCTTAAAAACTAGGTGATCCTGCGTTCCTTTGCAACCTACAGTTAGCTGTTACCCACGAAAAAGTTGCCTTTGTGCTAAATATACCCTAGATAATAATAAAATTGATCTCTCTGCCGAATTTTAGCCAAATCCATAGAGTAGTTTTTGTGTAAATTAGTTAAAAACACCCATGTTTAATTAGTAGGGTCCACTGTCTCAGTCACCGACACTTTTACCTAATTTCTTGTTCTTTGATTGCTAATCCTATCTGCGAAAGTTTAAAAAATTTTGGTGCTTCTACCCTGAAACGGTGGGTTGATCGCGGTATCGGCGGTAGCTTTTACCTTGGTTATTGTATAGGCTTCCATGCTCGACAACGGAGTTTCGGTATTTAGAATTTGATTGGTTTATAAAATATATTGGAGTTGGAGATCCAATGAATGAATGAATGAATGAAAATACTTTATTGTACAATGCACACCTTATAACTACAAAATACAGTGGAAAAGAGAACCATAATACAATGCACAATGGGCGGCCTTATCGCTGAGAAGCGATCTCTTCCAGGCAACCTTTGGATGGAGAGGAGTGTAAATGCATGGAAGATTGAACGGGTGCAAAAAATTAAAGGAACTTAAGAGTTGCCTAACCTATTATCTAATAATATATATATATAGATGTATATGTAATAAATAAACTAAATAAAAATATAATACATAATACAATACATAGATACTACAAATACCTATAAAATAATAGTAAATAAAACAAGTTACATATTTATTATAATATAAACTACTTAAATAAAAATTATTAAATATACTTAGGTACACACCAGGTATACATACATAAACAAGTGAAACATAGATTTTACAATTCAGAATTATTGGATCCAGTCAGATAATAATTTTTCAATCGTATTTTAAATACATCAGGCGAAGAAGATTTTTTAATAATCAACGGCAGAGCGTTCCAGAGTAGGACAGCTTGAACAGTAAAAGAGTCAGCATAGAAACTAGTTCTATGCAAAGGAGTTTTAAGAAGGAGGTTTTCTGAGGAGCGGAGAGTACGAGGGTTCTCATCACGGAGGTATTCAAAACGCTCCTTCAGATAACCAGGAGTAGAGGGATTGCGGAGGATGTTGAAGAGAAGCGATAGAGTATGGGAGTTCCTACGATGGCGGATGGGAAGCCATTTCAGTTTAGAGCGATATTCTGAAACATTCTGATTCCAACTTCTTACTTAAAATATTCAAGCGCCAATAGGAAGCCAATTGAACACAACGAGGCTCTTCAAAGTAATGCTAGGTACTCGTTAATATTTCTGAAGGAAAAATCAACTGATGCAGTCAGTATTTGAACCGACAACTGATTTAAAATAGTTTCCCACTCCGTGAAAGCATGAGGGGACATAAAACGCTGATTCAAGTATAAGTTTTTGCCCCATTTCGATCAGACGCCGTACGAAAGTGGAGCTATAGTCAGCAGAATTTTTAAATCAGGGTTGCCATATAGCCGATCGCGCCTACAGAATACTAATCCGACAGACCCTCTAAATAGGGGACTTAGATTCATGATTTGTGGTCTATAAGAGATTGGCAAAGGTCCCTAATCTAGATGATTTATACAACGTCCGAAGTCCTTATAGTTAGGCAATAAAAGAGTAGTACAATATCGGTCATTCGTTCCCAAAACTTTTGTTTTGGGCTCTTCCCAAATGATTTTGTGTGAAATAATTTTCTGGCACAATTGACACTAAATTTAAAGTTTGATCATGAGTCCTCAGTGATCAGAAACACGCAAAAATACAAAGTCCAAATTAAGACCCCTCGCAGGCTGCAGATTTTCTATCGGCTGATAGTTGAGGCGGGCTATACTTCTCCATACTCATTACGAACCGAAGTATGTTCCTTCTCAACTATCGGCCGATAGAAATTCTGCAGCCTGCGAGGAGGCTTAGCAGGATAACTCTTGCAAAATGTGGACTTAGTGGACCAGCTACCACCAACCTAAGAGTAACTGGTTCCCTCGCTATATTTTTTTTACCGTTTCCGTGACACAAACTCCACATCGAACTCCATGACTTTCAGATCTAACGGCCACTATACACATTCGCCGAACTATTTGCGAAATTATTATTTGGAAAGGCGATGACAGGCGAATACAGGCGATCAGGCCCTCTACACGTTCGTGACCGTTGGCTTTCGTCTATCATCGACGAATATACAGGGTGTAAAAAGACAACTACCGAAAACTGAGGGGTTGCAATCAGACCATGATTCTAAACACACACAACTATTATAAGCGAAAAAAAACGCAATTTTTTTTTTGACTTAGCTAAGTAATTTTATCTTATTTTCGGTTATTTACTACTATTACAACATAATAAGACCTAATAATTTCATTTAAAACTCAAAATCCAGCAAGCTACGTAAAAAAACGCGCCCAAAACAAACGCAAACAGTACTCTTCAAACGCTGTTTTCTCCGGATTTAGTGCATATTTCGGAAAATCATTTTGGATTTGGTTGTCTATTGGGATGCTGTACCTGCCCCTTTCGGCTTTGGTAGACGTCTTTTTAATATAGAGTACTCTATACCCTGTATAGAGGGCCCATTATGAGGCACCTCTCACCAAATTGATATTTTTAGTTTAGTCTAGAACCTTTTAGTCTGTAACTTGTTTATTTGACGAAAAACAACCCAATTTTAAGATATTTTCAATTTACGTATTTTCTGTGATTTTTTCCGTCGCTAACCTTTTACTTTCATGTCAAATGGAGCGTAAATTAGTAAGAAACGACAAACGGTATTTTTATCTACCTATTTGATTTGATCGAGCGAGCGAGCCGAGCCAAGTTCTCTGTGATAGGTAATTTGCTGGGTGTGTTATTAAATATTAGCTGTCCGTCGCAGTGTTACCCGTTCCCTCGGGAAAACATCATTTTCCCGGGATAAAATATAGCCTATGTTCATCAGGGCTAATGTAGGATTCTAATGGTGAAAGAATTTTTCAAATCGGTCCAGTAATTTCGGAGCCTATTCAATTCAAACAAACAAACAAACAAATATTTCCTCTTTATCATATTATTATTATTATAAGTGTAGATGTATAGAGTCAGAATAGTATGATAAGTAGGTCATGTTAGCTCAATCGTTTGTAAAGTTGACTGGATTTCCTTCACCGTGACCTTCAATTAGTGCACGGCTGAGATTCAAACCCAAACGTTCGAAAGTCAAGGTATTAAACTTGGCCAACACAGCTCAACTCTTTATCGGCCGATAGTTGAGACGGAATGTACTTCGTCTCGTAATGAGTATGGAAAAGAATAGCCCGTCTCAACTATCGGCCGATAGAAAGTCTGCAGTCTGCGAGGGGGCTTACTTAGTTACTACGTTGGCCTTTACAACAATACTTATGCAGAGTCAGAAGGCAACCACATTGACTGATACTTCATAAACAGGATGAATATGAGACCTTCCCTAACTTTTTAAGATATTTTGAACTGCATTTACAGATTTCGGAAAAATATTACAGTGTCAAAAAGTACACCTGTATACTTATATTTTACACCCTGTATACTTTTATGTTTTGATTTAGCTGTTCTATTTGAAGCTTTATCCGTTTTTTCACGGTAGCCGCGTCTCAAACAGGCCTAAGCTTTGCCTGGCTTTGATATGCTAATCAGTCTGTATTTTTCCACATGTCGATCAATACAGGCTTATCGGAGCAAGTTTGCGGTATCAGAAATCAGAAATTACTCTCAGATCTCAGATGTTTTCTTTGGGCTTCTGTGTAATTTTCGTGACTTTTTCATGATTTTATTTATCAGGACCTTTTTAATATTGGTTGAACATTAATGTATTGCATTGAGAAATGAAGATCGATCAGACGATCCGACGAGAATACCTAAGTGTGGTTGAACACTTTAAAAATGAAAATGTTTTTTTTTGTCTGGGTGTTACCTATAAAATATTGTAAAAGTTAACCCAGTGATACCTCAAGTTCGATGGATAGATGTATGTTGCTCTTTCACGCTGAAACGGCTTGACGAATTGGTATGAAATTGCATACACATTTTTATCCCGAAAAAGTACCTATTCCCGAGGAATCACGGGTAACCGCGGGCACAGCTAGTACAATTTTGGCGTTAGGTAACAGGAACTTCTTCACAGTCCGCTGAATTTTGTACAATTTCAAACAGTTTTAGTTCCTTTGTGTTGGAATTCAACAGCCAAGTCAGTTGTCAAAGAGATTTCTACACATTTCAACGCTTACGGTATAATTTAACTGCATGTTGGCATAAGTGCCGGAACAGACTACGACTCAGACCCAGCCTCAATTTTATTTGACTGGCTCCCAATACATGCTCGTCGGTTTAGGGTAATTTTGACCTGGCCCTTCTCCAAAACGTCGCCAATTTGATCCAAGAAGGTTCGCCTAGGTCTTCCCCTTCCAGCTGTCCCATGCACACTCGCCTCATACACTTGCTTTGTCAAACGACTGTCATCCATCCTCTCTACATGCCCAAACCATCCTAACATACCTTTCTCGATCCTCAACACTACATCTTCTTTCACCAAAAGTACCCTAAACCGACGAGCATGTATGAAGAATGTAATGAGAGTGAATGAGGCGAAAGTTGTGTATCAGGATCGTAGCGACTGGAGATCCGTGGTCTCTGCCTACCCCTTTGGGAAAGAGGCGTGACTTTATGTATGTATGTATGGCTCCTAACTGGAGCTTAACTTTTTAGTTTTATTTAAGACTAGCTGACCCGCGCAACTTCGTCTGCGCATTATTAGGAACAAAGTGGAGGAGTTTTGAGTGAATCGAGAGTACAAAATATAAAACACCGTCGCATGATATAATATTTTTTTTTATATATGTTTCTCTCAAGAATCATTTAATAGATATAAAGGTAGGAAAAATCTTACCCAGATCTTGCAATGCTAAGAACAAAACGAATACGGTAATTGGTACAGAATCGCTGAAGCGAGCGCAGCGAGTTTTTGAAGAGAGAGAGAGAGAGTTTTTGAAGAAATTGACTCGAAACGTATTTTTTTATAGCAAGAACTGTGTGGTTTAAAATTTCGAAATAAAATTATTAACTAATATTGCGTTATGTTTCTCTCAAGAATCCCTTAATAGATAGAGGTAGGGAAAATCTTACCCAGATCTTGCAATGTTAAGAACAACACGATAGCGGCAACTGGTGTCAGATTTGCCGAAGCGAGCGGCAATACCTACCCGCGACTTCGTCAGCAATATAAAAATATCGAAAACTCTTAGCAAAAATCTCCATTAACTTTTCAAAACTCAAAATCAAAGAAAATTATACTCGATCTCCGTCATAGTTAAAACGCCACCTAGGAAAAAAGTGTAAAGTAGTTTTGACCTCTAGACCGATAGATGGCGTTATAGCCAAGGAAAAATATTTTAATATCAAAAAATCATAACTTCGGAGTTCGGATATATTGATGGGTGGGAACACACATGTTACATGTTTATCATTAATTTTAAAATAATTAATTATGCAAAATACAAAAAAAAACGAAAAAATTTAGAGTGCAAAAAGTCGGCTTCGGGCGGTCACCCATCCTTATTATGACCGCGCCCAGGGTTGCTTAACTTTTTTCCCCATACAAACTTCCAACCCTTATTTTCCCGCCCCCTTATGGTAATTGACAAAAAAAAGTAGCCTATGTCCATCCCTGGGGTATACTCTTTATCCATGCCAAATTTCAGCTTAATCGGTTCAGCGGTTTGGGCGTGAAAAGGTAACAAACAGACAGACAGACAGACAGACAGACAGACAGACAGACAGACAGAGTTACTTTCACATTTATGATGTTATAATTTAGTATGGATAGTATATAGTATGGATGGATCACCTAAAAAAATGATAGGCTCCAAGCTGTGTTTGTTGACCTGATTCTTCACATTCACACACGAAAGAACAGGTTTTAACACTATTTTAAGTGATCCCAGCGGTCCTACTGAATAAATGCTTTTTAACTTTGACTTTGACTTTCAGAGTCACTGCTATAAATTCGATAGATTGGTTCAGTTGTGTTGATAAAAATGACTTGTGAATCTCTATATTGATAAAGATCCTAAAGAGACGCTAAAGGAATTTAAGTATCCTGCAATCACTTTCCCTACGCGGCGCAAGTTTCGTCCAATGTGGTTCGGCACTAATTCAGCAGCGACTACAAACTGAAATTTTGTTAATGTTTAACCATTTTTTTTATTAAGTGTAATCGAGAAAATCATTCACGTTTTTAAAAATTTATTTATTAATTTAGTTATAAAGAAACATAATAAAAGTGCCTAAATAGAAATATTTTATATACCTTCAAAACACTCCATATCCTTGATAGAAAACAATGTTTTTCTCAAAGAAAATACTAAATCAATTCTTCGAACCTCAGACGAGGATCAAAAGAGAACAAGTTCATTCAATTGAAGTTCTATTCACTACCTTCATTCATAACGAATTTAAGATGATACGGTATGACCTAAAGCTATCTAAGTAACGGACTAATAGTTATTCACAAAATAGAGACATAGACATTTGTGTTTCTAACCCCTTCATTTTGATATGACCACGAGGACAAAGGTTATTAAAGTCAAGTCATTAAAATTGACGGCAATGAGCTTATCCCTAGTACATTAGTCGTTTAGAAGCGCGCTTTGGTTTAAAAAACTATGTGGTCCAATACAGCCGTACACATTACGCGATAATGAAAGGCGCGCTTCTTGTAGTAAAAATCGTACAACGTGTGTCGAACGCGCCCTTAAAAACGCCTAGTGTGTACCGACACTCAGTCATTAGGGTACTGTCATATTTTTAAGCGAAGTTCAATGAATAAAATTCAAATTTACAAATTCGTAATTGGTTTTGATCGAAATTGCCCCAAACCAATGTTCGGACAGTATCGCCTTGGGAATAGTCCCTATCAATTCTTCTTTTCGTATCGTGTTTTATTTGAGTACCTTTTGGTTTATTGGTAAATGCGAGAATAACGAGAAAACGTTGAAATGTCCAAAAATACTCACATAAAATATTTTTATTTATGCAAAGTGTATTTTGGGATTTTAATCTAGTTTTCACATAGGAATGTATCCGTGACAAGGCTTTTATGTTAATTCATGAAATAATTAAAAAAGAAAAAAGACAAAAACATTTTTTTTAAGTTGTATCTTTTAGTATTTTGACTACATAGATTTTATTTATTTCAAAATTTTCATAGTTGTACAGCGTAAAACGTAAAAGTTTTAGGTATGTGTCAGGGATACGTTCCTACGTGAAAAATACTATAGTTATATAGCACCCATCTGATAGGCCTCATTTTCACGTCACTTTTTCCGATTCTGCACCAATCGAATCCCACAAAGTTGCCAAAGTTTGCTGTTGAACATTATTAATCGTTCAACGTTTTTCCACTCCATAACATTACAGTCAATGGTGCTCCGAATATAAAATTATCATATCTAACGAAGCCCTGGAGACTGGAAAGATTGATGACTATGGAATGCCTTGTCAGGGATTCCTCTGGTGGAATTGTGTCAACCAGGGTTGGATCTAGGACAGATATAGGCTTTTAAAACGGTATTTGCTTGCTTACCAGATTATACATACATAGGTATGTATCATCTACGGAAGAATAGGGTATGTATTTCCCGAAAAGTACAATATAGGGGTCTTCAAATCAAGAGTAAATAGGTTCCTTCTAGGTAAGCATGCTTCATCTTAGACCTCACTACTGCTTAACATCAGGTAGAGTGAGGTGAAATGCTAACCTATTTAATTAAAAAAAAGGGTAGCAGAAGATGCTTTAGCTTCAACTATTAATAATTTCGTTTAGGCAAAAGCATCTTTTCTCCGACCGCAATAAAACTCAAACTCGACTGAAAATGTAAATTGGTCATGGTAAGGGGGCTGGTATGAGTAAAAAGGGAATTCAATTTTTTCCCTAGCAGCGACCCTGCTTGGGGTTAGTTATTCAAAGTATAGGATCATTTGCAACTTTTTCTGTTACGCGCTAGATCGGCTATTTTTTCCTTTTTCAATGAAGTGTTTTGTAGTTTTTAGGTCACAACTTATACCTCCACTAGTTTTCACTTAGTGATTATGCAAATGTGTCTCCCCTTGAGTTTTACTGGAAAATTAGTATATATGTATAATGTAAGTCTAAAGCTGCGTACTCTGCGTTCCAGGCTACGCGTTCAAGCGTACCAATGACCGCGTAGTCTGCAGCAACGCGTTTTTGTCATTTTACATCGACTCGGGCGAACCTTGAACGCGTGTAGAACAAGGCTTTACGGGGACAACTTTGAAAATAGGCTTGCAATAAAATTGGCTGTCATTATCGGTATTAGCTATAAAGTCGTTAAGCCATTCCGGCCTTTAGGCGGCCTAAAAATACTGTCAGCAGTGTTGGCAACTTACTCATACGAACTTACTTTAATAAATAAAAATAAAATATTTATTTTGATTTTTTGATTTTTGGATTGATTTTTGGATGTTTGTATGTTTGAGTTTCAATCACGCCTAAACCAGTGAACCGATTTGGATGAAACTTGGAATAGACGTAGACAGTATCCTGGTATAGCATAGGCTATTCAAAATGTTGGTTCCACGCGGGCGGAGCCATGCGCAATAGCTAGTAAGTATCTAAGATCGTTTTAAATAATCTTTAGCTTGACTGATTCTATTAGTCGTGTTTATACAAACCTAATAGGCTTAGAAACACTACTAACTAAATATTGTGAACTTTTGAGAAATAAAATATCTATCTATTGTATTTTGTAAAAATCTAGTAGCATAAATCGGCGAGCTTGTATGAAGAATGTGGAGAGTGAATGAGGCGAAGGCTGTGTGTCGAGATAAAGTCAAAGTCAAAAAGCATTTATTCAGTAGGACCGCTGGGATCACTTTGAATTTGATAGCAAGTGGAGATCCGTGGTCTCTGCCTACCCCTTAGGGAAAGAGGCGTGATTTTATTTATGTGTAGTAGCTTAGTTTTTGTAAATAAATGTTCCAGGCCAGTTACTGAAACCATAACAGTTACTGGCTCCACTACCCGTAGACAATTGTACGCGAGCGACGGAAATTGAGCGTAAAATAGCTATCAAAGTCAAGCGGACATAGCACGCTTCGCTCGCCGGTAGTTAATGAAAAGCTGGGTACTTTTGTCCTGAGGAAATTTACAGAATTATGTCTAAGTGTGCGTGATGGTAAGGCTAAACGGGCGTACGTTTCTGAGTTGTATGTCGCGTAATATGCTGCATTCCATTTCACTAAAAGCTCTATTTCTAACACACGAGGTGACGCAAAATGACTTACTGTTTCTATTGCTGTTTCTGTTTGATGGTATATAAAAAAACTAAAAAACTAATCATCATCATCATCATCTCAGCCATCTAGCGTCCACTGCTGAACATAGGCCTCCACTATCGATTTCCACAGCGATCGATCTTGTGCAGCCTGCACCCAACGGCTCCCAGCAACCTTTACCAGATCGACTTTCCATCTGGGGGCCGTCCTCTGGTGCGATTTCCGGTGCGTGGCCTCCACTCGAGAACTTTTCTGCCCCAACGGCCGTCAGTTCTACGAGCTATGTGCCCCGCCCACTGCCACTTCAACTTGCTAATCCTATATGAAATCATCTAGTATAGTACATGGTCTGATGATAATAACATCTGGTGTGATGATGAAAATACAGGGTGTAAAAAGACTGCTACCGAAAACTGAGGGGTTGCAATCAGACCATGACTCTAAACATATTTAGCGAAAAAAAAAACGCAAAAAAAATTTTTGACTTAGCTTCGTCATGTTATGTTATTTTCGGTTATTTACTACTAGTACGACATAATAAGACCTTACCTACCTAATAATTTCATTTATAAAAGAAAAAAACAATTAAAACTCAAAATCCATCAATCTACGTAAAAAAACGCGCCCAAAACTTACGCAAACAGCACTCTTCAAACGCTGTTTTCTCCGGATATAATGAATATTTCGGAAAATCCTTTTGGATTTGGTTGTGTGTTGGAAAGCTGTACCTACCCCTTTCGGCTTCGGTACACGTCTTTTTACACACTGTATAATTGCATTTCCGCTACCGCAACAATAATACGGGCCGGAGGCAATCGGAAAAAGAGGAGGCCTATACTCAGCAGTTGGTAGATGTGGGCTGATTTTTTTTAATATAATGCTGGCCATTTTCACACAGCATCATGTATCCCCAAACTAAGCATGGCTTGTTCTATGGAAACCAGATAACTGATATACTACTTATATACTTTTTGTTTGTAAATACATACATAATAAACATAGAAACACCCAGACCCGAGATAAATATTTGCAGATCATACAAACATTTATCCCGCGGCGGGGATCGAAACCGCAACCTTCTGCGTCTCAAGCGGGCTTTCACCCACTGCGCCACAGAGGTCGTTAAAAATAGATAGATAGTAAGTTTTTGTGAATACAGTTTTCTGCGTCACAAACCAGCTTTTACTCCATGTTTGTGCCACCATGCGTGTCGTGTTCATCGCTACTCGTAAATATCAATTTCCTGTGAAGCGACGACGCGGGTCGCCATTAGGTTTAAGCTAGGTATTCAATGCTTACATAAGGCCGTATTTATCACATATATGCGATAAATTAGAGAAAATTCATCATTTTAAAAACTAAATAAACCGAATTCAATGTTTTATAGAAAGTCGAAAATTACAAGAAAGTCAGGATATGTTTTTTTTTTACTTTTACCAAAACTAAAATTGCAGTCGTATTTATTTTTATTTATTTAACGTAAACATGAAACAACGCATAGTACATTTTTACCTGGTTTTTCTTTTGTTTTTGTTTATTTTAATTTTATTAATGGTGTGCAATAAAGAATTTCATTCATTCATTTAGATAACGGTTGTAATATAACGGTGTTAGGATAAATAAACCTCACCTTTAGGGTAGGGTTACAAAATTCGGTTCAGAGGAGCCTAAGTGACTAAATGGGCGTTAAATGAGGCTTTGAACATTGATAGGCCCACTTCGTGACATAGATTCTGATATCGAAACTATGAAACCAGAATAATGCTTTGTCTGGATTATGTTTGTCTGCGATGAAAAATATTTGATTGAAGAGATAGATCCATATGAAGCTAATTATGAATGTTAATAGTACCTCTGTGGCGCAGTGGGTGAAAGCCCGCTTGGGACGCAGAAGGTTGCGGGGTCGATCCCCGCGGCGGGATAAATGTTTGTATGATCTGCAAATATTTATCTCGCGTCTGGGTGTTTCTATGTATATAATATGTATGTATTTACCAACAAAAAAAAAGTATATAAGTAGTATATC
Source organism: Epirrhoe alternata (assembly GCA_963565295.1). Lineage (NCBI taxonomy): Eukaryota > Metazoa > Arthropoda > Insecta > Lepidoptera > Geometridae > Epirrhoe > Epirrhoe alternata. Next base: position 2,699,884 of record OY751401.1, read on the forward strand.
AGATAACTGGTTCCCATACTACAAGCTTTGCTTAGTTTGGGGCTAGATGATGCTGTGTGAAATGTCCAGCATTTTTTATTTATTTATTTAGTACCTAAGCATATCTCCAGTCGGAATGAGGATTATGGCTCAAGACACATTGAATTTGCAAGCGACGCGTCAATTAGTTTTATAGCAAGCAATTATAAACCTTATGAACAATGGTAGGAGAAACGCTTTTAGGAATGAACAAGGTCTGGCGAAGCCATCTAGCGTACCGCGCTGGCACGAGCACTTTCGTGCGGTTCATTCTACAAGCGTTTCTATATCTTGTACCATTGTTCATAAGGTTTATAATGGTGCGCTATAAAACTAATTGACGCGTCGCTTGCCAATTCCATGTAGCTTGAGCCTATGGGAACAAAATTAATTGAAAAGTTTCCCAAAAAATCTAATAATTTGGAACAAAAATATCTACCTAAATAAATATTAATCCATAGGGTTTTTTGCTATTTTGCAACATGTGAGCACCTTACAAATATGTATTTGGATGTGCCTCTGGCTACACTTGGACGTAGACCAGCGGATGGGTCGTGAGACCTTTTTATCGATATGTTTTTTTAGAAATACCTTATCATAAACATCGATATAAAACTGTGTTCAACCAGTTCTTTCTTTGAACAATGGATTTCAAAAAGTAATATCAAACTTTGAAGTTTCCACATAAAATTGTATGAGTTGACGCTGTTCAAGTGACCTACTGAACTTCGCATGGCAATAATTTGCTAAAAGTTCGTATGAGCCCAGATAATACAGGGTGTAAAAAGACGTCTACCAAAGCCGCAAGGGGTAGGTACAGCATCCCAACAGACAACCAAACCCAAACGGTTTTTCCGAAATATGCACTAAGCCCGGAGAAAACAGCGTTTGAAGAGTACTGTTTGCGTATGTTTTGGGTGCGTTTTTTTACGTAGATTGCTGGATTTTGAGTTTTAAATGTTTTTTCTTTTATAAATGAAATTATTAGGTAGGTATGGTCTTATTATGTTGTAATAATAGTAAATAACCAAAAATAACATAAAATGACTAAGCTAAGTCAAAATATTTTTTTGCGTTTTTTTTCGCTTACTGCATTTAGAATCATGGTCTGATTGCAACCTCTCAGTTTTCGGTAGTTGTCTTTTTACACCCTGTATAATACTAGTACAGATACAGATACACCATCTTCTACAAAGAATTGCGACTTGCTTTCGGGCTATTTATTTACGGGCTAAATGACCTTCCTCTATCGCTAGATGTCAGTAGTGGAAGGCAAAATAGCCCGCCCTAAAAGTGAAGATGTGCTGCTCACTCATCATCATCATCATCTCAGCCATCAAGCGTCCACTGCTGAACATAGGCCTCCCCCATCGATTTCCACAGTGATCGATCTTGTGCAGCCTGCGTCCAACGGCTCCCAGCAACCTTTACAAGATCGTCTTTCCATCTAGTGGGGGGCCGTCCTCTGCTGCGATTTCCGGTGTAATGTCAAAATGTCAAACGCGTAGCCTGGAATGCGTAGTCCGTACGCAGCTTAAGGTTTCCTAAAAACTCTATCATGGCATATAGCCGTGACCGACAATTTCCATATTCATTCATATCTCTAGCTGGCCAAAGGCACTTCAATTTATTTATAACTGAGCTCCGAAATTGTACAAGCCTTCCAAAAAGGTTATAAACGCATTCCAAAATTGCACTCATGTCGGACTTGAACTCGCGACTTTCAGCAATCTTTAGGGCTGCAATTTTTGAGTTGTATTTCAAAACCCTCAAATATTGTGTCAGGTTGTCTACAATGTCTACATAAAAATAGCTTTCAAAAGTTGTTATGCAAACCGCACGAAATAGCCAAGATTTCTAAGTTCTAGAGTGATGTTGAAAAATTGTTGATAGTTTAGATTTATGAGCTAACTTCTGAATTGCATTGTGGAACCTTATTTACTTGCTTGCAGAGGTGAAAAATGAAGGTGTCATAACTTTTTACTTATATTTTTAACACTGCGAAACGGCGATGACTTTCAAAGTAAAGAGGCTGTCTCTGGCATATAAAGAAAGAAAGAAAAAGAAAGAAAGAAACTTTTATTTTGTGCCACAGACAGAAGAATATTATAATGCAGGTACATTGTAACACTACTGAACTAAAATAAGCTAGACATAATCTGATTAGTACCTATACTCTTAACTTAAATAACTATAAGTGTAAGTAAAGCGAGTGAACACACTATGCCGAACTTACGCGACCGAAGCACACCGAAGTTCGGCAGCTGTTTTTTTTTTATTAATTTTGGCATAATGTGCCCGTCGTCAGCAGGTAATTAAAAAAGCATTGCAGGCGTACCCGAACTTCGGTCGCGTATCTTCGGCATACCTATAGTATTTTTCACGTAGGAACGTATCTCTGACACATAACTTTTACGTTTTACGCTGTACAAAAATGAAAAATTTTGAAATAAATGAAATCCAGTGATAATAACTATACGATACAACTTCAATAAGTGAAAAGGACTATAGTGTGTTTAGACCACGGATTTAAGAAATTCTGGTCTGTGGTTTAGACAAAAAGAAGTGAAAGAGACCGAACGAGAAAGAGATGAATGCAGGAAATTGCAACATTGCACTGACAAGGGCTCAGCTCAAAAGAGCTGGCCGGAAACTGTCCCAGATTCGTTTTAATTAGAATTTTGGTACGAATTATTAATTATTTGGTCAAAAGAACCCTAAATCGACGAGCATGTATGAAGAATGTAATGAGAGTGAATGAGGCGAAAGTTGTGTGTCAGGATCGTCGACTGGAGATCCGTGGTCTCTGCCTACCCCTTTGGGAAAGAGGCGTGACTTTACGTATGTATGTATTATTAACCAGCTTCTGCGCGCGAATTACAACATTTTTAGAATAGCCTTTAAGTAAAAATATGCTGTTGCGGTCACTATCTACAACAGTCCACGTTTTCCAAATCAGTTCACTGGTTTAGGCGTGATTGAAACACAAACTTACACACTTTCAGGTTTTATTAGATTAGTTTTAAGTAGAAAGATGTCATTATTTATGACTAAAGACGGAATGATGATGATAAAATTTAACTAAATATACAATTACTATACTGTACCTTAAACCACTAGGTTGACTAAGCAACAAATGCACAGATTTACTGGTGGAACTACGTTGCATGGCATTGTCCCGAGTAGGTATGTCAGACTGACATGTCAAGAGTGGTGAGACTTTAATACGATCCGGGACAGGACTGAGTCCGGGAAAAAAATGGTGTTTCCACTTTTGAATTAGATAAACATTACAAGGAAGAGCTTCAATGCTATCAAACTAGATCAAAATCATCATCATCATTTTACTTAACGAATTTAAACTCTGCTGGGTGTAGGCCTCCTCTTTTTTGTGATCAAAAGAGTTATCAAAAATCAATAATTGTGAATTAATAATGAATTTTGAGTAAATATCATAGCCCAAGCTCTACCAAGTCCCCTAATTATTTAAAAAAAGGTTATGCCGTGGTATAACGCTGTCATTGGTTTAACAATCTTTTTTTCTGTTAATCGATCTTATTATCTGAGAGGTTAGGTTTCTCACTAAAAAAGTCAAATTGTACGAGTTAGTGACGAAGTTTTTAAGCCGTCTGAAGTCCTCCGTCATAAGTTAACGAATTTATAGCCGTGATCGACAATTGAACGTGTACTCTAAAGCACGGAAGCACTCTGTCGAATTGACGATAACTACTAGCAGACACCCATCCAGTTTTGACGTCGCGACTTTCAAGAACGAAGTCAAAGTCAAAAAGCATTTAATCAGTAGGACCGCTGGGATCACTTAGAATAGTCTTAAAACTAATTTTACTCCTGTTCTTTCGCGACCGATACCGCGAAGAATCAGGGCAACAAACACGGTTTGTGAAACAAGCTAAACGAGCTCTTCAGCTTTGTTATTTTAGATACATAATAATCTAAACTATCTATACTAATAGTAATATTACAAAGAAGAAAGATTTGTTTGTTTGTATGTTTGTTTGTTTGAATTGAATAGGCTCCGAAACTACTGGACCGATTTGAAAAATTCTATCACCATTAGAATCCTACACTATCCCTGATGAACATAGGCTATATTTTATCCCGGGAAAGTGATGTTTTCCCGAGGGAACGCGGGTAACACCGCGACGGACAGCTAGTAATTAATAAATAAATAATGCTGGACATTTCACACTGATGATTTCTTTGTTTGATTTGAGTGCACTGATCACAGTCCGGTGTCGTTCCCGTGAAGCTTAAACCACCCCTAGCCTGTCCTTAGCATAGTGAGTTTACTAAGAGAGTAGAATTGTAAAATGTAGCTTTATTTTTAGATCATTTCACATGCAAAATGTTAGTGTCAGTAACCTTAGACATAAAATTTTAACAGTTTTCTGAAAAATGTTTTTATGTTTATGACGACCTCTGTAGCGCAGTGGGCGAAGGTCCGCTTGCGACCAAAAGGTTGCGGGTTCGATCCCCGCCGCGGAGATATTTGTATGATCTACAGATCTTTGTCCCGGGTCTGGGTATTTTCTATGTATACATATAATATGTACATGTATTTACAAACAAAAAGTTTATAAGATGTAGGTAGGTATATCAGTCATGTAGTACCCATAACACAAGCTCTGCTTACTTTGGGGCTAGATGATGCTGTGTGAAAAGTCCAGCATTATTTATTATGTTTTATATCTTGTTGACTTTATGTGAGCTTTGTTTGGAGATGACACCGTTTACACGATACCTTTTGGCATACCTTGTCTCTTGTTTTCTCAAACTCAACGGAACAAGAATGGTACCTATGCCAGAATAGCTAGCTGTAAACTGAGTCTTAGGTGGAAATAATTCACAAATACTCGTATTTATAATTAAAATGTGTCAGTAGGTTGGTATGTATAACGTAAAAAAAACGTAAACAGGGTCACCACTGTATCTCCAAAGCGCGGTATACATTCTCTCAGATCTATTAGGTATATTCCAGACCTAGAAGTTGTCAGTGGCATGTCCAAATTGATTGATATGTGATTTGATATGATACATCTTGCAGAAGTTAGTATTCCATACGTGACAGGTTGCAAGCCCATCGCCGCCTATAAGAATACTAACTGGTTTCCTCACGATGTTTTCCTTCACCGAGCTCGTGTTAGAGCGCATATAAATATAGGTAATTTAGGTAGGTATGTAGTTACATTTATTTAGTCCAAAAATCGTTCGCCATCTTTGTCCCCCCAGTCACGTTTAACTTTGTTTTATGTAGTTTTGAAGTCAATAAAAGTCCTTAATCCAGCCCTAAAACAGTTCCATGGATGAGATTCAAAGGAGATTTCAAACTGTCTTCCTTACCAGAAAACCGTTGATCAAAATACGTACCTACTTACCTAAGTCCAAGTACCAAAACCTATTTTGTTCAAATAAGGTGGCGCACGACCCATCAGCGCTGAACGCGCCGAACTGTCAATTCAATAGAGAAAATGCTGCTGACGTCAGAAGCGAGCCGCATTTTATGACGTCATCAGTATATTTTCTTTAGAAAAATGACTGCAAATGACTGCACATATGTCCGCGCCGAAAAGGTTAAGTTGTAAGTCTAAATTATAATTTTGAAACAAAAGAGTCACGACTGTATTTCCGCTGTAAACATTCAAAAAGATCTTGAAAAATTCGGGGGGAGTCCTTAGATCATTTAGACGGGATGAGCCTTACCTTGTAATTACCTCTCTGCCAAAATGTACATGATTCCGAATCATGTGCGCTTTATACTATTACGTACGTTTTACATGGAATTTGCAAGAGTGTGCGTGAAAATGTCACCCACATTGTCAGTTTTTATGCATAAGTACACACTCATGCATAAAAACGCATTTTACGTGTGTAAAATGCGTTTGTGTGCTACCTCGTCCCCCGCAAAAATCGGCAGAAAATTTTGTAAGTGGAATTTAACTTACTTTTTTTGTCTGAGGGGTAGTCCGAGGCATGGCTTTGTTCGGCTTATATGCGTCAGCTATATATACCTGGTTCTAGCAAAAAGATTTTTAGCCAAAAGTGTGAACTGTTTTGGATGTGGTTTTGACTTAGGTACTTACCATATTCTCTACATTGTTATTATTCTTTATTTCTCTACATTCTAAATGAATAAAATGGTCCAAAATAAATAGTGTTTTCTGGTACGGCAGATGTGTTCTTTATACAGAAGCATAAAACGTGAACTTCAAAAGAATCCAAATAACATGCAGTAAAAATGTTATTAAATTCAAATTTCGTTATTGCTAGATGTTCTTCGTTTTCAGTCTCATCATTGACGACCTCTGTAGCGCAGTGGGCGAAGGTTCGCCTGCGACGCAGATCGATGCGTGATCGATTACCTGTCTCGGGATGTATGTTATGATCTGCAAATATTTGGCTCGGGTCTAGGTGTTTTCCATGTAGGAATAATATGAATAGGTAGGTACATATAAAAAAAAATTATACCTATCCAAAAAAATGTAGATAAAGCAACCTACCTACTTGTACTTATATCAGTCATTTTGATACCTATAACACATGCTCTGTTTAATTAAGGACTTTCATTGAGTCTGGGTGGGTTAGCGTGCAAGAAATACAAAACTACAAAAATTCAGAGCTCGGTGTTACTAATAATTTTTCGTTTCGTTAAAAATGTGTCCTAAATTGCTTGAATTTTCACAACTTTAACAAATAACATGATAATTGGCTGTGACATTCGTGACTGGGGTGACAAAACCAAACTTATCAATTAGAACTTATTTATACCGCTATTTGCTTGGATGGAAGCCGTGATTACGAAGTGGGACGATTTGGCGAACTGGTTAGCGATTCAGAGTTCAGCGGAATGCATTCGGTTCGGAATCGGTCAGCTGTTCAACCGACCGCAACCAATCAAAGTGCAAGAAACGTCAGTTTTGTATCAATCCCTGTACTGTGATTGGTTGCGGCGGTTGACCAGCTGACCGATGCCCCCCCCCTCGTGGATTCCGATGTTGTCGCGATGGGGGGGCTCATTAGCCGTGGTTTGAACGCCCACGGTGAAGCTAACAGGAATCCCAAGCGGGGACGCTCCGAGTGGGCTTGCGGTTGGGCCCACTCTGGATGCGTCTGAGGCGGGTGCGGAGGACGGAGTAATTTCTGTCCCCCGCAGTCAGGAGGGGTCGCGGGAGAAGAGGCGTGTCGGTGTTTCGTTGCCGTTCGCCCTATCTTCCGCGACCAAACGGTGGCGCACCGTTGTTGCGTTGGCGGTGGGGCCGCAGTGGAAGAGGAGTGTCGGTGTTACGTTGCCGCTCTCCCTGTCCTCTGCGGCCGTTTGGAGGCTTCTCCACGCGCAGCTCTTTAATTAGAGCGCGCAGTGGACGAAGGTAGCGGAGAGCTCTAGTGGTGAGTAGCGGACGCTAGGTGCGGGGGCACCTTGCACTGCTCACCACGACGCGGGGCCCGCCGTAAGGGCGGGGATCGCCGGAGGGGGACTGGATGTAGAGGCTCTGCCGGTTGCCCGGGCCCCCTCCATTCCAGGCGACGCCGGAAAGGCGCTGGGATGTTTAGTGGGTATACCGGGAGTCTCCGGGAGTCCCACATACCCCTCTCGCCCCCCGGCGGAGGGGATGCGTAACGCATTTTATCCAGCGACAAAAAAAAAAAAAAAAAAGCTGACCGATGCCCACCCGAATGAAGTCCGAATCACTAGGCTGGAGGTCAAGGGTTCTAATCCGAGGCGGTTATTTAGGTACAGATTTTTCGTATCGGAAAATGTGTATGCTGTTTGAACGGTGAAAGAAAACAACGCAAAACGAAGTAACTTCTGCAAAATGTGAGCAAGTTCTAAAATATTGTATTTGGACATCCTGATTTACCTCCTAAGACATGTTTCAGCTTAACGATTTTAAAGAATGTCTACTGCGCTTTGGTGATTTATTTATTTATTGAAAATAATTAGAACGGTTTACAACCAATTACACTAATTATAAGTAATGTCAATTTAAATTATTAAAAACAAAATACCTAAATAAATAACATTCACTTTAAACTAGACACAATACCTTTTTACTACAATAAAAATACAAAAATGTGTGATAGCCGGTAGTCCTATTTTTTGTGTTTTTTTAGTTATCTGTGAAAGCTGAAAAGAATTGATGAAGCTTTTGCGGATACTAGCGACTGATAAAATAATAGCAATATCTTTTAATTAAATAGCTCTAAGCTAAGATTAGCCTCCTCGCAGACTACAGACTTTCTATCGGCCGATAGTTGAGACGGAATATACTTCGGCTCGTAATGAGTATGGAGAAGGATAGCCCGTCTCAACTATTGGCCGATAGAAAGTCTGTAGTCTGCGAGGGGTCTTAAAATTACATGAAATCTTACTCAAGAAATTGTGAAATAAATTCGTACTATTTTTCCCAGCTTAGCTCGTGCCACAGTTGATATGCTAGGTAGTGACTTTATTTTCGTTGAAGAACTTATTTTCACAGAGTGCTTCTGTCAAAAAGGACGTCTTCATACAAAGCCGCTTACGTATTTTCATAGAAATTCAAAGAGTCAGTTCTTAATTTTATTAGATACATTGACGTATCAACTTTTTTTATCCCACTAGGTATCCCCCTAAAAATAAAGCTGAAAGTTTGCGAGTTTGTTTAGATGTTTGTATATTTGTGTTTCAATCACGCCTAAACCAATAAACCGATTTGGATGAAACTTGGAATAGGCGTTGTTAGTGACCTGGAATATCATAAAGGCTATTCAAAATGTTGGTACCACGCGGGCTTAGCGCGCAGAAGCTAGTATATTTCTAAACTTACGGTACACTTGTTCTCATCGTCAGGGTCCTTCAATTTCCTATTTTTAAAGATTTTGTAACTAACATGAAGCAATAAACGCATTGAATTGAATCAAGATGACAGTGTACTGTGGATTCAATCTTAGTGTGAGCAGACCCTAAGTGAAAAATCGTGTTTTTAATCACGAAATATCAAAAATCTGTGATTCACCGTTACGTGACTGAATCATTGTTTAGTAGCTTGACCCATTTTGTGTGAGTGTTTTATTAATTATCAAGTACATAGACTTGTGACATTCTTATTGTGACGTAGTCGCCAGTACGTATACCTATCTACATCATATTTACCGACACTCATCGTAACCTTTAAACCACATACATTACAGGGTTGGTCAAAACATTTTTTTACATAGGTATATTTTATCCGTAAATAATTAAAGCCAACTTAGGTAAACTTATTTTAATGAAATCACGCCTCTTTCCCAAAGGGGTAGGCAGAGACCACGGATCTCCACTTGCTACGATCCTGACACACAACTTTCGCCTCATTCACTCTCATTACATTCTTCATACATGCTCGTCGGTTTAGGGTACTTTTATTTGACCTGGCCCTTCTCCAAAATGTTGCCAATTTGATCCAAGAAGGTTTGCCTAGGCCTTCCCCTGTCCCATACACACTTTAATTTAATTAAAGTTATAAAGAAAAATACATTAATTTATATTTGTTTTCAGGAACACCTAGTTTACTACGCCAATTTGGTAAGTCAACAAAATTATGGAGTCGTTGTTCAGTCTGATTGGATAGATTACATAATGTATAAGTATAAAGTTAACCTAGAGACATTAAATATGATTTGTTAGGTATTTTCATAAATGTCAAAATCTCAAGCTTTTCAAATATTTTACAGTAGCTGACGTTATTAGCATAACAAAGGGAAATGACTACAAATATTTATTTAACGACAATGTCGTCAAAATTTCATGCCGATTTGGTATCTCCAAGCATTACCCTGTTTTGTTTTCCTGTTTCCATTATTATAAGACTTATCATGATTTTTATTATTCAAGATCTTTTGTATTTTTATCATCTTGTGTGTTTAGTAGAGGTACCTGGACTTATGAATAGAATGCTCGTGTGTTCAAATCCCATGCACCAATTAATCCTGAATTTTGTATAACGGAACACATAAATTTTTCTAGGTCATATCAAAATTTTTACAGCACTTATTGTATAATTGGAGGTAGGCCAAGGAAAAGATGGATGGATTATGTGAAGGATGACATGAGTAAGAAAGGAGTGAGTGTTGAGATGACGGCTGATAGAGGAGAATGGAAGAAGAACACATGTTGTGCCGGCCCCACATAATGTGGGAAAAAGGCAGGGAGATGATGATGATCTAAATTTTTACAGCAGATTTTGTATTTTTGGTCCTTTATAAATCAAATGCGTCAACTTTGGGCTGTAAAACGTGCATCTGAAGGAATCTCGTTCGGAAACCAGTTAATATTCTAACAGTCTCTCTCATAATCTGCGAGTATACGTAGTAGGTATTATAAGATTATCTCACACCTTCAGATAGTAAGCCAGGCGCTGTCCCACTTGGATAACACGGCCCTATTATAGTGGTAGACCTATTATACTATCACAAAAGACTGGCATATATCTATAGACAACCGTCGACCGTATGGGATTAGGCTTTAGGTATATAGTTACCGGACATGGCAGACTGCTATGGCACTTCACTTGTCAAAGTCAAAGTCAAAAAACAATGTTAACCTTTACTTGGCTACTTTTTTATTACAAATTGTAATTAAGTACCTAGGTATTTATGTATCTAAAGTTATAAGTAGTAAAAGATACGCATGGTATACCATTTTAAGTCATACCTACATACCTTCTAAGTTGTTTTTATGTAAGAAAATAGCTACGATCAGCCCTAAAATTTTTAATTGGTTTAAATATAATCTTATGTAAGTGAATTTGTAAATTCTTATGAGAAATAAATACATCTTAAACCTGAAAAGCATTTATTCAGTAGGACCGCTGGGATCACTTTGAATCGTCTAAATCTAGGTGATTTCACTTCTGTTCTTCGTATTTGTTTAGCTTGTTTTTTATGCTTGATTTATTTGCATTTGCGCAGGTACGAGTATTTGTGTTTCTGAATACCTAACATAGACATTTTCAAAGGTATCAAAAGAATCCTGATTCCCTAGAAAGTCGACCCCTAGAAGACTGGGCCTTGCCTTGGTTAAGACCCCTCGCAGACTACAGACTTTCTATCGACCGTTAGTTGAGACGGGCTATTCTTCTTCATACTCATTACGAGCCGAAGTATATTCCGTCGCAACTAACGGCCGATAGAAAGTCTGTAGTCTGCGAGGGGTCTAAAGGATATAGGTGTATTTTAGTCAAGATTTTCACTTTTTTATTCACATGTGAAATAGATTTTTTAAATTGAACTCAAAAATTTTTTTGAGTTGAAAAAAAAATTAAAAAAAAAAAAAAAATGACTTAAACCCATGACCTTCACCGACCCTTAAAAAATTATAGCAAGAAGATTTTTAAAGGTTCGTACTATAAATCTACAGCATTTACTCGTGTTTCTAGTTTTTAAAGTTCAACTCCTGTGACAAAGTGAAATACGAATACTACATTCTATTGAGGGCACATTGAAAAGATCCTTTTGACAACGCAGTCCCACTTGGTTGTATTTTCATTTCTCAAGTCAGTGGCTCGGTTGATGTTAGGTTAACCAGATGTCGTAATTAGAAACGGCGTGTGGTATGTAAGGGGTGGGAAGACGGGGGAGTAGCAACTCTGATTTGTTCATAGTATACTTTATCGCGTCGCTTCGGTACAAAATTGAGTAAAGATTTATGGCTTTTTTATGTTCGCAGAGTATATAGACTTGCTGATTGGTGCACTAGTTACATTTCTGAAAGATCTGTTCATGTTATCATGTTTATTTAGAGAGATGTTGTTAAATACATTGACTTTAATCATTTTAACATTAGTCTCCATTACTAAGCAAATTGGCGCCCAGTTTGGTACAGAAAAAAAATATTTTTGTGTACAAATCGAGATAAGTAGGCGCTTAAGCATCATCATCATTGGTCTTTTATCCCACTCATATAATAAAGCTGTAGTTTGTGAGTTTGTTTAGATGTTTGGATATTTGGATGTTTGTATGTTTGTGTTTCAATCACGCCTAAACCAGTGAACCGATTTGGATGAAACTTGGTATACGCATAGATAGTGACCTGGAATAGCATATAGGCTATTCAAAATGTTGGTACCACGCGGGCGAAGCCGCGCGCAGAAGCTAGTTTCAACTATTTATTATAACTGCTCTATCTTTTATGTTTCTTAATTCAATTAATTTATTTATTGCGATAATGGGTAGGTACAACAAAGAGTCATGTCAGGTTAAATAAAAATTACAGATCAGCCATTATCAACTTTTCAGCTTGCAATATTTGGTAGTTACATAATCATAGAATATCTTAAATCAGGTATTAGAAAATTAAGGCAACGATCACTCGCACTTACGAACCATCCTAATTCTTAGGAATACCATTCGGCCTTCGTTTTGCAACAGCCATCAACTCACATCATTTTACTTACAATTCCGCACAATATCACAAGCCAGTATATTTAGTTCGTGACTGAGACGCTTCATACATGAATCACTCGGCCTGTTTACCGTTAATATTAAACAAGGTGTAAACATTATTGTATGGTGACGGAAATAGTCAAGGGTATTACGTACATAGTACTAAAATAGTGTTTTTCTAGTGGGTTCAAATCGACTGATTTAAAAAAATATCTTCTAGCTAGTAGAACCAGGAATTATATTAGAATTCCAGACCATTTGATTTGCACAGTAGTCTGCTTGAACTTTTGGAACTTTGCCTTACAAGTCATTTTGTATTAAGTTTTGGACCAAGGAGGCAGGGGAAAGAAAAGAGGGATGGTCTACCCTTCTTATTATTATTATTTAAGTGTAAGGTCAGCACACTGGTTATAAATAACGATAAGAGGAAGCATTTTTGTGCCATCGGGCGGATCAGGCTGAGCTGTTTGCCAACGTGTACTTTCATATTTCTTGTTTCATTATTTGGAACTGAGAATAAAATATGATATAAGGGCTGATTAGATTAGGGTTCGGCAAGGTGTACATTCATGTTTATTGTAAGATTATTTTGAACTGAGAATACAATATGATTAAAGTCAAGTAGAGTTCTAGCATTGAGTAAACACCTTTATTTACAAAACTTATGTTCGGGGATCTAAGCAATCGAAACATTGTGCTTATTGGTCCTCCATGTCTATTGGATCGGAAGGGTCTTTGTAAACCCAAGGTACTGAGCTATTTTTGGAAATAACCAAATAATCCAGCCCAGGGATAAGGTTTTGACCACATAGTATCAATATTACGAAGGGACAAGTTAATAATATAACCGAACAAATATTTAACGAAGCGTTTGCGGAATTAAGAAATCAAAGATTAAAATAATTTATTTTGAAAGTTTGTACGTTTGTGTTGACGACCTCTCTGGCGCAGTGGGTCAAAGCCCGCTTGGGACGCAGAACGCTGCGAGTTCGGTTCCCGCCGCGGGATAAATGTTTGTATGATCTGCAAATATTTATCTCGGGTCTGGGTGTTTCTATGTATAATATGTATGTATTAAAAAAAAGTATATAAGTAGTTTATCAGTTATCTGGTGCCCATAGTACAAGCTTTGCTTAGTTTGGGGCTAGATGATGTCCAGAAAAAAAAATGTAAATTATTATTATTAAAGACAGTAACAGGTGGCGCGACAGTCAAGAAAAGTATTACGCCATGTTCAGGGGACCATGACCCTCAGCATGAGGATAGCGACGCGAGGAGGACGGCACCGCTAGCCCATAATGGGTTAAGAGATCATTCACTACCTCTAAGAGTAGACTTTCAATGCTTAGGACGCGCATGCCGCACAGAGGCACACAAACAAGGAAAAAAGGCCTTCAGACGGCCCTAGAATTCCGTCACAAGAATTCGCAACTAGCTTGAGTATAAGTACGAATTTAGTCATGACCTTCGTAAAGTCGAGTCTACCAAAATATTTCAACTTACATCTTATTTCTTGCAAATGTATTGAAAATAGCTCCGTCAAAGGTCAAACCTAAACCACTTCGCTGTCTGTGAAAATCAATAGGTGTTGTCAGACAAATTATACTTACTAAATATTGGAGCGAAAATTTAATGTTTCAATGATTCAATGATAAACGTAATTTCTTGAGAAAATATTTGTTCATTGGTAGCTCTAGCTAGAGCAGATAATAATACTACTTACGCATAGAAAGTTTGGCAGCGCCCATGGTGTTGTTGTTGTTTCTAGTCCGCCGCACTATGCTAACTGGAAAATCTCACAGACATCATAGTGCTAAGGATTTTTTTGTTGGATATATATAACTTTGTAGTTCAATATAAAAAAACTGACCATGCCATTATCATTTTCTGCATCTGCTGCAACTCCCCATAAATTTTCTTTGGTAGTTACAAATGGGTGTCTAACAAATTCTTAGTACCGCGAATAACTTTATACCACTTTCATTTCTAGGGCCAACGGAGTTTTTGTATAAAGTAGAGACTTCAAGAGTACATTTACATATTGGTATTAAATTGGATGGCCGCTGATGGGATGAAGACCTTTGCTGATCAAATAGCTCTGATGTTATTTATAAAAAAGGTTCTCTTCCGAAGCGTTGGCTTAGGGCTTGGCTATTGAGGTAAGCATAAGCATCTCAATGCGGATTGAAAGTCGTGGTTAGGTACATCACAATAAACCAACACAACTTAGCCTTTAACATCTTAGTAAATGATTTTCAGCGTCAGGAGGCAACCTATGCCTATACATGGTGACTTGTAGCACAGGTTTTTTCTATACCTATTTCAGGCACCAGTCTCTCACAAAACAGGTTTTTATATCTACAAACATTTTGAATTTTTAATGTATATTGTTTAGATTCTATAATGTGTATTTATTTGTAAATTTTGTATGTTTGTGAGAGAAAATAAATAGATGTATTATTTATTTTTATACTCGACGGGACGTAGTGCCTGGGACATTGTTTGACTTGCCCAACACCTAAAACCGTCCTCTCAGCTTTATCAGCCTTAGGCTTAATGCACACTGAATTGGCAGCGACGCAATGTGTGACGTAACAAGACATTATAAATCTTATGAACAATTTTATGTACTTAATGTAGTAGCTTAGTTTCTGTAAATAAATTCAGTTATGAACAATTTTACGAGATAGAATGAACAATGTAAGGCGAAACCTTGCGCCGACTCAAGTCGTCTTGATCGGACACGAGCTGACGCGCGTCGTTCATTCTATCAAGTTTCAATCCGTCCATTGATCCTTCAGCAGAAAAGACAACGTCGATACGTGTGGAGCTGACTGCATAATCCATACTATCCATACTAATATTATAAATGTGAAAGTAACTCTGTCTGTCTGTCTGTCTGTCTGTCTGTCTGTCTGTTTGTTACCTTTTCACGCCCAAACCGCTGAACCGATTAAGCTGAAATTTGGCATGGATAAAGAGTATACCCCAGGGATGGACATAGGCTTTTTTTTGTCAATTACCATAAGGGGGCGGGAAAATAAGGGTTGGAAGTTTGTATGGGGAAAAAAGTTAAGCAACCCTGGGCGCGGTCATAATAAGGATGGGTGACCGCCCGAAGCCACTTTTTGCACTCTAAATTTTTTCGTTTTTTTTTGTATTTTGCGTAATAAATTATTTTAAAATTAATGATAAACATGTAACATGTGTGTTCCCACCCATCAATATATCCGAACTCCGAAGTTATGATTTTTTGATATTAAAATATTTTTCCTTGGCTATAGTTAGAACGCCATCTATCGGTCTAGAGGTCAAAACTACTTTACACTTTTTTCCTAGGTGGCGTTTTTACTATGGCGGAGATCGAGTATAATTTTCTTTGATTTTGAGTTTTGAAAAGTTAATGGAGATTTTTGCTAAGAGTTTTCGATATTTTTATATTGCTGACGAAGTCGCGGGTAGGTATTGCCGCTCGCTTCGGCAAATCTGACACCAATTGCCGCTATCGTGTTGTTCTTAATATTGCAAGATCTGGGTAAGATTTTCCCTACCTCTATCTATTAAGGGATTCTTGAGAGAAACATAACGCAATATTAGTTAATAATTTTATTTCGAAATTTTAAACCACACAGTTCTTGCTATAAAAAAATTCGAGTCAATTTCTTCAAAAACTAGAGCCGTGTTGGCTGAATGGGGTTGTACCTCGACTTTCAATCCGAAGGTCGTGGGATCGAATCCCGGCCGTGCATCAATGGATTTTGCGTTTCGTAAAATGTATATACGCTTTAACACGAGCTCTGAACGGTGAAGGAAAAACATCGTGAGGAAACCAGTTAGTATTCTTATATGCGGCGATGGGCTTGCAACCTGTCACGTATGGAATACTAACTTCTGCAAGATGTGGGCATGTATCAAATATGTATTTGTACATGCCTCTGACTACCCCCTTAGACATCTTCAAAGGATGTGGAATATAAAGATCTGAGAGAATGTCTACCGCGCCTTGGGGATACAGTCGTGACTCGTGACCCTGTTTTTTTTTTTTTTTTTTTTTTTCTTCAAAAACTCTCTCTCTTCAAAAACTCGCTGCGCTCGCTTCAGCGATTCTGTACCAATTACCGTATTCGTTTTGTTCTTAGCATTGCAAGATCTGGGTAAGATTTTTCCTACCTTTATCTATTAAATGATTCTTGAGAGAAACATATATAAAAAAAAATATTATATCATGCGACGGAGTTTTATATTTTGTACTCTCGATTCACTCAAAACTCCTCCACTTTGTTCCTAATAATGCGCAGACGAAGTTGCGCGGGTCAGCTAGTGGAATATATTTCAAAAATCGAATTTTCAGATTTAAGGAAAACTGGAAAACAGGGTTAAAATCCCTGAAAAGGATAACAAAAGACGGCTACACCGTAGCTAATTATGTCTTATAAATAAGGGCAATGGAGTTTGGAGCTCGCTTAAGCATTCATCAAGATAAGCCTTGTTTTTGTCACTTGGTACAGTCGCGCACAAAAGCAAAACCGTTTGGAATGTAGGTCATTGAGATTTGAAGGGGTTTTAGGTGAATGAACGAAAATGAAATCCTGTGCTCTAAAAGATACATGACGTATTAAAAATAAGAACTAGTTTAGTTTAAAGGTGGATTGGGTTCCAAAGGTGGTCGCGACTACGATCGATAGATGTTTATTTTTCCTGCATGCTCAAATGGTTCAACAGATTTGGATGTTTTAGGGTTCCGTATCCAAAGGGTAAAATGGAACCCTATTACTAAGACTCCCCTGTCCGTCTGTCAGAAATGTCCAGTTTATTTAAATTATTATAAAAAAATTTATTTATTTATTTATTTAAATCCGCTGGACTAATACTAGTCTTTTCATCCAGGAAGTAAAATATTCCCGAAAGGCGCCTCTAGCTAAGTTAGCTAGTTTAGTATATCTACACTAATAATATTAAAGAGGAAAGATTTGTTTGTTTGTTTGAATTGAATAGACTACTGGCCCAATTTGAAAAAAAAAACTTTTACCATTAGAATCCTACATTATCCCTGATGAACATAGGCTATATTTTATCCTGGGAAAGTGCTGTTTTCCCGAGGGAACGCGGGTAACACTGCGACGGACAGTTAGTTTATTACGAAGAGTGCGTTATGTTTGCGTCTGTACCTCATCAGTCTTAGCCTCCGTGTTATCGGATAGTTTCGGTAAACAGTTCGGTTAACTTCTGAGAATCATTCCTTCATTATTATGAGTGTTTGCGATGAAGATTGAGGAAGATTTCGAATTAAAATGGACTAGAATAAAATTGTTTACACGAAATCTTTATTGTACCTAATTTTTTGTAATTTTTGGTACTTTGTTAAGAAATGAAAAGTCTTATCAAAATTATCGATTCCGACGGGATTCGAACCCGTGACGATCAGACGATCCTCCTAAAGCCTAAAAGGTTCTGTGACAGAAACCTGACGTCAGACTCGAAATTCTGAAAAAGTACCTTATTTTGTCTAGAAAATCTTTAGTATTTTTTTTAAATGAAGGTACCCCAAAAATATGGTCAATTTGGTGTAGTGGTAGCGGATTTTTGAACCTAACTGCCACTCTACACATTAGCCGAACTATTTGCCGAACTATTCACCGAACTATTATTTGGATAGAAGATGACAGGCGAATACAAGCGATGAGGCCCTCTACTCGTTCGTCACCGTCGGCATTCGTTAATTGAAGGAGAAGAAGAAAATAATGTATTAACAATTTTTAAATATTTGGTTCATAATATTAGTATGAAAGATTTGAAAGCTCTCTATCGTGTTAATTAGAATTAATATGATCAATTAAATTCAATGCTACCTTTAAGTTTCCGAAGGTTAACATTACAAGTAAACTCGAAAGAACCTGGACAAACTCCAACAACTTAGGGTCGTTTGACCCCAAAGTTTGCTACAAACTGTTGTTTTATGTGCTTAATTAACTTTATTCTGCTTAAGGTGTATTCACACGATGCAATTTTTCGTACGATTTTCTAAGCCCCGCATTGAACGTGCCGACGAGTGTCGCGCTATGACAAATCGCATACGATGAGCGTTTACACGTGAAAAAATTCCGTGCGATACGATATCGTATGGGTTGAAATCGCATCGCATAAATGCACCTTAAGACCCCTCGCAGACTGCAGACTTTCTATCAGCCGATAGTTGAGACGGGCTATACTTCTCCATACTCATTACGAGCCGAAATATATTCCGTCTCAACTACCTGCCGAAAGAAAGTAGTCTGCGAGAGGTCTTACCTATTCAAATAATAAACTTTACTGGTACTGCGTGTTTAAATGGTAAGTAAATTTAAACTTGTACTACTTGTTTTGTGTACTACATAACTACCTTATTTTTGTAACGAGAACTTAGTGTCTAGTCAAACTTATCCTAGTTTAAAGACACTACCTACCTGAATATGTATGTTACATTTTATTGAATAAACATCTATCTATCTATCTATTACATAGTAGAATCGTCGTAAAACCATAAAAATTCGGACACTTGTAAGAAGAGTTTGAAAACAGACTTTTTGAGGCACAATCAATTTCACACACAGCAGCCATAATGTCTAACTTGAGATCCATTCCCAGTTCTCATTTAAATAGAGCTCAACCAATCACACAATACGGAAATAACAATTGAGTTAGGTTTCAAAAGTCAA
This sequence comes from Epirrhoe alternata, assembly GCA_963565295.1. Classification (NCBI taxonomy): domain Eukaryota; kingdom Metazoa; phylum Arthropoda; class Insecta; order Lepidoptera; family Geometridae; genus Epirrhoe; species Epirrhoe alternata. The sequence continues at coordinate 2,719,014 of OY751401.1, forward strand.
AATGAAGCCGATGACCACTGTCAGTTGTTTACATATTGCCCCTGGTTTTTAAGTGACTGTGGTAGAACTCAAAGTCGTCATAACTTAAATAATATTAAAAAACTTAGTTGGAAAGCTAGGAAATAAGGGTTCATGTCAAGGACGACCTCTGTAGCGCAGTGGGCGAAGGCTCGCCTGCGACGCAAAAGGTTGCGGGTTCGATCCCCGCGGCGGGACCAATGTTTGTATGATCTACAAATATTTGTCTCGAGTCTGGGTGTTTCTATGTATAATATGTATGTATTTACAAAAAAAAGTATATAAGTAGTATATCAGTCATCTTATAGTACCCATAACACAAGCTCTGCTTACTTTGGGGCTAGATGATGCTGTGTGAAAAGTCCAGCATTATCCAGCATTATTTATTTATATATGTAACCCAGCTTACATAATAACGGTAGGTAAGGTTAAATAGACGAATCTACCTTTATTAAAGTTTTGACAGACGCTAAATAATTCCCCAACTTGAACTAAAGCATTACCTGCGACACTCTGACAAGGGTAGCTGCGGGACTATAAAACAAACGAATAAATAAACATAGAGACGATAAAGAGCGCCCCCAGCTTTTAAAAAATCGGTGCCGTAAGATTACGACCGAATTACTAAAACTGATTCATGCCTTATTCGGACCACGGAATTTCGGCCCACTTCAAAAAATTTGCTTTCGTCCTACATTGTATACCGTATTCGTCTCATAAAATTGTAACTATTATTTGAAATCTCAAAATTTCGTGCATTTTCGTAACTGAAATTTATAAACATAATAACATAATAGTTGTAATACTCGTAGTAACGGAACCTAATTATAATAAGTACCCTAGTTATAAGTAAATCGTAAGTTAGGCATAATTTTTAGGTTTAAATCGTGTGTCTAGTAAATGAAAATATTATTTTATTTAAGTGTCTAGGTAAATAAAATCTTTCTTTCTTTCTTAATAAGCGAAAAAAATAGTTGCAGCTCTGTCTCAATTTTTATTCTTTCAAGTTATTTTTTATTCATCGTGGTATATCAGAATCATAATTGTCATGTAGGAAATGGCGTTTTAGGGTCTAGTTGCCACGGAATTTGGCGATCGTCACTCAATCTTATTCGCATGAAAAATTTACTCGGAAAATTAAACTAACACCATCTTACATTCGTCATTTACGTTGATAACTTATTAAACCCCCCCTTTGAGGGTTAATTATTCTGTATTTAATCTTCATTCGCCCACCACTGGGAATTGGGGAGTTCTATAGGTACCTCACTCAAGCGTGATAGGTTCTCCAGACTGTAAAATTGTGGTTAGTAAAGGAAACAGAATCACGATTGTACCAAGGCAAAGTAGTCTGTGAATCATCTAGGTATTCAACATTTTTCGAAGATGTTAAGAGTGTGCCATACGCCGCCATTTTGTAAGCGGGACAGCGAGTGTGATTTGTTCGGCGTGTGAGGAGTACAGAGCTATGGATACGCAAAGTTATTTATGGCGCTAAAACACTTTTTAGCTAATTACAAGTTATTTAAACAACCAATCGAAAAATTAAAAGATACAACTAAAGAAATACTTATAGGTTTCTTGACAAAACAAAAACCCACTAAAAAACGTGTGCTGTTCCTGAGATAAATAGCAAATAGTGTGCAAAACATGTGTTTTTCAAAAAAATATTTTATCGAGAAAACTTTCACCAATCGTGTTTTTAAAACACGAAATCCAAGATATAACAATGAAGTATCATTAACCTAAATATGAAGGTTGTAGCTTTCACAGATTCTGAGATAAATAACGATTTCGAACAACAAAATTGCTTAAATCGCTCCTGCACACTCTTAAGTAGTCAGACGCATGTCAATATTATTTGGTTTGTTCATGCCTATAATTATGTTGTAGAAGTTTGTCCATAAGTGACGTCGCAGCGTATTAGGTCGTATTAGGGTCGGTTCATATCTAACGGAATATCGGTCGCGTATTATCGGTCGCGGAACGTCAGAACTGACAAATGTATAGAAAAACACTCGACCGTTCACACTCAACCGATGATACGTTAGTCCGTCGAGTGTGAACGGTCGAGTGTTTTTCTATACATTTGTCTGTTCTGGCGTTCCGCGACCGATAATACGCGACGGATCTTCCGTTAGATATGAACCGACCCTTAAGCTGCGTCTTACGTGATCTGGACGCGAACGCAAAGCGGCGCGGTGCGGCGCAGAAACAACAAACAGTTGATTTACTATTGAAGTGTCCTACGTGAGCGACGCGGCGCATATTGACATTTCAATACTTAATCGACTGTTTTTTGTTTCCGCGCCGCACATTGAATAGGCCTTAAGGTGGAAGCCTAGCGTTTCATATGTTTGACACTTCGCGACCGCACCCGCGCCCACTCGCAGTGTGGACGACCACTTATGGTAGTTAGGGGCTAGTCCATTGGCACATGCTCACATTTTGCAGAAGCTTCTTCATACATGCATGATAGTATGCCCATCGCAGCATAAGGTCGTTTCCACCTGCAAAAAACTTCCGTGAGAAAATTTTGACTAATGCAGATGCTATCACGAAAATACTGTCACAAGTTTCGTGACAGAGTTCGTGACGTGACAGCACAAGCTACGGAGTGTTTACACTTGCAAACTTCTGTCAGGCAGGCTGTCAAACATTTCTTTAAAAAAATCCTTGAGATGCCATTTGCCCATAATCTGAAAGTAAAAGTTATAATCTCAATTTTCTACTGAGTTTCAAAGATCAAAGAACCCTTTAACAAGTAAAGTACGCAACTGTGCAACTTGCATAGTTCATTATTCAAGTTTTAGTTTTCAAAGAAAATCACTTAGAATGTCCTTTGCAGATTTTCTTTTGATACCTTACTAATAGGCAAAAGTTGAGAGATGTCTGTTAGTATAAGAGTGATTTAGTACGCGATATTTGTTTTTGTTTAAATCTAACTTAAACTATAAACAAAATAAAATTGGTTGTCTGTAAAGTCGGTTTACTGACGATAGTTGAACGTGACAACGTTTGTGCTTCTTTGTCGCTCGTTCCGCGCTCTCGCTTGCACATCAAGCCTTACATGGAACGCCTCAAGTAACGCCGAGGTAACGCCGCATTTTTTCGTGCGTGCAGCCGGCTCTATCGAATTATAAGACGTTGTCACGTCAAAACTTAAGAAATAAATAAATAATGCTTTACATTTCACATTATTTTTAGGCCGCCGTAGTCCTCCGTCACCAGAGTTGGCCATTGACGAACTTACTTACAGTTTTGTCAGTTAGTAAGTATTAATGCCAAGTCTAAGGTACCTACCCTAGATCTGCTAGCTTGTACTTATGAAGAATGTAATCTTCTTCTTGTCGTGTCACCAGTTCTTTAGAACCAGTATGGTGAAAGGATTTTAAGAGCACCTCAAAAAAGCTCCTTTCGTGCACTTAAAATCGTAAACAAGATCACGATTGTATTCCTAAAGGTGCATTTACACGATGCGATTTTAACCCATACGTTGTCGTATCACACGGCAACTTATCGTATGCGATTTGTCATAGTTAGCGCGACGTTCAATGGGCGGGGTCTAGCAAATTGTACGAAAAATCGCATCGTGTAAATGGCACCTTAAAGGTGCGCTAGACAAGTCTTTCTCTCGGATTTGAAGTGGTCTTGTTGGTTTTATCTATGGATCATTATTTAAGAAAAAAATCAAAAATCAAATAGTTTATTATCCAAAAGAAGGAAACAGGTTACAAGATCACATTCAGTGTATATGCGCTTTAACACGAGCTCTGAACGGTGAAGGAAAACATCGGCTTGCAACCTGTCATGTATGGAATACTAACTTCTGCAAGATGTGGGCATGTATCAAATATGTATTTGTACATGCCTCTGAGTACCCCCTTAGACATCTTCAAAGGATCTGGAATATAAAGATCTGAGAGAATGTCTACCGCGCCTTGGGGATACAGTCGTGACCCTGTTTACGTTTTTATTCAGTGGACCCCGCACTAGGGCTAGCCTGTATTGCGGGCGTCCGACGAGCCAAGTTAACAATGGATAAACTTTTGTTTATTGGAGAACTTAGAGACAATAATATGCAATTAAATACCTACTTTAATAATAATAAAATCCCGTGTCTTGAAGACCTATTAATCGTTGTTTTTTTATTTAAAGACAAAATGATGTTTTATAAATAAAAAGACAAAACGAGTCAAAATATCTGAAATCGTTAAACTTATTCAGGGACCCTCGGCCCGCATTATTCAACTTCGTGTTGTAGAGGATTCTATTTAGCTATAAAGAGAACAGCTGGATCAGTATTTTGTTTTGATGTGAAATAAATTTTCAAAAAAATCAGATTAAAATGTTAGGATTTTTAAAGCCCGCAAAACCAGGTTTCTTTTTACACAAAAAGTTTATATATTTTATGCAAAAACTTTGTATTTCATTTCACCTTTTAGACCCCTCGCAGACTACAGACTTTCTATCGGCCGATAGTTGAGACGGAATATACTTCGGCTTGTAATGAGTATGGAAAATTAGAAAAGCCTGTCTCAACTATCGGCCGATAGAAAGTCTGTAGTCTGCGAGGGGTCTTAATTGTCTACGTAGCAAAAACATTGAAATTGAAGACGTATTATATTTCGTTTTCAAAACATAGGAAATATAAAAACGACGGAAGACCAGCGTTGCGTTGTATGGTTTCGACTGTCCAACACAACATAATGCTGAGTCGGAAACCAATTTGCAGCAGCACAACACACTTAAACGATTGCGAGACACTCTTAACATATTTTTCTTTTTATTTTATTTTTGTTTCTATGTCATCTTTAGTTTTTGTGTTTTTTCTGGTTTTTGGTACTTATTGCTGTTGCAAATAAATATTTTTTCTTTCTTTCTTTCTAAAAATAAAAATGCTTCCACTATTGATGAGCATTCACTTTAAAACGGCATAATTATTAAATAGAAATAAATTAGGTATAAAAGCCATCACTGTCCCACTGCTGGGCAATGGCCTCCCTCCAATTCATCCGTATCCTGTGTTATGGAAGTCCAGATAGCACTATTTATGAAAATTATGATCAATACAATAAAGTAAAGCAACTGCTGACCTTTTTCAGCTGTGTGTGCTTCGACAAAATATTTAATTTTGCAAAATAAGTCGGATTATAAAGTTCAAACAGGCGACAGAATACTACATAATCTGCTAGTTAATGAGGACCTTAAATTCGGGAACACGCGACGCTATCAGGAGCTTTGGAAGCGATTGGGGACGTCCAAAGATTATGGGACAATCACGGAAAGTACGCAAGATTTACCGAGTACTAAAATAAGTTAAAGGGTTTATTAAGCCTGCAGAAGAACTACCGCCTGGTCAAAAACTACCCTGGTCAGTTTGGAAGACCTTGAATAATCTCAGAACAACTCGTGAACAACTCGAACAACGCTCAGAACCGTGTGGCGCCCAGTTGCAGTCTATGTCACACGTGCTCGTGTTTCCATTATGCCCCAACACCTGCACTCTGGGAGACCTCATGGCTTGCTCGAGCAACGCTGTGGATGTAGCCTCCTACTGGTCCAAATGGCTCTGAATAGCGTGATATATCGACTCGAAAGAATATAAACAATAATCACACGATATCATTCTTGCCTCTTGTTTTCTGAAGCCTTTTACAGAATTTGTGTTCCTGTGTACGCGTTGGAAGGAATGCCGTCCGTAAACAGTTACGGTCGGCGTTCCTTCCAACGCGTACGCAGTTGCTACAGAGCACTTATATGGGACCACTTCGAGAGGATACTCTATTCAATTAATAAAGAATTTTGGAAATCAGTCCATAATTGACTGAGATATCGGTGAAAATAAAAAACATGAACGAACCTCCTCTCTTTGAAGTTAGTTAAAAATAACTTTTCTTGGGAAATTGAGAGTTAATCAACTATTTGACGAAATGGTCATGGTGTTACGGATTTCGGAAATATTTCGATTTATGAAACTTCAAATGTTAATCAACTTTTGATGCCGACTGTACCTACTAATATTATTAAAGAAACGACCTACATTGAACACATTTATCAAACTAATTGACATGAAGCCTTTCGCCTTGATCGTATACAGGCTTTAGATTTTCGACAAAACAGCCTCCGTCATAAAATGGCCATAAACGAACATGCATTCCCCAACTTCAACTTCAAACTCCAAGTTCATACCTATAATGTTTAAATGGATAGAAAGCTTAAAGAAGAATCCAAAAGCGCTTAACTATCATAGTTTTAACTTTTCGTACGTGACAACTTGCAAGCCCATCACCGCCTAACTGGTTTCCCCACGCTGTTTTATTTTACCGTCTTAAGACCAAAAATGAATTGATACACCATTTTTTTCATCATCATCCATTCATCACCATCATTACCTCTTGAACGGTTTTTTGCTTTGCGGCCAAAGCAAAAAACCGTTCAAGAGGTAATAAAAAATGTTAACTGTCTAACTGTCACGGGTGAGAGACGGACAGTGGAGTCTTACTAATAGTGTCCCGTTTTACACTTTGAGCGCGGAACCCTAAAAACAAAAAACTCACCTATTTATAACCTGCGTGTGATTTTCCCGAGATTTTTCTTTAAATACGGCCATCATATACCATTACCGTATTATCTAAAATTGTTTACTTTATCAAACTAATTGACGTAAAGCTTATTTATTGTAGTGGACTCTCGCCTTGATCACCATAAATAGCTATATGGCAATAAGGTCAACTATTTAGGAAACTAATATCAGATGTACAGTCATGGACAATAAGATGTATACACTCCATAATCTTTCAACCCATGCACAGGTCAACATGTCCAACAATGTTCTGGTATTTTTATTGATTTCGCCACTAGTTCAATGTGAAATCAATTTCCGCTTTTTGTTTTTAACCTACATCTATTCGTTTTAGTGTGATATTCATTTTAAAAGTATGGAGTGTATACATCTTATTGTCCGTGACTCTACACATTGATTTACAGAAATTAAATACAGTCAGCTACGAAAGTTGACTAACAGTTTGATTTTTAAAACATTTATTTTCGATTTCAAAGGAAAAACTTTTCCTGGGATATATACAGGGTGTAAAAAGACGTCTACCGAAGGCGCAAGGGGTAGGTACAGCATCCAACGCTGTGTGTTGGGATGCTGTACCTACCCCAAAAAGATCCAAAATAATTTTCCGAAAAAAATCATTATATCCGGAGAAAACAGCGTTTGAAGACTAGGTACTATTTGCGTATGTACTAGTGCGTTGTTTTACGTACCTAGATTGCTGGATTTTAAGTTTTACATGTTTTTGCTTTTTTAAATGAAATTATTAGGTATATATGGTCTTATTATGTTGTAATAGTAGTAAATAACAGAAAATGACTAAGCTAAGTCGGGGATGTTTGCGGGCGGCGTGAGTTGATTGTTTCTATGCTACCATGCGCAAACGAGCCGCATCCCCGGTGCGCAGGTTGCGGGCCAGCTCCAACACCGTCCTGGCAATGATAGCTGCCAGGGTGGACTGTCCCTATAAGAATTGAGGTTCCACGTTCCTACACCAAAAATATCATGAACTTGTGCAATGGTAGTAGATGAGTTAATACCTCTTGCGAAACTTGTGGAAACACAGCCAGCCAAAATCTGGTAACCCCAGCAGTACAAATACAAACCGCCTTACTGAGGGGTTACCAATTGACACTGACTGTACATAATATAACTCTGAAACTCTGCGTTTCACGATGAAACGCCCTCTGCGTTTCATCAAATAGTTCCTATGCCGTCATGTTGGCAGTAGAATGTTTTAGGCATAATTCGTATCTATATCATAACGTATCTCTAGGTTTTTCAAGGTTTTATTGGAATTTCTTGAGGAAATTATGCCTAAAACATTCTACTGCCAACATAACGGCATAGGAACTATTTGATGAAACGCACTCTACCTGAAATTACTTAGTATTTGACAACTGGCATGTCATGTTACCTGACATGTCAAGATGTGCCGGGTTCTCCGGGTTCGTCGTCATAAATTAAATGCGACAGGTATTGCTATACAGACGCAGAAAATATTGTAACAAAATTCAGACGAGTTTGAAAGATAAGTAACATTTTGTGAGATGAACTCACGTTTCTTTCGTTTGTTAAGTTTTTTCTTGACGTAGACCAACTTGAAATGTAATTTTCTAGGCTGACTGTATAAATCAACCTTACGTGACAAGTTGCAAGCCTATCGCCGTCTGTTTAGAGCATGCAACCTAAAGCGCATATTTACGATTCGAATCCACGGCCTCAATGTAGACAAATATCTATAGGAGCTGTGTATTTCTCCTCCAAAAGATATAAATCAAATCTGTTAACAATAACGCAAACTCATTGATTGAGTCAGACGTATGGTAAGTATCACAGTTCAAAGAGATTTAGCTCAAAATCAATTATAATTAGTTCAATAATTGTTTACTGTCTGTGATTCTGCTGGCACTAACTGAAAAGGTCGTGAATTCTTGGTACGGTTAACGATAGAAGTTCAACTACATTCTTTGACTCAAAGATGGTGTCGGTAACGAGTTCGAGTTGTTTGTTCTAGAGTGGTTTTTTCCCATCTGAAAAACGACGAACGCGCCAAAATAAGTTTCACTTCAATAAAAATTGCGTGTTTTGTCATAATGTTTGTAACCGAATGAAGTCGTAAATAAGTTATTTTGAAAAAAAAACTCAACAAGTAGTACAAGCTTTTAATGAACTCACCGATCTTAAGTAAAAAATTTCATCAACCTATTTTCTGAGGAGTTCCGTTCTCCATCATCGGATCAGCTAGCAGTCATCATATTTTAAAATTTTAGATGATACTTGTTCTACAAACCGAGTTTTCTTAATCGGCCTATTTTCTGAGGAATTCCGTGGAACAGCTCATAACTCCATCAGATCAGCTCACTGTTACCATATTATAGCATTGTCACCGAGGACTCATGGGTGTACCATAATTCAGCTCAATCAGACACCGGAAAGTGGGTCAAATTCAGCTTGCAAGATTTGACCCGGACAAACATACAAAATTAAAAATATTGCAAGTTAATTAAAAGCTTTTAAAACAGCTGTAGTGTTTCACAAAATGAACTAGCAATTTTGCTGGTATATCCACACAAAACCAATAATGGCCGTATTTAAATAGTTCACTGTCGGTCAGCAAGCACGATTTTATTGACCTTGTCATGCTCAATTGAATTGAATTTGCGCCAATTAACTGACGTATGTAAAGAGTAGATTGAATTGTGGTAATGCTGATCCGAGAGATGTGTTTAACCAGTGACTAAAGACTAAAACGGGCGTGGGTTTGACTTTCAGCTGTGCGTCAATAAAATTTTAGTTTAAACAAAGTTGAAACTGAAAATTCTAAAATAATAAGTAAAGACAACGTTGAGACAACGTTTTAATCTTCTTCTTCTTTTATAAAATGGCAACTACACAATATTTGTATAATTCTGCCAATGTCAAGTTATCTATATATATAAAAGAAAGTCGTGTTAGTTACACCACTTATAACTCAAGAACGGCAGAACAGATTTGGTTGAAAATTGGTAGGGAGGTAGCTTAGAGCCAGGAGACGGACATAGGATACTTTTTTTTGTCAATTACCATAAGGGGGCGGGAAAATAAGGGTTGGAAGTTTGTAACCCTGGGCGTGGTCATAAAAAGGATGGGTGACCGCCGCCAGCCACTTTTTGCACTCTAGATTTTTTTAATTTTTTTTGTATTTTGCATAATAAATTATTTTAATTTTAATGATAAACATGTAACATGTGTATTCCCACCCATCAATATATCCGAACTCCGCAGTTATGATTTTTTGATATTAAAATATTTTTTTTTTGGTTATAGTTAGAACGCCATCTATATCACCGACGTCAAAATTACTTTATACCTTTTCTCCTAGGTGGCGTTTCTACTATAGCGGAGATGGAGATACCTCCAGTAGATCGAGTATAATAATTTTCTTTGATTTTGAGTTTTGAAAAGTTAATGGAGATTTTTGCTTAGAGATTTCGATATTTTTATATTGCTGACGAAGTCGCTGGTAGGTAATATTAGTTAATCGTTTTATTTCGAAATTCAAAACCATACAATACTTGCTATTCAAAAAAAAATACGTTTCGAGACAATTTCTTCAAAAAAATTGCCGCTCGCTTCAGCGATTCTATACCAATTTACCGTATTCGTTTTGTTCTTAGCATTGCAAGATCTGGGTAAGATTTTCCCTACCTCTATCTTTTATGGGATTCTTGAGAGAAACATAAATATAAAAAAAATATTATTAATAGGTATAACAAGCGACGGAGTTTTATATTTTGTATATACCTACTCTCGATTCACTCAAAACTCCTCTACTTTGTTCAATAATGCGCAGACGAAGTTGCGCGGGTCAGCTAGTAATATATGTATTTAAATATCATGTCAGTCAGTCAGTCCTGTCAATTTGGTTTAGAACAAAACACGGCGGCTTGTTTCTTCAAAACTGCAACAGAAATCTTTCGTCTGAGAAAACTTCTTCAATACTCCCCCATCCACTTTCCAAATCTCCTGCCAAGTATCCAAGGCTTCATTCAAAACCTAGTAAAATAGGAGAAAAGGAAAATAAAATAAAAGAGCAACAAGTTTTTCCAAAAATGGCGAAAAAAGTCCTGTTTTAATCTTCATAAGTAAAGTATTTTGGTGAATCGTGGACAAGACAGTAGTGACAGTTAGTTAATAGGTAATTTCCAATCATCATCATCATTGGCCTGCCCTTGTCCCGCTCATGCGGGGTCGGCACAACATGTTCTCCTTTTCCACTCTCCTATCACTCGTCTGTATCAACTCCTTTCTCTTCCATAAATATAGTTAATAAGTAATTTCCAAGTGAGCACATAATTTCGTCTATTTTGAAGGAATTGATACCTTATACTTGAACACAAGCTCATCAGATATCTACGTAAGGACTCAAAGGAAATATAATATTGCTTCTTGAGTAATTTCATTCACAAGCAGAAACCGCAAATCTCTTCAGATCCCATACCAGGCTTAATTAAGGTGGTGTAAATAAGAAATTGGTTCTTTATCAAACCTACTATGTGTCTGTGAATGTAGGGGGTGGTAAGGGGTGGCGTAACATCTCACCCAGGTCAACCTCTAGGACGAGGCTCTCTCGCAAAAACTCACCAAGACACAATGACCAGTCTTCTTCTTCCTGCCCTTATCCCACTAAGTGGGGTCTCTCTTCCATTTCACTCTATCACTCGTCATATCCAAACTCACTGCTTTCACAAACATATCCGCATTCACACAGTCCTTTCTTAGGCCTACCCCTACCGGTAGAACGATATCAGGACAGAACTATTCGATATCAGGGGCGAATGAAATCTGATATCATGATTTTTGCACAAAATAAAAATAAATATTAATAAAATTGAAATATTGTCACTGTCATTGTGGGGATCTTAATTATATCGGAGTTTCAGAGGGTAACTAGGTCAAGGGTTTCTTCAGGTTAATTTACATATTCAAATTAAGGTTTTTAAAATTAAGAACTCTCTGATTTTAAAATGTTTAACTCATTTTATTTCTCGAGTTGGACGAAGGAGCCTGTATTGCACTCGTAAGTTTTACAACTATTGGATAAACTTACTAGATCTTTATAATAATAATACATTGGGCAGATTTATCTTGAAAACGACCACGGAACCAGCAAAATTCAGGTCAAAAATTTTATGACTCCATTTCTCAATTTATTAACTTAGTTTTTCCTCAAAAAATCTAATAATCAATTAAAAGTTTGAGGTTTCTTTGCGCCCAATCAAAGCAAAAATAAGGGAACAACGGAGGACTTTTCTTCCTCATAATTAATATCTTGTTAATTAAATTACAAAGGGATTTTCAGCCAATTATTTTTCATCTTAATGTAATGTGCGTTTTTCTACAAAGGCTTTCAGAGATAAAGGAATTTTGATTAATTTATTACTAGCTGCGCTCCCGCGGTATGACCCGCCGTCCCTCTCGGATCCCGGGATTTTTCCGAGACAAAAAGTAGCCTATGTCCTTCTCTAGGACACTACCTTTATCCATGCCAATTTTCAGCCTAATCTGTTCAGTGGTTTGGGCGTGAAAAGGTAACAAACAGACAGCCAGACAGATACATAGAGTTACTTACACATTTATAATATTAATATGAATAGTATGGATGTCTGAGGTGTTTGTTCATTAGAATTTTGTTTGTGAGGTAAGTCTTTCTCCACAATCGTTCCCTCACTACTGAGGATCGTGACTCCTTTTTATTTGGTCAACCAGTTGTCTCCATACGCACTGACGGCTTCTTGGTGTCCTCAGTAGCCTGCCTCGGTAGCCTGTTGACACACTATCGAAGAGTCTTTGGTGGCATATTTCACACTTGTTGACCCGGAAATCGGCGAGCGCCGGTGGTCAGTCGGATCGTCCGACGTACTAAAATTTCTGTCGTTGACCTTTTTCATGGAGTTCTCTAGGGAGTTTAATCGTAGTGGGTTCCCATTACCTTCTACGTCGGTTTGTTTTGGGGGTATTTAGTCTTCATGGCCACCGTAGCCTGTGTCATTGAGGTAAGTAAACGTAAAACGTAAACGTAAACGTAGAGGTAAGTACCTATGTCTAAATTAAATTATCATTATCATTGCATAATGTACTCATACCCCACTTTGAGTCCAACATTGAAGTCGGGTTTCTACGTTTTTAAACATATTATTTTAGTATAGAATAGAATAGAAAAACACTTTATTGTACACAAAAGAAACACATGACAGGAAATACACAAAGACAAGTAAGTAGGTACAATGGGCGGCCTTATCGCTAAAAGCGATCTCTTCCAGACAACCTTTGGATGGACTGGAAAAGTACGACAGAATAACGGCGATATACAAAAAGTGTAAAAATAGAAAAAACAATAACAATAGAAATACCCTAAAAGTATAATTATGAGTAAGTATAGATACTTTTAATAAATAATGAGATTATAGTACTTACGCATACATATTATATATTACATGTAAATATATACATACATATAAATAAACCACAACATACAAAAATAAGCACACGGTCATGTCAGCATTGTACTGACGAGGACAAAAAGTGTTCATGGACTTTAGATTTAAAAATTTTAAGGGATTTAGATGAACGAATGGAAGACGGCAGTGAGTTCCAAAGAGATACCGCTTGTACCGTAAAGGACTTGCCATACATGGCGGTAGTATGTACAGGGGTAGCCAGCAGCTGCAGAGTATCAGAAGATCGCAAAATACGATTATTTTAGTAAAAGATAATCTTCTACACGTGCCTACATTCGCGTCTCGCGGCAGGATCCAAACGGTAAATTGCCCATATTACGCACCCCATAATACTGTTACGAAAAGCAATTTCGTTCGCGACTGTAATTAATTTAATTTTAATTTTCGTAGGTTTTGCTATTTTTAAACCCCACGCAAAAAAAGGTGTTTTCTGTGTGTAGGTACATTATAGCTTTCTGTGTCTTTGTGTATGCATGTTATCTTTTACGTGTGTATGTAGGTCCTATCATAGCTCGTAAATAGATAGGTAAGCCGATTTCGGTTTTTGAACGATTTTGGTTTTTAGCTAGGCAATCTGTAGCTATTTCAGTAACTTCATACTAGCTTATAGCTTCCGCCCGCGGCTTCACTTGCGTGCTACCAAAATTTTGACAATACTAGTAAGCTATTTCAGTGTGCTTAGTATGACTTTTATTCACCATTCGGTATCGACGCCGTAAACGGATTTGTACTGGTTTTCATTAGTAATGAACGAGTACCAAAAGATGGCGCTGCTATTTTCCCATAGAAATCTGCGTAAAAAACGAATACTAGGCACCCAGATCACTATCCTATTCCAAGTTTCATCCAAGTTTTATCCAAATCGGTCCACTAGTTACAGACGAGATTGAAACAATTTAAATATAAAAACCCAGAACGAAAAACGCATGAACATGAACAAATTCCTTCAAAGTTGGTCACTCCACATCAACATCAAAAGACATGAATACGTTTCAACAAGACAGGAAATAAGGCTATTTCCGAAACGAGCTAGATGCTAAGGTCACAATTGACCCGCACAAAGGTGTGTCAGGTGAAACCTCTTTTGTATAAAGTGACAGGGACCCGGGTTTGTTACCAGCCCCCTTACCATGGCGTTTGTCTAGGTACCAGAGAATAGAAATAAATGACAGTAATGACATTAGTGTGGATAAAACGGGTAGAAAAGTAATTTTTTTCCACTTTCTACGCGTTTTATCCACACTATAATGTCATTACTGTCATTTCTTTCTATTCTCTGGTACCTAGACAAACGCCATGGTAAGGGGGCTGAGGAAAGTTATGTCAAAGTCAAAAGCATTTATTCGTGGGACCGCTGGGATCACATGTAATACAAGCCAATTAATTGAGAACTTCACTTCCCCGGGATAAAATATAGCCTATGTTCATCAGGGATAATGTAGGATTATATTGGTGAAAGAATTTTTCAAATCGGTCCAGTAGTTTTGGAGTCTATTCATTTCAAACAAACAAACAAATCTTTCCTCTTTATAATATTAGTATGGAAAACTAAGGGTTGGTTCATATCTAACGGAAGATCCGTCGCGTATTATCGGTCGCGGAACGCCAGAACTGACAAATGTATAGAAAAACACTCGACCGTTCACACTCGACGGACTAACGTATCATCGGTTGAGTGTGAACGGTCGAGTGTTTTTCTATACATTTGTCAGTTCTGGCGTTCCGCGACCGATAATACGCGACGGATCTTCCGTTAGATATGAACCGACCCTAAGCCGATATCAGGGATTGCGTAACTCGTGATCGCTGTGAAACAACTGAGGTGTGGACGGCCAAGTGCCCGAAACATTTGTTTCTGTAAACATCTACGTTTTGTGTCAGAAACTTTGTATCTGAAACATGTTTCTCAGTGAATACATGGCTGAATACATGGCTGTCTTAAAACTAATTTTACTCCTGTTCTTTCGCTTTAAAAATATTTTATACCATCTCTAACGAAGCTGATTGCCTAATTTTACAAAAAGATTTAAATATTGTGTCTGAATGGTGTAAACTCAATCAAATGTCTTTAAATATAAATAAATGTTTCATTATATCATTCACAAACAAGCTGCATAAAATCATCAACACCAACGCCATAGAAGATCAGGCGCTCAAAAGATCTTACATTGCTACAGACTTGGGTGTATTGTTTGATGAAAAACTCTCTTTTAAGGCACATTATCAACAAATTACATCTAGGGCTAATCAGCTCCTTGGCTTCGTACTCAGAACAACTAAAGATTTCAAAAATCCTCAGAGTCTCTTATACCTATTCAATGCCTTAGTAAGATGTGTTCTGGAGTATGGTAGTCCGATATGGTCTCCGTACTACAAAGTACATATTAATGCTATTGAAAGAGTCCAGAGTAAATGCCTTAAAATTTTAAATTATCGATATCAACCAGGTCGCTCTAACCTCAGTTATAAAGACAGACTAATTAAATTTAATGTTCAGTCGTTGCAGACACGTCGTATATATTTTGATTTTATTTATCTATACAAATTAGTTCATTCTATTATAGACTCGCCAGAACTCCTGTCCCAAATCTCATTTAATATCAAATTTAGTGCCCGTAGATCGAACCAAACCAATATCTTTTGCTTACTTGTGTACAAGAACAATATTTCCTTTTTTAATCCACTAACAAGAATGTGAAAAACCTGAAATCAGGACACGACTTGAAATTACCGATAAATCTTATCTAGGAACTGTTCTGGAACAACATTGCAGTCAGTGGAAGAGTGCAGATGCCACCGAAACATCTGAACAACTGTGGTCGCGAGTCAAAGATGTAATAACAACAGTGGTCACTAAAACAAAAACAGCTGTACACACGCACAAGCGACAACATTGGATCAGCGACAGTACACTGGCTCTTGTTGAGGAAAGACGGAAGCTGAAATCCCAAGGAGCTGACCTCAAGACTCTAAATAACAAGTCGGCTAGAATACAGGAAGCTTTTAGAAGAGATAAAAACACTCAACTGGGAAAAATATGCGAAGAAGTTGAAGCACACTCAAACAAGCAAGAGTCCAGAGACCTACATCAGAAAATAAAACTTATTACCAGATCTCTAACTACTAAAACATGGGCTGTAGAAAATACTTGTGGGGAAACCGTAACGGACCTAGAACAAATCTCTGAAGTGTGGAGAGAATACTGCCAGTCACTCTACCAAGACTCGCAATCGCACTGTTTCACAGCAACGGAACCTAGAGATGATACAGAGATAGAACCCAACATTCTCAGAGATGAAGTCAGGGCCGCTATTAAACATCTTAAAAACGGTAAAGCTACTGGAAGTGACTCAATCCCAATTGAAACAATAAAAGCTATGGGAGAATATGGTGTAGATATGTTCCACACGCTGTGTAATAAAGTCTGGCAATCTGGGATGTGGCCCAAGGACTGGGCTCACACGGTTTTTGTTCCGCTGCATAAGAAAGGCTCCACAAAGAAGTGTAATAATTACCGCCTTATAGCACTGATCTCTCATGCGAGCAAGGTCTTGCTACACATCCTAAACGAACGTCTCAAGTCTTTCCTGTCTAAGGAGATCTCCCCGGTGCAGGCAGGTTTTGTAAAAGGAAAGGGTACCAGAGAGCAAATCCTTACAGTTCGCCAAATCGTAGAAAAAGCTCGCGAATTCAACAAACCTACATACATATGCTTTGTGGATTTCTCAAAAGCATTCGACTCGGTCAAATGGCCCAAACTGTGGGAGACTTTACTGGAAATGGGAACGCCAAGACACCTGATCCACCTCCTGAGACGTTTATACGAAGATGGAACAGCTGCAGTTAGAACGGATGATGTATCCTCGAACAAATTCCAGCCAACTGCGGGAGTCCGTCAGGGTTGTATTATCTCTCCACTACTCTTCAACGTCTACACAGAGGTTATAATGAGAATTACCCTTGAACACTGGAGTGACGGGGTGACGATTGGTGGGATGAGGATCTCGAATCTGAGATATGCAGACGATACCACTCTCTTCGCAACTAACATCAACAGCATGGAAGACCTACTCAGCAGGATGGAAGCTACCAGTCTCAAATTCGGCCTGAAGATTAACCGCAGCAAAACTAAAATGATGATTGTGGACCGAGCTAATAACAACTCGCCCGAAGTGACACAAATAGCGAACTGCGAAGTTGTACAATCATACATTTATCTTGGATCACTCATAACAAACACAGGTGGCTGCGTGGACGAGATCAAACGACGTATGGCAATCTCTAGATCAGCAATGGACAGGCTTAAAAAGATCTGGAGAGATCGTAACATTACTCGGACAACCAAAGCACGACTGGTCAGAGCACTCATATTTCCAATTTTTCTCTACGCGGCGGAAACGTGGACCCTCCGTGAATGCGAGAAGAAGAAAATAGACGCTCTAGAGATGTGGTGCTGGAGGAGGATGCTTGGAGTATCATGGACAGAGTTCCGCACCAATCAATCCATACTCGACGAACTCGGCATCAAGCAGCGTCTATCGTCTCTAGTACAGTCTCGCATCCTCACGTTCTTTGGGCACGTGTCGCGACGTGGAGAACTGTCCATAGAACGTCTTGTGGTTCAGGGAAAGATTGAGGGTACAAGGCCACGAGGTAGATGAGATGATCCCCAATGAGATGGACGGACCAAGTGAAGGCAGCGCTGGACAGACCCATAAATGAGTGCTCCAGAAAGACCACCATCCGAGACGAATGGCGCAGAATTGTAAAGCGAGCCACACAACTCCCGACATGACGACCACGACCACTCTGTCAAGAGTGATACGACTAAGAAGAAGAAGAACAAGAATGTGTCGGCAGTACAATGAGTTATCTCCTACTCATTCGGAGTTGGATATTTTTAGCTTAAACTTAAATAAATTTATTAAAATGCTCAAAGACATCCTCTATAACAATGGGGGATCACCTGGACGCGCTTAGTAGCGTCTGGATTACCATGGCCTTATTATTTTTCTGTTAAAATGTTTTTTTTTTCTTATTTGAACCTACTTTAGTTACATATTCATTTACCTATGTTTGTTTTGTGTTCACTCAACACCACTAACATTGTTTTGCTGTGCGCTCAAAAGTTATGGTACAAGCCAGATCTGAACTGTATTATAGACCTTTAATTTTATCTATGTTTGTATCGTGTATTGTGTGCCTAAATAAAAAAAAATAAAAAAAAATAAAGACCATTATCGTGAAGAATCAGGGCTACAAACATGGCCTTGCATTCTTTCAGGTGATCAATCTTAAACTAAAAAGTCAAGCTTCCATGGGAGCCAGTCAATAAAGTAATATAAGAAGACCTCTATCCGATATCGGTGAGGGAAGCTCTACCTCTTTGGAAAAATAATAAATCTAGCATAAATCTGGCATACCATTCTTGAATCTTGCTTTATAGCTAAAATTCTGTAGCATGAGATAGGAAATCATATCGTGTAAATGGCGTCTTAGACTACGAGTATCTGTTTCCCTCGATTTCGTCCACATTGATGTTGTTATCGGTTCCCCAACCCCATATTACAAAACTTTCGTCATTTATTTTCACTTCTCCATGATTATTTTGAAGTCGAAAACATGCCAGAACTTTTATTTACTAGCTTCTGCGTGCGGTTTCACCCGCGTGGTACCAAAATTTTGAATAGCCTATGTATGCAGAAGTGAGTAATAATAATAATGCTGGACTTTTCACACAGCATCATCTAGCTCCAAAATAAGCAGAGCTTGGGTTTGATGACTGATATTGTAATAAATACATAGATTGTTTGTAAATACATAAATATTATACATAGAAACACCCAGACCCGAGACAAATACTTGTAAATCATACAAAAAGTCCCACGGCGGGGATCGAAATTTGAACCCGCAACCTTCTGCTTCGCAAGCGGGCATTCGCCCACTGCGCTACAGAGGTCGTTGAAGGTAGAGTGCCACAAACTTATAGGAACCGGTGAGAGAGGCGCTGTTATCGCATTTGGTGTTGGTAGATTAATAAATTTTGAGTATAATTCGTTAGTTCCTCTTTTGTCCACCGGTACAGATAAGATTGTGGCACTGTAAAGTTATTTTCCTAAGTAAAGCTTGAGTCATTGCTAGCCATAGACAACTGAGTAACGAGAATAAACGTTCAATTTAACCCCGTGACCTACTTGCAGTGTCTGTGTTTGTCTATGAACATCAGACTAATGTTTGCATACGAGTAATTTAATCTAGGTCTATAACCGTATCCAGTAATATTTTATGCATCACTTCTAGTGAGCTTAATCGGTCTTTGTAGATCGTTGATGTAAAGCGATGTTATGCACGCATAGTACATTTTACAACAAAAAAATAACGCATAACTAAACATGGTTTAGTCAACTGGCAAAAGTAATGAAAACAGTTTTTAAAAACGTCCTTGCTTGAGAATAGTATTCTATGTATGGCACCAAAGATCTACAACCAACCAAGATCTATACTAGAGACGGAATCTGACAGCATTTTAAAATTTACATTAAAGAAAACACTCAGAGAAGGCATAATATAGTGTTGATGAATTCCTGAATGATAAATTGTAAATATTATTATAGTCGGTCCATTTTAATAGGCCACATTTGACATTACATCAAAATTTAACAACGTAACTTTGTACCGGCGGCCATAAAATACTACTATTTTATCGAAGTTAGTACTGCACAATTGCTTAACTTTTTTTCAATTGCGGTTAAATAATTTATTGTCTTAACGACAAAAGAAGGTAATTTTATGATTTATTTCCTTATTACACCATCCAAACATATTATGTTTCACAACAATTCCTGTTTTCGAGAGAACTGAACGTTGTTACAATGTTGCGTCAGTAAACCCTTGTTCTCTTTTGACACTAGGTATGTTACCCAAAATAATCGAAATTTGAGAGTTAGAATCGAATGAAATGATTTCTCGTAAGGGAATATTTCACTTTTAATGATGATGATGGCGCATTAAATGCTTATTGTTTTTTTTAAAGAAACTTATTTATCCCGAAAAACGTAACTAAATACCAACAAGTACTTATGTAAAAGGACAACGGGAATATCGCATAATAACTTTATTTCTCTGTTTGACATGACAACCATAAACTTTTGAACAATTTTATCAAAATAAATAAGTAATGGGGTTGTGACGCAGTCTTGATCGTTGTGCAAAGTGACTTTGCGTTCTTGGTGTGCTATTATTTTAAGACCCGGTTTTTTTTACTGATCTTACCTACTCTTAGTTTAAGGTTTACCTGGCGATAAATTTTAATTCATGTGGATGAATCGATACGGACTTCGAACATAATCGAAGTTTTTAAGAAGGTCACCTCACTAGAAAGCTCAAACTGACAAACGTCAAATGTGACCTATTAAGTTGGACCGACTATAAGTTATAATTATAAGTCTTATTTTGTATATAATTGTTTAAAGTTTTAATTGTTTATTCTTGTATGAAGTTTAAGCTGTACGTACACAATATAATTTCTTATTTTTTATTGTATAATGTTGCATGCTGACAAGCTGAATTTGGAGGAACCTAATTTATTATTGACATTGTTATTTGTATACCCATTTTCACAATTAATAAATAAATTAAATGAAATAAACGTAACTAAATACAATCTAAGAAGATTCAAACATTTGTGGACGAGAGAGACGCAAGATAGAGGAGTCGGGCATAAAAGAAGGGAGGCCTATACCCAGCAGTGGTGATACCAGGCTGAGATGATGATGAAACATTATTAGGCAAGTCGCCGTTTGTAACTCACAGAGTTCATCCCTAACCCAAGCAAACTGAAAAATCTGGTAACAAAAAAACTTACAATTGTTTATACAGCGTCAGGGGACATTATGCCTACACTTTACGGACGCTGTAACACCTAGGACATTGTTTGAGATGGAATTGGCTTGCCCAGTACTTAAACCATTCAAAAATTGCCATAAATCGAGCGACTTAAATCGCCCGTGTAGAATTTCATCAAGGGCTCAGCCCCTAAATAATGGCATCATTACCAGTTTTTAAGCGTCGCGTGTTTATGGCAAAGTGTTTTACGCTCAATGTCCTTAAGGAGACTTCCTGCAGGAGATAAGCACAGAGTATAAATCTTACTTACTTACTACTTTCCCATTTTCAAAAAGCAATTGCTCGAACACTTTCATATGTTATGTGACTACTAGTTTTATTGTGTGGGTTCCTAGTTTGAATACATATTTATTAGAATAAATGTATTTATATATTATAGTTATTCGTACATAGTAGGTATATATTTATTTATTTATTAGTATTTATTTATTTGTTTTTATAAACATATTTTATTTACACCGCCTTTTTGCCTTCCTTTAATCCAGTTCATCCTAAGGTTGTCTGGAAGAAATCGCTCACAGCGATAAGACCGCCCATTGTACTTCGCTTTAAATGTTTTCTTGTATCTTTGTTTGTATTTTGTAATGTCCATGTGGTGTACAATAAAGTATTTTCTATCTATCTATCTATCTACTTTATTAGTAGCTAAAGTACCTACGTAAAAATGAAGTAAGTAACTACTTACCTATACATTCATACAAGGTCTTTTATTTTAAACTACACACACCGACGGGGCCTCATTTTTGGGTTGTAAATAGACATTTGACCACTCACTTCTCTCGGCACTCCCGGGAGCGCCACGATTTTTTATGTAAACAAGTATTCCATCTTTACTAATTAAATATTTACGGCATCATGAGACAACCGATGCCTACACTCAATAATAAATAAATAAATAAATAATGCTGGACTTTTCACACATCATCATCTAGCCCCAAAGTAAGCAGAGCTTGTGGTATGGGTACTAAGATGACTGATACACTACTTAAATAGTTTTTGTTTGTAAATACATACATATTATACATAGAAACACCCAGACCCGAGATAAATATTTGTAGATCATACAAACATTGGTCCCATGGAATGCTCACAATGCAATGGAACGCTGTTGTACCTGGGACATTGTATGAGATGGAATAGGCTTGCTCACAAAAGGGTCGATTCACATCTGACGGAAGATCCGTCGCGGATTATCGGTCGCGGAACGCCAGAACTGACAAATGTATAGAAAAACACTCGACGGATGATACGTTAGTCCGTAGAGTGTGAACGGTCGAGTGTTTTTCTATACATTTGTCAGTTCTGGCGTTCCGCGACCGATAATCCGCGACGGATCTTCCGTCAGATGTGAATCGACCCTAAACCATCCTCTCAGCTTGATAGGCCACATGAAAAACTATGGTCCCGACTAATAAATATGACATTAAGTTATGTCATGCATTAACTAAAAATATAAAAGTATGGTTCCTTCTTCTTCTTCTTTTATTCAATGGCAACTACACAATATTACCTAGTATGATTTTGCCAATGTCAAGTTATAAGTAAGTAATGTATAAAATTCATAGGATGAGCATGACATAACTTTATGTCAAGTTTAGTAAGAGCCTAAGTCAATAAGTAAAGTTTAACTTAAACCTACACTAGCTTAACATATACGCGAGATTATGAAAAAGTTGACTACTTAAACGGAAAACTGCGAATAAAACTTTAAGTTTATAAGCTAATTTAAATAGCTTGGATGCTTTCCAAGTTGTGGCCGTTATTTTAAACCTCGTAGCAGCTTTGCACAATTATTAGTAAGCTAGATTTTTCCGCTGGCTTCACTCAAACACGACAGTATTCACGTAATCCCCGGCCATGTTATTACGACAAGTCCCGAGGGGTAGGTAGTAATAAATGCGTTGGGAACTGTTGGTATATGTCAAATCTGAAAATTTTATTTGTGTACCAAAACTCTTATTTCCAGGCAGTTTTTGAACTGCATGACAGTTTTGACATAAAGAAACGAATCTGAAATGGCGGCACGTATCATGCTCTCTCGCTTGCACATTAGTGACTGCACTAGTGTGTAAGCGAGAGAATTGTTGAATATGTCAGAAAATAATGTTGTCATTTTTTGCAATACTTTGCCGAAAGTCATACAAATGGCTCAGATAGTATTAGAAATGAAATGTTAAATGTTTTTTCTTTTGTTTTGGGTTTATATTAAATAAGTAGGTAGGTATCGAGCCTAGTCTTTGATATAAGTAGATAAGTATGCATATATTTTAAAATGTAAGTAATGTTTTCTTTGTGTAGTTTGAACATCGCAATCTTTCTGTAGGTAATGGTGTAATCTATATATATAAAAGAAAGTCGTGTTAGTTACACCACTTATAACTCAAGAACGGCAGAACAGATTTGGCTGAAAATTGGTAGGGAGGTAGCTTAGAGCCAGGAGACGGACATAGGATACTTTTTATCCCGTTCGGTAGCTTAGAGCCAGGAGACGGACATAGGATACTTTTTATCCCGTTCGACAGCGTTCCCGTGTGACTTGACATGAAACGTCAGTCACTATAAAACGTGGTATAACAAAAAAGAATCAGACTTGGAATAACAAAACGCAAATGACAGCTATGTAATTGACGTAAAATGACAGCTATGTAATGACGTATGGATGACAATTTGATATTTGTAAGAAATCAATATTAAAACTATTTCTATTAAATAAATAATTAACAAGTGGATTGAAGTGAAGTGAAGTTTAATTAATAATGCCGCGACCAAGACGATCGAATCTTTCCCGACAAAGCCGTAATTCAAGAAGAATACAAAATACTGCAAATGAAAGGACTGAAGAAGAACAAGAAATTGCACGTGAACAGCGCCGCGATAGTATGGCTGTTCGTTAGTCTGCTTCAAACTCTAGAACGGCTGAACCGATTTGGTTAATTTTGGTCCTGAAATATTCATGAAAATCCAGGGAAGGTTTAAACGTTGAGAAACGAAAAAGTCTAATAAAAACGATAATTTAGTTTTCCAGTACAAAATGTTCCTGGCTATGAAATGAATCTCTATAGCCAAACAACGTTTTGCGGGTCAGCTAGTAACTATATAAATAATAAACTTGATAAGTTACGACGTTGCTTTAATGAACCGGGTTATTCGAAATTGACATACACCATTGACATACCTACGACAGTATCGCCATCTAGTGCCACTGCCACCATACTTGTTTAATTGAAAACTAATGTTTTTTCCATTAAAGCGAATGAAATAACGTTTATTAACCTACCATACTGAAATTGACGCTCGTCAGCCTAACGACCACTCAAATGAGCGAAATAAAAACAAGTTAAGAGCGAGTTCAAATTGTCCTAAGAGTTCCGTGTTTTATTTGCTTTTAAACTGTGGTTTTCATCAAGTTTTTATTACATTGTATTAAGTTCTTGAAAGTTACCCTGTTTCATAAAATAAACCCATGTGCCTAACAGATGCGTGTTCTATTATTTAAGACTGTTTGTTTGAATATTTTTTTTTATTTAATTAGCTACTTTGAATACCTACCTAATCTTCTTATTTTTCAATTATCAAAACCTTTCTTTAGATGGTAACATAGGTAAGTTATCATTTTTTCCAGATTTTATTAGAGATTCTGTTTAAATGTTATTTATCTTGCAACAGACAAACAGTATTATTTCAGACACGTTTATGTACGTACTTCCCTAGACTGCAGTGCTAGTTGTTACTGAGACTGTTTGAATAAATGTTTACAGTTCATTGTCTGAACTAGTTTCGAGCTGACCACTTCCCGGGATATTGGAATGACTATTTTAAGTTTAGACATTTATTTATTTTATTTTTATTACTTAGGAAAACAAACAGTACTTAATAACTAAATAAAAAAATCAAGTTGAATATCTAATTGACCATTAAACAGTTTACACATTTAGATGCTACTTAGCTTACTTGTTTACAAGAAGAAGAAAAGTAAATAATAATTTTGATACTATACATCAGCATATACCTACTATTTAAGCTCTCCCTAGATCTATGCTAGGTTAAGTTTTTTATGTTCCTTTTCTTGTTAAGGCTTCGTGAAATTCACTGGTTATGTGCTTTACCTAAGAAAAACACACAATTTGCTATAATCATGAATTAAATTTAATTTTATATTATAGTCAATATTAATTCAAAATGTCACAATACCTACTCTATCTTACCGTAGAGATAGAAAGAAAAGAAAGAAAGAAAGAAACTTTTATTTTGAGCCACAGACAGAAAAATATTATAATGCAGGTACATTGTAACACTACTGAACTAAAATAAGCTAGACATAATCTGATTAGTACCTATACTCTTAACTTAAATAACTATAAGTGACCGCAAAATAGGTCGTCACTCAGCAAAATGTTACGGCAGCCGAAGCTACTGTAACGCTGGTCTTCCGTGACGCCAGTGTGCGTAGGCAGCAGCGACTGTAATTTTGTTACATAAACACGCAAAAGTAACGTAAATAAGTTTTGAAATTGGGGGTCAAATAATTGAATAAAAAGTTTTGTAAACTGTGCCATATGGCAAATCTACTGTCCTTTTCTCTCATAAGAAAACAATAATTTACTATCCCACTCGATCCCACGTTTGATAGCCATAAGGAACCCTAATAAAAACGTTATAAGCTTGGAATACTAAATGAGTAATGGCGAGCGAGACCATGATTAAATTTAGTAGGTCCTCTTTGACACATTTTTTCCAGCTCGTCCTAATGAACCATTGTATTTCCTGTGGATAAAGCAGATTGTTGAAAAGATGAGGAGCAACAGGCTAGCATGGTATGGGCATGTAATGAGAAGGGAAGAATGTCATGTAACTAGGAGAGTGCTTGGTATGAATGTTGATGGATTTATGAGAGGTAGGCCAAAGAAAGATGGATTGTGTGAAGGATGACATGAGTAAGAAAGGAGTGAGTGTTGAGATGACGGCTGAGAATGGAAGAAGAACACATGATGTGCCGACCCCACGTAACGTGGGAAAAGGGCAGGGAGATGATGAAAGCAGATTGTTAAGAGGATGCTTAATGTGCTAAAATTCCATCTCAAACAAGACTTTATTGCCAACCTTATTTCAGATTGACCTTGGAAAAGTCGAAGCTACACGATAGTTTCCAAATAAACAGACCAAAGAATCGCCTCAAAGAGCCTTTTGTACACTTGGTATAATTTATGTTTTTAGAAATTTTAGGTTTGCGTGTTTGGTTTTACGACATTCGTGTTTCCTCTTGACGTTTTCTTTGGACGTTTGAGAGTACTCGCATAATGGACATCAATTTTTGGACAGAAAAAGGGTTTCCTCTCGATGATTTCTTTCGTCGTCTACACTAATAATATAAAGAGGAAAGATTAGTTTGTTTGTATGTTTGTTTGTTTGAATTGAATTGAATTGATTCCAGCATTATCCCTGATGATTATAGGCTATATTTTTCCCGGGAAAGTTAAGTTTTCCCGAGGGAACGCAGCACCGTGACGGACATACATAAGTAGGTAGGTAGGTACCTACCTATAAATAATAATAACTAGACATAAATAAACCCTACACATTACTGTCATCAAAACTCTGATTCAACTTTGTTTAATTAAACACCCTAATCAAAGTTTACAAACCGTTTGATAAATAGTTTAAACTACCCTCATCACGGTTGAAATAGATCAAAGTACGTTTTGATAGGGAGGGCTCGAGATTCCTCAGTTTTATGAGATTGGTGGAACTTTTATGTGGGTTTGTCAAAGTGAAAGTCAAAGAGTATTTATTCAGTAGGACCGCTGGGATCACGTCGAATAGTCTTAGAAATAATTTTACTCCTGTTCTTTCGCGACCAATACACTGATGAATCAGGGCAACAAACACGGTTTGGGGCCAAGCATTCTTTTGTGTTGGCTTATACCGTTTGAATTTATGTTCTTTTTCTCCTTATCGATAGTCAAGAATCAGATAGCGTCACAATCAGTCAGTATTTGTGGAAAATATTTTTTTTATGCTTAAACTGTCTCACTTGAACAATGAATATTTATTTAAGTTCTTAAGATTAATTTGCTTAACGTGCCTTATAATCAATATGCCTTATCTTCAATCAGAATAAGACCTATGGAAGTACCTAACGTACCTAACTCTGTCCTCTACACTAGGTCTCTAATGAGCCTGTATTGTAGGGTCACCGTGTCTCTCAATACTACTTCATTTAAACATCATACCAACTGTATTGTGTCGCATTCAGTTCAGAGTCTATGCTGACATTGACGAATCATCCTTCTCGTAGTAGGTATCCCATTATACGCATTATTCTTATGAACTAGCTGCCATCTGCGACTTCGCTCTTGAGGTACGTGCAACGATAAAAGTTCATGGACATTTTGATGTTTTAGAATCTTCTGAAACTTCTACCATGTTACAAATAGAAATCGAATAGACATGCCTGTACATACATACATACATACATAAAGTCACGCCTCTTTCCCAAAGGGGTAGGCAGAGACCACGTATAATGACATTAATTACTAAAACTGCCTAACCTATGTCAAACTGTCGATTGTGACTTATGTCAAACTGACAAAAATCAGTACCTTACGTCCATACTAATATTATAAATGTGAAAGTAACTCTGTCTGTCTGTCTGTCTGTCTATCTGTCTGTCTGTCTGTCTGTCTGTTTGTTACCTTTTCACGCCCAAACCACTGAACAGTTTAGGCTGAAAATTGGCATGGATAAAGGTTGTATCCCTGGGACGGACATAGGCTACTTTTTATCCCGAAATAATCCCGAGGGACCGCGGGTTACACCGCGGGAGCGCAGCTAGTAGTATATATATTCTCTTTGATCAGTACAAGAAAGCACTCTACAACACGTACCATAGTAGGTACAGGGCGCACTAAAAATCTTTTCACCACACTGGAAGCGCTCGTGGTCGTGCTTGCTTAGTTGATAGATCGTCGAAGTTAAGCAACGTTCTAAACGGTCTGTACGTGGATGGGTGACCGCCAGTGGCATCATCTGAACGCTTCCGTGCTTCGGGCACGTTAAATTGTCGGTCTCGGCTATTCAAGTCGTTAAGCCATGACGGAGGCCTTAAGGCGGCCTAAAAACTCCTTCACCTGAGTTGGCCACTGACTCATACGAACTTACTTTACCACACTGGTTTGAAAGATCTAGAAGAATGTTCGTTAGACGACGTTTACACAATGCCATTTTGTTATACTTACCATTCTGGCCTCTTGCTTTCTATAACAAAGGAGCAAGAGCTAATATTCTGTGGCAATAGCCAAGAATGGTATGGGGGCGTCCATAAATTACGTGAGACTGGCGATTTTTCGACCACCCCCCCCCCCCCTCCCCCTTTGTTGAGATGTCGTGAGATTTTGCTTGACCCCCTCCCTCTCCCTCTAATCTCACGTGAGATTTCAAATTGCACATTGCACTTGAAAAAACACAGTTTTTTGAAATCACAGACAGAAGAGACAATTTTATTGACCGAGCGAGCGAAGCGAGCGAAGCGTCCCAGTTTCGAGATTGGCCAAAAATGCTTTTGTCCTTCTGTCCGTATGTCTGTCAGTAATCGCCTACAGGTCGCATGTATCAACCGATTTTGACGAAAATTGGCACACAGGTTCCTTGATTTATTAAAATACGATAGTCGATTGCGATTTTTGATTGGGGTGAAAATAGGGGGGAAAAGGGGGGAAGTTTGCTGTAGCGTTATTTATCGACAAATTTGAATTAAATTCATAAGGCATATTAAGGACTTAATTCTACACAAGTTGTAATGAAAAAAAATCCAAAAGGGGGAGGTGAAAGGGGGGAATGTGGCTGGATGTTTGTTTAAGCGTTATAAAGGACGTTTTTTCGTAAAATGTATACCTACCTATACCAATCAGACTACGCAATCCTCTCCGCCTTCACAAGACAAACCCGTTGACACCTGATTGGACCCCCTAGGACCAAAGGAACGCGAGTAATCACTAAAAACTTATTCCTCTCTTTTGCTTAAAAGTGTACATAGGCATAGGTAAGCCTATAAGATAACACAAAGCACCTAAATTTCAATTTTGTTCGCGAGGTCTCCTGTTCTCACAGAACCACTAGTTTTTATGTTCCTATTAGTGATATTTTAATGGACAAATTTTACTTATTTAACCCAATTTTACACTTGTTACTTGTCGAAAAATATTACGTGAGATTTGCCGAGACCCCCCTCTCCCCCACGTGAGATTTGGTGAGTTTTGGCTTGACCCCCTCCCCCCCCCCCTAAACGCCTCACGTAATTTATATGCGAATAGCATCGTGTAAACGGCGTCTTTCAAAAGTAAACGTTCTTTCCTGTTATGTTTCTAAGCAAGCACTCTTCTATGTAAAGAGGTGCTCAAGTTTCACACCACCTACGTTATTTTACAAAGCCTTGCATTTCAACTGCATTTTCAACATTTTGAAATGCTTTTCACACGTTTTACCTTCCCCGACATTCTATATTTGCATTTGCAACGGCACACATTAAGAGTCGGTTCACATCTGACGGAAGATGCGTTGAGCGCCTGAGTTTCTCGCGTGACTCCTGATCCTGTAGGAATTCTGGGATAAAAAGTAGCCTATGTTGCCCTACATACAACCTCCTCTATCTTTTAGTGAAAATCCCACTTAAACCAGTTCAGCTGTTTGAGAGATGGGCGGTTCCTACACAGTGAAATTCCTATTCAAATTGGTACGGCCGTTAAAAAATTATCAAAATAAGCAACTTGAATTAGTGCCTGTATACAGTATTTGATGTGATTCTGTTTTCACATACCTTTTGAATCGACGAGTAGTTTCCAATCGGTTTAGATTATGAAGCTGGAAATGTTAATAGCCAGCCCACAGTCCTGCTGGCAATAGTTACTTTTAATAGCAGCATATATTATGACTAACTGGGGTCTAACAAATAAATAAATAATGCTGGACATTTCACACAGCATCATCTAGCCCAAACTAAGCAAAAAAATAAAAAACTAACAAATGCCAGTACCTAACTTACGTACGCGATACCTAATAAATAAAATAAAAGAAAAACAAATTCAAAAAGCCTTTTGTTTCTTGAATTGCATTACTTTTTTTTTTTTTTTTTTTTTCTAACCTATGCTGTCCCACTGCTGGGCAAAGGTCTCCCCCACCATTTTCCAAGACTTGCGGTCGCCAGTTTCGTCCCACCAGTCAGCTCGGAATGCATCGAGATCGTCACGCCAGCGTCTTCGAGGCCTGCCTCGGCGTCGCCGCCCATCGTCAGGCACCCACTGCGTCACGATCTTGCATTACTACTCTAACATTTTTTTTTTCTACCATTACCTACCTGTATTTTTATATAATAAATTAAGCAAGTACTTGACATAAAATGTTTGGCAATTAATGCAATTGTGCCATGCAGGCGGAGTCGCGTTATCTGTCGATACGATTTCTATTTGTAAGTTTATTTATTTATTTGTTAACAAAATCCACAGCTCTTATGATTAATTTACAAACTTAAAGATTTAACCTACAGCCAATAATGGATCTATATTATTTTTAACCAGACATGGTCCCTGAGAAAAGAGGATGAGGAAAAACTGGCTATCTGTCAGCGAAAAATTGAAAGGAGCATGTTGGGCATAAAACTAAAAGACAAAATAACTAACGAAATTATTAGAAGCAGAACAAAAATAGTGGATGTGAAAGAGAGAATGAGAATGCTTAAATGGAACTGGGCAGGGCATGTTTGCAGGATGGAGAATAGCAGATGGACAAAAAAGGTGACAGAGTGGATCCCATTGGAAGCCAAGAGGAAACAAGGCAGACCAAAGAAGAGATGGCGGGACATCTTTACCCAACAGTGTGGTCCAGATTGGATGAGGAAGGCTCGAGAGAGGGACACATGGCAGAAATTGGGGGAGGCCTACGCCGCTGAGGCGACTTCATATTAAGAGTAGAATTAGTTAGATATATAAACAGTAGTGTAGAAAATAATAGTAGTTATAGTTTAAGTTTAAGTAAATGGTATAGATAATATGTAGAATAAAGGCTTTTTATTTTATTTTATTTTATTATTATTTTTAACCAGCTAACCGACAATGAAATGACAAAAGTTGAAAGTTTGAATACACGTGTGTGTGATTGTGTGTGTGTGTGAGTGGTAAAGTTCGCTAGGGGGAGCTGTTTTCACACACTTCTCGCAATCTATGAGTAGTTTCCAATTGGTTCCGATTACGAAACCGGAAAGAATAATAGCCAGACATGCTATTTCAGATCGGAAGGCCGACCGGTAGTACATTAGGATATTGATGAGCACTCACGTCGAATATTTCCTGGAGAGGTGCCGTGAATCTCGATCTAATCTGCTCTGTTCAAAGCTATGGATCAATTTGTAAAGACTCCTACCAAAAATATTTCATACTAGCTGTCCGCCGCGGTGCTACCCGCGAATCCTCGGGAAATCACTTCCCCGGGATAAAATATAGCCTATGTTCATCGGGGATAATGTGGGATTCTATTGGTGAAATAATTTTTCAAATCGGTACAGTAGTTTCGGAGCCTATTCATTTCAAACAAACAAACAAACATACAAACAAACAAATCTTTCCTCTTTATAATATTTGTATAGATAAAATTTACTGCCAAGACCACGGATTTATAAAATGAAATGGATTGGTGATTCGTTAAAAATTCTATGAAACACGATAATAATAATAAATAATAAATAAATAAATAATAATGCTGGACTTTTCACACAGCATCATCTAGCCCCAAAGTAAGCAGAGCTTGTGTTATGGGTACTAAGATGACTGATATACTACTTATATACTTTTTGTTTGTAAATACATACTTATTATACATAGAAACACCCAGACCCGAGATAAATATTTGCAGATCATACAAACATTTATCCCGCGGCGGGGATCGAACCCGCAACCTTCTGCGTCACAAGCGGGCTTTCACCCACTGCGCCACAGAGGTCGTCGATGTCGCAGGATTTCCCTCACTCTTGCCTACATATACAAATAAAGCTTTCGTACGATAAGAAACTCGCGCGACACACTCACTGAACGCATAGATCTTATTGGCTACTTACCCATTCACACTGACAAATCACCCAATCAAAGCGAACCACTCGCACACCACTCGTACATCACACTAACATAAAAACTTAGGGATTGACAATATCGATAAAATATTATCGATAGTGGGTAATTGTTCTAATTCGTATAACTAAGGTGTTATACAGCGATAACACTTAGAGAGGATTTTCGGAATTAACACAAATAGAAGTACCAGAAATACAAGTTGTAAGTACTAGGAATACAAGTTTTCATACAAACGTTTTTAGTCCTTTTCACCCCCTTAGGGGTAGAATTTCGGAAAATTCTTTCTTATCAGATGCCTACGTCATACAAAGAACATACGCTCCAAGTTTCATGTTTCTACGATCAGTGGTTTAGGCTGTGCGTTGATCCGTCAGTCATTCAGGACAAATCATTTTATAAGTATAGATAGATTGTATTGTATGCATGTATGTATTGAAAACATCTCATAAATTTAAGATAAAAACTAGTATTAATTTTAAGTACAAAAAAGCTACTCATCGTTTTATTTCAGTTCGCTCTTGGTCATTAATTAAAAGTAGGTATCGACAATTTTTTTTTGTTGAAATGAACGAGCACAACACTACCTGGAGGCAACAAGCAGCGGCCGTACCACGCAACGCGCGTAGTGTCGAGGTTATCGTTAGACTGTGTAGTCCATTGTGCGATTTGCTGGTAGGATTGTGACTCATCTCAAGATACACGCAGCAATGTATTTCAAACATTGAATGTTATATACATTTCGTACCAATTTAAAACTTTCGAATAATCTTGAAATATTTTTTTGGCCTTGCGATTGATTTGAGGATAAAAACAATAAAAACAGTTTAATTTGTGTACTTACGAGTGAAACGTTATCCCATCTTTACTGTAGTTCACTTTGTTACTTTTGTTTTTGCATGAAATCACCGCACACAAGGTGTGCGGTGATTTCGGCATTTTGCGAAAATTCTAAGGACGCATACGCGATCACTCATGAAGCGCGACTTCTGCCCGATTTTGATGTAATGAGTTCGTCCGGACCTACTGCTGCGACGCGAAACACGCCCTCATTGCCAATCCCCTCCATTTTATAAATCCGTGGCCAAGACTCTAACATTTCACTGTAAAAAAGTTGTGAGATCTCTACTAGTAGAGCCAAGGTCTTAGCTGAGCTCCGGTGCCGCTTAAACAATCCTGATTAGTTGATTGGTTTACCGTTAAAATCCGCTACCGGGGCAACCGGGGGCAAGACAGAGTAGCGGGCATCAAGATGGTGATGCCCGCTACTCTGTCTTGCCCCCCCCTTCCTTTCAATTTCTTCAATTCATTTATCATCATTTGCCGGCCCTTATCCCAATTAAACGGGGCATCACAAAATTGTTCTCTTCTTCCAGTCTTCTTGATTTGGATGTTTTAGTTTTGGCTGCTCCGATCAAGAATATTATAGATTTAGTCAGCGCAGCAAAAACCTCCGTGTCCGTTGACGTTTTTCGTGATGAATGATCGTTAGTTTATGATAATGTTTTGAGGATTTGTGACTTTACTAGGTGTAAAGGGTGTAATTCGGTTAAACTTAAAACTTTTTTGTGGCGCGGACAGAATTGAGCTTTGATTTTCTACGTCACGCTATACATATATAATTATAATATTCTTGATCAAAGTTTGACTGTGAGAACTGAGTTCAAAGATACTGTCTTAAATACAAGTGAAACTGTGAAACTAATAAAAGCGGGTTAAACACCGTTATTTCACGGTCACGTCATCATGGTAAGTTCCCCGCAGAATTAATTCACCTTAGTTTCCCGCTTATTACTAAAGTTGGGGCTTACCGCTTAGAGGCCGTAGTGAGAAAAACTGATAAACTTTGTACTTGGTTTGAGCGTGGTTTGAGCGTAGAATATTTCGGATTTTCGGAAAATAAGCGCATTTTATTAACCGACCTCAAAAAGGAAGAGGTTCTTGTTCTTCTATTGTAGGTAAATACAAGCATCCTTTATAACAAACGTTTGAAATTTTAAGATAAGATAAGATAATTTATTTGCCAGAACATATGTGTAACAACAGTAAGATCTTAACATAGGGTATTCTTCCAATTATGTTCTACCTCACTAGTCAGGCATGCAAATATTAGGTACTAAAATGGATACATTAATCATCATCATTATCTCAGACCGCTCCCACTCCTCCTCTTTTTACCCGACTGTCAAAGGAAGGGTTATGTTTCTAATAATATTTGATTAATAAAATTAGTAAAAGAGATTGCATTGAAAAGAGATAAATAAAGATTTTTTTATGAATGTACCTATTAATTAAAAAAAATGTAGCATTGCACCGATAAGAGTGATTGAACATTAGAAAAAACCAACAAAATTTTTGCTTTATCATAAGATAACAAAAAATCCTTCATAATCCGCGAAAATGATAAAAACATTCGGAGATAATAACAGTGAGTAGTCCCGCGCCGATAATCGAATGAGACAGCTCTCTTGAGAATCGATACTTACCCGCGATAGAATCGAATGGTACACCCTTATTCTAAAAGAAATCAGTAAGTTGAAGCAAAATTGCTTGCACAGATACCCAAACCCAATAATGGTGGTTACTATGTTTTCTTTCATCGCTTAGAGTAGAGCTCATTTTAAAATGTTAGGTAGGTAAATAAATTTTCCAAAATGAAGAATTCATTGATTTATTTATTTACACAAAAACACAGATGGACTTACAGAAATATCCAAGTCGTCCAAATGTAATAATATAAATAGTTATTCAGTTAAAATATTACAATAGAATACAAAAATATGTCAAAATAATAATTACTTAAGAAACAAAAATTTAAAAGTCAAATTTGATGGCCGGGATTCAAACCACAAACATTTTTATGATTGATTTTTGAACCTATCGGGGTACCTACGTATTAATAAAAAAAAATAGCCAACTGGTTTACAAGATCATTTTAAGCTTTCCTAAAAGGCTACTATTTTTTACATTTTTAATTTCTAATTTTTTTATTGTCCTCCTCCTCATAGTACAAAATCAGGTTTTTGCAAGCATTATTTAGAACCTTTTTGAATACGGGGACTTATCGAATATTGAAGAAGTTGTATGAACGTGTTACACGTTGCTTGTTCTCGTCTCGTCTAAAGGGAGCCTTATTCATCTTGACATAAGCAATTCTTTAAGTTCATTTGCTTATAAAATTGAGACAGGATTTTGTTAGCCTTTCAGGATTTTTCATAGCTGAATTCCAGGAATACGGCTAAGCGTCTTTTTATGTATAGATTCTAGATGATTTAGTTCTACGACGTCAGGAGGCAATGCGCGGGTTAATGAGTGTGAGATTTACTGAATCATTAATTCCTTTTCATGAGCTTTTTCGCAAAGGATTGGCCTACAATTTGCTCAGTAGTGGGATGCTCCAGGCAGTAAATAATAAGTATTATTATTGACTTAGCGAAAATGGGGAATTTTATTAGTTTATTTATCAACAACGCCCACTGCGCAACAGAGGTCGTCAATGGCAGCAAAATTACAAACAAAATATTTAAATTTTAAGTTGAACCGACACCCTTTGCACCTAGTAATAAAGCCACAAATCCTCAAAACACTATCATAAACATACGATCATTCATCATGAAAAACGTCATAAAGCAAAACAAAATAACGGCCCGAGCTGTTATTTACCGAGGACAGTATTGCTGCGCTGACCCTAAATCTATAATATTGTTGATCGAAGTTGAATATAGTTTAACAGTACCGACTGTACACAGTAGGTACCTACATAAGTTCTAGGAATCTTGTAAAGCTCACAATTTGTCTTGCACGTGCGGCGTTTCACAAGTGGTGCAAGATACCGAGCTTGTACCTGAATAACAATTTCTAACGATGCCTCGGTGTAAGCCACCGTGGCTTAGTGGTGCGAGAAGTGCGTTGGGCTGAATGGTAGTAAGGTTGCGGGCAAAATGCATGATCTGAAAATATTCGTTCCAGGCCCTTGATTCAGACTTCAGAGGAATTCATTCGGGTCGGAATAGGTCAGTTGTTCAACCGATCGCAACCAATCACAGTGCAAGAAACGTCATTTTTGTATCAATTCCTGCACTGTGATTGGTTGCGGTCGGTTGAACAGATAACTTACGACCCGAATGCGTTCTGTTGAAGTCTGAATCAAGCTTGGAGCCTTATTGTCTAACTTGAAATCCATTCCCAGTTATCATCCCATTTGAGCTCAACCAATCACATAACACGAAAATGACAAAACACGTCATTTTCGTATTGTGTGATTGGTTGATCTCAAGTTAGACAATAAGGCTGCTGGTCTGCTGTGTTATGGTGTTACCTATGCTATAAATTATAATTGTTTTTGTAGTTTTTTATAACAATGAACTAGGAATTTTATGTTAGGTGATATGAAATATTTGTTTTACCTAATGCAACGTCCTGAAACTATCATTTTTTGTTGCAGAATCTCACTGAAGAAAGAACATCACTACGTGAGTATACTCAATAATAAGTGCAAGCAAATGTTCAGCTCAACCGTAACCGGGAACTGTCAAATCCAGCTTTGGCTTAGACAAACGTACATTGGAAATATAAAAGCTTGTGGGTAAAATAGTATTTTTTCTGTGGATATGGCCGATACAGAGAGGACACATTTTACACTAAAAGTAGAGATGACGTTTTAGGTGCTGGGCAAGCCAGCCTATTCCATCTCAAACAATGTCCCAGGCGGTACAGCATCCCATTGAGTGTTGGTATAGGATCTCCTGAACGCTTAATCTACGTATTTTTAATTTACATCTAGGTAGGTATAGATGTTACCAATACTATACTATGGATGCCAAACATGGGCCATGACCAAGAAACTCCACCAAAAATTAAAAACTTGCCAGAGGAGTATGTTGAGAAGTG
Organism: Epirrhoe alternata; assembly: GCA_963565295.1. Taxonomy (NCBI): domain Eukaryota; kingdom Metazoa; phylum Arthropoda; class Insecta; order Lepidoptera; family Geometridae; genus Epirrhoe; species Epirrhoe alternata. Next base: position 2,756,003 of record OY751401.1, read on the forward strand.
TACTGGGCTACAGAAGAAGAGACAGGAAGCGGGCCGCAGAATTAAGGAAAATAACATTTGAAGACAAACACAAAATGCAAAGAATTAAAATTTAGATGGACTGGTCACATAATGAGAGAGAAGACACAGAAATGGACAAGGACCATGACAGAGACCCCGAGATACAACAACAAAAGAAAGAGGGGTAGACAGCGGAAAAGATGGTCGGACGACATCAAGGAGGTTGCGGGACCACTCTAGCAATACCAAGGAGCAAAACGGAGTGGAAGCGGTTGGAGGAGGCCTATGTGTCCACAGGACACGCTGAGTAAGACTGGTGTGCAAAATAGGATTAAGAAAAAATTTAAATCCCTCAGTACAAAAAAGGCTTTAAAATTGAAGGTATAGATGTAAAAGCCATAGTCAGTAAAAATATTCCATCTACGTTTAATACTGTACAGGGTGCTTTCGTTCTGTATGGCTCCACCTGTATACGAACCTAAGTAAAGGCATTGATTTAAACTTTATGACCTAATAAAGGAACACCTTTAACGTAAATACTGAGAACCTATAGAAAGCCGAGCCATTAAGCGGAAGTACCTACTTTATCGTCTATAAAACTCAAGGTATTCGATATATGGACTTTATTTCTCCTACGGCATATGTATAGTAAAAATAAGAGCCAACAGTTACATAGCTTGACCCAAAGAAAAGCCGATTATTTTCTGATTGTTGAATGTTTTTTGTAGTCACGAGCTTAGAGCTACGATCCTTTAAGAAATAAAAAAAATGTAATGTTCAACTGTGTTTTACAAAGATGTAAAGATATTTATAAATAGGTATCAACAGTTTGCCCATCGTGGGCGTACAATAATAAAGTTCTGCCTAAACTTACAATTAAGTAAAACTTTAATCGCCATTTACACGATAAAATTCGAGCCGTGTTGGCCGAATAGGGCTGTACTTCGACTTTCAATCTGAAGGTCCCGGCCGTGCATCATGGATTTTGCGTTTCGAAAAATTTATATGCGCTTTAACACGAGCTCTGAACGGTGAAGGAAAACATCGTGAGGAAACCAGTTAGTATTGTTATAGGCGATGATGGGCTTGCAACCTGTCACGTATGGAATACTAACTTCTGCAAGATGTGGGCATGGATCAAATATGCATTTGGACATGCCTCTGACCCCCTTAGACATCTTCAAAGGATCTGGAATGTAAAAGATCTGAGAGAATGTCTAACGCGCCTTGGGGATATAGTCGTGACCCTGTTTTTTTTTAATTCAATCACATCATTCTTCCCTCTTTTACGGAATTAGCTCTTGCTTGCTCCGTTGAATATGACAAAGCAAGAGGCAAGAATAGTTTTGCATGAATGGTATCATGGCGTTTTATGATACTTGTTCCTTGATAAACCTTGGTAACGGTAATAACCAACCAAGAAACTCTCAGTGAAGAAAAACATAGTGATGAAACGCGCCGCAAAGCCAGCTCCACTCGTATTAATCTTATCGTTCATAGGAGCTGAAGCTGAGAGGATGGTTTAGGTGTTAGGCAAGCCTATTCCATCTCAAACAATCTTCTAAAAGAAGTTCTTTTATTATGCGCACTGCAAATATTTGGAATCAGCTTCCCGCGTCTGTATTTCCGCTGAGCTATGACCCTGTTGTTTTCAAGAAGAGAGTTAATAGGCACCTTCTGGGTCAGCTCGCTCCATTGTAGACCTCATTCTTGCCTATGTTAGTTCCGAGGTCAAGAGCCGACCCATTCATCATGAAAAAAAATAATGTCCCAGGCAAAAATAGCTCCTTTTCAGAGAATTATCCAAGAGGTTGATTGACGAGACCAATGACCAAAGGGCTGGTGCTTACCTCGGACAGAGGATAAGTATAGCCATCCAACGAAGTAATGCCGCCAGCCTTTTGGGCACATTACCTGCGGTCGGTGATTTGAATTCTGTTTTTATCTTTAGTTTAATTTAATTACCTAGTACCTACCTACTAATGTTCTAAATAAGAAAATAAAGATTTTAAACCTACTTACATAAAATGTCACATGAAAAAAAAGATGGCCATATAAGCGTTTATTTCCGGGAAAACCACGGAAATAGCGTAAGAGACGGAAATAAAAGTTATTAGTTTGAGAAGTCTGAAGTCGGGTGCCTGTATTTGGATCACGTTTACCACTTGTGTTGTGTGAAGAGGATGCTCTCATAATTCGGCCACCGCCATATTTAACCCAAAGGCTACAAAAATAAGTATTATGTAGCGTAAACAACACTTAATTCTAGACTTGCATAACTTTCTCTAGGAACACTGTCTTTCCAGATTCTAATCAAAGACCCCTGGGATCACTTAAAATATTCTTAAGACCCCTCGCAGACTACAGACTTTCTATCGGCCGATAGAAAGTCTGTAGTCTGCGAGGGGTCTAAAAATAGGTTATTTTACTCCTCTTCCTGCGCGACCAATACCGTGAAGAAGCAGGGCATTAAACACGGTTTGAGGTATTTCGCATTTTAGGTGATCCATCTAAAAAGTAAATATAAAGCTTCAGTGGGGAGTCAGTTGTTCAGGGCTAGGTCTTTTAGTGCTAGCTGTGAGCAGTGAGTCCTTTCCTTTTACTTACTTATATTGTTTTATTATATTGTTTTATTGTCAGGATCGTAGCGACTGGAGATCCGTGGTCTCTGCCTACCCCTTTGGGAAAGAGGCGTGACTTTATGTATGTATGTATGTATTGTTTTATTACTGGCCGTATTCCGTTACTTCGTCCATTTGGGGCTAGATGATGCTGCGTGAAAAGTCCAGCATTATTTATTTACTTTATTTATACTGTAGCGACCTCTATCCGATATCGCCACATAAACTAGCTATACCACCTAGCTAAAAGAGTACTTACTTCAGTATCAGTATCACAACATGGCGCTGAGATCAAAGATAAGAAAATTCCTATACAAATGACAAAATTTGTACTGAATCCTAGATCGCGATTACGAAGTTTTCAAGCAAAACTAACATAATTATATAGAACTATTCAACTTCAACCGTTGGCCGTAAGGCCAGCCAGATAAGGGGACCAGATGGGCCGATCTGGTGAGGGGAGCTCTACCTCTTTGGAGATAAGTGGGGGAAATCCACCTACCCCTAAAATACTGAATGCTTTTATCACAGTTTCCCATGCAATCTTTCATGATCTTATTCACCCAAGAACGAATTAACTTCAATGTCATACCACCATAACTATTTAAAAAAAAGAGTTGTCTTTGTCGTAACGGTGGCAGTTTCCTATAGACTACCGAAACTCAAGTCTAACTTTGAACGAATAAGTTTTGGGCAGGTGCATACTCGACTTTTGTTACCCATCATATTTTGAAGTGAGGTTTCTGAGTATGTCAGGATTGAATTCTGATGTCACGGAAAAGATCTTCAAGATTTTTCAATGAAAGAATGCTAATATCTGCAGAGTTCTGGAAAATGTATACCAGAATACCAGCGCCTTACCACTTCTCAGTGGGACGGCATAATGCTGAGTCGACGCCATTTTGCTGCTGTGACACACAATCACAATTCTTCAACATTTATTTTTTTATTATGCTTCTTCTTTTTTATTTTGAATCTCTTTATCCTAGTGATTGTATTCTATGCCAAAGTGGTGAATAAATGTCTGTCTATGTCTATGTAACAATATGGCTACTAATAATGTTTACACGCCACTGGCTACCCCCTTACAAACTCGTAGAACGTAAACAGAATCGCGCTTGTTTCTTCAAGGCACGGTCGGTTCACTCTCTCAGATCTTTTTATGTATTCCAGATCCTTTGAAGAGGGGGTATTGAGAAGTCCAAATACTTACATTTTTCTTAATATACATCATCATTAAATAAATAAATAAATAAAAAAGTATTTATTCACAAAAAGGTTTACAAAGTGGTTTTTGTTGAACTGTAGACAGTTGTAATATATATATTGTATTAGCCTACAGAAGTAAACGTACTTGTATTAAACCTTACAAAGTAATAGTGACTCCTCGCTCTAACTAAGTTTTCACTTGTGTTTAGACATTGGCCTGCCCTTATCCCGCTTATGCGGGGTCGGCACTCTTTCCCCACTCTCCTCTATCGCTCGTCATCACCATATCCACTCCTTTCTTACCTTACTTATGTAATTTACCTTATGTAATTTAACAATGTTTATGAAATAAATTATCTTATCTTATCTTACCTATATCTTCTTTCACACAATCCATCCATCATTTCTTATGTCTACCTCTACTCGCATATCCATCCACATTCATTCATATACATGTTTCTTAATTATAAATCTCTTACTCGATTGATTATCCCTCTGGCGGTCACATCTACATTGTGACCACACAAAAGGTTGCCTAACTTCGACAATCTATCAAGCATGATAAAGCAAAATGTGTACGAGTATGTAGAGCCGAGTCGATATAAATCGTAAACAAAAATAAGGGAGATGAAAGCTAAAGTCCGAATAAACAGTAGTGCGAGTTATGAAACCGCTCGACCTGATACCGAGCTGACCTACTGAATAATTCAGTTACTGGATTTATTAGCTTTGTGCTATGACAGGATCTTTCACGTTACTCATATGAAAGGCCTATAATGATGCCTTGATTTTATAAAACTACTTTATATTTTGGGATCTGTAAAACAAGACTGTGTTAAAGGGACGAGATCGCGTAGGTATAGGTTTCGTTATAGGATCGGGTTCCTCTAACGTGGTCACAAGAGGACGTAAAAATAAATAATGCTGGTCATTTTCACACAGCATCATCTAGCCCCAAAGTAAGCAGAGCTTGTGTTATGGGTAGCTAAGGTACTAAGATGACTGATATACTACTTATAACTTTTTGTTTGTAAATTCATACATATTATACACCCAGACCCGAGACAAATATTTGTAGATTGATCATACAAACATTGGTCCCGCCGCGGGGATCGAACCCCCAACCTTTTGCGTTGCAGGCGGGCCTTCGCTCACTGCGCTACAGAGGTCGTCAAAAACTCTACTAGTCCCGTTATAGCCTTGTACGGCTACGGACTACGTGTTCCAGGATACGCGTTCCAGACTCGCGCGTTACTTTGACAATTTAGGCGCAAACCCCACCTAACTAGCGTCTTGCGTCTTCCTATATCATTCAAATGTCATACTAAATGCATGGAAATAAAGCACGAATTCAATTCACAAAACAAAAGCAATTGGACGTACGATCAACGACATACCGTGTGTCCTAATTTGTGCTTTATTTCCATGTATTTAGTATGACATTTGAATGGAATAGGAAGACGCCCGACGCCAGTCTCGCCTCGCCATACATCGACTCGCGCGAACGCGCGAACACGCGTAGTCCGTCCGTACTACGCAGCTTATCAGTTCAATCAATGACTTCCAACTTATTTTAATGAAATAATTTAAAATATTTAAGGAAAATTAAATAACCTAATTTAAATTTTGATTTCCTCACTGGCAATTTGTAATTTACCTGACGTTTCCGTGTTCGGATATTAAATTATTTCAATTTGAACAGTCTAACCCTGTCACCGTACATCCCATTTGTAAATTAATTCTCTAAGGGTTGAATGTAAAACGCCATTTACAGGATAACATTCCGGCATACCATTCTTGCCAATTGCCACAGAGTTTTAGCTCTTGCTCCATTGAATTTGAAAAAGCAAGAGGCAATAATGGTATGCCAGAATGGTATTGTGTAAATGGTGTTTAATAAGGGTTGAATGTAACGGTTGGGGTAGACAGGCGGAAATTCGATGGTTTTATTCATAATGTTTAATTATTGCCCTTCGTTGGATGTCCATTGATTGCATTTGAATAACAGAAGATACCTTAAATTACAAACACAAAAGCTAAGGCCCTAAGGCCGTGGCCCCATTTGGCGAACTGTGAACAGCTGACTGTTCGCTCCAACTGACTGAACGCGTAACTCCGCGTGTCGCGGGCGTAGTGAGCGAACTAAGCCGCCGAACGCGAGCATCGTTCACTGCGTCTCAGCCGCTGACTGAGTGAGACGGCAACGTAGTCGGCAAACAAAACGTCGCCAACTGCGTACAGTACGCGCTGTATCAACACTCCATATAAAATATATAGAGAGGCGAACTAGGGGCAAACAGTTAGCCGCTCACAGTTCGCCTAATGAGGCCGTTGTCTTAGTGTATGTTTTCGTAAATTGATCCCGAAAGAATAGAGTAGAATCACCAAACTTAAGACGTTTTTAAAGTGATGTTTACTAAACAAATGTATTTCTACTTTATCTCTCTTTGGATAACAAATAAACAACTTCAAACTTTTATGCTACCGTGAGCACAGACGTACATAATTGACGGTGACTCTAATTACCCTGCTAAGGACAAAGTTTGCCCTCCTAAGGACAAACACCGACAGGCATTGCTGATGTGGGTATGAAAACCGCCAAGCTCAAGTGGGACTGGGCGGTCACGTGAGCCGGATTGAGAAACATGGGCCAACATTGTCACGCCATGAACACCAGAAGAACGGCAGCGCAGAGGTCGTCCTGGAAACGTTGGCGAGATGACATCGGAACTCGGCTGACAATAGAGACCATTGAAAGAGTTTCAGGGAGACCTTTACCCAGCAGTGGGACGAGGCAGGTTGAATAAAAAAAAGGACCAAGTAGATTCTAAAATAATTAGAAAAGTCGTACTGTTTGGACATTTGTAAGTCTGGGAACGTTACATTCGAAAAACAACAATAAAAAGTATTGGGGCATCGTAAATAACTTATCCGAAACGTTTCCGTCTGACAGTACTACGCATCGAGGTGTGAGCGGAGCGGGTAGCGGAGCGATGAGCGGGCAAGTTTTGACAAAGAGCCTTTACCAATGCATAAGCTCTGACATACGAACAGTTTCATACGCTACGCTCAGTTATAGCTACGAAGTTTAGGCGTCTTTAAGCGCGTTTCACAGTTTTGAGATGAGAAATTTTCTTGAATTCGCCTCGAAAAGGTCACGTGACTGCTCACCGCCACCGGGTTATTTGTAAAATTTCAAACCGTTTAAGTTTTCACTTCTGCCGGCACTCCTGAAGTGCCACTGTCTTTTTTTCTTTTTCCTATTTTCAGACTCTAAGTGACTCTAAGTGTTGGCACCTTCGATACAATTTTGATCGAAAGTGAGTTCAAAAATTCAGATTATATTAGACAGAAAGGACCTTAAGTTTAAAATTATAAAAAACACATAAAAATAGTTTGGTTGTCTATGCTTCTTTCTATCTTGTTATTATCACAATCCCGGGGAAAGCATTCTATTCCTATCAGATATTTTAAACCTTTTTTTAACCGACTTCAAAAAAAGGAGGAGGTTCTCAATTCGCCTGTATGTTTTTTTTTTTTTTTTTTTTTTTTTTTTGTATCATGTTACGCGATTACTCAGCCAATTGTGGCCCGATTTACAAAATTATTTTTTTGTTTGAAAGGGTATACTCCAGAGGTGGTCCCATATAAATTTTATTCCTGAGGGTTTGATAATTTGCCCGTAAAACTCTAAAAACCTTCCCTCCTAGCCATTGTAAATCGAATCGACAGATAAGTCTAATGGTGGCCATACACGCTACGAGAAATCGTTACGATCAGACTGTACAGTTCGAACGGTGCAGTTTATCGTAGCTGGCATACAAGCTATACACGCTACGAGAAATCGTTGCGATCAGACGGTACAATAAGCGGCGCCGAGGCACACGTGTCAGTGATGGCTTCGACGGACGACTGTTTAGCAATTATTGGATTAATATTACGCTCTTTTTTGTAGGTAGAGCGAATGTTGTTTATTTTTTTTACAACAGCATCTTTGTCAGCCCTAGGGTCTACTGTTTTCAATTTTTCAACCAGCTTAGTATATGCTGAACGTTTTAAGTCACGATTGTGATACTCTTTGCCTTTAATATTCCAGAGACAAGGTTCACTGCGATATAACTCAATAAATTCTTCAAGCGATTCTCGATTAGTTTGAGACGCCATGTCGCGTGCGCACGTCTACCCGAATGTCGATCGACGACAAAACTAAACACGAAAACGGAACGAGCGCATACACGTTTCGATCAGTCGGCACAGTTCGTCCGATTCCGATAAATCAATTGAAATTTTTGTAGTGTTCCGTTCGACTGTACAGTCTCAAAAAATCGTGCGAAACTGAACAGTTTTATCACATACATGTAGCGATTTATCGGTACCGTTCGAACTGTACAGTCTGATCGTAACGATTTCTCGTAGCGTGTATGGCCACCTTTAGACTCTCTATGCAATATGTCAAATTGACAATTTACTAATGCCAGGAACTCACGTGTCGCGAGACTTGACATAAAATGTATGCAGTTTTGGTAATTATTGCCTTTAGACGCCGGTGGAGCCTAAGCATTATCTGTTTAGCATTATTTATTTCTTTCTTTCAAGCTTATCTGATGATGGAGTCAAGAGCTGTTCCAGGGAACTCCTCAGACAGTGGGCTGATTGAGTTGAAACTCGGTTCGTAGATTAAGTATCATCTAAAATTTTCAAAAATGGCAACAACGAGCTGATCTGATGATGGAGTCAAGACCTGTTCCAGGGAACTCCTCAGACAATAGGCCGATTGAGTTGAAACTCGGTTCGTAGATTGAGTATCATCTAAAATTTTCAAAAATGGTGACAGCGAGCTGATCTGATGATGGAGGGAACTCCTCAGATAATCGACCGATTTAGTTGAAACTCGGTTTGTAGATCAAGTATCATCTAAAATTTTAAAATATAGTGACAGCGAGCTGATCTGATGATGGAGAATGGAACTCCTCAGTTAATAGGTTGATTGAGTTGAAGCTCACTACATCGGTCAAGTATCATCTACTAATTTGAAATATGATGACTGCGAGCTGATCCGATGATGGAGAACGGAACTCCTCAGAAAATAGGTTGATTGAAATGAAATGTTGTACTTACATCGGTGAGTTCAATCAGATCACGGTAATCCATTAAAAGCTTGTACTTGATGATATTTAAAAAAAACTTATTCTTATTTATTTATAATAAATGACTATTCTATTCAGATTTTAACGAAAAACATCGCGGAGCATAGCTTGGTATTTTAGAGTTTTCAATCCCCTAATTTTTATATCTCGCACGATGCTAATCGCTCCGCTGCCCGCTTCCCGCTCTCATATGAACAAGCGCTTATCGATTACGTCTCCAGAGTCTGCAGCTTATCATTAATACCTATTACAGCGAGTGTTCCCGGGGGAACGTCTAAATTCTCATTTATAGAGAACAGCTAATGTTTTGATCGCCGTATTATACCTATATGCCCTGGTGTAAAGTTACTACGGGTGTAACTCAGAAGTAACCATACAAATTGAGTTTAAGCCTGTCGTAACTTCACACCACGTTTTTTGATAAGGACGGTAGCAGTGGTCTTGAAATCCGTCAGAATTGTTGCATTCTCGGATCTTTTTTTATGTATTCCGTTCTTTACAAGAGAAGGTTAGTGAGAGACATGTTTAAAATATTTGGCACACATAATGCCCACATTTTGAAGAATAGCTTAGGTATGCAAATTGTAATTTTTTTCGGATTCCATACGTGACTTCTTTAGGTTCCTATGTCCCCTCGATGGGGCAAAGGGCCTACGTTGCTAAGTGGAACTTATGAAATTTTGAACCATATGAAAAATGAACCTCTGTGGCGCAGTGGGTGAAACCCCGCTTGGGACGCAGAAAGTTGCGGGTTCGATCCCCGCCGCGGGATAAATGTTTGTATGATCTGCAAATATTTATCTCCGGTCTGGGTGTTTCTATCTATAATATTATGTAATAAGTAGTATATCAGTTATATGGTTCCTATAGTACAAGCTATGCTTAGTTTGGGGCTAGATGATGCTGTGTGAAAATGTCCAGCATTATTTTTTTATTCTCACAGTCAATGTAAAGAAATTAAATGATCTAAGAACAGAATGAAATGATCTCTTGTTTGAAAGTAATCCAAGTTTAAAAGCAATAATCACTTACGTGGCTTGACTATCAGATCCAACAAAATCCCTTGTTTCAGGAAGGGTAAGGTAATTGCAGGAATACTCAGTTTTTATGGCACTTTTGATGTTGCAAGATCGAGGGAACAGCTTGGGAATTATTACCTAATGCTTAAATGCCTTTACAGGACAATTAAACAGTCGTCCTCTTCAGTCATTCTTATCTTAACCGGCCTTATGACCGGTTTACATTATTCCAGTCCAGCTGGATTGCTTTGAGAACAATGTAAACCGGCACTGGAATGCACTGAGCATTTCAGTTCAACTGGATTGGTGGTCAACTTTGAATTTGAATTCGATCGCTGGACTGGAATAATGTACCTAAACCGTATTTATCCTTAGGAAAGACACGTCAATACAACGTCTAAACCGGCAACCTACCTAAATGCGCATATAATTTTTTACGAAACGTAAAATCTACTGATGCCTATAATATCTTTGGGTTGAAAGTCGAGCGTATATTTTACTACTATGCCAGCACCGCTTTTTTACCAAACGGTATTTTCTAAAGTAACGTAAATAAGTAGGTATTATAAATAAATAAATAATGCTGGACATTTCACACAGCATCATCTATCATTATACTTAGCAGTTTAGTATCTGTGAATATTTTACTACCTACTTAGCTACCCTGTGTAGTTTTACATCCAGGGAAATAAATTATTATTTATTTACTCTTTTAACACCGCAGGGTCAGTAAAATATAAACTAAAGCATCGCCTAAGCTAAGTAAAAAATATTATTTCACTTTGGGCGAATTTTCCCTAAGTGAGGGTTTTTAAACTAGGGATGGGCCGGAAATCGGATATCCCCTTTACGGAATAATTTCTCGGAAGTGTTGTTGCTAATGGCGCTTGTCGGCCTTCCATTGCTATTCAAAATCAAAGTTGTAAATTCATTATGACCACTGGGATAACGCTTAGGACCACATAAGTCATAAGCGTTAAATTATTCCATTCCTGCAACGAATATCTTTAAATGTGTATAAACAGGATAAAATATGAAATATTCTTAGAAATCTTGACGTTTCAAATATTGCATGCAGAAAAATTAATAATAATAAATAAATAATGCTGGACATTTCACACAGCATCATCTAGCCCCAAACTAAGCAAAGCTTGTACTATGGGAACCAGATAACTGATATACTCCTTGTATACTTTTTGTTTTAATGCGATAAGTATCTTAAAATCTTTGTTCCTTAACTTCGTATTTTTCCCCTAGGGTCCTCAAATGCATAACCTAGTTCCGTATCCCGCAATTTACGGAACCAAAGATGTAAACATAGTAATAGGATTATCGTAGGGATTTCCCATCCCTACGACCTTTTGACCCTCTTCGAGCTACTGGCTCAGCTCATAATATTTTTATCAGATATTCAATAGCCCTTTTGTTGTTTTATCCCAAAATACTTTACTAAAAAAGTAAGTAAGTTCGTATGAGTCAGTGGCCAACTCTGGTGACGGAGTTTTTAGGCCGCCTTAAGGCCTCCGTCATGGCTTAACGACTTAAATAGCCGGGACCGACAATTTGTGCCCTCCGAAGCACGAAAGCGCTCAGATGAAAATGCCACTGGCGGTCACCTATCCACTTACAGACCGTTTCGAACGTTGCTTAACTTCGACGATCTATCAAGAACGATTAAGTAAGCACGACCACGAGAATACTTTACTTAGGAAGTAGGAAACGACTATCTCAAATAATTTTAGCTTGTTACCTTTACATCTCGGACATCTTCAAAGGATCTGGAATACATGAGATCTGAGAGAATTTCTACTGCGTCCCGGGGATACGATCGTGATCCTGTTTTTTAGTTTCTATTGTGTCCACTCTACACATTCGCCGAAAAATTCATTCGTACCACCAGCTGCACCCAGGAAGACCTTATTGCGGCTTCAGATAAGGCCATAGCGGTGGCTTCATTTTGGAGCAAACAAAAAGCACATTGACACGACGAATGAATGAATGAATTCATACAAAACATGGTGATGACGTCAAAAAATGCGGCTCGCTTCTGACTCAGCATTTTCTCTATTGTATTGACAGTTCGGCGCGTTCGGATCGGCTGGACTGTGCGACCACTCTAAGGGGGCTGATGTAACGTATAGGTACCTCATCATCGGCCTATATAGCTGTCAAGCTATGGAATGCTCTTCCCGTTTCAATCAGATTTGCAAAATCGCATACTATTTTTAAAAACCTTGTTCGTCGCCATTACTTATCATTGTAGTTGTTCTATTATTATTATCATTATTCCATTGTTATATTTGTTTATAAGTGTATTGTGCTTAGGCATTTATGTATTTTATTGTATTGTCTATATATGTATTTCTGTCATTATTAGGTATATGTAAGTTTATTAAGTATATATTACAGTTTTTATATCATTTATTAAATTTAAGTTTAGCCTACTCATTCATCCTAAAATATTCATTGCTTTTTATGTATGCCCCCGTCCTCATCAGTAAATTTTTATCCTGTCCATCCAAAGGTTACCTGGAAGAGATCGCTTTTAGCGATAAGGTCGCCCATTGTTCCACTTAATATTTAAGCGAAAACTGTTTTATTTGTTGTTTTTTTTCTCATGGTGTGCAATAAAGCAATATTCTATTCTATTCTATTCTATTCTATATCAGTCCACTGCTGGACATAGGCCTTCCCTAATGAGCGCCATTGCGCCCTGTCCTCAGCTCGACGCATCCAGCTTCTGCCAGCAGCCTTTCGCAGATCGTCACTCCACCTGGCCGGAGGGCGTCCTACACTACATTTGCCGAGTCGCGGTCTCCACTCCAGAACTCTTTTACACCAATGGTTATCGATTCTTCGGCAGATATGGCCAGCCCACTGACACTTCAATATTAGTATGGAGAGTATGGATTCTGTCAGAGGCAAGAATGGTATGCCAAAATGGTATCGTGTAAACGGCATCTTAGTATTTGCACTTCTTTATTTTGCACTGTTATTTCTACAAATACAAGATTTATTTGCGAGTTTTATTATTGTTTTACGATGCACTTTGGATTTAAGTAGTTATTTATTTAAAACCAAATTCTTAGAGAGCATTTCCACTTGATGTGAGGAAACTAGAATTCGTTTAAAAAATTGAATTTGTTTTTTCAATATTTAACACCTTTTTTACAGTTATCTTAAGAAAATATTAAAGAAAGAAAGAAAGAAAATACATTTATTCAACTAATCAACTAAGTAGGTAAGAAAATAAAACAAATAATAAATTAAAAAAAAACAAATGAAAAATGATTGTTGAAAAGGCAACTACTCAGCAAAAAGCCTGGATCCAAGGATCAGGCGCTGTTGGGGATACTCAGTGGCTATCCACTGAGTATCCCCAACAGGCGCTGTTTTTCAGTGTCGTATACCTATTATGTTTTTTTATTTTTTTATATTTATCAAATACAAGAAATAATACAAAAAAATACGTTTTATAATAGATATATAGGTATAGGTAGGTATGTGTATCTCATTTTAAGTAAACCATTGTGTTTCATGAGAATAAGGGTCGGTTCATATCTAACGGAAGATCCGTCGCGGATTATCGGTCGCGGAACGCCAGAACTGACAAATGTATAGAAAAACACTCGTCCGTTCACACTCGACGGATGATACGTTAGTCCGTCGAGTGTGAACGGTCGAGTGTTTTTCTATACATTTGTCAGTTCAGGCGTTCCGCGACCGATAATCCGCGACGGATCTTCCGTTTTTTTTTTTTTTTTATGATGAATGGGTCTCTTGACCTCGAAACTTACATAGGCAAGAATGAGGTCTACGATGGAGCGAGCCTACCCAGAAGGTGCCTATTAACTCTCTTCTTAAAAACATCAGGGTCGTTAGATATGAACCGACCCTAAAGCTTTTTAAACCTAAATAACAATAAGTTTAAAAGACTTTACGATTTATGCCATATTCGTCCCGGTGTTTCGACCCACGCGATTAAAAAGCCTTTCGTCCCACACGATAATATTTACGTCGACATACGAGACAGACCGTGGCTTAAGTCGTGTAAACCACAAAATAGCTTTCCTAGCAAAATGTAAATTCTGTTTACATCTTAAGGCACCATCTGGCATCTTCACTAAATAACCACACACTTTAAAAGCCATAAATGTTGAGAGCAGGAGCTGACAGTAACTTTCATTACATTGAACACACCCGCTTTTTCATTTTTCTCGGTAAAATTTAAATACACTGAGCATCTGGCGCCGATGATACTAAATAGACTAGAAGTCGTTTCACTCAGGCTATAGAGCGAGAGCTAGTGGTTTTCAAACTTTAAATATAGTTCGAGATCATAAATAGTCTAAATACCGATAGCAATGTATCAAGATTTTGTAGTTGGGTTTACATTTCTAATTGTTGATGTTATAGGTAAATAAAATAATAATTATTATTTTTTTATCTCGTCGCATCAATTGTACAAACGTGAATACTTTATTAAAATATTATTGTGTATATTAATAATCTATTTGTGTATTGTTTAATATTATTATTACTTACACAATATTATCAAAAGTTTATGCGATGTTAATACTTAATTTATACCTAAAGTTATATTATGAAACGCCTTCCATTTATGCCTATAATGCCTTTATCACGTAAATGGTTGCCTAGAAGAGATCGCTTTCAGCTATAAGGCCGCCAGTTGTCTACCTAAAGTAAAGTGTATTTTTTTTCTTATTTATCTTCTTCGTTGTGTTTGTGTATTCAATAAAGAATTATCTATCTATCTATCTAATACTATCTGTATTCTGTGACACTGTTGATACCTACTCTCTACAATTTCAGTCACTGAGCTTGTATTCTTTTGACTAAGAATTCTATAGTCTAGAAGGGTAGACATTAGAAATCGCCGTATTATTTATTTCATTACAATTTTGGTATAATTCTTCATGTAATATTACAAACACAGAACGTAGGCATACATTAGATAACTATTAACTGAAAGCACTGATATTAACTCTGATCCAACTATAATTCAGTTGAATACTACATGATGAATAGCGATTTCAGAAGCAGTATTATTAATAACACCGTTCAGTTGAGTCTATTAAATCCGGCAGTATAATTATGAAATAAGGTAAAAATATTCTAAAGAGCTCCCGAGCTAAGATTTGATATCACAAAGTGTTATGAAAAACACAACTGCGTTCTTGAAAATCATTGAATATTACTATTTTATTGGAGTTACACACGATCTAAGTAATAAAATGCAATACTTATGTACTTCATACACAATACACAAGACAAACCTTGAATGGTTTAATGTGACTATAAATAAGTTTTTTTTTTTACTCAACCTGTCGTTTCCCACTGCTGGGCAAAGGTCTCCCCCCTTACCTTCCACTCCTTGCGCTCCAAGGCCACGGTTTGCCAGTTACAAATTGAATAAGATTTATAAATAAAGAAAATATAAATACAAAATACAAATAAGTACTTATTTTTTAGAATGAAAGTAATTTTTTATACTTTTTTGCATTGTTGGTATTTAATCTAAGTACTTTAATTCTTTCTTTAGGTTCCTATGTCCCCTCGATGGGGCAAACTATAATTACGATTTATAAAATGAGAATGTCTACCGCACCTTGGGGACAAAGTCGTGATCAGCTTGTTTTTGTAGTAATCATTTTATATTTATTAAGCAAAGGGATTAGAGTGGCGTTTGAGGGAGGAGGCTTATGTCCAGCAGTGGGCTATAATTTAAGCTGCCAATGATGATGATGATGAAGCAAAGGGAAAAACGTTGGCACCATGTGAAGCTGCAGGCGTACCGCTGGTCTAGTACCTACCTAAGTATATTATAGACAAAACCTTACCTTGTTAGATTAAGGTATACAGGGTGTAAAAAGACTGCTACCGAAAACTGAAGGTTTGCAATCAGACCATGATTCTATACATATTTATCGAAAAAATAAACGCAAATTTTTTTTTACTTAACTTAGTTAATAATTTCATTTATAAAAGAAAAAATCATTTAAAACTCAAAATCCAGCAATCTACGTAAAAAAACGCGCCCAAAACATACGCAAACAGTACTCTTCAAACGCTGTTTTCTCCGGATTTAGTGCATATTTCGGAAAATCCTTTTGGATTTGGTTGTGTATTGGGATGCTGTGCCTACCCCTTTCGGCTTCGGTAGATGTCTTTTTACACCCTGTATATTTTAGGCTGGTTTTCCTGTCACGCGTACCGTCGGCGCTGATAGAAGCATAGTCTTTAATACAATGACTTAAGGATAATAATGTCTCAGCAGAATTGGCATCGCTGATTTCTCTCGGCGCTGCTGTACAATCAGTATCCTTACTACGTTGTAATAAAGATTATGCTTTCTATCAGCGCTGACAGTCAGCGTGACAAGAAAACCAGCCTTATAATATGGGCCGTAGTTTTAAGTGTTTAACATCTTGTACTTTTAACTAGTGTTGCCTGAAGTAAATAATTTTATTATTATTATTAAGTTTTTTCATTTTAAAATTAAGCGTTTAAGCGTTAAAATAAATTTTTTGTTTACTTTTTAAAGGATTTTCCATTAAAAATTAGCTATTCTTGTCGCGTGTCACCGAATCTCAGCTTCTCCATTCATTTCCTCAGGGAGTGTACTACGGGTGCATACTAATGGGGCATCTAGAAATCTCTTAACATGGATTGAGTTTAGTACTCAAAACGTAGTCTAGACTGATTTTTTTAACCTATAGACTAGCACAGGCTGTAATGCATAGTTAGCAACACCTCAAACAATGTCCCAAGCACTACAGCGTCCTGACGCTCTATAAATAAAGTCAAAGTCAAAGTCAAAAAGCATTTATTCAGTAGGACCGCTGGGATCACTTTGAAACGTCTTAAAACTAGGTGATTTTACTCCTGTTCCTTCGCGACCAATACCGTGAAGAATCAGGGCAACAAACACGGTTTGGGGCCTAGCTTTCTTTTAGGTGATCCATCTTAAATCTAAACTTATGATAACTTAGGTGGTACCTACCTACCAATTGCTTAAATTATATAATACAAGATAGCAGACATTGAGGACACATCAGCCGTCGAGGGGCAGAGCGACATCAGGCCACGCGAATTTATCATTAATATAATCCTTAAGTGAATAATAAGCTTTTTTTATAAGAGTATTTTTTATGTAAGTTTTAAATCTTCGAATAGGCAGTTTAGTCGCGTTTTCAGGAAGTTTATTATAAAAAAGTATCGTATTTCCCATAAAAGAACCTTTCGAATAATCTAGATATGAGGTGTAAAAGGGCCTGTAAACGGGCTACAAGAATTGCATCTTGTTGGCAATTTTTATTGACCAATATAGCTTAATAAATAAATAAATAAATAAATAATGCTGGACATTTCACACAGCATTAATCATAAATCATAAATGCATAAATCATTCGCAATCTAGCCGGCTAGACATTGAATATTTGCAAAGAAATATCTTGACAATACCGCCGGGCTACGCAGCAATATTGCAGCAATTATTGCACTGTGTTGTGAGATCTAGTCGGCAACTTGGCGGCTATATCATTGCAATTTAAACATAAGTTCATGATCATTTTGACGACCTCTGTGGCGCAGTGGGTGAAAGCCCGCTTGGGACGCAGAAGGTTGCGGGTTCAATCCCCGCCGCGGGATAAATGTTTGCATGATCTGCAAATATTTATCTCGGGTCTGGGTGTTTCTATGTATTTATTATATGTATGTATTTACAAACAAAAAGTATATAAGTAGTATATCAGTTATCTGGTTCCCATAGTACAAGCTTTGCTTAGTTTGGGGCTAGATGATGCTATGTGAAATGTCCAGCATTATTTATTTATTTATTTGTAGTCTCTATAGTTTCAAGTGGCGACAAGAGTGCCAGATTGAAGTGGGATTGGGCGGGCCATGTAAGCCGCATGCACCCAGAGAGATGGGCCACGATCGTCACCCAATGGGTACCTGCAGATGGCCGAAGATGCCGGGGCAGGCCACGCAAGCGTTGGCGTGACGACATAGAAGCCTTCAACACGGACTGGTGGGAAGCAGCATGTGAGCGAAAGTCGTGGAAAAATATGGGGAGACCTTTGCCCAGCAGTGGGACAGTGCAGGTTAAATATAAATATAAATATAATATAGTTTCATTTCTATAATCATTTGTGTTATAAATGATTATTTTTCAAAATTCGTAATACTACAAGCCATACTATCCATCTTGACTTTTGCGGGATAAATAGTAACCATGTGTTATTCCAGACTATAATTTAGCTCTGTGCCAAATTTTATCCAAATCTGTTATGTAATTTTTGCATGACAGATAAATAAACATCCATCCATCCGTTTTAGGATGGATCACGCAAGCAAGCTAGGTCCCAAACCGTGTTTGTTGCCCTCAGCCCTGGTTCTTCACGGTATTGGTCCCGAAAGAACAGGAGTAGAAACACCTAGTTCTAAGACTATTCAAAGTGATCCCAGCGGTCCTACTGAATAAAGTAGTGGTAGGAAGTAGGATAATATCTTTGTCACGGGTGAAAAGTAAAGGCGATAACATCTCCAAATTCCCAAAAAGGTTATAAAGCCTCTCAAATAAACTGGCGAACCTTATCTTTGCATAATTTATGCCGTTTTAGCTTCCGCCCGAAATATTTTCTTTTTAGCTCTATTAAAAGTTCTATCTAGCGAAGCTGGGTTGGTTTTGATTGTGTATAGGGTCCTTCATTTTAAACTAACGTTATTCAGGAATCGGGTTCTACAAATAAATTAAAAAATATTTATGTTATGTTTTTTTTTGTTTGGTTATGAAAATCCTGAGAAAATCGATAAAGACTATTCTTTCAATTAATTGTTGCTTCCTGTATAACTTAGTCCATTCGAGCGTGCATGTGTGTGCGCTCGGATTTAGCCGGGCTGCGATTGGTGGAATGTCTGTTCTCATTGAAAATATTATGCAACAAGTCCTTAAAAAAGCAATAAAAGATAAATTTTGAAGTGAAAACTTAAATTTGATTGATACGGTCAAACGTCTATTTACAACCCAAAAATGAAGCCCTGTCAGTTTGTGTAGTTTAAATATGTAGTTTAAAATGAAAGACCCTGTATTGCACACGATGTTTCTGTGTGCGTACGAACGCTTCTTGGGACGAATGAGTGGTCAGTATCGCTTACGTATTCAGAAACAAATCTTCACACACAACGTTGACTGTCCGTGCATTACAGTGTTACATGACTTGAAAAATGAATTGGCGAAAAAAATATATTAGACGTATCTAGTACCATGTAATTACCCCAAAATAGACCAATTCGCCTTCGTGGGATAAAATAACTGTAGCTTAGGTACTCTTCATTCACAAAGGCTCAATGCACATTGAATTGGCAAGCGATGCGTCAATTAGTTTTATAGCAAGCTCGTGGTCGTGCTTGCTTAGTCGTTCTTGATAGATCGTCGAAGTTAAGCAACGTTCGAAACGGTCTGTAAGTGGATGGGTGACTGCCAGTGGCATTTTCATCTGAGCGCTTCCGTGCTTCGGAGGGCACGTTAAATTGTCGGTCCCGGCTATTTAAGTCGTTAAGCCATGACGGAGGCTTTAAGGCGGCCTAAAAACTCCGTCACCAGAGTTGGCCACTGACTCATACGAACTTACTTACTTACTTATAGCAAGCTATTATAAATCTTATGAACAATGTTACAAGATATTGAAACGCTTGTAGAATTAACGAGATCTGGCGAAGCCATCTAGAGGTCCGCGCTGGCTCAAGCACTTTCGTGCGGTTCATTCTACAAGCGTTTCTATATCTTGTACCATAGTTCATAAGGTTTATAATGGCTTACTATAAAACTAATTGACGCGTCGCTTGCCAATTCAATGTGGCTTGAGCCAAAGCTACAAAACATGTATTCTACATGTAGGTACTGAAACTTCGGACGGCCTAATAAGTCCGCCACAATTGACCAACTCATTCGAACTTTACTCGATTGTTTGGCATCGTAATAATAATCTAAGAGAATTACCTAAAGATCTAAAGTTTTTTTTATATATAGCCAGTTTTCTATAGTTTTGCGATAAAACTTATAACTCAGCAGTCTGGGAAGTTTTGTGGAAATTGTCGGCAATCACAGAGCCCTTAGCAATGTTTATAGGGGCGGTCAAAAGGAAATATAAGATATATTTTTCTGGCATTCAGTTCCCAATCAATGATATTCATATTCATATTCATTTATTGATTTTGCGATACATGGGTAAAACTAAGGTCTAATACAGAAATAATGTACAGCCATGCTCGGCATATAGCATGCAAAATGTCACACAGTTAAATGTCAAATAAATTATTAATAAATGTCAATAAAAAATCATAAAGTATAATATCATTAAGTAAAGTATCAGTTATGTCGTTAATCTCATAAAAAATTAGGTACCTATTATTCAAATTTGTCCATAAAATATTCATTAATATTGTAGTATGCTTTTTTTAATAGTAATTTTTTAAGACAAAGTTTAAAATAATTAATATTTTCTAATTGTAATAGTGAAGTCGGCAATTGGTTATAAACCTTCGGTGCCATACAGAGTACGCTGTTACTTAGTAGAACTGATCTGCTTTCAGGAATGCGTATTTTAAACCTTAGGCGTACACTATTAAAAGTTTGGAAAAGATCCTTGTTTCCTTTAACAAAAACAGCCATTTCGTAAATATAAATTGAGGTTCAAGTCATAATCTTAAGGTCAATAAAAAATGGTTTGCAACTATCAGTTTGTTTCAGTCTACAAATTGACCGTACACATTTCTTCTGAGCTCTAAAAACACATTCCTTCCTTGTTGCGTTTCCCCAGAATATGATACCGTACCTTATGATTGATGCAGTATAACCGTGGTAAGCAGTTAGAAGAGTTGCCGTGTTAGACACTTTCGAGAGCATATAGAGGGCATAAGATTGCTGGTTCATTTTATTACACAAACTATCGATATGGGAGCTCCAGTCGATGTTCGAGTCAATATTTAAACCTAAAAACTTTGTGGTCTCTATTCATTGTATTTTTTCTCCAGAGCGATGTACCTATGTCCAAATCATGTATTTTTTTAACTCTATTTCTAAAAATCATTAATTTTGTTTTATTAATATTAATTTTTAAATTTATAGACGATAACATTTTAACTATGTCCCCAAGAGTGTTGTTTATGTCACTTTCTAATAGCAGCTTGTTTTTCCCTGTGAACATGACTGTGCTATCATCAGCAAACATTATTGTTGGATGATTCGCGATAGATAGATAAAAGCTTTTGGGACAAGATATATAGAAAACGTTAATACTTCTAAATCATCATCATCATCAGCATCTCAGCCATGTAGCGTCTACTGCTGAACATAGGCCTCCCCCATCGATTTCCAGAGCGATCGATCTTATGCAGCCACAACAAATCAAAGTAACCTTGACCAGATCGTCTTTCCATCTAGTGGGGGGCCGTCCTCTACTGCGATACTTCTAAATGTAAAAGTTTAAACCGATGTAATGTTTGCTCTTTTTCACTAAAACTAAAGCAATACAAACAGAAGAAATTCAATCGCTCAAACTTGCTTCAAACGGTTATCAGTTTCTAAAGTCTAGTGCGTGGCATCGGTTTAGCAAATGTAGCCAAAAATTTTATCGTGTATAGGTATGCTTTTTGAGCTCTGGATTAACTCAAAAAGTGAAATATTTCCGAGGGTCGCTCTGGGTTATCTCATAGGTATTGTATTATCTGGGCTCATAGCTACTTTTTATCCTAAAAAAATGCTATCCTTAGATCGCAGGTAAAACCGCTGGGCGCAGCTAGTAATTTAGAAACGGATCTTTATAAAATCCTCTTTAACTCCGTGAATTCCGATATCACTGTATTTCACAGACGCTTCAAATGTAATAAAATGCACAAATTCTAACCACAAGTATCCATAAATCGGATGATTCCGGACCGACGATAAATCCGAATAATATCGGACTCCGGTCGCTCTGAGAGCTGTAGAACCAGACAATAGCTAAAAATTTACCTATATTCTTACATAATAATGTTTTTTCGACAAAGAAAAGATGGATTGAATATGATTATGTGAACGATGATACTTAGGTAGGATACGAGTGAATGTTGATGTTGATTGATAGAGTAGAGTGGAAAAGAAAAACTTTTTGTGCCAAGCATAGAGAAAAGTGGGATAAAGGCAGAGAGATGTTAGTCAAAGCTACTAGATCTGGTGTGTATTTGGCTTAACGGATCAGCGGATTAATACTGCCAGAGTTTTGGGCACACTTCCGACTGGCAGTGACCTCTCAGATGAAAATAGAATCAGATGTAAATAAAGGCTTAGGGGGACATCGCACGCTCTTAAATAAAATGTAAATGTGTAGCTTAGTTTGTGTAAATAAAATATTATGCAAAATAGTTGATTAAATAATAGCTCAAAGTAACTTCTTCACACTCCGACAAACTCCGACCCTTTCTGTAAAGCTTTTGTGAAATAACATTTTTATATCCTTTTGAGTTATGACTTTGAACGTGTACTCTAAAATGGTGCGCTTTCGAAGGACAATAAAATAATAAGCTCCGTATATTTAAAGAGGTAGTTTTCTTCTCTCGTGTCAATGGCTTAACCTTAAATTTGTTTAGCCCAATATTTAGCTCTTACGCCCCTTGTATAAGTCCTCTCGTGTGCAGGTGGTTGGACTAAGTGGGCATGAAAGTAGGTGTGCCATAATTTTTTGTAATTTTTTATAGTGATGAAATGAAAAGTCTTATCAATGAATTTGGCTACCGGCAACAGGGATTCTGTGGCCGAGCGGTAAGGCACTCCGGCTTTAGGAGGATCGTCTGATCGATGCGGGTTCGGATCCCGTCGGAATCCAAAATTTTGATAAGACTTTTCATTTCATAGGTGTGCCATACTTTAAGAGAACGCTCTACAGTTACACCCGATCTGGGATGAGTCGATGTAGCCCCACTTGGCTCGAAGTCGATTTAACGACTTCCAAGTTGACCACTGCAGATCTTGGCCGGGAGGCAGGTGTTTCGCAGGAGGGAGGCCATTGGATGAGGTTGGGTATTTAGAGGTAGGGGTAGTATATTATGACTTTAATAAAAGACCTTAGCGATGTCAGTCATATCATAACAAAGACGCCATTTACACAATGTTATTCTGTCATAGCTCGTAGAACTGACGGCCGTTGGGGCAGAAAAGTTCTCGAGTGGAGGTCACGCACCAGAAATCGCAGTAGCGGTCGGCTACTAGATGGAAAGACGATCTTGTAAAGGTTGCTGGGAGCCGTTGGGTGCAGGTTGCACAAGATCGATCGCTGTGGAAATCGATGGGGGAGGCCTATGTTCGCAGTGGACGGTAGATGGCTGAGATGATGATGATGATGATTCTGGCATACCATTCTTGCCTTGCTTTCTCAAACTCAACGGAGCTAAACCTATTCTTTGGTAATTGGCAAGAATGTTATTCTGGAATTATATTATGTAAATGTCGTTATAAGCGAAATAATATTTGATAAGCTTTTTAATGCTGGAAATTTCACACCTATGCTAGGACTTAAAATAAGCAGAGCTTGTGTTATATGAAGCACTTATCTAAATAGATTCGCATATAACAGTCGTGAGCCTATTTAATAAAAAAAATCAGTAATATTTATATCACAACAACAAATATTAACAAACCACCAAGTGCGAGTCGGACTCGCGCACGAAGGGTTCCGTACCATTATAAAAACGGCAAAAACCATTATAAAATCACGTTTGTTGTATCGAAGCCGCCTTAAATATTTATTTTATTCTGTTTTTTTAGTATTTCTTTAATTCTTTATTGTACACAATAAAACACAGAGAAAAAAGGTTGTTACAAAATACATGTACAAAGGCGAGCTTAACCCTAAAAGAGTTTTCTACCAGCAAACCTTCGAGTATAGGAAAAGCCATTAACAAAAGTGGATGCGTAGTGTACATACCAATAAAACAGAAGCTATTATATAGTTATTTAGTTTTAGTGCTTGCAACATTTAACTCTTTTGTGTTCACATATTTTGATTACGAATCTAGAACTGATCAAATTGCTACTTAATTGTATGAACTTTATAAGATTGTAATCTGTTTTGTGATCTTTATAAATAAAATAAAAATAAATAAAAATAAATATTAATATATGTTATTTAAATACTTAAAATAAATTATCTAAACAATATAGTAAGAACCAAATATAAATAAATATAAAATATACTTAAACACCCATAGAATGTACTTAAATAAATATAATAATAAAATAGCCAATAAACTAAATAAATACTTACTGACATAAATACCTAATGAAAAAACAATAAAATAAAATAAAAATAATTAAATAAAGGTGGATTTACAATGACAAATAGTGCTGTATTTGTTGTTATGGCGGCAATAAAAATACATCATATGTGATTTCAACTGTATGTTCATGAGATGCAGCCTAGTGACACACAGACAGACAGACGGACGGACAATGGAGTCTTAGTAATAGGATCCCGTTTTACCCATCAGTACGGAACCCTAAAAACAACAAGGATAATTTCCTTAATTCGTTACTCCTTACACTCCTACAAAGAACATACCAAGCAACCAGCCTACCGTGACCTCCGGAACTTCATTAATTAGGCTCAATTCCGGCTTACCTCACAGAATTGAAAGCTCAACCTTAACTGGATGGATTAGAGCCTTTTTGTTCATTTAGATAAAGAACATTGGAATTTATTTTAAAGGAATTCAAATGATTACTTCCTTAGTATTACAATTTACAATCATTAGACTGTGTTGTGCAGTCAGCGAGAGTAATTTAATACCTGCATTGTTATCGGGAGCCCTACCATGAGCCCTACGAAGCGCTCGTGTGCTTGCTTATGCCCGGTTTCTATATTCAACGGACATTCGTAGGTAAGAGCTACGACTCGTTTTCACATACAAATTTTGACAGCTAACTTACCGCCGTTTTCTAGCTGTCAAACTTTTGTATGTGGAAACGAGTCGTAGCTCTTACCTAGGACTGTCCGTTGAATATAGAAACCGGGGGTTAGTCGATCTTGGTAAAAGTTAAGCAACGTTCGAAACGGTCCGTAATTGGTGACCGCCAATGGCATTTTCATCTGAGCGCATCCTTGCTTCGGAGGGCACGTTAAATTGTCGCTATGACGGAGGCCTTGAGGCGGCCTAAAAACTCCGTCACCAGAGTTGGCCACTGACTCGAACTTACTTACTATGAGCTCTATAGATCAGATCTCTCTATCGATCCAGCTTAGGTCCTGAACTGCTTTGCTATTTCGTACCATGACGATACTTAAAAGTTACATAATATCAAACGTCACTATTTAGGACCTAAAGGCTCAAGCCACATTGAATTGGCAAGCGCGCGTCAATTAGTTTTATAGCAAGCCATTTTAAACCTTTTATACAATGGTACAAGATATAGAAACGCTTGTAGAATGAACCGCTCGAGCAAGCGTAGCCCGCTATATGGCTTCGCCAGATCTCGTCAATTCTACAAGCGTTTCTATAATTATCTTGTACTTGTTCATAAGGTTTATAATAGCTTGCTCTAAAACTAATTGACGCGTCCCTTGGTCCCTTGGATGACAAAAAAGCTTGGGACTTGCTCCAACTCAATGGATCCATGGATCACCTAAAAGAATGATAGGCCCCAGACCGTGTTTGTTGCCGTGATTCTACACGGTATCGGTCGCGAAAGAACAGAAGTAAAATTAGTTTTAAGACTATTCTAAGTGATTCCTGTGGTCCTACTGAATAAATGATTTTTGACTTTGACCTTCCCAATTCAATGTGCATTGAGCAAAAATGTTTCGCTTTAAGAGCTCATAGTAGGGCCCCAGGTCTCTCGAACCAGTGTGGTGAAAGAACTTTAAGTGCGCCTTATAAAAGAATCCTTTTTTGCACCTATGGCGCATTTATCAAAATTTTATATTTTACGACATACTGATGATTTCCTCACGATATATTTATTTACTGGCATAAATTATTCATAGTTGTTATTATTAAATAACACAACTATTATTAAAACAGTTCAATGACCTATGTTTCGACTGAGTAATCACGGATTCAGCTACATGAATAATATTCCATTTTCTAGTTATATAAAAGATGCCATTAATAATTCAGTTTACAAACAGATCTGAATACCAAACAGCTCTTATCATGAAGTAATCTAATTTATTTTATCTCTGTAGAACAGTGGCAAAGATCCGCCTGCGACGTGAAGGTTGCGGGTTTGATTCCCGCAGGACAAAATCTTGTATGACCTGAAAACAAAAAAAACTTATTTCATGAAATGAAATAGATCTCCTAAGCTGCTTTTGTAAGTCTGCTATTTTAAATGACTATAATTCTTACTGAATAAAGCTATTCACTAAATCACTATTAATTAGGTACCTATAATTGTTTTAAACAAAAATTTTGAGCAAGTTGTTTTACTTACGACCTCTGTGGCGCAGTAGGTGAAACCCTGCTTGTGACGCAGAAGGTTGCAGGTTCGATCCCCGCCGCGGGATAAATGTTTGTATGACCTGCATATATTTATCTCTGGTCTGGGTGTTTCTATGTATAATATGTATGTATTTACAAACAAAAAGTATATAAGTAGTATATCAGTTATCTGGTTCCCATAGTACAAGCTATGCTTAGTTTGGGGCTAGATGATGCTGTGTAAAAATGTCCAGTATTCTTTATTTATTTATTTACCTAAAACATAACAAAGAAAACGAATTTCACTTTAATTAACATACATTCAAAGACAAATTAAAAATACTCTGAACTTCTGCACAACAATAAATTCCCTTTGACGAAATGCATACAATTTAAATGTAAAACGATTGCTTTGTTAACTGTGAAACGAAACAGCTTATAAACGCTGAGCTGGTTCGTTACATATTTTTATCTAGTGTGGGTGCCATTACTAACTAGCCCTGAACCCTCATCTCAGTAAAGATTAAGTTATGAGTTTTATTGTACCTTAATATAAGTTACTTAATTACTTAATATAAGTTACTTCATACTTATATTTTTACTGTTAATAAAAAAAATCATTTATTTTTCATTATACCACCTGTATAGTTTTTCAAGCTGGTACTATTGTAGAGAGCGTCCTACTTAATAAATGCTTTTTGACTTTGACTTTGTTGGTACGCGCGTATGGATTCGCTCAGTTGATAATGCTACAAGCGGTCAGAACTACTATCAAGGACTGAGCAAGCGTTAAATGCTGTAACGAGCGAAGCTGCGGGCAAAAGTCAACATTATGTTGGCCCCTCTACACATTCGCCAAACTATTCGCCGAACTATTTACCTATTGGATTGACAATGATCGACACGTTCGTGAGCGCGGGTATTCGTCTATCATCGGCGAAAAGAGGGCCTATCAACGCTTGTGGTGTAGCTTCGCCCACTGCGACAGCGTCACAGAGGTCAGACTAAAAAGTGCTGACTAGATCTTGAATTTCTACCCAAAAAGTCTTGAGTGAATTAATTCTGCGAAACAGTCTGTCCGTCTGCTAATTGCCAGTGTAGCCGTCTGGATTACAGCCATCAATTCTAATGGGTTCAATACGCCTTTTACCCGACTGTGTTAACTGAGGATTATGTTATTCGAGTATTGAGTTTGGTAGCGTGGCGGGGAAGGCGGGGAAGTCGTGGGCATAAGGAATGTCGGGCGAATGTGATTTCTTACCTGTGCACTGAGATATTAAAAAAAATCCTGCGGGGACAAACTTCTGCGAGGTGAACGTGATATATAGGTATTATAAAACAATACTAAATCGGAAAAATACCTACAATCACGGCGCGGCGGTGTCTCATTTCTATTAGGTAGCAAGCCTTCCCAAATTCAGCAGGTCTTAGTTTTAAAATATTTTCAAATGAGCAGTTCTGCCCTCCTTACGATGAACAGCCTATGTAACATTTTTTGAGAAAATGAGTTAGTTACTTCGAAATCAGCGCAACGAGATCTATTTAAATCAATTATCTTTTTTTACGTATGTCTAATAGAAATGAATATAACGATATGCATGAACATCCTATATGCCAGTTTCCTAAACATTAGAAACGTTGAGGTGTTGGAAGCTGCTTCCAACAACATGTAACAAAAAATAAGAATAACAGAATAAGCTTCATACAAACCAAAGTGTGGGGTGCGGATACTCGAAAATATTCGGGGAAATACCGAGAGTAAATCGAGCTGAGTATGTTTCATAATAATATATGAATACCTCTTCTATCCCACCACTTAGCACTCGGAAATATTTTTCCTTGAAGCCCTCTTAGTATTCTTTGATGCGTGGCGATTTATTTGGAAATCCCAAAAACTAGGATAAACTTAGCACATAATAGTATTGTGTAGATGTGAAATCAATGTGAGAATAACACGTATTATTAGAATTTTTGGAAAAAACTTTTCTTTGCTGTTCTACGCAACGAAAAATCACCTACTCATTTATTTATATTTTTTTCTTCTGGTAATAGGCAAGTTTTTATCGGAAGAAAAACCACTGAGTACCTACAGCTAGTGTAAGTACAATAGATTCTCACAGAAAAGTGTTTTGAGTGCAGTGAGTTATGAACATAGAAAACCTACCAATTTTTCTATTAATTTATTAAATATTTTTCCATCGAATTACCTTCGTGTCTGTACCTACTATTAATAACATATCTATGGCATTGATAAATAACGAGTCTATTATAGTTATAAATGACAGATAGAATGTGATTTACGCCTTCGGTCTAATGGACCGCCGGCCGAAAATATGCCCGAAAATTTGTAAATAACGTTTTTGGGACTACGATGATATAGGGATGTTTGTTGCTTTTTTAGCAATCATTTCGTAAAGATCGTAGATTCGAATCCTGAAAATAAATAAACAGTTAGCTAACGCCCAATCCACTTCAACATTAGTAGAACCTAAAAAGTTTCTTATTAAACATGAAAGTGCACGCAAAGAGCCTTTTTAAGTCGCAGCGTCTGAATTACCGCTGAGCTACGACCCTGTTGTTTTAAGAAGAGAGTAGGCACCTTTTGGGTAGGCTCACTCCACCGTAGACCTCATTCATGCCTATGTAAGTTTCGAGGTCAAGAGCCGACCCTCATAAAAAAAACTTGTAATCCTTAGCACACCAGCACTGGTCCGAAAGAAGTCACATGAAAAGAAGAAGAAGCTCTGGAATCTTGATAGCCGAGTGATATAAGACCTCGACTTTCAAGAGTCCTAGCTACAAATGCCTCAAAAGATTTTGTTCTTGGAAATTTATTTATTAACAAAATCCGCAGCTCTTATGATTGTAGATAGATAGATAATTATTACAAAATTAGAAAACTGAAGTCTAAATTATGATTATGATTTAATGATTTAACCTACAGCCATTATTGGATTTATATTATATACATTTTAACCAACTGACCGTCAATGAAATTACTGAAGTTGAAAGTTTGAATACATGATTAAAATTATATTAAGAAACGTTAAGGTACACCTTAAATGTATAAATTAGAGCGCATTTGTGTAGCTTGTTTACTTAAAACCTGAAGCGTCCTTGAGCAGTGACAAATTGGATGGGTAATCACTACTGGCATTAATAACAGCGCTTCCGTGCTGGGCGTGGTAATTTGTCGGTCACGGCTATGAAGCTGAGACGTTATGCTTTCAAACTGCCTAATTGCTCCTAATCTCTGAGCTCTTATCTCACTTTTATATTGGATTAACAGGGGCCCTACTATGAGCTCAGCGATTCAGATCCCTAGCCATGTTACAAATAGAATTGGAATAGAAATCGAATCGACAGATAACGCTGAGAATATACCTGCGCTTAATGGCATTAATTGCAAAAACTGCCTACATTTTATGTCAAGTGTCGCGGCACGTGAGTTCTAGCCATAATGTCAAACTGATTTACATAGAGCCAGGAACTCAAGTGTCGCCGCCATAAATTTTATAAAATGTATACAGTTTTGGCAATTAAATGCCGTAAGACGTAGGTGAAGCCTCAGCGTTATCTGTCGATTCGATTTCTATTCTATTGCGATTTGTAACATGGCTAGGGGGGCAGTTTAGGTCTTAAACTGATCTGCTTCGTTATAACGTACCTACCATGACGTATGATAATAAAAATTACTAATAATAAACTTGTCGTAAAAACCGAATTGTTTTGCAATATAATACTTTAGTAATACAAGTAAATCAATTTTCTGTTTAAAACGTCACTTTGTCACGGTACGAAAACTTTGCGATTCAGATTAGGAACCTAAACTGGATTGGATAGCACCCAAACTGAATTGTTGGTCATGGTACGGTACCAGGTCCACTTCTCTATCAGCCTCTGTCAGTATTCTTTCTTACTTATATCGATGTCCTTTACCTTACTAGAGTGTCGGGATTAGGATAATGGACCTTAGAAATGGAGTTGGGCGTGACACATAGCGTAGCGTGGTGATGACATGGGGTGGAATGATGACTGAATGGTGGCTGAAGGGTGGGTACAGAAACGTAGATCGTCCGGTCGTACTTGATGCTCTGTTAATGTTTGTGCTTCTTTATATGACGTCCCACTTGTTCTTGTTTTTTGAACCAGAGTGTAGTGAAAGGTGGTTGTGCTAAAATTATTATGGTAGAAATCTTTAAAAAAAAATGCTATTACAAGCCACGTCATCCGTTTTTCGAAAAGTAAAGATACTTCTTACTAATATTATAAATGCGAAAGTCTGTGTGTGCGAATGTTTGTCTTCACGTATCTCCAATTGTCATGAAATTGGGATTGTAGATTGCTTACATACTGGAATAACATATACCTAGGCGTATAACATTTTCGAAAATCAACCCTTAACCCTCAAGGTTATACAGGGTGTTAAAGTTCATGTGATAATTGCATTACTTTACACTGACCCTGTTATTAATAAACACGAACTTGGTTGGGATTAGAGCTAATCCAAAGCATAAGGCAGTAGTAGGTCAAATCTGTATTAATAAAGAAAGACCAAGGAGGAAATAAGCTAATACGACGCTGCTCTCGGAGCAAGAGTTACGCCTAGGTGCAACCTAGTATAGAGATGGAGTAAGCATACCTACTCTATCATGAATTTTGACATTTTACTTCATAATATTCATGTCATATCTAAAAAACGGTTGTGCAAATAGGATGGATATGTTGATGGTTTGAGGAAAAATTTAATGAGGTTGGATGGATACCAATTACGATAAATGGGGCGAGTGAAAATTTACAATATTCGTACAATTTCATTTTATGATCTCGAAGAAACTGAATTTAAAATCCAAGTAAGTATAGATTTTGAGGTAAAAAATCATTTAGCATTAGCAAGAAACAAAAAAACAGTTAAAAATGACTAAACACAGTAAATACTTTTTTATGACTAAAAACTTTTTGGTCAATATTCACAACTTGACCAAAAATTTTGAGAAGAATAAAACCTCTAACCTCTTTGAATAAAACAGATTATCAAATACAAATTATTGTCTATCTCTGTCATTCATATAATTAGTGACAGAGACAGACAATATTTTGAATGATAATAATATTCGTTCATTCACTCGTTTTTATTTTAAATTTTATGGGTTGCCATAACGCACGCGCTAGTCCCGATGCAAGAAATGTATTACTGATTCGAGATAACTACCGATTTATTAATAACCTTAAACTCATCATGTTACTCCAAGAAGTAACAGTTCTGAGAGCAGTCTCGGATTTAGCTAGAATTAGGGTTTTCTAATTAATAAGGCGGTGAAAGTTTTGAAATCTGTTTACTTACATGCTATAAAAATAACTTATTAAGTAATGGGCACTCTACATATTCGCCGATGATAGACGAATGTCGCGTTTACGAACGTGTAGAGGGCTTCATCGCCTGTATTCGCCTGTCATCGTCTTTCCCAATAATAGTTCGACAAATAGTACGGCATATAGTTCGGCGAATGTGTGGAGTGGCCGTGACACAAACGTTTTTTTACGGTTTCCGTTTTTATGGATCAACCCGTTCTGTGCGGCCCACTATGCTATGTTCGGTACACATTACTTACACTTTTGGAATTTATAGCCCGCTGGAGGCCGTAGACACTGTATAGACACTAGTGATGGGAATCGCATTGTTTAAGCCGAAGCCGAATTATCAAAAACGTCGTCGTTTGCGCAAAAAATTATTTAAACATTACCTAGTAGGTACTGCAAAAAGGTCGCAAATTGATTGAATATTTACTTATAAAATTCACGATAATATGCCAACAGATAAACTGGGGTCCCCATAAAATAACATACGTACGCAGAAAGAAAAATATAACATGAAATTGCAAATAATAAGGAGAATGGAAGTTCAAACAGGTAACATAGTAAAAACTCCCATGAATATGTAGATAATCTAATAATATCACTTTATAATGGATACTCCAATAGACACTGCCCATTGAGTTTTCGATTTCGTTCTATTACTACGATGAGCGCGTAAAAAATTTAGCTACGTAGTTTTCCTTTTGTTCGTTCGAACACTATTCTACAAGTAGATACTTAGACGGTTTTTTTGGCTGTTACACGACCAAAAGCAAGTGTTTCGGTAGTAGAAGTTCTAAGAGAATAGCACCTATACAAATCTTGCTGGAAACTCTATTTCTTCTTATAAACAGGTAGTTAACTAGAATCTGAAAAGTTACTTGTTATTTTGAGTCAAAGTTTGGTTAGTTGGTAATTATCACTTTAGCATGGAGTTTTGTCGAGTGTCCGAGGACTCCGAGGTGATCTTTAAGTCCAAACGCTCGGACTGCGTGCGGTTTGTGGCTTCTAGCTAATCAGAAGCCGAAAATGAACTAGGTCAGAACAAAGCTTCGGTAAGCAGGGTACTTATCTGATGTTATGTAAAATTAGAACTAGTTATCCTGTAATAGGTCAGTAGTGTTTAGGAGATTAGGCTTACTGGTCAATTTTGCAATCTGAGAGTCTTCTATGCCTCGTAAATATACTGTCTTGAATTTGATGCTTTTGATTCGCTGTTTTACGCATAATATACACTAATATTATAAAGAGGAAAGATTTGTTTATTTGTTTGAATTGAATAGGCTCCGAAACTACTGAACCGATTTGAAAACTTATTTCACCATTAGAATCCTGCATTATTCCTGATGAACATAGGCTATATTTTATCCCGGAAAAGTGATGTTTTCCCGAGGGACCGCGGGTAACACCGCGACGGACAGCTAGTAATGATATTTTGCCGATTTTTAGTAAGTACATAGTTACAAGGTGCTAACTTCTGTAAATGCGGACTTGTGTCAAGCCGTCTACTCCTTCCAGGATTTTGAGAAGACATCTTAAATGGAAATTGAAGTCACATAGATTTAAGAAAATGACTGCCGTAGTTTGGGGATTTTTTAAATATATTTAAATAAAATGAATCGAAGATTTTAACAAAAAAATATTTTTCCCGAAAAGTCACATCACTACAATCATAGTACACTCGGTCTCGCTATTACAGCCGGTGGTCCGAATAGTCCGAAATAAACTAGATTCCATTTTTAAAATTTACGATGTATTTTGTTTGCGCTTTCCCGCCATATTTCGTTTAACAACGGCTGTTAGATTGCATGTAACGAGTTTCGTTTCTATGATGATTTTTTTACTGTCTCGATTTATTATTTTGAAAGCTACAAATTAAAAAAAGGTAATGTTTTATGATAAACATTGAAACATTTTCAAAATCATTTATGTAAAAGCACTTATTTAAATAAATTATATAAGTAACTATCCTAATTTTATTAAAAAAACATCCGTGTTCTGGACATTAGTATACCTACCTATTACTTACTCTTTCAGAGTTAAAAACAAACTGTGACCAATTCATTTCTATTGCCCTTTACAAACGATCCCTTTATTAAAATAGGAATAATCATAACATACCACTATATCATTGACCTTTTGACGTTGCTCGGGGTCCCTGATCCCGTTTCCGGTCAAATGACCATCCATAAAAAACCTAAGAAGGCTACAAAGTCTCGAAAATTTATAAAATGTTATTTTCGCTTTGTTTTAGGTACTTGAACTGAAGGTAGGTTTATTAATTATAATAAAAAAAAAATATTTCCGCACGTGATCGATTTTTCACCGACTTAAGTTTCAAAAATTGATTTTATGATGATAAAAAATAAGTTATTACTTTGGGAAAGGAAATATTATTTATTTCAAAATGCCGTGGACCCTTTGGAAGGGGCGCGCGCCGCGACTCCGCCTCTCCCGCGCCTCGACTCTTGACTTTTTTTTTTTTTTTACTTTATTCAACAAAATTCGCGCCCGCGCCGCTCCCCCGCCTCGACTTTCATTTCTGTTAGCGACACGCCTAAAGGTTAAAATAGATAGAAAATCTTTACAGCGTCTTTTGAAAGCCTTTTTTTCTTTGTATCTTTTTAACAGTTGATGACTAGTCTGAGGCACGTCCACATTGAGTAATGAGTGGATAAAATTAAGTGTTCTTATCTTTAGGTGTCACTTCCATTCGAAATACAATTAAAAGCAATCATTCTTCATTCAACTCAAAGAGCCATAAGACATAAGCGGTAGCGATTTATCAAATCAAATCAAATTTATTTCAGGCAACATTAGTCAAGTTTATACTTTAACTAACAAGGCTAGCGAGTAGCGATTGTTTCTCCAGGTACTTATCTTAGTATGTTGCACCTAAGTATGTACCTGGAGATACAGTCGCTAGCAGCGAGATGTAAAGACACAAATATAAACATTTGATGTTTCACATAGAGTATTTCCGAAATCCGTAACATCATGAGTAAAATTTGTCAAATTCTGAAGATTAGCTTAGCTGATTGTACAATCGCTAGATGTAAAATGATAAATACAGCGTCAGGAGTCAACTTTTGCCTACAATCAACGTGACGCTGCAGTGCCTGGGACGTTGGTTGAGATGTAGTAGGCTTGTCCAGCGCCTAAACCATCCTCTCAGCTTAATCGGCCTCTTTAACTGGAAAGACACCGTCAATACGCGTGGAGCTGACTTAGTTGCGGATTTTGTTACGATATTTTCCTTCACCGACCGCACAAAAGGTAGACGTACAGTAATTACATTTTTTTTAAACTGAAAAGAAAACTGACCTCAATGTATGACTACGGGCGCGGCGCGACGCAGGGCGTCAAGTAAGAATGAGGTTTTTAGAGTTTGACAGGATAACTATCAAACCCTCAAGAATAAATTGTATATCCTTTCAAATAATTTTATTTATTTGAAAGGATATACAATTTATTCTTGAGGGTTTGATAGTTATCCTGTCAAACTCTAAACACACAGCCACAGGCCCACAGCTGACGGAGATATAGATGAACATACAGCCGAACATAGAACCTCCTCCTATTTTTGAAGTAGGTTAAAAATACAGTGGTATTATTTCTCGCTATATCCTATCACTTGGACGGAAAATCGCAGCACTCTTAAGTTGCTAAAGTAAATATTAGTCTTCAATTTGCCGTGTTGTCTCAGTCTCTGTTACCGCACGTGCGTGTTTACTGTATTAGACCTTTTTCATGAACAATCCATTCATATACGTCTATAGGTAACTAATAATGTGCTATTTACACGATACCATCATCGCATACCAACTATAGTCTTTTTCACGGCGGAACGTATGCAAGACACATTGAACTTGTTTCGTTTCACGTTGTGTAGCTCACAACAATTTTGAAACAAAAAAATCAAGAAAAAAAATTAAACGATGAAACATACAAAAAAAATGTTTTTGTCTATTTCCTGTTTAATTATTTCATAAATTATCATAAACGAGCCATAAAATATAAATAAATAAACATTTTCTAAAAAACTCCGCCAATTAACAGTACTGAGTAAAATGGAACGTAATCTATTAGAGAGTGCGAAAATGAAAATCGAAACAATTGATGAATCGATAAGTAAAAAAATAATCGTTGGTTTAGTAATTTTGTCTATGAATAAACCTTGTAATCGATTGAGATGAATATAGTAGTGAAACAAAAATCGATTTTGATAATCTCCATTATACTTTAGGACATTACTATTAGACTGATTTTGACATCATCTCGAAGTGTCTTGCATACGTTCCGCCGTGAAACAGACTATAGGAGCAGTCTGAAAACCAGCGTTGCTCTGTACCTCCCCGGTGCAGAGTAACACAAAGCTGAGACTGTTCCTTTTTGGACTGCACCAACACGGACGTCCTTTCACCTCTTTTTATTGAACTCGACTTTCTGTGTTACTTTTCCTGTGTACCTAGTTATGTTCGTCTGTGTGAGTGTTTTTCCAAAAAAGTTATCTATCTATACCATTTAGCCTTTTTGCATACTCAAAGCCAACAGAGTATGAGGCAAGAATGGTATGCAGTGTAAATGGCACTTTATGTAACTCTACTTCCATAATACCTACCTACAATACTAATTTCATATCTATGGAAAAAGTTTTTTTTTCAAAGAAAAATTGATCTGGCAGGTTAGTCCGGAAAAAATGTTCCTCGAGGAAAATAGCATTGAGTGATAACTTATTTACATTTAATTTAAAATATTAAAAAGTAAAAAAAGAAACAAAAAAACAGACTAAAAGAAGCCGGAACGAAAAATCAATTTCCCGAAACTGTCTCTCAATAATTTATATTCAATAATGGCCATTTTCCTTAAAGCCCTAAAACAACTATCTATTTAGGTATACTCTGAAAACGTAATATTCGTATCAAAACAAAACCGTACCGTCCCCATCAAACCAACAAAAAAAACAGAACAGGGTCACGACTGTATCCCCAAGGCGCGGTAGACATTCTCTCAGATCTTTTATATTCCAGATCCTTTGAAGATGTCTAAGGGGGTAGTCAGAGGCATGTACAAATACATATTTGATACATGCCCACATCTTGCAGAAGTTAGTATTCCATACGTGACAGGTTGCAAGCCCATCGCCGCCTATAAGAATACTAACTGGTTTCCTCACGATGTTTTCCTTCACCGTTCAGAGCTCGTGTTAAAGCGCATATAAATTTTACGAAACGCAAAATCCATTGATGCACGGCCGGGATTCGATCCCACGACCTTCAGATTGAAAGTCGAGGTACAACCCCATTCGGCCAACACGGCTCTTCAAACCAACAATTGAGTTTTAAAAACTAAAACGAAAACCGACTTCAATGTTTGAATCAGGGCGTGACTCAGAGTTTCTGAGAATGAGTGTTTTTTGAGATTTACGGGAAAACTATCAATATCTCAGGATTATTTTTTGGGTCTTCAAGAGTAGGTAAGGTACATTGCCTTTAAATTTTCTTCCAAAAAATTGAATTTTGGAAATCGGTCATCTTGAAGTAAATATCACTTTTTAGGCCGAACTATCAATTCAATAGAAGAAATGCTGAGACGTCAAAAGCAAGCTGCATTTTCTGACGTCATCAGCATTGTTTTTATAGAAAAACATTGCGACGCGTACGGCGCGGACAAATGTGCGGTCAACTTTATAACGGCTATTCTTGTAAAAAGTCAAACTCAAAAAACATTTCTTCAATAGGTCCGTGTGATCACTTAGAATAGTCTTAAAACTAGGCAATTCTAGATTAGATGTCCCAAAAACGTCCCCAAATTAGTTGCACCGATCAGTCTATTGGATTGTCCCTAATAATAGTACATTATGGTACTAGTGTGTAACATTGGTGATTACCGCCGAGGCGCCATTGAGACCCGAGCCGTAGGCGAGGGTCTTAAGAGAGCCGAGGACGGTAATCATCAATACACACGTGTATCATACGACGTTTTTCAACACATTTGTGAATAAAATAACAATAAAAACTCATTTTCAACAGTGAAAACGAGTTGTGAAAAATGATTTGCTATTAATAGAAGAAGAAGAAGAAGGGAAAAATTAATCAGTTTTCCTATGCGCGCGCATTGCGATCGGCCACAGACTAAATAAAGGCATGAGGGTTTTTTTTCCGCGCCTATTCTGCCACGTATGTACAAAATGGGGAATTTAACATTTTCTTTTATTACAGAGAAAACAAAAGTCATATTTGAGTGAAAGTTTTATTTATTAAACACGTACGAGTTAAAATTATCTATTTAAATAAGAAGTTGCATGAAATGAGCAAGCAATAGGAACATTAATTTATTTGTTCTATTGAACACGATCTTTTTTTTAATAAAAACTTTTTTAAGAACAAAGCAACTCAACCAATAAAATTTAAAAAAAAAATCTATAACTCACTAGTGAGATAAAGTAATGAAAAAGTCACAGTTTGATTATGGGTGTCATTATGTGCCTAATTGCAGTGACCATAGAGCCACTTTATGAGCAAGTGTGTTGAAAAGTATTATATTACCGGAGAGAGCATCAATGTGTGCCATAAAAGGAACCCACTCGATCAGACGAAATTGTGTAGGGTAGCCATGTTTTATTTGATTTCTGGGATAAGTTTTTCCACTTATCCATTTATTTGATATGGTATATTTACCGGAATGTATTGTATGTTTGAATATAATCGTGTAGATTTGGTTATAGAGATTCCAAGAGAATGATTTTTCAATTTCCAGTTAGTTTATATATGAAAATAATTTATTTGTTTCAGATTGGCATCATTCCTGTAACTAAATATCAAGTAAGTTTTTGACAGTTTATGCCTGAGTCTACATTAAATCTATCGGCTTTGACTTTGATCTAATCCAGGTATATTTTTTTTACTTCAAGGCTCCAATATTTTATAAACGAAGCATATCATTTTTTATTGATTTGGGTGAGCATTCTTCCATTAGGTGCTTATTATGGTTCGATTTAAATTAGATTATAATATCGGAATTTACATTTATTTTTTTGTGAAACTTAGGAAATTTGCGTACTATTTTAATAAGCTTTGGCGAACCTAGTGTGCAAGTGAGAGAAAAGATAAATGCCAACGTCATTAGTGTGCAAGCGAGAGAGAATAATATGGCATGGTAAGCGCTCGGAATTTGAAAGCAGGGTTTGGCGAGCGAGTGAAGGCATCTTTAATCGGTAGGATAGCGTGTCCTGCCAGTCACAGAAATGTGGTCACTATATCCAAGGCTTGATTAATACCCGCACCACACTTGGGATAGTTCCATCAGGAAGGTGTGGAGTGTCACCTTAAGTAGGTTACAAGGTTACTATCTACAGATTGCGATGGAGATCGTTTAGCGGTAAAACGATTGGTTTTTAGACTTTACGATAGTTATGTTAGATTATTGTTAGTAGTAGCTATGTACGTACATTACATATTTTGGTAACTGTGTGACATTTTGCATGCTTTATGCCGAGCATGGCTGTACATTATTTATATATTAGACCTTAGTTTTACCCATGTATCGCAAAATCAATAAATGAATATGAATATGAATGTTATTCTCTTGTAGGTAAGAACACGAACGTTTTTATTTCGTTCACATTACAGACAAAAAGACTGAAAGTGACATTTTTAATAATAAAATGACGTCTCCTCAGGTAGTTAAACAAAGCAAGAAAAATGCTATTTAATAAATCTACCCTCAAAAGCGTCATCTTATTTTTGTCTGTGTGAACGAAATAAGAACGCCGCAAATAGTAGTCAGTGAACAACAAAACCACTTGTATTGTTTAATTTTAAAACAAACTAGGTAGATGTCCGTCGCGGTGTTACCCTTCGGGAAAAAATCACATTCCCGGGATAAAATATAGCCTATGTTCATCAGGGATAATGCACGATTCTAATCAAACAAACAAACAAATCTTTCCTCTATATAATATTAGTATAGATAACAGGGTTCTTGTAGGAAAGTACCTATACACCGCTATTTTATGACTACCAAAAATGATAATGCCATTATCACTTTTTTTATTTAACTGTCACAAAGTTATCGTGGATTGTAGTCATTCAAAAGCGAACAAAATTATATGAAACCTGTACAAAGACAACAATCGCGTACGCACCCTCATTTTAGATAGGTATGCTCTCGTAGGTATCATCCCCAGGCAGTAAATCCATATCTGAATCGTCTCGTCTCCTTTTGAGGTTATATATTTTTTTTCTTTTTTTTTTTTTGATTTCTATACATCAATGTGATCAGTAACAGACACCGAGACCATGTTTAATTTTTTTTGGTAATAATAAATAGGGTTTGAGCGAATCCTAGCAAGTATTCAATATTCAATGCCCTATCCACGAATTCCTAGTCCCTCGCGCGTCTGTCACCAACAGCGCTGTGTATATAGGTCGCCTCCAATGTTTTATATCATAGAAACTTTTATTTGCACCTTGAGACTTGAGCGGAGAGAAAGCTTAGCACTAGTTTCTCAAAACTATTTTCGGAACCTACATAGTAGACACCAAAAGAAAACATTGTTGTCACAGGTTTTTGGCGCTTAGGTAAAAATTTTTTTACATCGCAAAAAATGTTGAGCGCTTGCGCAAATGTTTCAGATATTTGTCGCAAATATGCTCTACAATTGTGTACTAAATTTTAACAACATTGGAGTTAGAGGTTGCTTTTACAGTGCTCTATGTGTAGTTTGTGTGTTGTGTTGTGTGTGTATAGGTAGGTACTTAGTTTGTTACTGTTTTCTTGTGAGATTAACTTTTGTACACCGCTGTATTTCTGTATTCGAAATCTCTTTTAGCGATATGGCCGCCCATTGTACAATGTATATTTTTATGTATCTCTGTATTATGTTTTTGCGAAAACTGTTATTTTTCACCATTAACCTTGAATAACTCACGACAATTCTTTATGAGACTTTTGAGACAAAGAATGCCAACATGCAGGTACCTACTAGGCAAAATACTAGCCTATTCCGAACTAGGCTTTAGTAGGTCTAAAGCCTAGTTCGGAATAGGCTAGTATTTTAGTCGAGTAGCGAGTAATTTAGTACCAAAACGTGTCTGAACACCAAACTAATTTAGTCGAGTAGGTTAATATTTAATAATTTTTTACCACTAAATTATTCGCTAGTCGACTAAAATACTAGCCCAGTCAGAACAGAAAATTCTGCTTTTTAGCTCTCTTTCCGAGGCTTCTATACATTTATTGCTAAAATTACTGCCAACCTTTGAAGATAGCATACCGTCCGAATCTTATATTCCTAAAAGATCTGATAACTAAGTCTCGCTCGGCCCTCGGGGCTCATTCGTGATCGTTTTTCGATTCGATAGCGTTTGAAACTAGTGCTCAAATCCTCAAGAGCTGAGTGAAAATAACGCGCTCCTCAGAGAGGTATAGAGAAAATGTTGTAAATGTAGATATATACAATGTTAGATACGAATGAAGTAAATCCTGCGAAACACAAGCGTTTCTTCGATAGACGAAGTTAGAGTCAAAATGGCATTTACACGATGCAGTTTTTGTGGGGCAGACGGTAATAATTCGATGCAATTTAGCGTTACAGTGCCACAAACTTATCTGGACCGGTGAGAGAGGCGCTGATATCGCATTTTTTTTCCTCCTTTGGCCACCAGTCCAGATAAGTTTGTGGCATTAGACCACATTTTAATAAAACAAGTAGCAAAACACTGAGCTCACCTTGCTTGCCCAGCACCTAATCCATCCTCTCAACTTAATCAGCCTGGCCCACGAAGACAACGTCAATACGTGTGGAGCTGACTAAGCTGCGGGATGCCTCACGATGTTTTCCTTCACCGTTAAGAGCTCGTGTTAAGTGCATATTTTTACTTAACGAAAAATCCATTGATGCACGGCCGGGATTCGAACCGACCTTCGGATTGAAAGTCGAGGCACAACCCCATTCGGTCAACACGGCTCTACCTTGTGTTACCGGCTGAATAGATAGCATCTTAATATATATGCAAATGTCTCCAAGACAATGGGTAATGTATGTGACGGAGACCGCAAGGGTATGAAAGGGTAGGCCAATGGCGTCCTAGTTGGGTTCACTTGCCGTATCAATGTTTAATTCCGTTATAATTAAGATCGGGTACGTATCGACGTCTCGTCCGTCTACTCGGTAGGTTTGACGACATTCAAATTGCAAACCATAAAAAAAGGTTTCAAGTGCAAACTTGAATCATCCGGAAATATTTTTGAATCGTCACTGGGCGCGCGGGTTCTTAACCGTGTTTAGTTGAGGGGTTCAAAACTAGATGGCGCTGACGGTGGTAACATGACGTCGCGAGTTCAATAGATTTTTCCCATCTCAAAAATGCCGAACGCGCCCAAAGCAGTTTTCACTTCATTAAGTACCGTTAGCTGGATAGCGTGTGATGTATTGAGCTTCAAGCGTTAAATCCCTTGCGATTTTCCAAAGCTTTCTTTGATGCCCCTGACGAGTCTTACTTTCCAATTCACAATAAAGCTTTCTTCCTTGATTTAAAAAGGGTTCATACAAGAAAGATGCTATGCCTTTTTACCAGGACCACCCTCTACCGGTAGCATAGAGACACATATTTTGTGTTTTATCGCGGCCTGTTGTCAAAAAGTCGAAAGTCGTGTACTCTATTTTAGTAGAGATAAAAATTAATAAAAAATAGTTTATTATGGTCCGAAATTGATCGAAATCATTGCTACCACCTACCACACAGCACTCTATATAATTCGACCAAAATGTATTTGGACCTGCCTTTAACTAACCCCATAGACATTTTTATCCGATGCGCTTTGGGGATTCAGTCGTGCGTGATCATAATTTTTTTTTTATTAAAAAAAAAAAAAAAAAAAAAAAAACCGCTGTCTTACACCGGCAACGTTCTTCTAAGTATCTTCAGCCGCCGAATAGGCCTAGTTTGATAACCACGGTACATTTATTAAAGTCGTATATTTGGTTCATTTGATATCGCCGTAAAACACGAATAATACGAGTATACCAAATGAAGCGACTACAAGGCGGCGAGGCGTAGGGATGGGGCAATATTTATCGATTTTAGGATTTTAGGTATCGATTGTATAATAAATCGATAATGATTGTGATGTGACTTGATTGTTGTTAGAGTTTTGTTGTTGTTGGAGGGTTTTAACTGCCGCTACTGAGCATCTGGACCATGTGTGGACGCGGAGAACAAAACTGCAGCCAAATCAAAAAACACGGGGTCATATTCACCCCTCCTCAACGTTGGCAGGTTAAGCAATGATTCGTGGTCACAATATGGATGGGTGACTAATGACAATACAAAACTTCAGACGTGCTTCAGAAGGCACGTTATATTCGTTAACTTACACTAAGTACCTACATTTTTAGTTTTACCAACTGTGAATGTGGGTACTTAGCTACATGTTTCTTCCGAACTTGCTATTTAAACATGAATTACTTTATTTGAGTAGCTCTAACTTATCAAAAGTTCTCGATATTTTGACTTGTATAGAACTCGATTTCTAAGAAAAGCTGTAAGTTTATAAACTCGCTATCTGATCAAAATAACATAATAAAGGAAAATCAACTCGACAAAACTGCTAAGATGTTTGTCAACATGAATATCGATAACTTTCAAATCGAGTTTCATTACATCTCTAATCAAAATTCAGATACGAAAGTTCACTTACACAATAATTGGCGGTTAAATGACGATTACATCGAATTTAACTTCAGCAAAATGAGTGTGTAACAAATGTGTATAGATCTTTAATATACTGTTAATACCCAGAGTGTGTCTACA
This sequence comes from Epirrhoe alternata, assembly GCA_963565295.1. NCBI lineage: Eukaryota > Metazoa > Arthropoda > Insecta > Lepidoptera > Geometridae > Epirrhoe > Epirrhoe alternata. The sequence continues at coordinate 2,799,646 of OY751401.1, forward strand.
TTTTAACGCATCTAAATAAATAAATAATGCTGGACTTTTTCACACAGCATCATCTGCCCCAAAGTAAGCAGATCTTGTGTAAGGGTACTAGATGACTGATATACCTACTTCTTATATTTTGTTTGTAAATACATTTATACATAAAAAACTCTCAGACTCGAGACAAAAGTATTTGTAGATCATACAAACATTGGTCCCGCCGCGGGGATCGAATCCGCTACGTCATATCTTCTACGTCGCCATCGACTGCGCTTCAGAGGTCATATTTAGGGCAGCTTTTTCTTAAGAGTATCAGAAAGTTAGGAAAGTTTGATACCAGTACTAAGTAACTTAGGTTTATTTTGGAGCAAAAACAATAGAAAAAAAACGGTAAAGTGCATTTACTCGATACGATTTTTCCTACGATTTGCTAAGCTCCGCCCATTGAACGTGCCGACGAGTGTCGCGCTAACTATGAGAAATCGCAAACGATGAGCGTTTCCACGTGAAAAATTGCCGTACGATACGATATCCTATGGGTTGAAATCGCACATTTAGTTTATTCAAAAACTAAAGCCATTTCCATACATTTTATTTATACCTATTTTGAGCTTTACGGTAGTAACTAGTAAAATAGGGCATTTCTCTACCGCAGGGATGAGTGCTTTTTAATTGACATACTTGTTTGCTTATCCGATAGTTTGCTATCAATAGTTTCATCCTTAACCGTTGATGAACTTTGGTAAGCGCCATCAAACTTCGGTGGTTAGTTTTGATGGCGAAGTTCACTGACTCACGGAAACTTGCTTTGGAAATTTCGGAATAGACAATCTTCATGTATTGCTATGTAGTAGTGTTTATACGAAATCGCTAGTGATAATGTGAGAAAAATTATGAAACTTATTTATGACTTGGTTCTGCGCGCGGCATCGCCCGCGTGGTAGCAACATTTGATAACGACCTCTGTAGCACAGTGGGCAAAGGCCCGCCTGCGACGCAAAAGGTTGCGGGTTCGAACCCCGCGCCGGGACCAATGATTGTATGATCGAATGATCTCCAAATATTTATCTCGCGTCTGGGTGTTTCTTTTTTTTCAATTATTTTAAAAAAAGTTTCTATGTATAATGTATAGTATAAAAATCGCATCGTGTAAATGCACTTTAACTATTTCGTCTGTGTGTGTTTCTAAAGAAAACTACTTAACCTACCTATACTTATTTTGTCTATCGAAAATTTTGAAAACTATATGGTATAGGTAACTAGGTATGTCAGCACAAAAATCAGTTGAGCTATAGATCGTTTTCAATCCAAAGTTACATTATTCCAGCTACGTTTCACCCAGGAAGTCACCCTACGTTTACGCTACGTTTCACCCCTATTTAATTTAAAAAAAAAAAAAAAAAAAAAAAGTAACGTACCACGTACATGTGAGCAAAACCATGGGCAATAGCTAGTTTCTCCAAGACTTTGACATTGACCGTGTGTGCAAATGATAAACGATTTCAGGAAAGCTTGGTTTTAGTATATCCATTCATTAAGATTTATAAACCATTGGTACATCAGCGCACAGTAAATCATTCGAAACTATTCTGGCAACGTTATCAAAACGTTTCAGCTGAAACAAACGTTATTTATGACGTAAAACGATTGAAAACAACTTCACGTTCCTTTTTTCGTTAGTTCGATAATTATTTTTCCCTACACGGTCCTACATAGGCGGATCCAGGGGGGGGGCACGGGGGCGCGTGCCTCCCCCAGACGATATTTTGTGTACCTACTATCTATCTATCTAATCAGCCTACATCTACCCACTGCTGAGTATAGGCCTCCTCATTTTCACGCCACTCTTTCCGATCCTGAGCCAGTCGAATCCATTGCCTTCCCGCTACTAACGATAAAAAATGAATACTTAAATTGTCAAATTTTTGTCAGTTTTTGTTCCTTGTGCCCCTCCCAGAAAAAAATCCTGGATCCGCCCATGCGGTCCAACATAGGACCAAATATTCAAAACCTAAAAGTTGGCTCTTGAAGTCAGAAATCGTGGTGGGAATCATCCGAATACAATACTTACTGTGAATGTATGCAGCTATAATCTATATATATAAAAGAAAGTCGTGTTAGTTACACCACTTATAACTCAAGAACGGCAGAACAGATTTGGTTGAAAATTGGTAGGGAGGTAGCTTAGAGCCAGGAGACGGACATAGGATACTTTTTTTGTCAATTACCATAAGGGGGCGGGAAAATAAGGGTTGGAAGTTTGTATGGGGAAAAAAGTTAAGCAACCCTGGGCGTGGTCATAAAAAGGATGGGTGACCGCCGCCAGCCACTTTTTGCACTCTAGATTTTTTTATTTTTTTTTGTATTTTGCATAATAAATTATTTTAATTTTAATGATAAACATGTAACATGTGTATTCCCACCCATCAATATATCCGAACTCCGAAGTTATGATTTTTTGATATTAAAATATTTTTTCTTTGGTTATAGTTAGAACGCCATCTATATCACCGACGTCAAAATTACTTTATACCTTTTCTCCTAGGTGGCGTTTCTACTATAGCGGAGATGGAGATACGATCGAGTATAATAATTTTCTTTGATTTTGAGTTTTGAAAAGTTAATGGAGATTTTTGCTTAGAGATTTCGATATTTTTATATTGCTGACGAAGTCGCTGGTAGGTAATATTAGTTAATCGTTTTATTTCGAAATTCAAAACCATACAATACTTGCTATTAAAAAAAAAATACGTTTCGAGACAATTTCTTCAAAAAAATTGCCGCTCGCTTCAGCGATTCTATACCAATTTACCGTATTCGTTTTGTTCTTAGCATTGCAAGATCTGGGTAAGATTTTCCCTACCTCTATCTTTTATGGGATTCTTGAGAGAAACATAAATATAAAAAAAATATTATTAATAGGTATAACAAGCGACGGAGTTTTATATTTTGTATATACCTACTCTCGATTCACTCAAAACTCCTCTACTTTGTTCAATAATGCGCAGACGAAGTTGCGCGGGTCAGCTTGTAATGATATATTTTATATGCAATATGCGTTATGAGTTCCCGTTATTGGAGGATTGATTTATCAAGCTCTGGATATTAAATGCATTCACACACTACCATTCTTGAATCTTGTTTCCTCAAGCTCAACGGAGCAAGAACTAATATTCTGTGGCAAGGGGCGAGAATAATCATAATAATAATAATAATGCTGGACAATTTCACACAGCATCATCTAGCCCCAAACTAAGCATAGCTTGTACTATGGGAACCAGATAACTGATATACTACTTATATACTTTTTTGTTTGTAAATACATACACATTATACATAGAAACACCCAGACCCGAGATAAATATTTGCAGATTATACAAACATTTATCCCGCGGCGGGGATCGAACCCGCAACCTTCTGCGTCTCAAGCGGGCTTTCACCCACTGCGCCACAGAGGTCGTCAAATAATAAATAAATAATGCTGGACATTTCACCCCCATCTAGCCCCAAACTAAGCAAAGCTTGTAAGTACTATGGGAACCAGATAACTGATATACTACTGATATATACTGACGGAATGGTGGCCAAGAGGGCATACGAGAAGTTTAGGCAGACCAGCAGCCAGATGGATGGACGACATTGTGACCATGAAAGGGAAAAACTGGATGAAAGAGGCACAGGACCGAGTGAAGTGGCGTTTGAGCGGGGAGGCTTATGCCCAGCAGTGGGTGACAACAAGCTGCAGATGATGATGATGATGATAATTTTTGTTTGTAATACATATTTTACATAGAAACACCTACCCGAGATAAATATTTGCAGATCATACAAACATTTATCCCGCGGCGGGGATCGAACCCACAACCTTCTGTGTTCGAACCGGGCTTTCGTCCACTGCGCCACACTGGTCGTCAGAATGGTTTATATGGCATTTTAGTTTTTACGCCTTAGAGCAAAATCTTTTAGTATTGTAACGAACAAGCACTCGAACGTTCTAGAAGACTCGCGCGCAGGATAGATGCCACGAACATTCTCGCTTAGACATACCGAATTAACAATTGGATCGTAATACCTGGACTTAAGGTTCATATTTGTTGGGCGCTACTGACAAGCGACCTTATTACAAGTGTATAAGGTTCAAGGTCGCTTGTCACGTGTTGTTGTTTATTTATAGAAGCTTCCTGTTTATTTGTAGAGAGTTCCCACGGTGAACGTTCTAGGCGTTCGGTTGGGTATATAAACGGGCAGTTTGCGCGTCACATTGAGTTCTTTGTGAATTACGAGCGAGTCAACTTGTGATATAACAAAGTGAATAGTGACCAGTGATATTCAGTGCGACTGTTCATAACTTTAAAGTGTGTTTTGAGTAAATTAGTGTGTAATAAAGTTTCGAAAGTTATACCTAGTGTTTATCTTCAGAATCGACGAACCCCAGCACGTAACAGTATGTAGTGGCTTTTGATAAAAATATTGCATGTATCAAACACGAAAGGGACTTTTGTGGAAGTAATCAAAGAGATTTCTTTGAGTTGCAATTAAAGTCTTTTGACCACAGATTCGAAACAACTAGTGACATGCCGAGGGCAAAGTAATTAGTGAGAGTTTAAAGATGACTGACGACGTCTGTAGCGCAGTGGGCGAAGGTCCGCTTGCGACGCAGAAGGTTGCGGGTTCGATCCCCGCCGCGGGACAAATGTTTGTATGATCTACAGATATTTGTCTTGGGTCTGGTTGTTTTCTATGTATAATATGTATGTATTTACGAACAAAAAGTATATAAGTAGTATATCAGTCATGTAGTACCCATAACACAAGCTCTGCTTACTTTGGGGCTACATGATGCTATTTGAAAAAGTCCATCATTATTTATTTATTTTTGGTCTCAAAAAATACTGATGACGTCAGAAAATGCGGCTGGCTTCTGACTTCAGCAGCATATACTCTATTGAAAGTCTGCGATGACCTTTTTGTGGAGACCTGCAGCTTTTCTCGGGAATACTTACTTCATCATGCGTTTTTTACCCTATTAGGTTTAGAATCATGGTCTGATTGCAACCTTTCAGTTTTCGGTAGTTGTCTTTTTATACCCTGTATAAGTCGGAAGTTGGATAGCGCTTCCTATATAATTTCATCATAAACATTTCTGTCGCCAAAATTATTACGCGTAATCTAACGTCTCTTTATTTGCCTCCATATTTTCTTCGTTCATTTCAACAACAAAATGGCTGACATAATGAAACCCACTTAAACAACACACTCCCTCACCGTATTTAATAACACATCGTTATGTGGCTTCGATTCAATTTGCTCAGTGACGTCACAAATCTGACGTCATGCCTTTGCTCCTCTACTTTTATGCTTCAAGGAAATATAAGCTTTCAGACGTTGTGTTAAGGTAGAAAAGACCATGAATAATTTGCGTTAGAAATACATGTTTTCTTTATAAAATAATTGAGTGGTTTTTTCGTAATCATGTAAAGCATGTATGAAGAATGTAATAAGAGTGAATGAGACGAAAGTTGTGTGTCAGGATCGTAGCCAGTGGAGATCCGTGGTCTCTGTCTACCCCTTTGGGAAAGAGGCGTGATTTTATGTATGTATGTATACATCACTTTCTTTAAGTCATCACTAAGTAATGACAAATACTTTTCTACAACTAAAAGTCTCTGAGCTAAACCGCGAACGGACATAAACGGAACGGAATAAAATAAAATAAAGAAATAAAGCTGACTATTCTATATTATATTTAATTGAAATATGCTACTAAAATTAATAAAGCTTTATAAGATGAAAAGTAAGCCGACAAGCTGCCACTTGAGAGAGTGAACCGTTATAACACAAAAAGTAAGGTGACTAAGCTGCTACTAAAGAGAGATAAGCTGTATAACATAAAAAAGCTGACTAAACTGGTACAAAGAAAGAGTTAAAAGTAAGCTGACTAAGTTGCTACTTGAGAGAGTGAACCGTAAGACCCCTCGCAGACTGCAGACTTTCTATCGGCTGATAGTTGAGACGAAACATACTTCGGCTTACTTCTCCATACTCATTACGAGCCGAAGTATGTTCCGTCTCAACTATCAGCCGATAGAAAATCTGCAGTCTGCGAGGGGTCTTACGATCTAATAACACAAAAAGTAAGCTGACTATACTGCTACTACAGAGAGATAAGCTGTACCTATAACATAAAAAAAGCTGAGTACTAAAAAACTGCTACAAAAAATAGTGAAAAGTAAGCTGACTAAGCTGGATATTAAGGAGAGTGAGGCTTTATACCAGAAGTAGATCATCAGTGGAACACACGCGGCGCGCCGGCCGTTATAATTTGAGGCGCTGTATGGGGCCTCGCTCATGGCTTTTATTGAACCATAATCTATGGAGCAATAAAGTTGTCATGTTTTATTACGATGTGCGGTATCAGTCGAGCCATTCGGGAAATTAGGGGCGTTTACGGACAGCGGATTTTCAATATTTTTGTAGAAAAACGTCGGAGATTGTTTTGAATTGTATTCTATCGCGATTGAAGTTTTAGGCAACATGAGCAAGTGTCATTGTAATTGGACGTGCTTCTGACTACCCATTAACATTTTCAAATAATCTTTAACCTATTTCTTCTTTTTAGTTTATTTTCCATCCAAAGGTTCCCTGTAAGAAATCGCTTTCAGCGATAAGGCAATGGGCGGCCTGTGCTAAAAACTTGTAAGTGTTTTAAATGTTTTGTTTTTGTTAATTACTTGGTGTACAATAAAGTGTTCATTCATTCATTTCTTTAAAAAATTTTATTTTATTTTTATTTATTTATTTATTATTAAAATGATCAACCCTACCTTTACAGGATAACCTAATACGATAGAGAGATTTAATATTCATAAGAAAAAAACAAAAATACATCAATTACCAAAACCAAATAAATACAAACACAAAATGAAAAATAAAATAAAAAATTAAGCCTGCTAATCAATATGAAAGGAAAACAAAATATTTAGGTGCTTCTTCTTTTGTGTCAATGTTTAATACCATTTTTGCCCGGTATGAGGCCACCCCAACTGCTTTCTCTCTGGCGCTGAGCAGGTCCTCTTGGGTGCAGGTTGTAGGGCACAGAGGACATGAGAGCAGGTGTTCCATATCCTGAACGGGAGCCCCACAATCGCACTGGATAAGTGCAGGGTCCTGGAATCCCCACCAGGCCAGATTTTCTCTGCAACTTCATTAATATTTAAGTATAAATAAAAATAATAAATAAAAATTGCTGGACATTTCACACAGCACATCTAGCCCCAAACTAAGCAAAGCGTATACTATACCCGATAACTGATATAATACTTATATGTTTTTTGTTTGTAAATATAAATACATACATATTATACATAGAAACACCCAGACCCGAGATAAATATTTGCAGATCATAGAAACATTTATCCCGCGGCGGGGATCGAACCCGCAACCTTCTGCGTCCCAAGCGGGCTTTCACCCACAGCACTACAGAGGTTGTCAAAGTATAATAGTAGCTTGTTTGTGTGCTTGTAGCGTATTGTGGCTTCACGATGTTTTCCTTAGCTTCGACCAGTACATAAGTCTTATTTTTACAATAAAACAGCCATAGTTTTAACTTTAAGAGTAATAAATAAGTCGAGGATACCAAACTGCCTTTGTGAAGGCAAAAGCCGGATGTGGCAGCGACGTAATCTCGCCACAGAATCACGATAGTACAATACGATGTCTGTGGTACAATTTTCACTAGATCCACACTAATATTATCAAGAGGAAAAATTTGTTTGTATGTATGTTTGTTTGAATTAAATAGGCTCCGAAACTACTGGACCGATTTGAAAAATTCTTACACCATTAGAATCCTATCCTGATGAACATAGGATATATTTTATCCCGGGAAAGTGATGTTTTCCCGAGGTACTGCGGGTAACACCGCAACAAACAACTAGTTTGACATAAAATCCTACTACAGTGCCACAAACTTATCTAGACCGGCGGCCAAAAAAGGAACTAACGAATTTTACCATAAAAATATTTTTCTGCCAACACCAAATGCGATAACAGCGCCTCTCTTACCGGTCCAGATAGATTTGTGGCACTGTAACATACTTTAATATAATAAAGCTGAAAGATTGTGAGTATATTGTATGTTCGGTTAAACTACTGAACCGATTTGAATGAAATTGGAATATACTAATGTAGTAGATAGTGACCTGGAATAGCATATATGCTTTTCAAAATGTTGGTCCCACGCGAGCGAAGAACACAAAAGTTACTTTCAAACGGTGAAGTAAAGCCAGCAATCATAGATCTATGTATAATCGTAGACGTATACCGTAGAGTCTACGTAGAGGTCTACAGCGTAGACCTCTACGGTCTTACTACAATCTGTTGACACCATGTCAAAACAAAACTGTTACAACAAAAAAGCGTCCTATTTACGAGTATTTAGAGATCGTTTTTCTAGAGATGGTTTTATAGTCAGTGCAGTAATATTTTTAACCATGAATGTATCAACACGGCGGCAGGCCTAAAAAAAATTAATAACTAACCTACGATCCCATGAATCACAAATTATTTCATTGTTTTCTATTTGAAATCAGGATTAGTAAGAATTTTCATAAAATATTTTATTTTCTCAAATCTCTGTTTAAAATTATTTCAAAACTATAATGAGGTTTTTTGTGTCTGTGGATCTCTCACTTGCTGACTATCGACTCTGAGCCAAGTGGAATAAGGTTCCAATTCTATTGTAAATGCTTTCACAGTGACGTAGACCTAATCTTGCAGCTGAAACCTGGATCAAAGCCAACTGGCATCAATTAACGCGCCGCCAGTTCTGGCTAGGGCTTAGAACTTTTAAGTTCTTTTTTAGACAATTCAGATGAAATCTGATTCTTTCTATCTCTACAGATTGAATTCAAAATTTCAGCCCCCATTCCTAGCCCCTTTTGGATTTCCAAAAGGGGTTCCAAAACGAAATCCAAACCCGTTTAATCATAAAAACAAGAATACTATAGATATTATTTTATTTTATAGATATTTTTTTAATTACACCCTTTGCACCTAGTAATAAAGTCCCAAATCCCCAAACCATTATCTTATACTTACAATCATTTATCATGAAAAACGTCAAATGCTAAACAAAATAACGGCTTGAAACTGATATTTACCGAGACGGTTTTGTTGCGCTGACACTAATGACGGTATTCCCAAACATTACTTTGACGTTTCCAAGTGCGCGCGGACGCACAGGGTCCCAAAATCAGTAGGTTTTTGAGACACTGTGAAACGTCAAAGTAATGTTTGTGAATACCGTTGTTAATCTGTAATAATTCTTGATCGAAATAACCATTGAAAAATTTTATAAAATTGTTTATTTCCGCTGGAATAGCAATACCTTTTCAAACACATAAATTCAAACATCGCTGAAATTTGTTAATAATCTGTTTGCTTATAGCTTGCATTGTTAGATGCCCCCGGGCAGTTTTGTACAGTCGACGAGGAAATTCATTTACTTTTCCGTATTTGCACTTATATAAAGGTGCATTTACATGATGCGTAAGATTTGCTAAGCCGCCCATTGGACGTGCCGACGAGCGTCGCGCTATTACAAATCGCAAATGATGAGCGTTTACACGTGAAAAATTGCCGTGCGACATCGTGTAAATGCACCTAAGCTTAAAACACCACGCTTGATCGCTTTCAGCGATAAGGCCGCCAGTTGTCTACCTAAAGTAAAGTGTATTTTTTTTATTTATCTTCTTGCTGTATTAGTGTATTTAATAAAGAATGATCTATCTATCTTGATAGAGCATCATGGTAAGTTTGTATAAATAATAATAAATAATGCTGTACATTTCACACAGCATCATCTAGCCCAAACTAAGCAAAGCTTGTACTATGGGAACCAGATAACTGATATACTACTTTTTGTTTGTAAATACATACATATTATACATAGAAACACCCAGACCCGAGATAAATATTTGCAGATCATACAAACATTTATCCCGCCGCGGGGATCGAACCCGCAACCATCTGCGTCCCAAGCGGGCTTTCACCCACTGCGCCACAGAGGTCGTCAAAGTGTATGAAAAAAAAAAACAGTACCATGCATGACTGTATCCCCAAAGCGTGGTAAATGCTCTCTCAATTTCCTATTCACCATATTCGCTAAACTATTAATAATAAATTGAGAAGAGAATTAAAAAAAAATCGCATAAATTCGCAGCATTTTGTGGTGTTTTAAGGCCATCTTAAACCTGATCGCACACTGTCCGCGCCGTACGCACTGCAGTCATTTTTCTATACAAAAAATGCTGATGACGTCAGAAGCGAGCCGCATTTTCTGACGTCAACAGCATTTTCTATATTGAATTGACAGTTCGGCACGTACGGCTTGGCTGGACTGTGCGACCACCCTAAGTTCCGTTTGCTTAACGACTTTATAACCAGGACTCTGGCCACCCATGTCTACCGTACCTTCGCGATACAGTGAACTTGGTTGAACTTTTCTTTGTGTCCAACACAGTTCGACGCGCTTTTCCGGTTTTTCCACTCATGCCACTGTTAATTTCAATAAAGTTCCGCGAAAAACCAACATTTTGGTAGAGTGTACAACAGACATTTTATTATATGCCTCAGGATACAATTACATCATATCTGAATAACAAACAGTCGTGCGTTTTGATTAAAATTAACTCTACGTTTTCGCAAACTTAGCATTCGTTCCTGGATTTTTTTGAGTTGTTAAGCGCATTTCAGACTACGCTATATATAGCATATTGTTCAATGTTTATTGTAAACCTGCTTTTCACTTCATAAAGTTCGACAACCACCTTAGCTCGAACACTGGACTGTACTGAAAACCAGCACTACGTACCATGTGCGTAGATTAGCGCTGAGTCCAGCCCAATTGCCGAATATTTTTATGTCTGTTTTTGTTAATTTCTGTATGTGTGCTCTTTTTCTGGCAATAAATGTATTTGTATTTGTATATGGTTCATAGCACAACAATAAATTAATCGCGCACCATACATCATTATGGACAGGATTCCGATCTTGTCGCGATGGGGTGGCTCAGTAGCCGTGATGTGGGACACGGTGAAGCCAAAAGGAATCCCAGGCGGTGTCCCTCCGAGTGGGCTTGCGGTTGAGCCCGCTCTGGCTGTGTCTGAGGAGGGTCTGCGTTGGTGAGAGGAGTGTCGGTGTTACGTTGCCGCTCTCCCTGTCCTCTGCGGCCGTTTGGAGGCTTCTCCACGCGCAGCTCTTTAATTAGAGCGCGCAGAGGACGAAGGGAGCGGAGAGCTCTGGTGGTGAGTAGCGGACGCTAGGTGCTTCATCCGCCTTGCACTGCTCACCACGACTGGATGAAACGTCCGTACAAGGCATAGTAGGATGTTGAAGATTGCGGATTATTAAATTCCCGCCACTAGACACTATCTTTGTATGTTCCGCTTTGTATGTTCATTGAGCGTGGAAAAATGAGATGACCGTTATGTTCTAGAAGTTACAAAGTTCGTCAAACTAAGCGAAGCTTGTACCTACTACGGGAACCAGGCAACTGAATAAGAAGATATCAGTGAGTGAGTGAGTGAGTGAATATTATAAATCTGAAAGTAACTCTGTCTGTCTATCTGTCTGTTTGTTACCTCTTCACGCCAAAACCACTGAACATTTTAGGCTGAAAATTGGCATGGATAAAGGTTGTATCCCAGGGAAGGACATAGGCTTTTTATGCCGAAAAAATCCCGAGGGACAGTCTTTTCTCTGTTCTTCAGATTGTAGATCACTTTTGTCCGGCAGCGAGATTCGAACTCTGCATCTCAGCCGACTTTGTGTGAACTCCGTTTCAGTCAAGCATTAGCAATGCCAACCAGGTCTTCAACAGTGTCCTTGAGGGCTGATGTTGCTCCAATTTCAAAAGAAACCCAAATATCTGAACATTTTCCTTATGTTATAAATGGTTGATTGTCTATCAATTTCGTAAGATGCTGTTTTATTATGCTCTCTTTGATGTTTGCTAACTAGGAGGAAAATGGTGGATGATTATTTCGTTTCCAAATGTTTTAATTCAACGTTCGACTTTGAAGTAAATGGTATTCCTAAAATTAGCAATGTCATTGTGGAATACGCCTCTTTCTCAAACTCAATGGAGCAAGAGCTAATATTGTGTGGCAAGAGGCAAGAAGAGAATGCCAGATCCCGGAAAGACCACCTTAAGATCCGTCTGTTGTTGCTTGCTCAGTAACTGTAGGTAATATTAGTTTGATAACCATTTGATAAACTTTTTGCTTTATCGACCGAGTATGACACATTCTGTCATAATTTGTCTAAGTGAATTTAAACTTTGTTATCAAACAGTTAAACATAATTTTCAGTACACTCTCGTCTAGTACTTACGCAGTTTAAAAGGTAACATGTGCTTGCAAGGCGTAAACGAATTTATTTGAAAATTGGTCAACCTTTTCATTCCGTAACTGTACATGTTCGACATTCCTAGAGTTCGTACAAAGCGTTTTGAGTTTACATTTTTCATACGCACCGCCAAATCGTGGAACTCTTGCTGGGCTCTGTATTTCCCGAAGTACATATAGTGGTCTTCAAATCAAGAGTAAATAGGTTTCTTCTAGGAAAGCATGCTTCATTTTAGACCTCACCTCACTTTTGCTTAACATCAGGCAGAGTGAGGTGAAGCTGACATTTAATAAAAAAAAGGTACCATTACGAAAAAAAAACTATAAGTAGTATATTCCATACCCGCTATGTCCTTGAAATCCCCGTCAATGTAAACTTGCTGAAAGCTTATAATTTTCCGATACAAAATTCGTGTTTTCTAAAATGCGTTAGCTGTTTTGTCATTTTAAAGTCTCGTATTTCCCTAAACCAATTAATCATTCAGAGCAATACCGTTTTGTTTTTTTTCACATCAAGTAACGGTAATCGGTTTTAGAAAACATCACCCTAGCACATATTTTTTTCCATTCTGACAATATTTTCCCCATGTCAGCGAAAATTGAAATAAGTACACAACTTCTCGGTAAAAGTATCGGTACAACTGTTTTGATCAATATAACTCAACACAATGATTTGTACCTACACGAGAAGTGCAATCAAACGTTCAAACGTTTATTTTCCTTTTTCATATGTGAAATTGTATGTGAAGGTTTTTTGTTAAACCGATGCTCAGCTACTTTTGCAAGCAGCGTATAGAATGTTATTTATTGGGAGTTGATTACTTATTTATTTCTTTTTAGATATTTCCATGTTCAAAGGAAAATCTTTATTACTTTTCAATCGATTTTTTTGTGTAAAGTTACACGGTATGAGAAATATAAGCTATGTATTCACGCTGTTCATGTGTTTGTTCAGCCGACTATCCTACTACATCCACTATTCCACTTATATAATAAAGCTGAAAGTTTATGAGTTTGTTATATTTGATATTTGGATGTTTGTGTTTCAATCACGCCTAAACTAGTGAACCGATTTGGATGAAACTTGGAATAGCATATAGGCTATTCAAAATGTTGGTACCACGCGGGCTAAGCCGCGCGCAGTAGCTAGTATAATATTTTATTAGCATAATAATACTAAGAATAACTCTTTAGAGTCGTTAGAATACCCACACAAACATCTTACAGGGCAGTAGGATGTGTGTGTGGGTATTCTTACGTTGTTTTCCTTCATCGCTTAGATCTTGCGTTCATATAAGAAAAATCTAATTTTACTTTTTAAGGCGAAGTGTAAACAAATAACGAAAAAAGTGTAAATATAATGTAAAAAATTAATTTAGTGTTGTAGTAGTGTAAAAAATATAATCTCCCTGTTTTGGTAAAGGGAGGTTTTGATAAAATAAGGTAGTTCTTAGGTAAATTCCCTTTACGGTTTGGTAGATTAAAATTACTCCTAAGAGAGTAAACCTCAATCTTCGAATTGAATATTTAAAGCTAATCCCTTAGTTTTTACGAAACCAAAACCTTTTTCTACATTGTTTCAGAATAAGTTGTTAATATTTATGAACCGTTTCATGAAAAATTAGTAAATTCAGGCACTATAAAAATTATATCAGATGTAGGGTAGGTCTTAAGCTGATTGCACATATCTCCGCGCCGTACGCGCCGCAGTCATTTTTCTATACACCCCTATTTTTTAGTTACCAAAAAAATTTTAAACATGGTCTCGGTGTCTGTTACTGATCACATTTATGTGGTTAAAACTCAAAAAAAGAGAAAAAAAAATTATAACCTCAAAAGGAGACGAGACGAGTCAGACATGGATTTATGATAGCTACTGCGGTTTTACTGACTGGGGATGATACGAGAACATAGTTCAATTGAGAGTCTGTATGCGATTGTTGTCTATTTGTACAGTTTTCATAAAATTTTGTTCGGTTTTGGTTGACTGCAATCCTCGATAACTTTGTGATTAAAAAAAAAGTTCTGACCATGCCATTATCATTTTCTGCATCTGCTGCAACTGTCCTTAAATTTTTTTTGGTAGTCATAAAATAGCGGTGTAGAAAAAATACTGATGACGTCAGAAAATGCGGCTCGCTTCTGACGTCTCAGCATTTACTCTATTTTCCACCTTTAAAGATCTCTTTGGTAATCGAACACGCCCAAATTCATATTAGGCACATTTTTTTGAAATATGTGTCATTTTGACTGAAACGTGTATAACTGAATTTAAGAAATACGGTTGCAGTTTCTAAGAAATCGTAACCTATTCACACTGTACCTTTCATCTTCCTCATATAATATGAATAAGTGTATCAGAGTACACACCTGAGCTTGTTACATAATCTATCTGTCGTGGGATAGTACACATGAAATATGAAAGCCTTGGTAACACCTACTTATATTTTTAGCTAAGGATTTACTTTGACTTTCTTTTCAAAGTTCATGCATTCATTTTACTGTAAAATTAATTGAACTAAGCGCTTTGAAAGTTCTTTTAATATATTAAAAGAACTTTGAGAAAATTGCGTATACGCAATGCAAAAATTTAGAATCTGCTTCCCGCGTCTTTATTTCCGCTACGACCCTGTTGTTTTTAAGAAGAGAGTTAATAGGCCCCTTCTGGGTAGGCTCGCTAAATCGTAGACCTCATTCGTGCTTATTTAAGTTTCGACGTCAAGAGTCGACCCATGCAACATAATTTTTTTTTTATCAAACTATCCTTTTTATCATTTCATCCATTCCCCGATAGTGTTGTCCGAAAGATACCACTTTTAACGAGTTGATAAGGGTTATACGATTTTGGCATTAAGTGGAGTGAAATAGAGTTTATTTTTCCTTGCAAGTGGATTCCCTGCGACCAAGTACACCTGACAATAATGGCGGATGTCGGCCAGAAGTTTCCAACTCCAAGTCTTAACTTCGACGAGATTTAGGACGAGAGGGTTCTGTCAGTTTGATAGAGGAGAGTGCAACATTTACAATAAACATTTTCAAGCACGTATGGCCGTTCTCAACAAGCTACAAAACCTTATATATTACATGTTTGGGGGAAGATACTACTTACTTTCTTACTCCTTTGGCGCAGTGACCCAAAGTGAGTCTTGGCCTCCGATACGAGAACTCGCCACTTGTTCCTGTCCAACGCAGTTTCCTGCGAATTGTCGGCTTGTAGATCCCGCAGATCAGCTTCCGTCCGGTCACTCCATCGGTACTTGGGGCGACCAACCGGCATGCGACCGACCGGACGGCCCCGGAACGCTCTCTTGGCACTTCGCTCGTCCCCCATACGCAAAACGTGGCCAAGCCAACGGAGTCGATGTGATTTATATTCTCCAATGATGTTGGGGAAAGATAGAATTCACCCAATTCATTCCAAACAAAGAGGGAGATCTCACCTCACCAGGTCGTTACCAACTGGACCACATACCTGACTGGCCTTTCGGCCGACTGTCAATGTCGCATAGTCATATAATTATGCTACTTCGTACCTAAGCGCGATTCAAGATTCAATACTTGTATGGGAGTAGCGCCATATAGTAGTATTATTAACTAGACATATCTTAATGGTGGCGATATTGGTTATCAGTAGCCATACATGTCGGTACATATGTATGTAAATTGTGAATATACCTACACGTTTCTATGTTTGTTCACACCTAACATGCTGCCGTGCAAAAAACTTGCCAATTTTTTTATTAGTTATCTAATAAGTACAGTATAGGTACTTACCTACTTAGGGATAGTGGTCAACTCTGGTGATGAAGTTTTTAGACCGCCTTAATATGCATTTACATGATGCGATCGGATGATTATCGTAACGCAATTTCGCTCAGTTAATAATGAAACTAGCGGTTGCCAATACACTTTTGCTCTCACTCGACGATCTATCAAGAATGACTAAACAAGCTACCACAAGCGCTTCATCTGTACTATAATCTATACTTTTAATATAAAGAGGAAAGATTTGTTTGTTTGTTTGAAATGAATAGGCTCCGAAACTACTGGACCGATTTGTCAAATTCATTCACCAATAAAATCCTACATTATCCCCGATGAACATAGTCTATATTTTATCAAGGAGAAATGAAGTTTTCCCGAGGAACGCGGGTAACACCGCGGCGGACAGCTAGTATAAAATAAATTGAATTAAATTGAATTGAACCTGTAAAACAAACCTTGAAACCGCTCGCAGTAGCACCAAACCAATGAACATAGGTACATCAAAATGTTTTAATTTAAGAAAATACCGCACGATGAGCCTTGTTTCTTCTTGTTCAACAGATTGTGGTCGACTTGTTGAAGCTATGTCAGTAGCAAACTTTGTAAGAAAGCTTTCACGTTCTGTGGTTGAGTTGGGTTTAAGAAAACAATCATCATCATTATTTATACTAATTGTATTTTTGCACCAACAGCTTGTACATTTTAGAGGAATAAGTAATCTGAATTTGAGATTCAGATTTCAGCAAGACATTCAGGATGTATGTGGCCTGTTCTATACAAAAGTCAAAAGTAAAACAAAGCATTATTGCATAACACACAGCGAAAAAGATATACAAGAAAAAGACACTTAACTTATAGCTAGACAACTGGCGGCCTCATCGCTAAAAGCGATCTCTTCCAGGCAACCATTTACATGATAAAAGCATAATAGGCATATACGGAAGGCGGTTTACATAATATAACTTAGGTATAGGTTAATTAGGCATTGCGATAAGCAACATCGCGTAAAGTAAATTTGATAATAAGTAAAAATAAACAGGGTCACGACTCCCCAAGGCGCGGTAGACATTCTCTCAGATCTTTATATTCCAGAATTTCCAGATCCTTTGAAGATGTCTAAGGGATAAGTATTGTTTAGTATTCACTAAATTCCCTCCATTGCGTCTGACTAAGCTATGTATAAATAGCATTATTATTAATACAGCTAGCGCTAGGTTTGCTTAGGTATTTGAGTTATGTCTGGATGCCTAGCTTTAGTTTGTCTTCGTTGATACTGGAAACTTTGATAAAATACTTAATAAGTTAAACCACAATATAACTATACTAACTCTGCAAAGTCTAATTTAACAGAAACAGAATCGGGATTACGATATCCTGCGACTATATTTATACCTAGTATTATTCTTACACTAAGGATATTGAGTTCAGAATATATCTATCTAATCAGCGGATATATTTGGGTAGATGTGGGCTGATTATCAACCCACATCCACCCATCGCTGGTCGATCGCTGTGGAAATCTATGGGGGAGGCCTATAGCAGTGGACGCTGGATGACTGAGATGATGATGATGATGATGATCCACCCACTGCTGAGGCCTGTTCATTTTCACGCCACTGTTTCCAGCAGCCTTATTGGCTAACTTGAAATCCATTTCCAGTTATCCAATTGAGCTCGACCAATCACATATCACGAAAATGACAAAACACATAATTTTTTGTGTGATTGGTTGACCTCAATTGGGATGATAACTGGAAATGGATTTCAAGTTAGACAATAAGGCTGCTGTGCCAGTCGAACCCAATGTTTTTCCACCGCCTTTACAACGTCATCAGATCTGGCTGGTGGTCTGAAATGCTTTCTGAAAATTGAACAATAGGGCATTTGAAACCACCTAGTCGTTCCTTGGCAATGCTCCAACTGTGCTAATAAGATGCTATTGATGATGTTGTGGGTAGATCTATAAATAAACCGCAGCTTATAAAAATATTACCTATATTCATCATCATCTCAGCCCTCTAGCGTCCACTGCTGAACATAGGCCTCCCCCATCGATTTCCACAGCCATCGATCTTGTGCAGCCGGCACCCAAAAGCTCCCAGCAACCTTTACAAGATCGCCTTTCCATCTAGTGGTAGGCCGACCTCTGCTGCGATTTCCGGTGCGTGGCCTCCACTCGAGAACTTTTCTGCCCCAACGGCAGTCAGTTCTACTAGCCTATATTATAGACTTTAAAATGTTGGTATAACGCGAACGATGTAGAGAAGTTTTTTAATATAAAAATCATAAAAATGCTGAGACAAGTAAACAATAAAACCATTTTTCAAACCAGCGGGTATGATGAACGAGCTATCAAAAACAGATAGTGAAGTGTCAATCATGGTAGAGCCTCGTTAGCACTAGGTTTGCATCACCCATTTTTATTGTCTTTGCTGGATAAGGCCAAGGCAGACCTAAGAAAAGATGGATTGTGTGAAAGAAGGTGAGAAAGGCGTGGAAACGGAGAGGATGAGTAAGAGGAGAATGGCGCAAGAGAACATGTTGTGCCGACCCCGCATGAGCGGGATAAGGGCAGGCCAATGATGATGGATAAGGCTGATTAAGATGAGAGGATGAGCTACAAGCCTATTCCATCTCGAAAGTCCCAGCTGCTACAGCGTCCCGTTCAGTGTCGGCATAAGTCCTCCGGATGATGTTTAAATCATCTATTATGTACCTACTTATAATTTAGATATGTAAAGGTATGTATGTTTATTTAAGTTTTTATCTCAAAAGTCTTTCCTGTAGGCCAGGCTGATTAAGCTGAGAGGATGGTTTAGGTGCTGGGCAAGCCTATTCCATCTCAAACAATGTCCCAGCACTACATCGTCCCGTTGAATGTAGGCATGGATTGCCTGCTGACGATGTATAAATCATCTATTAAAGATTTTAAAGGCCTAAGTACTCAAAAGACAATCATTTTAAATTAGGTCTACCTTTCTATTGGATTATTTAATTCAAAATAAATCAAAAAAGCTAAGTTTTAGTGGGTAATGGAACTCAAGTGGAGCTGGGCAGGACACCTGACAAGACGTGGTGACGATAGGTGGTGTAAAAGAATGATAGAATGGTGGCCTAAAACTGGCAAGAGAAGCGTCGGACGTCCGGCAGCGAGATGGGCGGACGATATTATTAACGTCGAAGGCCGACAGTGGATCAGGCTGGCACAGGACCGGGAAGAATGGCAAAAGCAGAGGGAGGCCTAACCCAGCAGTGGGTGAAGTCAGGCCGCGGATGATGATGATGAGGATAAGTGGGATGCATTTTTTTTAAATAGTTCAGCATTTCGTTTGACTACAGTGAGTAATGAAGCATGCATATTTATTTTACGAAACGCAAAATCCATTGATGCGGTAACGGATTCGAAGATGCGACCTTCGTATCAAAAGTTGCTAGCTACAACCTCATTCGACCAACTTGGCTCTATCTAGAAGGAACCTACTCTTTACGCTCGAGATCTTTATATTCCTCTTATTAGATCAAAGCACTTTCAAAGTTCTTTTATTATGCGCACTGTAAAAATTTGGAATCAGCTTCATCTGTATTTCCACTTTATGACCCTGTTGTTTTCAAGAAGAGAGTTAATAGGCACCGTCTGGGTAGGCTCGCTCCATCGTAGACCTCATTCTTGCCTATGTTAGTTTCGAGGTCAAGAGCCGACCCATTCATCATAAAAAAAACCTGCGACAGAAAACATAAAACTAGTGCTACATGACAAAGCAATATATTTGCAAATCGAGTATTTCTCCCACATAGAAATGGAGCGTTCGAATTGGTAGAAAGGTTGCTGACCTTGATAGTAGGTACCTTTGACACTAGATGGCGACACAATTCAAATAAGATCGCGCTATTGTTGCGTTCATTATGCTTTTGTATAATTTTACTTATCATACTATTTCCTGATTATTTCAATAAAATATTATTTACTTTCTAAGATTATTTACAACTAGCTGTCCGTCGCGGTGTTACCCACGTTCCCTCGGAAAAACTTCACTTTCTCGGGATAAAATATAGCCTATGTTCATCAGGGATAATGCAGGATTCTAATGGTGAAAGAATTTTTCAAATCGGTCCAGTAAAGTGCTGAAAATCCTTAAAATAATAAACATAAGCCTACACTGAAACGCTACTCAGCTAATCTACTAACATCATCAATACTTCCACAGCTACATGCAAATACATAAATAAATAATCGTGTTTGTTTGTTTCAGATGATTTGACTACAAGATTCATATATCTGGTAAGTTTTTAGTTAATTCATTTCATATAATCTTTTTAACGTATTAAAAACTTAATAATATACCTAGTTATTTACACAAAATTGGTTTTAAAAGTACATGACATACACCCTCATTTCATCATCTCCCTGCCCTTTTCCCACATGTGGGGTCGGCACAACATATGTTCTTCTTCCATTCTCCTCTATCAGCCGTCATCTCAACACTCACTCCTTTCTTACTCATGTCATCCTTCACACAATCCATCCATCTTTTCTTTGGCCTACACTACCTATTTGCACACCCTCATTTGCATTTTCTTATTATACTTAACATTTTAACTGTAATTTAATATATTTACTTACATTAAAATATGCCTCAGGTTAAGCAAAAATGTAAAAATTAAAAACAAAAACACAAGCTAATGGAGGTATTTATGTAAGTACTTTCAAATATTTAAACTTTTCAGCAAACTATTTAAATATTAATAAAATAAAGTGAAACCGCATTTTAAGTTAGATTAAATATCTGAGATGAGATTATAATTACTTATTCAGATAACGAGAAGAGATGAAGACTCGTGGTCGTGCTTGCTTAGTCGTTCTTGATAGATCGTCGAAGTTAAGCAACGTTCGAAACGGTCCGTAAGTGGATGGGTGACCGCCAGTGGCATTTTCATCTGAGCGCTTCCGTGCTTCGGAGGGCACGTTAAATTGTCGGTCCCGGCTATTTAAGTCGTTAAGCCATGACGGAGGCCTTAAGGCGGCCTAAAAACTCCGTCACCAGAGTTGGCCACTGACTCATACGAACTTACTTTTTTTTTTTACTTAGATAACGAGAATTTTTACCCGGCAACCCTTCCCCGGTACGATTACCAATCAAAGTTTTAATAACCAAAGTGTCAAAGTTAATTATAAACTTTTACATTAAATAATTGACAGGCAGAGACGAAACTCCGCCAATCTCTATGGCCGCGTACCTTTCATTATCAATTATAGTTCATTACTTATACATTAGTTAATTTACCTTTCTCATAAACGAGCTTGTTTGAATAATGTATGTAATGAGATGAGAGTTAATGATATTGTCAGGATCTGCCTACTTCTACCGGAAAGAGGCAAGATTTTACCCTTTTTGATCACAATGCTTACGCCGCTAAAAGACTTAGGCCCGTATTAATAATCGTTACTCAATCACGTACTCAAGTGCGATATCATTTGATATGCCATTATGACGTCATCAGCATCTCAAGATTATTGCTAATTAATAGACACATAAATACAGTATCTCAGTACTCAAGATCAGCTCCTCACCTAGCGTACTTGAGAGCAGTTACTCTGAGTCGAGAGCTTGATCTTGTGAACGATAATGTCAAATTGACCGAAGTTTTGAATGAGATCTGTCGCATTTCGTTGTTACTATGGTTACTATATAAACAACATTGACTCTTGAACATACATGGATAGTTTTTTAGTCCCAAAAAGGTATGTCGGTACTTTTTTTCCATACTTAAAGTATTTACCCAGTTTTAATCAACTTATATAACTCCTTTAAAAAAAGATATAAATTATGTTTTTCAATGCAGTATCTTTTCGAATGTTGTCAATTTTGTCCAATTTGGAAAATTCTTTTTTTGGGTACTTTACAGGTGATTCCATATAAATTGTATGTATTCTTTAGGGATTGGTACTTTTCCAGCAAAATTAAAAAAATATCATATTGAAGTCGGTTCTCTTTTTAGTTTTTAATTATTTGCTTGCATAGTACCTAGGTGCTCTTCTATAAGAGATTCGGATCTATAAAACATTAGTAAATGCATCTATATATATTTAATGTTGTTCGTAACTTTCCCGGTAATCCGTTCCGATTACGCAATCTGACTAATTATTAGCACGAGTGGATAATTTAAATATTCATTATCATCATCAGTGAACAGTGAACAGTAGACCTATTTTATCCAGTTACGCTCAACACCAACTGACATAACTGTATTCTACATTTACTTAGGCATACACTTTTTTGATCTTTGTTGCCGAAAATCATTTACTAATGCCAGGAACTCACGTGCCGCGAAACTTGACATAAAATGTATGCAGTTTTGGTAATTAATGCCCTTAGACGCCGGTGGAGCCTAAGGTGCATTTACACGGTGCGATACGATTTAGCATCGCACGTCAATTTTTCCGTGTGAACGCTCGTCGTATGCGATTTTGCTAAGACAAATCGCATACGATGAGCGTTCACACGGGAAAAATGGGCGTGCGATGCTAAATCGTATCGCACCGTGTAAATGCACCTTAAGCGTTATCTGTCGATTTGATTTCTTTTTCTTATTTCTATTTTTATGGATGGCTTATTGATTCCCTGAGTCACGCCATGTGTAGAGTCGAACATTGAAGTCGGTTTTTCTTTTAGTTTTAAAACGTAATTATCCTGTGTGGGAACCCACGAACTCCACGGAGCCCGAGCTACAAGCTTTGAGACCAGTCCAGTTAGTACCTTATTATTATAGGTACCTACATGAACACACCACTCAATCCCTCTAATTATAGGTACTTAGGTGCTTATGCAATTCCACTAATTAGAACAACGCTTACGGGAATTCGAGCCGAGCATACATGATTAACCTTTCTTAAAAAACGGCGACCGTAAGATAACTGCTTTACCTAATTACTTATATGAGTAACTAGCTGTCCGTCGCGGTGTTACCCGCGTTCCCTCGGGAAAACTTTACTTTCCCGGGATAAAATATAGCCTATGTTCATCAGGGATAATGTAGGATTCTAACAAACAAACAAATATTTCCTCTTTATTATATTAGTATAGATATTGCTTTTGGATCGTGAGGAAACCAGTTAGTTTTATGGAGCGATGGGCTGTCACATGATGAGGCTGATTACAGTCTGTCACATATTGACTGCTAACTTCTTCAAAATGTGGGTCTAATGTTTTGTTTTAGGCGTGTCTCTGGCTTAGGCGTATAATGAAGGAATACGAGATTGGGGATCATGTCGTGGTCAGATTATTTTCCTCAAAAATAGTTTTTAGGCGAATGGTTTGTCTAATGTCTACGAGTATATCAAACTCTACTTACTTTGGGGTTGATGACGTTATAATTCAAAGTAGTATTATTTATGTGCGCAATATGACGGCAGAACGTTTTAGAAACCGTCTCTTCATAGAATATCTATAATAATATAGACACTTGTAGCTAATCAACAGTGATTTAATGCTTGCCTGGATAACACATACCTAATCGACCATCGAAACTAATTAGGGTATAGGAGAACGCATTTAACATAATGAGCCATGGGTATATTGGATGTAATCTCCGTGTTTTAATAAATATGATAGAATTTATGCATACAGTTCTTGCTATAAAAAAAATATGTTTCGTGTCCATGTTTTGCCGCTCATTGGTTATTTCGATTTACTTTTGTTTGTTGCCCTAATTCTTCACGGTATTGGTCGCGAAAGAACAGGAGTAAAATTTGTTTTAAGACTAAGTGGAAAGTAGATTCTAAGTGATCCCTGCGGTCCTACTGAATAAATTTTTGACTTTTGACTCAAAACTCTTGCACTTTCTTCATAATAATGCGCAGACGAAGTCGCGCGGGTCAGCTAGTAAATTAGTACAATTTTGTTTGACTGGCTGTCCGTCGCAGTGTTACCCGCGTTCCTTCGGGAAAACATCCTAACATCCTAACAAACATAAAATATAGCATATGTTCATCAGACCATCCTCTCAGCTTAATCTGCAAATATTTACACTCATATAAAATACAAATTCATCTCATCTTCATTCAAACCATGTCCAATACAAAATGATCGCTATAAAACACAGGTGAAAACCGACAATAAACTTACAAAGGGTTTACAACCCGCATAACAGGTAAATCCCTGTCGTTAAGGTTCAAATTCCCTCGCCCTAGACGTCTAGACCAGTTTATGATAGTTTCAAAACATGGGAGCATATAGATTGGATAGTTAAAGTTTTTACACTTAGATTGGTGGAAATGTCTTTTGGGAACATCATTTCACGCCAATCTTCTCATTTTATGAATAGAGTCAACGATGCGTTCAAGGGTAGGTAGGGGTAGACTGGGTACGGTTGTGCCAATTTTCATTTGATCGACCATAATTCCGTAATTATTCTAGTTAGCTGGGAGCAACATGACTTTAAGACCCCTCGCAGACTACAAACTGTCTATCGGCCGATAGTTGAGACGGGCTATACTTCTCCATACTAATTACGACCCAAGTATATTCCGTCTCAATTATCGGCCGATAGAAAGTCTGCAGTCTGCGAGAAGGCTAAATCCGTTGAGCTGTAGAGTGCGTTTCATCAAATAGTTCCTATGCCGTCATGTTGGCAGTAGAATGTTTTAGGCATAATTTCCTCAAGAAATTCCAATAAAACCTTGAAAACCCTAGAGATACGTCTACAAAGATGTCTACAAAGACGTATCTCTAGGTTTTTCAAGGTTTTATTGGAATTTCTTGAGGAAATTATGCCTAAAACATTCTACTGCCAACATGACGGCATAGGAACTACCTATTTGATGAAACGCACTCTAGCGTGATCGAGCGTTTGTAAGTCAAATAAAATATTGACGACCTCTTTAGTCAATCTCAAGGCACAATATACCTACTTAGAAATTCCCTTTAGTTTATTTTGCACTCGCCTTTTCCTGAAATCACAATTGCAAACGCTATGCAAATTCAAACATTCAAATGAAGAATTCTTTATTCTTAAATTGAATTCAGAAAAGGAATTGTTTAGCGGACAAATTACAGAGTTCCCTTTGTTGTAAAGAAACACCTATTAGAAAAATCCGGCCAAGTGCGAGTCGGACACGCGCACGAAGGGTTCCGTACCATCTATACTAATACTAATAATATTATAAAGAGGAAAGTTTTGTTTGTTTGAAATGAATAGGCTCCGAAACTACTGGATCGATTAGAAAAATTCTTTGACCAATAGAATCTTACATTATCCCCGATGAACATAGGCTATATTTTATCCCGGGGAAGTGAAGTTTTCCCGAGGGATCGCGGGTAACACCGCGGCGGACAGCTAGTTATCTATAAAAATGCCAAAAAAACAACGGGAGTAGATATTTATTTCAATCGATTTTTTTAGTAGACAAGTATTTGTTGTTATAGCGGCAACAGAAATACCTACATCATCCTGTGGAAATTCAACTATTAATCACGGTTCATGACTTTCAGCCTGGTGACAGACAGACAAACGGACAGCGGAGTATTAGTAATAGGGTCCCGTTTTACCCTTTGTGTACGGAACCCTAAAAAGCGTCGATCTAGCTAATGCAATCTTGTATTTTGATACGAACTCGAATTGACCAATCACAATGCTTAAAATCTCCACTCAGAGTCTGTGATTGGTCAATTCTTGACTTTGACATGATCCACGTCACACTGCTCAGGTCTGTCATGTCTAGCCTAGTAAAGAAACCACTGAACGAAGTTCTATTGCATCTTGGAGTGATCTTGGGAAAGAATAAGGTAAGGAATCAAGGAACTTATGTGCCTGCCAATTTTCGTCAAACAGGTTGAAAAATGCGAGTTTTCAAAATTCATGAACATGTGGGCCAAGAGTAACGATATGTTTCATAAAATCTTGGAGTAGAGAAAATTTCTTAATTACCTACTATTGTACAAAATCATGACATACATAACCTCGACTCTAACTTGCTAAGAAACACTGTAATTCTCTGTAAGTAATGCAAAAAATCTTATATAAATTGGGAAGATATTATCGAGCCGTGTTGGCCAAATGGGGTTGTACCTCGACTTTAAATCCGAAGGTCGTGGGATTGAATCCCGGCCGTGAATCAATGGATTTTGCATTTCGTAAAAATTATATGCGCTTTAACACGTGCTCTAAACGGTGAAGGAAAACATCGTGAGGAAACCAGTAAGTATTCTTATAGGCGGCGATGGGCTTGCAACCTGTCACGTATGGAATACTAACTTCTGCAAGATGTATCAAACATGTATTTGGACATGCCTCTGACTACTCCCTTAGACTTCTTCAAAGGATTTGGAATACATAAAAGATCTGAGAGAATGTCTACCGCGCCTTGGGGATACAGTCGTGACCCTGTTTACGTTTTTTACGTTTTTAGATATTATCGTACATTATACCAGTCCTACGTGTTCGTTACTCCGTTATTTTTTTTATATTTTGTATAATTTGTGTTGTTATTAAGCCACACATTCATAGCAGGACTGAATCGTAAAGAAACATGAAAATATCAACGCACGAATAAGGTGCAATTTCTACTTATCTGGCGTCTAGCGTCGGGCATCTTCCTATTCCATTCAAATGTCGTACTAAATTCATGGAAATAAAGCACAAATTAGGACACACGGTATGTCGTTGATCGGACGTAATATCGGTGTCATACCGGCAACTTTAGGCAACTAAAGCGGACGAATCAATTAAGAAATTTTTGTAAAATGTAATTGTAATTCTTGCTTTTTGTATAACATCTTCCTCCTCCTTGCGTCTTTTTCCCAATGCACCATCACGAAAGGTCTTCACCCATCACGAAAGTATCTTTTCTCGGACGATGTTCCGCCATCTATTCCGGTTCTCAGCCACATGCACAGCTTCCGGTATGCTGAGATCGAGTGTGCTGCGGATCTGGTCTGACCAATGCATCGGGCTTCTACCTCTTGGTCGCTTTCCCTCGACTTTACCCGTGACGATGAGTTTCTGGAGATTGTCTCCGGGTTTGCGGGCTATATGGCCAAAAAACTCAAGGATCCTGTGAAGGCACACGGATGATAGGCGTGGCTTTTTATCCAACTTGAGTTCCTTGAGTATAACATCTTATTGTGGACCTTATCTCTTTATGCGGGGTCGCCACAACATGATTCTCTCTTTCATTTCCCTCACCACTCGTCATTTGATAACTTACTCCTTCAACATATACGTTTTCACACAGTCCATAGGCCTACCGGTATCCATCCACATTCATACGATTTACAGAAGTAAATATTATCTAGATTAAAATAACACTGAATCTAAGTTAAATATTTCACAGAGCATATTAAATTTTACATTCAAATGTATTCATTATGAAAAACCACCAAAATAACTATTCAAGAAACCGAGCAAAGTTTTTCCGAGCGTTTTATCCTGTTGTTATTTTCTTTATGCTTTTTAAGCTCTTACCACTTACGTTACCTAGTCTAGATGAATGTTAATATAGATTAGAAAACAGCAACTAGGTATCTATTCAGTCGGTCATGTGCTGTCATGGCGTATCATAGCACAAACTCTGCTTACTTTTATAATAATAATAATAATGCTGGACTGGACACAGCATCATCTAGCCCCAAAGTAAGCAGAGCTTGTGTTAGGGGTACTAAGATGACTGATATACTACTTATATACTTTTTGTTTGTAAATACATACATATTATACATAGAAACACCCAGACCCGACAGACAGACTTTGGGGCGAGATGAGTGAAATGTCCATCACTATTTTACTATTGCCTAAAGTTGCTCGTATGTGAGCACTTTATACCAGCATTATCCTTCTAGATAGGCATTTATTTGAAGCCATTCCCTTTCATAGCAGGAAATTATGAAAACTCCCTTTTTGTGGGCCATGAATAAAACATCGTCGTATAAATGTTATGTGATTTTTATTGCGTCAATAGTAACAGACATTGTTGAAGGTTTTGATTTTTCTACACAGCAACAACATAAAATAAAGAAACTCCTAAAAAAACATAAATAAACTCCTAATTTCTTACATATTTGATTCTGAATAAACTGGTCATGTGTCTAATTTTTTTACAATTGGCCGAAATTTATTCAGAGTCAGTATTTGTTTATTGTCGATGGATATTGTCGATAGTATCAGATCCGCTTTGGCTTTGGCTTTTGGCCGCATCTTTCTAAAAAGAACCGTGTGTAGAGGGAGGTTATAATTACAAGAACAATAAAACGCCGAAAGTTCAATTAAAAATCATCTTTTATTTTATAATCATTACAGTCAGAGGTATGCATGCATTATTATTAGTATGGTAGGCATTTTCTTAGTGTTTAGACTTTCACTAAGAAAATGCCTACCATACTAAAACCATACCTTGTGGATACCGTCACGATCCTGGGACTGTATTCGCGTTCCTTTTTTCT
Organism: Epirrhoe alternata; assembly: GCA_963565295.1. NCBI lineage: Eukaryota > Metazoa > Arthropoda > Insecta > Lepidoptera > Geometridae > Epirrhoe > Epirrhoe alternata. The sequence goes on from OY751401.1 coordinate 2,828,231, forward strand.
TACGTTTGATGAATATTCGGATGCACGATTTCTGATTTCAAGAATGGCCAATTTTTCAAACGTTAAAACGCGGTCCTAACCTAGGACCAAATATTCCAAACCGAAAAATTGGCCTTTGAAATCAGAAATCGTTGTTTGGAAGCATCCGAATATTCATCAAATACGAAAGAAAAAAGGAAGACTGTACCACTGAATTTCCAACTAACCATCAATCCCTAGTCGGCGTTAAATATTTTAGCTCTTGTGTACGTTAAATTACTAGAAATCCATTAGAATAATTGTTTCTGACAGCTGTGCTTATTTCAAGATTTATTTTGGGTCTATCAATAAATAAACGGATTCCAGCCGCCTGCCAATTTCTGATTCCGAAATATCATTTTAAAGCTATTAGCGGTGACTGCTGAGATGCCAAAAATAGGATCGAATCAAGATATCTCAAAGCTTAGTTGACAATCAATTCAATTCGTTCGACTACGTTTGTATGGAGAAAGAGCCGGTACCCTTTCCTCTTAAAGCCTCCGTCATAGCTTAGCGACTTAAAAGCTAGGTGACCGCCCAGCGGCATTATCAACTGAGCGCTTCAGTGCTTCGGAGGGCACGTAAAATAGTCGGTCCCGGCTTATAAGTTCTTAAGCCGTGACGAAGGCCTGATAACTCCGTCACCAGAGTTGGCCACTGACTCATACGAACTTACTTTTTTTACCCCTTATATTCCTGTAATAAGTCTTTTATATTTCCATCCCGTCCTCTAAAAGTTAGTTCATCACATCCCATAAAAACCAGCAAATAAAGCTAAACATGTTCCTTTATAAGCAAATACAATGTCGGGGTCAGTTTTATGTGTCGTAATTTTTATGACGAACTCGGCACTCGTAAAAGGTAATGCCTCCGTGACAGACTGCCAGATGATTTTGGTAGAGTTAAATGTACTACAGTAGTGCAGTCAACTACATAGGTAAGTTCATGAGCAATTGGTGACTTAAAAGCTTCATTTTCATCATGATTATGGGAAATGCACAATGGGCCATGGAGCGCCATGCTCGGTATCACACTCCTCGACAGAATCCGGAACACGGAAATTCGTCGACGGACAAAAGTGTTCGATATAGGGGACCGTGTTGTGGACCTCAAATGGAATTGGGCAGGACACCTGGCTAGACGTGGTGATGGTTGCTGGAGTAAAACCTTGACGGAGTGGCCAAGAGGATGCAGTAGAAAACAGGGTCGACCAAAAGCGCGTTGGGTCGATGACATTGCGAAGTCGAGGGCAAAACCTGTCAAGGACGCACAGGACGGAAAAGTCTGGCAAAAGCGAAAGGAGGCCTATACATTCAATATAAGCTAAAGCTTAGTTCCAATATAAGTTGGCAACAGTACGTAAACGTACAGTCAGCAACGAAAGTCGATAAACATTTTGATAATTCACAATTAGGTATTTCTACGATCCGGAAACCAAAATTTTGACAAATATTTGAAGATTAAGTCTCAGTCCATACTAATTTCCTTGACACAGTTAGATAGATAGATAGATAATTCTTTATTGTATACACAAACACACAGCAAAGAAGATATAAGAAAAAAATACACTTTAGGTAGACAACTGGCGGCCTTATCGCTGAAAGCGATCTCTTCCAAGCAACCAATTAGGTGAGAAAAGCATTATAGGCATAAATGGAAGGCGGTTTGCATAATATAACTTTAGGTTTAGTTAGTGTGAGTGTGAGGTAGCTGAATACTGGTCTAAAATATGAGTAACATTGACTCGAAATGAATGAATGAATGAGCCACTGTTTATTTTTACTTATCGATAGGAAAAGGCGTTTTAAAAACTCATACTGTTAATCGTTGATGACTGTACCTACCTATAAAATAATATATCGTTCTCTCAAAGAATGGCACATCTACTTTCATTCCCTCTTTGTCCGACCTGCACTCGTGAGGATTTTTGGGCTCTCTACATTATTTGGCGAAGATAGACGAATGCCAACGGTAACGAACGTGTAGAGGGCTTCATCGCCTGTATTTGCCTGTTACCTTCTATCCAAATAATAGTTCGGCGAATGTGTAGAGAGGTCACGGATAGGGGCGTAAGAGTCGCCGATTATGGGCTAAAAAAATTTAAGGTCAAGCCATTGACACGATAGGAGAAGAAGGACGATAAACCTACTTAGCTAAGCACCGTTCAGCACAGTGAAACAGGTGACCAGCCTATAAAAATACAACTGATTTCCCTTGCTGCGAAACTTCTTAACGAGATTTCCAAGTTAATTCCATTTTAATAAGTTAATTACAAGGTTTGTTGAGTTGGATGAGTCTGAAAGAAATTATACTTATGAAGACTTTTTGCTTTGCTGATGATACGTTAGTCCGTCGAGTGTGAACGGTCGAGTGTTTTTCTATACATTTGTCAGTTCTGGCGTTCCGCGACCGATAATCCGCGACGGATCTTCCGTCAGATGTGAATCGACCCTTAAGCAGTCTTGATCCTTGCTATAACTTCTTGATACTTAGATAAAGTTTAATTTCTATCATATGCTTTTTGTTTACTCTTTAAATATTCCTTTCATATTTTTCAGACACTTGAATAAACACACAAAAGTTAAGGAGAGGACAAACAGACAGACAAAAATATATTTTTTGCCAATCTCGAAACTGTAACTTCGTTCGCTGCGCTCGCTCGGTCAATTATGCATAGAGAACACCTAGATATGCCGATCATACAACAATTTGTCCCGTGGCAGGAATCGAACCCATAACCTTCTGCGACGCAGGCGGGCCTTCGCCCTCTAATTTGACTACGAATATTCTTAGTCACCGTGACCTTGGAGCACAGGGAGAGGAAGTTAATGGGGTTCTTTGCCTAGCAGTGGGACACGTTAAAAAAACATGATAGAGGTTTCCTGCCAAAAAAAAATATGTGCAAAAAGTTACTGTCCTGAGATTTGAACTCGCGGTTGTCTCAGTCAGAGGCGGTGCTCAGTCGCTTTGACCATTCTGATGATACAATGTGACAAAATTAAGGTTTATTGAGATGGTGTCGGTAACAGTCACGTGACTCACGATGCGAGTTTGATGGTTTTTCCCCGTCTCAAAAATTCCCAACGCGCCTAAAGAAGTTTTCGCTTCAAAATCGTATGATATGAGAATTAAGAAACGTAGGCTACGGATGATGATGCTGATTTTAATATGAGTAGGTTGCGTCTCTATTTGTATATATGCTATTCCAGGTCATTATCTACGCCTACTCCAAGTTTCAGCCAAATCGATTCACTGGTTTAGGCGTGATTGTTACACAAACATACAAACATACTCACAAACTTTCAGATTTATTATATTATATTAGGATTTGTCGTTGTCTTACGTAATTCGAACCTACGCCGTTCGTATAAAGACGCCTACTAAGCCAACGTAGTTATGTAGGTAGTAAGATCAAAGACTATGTAGTGATTAATCCGCGAGTAAACTAATTATATCCAACGATGTGAGGAAATAACCCGCTTTGAAGATTTGTAACTTCATAACGTGCGAGAGCAATTTGTGGAAATATTGATAGTTATACAGGGTTATTCGTAAAACACCGGTAACGTACCTATTACTATAACGGACTGTATTACTATCATCATAAACAACAACTTTTGTTCTATGACTTTTAACAAAACATAATAGGTACTGTTAACAAAAAAAAAAAACTAAGTAGCGTCGGGCGCTGGCGCCGTCCTATTACATTCAAATTCAAACTAAATGCATGGGAATAAAGCACAAATTAGGGAACAAGGTATGTCGTTGATCGGACGTCCGATTGTCCGCGCCAGACGCCATCCAGTAATCCAGATCGTCGAAATGAAGCAGCGTTCAGTGTGGTCAGAAAAGTGGTTGGGTGACCGCTAATAGCATTATAAACTGAACGTTTCCGTGCTTCGGAGGGCACGTTAAATTGTCGATTCAGGCTTCTGAGTCGTTAAGCTATAACGGAGGCCTAGAGGCGGTCTAAAAGCTCCGTCACTACCTATCAATCGGCCACCATCTCGTATCTACTAACGTAATAAGTGTTGGACTACCACACCAACCTACCCCAACAAAATACCACGGAAAAGAGGCAAAATTTTACCTTACGATGCAAATTTTATGTATTTATAAAATTACGTTGAAAAGCAATCGACTGATAACTTGTAGTAACCAATTTAATAAAATTGCTGTACCGATTATTGAGTTCCAATAATTGGGTTCATTTGATACAGGAATGTAATTAGGACTTAATTAAACAAATATGGTGGAAACTGTTACACAGGGAAAGAGCTTTTTAAATTAAAAATCTCTGATTACCCTTCTGCATAATGCATGTGCTAATTAAAAATGTGTATTGTATCTCTGACTACCCTCTTAGACTTCAAAGGAGTGACTTAATCTTAAGAGAATGTCTACCGTGCTTAGACTGAAGCATTGTTCTTGTCTTAAAATGAATAGAATAGAATATTTTTTATTTGAGAAATGCTTGGGGTAATTATAATCTGTAATACGAGCTTTAGTTATTCATCAAAATTACAACACCCTTATTTTTATGTTTGCTGGGGACCAAAAATCTGAACTTATATCATCTTATATTTCAGTTTTGGATTGTCCAGTGCATCAATAGAGCCTCTACACTTACAATCCCTTCACCACACTGGTTCGAACGAAGTAGTGATACGCCAAAAGCAAGTTTTAGATTGAATTCTATTAAAAAACTTACTAGCATTTAAGTAGTAACTGAGTCCATCTCAGTCTCCTTACAAACCAATATGTGTTATCAAACTGATTTGCGACAGCCATTCATTAGGACAGCACTCGTAATTACTACCTTATTCTCATTACCACAAAGTACAGAATCCCGCGAAACGAGCAAATTTTCATTCCAATTAAAATTACGCGGTCGGCGATAAGAATTTTATGTTGTAGTTGGAATCTTTTGTTTTAAATAAAAGGTTTTAATCTTCTAATGGAATCTATGGGGTCGCTATTTTCTAGGGCTCTAGGCTATCCACGGATCAGCTAGTGTTATCTATACGACTCGTGATCTTTTGTGAAACTGTGTTTACGAGTAAGTGGAGAACTGTAGCGCTCGTGATCGTGCTTGCTTAGTCGTTCTTGATAGATCGTCGAAGTTAAGCAACGTTCGAAACGGTCTGTAAGTGGATGGGTGACCGCCAGTGGCATTTTCATCTGAGCACTTCCGTGCTTCGGAGGGCACGTTAAATTGTCGGTCCCGGCTATTTAAGTCGTTAAGCCATGACGGAGGCCTTAAGGCGGCCTAAAAACTCCGTCAACAGAGTTGGCCACTGACTCATACGAACTTACTTTTTTAGTGGAGAACTCAGATGACGGAGTTTTTAGGCCTCGTGAAAGCTCCGTCATGGCTAACGAAATGACAGCCGATACTGAAATTATCGAGCCCCCCGTAGCATACCTTGAAGTGCAGCTAGTGTAACATATTTTAAGAGCACTTATACCGCTCCTGACTCAGATCACCTTGAAAAGATTCAATTTATTTGCTGACAAAGATTCTATAAGTAGCTGTTTACCCGACCCGTAAATTCTTGGAAAGGACATAATTAAACTATCACGTTAATCCGGTCATACCTATCCGGGTTTTATAGTTAACTACACGATTTTCAATTACATTTTCTACTAGCACTTGGACTGCAAATGATCTGGAATACAGAACAAAAGATTAGAGGGAAGGTCTACGTAATTGTCGCCTAGGGATACAATAGTGGTCATGTTAGTTTTTTTTTCATTGGTAATATTTTTCCACCAGTTTACAAACCCTAGAAAAAAGTTGACTGGCCTGTCTGATCAGTTTACTCTACCTACTTGCTTACTGTAGATAGGTACTTGCCACTCTCCTTGAGCAAAGTAAACCATCTTTTACAATATCACGACAGTGTTGTATCTCACGAAGGCGGGTCGGTTTTTAATGTGACAAAAAAGTAGGTATTAAGTTTAACAGAATTACACCCTTTGCACCTAGTAATAAAGTCACAAATCCTTAAAACATTATCATAAACTTACGATCATTCATCACGAAAAACGTCAAAATGCTAAAGAAAATAACATTTCGAGCTGTTATTTAACGAGGACGGCTTTGCTGCGCTGACATTATATTGTTGATCGAAGGCGTAGATGCACAATGCACATGCATGTTGTTTCTGTGTGCGTAAGCTGGGGAACACTCCATAAACGAATAAGCGCTCAGTATCGCTTACGCACACAGAAACAAATAATGCAACAACTAATAATAATCAACTCAACAATGTCCCTAATAATATAAAACATCGTATCGTATAGTTTGAAAATGGTTCGAAGCATAATAATCTTATCGAACGAAGAGGTTTTATAAAGCTATTGGTCTACCTATTAATATCGTGACAGTGCGGTTTAGACAACCGCTTAATGTTGCTCTTTGTGCTTACATTTGTTTTGCTAACGTAATTGAGTAGGTATACGAGTACAAACTTTACGAAAAACGAAATCAGGGCTGTATTGGGGTAGACTCTTTCAAACAAAATTGACTGAATTTATTTAAAACTAGCAAACCCAGCGAACTCCGTTTCGCCACCAGATGCCACCAGATTTTTCCTGAATTTTCTTTGCTATAAACCTCACGGAGCCCGAGACCTTTCCAACGAATGCAAAACCGTGGAAATCGGTTCGTGCGTTCTGGAGTTATAGCGTCAGGAAGGAAAACCCGACTTATTTTTATTTAAGATTACCAATTTTAGGTAAGTATTTGAATATTAATATGTTCTCGGACTCTATGAGGTAACCGAAGGCACGTCCAAATGCCATTATTTTGGCAACAAAAACTTTTTTTTTGAAAGGTGATCCCATATAAATCTCTCCTCGACCTCTGTAGCGCAGTGGGCGAAGGCCCGCCTGCGACGCAAAAGGTTGCGGGTTCGATCCCCGCAGCGTGACCAACGTTTGTATGATCTACAAATATTTGTCTCGGGTCTGGGTGTTACTATATACAATACTAGCTGCGCTCCCGCGGTGTAACCCGCGGTCCCTCGGGATTTTTTCGGGATAAAAAGTAGCCTATGTCCTTCCCTGGGATACATCCTCTATCCATGCCAATTTTCAGCCCAATCTGTTCAGTGGTTTGGGCGTGAAAAGGTAACAAACAGACAGACAGACAGACAGACAGATAGACAGACAGACAGACAGAGTTACTTTCACATTTATAATATTAGTATGGATGTATGTATTTACAAACAAAAAAGTATATAAGTAGTACCTACCTATAACAGTCATCTTAGTACCCATAAGCTCTTCTTACTTTTGGGCTAGATGATGCTGTGTGAAAAGTCCAGCATTATTTATTTATACATTTTATTCCTGAGGGATCCTGAGGGGGGAAACTCATCCTCACTTGACACCATATAAGAGTCAAAAGTTGAAGTTGTAACCTAAACAAATACTAAACTACGTTCCATAGATATGAATTAAACAAATAAATAATGCTGGACATTTCACACAGCATCATCTAGCCCCAAACTAAGCAAAGCTTGTATGGGAACCAGATAACAAGTAAATTAATGTAGTTTTTGATAAATCTCTTCTAGTCCATTTGGCTAAATAAGCTACTCTATCACATCATGGCGGCAACCTTCTAGCTAAACGGTTTGCGCGGGAAATTGCCTGCGGCATTCGTTTTGGCGCTAAAATGACCCATCTTGAGTTTAATGATGCAGATTAAAGCGCGTGACTAACTTGTAAGTCCTTTGCATACATTTAACGTTTTTGAATCTACACTGATATTATTAAGAGGACAGCTACCACAAATATTGAAATCGGCAAACAAACAAACAATATTTTACAGTATAATGATATTTTAGAACATAATAATAAATTTATTATGCCCTTTGGGAAAGAGGCGTGACTTTATGTATGTATGTAACGTAAAACGTAAACAGGGTCACGACTGTATCCCCAAGGCGCGGTAGACATTCTCTCAGATCTTTATATTCCAGATCCTTTGAAGATGTCTAAGGGGGTAGTCAGAGGCATGTACAAATACATATTTGATACATGCCCACCTCTTGCAGAAGTTAGTATTCCATACGTGACAGGTTGCAAGCCCATCGCCGCCTATAAGAATACTAACTGGTTTCCTCACGATGTTTTCCTTCACCGTTCAGAGCTCGTGTTCAAGCGCATATAAATTTTACGAAACGCAAAATCCATTGATGCACGGCCGAGATTCGATCCCACGACCTGTATGTATGTATGTATGTATAATACATTGTGAGCCTCGATTTTTGCAGAGGTGGATTATTTTTGCGGTACCTGTAAAGTTTGTATGAGACAATCTCTGAAACTAATCCAATATGAAAATTCTCAAAAGATTTTTAGGAGGAACATATGAATATCCCTTCAAAACAGGATTATTCTTTAATCGGTTGTATTTAAAATGATAGAGATAAAATTTTGGTGTTTAGAGACGCCATCCAAGGCAACAAAAAAACGTCATGGGGGAAATCTATCCATACTTATATCGACACTATATAATATTATAAAGAGGAAGGATCGTGGTCGTGCTTGCTTAGTCGTTCTTGATAGATCGTCGAAGTTAAGCAACGTTCGAAACGGTCTGTAAGTGGATGGGTGACCGCCAGTGGCATTTTCATCTGAGCGCTTCCATGCTTCGGAGGGCACGTTAAATTGTCGGTCCCGGCTAGTTAAGTCGTTAAGCCATGACGGAGGCCTTAAGGCGGCCTAAAAACTCCGTCACCAGAGTTGGCCACTGACTCATACGAACTTACTTACTTACTTACTTACTAAGAGGAAGGATTTGTTTGTTAATTTGAATTGAATTGAATAGGCTCCGAAACTACTCAACCGATTTGAAAAATTCTTTCACCATTAGAATCTTAATACATTATCCCTGATGAACTATATTTTATCCCGGGAAAGTGAAGTTTTCCCGAGGGACTGCGGGTAACACAGCCTGAAAGAGTCTACGTGAGGAAAGACACGGGCGGGGCGTTAGTTTTGAATAAAGCTCTAAGATTACATCTGGCTTTTCCACCCTTAAGCTCAAAGATACCGTGTCAAAACGCCATTAAGTGCCAATCTTCGCTTTATATCCTACTCATAACATATTAGGTGGATAATGGGGCTTAAGGGCCTCCTTAGATCCCACTTCTGATGTCACGCAATCGCTCAGTTAATCTGAATGAAACGCGCATAGTAGCTTTGTCGTTCTTGATAGATCGTTAAAGTAAAAAAGTAAGTAAGTATTAAGGCGTTATGTTCAGAAAAAACTCGTACAGTCAGAAGTTCATGAAAATTAGATGTTTTGAATCATATATAATCTTCAAAACTCGTAAAACTAACTAAAACTTTTGCTTATATTGGATTCTTTGCCTCACGCCATTATTATTTGTGAAAATAATACACAATTTTACAACAAATCATGAAGAAAATACACATTTTAAACTTTCGCGACTCGAAGACATTTTATTACGGGACTTAATCATGAAAAAAAATGTCATGAAAAATCATGAAGAAAATCTTCTTCTTGTATTGCCTCTCCGACTATAGTCTTTTTCACGCCGGAACGTATGCGTGACACTTCGAGATGATGTCAAAGTCCATCAGATAGTAATGTCCTACCCTACAGTTTAATCGAGACCAGCAAAACCGATTTTTAATTCACCACGATCGATTCATTTTAATCGATTATGAGGTTCATTCATAGACAAAATTACTAAACCAACGATGATTTTTTTACTTATCGATTGTTTCGATTTTCATTTTCGCACTCTCATAGGATACGTTCCATTTTACTCAGTACTGTTATGTGAATTGTAATAGTAGTAAATAACCGAAAATAACATAAAATTACGTTTTTTTTCGCTTAATATGTTTAGAATCATGGTCTGATTGCAACCCCTCAGTTTTCGGTAGTTGTCTTTTTACACCCTGTATAAGTTTTATGGCTCGTTTACGATAATTTATGAAATAATTAAACAGGAAATAGACTTAAACATTTTTTTTGTATGTTTTATCGTTTCATTTTAGTACTTGCTTTTTTGTGTCAGGCATACGTTCCGGCGTGAAAAAGACTATATTCCCGACTATATTCCCGTATTGTTCCCGGTCTTTAGCGAGTCTAAATAGTTCTGCAGCACTCGCTATCCCCGTCCACTCTCTGATGTTCCGCAACCATGATTTCTCCTCCGACCAACATGCCTCTTGCCGAAGAAAATGAAGCTTAAAAATCACCAATTGTTCATAAACATTTGTCACTGGCAGTTGCGATTGGCTTCCCATCTTTACAGTTGAATAGTCGTCTTCTTGTCGTGTCACAAGTTCTTTACGAACTAGTGTGGTGAAAAAAATATGCACTTGAAAAATTTTGTCGAACATTTTTAGGACTTGCCGATTTCCGTACATAGTTTTCGACTCATTGACGCATGACTAGATTCGTATCTATGAGGAAAGAAGCGGTTCTGCTCTACTCACCTGAAAAAGTAAGATATATTACACCTAAGGCAAACCTAAGGCAAAAACAAAAAAATGCTTACAAACAAAAAACAACAGGAATAAATCTAACTAAGATGACATTAACTTTTGTTTTGTTTCTCAACTCTGTAATCTATGGTTGTACGTAAGGAACACCGCAGGGAATCCCCCACTGAAAGTCAGTTGTACCACTTTATATTTACCTACAGTGCCACAAACGTATCCGGACCGGTGGCCAAAAGAGAAACTCACGAATTTTACTGTAAAATTTATTTTTCTGCCAACACCAAATGCGATAACAGCGCCTCTCTCACTAGTTCAGATTTTGTGGCACTATACGTTCCATTTACGTCTTCAAAAAAAGGAGAAGGATCTAGGTACTCTAAGATACATATTTTTATATACTTATCTACAGAAACTAAGCTACTACAATATGTACCTACATAGAATTACAAAATACAATAGAATCAGTCAAGCTATCTAAGGATCGTCGTAAAAACGATCTATAGATAGCTCAACCGATCCAGGTCACTGCCAGTCGGAAGCGTGCCCAAAATACTGGCGGCATTGCCAAAAAAAAATACTTATCTTCACCGATTTCTCCCACAATTTTGTAAACCGATTCGAAAATATTTTTTGGTCTTTTCAAGATTTTCTAAGATTCCTGAGGAATTGATACTTCTCCTATTAAACTTAGAAACCTAGCTTGGAATTTTTTTAGCAATCCAACATTTGAGTCAATTTCTTTTTAGTTTTTAGAACGTAATAATTTTGTTAGTAGCAAAGCTTACGTTCCGTTCCATCCATCTCAGTTTTACGTTCCTTTGTTTCCAACGCTCGCGCTTATCGCGAATAGTTTGGAACTTTAAAAACCAGCTTTGTATACTTGCAGAGTTTATTCACGTTGTATTCCCAAGTTAGGTGCTGATAAAATGTTGAATCGACTTCAAACTTGTTTATGGTGTGCTGTTGAAACGAGAAAGTTAAGTTGGGGCTTGTTCAGAATTTGGTAAATTATTTGAAAGAGAAGTTGCAACCTAAGTGTGTGTAGGTAATATCTGTGGCACAGTGGGCGAAGACTAGCCTGTGCAGAAGGTTACGGGCTCGATACTTGCTCAGGCACAAAAAGATAAACTAAAGATAAAATAAATAAAGAATTTATTCATAAACTTTATTGCACAAAAGGTGCGTGGGCCGGATTAAGGGGTCACTCGAGATGTCTCTCCGGCAACTGGAGTCCAGTAGGACTACTAACTTCAAGTCGTACGCACTCCAGATCCCGGTGAAACATAAGGATGTGTTCCTGGATCCAGATTTCTGGCCAACGGGCATCGTGTACCGTCGCTTTAGGGAGGCAGCGCGAAAGCAAAGTCCCTCTAGTGTAGGTTCAGTTAATAAGTAGGTAATTATTATATTATTTATGTGTACATTATACATAGTTGTTTAACTAAGATATTTATTTATAGCAATAGTCTAAATAATTTTTATTATATTTGTTAATACCGTGTATTTTTATAAAAATCTTTTTACTCGGTCTACCGCGATACAGGCTTGGCCTAGTGCGGGGTCCCTTGTAAATTATTTATGTATGAAATAAATAAATAAAACACTAGTTGAACTTATTTTTTTTTTTAGGTAGGGATGTTACAATTTTAATAAGGGTTACCTATTATACTAACAATGTTTATCTACAAATATTTTTCTCGATTGGAAGTTGAGTAAAAAAAATATTTTAAGTAGGAATTAGCTCTCTATAATTTGGGGCTAGACAGATAGTCTGTCGTGGATTAAAGTGGGATTAAGTAGATGAAAAGAGGCTTTAAATGTACCATGAGCAAGCCCATGAGCAAAAGCTAGTTAACTCGGCCCCATTTGTGAAATAGAAAAAATAAGATTCTCAAGTCTAAAAAAGATATCACGTTTGTTTACGTGCCAATTACGTCTTTCTTTTGTTTTTCAAAGACTTCGTTTCAAATGTGTCTCTTTGTTTTTCAGAGAGTTTTCCTTGAATGAGGCAAGTTTGACGTAAACAATATAAAAGTACTCTCTTTTCTGTTACACATGTGAATAAAATCTTTTTAAAAGTAAGTTGGTATGAGTTATTGACCAACTCTGTGGCGCAGTGGGTGAAAGCCCGCTTGGGACGCAGAAGGTTGCGGGTTCGATCCCCGCCGCGGAATAAATGTTTGTGTGATCTGCAAATATTTATCTCGGGTCTGTGTGTTTCTATGTATAATATGTATGTATTTACAAACAAAAAGTATATAAGTAGTATATCAGATATCTGGTTCCCATAGCACAAGCTTTGCTTAGTTTGGGGCTAGATGATGCTGTGTGAAAAAAAAACTCTGGTGTCGCTCTCAACTCTCTGTCTCTCCGTAATGGCGCGTTTCTTTGGGCCGTATTTAGTGCTATACGGATGGCCCGTACGGATGTAATTGCGTTTAGTAGTGTTAATGGTCGACCGTACGGCCGATCCATACTGCGGAGCTCCGTAAAGGTAGTCCGTACAAGCCATCCGTGCACTACTAAATACGCCCCTACTGTGGCTAGACAATTAATCTTGGCGCCGAGTCTGTTAATAGCAGGGACTGATAACTTAACGTGCCGTCTAAAGCATGGTAGTGCACAGTTGATTGTGCCATTAGCGGTCACCCATCTACATTTTTGGCTGCACAGAACGTTGCTAAAGATGATCAAGAACGACTAGAAGCAAGCTAAAAAGTTTCAAACAAGTTTTAATGAAAAAGTGATTTTCATTAAAGAGTATGAACTAGATAGATACGATCTGAATAATTTGTAAAGCTTATAACTCCATCATACTCCTCCAGCACTCAACGGAAAAGTTGGATAGTATTTTTCATGGAAATAATCGACTGTTCCAGGTTCCTTTTACAAAATCACGAAAATATCCTGACATTTCCAACATGGATGTACTACTTTTTCAATTTATTTTTGCAATAATTGCGTTGTCTGCTGTTCGCAGCAAAATGTGCCAATTTCCAATTTTCAAATTGATCTTTCTCTGATGTTTCCCCCGTTCGTTTTCGGTAGTCATATTTTTACATCCTGTATATTAATTTTTCTGTGACATTATCGAGCCGTGTTGGCCTAGATGCTCTCAATCTGAGGGCCACAACTTCAAATCCCGATTCGTCACATTGGATTTTTCGTTCCGAAAAATGTGTAGGTACCAACTTATATTTTAGTTCTCTCACACGGCAAGAAGAAGAAGAAGTAGGTGATTATCAAAATATCGAAATGAAACATCTTAAGGATCCACAAGTAAATCTTTCAGTAACAGTAGGTATAGTCTGTTTTTTTTGTTATAAAAATCATAGAAGGCAATATTATAGCTGCGAAAAATCGTATGCGATTATCCCTCGGCAAAACTCGCCATTCGAGTCTCGCCTGCGGTTGTTTACATTTTGACAGAAACTCGTAAAAAAGACTACTTTTAGTAGAAAACTTAGATAGCGAGAATCATATTCCGAGAGGCGAGGCTTGAAGCATATGTGTACACTAGGCGACCATATTATTGCCGAGAAGAAATCGCCGCTCGCATGCGAGAAACTCTCCTTGTGTAACAGCCGCTTTACAATTTTCTCATTTCTATTATTAAAACTATTAACTTTATTGTATCAATAAACTCGGCCATAAAAATAAGAACAGTATTATTATCGTAAAAAGCTATTTTTTCATCAATAACTATAAAAATGATTATGATATCAACTTTTATTGGTTAGATAGTCGATATCGATAGAACCAATCTTTGAGGTCTTCCATTTACACGATACCACCAAAACATTTACTGTTGCTCTGTCAACAACCGAAGCAGAGTACATGTCTTTGTCGTCTTGTGTTCAAGAAGCTATGTGGCTAAAACAGTTTCAAGAAAGTTTTTGGCCAGACTTGAAAAATGAATCAATGATCATTTACAGCGATAATCAAAGTTCTATAAAACTTTCAGGTTCAGAGGGTTATCATTCCAGGACTAAGCATATAGATGTGAGACACCACTTCGTACGTGATAAAATTGTTGGAGGAGTCATTGAAGTTAAATACTTACAGACCGATGTAATGGTAGCGGATGCTCTTACCAAAGCAACGCCTCACTCGAAACTGGCTTACTGTTCATCCAAGATGGGTTTAATATATGCTTAAGGGAGGATGTTGAAATAAGCATACATACTCGTTTTATTGTCTATGACATTGTTTGAGTATCTAATATAATATAAACTGTCAGGTACTTGAGCCTCGTCAACGAATACACTAGTAAAAGAATTTTCTATTCTGGTATTTTATTTAATCCGACAGCTATACCTATTTTAAGATGTAATAACTGAACGTAACACAAACAAACATTTTTAGTTAGCTTACTGTGCATGTTGCGTTTACCTGTAATTGGTTTCGCATGTTTTGAGAACACACAAGAGTTCTTGAGTGGAGACCGCGACTCGGCAAACGTAGTGTAGGACGCCCTCCGGCCAGGTGGAGTGACGATCTGCGAAAGGCTGCTGGCAGAAGCTGGATGCGTCGAGCTGAGGACAGGGCGCAATGGCGCTCATTAGGGGAGGCCTATGTCCAGCAGTGGACTGGTGTAGGCTGATGATGATGATGAACACTACTTGAGTACAATTATTTGATAAATAAATAAAAATAAAAATAAAAAGAGCTTTATTCTCCTTACCTATTATTACAATACAAGTACTTAAAACTATCTTAATTAGGTTCAATTGTCCGGTAAGG
Source organism: Epirrhoe alternata (assembly GCA_963565295.1). Taxonomy (NCBI): domain Eukaryota; kingdom Metazoa; phylum Arthropoda; class Insecta; order Lepidoptera; family Geometridae; genus Epirrhoe; species Epirrhoe alternata. Next base: position 2,843,486 of record OY751401.1, read on the forward strand.
ACTGCCTATGGCAGTGAAAGCCTCCTCCAAGCCTTTCCACTGTTTACGGTCTCGTGATATTCTTGGCCACGTATTACCTGCGACACCCACGATGTCGTCACACCATCTTTTCATTGGTCGGCCTCGCCTTCGTTTTTTGTCTCTAGGGATCCAATTTGTTGCGATTTGCGACCACCTATTTGGCTCTAGTCTTTGCAAATGACCTGCCCATTGCCATTTAAGCTCTAGGATTTTTTGTACAATGTCTTTGGCCTTTGTTTTTTTCCTAATAGTTGTATTTTTAATTTTATCTTTAAGCCGTATTCCCATGAGACTTCTCTCCATTCCCCTCTGGCATACTCTTAGTCTTTCAAGCTGTGTTTTTGTTAGTGGCCAGGTTTGGCAAGCATATGTCAGACATGGTGCTAGGCATATATTCATAGCTTTTGATTTAAGGGGTATGGGTAGCGAACTCTTGAATATTTCTTTCATAGCCCAGTATTTGTTCCACGTGCTTTTTATTCTTTGTGTTATGTGTTATCTGGAACCGTGAGCAGCACCGGGGCGCAAGCAAAAGAACACCTTCAGATTGCCAAGCCTAAGTTGTAGGAGGCTTGGCAGAGGTTAGTGGGTGGTTGGGTGGCTTTAGGGTGAGTACTAGTTTTAAGAAACCTTTGTTTGAGAATAGATTAGCGGATTGTTACTATATATTTCCTTACCATTTTTAATATCTTGAAATTCATTGGTTTTAATAATATTTCTGACTAGCTGTCCGCCGCGGTGTTACCCGCGATCCCTCGGGAAAACTTCAGATTCTATTGGTGAAAGAATTTTTCAAATCGGTCCAGCAGTTTCGGAGCCTATTCATTTCCAACAAACAAACAAACAAACAAACAAATCTTTCCTCTTAAGAATATTAGTATAGATAAGTTTTTCATAGAATAATTTAGTCGAATCACTTTTAAAAACGAATCGTGTCGATCGGCTATCGGTCAACAAACTACTACCCTACAGTTTATAATTTACTCGCTCGTAATTACAGTAAATATTGACTGTTCGGTAAAACTACACGATCCACAGGGAATAATTTAATTTGAATTTATGTTTAAATACTTGTATTAATATTAATGTGGTTTAGGTACAGTTAGCAACAAAAGTTAATCAAAGTTATCTATAGAGAGAGCCGTGTTGGCTGAGTGACTGTCTGAAGGTTGAGGATTCGAATCTAGATCAAAACAAGATTTTTTGTAAAAAAAATTGTAGCATTGTAGGCACGGCAGGAGTGCCGACAGAAGTGAAAACTTGTACGAGGGTTCGGTAACGGTTCTAAACTTTAAAAAAAAGTAGGTACAAAAAAATAATGTGTAAAAAGTTACACCCCTACCTCTAGGATTTGAACCCGGAGCTGTCTCACTCAGAGGCGAAGTCTGTCTCACCCATAGAATTGTATAGTTCCTAGTCTCACCTCGACTAATATGACGATGCGATGTTCGACGAAATTAGGGTAGGTATAGTAAGAAAAGGTTGTAACAGTCACGTGACTGAGTTTGATATTTTTCTCCCATCTCAAAACTGCCCAACGTGCCTAAAGAAGTTTTTAGTTCAAAAATTTTGGTGTGCAACAAGCTCTACACGGTAAATAAAGTACCTGTTATCGACTTCTTTTTAAAAAGAAAGCAGTAGGTACTTAGTGAAAGGAATTTAAGTGGGCTTTAAAGAGGCTTCTTTCGTAATGGTCTCTGACTAGCCCCTTAAACATCAAACGATCAAAATACCCCAAAATCTGTGAGAGCGTAGTGGAATATATTCGTAATCCTCTTATGTTTCCTTTCCCCAAATAAATATAAGCTAATCGCACATATGTCCGCGCCGTACACGTTGCAGTCATTTAAAGTCAGCTCAGTAGTAGTAGTAGTTACGTTTATTATATTCATTTAAGTAAGTAAAAGTTACTTACTCTTTTTTTGTACTTTAGTTTTTGCATACTTAATCTTCTATAAAATCAAAAAATCAAAATCAAAATCAAAAATCATTTATTCAGTAGGACCACAGGGATCACTTAGAATAGTCTTAAAACTAATTTTACTCCTGTTCTTTCGCGACCAATACCGTGAAGAATCAGGGCAACAAACACGGTCTGGGGCCTATCATTTTTTTAGGTGATCCATGGATCCATTGAGTTGGAGCAAGTCCCAAGCTTTTTTGTCATCCAAATAATCTGATATCTTATAATAGGCTTTTTTACAGAGATGACGTTTAATTGTATTTTTAAATTTAGTGATTGATAAATTTTGCAATTCGCTTGGGACTTTGTTATAGAAGCTTACACATTGCCCTTTAAATGATTTCATAATTTTATCTAATCTAGTAGTGGGAACAGCGAGTTTATCCTTATTTCTAGTGTTTACATCATGATTATCGCTTTTTTTCTTAAATGATTCAATATTTTTACGAACATACATCAGATTTTCATATATGTACTGACAGGGTACTGTCAGTATGAATATATCTTTAAATTTATTTCTAAGCGAATCTCTGGGACCCATATTGTAAATTGCTCGAACAGCCCTCTTCTGCAACACAAACACGGTGTTAATGTCTGCAGCAGTCCCCCACAATAAAATGCCGTAAGACATAATGCTGTGAAAGTAGCTGAAATAGACTAATCTGGCAGTATCTACGCCCGTGTAATGACGTATCTTTTTAACTGCGTATGCTGCAGAAGCAAGTCTCTTCGACAATCCATCTATGTGTGGGCCCCATTGTAGCTTACTATCTAAGGTTATGCCTAAAAATGTAGTGGTGTCCACAAGATCTATCTGTTCATTTTTTATTATTACATTGGTTTTTATTGGTTTTACATTTGGTAGTATGAAGCGAATACATTTAGTTTTCTTCTCGTTTAATAATAAATTATTAACATTGAACCAATTTACAACCTTAGAGATTGCATTGTTCACTTCGTCAAAGTTAACCTGTTTACGTTTCAACTTAAATATAAGTGAAGTGTCATCTGCAAACAGGACAATCTCGTGGTTGTCTTTTACAAGTTTTGGTAGGTCATTAATGTAAATTAAAAAAAGGAATGGACCTAATATTGATCCTTGTGGTATAAAGTCCACAAGTCCTCTGTAAAGGTACGAGTTGGCAGCGGACGTTATGAGGCAACAGCGGACGACGTGTCGTCGCTTCATGTCGCCACGACACTTCGTTGCGTCCTGTCGCTGCAGTCATGATTTCGAGCTCGACTGCAGACGGTTCATCCAGTAGGTTCCGAGTCTTCCGGGATACAGATCCGCGGTCGAGCGACACTGGCGTCTGCCGCTCGATTACGCGTCGCTAGCTTCGTGTCGCTAACTACAGAGGGAATTTCATAGAAATACATAGAAACCAGTAGTGTCGCTGCGACACGTCGTCCGCTGCTGCCTCATATCGTCCGCTGCCAACTCGTACCTTTACGATGGCTTAGTTTTAAAAGTAATTTCCTGTTTGTACAACTCGGTTTCCTGCGATATAGGTTTACACCTCGTGCCACCATATATAACTTAATGTAATTAGTATAGTTTTTCGTTGGTAAATAAAGTTGATGACGTCAGAAAATGCGGCTAGCTTCTGACGTATCTGCATTTCCTCTATTAAATTGTCAGTTCTGCGCGTTTGGCGCGTATGGATAGTGCGTACACCTTTGAGGTAAACATAATAAAAACATGGAGATCACTTCTAAGGTTTTAATAATATTATAACTTTTGGAAGCAATCTGAAAATTGGATAAGTCTCCAACCAATCAAAATTCTGGCGCGAACGAAAACGATATTGGGAATGCCAAAATAACGAAGCTAATTGCTTCTTTGACTTTCTGGCTTCTACCCAAACATAAGTCTATTAACTTGATAGATTGATCATAGACCATAAGTACAGAATATTAGTTACCTTGGCTTAGATCAAGAGTCAAGACCATTTGTTTTTAGTTTTAAGGTGGTCGCACGACCCATCCGCGCCGAACACCCTGAACTGTCAATTCTATAGAGAATGCTGTGACGTCAGAAGCCGCATTTTCTGACGTCATCAGTATTTTTTCTATAGAATGACTGCGGCGGGTAGAGCGCGGATTATTTGCGATCAGTTTAATAATGAAGAAATCGTTCACAGAAAGTACTAAAAAAATATTATTTGCAATTATAGGATATCTCAGAAATGGCCAAACATAGTATTCCAATATACAATTCTTATTTATTTCATAAATACAAACTTAATCATCAATTTACAATTTTATCTCGCAAACCCATCTATCCACTTTTGCTCTGTCTTTTGTTTTGCCGCCCCTTTTTTCTTTTTAATTTTTGCCAACTCGTCAATTACGCATTCCACCTTGGTCAGAGTGACCGAGTGCAAACTTTCTCATAAATTCTGTTGATATAATTAGATATTATTTTATAAAAGTAAATCAAACCTTACAGAATCTGTGAGTAAATAATATGTTGTATAGCTTGGAATGAATTGTCCCTAGCATAAAAAATACATGATTGAAAGAAATACTAACATGACACGAAGAAGAAGTACTTACCTACGCTACAGTATCTGGACCGAAGCTATGGCATGGTGGTTTAAATAGAGGTCGAAATTCTTCGCGAAAAGAGTGGTAGCCCAGGGCCTCGCTTTTTTACTCATAATTGAGTCCACACAATAATGCTCTTAAGCCTCCTCGCAGACTGCAGAATTTCTATCGGCCGATAGTTGAGACGGAACATACTTCGGCTCGTTATGAGTATGAAGAAGTAAAGCCCATCTCAACCATCGGCCGATAGAAAGTCTGTAGTCTGCGAGGGGTCTTAAAACTCAAGATAATATAACGAATTAGCTCAAAGTTTGCCAACGGGCAATGGAGCGTAGCATCCTAGGTGTCAAACTGACGGACAGAGTCCGAAACACCGAACTACGCTCCAAAACTAAAATTGTTGATGTAGCTTCCAAGGCCGCTACGCTGAAATGGAATTGGGCCGGGCACGTCTGCCGCATGCCAGGTGAGCTGTGGGCGAAGGTAGCCACCGAGTGGCGCCCCGACCCAGCGAGAAGGCGACGCGGCAGACCAAAACGGAGATGGCGAGACGAGCTCGACCAGTTTCTGACGGAATGGAGGGATGTTGCTGGGGACCGAGATGTCTGGAGGGAGTGGGGGGAGGCCTTTGCCCAGCAGTGGGACAGTAACGGCTGAAAATAATAATAATAGAAGTGTATAAATAAATAAATAATGCTGGACATTTCACACAGCATCATCTAGCCCCAAACTAAGCAAAGCTTGTACTATGGGAACCAGATAACTGATATACTACTTCTATACTAATGTATCTTTTTAATTTTCCCATTGCCCTCAATAAAGAGACGACCTCTATAGCGCAGTGGGCGAAGGCCCGCCTGCGACGCAAAAGGTTGCGGGTTCGATCCCCGCGGCGGGACCAATGTTTGTAAGATCTACAAATATTTGTCTCGGGTCTGAGTGTTTCTATGTATAATATTTATGTATTTACAAACAAAAAGTATATAAGTAGTATATCAGTCATCTTAGTACCCATAACACAAGCTCTGCTTACTTTGGGGCTAGATGATGCTGTGTGAAAAGTCCAGCATTATAAAAAAAAAAAAAAAAAAAAAAAAAAAAAATAAGCACTAAGTTAATGAAAACGAAACAATGCAGTGCGCTCCACTAGACGCTGTAAAAATATAGAAACAAAGCCACAATGGCATTTCCAATAGCAATATTGAGAATTGTTAACAAGTTTTCTTCTTGCGACACACAGACTTCAAACGAAAACAAATACTACAGTCAGCGTCACCAATTGATAGCCCCCTTAGTAAGGCGGATTGTGCTGTAGGGGGGTTACCATTGGTGACGCTGACCGTACATAGGTCTATTATCCCATACTGTCTCATCGTTGGTCAAAGGCCTCCCACCATTTTCCCCAGTCTCTGCGATCTAGTACCCTCGTTTTCCAGTCCCGTCATAAGCGTCTAATTCGTCCCGCCATCGCATTCGTGATCTGCCCTGTTGCGGGATTCCTGTGTCAGGGTTCCATACAGTGGTAATATGGCCCATCTCAAATAAAAAAACCCGAAACTACTCTTCATATGTTGGTACTTACATCGTGTAAAAAGGCCTCGGTTACCTTACGAACCTCATATACCTAGTTAGGGTTTCGTATCCAAAGGGTAAAACGGGACCCTATTACTAAGGCTCCACTGTCCATCTGTCTGTCCGTCTGTCACCAGGCTGTATCTCATGAGCCGTCATAGTTAGACAGTTGAAATTTTTGACTGATGTTGTGTTTTTGTTGCTGCTATAACAACAAATACTAAAAAACCGGACAAGTGCGTGTCGGGCTCACCCACCGAGGGTTCCGTAACTTAGTAGGTACGTTTATCAGTGCAAACTGTTTGGTAAATATATACATCAAATAAGGTACTCGTACATGAGAGGGGAAAATATATTTTATTCACATTTTTCGACATATATCGAATACTACATCCTTAAAATAAATAAAAATCTGTTTAAGGTTGTACCAATGAAGCCCTTTCACGAGATACCCCTTACTTCAAAATTCACAAATATCACGATTAGTGATATTTTTCTCTACAGTTATGAGAAATCTAAAACATAAAAATCAAAGTTTTCTTGTTTTTATCTTTTCAATCTGTGTGTCCGCACATAATAAACTCAGCAAGTCGAGTCCCAATTACTGGGAGCACCCGATATCGTTTGAACTTCGAACGATCTCTATTATTGTTACTTTGTTTGATTCAATCACCACACTTGGTCCTTTGCGCCGGATCCTGAAGCATCCGGCTCGAAGGGACAATCAGGAAATTGTGTATGATAAAACTTCATAAAAACCGTTTGAACAGTTTAGGGGAAATATTGCAAACAAAATTGAAAATGGTAGCAGTTAGCATGTTTCTATGAAGGTGGAGTGTCATTTTTTTTATGAATAGGTTAATAATAGGTTTCTTTTTGTAAATTATGATGAAACTCAACCTTCAAGATTTGGGAAATTGGAGTGAAACCTTCTTTAGGCGCGTTGGGCAGTTACGAGATGAGAAAAAACTTTTGGATTCGCCTCGAAAAGGTAACGTGCGAGTCACGTGACTGCTCACCGACACCGGGTTATTTGTCAAGTTTAGAACTGTTTTCACTTCTGCCGGCACTCCTGGAGTCCCATTTTTTTTTCCCTAAAACCGGTACTAACAACTCATGTTATTATTATTATTACCTACTTACTACTACTAGTGTCCCATTCATTTTATAATCGCTTAGAAATCGGACGATTTATCGGTAGAATATAGTTAAATGACTGAATAAATTAAGTTTAAGCAAAAACATCTTTCTACCACCGCGTTAAAATTCAAAATCGTCTAAGCTCAAATATCATTTCACTCTATTCTAACGTAGAGAGTATTGACAAGCTGTCCGAGTTTATAAAGCAAGCTAAATTGAGACTAATTGTGACGTGTTTAGCTCGAATTTCCCTTTCCCTCGTATTTGTTAAACAAAATTCAGTATGAAAGCTTGTTGGTTAACGTCATTTACACGATATGGTTCTGGCATACCATTTTTTAATCTCGCCACAGAATATATTTTTTTTGCTGGACATTTCACACACCATCATCTAGCCCCAAACTTGCCCAGCAATGCTTGTACTATGGGAACCAGATAACTGAACTACTTAGGTATATATTTTTGGTTTGTAAATTACATACATATTATACAATAGAAACACCCAGACCCGAGATAAATATTTGCAGATGATACAAAAATTTATCCCGCGGATCGAACCCGCAACCTCCTGCGTATGGTATCGTGTAAATGTCGTTTTACAGGTAGCTGTGGGCAGAAGCAACAAAGCATTTACTTCGCTTCTTCGTCGTTAAACAAGAATAGACGGACCGAGTGGTGCAGACCAAGCTTTAGGTGGATGTATGAACTGTGTACAGTCTGTCTACATACCTACTATGCTTAATGAACTACCACGTAAACTATTAGAAGAAGTTGATACAAAAAACTACACACATAAATACAAAAAACACTTCTTAGACAATTTATAGCGAAATATGAAAATGACCGCTGGTCACCCTATACCCTTAAATCTGTATGCAGGTAGGTGATTATTTTTACCTGTCCGTCTAATCGTAAGGCGGGTAGGTTTGAATAACCACCTACATCGTAAGTTGCATTAATGGCAAACTGTACTTAATATATATTATATTTTCCTACTTACTAATAATATGTATAACTTTATGCGAAATGTGTGGCAGCACGCTGCAACTGTCGGCACAAGACAAACCTTGTATGGTTTAATGTGTCGTATTATGTAAGACTATAAATAAGTTTTTGATAAATAAAGAAAATACAATACAATACAAAATACTCATCTTGAGTTATCCCACTTTTATGATTAGTTGGATAAAAGTTTTTCCCTGAAAAGAGAAACATCACCGCGGTCGGAGGCAATAATAAATTAGAAGTAATAAAATAATAGTAGATTATTCACCAAGGGGATAAAGCAGTGTAATAAGTCACGGGCGCCATATTGAATCCCAAGCGCATCGAAGGATTCTTTAGTTAACTCCCGAGCGATAGCGAGGGTGTTTATAGTTAACTCCCGAGTGCAACGAGGGAGTTAATGACTAGAATCCTGAGACAGCGAGGGATTCAAGAGCGCCCATGACTAAGACAGCTTTAACCCCGAGGTGAATACTCTGCTTTTCACACATAGGTACTGCGAGAAAAATAGTGAACCCAGAAAATAGCAAGCAAGTTTAATGAACAGGTTTTATAGGTAGAATAATAATAATCTATTCGTTTTTTTTATTCAACCTACACTGTCCCACTCCTGGGCAAAGGTCTCCCCCAATTCTTTCCAACCATCTCTCTTCTTTGATAGCTCCCACCACCCGCTATCGAAGGAGTCGAGGTCGTCCGTTTATTCTCAAAAAATATTTTATTGAGGTCGTCCTTTCGTTCTCAAAAAATATTTTAGCATTAATATGCAACAACATTAGATCGCTCTATAGTTTGGAGGCATTAGCCACACTTTTTCCTTAAATTTGAATAAATTCTACTTGGTGCAGGTCTCTATGGTAAACATTTTCATAGAAACATCAAAAATAAATTCGAAAGAAAAAGATTAGTTGCCACATTTTTTCTTTTTTTTCGTATAAGTTCTATTGGATGTGGACTCAATAGTAAAAATTTTAATAGAAATGTTGAAGTTCGAAATTCAAATCTCATTACTTATCTGTTCACATGAGGTTCAGAGGGAGAAATGAAATCCCATACAACTTTACCTCCCGCCGGCCATTTTGTTTTTTAGGAGGGAGTAATGGTTTACTTTCTGTTAAGAAGGTGAGACGAAAAAATGTATGGTATTCTTGTACCGGGTGTGAAAAAACAATTACCGTCTGCCCCACAAACTGCCCCCGCGCAGTGCAGACGGTAACACTTATGGCTATCCACTCCACGTATAACACCACAATAAGTCACATGCCCACATTTTGCAGTTAGCATGATACGACAGGTCGCGAGCCCACCGCCGCTGCCGGCCTTTGAGGTAGGAGTAGGCTCTTTTCTTGCAGATCCGTCAATCAATCCGGTAATACCGCTGGGTACTGGTGATTTCACATGGCTGTAGGGAAAAGCAGGATTGAAAGTCGAAAGACCCCACTAGGCCATGCAATTTTTGAAGTGAATACTTTTTTAGGCGCCATGGGCATTTTTGAGGTGGTAGAAAATCATTGAGCTCAGTCACGTGACCTGTTACCGACACCATCTGACGACAAACTTGTTCTTAATTTCGTCACACATTGTATCGTGATTGGTCAAAGTGTCTATAGCTCTACTTCTAAGTGAGACAACCGCGAGTTCAAGTCCCAATAGTGGGATAGTAACTTTTTGCACTTTGTTTTTGAAAGTTTAGAACCGTTATTGGAACCTCGTTAAAGTTTTCACTTCTGTCGGCACTCCTAAAATGCCACTGTTTTTTTCTCTATAGCTATCCTTCTTACTCTAACCGCCGCCATTCTAGGTAGTAAATTAACAAGACATGCTTTATGTGCGCAAACAAACAGGAATACTTTTATATACATTTAATATGAGACTTTATGCACATGAAAGAGTTTAATATTTCATTTTGAGCGAATAAACTTTTATACGTTTTCTAGGAATATTCCAGTAGCTAGTTGATGCCGGTGACTTTTCTTGGAAATAATCGATAATTTTAGAGTTAAAACATAGCTATTGGTTTTTACTGTTTTTCTTATAGGACAGGAAATAGTACATTGTACCACAAGAGAGCAAAATTCGTTTTTGTTGCGAGTGCTGAGTTTGAATCTCGAACAAACGAAGGATTCTATGTTAGAATCCTGAGTGTAGTGAGAGATTCAAAAGTATAAGCAACAAATTATTTTGCTCTCGTGTGATACATACAACTTTTCACCTTACTAGCGAAAAAATACAAGATTTTTTGTAATTTAATAGGGCTAATCTACACTTGGTATTTCATTTAGAAATGAAAAGTCTTATCAAAATTTGAACCACATTTTTTCCCCCTTAAGTAGCAGTAATATTCGATTCTCATTGGTTGCTTGCAGCATTCTAAATTCAAATCACTTTTCCTCATAGTGTGAGCAAAGTAGAGTTTTGCTCACTGTTTTTACGCGGCAAAAGCGCCCTTTTTGAGCTAGTAAGGTGAAAACATATGAGCTCTAATACGGTCTTGAAAAACGTGAGGAAACCAGTTTCTAATATACATTTTAAGCACCTACTTAAATTTATTTATTATTAATCCGACAAAAGTTTTAACGAGCTTTTTCTTGTAAGTAAAAGTTCTACATTGTCGTAGTATTTCCAATATATTTCTCATTAAAATACTTCAACTACATTATCCGAGCCACCAACTCTATACCAATAACACACCTGTTGCGATCTATTACATGTCATAGCCATTTTTAAAGCTCAAGTGAATAATATACAAATCGATCATTAGACTCGTATTGTAAGGATCAGAGTGTTGGGCAACCAAAGTGACGGATGAAAGAGTGCATGCGACAGAGATGAGAATGCTGAGATGGATGTAATGGAGTAACTAGAACGGATAAGATAAGGGAAAAATATTATGGATAAAAAATGTTTCTAAGACTATACCAAGATCTTCAATTAAGTATCTGGTCAAAGTAAAAATCGATTATTCAATAGGACCACTCACTGGTATTATTTAGAATACTCGTAGTCCCAAGAGCTAGGTGATTCTATCCCAATTACTAAGCAAATTATTACCGTAAAGAAAATGCTATACTGGTTTAGGATCTGTCTTTCTGTTTGATGATTCATCAGCAAATTGACCTTCCTACTTTATCAAAATAAAATAAAGCTGACAATTGAAAATCATTTCGAAACTGACGGAATTTTCATTTATTAATTATTTGACTGGCCGTTCAAACAATGTTTCGTGAATCGAAATTCATTTTAATTGAAAATGCCAACAAAATGTTTATTACGACAACTGGTGATAAGTGCCTGCCAGAACTGACAGTACATATTCAGTTTAAATCATTTCTGATTTTAATAACATTTTATACTAAAATAAATTAACATGGGTTGTCGAGTCTGACAATAAAGCATTTAATTTAAATTGAGAAATGACATTGCGCCGACACAGCTAAACTCTTTTTTTATCTTTTGATTGCCTTATTCTTTTCTCATCGTCAGAAAAATAAAGATTTACAAAAACTACTAAACTATTTCTAACTTTACAAAATTATAACAAGATAATGAAAATGGCAATCTGGAACCGTGAGCAGCACCAGCGCGCAAACAAATGACCACATTCATTTGATTTCGACACGTTTCAAAATTATAAAAATTTCCATCTATTGCTATAAAAACTAACAATATTGCCATAAGTACCTACGACACGTAATCCACGACAGTATGATAGATGACGCGTCAAAGAGACGGCAGGCAATATACTCCAACTTTGAAATATTTCCTGTAACATTATCCGTTTAAAATGATCGCCGCTTTAAAAGTGACGGGTTTTCACATAATAATGTTTTATAAAGCTCTCAGATAATGAAGTATTTTATTTTACTAAAAATTGAACAGTTTACATCCCACTTCAGGTTTTATTGAAGGACCCTATAGAAAAATACTTATCAACACTTATGTAAGGACATAGCTAGCTACGCCACTGTTTGAATGTCCTTACGTGCAAAATAACCTGGGGCCTAACTGAATGGTTTAAGTTTTATCAAAACAAAACAAGTATGGGTGTGGCAAAATGTAAACGTATTTGGAATTTTTTGTAAAAACTTACGATGATTCATCATTTTCTTTCTAGGCTGACTGTAGTTACCTACTTAAGTAAACTTTTTCAAAAATCTAAAATGCAATTGTTGTTATTTTCAAAATAATCATACCTATTACGTATGTACATTTAATGGCTATTTGTTTTCCTAATAAATAAAAGAAAATCATGCAAAGCTTTGTCACACGGGAATCCCACTCGCGATCTTACATCTGTAACGACCTCTGTGGCGCAGTGGGTGAAAGCCCGCTTGGAACGCAGAAGGTTGCGGGTTCGATCCCCGCCGCGGGATAAATGTTTGTATGATCTGCAAATATTTATCTCGGGTCTTGGCGTTTCTATATAATGTATGTATTTACAAACAATAAGTATAAAAGTAGTATAACAGTTATCTGGTTCCCACAGTACAAGCTTTGCTTAGTTTGGAGCTAGATGACTCTGTGTGAAATTTCCAGCATTATTTATTTGTTTATTATCTCAGCCAACCATTCGCATACGATGTCAACGATAGTACCTATAATACACGTATTCAGTAAACCCTAAATATGATGAACCCTAAAATGCCAAGTGAATAAACATTTTCACATTTATCGCGACAACATTCTGACAACGAAAACATTTCTGCACACAATTTTTCATGTTTTCGATTGATCAGCCATTTGGAGTGTCGAGTGCGGTGGGGTTGCTCATCCGTGATGATATTTATGGGTCACTTGGGGTTAGTCAAATGTGAACTGACTTTTTTATCATTATTTTAATAGATGTGGGCATGTATCAAATGGAAATGTAAAGAAATCTTCAAAGAATCTGGAATACATAAAAGATCTGTCTACCGCGCTTTGGGGATATAGTCATGACCCTATTTACGTATTAGAAGAGCTGTATTGGCCTAGTGGGATGAGCTTTCGACCGTCTATCTAAAGATTAAGAATTTCTTTAAGAGTATGTGTATGCTTGATTAACTTTACAGCATAACAATATTAATTTAAATTGAGACTGAATCACATAGTGTTCTTGGCAATAAATTAATTATAACATTGGGAATTCATCGCGTAAAATAACTTCGTTTGGTTTCGTCTACATCTATTGCGCGCGAGCTATGCCTACGTATTCCTAGTTTCATCCAAATAGATTCACTGGCTAGAGATTGATGGGTACACATCATCATCATCATTGGCCTGCCCTTATCCCGCTCATGCGGGGTCGGCACAACATGTTCTCCTCTTCCACTCTCCCCTATCACTCGTCATCTCTGTATCAACTCCTTTCTTTTCCATATCTTCTTTCACACAATCCATCCATCTTTTCTTAGGTCTACCTCTACTCACATATCCATTCACATTCATTTCCATCACCCTTTTAGTTACATGACTTTCATCCCTCCGCATTACATGCCCATACCACGCTAATAAGTAGAAAAATATTCACATTTCATATTAATAATGACTATTTGTTTACAGAAACTAAGCTACTACAATATACACAAAATTACAAAATACAATAGAATCAGTCAAGCTATCTAGGGATCGTCGTAAAAACGATCTATAGATAGCTCAACTGATCCAGGTCACATAATAATATAACAGTCATATTTATAATATTAAGTATAATCCCAAAATAACCTCATGGACATGAAATATCAAAGAAAAATAGAGCCTCATTATTTACCCCGAGACACATTGCAACTTGATATTAAAATATTGGACCGTTACCGCCGTTACTGCCGAGGTAACGACGTTATGAAGGTTTGACGGTTAACGAAATTACACGGTACGTCGTTTTCTGTGCACTCCTTATACCATTTTCAGTGTACAGGGCGTAAAAATCGTAAATATGCAGTAGTTTTAATTTTTTTTATGATGAATTGGACGGCCGAGTGGGGTTGTACCTCGATTTTCAATCCGAAGGTCGTGGGATCGAATCCCGGCCGTGCATCAATAGATTTTGCGTTGCGTAAAATTTATATGCGCGTTAACACGTTCTCTGAACGGTGAAGGAAAACATCGTGAGGAAACCAGTTAGTATTCTTATAGGCGGCGATGGGCTTGCAACCTGTCATGTATGGAATACTAACTTCTGCAAGATGTGGGCATGTATCAAATATGTATTTGTACATGCCTCTGACTACCCCTTAGACATCTTCAAAGGATCTGGAATATAAAGATCTGAGAGAATGTCTACCGCGCCTTGGGGATACAGTCGTGATCCTGCTTACGTTTTTTACGAATTGGACGGCTCTTGACCTCGAAACTCACATAGGCAAGAATGAGGTCTACGATGGAGCGAGCCTACCCACAAGGTGCCTATTAACTCTCTTCTTGAAAACAACAGGGTTTTAGCTCACCGGAAATACAGACGCTGGATGCTGATTCCAAATTTTTGCAGTGCGCATTATAAAAGAACTTTGAAAGCGCTTAGTTTGAATAAGTGTTAGTTCTAATATTTAAAAACTAACTTATTTATTTATTCTCTATCTTTAGTTAAAAAGGTTTCTAAGGTTTTTTTTTTCTCTTTTTTAAGTATTCGTTTTTACTGTAAATTGATATTTTGAAGACTGTTTCTTCGTCTTGTAATTTATGTTATTTAAAAGCTTAGGTACAACTTCAGGTTTCCGGGATAAAAAGTTGGTACATAATGTCAATCCAAGGTACTTATGTACAAGCTACATCAAAACCATCCTCATCCAAATTTCGTGGTAGTTTTATTACACCTTGTATTTTATGTGCAAAATTAATTAATAATGTTAAGGTCTAAATAAAGGTCGAGACAAAATGGCGGACGCATAAGAACTAGACTATAATAAACTTTATTTGCCGTTTTAACAACTTTAGAAAAGGAGGAGGTTCTCAATTCGTCGAAATCTTTTTACTGTATCATGATGGCTAGCAGTATGTAGGTACTCATTGACTTTCAATCTGAAGATTGCGAGTTCGAATCCCGGCCGTGCATCAATTGAATTTGCGCATTAACACGAGTCCTTAATGATGGAGAACATCGTGAGGAAACCTGTAGCTGTCAGCTTCACACGTATTGACGTTGTCTTTCCTTTGGACAAGGCCTATTTAGCTGAGATACTGAGCGCAAGCCAATTCTATCTCAAACAATGTCCCAGGCACTAGCGTCCCGTTCAGTGTAGGCATAGGTTGCCTCGTGACGCTGTAGAAATCATCTTTTTTTTACGTTAACCTATACTGGTACCTATATCCCACTGCTGGGCAAAGGTCTCCCCTATATCCCTCCAACCATCTCTTTCCATCAAAATCTCCCACCACTCTCTTTCGAAGAGAATACTGCCTTCCATTGCTCTTTGGCAAATCTTGAGCTTGGACTTTTGTAGTTCAGGTAATGACCACGTCTGAGCACCGTAGGTTAAGAACCCCTCGCAGACTGCAGACTTTCTAGCGGCCGATAGTTGAGACGGAACATACTTCAGCTCGTAATGAGTATGGTGAAGTAAGCCGAAGAATGTTCCGTCTCAACTATCGGCCGATAGAAAGTCTGCAGTCTGCGAGAGGTCTAAATCATCTAGTAAGTATATTTAAAGACCTAAGTTTAGTTTGTATAATAATAATATATAATAATATTATATCCAGCCCCTTTTATTTAGATAGGCCGTAAGAGTGTATGAAATGTTACCTAAACAAAACGACTATTATTTAGGAAAATGAGGCTTTATATCATGTTTAAGTAGGTTTTTGTTAACCCTCCAACCTTTAGGTAGTTTAGATAGCGTTTTATTAGCAAAAACACACTCGTATATTTAATTTAAGAGTGTGCAGGAGCGATTTAAGCAATTTTGTTGTTCGAAATCGTTATTTATCTCAGAATCTGTGAAAGCTACAACCTTCATATTTAGGTAAATGATACTTCATTGTTTTATCTTGGATTTCGTGTTTTAAAAACACGATTGGTGAAAGTTTTCTCGATAAAATATTTTTTTGAAAAACACATGTTTTGCACACTATTTGCTATTTATCTCAGGAACAGCACACGTTTTTTGGTGGGTTTTTGTTTTGTCAAGAAACCTATAAGTATTTCTTTGGTTTTGTCTTTTAATTTTTCGATTGGTTGTTTAAATAACTTGTAATTAGCTAAAAAGTTAAAAATAACTTTGCGTATCCATAGCTCTGTACTCCTCACACGCCGAACAAATCACACTCGCTGTCCCGCTTACAAAATGGCGGCGTATGGCACACTCTTAACGTCGTGTAATAGCGTCCCCACACTTCTCTCATAATAGGAGGGCCGTCGGTGCAAGCACAAACAGGTTTAATTAAAATTTGCAATCATTATCAAAATACGACGCAATCATTATCAAAATATGGGTGGACGACATAGATAGAGGCCATAGAGGGAAAGACTTGGATAAGATCAGCACAGAGCCGATTGGAGTGGCGTCTGTGGGAGGAGGCTTATGTCCAGCAGTGGGCTATCATTTGAGCTGCTAATGATGATGATGATCAAAATAATCATTACAAATTAGCTATTTCACAGCTTTACGAAAAATTACCTTTACTAGCTGCGCTCCCGCGGTGTGGTTCGCGTGGTGATGTGGTTTTTTTTTTGATATAAAAAGTAGTACGTCCTTCCCTGGGATACAACTTTTATCCATGCCAGTTTTCAGCCTAATCTGTTTAGTAGTTTTGGCATGAAAAGTTAACAAACAGACAGACAGAGTTACTTATTAGTATGGATGTGGAACCTTGAAAGTATAGATATATTGTCACACATCAAAAACCAAGATTTTTCAAAACCGGTCCATTATTGCAGGTTATGGTGAACCAAAAAGAAAACAAGAACATGAATATACCTCTTTTTTTAAGTCGGTTAATAGTAGTATTATTTTACGTCCACCACGTTTAGCAAGCAATATTTTTAAGGTACGTTTTTTTATTCTTCCATCTTTTTTCAGTCGCAACTCTGTATTAAGTACTTACGATTTATTCCAGTCTTATTAATAAATGATCAGCTCAAAAAGCCTTTTTATAAAGGCAAATTACATTGCAGACATTTTGGAAATTTTTCCTTAAAAATCACTCAATTTCCGTTACATTTCTAAAAAGGGAGCATTAATCTTACCTAATTGAAAATAAAACTGAATTATTATGGAAATAAAAACGTTTTGCTAGGTAACTTTCTCCTGTGGTTTTGGTTGCGATAAATTAAATAAAGGAAACGAAAAAGCATCATCCTTTATAAACAGAAAGTTACTAGCTCATACGAACTTACAAAATGCTCTGAAACTAATTTGTAAACGTTTTTTTTAAGTGACTCTCAAACTTTTTAAACGAAAATGCAACTACTTTCGTAGCAACCGTAGCACCAGTGGTAGCATTGAACGTAGACCCTCTACGAGAACTCTACGAAGTTTCAACTTACGACGCCGATGCTACAAATTGCCTCAGTTATAAAAAAAGTATACTTTGGGTATATTTTCTGTTTGTTTTATACATGAATTGGGTCCTAGTTTTGTGTATTATTTATTCTATAGTATCTTGTTAACGAACGGTCTGCGAAAGGCTGTTGGCAGAAGCTGGATGCGTCGAGCCGAGGACAGGGCGCAATGGCGCTCATTAGGGGAGGCCTATGTCCAGCAGTGGACTACTATAGGCTGATGATGATGATGATCTTGTTAACCAATACAACTAGATTGTTAAAATGATAATGCTTTGGTTAAGCAATAAAAAGATTATATTCTGCTGAGGAAGATGCACGGTTGCTTGGACCGTACATTTATTTCAATTCGATTTGTTTAAAATTCTCTGTACACAATCAAAGTCAAAAAGCAATCATTCCGTATGATTTTAATTACAATAAATTGCTAAATGATTGTAGAACGTAGAATCTACTTAGACTGAGAACCAGAGTAGTGATCAAGTCTAAGACAAGTCCATTTTAATATCTCAATTTCTGAATAAAAGCTGTTTTTCTGTTGTATTTTTTCCATTGTCATCATTGAAAAGCCCGTGCACTTATGTAGCTCACAATTCTTTTAAATACGATGTTTCACGTAGCCAAGCTCAGTTCAACGGTTGTAAACTTTTTACTTCGGTAAAACGTTAAAGCAATTCCTCTTCCGTAAAGATAAAATTATTTTATTCGCTGTCTGTTGCGGTGTCACCCGCGGTCCCTCGGGACAACACTTTCCCGGGATAAAATATAGCCTATGTTCATCAGGGATAATGTAGGGTTGTAACGGTGAAAGATTTTTTCAAATCGGTCCAGTAGTTTCGGAGCCTATTCAATTCAAACAAACAAACAAACAAATCTTTCCTCTTTATAATATTAGTATAGATGTACCTAATTGCTTAATTTGTGTGATTAAATTACAAGTTTAATACAATTTTTCTTAGCTATTTCATTGGCCATAGAGATGATTTAGGTGGCGCCAGGCAGGTTACACGACAATTTTGAGCATTTTCGTTCATGGCTGAAAAGGCCTATACTGGAGTTGCAGCCACGACCACATTTTGTGTTTATATTGTATGTTATACAGCTATTATTACAAGTTATATGTCAGGCATTATAATAAAAACAATCATAGTCAAATCAAATTAATGGATAAAGTAATATAAAAATTACTTTATCCATTTGGGTTAAATAACCTATCTCAAAACTAATAACACCTTTAATTTGGTTATTTTTAAAGCGTTAAAGTATTTCATTAAAAAAAAAGTCTTATCAACTGATACAATATGAGCTTATCAAAAATTTCCCTTGTGACGATTAGGGTTCCGTGGCAGAGCAGTAAAGCACTCCGACTTCGTTTGATCGTTGCGGGTGTGAATCCCGTTGGAATCAAAAATGTTGATAAGAATTTTCATTTCTCAATAATAAAACCTATCTGGTATTATTCGTTTTTTGACGACCTCTGTGGCGCAGTGGGTGAAAGCCCGCTTGTGACGCAAAAGGTTGCGGGTTCGAACCCGCGTTTCTTATTCCGCGTATTTATGAATAAATGTTTGTATGAAAATATTTATCTTGGGTCTGGGTGTTTCTATGTATAAGTATGTATTTACAAACAAAAAGTATATAAGTAGTATATCAGTTATCTGGTTCCCATAGTACAAGCTTTGCTTAGTTTGGGGCTAGATGATGCTGTGTGAAATGTCCGGCATTATTTATTTATTTATTTACAGCATACAGATCCGGATTCTGTAATTCAATTTTATTTAGACTAAATAATTCAGTTTGAATATACTGAGTAATTCAAGCACGTTAGAACATTATTTAGTCAAGTACTACATATGATCGCGTACGTTACATAAACATGTTTGACGCTGAGTGAATACATTAGGTTAATGATGGTAATTAGGTAGTAAGGGTATAGTCACATTGACAGCGTACACAATGGGATGTTTTATTTAATGTTTTAAAAGCTATAGAAATAATTACGCTTGAAAACGAAAAAGTGATTTCGCTATTAAAAAACAAATAATGCTGGACTTTTCACACATCATCATCTAGCCCCAAAGTAAGCATAGCTTGAGTTATGGGTACTAAGATGACTGATATACTACTTATATACTTTTTGTTTGTAAATACATACATATTATTCATAGAAACACCCAGACCCGAGACAAATATTTGTAGATTATACAAACATTGGTCCCGCCGCGAGGATCGAACCCGCAACCTTTTGCGTCGCAGGCAGGCCTTCGCCCACTGCGCTACAGAGGTCGTCAGGTCATTGGTCTTAGGTGGAAAATTACAAGCTAGGATGTCTTTTTTCTCTATCTATCTAATCAGCCCACATCTACCCACTGCTGAGTATAGGCCTCCTCATTTTCACGCCACTCTTTCCGATCCTGCGCTAGTCGGATCCATTGCCTTCCCGCTACCGCCATAATATCATCAGACCATCTGGCTGGTGGTCTGCCTGGTGTATGACCCTCGCGTGGCCACCACTCGGTAACCGGTTTTTTTTACTGGAAAATAATCAGCTTTATGCGAATACTAAACCTACATGCGATTGAAAGGCATTTAATACAATTTTATGAACCACAAATATCCAGAGGATTGACGTGAACACGCTCAGTGGTCCAAATGAGGTTCTATTAAATGAATATACATTCTACTGTGGTCTGCGGAGTCTACCAACTCGATTAACACTCGATTCGATTACATTTTTCCGGTATATCGATAATTGGAAAAAAAAAATCACGAAAGCAAAATTATAAAAACACATTTCGCAAACTAGTAAAAAAATTAGGTATTTTTGTAAGTGGTCATAGATTTATTAAATAAATGCCTATTTGTTTAATTTGTTATAATGATAAAACACGTGTAATCGGTTCAACTATTCACTAGCTATAAATCCGACCAAGCACTCTTCTTCAACTAGCACGAGTGGCTAAATGTAAGACCCTCGCAGACTACAGGAAAGTCTGTATCGGCCGATAGTTGAGACGGAATATACTTCGGCTCGTAATGAGTGGTGAAGTATAGCCCGTCTCAACTATCGGCCGATAGAAAGTCTGTAGTCTGCGAGGGGTCTAAACCTACACAATTTTGATGAAGGTATAGAAAAATAAACCTACACACTTATTATACTAGCACTCTACGTCAATTTAATTTATTGAGATACTAATTTTGATTACTTAGGTACTTACTCTACATTTTTATACTTTATCATCATCATCATCTGCAGCTTGTTGTCACCCACTGCTGGGCATAAGCCTCCCCGCTCAAACGCCACTTCACTTCACTTCACTTGCTATCATTTTTATACTTAGCATAATTTAATTATGTACAAAAGCCAACATGCATTAAACAACAGTGAATATCAACAAACAACTTGTTTAGTTTCAATGATGTTTATTAACCCTATAACATGTATTTTTAATAAGAGTTTGTTGTTGTATTCTCCCCAATCTACTTAATCAGACACGTGACGACGGTTGACTTATAAAACCTTCTTTGTCCACAGGTAACAAAAGCAGAATAACTCAGCTGCCGTCAAAAAACAAAATATGTCAACGTCAAACGTCACTGTCAGATAACAACCGAAATGGCGGGGAAAGATAAAGAGTGGGTCGACTATTTCGGCGAGTTTAATCAAACCAGGATCGAAAATGAAGTTCCGCCGAGAATAAACTATAATACCAGTATCTATGAGAACAACACTGGTTTACATTACTCGAATTTCACTTCAGATGATTACTGTTCGTCGAATCATTCGCACGTGTATTTGAATGTGACATGCGAGTTTCCAATCAAATATGCCGAGCCTATGTATGGGTAAGTACCTTCTGGAGTATTAATGTGTGAAACTGCGGTTTTAGCGAGTTGCCATAGAAACAGATTCCTTTCTGGAAAACATGGTTAAAATATGCCCTGGAAAAAATATCTATACTAATAATATAAAGAGAAAAGATTTGTTTGTTTGTATGTTTGTTTGAATTGAATAGGCTCCGAAACTACTGGAGCGATTTGAAAAATTATTTGACCATTAGGTCACGTTATCCCTGATGAACATAGGCTATATTTTATCCCGGGAAAGTGAAGTTTTCCCGAGGGACCGCGGGTAACACCGCGACAGACAGCTAGTTGTTTAATTGGTTTTAATTGAACGTTTGCAATACTTGTGCTTTGAACATTTTATTTAAAAGTAGTACTGCTGGAATCACTTAGGTACAATACTTTTAAGAGCTAGGCAATACCGTGAAGAGTCATGGTAACAAACACGGTTTAGAGCATAGCTTTCTAGTTGATCTATTCTCTTAAATCCAAACAGTCAAGTTGAATTGTTTAACTTATTTTACTGACGGTGTGATGAGGTTCCAGCTAGGTTGGGTTGAGTGCTAGGAAATTACAAACGCAATACCTGACATCTGACTGACAAAGGCATACTACCTATTTGGAGAAAATCAAAATGGCGTGATGTTGGGATTGGCATTTGGCGGGAAATTGTAATTGGAGTGTGAGAAACGACACAGAATCACGGATTCGCTATAATGTAGGTATTAACAGAAACTATGCGTTTGTCCAGTTTATCAGAATTCATTTTTTCTGTGGATGATGCCCATTTAGTTCACAGGTTATTGAGGTCCCAAGTTTTACAACAAATTAACCTGGGAGAGATAGTAAACATTTTTAGAACATTAAAAAAATCGCCAAGTTTCAAACTAATCAGAGCTGTATTATGGGAGCCAGTTATCTGACGATACAGTATTAAAAATACATTTTTGTATTTGTAAATCATACCCAGACATAAAAACATATTCGTGTTCATAACAAATATTTGTTCTGGTTAAGAATCGAACCCACAAGCCACATAGCAGACGGTAGAGCTAGTACCTACTACTGAGTGACGCCAGACTTGATTATGAATATTATCAAAGTGATTTATATCAAAATAAAGAAAATAATGATGACAAAAATATATTCAACCATCAAAAGAATAAAATACAATAGAAAATAACACAATGTGAATGATGAATGTGTGTGACGATGCATGAATAATATATCGGTCAACGGTTTCAACCGCACGTAACCCCACTCTTCGTTCACACTAAAATGTTAAGGTGGGTACTGACCGACGTTACAAGGCGTAATGTACCATTCGCAGCGAGCATGTTACGTTACGCTATGCGTTAAAATTTGCCTAAAAGCTGCTCGCTGCTCGTAAGTGCCTTGTTTCCCCGTACTATACGTACGCTCGCTGTGTTACACAACGTTTCATTTTAACGGGTCAGCGTCACCAATTGGTCACCCCTTTAGTAAGGCGGTTTGTAGGTACTGCATAGGGGTCAACAGTTGGTGACGGTCACCGTACCTACATAACGTTGAAATGAAACGTTGTGTAACACAGCGAGCGTTCGTATAGTACGGGGAAACAAGGTGCTCACAGCGAGCAACGAGCAGCTAACACAAATTTTAGCGCATAGCGTAACGTAACACGCTCGCTGCCAATGGTACAGATTTAGCGCTCTTACGCATTAGCGGTTGAACCACCCGGCGGCTAGCCGCGTGGCGGGCCGCTTTTCCAGTTTTAGCACTCGTATGCAACCGCTTGTCATTTTACGCACCTAACCGCTATTAACCACCACAAAATTGTACTAAAACCGCTAGTGCGTAAGGGGGCTTAATATCAAAATGGTTCGTTTCGTACCAAGAGAAATACAATTCTGATCCTACAATGCTTCGTCTCTACAGACAGAACAAAAAAAGTATGAAAAGTCTCTCGATAAATCGTTAAGCCCCGAAGTAAATCTCTTTCTAGATTTTACAGATCTAGCCAACTGGGTCATGAAAAAGGCAAAGATTTTCGTTCATAAATCCTAAGGCAACGGTTTTGTAGGTAGAGGAGGCGGAAACGGCCGAGTCCAAATCAAAAGAAACTGGGTTGAATTTCGCATAGTTCCATCTCAAAGGTGAGTTCGAATCCCGGCCGTGCATCAATGGATTGTTCGTTTCGTAAAATTTATATGCACTATTATCACGAGCTTAGTCAGCTCCACACGTATTGACGTTATCTTTCCTGTGGGCCAGGTTGAGTAAGCTGAGAGGATGGTTTAGGTGCTGGGCAAGCCTATTTTATCTCAATGTCCCAGACACTACAGCGTCTTTAAGTGTAGGCATAGGTTGCCTCCTGACGCTGTATAAATCATCTATTATAGATGTAAAGGCCTAAGTTTAAGAACCGATAGAGTTCGAAATATCGAAATCCGATCGGAAACTGGCACAGCGGATGTATTCTCTGGTCTGGCACTCGAGCCAGAAAGCACAAGAAAGCTTTGCACAAAAACTCTCAATCTATGTTCTCCAAGCAAAATGCTATAATTAAAACACCATTTACACAATACCATTCTTGCATCTTGCCACAGAATATTAGCTCTTGCTCCGTTGAGTTTGAGAAAGCAAGAGGCAAGAATGGTAGGTATCGTGTAAATGGCATCTCAGTCCCGTTCATCCTATCAAACCTTCAATAGATCGCGCTTTGTAAACAAAGATTACAAGTTGAAAAGGTTTTGTGAAGCGGAAAGACAAGAATCGTGGACTAAGTGGATGGCGCTCTATGGATTACGTACAGGAGAGGTATTTCAATTTGGAAAGCCGTCGGTTTCAGGAAACTACCCGACCAAGTTTAACTAAGCTTGATTTCATATTGAAAACTTCTCTGGTTTCCATAACACAGCTATGCTTACTTTAGGGCTAGATGATGCTGTGTGAAATATCCATTACATTAACTATTTTTATCCTGCTTATAAAGACCACCCCAGAATGAAATGACATTTAAGTTAACATTATGAGCATTATCACTTTTATAAAAAAAACTAGCTGGTTCCTGTAACTTAGTGCTGCAACATACAAAATAGAATCGAAAAATACCATGCGAGATAAAAAAAAAAACATTTCGTCTGATAAGCACGGTTTGCGTCACAAATTCTTAACCCCCCCCCCTTCTTCTAAATTGTACATAACTTCGCATTATCATAAACTGTATCTTGTAGTTTTAAGGTGTGCATGTGCAATAAAGTATTTTCATTCATTCATTAATTCTTCTCCTCAGATACATCGCGCCGTTCCTCCTCGCTACAACAACGATCGCCAACACCCTAATTGTCGTGGTCCTCTCTCGACGACACATGCGGACGCCCACAAACGTGGTGCTGATGGGCATGGCCTTGTGTGATATGTTCACCATGCTGTTCCCTGCACCCTGGCTGTTTTATATGTACACGTTTGGGAACCACTACAAGCCGCTCAGTCCAGCTCGTGCGTGTCAAGCTTGGAATTATATGAATGAGGTATGTAGAGTGCCACAAACTTATCTGGACCGGTGGCCAAAAGAGGAACTGACTTTTACTGTAAAACTTATTTTTCTGCCAACGCCAAATACGATCATGCGCCTCTCTCATCGGTTCAACTAAGTTTGTGGCACTGTAAAACACGTTGTCCAGCTTAAATTTTGAATTACAACAACATCGCCACCTATTGGGGTTAGTTATGAAACATCCAGGTTTCATCAGGCAAAAAGTCATCATTCGAAGATGTCCAAGGAGATTCCTAGTGGCACTTTCAAATCTGCTATAATTATATTATGTGACGGCATTTCTTGATATAAATTATATCACAATTCTCGAATCTCTACCTCGCGCGGATTGTAGGTGTCCTGCCCAACTCCACTAGAGATTTATCGCTCTTTCGCCGACGTCAGAGATCTCGGTACGACGGCGGATCTCCGTATTTCGGACTCTATCTAAGAGAGTTATCCAATCCTAATATCAGCCTTCAAGTCTAGCACAATTGACTGGCAGACGGAGCTTAAATTAATTCACACTGCTAATTCTAAATCTATCGGAGCATGAGCACGCAATGCAAAGCCACTGTTTCCCAGGTACGTGGAAATTCACGAAGGATTGATCTTCCGTGTGCGTGTGCACATGCACGGTTGTTTCTGTGTGCGTAACGCGAATGCTCCGTGGACGAATGAGCGCTCAGAGGGCCTAGACGATGTAACAATCGAATATCGACTTCGATAGTAGCTAAGTCCAAAAATATATGGGAGGGAAAAATGTATGGGGTTATGGGATGCGCTTTTCGGTCGACACTTTTTTTTTAATCTAATGACACTGACGTTTGAAGACGAAACCATAGACTAAGCGCGGTATTTAGCGATCAGACGAATGGATAAGACGATCGCTAAACGAAGGTTACTTTGTGTAGCAATCGAACTTCGCTATCGTTGGAGCGATGACGATTGTGGAAATCGATTCGTTTCGTAGCGAAAGCCGGTTGTCTAAGCCCTCAGTATCGCTTACGCACACAGAAACATCTACACACACAACGCCTTCGATAGTACAACGGTACGTCGAAATTGCTCTATATTGCTGGTGTACTGAGATCAATCAGGGCTGTCACGCAAAAATATTTGATTGAATGAGTTTTCGGATAAATGTGTATTGACATTGTGTGACTTTGATTAATGAACTTATGAATATTTAAACTCATTTAAACGTTAAAATATGTATTTGTACATGCCTCTGACTACCCCCTTAGACATCTTCAAAGGATCTGGAATATAAAGATCTGAGAGAATGTCTACCGCGCCTTGGGGATACAGTCGTGACCCTGTTTACGTTTACGTTTTTTATTTAAACGTTGCGCAATTTATTTTTATTATCATGAGAGTTACAAAAAATACTAATTGGTAGATATTAAGTATACAAAAAAGAGTAAGTACATTGAGTTATATAGTGAAATAATCATATTATACTTATTTAGGTACTCTACTCACCTATAACTATGAATGAATGAATGAAAACTCTTATCAACATTTTCGATTCCGACGGGATCCAACCCCGCGACGATCAGACTATCCTCCTAAAGTGCCTTCAACCGCTCGGCCACGTAACCCTGACGTCAGGTTTCGAAATTCTTGATAAGCTCATATTTATCGTCAGTTTATTTTCAGTAATACAATCATTATCCGGTAATATTTCCGTACCGTACGTTTGAAGCAACGTCCGAAACGGTCTGTTAGTGGATGGGTGACTGGCAGCAGCATTTTCATCTCAGCGTTTCCGTGCTTCGGAGGGCACGTTAAATTGTCGGTCCCGGCTATTTAAGCCATATCGGAGGCCTTAAGGTGGCCTAAAAACTCGTACGAAATTACCTTCTTTTCCTTCCGTACCTGTGTGACAACCCTAGCATTTATTATAGTCCGGTCAGAGAGTTAAATTTAAGCTTTGACAGACAGATAGAACAAACCTACAGTGGCATGTTATATAGATAGATAGACTAACACAATCACGTCCTATCCACAAGCAATAAACCTATTGGAGGTAAATAGTCAACCAAGTCTTTTGACTAACATAAATATTTTTGGTGAAAGCCCGCTGGGGACGCAGAAGGTTGCGGGTTCGATCCCCGCGGCGGGATAAATGTTTGTATGATCTGCAAATATTTATCTCGGGTCTGGGTGTTCTATGTATAATATGTATGTATTTACAAACAAAAAGTATATAAGTAGTATATCAGTTATCTGGTTCCCATAGTACAAGCTTTGCTTAGTTTGGGGCTAGATGATGCTGTGTGAAACGTCCAGCATTATTATTTATTTATTTATTTTTCGTAGGTACCTACTCTACTCTAATGTTAGTTAGGTACTACCTAATCATCTAGTAGGAATCTGAATAATAATAATAATCTTATCTAAAAAGATGTAAGAGCCTAAGTTTTATGTGTAAAAAAATACGTACAAAGTATTCAATACGATGACATGACAGCATTGCTATTGAATAATAATAACACTAACTGGTTGTGTTATATACCTAGTAGGTATAGTATATTTATTATTATTTATTTATTAATGCTGGACATTTCACACAGCGTCATCTAGCCCCAAACTAAGCATAGCTTATTATGGGAACCAGAAACTGATATACTACTTATATAATTTTTGTTTGTAAATATATATAGACCAGACCAGAGATAAATATTTGCAGATCATACAAACATTTATCCCGTGGCGGGGGTCGAACCCGCAACCTTCTGCATCCCAAGCGGGCTTTCACCCACTGCGCCACAGAGGTCGTCATATACCTGTATATGTTATTTCATTTTAGAATTCATTTTTGTTTTAGCTGTAAGTCAGTTGAAATTTTTTTTGCATGCTGTGGTGTCCTATAATTAGAGAAACACATAGACATAAGATACTTATCCTTAGTTATAATCAAGATTTGTGGTTTCTTTGTCGGATGCCCTAAAATAAATAAATAATTTCTATTTTATCAGCCGAATCGTGTAATACCGAATCGGGGGTCATTTCAAATTAGGAAGGGACTTACACAGGTAAAATTAAACTAGTTAAACGGATTTCCAAAAAAACGGTGACCGTCATTTCAAAATATTTTCCGGTCAGGTGGAGTGACGGTCTGCGAAAAGCTGGATGCGTCGAGCTGAGGAGAGGGTGTAATGACGCTCATTAGGGCAGGCCTATGACCAGCAGTGGATTGATATAGGCTGATGATGATGATGATGAATCGTAATAATGAAATGAAATAATTTGACTTACATAATTATTTGACCTTACGCCTAACATTTAATTTTATTTTGATTTATGTCACTAAAATAAAAGCATGCCATTCTCTCTGTTTGCACACCGAAATCGGTAAAACATGTTGTTAGAAAACTTACCTAAAATGTAATCATCCTATTTACACATGTTTAAGCAAATAAATAATCTTTATCTTTATCTTATCTTTATAAATCTGAAAGTTTGTTTGGTGCTGGTATCTTTGAAATTACATATTTTATTAAGCTCTATAAACTGTCAGTTACCTACCACGCGAGCGAGAACGAGTTTCGGGTGGAAGTTGTTAAGTTGTTGTACAGAAAAAAACGTAAACAGGGTCACGACTGTATCCCCAAGGCGCGGTAGACATTCTCTCAGATCTTTATATTCCAGATCCTTTGAAGATGTCTAAGGGGGTAGTACAAATACATATTTGATACATGCCCATATCTTGCAGAAGTTATTATTCCATACGTGACAGGTATACGTTTTTTGTTGTACAAAAAAAACTGCATCTTTATCCTGTCGCCGTGAAACCAAGAACTGAAACACTTCCAAAATCCGCTCCAAATACCTGGGTGTGATACGTGATTGCCACAGCTATCTACTCTCGCTCATATAATATTCATTCCATGTCCGTGTGTACGCCATGAATCGATTTTAAAGGGGTTGACTAATTCAAGATTTGTTTTGGGATTAAGCCGATGGCTTAGGTGTTGGGCAAGCCTATTTCCATCTCAAACAATGTCCCACACGGCGTTGAGTGTAGGCGTATATTGATGCTGTATATTCAAATCAATTCTATTGTACAAGAATTGCCTCATTTTACGTATGGAATGCTAACTTCTGCAAAATGTAGGCATAGGTTCGTATCAAATATGTATTTGGACCTGACTCTTACTGCCTTAGACAGTTAGACCCCTCGCAGACTACAGACTTTCTATTGGCCGACAGTTGAGACGAGCTATACTTCTCCATACTAATTACGAGCCGAAGTATATTCCGTCTCAACTATCGGCCGATAGAAAGTCTGAACCGCGGGGCGAATGCATTTCCAGTTTTAGTATATGCAACCGCTTGTCATTGTATGCACCTATACCTAACCGCTACAATATTGTACCAAAATTTTAACCACGGGGCGCGGTTGAACCGCTAGTGCTTAAGGTGCATTTACACGGTGCGATACGATGTACGATGCACGCCATTTTTTCCCGTGTGAACGCTCATCGTATGCGATGTATCTTAGTAAGTGCGACAGCCGTCGGGACTTAGTCTTTGACGGCCGTTTTCTTACGGCAACATAAATCGAGACGAAGGTCTTCGTAATTTATTAT
Source organism: Epirrhoe alternata (assembly GCA_963565295.1). Classification (NCBI taxonomy): domain Eukaryota; kingdom Metazoa; phylum Arthropoda; class Insecta; order Lepidoptera; family Geometridae; genus Epirrhoe; species Epirrhoe alternata. Next base: position 2,873,173 of record OY751401.1, read on the forward strand.
TGAAACTTTTACAAACCTCGTCTAATTAGGAGCTTTTCCGAGTTATTTTATAATTTTTAATGGACCCTAAAATAACTAACATAAAGTTTATTTTAATTAAAATAAGCCGATTAATGTTTTAGTATTTTTTTGTAACTTTGTTAATGATTTTGTGAAATAGGTGTAGTCTGTATCCATCAGATATCTTCAAAGAATCTTGAATATAATATGTATAGAACTGTCCTCATCTACTATATAAAAATAAGTCGGGTTTTCCTTCCTGACGCTATAACTCCAGAACGCACGAACCGATTTCTACGGTTTTGCATTCGTTGGAAAGGTCTCGGGCTCCGTGAGGTTTATAGCAAAGAAAATTCAGGAAAAATCTGGTGGCATCTGGTGGCGAAACGGAGTTCGCTGGGTTTGCTAGTTTGCTATAAATCCTGTTCATTCAAAGGTTACCTGGAAGAGAGCGCTTTTTGCGATAAGGTCGCTCATTGTACCATTTTTGCATGTATGTTTTTAATTTATGTTATTTTCAAGTAAAAACTTCTTTAGGCGCGCTTGGTAGTTTTGAGATGAGAAAACATTCTTGGAGTCGCGTCGAAAAGGTCACGTGCGAGTCACGTGACTGCTCACCGACACCGGGCTATTCGTCAAGTTTAGAACCGTTCAAGTTTTCACTTCTGCCGGCACTCCTGGATTGCCACTGCTTTTATTTTCTTATGGTGCACAATAAATTCGTAATCTATTCCATTTTATTTACTCCAGCATAAAATTGCTGTATTTTTCGGTCTGATAACCAGATAGATACCAATGATCAAAGAGCTTGTGCTTACCGGACAAATATAAGTCCTTACTAAGTATACCTATTCATATTGAATGAGGTAAATACCGGCAGCCTTTTGAGCACTTCACCTGCGGTTGTTAATTTGAAATTTGTTTTTTATTATTAGTTAAATTCAAATAGAGACAGAATACGCGTTTTTATAAGGATAGAAATTAGGTAGACTATCATCATCATCATCTCAGCCATCTACCGTCCACTGATGAACATAGGCCTCCCCCATAGATTTCCACAGCGATCGATCTTGTGCAGCCTGCACCCAACGGCTCCCAGCAACCTTTACAAGATCGTCTTTCCATCTAGTGGGGGGCCGTCCTCTGCTGCGATTTCCGGTGCGCGGCCTCCACTCGAGAACTTTTCTGCTCCAACGGCCGTCAGCTCTACGAGCTATGTGCCCCGCCCACTGCCACGTAGGTAGACTATGTGTGCACATTCTCAGTGAAATGCAAAAATTTTGTATGTTGGTGAAAAACAACGGCCAAGTGCGAGTCGGACTCGCGCACGAAGGGTTCTGTACCATTATCTATAAAAACGGCAAAAAAAAACACGTTTGTTGCATGGGAGCCCCCTTAAATATTTATTTTATTCTGTTTCGGTGACAGACGGACAGACAGACATCGGAGTCTTAGTAATAGGGTCCCGTTTTACCCTTCTGGTACGGAACCCTAAAATAACCACCAATGCGTTTTTGTTCCGACAAAACTATGCCGTGCACTCCAAAGAAATATTCTTTTCACAAAAATCTTTACAATCCAAACCGTGTTTTTTCAGAGTGAAAATCTTCATAATGAAAACACCACGTTCACTCGTAGTTTTCTAACAATCTACATCCGCTAAAAGACCGACGTTATTGACTAGCTTAACGTTGGTGCTACAAAGTTTTGAGTTTGTCATTGAAAACACGATTCTAAAATAAAACTAATTAAAAGCTTGCGCTTATAATTAGATTGACACTTTCATGTTTCGTACAATTTCTTCAAGTCTGTCGTGTTTTGGAGTTCTTTTCCTAGTCTGTGTGGTGATTATGTGTGAGAGCGTGAGCCTATAAACAGCATATCCGATAACATGTTTCATAATTTTCTTATGGTTTCTGATGAATGACTCATTTCAGACTCTTTTAAATAAATAAAATAATGTTGGACATTTCACACAGCGTCATCTAACCCAGAACTAAGCAAAACTTGTAGTACTATATTATAACACACATATTATACATAGAAATACCGAATCCCGAGACAAATATCTGTAGATAATACAAACATATTTTGTCTCGCGGCGGGGATCGAACCCACAACCTTTTGCGTCGCAGGTGGGCCTTCGCCCACTGCCCCACGGAGGTCCTTGTTATGTATCAATACTTTAATGTTTTATTCTAAGACCGTAGTATAACGGTCGTCATTAACAAAACGAAAGCTTAAAACAATATTGGAACAGCATTTCCGCCTTTTAATATTCCTTATATTCCCATTTGGCAAGCAGTTAATTAGCACAGCCTCAGAAAACCATGCGGATTTCATTTCATAATTTTGCAGAGTTCCTTTCATAATTTTTAAATGTCCTAAAAAATGTGTGTTTGTCTATATGTCACACAGAGTCAAACCAAATGTAAAAGCGCTTGCCGACCTTACTACGTATGCCTCTGGTGAACACACGCGTGTAAAGTATGCAGGCGGCTTCACAGAATAAAATCAACGTACTACCTACTTAACCTAACCCTACCTCCTACCTATGGACCTATTTGGACCCTTAGGTGTGTGACCTAGGTACGTGTAGGTATGTAGCCCTAGGTAGTGATGTCCTACAATCCCTATCTGTGTGTGTTCTTACCACCCTAGTCCTAACCATATAAGTGTGATATATCCTATAAATATTATAAAGGCGAAAGTTTGTAAGTATGGATGTATGGATGTATGGATGTTTGTTACTCTTTCACGCAAAAACGGCTGGACCGATTTGGTTGAAATTTGGTATGTAGATAGGTGATACCCTGGATTAACACATAGGCTACTTTTTATCCCGATATTCCCGCGGGAACGGGACTTACGCGGGTGAAACCGCGGGGCGCAGCTAGTAAATAAATAAATAAGCAAGGATGTTTGTCACCGGGAGACCTAAGGTAACAAACGGGTAGGAACAGGGAATGTGTACGGCGTGCAATGTACACAGGGAATGATTTTCTCACCACTCCAGGCAGACTCACAAGGCCAATCAGTTAGCTACAAAATCATACAAACGCTTACTGACAATGGACTGATTAAATTAAAATATCTACTTAATTATGAAGTTTAAATTTAAATTATTTTATTAATATTTTTTATTAATAATTAAATATTTATCAGAATTTTCTGGCTGTTATAGTTTAATAATAATTAATTTTTATCATTAATAATCTCAATCATCTATTTTGTAAATTCATATAAAAAACAGCGAGATATCTAAGTTTTAATTTTCAGATCATATAAAAATTTTGTCTGCGGTGAGAATCGAACAGGCAACCGTCTGCGTCTTCACAGGTCATCAAATATTTCATATTCAGTACCTTTGTGTTGAAAACTTGAAACTAGACTAGCCTAGCGTTTTGTAACAATGTCACGAACAATGCCGTTTCATTTGAAAGCTACAATGGCGGCTTTGTCTGCCGATTTTTTTTGAGTTACGGAATGTCAATGTGGTAAACCTGATCGCACACTATCCGCGCCGTACGCGCTGCTGTCATTTTTCTATACAAAATGCTGATGACGTCAGAAAATGCGGCTCGCTTCTGACGTCAGCAGCATTTTCTCTATTGTATTGACAGTTCGCCGCGTACGGCTCGACTGCACTGTGCGAGCACCCTAAAACTACGTTTTTTTAACGCAATTTTTTTTTGTAAAACAAATGTAAGTAAGTAATTATTATATTTTTAATTAATTAAATTTTTTTACATTTTTTATTGCATGTTCACTTTGTTGGTATACCGTATAACTAAATAAATAAAGGCACCTTCGCACCAAAACCGGAGTTTTTGTCGAGTGTCCGTGGTAAACTTTGTATGGATTTGAAACAAAACGCTTTAGAGCTTAGAGGTACGACTAGAACAAGGTCTTTTGGCTTTGTGATTGGTCAATTCAAGTTCGCGTGATCACGTGTTGTCAGTATCTCGCGTATCAACCTATATTTTGTAAACTGTAAATTTTTATAATGACGATTCTAGTCAGATATCTCTCGAATTATTTCTAATTAACACTTTTCACGCCCCACTAAGCTAACAAAATCCAAGGACTCAAAAATAATTGCTATTGCGTCTGTACCTACAACTGAAGCTTAAGTTTGAAATATAATTGCCCCAACGATCAAGAATCACTGATTCGATTCCTTTTGTCATGATTAACTGAACGAAATAATTAACTACCTAATGAAAATGCTTTATTTTAAAGTTTACTTAAAGGAAATCTACCGTTAATACAGAAAAATATTTTGTTTCAACAAGCTGAGATAAACACTGAAAGCTATTTATAAGTTTCCGCAAATAGTGAGTGTAGTTTTATTAAACTTGACTTGAAGTACCTACATCGAGGGATATTATCGCTAAGGTAGTCGCTAAGGTACTTAGATACATAGAGCAAAAATACCTACTACGTTGGTAAAAATGCTCTTTCACAAATAACTTCGAGTAGACTTAAGTGGAATCAATTTTCAAAGACACTTAAGACACGTAATACTTTTAGCGGATAGCTACTTCAAAGATTTCAACTGCCGAATACAGAGGAACGAACAAACGACACTTGACCTAATAAAGAAAGTCCAGAAACATTGAGATCCTTCTCGAGATATCGGCAACAATTACACAGAAAACAGTTTGGGTGCTATCCAGTTTGGGTTCCTAATCTGAATCCCAAAGTTTTCGTGACGTTTAAGCCCCCTCGCGGACTGCAGACTTTCTATCGGCCGATAGTTGAGACGGAAACGTACAAAAAAAAGAAAAAAAAAGTAGTTTTACCCCCAGTAGTAGGTGGGAAAATATCAATTCTTCCCTACCAGTCGGGATAGATACCAACATAGAGCCAAAGTTGTCGACATAGCTCAGAGAATTAGCAAGCTGAAGTGGCAGTGGGCTGGCCATATCTGCCGAAAAACCGATTACCGCTGGGGTAAACGAGTTCTTGAGTGGAGACCGAGACTCGGCAAACGTAGTGTAGGACGCCCTCCGGCCAGGTGGAGTGACGATCTGCGGAAGGCTGCTGGCAGAAGCTGGATGCGTCGAGCTGAGGACAGGGCGCAATGGCGCTCATTAGGGGAGGCCTATGTCCAGCAGTGGTGCTATAGGCTGATGATGAGTCGGGATAGATTAGTAGGGATATGTGGAACTGGCGTGACTTAGCATCTGATGAGCGTTTACACGTAAAAAATTGCAGTGCAATAATAAATAATGCTTTAAAAATCGCCTGCTTCCTCTGTGATGTAATTCCTGAATGGACTTTGCTTACAGTGCAGAATTCACTTTTATGTTCCCGAGTTTCAGATACTAGGTACCAAGTGTTTTTATTACAAGCACTTGTGATTTATTTGGTCACAGAAACGTTGAACTCTTAAAAGATTTACTGCACCCTCAAACAAAGCTTACGAATGCTCTCTTTTATTTTTACAAGCTTTTGATTTCATAATAATGTTGAATTTTCTTGAAGTGACTTAATAAAATAATAATTTTATGTTAGTATTTAAGTAAGGGACCTTTGCCCAGCAGTTGGACATGTATGATAGGTAAAATTTAATAATACAGTAATAATAATAATGAATTCCTACACTACAGTGCTAAATATAGGGTTTTTCATTTTAAACTAACTTAATTCAGGAATTGGTGTATGGTGGATGTAAGTAGGTACTTAATTTTTTTTTTGTTTTGTTATTATTATTTTTTTTATTTCATTTATTGAACAAAATCCACAGCCCTTGGTATTAACAGTAGATTCATCTTAACTAAACTTACAGCCAATAAAGGATTTACATTATAAAAGTACATCTTATAAAATAGACAGTAAAAGGTAAATAAATTAAACTTAAAAAAGTGAGTAAAGTGCTTTTAGGTAAGTAGCTAAATTATTATTACTAAACATACATGAAAAGAAAAAGGTTAGGTTAGGTTATAAAAACTTAAAAATATTGTGAAAAAAAAATGTATATGTAATGAACTACAATTGTTCCTCCTCCAGCAGTTTCAATGTTTCTTTTTTAAAAGTTTCTTTACTGTTATAAAAAGATCATTTGTGTAGAATTTCTTATTATAAACGCTTTACATTCTTTACTATAGAATTCTGTGCATAGTTATGAAAATGCTTATTTTGACTTGCTGCCTCTGACCTCACATTTCCCCAAGCCATATAGTATCCTATGAACAAAGCCTTCTAACGCAAAAGAAAACGTATTAGCCCTGAATGCGGTAAAATTTTGCCACACCCTGTATATGTATACTTCATCATCTCAGCCATCTAGCGTCCACTGCTGAACATAGGCCTCCCCCATAGATTTCCACAGCGATCGATCTTGTGCAGCCTGCACCCAACTGCTCCCAGCAACGTTTACCAGATCGTCTTTCCATCTAGTGGGGGGCCGTCCTCTACTGCGATTTCTAGTGTGTGGCCTCCACTCGAAAACTTTTCTGCCCCAGCCGTCAGCTCTACGTGTTACTTATCGCTCAGACGAGTATTAAGATCCAAAAAGTACTCGTACAAGACTTCAAAAACTGAGGACTGCATTTAGCCGGCTCAGTCATCTACGTAATATCCGAGCGACTTCCGTCCGGAAATAAGGAGCTTGTCTCTCGCTTATTGTTCTTTGAGCACTCCGTCTCCCAGCTGTGGGAAAACTTAGGTCTTTCATACTAGTTGTGTGTGTTGATCGTTGTGTAAATCTTAACTTTCAATCCGAAGTGGGTTCGAATCCCTGCCATGCATGGATGGATAATTTTTTCCGAGTTCGAAATATTGTAATAAAAAAATTCTCAGTTTATTATATTAGGCGGTGCTTGGCTTGCATCCTGTCAAGTATGGAATAAGTACATAATTATACGAAATGAGAGCCGTGTTGGCCGAATGGGGTTGTACCTCGACTTTCAATCCAAAGGTCGTGGGATCGAATCCCGGCCGTGCATCAATGGATTTTGCGTTTCGTAAAATTTATATGCGCTCTAACACGAGCTCTAAACGGTGAAGGAAAACATCGTGAGGAAACCAGTTAGTTATTCTTATGGGCTTGCAACCTGTCACGTATGGAATACTAACTTCTGCAAGATGTGGGCATGTATCAAATATGTATTTGTACATGCCTCTGACTACCCCCTTAGACATCTTCAAAGGATCTGGAGTGTACCTAAAGCTCTGAGAGAATGTCTACCGCGCCTTGGGGATACAGTCGTGACCCTGTTTTTTTTACGAAATATTGTTATAAAAATATTCCTCAGTTTATTTAATAGGCGGTGCTTGGCTTGCATCCTGTCACGTAATAATTATACCAAATGTGGTCATGCATGTGTTTGTAAGAAGTATGGAGGTGACTGCTCACGTAGATACTTACCCCCTTAAGTATCTGGAAACGATCTAAAATTTTGTCGGATATCATCATGTAACTTAGCTTCAAAAACCGTCACCAGAGTTGACCACTAGCTCATACGAACTTACTTTTAGCCATTATAAAAGCGTTCTTGTTGCAGGTGATACCAGCAATGTTCCACACGGCCAGCATCTGGCTGACGCTGGCGCTGGCGGTGCAGAGATACATCTACGTGTGCCACGCGCCCGTCGCCAGGACTTGGTAAGTTAAGCACACAGTACCTATCATACATTTCTAAAGCTCATAAGCTCTCTACGAATAGCTTTTGCGCTTTCGCTTTTGCAATCTATCTACAGGTTTATTTACGATTACAGATCTATCAAACAAAAAACAAAAATACCTGTTTTGCTGTGGCACAAAATAAACAATTATTAGAATTAAACTAAATATAGAAAACATTGGACAACATTAGCTTACGATAGAGTTGTGTGGAAGAAAGGAAGGGAGGCCTTTGCCCTGCAGTGGGACATCACGGGCTCATAATAATAATATGTAATATATAATCAACCTAGCCGTTTTCGGCTACAGTGTCTTATAATAATAATAATAGAAAACAAGCAAATCACCGACCGCAGGTAAAGTTCTCAAAAGGCTGGTCGTATAATTGCTGTAGTTGTAGGTTCTATTCTCCTCTGTTCTAGGTTAGTAGTGTTTGTTGCCCTGATTCTTCACGGTATTGGTCGCGAAGGAACAGGAGTAAAATCACCTAGTTTTAAGACGTTTCAAAGTGATCCCAGCGGTCCTACTGAATAAATGCTTTTTGACTTTGACTTTGACTTTGACTTTCCCATTCATACCTACTGCATCATTGCTCTTTCTCTACGGTTTAATTACATGATACTTATTTGAGTTTCGGCAAAAATCTACTGATCTACTGAATTCTGAAAACGGTTATATTTTTACTATTTTTGCCCTCGATCCGCATGCATTCTGCAAACTAAAATAGGGTACCATTGAAATGTTATTTAAATGCGCAAAATCGACGCGCAGCCGACATTTTCATAAACAAATCACTGCGGCCTCTCCGTTTGTGTAAACAGTTTAACCTCACCTGCAGATGTACACAAACCTATAAATAATTTTATTTCTGTTTTTACGACATTTTTTTCGATACCAATATGTAAACTTTGTGCTATAGAAGCGCAACTAACCATCATAATTTGTTACATGATCTGTTGAACCGATTTGCTGAAAGGATCTAAATTAGACTCTTTTAGTGTTCTTGACTAATGTTTTATGAATTTTGTACGTTCGTAATGGGTTTCTTTACAATGTTTGTTACAATGTTTAAATTCAACTTAAACATTATTTATTATTTAAATTCACTAGACCGATATAAAAAAAACTGAGACAGTGAGATTTCTTATCAAAACGGGCCCACACGTCAAAAATAAAAAAGTATCACAAGTAAAACAAAATCCAAAATCGAAACCCCGCAGCAATCTTTCTCGAAAAATTACTGTATTCCTGAAAAAATTACTACCAAAAAGTTTTTGTTAATGATTTAGCCTATTATGAAATTGGTAGGCTTGGAAAAGAAAATTCAATAAAAACCAACAAATCAAAAAAATATACAAAAAAATAGTGGCACTCCGGGAGTGCCGACAGAAGTGAAAACTGGAACAAATGTGTGTATTTTTTTAATCGTTAGGAAATATTTTTGAATCGTCACCGGGCGCGCGGCGTGATCGCCGTGTTAAAGGTTTTTTACCGTGTTTAGTTACGGAGTTGAAAACTAGATGGCGCTGACGGTGTCGGTAACAATAGATCGCGAGTTCAATTGATTTTTCCCATCTCAAAAATGCCCAACGCGTCTACAGAAGTTTTCACTTCAAAAATCATACAAAGCAGTTTCATTTCTATACACAAACCTATTTTACGTGGATCCCAGTTTACGACTTTGGAATCGCGTTCAAATGATTGGAATTTTCGGATCGAACGAATTTCTCGGAGTTATTTATTTGGGCTCGAGGTTTATTTCTTCGGATTTTTGATGTAACTTTTGATATTTTAACGTTATCTAGGTAAAATGGCATTTGTAAGTCTACTACATATAAATCGAATAAAAGCATAAGATAGTCACAATTAGAAGCTGAGGAAAAGAAAATGGCATGACCTAAACGAACTGAAACAGGATTGCATCACTACGTTGCCTTTTGAAGAAGATTTCGCAGAAGCATTCCATGCGTGAAAGGCCTTTTACAGGTTCCTCACGGTGATACGCAAGTGTCGCAACGGAATAGGAGAAGAATCACCCAGATTTTAAAACGATTTTAAGTGACGCCGGCTCCTATTGAATTAAATAAATAATGCTGGACATTTCACACAGCATCATCTAGCCCCAAACTAAGCAAAGCTTGTACTACGGGAACCAGATAACTGTTATACTACTTATATATTTTTTGTTTGTAAAAACATACTTATTATACATAGAAACACCTATTAAACAATGCTTTATCTTTGACGAACTCTTACTGTTTTATGGGAAAAGCATCTATTCCTCAGGGACCAAAACTTACTATTATTGGACCACAAAGACGCACATATAAGTGAACATAGGTATTTTAGGTAGGTACATCAAAACCATAGAACCACCCACTTTTTGAAGTTTATTATAAGTCGTACTTTCGTGGAATTTTATGGCTGACTGTACTAGTTTCTCAGTGTAGAATAGTAGGTATATCCTCTTCTAAGATCCGAAATTCTCCAGCGCCATAAAAACAGTCCACCAAAATAGGGATAGCGCCATTGGCACTGGTTACTTGCATTGCTGGTGAGCTCGTCATTTTATGGCAGTATTATGTAAGCTAGAAACATACATAGGAACATAGGTATGCTATGCACAGTACAAAAACTACCTGCGCACCAGATCGTTGTCGGACGTCCGAAAGCTCAAGGACACGTCCGCGACTTACGTCCGATAGTTTGCACAGTTCAGTGTACAATCATTAACCAGATCGCGGCTATCAGCCGCATCCGATAATATGTTTCTAGCTTTACACGTAACGAGTAGAGCGAGACAGTGATCTCAGTGTGTGAGTGCTTGGTAGAAGACCATCTAGTGCCTCAGCCTAGCGCTAACTAAACAAACAAACGCTCAACGAACGGCCAACTCTATCAGCCCGTATCATACAGCTCGTTCACTCGGTAGGTAGGGCCATAAGATTACAATGTACATTGTACTTGAAAGTTTTGCAATCTGAACTACGAGTATATCCAAGGACTCTCATAATTTGTTTATGTAGTGAACTGTTGACATTGTAAACTGTTGATCTGATATAAACTTTGACATAATGATTGTTGATCTAACTTAAGTATCCCGGACTTATATCACTAAACGGATCTGTTAAAGATGTAGGTACTTTATTATTGTATCCCAAAAATCCAATCTATAGCGTGCATGCAATTTTTAGGATGCATTAAAAACATCCGAAGAGACTTTTTATCGTTGCAGTATTTCTTTAGTTGATCTTTATTATAGTCTTTTTCACGGCGGAACGTATGCAAGACACATTGAACTTGTTTCGTTTCACGTTGTGTGGCTCACAACAATTCTGAAACAAAAAAGTCAAGAAAAAAAATTTTACGATAAAACAACACACACAAAAAAAATGATTTTGTCTATTTCCTGTTTAATTATTTCATAAATTTTCATTAACGAGCCATAAAATATAAATAAATAAACAATAAACATTTTCTAAAAAACTCCGCCAAATAACAGTAATGAGTAAAATGGAACGTAATCTATTAGAGAGTGCAAAAATGAAAATCGAAACAATCGATGAATCGATAAGTAAAAAAATAATCGTTGGTTTAGTAATTTTGTCTATGAATGAACCTTGTAATCGATTGAGATGAATTGATAGTAGTGAAACAAAAATCGATTTTGATAATCTCGATTAAACTTTAGAACATTACTATTAGACTGATTTTGACATTATCTCGAAGTGTCTTGCATACGTTCCGCCGTGAAAAAGACTCTATGTGGTCAATTCAATAGAGGAAATGCTGAGACTTCGGAATCTAGCCGCATTTTCTGACGTCATCAATAAGTATTTTTTATATAGAAAAATGACTGCGGCGTGTACGGCGCGGACGTGTGCGATCTGCTTTTGTAGGTTTTTTTATCTTGTTTATTTGTCTCAAAAAACATGTAAACTTAGTTTGAAAAGACGATAAATGTTTAAAAAAATGGAGATTTATTTAAGATGTACCTAGGAGGATATTTAGTACCGTAGTACCTAGGTACCTATTGCGTATTTTTGATGAATTAAGACGACTTCGATTTGCACTAAAACAACTTTATGTAGTTCAAACTTCAAAGAGAAATAAACCGCAAGCTTCCTGCATTTCATGAAAACTAATGCTGTAGGTAGAAGTGGGTTAGTTTTACGACACCAATAAAAAATTGGTCAAATAAAATATCCACGTCCTGTTTACCGAACGAATGGTTCACGGTCCATCCGTGACGACATATCGTATCATGAAGGACAAATTCTATTTTGTATCATGAAAAAACTTCAACTTTATCACATAGAACTCAAAATGCTCTATCAATCTGTTCAGCTTTTTGCCTTCCTTTAATCCAGTTCATCCTAAGGTTGTCTGGAAGAAATCGCTCACAGCGATAAGACCGCCCATTGTACTTCGCCTTAAATGTTTTCTTGTATCTTTGTTTGTATTTTGTAATGTCCATGTGGTGTACAATAAAGTATTTTCTATCTTCTATCTATCTATCTTCAGCCTTCTTACGGTATACAGTAAATACCTACGTTCGTACAGGGGATGTAGGTATTCGCTTTCCTTTTTTCGTTCGTTTGATGACTATTCGGATGCTTCCCACCACGATTTCTGACTTCAACTTTAGGCCATCGTTCCAGATAAGTTTGTATCACTGTATTTGATACGTACTATGGCAATATTTTGCAAAATTTCCATCACGCACGCACTTTGTCCGTTTATTTAAAGTGAAAAACGCTCGGATAAATAAAAATAAATTTAAAAAATCCTACTCCAAAAATATAAAATCGGAATAAATTGAATCACTCCAACCTTAATCCAAATCAGAGCACATTTTTAAAATCCATCGGAAAACCATCGTTAATATTGCCGCAGATTAAATAGGATGCCATTAAATTTTAACGACTTTCAAAATAAAATTTGAAAACTGGAAGTGGTTGTCCGACTTGGGTTCAAAGCAGCCCTACTTATTTATACATTATAATCTTGATCTATACAATTCTGATGTGTGTTTGATAAGGCTCTTGATGTGACCAACTTTGATGTGGAACAGTTCAAGGTCAATGATGTTTGGTCTTGCTCTGCACAACACACATTATGATCATTGCTGTATCCCAAAGGCGCGGTAGACATTTCACGGATCTGCCTCCCTAGCCATGACACAAATCGCAATAGAATAGAAATCGACAGATAACGCTGAGACTCCACCTGCGTTTTTTCAAAAATTCATACATTTTATGTCAAGTAAATCGTGAGTTTGACATAATGCCAGGAACTCACGTGCCGCGATACTCGACATAAAATGTACGTGTGCAGTTTTGACAATTAATGCCATTTGACGCTGGGGGAGTCTCAACGTTATCTGTCGATTTGATTTCTATTCTATTGCGATATGTGACATGGCTGTTACGTTTTTTCAGATCTTTTAAAGATGTCTAGCGAGTAGTCAAATAGCTTGCAAATACAATAATTAGCCATCATTTGAAATTTCAAAGAATCTTGTCTTCCTAAAATATATGAGAGAATGTTTATGCAGCGTCGAAAGAGAATTTTCTGTTTTAGTATTGTAGTCGAATCACAAACAAACAAACCTTATTCCTACATTATTAAACTGGTTGGTGGACTGGTGTAATAGAAAAATAAACGGAAGCACGGCGGCATTTTCATTTAATTAAATTCAAAGTTCATAAGTGCTGAAATGAAGGTTCTACGAATCCACAATTCACGCAAAAGGCGCGAAATTAGGACGCAGACAGGGACGCACTGAGGCCTCTATTTTTATTATAAATAAAATAAGTACTTACTACTTTATCTTACTCATCCCGCATGAGCAGGATCAGGCAAATGATGGATGATGAAGATGATGACATAAACGGGTTAGGTGATCTTTCACTGTGGCCGCCATTATGTACCTATGAGCCTGTGATATGTATGATTAATAGCTACTTCGTACGTGTTTTTGTCTGGTCTCATGTTTCATATTAGATGTTATACTACGGTACGGACTATGAGGCCGACTATAAAACAAATAAAAACTTGTTCAAAAAACAGCGGGAACTCTTTGAGAGAAGGGAAACCCCTTTTTTCGTGAATTTGCGTGGGAGACTGCATAGGACCGAAAAGAGTGGCGTTATGGAGAGCCTATACTCAGCAGTGGGTTCAACCAGGGGCCTTATCGTCTAGCTTGAAAACCATTCCCAGTAATCATCCCAATTGAGCTCGACCAATCACATAACACGAAAATGACAAAACACGTCATTTTCGTATTGTGTGATTGGTTGAGCTCAATCGGGATGATAACTGGGAATGGATTTCAAGTTAGACAATAGGTAAGGCAGACTGATTAGACAGATAGGTTGGCGAGGGCAACACCGTGCCCCCAGATAAGGAAGTGGTATCTGTCATTCCTTAGCCCAGCCCTGCTCAAAAGTGAGTGCTCCATTTTTAATCTCTTATAAATACATCAGGTTTGACGCTTCCGAGGCGCGAAAGCCTTCAATTTACAAGGACCCTTGTTAATTTGGAACCATAATGTACGCATAGGATGTGGTTTTTAAAAGTATAATGTTTTAAGAGGGACGTTTTTGGGGGATCGTTGGATGAGTGGGTTAGCTGTGTTTGATTCAACAGATTTTTTAATCTTTTGGTAGAGTCCTCTAGCGCAAATCATGTTTCAAAGGGTTGACCAGTGAACAGATAAAACAAGGAAGCATCCCTTCAGAGATTAGGGAACCATATTGTTACAACACATCACCAAATATCACCAATGCCTTTGATGAGGAAACAATACGGAATAAACACACAATCGCAACTTTGTCATCAATGTTTCTTCATGATCAGTTTGTTATGCGCAGTTCTGCGAATATTTGCTATTCCAGTTTTGTATTTAATAAAGAGCTTTAAAAAAACACACACATATCCCTATGGCAGTTATGGCACGACTATATTCTTGACATATCCCTCTGATCAAGTCACCCAAAATCTTAAGAGACACGTATTTCCAGAAGCAGACTAGGAGCTCAATATAGGCGGAATCAATAGGTATTGATATCGCTGTCCGTTGTTTAACCACACTGAAAGAGATAGTATTTCCTGCTGCAACACTTTGAAATAGAAAAGTTTTATTAAACTTGTTGACCGCTTTTTACAGTTTAGTAGTTTTAGATAGTTCGATTCTGTGTAGTGGACATGAGAATCTACGAGCACTCAATAACTGGTTGTCTGGTGCTCGGTTCTAAATCTGCACATCATGCAGCGTTTGTCCCGAGACACATCGAACACTGACTGCACTTTTAGATATCTTCAAAAGGATTTTGAACTGCCTTTCATCTACCGTGCATACAGTCATGCATGATCAATTGATCATATGAAAAATATTACCTACTATTTTTATTAGCGGATTCCGTCAATATGCTAGTAGTCTGTTTCATAACATTATCATAATATACATTTTAAACTTTCGCGACATTTAAAATTTTGTAACGGCACTTAATCGCGTAGGTGGGTTTGATGTTGTCAGTGTAGTATTCATAATATTCATAACATAAAGTCATAAAACACACCCTAAGTTTCAATACCCTCTTGTCCTCAGGTGTACCATGCCAAATGTCATGAAATGCCTCATCTACATCGGAGTGGCTGCCTTCCTGCATCAGCTGCCGAGGTTCTTCGACCGGCAGTACGTCCCACACGTCACAGTCTGGAGGGGCAAGCTGGAGGAGGTTTGCAGGGTGAGTCCATTTACATAAGTTCTATCTCACGGTTTAGTCCTAATTGTGTGTGCACATGCACGATGTTTCTGTGTGCGTAAGCTCGGGAACGCGCCATGGACGAATCAGAGCTCAGTATCGCGACCACACAGAAACAACTCCGCACACACAAGATAAACCTGGCTTCGTGATATGGAACAACTGCACTTGCAGGGAGTGGCGAGATAGCGGCTGATAGAGGGAAATGGAAGAATGTTGGGCTGATAAAGTGCCCACTCGAGCAAACATTTGTGTCAAAGTCAAAATCAAAAAGCCTCAATTCTCTTTGACTGGCTGCCCACTGGAGCTTGACTTTTAGTTTTAAGATGGATCACCTAAAAGAATGCTAGGCCCCAAACCGTGTTTGTTGCCCTGATTCTTCACGGTATTGGTCCCGAAAGAATAGGAGTAAAATTAGTTCTAAGACTATTCTAAGTGATCCCAGCGGTCCTACTGAATAAATCCTTCTTGACTTTGACTTTGTTTTAATCACAACTTTTCTATTCCAGATTGAAATGGCTCCATGGGTAAAAACGCTCTCCTTAGACGCATATTTCATCACCTACTTCGTGTTTCGCGTTCTTTTCGTGCACTTAATACCGTGCACGTCTCTAGTCGTGCTTAACGTGCTCCTGTTCAGAGCGATGAGAACAGCCCAACTGAACAGGCAAAAGCTGTTCAAAGAGAACAGAAAATCTGAATGTAAACGGTTGAGAGACTCGAATTGTACAACGCTAATGCTCATAGTCGTGGTTACTGTTTTCTTATTAGTTGAGATTCCTGTAGCTGTTGTAACTATACTGCATATTATATCTAGTACTATGGTTGAGATTTTAGACTACCACATCGCAAATATACTCATTTTAGTGACGAATTTCTTCATTATAGTGTCATATCCTATCAATTTTGCTATTTACTGCGGCATGTCGCGTCAATTTAGGGAAACTTTTAAGGAATTGTTTATCAGAGGAGCAGTAACGAGTAGGAAGAATGGTGGGTCTAGTAGATACTCCCTAGTGAACGGACCTAGGACGTGCACAAACGAAACTGTACTTTAAGCGTTTGTAAATAAGAACTAGTTTATGATTACATAGAACTTGTTTATGTTTTGTCTAACAAAACCAATACAGCCTAAGTAATTTATAATTGTTTAACGTAGTTGATTATAAAGTAAATAAGTTAGATAAATAATTCAATTATTTTGCATCTATTTGCTTGTATCATAAATGTTTTGATTTAATAGTAGGTTTTTTTAATCATTATGTTAATATTTGATACTTTCCTGGCTGTTGGATTACTCATAATTTTTACTTAGATTTAATTCTGAATAATTATAATTTTTATTTTTATTATAAAAATGATGAATTAATCAAACAGCCTGTAAATGATGAGCCCTCATTTATAAAGTATCAGATTGTATTTTTTTTTTGTAAATAAAAAAAATTCTCGATGTGCTTAGTAATTAAATGTAAATCAGTAAGTAAATAAATGTAAAAAACTAAAAGTTTAGAGAGAATTTATATCAAATAATTTATAAAATTTTATGTTGTATGCATTTTATTGATGTTTCTAAAGCTTTTATTTAATAAATATGTTTAGAACTAGTGAGTTGAGTACTTACATGTGGAAACTTTTTGTAAAAATATGATGACATGGCGAATCTTATATTGAGACGAAATTTTAGGGTGCATAATATAATTACTGAATAAACATAGATCAAAATAACTTGTTTCATTTACCTATTTATAATCGTGATCCTTAAGTTTTGATTCGTTTATTTCACGAGGGCTTGCTGTTGTGTGTAGATGCACATGCACGTTGTTTCTGTGTGCATAAGCTCAGGAACGCTCCATGGACAAAATTAAATGAGCGCTCAGTATCGCTTATTTACTGAGCAATACTGAGCAACAATTATATATATAAATTACCTAAGACGAACCACCTTTGTGAGATAGAACAACTGTACGTATAAGAAAACAAAGATCTGATTAGCCATTGAACTGAACTAATTGTCTTCTGAACAAACTAATTGTTTGACAGCTTTGAATAAGATTTCACAAAGCGAGGTTCAAGAATAGCGAGGTTCAAGAATTGACCTTCAAAGTAAATCCAATCCTGAAAAGATAGGGCGTTTGAGTTTATAAGTAGTCCAATAGTAATGTCGGCCGAAAGGCCACCAAGGTAAGTGGACCAGATGGTATCGACCTTGGTAGAGGAGAGATCTCCCTCTTTGCCGTTAATTGAGGGGAAAATCCACCTACCCCCAAAAATACTTTACTTAAAAGTATAGTCTACGCAAGATAAAATATAGAAATATCCCTTGACGACCTCTGTGGCGCAGTGGGTGAAAGCCCGCTTGGGACGCAGAAGGTTGCGGGTTCGATCCCCGCCGCGGGATAAATGTTTGTATGATCTGCAAATATTTATCTCGGGTCTGGGTGTTTCTATGTATAATATGTATGTATTTACTAACAAAAAGTATATAAGTAGTATATCAGTTATCTGGTTCCCATAGTACAAGCTTTGCTTAGTTTGGGGCCAGATGATGCTGTGTGAAATGTCCAGCATTATTTATTTATTTATTTTATCCCTTCAAGAAAAGAAACTTACAGTAATCAGGCCAGATAAGTAAAAATCGTTTATTGACATAGGTAATAATCGTGTTTAAGAAATTTTGAATCCATAGGCTCCCAAACTAGTTAAAAACTGTATTTCAGGAGCCAGAAATACAGATACACGGGTCAGGCACTTATTAAATTAGCAAATGAAATATAAGTACCTAGCTACAACTGGGTATAGACCATCTTTTCAGTCTTGCCAGCCTCAAAAACTTTAACGGACCCATGCTACCCTTGTACGGACTTGTAGCATGGGCTAACCTTGTACGGACGGACTACGCGTTCCACTTTCAGACTAGGCTAACTCAAAAGATGATTTTTTAGTGCTAGCGTACTTAGCTTATTGGGCTTATCTTTCTATGTTATCCACATATTGCTTAGTGTGAGATATTAGATAGGTATACTTCTCTCAATTCAGCTCAGTTGCACCTTCTGCTTGGTATAGGCCTCCTCTCTTCGCCACTCTTTTCGGCAATGTGCAGTCCTTTCCCACGCTTTCCCAGCTACAAAAAGAAGTGGGCAGGTGGCGCCGCGCCCACGCCACGCCCGCGTCACGCATCTTTTATTTGTCCCGCGCCTAATAAGTTAGGCGCGGGACAAATAAATCGATTACGAGTACGTTATATCGATATAAATAATTGAATAAGTATAAAATTCGCAGCAGTAAATATAATTGAGAGACCGCAGAAAGCCCCAGGGAAATAGGAGCGCTGATTGAAAATTATTGGCCATTTGATAGCCTTCTTCAAATGTCTGCTTGTTTGTGGAAATTCATGGTAACATCAATAAATAATAACTTTTGTTTTCCTTTGATTAAGTATCAATTTATTTTGTATGATTCTTTTGCTTTCTCAGAATTGTAATTTGTAATAACAAGAAAAATTCGTAAAACGTAGGACAACTGAGAACATGCCCACGCCAATAACTTTTTGTTTTTCTTGACTGAAGCTTAAACATTTCGACATGCCTCTAATTAGGTTCCCTCTTGTAATCCAATCTATAATTTTATGATTTATACAGCGTCAGGAAGGCAATCTAAGTATGCCTACCTACCTACACTCAACGGGACGCCGTAGTGCCTGGGATATTGTTATAGATAGACCTTGCCCAGCACTACCAGCACCTAAATAAACCATCGTCCACAGACAAGACAAATTCAATGGAGCTAAGCTGCGGCGTTCAATGGGGCTAAGCGGGTTTTCTTGCAGTGTTTTCCTTCACCGTAAAGTATCTTTGGGAACGTATAGGTTCCTACAACTGCAGTCGTGGTATTGTTCATAAATGAAAACCTACTTAAAGTTGTTCTACTGTAAAAAATACTGTGCCGTACTTTATCAAATGATATCCAATCATGGGCCACACCTCGCAGCTACACTCATAAACCACATGGTTTATGGTATTCCCGTGGTACACCTAGTTATGAGGTCACCCTATTAAGCTACGAGTACTGTTATAACATTCATCAATTTAAAAAGCATAAACAACACATCGAGGCCTTTCAGACAGATTGGTGGAACGTGGCGGCGCGGATAGAGAGCATTGGAAGAGTTTGCTGGAAACCTTTGCCCAGCTTTGGGACGACATAGGTTGATTAAAAAAAACAACACTTGAATAACTAACAAAAATACTAAAGATATGAGCAAAACCTGAACTAGTAAAACGTACCTTAGGTGTGATAATCAGTCCGCAATCATGCAGTCGTGATCCTGTTTGTTTTTGTTGCTAGATAAGTATACTCTAGGTATAAATTACATACAAATGCCACCTATAACAGATCAGAATCTACGAGTGTCCACGAGAATCGTAGGTACTCGCTCATACATCTCAGCCGCGCAATCGCTACGCCATCGAATTCGTAGAGGTCGTGGTCGAAATTATAAAGAAATTGATAAAATGATATTCATTGTTTTGTAATAAGTAGGTACGTCCCGTAGGCGGTAAGCGTAGCCTCAAAGGTTCCCTCAAATGTAGCAAAACCTCGACCCCTTGGGGCTAGTTTGAAATTATTCCAAGCTAAATCTTGTGCCTACTGGATGTTGTTATTTGTACGAAATAGGCTTACGTTTTTGGTCATACAGTTTATGCCTCGAGGGATTTTTATTTTATTCTCATTAGGAAGCTTCATTTTCATCATGATTCTGTAATTCTGTAATTTTTTATTGTACACAGAATAGTGACAAATACAATATGTTTAAAAGTACATGTACAAAGGCGAGCTAAAAGAGTTTTCTACCATTGCTGGTAGAAAACTCTTTTAAGGTTTTAGGAACCTTTGGGAAAGCCCGCTTGGGACGCAGAAGGTTGCGGGTTCGATCCTCCCCGCGGGATAAATGTTGGTGTGATCTGCAAATATTTATCTCGGGTCTGAGTGTTTCTATGTATAATATGTATTTATTTATAAACAAAAAGTATACACCCCTATTTTTTAATTACCAAAAATTTTTTTTTTTAGAAAGAAAACGTCAACCGTTTCAGGAATACCTACCTTGGTAATTATAGATAGGTACCTACCTAAAGCATCCTTATAGGAATAGAAATGTAACCTACAGTTTACATTCTATTCGTACTTTTATTTTGTTATTATGATTTTCTAAAATAACTATAGACGAAGATGTACCTACCTATCTACATTACCTATATGTATGAAATATATCGACATAAGTTGGTCGGTGTGTCACAGTCGGCCGCCTGCGTGATGAGGGTAGACAGAAATGAATTATATCCCTCTTAGAGCAGACATTGTAGATAAGGGAGTGGGGACAAATTTGACCGGTTTTTTTAGAAGTGATCGAAAGTAATCAGATTAGAAACCACGAATGAAATCCTAAATACCTACATAGGTAAGTAGCTACTTTTTTTTTTTATAACGTCAGAAAATCCATTATGGATACCCGACCGCCGTGGGGACAGCGGAAGGGTTATGGCGGACTCTCACCGACTAAAAACTGACGCGTGGCCTGCCTCCATGCATGTCAAGGGGCTCCGGGACCACCTACGGAACACGCCGGTGCCCCTCTCGCATTTTGCCTAAGCACTGTCCCGGGAATGGCACCCACAGCCACGCCCGGCACCCTCGCGGTGCTTACGGCGGCGCTCTGTGGCGCTCCCGGGGTCCGCATCGTGGACAGTCGAAGTCCCCACTTCAATCACCCGCGGACCCGGAAAGTCCCCTGTTTGGCAGGGGATACCACTCCGCCCCCCTCACGGGGGAGCAGGCGGTGCGGGACGGCCGTTAGCGCCCCGCCTCCGCCTCCTTCTCCGAGCGGGATCGGCCCTCTCACGATCCCGCTCAGCCACCTCTTTCTGGACCAGAACGGCTTCACAACATAGGTAAGTAGTACCTACCCCGTTCATATAGAAGGAAGTACAGAGGGCTTAGACAACCGGCAGTAGCTATGAATCGAATCGACTTCTACAATCGTCAACGCTTAGACGATAGCGAAGTTCGATTGCTAGCCAAAGTAACCTTCCTATAGCCATCGCCTTGTCTAATCGACTGATCGCTAAAAACCGCGCTTAGTCTATGGTTTTCGTCTTCAGACGTGAAATGTGTCATTGAACTCTGAATGTTCGCCCGGAAAGCGCGCGAAAATTTAAAATTGAGATTGGATTAGAATATGAAAAAGTGAGTTAATGTTTATATAAACAAATTGCTTTATGTAATAATTTTTAATACACTTTGTGAATAATGTGTTGCAATTATTTTACGTAGATACAATTACGGAAAGTTAAATCTTTGTGCCTATTTTAAGTTTATGGACTATGGAGTTCATAAAATATTAATTTAGTAGGTACCTAACCTACCTACTTACCTTTCTTTGTAATAACAAGAAATTTAGCCTAGGCCTAGTAATAACTAGGCCTAGGCTAATGTACCTATACAGTAGCATAATCTTATATCACATAGTAAGTTTCGAGCCGGAAGGCAATATTGTAAACAATGACGCGTTTCACAAAGATGCCTACTTAGAACGAGAGCGCTTTAGTTTATTTTATGTTATATTACAGCCACGGTGACCTTGATATGGCTCAGTTTAGTGCGCAGGGACGTCTAAGGGCCAAAATTATTCTAACAATCATAAAACAAACAACGAAATACAATTACTTTTTACAACAGCTGTTTATGAAATCGCCATTTTGTTTCGATATCTACAGCATTTTAGCGTTCGCTAGCCTTACCATCAAGAGAATCGACAACTAAGCGAAAACGCTTGTCAAATGATCCACTTGGCTAGGCATTTGTATGGAAGTAATCGTTCGATGTTGTCGATTCGTTTGATGGAATCGAAATGTGTGTACATTGTCTACCAATAATCGATTCGATAACAAGAGATCACGTGACTTAGCTAAGGCTTATGTCAATCCCATACATTTTTGGACTTAGCTACTATCGAAGTCGACATTCGATTGTTACATTGTCTAGGCCCTCAGGTTCGCTATCGTTTGGAAATCAAAAACCAATATTTTTCTGGGTTTCGTTCGAATCCGATTACCTACCTACCTCCGATCAACAGTTGCCATTTCGTTTGTAAATTAAGCGTTTTGGAAAACATAAAGGTCCCAAAAATGTCATCCAAGATGGACTCAACACGCGACCTTAACCGTGAAAGCAATTTTGGAATGCATTTTAAAATCTTCTATGATGCCAAGTGAGGCTAGCACTAAGAAAAAGATGTCCTAAAATAGTGTTATGAGAGCTTCAAAGTTTTCATTTCCCGGAAAATTTGCCCTCAAAATAATTCCTCATATTCCCGAATACAACAGGGAATCCTGAGCTCATGTTAGTGAATTTCCCGGTTTTCGAACATCGAATTGTTACATCGAGGTTACATCTCTACTTGTGTTCACATATCACGACAACTCTCGGAGCAAATTCAAGGATTTGTGCCCCGGGAAATCTTGCGAACATTATATTAAGTATCTTACTAATATTAAACATGAAAACGTGATATCTATGTATGTTTGTGGTTTAAGGGAGCACACAGATTTATTAGCTGTGTTGAGATTTATTGACATAGGAACCTACTAATAGCTGCAATGACCTGTCGTGGTGCTTCGGGAATATTTCCGGGATAAAAGTAGCCTGTTAATCCACCCTGAATTTTACAGTGAAAACAAAAGCTATCTTAAAAAGTCAAACTGTTAATCGACTTTCGTTGCTGACTGGACATGCTGTCATGCTTAAATGCCCCAGGCTCCGGCTCGAAGGACCAATTTGAGTAGTAAAAGTGTGTAAATGAGAAGACGATTGTGACTGATTTTTAACTCAGTAATTTGTACTATTACTTTTAGGTAGGTACCTATCTTGAGTAGGTACATATATCTATGAATGAATGCAAGTGCTGGGCTGGTGCTCGAGGAAGCTTTCATAGTTCGTTGCTGCTCCAATGTGGCTGGCAGGTGTAGGCATAAAGTAAAGTAAAGTAAAGTAAAAATGTATTTATTGTTTTTACAAGTGATTTGCTTATACTAGGGTTGGGAACTTTTCATTTAAGTTAAGATAACTTGTGTTAGAAAGGCATGTAGATACGTTTTGTTACACACGCCAAGTACCTACATAGAATGAAGAGTTTTCTATCCATAGATCGCAAGCGGATTGTTAGCGCCAAACCATGTCGATATAAAAGGGTACACGCACCCATGTCAAAACGTAATTCAAATTTATATAACGACGTAGGAAAGGGTCTAAATACAAACCTACCTATTCAAATTCAAACTGAAAACGATATTTCGTACCAATTTTTAGAAAATAACATTGTAAAAACGAAAAAAAACTATGGTTATTGAGATATCCATACTTGTATATACGTCTGGTAGAGATCGCTTTTAAGCGATAAGACCGCCGCAGCTTTTTGGCGATAGTTAAGTTTTTTTGTTTAGTTTTATATTTTTGTTTAACTTTTTATGTGATGATTGTGTGCAATAAAGTATTTTCTATCTTATATGTTTTACAACGATCCTTTTTCCTCCTGTTCCAAATCATTCGAAACTAAAAATTTATCTCCTCGGGATCAACGATAGAATAGAGAAAAGTAGACATTTATAGCTATTTATATATATTCAAATATGTATTTAATTAATCTATGGATCAAATGGGTCTGAAATAAATGAATTTTATTTATTTATAGCGGTAGTAGACAAGATGGTTTTTGACATAACTCAATATACTTTTACTCTTATACCTAGAGCTGGTTAGTTAGAATTTGATGGTTAGATAGATGGTGATCAATTTTATAAAAATAAAAAACCATTTATAAATAAACATTTATTTATCAGATCTGAATATCAATATATAATTGCAATAAAAATGCAGGTAGACAGTGCAAAAATAATAAAATAACAAAATTTTCAGCATTACAGACAAACGCAGTCAATCAAATCGCACAGTATAACTATTGGAATGAAGAATCGGTGGATAAAAAAATACTGAAATTAATTTGAACATTAGACAAATTGTTAATAAGTTTAATAACATAAGTATTCTTAAAAAATACCCGTATCGTATTAATTAATTAATGTTTGTGACTTAAAAGAAATCTCAAGACAAACAGATCTAATCAGATCTAAAGAGAACTTACCTTACATTGAGATAAAAATTACAATATTCAATAAATAAAATGATTTAACGGATACAATTTACAATAAATTTTATTTATCTACTATATAACATAATAATATATGATTTGTACAGAGAAACACAAAATAGAGGTTACACCAGTAAAAGTCAGTTCTTTTACGCACAGAAGTCGCTTACGATCTATCAAACGATTCCCCAAACCGTGTTTGTTGCTTGGTTCTTCACGGTATTGGTCGCGGAGGAACAGGAGTAGAATCACCTAGTTCTAAGACTATTGTAAGTGCAGCAGATGTACTGATTAAATGATTTTTGACTTGACTAAAAGCTACGCACTTTTGTCATAATAATAAAAGTTGTCAATAAGTGAGTTCGTATGAGTCCAACTCTGGTGACAAAGGCATCCGTCATAGCTTAACGACTTAAATAGCCGGGACCGACAATTTAACGTGCCCTCCGAAGCACGGAAGCGCTCAGATGAAAATGCCACTGGCGGTCACCTATCCACTTACAGACCGTTTAGAACGTTGCTTAACTTCGACGATCTATCAAGAACAAAATGGTGCCTGGACACGAGGGAAGGACAGTGAGGGCAGCAGTAAACAGCATGCTATATCAGGCAGCTTGATGTTTGCTGCTGCCCTATTGGTGCTGCCCTCATGTGCTGCCCTCGTATTCAGGCACCATAGCAAGCACGACCACGAGCGCTTTAACCCTTTCGGTACGTCCGTCGTAGGGGTATCGGTAAGACGGTAACTCCAAATTAGCTTAAACTCAAAAAATTACCTTATTTCACAATTTTTGCTCATCTGGTGCCCAATGGCGACTGGTAAGGCTTTTATTATGAGCAAATTCTTCTGAGACAATGTGTCCCAACCGTCTTAAACCATATAATTCTTTAGGAGTGTCGGCATACGTATTTAAGTAAATTTGAGTTGTCAATGAAAAGTTGATTATTTCAATGAGAGTATTTCAGAGTTTGACCGATGTAACCTCTACTGTGAGTCGCACTGTATTATTAAACTATTGTATAGTATGTCATGTACTAATAAGGCATCTTATTTTTGTTTCGTTTATGAGTATACTGTGCGATTTAGCCATTCTTCCAAAGAGAACGTGGCGTACTCCCCGCCTGAAGATCTCCCTTTG
Source organism: Epirrhoe alternata (assembly GCA_963565295.1). Taxonomy (NCBI): domain Eukaryota; kingdom Metazoa; phylum Arthropoda; class Insecta; order Lepidoptera; family Geometridae; genus Epirrhoe; species Epirrhoe alternata. Next base: position 2,898,913 of record OY751401.1, read on the forward strand.
AAGGTGTCTGAAAAATTGAAAATATTTTAATATCATGTAAAAACGACGGACAAATACATTTAGCAAGCGTGTTAGTTATGGAGACCATTGACAAGGATATTTTTTTTCATAAATAAATAAGAAAAATAAAAACTAAAATTGTATACATAACTATTTTTATTTTACGAAATTAAAAAAAAACCTTGTGAATGATCAAATTAATTTGATGGTATCAGTCGCGAGTACGTAATTTAATCAAATGTAATTTAAATAAAATTAACAAAAGTGTTATTTATTTATTTATTGCAAAAATATCTACTCAATAAGAAAATCGTCGCAACTGATTTTAACAGGCAAATTTGAAAATAATTAAAATGAAAAAAGTAAAGTAGTTACTGAAAAAAACATTAATGAAGTTATGTTTTTGATACTTAATATTTTTTTAATTAAATGAAATATTTTCAAATCTGCGTCATTTTAGATATTGGGTGTAAAATGTAACTCTCGAAAACTCTGCTTCATGAACAGTTTTATTTTCTTCGATAAAGTGTGAACTCTTTATAGTATAATTTCGTTTTACTTTATATTTTATTATTAGTACATAATAATAAGTTTTCCAGAGTTATTCGACAGCCGGTGCAAGCACGTATTTTGCTCCTATTAGGAAGAATGTCGCAACTTAGTAATACAATATTATGAGTAAAAATCAAGGTAAGAAATATTTTTATTAAAAAAATATCAGTAAACAAGTATAATTAGCAATTAAAGTACATCGAAGGCATTATCCTAACCACAATTACTTTTAGATTCTAAAAACAATAACTTCAATATCAATGGATATCTAAAATCCTGAATTATTTGATAAATATTGTACAATTAAATTGCGACATTCAACATATAATGTTGTATACTTGTGGCAGCCATGTTGGCGAGTGATCAGCTTCACGCGTTCCATTGCAGATCGCGCTCGAGATTCTCAAGCGGTTCGTTGTTCGCTAAATTATTATTATTTATCAATAAACATTTATTTACTTAGAAACTACAACTAAATAACAATTACAATGTATATTTTAGGAACTGGAAATAATATACAGATCTAAAAAAATAATAACAAAAAATGCACATTTCTCGTTCACCCTATACCACTTTTCTGAAAATCCTACAACATGTAAACAGGATCACCGACTGTATTCCCAAGGCGCGGTAGACATTGTCTCTGATCTTTTTGTATTCCAAAAATTCTATAACAGTATTATTCGCGACAGGAGGTTATTTTGTATGTTTGTTTTTTACACCGAGTGGACCGATTTGAATAAAACTTGGAATAGATTTAGAACGTGGCCCGGAATAGCATAAGTATTCAAAAAAAAAATAATAATAATAATGGTATAGTAGATTTGTTACTGTGTAAACGATACTGAGCGCTTTTTTGTCTATGGAGCGTTCCCGAGTAATCTTTCTACTTTTCATTTCATTTTCAAATATACTTTTCATTTCATTCTCAAATATACTTTCATTCTCAAATATAGGGTCTTTCATTTTAAACTAACTTTATTCAGGAATTCAACAACTAAATTAAAATATATTTATGTAATGATTTTTTTTGTTCTGTTATGAAAATCAATTCATTGTTGCTTCCCGTATAACTTGGTCCATTGCATGTGTGTGCGCTCGGATGTAGCCGGGCTGCGATTGGTGGAATGTCTGTTCCTTGAAAATCATTATGCAACATGTCCTAAAAAATCAATAAAAGATACATTTTGAAGTGAAATCCTAAGCCGATAACAGGACAGGAATTAAATTGATACGGTCAAACGTCTATTTACAACCTAAAAATCAAGTCCTGTCAGTTTGTGTAGTTTAAAATGAAAGACCCTGTATACTTTTCATTTCATTCTCAAATAAACTTTTAATTTCATTCTCAAATATACTTTTCATTTTATTCTCAAATATACTTTAGATTCACTCTCATTCACTACATTCTCTAAAATGAAATTTTAGTAGTAGAATGTATCTTACCGATCATGGTCTTCAATCGCACGGAGCACATGATGAAGTCATCGAATTGAATGTAGCCATCGGAGCCGCTGTATCTGTAAACAAAATCGATGTTACCAACTGGCTTTCAAGTATAGATCGTGGGTTCGATTCCCATCCTAGCATGTGTTACATTATAGCTTATTATGCTTTGTCATGCACCATTACAATTTTTAAGATAAGATAATTTATTTAATTTATTTCATAAACATTGTTAAATTACATAGGACACTTAGTATAATATTAGAACAAATTTACAATGGACCCCATACTAGGCAAATTTTTAAGCAATTAATTAATTAAGACAATTTTTAAGTAATTCAACAAAATTAACAAAATATGATATTTTCAAACTCAATACAACTCATCATCATTCTCAATTCATTTTAAACACCTTTTTAGAGCATACAATCATACATCTTATAAAATAGGTCATTATTTTTCAATTCCAACTCATTCTCTTAAAATTTTTTCTTTCATTCTTCATTCTTTCCCTCATTCACTCAATCTCTTTGTTTTTTATTCTTATATTTATTATTATTGTTATTACCTGTGAGCTAACACGTTGAGTATATGCGCATTAACGGTATAACCAGCGGAGTGGAGAGCGTCGCGTAGATTTTGAGCTGGAATAGCGCCTTTACCTTCCGTATCGTACAGACGGAACACTGCCTGGAATGAGTGAAGAATGAGTCAGTGAGTGAGAGGGAATACAACTCGACTCTCTGTGTCTTAGACGGAACACTGCCTGTGAGTGATTGAATGAATGAGTGAGTGAGTGAACGACTGGGTGACACGTCAAGAAGTCAGAGAGAAAGTTCTGGGAAATTTAGTAGAACTAGAGAAAACACGATTGCAATTTGACAACACTGCTTCAAAAGTATGCGCAGAATGTTCAATGAGAAAGTGAGTGAATGAATAAGTGAGGAATCCCTCACTCTTTCATTCACTCACTTTCGACGAGATAAATCTATCTCGTTAACTATATTCTCAAGATTTGCTGGTAGAGAACTCTTTGAAGGTTAAGCTCGTCTTTGTAAATGTATTTATTGAAAGAAGAAAAGAAAGAAAGATCGCTAGAGGAGATCACCAAAGACCGGGACCAGTGGACTATTTTTGACCTTTGCCCAGCAGTGGGACAATGGGTTGATTAAAATATTAACTTACCCGCCAATTACGTAGATCGATCCAGAGCGACTTAAATTCTTCAAAACCGAGACCGCCAGAGCCGTCCTTGTCTAACATAGCGATCATACTCCTACACACGTCCTTTGAGAAACCTTGCCCTTTCAGCTCTGCGGATCGCATACAAAATGGTTCAGCATTTGATAAACAAGATGGCGGGTGAGACAGCTATTTGACTGACATGTTTTTTTTTATGAATTTATATAGATTTTTGGTTTTATAAAATGACGAAAACTAAATGTGAAAGTTAGTTTTTGTCATTCAATTAAAAATGTTGCCTACATTTTTTTTATGTTGGCAACATTTTTTTGTTCATGTCAAAATCAAATAGGATTTTTTTTTACAGAAATGGAGGTGGTTCTCAATGACTTAAAGTAAAAAATGATATGAAATAACATTTAAAATGCCCATTTTTGTGTATTTTCAATGCGTGGTACATGCTTACGAAAAGCTAGTTGTCAAAAAAGTCAAAAAAAAATATTTTTGACTTTTTCCACATCCAAGTTAGTGTTAGTAGCGACTTAAATATAATAGTTCCATAAAATTATTATAAATTAACATAATTTTATAAAACTATTGACTGAAAAAAAAACCTGAAAAGAAATTTATAAAACAAGTGCCACTAAAAATCGACATTTTAAATTCGCCCTCCATTTCTATAAAATACAAAGATGCAACATGCAACTGCTCCAAGCCCTGAAAAAAAATCCAAATAATTTAGTAAAATCACATCATATTTTATCTTAGCAAAAACGATCACTATCATCACCATCTCAGCCATCTAGCGTCCACTGCTGAACATAGGCCTCCCCCATAGATTTCCACAGCGATCGATCTTGTGCAGCCTGCACCCAACGGCTCCCAGCAACCTTTACCAGACGATCTGATTTAAAGGCGATTTAAAGACGATCTGGCAAAAACGATGATTCCAGATAATAATGAAAAGGAATTCCTTTCTGTCTATTTTCTGAGTTCCATTGAACAGCTCCTTACTAGATCAGATCACCTAATCACTGCATTGTCACCGAAGACTCGTGTACCAAAATTCAGCTTAATCGGACGGTGAGTCAAATTCAGCTTGCAAGATTAACATACATTGCGTGTTAATAAAAAGCTTGTATAGTGACACATACTTATCTGAACCGTTGAGAAAGGCGCAGTTATCGCATTTGGCGTTGGCAGAAAAAAATATTTAAGAGTAAAATTCGTTAGTTTTTTGGCCACCGGTCCAGATAAGTTTGTGGCACTGTAACAGCCTACCTGTCTGAGGCTGCGTCAGATGCACCTGCTCCTGGTTCTGCTGCTGCATCTGATTGAGATCAATCCCGATCTCTTTACATATGGGCGTGCAGAGCGCACACAGAAGTTGTTCCAGGCAGCTCTGCTCCTGCCCTGTACTGGGCTGGCCCGGCCCCCCGCCGTCGTAGGCGCCGTGACGCATTGCCAACTCTGTTTATTGTATACCCCGTTTAAGATATATTTTAAGACGGAACCCCTCTTTATTTTACCCCATTTAGACATTTACCCCTTTTAGGCATTATTTATCTATAAAATAAATAAATAATGCTGGACATCAGCCTACAGCCACCATAAGACCTAGAAACATTAAACTTGGAGGATCCTTTTATGATTTTTGCATTAAGTTATTTATATTGTACCCCAAAGGGAGCGAGAAGGGGTAAAAACGTTGAGTATCAAAATAACGGGCGTGTCGCTTATTTTACACAGAATTAACGTTTCATTATTTGATCATTTAAAGCAGTGCCATGTCACACACTTTTAGTTACTTTCTACAAACGTAAGATTGTTGCAAAGATCTTATAACAAATATTAACCTAGCACTTTACAGGGTCTTTCATTTTAAACTACACAAACTGACAGGGCCTCATTTTTTGGTTGTAAATATACGTTTGACCGTATCAATTTAGAAATCCGACGGAAGACCAGCGTTGCGTTGTATGGTTTCGACTGTCCAACGCAACATAATGCTCAGTCGGAAACCAATTTGCAGCAGCACAACACACTTAGACGATTGCGAGACACTCTTCACATATTTTTCTTTTTATTCTATTTTGTTTTAGTTTCTATGTCATCTTTAGTTTTTGTGTATTTTTTTCTGGTTTTTGGTACTTAATGCTGTTGCAAATAAATATTTTTTCTTTCTTTCTTTAATTCCTAAACCGATTTAAGTTTTCACTTCAAAATGTATTTTTCATTAATTTTTGTTGACATGTTGCATAATGATTTTCAAGGTCCACCAACAGCACAGCTACATTACGTCACACGCTCGAATGAACTAAGTTATACAAGAAGCAACAATTAATTCAAAGGATAGTTTATCGATATTTCTCGAGATTTCATTACAAAACAAAAAAAATCATTGCATAAGTATTTTTTAATTTATTTGTTGAAGCCAATTCCAGAATTAAGTTAGATTAAAAAGAAAGACCTTATAAAGAAGGCAAAGCGTTGATCAAGATGTCTAATTTGAGATCACACATCATTCCATCACTTTACACACAATCTTATAAAATACGTTTTACAAAATACAAAATGATCTTTAAATGAAAATCAGTAAAAAACGTGCTTTTACAAAAAATAAATTAGCAAAAATCACAGCTGTAAAAAATCTACATAGTACACACAGGTGTAAAAAAAATATAAATAAGTAAAATAATATACACAATATTACAATGACATATTAATCTTAATTCAGATTCTTATTATATGTTAGATCACTGATAAGTTACATACATACTTACATATTTATGTAGATAAATCTCTCAGAGGGCGAAAAAAAAACGAAAAAGCTGCTATATTAACTTGACACATAAGCATTATACATCGAAAGCACAAAAATGGGCAATTTCGTATAAAGAATATAATATACGTTATATTTTTGTTTAACTTAAGTTAAAAAAAAAACAAAATCTGTAAAAATTGGGCAACTCAAACAGCAATGTATATGAGCAATTTAATTATTAATGAATTAAAAATTATGCTATAATTTTTGTAATTTTTAAAGTATTAAACCACACTTAGGTATTTCATTGAAAAATGAAAAGTCTTATCATTTGAAAAAAAAAGTCTTATTATTAGGGTTCCATGGCCGAGCAGTAAGGCACTCCGGCTTTAGGAGGATCGCCTGCGGGTTCGAATTTTCGAAATTTTGATAAGACTTTTCATTTCTCAATAAAAATTAAACTTAAAAACGTTGTGGGTGGATGATCTCGAAGCTATTTACCTAACAATTAAATGACTACTATTTTATATACTAAGTTTCATTGTGTATAACTTTCCATAATAAATATTATGAGTTATGATGACACAAGTCGAAACACCTAATTTCTGGAAAAAGGACGGAACAGGAGCAAAATCACCTAGCTATAAGACGAATCAAAGTGATCCCAGCGGTCCTACTGAATTATAAAAAAACTGTTAAGCAACTTTAGTGACGTTTAATGGAAGCACGGAATAAACAGGGCGGAAAAAGAGGTTTCCTTCCAGGGCCCATTGATTTTTTCCACCCTTATATTCGTCGAGGTTAAATGGTAGTTTGTCGAGGATTGAAGTCTGTTCATTATAGTTTTCAAACATGTGGCAACCTCGATCCAAGATCTCAAGAAGCAAGCTCTACTTCAGGCTGTTCCGCTAGATGGCGCTGAGACAAATTCTAACATGAAATCCTAGATCGCGCAAACGCTTGTTTCAATTACAACTGACATTATACGATCATCAGATATCAACTATCGGTCGATAGGCCACCAAGGCAAGTGGACCAGATGGGTCGGCCTTGGTAGAGGGGAGATCTGCAAATATTTGGGAGAAATACCACCTCGTTCCCCAAAAACGTATTTATGAAGAATGTTTGATACATACCTTCCCTCATAGCATAATCCAGTATCTCCTTAAGCTCCTGCCAATCGACCTCTCCATCGGATCCGGCAAGTCTATTAAAGAAGTCCCTCACTGGGTCGGCAGGCTCCGGGTTAGGCGTGATATCCTTAACGCGGTCATCGACGTCACCCATGCCGATGTCTTCGTCGTTCTCGCTGTGGATGGCAGTGAACGTGTTAAGGTGATATCAGGCGGTGATATCAGAGTGAACACTTCACTCGAGTGAATGCTTCATCATTCTTTCATTTTATCACACGGCTAAGCTAGAATACCATAAAAAAAAGAACGGTCGCCTTTCGTTCCATAAAGGCTATTAAAAATGTTGGTACTACGCGAGCGAAGCCGCGCGCAGAAGCTAGTACTTAAATAAAATAGAATACTAACGCCATATTGTTGTCCTTCTCAGAGAAGACTCGAACCAAGAACTCTCCTTCCTCCTCCGGTTCGAATGTAGACGGGACTATCACGTACGTACCCGGCTCGAATTTGAACCTAAATACAAAGAAAATAAGAGTTATAATACAGTACATAGTATTTCGAATCATCAGTTTGTAGCATACCGTATTAAAGGCGTGTTTAGCTAAACACTGAGTATACAGGGTGTAAAAAGACGTCTACCGAAGCCGAAAGGGGTAGCTACAGCATCCTAACACACAACCAAATCCAAAAGGATTTTCCGAAATATGCATTATATCCGGAGAAAACAGCGTTTGAAGAGTACTGTTTGCGTATGTTTTGGGCGCGTTTTTTACGTAGATTGCTGGATTTTGAGTTTTAAATGTTTTTTTCTTTTATAAATGAAATTATTAGGTAGGTATGTTCTCATTATGTTGTAATAGTAGTAAATAACATAAAATGACTAAGCTAAGTCAAAATATTTTTTTGCGTTTTTTTTCGCATAATATGTTTATGGTAGTTGTCTTTTTACACCCTGTATATAAGTAGTATATCAGTTATCTGGTTCCCATAGTACGTTTTGCTTAGTGTGGGGCTAGATGTGAAATGTCCAGCATTATTTATTTAGTCTTACCTAGCACTGACTTCCCTCAGGTTAATGAAAGCCTGACTGCGACCGACAGATGCGTTATACTTGAAGTAATTAACGTCCAACGGTTTGGGAACGTGCCCATAGTCCGGTAGACGGTATACTGCGAAGCCGATAGTTAGACACTCCAGGCCGGCGTGACGCTGGGAGCGACGGTTCTTCTGCATAAGGGCTACGATTATCTGTGGATAGTTTTAAGATTGTTTAATATGCCTTTCTGAAAAACAGATTAAAAAACAAGCCAAGTGCGAGTCGGACTCGCACTCTTTCTTTCATATTTGTGGATTAATTTGTGAATAACGGGGCTGGTTACATTCATAGAACCTAAGTACTATAGTCTTTTTCACGCCGGAACGTATGCAAGACACATTGAACTTGTTTCGTTTCACGTTGTGTGGCTCACAACAATTTTGAAACAAAAAAGTCAAGAAAAAAAATTAAACGATAAAACAGACAAAAAAAAATGTTTTTGTCTATTTCCTGTTCAATTATTTCATAAATTATCATAAACGAGCCATAAAATATAAATAAATAAACAATAAACATTTTCTAAAAAACTCCGCCAATTAACAGTACTGAGTAAAATGGAACGTAATCTATTAGAGTGCAAAAATGAAAATCGAAACAATCGATGAATCGATAAGTAAAAAAATAATCGTTGGTTTAGTAATTTTGTCTATGAATGAACCTTATAATCGATTGAGATGAATAATTGATAGTAGTGAAACAAAAATCGATTTTGATAATCTCGATTAAACTTTAGGACATTACTATTAGACTGATTTTGACATTAGCTCGAAGTGTCTTGCATACGTTCCGCCGTGAAAAAGACTAGCTATACAATCGTCTTCTCTATTCTTAAGTGTTGGTACCACGCAAGCGAAGCCGTGCGCAGAAGCTAGTATATTTCTAAACTTACGGTACACTTGTTCTCATCGTCCCCTTCGTCAGGGTCCTTCAAGGTGACAGTATACTGTGGATTCTTCCAGAAAGTCTCCAAGTAGTTACGGCAACCACCCGCAGTAACGCCTGAAACACACAAAGAGGCTATTTTACACCATGTAAGAAAACACATAAAAATGCATGTATACCATAGGTTTCGTTACAAGTAAACGATAAACGTCGATATTTATTCACAAAAATGTAATAAACATTTTATAATTTTAAAAATCCTAATTTTTCTTCTATCTTCAAGCCACCAAAAACGCCGTCTGCTATTTGGTGACGTCACTGTGTTCAATTAGGAACAAAAAGTTTATCTTTTACAGTCGTTTTGTTCACAAAACAAACCATATGACGTCACAACATGGCGGCGCGCGTTTTCGGGAGACAACTAAACATCATAAATTAAAATTCATTTTTAAGGCATTTTACGGTTTTAAAAATTTAAATAAAAATTCTACTGGTTTATTATGACCTCAGGATTGATTTAAAACAGTTTTCAAAAAAGTGTAAAATAGCCTATTATAAAGTTGTATAAACAATTAACTAACATATCTCTACAGTAGAATAAAATGATATTTGATTTTTGTCACAGGAGTCTTCATTTTGGAAGCTTTTTATACATTTTTTACACACATTTTATACTTTTTATTATGTCTAGCGAAGTGAGCATCATAATGCGCGAGCGAAGCGAGCAATTTTTTTTTTAAATCAACACGATACATCTAGTTCGTGATCTTGTTTTAGGTACCTACTTCTGTTTCGAATACCAATTACCTACCGTACCTAAGTCAAACACAGATCTTGCCGCGAACTCGGCAAGTGTTCATAGTTTTGGTAATGCGAGCGACCGTGGTTTTTCATGAGCGAGCGAAGTGAGCCGCCTTTTTGAGACAAAATCGACACTATACAACACTATAAGTCTACATTATTAACGGGATATTTAACATGATTTTCGTTTTAATAATGTTGATAACCATGATAGTTGATAGGGGCGTCCAGCTTACTACTACAATTTCCTTTGCCTGCTAGTGGTTCGTGAGGCCGACAGATTTACAGGATTTGATTTTTAAGATTTACTTTACACGATTAGAATAAGAAGAAGCAGAACTTATGTATAACTATATTGAAGTAAGTTCGGGCATACCTCTGACCCATTCGCCCTCAAACACAGACATTTCCCATTTCTTGGTGCAGCCCTCGGGACACTCCTCGGGGTCCAAAGAGTCGGGGTTCAAGTTGCAAATCTCCACTCTGAAAGCAATATAATATTATAAGTAAAATTTTAATGAGTTATAACATGAAAGACGTGGGAACTATATCATTCAGCCAACATGTCTCGTGCAAAACGTATGGAAATAAAGAAGCAGTTTATTAATATCCCACTCATATAATAAAGCTGAAATTTTGTGAGTTTGTTTGTATGTTTGTGTTTTAATCATGTGTAAACCAGTGAACCGATTTGTATAAAACTTGGAATAAACGTAGATAACCAGTAATAGCATATAGGCTATTCAAAACTCGCGCAGTTTCATTTCAATCAATCATTTCATTTCAGTAGCTAATCTATTGAAGCCAAGCTTGTAAGAGAATTATTTCATAGAATACTTTTAAAAGTTTAGGTACTACAAGCCTCCATCTCAAACAATGTCCCAGGCACTACAGCGTCCCGTTCAGTGTAGGCATAGGTTGCCTCCTGACGCTGTATAAATCATCCTACTAAACGGGACCGCAGCTAGTCATCTACTATATAAAAATAAGTCGGGTTTTCCTTCCTGACGCTATAACTCCAGAACGCACGAACCGATTTCCACGGTTTTGCATTCGTTGGAAAGGTCTCGGGCTCCGTGAGGTTTATAGCAAAGAAAATTCAGGAAAAATTTCAAAAGAAAAGCGGGGAAAAAAAATGCGCAGACGAAGTCGCGCGGGTCAGCTAGTCTAATACAGATGTAAAGACCTAAGTTTTATGGATCTATTAAATCACCTTGAGAAATGGGCGACGAAATCCTTGAAAGACATCCAGAACTCGCCGTCATCGTCGAAAGTAAGACCCAACTCCTCCTTCTCTGATTCCGGTATGTAACGCCACTCCGGTGACCTGGAATAAACAAACACATTAATCATTAGATGATACGCTAAAACATGACATGGATAAAGGTTGTATTGTATCCCAGGGAAGAACATAGGAAAAATTCCGAAGGGCCGTGGGTCACACCGCGGAAGCGCTAGTAAAAAATAATAAGACCAATCCACCTTCGATAGAACTATTATTTTATTCGATAGCCCTTGACTATAACCTTCTTTCATGCGTTAGAATCTTCTTTTGTGCACTATAAACTCCTTTCTTGCATATTTGCATATTTTTTTCAATATTATGGCTCAAGCCACATTGAATTGGCAAGCGACGCGTCAATCAGCTTTATAGCAAGCCATTATAAACCTTATGAACAATTGTACAAGATACAGAAACGCTTGTAGAATGTACCGAACGAAAGTGCTCGAGCCAGCGCGGCCCGCTAGATGGCTTCGCCAGATCTCGTTCATTCTACAAGCATTTCTATATCTTGTACCATTGTTCATAAGGTTTATAAAGGCTTGCTATAAAACTAACTGACGCGTCGCTTGCCAATTCAATGTGTCTTGAGCCTTTAAGTATATTTTTTATTATTGAGTTATTCTTAAAACACTCACTTATCACTCCAGGGTCCATTCCACTCAGCCTCATTGCCCCAAGGGTTCCTTAACCTTAAAAGCGGTATTTTCCCCGCGCGTCCCGGCGTTTCTATATCAACGTATTTAACGCGCGTTATTGAATACGCGTGCCCTCTTATAAGGCCCATTGGTGTCTCAGCTTCCAGGATATTAGGGTCCGGCTGAAATATTAAAATAGATTAAAAATCTTTTAAGGTTTACGCCGCGCTTGCCACCCTCCTAGCCCCCCGCGGCCGTCTGAAAGAAGGCGCGAGCAGTGTGCTGGCCGGCCCGCGCACTATTACACTGAACGTTATTTATAAATGTATTTTTTGCTACAAAATAATACTAATTGGAAATAAAATACATAAGTAATCCTCTACCGTATTTATTAGGGAACACGTAGACGAAGATTCATTAAAAAATGTTAAACAACTAGAAGAAGAAGAACAGAAAAATAAAGAAAGAAAAAAAAGAAGAAAGTAAGAAGAGAGTTTAATAGGCACCTTCTGGATAGGCTCGCTCCATCGTAAACCTCATTCTTGCCTAGGTTAGTTTCGAGGTCAAGAGCCGACCCATTCATCATAAAAAAAAACATGAAGTTGCTTTATCCGTAGACAAAAATGAAGATTTAGAGGTAACTTTGTGATTTTTTTCTATCGAGTCAAATTAAGTCGATCGTGTTTCGACTCACATAACTCATAAACGAATATCCTCAACTATTCACTTCTTCACACCCAGCCACTCATTGCCCATAAAATCTCAAGTTGCCCAACCAATTGCCCGAATTACCCAGATTGCCCAAGTTGGCCAGTTTGCCTAAGTTGCAGTTGCCCACCTCAATACTACAGCCCATGAGAGAGTTCCGCTCGTACGCCTTCAGTAGGATGGTATAGAAGTTGGGAGGCAGCTCCGCGATATCGTACATCTCAGTCACTCCGCCGGTGAAGTCCTCCATTGCTTCGCATGTTGAACCTCCTTTTAGAGCCTCGTAGGAGCCGTGAAGTCTGGGGAAAAGGTTTTAGTTAGAAAATATACTTTTACAAAAAAAACACTAGATTATGTCCTCAAGGCGTGGTAAACATTGATGATGTTTAAGAGGGTAGGGAATGAGTAAGGAAATGAGTAGAGAATGAGTACATAAGAGGAAGTGTGAAAGTGGTGCCAGTGAATGAAAAGATGAGGAGCAACAGGCTAGCATGTTATGGGCATGTAATGAGAGGGGAAGAATGTCATGTAACTAGGAGAGTGCTGGGCATGAATATTGATGCCCCACGACAGTATCGGTTTGTATTCACGGTATTGGTCGCGAAAGAACAGGAGTAAATTTAGTTTTAAGACTATTCTAAGTGATCCCAGCGGTCCAACTGAATAAATTCTTTTTGACTTTGACTTTGACTGAGGCGAATACAGGCGATGAGGCCCACACGTTCGTGACCGTCGGCATTCGTCTACCATCGGCGAATATGTAGAGGGTTCATTATGCGCAATTGACATGCATGCATACTGCCAGTCAATAAGAGCTTAAGGGCGCGTATTGCCTCAAAACTGCTTCTACTCTGGATCATATCTATAAAAGTATTGAACCAATATTATTGAAAAAAATATATATTATAGTTGAGGATATAAACTGTTGCTCCATTGTAGTGAAAACACGATTACTAAATATTTTCTCGATAGAAAATAATCACAAACTTCCCTCTGAATTTTACTTAAAAACAAAAGTACTCAATAAATACTTTAGCTAGACTAGTAAAACTTTGTATTTAAACTCAGCTTAGTACACTACGTGGTCCCTTTTTTCCGAATTTTGATCTTTTTTTGTTTTTGTACTTTTAATTAGCTAAAAAGTGTTTTAGCTCCGTAAATAACGCTGCGCATCCATAGCTCTGTACTCCTCACACGCCGAACAAATCACACTCGCTGTCTACTTACAAAATGTTGGCGTATTATAGGCCCTTAACGAATGAGTAAACCGACTTACTTAGCATAAGCCTTCTCTAGTAATGCGCTCCAGAACTCGTTGTTCTCCGAAGAGTGCAGGAAGACAAGTTTCCCGCGGTACGTCGGCAGGCGGTCGTCGATAACCACGTCCACCCAGCGGCCGTACTGCCAGAATCTGAAATGAATTGTATAAATAAATAAATAAATAATGCTGGAGATTTCACACAGCATCATCTAGCCCCAAACTAAACATAGCTAAGTATATACTACTTCTATACTTTTTGTTTGTAAATACATACATATTATACATAGAAACACCCAGACCCGAGATAAATATTTGTAGATCGTAAAAACATTTATCCCGCGGAACCCGCAACCTTCTGCTTCCCAAGCGGGCTTTCACCCACTGCGCCACAGAGGTCGTCATACCATAAATACTTTTGAAATAAGAAATAGATGATACAGCGTCAGGAGGCAACCTCTGTGGCGCAGTGAGTGAAAGCTCGCATGTGACGCAGAAGGTTGCGGGTTCGATCCCCGCCGCGGGATAAATGTTTGTATGATCTGCAAATATTTATCTCGCGTCTGGGTGTTTCTATGTATAATATGTATGTATTTACAAACAAGATAAGATAGAGGAGACTGGTATAAAAGGGAGGCCTATACCCAGCAGTGGGTGATACCGGGCTGAAATGATGATGATGATTTACAAACAAAAAGTATGTTAGTAGTATATCAGTTATCTGGTTCCCATTGTACAAGCTTAGCTTAGTTTGGGGCTAGATAATGCTTTGTGAAATGTCCAGCATTATTTATTTATTTTTTATTTATGTCCACACTGAACGAGACGCTGTAGTGCCTGGGACATTGTTTGAGATAGAATTGGCCCAGCACCTAAACCATCCTCTCAGCTTAATCAGCCTGGTCCACAGGAAAGACAACGTCAATACGTGTGGAGCTGACTAAGCTGCGGGTTTCCTCACGATGTTTTCCTTCACCGTTAAGAGCTCGTGTTAAAATGCACATAAATTTTACGAAACGAAAAATCAATTGATGCACCACCGGGACTCGAACCCACGACCTTCGGATTGAAAGTCGAGGCACAGTCCCATTCGGCCTAAACGGCTCTAAAAAATATAAAAAGCTATACATCTAAAATAACAGCTCTTATCAATACACCGACCTCTGTGGCGCAGTGGGTGAAAGCCCGCTTTGGACGCAGAAGGTTGCGGGTTCGATCCCCGCCGCGGGACAAATGTTTGTATGATCTACAGATATTTGTCTCGGGTCTGGGTGTTTTCTATGTATAATATGTATGTATTTACAAACAAAAAGTATATAAGTAGTATATCAGTCATGTAGTACCCATAACACAAGCTCTGCTTACTTTGGGGCTAGATGATGCTGTGTGAAAAGTCCAGCATTATTTATTTATTTATTTTATTTATTTAATTATCATGTTCGCTAGTGGTCGTGCTTGCTTAGTCGTTCTTGATAGATCGTCGAAGTTAAGCAGCGTTCGAAACGGTCTGTAAGTGGATGGGTGACCGCCAGTGGCATTTTCATCTGAGCGCTTCCGTACTTCGGAGGGCACGTTAAATTGTCGGTCCCGGCTATTTAAGTCGTTAAGCCATGACGGAGGCCATAAGGCGGCCTAAAAACTCCGTCACCAGAGTTGGCCACTGACTCATACGAACTTATTTACTTACTAGCGCAGTCACTAGTGTGCAAGCGAAAGAACATAATAAGTTCCGAAGTTATGATTACCTGAAGTGGAAGATACCAGCGTAGTCCTCATCAAAGCTCTGATCATCAGGTACCACTTGGAAGAACAATCTGGAATCAGACAAGAATCATTAAGTAAGAAATAGGCTGAGAAAGGAAGTATGACACAAATATTCAACACGACAACATTTCTTTAGCCAGACTTGATGGATGGCATATGGTGTAAAGCTCTGACAGAGTGGTGCCCAAGGGAAAGCACTATAGTCTTTTTCACGCCGGAACGTATGCAAGACACATTGAACTTGTTTCGTTTCACGTTGTGTGGCTCACAACAATTTTGAAACAAAAAAGTCAAGAAAAAAAATTAAACGATGAAACATACAAAAATGTTTTAGTCTATTTCCTGTTTAATTATTTCATAAATTATCATAAACGAGCCATAAAATATAAATAAATAAACAATAAACATTTTCTAAAAAACTCCGCCAAATAACAGTACTGAGTAAAATGGAACGTAATCTATTAGAGAGTGCAAAAATGAAAATCGAAACAATCGATGAATCGATAAGTAAAAAAATAATCGTTGGTTTAGTAACTTTGTCTATGAATGAACCTTGTAATCGATTGAGATGAATTGATAGTAGTGAAACAAAAATCGATTTTGATAATCTCGATTAAACTTTAGGACATTACTATTAGACTGATTTTGACATTATCTCGAAGTGTCTTGCATACGTTCCGCCGTGAAAAAGACTATAGGAGTCGGAGCAGTCCAGCATTCAGATGTGTAGATGACAGAGGCCATTGAGGTAAAGACCGGGATGAGATCAGCACATGGTCTATTAGAGTGGCGTTTGAGGGAGGAGGCTTATATCCAGTGGGCTATTATTTGAGCTGCCAAAGATAATGATGATGAAAATTTCTTGATTATCATACTTACTTTCTGTGTAGAGTGAGGTTAGCGACGGCTGCGAGAAGCCAACAGTCGCCGAGCTCACCTTGCTGGACATCGAAACGGCTGTACCCTTCCACGAACAACTGAGGGTCGCTCGCTATCTCCTGAAAACGGTTAAATGCATTTTGGATTTTGGTCTTATTTCTTGGCAGTTTTTGAACAGCAATTCAATTTCTGATGGTGGCGCTTATCATGTTCTTTCAGTACAGCCCATTAGTGTCGTAATTAGCGTGCAAGCAATTATCAGAGTGAAATTACCATGCACTTCAAAAACTACCAGGAAATAAGAGTTAGCCTGGCATGTCCCTTCGACTATTAAATACACCTGTTTGGTTAAACGATTCTCATTCATCCTCTCTACATGCTTGAACCACAGTAACATTTTCTTCCTCTTTGCTCAATTCTCTTCACTCATTCCACTCTTTCTTCCCTCATCACATTGTCCCACGCTTTCCCCCTGAAAATACTAGGCAACGCTCTCATTTCAAATATAGGTATTCTTCTCTGCTATTTTATCTGCCACATCCAACACTACCATACATAAGAGTCGGCATCGGCACTAACACTCCATAAACTGCTAGTTGTGCCTTTTAGGCCACTTTCTGGCTGATCCTAAAATCGTGGATTCAACTCGATTTAAAAGGAGAGTGCTTTAAACCAGGTCAATGAAGTCTTACTATATAAATAGGAAACAATATATTACTTACGCCAGGTCTCAGCCATGTTATAGGCCGATCAAGCCGCTCCTTAAAGTAGAGACTCCTGTCGATAGCTGGAAACTCAGGGTCATCAAACAACCTGCCTTCGGCTAAGCACTGCGACCTGATCTCCTTGAAGTCCTGGTAAGTTGCCGGACCGAAGGAGGATGGCCGAGTCTCGCCTAGCTGTTGAACAAACAATAATAGCGTTTCAAAAAACTGAAAAGAAAACCTATTTCAATATTTGTCTCGAAAATTAAAAGAATGAGGTTGTAGGAGTTTTGCGGGAAGTGTCAATCCCTTAGGAATAAAATTAATATGTGACCGCCTTGAGTGTATACCACAAACAAAGAATCTTAAAAAATCGGTCAACGATTGACGGAGATATCGGATTTATCATACATACAGTGCCACAAACTTATCTGTACCGGTGAGAGAGGCGCTGTTATCGCATTTGGTGTTGGCAGAAATATTACAGTTAAATTCGATAGTTCCTCTTTTAGCCACCGGTCCAGATAAATGTGGCCAATGTGGCACTGTACGTCATACAGCCGAACATAGAACATCCACCTTTTTTAAAGTCGGTTTACACGCCTATTTCAAACTAGATTCCTGCAGGTCTACACTCACGTCGTAAGTAACAACATTACCATATCATTAATAGATTAATAAAATATTGTAACGAACAAGCACTCGAACGTTCTAGAAGACTCGCGCGCAGGATAGATGCCACGAACATTCTCGCTTAGACATACCGAATTAACAATTGGATCGTAATACCTGGACTTAAGGTTCATATTTGTTGGGCGCTACTGACAAGCGACCTTATTACAAGTGTATAAGGTTCAAGGTCGCTTGTCACGTGTTGTTGTTTATTAATAGAAGCTTCCTGTTTATTTGTAGAGAGTTCCCACGGTGAATGTTCTAGGCGTTTCTGTGGGGTATATAAAGGGGCGATTTGCGCGTCACAAATCAGTTCTTTGTGAATTACGAGAGTGTTAACTTGAGTGAATAGTGACCAGTGATATTCAGTGCGACTGTTCGTAACTTTAAAGTGTGTTTTGAGTAAATTAGTGTGTAATAAAGTTTCGAAAGTTATATCTAGTGTTTATCTTCAGAATCGACGAACCCCAGCACGTAACAATATTTTCACTTAACTTAGTCCTTTTATGTTATTTTCGGTTATTTACTACTAGTACAACATAATAATACCATACTTCCCTAATAATTTCATTTAAAAAAGAAACAAACAGTTAGAACCATCGAGTTATAATGTACTACGTACTAGAGACGCCATTTCAAACAATATTAGCGCGCGGACTGATGGCAGCGGGGCATGCGCGGGGCAAGCGGGGAGGTGTTATGTTGTCATAGATAACAATCAATACGCGCAGATGAGACATAATTTTATTATTCTGCCTACTTAATATTGATCGTGTGTGTGTAGGTAGGTAGGTACTTACTCAGAGAATAAATAAGAGTATTGAAACTGTAACAATATTTAAATTTCCTTTAAATAATTTAAGTTTAGTTAGTTTATTAATATTTTATAGCCCATAATTATTTAAAACTAGCTGACCCGCGGCAAACGTTGTTTTGCCATAGTATAAGTATTAATATCGCTATTAAAAAATAAGGGTGGTAGAAGAGTGATTTTTTTTTTATTTCTGAAACAAAACAAACCAAAGAGCATTTCAGAGCTAGGAAGGAACAAACCAAAGTTATCAAACCTCATTTCACAGCTACAAACATTTTGTATTGGAAAACTAAATTGTCGTTTATAGTATTTTCTCTTCCTTATTATTTATGTTTCTCACCGTTTAAACCTTCCCTGGACTTTCATGAATATGTCAAGACCAAAATTATCCAAATCGGTTCAAATTAGTACTTATGGTAAAAAACAGCCAAAATACTTATTTAAAATTGTACGTCGATAGTGTCTGATCTGTGCATGAAAATTTCTATACTCTTTGACATTCACGTAAACATGGCTGCCGCCGCAGTCACGGTGACGCGTTGCAATTGAAAAAATATAATTAAAATACGCGTAATTATGTTGAACTTACTGGTGAAAAGTCACTCCTTGCCTTTTACTTGTATTTCTCGAGTTGTTTGTGCAGTATCGCAATACACACGAAAGTATATTTCATGGAAAAAAACTTCACACACATCATGACACATGTCTCGCTGCAGCAAGCGCTCGGCACAGACTAAGTGAGTCGGAGTGCGAACACTCTGACTAAGTGTAACAAACAGTCGAGTAGAGGTGACCTCTCTAGTACGTAGTACATTATAACTCAATGGTTAGAACTCAAAATTCAGCAATCTACGTAAAAAAACGCGCCTAGAACATACGCAAACAGTACTCTTCAAAGGCTGTTTTCTCCGGATATAATGATTTTTTCGAAAAATCCTTTTGGATTTGGTTATGCTGTAACTACTCCTTTCGGCTTCGGTAGACGTCTTTTTACACCCTGTATGTGAACGGTAACACGACTTAAGAATGTAGATTTTTACAATTTTTTTATTTAAAGAGTCTGTAATCCGTTGCAATACCAATAACGGGGCAGTATGTCATTATCCAGTAAATACTTTTCCGTGTTTGTGCTATTTTTATGCGCACATAACCTAGTGCATATAAATCATAATGTTTATATAGATGTTTGCAGCACTCATATCCTTATATACGACTAGGTATCTGAGCATAAAATCACAGTCCGGACAGAATTGTTCTCTCAAGGGTCCCTAAAACGGAGCTTTATCTAAATAATTCCTATGCTATGTGTGGGCGCATTTTTAATAATATTCCAGAAAGTTTTAAGGAACTGCCTCATAGACAATTTATAAAAAAGTTAAAATTGTGGTTGTATGATAAACGATTTTATACTGTTTCAGAATTTTTAAATAATTCGTAGAGATTTTAATATGCATAAAATTTAATTATTAGTTAATTTGATAATGTAGAGCTTGACATGAATTTTTATTTCGATACTTATTTACTATTGACGACCTCTGTAGCGCAGTGGGCGAAGGCCCGCCTGCGACGCAAGAGGTTGCGGGTTCGATCCCCGCGGCGGGACCAATGTTTGTATGATCTACAAATATTTGTCTCGGGTCTGGGTGTTTCTATGTATAAAATGTATGTATTTACAAACAAAAAGTATATAAGTAGTATATCAGTCATCTAGTACCCATAACACAAGCTCTGCTTACTTTGGGGCTAGATGATGCTGTGTGAAAAGTCCAGCATTATTTATTTATTTATTGTATTGAGACTTAATGACGATATTTATTTTTTAATGATTTAATAATGATGTAACTTACTAAAAATTTGTATACCGTATTAATACGGTGGAGAATGTGACACTTATCTACAAATTTTAAAACTTATGTAACCATTCTTCGAACAAATAAATTCATTTCATTTCATTTCAGTACTTTTGTAGTCCGGTGGTCGTAATTCGACCCTTCGAAATTCTTATAAGCGATTAGCGTATAAGAATTTTTGCAACCTGAGACAATGCAATGGTAGCTTCAGTAGCATTGTTCCTAAATATCTCCAAAGAATGTTGAGTGCCTAAACAAACATTATTTTAATCGGCTAACTGCGATACAGCTTGCCAGTACCATAAATTTATTCTTAGCTAGGTCTACTCCTGTACCTTCGCGACCAATAACGTGAAGAACCAAATCATACCCTGGTTCTTCACGGTATTGGTAATTTGGTAGTGTCACAAACACGGTTTGGTTGGGGAGCTTTCTTTTAGGTAATCTTAAAACGAAATAGTCAAGCTCCAATGGGGAGCCATTTGAACGAAAGTGAGGCTCGTCAAAGAAAGATAATGCTCTAGTGAAGTCCAAATAGTTAATGCATAGACAAAGGTTCGCTTTCCTAAAAAGCCAATCACTAGTAGGTACTGTTAGGTTTTGGGATTCTTCCAGGTAATTTGATAGAAACGAGGAACTCCAACTTACTAACAGTTTTAATGATTAAAGGTACAGTGGTTGTACAATTAAATAAAAGGGGCGTGAGTTGTTCACGGCTTCCAAAATTTAATTGTACAACTGTGATAATATCTACCGCGGTTTGGAGATACTGAGGTTAATAAAATACAACGAACCCAAAACAAGCGTTCTCCTGTGCGCATATACATTTCGCTTCCTTTAAAAAACGCGGGCAACCTCAACCTGTGCTCATGATGATGTTCAACAGTCGACAGCCTTTTAGGAGACTTCTTGATATTCGCCTTCCCAATCGTTGATACACCTGTTGCCTTTAGAGGAGTTGAAGTTGTTCTTAACACTGGATCCTTCACAAACGTAAACCCTTTGTTGGACAAAGTGAAAGAAGGTGTCTTTACGCTTTCTTGCGTGAACGAGTACCCTTTACAAACTTCCTGACTTTCAACTTGCTTTGATATAGTTAGAGATCCTATTTCTTTTGTAACTGTCCTTTCGCTCTCTAAGAACGATGCTGTAAAGGTTTTCCGTTCAGACCTTTCATTCTTATGGAAGATAGCGTTTGATTCAGCGAGCTTTTCGTTTTTGGTACTAAACTCATTGTTGGATTTGCGGAATGCTTGCACCACTTTCGTAGCCCAGAATGGTTTGTATGAACTGCTCTCTCGGACTTTCGACTGTTGGTATTCGAAATCGGATACTTTAGATTTTCCAAACTCATTGAAAAGCTTCGACCATTTCAGTGAGAATTTGTCCTTTCCTTTCTCCTCTAATTTGTCTTTCGAGATCTCGGGAGTTTTCTTCGTGCGGAAAATTCTTCCTGACTTAGGGGATTTGAAAGATACCGATTTTCTTTTCCACTTATCAGCGGCATTCAAGATATTATCGTTGGCATAAAAAGTGAATAAATGCCCAACTTCTTCTTTTTTGAACCGTTGAAATTCCTCTTGCACTTCTTTCGACATTTTAACGAGCATACACTTATTGTTTTCAATTATCGTGTTAAACTGATCAATATTTTGAATCTCTTAGTAAAATATAATTAATTTTCCTTCTGATTTTTGATGAAGGTTAATTTTACATTGCAATGATTATTTGAGTTCGCCACGGTGCTGATAGCAATTTCCTTGTGCGGTTGTCCGTTTAACATAACAAGATTTTCAATGTTAACTATTGGATTTTTACTTGATCCGTAGCGTTAATATTACTTACTCGGAAAGTCCTTGATATAATTATGTATTGATTTTAAATCAGAATATCACTGGTATCACATCAAGAAAGCTTATTTTCTTTAAAAACACTTATCCATTACACTTACACATCCCTTAGTTTAATAACACAAAATTAAGGAAGATATGGAGAGAAATTTATATAAAAAAACTTTTTGAAAGCGGTATTTCAAAACTTAAAACGGACGAGAATGTCCAAACTGTCCAACCGGTCATAACTGAATGTATTGACTGCCTGAATAACTACTGATAACGAACCCCTATTAAATGTACCTACCTATTAAATGTACATGTGTGTGTAGAGGAAACTCATGAGGATACTATGCTAAAGCTTGTCACGTATCAAAAGCTATGCGACTAGTAATACTATACTATATTATTTAGGTATTTAGGTAGTATATCAGTTATTTGGTTCCCATAGTTAATACTATCATGACGCTGACGCTGTGTGCAATGTTAGGATTATTTATTTATTTGCAAATGCCGCTGCAAATGTTTTGCCAACGAAGAAAAACTAAACAAGATCACAACTGTATCCCCAAGGTACAGTAGACATTATCTCAGATTCAAGTTATCAAAGAGCATTTAAAGAGTAACCGGCTTAACATAGAACGTGACATAAAGTTATTCCGGAGTGTAAACTGTCAAAATGTATGGTTATTCTTGATTTATTCGGTGGAATAACTTTATGTCACGTTCTATGGTAAGCCGGTAAGAGACTAGTCAGTAGCACGTCCATATACATATTTGGCACATGCATACATAGTAATTTAAAAAGATTTATTAGTAGAATCTCATATTACCAAGTAGAATCGCATATACACGCAGAAGCTTAGCTATACGAAGTGCAGCAGTGGCAAATAAGCGACAAGCTTTATCTAACCTCGTTACTTAGCACAATTAAGTAATTACAGAAACAATTTCGGCCCCATGAGGACACCTTGAGGGACGCCGCCATGGGTGTGGTATGGTAGTGTCACCAATTTTAATCAACAACTCCATCGATGAAGTCATAATGTGATAAATACTATCCTTTGTTCTAGTTTTTGTAAGCTGTTAAGGTAATTAGAACGGTCAGTTGATGGTCGGTAGAGTCAAAAGCTTGTTACTTGTCTGAGAACGTGTTTATTGTCTAGTATTGGAAATAATCAGGTATCGGATTTTTTTTAATAAATTGTGAGTTTAGAGTTTTTTTTTAGTGTTTTTCAAAGACTGCATGCAGTCAATGTAAGTGAATCACCAACTATCCTTTCTTAATTCTAATTTGGTGCTTCCTCAAGCGTGTTGAGCCGGCTTCCGACTAACAGATTAGTAAGTAATCTTAAGATCGTTTGCAACGATACTCGTCTGTTTCTAATGTCGGAGAAGATTTGGTAGATCGGTTGAGTAATCTTAAGATCTTTTTATAATGCTATAATGAAAGATTTGCCGATATTCAAGGTCATTAAGCACAAATAAAGGGGACATTCCTTATCAACAACAGAGATTCGATTGTAGCGTGTGAACTTGAAGTTATCGTGTTTTGTCAAGCTTTCAGTGTAGTCGATAACGGTGTCACCGTGTTACTAAATTAAATCGTTATCTATTTACAAATAAATAATATTGAAGTGTCTGCTTGTTATGTCAAAATTGCAGCTATCATAAAAAACATAACCATTGACGACCTCTGTGGCGCAGTGGGTGAAAGTCCGCTCGGTACGCAGAAGGTTGCGGGTTCGATCCCCGGCGGCGGGATAAATGTTTGTATGATCTGCAAATATTTATCTCGGGTCTGGGTGTTTCTATGTAAAATATGAATGAATAATTAATATAATTTGGTACAAAAGTCATCTTACGGTTACATCTTACGTGCCTTATATGTATGTACTAGCGAAACGCCCCGGCTTCGCACGGGTGTAATACTGATGCTAAATATTAGGGTTTAGCCAGCGTTTGTAATGTAAGCGCAAAAAATGTATTAGTAATTCACGACATCACATTAGATACCTCTAAAATTATCAGTGTTCCTCTACTATATTATGCATATAAACCTTCCTCTTGAATCATCGTTCCATCCCCGCCTTGGAATAAATGTTTGTATGATCGGCAAATATTTATCTCGGGTGATAAATATTTGCCGATCAACATTTATCCCGCGGCGGGGATCGAACGAACCACAGAGCTCGTCAAATAATACAGGCAATAATTACAGAAATCGATATGGGGTTTTGGCATGATCGTTGTAGTTGTCTAGACTAACAGTCGTCTGGTCGCCCTAACCATGGTATGAGGGGGAACATAATGGGAAAGCTATGTCGTGATTTGTAAGAATTTTGTGTCAGAATTGTATTTTGCGTGAATGCATACAAAATATAATAGAGAATAGGTATAAATTAGCCTATGTTTACCATCAAGTAGACTAGCCCAAAATTTATAGGTTAAAACAATAGTTACGTCAAGAAACATGGACCGGTATAATAGCTGTACTACACTATCTACCTAGTTGGCAGCTAGTCAATATTTAGCCTATTTTTAAAATTCTTCGCGTAATGCACGTTAACCTGTGCGATTCGATGGTTCATAATCTCATGATAATGCGTGCTTCAGAGTCTTAAATAGTCGGTCCCGGCTATTTAATTCGTTAAGCCATGACGGAGGCCATAAGGCGGCCAAAAAACTCCGTCACCAGAGTTGGCCACTGACTCATACGAACTTACTTTTTTTTCGTGTTCAGTTCTACATTTATAAGTCTTTAAAAGTCTTTAAATAAACATCGATGTGTTTCATAACAAGTTAGAGTCGATATAAAGTCATGGTATTGTAGTAAGTCATTAAACATCAAAGTAATAATCAGGCTATAAGATTTTTCAATCGAAATGTTTAAATCTTATTTCACGAATTGCAGCATCCAAGAGCGGAAGCACACGGAAATACATCCTGCCCCAACGAATTACAGTCTATTTTCGGATCGAATTTCATAGTCAGACTTCGTTTAGACCACTTGAAGAGAGAACATGCCATGAGAACACACCTGTGTATCTCGATGATTGCTACTAGCGCTCACCCATCCATTATGTGACCCAACTGTAAGTCGCTTCGTTGATCTATAAAGAACAACTAGCCCAGCAACACCACTCAGAAATATTTGGCTTGCCTTAAGCTTGACTGAATCTAGCTATGCGGAGTCTATCAGTGGAACAATCTGCCTTGTACCAAGAATTGATGTTGATGATCCAGCTGATCTTGATGATTTGTGTTTGTGAGATGTTTGTGAGATGTTTGTGACACTAATGGAAGAGCTTCTGCCATTAGTGTCACAAACAGTATCTGCATACCTATCAATGATACGAGATCCCCAGGGCCAGAAACTTGTGTCAGTTCTTCTCTAGTGTAAAAAATCTTCATCTTTCATTTGGGCCCCTGAACATAGACAGGACCCGACGAAGCCAAGCTACGTTGATGGTTGGTGTGCTATATAAACTTGCAATAATATGCACACAGTATCTTGTAAATAGATAAACAGATGCCATACAAATGATTCATAAATGTGTGGCAGATGAGGAGACTATTAGATTATTCTATTAACTTGTTAAGGAAATGCTCACGGTCATTTAAGACTCGGTCTGCCTGCATCCTACCTACTATAGTATAAATCTGAAAGTATTGTGTTTCGATGTTGTCAACCGAGTTGGATGAAAGTAGAAATCATCATCTTAGCCCGTTTGCACCTACTGTTAGGTAGACGCCTCTACATACAATACACCATTCTTTCTGGCCCCGTGCAAGTCCCTCTCAGTGATTTCCGACTACATTGACTTTCATCCGACTAACGGGCAAAAGTCAGAATAGAAGTAGATAATGACCTAGATAGGGTATTCAAAAATTTTATACCACGTGAGCCGAGCAAGCTACCGAGAGCCCAGTGGCAATTTTGACAAGATGAGACGCTAATTTATAGCTTACAGTTTAATAGGTCCGCTTTTCCAGGGAGTTTTAGTTACTAGGCACTTTATCTTCCTCAGTTTAAGAGTGACATCATAACCCTGCTCCATATTGCAGCTGCGAGTATTACTTTTCCTTGAGCATACATTGCACATTATCAAGTTGCTACGGTGCTTAAACTGAATTAGTTGATTAAAAGTCCTAAAATTAAAGTCAACCATCGAAACTAAGCATTCTTTTTCTGTCATGTCACTAGTTATTTCTAACCATTGTGATGAATGGATTATAAGTGCCTTAAAGAGGTTCCTTTCATGCAGTTAACACGTTTTAAAATCTATGGCGTGTCGCTAACAGAAACGAATGTCGAGGCGGGGGCGTTCTCGTCGAGGCGCGGGAGAGGCGAGGTCGAGGCGCAGGCGCGGTGCGCGCCCCTTCCGCAACTCTTAATCACCTGTCTCTACTCATCTTGGCATATCACTTACCATCAGGTGTGCCCACGAATTCTGGTCTGCGGGTGTGCCACTTGCTCGTTTGCCTCCTCTTCCATAAAAAAACCCCCGACTTTGCTGTTAGCGATCTGCCTATGCATGCCGATTTCCTCACGATGTTTTTTGTCAATGTGGTTTTTTGTTTTTTTTTTTGCCATTATTCTGGCAAAGCGATTCTCATTAGACAGAGACCAAAGACTAGTATCTCTCTCTATCGTTTGTTCTATGCCGAAGACTAATAGAACTAAATTAAAACGTATTGAACAGAAACATTAAACCCTGTGTGGGTAGTAAAGGTCCGTAGCAAGGCTAACCATGAGGTCATGCACCTCCATAAATTGGGCAAGTGTGTTAATTTTGTGAATTCACACACAAGTTCACGTAATAGTGTATACCTTACCTACGTCGAAACAACGCAAGGTCATACATAATGGCTTAGCACTATCTAAGGTTGTAGTTCATAGATAAAATTATCATTTTGGGACTTGGGATTTTGTATAATCGCACGTAAAGCAGTCGGTTTGTATTATTTCCTTCGACGGCCCTGCTGTTATTTACCTAGACGGTTTTATGACGAGCCGACGAATGAAAACTGACGAGCATGAAGACCTCTGTAGCGCAGTGGGCGAAGGCCCGCCTGCGACGCAAAAGGTTGCGGATTCGATCCCCGCGGCGGGACCAATGTTTCTATGATCTACAAATATTTGTCTCGGGTCTGGGTGTTTCTATGTAATATGCATGTATTTACAAACAAAAAGTATATAAGTATATCAGTCATCTTAGTACCCATAACACAAGCTCTGCTTACTTTGGGGCTAGATGATGCTGTGTGAAAAGTCCAGCATTATTTATTTATGTATGAAGAATGTAATGAGAGTGAATGAGGCAAAAGTTGTTTCAGGATCGTAGCAAGTGGAGATCCGTGGTCTCTGCCTACCCCTTCGGGAAAGAGACATTTTATGTATTTAGACGATGTTGAGATGGTGTAAGCTTGCGGCACCTAAACCTTTCATGTTTCCTCTATAGCCATCTCTCATCATAAATCACTCATCCTTATCTACAGAAAAGCTGTCTTAGCTCTGGGTTTTTTTACTTTTGTCAGTGGCGTGAAACAGCATATGCATGTCCAGCAGTGAAATTCCTACAGGATGATGATGACCTAGAGCCAGATCTAAATGAGTAATGTTATCTTAATGGCGACTGTTAAGTGGACGTGATGAACAATCTACAGTAGTATGCTTCAGTTTAAAAGCACGTTTTGTAATTACATCGACAACTAGCTGCAGCCCATGGCTTTGCTCATAGTGCCACGGATTTGTTCACACTTTCATTGTGGAATCTTTACTTTAATAAAAATAAATGTTGCCAAGCTACTAAAACATTAGCTATCTGACAGTGAAAGTCCCATCAAAATAGGTGCAGCCATTGAAGATAAGGACAAGCCGGAACCAAAAGACAGAGAAAGATATATTTTTTTTATTATACCGTTTATCTACCTATCTTAGTTGCTTTCTAAACAGCTGTTACTTTAATGTTACAAACAAAATACTACATAATCAATTAAAAAATTCTGCTGACCTTAACAAAAATGTTTAGAAATTATAGTTTCAAATATGTCCTGTCCATCCAAAGGTTGCCTGGAAGAGATCGCTTTTAGCGATAAGGCCGCCCATTGTAATTCATATTTTTTTTTCTGTGCCTATACTTATTTTTTTTCTTTGTTATTGTTTGTTTTATGTTTTACAATAAAGCTAAATTGTATTGTATTGTATTGTATAGTTGGATAACTATTTTATTAAACAAGTACCTAATCAAACAAAATGAAAGTGAAATCTTACAAATTACCAAATATTAACTCAAAACAGCATACAGTGTAAAATGTTTAGATAGACAATTTGGCTGCATGCCAACTCTCTGCTTACATGATTACTTCATACTTTCAATAAAAATGTACTACTTGTAATCAGCTACCACCATTAAACATATTTTTTCTATGAATAACATTTATAAAAAAATACATATTTTTTCTATGAATAACATTTATAAAAAAATAGAATGAGTAATGAATATGGTAACTAATCGAATTATTCACATCAAATTAGACTTTTATAAGTCTAAATGATCTAAGCTTTATAATTTTTATTCCAAACATACAAGGAATATTGTTTTAAGGCGACAAGTAATGGGAAAACACGAAAACGATGTGTTTTTGGATAATTTTTCTAACGGAAATATATTTTAAAAGCTTTGCTAAGAAGAATACTGTAACATTATATCCTGAACTATTTTGTAATGAATTTAAATTTATGCAAAAAAATTGTGCAAAAAATTTGTGCTGTTACTTAAAGTATTTTTAAATATCATGATTAATCATGTTCTGTTTAATTGAATTGAATAGAATAGGTGTTTCAAATATGTTTAATACGAAAGTTGGTACAGCTCTTACAATTATTCTTATCTACCGATTTGAGAAAGTATATCGAAAAGTTATAAAAAATATGGGTTTTTAACAAAATTATACTGTTTTCGCCTAGTTGTTTTTTTTTATGATGTCGGCTTTTGACCTCGAAACTTACACAGGCAAGAGTGAAGTCTACGATGGAGCGGGCTTAGCCTCTTCTTAAAATGTGAAACGTATTATCTTCTTCTGTGTCTTGCTATAAAAATTCCAGCAGGATAAACATAGCATATTTTAGACGAATGTGAGTGCCTACTCAAACCTAATATGGTTTTCAGGCACAATATCAATAGAAATTATGTAGTCTGTATAATGAATAAAAAAAAAAAAAAAAAAAAATATCCTTGTATCCACAAGGAAATTTTAAACCTACTACATAGTTAATAAGGAATAAAACAGCTTTTGGCTTTACTTTGGCCACATCACAAGCTTTTGGAGATGCATTAAACTTGCCATTGGTGTCAAAAGACCATGTAAGTAGGAAAGGTATCATTCTAAATTTATGCAAAAGACCACAGGTGCTAGATATGTCAACTTAAAAAACCCTTATGGCCGAAATTATGATTCTCTCTCAACTCAGCCCACACCTCAATCAGCCCATGGGATTATCTATCATTATGAACATAGTAATCAAATAAAATATACCTACCCTGAACTTAATATTACATAAACGGGTTTGGTTTAAACTCATCTAAACACATGTAAAACTGCTTAAAATAAAGGCTATTCAAGAAAAAATCCCAAGGGACTGCGGGTTACACCGAGATAGCGCAGCATTCTACCATTATTCAACTCTTGTCAGTTCATATAAACTCACCACTTTGTAATTCTTGATGCTGGGTAGGAACCTCTTTTGTTCCACCTCCTTCTTTTGAAACACTTCATTGATGATGTTCCCGATGGCTTGGGCGCCATATTGCATCAACGCCTGGCCTCCTTGGTTCAATAGTTGACGGCCAGCTCCGGAGAGCATCGCTCCGAAGTCCGTACCGCCATTTTGAGCCATCGCACTCACTTATTTTAGCCCGAGCATTTTGTAAGCTGAATTTAAGATATTTGTAAATATTTCTTTTAAGATGTTACTACCTATGTGCTGTGTTTGTAAAACTATTATTTCGTAGCCTATTTAATTTGCAACTAATTCTCATCTATTCCTCAATTTTTAATCTATTTAAAACTCAATTAAACAGAGCGATAGGTACAGAGTAACAAATAAGCTGAGACTGGTCCTATTTGGCACACCATATCACAGACCTTGCACCTACCTATACTCGTAACTGTTTTGTGTTTTTCTTTTTTTTATGCTTTACGTTAGTTATGCAGTTTTATCTTGTGTTAGTTTAAGTACCTGTATAAGTTTTTGTTTTATTATTAAGTGTGTCTGTGCCAATAAAGTCGTATCTATCTTGAATTGATTCAGGCGTGACTTTGCGGGTGCTTTCTCACGGTTTCACATTGCCGAGCCTAAGTTGTAGGAGGCTTGGCAGAGGTTAGTGGGTGGTTGGGTGGCTTTGGGGTGAGTACTAGTTTTAAGAAACCTTTGTTTGAGAATAGATTAGCGGATTGTTACTATATATTTCCATACCATTTTTAATATCGTATCTATCTATCTATCTTATTAAGCCATTCATCTGAGCATTGATGAGCTCAGCATCCCAATAATCCCACTTATCCCACTCATAAATAAAGCTGAAAGTTTGTAAGTTTGTTTAGATGTTTGAACCGATTTAGATAAAACTTGGAATTTGTGTAGATAGTGACCTGGGATAGCATATAGGCTATTCAAAATGTTGGTAACACCGAAGTGAAGCCGGGCGCAGAAGGTTAAATAGATTTTTTTCTCAAATTCGAAGCAGAACTATGTTTATTCAACCTACACAATAGACATGTAGTTTGTGAAGGCCAAAGATGTGACATCATACATTACATTCTTAGTGATAATTACACACTGTTTTTTTTTAGCAGCCCAAAAGTATGTAACATAATATTATTATTGTTTTTATCTAGTTAGTATTATCTTTTTATGTAATATTTTGTGTTTGAGATAGTACACAAGTGGCATTATTTACAATGAATGACTTTATCAATATAACTATGATAGTGAATCTAGGACTCTAAATAAGGTTGAAAAGGAAATCGAACTGGCTCAATCACATACCAAAATATTTTTTATTTATTATTTATTTACCTACTTCCTAGTATTCCTTGTAATATATGTATAGTTTACTCCAAGGAATTTATTTATGTTTTGATGAGTATAAATACATGTATAATTGATAAACAAAAGATGTAACTCAATACAAAATAATAGATTTCTCTTGAATGTGGAAATGACAATTTAATTTATTTATTCAGGTTAATAGATCACAGCTAGCAGCGGGCACAAATCACTTCTAAAACTTACGCAAACCTTATCTAATTGAAATATTATCTTGAAATTCCTCAAATTATCTCAAAACCAGATGAGATCATCGATGTAAAACTTATTAGAATCCTAGAGCGAAGAATTCGCTAGCACGCCGAAATTCTTCACGGCCACTCATGTTAAACTACACAAAACTTGCAATTTATGAACAAACACAGCACAAAACGTAGTAAGCTATCTATTTTTCATATAAAATATAAGAGAAAACGTGGAAATAAACGCAATATTTCAATTTTCCGAAACACGTACCATGCCAAGGTAATTCTTGAAAACCGACTGACTGACATTTGCTTTGCTTTTGACTGACGTAACAAATCAAACAACTGACCGATTCAAGGAGCTTTTAGATTCGTCCGAGATTCACAGCAACCGTGCCGCACTCAAAGCGGCGGGGTTATAAAAGATTGCCAGCGCATAATAATGACGTCACCTAGGTCGGGTCGGGACTGTCATTGATCTACTCACTGACCGGCTTGGCTTTGGAATCGATTAACAGGAGTTGAGGGTTAAATAGGTTTAAAACCGGTTGGGGTATGCTTCTTAATTACTTACAAGACACTAATAACTTCAGGCAATGCATGTTTTCGAAAAAATAATAAAAAATATTTCTAACCTGAAATCAGACTACAAGCGAAATTCAACGCTAGAATGGATAATTTGACAACTACATCTGTCTTTTAAATTGTCTGTGGTATAGAATTTCGTGAAAGATTGATGCAAACGGAACGTAAAAAATATGTCAGTGTCATTGTAGGTACCACAGAGTAACTATAACTATAGAGGAAATCTATTTGCTTGTCAAGTGTGGCACTCCTTGCATGTGTGAGCCTTATTGCACGGCTAAATTTGAAAGATACATAGATGTCTCGTTTTAGCGCGTTGACTCTGTATTGCTATCTCTATCGCGCAGTGTCATCCCTACTTGATAGGATGCTCTATGTTTTGGATAGTTCTCGCGTTTTCGGTCCCAAACAAAGTCGTGCCAGGGTGCGTTATTTACAAATTCATGTATTATTTACTATATTCAATGACTAGCGGCCCGTCCCGGCTTCGCACGGGCATTAAACATTACATTTAGATTTGTTAATTTTAACACATTCATAATAATAATAATAATATGACACATATTCATCCCTTTTTGCGTCGAGCTCCTAAAAAAGAGTAAATAAAAAAAAAATAAGAATAATTAAATTCAGATATTATTTAATGATTTTTTTGTATTTATGTGTTTTTTTTTGTATATTTTTGGGGTTTTTTTTTCTTTTTTTTGATATATTTTTTTAATTTTTTGTTTTTTTTTTTCAATTATTGAGGTCATAACCCTAAAAGAAAATACATTTATTTTGTTAGAGCTTCTCTGTAAACAATATTTGATGTTGTTTTATTTTGTGGCAGCAAAATAAATTGATTTTCAGGGGCTCCGACTCGCGATAGACCAACATACAGTTGACCATGAGTAAAACATTTCTTTCGCAGATCGATCCCTACTAATTCGAAGGTTTGGCCTTGGGACTTGTTAATTGTTAATGCGAAAGATGTTTTTACCGGAAATTGAAGCCGTTTAAATGGGATTGGCAGATCAGTTGGGATCATCGGTATCCTCGGTATATGAGCTAGTTGACCACCTGCTGGGCCAGTGATAATAGTTGCTACTATTAAATTGTCCTTTAACTCCTTAATAAGCAGCCCATTACACATGCTCGGAGGGTTTAAATTTCTTAAAAGCATGATTGGGATTCCGATTTTTAACGTCAATTCATGGGGTGGCAGTCCAGAAGGGTTCAACGAATTTAAAAATTCCTGTGGATAATGGACTGCATCTTCAATATTCGTTACAGTGTCGATCGATTTGTATGTTTTTGTTTGGCCGGGGACTTTTTGAACAATCAGATTGTTTATTTCATTGACAGTATCATTCTTAGGTGATACTATAGCCCGAGAACACAGCCAATGGAAGTCTCTTTCGTGCAAATTCTCAATATCAGGGTATACAGAATCTATTAAATTTTCCAAATTATGGAGTATTTGGCCTAGAGACTCATCCAGAAGAATGTCACAATGACCGCTTAAATTTGGAGTTGGAAAAATTCCTTCCCCAAGTTTTAGCAGTTGCTGTGGGAAATCGCTATCAGTGATTCCATGAAGATGAGCTCTCATATTTGTCCTTAATTTTAATGTTTCAATCGTAGTCCATAAGGGAGACGATTTCAAGCATGCCTTGATGATATCTGCTCGCGTGCCTCTGTTAATAACGGGGAGAGTCTGTCGAAAATCTCCAGCAAATACAAAAGTAATCCCGCCCATGACTGCAGAGGAGTTCCTTAGATCCTGTAAGGTTCTGTTCACGGCCTCTATATGTGCTCTATGGCTCATCGTGCATTCGTCCCACATAATCAATGAGGCGTCTTGTAGTAATTTACCAATAGGTCCATTTTTGCGGATGGAACATGTAGATTGTTGTTCAAGATTGACGGATAGTGGAAGTTTAAAAGTAGAATGAGCAGTTTTGCCATCCTTCAAGAGAGTTGCAGCAATTCCTGAGGAAGCAACTGCTATTGCTATCTTCCCTGATTGTCTTATCTTAGCAAGTATCAAATTTGCAAGAAACGTCTTTCCCGTTCCACCAGGTGCATCCAAAAACTGACTCAAGACTGGACTCTCGCGCGCGGACTCGAGAAGTCCTCACATTTTGTTCAGCGAGCCGTTGAGAACGCTGCAAACTGGATTCTCGCGCGCGTATTTGAGCGGTTCTCATATTTTGTTCAGCGAGCCGTTGCGAACGCTCGGTACTCGACTCTCTAGCACGCGATTGTGCCACATATTGTTTATGAATTGAAAGACGATTTTCAGTTTCTGATGAAGATTCTTCATTTCGACGTATTTTTGATGCCCTGGCCTGGGAACTATTTCTAGAAAGTTGAGATCTTGATCTTTTAGGCATTTCAAAATGACAAAAGAAAAAATGCCTTTGAACTAAATTAGCATAACTGTAAGCTATATATGCTACTATATTACAACGTACACAACTACCTACTATTTATTAAAATTAAATTGAAAATCATGAAAAATATTCAAGTAATTTATTAGGTTAATAACTAAGTGAACAATATTTTATATAAATGGGTTTAGTTCTGAAAAGAACTTTTTAAATCGGTTTAGTTACTTACTAAACGAATTATTATCAAGCGTAAATTCCGCACACGTCCATCACGTAGGGAGCCGACCGCCGCGCGGCAAGTTTATTTCGTGATCTTAACCCCCCTCCCGTACCCCTGCCCGAGTGACGCCTACAACGCATAGCTAGCCGAATACAGTTTATTTTTTAATTTTTTTTTAACTCGTGATATCTTTTGAATGGATTGTCAGAATCGAATAATTCAAAAAGTAATATAAAGATATTGAAGCAGTCTTAAATAATACATCATTTATTTTGATAAGGGTTAATACCAAGGTACAAATAAAGAGCTTTTTGTAGCGGTGGTATTTTAATTTCTTTTTTTCAATAAAAAAACGCTTATTGTGACATGACTGTAATAGTTAGAGATATGCTGCCGCTGATTTTTTGTAGATAATGGTGTGTTCTAAAAAAATGTAGTATATCATTTTGTTCTATCATCAATAGTTTTCGCAGCGCACGCGATGTAAGGTAGTTTTTTGATATTTTTTTCACACCTTGGATTACGTTATCGTAATTTTAGTAAGGATGCCTATTTTTTTTGAAAATGAAATATAGCCTATGTCACTCAGAAATGATGTAGCTTTCCAACAGTGAAAGAATTTTTCAAATCTGCCAAGTAGTTTCGGAGCCTATTCAATTCATACAAACAAACAAAAAATCAAACCTTTCCTCTTTATAATATTTGTATAGAAAACAGGCAAATAAGCTACACTAGATTAAGCCAGAGCACGTTTGTCATGGTTTGTGCAGTGATTTCAAACAAAGGAACAGCAAAAAAGGATAATATTCGTGAAATCATTTGCGTTCATTGGTGAGTTCAGTGTTTTGCTACTTTTTTCTTTAAAATGTGGACTAAATACATCGTCATCATAATATTTTCAATCGCTGATCATGCTGCTACGCCTGCAGTATGATAATTTTGCGTTTTAGATAGTTTTTATTTGATTTCATATTGAATAGGTTATGTCCAACTAGTGTTGTACCTAAGGTATCGATATTTTTTGTACAATAGGTTTTTGTAGAACAAAATTTGTGTTAAAAAGTTCGTTGTTCGTGAGGCGGGCATCTTTTATTACGATGACTGTTGATAGGTTGATGTATTTAGTCGGTAACTTATGAGTTAAAAGTAGCAAAAAACAAAAAATACAGTTAAATTAGCACACTTAAAGATTTGTGAAATGACCACACTTAACTCTTTCAGCTCGCCTGTGGCGCCAGCATTGTCCGGATAATCTCCGGAATGGCTGAATATTTTAATGGGACTTTCACTGGAAGATAGAGGAGGTTGTCGTTCAACACAGGTACAGACTGTATCCCGTAAAAAAATACTCATAATAATTGTCGTTCAACACAGGTACAGACTGTATCCCGTAAAAAAATACTCATAATAAATGTAAATGCAAGTAGATCGTTTTATTTAAAAAATAGCACCCTCTTTAATAAAATCCTACTACCTAATAATTTACATATTATTATTATGTAGATACCTACTTATAAACTTGCATTCCATTTGATAATAACTTAAGTGGCCAAGGTAACTACTGAATATTGCCTAAACAATTCATAGGACTTCTATCTACCTACCTACTCAATTTTCTATTTGAATTTAACAAAACATTCTTACTCTATTCAAGTTTATAATACATTTTATAAAATAAGATATGCAGCAGTCATTACCAAGCCCGCTAATCATAGTAATTATCGACATTAAACTATCGATATGACCCCACACTAGCTTTTCACTCCAAACTGCTCCAAACTCATGTACAGTGTACGTGCATGTGTGTGTAAAATTGAACGTTCCCACAAATCTGTGATTGTTCTTCTCCTTCTAGCGCCCTAAACCCTACATTTGCCAAATAAAGACAGCTAAGTGGTGAGTTTTATACCGGCACCCTTGGTAGGTACTCATTTTTGGCGCTCATTCCGCTTTTCTTTAAATTGATGGAAACGGAACGTAAAAAATGTGTCAGTGTTATCGTACTATTTTGAAAGTTTGTAGTCAATTTACTCTATGGTTGGTTTTGTCAGTTGGTTAGGTTAGGTTTGGATAGTGACCATCAATGCGCGAGGCGAGCGAGCAAAGCGAGCGTGCCGCGGCAGCGGCCGCCGAAGCGCCAGAAATCCCTTGCTCTATTATAGTTAAAGTAAATTAAAATGTTTGTTTTTTTTATGATGCATGGGTTATTCTAGCGTTGAATTTCGCTTGTAGTCTGATTTCAGGTTAGAAATATTTTTTATTATTTTTTCGAAAACATGCATTGCCTGAAGTTATTAGTGTCTTGTAAGTAATTAAGAAGCATACCCCAACCGGTTTTAAACCTATTTAACCCTCAACTCCTGTTAATCGATTCCAAAGTTATACCCTTAAATCGAGATCCCATAATATTTTACTAACAAACAGTGTGCTGTAAAATAAGAAAGAAAAGTCAAGGAGATTCAAACTTTTGACTTGAAATACCGTCTCCCGCCCTTCTTTCATTAAAAAAAATGTCGTTCTGTTTCAGGCAAAACGTCACAACCCACGGTTTTTCAAATATCTACCTACCTAAATTTCTCCGTAGGCACCTGTAATTCTATCAACATAGAGTATAATTTTCTTTGATCAACATAATAGTACCTACCTACCCGCCCAAGCATTCCATTTTTGTGACTCTTGAGAGCTAGACTATTTTGCTTATTTTTTTTTTATTCGTGCTATTCTAGCACATTCGTCTAGGAGTCAGAAAAAAACTGGTTTTATTCTATAATATATTATTACCTATAATAAAAGTTGAAGTTCAAGGTCGTTTTTTGCAACTATTCTCAATTTATATGAAAGCAGATCAAAAATAAACCGGTTATGCTAAATGATTGGTTTGGTAGAGAAGCATAAACATTAGGTAGTAGGTATGTGTAGGTAGGCAAGTAGGTACCTACCTAGGTAAGTACATTACAGTCCTAGTAGGTTTACCCAGTGTACCTACTTATCTGTGGTTGGTAAACAAAAAGCATAATTAGGTACGTATAGGTACTTACCTTATCTTCTTTTAATTTAAGGGCTGGATGGATTCTTATCGGCAAAACGACAACGACCTGCTGTATCAACTTCCTCTAGTTTTGTAACACTAGGTACTTAGGTAATAAATAAAAATCTTAGTCCAGTAGAAATAGAAGCATAGTTAAACACACGTGCACGAAAATTAGGCAATAAGCCAATAAACACAAACCACACTTTGTAGGAGGACGTTTCCAATTGTTTAACGTTATCTGATTGGCATCAATCAGAGACAAACAAAATATAAGCTCACAACCAGCTGTAGGTACGGTCAGCGCCATCAACTGGTATCCCCCCTGCAGTACAAACCACCTTACTAAGGGGGCTACCAATTGGTGACGCTGACTGTACCTTCAAGCTCTTCTCTCTTTGGGCTCAGATGACGATTTACTTGTCTAGCACTAGGTATAGGCTCTTAGGAATTTAACAGCTACAGTTACCAGGCTACCAAATGCTGGAATAATTTGCCCCCTCCACTGAGAAATACACTTTCAAAAGCTACTTTCAAATCTCACTACAAAAGGCTTCTCCTGGAGGGGCAGCTTGATAGCGGCTTAGCTTCCTAGCACTAAATGGATGCACACATACCTACACTACACGCAGACACTTCACACTGACACTACACAATCACCTACTCTGTTATGCCTCCCTACTACTTACATCCTTTTTTGCTCACAACTATCCACCCTTACATACACTACACACACATTACACATCCCACATGCATACACTTTCCTTTTACATTACACACACTAGGTACAAAAAGCTCACACTAGCGCTGCCCTGTGTAACCTTGGCTCTCAAGAGACTTGTGTTACCGGGACATTACAGTTACAGCACATTACACACACCGTCCCCCTTCCCCTCTCCCCTCCCTCTAAGGCGACACTGAAAAACAGCGCCTGATCCTTGGATCTAGGCATTTTGCTGAGTAGTTGCCTTTTCAACAATCATTTTTCATTTGTTTTTTTTTAATTTATTATTTGTTTTATTTTCTTACCGACTTAGTTGATTAGTTGAATAAATGTATTTTCTTTCTTCTTTCTTTCTTTCAGTTGCTAAGCTACAGTTGGGCAATGTAGGTACATTGTCCAACTGTAGCGCAAAGCATTAGGTATTTAAATAAAAATAATACATAATGCTGGACATCTCACACAGCGTAGCGACATCTAGCCCCAAAAGTAAGCAAAGTTTGTAACTACTATGGGAACCAGATAACTAAATTATGGGCATTTTTTGTTTTTAAATACATAAATGTTATACATAGAAACACCCAGACCATAGATAAATATTTGCAGATCATGCAAACATTTATCCCGCGGCGGGGATCGAACCCGCAACCATCTGCGTCCCAAGCGGGCTTTCACCCACTGTGCCACAGAGGTCGTCAGGTTTTACTACATTATTTTTTTTTGTAATAAATAATGAAGCTAATGACTACTTTTCTCGCAACATTTTAGACATGTAGGTATAGGTATCTATATCGATTGAAGTGTTTGGAATAGGATTCTAAGAAATTATAATAACGAATCAAATGTGTTTAACGATTTGCGTAGTGCCCAAACTGCCCAAACATCCTCTATCACAGCATCTGGATTCGAGCTTAGATGCAAATAATAATTATTATTGTAGCTTTATGTAATAAAATGCTCTACAAGATGACATTAAATAGTACGTTTACAAAATTTATCTGTCTCCAGAAGGATCAGTGTATCACGACTGCCGCGATACAGGCTTAGCCTAGTTCGGGGTTCGTGGTAAATTATTTTGAATAATTGTGATATTTCTATAAGTTTTATAAATAAATTGAATTGGCAGAGTAGACGTTATTTCAAATCTCAAAATACAAAATCTCATTTAGGAAAAAAACTCACATTTAGAGTAAAATTAATTAATTAAAGTAAGTACTTATTAGGTACGTTTAATTAAGACGTGAGCTATTCTCAGAAATTATTGCAGTAAAATTATTATTTATCGAATATTTTCGTTGAAAAGCATAGGTAGGTAAGGTACCTACATATTATGCCTGGCTGGTATTTAGCTTTCAACACCGCAAAATATACAACGAATACTAAAACTCTGTAAACATGCGAGTTAATATAGCAGTCTATTCTCATCCCAACAGTTTTGAACTCTATTTATAAACGCTTACCAGTTTCCCTTCAAATTGAGAGATGTTTAGAACTTGACATCACTGTAAACGCCATTTACACGATACCATTCTGACATACCATTCTTGCGTCTTGCTTTCTCAAACTCACCTGAATAAGAGCTAATATTCTGTTACAAGAGGCAAGAATGGTATGCCAGAATGGTATCGTGTAAATGGCGTTTTAATTGATGTAGGGGACAATGATGTAAGGAAAGGAACCTCAAGGTATCACCACCACAAATAAATAAATAAATAAATAATGCTGGACTTTTCACACAGCATCATCTAGCCCCAAAGTAAGCAGAGCTTGTGTTATGGGTACTAGATGACTGATATACTACTTATATACTTTTTGTTTGTAAATACATACATATTATACATAGAAACACCCAGACCCGAGACCAATATTTGTAGATCATACAAACATTGGTCCCGCCGCGGGGATCGAACCCGCAACCTCTTGCGTCGCAGGCGGGCCTTCGCCCACTGCGCTACAGAGGTTGTCAAATTTATGGACCACAGTTTATGGAATGTAAATAACTTCGAAAAGAAAGCTCTAAGAGTAAAAGCTTTGAAGAGCTAGAAGAAGAATTCATAATAATTAGGTAAGTACTTGATCTAGGTTATTTCGTTACATAATTATTTCTTTCCCCTGTATATCATATCAATGCATTTTGACCCAAGGTTTCCAGCCAATATTACTATAAAAGGTAGGTACTATTATTAAAACTTGTTCACCTGCATACAACCGGTCCAATACAACTTCTCTTACGCCAAACCGAACAAGAAAACCACTTATTTCGGGTGACCCGTATCGATTTTGCAACTCCCTAACGTACACATTCAAACAGGACAATCGTTATTATTGAGAGCTAAGTGGACAATACCGTATTCGGTGATACACAAAAAAGAGGCCTATGCCAAGCAAATAAGCAGTGGGCAGTGTTGGTGCGGATTTTCCCAGCAAGTTTACAATATTTTTTATAAGGAGCCAATTAATTATCATTTCCCTACTTTTTGTAAGTCATCATCATTGGCCTGCCCTTATCCCGCTCATGCGGGGTCGGCACAACATGTTCTCCTCTTCCACTCTCCCCTATCACTCGTCATCTCGTCATCAACTCCTTTCTTTTCCATATCTTCTTTCACACAATCCATCCATCTTTTCTTAGGTCTACCTCTACTCACATATCCATTCACATTCATTTCCATCACCCTTTTAGTTACATGACTTTCATCCCTCCGCATTACACTTATTATTACTTTTTGTAAGTGTAGGTACGTAATGACTAAGCATGCGTGGGATTTTATTTTTGGGGTTTCATGATTTGCTTCACTCTAACGTAAGTTTACGCATCTCAGTATGAGTCAGATATTGTATGCCGGGTTAAAGTCCTTACTGAATTAGAGATGTTGAAACAGTTCCAGATAAGCTGTTAAAATCCTCATGAACTGAAAAGTTTGCAAGCCCATCGCTGCCTATCGTTTCCTCATTATCATTAATACATCATGATCTTCACTGTTCAGAGCACGTGCTAAAGCGCATAATAGGTACATTTAATGAAGCCCAAAATCCATCGATGCGCGGATTCAAAAACAAAATGGTGAGAAATCCATTATCAGTGAGTGGCATTCCGGACC
The DNA here is from genome assembly GCA_963565295.1 of Epirrhoe alternata. NCBI lineage: Eukaryota > Metazoa > Arthropoda > Insecta > Lepidoptera > Geometridae > Epirrhoe > Epirrhoe alternata. The sequence goes on from OY751401.1 coordinate 2,940,500, forward strand.
TCATAGCAATTTGAGTCCGAATCGGTACCAACATTATAATCAGCTAAGTTTGTTTACTATGCGTACTAAGATAGATTAAAGCCTAGGTCGTAGTAAAATGACTAACACTAGGTGATTCGTCATTCGTGAGGAAGTTTGTCTTAGAATTAAAATGTATGGTTTGATTAGTAATTACAGACTTGCAGTTATGACTGGTTGTAGTATGAGCAATAGCCCAATGATTTTAGCAATTACATGGTATATTAAATCGTACTTCTGAATGTGTCTCTTTGTGATAATAGCAATAAACATCAGGATTAAGGCTGATCAAAGGTCAAAAGCGCTTTCATAAACGCTCTAGATTGCTAAGATTTTTAAATATGCATCATTATCCATACCCATACCCAGGATTCCTAAGTAAGGAGAATAAAGTTTATATTTTGTATGAATTATTGAGAATCGAAAATAATCGGCAGATATTTTCTATCAGGTAAACAAACAAAAATATGTTAGCGTTTAAGCAACCTATCAATGCTATCGCGATTCAACTATCTGTAAGCGATAAGTTATCAAACAAAATGAACTCACCACCATGTTCACGTTGACTGAAGCACATGATTCTTCAACCACTTCCTCCACAGCACCACTTTCGTACTCCTCAGCCGGTAGTTGAGGATACAGTTTGCTGATACCAGCATTAAAAACCGTATCATCGTCCGTTGGCAAGGAAGGGTAGAGACTTCCAGTTCCTAGCAGAGGTTCAGAGCTCCCCTGGCCCCGTTCACCCTTCAGGAAACCAGTCACAGCCGCTGCAGCATTACCACCTCGATGCCACCCCCATCCGTTAGCCCGAAAGTTCTTAGGATAATAAAGCGAAGACATATTCACAGTATTCACACGTCCACTCGCACGAGAGTTTCAAATTAGAATGAGTCCAAATGTAGACCGTATGGGAAATCTGTAACAAAGAAATGGGTTTTCCTTGTGAATTATCTCAAAATCTGTTTTCCTTATTTCCTGTGATGCTGATTCGTGAATAATTCTTGGCTGTGATGCGAATGAGAAGTTGAATTAGCGCCAGATCAAGTTGTAAGTGTTGTAGAGTTCAATATTTTTAAAGACGAGAGAGATTGATGTCTGATGTTATTGAACTCCTAATTTATTTTCGTCGTGCAAACAGTTGAAGGCAGTTTGAGCTATTATGGAGTAGGTGCCTACGTGTTTGAGGTGGTATTTTTTTATTTACTAGCGGTACCCTTACCTTAATATTATAATATCTTTAGATATGTTGGTAGGTAATGATGAGAATTCGCAATAATTCGTACAAAATCTAAACTTATCCTTACTTAGCAACTAATGATATTATTTAAAAATCCCGGCGACTCTGAGGCAGGCCTAAAAAGCGCTGGTGCGATGACCTGGACGCATTTAGGAAGAATTTGGGGAAAAATCGCAAAAGATCGCAAAGTGAGGAAGGTTACGGGGGAGGCCTTTGCCCAGCAGTGGGACAGTATAGGCTAAGTAAAAAAAAATGTTGATAGGTAGGTGTTATAATTTAATTTATCTTTACTTTGTGGTAATTTTTTCACTGCGTTTTAGGTACCTATGAAATGAATTATGATCAATTTTACAGTAGGTACTAGGTACCTACGTAGGTCTATACTTACGTAAGTACTATCGATAAGTAGGTACTATTACTTAACGAGCATCTATCTTATCAAATAGATAATTCTCATTCATTCAAATACACAAGTCCTTAAAATACGCAACTGTTAGCCAAAATAAACCTACCTAGTTATCAAAATAAAATTTTAAATGCCATTACATAAAACAAAGGTCACACTTCAGTGAACATTTGGTCAACAGACATGCGAAACTCGCCATTTGTAGACATAAGATCGCGACCTTGCAACGTTTATCAGCCATACTGTGACCGGCACTGTTTTGATGGAAATGATAGCTCTACAACATCTTTACTGTATAAAAGAATATTTTGCACGCTCATAGAACTCTTGGGTAGCGTTTATGAAGCGTTCATTTTGAGACAAGTGGTCGAGGAGAAATAATTTAGATGCTCTACATTTCTATGAAGTTAACTTTATAGGTAGAGACAGTACCTAATTGTAAACAAAATACCTACATAATACCTATTTCAGAATTTAGGCGCGGTAAGTGTAACAAGGGAAATAAATTGAGGCAAGCCCACTTGGGGAGTGTAAACTATGTCGTCACTTGACCTCCGTTCCGTTGTTGAGCACATCGAATCTAATCAGCAAAGTTAGTTGGTAATTAAAAAGTAAGTAGGTAGGTATAGAAAGTTACGATTTAAGGTGTTTCAAGATTTTTATCAACTCAGGATTCTCGGAATAAAACCAGTGCTTGCTTTGCTTGCACAAGTTGCATTAGCAGGTAAGTTTTAAGGTAGGTGATTAGAAAGCCTCTCTATTTTTAAGCTCTTTTTAATAATGATAAGGATGACAAAGTAGATACCTAGTTAGGTAGGTAGGTACCTAACCTACCAGTAAATTGGTATATACAGGTACCTACTTACATATCTATCGATAATGTATGTAGGCTAGGCACTAATCTGATCTCTGTATGTAGGTATTTTTTGAGTGAGGTGCGAACCGCAGATCTTATTCTTCTTCCTGCCCTTATCCCACTAAGTGGGGTCGGCACAACAGGTTTCTTTCTTCAATTTTCTTCATTCTTTCTTCCGGTTCGAACCGCAGATATTTGTACAATTTGGTTCAAAAGTATTTTTTTTAGATGGCAGCTCTTGAACGTCATTACCGCTCACTTTGTGTTGTTTATTCAGGGACACTTATTTAGATCACAACAAAACATAAGAACTGAATGTGAAGTAGTTAGGTCTTAAAACAAAGTCAAATGAACCTAATAATTATACAACTTAATCTGTAAATAAAGTACGATTCATAAAAACAGATACCATTCCAATTTAATTCAATTCAAATCATTTATTTCGGTTTCACAAACGTCCACCATATAGGTAATATTAGTAAATCAGAACAATAAATTCGCATATCTTGACTTACCACTTTCGCACTTTCGCCTCCCGAACTCGCTGGAGGGAGAAACGAGAATTAGCAAATGACTTTACTGAATGTTACTCTGAGTTATGAATGAAGGATTCATTCATGAAATATCCTTAATTTCGTTCAAAAATTCAAAATTTAAGTTTAACGTTTTCGTTAAAAAAAACATACTATACAAATAATTAATATTTGCTAGTGACTCAATATATAATAATTATTTAATAATAACAATCATAATAAATCAATCCACAAGGTCTCCAAACCTTACAACTTGCCACCAACTTGCCCACAATATTTCAATAAATCATCAATAAATCGTCAACAGTTATTTCTGAACGCCCTTTTTCTATCATAGTAATTCAGTTCATTCACCCATTCGTTCGTGGCGGTGGGGTGGTGGGGGTGGTGAAGGGACCACAGAGTAACTATGAAGGGACTGGCTGTTAACAGTCAAATGTCAAGTCAATGTCAAACAACAAAACCACGGTGCGGTCTAAATTCTTCCGGCACGTGTTTTTATTTTGTTGTAAATAAACTAGTAAAATGAAAGTTTTATCAGAAGAAAGGACTCGGATTTTATTCGAAAAGCTAACTAAATAGTAAGCAACAGATTTCAAATTAGTTTGGTACACGTTTAGATTAATTAATGTAACTTATTTCATTGCAACATATATTTTTTCTCTTATCCAAAACTTTCTTCTGTATTTCAGCATAGGAGTTAACGTGAAGCTACTGATTGATAGGCCAGATGGTACCTACTGCTTTAGAGAGAAAAAAGACCGCGTTTACTACATATCCGAGCGGCTACTACAGTTGGCACACACTGTGAAACCGGAGCATCTAATATCAGCAGGGACTTGCTTTGGAAAGTTTACGAAGACAAATAAATTCAGACTGCACATCACAGCACTAACTTACATAGCTCCATATGCACCATTCAAGTTATGGGTGAAGCCATCGGCTGAGCAACAGTTTCTGTATGGACACCATGTTATCAAAAGTGGTATGATGGGCTTTACTTATATCAAAATCATTATTTAGGCTCAATTTACACCGCCGTGGAATGTAATGGAAGCTACTTTTTGTAACATAGCATAATTATTTGTATCATAATGTCAATTATTTGTATAACACTAGCTGCACTCCCGTGGTGTGACCTGCGGTCCCTCGGGATTTTTTAATTTTTTCCGGATAAAAAGTAACCTTTGCCAGAGAGCTATGAAGCGCAGCGTTTTAAAGATCAAAAGAACCGATAGAGTCCGAAATACCATAATCCGATCAAAAACAGGCATAGCGGATGTAGGTACGAGGACTGCACGTTTGAAGTGGGACTGGGCAGGTCACGTGGCTCGAATGCACCCAGAACGTTGGGCGAAGATCGTCACTCAGTGGGTGCCTGAAAACAGTCGAAGACGACGCGGCAGACCCAGAAAGGTGGCAGAACGATCTGGATGCATTCGAGCCAGACTGGCAAACCGTGGCCTTGGAGCGCAAGGAGTGGAAGCTAAGGGGGGAGACCTTTGCCCAGCAGTGGGACATGATAGGTTGAGTAAAAAAAAAAGTAACCTATGTCCTTCTCTGGGACCTTTATCCATGACAAATTTCAGCCTAAACTGTTCAGCAGTTTGGGCGTGATAAGGTAACAAACAGACGAGTTACTTTCATATTTATGATATCAGTATGGAAGTGTGGATACAAACCAAATATGACCCAAAAGTAGGGCGTCTTCTGGGGAATCCTCACATTCTCGATAATTCCTCTTAGCTACTAGAAATACATTGATGTATATTCACTTTATTCCAGGTCTTGGCCGTATAACTGAAAACACACCAAAGCACCAAGGAGTAGTTGTCCTCACAATGTCCGAAGTGCCTATAGGATTTGGTGTGGCTGCTCGGACTACAGCCGAGTGTCGGAATGCTGATCCCCTCGCCACAGTGGTTTTTCATCAAGCAGATATAGGAGAGTACATCAGATCAGAGGACACACTAACATAGAATATCTTAATAATAAATATAATTAATTACTATTTTAATGGTTTGATTGTATTAACTTGTAAAATATCTATTTATATTATAGTACTTACAGCTTTTTAGTACTATTATCACTGACTTCAAGGGAGTGGATATGAAGATGACGAGTGATAGGGGAGAATGGAAGAAGAGAACATGTTGTGCCGACCCCGCTTAAGCGGGATGAGGGCAGACAAATCGTGATATCACTCACTTCAAAACAAAGGCGGTTCTATGTTCGGCTGTATCTAAGGATTGATATCCAAATATTTTTTTGTTAGAAAGTGTATAATCTCGAGGTGGTCCCATATAAATTTTACTCAATAGGGATTGATAGAAGTATCCCACTCATAATATGATTGAGAGTTTGTTTAGATATTTGAATGTGTTGAACGTGTACCGATTTGGATTTAACTTGGAATAGGCGTAGATAGCACCTGGAATAGCAGGCTATTCAAAATGTTGGTATCACACGGACGAAGCCGCACGCTGAAGCTACTTTATAATACATAATTGTAATATTCATGTACTTATTATGTTTTTGTTATGAATAAATTGAATTGAATAGTTTCCGTATAACTCAAAAACCTCATCCTAGTACATTGAGTTATAATGTACTACGTACTCCTAGTAGTAAAGTTTTGTTCGTAAAGTTTTTTAGCGGCGTACACTACTTATATCGTAGGTTTGGATTTCATTAGTTATGAACGTTATACCAACCAAAAGATCGCGCTAGTACCTTACTACGTTTACGATCGAGTTTTTTTCATTGAGATAAAAATGTACATTATAACTCGATGGTTTTTTTTTCCAAGTTTTATTTGCGATCAGCTTTTCAACTATGAGCAAATTGTTTGCGGGTGTAGTGTCAGGCAGAGTTCACTCCTGGTTTTCCTCTCCAATGCACTTTTTATTGGTTAAGTCCTGTGGTTAAGTCACACATTTAGCTGCATGACTTCTTTTCTTTTAAGCATCGAGTTATAACGTACTTACATTAAAACTCTATGCTTTTAAGTTGGGTTTGTGAGTTGCTGTGCTAGTTGGTTAGGTTTACGATCGAGTAAACAAAAAACTTGTACTGGTTACATACTAGGACCTTTCAAACCAAGAATCAATAATTTTTAAATGAGAGAATAATATTCCAAATCGGTCTTCGAATAAGCATTCAATTCGCTAGGTACAAATCTTCGTTCTAGTTCGTCCGAGGTACAAATTCATAATACTTCAATTGTTTGTATAAGCCACAGACGAAAAGAAATCCGTGGTTTAAGCACAAAAGATGGATTCTTTCGGTAGGTATGTATAGTGGTTAAAGTACGATCAACCTCACTCAGAGTAACTACGATCAACTTTAAATAGACCTAAAAATTGCATAGAAATCTCAGATACAATTAAGTAACTGCCAACACACATTGGACTATGCAGTCCACAATGCAGTCGTTTATTGACTATGCCGACATTAACAGGGCACTACCTCAGAGTAAGGCACTACCAGAGAAATGGGATATTACTTACAGTATATTAAACAACATCATTGGAATGCACTTGGAACTTTGGAATGCACTTCCCGTACCTATCAGAAATGCTAAGTCTCTTCCCATTTTTAGGAATTTAGTTCGTCGTCATTACCTATCAAAATAGTCTCAACATTCTTGTCCTTAATTATCCTATAAATATTATAAAGGCGAAAGTTTGTAAGTATGGATGTATGGATGTATGGATGTTTGTTACTCTTTCACGCAAAAACGGCTGGACCGATTTGGTTGAAATTTGGTATGTAGATAGGTGATACCCTGGATTAACACATAGGCTACTTTTTATCCCGATATTCCCGCGGGAACGGGACTTACGCGGGTGAAACCGCGGGGCGCAGCTAGTTTGAAATAAATGTAGGAATAAGTATATGTATAATATTATTTAAGTATATAGTTTTATGAATATATATGTAATTTAGTACATAATGTGTTATAGTATTTTTATGTCTGTGTAGTTGAATTTAACTAGGTATTTATAACAGGTTATTATGGTTAATTATGGTTTATAAATTGAGCATGTTTGTATGCCACCGTCCTTTCCATGTAATTTTCTATCCTATCCATTCAAAGGTTACCTGGAAGAAATCGCTTTCAGCGATAAGGTCGCCCATTGTTGCACATTAATTAAGAACTGTTTTTGTTACTATTGTGTTTCTTTCTTTTTGGTGTACAATAAAGTAATATTCTATTCTATTCTATCATTGGGCACTACCCATTTATTCTGAGGCACTACCATACCCTAGTACTCCTTGCCCACGAGATCTGAGCTCGAGATATAACGAAATATACGTATTTCTTAGTGAACGTTCTAGAAATATTCCGGAAATGAAGTCACAAAGAGTAGAGATAATAATTACAACAAGAGATAATAGACATTGCTCGTAGGGGAATTCCTATAATAATTTACCCCATTTACTAGAATTTTCTTAACTGGCAACACTTTAATAAAATCTGCAGTTTGACGACTTGCCAAAAGGTAGTTAGAAATTTAGGAAATTTAGAATGAGAAATCAAATGCTTTTAGAAAAATAATGATTAATGATCTGAGAAGGTATCTCTGATGAGTTCCTCAGTGGATGAAAGTAAAATGTAGAGTTCGCGCTATTTAGTTCGGAGCGGAATGGAGCTGAAACGGCAGTGGTGCTGGTGCTTAATTCACGTGTAAAGATTTTCGTAAGATAGGTAACTACTTAGCCTTTTCGTTATTACTGCTAAATTCTGCAAACATGGCGCGGACTCTATAATTTAAAAAAAAAAATATTTATTTATTTATTTATTCACCACTTCTATCATAGACTAACCATTTCTAAACTTAAACTCATCATTTACCCACCTATATCTCCTCTGAAATGAGGGATAATGATATAAATGGCAGCCCCGAGATAAGACCTATACAGGACCTATATTATAGGATGACCTAAGTGATATGATATCTGTTCTGCGTGAGCGTCGTTACAATCAGTACATAGACTTAGTCCGTCCGAGTGAGACTTAGTCATTTAGCATTCATTTCACTAGTCGCAATTAGTGACCTTGATATTGCCGCGTTTTTTGATCGTACACAAAATGGCCGCTGAATTACCAATACAGTACTTCGTATTCATGAAAGCCGAAACAACGGGAAGACATTGGGAAGACAGTTTACAAACAAAAATTGTGGAACTAAACATGATAGCTATAAACAGAAGAGATCTGGAAACTGTAGATGCAGGCAACATGCCGGCGGCATTAAAATTAAATATGATATTTTGTCCCGGGCGTGGTATTGAAGAAGGAGCAACGAATTCTCATGACTTGACTGTTAACTATGTGCAAAATTCTCTCAGCTTCCAGGAAAGTGCTGGTGCCATTGTCGCATTCTTGCAGCAGCTACCAAAGCCAGTCTGCTTAGTGGCACACAACGGTGGATCTTTCGACTTTAAACATCTGAAGAGGGAATTTATCGACGCCGGCATAACTTTGCCTGAAGATTTGCTTTGTGTGGATTCGATGTGGATCTTTTATTACATACTTAAAAGTGATCCTATGCAAGAGATAACGAAGGCTATGAGCCTAGAGAATACATTCAAGATTCTGTTCGGCCAGTTGGTTGATCCGGTTTCTGCGGAGAGTAAGACTCTTATGTTGCTTAATTGTGTTATACTTAAGAAAAATCAATTTTTGGAGTTGGCTGAACAGAAAAAAAAATTGTTCAGTAGTGTTTAACTTGTTGGTGAGAAAACTGCAACCCCAGACCAACATCAGCCATCAACCCAATGGTAGGAGCTCTAGAGTAACTAAAGTCAAAGTATTTATTGCTTACATGTGTGTGTACAAGGTCTTAGGCATAGGTGTACTTATTAGCTAACACATGAGTCCTGCAAGGACATCGCAAAATTTTAAATATAAAAATTGTGTTTGTGTAACAAACATTTCTTAAAATTATGAGATCTTCTATTAAAATCTTAATAAATAAAAACAATTATATACCTACATTTATTAGAATTAGATAACCTAAGTACTACTTTGGACTTGCATAGGTTTTCCTGACATAACTACCTACCTACTTATATACTAAGTACCTATATAATCATGAAATAAATTATATTATGAGCTACTAATACTAAACATTTTATTTATATAGTTGTTAGATACCTACCCCCCGAATTAGCAATCCCATATTTGGTCATTGCATTTTTGTCAGGTTTTTAATTTGACAAGATTCATGTAAGTTACCATTTAATAAAAGTAGAAGTTCTTATAGATTTGCAACTCTATCATTCGTATAGTGAGATCCCTTCTTCTTCTACAGTTATCGCTTGACTCCACCCTTCGATCTTTAAGTCTAATTCGTCCGAGACTCCACCTGTCGTCACCTCGCCTGACCAAGTGTCCTGCGAGTCCTGCCCAACTGCATTTTAGTAGCTCCATCGTAGACCTCATTCTTGCCTATGTAAGTTTCGAGGGCAAGAGTCGACCCATTCATCATAAAAAAAAGTTCCGCGATACGATTCCCTACGTCTTTGACCTACTTACCTACTTTTTACTAGGTAGGTACCTACGTCATAAAACCCAAGGATTTTTTCGAGACACAGGTAGGGACGTCATTTCCACCATCCGAATAGGGAATAGAAAGAGAACTCCGAGCAAATTTATCATCAAAAGATAATCGAACGGTAGGTACCTACCAACGATGAAATTATCCTAAGTAGGTATCAAACTGAATTTATACCTACTCTACCTATTTATCGTATAATCGTCCCTTAACCTTTGTTACCACAGAATATTATAACGAATTGGTGATAAGGATAACTGTAATATTAGATAATTGTAATATTTTATGTATACAGGGTGTAAAAAGACGTCTACCGAAGCCGAAAGGGGTAGGTACAGCATCCCAACACACAACCAAACCCAAAAAGATTTTCCGCAAAAAATCATTATATCCGGAGAAAACAGCGTTTGAAGAGTGCTGTTTGCGTATGTTCTAGGCGCGTTGTTTTACGTAGATTGCGGGATTTTGAGTTTTAACTGTTTCTTTCTTTTACAAATGAAATTATTAGATAGGTATGATCTTATTATGTTGTTATTGTAGTAAATAACCGAAAATAAAATAAAATGACTAAGCCAAGTCAAAAAAAAACGAAAGAATCATGGTCTGATTGCAACCCCTCAGTTTTCGGTAGTTGTCTTTTTACACCCTGTATGTAAATAAATAAAACAAATAAATAAATATGTAGCTATAAACAAAGAAATGTCATGATATGTCACTGTCATAATGACAAGTCAGGGGTAGATTTTAATTTTTACCATGGATCACTAATTATTAGTAATGGCGCGTGGTTTTGCTTGCGCGATAGATACAAAAATACAAAAATCAAAATAGCGTTATAAGGATTCGACGGAATCGAATTCGAATCCGAAGGTTTTCAATAGGAAACGAATCGAATGAAGTAAAATACCGCATATTGTCAAAATGCACAAATTGTTTCGAACTTCTGTGATTTGCTCCCATTTTACTCCGATGATACCAGTGTCGTAAAATATTTTCTGCTAATATTTCTTCATCATTTTATATTTTTGTTAATAAAATGAAATAAAATATAATTTATAGCACAAAACCATTGCTACATTCCATTCTATGGATATTTATTAGAAAATAAGCCGTACCTTAAGTTTTTAGAAAATTGGAGTAATCTTCTATTTCGAAACATTTTTTTTGATATGGTAACACCTTTGTTTACGAAAATTATCTAGGTTTCTGAATTAGAGTATAGGTATTTGTGAGTGTAATAAAAAAAATGGAATTGGCTACCTTTAGATTTTCGTTCTTATCAGTTGTCATTGTTATTACAAACTAGCAAACCCGACGAACTCCGTTTCGCCACTTTTCCCGCTTTTCTTTTCAAATTTTTCCTGAATTTTCTTTGCTATAAACCTCACTGAGCCCGAGACCTTTCCAACGAATGCAAAACCGTGGAAATCGGTTCGTGCGTTCTGGAGTTATAGCGTCAGGAAGGAAAACCCGACTTATTTTTATATAGTAGATAAAATTAGTAAATATAAAAATCTGTTTTCTCTAAAAGTATGTCGTTTTTTAATGTAGTTGGTTCTTAAAATCGAGCCGGTGACTCTTATCAACATTTTCCCTCTTTTTTTTTTACTTGACATTGGCAGAATTATACTGATATTGCCATTTATTATAAGGAGTAGATGGAGAATACACAAGTTTATTCTTTTCTTCTCTATGATTTGTAGTTTTGTATTGTGTTTAGCTAGGACCAAGTATGATACTTGGTCCTAGGCTAGGACCAAGTATCATACTGGACAGAGTGATTTCGTTTTACGCGTGTCCATTTTTTGCTAGTGTGCGGTTGCAGAATTGTATTAGTGTGCGTGACTAGAGATGTGACTTTGCTGTCGAGCCTATCGATAGAATAAAGACGAAATGAAAAAAAAAGCATTTTAATTGGTCTTAATCAAGTCTAAATCTTTATTAAACTTTCATTAAAATTGATATGTACAATAAATATAATATTTTATATTATTAAACAATCTTATAACACCGGAAAACAATTTATCCATCTAACTAAGCTATTTATTGTCTAACTAAGCTATTTATTAACAACATTTTCAGAAAATTTTCTTTTACTTTACTGTAGGTACATCAATGAGAGATTACAACAGTTAGTTTACAATGACTTGACCTTTAGTGACCTTTAAATAATATTAATTTTGTATACATATTTCTGACGCTGCTTTCAGCGACTGCATTCTTCATTACAAATTTCTAGGAGTAATCAATTGAATTTCATCTCTGCGCTGAGGTGGTTTTCTTTTCTTCGATACCTGCAACATTCATTTTGAAAATCTATTAACCTGACTTAAGAATAATCTATCATAGACCCGCAGTAGGGCAGTGTATTAACACAGAGAGTAAATAAATAATAAATAATGCAGGACAATCCATACAGCACCATCTAGCCCCAAGCTATGCAGAGCTTGGTTATTAGTACTAGATAACTGATAATACAGGGTGGATTTTTGAGATGGGCCACGGAGGACAGGTACCTTAACCGTTATAGCAACAGGAAAACGCTCTTAGGGGATCTGACTATAATTTTTTTTTCAATATCTGTGAATGCAGTTCAAAATATCTCATAAATAATATAAAAAGTTAGGGAAGGTCTCCTAAGAGCGTTTCCCTGTTATAGTTCCCTGAATGTAGTTTATTTTTACATTTGAAAAACTTACCGGTTGATAGTATACTGGATATCCTTCAAAAATGGTTGGTACTCTTGAGTTTTTTATTTGATAAGCCGTGGATAAAACAGGATTCATCAAAGTGTTTTGAACAAAGCTTGGAATGTTTTGCAGGCTCCCAGTTATCACGTCTAACAGCTTTGATCCACTCGGTTCTTATTTCTGGGCATTTTGGGAACCTAAAAGTTAAAAGTTAAATTTAACAAACATGAAAGTTAAATACTATCGATAAAACTAGATTTGACTCTACGCGCATCACTAGCACAGAAGCTAAATTTATTTAGGCTTTAAATTGGTGGTTTTTACATTATTTTGAATCAAAATCACTTATGAGCATAATAACTAGATTGCTACAATGCTATTACTACTGTTTTTATAGTCATGAACTCATTATTTAAGCATTTTTATCGAGGGGAAATGTTATCAAAAACTTACGCATGAAATGACAATTCCGGGTCTTTTACTCCTCCTTTTGTAGTTCTTGATGAACAATACACAGCTGAACATGACATAGTTTCAATTTATCAATTTAATTTAAGCCTAAACACAGTAATTTTTAAGTTTTTCTTGATTTTTCTCTAACGATCTCACACTGTTTTGACTACCAAGGTAGTCATAAACTGACACGACTTACACCTACAGTGCTGCGTTGCCAAACGTACACTAGCTATCTCTTTTACTCGGAGCTAAGCTCCGTGAGATAGACAAAGATACATGACTACTAGGTTTGTTACACAGATACAAGAGCGGCAACGTCGCAGGCTCTGTCCAGTGTGATTCTTGGTCCGAGGTCCTAGGTGTTTAGCTTGCTAATAAATTATCTGTGAATTGTGATTGTGTTCATTCTTCTTCTTCTTCTTGTACAAAATCTGAATTTTGTGGCTCCTTTTGGTTTTTTTAAATTAATTGGTGTAGGCCTCACCTCAATCAAAGTACTGTAGGCCGCGCCGCGAGCACAGTAAAGTGTAAACTAATAAAGCAGTAAAGCAATACAATAGAGCTACGATTGTTTGAAAGAGATTTTTGGAAGCATTTTCATTTTCAAAAGTAACTATAACAAATTTGAATGAATCGTGCTTGGAAAGCTTCCCGAAAAATGTCTGTAATCGCTATAAAAGGGATTCCACTTAAGGTTGGTTGTGTTTACAAAAACTAAGCTACTACAATATGTACATAAAATTACAAAATACAATAGAATCAGTCAAGCTATCTAAGGATCGTCGTAAAAACGATCTATAGATAGCTCAACTGATCCAGGTCACTGCCAGTCGGAAGCGTGCCCAAAACACTGGCGGCATTGCCACGCTGAATGGCAATGCTGATCAAACTACTGTTGTGTTTTCTTTTAGTTCTGGCGAAATAAAGGTACATTAATTCATCTGATTATTTTTCAGTGGAGTCTAATATCAACTGTGAAGTACTTCAAGAAAATAATACCCGGATCTTTTGAGGCACTTAATTTTGGACACATTAAACAGTTTGATAAGACAGTGTTCATTGGTCTGTCCGAATTCTTGGACCCAGCGAGGGTCATTGAGCTCGTTCACAATGCTACTATCCGCCCTAAGTTGAAACTTCTTGCGTATGTGCCTAAGTCCGTTCCAGATGTGAGTATATTCTACTTAAAAAACATGTATGATTTATCATTTGCGTATGTTAAGCCATGATTTTGTAGTATATTCATGACATTATGTACATAACATTATTATTATTTATAATACACAGGCAGCTCTCAGAGCTGATGCGTGTATATCTGAGTCCTTGTCAGTGCGCTTTAAATATTTGTCCAGTCTATTCTTGAAAGAGTTCACTGAGGGGACTATCACTGACTCTGGTAACCGGTTCCAGTTGTGCACGACACAATTGTGCTCACGTGCTCTCTTGGTTTACTGGTACTTGACCCACGATGCATATCGTAGCTCAATGATTGTATGCAATAATTTATCATTAGTTTACTAAAACATAAACAAGAGCCGACCCATTCTTCATAAAAAAAAGTATGTAAAATCACACTTATAATCATGGTAGAAGTCAATCTAGGTTTCAAGTTGGAGGTCACAGGGGACATGACCCCCCCCCCCACAAAGTTTACACGTCAACCCCCCCCCCCCCCCCCAAATTTCAGGCTGCGCCCGCGCCTGACACTATACAGCATTAATTGTATTTTTGGGATGCATTTAAAAACATTTTAACTTAATCTTTTTAGTCTCTCAAGTGTACATACAGGTAATTACAACACAATTGATGTATTGATACTAAATGAGGCCCATATGACTAGCATGTTATCATTGTGACTAAAAGTAATAAAATATTATTTTTGTTGTAGATTGCATTGGCAAGAAGGAAACCCAAGTTGAGGCTGCCAAAACAAAGCAAACGAGCTAATTTGGAATATGAAAGTCCCTATGAGGTAAAGACATTCGGTGACATTTACACAAGCCCCACCTAACTGGCGTCTTATGTCGGGCCTCTTCCTATTCCGTTCAAATATCATACTAAATAGCTTTATTATTTCCACTTACTTCCACATTTCTTTTGCCTTTAGGGCCCTGCCATTAAGTTGTTTGATAAGTCTATCTCTTAACTTTGTATCTTGATAGGTGCCCCGCCCAGTTCCACTTGTTTTAAACTAAAGTGAAGAGCATAATCTGTTAATTTTGTTTTGGATGTCTGTGTTTCTCGTTTTTTGTATTCTTCTAAGTAAATAATACTGGACTTTTTCACACAGCATCATCTAGCCCCAAAGTAAACAGTGCTTGTGTTATGGGTACTAAGATGACTATACTACTTACATACTTTTTGTTTGTAAATACATACATATTATACATAGAAACACCCAGACCCGAGACAAATATTTGTAGATCATACAAACATTGGTCCCGCCGCAGGGATTGAACCAGCAGCCTTTTGCGTCGCAGGCGGGCCTTCGCCCACTGCGCTACAGAGGTCGTCAAGTTTCAGTATACTTCGTTCTATTGCATGTTGTCATGATGAAATTTTGTTTTTTACTTTTTCTATGAAGACCCATGTCTGGCTAGCGTAAGTTAAGCTTGGGACGGAGGCCTTAGGGCGGCCTAAAAGCCCCATCAACAGAGCTGGCTACTGACTTATACGAACTCGCTTTTTTTACAACTAAATATTCCAATTTCCAGGTGATACAAATAACACATCATGAGCTACTAATGGAGATCCAGTACAAGTATCCCGGGCTGTACAATTTGAGCCGAAAGACCGGACATAAGCTCTTGGAGGAGATAGCTAAAGTAAGTCTACTGATGTCTATGCCCAGCTGTGGGATGAAAAAGGCTGCGGATGATGATAATGAATTATTATGAATGGACATTATTATGATTCGCTGCATATTTATTTTCGTGATCGTATTTAGTCGTTCTTGATAGATCGTCGAGGTTAAGCAACGTTCGAAACGGTCTGTAAATGGATGGGTGACCGCCAGTGGCATTTTCATCTGAGCGCTTCCGTGCTTCGGAGGGCACGTTAAATTGTCGGTCGCGGCTATTTAAGTCGTTAAGCCATGACGGAGGCCTTAAGGCGGCCTAAAAACTCCGTCACCAGACTTGGCCACTGACTCATACAAACTTATTATGATTGGAAATTTTTATGAATAGACATTTTTAGACTATTTTTGTCGTTCATAATTGGACATAGTCTTGCAAAGGAAGTATTTTTTTTAGCCTAAACTGTCCCACTGCTGGGCAAAGGCCTCCCCCGTCACCTTCCACACCTCGCGATCTTCTGTAAAAAATAAAATAATAATATGTCCTTCTACAAAAAGCCGTCATTTTGAATACATGTAGGATAGTTAGGAAATTTTTGCAAACCGACTCCTCCACCGATATAGCACTCCCTACCACAAATGAAAATGTACCTATAGGTAATGGTGCACACTTGGCCTAGGCCCGTGTGCCCTATTTTTGCCGGTTCCGTTGAACCGAGTTGAATAAAATATAAAACAAAAATAATAATAATACACATATAATATTCTATTGTAATATGTCTGTCTGTTTTCATTCGCAGATAATCTTCGAACGTGTGAAAGACATAATGAGCTTAAATATAGAGACTCGTGAGAACTGCTTCAAGCTAAGCGGACATTATCGTAAGCTGCATCCTCATGGAAATGACTTTGAGCTTATTATGGAAACGCTGCACGCTCTACAGGTAAACCCATTAACACAAGCAATGAATGTATTGGACATGTATAAGGCCATCCGTACAGTACGCACAACTGATCTTTAGCTCTCAGAAGCTGCGCAGAACCCATTAAGTGAAAAGTAAGTTCGTATGAGTCAGTGGCCAACTCTGGTGACGGAGTTTTTAGGCCGCCTTAAGGCCTCCGTCATGGCTTAACGACTTAAATAGTCTTGCACCCACGGATATATTATCCGTGCTTGCACCACGGATATATAAATTTGCACCATTAGAATCCTTCATTATCCCTGAACATAGGCTATATTTTATCCCGGGGAAGTGAAGTTTTCCCGAGGGTTCGCGGGTAACACCGCGACGGATAGCTATTCATTATAATCTGTAAGTACGAGTATAATTTTGTGAAGTAATTCGTTGCTATTTGTGACTTTCAGGATAAAAGTGGTGCTCCGCACTCTCAAATACAAGAGAAGGATATACTTCAGCAGCCGGTGAAGCCTTACAGTGAGTTAACAGACACACATCATAAAATTATTTATATGTGTGGGTGGTGTAGGCATAGTTTTTGATTTAAGACGAAAAATTAATAAATAATTTCTTCCCCATCTCATTGACCTACCTAATAAGTAATAACTTTGGTGTATGTGGGTAGTACCTAACACTTTGCACTGTTAGGCTTAATGCGCATTGAATTGGCAAGCGACGCGTCAATTAGTTTTATAGCGCACTATTATAAACCTTATGAAAAAAAAAATCGCGAACTCCACACGCGATCTGTCGAAGCCGGGCCGCGCTGGCTCGAGCACTTTCGTGCGGTTCATTCTACAAGCGTTTCTATATCTATAAAACTAATTGACGCGTCGCTTGCTAATTCAATGTGCATTGAGCCTTATGCGTACCTACTTAGTCCTTTGTACGGAACCCTCGGTGTTATTGAAGTGAAAACTTGTTAAGGCGCGTTGGGCATTTTTGAGATGGAAAAAGAACTCAGACTCACAGATATACCGACATCACCATCAGCGCCATCTAGTTTTGAACTCCGTAACTAAACAAACCGCGCGACCGGTGATGATTCAAACATATTTCCTGTCTTTTCAAAAAATACACGTAATTGTTCAAGTTTTAACTTCTATCGGCACTCCCGTCCCCTGATTATGAATCTCGCAACAGGCTAATCTCGCAGTCACTGCTGTCAAACTTTTGTTAAACGGACGTAGTTATGCGTAAAGGAACCGATCTACACTCATGACGAAATTGAGTTTAATAGTTAATAGTTGACGACCTCTGTGGCGCAGTGGGTGAAGGCCCGCTTGGGACGCAGAAGGTTGCGGGTTCGATCCCCGCCGCGGGATAAATGTTTGTATGATCTGCAAATATTTATCTCGGGTCTGGGTGTTATTAGTATAGTATGTATGTATTTACAAACAAAAAGTATGTAGTATATCAGTTATCTGGTTCCCATAGTACAAGCTTTGCTTAGTTTGGGGCTAGATGATGCTGTGTGAAATGTCCAGCATTATTTATTTTTATTTATATAATTCAAAATCATTCACATTCACTTATCTACCATTTAACACAAGTTTGACAGCGGTGACTGCGTGATTACGCCTGCCGCGAGATC
This sequence comes from Epirrhoe alternata, assembly GCA_963565295.1. Classification (NCBI taxonomy): domain Eukaryota; kingdom Metazoa; phylum Arthropoda; class Insecta; order Lepidoptera; family Geometridae; genus Epirrhoe; species Epirrhoe alternata. The sequence continues at coordinate 2,958,612 of OY751401.1, forward strand.
CGTAATCAAGGGGCCGGAGTGCCTTTGTTTTTTGTCCAGCGATAATTGCCTGTTTATAAATGTCTCCAGCAATTGACAACGTTCCAATCGAGGCTATAAAATCAGCGAGCAACAAATACAGCGAGCGGATACTGCTCGCTATAGCCGGTCACGTGCAATCATTGGACTCTCAGATTGCTGGAGACAGCTCCGAGGATGTCGCCAGGAAGAAGGTTCGAGAGGAAATGAAGAAAATTCTGCCGTATATGCCCAGTGTTAGTATTCAACTTTTGTTATTTCAAAGATAAAGTCATTGAAGACAAAATCATTGACACATCTTGGCGACAATATGTTTAGGACTAAATTGAAACAATTATTAATTCATAAATGTTAAGTTATCAAGTATTACAAATAAAAAAATAAAAAAACCCGACTGCTAGACAGACAACTTTTGAGGTTTTTGTAATCAAATCAAATTTATTTCAGGCAACATTAGTCAATTACAAGATGTTAAATACAAAAACTACGAAATTTGTTTTTATTGCAGGTCGTGAAACAAGTGGTGGCGAAACATTTTATGCCGCAACAGGCGCCTTTGCACAGAATTCGTGTGAGTATTACCTTTATTATTATCTACTATATCAAAATAAGTCGGGTTTTCCTTCCTGACGCTATAACTCCAGAACGCACGAACCGATTTCCACGGTTTTGCATTCGTTGGAAAGGTCTCGGGCTCCGTGAGGTTTATAGCAAAGAAAATTCAGGAAAAATCTGGTGGCGAAACGGAGTTCGCTGGGTTTGCTAGTTATTTATAATACACAGGCAGCTCTCAGAGCTGATGCGTGTATATCTGAGTCCTTGTCAGTGCGCTTTAAATAGTTGTCCGCCTTTAATCTTTGTTTTTTCTTGTATTAGAAACATGGTATAACGGTCAAGTTCGGATGGGTGACCGTTAGTGAGTCGCATTATCAACGCGAGAGCTTAACGAAGTGCTCGTGATCGTGCTTGCTTAGTCAGAGATCGTCGAAGTTAAGCAACGTTCGAAACGGTCAGTGGGTGACCGCCAGTGGTGTTAAATTGTCGGTCCCGGCTATTTAAGTCGTTAAGCCATGACGGCCTTAAGGCGGCCTAAGAACTCCGTCATCAGAGTTGGCCACTGACTCATACGAATTTACTAACTTATTGGAACTTATTTATTTATTCTTTATTGCACAAAGAAACAAAGGCAAAGGCGCTTAACCCTAAAAAGAGTTCTCTTACAGCAAACCCTTATGGTGAGAGAGAGATGGGGTTGTAACATTTAGGTCTTTTAGGTATTACTTTTTATCTTGCCACTGCAGTGTAGTCCTCCCTTCTTCCACTCTTAACGATTTAACGCCAGCCCAGAATCTCAGCCTAGTGCTTCAGACTTTAGCGGAATGCTTTGCTTAGTTTGGGGCTGGATGATGCTGTGTGAAATGTCCAGCATTATTTATTTACAATTAGCTGACCCGCGGCAAACGTTGTTTTAGACATAGACATAGACAGACATTTTTCAGTTTAGACAGTTTTGTCATAGTATAAGTATTAATAACGCTATTAAAAATTAAGGATGGTAGAAGAGTGATTTTATTTATTTCTGAAACAAAACAGACCAAAGAGCATTTCAGAGCTAGGAAGGATCAGACCAAAGTGATCAAACCTCATTTCACAGCTAGAAACATTTTGTATTAGAAAACTAAATTGTCGTTTTTATTATTTTCTGTTACTTATTATTTAGGTTTCTCACCTTTTAAACCTTCCCTGGACTTTCATGAATATTTCAAGACCAAAATTAGCCAAATCGGTTCAGCCGTTCTCGAGTTTTAAGCAGACTAACGAACAGCAATTCATTTTTATTTATATAGATAGATTAGGGTTGAAGTTTGAAAGTAGCGCCAGTGACTGACAAATTGAGAAGTGGAAGGTTGGCGTGGTATGGGCATGTCATGAGGAGGGATGAAAGTCATATAACACGACGAGTGATGAGTATGAATGTGGATGGATATACCGGTAGGGGTAGGCCTAAGAAAAGATGGATGAACTGTGTGAATGCGGATATGTTAGTGAAAGGAGTGAGTTCTGATATGACGGGTGATAGAGGGAAATGGAAGAAAGAAACATGTTGTGCCGAACCCACTTAGTGGGATAAGGGCAGGAAGGAGATTAGGGTTGTAGGCATGCCCATAGTGCCCATTATATTATGTTAAGTGTATTTTTCTTGTATATCTTGTTCGCTGTGTGATAATGCAATAAAGAATTATCTATCTATCTATTATAGTGGATCCGCCTGCTGTTATTTATTAGGAACTTATTGTTCACTGATATTTTTCTAGATTTACGGCGAACCATTCCTGCCCCCGAAGGACGCGATGTCGCCATTCGTGCAACGCTACCACGCGGGCGCGTCCCGTGTCATCCGACACCCTCGCATGTACAACCTTCTGATGTTCAAGATACCGCACAAGCAGTACGCACAACTCATGGCTATGGACGGCACTGTCGTCAGTGAGTATACAACGCTACCACGCGGGCGCGTCACGTGTCATCCGACACCCTCGCATGTACAACCTGCTGATGTTCAAGATACCGCACAAGCAGTACGCACAACTCATGGCTATGGACGGCACTGTCGTCAGTGAGTATACAACGCTACCACGCGGGCGCGTCACGTGTCATCCGACACCCTCGCATGTACAACCTGCTGATGTTCAAGATACCGCACAAGCAGTACGCACAACTCATGGCTATGGACGGCACTGTCGTCAGTGAGTATACAACGCTACCACGCGGGCGCGTCACGTGTCATCCGACACCCTCGCATGTACAACCTGCTGATGTTCAAGATACCGCACAAGCAGTACGCACAACTCATGGCTATGGACGGCACTGTCGTCAGTGAGTATACAACGCTACCACGCGGGCGCGTCCCGTGTCATCCGACACCCTCGCATGTACAACCTGCTGATGTTCAAGATACCGCACAAGCAGTACGCACAACTCATGGCTATGGACGGCACTGTCGTCAGTGAGTATACAACGCTACCACGCGGGCGCGTCACGTGTCATCCGACACCCTCGCATGTACAACCTGCTGATGTTCAAGATACCGCACAAGCAGTACGCACAACTCATGGCTATGGACGGCACTGTCGTCAGTGAGTATACAACGCTACCACGCGGGCGCGTCCCGTGTCATCCGACACCCTCGCATGTACAACCTGCTGATGTTCAAGATACCGCACAAGCAGTACGCACAACTCATGGCTATGGACGGCACTGTCGTCAGTGAGTATACAACGCTACCACGCGGGCGCGTCCCGTGTCATCCGACACCCTCGCATGTACAACCTTCTGATGTTCAAGATACCGCACAAGCAGTACGCACAACTCATGGCTATGGACGGCACTGTCGTCAGTGAGTATTATAACAAAAAGGTCGAAAAGTATTGATTCAATCCGCTGACGAAAAAAAGAGGTATTTATTTATTACTAGCGGTCCTGGCAGACACTTTCCTGCTTTCTGGTTGCCGCAAACAACAAAAATAAATCTAAGTAGTACCTATATAAAATTTAATTGTATTATAAAAAATTTACAACGAGCGCTACATAATAGAGTCCAAGTGTTTTAAACACGGATATGACTCTGGTCTGTGGTTTTATCATAATGCCACCCATGGATTTAGCATTGAACCTTCTTGGTACACTGGATTCCGCATTTCAAGTTGAACTAGGAAATTGTCCGTCATAATTGTCACTCTATGGCCCATTTTGCCTGTGTTAGAAAGAGAGGTCGCAATGACACTTGCGTACCGGCCTGTGACGTAGCACGCCACCTCTACACCATAGATTTTTTGTTTACACACCAGCTTGTGTGCAAGTTCGAGATGTAAAATTACGAATTTTCTCATAATATATTCTTATATTCTTTTTATATTTTTTATTTTTTCTTTTTATATTCTTTTTTGGACTATGTTTGTGATAAGGTGCTGGTTTGGCAATTATGTCCTGTGCTGTTTCACAATTTCCAAGCAGAATCGGTATGCTTACGGAGAATGAAACAAATATTTCTTTTTGTCGGTAAGTCATACCAGTGAAAAATACGTTTATGTTTAGAGTTACGGAAGCTATTTTATAAAAAGTTAATCATTGCATCATATCGTTTTACTTCGATTTCATGCGTGTATTTGGGTAATCTCATTTAGAATTTTCATTCTAGCGAAATTTACATTCCATTTTTGACATTTCTTGTACTCCATCGCTGCGCAATAGTGTTGTAGTTGTATCGACATATTTATCGATATTTAATGAACAAACATAACTATTAACTTGGTCTATTTTACATTCTGGATTCCAGCTGACCTAGATTTGAAATAATCGTGGATTAGAAATATCGAGAAAGGCGAAGAATGGAGTCCTACACAACTACAAGAATATGTTCCACTTTGAAAAATCATGGTCTACGGATGAAAAATTTTGCATTCTTTTGCAGTGCCAACAATATTTCCAAACCAACTTTTGTCGTGCAAACCTGTAAGAACGAAGAATATGTCAACTCATTTTTTGACGTGAAAACTTCTTTAGGCGCTTTGGGAATTTTTGAGATAGGGATAAATCTTTAGATTCACTGCACGAGTCTCGTGCCCGGTACAATTCAATGGTTCGTTTGAAGGTAGCTACGGAATACGGATCCTACCCTCAATAACGTATTCTTTATTTTCTGAAATTACCCAGAAAACGAAAGCTCGTAGCTAGACATTCTGGCTATGGGGCGTCTTCATCTACTGCTTTAGATATCGAGGAATACCATCTAAGCAGTCTGTTAATTATTGGTTAAAACTATTTAACCAATAATTAACAGATAACAAGTATATTAATACTTGTTTTATTTTGAGGACTTTAACTGGAATTACATGTTTTGAATTTGATATTGTTTTATTTAAATAATTAGGTAACTGAAGAAGTCTGAAAGTAGCGCCGGTGACTGAAAAGTTGAGGAGTAATAGGTTAGCACGTAATGCGGAGGGATGAAACTCATGTAACTAAAAGGGTGACGGAAATGAATGATGGATATGTGAGTAGAGTAGAGGTAGACCTAAGAAAAGATGGATGAATTGTGTGAAAGAAGATATGGGTAAAAAAGGAGTGGATATGGAGATGACGAGTGATAGAGGAGAGTTGAGACAGAGAACATTTTGTGCCGACCCCGCATAAGCGGGATAAGGGCAGGCCAATGAATGATGAATAATAAGGCAACTACAATTTTATTTCGTTCTACAGTAATAAAATAATTCGTTCTACAGCAATAAAATAATACCTTTATAGAATAGACAATTCTAAAAATTCATTAAATCCTATTTCATGTAATTATCGATAAGAAATGCACAACACTATTCCACCTTAAAAACATATCTATAGTTGTCTATGAATGGATTGAAAAGTGGAGACACTCAAATTACTCTATGGTTCTATCTAGTACATTATTTATCTTTGATGCCACCTGCGTTTTACGCGCGACATATTTGACATAAGTGACATATTTGAACAGGATAAGGGAGGGCCGCCATTTCAGATTAGTCTATGTCATACGAAATAACAATGCAATTTATAACCTGCCAGGAAACCTCTCTGAAGCCTTATTGTGTAACTTGAAATCCATTCCCATTTCCCATTCCAACCAATCACAATACGAAAATGAGGTATCATGACAAAATACGTCGTTTTCGTATTGTGTGATTGGTTGGAATGGGAAATGGGAATGGATTTCAAGTTACCCCCGGTTTCTATATTCTATAAACAAAAGTTTGACATCTAGAAACCGGCGGTAAGTTAGCTGTCAAACTTTTGTATGTAGAAACGCGTCGTAGCTCTAACCTGCGAATGTCCGTCTAATAAAGAAACCGGGCATTAGACAATAGGCCCCCTGAACTGCCCGTTCTAATATAATTTGTACCTGAATCATAGAATTTACTCATTTTTTTCCCAGCTGGCGCAAAACTGGTGATTCGTAGCGACAACCCCGTGTACACAGCATCGGCAGAACTCCGATCGGAGATGTCAGCCGCACTCGGCGGACCGCGCGACGCGCCGCCTCTCGAGATCCAAGATGATTATGATTATGACTTTGATGGGCAAAGGATGGAAGCTTAGTATAATTTAAGTGAATGTTTAATAAAACAATTAAGTATATGTATCAGTAGTTTCATTTAATACGAGTATAGTGTACTTAAAAGTATGTCACGTTTAATTCATAAAAAAATGCCACAGACTTATTTGGACTGGTGGCCAAATGAGGTAACGAATTTAGTATTAAATTATTTTTTCTGCCAACACCCAATGCGATAACAGCGCCTCTCACCGGTCTAAAAAAGTTTGTGTGACACTTTAGAAGCAAATATTCAACATGATTACAAAAAAATTACCTGATTTTTTTATATATGTAGGTACTTACCTACCTACTTTGGTTTTTAACTATTCGTCACATATATAAAGACCCTTTAGAGAGATATGTAAAAAATATAGAATCTATCTACTTTTAACCCTTAAACAAACGCGAGCCCCTGGCCATGATATTTAAAAAAAGGTGTGGTTTCTGGGTAATTAGGGGTCTCTAATTCCATTTCTTTTGGAAAAAATCAAAAAAAGGGGGTGGAAGGGGGTGATTTTTTGGTGGTATGTATATTACCATTGTCCATGTAGGACTTGAAATTTTTTTCGTTGGTGGTACGTATATTACCACTGTCCGTTACGGTCTGTTCATAACTTTAGACTAGTTGTTTCCCGTGACTACAGGTGTAAAAAATAATTAGCCTGAGAATATGAAAATAAATAGGATTTTACCTACGTAAAAGGTTTTTTTCCACAATTTCCCATTTATTTATGATTGTTATTTTAGTTTTTGTTCTCATCTAGTCTAATTTTATATTAAACTTGTTAACTTTTGGTCTGAGATGCCATTTAGAGCCCTGCTGTGGTTTGGAAGATGTTGTTTCCTTGAAAAATGATTCTTTTAGGTTTTTTAAACATGGTAATTTACTAAAACAAACAATTTACTTTCAAAAGTCACACTATACTTACACACATTTGTATGTATACAATTCGATTAAGAACTTTACCTATATGGACAATGGTAAAATAGATACCACTTACAGTCTCTACTTTGAGTGATCAAAAACTATGCAAACCTTGATAATATTCTCATTTAGGTGTTCTAGCCTCCGCTTGACCCACATTGAGATGTACAGCCTTGAATATCGTGCTATTCTTGATGATTTAGCCCGTTCCCTTGGTTTTGATCTGTCACTGTCACTGTCACTGTCGTAGTTTACCGCCATGTCAGCGCCGGCTGGCTCTTGCGAAGCCAGTACGCTTTTGAACATCGTGCATCTTAGTAAATTTTTTAGGAAACTCTTACAACAGGACGATCTGAATCTGAATCGGAATTAATCTGAAGGCTAACAAAACTGTAGAGTGAAATATCTTTACACTAAAACCCTGGGTTGGTACCTAAAACTTACTCACTATTATTTTCTTGCAACATCATTGTTTGTTAGGTTACTAATTCAACAGCCCGCTCTTCGGACGGCTGAGGTTTAGTTCCACCGAACTAGAAGTGATGATATCGCTAAATATCTAAATTGATGCAACAGCCCGCTCTTCGGACGGCTGAGGTTTAGTTCCACCGAACTAGAAGTGATGATATCGATAGATATCTAAATTGATGCAACAGCCCGCTCTTCGGACGGCTGAGGTCTAGTTCTACCGAACTAGAAGTGATGCGTCATACCGCATGTTGTCCGAGCGAGAAAGTTGAAGAAATTTAGCTAACTCAAAAGAAGACACTTGCGAATGACCTCACTGTCTATAAAAAAGCATCATCGTCTACCTATCAGACGTAAAAAAGATGGCAAAGTGCGCTGTTGTGTATTCAACACCACCGTATGTCGGCTAGTATAAAACTGCCGTGTAGGCTGCGCAACCGTCATGTCGGCTGCGCGGCCGACATGTCGCCTGCGCGGCCGACGTGTCACCTGCGCAGTCGACATCGCAGCCGACGTGTCGCTTGCGCAGTCGACATCGCAGCCGACGTGTCGGCTGCGCAGCCGACATCGCAGCCGACGTGTCGCCTGCGCAGCCGTCAGACGACTGCGCAGCCGACAGGCACAGCCGACGCGTCGCCTGCGCGACCGTCATGTCGTCTGCGCAACCGACACTTATTGACTTAAACTGATCAATTCGCTTGGATTTCAGTAACCATGACGTCTCTCACAACCTTCGAAGATATCATAAAAGCGGTACCTTCAGAGGAAGATAGACAAACATTTACCAATCTAGTCATGGCCATCGACAGATATTACCCCAGGAACTGGAGGGCTTGGGAGGTTACATTCCTCACATATGAAGATCTGTTCGGAGATTCGATTACTCGAGACATGGAAGGTCGATTGCGTTTCGCAATCCCTACAAAGGATCTGGTACAATGCTTTGACGAAAATGCGACATCAATTAGCGAACGAAAATTTAAAGTAATAAAAAGGAAATTGATCCAGTGGCCACTGGGGCGAGCCATAATTTATGCACCACACGGAACTATGGAAAAAATGCATAAAGGTGAATACTACATCAAATTTATGGACACGGTCAAACACCTTAAGCCCTTATTGACACCGCGGCACGAAACATCAACAATACTGAGAGGAATAATGGAACATTCCACCTCTTCTGACTCCCCTACACCTAGTAGAAAAAGGGCGCAAACCTCTTCCCCGATGGAGACGCCCCCAGAAAAAATTCCAAATAGGGATGACCTATTCCTGGATGCTATAAGGAAACAAAATGAGATGTTTAGTCAACTGGTAGAAATGTCGGCTAAACAAACTGAAAGTATGAACGACCTTAAACAACAAATGAATAGTCATAGAAAAATTAAGGAAACAGTCGACTTAAATGAATCATATGAATCAGTGACTAGCTCACGCGATTCCGCCCAAGAATTTGAGTACACACCGTACGAAGATAAAGGCGCTCATATTGATGAAACAGCTTGGCAGGCTCCGCAATTTAACACGACCAGTGAGGAACTATGCAAATATAATTTTGACCCATCAACGGTAGAAACCGAACCTAAAATTGCGCAGGCTTCTCCTACACTAGCAAAGCAAGGAGCAGAATGTCAAAGGCTAGACTCTGAAAATTGGTCCACAATAAAATACTCGGAAGTGCAGAAAAAATTTCAAGCCGCACCGGTATTTTCAAACCTGAAAGTCAATAGCCAACTGGCTAGCGTGACACCCCCGTGGAGACATGTCTCTGCCTTAGAGAAACTGGATCTATGCCTGGGAGCAGTGACGCACGGCCTCCTCATACAGCGCCAACATTTCCAAGAAATCTACGACAAAAGCCCACCAGAAGCGAAAATAGTAATAGGAAAAAATTTCCTGGCTAATGACTCTGAATTCCGTAAAACGTCAGATGCATTATTACAATATGTTTGTGGAAGACGCGCCGAGACAATAAAACAAAGAAGAGCCATCTACAAGTCACAGAATAAATATCTACATGAAACACTCCATAGCATCCCGCCGTCACTGACACACCTCTTTTCAGAAGCAAAATTGTCCGAACTCATTAAAGAACAAGGAGGCACGCACAAGCTTTTTCTTGACAATGCAAGGAGAATCACCTACAAACATAGAACAGACAAGCGATTTAAGGAATCTACCAGACCAAAAAATGCGAGGCAAAACTATCCCCAGCAGCGACTGGAAAGATTTCAAAGACAACCACGAACACATTACAAAAGAACAGAAACAGCTCCCCAAAAGAAAAACCTGCGACAGACTTATACAAAAGGACAAAACAAAAAGTAAATTCCGTGCAGGGCAGGTAAGGAAAAGTTTATCTTCTTGGATAAAATTAGGGGCACCCAAGTCGATCATATCTCTGCTAAATGGTTATCGCATTCCATTCTGCGCTAAGCCCCCATTAATAAACTTGACGCAGCCTAATGCTGCGCGTTTCAAAACAAAATCTTCACCAGAGATGACGGCATCATTACTAGAACTTCAAGAATGTGGTGCAATCAATAAGAGTTCTGCTCTGAGAGGCTTTGTATCTCAAATGTTCCTCCGCAAAAAATCGGATAACACCTTTAGAGCAATCTTTAATCTGAAAAATTTAAATACTTATTTGAACCCATATAAATTCAGATTACTAAACCTTTTTAAAATATCCTCATTTTTAAAACCAAACGATTTTATGGTTAAAATCGACCTTTCTCAGGCTTATTATCACATCCCGGTCGTAAAGTCTCACCACAAATTCCTATCTCTCGCATACCAGGGCCAATTCTACGAAATGACATGCCTACCATTTGGCCTGGCAACAGCTCCAAGTGCATTTGCTAAAGTCACTAACTGGTTGGCAAACTTTTTCAGGGAGCAAGGACTGAGAATAGTTGTGTATCTAGACGATTTCTTAGTGGTACACCAAAATGCAACAACCCTCCAACAGCATACCGAATTTCTGATCCAACACCTACAAGACCTAGGATGGTGCATAAACTTCCAGAAAACAGAAATGATCCCTTGCAGAAAAATAGAATTTCTGGGCATAAGTTGGGATACTTGCCGCAATACAAAAGCCCTACCACAAGAGAAGGTGCTCTCAATAAAGAAAACTCTTCAGTTATTGCTAAGGCGAAAACAATGGAACTGGAAAGTAGCAAAAGCTATCCTGGGAAGACTCAACTTCGCAACCTTTGCTGTTCCGACAGGAAGATTGCATTGCAGATTGATACAAATAGAAGCAAACCGTCTGTCTCAGAGCAAACCTTTTGCCAAATACCTAATACCGACAAAGGTCACCCAAGAGTTCAGGTGGTGGCTGAATCACATCGAGAGAAGATCCCAGATCTTCTACCCGAACCCCACAGTATTCATAATAACAGACGCTGCAGACACAGGATGGGGTGCAACTATAAACTCTTGGCACCTAAACGGAAAATGGAATCAAAATCAACTAGCCTGGCACAGCAACCAGAAGGAGTTGTGGGCACTGTACAAGGTTCTGATCCAAATGGGTCCACAGCTAAGAGACTCATCAATAATGCTTCAAACAGACAACAAAACAGTAGTAGCTTATATAACGAAACAAGGAGGGACCAAGTCACTACGACTTCTAAACATGACATTCGAAATATTCGGCTTGCTGGACAAATACAACATACACCTAACAGCTCGTTATTTACCGGGCCGATACAATGGAATCGCGGACAGTCTCTCAAGGTACAACCATCTACCAGAATGGTGCCTCAGCAACGAAATGACACAGGTCATCTTCAGCACGTTCGGGACTCCACAAATAGACCTATTCGCCTCCAAAAGGTCAGCAATTTTAGAGACCTATGTATCGGAGGACGCTCGAGATCGAGAAGCCCTATTCACGGATGCTTTCAGCAAACCATGGACCTTCGACCTAGGATACGCTTTTCCCCCTCCGGGACTGATACCTCGAGTATTACATCACCTCGACACGTGCACGGGAACATACATCTTAGTTGCCCCCAACTGGCAAAAAACGTTCTGGCAGGCGGAACTGGAGAGGAGAGCAGAATCACCACCACTCACAATATACCACTTAGAGAAACATTTGTTAGACCTACGAACCAACAAACCGCCACCGGCAACGGAAAACCTAAAATTGCAGGTTTGGAAAATACGGGCTGGTCCACGCTAATTAATGAATGGCCACAAGAGAATATTAAAATCCTAGATTCATCATGGCGCCAGTCAACTCAGAAAACATACAAGTCAGCGTGGGCCAGGTGGCAAAACTGGTGCTCCAAGAATAACCACCCAATTTGCGATCCATCACCTCAAACCATAGCCCAATTTCTATGCTACTTACATAGTGAAGTAAAGCTCGCGCCTAAAACCATTAATGTCCACAAATCAGTTGTATCTACATTTGCCTGCCCATTACAAGCAGACTATATAAACAGCCATCCTCTAATAAAACACACTCTTAAAGGCATACACACATCTAAACCAAAAATTAAAAAACCACCTATCTGGAACGTGGAAAAACTTATAGATTACCTTAATAACTACACAATTAACAGTGAAAGCCTGTTTCAAGTCTCTAGACACGTTGCAGTGCTCCTCCTACTAGCCTCGGGGAGAAGAGTACATGACTTAACACTCCTAGAAATCAGTTCAAACTCTCTAACTGATCTTGGATCAGAAATGATTCTATGGCCTAAATATGGCTCCAAAACAGACTCTGACACGCATCACCAATCAGGGTGGAAATTATCAGTAAACGACAACCCAAAATTTAATTTAATTGCATGGATCCGCATCCTTATTAAAATAACACTTCAAAAACGACATAACCGCATTGACCTCAATAATCTATTCATTACTACACGAGGAAAAGTAAGAAACGCGTCTCGTACTGTAATAGCAGGCTGGATCCGCACGCTACTTGAAGAAGCAGGTATCACAGGCTCCGCAGGAAGTTTTCGCGCTGCGGTCGCCTCAGATAGTTTATTCAATAAATGTGAAACGATAGAACAAATCCTCAAGCGGGGAAATTGGAAATCAAAAAATATCGTTTTCAATCACTATTTCAGAGAGATAATAGCTAAGCCTAATCCAAGCAATAACCTAATGCTTCAATGTTTTTCTCCAATTTAAGATAAGTGAAACGATTTTCTAATATGTAGGTACCTACTAACTACCACAATTAAGCACCTACCTAAGTAGGCATTTTAATACTTTAGTTACCTGTTGATCTCATAAATGTTCCTATTAATAATTTAATATACTTACCTACCTCATCTTAATTAGGTATAGTTAAGCACTTACTTACTCTATAATCACCTAATGTAAAATAGAGATTACCAATTGTACTTTGTAGATTGTACTTTTTCAATAAAGTTAACTTCGAGCAATCTCGGCTCTTTCATTCATTAGAATCACCAATCAGGTCATACTAAACCACTTCACAGTACGCAGTCAGCGCCGTCAGAATGTAAACACGTCTCAATGTGGGTCAAGCGGAGGCTAGAACACCTAAATAGAACCGTTTTCCCCCCAAAGGGAAGAAAACGATTATTTAGGGTTCAGCCGAAGCTTGACCCACACATAAATCCTTGACGGCTTTTATTTCTGTAGCGTACTGGCTTCGCAAGAGCCAGCCGGCGCTGACATGGCGGTAAACTACGACAGTGACAGTGACAGTGACAGATCAAAACCAAGGGAACGGGCTAAATCATCAAGAATAGCACGATATTCAAGGCTGTACATCTCAATGTGGGTCAAGCTTCGGCTGAACCCTAAATAATCGTTTTCTTCCCTTTGGGGGGAAAACGGTTCTATTATTATGCATGTAGGACCTCTTAAATATAATAGAGTTTACCTATTTGAACTCCAAGAGCACCTACCGAATTCTTCGCCGAACAAAAATTCCAAAAGTTTGAAAGTGACACGCAAAAATACGAACTAAATGTCAAATTTGGCGCAAAAAAAAATTTGACATCATTTTTCACTGACAGGCAAAAGTGACAAGGATAAAGTTGCCAGCCTAATAGATAGCAAAAATATCAGAGATTACAATACTTTCAAATTCAAGTCCTGCCAAACAATAGAAAATAGTTTTTTTTGTTATCAACCTAAGTGGTACATATATGACTTTTGTTTGATTAAGGGTTAATATTATAAATTATAATCTATCCATAAGTTAAATTAAATAAATATAGGTACCTAATTAAATTAATGATTTAGGTAGGTACATTTGGCATAACATAATAGTCACCCATATTTTCTATGGGTTAGAATTTAGTATCTACAAGTAAAGTTAGATAAATTCGACATGAGTTTTAGATAGTCTCACAAAAATACTGAACAATAAAATTAATAACGCATTTTCCTCGTCACTTTACGTTCTAAAGGCTTACAATCTTTCAACAACTTACAATTACTGTCAGAGTATTTCAAAAACTCGATTTGTGAAGCCACAATACACTGCAGTAACATAACACAGTCATCTTCAGCTCTATGCGCTGTGCCATCAAATTCTCCAAAGAACCTTCGATAAATATCAATCAATTTAAAACTTTCTCGTTGCGCTCGTTCCTTATTTTCATTTCTTTTCTGTGTCGAAGACAATCTACAGAAAGAAGAGCACAAATCATCAATTTCCTTTAAATCTTCTGGGGTTACATTTAATTCTGGCCAATCATCTTCGTCGTCTGTCATGATATCAGAAAGCGTGTCCATGCTATTATCAACTGAATCGATAGATTTGTCTTCTTGGGCTTGAGACACTGGTTGCACTTTATTAGATGATACTTTCTTAAATATATTCAGAGAATCAACGCACAACAAATCGTCTAGAAGCGAAACTTTTGCGTCATTACATTCAGCTAAAAGTATTCTGTAGTCAAAAATATTCCCATTATGCGCAACTAAGCATACTGGCTTCTTTAAATCGCTTAAAAAAGCATTTAAAGTGTTGATTTTTTCCTTAAATGTTGGAGAGTTTTGAACAATTTCATTTGTCAATCCGGTCAATCTTGCAGAGCCTGGTGATATTTCCTTTTCAGGGTTCAAAATAAAACATAATTTGCACATTGCCGGCAGTCCACCTGCCGTGGTGTTCCGTATGTCCTTTCTGGAGACCGCTAGAAGGCATATTTCTGTTATTTTCGTTCTATTGTGCTCTCTGTGCGGTAATCCGGTGGTTTCAAGGTCAATGATCACGAACGTTTCTATTTTCGGCATTATTGAGCTTGATGTGACTTTAAAAGAAACAAAACACTGCCCTAGATCAAAACAAACTACGTTTAACTAGGACAACACTGTTTACGCGACCAGCGTGGCCGTGCGAGCGTGACTCACTGAGATGACGACGTGAGACTATGAGTCAATCAAAGTTACTTTCAAAGTACCTACCTACTCTGTGCCTCAGAGCTCTGTGATAGTGCGTAAATGGAATGCATGCAGCATTGAGTACATAATGAAAGAATGAAGTTTTGTCATATCGACTCAGTAACCACAGATAAGCACTGCGCCCGATAGCGCTTGGCAATTGGACACTATCCCACAGAGCGCGTATAGCCACTATCCCCATCCAAGTAGGTACACTTAAAACTAAAGCGTAGCCAGAGGCAAGTCCAAATACATAATTGATTTCAAGAATTTTGACGACAGACTTAAGACGATTTGAAAAACCCATAGGTTGATTATTTTTTTAATAGAAGGTATAGGTAGGTACTTACCATTCTCACTACACTGGATTTATTTAGAGGATGAGTACATCCTCTAAATAAATCCGTGTGGCATGTTGTAATAGTGGGAAATATCTATACTCTTTGTCGAATGAGCTTGGGAATGAGTTAGTGCTGTGCAAACTTATTTCATTTCAATGTCCCCAGCCATTCCAGTATCTTGTTGAGTGAAGCATGGCTTGCCTCATCTAGTAAAAATAACCTTTTAAGCCAGAATTGAGGAATTGGGATAAAGATAAAAACTTTTGGGTCATTTGGTTTTATTTCATTTACACAAGTCGCTTGTAAACAGTTCATTTACAACTAAAGTGAAGAAATATTTTAATTTTTAAAGGATTTAAATCGAATAATATAAACACCTTCAATTCATTAATATTGTGACCTTAAATTATTAGCTTTTGGTACAGTCAGCGACAGAAATTCTTTGAATCTTCAATATCTTCGAAGTGCCTTGGGTTTTAGATAGGGGGGGGGGGGAGTGGATCACAGGGGACATGACCCCCCAAATTCGTACACGTCCAATTGATGTATTGTGCAATGAAGTCTAAAATTAATGGACCCCGCCCAAAAAAAAAAAAACCCCCCAGGAAGCTTTCCTTTGCACTCTTACTATTTGTGAAAACAGGCGATTTTCCCGTAAATAATGATGAAAATGAAGCTTCAAAATCTCCCATTGTTCATGAACTCCTTTCGCTGACTGTACAACTAACATAACGAGCGTAAATGAAAACGGCTCCGAAAAAGTCTTCATTAGATTACATTAATATTACATTCGTACCCACGATCTAACCAATCTGTGATCACGCTCTAACTGAGCTATCAAGCAATCTCTAGTTTGATTTTGATGTTGATGGATATACTTATACATTAACATAATTGAGTTTTATAACTAATAGTCTTCCAAATCATCTTCATCAATATCATTAATATCTACATCAACATTATCAACGTCAAATTCATTATCACCCTCGTCTCGGGTACCATCCAACTCAAAACATTCATCATTGTCATTATTTCCAACATCATCGTTATTACCGTCACCGTATCCGTTATTATCTTCACCATTACCGTTATTTTCACTATTAAGATCAATTTCCTCAACAACAGCGCTAGTGAACTCAACATCCGAGTCTTCGTTCACTTCATCTATAACTTTGAAATCGTTTAGTTCATCACTTTTAGTTAGATCATGTTCTGGTACTGTATCATTAAGTTCTACTTTCTCTGCATCTTGTAATTTTGCTTCATCTTCTAGATCAGCTTTTGTATCATTAGCTGCTTTTGCTTCCTTCGCTGCTACTACTTCCCGTTCTGCTTTGATTTCCGCTTCTCTCGCCGGCCAATCCTTATCAAGTAGATCGAGTTCAGTCTTATCGATCATATCATCGATCAACTTCTTACGCATTTTGTTTAGGACCTTCAGATCGGCCTTCTCTTTTAAAGCCATGTGGAATGGCTTAAAGGTTATTGTAAAGTTATCTGAAACAAAAGGAAAAATTCTAATACTTAGGTGCACATCAAAATACACATTTTGACACTATCAAATAGGGGCTAACCCCAGGGTTGGTAAACGGATAGTAATAATAAATAATGTTGGACTTTGTCACACAGCATCATCTAGCCCCCAGAGTAAACAAAGCTTGTGTTATGGGTACTACATGACTGATATACTGCTTATATACTTTTTGTTACATACATATTATACATAGAAAACACCCAGACCCGAGACAGATACTAGTAGATCATACAAATATACGCGGCGGGGATTGAACCCGCGACCTACTGCGTCGCAAGCGGACCTTCGCCCACTGAGCTACAGAGGTCGGCTAATTATTTCTACACCCCTATTTTTTTATTACCAAAAAAATTTAAAACATGGTGTCGGTGTCTGTTACTGATCATATTTATATAGTTAAAACTTAAAAACAGAGAAAAAAAATTATAACCTCAAAAGGAGACGAGACGAGTCAGACATGGATTTTTGATAGCTACTGCGGTTTTACTGACTGGGGATGATGCGAGAGCATAGTTCGAATGAGAGTCTGTACACAATTGTTGTCTGTAGTACTTATTTGTACAGTTTTCATACAATTTTGTTCGGTTTTGGTTGACTACAATCCTCGATAACTTTGTGATAGTTAAATAAAAAAAAGTTCTGACCATGCCATTATCATTTTCTGCATGTGCTGTAACTGTCCTTAAATTTTTTTTGGTAGTCATAAAATAGCGGTGTATATTCTTACAAAACCTGTCTTTTCTGATGATATAGGTAGCCTATTCCATCTCAAACAATGTCCCAGCACTACAGCGTCCCGTTGAGTGTAGGCATAGGTTGCCTCCTGACGCTGTATAAATCATCTAATATAGATGTAAAGGCCTAAGTTTTATAGTTAAGGAGCTAAGTTTTGGAGCTTGCATTCATCATCATCATCAGCCTATAGCAGTCCACTGCTGGACATAGGCCTCCCCTAATGAGCGCCATTGCGCCCTGTCCTCAGCTCGACGCATCCAGCTTCTGCCAGCAGCCAATCCTGCATTAGCCTAAGTTTATTACCTGCGACTTGCAAGCTTTCCATAGCGCACAGCTCATCCACACGGTCGTATGAATCCAACGCAGCTGTATACATTTTCGTTTTGGTAGACTTCCTTAGAGATTGTACTCCGAGATTGAAGAGAGCTTTCTCTAGTACCGCACGAGTTGGTAGCTTCGGGGAGCCGTAGATACGAACTACTTTCAAGCCTGTGTTGGAGATGCGACGGGCCAGGTTCTGGGTTAGATGCTGTAAAATTATCAATACATTAAATAAAATTGAAGTGGTCGCGAAGGAACAGGAGTAAAATCATCTAGTTTTAAAACGATTCAAAGTGACTTGTTGCTTAACCAATAAATATGAGCTAATAAAAATTTCAATTGTGACTAATAAAGTTCCGTGGCCGAGCGGTAAGGCACTCCCGCTTTAGGAGGATCGTCTGATCGTTGCGGATTCGAATCCCGTCCGAATCGAACTTTCATCGAAGACTTAATTTCTCGATTCAAAGTGATCCCAGCGCAGCGGTCCTACTGAATAAATGCTTTTTCACTTTGAGTGTCTGTCTGTGATTTCATAAATAACAGATTTCTCAAGTGCATATTGGTTAAGTGGTCTAAAATTTTGTCTGTTTGTCCAGATGTAATGGCTGAACCGATTTTAATGGAACTTTCACTTGAAGACACAGGTTGTCTGACAACATAATTATGGGATACTTTTTAAATAAAAGAAACAGCCCCGCTTCTTACCTGTACCATTTCTTCAACGAGATGAGCTCTGTTCACCGTATTGTATGCTCTTTGTTGGGCAGCCGTGGGAGCGTTGTCTAACTCGTGAATAAACTGAAAAGATACACACATAAAGCTACCTTCTTCTTCTGTATAATTCTGCCAATGTCTAGTTTTAATGTATTCATAACAGTTAACATTTTGTTGAAGTATAGTTGAAACAAAGTAAGACCAATTCGACCTGACACCGTGAGTGTATTTTGTCGCAATCGATTCTCGGTTGAGAGTGAAACCGGTGCAAACTAAACATTTCGTAATAATAGAAGACAAAGAGGGTAGATCGTATCGTCTGCCAATAAACCTACCCACTCGCACCAGTAATAACGGGTTACTCCAAAAACATTGAATCACGGTAAATATCCCGTTAATAGTGTTGATAATGATAACCATTATAGTTTATGTCAATCGTGTTTCGACTCGCATAACTTAAATCCTAAACTTTTCATAGCCATCTTCGATCAACAATGCGCAGCAAACCCGTCCTCGGTAAAAAACAGCTCGCGCCGTTATTTTGTTTAGCATTTTGACGTTTTTCGTGATGAATGATCGTTAGTTTATGATAATGTTATGAAGATTTGTGATTATTACTAGGTGCAAAGGGTGTAATTCGGTTAAACTTAAAACTTTTTTGTCACGCGGACAGAATTTAGCTTTGATTTTGTACGTCACGCCATCTATAATATTGGTCAAAAGATTGCCATCAAAAAATATTTGAAATTCGATGTTTTTTTGCCTATTGATTTTCCGCAGTCGAAACGAGGGTTTTGGGACTCGCATATTGTTTTGTTTTTAATTTTACACTAAAATATGTGAGTTTTAAGTTTTGCCTCTTACCAGATCAGTGACTCTCTTGATCTCTTCTTCCATTGCAATTTTGTAAGGGGCATCCACCTCAGGGATATAGCCTTCCTTCTCTTCTTTCCTTTGCTCTGAAAGTAAAGTTCGTATGAGTCAGGGGCCATTTGGACGACGGAGTTTTTAGGCCGCTTAAGGGCTTGTACACAAAACTGCGATGCGACGTCGCATCGCAAAAATCTGCGAGCTCCCTCTACTAATCCCTCTAGTAATTTTCTGCGTTGCGAATTCGCATCGCGTCGCATCGCAGTTTTGTGTACAAGCCCTAAGGCCTCCGTCATGGCTTAACGACTTAAATAGCCAGGACCGACAATTTAACGTGCCCTCCGAAGGTCGGAAGCACTCAGTTGATGACTGGCGGTCACCCATCCATTTACCGTTTAGAACGCTTTTGTTTGACGATTCTGGACAGTCTGGAATTCATTCAAAACGAGATGTATTTTCGAGGCGAATTCAAGAAGTTTTTCTCATCTCAAAACTGCCAAACGCGCCTAAAGAAGTTATCACTTCACAAATTACTTATAAATACTAGTAGGTAGGTAGAATTCAATGTACTTACGTGCAACCTTTCTTTTATCTGTAAAAGAAAAAACCAAAATAAATAAGTTTATCGTAAATACAATTTATCATACACATCTTCAAAGGATCTGGAATACTAAAAAGATCCGAGAGAATGTCTAGAGTGCGTTTCATTAAATAGTTCCTATGCCGTCATGTTGGCAGTAGTGAAAATAAGTGTATGTATTGGTTTATGTGGGGCCTCGTTACGTTTTTCTCTTTTACAAAATTCCTTCGCCTTCAACACCATCACTCTTTCACCACTTTTTAATGTTTTAGGCATCATTTTCTCAAGAAATTCCAATAAAACCACAGGGGTGCCAACATTACGGCATCGGAACTATTTGATGAAACGCACTCTACCGCGCATTTTGGATTGGATTAGGATTTTTTTATATATTTATTAGCTCTCAACTGTCCACTTTTTTATAAAATCATTTATGGAAGAAAATAATGAGTGAAAGTATGATTATAACTTTCTACAGATAATAAATTATTTTTTAGGGTTCCGTACCCAAAGGGTAAAACGGGACCCAATTACTAAGACTCCGCTGCCCGTCCGTCTGTCTGTCCATCGGTCACCAGGCTGTATCTCATGAACCGTATTTCTGTTGCCGCTCTAACAACAAATACTAAACAGAAATAAACAAATATTTAAAGGGACTCGATCAGTAAATGAGAAGATGAGGAGCAACAGGCTAGCATGGTATGGGCATGTAATGAGAAGGGAAGAATGTCATGTAACTAGGAGAGTGCTTGGTATGAACGTAGATGGATTCACGAGTAGAGGTAGGCCAAAGAAAAGATGGATTGTGTAAAGGATGACATGAGTAAGAAAGGAGTGAGTGTTGAGATGACGGCTGATAGAGGAGAATGGAAGAAGAACACAAATGTTGTGCCGACCTCACGTTATGTGGGAAAAGGGCAGGAAGATGATTTAGGGGGACTCGATACACGGATTTTTAATATAGATAGATAACTATAGTCGGTCCATTTTAATAGGCCACATTTGACATTTCATCAAAATTTAACAACGTAACTTTGTACCGGCGGGCATAAAATACTACTATTTTATCGAAGTTAGTACTGCACAATTGCTTAACTTTTTTTCAATTGCGGTTAAATAATTTATTTGTCTTAACGACAAAAGAAGGTAATTTTATGATTTATTTCCTTATTACACCATCCAAACATATTATGTTTCACAACAATTTCTGTTTTCGAGAGAACTGAACGTTGTTACAATGTTGCGTCAGTAAACCCTTGTTCTCTTTTGACACTAGGTATGTTACCCAAAATAATCGAAATTTGAGAGTTAGAATCGAATGAAATGATTTCTCGTAAGGGAATATTTCACCTTTAATGATGATGATGGCGCATTAAATACTTTTTGTTTTTTTTTTAATAAACTTATTTATCCAGAAAAGCGTTACTAAATACCAAAAAGTACTTTTGTAAAAGGAGGACGGGAATATCGCATAAAAACTTTTTTTCTCTGTTTGACATGACAAGTATGACAACCATAAACTTTTGAACAATTTTTATCAAAATAAATAAGTAATGGGGTTGTGACGCAGTCTTGATCGTTGTGCAAAGTGACTTTGCGTTTTTGGTGTGCTATTTTTTTCAGACCCGGTTTTTTTTAACTGATCTTACCTACTCTTATGCCCGGTTTCTATATTCAACGGACATTCGTAGGTAAGAGCTACGACTCGTTTCTACATACAAAGTTTGACAGCTAACTTACCGCCGGTTTCTAGCTGTCAAACTTTTGTATGTGGAAACGAGTCGTAGCTTTTACCTACGACTGTCCGTTGAATATAGAAACCGGGGGTTAGTTTACGGTTTGAATCGATACGGACTTCGAACATAATCGAAGTTTTTAAGAAGGTCAAAAAGTAACTTATATCCTTCCCTGGGATACAACCTTTATCCGTGCAAATTTTCAGCCTTATCTGTTCAGTGGTTTGGGCGTTGATAGACAGACAGCAAAGTTACTTTCACATTTATAATATTATTATAGTAGAAAGAAAGAAAGAAAGAAACTTTTATTTTGTGCCACAGACAGAAGAATTAATATATATAAGGCAGGTACATTGTAATATTATTGAATTAAATTAAGTTAGACATAATCTGATTAGTATCTACACTCGTTTAACTTAAATAACTATAAGTGACCGCAAAATAGGTCGTCACTCAGCAAAATGTTACGGCAGCCGAAGCTGCTGTAACGCTGGTCTTCCGTGACGCCAGTATATAGTATGCATGGTATGGAACCCTTCGTGAGTGATTCCGACTCGTACTTGGCTGCTTTTTTTTAAATAATGATTTTATTTTATCTCACCTCCTTCCGGGAACGAGGGTAGCTTCCCTTGTGCCAACAGATCTTGCGCCTCCTTCTGTCTTCTGATTACTGAAATATAATTATTATCATTTGCTTACATTAATATATATTTTTAATATTAACGACCCAGCGTCATCTAGCCCCAAACTAAGCAAAGCAAAGATAAATATTTGCAGATCATACAAACATTTATACCGCAACCTTTTGCATCACAAGCGGGCTTTGCCTCACTGCGCCACAGAGGTCGTCATTTAAATAATGCAACGTTCTAAACGGTCAGTAAGTGGGTGGGTGACCGCCAGTGGCATTATCATCTGAGCGACCGTTTCGAACGTTGCTTAACTTCGACGATCTATCAAGAACGACTGAGCAAGCACGACCACGAGCGCTTCCTTCAATATTAGTAGCACGTGAGCAAAGCCGCGGGCATGCCGCTAGTTGCACAATATTATGGTAAACATTATTACTTTCCCTCTCGCCCTTGGTCATCTTCCGTGGTAGCAGAGACTTGGCTTCTTCATCTGGTTTCGGCTGCACGGGATCTAAAAAAAAAACAAAATTATTATTATTATTACTAACGCAATAGAAATCGAATCATTGTTATTTTTTGTCTGTTTATCTGTGCGTTTGCGCACGCGTATCTCAGAAAAGAATTATCCGAAATGGATGCGGTTTTCACTGTTGTATTAGGGTACACCGGGATGTGTTAGTTTTTATTTAAGAGTGTGCAGGAGCGATTTAAGCAATTTTGTTGTTCCAAATCGTTATTTATCTCAGAATCTGTGAAAGCTACAACCTTCATATTTAGGTAAGTGATACTTCATTGTTTTATCTTGGATTTCGTGTTTTAAAAACACGATTGGTGAAAGTTTTCTCGATAAAATATTTTTTTGAAAAACACATGTTTTGCACACTATTTGCTATTTATCTCAGGAACAGCACACGTTTTTTGGTGGGTTTTTGTTTTGTCAAGAAACCTATAAGTATTTCTTTAGTTTTGTCTTTTAATTTTTCGATTGGTTGTTTAAATAACTTGTAATTAGCTAAAAAGTCTTTTAGCGCCATAAATAACTTTGCGTATCCATAGCTCTGTACTCCTCACACACCGAACAAATCACACTCGCTGTCCCGCTTACAAAATGGCGGCGTATGGCACACTCTTAAATCCGCTAGGTTTATGTTAAAGGGTTAGAGCCAGCGACCTGCAGACCTTTCTCATTTTGTAAGATATGACCAAGTCTGTTTTTGCCCCAGTATAGATGAACAATCCCCGAATTTGAAGTTTGAACCGTGGTAAGTAAGTTCGTATGAGACAGTGGCCAACCCTGGTGATGGAGTTGTAAGGCCGCCTTAAGGCCTCCGTCATGGCTTAACGACTTAAATAGCCGGGACCGATAATTTAACGTGCCCTGCGAAGCATGAAAACGCTCAGATGAAAATGCCACTGGCGGTCACCCATCCACTTACGGACCGTTTAGAATAAATAAATAATAAATAAATAATGCTGGACATTTCACACAGCATCATCTAGCCCCAAACTAAGCAAAGCTTGTACTATGGGAACCAGATAACTGTTATATACTACTTATATACTTTTTATTTGTAAATACATACATATTATACTAAGAAACACCCAGACCCGAGATAAATATTTGCAGATCATACAAACATTTATCCCGCCGCGGGGATCGAACCCGCAACCTTTTGCGTTCCAAGCGGGCTTTCACCCACTGCGCCACAGAGGTCGTCATTACGAGGAACGTTGCTTAAGTTCGACGATCTATCAAGAACGACTAAGCAAGCACGACCGTGGCGCTTCGTGAATCATGCTGACTATTGGAGATGAGGTAACAAAGGTGCAACAGCGTCCCAAATTCTTTTTTAAATAATCACCCCCCCCCCCCCCCCGTCCGAGCCAATTATCACCAAGTTAAAAGCTCAGCTAGTTGAATAAAGCAAACAGTTACCTTCCCTCCCGACCTTAGCCATCTTCGGCGGTGGCGTTGGCTTGGCTACCACCGGTTTCGGTTTCTCAGCATCTAGAAAATTCAAATAATAGGCAATTTTACATCGACAATCAATACTTTGGACAATTATCGTACTTAGTATTGCACCAAGATGAAAATGGCACGATATATTTCAAACGATAACATCTGCTTACATGCTATCTCTTTGGTAGAATAGAGAAAATTACATTTGAGTCAAGACTCTTTCGAGTTCTACCCGACTGTAGAAAAGATGCTTCTGTGAAAACTCAAATGCAATTCAACTCTTTATAAACTACTGAAGAGATAGGGCAGTCTTGATAAGAAGGCTTGACGCCACTTCTGTAGCTAGTAGGTTTATATTTCGTGCAAGTCATCCATTTGTTCCTTTTAGAAATGTAATTTCTGGTGCCATATTTTCCTTAACATGGTCGGTGCCAGCGGTACTCGCCATGTAGGGGCCCGTTCTGAGAACGGTGGCAGAGGACGCGTTAACACTATCAGTGTGGACGTACATCTTGCATGGACGTGCTGACGGGCAGGGAACGCCTTAAACTGCCTTAGTCCGAACTCAAGACAGATGGATCACGTATAAGTGCGCTAGGCCCCAAACCGTGTTTGTTGCCCTCAGCCCTGGTTCTTCACGGTATTGGTCGCGAAGGAACAAGTAGAATCACCTAGTTTCAAGACTATTCTAAGTGATGCCAGCGGTCCTACTGAATAAATACTTTTTGACTTTGTTTCACTAAGCTCAATTTTAAGCCGTCTGTATCATGATATTTTATATGCGCTGCGACTGTCGTCGGTATATTTATGTTGTTCTTCTGTCGTTCTAAACGAACGTGCCAACATTGCGTGCGTTAAACTTATTAAATGATTTTCGTCGCGAGTTCCAGCATATTGACATTTTCCATGACAGTCTATGATCCATATATAAAAATGTATTAAGAGTATATTTAAGTTGATTTAAGATAGTTAAGCGCTTTGAATTCTTCTGTAAGCTTTCTATTTTTTGTAAATCATTTCATCGTATTCGTAGGGCACTCGTTCGATGTGACATCGAACTACGAACACTACTTCTATCAAGACTCTGTAATGGACTTGAGTTATTATTTAATGGCGTAAAGCAGTTTTGGACTATATATTGGTGTATACGGAGTTTCGAAATCCTCGTCAACAAGTTTTCCATGTATTAGGATTGGGAGATGACAGAGCTAAGAAGTAGCTCTCAATAGATCAAAACGACAACATCACGATTGAGATATTAATGAGCTATGGGTCTTCAACTTTTAGAATTGTGATTCTAAAAGCGAGAATACATGAGGAACCAACTAAGTGATTAGGCCGCCAATGGTGCCCAACATTTTTATTAACTTAATTAAGTTGCTTCACTATCGGAATTCGGCAAATAATGCGCATGTCATACGCACAACAAGTCCCATCAACATGGCATGGGTGGGACTAAGATAAGTTGCACACTATGAATCGCTAAAACCCGATAAAACAACATTAAAGCTCAACGAAGTTTTCGTTCGTATGTGTTCGTGGCTAATTTTTGTGACGGAGTTTTTTTTCCATGATTGAAGGGGGAAGGGGATTTCCATCGTATCACATATCCAGTACCCGAATTTAAGAAACAAAAAAGTATTACCTGCTGTTCCAATTTGCGGAGTCTTCGATACCATATCCAGAACAGTATCGTATGTAGTCGTATCATCTATCTCTGGATACACCGAGCGGTAGAGCTCGTAATAATCCTGCGGTCTTGTTATTGTTTTGCCGTCGATTACGCTCTCCAAGCGATCGTTGATTAGCTGTCTGAGCGTATCACGCGTGGCCACATCCAGAACCCCTATATCTAAATTTTTTTTCATAACGTAGATGATTCTCTTTGAAGCGTTTATGAACATACGCCTGCTTGGCTGGGAATAGTTAAATGAACGCGAGGGCCTAGGACGGGAAATGCGTTCCGGATGCTCAGCTTCGTTGAATCTTTCGTCGAATGTACGCTTCCTCGTGTCAGAGTCAGGCCGAGAATAATGGCGCTCGGTCTTATCGCGCCTAGAAAACTCGGCTCGACCGATCGGTCGATTGAATTCATCGCGTTCGTTCGATCGACCGTATTCTCGGTTTGACTTCGATAAGCCCGGGCGATCGTCTGGTCTTCTTTGACTTTCGTTCGGTCTTTCGGAAAAGTGGTTAGGTCCACGGCGCTCATTGGATCGCTTAGACAGCTCATCCGGTCTGCCACGCTCGTTCTTTCCTCCTGCGAACTCGTTAGGTCCGCGCCGCTCGTTCGGTCTCCCAGAAAACTCATTCTGTCTCCCAGAAAACTTATTCGGTCTACCAGAAAACTCGTTCTGTCTCCCAGCTAACTCGTTATTTCCGCGGCGCTCGTTCGGTCTCCCAGAAAACTCATTCGGTCTCCCAGAAAACTCATTCGGTCTACCAGAAAACTCGCTCTGTCTCCCAGCTAACTCGTTATTTCCGCGCCGCTCGTTCGGTCTCCCAGAAAACTCATTCGGTCTACCAGAAAACTCGTTCTGTCTCCCAGTTAACTCGTTATTTCCGCGGCGCTCGTTCGGTCTCCCAGAAAACTCATTCGGTCTCCCAGAAAACTCATTCGGTCTACTAGAAAACTCGCTCTGTCTCCCAGCTAACTCGTTATTTCCGCGCCGCTCGTTCGGTCTCCCAGAAAACTCGTTATTTCCGCGGCGCTCGTTCGGCAAACCAGAAAACTCGTTCGGACCGCGACGAGTATTTTCCCCGAAATCGTTCGATCTATCAGCAAACCTTTCCCGTTGATCCGGCCTATCTGGACGCTTGTTGGGAAACTCCCGCGGTCCAGAAAATTGGTTCAGCCGCCCGTGGTTATTGTCAGAAAATTCAGGAGCCGGCAATGAGAGCAGACCCGGGGGGTTGTTAGGTCTGAAGTCCGGTCGGGGTTTTTTGAACCCAGGTCGTTCGTCCGGCCTGTTTGGTCTGTAGTCGGGGTTCGCGGGCCTCGGGCCTCGGCCAGCCCACGGCTGCCCGTGGTCACCGCGCGGCGGACTTTCACGGCGGTTAGGTATCCAATCCCCCTCGCGCTTTCTACCGGGCGAATTCTGCTCGTAATGCGGCATTTTCCCTACAAAATCCTCTTCATTGTTATAGGAAACCCACGAGCTCGGGTTTTGGTCGGGACCAGAGAAATCCTGCTTGTACTGAGCCCCAGCTTGAGGCATTTGCGATGTTTGGACGTCGCCGATTCCCATGTAAGCGTTCTGGACGTTCTGAAAACAAACTATTATAAAACACACCACCACAATTGCAATTGCGGTTTGGGAAAATTAGACGAAGTTGTAAACGATGTAAAATTTCCCATGCCATATTAAATTATGATATGAAAACATCGAATAGGAAATGAAAAAGAATATCAGCACTCATTCAGCAGACCGATGTTTACTTTAATCAACTGCATTTGATTCAAAGACCGTAAGTCGAACCATTCGATTATATTCGAAGAAACGATATTCTTCGAGACGAAAGCTTTTTTGCAATTATACGTCGTGAAGGAAACTTGTCATAAATTCAGTTGAAGTTTTCCGACAGCAGAAGGGCTAATGGCGCGGATGCTTGTTCGGATATTTGTCCTATCTCACGCAGGCGTGTTTGTGTGCGTAAGCGATACTGAGCGCTCATTCGTCCATGGAGCGTTCCCGAGCTTACGCACACAGAAACAACGTGCATATACAACACACAATTAGGACTGACCTGCCGTCATGAGATTGAACAACTATATGCTTAGTATCTCCTAGGAGCTCCTATTAGCATCAAATGTTTCTTAACTTATGATGACTGTCCCATAAGCAACAATTGGCTTATTTAATCTCAGCCACAGACGAATTAGGCTAATTCTTCTGTGATCTCCGCATAGCATGTTATACCATAAAATATATATGGTTCATTTGAACAAGGGTTTGCAAAGCGAAGACGATACAGAATCATGAACATATTCCTAAAGTGTGTTAGACATTCTCTTAAATCTTTTTGCATTCAAGATCCTTTGAAAATGTCTAAGCGGAATAAGCGGAAATGTTCAAATACATATTTACTAGGCAAATGCTCACATTTTGCGTTGTAAATTAAAAGCCCATCGCCACTTACTTACTAGAATTATAGCAGGTAAGTTTTTATCCAGATTCTGCATTAGATGCATTCTGCGTTGGATGCTCTCCAATTAGTATTCAGAAATTGGCTAATAAACCTTAATTTGTTTACCTGTGACAAGCCTGGTGGTGTAGTAATACGGTGAAAGTAAGTTCGTATGAGTCAGGGGCCAACTCTGATGACGGAGTTTTTAGGCCGCCTTAAGGCCTCCGTCATGGCTTAACAATTTAAATAGCCGGGACCGCCAATTTAACGTGCCTTCCGAAGCACGGAAGCGCTCAGATGAAAATGCCAGTGGCCGTCACCCATCCACTTCCAGACCATTTCGAGTGTTGCTTAACTTCGACGATCTATCACAAACAACTAATCAAGCACGACCACGAGCGCTTCTAATTTATGTATTTATTTAACACTATCTATCTATTCTATTTATCTACGCTCCCGCGGTGTGACCCGAGGTCCTTCGGGATCTTTTCATTTTTTCGGGATAAAAAGTAGCCTATGTCCTTCCTGGGATACAACCTTTAACCATGCCAAATTTTAGCTTGATCGTTTCAGCGGTTTCAGGGCGAGAAAGTGTAACAAACAGACACAACAGAAAGATAGATAAACACAGTTACTTTCACATGTCTATTATTCAGTATAAGTAACATACTTAAACTTAATAAAATACTGCAAAAGTAAACCAAGCTTCATTTATTATTAATGCATGCATCATTTATTTTTAACCCAAGCTCTCCTTACTTTGGGGCTGTGTGAAATATCCAGCCTTACTTCATTATCTGAAATGCCAAAAAATCTTACCTGGGTCTGATCATTATTCTGGTTCTGCACATAGTTTGGCTGCACACCAGTGGCCTTCGGATACTCATAATTGGTATAATCCGGGACATAATACATGGGCATCATGGGCTGGACTGCTGGGGCTATGGGCATTGAGGCTTGAGGGTAGCTGCTGTGTTGCTGGAGATTCATTGAACGGAAAGACTGGTCTGTTTCTTGATGCATGGGGGCAGCGGAGCGATATGGTTGTTCTGATGCATTCTGAGAAATAAATGTATTTTGTAGTGTTGGTTTTCCCATGTATCTAGCCGAGGGTAAAAACCAACGTGTGATACTTACTATAAAACTGAAATTTAGGGGACTCAAAAATCATCCAATTTCATCAATTCAATCGTCCAATATTACATTCACAGATCACTTACTTTCTGCTGCCTCACATCTTCAACATACAGCTGTTGTCCATTCCAGTAAAGGCCATTGATCTTCCTCACGAGGATAGCTGCGTCCGCATCCTCAGCCACTCCCACTGTGACCTTCTTCCCTTCTCCTTCTCCCACCAGGTTGTCTAGTATGACTTGCTGAAGCCCGCATTTTGATTGCAGCAGAGATTTTATATCCGCGTATCGTGTCTAGAAAGAGCATGGTTAGGTACGTTAGCTTGAAAGTGGTTAGGTTTTAAGTCATATTTTCAATGCTTTCAGTCGTGAAGACCTCATGACATGCATGAAGTTCTATGTACGAGTCAAGAGCTAAACATACCAAAACAAACTAAATCCAAACATATTTATTTTGTGATAACTTACAACGGCCGGTAAATTGTGGATGGTTAGTAGCATCTTAGCATAGCAGCAATACAGACAGATAGATTTAGTTTATGAAATGAAAACAAAACAAGAGGATTTGTTCTTTTCTTCTTCTTTTTTACTATGTAGATAAATTTGCACTCAGCCAAAATATCTACTTAGATATGTCCGAGTACAGCCACAGAGTACGTATAGGTCCAAACGATATATTTACTCTGTGGTCCAAACTTGGTCCAAACCACAGAGTAAGTATAGCGTCCAAACCACAGAGTAAGTATAACGTCCACTGTACCACGTATTGGTATCATGCTAAATCTATGGTCCAAACCAATGTCAAGTCAATTGATTTCCTGTAGGACCGGAAGCAACATTGCGAACAGAATTTTACTACAAGCCTAGCAAAAACCCGCCATTTTTGAAATTTCATTTATTCGATTGTGTGTGCGGAGTATTGTGTGATTTTGTGAAAATGACTTCCAGAAAAATTAGGTGAGTGTTGTAATAAGATTTTTA
The DNA here is from genome assembly GCA_963565295.1 of Epirrhoe alternata. Taxonomy (NCBI): domain Eukaryota; kingdom Metazoa; phylum Arthropoda; class Insecta; order Lepidoptera; family Geometridae; genus Epirrhoe; species Epirrhoe alternata. Next base: position 2,989,207 of record OY751401.1, read on the forward strand.
TATGTATTTATTTGAAAAAATGTGTAGATTTTGTGTAAAGTTATTGAATTTCAATAAGTGGTAAAATTCTTGATGAAAAATGGGTCTAACTTTTGAAAGCTAGTATTTTGCCGCGTCAAATTGTGTCATGCCGTGTAGTAATTTCTTGTCAAATGATTTTATTATTGTAGATGGTTATAATCATACATATATATGTAGATTATTTATCTAGAAATATTATGGCATAAACAGGTAAGTTCTTAATAATTAGTAATAATTTCCCGTAAAGTTGGAGAAATTTCAACCGCGAAAGCTTCGATCATGATCGAAGCGCGAAAGCCACAGACGTACAGCCCCAGAGACTCGGTAATATATCAAAGAACGTAACTCGTCATACTTCTTCATACCAAAGTAGTCTGTAACTGTGTGAAAATGAGGTTTATAATCGCATGGAAGAGCGCGAGCGCCGGCGCGTTCGCTTGGGGTTTAGCGGTATTGCGCAGTGACGTCACAGCGCGAGCGCCGGCGCTCGCTTGGGGTTTGTTAAGCTGCGTACGGACTGCCCGTACATTGGTACGCGTAGTCGGTTACGCGTGTCCTGGAACGCCATGTCCGTACTACGCGTACACTCAGGGGGAACGGGTGCGGCGCGAGCTCGGCTCGCAGCGAGCCGCTATCAGTCGGTATGGTCGGTATTTGGCCGCGCGTCAAAGCGGACGCGCACTCGCAGGGACGCTGTATTTGGACGGCAAAATGGACAAATTAGCGAGTTTCAGTAATGAAGATGTTGACTGGCTCGCAGCAGTCGCAGCTCTGGATCGATGAACCTCGCGTTCAGGTTCGCGGCGGTCCGTACAGGAGCTGTACGCGTATCCAATGTACTCGTGGACTGTGTACCCAGACTACGCGTAACACAGGAACGCGTCCGTACGCAGCTTTAGGCTAGGGAGGGATACTCGGATGCTACATACTCGATACGTATCGCTATAGCGTAGCGCCACAGCTGCTGTTAGAGCCAAGCGAACGGTATTAGGTACTTGACATTGGCAGAAAATTACACCTTTTTTTTTTTTTTTTTTTTTTTTATAACGTCAGAAAATCCATTATGGATACCCTTAGATGATCAAACGCGGCCGCTCTGGATACCCGACCGAGAAAATTGTGTAGATTGACATTAATTAAAAAAGAAGAAGACATTAAATAAAAGAAGAAGAAGAAGCGAAAGGTACTGTCGGCAAAAAAATATTTTTTTTATTAGGTTTTTACTATGTATAACGTAAACAGGTGTTTTTTTTAATTAGGTTTTTTACTGATTATGTAAAATTTATATATTTATTTTATTTATTATAATATGATAATAAATTGTAGGTACATATGCAAGTTCTTGTGTTTTTTTTATCCAACATTGTGTTTTTACTGCCAACTTTGCCATTATTTTGTAATTGGATTTACCGTAGTGCGAAGTTGTACTTACGTAATTTTTCTTATTCTAAATGTAGCTAATGTAGGTATTCTAAATACTAATTAGTAAAACGTAACTATGCCCTAACAATTCGTAGTATGTACCATAAAAAATTACAAATACATTCAATTCAATCACAAAATAAATTCAAGATTATTTGTTTGCTAACTGTACTTCTAGCCCGTTGCCAATAAATAGCAACGGGGCTGGGGGCCCGGTCACGGCCCGACATGACGTCATGCACGTTTGTCAGAAAATGACGGACATTGTGTACGCGCATCGGCGATGCTGACGCCGCGTCCTAGTAAAATGTCGATATCTCTATTATTTTGTATGAAAGGTATCAAAAAAGTTATATCACAGAGTTTTGAAATCGGGATGAACTAAGCTAACAGAATATGTATAATTTAGTATACCTTTACCTAGTAAATATGTTTTTAAATGTAAGGTAAAGTTGGAGAATTTAGTGAAAGCGTATATTTCTCATGATATTTCGAAAATAAAACCTTAAAATCCAATAACTTTTGTTTTATTTACAAGACAATATACATTTTTACAATAATTCACTAAACTAATACTCCTTTCCATAGAGTTTTTTTATAGGACAAGCTTTTAATAACTTGACTCGTTTCTTTAGGCAAACCGTGCGCAACACGAAAAGAATGGGCAGGTATGTTTAAAATTTTAATTCCAGGAGTAGGTACTGTAGACAAAATGGCTAAGGACTAACGCTTATTTTAAAGTATGGTTCGTAAACTAAGTACAATAGACATTGACAACATCTAGTAAAGATGTACTTACGTACCTTTATGCCAGAGAATTGAGGAATTGGGATACATTTTTATTTTTTACAACTAAAAGATAAAAACTGGGTCATTCAGTTTTATTTCATTTACACAAGCTTGTAAACAGTCCGTTAACAACTAAAGTGAAGAAATATTTTAATACATTCTAAAAAGCCTTTAAATCAAATAATAATAAAAATCTATACACCTTAAATTTTTTAATATGGTGACCTTAAGCTTACGGTACAACTATTACTAGCGTTTTATAAAGACGGCTCCGCAACAGTCGTCATTCGATTACATTATGTTACATTTAAAAGTACATTCGTACCCACGATCTAGCCAATCTGTGATCACGCTCTAACCAACTGAGCTATTAAGCAATTTCTAGTTTGTTTTTAATGTGGATGGATATAAATAAATAATTAATATCCTTATAATTAATCTAGTTTTATGATTAATAATCACCCAAATCATCTTAATCAATATCTACATCAACATTATCAACGCCAAATTCATTATCACCGTCGTCTCCATCCAACACAAAACATTCATCATTGTCATTATTTCCAGCATCATCGTTATTTTCGTCACCATAACCGTTATTATCTTCAACATTACAGTTATTTTCACTATTAAGATCAATTTCTTCAACAACAGCGCTAGTGAACTCAACATCCGAGTCTTTGTTTACTTCATTTGTATATTGGAAAACGTTTAGTTCATCACTAGTGACGTTTTTGGGATCACTTTTAGTTAGATCATGTTCTGGTACTGTATCATTAACTTCTACTTTCTCTGCATCTTGTAATTTTGCTTCATCTTCTAGATCAGCTTTTGTATCTTTAGCTGCTTTTGCTTCCTTCGCTGCTTCTACTTCCTGTTCTGCCTGGATTTCCGCTTCTCTCGCCGGCCAATCCTTATCAAGTAGATCGAGTTTAGTCTTATCAACCATATCATCCATCAAATTCTTACGCATTTTGTTTAGCACCTCCAGATCGACATTATCTTTAAAAGCCATTTGGAACAGCTTAAAGGTTATTGTTAAGTTATCTGAAAAAAAAACGAAAAATTATAATACCTACTTAGGTGCACAAATAAATTAATGTCCCTATAGCTTGCTCATTTCATGCAACTTTTTATTTAAATAGATAATTTTAACTCGTACGTGTTTAATAAATAAAACTTTCACTCAAATATAACTTTCTCTGTAATAACTTTAGATTCCCCATTTTGTACGTACGTGGCAGAATAGAATAGTCTGTGGCCGATCGCAATGCGCGCGCATAGGAAAACTGATTAATTTTTCCCGCCATAGCAAATCATTTTTCAAAAAAATAAATCAAAAAACTCGTTTTCACTGTTGAAAATGAGTTTTTATTGTTATTTTATTCACAAGTGTGTTGAAAAACGTCGTATGATACACGTGTGTATTGATGATTACCGTCCTTGGCTTTCATAAGACTCAATGGCGCCTCGCCGGTACTCACCAATGTTACACACTAGTACCATAATGTACCTATTGCAGTAGAAAATTTGTCCAAAGTGAAATTTTCAAGAATAAAAGACACGCTAAGACGCTGTGTAAATTAATCTAAGAAATAGCATTCGAATCTCACAATGCCTGTATAAATGTTTGCAGATCATACCAACATTTATACCGCGGCGGGGATCGAACCCGCAATCTTCTGCGTCACAAGCGGGCTTTGCCCCACTGCGCCACAGAGGTCGTCATTTAAATAATGCAACGTTCTAAACGGTCAGTAAGTGGGTGGGTGACCGCCAGTGGCATTATCATCTGAGCGACCGTTTCGAACGTTACTTAACTTCGACGATCTATCAAGAACGACTGAGCAAGCACGACCACGAGCGCTTCCTTCAATATTAGTAGCAAGTGAGCGAAGCCGCGGGCATGCCGCTAGTTGCACAATATTATGGTAAACAGTATTACTTTCCCTCTCGCCCTTAGTCATCTTCCGTGGTAGCAGAGACTTTGATTGTCCATCTGGTTTCGGCTGCACAGGATCTAAAATAATCAAGAGAAAATTCCATTAATAATCAACACAACAGCTAGTCTATACTCTAATGATTAGAGTCTAACAAAACTCACACTTAACGATGTCTGTAATTGGATGACATTTTGAGAAAAAATATTTTAGGGGCATTCACTAACAAATCTATGTTTAACTTCTTGTCTGTAAGTATTTTGGGGGATATACTAACGCAATAGAAATCGAATCTTTGTTATTTTTTGTCTGTTTATCTGTGCGTTTGCGCACGCGTATCTCGGAAAAGGATTATCCGAAATGGATGCGGTTTTCACTGTTGTATTATTAGGGTACACCGGCATTTAAGTGCCCTCCGAATCAACGAACGAATAGCTAAGGCCCGATAAAACAACATCAAAGCTCAACAAAGTTTTCGTTCGTATGAGCTAGTGGATAACTTTTGTGACGGAGTTTTTTTCCGTGATTGAAGGGGAAGGGGATTTCCATGTATCACATATCCAGTACCCGAATTTAAGAAACAAAAAAGTATTACCTGCTGTTCCAACTTGCGAAGTCTTCGCTACCATCTCCAGAACAGTATCGTATGTAGCCTTATCATCTTTCTCTGGATACATCGAGCGATAGAACTCGATATAATCCTGCGGTCTTCTTATTGTTTTGCCGTCGATTGCTCTCTCCAATTGATCGTTGATTAGCAGTCTGAACGCCCTACCCGTGCGCGCATCCGGTACCTGTATATCTAGATTTATTTTCATATCGTCCATGATACTATTTCTAGCGCTACTGAACTTACGCCGGCTTGGCTTAAATGAACATCCTAGCCCCATCCTGCGTTCCGGATGCTCAGCTTCGTTGAATTTTTCATCGAATGATCGCTTCCTCGTGTCAGAGTCAGGCCGAGAATAATGGCGCTCGGACTTATCGCGCCTCGAAAACTCGGCTCGACCGATCCGTCGATTGCATTCATCGCGTTCGTTCGATCGACCGTATTCTCGATTTGGCTTCTTATCTGTAAGTATTTTAGGGGCATTATACTAACGCAACAGAAATCGAATCATACGTGAAAACCTGTTATTGGCTTTCTGCTTCTATCTAAGTGATCTATCAGTTATTGTAGCTGTTGGTTTCCTATGAATGAATAAATAAAAAAAAAATAACATTGTTATTTTTTGTTTGTTTTTATTAAAATCCGCTAGGTTATGTGGAAGGGTTAGAGCCAGCGACCTGCAGACCTTCGCCTTTTTGTAAGGGCTGAAACTTTGTCTGTTTTTGCCCCAGTATAGATGAACAAATTTTTTTATATCTTCTTTTTTTATTGTTTTTTATATAGTAATTAATTTTTGTTCCGTCTCGTTCTTTGTTATCTATGCATGTATGTGTGTTGTCTTTATTGCCTGTAACCGTGTTGTGTGTGTCAAATAAATATATTCTTATTCTTATTAACAATTCCCGAATTTGAAGTTTGAATCGTGGTAAGTTCGTATGAGTCAATGTCCAACTCTGGTGTTAAGGCCGCCTTAAGGCCTTCGTCATTACATTAAGTAGGTTAAGGACTTAAATCAAATCAAATAGTTTATTATCCAAAAGTACCTGTATCCTACCGATTTCAGTGGACCCCGCACTAGGGCTAGCCTGTATTGCGGGCGTCCGACGAGCCAGGTTAACATTACATACATTTTTGTTTATCTACTAGCTGACCCGCGCGACTTCGTCTGCGCATTATTAGGAACAATTGCACGAGTTTTAATTGAATCGAAAAAATATACAAACTACTTATTAAACTCCCTCGCTTGATACAAAAATAGCAAGATCTGTATAAAAAACACGTGTTTCATTATTTAAGGTGCATTTACACGGTGCGATACGATTTAGCATCGCACGTCAATTTTCCCGTGTGAACGCTCATCGTATGCGATTTTACTAAGACAAATCGCATAGACAATCGCATTATACCTAAATGCACATGCACCCACTGTTACAACTCCATCTCTCTCTCTCCCTTAGGTAAGGGTTTGCTCTAAGAGAACTCTTTTTAGGGTACAGCTCGCCTTTGCCATTTTTTTAAATAAATAAATAAATAATGCTGGACTTTTCACACAGCATCATCTAGCCCCAAAGTAAGCAGAGCTTGTGTTATGGGTACTAAGATGACTGATATACTACTTATATACTTTTTTGTTTGTAAATACATACATATTATACATAGAAACACCCAGACCCGAGACAAATATTTGAAGATCATACAAACATTGGTCCCGCCGCGGGGATCGAACCCGCAACCTTTTGCGTCGCAGGCAGGCTTTCACCCACTGCGCCACAGAGGTCGCCACAGAGTCATTACTTCTCTATTAAGTTCAAAGCTCAGCTAGTTGAATAACGCAAACAGTTACCTTCCCTCTCGACCTTAGCCACCTTCGGCGGTGGCGTTGGCTCGGCTACCACCGGTTTCGGTTTCTCACCACCTAGAACATTCAAATAATAGGCGATTTTACATCGACAATCTATACTTTGGACAATTATCATACTTAGTATTTCACCAATATGAAAATGGCACGATATATTTCAAACGATAACATCTGCTTACATGCTATCTCTTTGGTAGAATAGAGAAAATTACATTTGAGTTAAGACTCTTTTGAGTTCTACCCGACTAGATCATCTAGTAGAAAAGATGCTTCTGTGAAAACTCAAATGCAATTCAACTCTATATAAACTACTATAGAGATAGGGGAGCCGTTCGTACGCCGTTCTGAGAAAGGTGGCAGAGGACGCGTTAACACTATCAGTGTGGACGGGTAGGGAACGCGTTAAACATCCATACTGAATAAATGCTTTTTGACTTTGTTTCACTAAGCAAAATTTTAAGCCATTTTAAGTCCGTCATTGTATGATGATATTGTTCTCCTGTTGTTCTAAGCGAACCTTTCACGCCAGGATTATCCGAAATGGTTGTGGTTTTTACTGTTATCTTAGGGTACACCGGCATTTAAGTGCCCTCCGAATCAACGAACGAATAGCTAAGGCCCGATAAAACAACATCAAAGCTCAACAAAGTTTTCGTTCGTATGTGTTAGTGGCTAACTTTTGTGACGGAGTTTTTTTCCGTGATTGAAGGGGGAAGGGGATATCCATCGTATCACATATTCAGTACCCGAATTTAAGAAACAAAAATGTATTACCTGCTGTTCCAATTTGCGAAGTCTTCGATACCATCTCCAGAACGGTATCGTATGTAGCCTTATCATCTTTCTCTGGATACATCGAGCGATAGAACTCGATATAATCCTGCGGTCTTCTTATTGTTTTGCCGTCGATTGCTCTCTCCAATTGATCGTTGATTAGCAGACTTAACGCCTTACCCGTGCGCGCATCCGGTACCCGTATATCTAGATTTATTTTCGTATCGACGGTGATTTGCCTTCTAGCGTTAATGAACATACGCCGGCTTGGCTTAAATGAACATCCTAGCCCCATCCTGCGTTCCGGATGCTCAGCTTCGTTGAATCTTTCATCGAATGTACGCTTCCTCGTGTCAGAGTCAGGCCGAGAATAATGGCGCTCGGTCTTATCGCGCCTCGAAAACTCGGCTCGACCGATCCGTCGATTGCATTCATCGCGTTCGTTCGATCGACCGTATTCTCGGTTTGGCTTCTTTAACTTCATGTCTGTAAGTATTTTAGGGGCATTATACTAACGCAACAGAAATCGAAACATTGTTATTTTTTGTTTGTTTTTATTAAAATCCGCTAGGTTATGTGGAAGGGTTAGAGCCAGCAACCTGCAGACCTTCGCCTTTTTGTAAGGGCTGAAACTTCGTCTGTTTTTGCCCCAGTATAGATGAACAATCCCCGAATTTGAAGTTTGAATCGTGGTAAGTACCTAAGTTCGTATGAGTCGGTGTCCAACTCTGGTGCTGGAGTTATGGCCGCCTTAAGGCCTCCGTCATTACATTAAGTAGGTTAAGGACTTAAATCTTTTTTCATTATACCTAAATGCACATGCACCCACTGTTACAACTCCATCTCTCTCTCTCTCCCTTAGGTAAGGGTTTGCTCTAAAAGAACTCTTTTTAGGGCAAAGCTCGCCTTTGCCATTAAGTACTTCTCTTTAATAAGAGTTTATGTATGTAATTTTTTTGTGCAATAAAGAATAAATAAAAAGCTTAACGACTTATATAGCCGGGACCGACAATTTAACGTGCCCTCCGAAGCATGGAAACGTTCAGATGAAAATGCCACTAGCCGTCACCCATCCACTTACGGACCGTTTAGAACGTTCCTTAAGTTCGACGATCTATCAAGAACGACTAAGCAAGCACGACCGTGGCGCTTCGTGAATCATGCTGACTATTGGAGATGCAACATACAGTAATATAGTATCTTTGGTCACTATTGGTTTAAATTGTTTCTTTGTTCATTTTGTACTTTTGTAAAGTCAATGATTAAATCGGTCATTTCTGAATTTCCTTGTTTTCACTATGATTCCCAACATCAGAAGTGGGATTAAAGTTCCATTTCCACACTAATATCTAATTTTCTATCGAAATCATCCGTTTTCATTTGTTTTCTGCAAAGTACTTACGTTCTGAAATACCCTCATTTTGTGACTTTTCTTTGTGTTCGTGTTCTGTTTGCGTGATTTTTAGATAGGTTACGTGAAATGGATGGGACTTCAAGATTCGGTCATGTGAGCATCACCACGGTGATCGCAGCGTCATCGTTCGCACAGCGGGCGGACGCTCGCGGTGTTGGCGTTCTCGCGGTCAGTAGCGAGGGTATACTTCTCTGCACAGTGAGTGTCAGGAGGACGGCCGAACGGCTGTCATCAGGAAAACTTGCGTGTGGATCAACGTCCTGGCAGCTGCGCCAGCAGACGCGTTTGTCGAGTCATGTTACAGATGCGGGACGTGAGCATCGCCGTGTTCCTGACCCTGAACCTAAACAGCACGGGTGCACGCATGCGGCACGCCAGCCCGGCGCGTGCAGTGCTCATGGGGCGCACCACTCCGGCGCGGCGGCCCGCCGGCCCGGCACCTGCAGTGCGCGTGGCGCGCACCACTCCGGCGCGGCGGCTCGCGGCGCGCGGCCTGTCGGCCCGGCACCTGCGGTGCGCGTGGCGCGCACCACTCCGGTGCGGCGGCTCGCGGCGCGCGGCCCGCCGGCCCGGCACCTGCGGTGCGCGTGGCGCGCACCACTCCGGTGCGGCGGCTCGCAGCGCGCACCACTCCGCCGCGGAGGCTCGCGGCGCGCGGCCCGCCGGCCCGGCGCCTGCGGTGCGCGTGGCGCGCACCACTCCGGCGCTGCGGCTCGCGGCGCGCGGCCCGCCACCTGCGGTGCGCGTGGCGCGCACCACTCCGGCGCTGCGGCTCGCGGCGCGCGGCCCGCCGGCCCGGCGCCTGCGGTGCGCGTGGCGCGCACCACTCCGGTGCGGCGGCTCGCAGCGCGCACCACTCCGCCGCGGAGGCTCGCGGCGCGCGGCCCGCCGGCCCGGCGCCTGCGGTGCGCGTGGCGCGCACCACTCCGGCGCTGCGGCTCGCGGCGCGCGGCCCGCCGGCCCGGCACCTGCGGTGCGCGTGGCGCGCACCACTCCGGCGCTGCGGCTCGCGGCGCGCGGCCCGCCGGCCCGGCGCCTGCGGTGCGCGTGGCGCGCACCATTCCGTCGCGGCGGCTAGCCGCGCGCGGCCCGCCGGCCCGGCGCCTGCGGTGCGCGTGGCGCGCACCACTCCGGCGCGGCGGCTCGCGACGCGCGGCCCGGCGCCTGCGGTGCGCCTGGCGCGCACCACTTCGGCGCGGCGCGCACGCGGGGCGCATGCGGCGCCTCTACAGCGCGGCGCGCATGCGGCGCCTCTCCAGTGCGGTGCGCACGCGGCGCGCATGCGGTGCCTCTTCAGTGCGGTGCGCTTGCGGTGCCTCTCCAGCGGTGCAGCGCCCCAGCGGGCGCAATGGCTCACGTGAGGAGCAGCGCGCTGCATACGGCTAACGTCGTGCCAGGTATTTATTCGTCGTTTAGTACTAAAACATAGCTAACGTCGTGCTTATGTTTTTGTACTGTAGTGTAGGGTGAAATAATGCTAACGACGGGCGTTTTTGCGAGACATGCTAACGTAGTGCCTATATCTCAGTCATGAAGATATCGCTTACTCCGTGTTTAGGATCTTATAGTCGTGCTAAATATTGCGAAAGTAGAGCCTAGATAGAGCTTGTTACCTAATATCAACATGTGTTTGTATGCTTGCATACTGATACGTGTTGAATGTTTCTCTGATGCAGACAACAGCCGAGACGCACGCTCATGACGGGTGTCTTTATACCTTTGCTGGAGACCAATCTTGAGAACTAGAGGAGCCCGAGAACGGACTCCTGTCCGTCGCGAGGCCGTGTTGGGAAGCTACCTACTTGCCTGCCGGTGGATCGCACAAATACCGGCGCAGACAGGCGCTCGCTCTCTCTCCACTGCCAACCACCGTCGGGGAAACATCTCTCGTGGACCCTCTGATATTTTTGTTTCGTTTGTTTAGTAATTTTTGTTGCAAGTTGATTATATTTTTGGTCATTATTGGTTTAAATTGTTTCTGTGTTCATTTTGTACTTTTGTAAAGTCAATGATTAAATCAGTCATTTCTGAATTTCCTTGTTGTCACGTATGATTCCCAACAATACAATAAAAATCGTGAGGGATACAAGTACTATAGATGTCACCTAAAAGACTTAGTGGATGATGCGTATTGCCATTACATAAGGAAAATCGGGTCCAGCATTGGTAGAGATCCGGCTGAGTTCTGGAAGTATGTGAGAGATAAACGTAAATCTAGGGCTCAGTCCAACAACTACTTAGTCGATGGAAAGGAAGCTGTGGGCCAAGAGGCAGCCAATGCATTTTTCCGAAACCACATTATCTTGATGTGTAAAAAAGCCAATAAGACGCTAGGTTTCATAATGAGAACAGCTTATCAATTTAATGATGTTAACATCGCGATAATGTTATACAATGCCTTCGTTCTGTTATGTCCCTACCTATGTATATGATACTCCTTACCTATTCCCTTTCATCAGCACTTCTAAGCCTTAGCTTTCCCCTCCATACCCCTCAGGACTGGACTGAATTGAGTCCAGTCCCAGCTCCAAATCAGAGCACACATAAATATTATTTTATTTGTAATTCAAAAATAAACTTTTTTAAAACTTGATTTCGTGTTTGCTTTATAACAGTTCAAAGTAAACTCGAGTTCTGCGCAATAAGCTGGGATCCACGTGTGGCTATAATGTACGATTATGGTGGAAAGGCTCCAGCGAAAGTGTGCCAGATACATATTTAAGAGGATGTACGGCTACTACCCTTATCTGGTTCCTTCTCTATTTGTATCCGGTATGGTTGGCATGGACACGTTGCAGTTGAGGCGTAAGCTCCAACTCCCCCCCGAAGGATTCCAATCTTGTCGCGATGGGGGGGCTTAGTAACCGTGGGGGAGAGCCACGGTGAAGCTAAAAGGAATCCCAGGCGGGGACGCCCTGGATGCGTCCGAGGAGGGTGGGGTCGCGGGAGAAGAGGCGTGTCGGTGTGTCGTTGCCGCTCGCCCTATCTTCCGCGACCAAACGGGGGCGCACCGTTTCATGCGTTGGCGGCGGGGCCGCAGTGGAAGAGGAGTGTCGGTATTTCCTTGCCGATCTCCCTGTCCTCTGCGGCCGTTTTGAGGAGTAGCTTCTCCGCGCGTCCCTCTGACTCGCAGAGGGCGCAGTGGATGAGGCTAGGACGAGCTGGTAGGCTCGTAGGCGGCGGAACACCCAAGAGGTGGAAGGCGGTGATACCTCCTCTGGAGAGTGCGTGGTACGCAATATCGCCGCCTTCACTACTCTTGCCCGGCATCAAGGGATGTGGGTGCCTTGGCGACTCGGTCGGATATACACTGACTGACTTGCCTTGGCACCAATCACTTGTATGGTCTGGATGAGGAGGCCGCGGAGTGGGTTCGGAGCGAGGCCGAACCCACTCGGGATGGAAGGCGGGAACGCACCGCCTGCCCCGCGAGGGGGCGAGTGGTATCCCCTGCCCAACGGGGGACTTTTCGGGAATGCGGGTGGTCAGAGTGAGGGCTCTTGCTGCTCATCATGCAGATCCCGGGAGGGCGGCGACACTGTTAGGCAGGTGTCGTCGTGAGCTCCGCGCACGTGGTTTAACAACCGCGTGTGTGGGTGCCGGGCGTGGCTGTGGGTGCCATTACCGGGATTGTGCTCAAGGCAAAATGCGAGAAGGGCACCGCGTGAGTTCCGTAGGAGAGCCCGGAGCCCTTCTTTATGCATAGAGGCCGGCCATCGGGTAGTTTTTAGTGGGTCGTCGAGTGCTCGACAACCCCACACACCCCAATTACGTTCCCTCGACGTAATTGGATGTCTGTGAGCAGATTTTCTATCCGTTAAAAAGCTCCAACTGGCAATACATTATTGTTTGATACTGCGTAATAAAGTAAACAGTCCTACTATACTAAGTAGTATGACGCTATATGTCCCTGATAACTATGTGCGTTGCGGCCGTCGTCGGCATAAGTTGTTCTACTGTCATTCTACACGAACCTTTCACGCAAGTTATGCGCCAACATTGCATGTGTTAAAACCTATTGAATAATTTTCTTCACGAGTTCCAGCATATCGATATTTTCAATGACAGTCTATGCGCTTTGGATTCTTCTGTAAGCTTTCTATTTGTAGTAAAACATTTCATCGTATTTATAGGCCACTCGTTCGATGTGACATCGAACTACGAACACTACTTCTATCAAGACTCTGTAAAAGACTTGAATTATTATTGAATGGCGTAAAGCAGTTTTTGACTATTCATATTGGTGTATACGGAATTTTGAAATTCTCGTCAACAAGTTTTCCATGTAGGTAAGTAGGTATTAGGATTGGGAGGTGATAGAAGAAGTAGCTCTCAACATCAGGAATTAGATATGTAATAGGGCTTTCGAGTCTTCAAATTTCAGAATTGTGATTCTAAAAGCTAGACTACATGAGGGACCAACTAAGTGATTAGTCGGCCAATGGTGCCCAACATTTTTATTAATTTAATTTAGTTGCTTCACTATCAGAATTCGGCAAGTAATGCGCATGTCATACGCATAACAAGTCCCATCAAAATGACATGGGACTTAGATAAGTTGCACACTACGAAAAGCTAAAGCCAGCTCAACGAAGTTTTCGTTCGTATGAGTTAGTGGCTAACTTTTGTGACGGAGTTTTTTTCCAAGGGGGAAGGGGATATCCATCGTATCATATATCCAGTACCCGAATTTAAGAAACAAAAAAGCCTTACCTGCTCTTCCAATTTGCGAAGTCTTCGATACCATCTCGAGAACAGTATCGTATGTAGACTTATAATCTTTCTCTGGATACATCGAGAGATAGAACTTGTCATAATCCTGCGGTCTTGTTATTCTTTTGCCGTCGATTGCTCTCTCCAAGCGATCGCTGATTAGCTGTCTGAACGCCTTACGCGTGGCCCCATCTAGTCGTATATCTAGTTTTACTATCATAACGGAGATGATTCTCTTCATAGCGCTAATGAGCATACGCCTGCTTGGCTGGATAAAGTGAAATGAACTCGAGGACCTAGGACGGGAAATGCGTTCCGGATGCTCACCTTCGTTGAATCTTTCATCGAATTTACGCTTCCTTGTGTCAGAGTCAGGCCGAGAATGGCGCTCGGGCTTATCACGCCTCGAAGACTCGGCTCGACCGATCCGTCGATTGAATTCATCGCGTTCGTTCGATCGACCATATTCTCGGTTTGGCTTCGATAAGCCCGGGCGATCGTTCGATCGCCCTTTGCGCTCGGTAAACTCGTTCGGTCTTCTTTGACATTCGTTTGGCCTTTCAGAAGAGTGGTTAGATCCACGGCGCTTATTGGATCGCTTAGACAGCTCATCCGGTCTGCCACGCTCGTTCATTAACACAAAATCCTCTTCTTTGGAAACCCATGAGCTCTGGTTTTGGTCGGAACCAGAGAAATCCTGATTGTACTGAGCCCCAGCTTGAGGCATTTGCGATGTTTGGACATCGCCGATTCCCATGTAAGCGTTCTGGACGTTCTGAAAACAAACTATTATAAAACACACCACCACAAATTGCAATTGCGGTTTGGGAAAATTAGACGAAGTTGTAAACGATGTAACATTTCCCATGCCATATTAAATTATTAAAGGAGATAACCTAACAAGCGGCAAGAACCTATAAAAGGCGCGCGCATTCGAGGCCAGTCCTCTTTCTGTTCGCAGCCTTCGTCAAGGAAGCATCTCTCGTTTCGTTGTGTTCGACATTTTTGTACTTGTTGAATCGTTAGATTGGTTGTAATTTCATCTTAGAATTATTTTATTTCATGTTTCTGTTTGCAATATTCTGATTGACGATGAAAGAGTGGAACAAGTGAAAGAGTCCCTTCTTTCCCGTGGTTCACCTATTTTGTCCACCTGGTGGACCACGGGTAAACATATTCTTCCGTGGTCCACCTGATAATCGCGTAAATTATTTTTATTGAAATATATTGCCTATTGTCCACCTCTTTTCATTGGCTAGATTAAATCTATGCAACATTGATCCCGACAAATTAAAAAGTACAACACATCCGTCAGATTCCGCTTTCGTCAGATCACTTTTTTTTGCCGTATAGGTCAGAATTTACATAAATTTATGGTGTTGCCATAACAGGCTGACAGACCTGTAGAATAGGTTGCGAGGAGCGTAGCGACGAGCATGGTATCAATAGTGACCAAACCATGCACGAGCCGAGCGAAGCGTGCCGCGGTAGCGGCCGGCGAGTGCCAGAACCGACTTCTTCCTACCGTATAAATTTATAAGCGAAAAATATGATAGGAAATAAAAAAGCGTGAGAAATTTTATTATAAGCTGGTGAATTGTCAAACGATAAAGAAACAATACGTTGTAAGTTCTTGAAAAAGAGGTGCACTTGAAAAGATTCAATTACAGTGAAGCACGTCAACGAAAGACCAAAAAGATTGTGTGCTCAAAGGTGGACCACGGTTAAATAATAATTTCCTATGGTTCACCTTAGTTCACCTGGTGGACCACGGAAGAATATGTTTACCCGTGGTCCACCAGGTGGACAAAATAGGTGAACCACGGGAACACTCTCGAAAGAGTTTGTGTATCTGGGGACATTGTTTACAAGAGATGGGAAGTACGATGAGGATATCGAAAGGAGAGTGAATGCTGGAAACCAAGTGAATGGGGCACTCCACGATTTTATGAGCAGCCGGAAAGTGTCCAACAAAGCACGACTGGCAGTTCATAGAGGAGTGTTGGTACCGACTTTGATGTATGGAAGTGAAAGTTGGGTGTGGCAGAAAAAACATCAGAGTAGAGTGAATGCTGTTGAAATGAGAACGTTGCGTATTATGTGTGGGGTAACGTTGAATGATGGAGTGAGAAATAGTGTGATAAAAAAGATGTAGTGTTGAGGATCGAGAAAGGTATGTTAAGATGGTTTGGGTATGTAGAGAGGATGGATGACAGTCGTTTGACAAAGCAAGTGTATGAGGCGAGTGTGCATGGGACAGCTGGAAGGGGAAGGCCTAGGCGAACCTTCTTGGATCAAATTGGCGACATTTTGGAGAAGGGCCAGGTCAAAAGTACCCTAAACCGACGAGCATGTATGAAGAATGTAATGAGAGTGAATGAGGCGAAAGTTGTGTGTCAGGATCGTAGCGACTGGAGATCCGTGGTCTCTGCCTGCCCCTTTGGGAAAGAGGCGTGACTTTATGTATGTATGTATGTTTTGATAATTTTTTGTGGGAAAAGTATATGTTTTCAGTTTGTTGTTTGATTTGTATTTTTTAGATCAATTCCCCAAGATCAGCCGTGGGATTCCAATTTGCTTTAGGCCTTGCCCTGATCATCTTGTCATTTTTTAGTTGATTTTTGTAGTTTTGTGAAGTTTTGTGTGATTTTTAGTGTCTGCAAAACAATCGTAAATACCCTCACTTTGTGTTTTTTCTTTGTGTTCGTGTTCTGTTTGCGTGATTTTGAGATCAGGTTACGTGAAATGGATGGGACGCCAAAATCTGGGTCATGTGAGCATCACCACGGTGTTCGCAGCGTCATCGTTCGCGCAGCGAGCGGACGCTCGCGGTGTTGGCGTTCTCGCGGTCAGTAGCGAGGGTATACTTCTCTGCACAGTGAGTGTCAGGAGGACGGCCGAACGGCTGTCACAAGGAAAACTTGCGTGTGGATCAACGTGCTAGCAGCTGCGCCAGCATAGGTACGCGTTGATCGCCTGCCCAGCGCGAGCGGCGCTAGTGGAGCGCTTGCTGCGCGCCTGCTGCGCCCCCGTCCAGCGCATGCGGCGCTGCGCCTGCTGCGCCCCTGTCCGGCGCATGCGGGCTGGTAGTGCGCCTGCTGCGCGCCTGGCAGCGCGAGCGGCGCTAGTGGAGCGCTTGCTGCGCGCCTGCTGCGCCCCCGTCCAGCGCATGCGGCGCTGATGGTGCGCCTGCTGCGCGCCTGCCCAGCGCGAGCGGCGCTAGTGGAGCGCTTGCTGCGCGCCTGCTGCGCCCCCGTCCAGCGCATGCGGCGCTGATGGTGCGCCTGCTGCGCGCCTGCCCAGCGCGAGCGGCGCTAGTGGAGCGCTTGCTGCGCGCCTGCTGCGCCCCCGTCCAGCGCATGCGGCGCTGCGCCTGCTGCGCCCCTGTCCGGCGCATGCGGGCTGGTAGTGCGCCTGCTGCGCGCCTGGCAGCGCGAGCGGCGCTAGTGGAGCGCTTGCTGCGCGCCTGCTGCGCCCCCGTCCAGCGCATGCGGCGCTGATGGTGCGCCTGCTGCGCGCCTGCCCAGCGCGAGCGGCGCTAGTGGAGCGCTTGCTGCGCGCCTGCTGCGCCCCCGTCCAGCGCATGCGGCGCTGATGGTGCGCTTGCTGCGCGCCTGCCCAGCGCGAGCGGCGCTAGTGGAGCGCTTGCTGCGCGCCTGCTGCGCCCCCGTCCAGCGCATGCGGCGCTGCGCCTGCTGCGCCCCTGTCCGGCGCATGCGGGCTGGTAGTGCGCCTGCTGCGCGCCTGGCAGCGCGAGCGGCGCTAGTGGAGCGCTTGCTGCGCGCCTGCTGCGCCCCCGTCCAGCGCATGCGGCGCTGATGGTGCGCCTGCTGCGCGCCTGCCCAGCGCGAGCGGCGCTAGTGGAGCGCTTGCTGCGCGCCTGCTGCGCCCCCGTCCAGCGCATGCGGCGCTGATGGTGCGCCTGCTGCGCGCCTGCCCAGCGCGAGCGGCGCTAGTGGAGCGTTTGCTGCGCGCCTGCTGCGCCCCTGTCCGGCGCATGCGGGCTGGTAGTGCGCCTGCTGCGCGCCTGGCAGCGCGAGCGGCGCTAGTGGAGCGCTTGCTGCGCGCCTGCTGCGCCCCCGTCCAGCGCATGCGGCGCTGATGGTGCGCCTGCTGCGCGCCTGCCCAGCGCCAGCGGCGCTAGTGGAGCGTTTGCTGCGCGCCTGCTGCGCCCCTGTCCGGCGCATGCGGGCTGGTAGTGCGCCTGCTGCGCGCCTGTCAGCGCGAGCGGCGCTAGTGGAGCGCTTGCTGCGCGCCTGCTGCGCCCCCGTCCAGCGCATGCGGCGCTGGTAGTGCGCCTGCTGCGCGCAGCCCAGCGCGAGCGGCGCTAGTTGAGCGCTTGCGCGAGCGGCGCTTCTCTAAATTTATGCTTAGCTACGCTTCACTTCGCGCCTCTGGCTTTGCATAAAATTAACATGGTACTTGTTGAATCGTTAGATTGGTTGTAATTTCATCTTAGAATTATTTAATTTCATGTTTCTGTTTGATAATTTTTTGTGGGAAAAGTAAATGTTTTCAGATTGTTGTTGGAATGAATGAATGAATGAACACTTTATTGTACACCAGAACAACAACGAAAACAATACATTAGAAACATTTACAATTAATTTTATTTTTGGATTTGTATTTTTTAGATCAATTCCCCTAGATTATGATATGAAAACATCAAATAGGAAATAAAAAGAATATCAGCACTCGTTCAGCAGACCGATGTATACTTTAATCAACAGCATTTGATTCAAAGACCGTAAGTCGAACCATTCGATTATATTCGATGAAACGATATTCTTCGAGACAAACGTTTTTTTTGCGATTGTACGTCGTGAAGGAAACTTGTCATAAATTCAGTTCAAGTTTTCCGACAGTAGAAGGGCTATCGGCGCGGATGCTTTTTCGGATATTTGTTCTATCTCACGCAGGCGTGTTTACATTGCGTGTAGATTTGTTTGTGTGCGTATGCGATACTGAGCGCTCATTCGTCCATGGAGCGTTCCCGAGCTTACGCACACAGAAACAACGTGCATGTGCATCTACACACAATTAAGACTGACCTGCCGTCATGAGATTGAACAACTGTATGCTTAGTATGTCCTAGGAGCTCCTCAAATGTTTCCAAGTATTCAAAGACAGAAGTTGTCCATAATATGTTATGATGAATGTCCCATAAGCAACATTTGGCCTATATAATCTCAGCATAGCATTTTACACGCTGCATGGTATATGTATATGTTTCATTTCAACAAGGGTTTGCAAAAAGAAGATTCAGAATCATGAACATATTCCTAAAGTGTGATAGGCATTCTCTTAAATCTTTTTGCATTCGAGATAATGTCTAAGCGGATATGTTCAAATACATATTTACTAGGCAAATGCTCACAATTTGCAGGAGTAAATTGAATACCCATCACTACTTACTAGAATTATAGCAGGTAAATTTTCATCCAGATTCTGCAAGTGCAATGCTCTTCAATTAGTATTCTTATATGTTCTAATAAACCCAATTTTGTAAAGCCTGGTCGTGCAGTAATATGGTAATTAAGGCATTTAATTCCCATTTAATTTTTTTTTTTTTTTTTTTTTCCAAGTTTTATTTGCGATCAGTTTTCCAACTATGAGCAAATTGTTTGCGGGTGTAATGTCAGGCAGAGTTCACTCCTGGTTTTCCTCTCCAGTAGGCACTCTTCATTGGTTTAGTCACATATTCAGCTGCATGACATCTTTTCTTTTAAGTCGTCTCTTGTAGGTCCCATTTAATTAACACTATCTACACTCCCGCAGTGTGACCAGCGGCTGTACTTTGGGGTCTTTTCATTTTTTCGAGATAAATAGGAGCTTATGTCCTTCCTGGGTTACAACCTTTAACCATGCCAAATTTCAACATGAACTGTTCAGTGGTTTGGGTGAGAAAGGGTAACAAACAGACAGACAGAAAGATACGACAGAGTTACTTTACATTACAAAAGTAAACAAAAACTCCATTTATTAATGCATGCATCATCACTACATAGTATAAAACAAAGTCGCTTTCTCTGTCCCTATGTATGCTTAAATCTTTAAAACTACGCAACGGATTTTGATGCGTTTTTTTTTAAATCGATTCAAGAGGAAGGTTTATATGTATAATACATGCATAATGTAGTAGAGAAATTTAGTATCAGCATTGCACCCGTGCGAAGCCAGGGCGGGTCGCTAGTTTATTTATAACATAAGCTCTCCTTACTTTGGGGCTAGATGATGCTGTGTGAAATATCCAGCATTAGTTATTGTAGCTGTTGGTTTTCCTATAAATACATAAATAAATAAAATAAATTAATTTAATTTATCTGAAATGCCAAAAATCTTACCTGGGCCTGGTCATAATTCTGGTTCTGCACATAGTTTGGCTGCACACCAGTGGCATTTGGATGCTCATAATTGGTATTATCCGGGATGTAATACATGGGCATCATGGGCTGGACTGCTGGGGCTATGGGCATTGAGGCTTGAGGGTAGCTGCTGTGTTGCTGCTGCAGATTCATTGAACAGAAAGACTGGTCTGTTTCTTGAGTTGATGGGGCAGCTAATTTAATATGAGCACATTGACACGACGAATGAATGAATGGGGCAGTAGAGCGATATGGTTGTTCTGATGCTTTCTGAGAAAGAAATGTATATTTTAGTGTAGGTTTTTTATGTATCTAGCTGAGGGTAAAAACCAGCGTGTGATACTTACTATAAAACTGAAATTTAGGGGACTCAAAAATCATCCAATTTGGTTAGGAATATCAATAAGGCATTACGTATTACATTCACAGATCACTTACTTTCTGCTGCCTCACATCTTCAACATACAGCTGTTGTCCTTTCCAGTAAAGGCCATTGATTTTCCTCACGAGGATAGCTGCGTCCGCATCCTCGGCGACTCCCACTGTGACCTTCATCCCTTCTCCTTCTCCCACCAGGTTGTCTAGTATGACTTGCTGAAGCCCACATAATGATTGGAGCAGAGATTTTATTTCCGTGTATTGTGTCTAGAAAGAGCATGGTTACTTAGCTTGAAAGTGATTAGGTTTATAGTCATATTTTCAATGTTTTCAATCGTGAAGACTTCATGACATGAAGTTCTATGTACGAGTCAAGAGCTAAGTACCTGTAACCAAAACAAACAAAATCCAAACATATTTTGTAATAACTTACAGTGGCAGGTAAATTGTGGATGGTTAGTAGCATCTTAGCAGCAATAAAGATTGTAATCTAAAAAACAAAACAAAAAGATTGTCGAGTACACAGAAATCGGGACTTATTGATTAGCGAACGAACAGACAGAACACTTGACTTTCTTCTTCTTCTTTTATTTAATGGCAACAAACAAACAGGTATAATTCTGCCAATGTCAAGTTTTAATTATAGATAAACATCATGTCAGTCCGCTGTCAGTCCTTCTATAACTTTCTATCTGAGTGTCAGTCGTCAGCACAGAGTACAAGTCGTCGAAGAGTACAAGTAAGTCAGAGAAATTTCAGTGGCATTTTTCTAATGAAGCCTTGGATTCTTAACAGGAGATCTAGAAAATGGAATGGGGGAGTATTGAAGAAGATTTCTCTTAGGACGAAAAATTTCCGTTGTAGTTTTGAAGAAAACTAGCCACCGCCCCGCCCCGCCGGCGGCGCCGCGCCGACGCGGCCGGTACCGTGTTTTGTTCAAACCAGTGACACAGAATACAGATTAGGTAGAGATAAATACCAGTGACTCGACCGGCCACGTTCGATCATCTAAGGACTCTACTGACTGACTGTATGATGTAATCTATATCCATCTATATTTACAACTTGACATTGGCAGAATTATACCTAGTTGTGTAGTTGCCATTAAATAAAAGAAGAAGAAGTTTAGCGAAAAACAAATCAAACTTTTTGATTTGTTTTGTAAATTGTAAATTGTTAACTTACTCGCAGTCACAAAGTACTTTTCCACATACTTTTCTATACTGGCTCGCAGTGCTGCTAAAATGCTGCTAACCATCCACAATTTACCGGCCACTGTAAGTTATTACAAATTAAATATGCTTGGATTTCGTTTTGGATAAAGGTACAAATCTTGACTCGTACAAAGAACTTCATGAAGATTTCACCACTGAAAACATTGAAAAACTTGTATAATAAGACTTTAAACCTAACCACTCTCAAGATATGTACTTAACCATGTGCTCTTTCTAGACACGATACGCGGATATAAAATCTCTGCTGCAATCAAAATGCGGGCTTCAGCAAGTCATACTAGACAACCTGGTGGGAGAAGGAGAAGGGAAGAAGGTCACAGTGGGAGTGGCTGAGGATGCGGACGCAGCTATCCTCGTGAGGAAGATCAATGGCCTTTACTGGAATGGACAACAGCTGTATGTTGAAGATGTGAGGCAGCAGAAAGTAAGTGATCTGTAATCATAATCGTATATTCAAAACTAGCGACCCGCCCCGATTTCGCACGGGTGCAATGCTGATACTAAATATTAGGGTTCAGACAGCGTTTGCAAAGTGAGCGCAAAAAATGTGTTTATTTACGACATCACATTAGAAACCCCTAAAATTATCAGTGTTTCTCTATTATATTATGCATGTATTATTACATATAAACCTTCCTCTTTAATCACTCAATCTATTAAAATAAACTGCTTCAAAATCCGTTGCATAGTTTTAAAGATCTAAGTACACATAGGGACAGACAGACAGCGGGAAGCAACTTTGTTATAAACTATGGAGAAGTCTGAGGCTACATCCATTGGTCTAAGGTAGATGATATTACTTATTGCCTTCCTACTTTGCTTATTATTTATAATCCTAGCTGACCCGCGGCAAACATTGTTTTGCCATAGTATAAGTATTAATATCGCTATTAAAGAATAAGGGTGGTAGAAGAGTGATTTTTTCTTATTTCTGAAACAAAACAGACCAAAGAGCATTTCAGAGCTAGGAAGGAACAGACCAAAGTGATCAAACCTCATTTCACAGCTAGAAACATTTTGTATTGGAAAACTAAATTGTCGTTTTTAGTATTTTCTCTTACATATTATTTATGTTTCTCACCATTTAAACCTTCCCTGGACTTTCATGAATATTTCAAGACCAAAATTATCCAAATCAGTTCAGCCGTTCTCGAGTTTTAAGCAGACTAACGAACAGCAATTCATTTTTATTTATATAGATTATGCAGCCTGCCTGGTGGACGTATAGCTTAAGTGTGGTAGCATTTGGACCATTATGCAATAATAATGATAAGTATTTAATTTTTTTGCCTCAGCTAGATACTGATCATGGAAAAACCAACACTAAAATATACATTTCTTTCTCAGAATGCATCAGAACAACCATATCACTCCGCTGCCCCATCAACTCAAGAAACAGACCAGTCTTTCCGTTCAATGAATCTTCAGCAACACAGCAGCTACCCTCAAGCCTCAATGCCCATAGCCCCAGCAGTCCAGCCTATGATGCCCATGTATCACGTCCCGGATTATACCAAATATGGGTATCCGAATGCCACTAGTATGCAGCCAGACTTTATGCAGAACCAGAATTATGGCCAGGCCCAGGTAAGATTTTTGGCACTTCAGATAAATTAAGTAATGTTGGATATTTCACCCAGCACCATCTAGCCCCAAAGTAAGCAGAGCTTGTATTTATATGAGGCTTGGTCTAATAATCCCCTTATAGATTCCTCTTCGAAAAGCCTTATAATGTGAAAGTAACTGTCTGTCTGTGTGATACCCTATCAAACCCAAACCGCTGAACAAATTAAGCAGAAATTTGGCATGATTTAAGGTTGTATCCCAGGAAAGGACATAGGCTACTTTTTATCCCGAAGGACCGCGGGAGGCGCGGGAGCGTAGATAGTATTAATTAAATTGGAATTAATTGCGTAAATTACCGTACACAACCAGGCTTGTAACAGGTAAACAAAATAAGGTTTATTAGAACATATAAGAATACTAATGGGAGAGCATCTAACACTTGCAAAATCTGGATGGAACCTTACCTGCTATAATTCTAGTAAGTGGCGATGTGCTTTAAATTTACTCCTGCAAAATGTGAGCATTTGCCTAGTAAATATGTATTTTAACGTTTCCGCGTACCCGCTTAGACATTTTGAAAGGATCTTGAATGCAAAAAGATGTAAGAGGATGTCTAACGCACTTTAGGAATTGCTCACAATTCTGTTTTGTTTTGCAAAATGGACACACATTGCCGGCTCCCATAAGTCATCATAACGACTTACTATGGACAACTTCTGCCTCTCAATACTTGGAATTTGATGCTAATAGGAGCTCCTAGGAGATACTAGGCATCATCATCATCCACAGCCTGACTTCTCCCACTGCTGGGTATAGGCCTCCCTAAGTTTGTGCCATCCACCACGATCCTGCGCTAATCGGACCCATTGACGGCCCGCGACGTGTACAATATCGTCTACCCATCTAGCCGCCGGTCGTCCTACGTTCCTGTACACAGATCTGGGCCACCATTCAGTCAATACTCTACTCCACCTGTCATCACCACGCCTTGCTGTGTCCCGCCCAGCTCCATTTTAGGTCCATTGTCCTATTCCCGACATCCTGGACGGTCTGTTTTCGGATTTTGGCATTTGGAACTCGGATTATGAGTCTGATGCCGAGCATGGCGCGCTCCATGGCCCTCTATGCCACCCTCTATGCCTTCTATACACAGCCTGGGTTAGCGTTCATGTTTCGGCACCATACGTCATGGTAGGCAAGACACATTGATTGAACAGGCGGGTTTATAGACACTGTGGAGTATCAACTGACTTCATACTAAGCATACAGTTGTATCTCACGAAGGCAGGACAGTCTTAATTGTGTGTAGATGCACATGCACTTTGTTTCTGTTGCGTATATAAGCTCGGGAACGCTCCATGGACGAATAAACGCTCAGCATCGCTTACGCACACAAACAAATCTACACGCAATATAAACACGCCTGCGTGAGATAGAACAAATATCCGAACAAACATCCGCGCCGATAGCCCTTCTACTGTCGGAAAACTTCAACTGAATTTATGACAAGTTTCCTTCACGACGTATAATCGCAAAAAAACGTTTGTCTCGAAGAATATCGTTTCTTCGAATATAATCGAATGGTTCGACTTACGGTCTTTGAATCAAATGCAGTCGATTAAAGTATGAATCGGTCTGCTGAACGAGTGCTGATATTATTTCTCGTTTCCTATTTGATGTTTTCATATCACAATTTAATATGGCATCGGAAATGTTACATCGTTTACAACATCTTTGTCTTAATTCCCAAACCGCAATTGCTATTTGTGGTGGTGTGTTTTATAATAGTTTGTTTTCAGAACGTCCAGAACGCTTACATGGGAATCTTACATGGCACCCTCCAAACTTCGCAAATGCCTCAAGCTGGTGCTCAGTACAAGCAGGATTTCTCTGGTGCCGACCAAAACCAGAGCTCGTGGGTTTCCTATAACAATGAAGAGGATTTTGTAGGGAAAATAACGCATTACGGGCAGAATTCGCCCGGTAGAAAGCGCGAGGGGGATTGGATTCCTAATCGCCGTGAAAGTCCGCCGCGCGGTGACCACGGGCAGCCGTGGGCTGGCCGAGGTCCGAGGCCCGCGAACCCCGACTACAGACCAAACAGGCCGGATGAACGACCTGGGTTCAAAAAACCCAGACCCGACTTCAGGCCTAACAACCCCCCGGGTCTGCTCTCATTGCCGGCTCCTGAATTTTCCGACAATAACCACGGGCGGCTGAACCAATTTTCTGGACCGCGCGAGTTTCCCAACAAGCGTCCAGATAGGCCGGATCAACGGGAAAGGTTTGCTGATAGATCGAACGAGTTCGGGCATAATGCTCGTCGCGGTCCCAACGAGTTTTCTGGTTGGCCGAACGAGCGCCGCGGATTTAACGAGTTCGCAGGGGGAATGAACGAGCGTGGCAGACCGGATGAGCTGTCTAAGCGATCCAATGAGCGCCGTGGACCTAACCACTTTTCCGAAAGGCCGAACGAACGTCAAAGAAGACCGAACGAGTTTCCCGAGCGCAAAGGGCGACCGAACGATCGCCCGGGATTATCGAAGCCAAACCGAGAATACGGTCGATCGAACGAACGCGATGAATTCAATCAACCGATCGGTCGAGCCGAGTTTTCGAGGTGCGATAAGCCCGAGCGCAATTCTCGGCCTAACCCTGACACGAAGAAGCGTAAATTCGATGAAAAATTTAACGAAGTTGAGCGTCCGGAACGCATTTCCCGTCCTAGCCCCTCGCGTCCAAGTAACTTTGACATGCAAGACGCCGTTTTCAAGCCCAGCAGACGTACGTTCATAAACGCTATAAAGAAAATTATCCAAGTTATAAAAATAAAACTAAAAATACCGGAAACGGATTTGGCCACGCGCCCGGCGTTCAGAGAGCTAATCAAGGGTCGCTTGATAAGTGCAATCGACGGCAAAACAATAACAAGATCGCAGGATTATTACGTGTGCTATCGCTCGATGTATCCAGAGATAGATGATAAGGCTACATACGATACTGTTCTGGAGATGGTATCGAAGACTCCGCAAGTTGGAACAGCAGGTAATACTTTTTTGCTTCATAAATTCGGGTACTGGATATGTGATACGATGGATATCACCTTCCCCCTTCAATCATGGAAAAAAACTCCGTCACAAAAGTTATCCACTAGCTCATATGAACGAAAACTTCGTTGAGCTTTAATGTTGTTTTATCGGGTTTTAGCGATTCATAGTGTGCAACTTATCTAAGTCCTGTGTAATGTTGATGGGACTTGTCGTGCGTATGACATGCGCATTATTTGCTGAATTCCGATAGTGAAGCAACTTAACTAAATTAATAAAAATTTTGGGCACCATTGGCCGACTAATCACTTAGTTGGTCCCTCATGTAGTCTAGCTTTTAGAATCACAATTCTGAAAGTTGAATTATAGCCCTATTTCATATCTCATTCGTGATATTGTCGTTTTAATTGAGAGCTACTTCTTCTATCACCTCCCAACCCTAATACCTACATGAAAAACTTGTTGACGAGGATTTCAAAATTCCGTATACACCAATATGAATAGTCAAAAACTGCTTTACGCCATTAAATAATAACTCAAGTTTTTCACAGTCTTGATAGAAGTAGTCAAGTAGTGTCCGTAGTTCGATGTCACATCGAACGGGTGCCCTACGAATACGATGAAATGTTTTACTACAAGTAGAAAGCTTACAGAAGAATCCAAAGCGCTTAACTATCATAAATTAACTTAAATATACTCTTAATACATTTTTATAATATATGGAGCATACTGTCATGGAAAATGTCAATATGCTGGAACTCGAAAGAAGATCATTTAATAAGTTTAACGCACGCAATGTTGGCGCGTTACTTGCGTGAAAGGTTCGTTTAGAACGACAGAAGAACAATATCATCATACAATGACGGACTGCTAATGACTTAAAATTGAGCCTAGTGAAACAAAGTCAAAAAGCATTTATTCAGAAGGACCGCTGGTATCACTTAGAATAGTCTTAAAACTAGGTAATTCTACTTTTTCCTTCGCGACCAATACCGTGACACAGAGCTGAGGTCAGCAAACACGGTTTGGGGCCTAGCGCTCACTTATACGTGATCCATATGTCTTGAGTTCGGACTAAGGCAGTTTAACGCGTTCCCTGCCCGTCAGCACGTCCATGCAAGATGTACGTCCACTGGTAGTGTTAACGCGTCCTCTGCCACCGTTCTCAGAACGGCTCACCTATATGGTACTGCTGGCACCGACCATGTTATGGAAAATATGGCACCAGAAATTACATTTCTAAATGGAACAAATGGATGACTTGCTCAAAATATAAACCTACTAGCTACAGAAGTGACGTCAAGCCTTCTTACCAAGACCGCCCTATCTCTATAGTAAAGTAAAGTAAAGTAAAAAAGCCTTTATTCTCTGACCATCTTAAATAGTTAATAACTTATTCTAATTCTAATCTAGTTTACAAAAATAAATTACTATATTAAATCTTCAGCAACCAGTTTGTTAGTCAGGTTGTCTTTCGACATAGGCCTCCCCTAATTTTTTCCACTCCTCTCTGTCTCGAGCTAATCTTCTCCACCCTTTTGGAAGATCATCTTCCCATCTCTTAATTTGTCGTCCCTTTTGTCTTTTTCCATTTCTAGGATACCATTCCATTACTTCTTTTGTCCATTTTTTCTTATCTGTTCTCATGATGTGACCTGTCCAATTCCATTTGAGCTTTTTTATTTTTAAAATGACATCATTTACCTTTGTTCTTTTTCTTATTTTCGAGCATGTCCACCTATCACGCAATCTTATGTTGAGCATGCTTCGTTCCATACTACGTTGACAAACTCTTAGTTTTTGACTGTTTTTGCTGGTGGAAGGCCAAGTTTGGCACCCGTATGTAAGACAGGGGAGAATACACGTGTTATATAGTTTGCTCTTCACCGCCATTGGTATTTTTTTATTTTTGACTATTTCTTTTAACGACCAGTAACGTTTCCAAGTGCTGCTTATTCTTCTATCAATTTCTTTTGAGAACTGATCTTTTATTGATATTAGCTGTCCCAAATATATATATTCATCGACATATTCGATAACTTCCTGTCCTATTTGTATGTTTTCCTGTGTAGAGTTTGTCATTATTTTCGTCTTTGTTGGATTCATTGATAGACCTGTTTTCCTGCTTTCATCAAAAATAAATAAAAAAATAAAATCTTTTTATTTCAGACAACCAGAATGAGGTCCATATTTTGGTACACAGTATCGTAATAAAAATATCATTAAAAATTACAAACTAAAACTATGGACCGCAATGAGTCAGGAGATGATCAATCAGGGACAAAGATCCCTTCATTGATCACCCTCTGCACAAAGCACCTCCATAGCGGCGATAACAGGCTCTCAGCCACAGTCCTCAGGATGCTGTTGCGACTGTCCCGTAATCTGCGCATCAGTGACACTGTTTTTTTGCGCATGATGGCATGAAAGCCGTCTGTTTGATAATGCGCAAACATTCCTGATGCACTGCAGAAACGGGGCAGTCGCAGCATCATCCTGAAGATATTATTGTATTGGACTCGCAGGGTATCCATCGATCTTTTGGTATGTCGGACCCACAGACTTCCCGTGTAAAAACTCTGACAATATGCTTTAAAAAGCGAGATCTTAACTTGGTCAGTACAACGGGAAAATCTGCGAACCAGCATGTTACCTCGAACCGATAGAGCCCTACGTTCCCTTTCAATATCAACATTGTCTTTAAGGTCGTCGGTAAGGAAATGTCCAAGATATTTAAATTTCGACACACGAGTAATGTTCAAGCCATTTTGGGTAATATTAAGATTATTATCTGGACGATTACCGGCGGCCTTAAAGACCATGTATTCCGTTTTTTTAACATTATATGTGAGACCATGCTCAGATGCATATCCTTCGCATACCCTCAGAAGCTCCCTAAGCCCACCTACCGTCGGGCTCAGCAGTACCATGTCATCGGCGTAGCTAATGTTATTTACACTTACGCCGTTCATGCGGCAGCCGACACGTATGCTGCTGAGCCCTCTGATAAGGTCGTCAACATCCAAATTGAACAGCTTGGGAGACGAGAGACCCCCCTGTCTCACCCCGCTCTCCAACTTATACGGTGCCGATAGAGAGCCAGCCCATTTTACATAATTTGTTTGGTTGAATTTCATTGTCTAGCTGCTGTAACATTGTTTGTAGAGTGTCTGGCCTTTCTGCGAATAGCACAATGTCATCAGCGAATCTTAGATAGTTTAGGTTTACTCCATTTACATTTATTCCGGAATCATCCCAGTTTAAGTTTTGGAATACATTTTCTAGCACTGCTGTGAATATTTTTGGGGAAAGCGGATCCCCTTGCCTTACTCCTCTCTGGATACTGAATTCTTCTCCTTGCTGTTCAAGTTGGACCTTTGCTGTGGAGTTTTTGTAGATTTCTTTTATAATTTTAATATATTTGTTTTCTACTCCTTGGTTTTCTAATGTCTTCCAGATATAGTTATGGCTCAGAGAGTCGAAAGCCTTATTATAATCAACGAATGCCATGTAGTAGTGTTGGCCGTATTCATTAAGTTTTTCGATGATCTGCTTTACTACGTGAA
The DNA here is from genome assembly GCA_963565295.1 of Epirrhoe alternata. NCBI lineage: Eukaryota > Metazoa > Arthropoda > Insecta > Lepidoptera > Geometridae > Epirrhoe > Epirrhoe alternata. The sequence goes on from OY751401.1 coordinate 3,018,905, forward strand.
TATGATCGATCGTAGAGTAATCGGCGCGAAAGCCAGCTTGTTCTCTTGGTTGGGTTTCTTCTAGGCGTTTCGATATTCGGCCAAGTATTATTTTTGAGAATACTTTGTATAGGTTGGACATCAGACATATAGGCCTGTAGTTATTTATTTCGTTTTTGTCGCCCTTTTTGTGTAAGAGGACAATAGTAGCCTTCGTCCATTGAGTTGGAATTTGTTCAGTAGCCAGTATTTTGTTAAACAGATCAGTCACTGGCTTTGTTATTATGGTTATAGTGTCTTTCAATAACTCGTTCGAAATTTTGTCGTCTCCAGGTGCTTTGCCACTCTTTTGCGTTTTAATAGCTCGTACAACTTCAGTTTCTAGTATGCTGGGCACTTCTTCTCTACCAGTTTTTGTTTCTGTTCCTGTGGGTATCAATTGGTCTGTATCTGTATCTGTGTATAGTTTCTTATAGAATTCTGTCGCTACTTGTGCTATTGTTGATCTTTTTCTTGTTAATTTTTCGGTTTCCTTCTTATTTTTAGTTTTCATATTAGGTATCCATTGTGAGTATTCTTTCAGTTGCTTTAGACCTTTTTTGATTCCACCAGTTTTTTCTATTTGTTCTCTTAATATCTCCAGTCTCTCTGCTTTCCTGTGTTTTCGTATTGATGTTTGGATTTCTTTGCTGATTTTCGCGATGCTTTGACGGTTATCTTTCCGGTTCTCCAACATTATATTCCTCTCGTTCATTAAATTAGTCGCTTCTTCACTCAATTTATTTTTTCTTTCTGTTTTAATCATTCGTTTTTTTACGTTTGTTAGTGCCTTTTCCATAAAATCATATTGTTCTTGCATTGTTTTTTGTGTTTCTATTTGTTGTAATGTATTTTCTAATTCGTTTAGCGCGTTTTGTGGTATGAGCGATCTTGCCATCGAAGTTTTAGTTGAGGCTGTAATATGCTTTCTCGGTTTAGTATTTTTACATTGTATGACTCCTCGAACCATCCTATGATCTGAATAGAAATTTAGCTTATTGACTACATCAACGTCGCTAAACATTCCCTTTTCTTTTGTCAGAATAAAATCGATTTCATTTCTGTCCATTCCGTTTGGAGATGCCCACGTCCACTTTCTTGTTTTTCGTTTTTTAAAGAAGCTATTCATTATTTTTAGGTTATTAGCAAAAGAAAACTCGATAAGTCGCTGTCCATTGTCGTTTCTTTCTCCACTGCTGTAGTCTCCCATAACAAATTCATCTTTATTTGATTTACTGCCTATCTTAGCATTTAGGTCTCCCATAAGGATTATGTTTTTACTCGCCTTTTGCATTACATCTGTCAGGTCTTTGTAGAATTTGTCTTTCTCTATCTTCTTATGTTGTTCTGTGGGTGCATAGACTTGAATGATTGACGATGGTTGTTTTGAGTCAGGCAATTGTATATTAAGTCCCCCTATCTCTATAGTAGTTTATAAAGAGTTGAATTTCATTTGAGTTTTCACAGAAGCATCTTTTCTACAATCGGGTAGAACTTGAAAGAGTCTTAGCTTAAATGTAATTTTCTCTATTCTACCAAAGAGATAGCATGTAAGCAGATGTTATCGTTTGAAATATATCGTGCTGTTTTCATCTTGGTGCACAATAATTGTCCAAAGTATTGATTGTCGATGTAAAATCGCCTATTATTTGAATGTTCTAGGTGCCGAGAAACCGAAACCGGTGGTAGCAAAGCCACCGCCGAAGATGGCAAAAGTCGAGAGGAAAGGTATTTAAGCAACTTTCTAAACGGTCCGGGATGGGTGGATGGGTGACCGGCAGTGGCATTTTCATCTGAGCGTTTCCATGCTTCGCAGGGCACGTTAAATGGTCGGTCCCGGCTATTTAAGTCGTTAAGCCATGACGGAGGCCTTAAGGCGGCCTGAAAACTCCATAACCAGAGTTGGCCACTGACTTACTTACCACCACGATTCAAACTTCAAATTCGGGATTGTTCATCTATACTGGGGCAAAAACAGACAAAGTTTCGGCCCTTACAAAATGACGAAGGTCTGCAAGTCGCTGGCTCTAACCCTTCCACATAAGCGGCGGCCTAGCGGATTTTAATAAAAACAAACACATCCCGGTGTACCCTAATACAACAGTGAAAACCGCATCCATTTAGGATAATCCTTTTCCGAGATACGCGTGCGCAAACGCACAGATAAACAGACAAAAAATAACAATGATTCGATTTCTATTGCGTTAGTATAAGCCCCTAAAATACTTACAGACAAGAAGACATAGATTATAGACATAGATTTTTATGTCCCTAAGATAGTTTTTCTCAAAAATAGACTCTAATCCTTAGAGTATAGACTTGCTGTTGTGTTGATTATTAATAGATAGATAGATAGATAGATAGAAAGCTTTATTTGCCAACACACAGACACAGGTACATTACACATACAGAGAACAGGTACAAAAAAGAAAAATACAAAAGTAGGTATGAGGTAAGTAGGTAATAGAATTTTCTCTTGATTTTTTAAGATCCTGTGCAGCCGAAACCAGATGAAGAAGCCAAGTCTTTGCTACCACGGAAGATGACCAAGGGCGAGAGGGAAAGTAATACTGTTTACCATAATATTGTGCAACTAGCGGCATGCCCGCGGCTTCGCTCACTTGCTACTAATATTGAAGGAAGCGCTCGTGGTCGTGCTTGCTCAGTCGTTCTTGATAGATCGTCGAAGTTAAGCAACGTTCTAAACGGTCTGTGAGTGGATGGGTGACCGCAAGTGGCATTTTCATCTGAGCTCTTCCGTGCTTCCATTTATTAGTATTTATTTATTTACTGACGACCTCTGTGGCGCAATAGGGCAAAGCCTGCTTGTGACGCACAAGGTTGCGGGTTCGATCCTCGCGGCGCGGCGGGCTCAAATATTTATCTCGGGTCTGGGTGTTTCTATACATAATATGTATATATTTACAAAAAAAAGTATATAAGTAGTATATCAGTTACCTGGTTCCCATGGTACAAGCTTTGCTTAGTTTGGGGCTGACGATGTGTCGTTATTATTAAAAAAATATTATTTATATAAGTAAATGGTGAATTATTAATGATATATTTCAGTACTCAGAAGACAGAAGGAGGCGCAAGATCTGTTGGCACAAGGGAAGCTACCCTCGTTCCCGGAAGGAGGTGAGAAGCCTATTAATAAAAAACAAACATTATTAAAAAAAAACCAGCTAAGTGCGAGTCGGAATCTCTCACGAAGGGTTCCGTACCATCCATACAATATTATTATACAATAATAATATTATAAATGTGAAAGTAACTCTGCTGTCTGTCTATCAACGCCCAAACCACTGAACAGATTAGGCTGAATATTGGCATGGATAAAGATTGTATCCCAGGAAAGGACATAGGCTACTTTTTATGCCGAAAAAATCCCGAGGGACCGCGGGTCACACCGCGGGAGCGCAGCTAGTCTACTATACAGGGCGTCCCAAACTTATGGGACATGAAGGGGAAGTACCTTAAATATCGTAGATAGTGTATTTTGCTTAAAGAAGACTTTATGTTATTTTTAAAACTTAGTAATTCCGCATTCATAGATTTTCTAAAAATTACTTGCTTCGTCTGGGAATCGAACCGACTCAAATGTCAAAAAAAAAACACCCTACTTTTATGATGCCAATCGAAAGAATAGCTAAAAAATAATAACTCTGCTTAGGTAACATTGTATTTTAAAAGAAAGGAACAACGTAAAATGAGTTTTGAATGAGTCAAATTTCAAGAAAGTTACGTATTGCCGTCGACGACGTTCAAACTGAATTGTGCCATATCACATCGAGTGTTCACCATAAAATGATAAGAAAATCAACAGGTAGCGGACTCATTAAGAGATTGGCGATTTGCGTAAGACAAGAGGGATCACATTTTGAGCATTTAATTAATTAATTTACAAAAAAATACCCACTTAATTGACTACGGCAGTTACATGTATGTTTTTATGTTGATTAAAATGATTAATTTTACGTTGTTCCTTTCTTTTAAAATACAATGTTACCTAAGCAGAGTTATTATTTTTTAGCTATTCTTTCGATTGGCATCATAAAAGTAGGGTGATTTTTTTTTGACATTTGAGTCGGTTCGATTCCCAGACGAAGCAAGTAATTTTTAGAAAATCTATGAATGCGGAATTACTAAGTTTTAAAAATAACATAAAGTCTTCTTTAAGCAAAATACACTATCTACGATATTTAAGGTACTTCCCCTTCATGTCCCATAAGTTTGGGACGCCCTGTATAAAAATAAGTCGGGTTTTCCTTCCTGACGCTATAACTCCAGAACGCACGAACCGATTTCCACGGTTTTGCATTCGTTGGAAAGGTCTCGGGCTCCGTGAGGTTTATAGCAAAGAAAATTCAGGTAAAATCTGGTGGCATCTGGTGGCGAAACGGAGTTCGCTGGGTTTGCTAGTTATCTATAAAAACGGCTTTTTGCCGTTTTCTATACTAATATTATAAATAGGAAATATTTGTTTGTTTGAAATGAATAGGCTCCGAAACTACTGGACCGATTTGAAAAATTCTTTCACCAATAGAATCCTACATTATCCCCAATGAACATAGGCTATATTTTATCCCGGGGAAGTGAAGTTTTCCCGAGGGATCGCGGGTAACACCGCGGCGGCCAGCTAGTTATCTATAAAAACGGCAAAAAAATCACGTATATTGAGCCACCTTAAATATTTATTTTATTCTATTTAGTAGTAAAAAAGTTTTACTTACTTTTTTATTTAGTAGTTATTTGTTGTTATAGCGGCAACAGAAATACTGTTCATGAGATACAGCCTGGTGACAGATGGACAGACAGCGGAGTCTTAGTAATAGGGTCCCATTTGGGTACGGAACCCAAAAAATTATTTATGATAATAAATAATTTCAAATAATAAATAATATAATAATAATGTGCAGACGGTGCAACAGTTCATCCGAAACTATCCAGCATATAACCGGGGCCTGTAAATCGATTGCCCAAACTGATTATAAGTTTAGGCATGACCAGGTAGCCAATATTATCCATCAACGACTGGCGGCAAAATACAACTTAATAGAAACACACCCTGTTGCTAGACCAACTCCGTACTATAAATATACCCCTGATACTGTGCTGGAAAACCAAACCCATAAACTTTATTTCGATCGCGCCATCCTCACAGACAAGACCATTGACTACAATAGACCAGACATCACACTCATCGACAAAACCAATAAAACAGCACTCCTCATAGATATCGCCATTCCCAACACACACAATCTACAAAGCACAATTTCCGAAAAACTTTCAAAGTATGTTGACCTAAAAAACGAAATATCACGGATGTGGAGACTAGAAAAGGTCTCAATCGTACCGGTAGTATTATCCTCAACAGGCGTTATCCCTAACCAACTCTTCCAGTCAATTGCTCTGCTCGATCTGCCTAAGCACACTTTTGTATTACTCCAAAAAGCAGTCGTTTTAAACACATTTAAGATTGTACGCAAATTTTTGCAAAGTGACCTCTCTGGTGATGTGCAGACATCAAACTCTGGAACCCGTAATCAATTAGGTGTATCAAACGATGTGCACTTGGCTTAGGCCCGTGCTCATCATTAAATTACCGACTCAATTGAGTCGAGTGGATAAAAATCTAAAAACAATAATAATAAATATTTCACTTTTTTATACATATAAATATTTCTTAAATGCTTATATGTATAAAAAAGTGGACAGTCGGACATTGACAGCTTGAAAGAAATAATTTAAAAAAAAATCCTAATCCTATCCCCAAGGCGCGGTAGACATTCTCTTGGATCTTTTGATGTATTCCAGATCCTTTGATGTGTGTATAAAAGATGTGTATGATAAATTGTATTTACGATAAACTTATTTATTTTGGTTTTTTCTTTTACAGATAAAAGGAAGGTTGCACGTAAGTACATTGAATTCTACCTACCTACTAGTATTATAACAATTTTTTGAAGTGATAACTTCTTTAGGCGCGTTTGGCTGGTTTGAGATGAGAAAAAGTTCTTGAATTCGCCTCGAAAATACCTCTCGTTTTGAATGAATTCCAGACTGTCCAGAATCGCCCTTGATAGCTTCAAGGTAGTCAAAAGCGTTCTTAACGGTAAATGGATGGGTGACCGCCAGAGGCATTATCAACTGAGCGCTTCCGAACTTCGGAGGGCACGTTAAATTGTCGGTCCCGGCTATTTAAGTTGTTAAGCCATGACGGAGGCCTTAAGGCGGCCTAAAAACTCCGTCACCAGATGGCCCCTGACTCATACGGACTTTACTTTCAGAGCAAAGGAAAGAAGAGAAGGAAGGCTATATCCCTGAGGTGGATGCCCCTTACAAAGTTGCAATGGAAGAAGAGATCAAGAGAGTCACTGATCTGGTAAGAGACAAAACTTAAAACTCACACAAAAACAAAATACACTATTTTTATATCGTTCCTTAGGGTGACGTGAGTCCCAAAACCCACGTTTCGACTGCGGAAAATCAATAGGCAAAAAAACATCGAATTTCAAATATTCTTCTGATGGCAATCATTGATCAACAATATTATAGATAGCGTGACGTACAAAATCAAAGCTAAATTCTGTCCGTGTGACAAGAGTTTTCAGTTTCACCGAATTACACCCTTTGCACCTAATAATAAAGTCACAAATCTTCAAAACATTATCATAAACTAACGATCATTCATCACGAAAAACGTCAAAATGCTAAACAAAATAACGGCGCGAGCTGTTATTTACCGAGGACGGTTTTGCTGCGCATTGTTGATCAAAGATGGCTATGAAAAGTTTAGGATTTAAGTTATGCTAGTCGAAACACGATAGACATAAGAAACTATCAATGATCACTATATTTACCATGATTCAATGTTTTTGGAGTTACCCGATAGTTCTGGTCCCGATATTACAGACGAAACGATCTACCCTCATTGTCTTTTGTTATTACGAAATGTTTCGTTTGCACCGGTTTCACTCTCAACCGAGAATCAGGTCAGGTCGAATTGGTCTTACAAATAATAATAATATAAGCCTTTATTCAGAAGATTACAGTTTTTTCTTATCCTAATTTTAGTTAATCTAACACTAGCCCTATTTCCTCCGTTTGCCCTAGTTTGGCATAGCCTCTAGGGCATGGCCTCTTCCAATTTCTTCCACTCGTGTCTATCTCTGGCGGTTCTTGACCTTAGCTTCCCAGCGATAGCTTTCAAGTCATCTTCCCATCTTTTAAATGGTCTTCCACATTTTCTCTTTCGATTCCTAGGTTGCTAGGCGATTAATATGTTATAGATTTGCTCCATTTCTCCTTTCCTCTTAAAGTGTGACCTGTCCATGTCCATTTGTTCTTTCTTAATACTAGTGTGACGTTTTCTATTTTGGTTGTGTGCCTTATCTTTGTGTTCCTCACTCTGTCTGCTTTTTTTTCTTATGCTTACGTTAGGTCTTACAAATACGTTTCAACTATTACTTCAACAAAATTTTTACTGTTTTGAATACATTAAAACTTGACATTGATAGAATTATACAGAAGAAGAAGGTAGCTTTATGTGTGTATCTTTTCAGTTTATTCACGAGTTAGACAACGCTCCCACGGCCGCGCAACAAAGAGCATACAATACGGTGAACAGAGCTCATCTCGTTGAAGAAATGATACAGGTAAGAAGCGGGGCTGTTTCTTTTATTTATTTGTACGAATATAAGATAGTCTAGTCTAGATTTTGGAGAAGGATCAGGTCAAGAGTACCCTAAACCGACTAGCATGTATGAAGAATGTAATGAGAGTGAATGAGGCGAAAGTTGTGTGTCAGGATCGTAGCGACTGGAGATCCGTGGTCTCTGCCTACCCCTTTGGGAAAGAGTGATTTTATGTTTGTATGTATAAGATAGTCTACTTTGAAATGGAACAAGATTCCTCAACAACGAAAGTAACAAGGATTACTTCAGTTACGGTATATAAAATGTATATTAGTGACTAGCTGTGCCCGTGACTTCGTTCGCGAGGCTTCATTTTTCCCTCGTAAATCCCGATCCCGCGGTAATTCTGAGATAAAAAGTAGCCCATAATTATGTTATCCAACAACCTGTGCCATAAGTGAATGTTCCATTAAAATCGGTTCAGCCATTCCATAGATTAGCCCGGACAAACAGACAACATTTTTTAAAAGACCATACGCACTCTTCGATCATACAGGGTGTAAAAAGACGTGTACCGAAGCCGAAAGGGGTATGTACAGCATCCCAACCCACAACCAAATCTGAAATAATGAAATATCATTATATCCGGAGAAAACAGCGTTTGAAGAGTACTGTTTGCGTGTGTTCTAGGCGCGTTGTTTTACATAAATCGCTGGATTTTGAGTTTTAACTGTTTTTTTCTTTTATAAATGAAATTATAAGGTAGGTATGGTCTTATTATGTTGTACTAGTAGTAAATAAGCGAAAATATCATTATGACGAAGCTAAGTCAAAAAAATAATTTTGCGTTTTTTTTCGCTAAATATGTTTAGAGTCATGGTCTGATTGTAACCCCTCAGTTTTCGGTAGCAGTCTTTTTACACCCTGTATATCTTTTATGATCGAAGTATGCACTTGAGAAAACTGTTACTTTGAAATCACAGACGGACAAAGTCAAAGTCAAAAAGCATTTATTCTGTAAAGTAAAAGTTTATTTTGCTAAATAAACAGTAGGACCGCTCGCTGGGATCACTTCGAATCGAGAAATGAAAAGTCTTATAAAAAATTTCGGTTCCGACGGGATTCAAACCCGCAACGATCAGACGATCCTCTTAAAGCCACGGAACCCTATTCGTCACAATCGAAATTTTTGATAACCTCATATTTATCGGTTTTTCAAGTCACTATGAATCGTCTTAAAACTAGGTAATTTTACTCCTGTTCCTTCGCGACCACTTCAATTTTATTTCATGTATTGTTATTTACAGCATCTAACCCAGAACCTAGCCCGTCGCATCTCCAACACAGGCTTGAAAGTAGTTCGTATCTACGGCTCCCCGAAGCTACCAACTCGTGCGGTACTAGAGAAAGCTCTCTTCAATCTCGGAGTACAATCTCTAAGGAAGTCCACCAAAACGAAAATGTATACAGCTGCGTTGGATTCATACGACCGTGTGGATGAACTGTGCGCTATGGAAAGCTTGCAAGTCGCAGGTAATAAACTTAGGCTAATGCATGATTGGCTGCCTGAAAACTCGTCTCTACAACCAATGTGTCCTGAGTCCTGCCAACCATGACGTATGGTGGCAAGAAATGGGCGCTCACTAAGGAGGCTGTGTATTAAGTTCCATGCTCGGTATCAAACTGTTAGACCGAGTTCCTAATGCCGAAATCCGTCGTCTGACTAAAGTTGATGACGTCGGAACATGGTAATGGAACTCAAATGGAATTGGCCAGACGAAGTGAGGGCAGGTGGAGTAAGACTTAGACCGAGTGGTGACCTAGAACACAGCGATGGGTAGACGACATCAAGAGGCAGCATAGATTTTGTATGCGTGAGGCACAAGACCGGAATGAATGGCGTAAACAGAGGGCCTATACCCAGCAGTGGGATATTCTTGGCTGCGGATGATGATGATGAATGCATGATAAGCAATCTAGTGGAGTTTGATCACAAAAATTGCTGCTATCTTGCTTAAATTATGTTCTAACAACCTACCATAGCGTAAGTCTACAAGGACAAACTACTATGTTGTGGTGTGCACATAATCGACGAAATTTCTCGTTTCTCGGGCACGATAGTCATGCCCAGCATAACATAACACAAGCTTTGCTTACTTTGGGGCTAGATGATGCTGTGTGGAAAAGTCCAGAATTATTATTATTATTAATAACGTTTTACAATAGCAATCTGTCCCATTACTTCTTTCGACAAGTGTGAAATTAGCCGCTATTAACGATAATGTTAAAATGTGTAGGTATTTTAAGTGTATGAACTTTAACTTTTGTTTCAGATGGCTTCGCAATAACATTTAAGCCGTTCCACATGGCTTTAAAAGAGAAGGCCGATCTGAAAGTGCTGAACAAAATGCGTAAGAAGATAATCGATGATATGATCGATAAGACTGAACTCGATCTACTTGATAAGGATTGGCCGGCGAGAGAAGCGGAAATCAAAGCAGCACAGGAAGTAGAAGCAGCGAAGTTAGCGAAAGAAGCAGAAGCAGCGAAGGTAGCAAAAGCAGCTAAAGATACAAAAGCTGATCTAGAAGATGAAGCAAAATTACAAGATGCAGAGAAAGTAGAACTTAATGATACAGTACCAGAACATGATCTAACTAAAAGTGATGAACTAAACGATTTCCAAGTTAAAGATGAAGTGAACGAAGACTCGGATGTTGAGTTCACTACCGCTGTTGTTGAGGAATTTGATCTTAATAGTGAAAAGAACGATAATCGTGAAGATAATAACGGTTACGGTGACGAAAATAACGATGATGCTGGAAATAATGACAATGATGAATGTTTTGAGTTGGATGATACCCAAGACGAGGGTGATAATGAATTCGACGTTGATAATGTTGATGTAGATATTAATGATATTGATGAAGATGATTTGGAAGACTATTAGTTATAAAACTCAATTATCTTATAAGTATAAGTATATCCATCCACATCAAAAACAAACTAGAGATTCCGTATAGCTCAGTTGGTTAGAGCGTGATCACAGATTGGCTAGATCGTGGGTACGAATGTACTTTTAAATGTAACTTAATGTAATCGAATGACGACTGTTTCGGAGCCGTCTTTACTAAAACGCTCGTAATAGTTGTACCGTAAGCTTAAGGTCACAATATTAATTAATTTAAGATGTATAGATTTTTATTATTATTTGATTTAAAGCCTTTTTATAATGTATTAAAATATTTCCTCACTTTAGTTGTTAATTAACTTAACTGTTTACAAGCGACTTGTGTAAATGAAATAAAACCAAATGACCTAAAAGTTTTTATCTTTTATTTGTTAAATAAAATGTATCCTCAACTCTTTGGCATTAGGTATTATAGGTAAAAGTACTTACATCTTTACTAGATGTTGTTTCTAGATGTTACTAGATCATAATTCATAGCAATTAAAATGACATCGTATAAACAGCTCGCATACAAAACCCTAAAGATATCATCACTATAATCTCACGCCCCGTGATGCGCAGGCTTCCCTAATCTAAGTCCACATAGGGACTTTTACATCTGACGACATTTTCGAATTCTCGATTAAATTGTTTTAATAAAAGAAGTCCCTGACGGAGGCCTTTAGGCGGCCTAAAAACTCCGTCACCAGAGTTGGCCACTGACTCATACGAACTTACTTACTTTGTCCCTGCAAGCATAGTTTTGACCGTTACGAAAATTCCAAGATCAAGAAAAAGTCCTCAAATTATGAAAGAATTACATAATTACTAACGGTCACAGAGTTTTGATGTCCAAACAACTAGCGCTCAGCCTTTGGTGAAACCAGTCTAAGTCATAAAATTACTAGATTTTTGTATATCTCGAAATTTTTGCGAGTTATGTATTACGTTTGTGGACTTGTATCCTTTATTTTAGTAAAAACATAACACGGACATTGAGCTTTAAGTTCAATGTTAAGACGCACATGATTCGGAATCATGTACATTTTGATCTGATTGGTCCTCGGACGAACTAGAAGGGGACATCTAATTGAAGGAAGTCCTCATACAAAATTTTCTGCCAATTTTTGCGGGGGACGAGGTAGCACACTAACGCATTTTACACACACATACGCATTTCGTTTTTGTATCGCTACACAAGCACACTACATAAAAATTACAACACACTCTCATTTTTACACACACTATTGCAAATTTCGTATAAAAATAATGTAGCGACGTAAAACAGAAAGAAGCACACATCAAGAAAATTAGGGAAGAGAACGTCAATAATATTATCGTTATCGATTATATGCGTGAATGAGTGAATGATGACAAATTATTTCTTCCATTTCTCAGTTTCTACTAATCGTATATTTTGCATTGTGAATAAAATTAACTTAACAATACTTTACAATGTAGTAGATAAGTTAATAACAAGTAAAAATCGGTTAGAGCGTAAAATTTAATTGTACAGTGCCACCAAAATATCGAATTTCGAAACTATTAATGTGTGTAAGCTATCGGTCTATTGATGTCGTCCCACTAGTTCTTTCGAACCAGTGTGGCGAAAGGATTTCAAGTGCGCCTCAAAGAGGCGTCTTTATACGTTGACGATGACGAGTTTACATAGGTAGGAACTTATATTTTCTGAATACTTAGGTACTGTAAAACTAGTTTATTTAAATCTAATAGCCTTGAACCTTCATTACAATTATAGCTACTTATGCCATATGTAAGTATATACAGGATGTCATAGGAACGACAGTCAAGCGGAAGTCCAGTGATGCAGGACCACTGTTGCTGCAATCTCACAAAAACATGAATAACTTCTTAACTACAAAAAATCGTTGAACATACATGGGGGTGATTTGGGTAGCCCTTGGGGTGTTGCATCACTAGACTTTTGCTTGACAGTCGTTTCTGTAGGGATGTTTGTTGCTTTTGTAGTACTTAAACCTCAAATGGTTCCATAGGCTTTTTCGATCCCTACATGTAACTGAATCGATTTTAGTACATAATGTATGGGAAAAGTTTTTGACAATTTCTGAACTTTCTAGAACTCAAACGACCCCATAAAGTCGTTTGATGTTTACCTGAAACTGAATAGATTAACATCATTTTTTTTTTCCTTTTGCCATTTTTGTCGCTGTCTGTACATTTTTTCAAAATCTGCGAACGCAGTTTAAAATATCTTAAAAAGATAGGGAGGGTCTTCTAAGAGCATTTTTTTGTAGCTACAATGGTTAAGGTACCTGCCCTCCATGGCCCATCTCAAAAATCCACCCTGTATAGTCCGAGTAGGCGTCCAGGATGGATGTCTATTGCATGCTTGTTTCCATTTTTCTTTAATAATCTCTTGGTTCCCAAATAAAATCAACAAGCAAAGAAAAGTAGGTACATACAAAACTTTTAAAAATGTTCATCTTCCGTTCATTCATTTAAATCATCGATATCAATACCACTGCACTATAGAACATTTCAACTAGTCAAGTTAGGGTTGTCATCAATTTGAAATAATTATTACTATGTTTTAAAATAAATTACCTATAATTATTTTGCGTGGTTTCATTTTATTTTTAATTCACAATATATTCATAGTTAATAAGTTGGATTGGGGGAGGGGGGATCAAAGTTCCCACTTTTGGGCTTTTCGCTTATATTCCGATAGCGGTGCGTCGTATGACAAAAAAGTTTGTAAATTAAATGAAAGATCATATAATTCTCTACGACTTTTGTAATATATTATTCCGAATTTTCATCAGGTTTTGCGGTTTTGAGCCACACGCTCCGGAAAAAGGTAAGCTACACGCTCCGGAAGAATAAAAGGAAGCTACCTTCCTTTTCAGCTTTTTATCTTCAGAACTAGTCATGTTAAGCTACAAAGGTTAAAAAAATCTAACTTAAAGATAAAAAAGAACATTTTTACGGAGCTTGAAAACGGTTGGAAATTCTGGAAAAGGGTATGGAATAAAAGTTGAAGAAAATTTTATGATCTTTTATATAGCATAAGTAAATTAACTTGGCATAATAATTGCATTGCAACGCACCGTTTTTGATATATTAGTCAACTCCCTCCCCTCTCCACTCCGGCTCACCTCCTAGACATCAGTACTTTTAGTATTGTAGTGTACATAGATAGGTAGTTAGATAGGAGTTAGGTAGCATTTAGGTAGCGCATAGAATAGGTTCAGTTTTAATAAATGTTCTTAGGTATTGTTGTTTTATTTATAATAGTAGGTAATTAGGTAATATATTGTAAATAGGTAGGCTAATTAATTAGAATAAGTGAGAGACGTTCTCCTTTAGGTATTGCCTCGCCAAGGGGGGTCCGCGCGTTTCCCCCGCGCTAGCCTCACCCCGCTCTATCATTCTATCTCTTTCACACACTTTTCACTGGTCACGTGACACATTCAAAATTGTATAAAAGTAGGAGAAAACCCGAAATAAAATCAGTTCAAATCGCACTCTGGTCTTTCACTCGTCTCCAGTCTCCCTAAGAAGAAAGCAGCTCCAACACTCCCTACAGTATGTTCACTTCCTAAGAACCCAGAACAAGTTTCTTAAGGAACCGCTTATATACCAGCATTCTACAACTCTCTTTTATTAACTGAACTGTTGGCAGTTTATTAAATGTTAAAAATTATGGAACACATTATAGAAACGCAATTAAAATGTAACTAAATTAAAATAAACGTGTTTCGATTTTGAAAAAACTTAGTGACATCCCTGACTCGCTACATAGAATACTACATAGTATTGTAGTCACGTGAATAGACTTATTCATTCATTCTTATGGTGGAAAATTCAAATTACTCAAATATAAATATCATAAATTCATAAGGAAATTAATAGTTATGTTACAAATTAAATACTCACAAATGAAAAGAGATGCCGCCGCTTTTGAAATTTGATGTTGCCGACTTGTTTCGATAACAAAATACAGCACAAATAGGCATTTTATGGCAGCTCTGTTCTCGCTCAGGTTCAGAAGTATTGTGTCAAAATGGCTACCGAAGTAGTTTTTATAAACTGACACGACTCGGAGTCGTGTACATTTGACAGAGGGGAAATACAAGTTATGGCGCATCCCTACCTTAATGATCGAAGGATTGGTCTGTACGTTATTACTCTGTGGTCTGTACAGAGAGGAAAAAGCACAGAGTAAGTTTATCGGAAAAACACAGAGTAAAACTTATAGTTACTCTGTGGTAAAACAGAACGAAGAGCGGTTCAATGATCTTTTGCTTTGAATCGATTTTTGGATCGTCATTTAGTCATTTATTTAGTCATTTATTTATTAAAAACTTAGGATAACATTACAGATAATCTAATAGCTAAGGCGTTATCCTAGTGAGATCTTTAATTAAATCTTTAACTTAACTTATTTAAAGAAAGGCACAAGTGGTACAAAAATAAACAAAACTAAAAACTCTTAATAAAAAATCGTAATCGTAACCCCGTGAATCGATTCACGATCTAAATCGTATGGCATTGAATCTATCTTTTCGATCTCGGAAATTCGTATCGTAATTTTTAGAATATTAATTAGAGAAATGCATGAAAAATTATCAATTTTAACGTATTATGTTATTTCAAGTAAGTAGTAGGGTAGGGAGGGACGCTGATAGTAGGATACTAACTAAGTTATAAGTATCTACAGACTGTCTGCATTTAAAAACTTGTTTGTTTATACTAAGTAATAATTTATAAACGTTCCAGATTTAGCCTATTACGGTAATCCGTGAGCATTTTAAAGCCAAACAATTAAGTCCGGCAAGAATTTGGTAGGATTTTTTATGAAAGATTTTTTCATATAACGCCTTCGTTAGTAGAATAACTGTTATGTTAGCCTAAGTTGTAATAAATAAATAAATAAATTTATGTATTTATTTATTGCACAAATAAATAACATATGAAAAATGAAAAATGAAACTATATCTATTTAGATATCGATTGTGTAGGTCTTATGTAGTAAATGTTACTATGAAACATGATGTCTAAAATTAATAAAAGCATAGTCATAGAACAAAAGTAATACAGTCCTGAGAGGTTAAAAAAAAAACATATATAAACACTTAATCTAGATAAATGACTTCATGGGCGGATCCAGGATTTTTTTCTGAGAGGGGCACAAGAAACAAAAACTGACAAAAATTTCGCAATTTATAATTTTTTTGTCGCTAGTAGGTACACAAAAATATCGTCTGGGGGGCGGGCACGTGCCCCCGTGCCCCCTCCCCCTGGATCCGCCTATGAATGACTTCATACGATCTTCTGATCAATACAATTCGATCTAGGTGAATCGCATGGCCGTTGAATCGATTCAAAAAATCGGAAGATCGTATTGCCGTGAATCGATCTTCTAAAATATCGATTCAGATCGGGCATCCCATCCCTCCCTCCTATCGCTCACTACGTTTATTGTTTCACGTTTTTGGCCTGCATTTTCGATAGATTTTCGAGTTTCGTTCGAGCTCATCAAAGGCGATTGCACTTGCTACAACAATGAAATAATAACTAACTGCAAACAAAAATTGAGCAAGATGATGCTTACAGTGCACGGGTTGCCTAACAAAGTAAGTGTGTCCGTACGAAACATACAACTTTACCATTTCTGATTGTAACAAAACTATTTTACTTGGCAGACCAAGTTCCAAGATGTGAAGGACCTAATTAAACAAGAATGCAACATCCCAGACTTCATAATGGACAACCTTGTTGACGATGGCTTCAATGCGAAGAAAGTTCGCATTGGCCTAACCAATGAGAACGATGGATATCGTCTCATGAAGTGTCTGGAGGGTTTCCGAATGTCTGGATCGCATATTTTGAAAGTAATCCCGGTTGGCAAGGTATGTATTCTTCACTGGTTTCTACGTTTCATGGCCGGGATTCGAACAGTCATCTTTCCTGTGATCGAGGCCGATTATGCTGAAAGCATGGATTAGGTGCTGGGCAAGCCTATTCTATCTAGATGTTCCAGGTACTACAGCGTCCCGTTAAGTGTAGGCATAGGTTGCCTTCTGACACTGTATAAATCATCTAAGTAGATGTAAAGGCCTAAGTTTTCTATGTTTCTACACTGATACGACAAGAAACTATGTGTTGTTTTTACCCATTAAGCTTGCGTGATCATCAGCATCATCTCTGCCTGGTATCACCCATCAGCCAGCCTCTATCTTGCGCCTCTCGTGTCCAAACATTCCCTACGATCTTTACTATGCTTGCGTGATGCTAGGATAAAAATAGTAGAATTTATCAGTTTCCTAATCGCCTGTATTCCATGTTATATTTTGTGAGACCTCTTAAAATATCTGCCCTATCATCAACAAGGGTTTAAGAGATCAAGCTCTCCTGTTCTCAGAACTCCAATATTACTGTAAAAGGATGATTAATATATTATTGACTAGCTTCAGCGCGCGGCTTCGCCCGCGTCGTACCGACAATTTGAATAGCCTATATGCTAATCCAGGTTACTATCTACGCCTATTCCGAATTTCATCGAAATCGGTTCACTGGTTTAGGCGTGATTGATACACAAACATCTAAACAAACTTTCAGCTTTATTATATGAGTGGGAGGGATTATTGATTAATTACGTGTATTTCTTTCAGCCCTCCCAATCTTCTCAAATGCAGAACTTTGATAACAGACAAAACTATCCTAATCAACGGAATGACTATCCGAACCAATCACAAGACTATCCGAGCCATGATTACAATCGACAGAATACCAACGCTGGTCAAGGCCGGAACCCTGTGATGCAGAATAGGCACCAAGGGGCACATGAGAGCAGAGGATTGGGTGATGCAAGACAGGTGATATGAAAAAATAATTGAATCTCACATTAATTAACTTTCATCAAGAGTTTAAGTGTAAATAAATAAAAAATAAAATAATTTATTCATAATCTTTCATAACGTAAGAATCGTAAGAGGTAAGTACAAATTAACTTATTTTATAGGTAGGTATTCTAAACTTATGCCTGAACTAGGTTATCCTGTATATTATTATTATTATTATTTTTAATACACAGGCAGCTCTCAGAGCTGATGCGTGTATATCTTACTCCTTGTCAGTGCGCTTTAAATATTTGTCCAGTCTATTCTTGAAAGAGTTCACTGAGGGGACTCTGGTAACCGATTCCAGTTGTGCACGACGCGATTGGGCAATATGTACTCTCTTGGATTGCTAGTACTTAGCCCACGATGCAGCTTTAGTGAGTGTCCTCTCAACCTTTCATTTCTGTTCATGGTGTATAGTGTCTCTGATAAATTTGGTACAGTATAATGTGTAAGTAAAAATTTCAGGCGAGATATTGAATAATATATAAATTGGCCGTGGTCTCTGCCTACCCCTTTGGGAAAGAGGCGTGACTTTATGTATGTATGTATATTGAATAATTTATTTATGTGTAGTCAGAGGAGAATAGTTTCTGTCTATTGCAATAGTCAGAAACTATTCTCCTCTGACTATTGCAATAGACAGAAACTATTCTCCTACACATATAGTAAGCAATAGTAGAAAACAGGCATCTAATCTTCATGGGAATAAAATAAAAACCGGCCAAGTGCGAGTCGGACTCACGCATGAAGGGTTCCATTCTAATCTAAAAAAACCGCAAAAAAAATCACGTTTGTTGTATAAGATCCCCCTAAAATATTTATTATATTCTGTTTTTTAATATATGTTGTTATAGCGGCAACAGAAATACATCATCTGTGAAAATTTCAACTATCACGGTTCATAAGATACAGACGGACAGACAGCGGTGTCTTAGTAATAGGGTCCCGTTTTACCCCTTGGGTATGGTACCCTTAAAAACTATTATATTTCAGTCTTCATCTCAAGCTATGACCGATTCACGGCACCAGGATCGTTACCCAAACCTGTCAAGACCAGAAATTGGCCAAGGAGATCAGGACTTCAGAGACCCGAGTCGAGGACCACTTGTACCCCCAGCTATACGGCCAGCCTCGATGGACTCCCAAGCTGGTTTCGACAGAACACGTCCAGGGCTACTCGATACTGGTTCAGCTAGTATGAGGAACCAGGATAGTTATCGACCAATGGAGAGGCCGGTTAATCCGGAGCCGGCCAATAACCAGTGGAATACAACAGGCAATGATTGGTCAACACAAAGAGCGGTGCCCAATCAAAACACTGGATATAATTATCAACAGCCACAAGGGGCTGGATATGGTCAACAAGTAAGTATTTAAATGTCTATCCTGGTTTTTGTTGCTACATTATTATCTAGCTCTCTTTTTTTCGCCCATAACTTACTTGAAATTATGTAGTTAGCAACTTGTACAAAGTGAAAAAAAAATGAAAAATAATTTATTTCCTTAGCAAAAAAAAAAGTTACATAACACATACAAAAATCGCGCCTTTTTCCTGTAAGGGTAGACAGAGACCACATATTTCAATTTACAACAGTCCTGAGAGAAATGTTTAACCTCAATTACTCTTATCATTCTTAAAACTAGCTGTTTTATAGTACTTTTGACCCTGGTCCTTCTCTAATCGCCAATTCTGATTTCTAGGGACCCTAAGGCCTAAGGGAGTAAAGGAAGATAGGGGCTAAGCTTATAAAAACTTAGTTAAAGTACAATATAAAATATTAATTTTGTTTCACAGCCCAACATGGCCGCCCAAGGAGGCTACCCTCAGAACAGAGCTCCTCAAACACAGAACTACCAACCACCTGTAGCTACTCAGGTAACTTTGGCGGTTAAGCCTTGGGACCAAATTCACGTGCAGAATGCTCCGCCCGATCCTAAGGCCAGCAAAAGGCAAAGGTCGGAGGAAGAATCGCCCAAGGAACAGCCTAAAAAAGCCCCCCGGCTTGAGGTTTCCGAGGGTGTCAGGCCCAGTTTCAAGCAGGTTGCGGAGGCAAAGCGAGTCGGCATACGAAGCGCTTCCACCATGAGTGACGACCAAATGAAGCTGGTGCATCGGTCCCTTACCCTGGCTATGTTGAAAATAGCGGACAGTGGTAAGGCGCCGAAATTCGCGGGCTTCACACACAAGCCCGGATGGATTCTGGTCACGTGTAAAAACCAGGACAGTCTTGGGTGGCTCGAAAGAGAAGTCCCTAAGATCGAGCCATGGGCTGGGGCAAAACTCTCGGTTATACCCGAAAGTGAACTGCCCAGGCCCATGGTTGCGGTCACGTTTGTGCCCAGTAGTGAGGTGGCATCACTTGATGAAGCCGTCAAGCTACTGAGGACTCAGAACGAGGGTCTCAACACCGGGCTCTGGAAGGTCCTGAACAGTAGGTCGGTGGAGAATGGACACGTTGTGACCTTCTCCTTAGACGACCAGTCTGTGGTGGCCCTCAGAGCTGCGGACTTTGTAGCCACCTTAGGTTTTAAAAAGGTGACTTTCAAGGTCAGAGGCGGCTCTGAAAGCGCACCGGCACCTGTGGACGCAAACGATCCACGGCCATCCACGTCCAGGGGGCAAGGTAGCTCAGGGCAGAGCAACCAGGGGGGAGTACAGCCTAGATCCGTCGTGGCTACAAAGCCCCCCCAGCCGAGGCCCGTGAGCATTGCCAGGCCACCTGCAGGACGAGGGACAAGAAGTCCCCATGGGTCAACCCGGGCTGACAGGCTGACCGAAAACAATAGAGGGCGGGGTGCACGCCCGAAATTGAATAGGTCAAAGCCTCGTCACCAACGGGGAAACCTGTAACGGCTACCCAGGCGGGGACGGCGAGGATCCTCCAGGCCAACCTCCACCATGCTACGGCAGCAGCCGCGGTAATGGAGTGTTGTCTCTTGGAAGGACAAGCTCACCTCGCCTTGATCCAGGAGCCTTGGGTAGCCAACTCTCAGATCCTGGGACTCGACGCTGCCGGTAAGATCTTAGTACACAGTACTGGCAAAAAGTATAAAAACCCGTGAAAGTCTAGAAATAGCGGTGGAAATACTCACAAAAGGCATCTGTATGGCCTATGAGGAGAGCTGTCCACTAAGAACAAGAGAGACAAAGCGGCGGGTTTCCTGGTGGAATTCTAGGTTAAGAAAGCTCAGAAGGAAAACTAGGAAACTTTTCAATGAGGCTAAAAAGACCCGACAATGGAAGGAGTATCTAAAAAGCCTAACTGAATATAACATAGAAATTAGGAAGGCTAAAAGGGCATCCTGGAGAAAGCTCTGCGAGGAAGTAAAAAGCTTACCTCAAGGAGCAAGACTTCACAAACTGCTCTCCAAAGCCAAAACTAACCAAATCGGCCTCCTTAAAAAAGAGGACGGCTCCTTCACTACAAATGAGAAGGAAACCTTAGAACTGCTGGCCAAAACCCACTTTCCTGGCGCACAAAATATGGAACCGGGAAAAGCCACCTCTCATAAGCCTCGGAACGAGGACTGGAGTACGGCGGCTAAAATTATAAGACCCAGTCAGGTTAAGTGGGCAGTTAATTCATTCAAGCCCCACAAAGCGTGTGGGGAAGACGGTATACTCCCTGTTCTCTTACAGCAGGGAGTAAATATTCTCAGTCCATATCTGGTTAAAGTCTTCAGGGCGAGTCTCGCCTGGGGATTCATACCTGAGCAATGGACTTGTGTTAAGGTTATCTTTATACCAAAGGCTGGAAAGAAGGACTACAGCCAGCCAAAGTCCTTCAGACCAATTAGCCTATCTTCATTCCTCTTAAAGACGATGGAGAAAGTGGTAGACAGATATATTAGAGATGTTGCACTAGTCACATCTCCCATCCACCATAGCCAGCATGCTTATCGGCAAGGCAAATCCACTGAAACTGCTCTGTGCAGTCTCATTGATAGGGTGGAAAAGGCTATGGAGGACAAGGAAATAGCACTATGTGCATTCCTTGATATTGAAGGTGCTTTCGATAATTCTCCTACCTCACTGCTGATAAATGGATTGATAAACAAGAATGTCGATCCAACAGTCACGCGGTGGATAGAAGGAATGCTCACTCACAGAGGAGCAAGGTTGGCACTTCAACAAACGTCAATTGAGATATCCACAGCTAGAGGCTGCCCCCAAGGTGGAGTTTTATCGCCTCTTCTATGGACTCTCGCTGTGGATCAACTCCTATACAGATTAGCGAACCTCCATATCGATGCGCAGGGCTATGCAGATGACCTTGTGATCGTCGTGAGGGGGTTCTGTCAATCTACCATCTCTAGCATCATGCAAAGAGGACTAAAAACTGTCAGTGACTGGTGTGGCAAGAGCGGTCTCTCAGTCAATGCGGAAAAAACAGTGATTGTGCCATTTACCAAAAAGAAGAGGCTGGACAAACTGGTAAAGCCAATTCTTAATGGTAATCCAATCAACCTTTCCACTGAAGTAAAGTACCTTGGCGTTACTATCGACCATAAACTGACGTGGAACACACACCTAGGCAACGTCTTGCAAAAAGCTAGGATGGCCCTGGGAGTTAGCAGTCGACTGATGGGGAATAACTGGGGCTTCAACCCCCGCATTGCCTTGTGGCTATATACCACCGTTGTGAGGCCGATAATCACATACGCCTCTGTGGTATGGTATGACAAAGCCTCTCAGACGACAGCTATCAAAAAGCTAGGTAGTCTACAGAGGACCGCGTGCCTCATGGCTTCCGGAGCCATGTCCACTTCCCCTGGGCTGGCACTCGATGCAATGCTAGGGCTACCGCCTCTTCATTTATTTCTGCTTAAAGAGGCGAAAGCCAGCATGTACAGGGCAAACACCCAGGTACGAATAAATTGGCTATCTAAGAAATTGAGATCCTTACATGACTCAACAATGGAATCACGCATACTAAGCATGACATCGGATGCCATGCTTCCCCGGTATGTCTTCGAAAGATATTACACCGTGGAAATGCCCTCTAGAGAAGACTGGCTTAACAACCAGCTCCCCTGCGAGGCCGGTTGCCTTAACTGGTACACGGATGGTTCCAAAATTGGGTTGGATGTAGGATGCGGGGTCTACGGAGAGCGACCAAAGTTTCGCGCAAGCGTTAACTTGGGCAAACACGCCTCAGTCTTCCAAGCGGAAGTGTATGCCATTCTGGAATGTGCATACGTTAATCTTCAGAAACGCTACTCCAACCAAACAATATATATAAATTCTGACAGTCAAGCAGCTCTCCTAGCCCTGGATTCGAAGGTTATCACGTCCAAGCTAGTAGAGGACTGTCTGACACGTTTGAACACTCTGAGTCTAAAAAACAGGGTGGTTCTAAGATGGGTTCCAGGTCATGCTGGAGTGCACGGTAATGAGTGTGCCGATGAACTCGCAAGGGCCGGATCTAACGGTACACAGCTGGGTCCTGAACCGTTCTGTGGCATACCGAAAAGTCTGGCCAAAAGAACCCTAACAGATTCCTGCTTCGGAGAGTCAGCCAGATACTGGTATAACTCTCCGGGCATGAACCATTCCAAACTGTTAATCAAAGCCTTTGACAAACGGTATACCAACCAAGTCTTAGCGCTAAGCAGAAACAACCTACGCATTATGGTCCGAGCTTTGACTGGACATTGTCGCCTTAACAAGCACATGTTTAAGTTACGGCTCTGCGACACTCCAACCTGCAGGTTCTGCAAAGAGGCGGATGAATCGCCCCTTCATTTGCTAGGGGAGTGTGGGCCACTAATGCACAAACGCAGCGCCATTCTGGGCAAATACACTTTAAGCCCAGAGGAGCTACGAGAATTCACTCCCAAAAAGGTCCTACAGTTTATGTCAGCAGTAGGGCTTGGAAGTGAACTATGAACGCCCCGCCACAAGGGGCGACTTGAAAGTGGCGATCACAATAGGCCTTCATGGCCGCAGTGATATAAAAGCCACGCTATCATCAATAATAATAATACTCAGGTAACCATTAGACCCCTCGCAGACTACAGACTTTCTATCGGCCGATAGTTGAGACGGAATATACTTCGGCTCGTAATGAGTATGGAGAAGTATAGCCTGTCTCAACTATCGGCCAATAGAAAGTCTGTAGTCTGCGAGGGGTCTTAATCTTATGCCTATAACTTTACTAGATAATTAAAACAGCGTAAGGCAGTTGTCCCACTGCGAGCGTTGAGCGTTGAAGCGAGTAAAGTTCTACCGCTGGACTATGATTCCTATGGGCGTGAATTTGGTTTAGATGTTTATTCAATAAAAAGTAACATACATATTCATTCATATTTTGTTTCATAATTTAAAATTTTTTACGGCCACGCACGCGAGTAACGGTGAGCGAGTAATAGAAACCGGGCATAAATGTTGATAGTTTTATCGCCGTGATAAAACTAGTTGACAGGTCAGAGGCATATCCAAATACATGTTTGATACATGCCCATTGCTCACATCTTGCAGAAGTTAGTAAGTATTCCATACGTGACAGGTTGCAAGCCCATCGCCGCCTAAGAGTACTAGCCGGTTTCCCCACTTTATTTTCCTTCACCGTTCAGAGCTCGTGTTAAAGCGCATATAAATAAATTTTACGAAACGCAAAATCCATGATGCACGGCCGGGATTCAATCCCACGACCTTCGGATTGAAAGTCGAGGTACAACCCCATTTGGCCAACACGGCTGGACTATTAATATGTATTTTGTTCGTCTCATGAGCGATAAAATAGTTGATCGCTTCGCTTATCGTTCACGCTTGCAGTCAGACCACTGCCTTAGGAGGTAACTTATACACTCTACGGGACGCTGTACCTGAGACATTGTTTGAGATGGAATAGCCCTAAACATTAGACATCCAAAGATTTGACTCAAATATAGAGGTCAAACAGTGTCACTATAAAATGATGACTTCTGCAAAATGCATGTGCCATTATGTATTTGGACATGCCAATAATCAAGCGACTTAAACTTTTGGTCAATATTTCTAATATACAAGTTCCGGTTAAAATATCACCTAAAACATTCATTTGTCCGCCAGCCGTCGGCGCGAGCGCACGTGTTGCGCAGCGTACAACTAGTGGATGCGCCAATAACCCCGCGCGTGCCTCCTGCATTTCCTCCCTCCCAGAAACCGGTGAGATTCACATTTCTATCTCAAAGTTTATTAATTGAAATCACTTTGGATTGTGTAGAAATAGTTTTTCTCTGCTCTGGCTGCTGGCAGAAGCTGGATGCGTCGAGCTGAGGGCAGGGCGCAATGGCGCTCCCTAGGGGAGGCCTATGTCCAGCAGTCAACTGCTATAGGCTATACATATACTGCTATGACGATGATGATGATGAGTTTTTCTCTTTCGCATCTCAATAATCATTCTTGAGTTTTAACTGACAGCGTTATAGAGAGTATTATGTTATTTTTGGCATGCTTTATAATCTAAACGCCTTGACCGATTTTGTCACGAAGTATCGTTAAGTTCGTGTTGATTGTGAAATTTTTTAATCTGTCGCTGAAATGGAATTGGGTCGGACACGTCTGTCGCATGCCAGGTGAGCTGTGGGCGAAGGTAGCCACCGAGTGGCGCCCTGACCCAGCGAGAAGGCGACGCGGCAGACCAAAACGGAGACAGTGAGACGAGCTCGACCAGTTTCTGACGGACTGGAGGGATGTTGCTGGAAACCGAGATGTCTGGAGGGGGGGGAGGGAGGCCTTTGCAGCAGTGGGACACTGAGGGCTGAAAATAATAAATAATAAAAATAGTGCAATTATATAACACACATATGTCCGCGCTGTACGGCGTACGCGCCGCAGTCATTTTTCTATAGAAAAATACTGATGACGTCAGAAAATGCGACCACCTATTGGTATAATGAAGAAGGGTTGTTTTTATTTATATATGTTTTGTTTGAAAGAAAATTGTCTTCCTTATTATTTCATAAGTCTTTTATGTTTTGCAGGTTACAATAATGAAGGATAACTTCCAAGGTCCGACCCAATACAATGTATCAGGACAACCTTCTCAGGGCACTTACCAGGGTCAAGGTCCAACCACTCAGCCATGGCAGCAGGTCAGTTTATATTACAAGGCTTTGCAAAGTCTTGGGCTCAATGCACATTGAATTGGCAGCGACGCGACAATTAGTTTTATAGCGCACCATTATAAACCTTATGAACAATGGACAAGATATAGAAACGCTTGTAGAATGAACCGCACGAAAGTGCTCGAGCCAGCGCGGCCCGCTAGATGGCTTTGCCAGACCTCGTTCATTCTACAAGCGTTTCTATATCTTTTACCATTGTTTAAAATGGCTTGCTCTGTTTAAAGAGTTTTAAGCCTTAATTGTAGTGTAACCTGATTGACGCAACATAAATCATCTGAATCTGTAATTGATGGAAAAAGACCAATGATGATGATGCCTTGCACCGTGGTATTTCGTATTTCTTTATTAATGAGGGTTCCGTACCTCAAAAGGAAAAAACAGAACCCTGAATGAATGAATCACTTTGTTGTCCGTCTGTCTGTCAAGACCCTTTATCTCGGGAACGCGTGGAGGTATCGAGTTGAAATTAAAACCGTTTACTCAGGTTTATGCTCCCTTTAATGTGAAAAAATCGTAGTACCTAACAGTTTGCACTGTTATACATACGTACCTACTTAGTCCTTAGCCTCAGAGGGCGAGTCCGACTCGCACTTGTCCGGTTTTTTTGAAATCTGTTAGTTAAACTTTGCAGGGTCAACCGAAACAGCTGGCGTACGATAAATCGTATGACGAACGTCGCCTTGCGATGGACAAAGGACCAGAAAAGTCGCATGATTATGACAAGCGGCGGTACTCGCCCAATCGTAACTTACGGAACTCACCGGGGAGGTATGTATAGGTTCTTTCATTTTAAACTAACTTAATTCAGGAATATAGATAGATAGAAAATACTTTATTGTACACCACATAGACATTACAAAATATAAACAAAGATACAAGAAAATATTTGAAGCGAAGTACAATGGGCAGTCTTATCGCTGTGAGCGATTTCTTCCAGACTACCTTAAGATGAACTGGAATTGGGTTCAACAAATAAATTATAGATTTTTTTTTTGTTTTATTATGAAAACCCCGAGAAAATCGTAAAGACTATTCTTTCAATTTATTGTGGCTATTTGTATAACTTAGTCCATTCGAGCGTGTGACGTGATGTAGCTGCGCTGCGATTGGATCTTGAAAATCATTATGCAACATATCAACACACACAAAATAAAAATAAAAAAATGTCCTAATAAATCAATAAAAGATAGGAATTAAATTGATACGGTCAACCGTCGATTTACAACCCAGAAATGAGGCCTTGTCAGTTTGTGTAGTCTATAATGAAAGACCCTGTATTTCACATTTGTGTTCTCTGAATGGAAGTACTCAAAACATTCCTTATCTACAGCATCATCTACAGAAGCGCTCGTGGTCGTGCTTGCTTAGTCGTTCTTGATAGATCGTCGAAGTTAAGCAACGTTCGAAACGGTCTGTAAGTGGATGGGTGACCGCCAGTGGCATTTTCATCTGAGCGCTTCCGTGCTTCGGAGGGCACGTTAAATTATCGGTCCCGGCTATTGAAGTCGTTAAGCCATGACGGAGGCCTTAAGGCGGCCTAAAAACTCCGTCACCAGAGTTGGCCACTGACTCATACGAACTTACTTACTTTAGCATCATCTAGCCCCAAAGTAAACAGAGCTTGTGTTATGGGTGCTAGATAAGTAGATATGTACTTATAAAAGCTTATTTTCAGATCACCTACCCGCAAATTACCTATCAACGCTGGCCGAACTCAAAACTACCCAGAACGACGAGTTTCTCCAGCCAGAAACTTCCCAGAAAGACGCGACGACCCAATCCGTCATACGACTTCAACCGATTTCAGTTCCGGTCGACGTATTTCACCATCCAAGATTTCTCCAAAAGATAGACGGATTTCTCCAACCAGAAAACTTTCTCCTAGACGCGGTTCTCCGCCGAGAAGGATTTCTCCACGACGTATGTCACCGAGGCGTATTTCTCCATTCAGGAAAGTTTCCCCGGGCAGGCGTTTGTCGCCGTCTAGAAAACCTTCACCGATTGGTAGACGAGTTTCTCCATCGAAGCGCATTTCTCCTGCTGGAAGGCGTATATCGCCGTTTCGAAAAGTTTCTCCGGGTCGTCGTATATCTCCGTTCAGAAAAGCATCTCCGGGTAGACAAGACTCCCCAGGCAGACGCGTCTCTCCAAGACATGTTTCCCCGGGAAAGAGAAACTCGCCTGGTAGAAGACCGGATCTACGCCGGATGTCACCAAGTATGGCGAACTATGATTACTACGTAAAAGGTACTAATCTAATAATCTTATTAAACACAAGCAATACCCGAAGAAGACACGAGATTCGCTAGCTTTCAATTGGATTGAACATGACCCTTCTTTAATTCTTCATTGTAAACAAGAGAATAGTGACAAAAAAAAATGTTTAAAAGTACATGTCCAAAGGCGAGCTTAACCCTAAAAGAGTTAGGAGATGAGGATTAATCTTTCCGTAGAAATGTATATAATAATGTGGTTACCAGTAATGTTAAGTTTTTTTACATGTATATAATACAGGATGTCTTATTTTTGCCAAATCATTCGGGTCGATTTCCGTTAAAACTAAAAGATTTATAAAAAAACTAAATGCAGCTAATTTTGTTTTATAAATTGAGGGCATGTCTCCTTTCACGATTTTTCGCTAACTCTCTTGGCTTCGGAGTTTGCCATCACCAGCCATCTCAAAAAACCAACCTGTATATTAACCAATGTTTGTTTGTAATCAATTAACTCCTTAACAAAATCTTTAGTAGGTAATTATTATCATCTTCAAAAAGCTAGTTCTGACTAAGACTGTCAAACAGTCTGAAATATACCTTGTTGTGTAGAATTTAAAGTGTATTTTCCTCTGTTTTCTTAGACGAGAGAAGGATGGGCGGTCGCATTCCATCTCCGCGACGTTATTCACCAAAACGATCTCCGCCAAGAAGCTCTGGAAGGTAAAACTATTCTTGCCTACAGTTGTTCTACGGGGTCTTTCATTTTAAACTACACAAACTGACAACGCCTCATTTTTGGGTTGTAGACGTTTGACCGTGGGTTTTACTATTTTACTCACCCAATTCTGTCATCGAGTGCTTTTATTAGATCGTTCTTCGCGGGCTGGCAACTTGAAGACACAACCAATGGATACCACCGCGCCATGCGAGCGAAAGCAAAGACAAAAAAGCTAATTATGTTAATTGCCATTTAAATGTTTCCAGTCGATATTTAAGATGGTAACTCAGCATACGAATTTTGATAAGACATACTAGAATTTGTATGCTGAGTTACCCTCATAAATGCCAATGGAAACATTAAAATGGCACTTTTTACCGTAATTAGCTTCTTTTATGTTTGCTTTCACTCGCATGGCGCGGTGGTGGTGTCCTCTGATTGTGTCGTCAAGTTGCCAGTCCACCAAGAACATTTTAATGAAAATGTTCGGGGGCAGAATAATGTGGGTAAAAATAGTTGATTGATCCCGTATCAATTTAATTCCTAAGCCGATTTATGTTTTCACTTCAAAATTTATCTTTTATTGATTTTTTAGGACATGTTGCATAATGATTTTCAAGGTCCACCAATCGCAACGCACTACATCACGTCACACGCTAGAATGGACTAAAAAACCGATAAATATGACCTTCTCAAAAATTTCGATTGCGACGATTAGGGTTCCGTGGCCGAGCGGTGAAGCACTCCGGCTTTAGGAGGATCGTTTGATCGTTGCGGGTTCGGATCCCGTCGGAATTGAAAACTTTGATAGGACTTTTCATTTCTCAATGAAATACCTAAGTGTGGTTTAACACTATACAGGGTGTAAAAAGACTGCTACCGAAAACTGAGGGGTTGCAATCAGACCATGATTCTAAACATATTTAGCGAAAAAAAAAAAAACGCAAAAAATTTTTTTGACTTAGCTTCGTCATGCTATGATTTTTGGGTTATTTACTATTAGTAAAACATAATAAGACCATACCTACCTAATAATTTCATTTATAAAACAAAAAAACAGTTAAAACTCAAAATCCAGCGATCTACGTAAAATAACGCGCCCAGAACATACGCAAACAGTACTCTTCAAACGCTGTTTTCTCCGGTTATAATGATATTTTCGGAAAATCCTTTTGGATTTGGTTGTGTGTTGGGATGCTGTACCTACCCCTTTCGGCTTCGGTAGACGTCTTTTTACACCCTGTATAATTACAAAATTGTATATTGACTTCTCAAAAGCATATAATTTCAGATACTCACCAAGTGATACGGACGGACCAAACTCCAAAGGCGGGAAACCTATTCGACCTGCCTACGAGCCCAATCAGGTTAGTGGAAATATATTTGCAAGGGTAGCTTACATCCCCAAGCCTTTATTAATTCAAATTATTAAAAATATTCCATTTGTTTACTATTAAAAAAAAACTTATTCATTTGGAGCAGAAAAAAAAGTTGAACCAAATGACGTTACTCTGTTAATTCTTCTTCAAATAAAAGTTTTATCCTAGCAAGCCGTATTTTATCTTAACAATGTCCCAGGTACAACAACGCCAGTCTCGAGTGTATGTATTGCGTCGTAACAAGTTCAAATGTATTACGACTATGAAAATTGTATGGAGTCAAACATTCATACGGAATGATTTAGACGGGAAAATACTCTCATTCTGCAAGAAGGAAGAGAAGGAACCATGAAATACACCTCCAAACCTATTTCATCTCAAACAATGGCCCAGGTACAGCGTCCGAGTTTATGCATAGGTTGCCTCTTGACGCTGTATAAATCTTCCAGTAAATGCCTGCAGTTTTTTTGAATACACCTTATTCTTCATGGCCAGAATTTCAGTAAGTTTTTGACCGGATTCTCCAATAAAAAAATGAAGTTTAAAGAAAACTACAACAAATAATGTTCTGCAGAACTACAATAAGTTTTAATCAAGAAATAGATTGCCTGAGTCAGATACCGAAATTGAAAAAGCATTCAAAAGTTGACTGAAGCGTTAGTTCAATTTCTTAACGCCAGTTCAAGCAACAATCTTCGCTAGCCTGACCTTCCTAATGATCAGAAGTATTTGCTGATCAACCTTAAGATAGAATTACATCGAAAATGTTCTTTTGCCGATGGGCTTACAACCACTTGGTCACTTGTGGTAGTTTTAGTGGAGTGCTAAATTCTGCAAAATGTCGGCTTTTGCCTGACATGTTTGAACGGGCCTCGACTACCCATTCAAACTTCAAATTTTAAGTGACTTGATCTGAGAGCATGTCTTTTGTCTTCCATACTTTGATACATTCGTGATCCAGTTTCTGTTTTTCCTTATTGCATTATCAAGTGCCACAAATTACTAGCACTATAAAACGGAATATATCAGCATTTATGATTTCTGGGAAGATATCTCTGGGCAAAGACAAATTCAACACTAATTCATTCCATGCTGAACGCAGTTAGCTGAATGCGACGCTGGAGGTATATTTAATTATTTATGATCTATAGAAGAACCCCACGATCCTGGGAGAACGTGACATCGCGGAGAAATTGCAGGACATTTTATGGACGAAAAGCTAGGCCCGAAACCGTGTTTGTTACCCTGGTTCTTCACGGTATTGGTCGCGAAACAGGAGTAGAATCACTAAGTTTTGAAACTTTTTTTGGTGATTCCAGCGGTCCTACTGAATAAAAGCTTTTTGGCAACCAAGTACTGGGACTGTCCATATCCGGTAATCCGGTAAAAGACCTAGAAGGAGACCAAACACTACAGGATATGAAAGCATGCAACGTTTCCCAAGATGACATGGATAGGGCGAAGCGGAGGAAGGGTACTAGGAACTTATTAAGAAGGCTGACCCCACCACCATGTGGGATGAATTGAAGAGAGAGAAAGGGAAGAACCCCCTATACACCATACACACCATTTAGATCCAGGGTTAACCGTCGTTATACCTACTGTGAGAAGAAAAAATATCGAATACTGGATCAGATGATTAAATCTCCTGCTGGCGCTTGCTCGATCATATACCAACATACCTCATTATACGTCTACCAAACCACATTTCTTTTTCGAAATAACCCGCTGCATCATGCTGTCAAAGGTCTTCTATTTCCCCAAAACACAGCGGATACTACAAAAAATGGTTAAAATGTCAGTGTTGCCGACTTTCAAGACATTTGTGTCCCTGTAAATGTTTACGTCTAGCTCGCACCACCGTCTCCACCTGAGGGATGAGATTATGTTTCCAGCTTCAAGGATCATACTACTTACGCCTAATTTTGACTTAAAGAACAGAACAACTAAACTGGCGAAGTCAAAACGGGCCCCATAGAAACCTGTCAAGGACCAAGGACTTGCGTTTAGATACAGTTTGAGCTATAGAAAGCCTTAGACCAAAAGACCAACAATCAATGAAGAAAGGGGGTTAAATTGGCAGACTTCAAAAATATTGTATGACCAATAATGACCATCTCCTAAAGTTTTGGACTTCAATTCAATTTGGATAGTTTTTCTGGAATTTTAGAAACTGAAAGACTAAATTGGCTGTACATTATTTACGTCTATTCTATCCTAACGGACTTAAAAGATACGCAGAGGAATCGAGCGTCAAGAAGTAAGCGTAGTTTTCTTCAAGAATATAAAACTAGACTTCCATTCCATATTCATTCCGCATCGCCAAAGACGCACTATGCTGATAATTTCGCTGCAATGTACAACTACTAAGACTTGCACTAAAATCGTAGATAAGGCAGATAGTCAGAGCTTCGTTGTTTTCATCATGAAATCGTATAATTTGATGACATTTAGAATATGTATCCAGCAGGATTTCGGCGTAAAAATTAAATCAGGTCAACCGTTGGTCAATACTTTTATTTCAGTTTTTTCAAATTTTACACAAATCTAGCATGTTT
Organism: Epirrhoe alternata; assembly: GCA_963565295.1. NCBI lineage: Eukaryota > Metazoa > Arthropoda > Insecta > Lepidoptera > Geometridae > Epirrhoe > Epirrhoe alternata. The sequence continues at coordinate 3,051,380 of OY751401.1, forward strand.
TCTTTAGTTTCAATATGTGAAAAGATTTTACGATATTCCGATAGGGTTATTCTAATATTGACGATTTGAAGACTTCGCATCTTCAAACCGTGTATGCAAATATCGTTTCAATTTACAGGCACAGAAATACACAGGTCCCGGTTTCCGCGCGAACGAAACGCAGTACGCAGCGACCGCGCGGAACGAACCGAAGATTCCGGTGTGGCAGAACGAAAAGATAACTTATCCTGCCAAGAAGGATGATCGCGCTGATCCAGAGAAAAAGCCATCTCTACGCTCAAGATCCCGGTCTCCAGTGAAAGACCGCTTTAGAAGACATTCACCTTCACCCAGATCACCTCGCCGTTCCTGGGCTTTAGAGAAGCGACGAAGCCCCGACGTTATCCGCGAACCACCGCCACCACCCCTCTGGCCCGGACAAGAAACCGACGACAAATCCATACACCCAGTCTGGGAGAGCAACGACTCTGACGAAGAGAGAGACAGATTCGAGAAGAGAAGAAGCCAACCCAGATACTCCCCAAGATTCAGCCCCAGGAGAGACGACCGCCGCGAATACAGAGACGACGCGAAGTTCAATCGCGACTACAGAGAAGATCACCCGGAGTACAGAAGGGACTCCCCACATCGGGATGAAAAGAAACTGTTCAACGAAGTGGACAAAGACTTCAACGACATCTACCAACGTGCGGTGGAGTTTAGGCGGAAAACCGAAGAACTGCGTAAATCCAACGATCGCAGAAACAGATCTTACGACGAGGAAGAGGAAGATTCAACATGGAGAGAACCGGAGCGCACCGAGCGCACTGACAAAACAAAACCAGTTTGGATCCCGATTAAAATCCAGACGAAGGACATCGAGAGAACAAAATGCCGTTTGGAGCCGGCCGTCAAACAGAAACGCGACAAAGCTGTGGAAGAAATAGCCAATCAGATCCTCGAACCTCACAACTTTACAGGCGAACAAAAGAGTAGAGTGATGGATGAGCTGAAGCTTTCGATCTACAATATTATGCTGGAGATGTTCAAAGATAAAGACGTGTCGTACATAGAGCTCGTGATCAAGTTCCGAGCTAGATACAACGCGAAGGATGAAGAGAAGATACTGACGGATGTCTTGTCCAGTATGCCGACTAATTATAGGAATCAGTTGAAGAGAAAAGGAGAAAGTAAGTATTTTATATCATTCTTATTATTCGAATCTTCCAAGCCGTTTGCACATTTTTTAGATGACGACAGGTATTTTCAGAAGACATTATAATATGAAAACAAAGAAAACTAGTTGTTGTCTTATATAAATCTCGAAGTTTAACTGCCAAAAATCAAGTCCTCCATTTACGACAGCTGTTAATAAAACGTCTCTTCATTGTCATTCAATAGTGTGTTGTTTTCAGGTACCACAGACGACGCGTCAAAGGTAGCGAGACGCTCACCTGCCTACGGAAGAGAAGGTTAGTTTCTATATCAATCGTAATGCATGAGAGCCTACAGATCTTTAGGTAATCATTACTGTAATTTTTTCAGTGTCCACACGACCGAAATTAGCCGATGCTGTCAGTAAGTATCTAAAACATAAAATCAAGCAAGTCTTTTTTATTGAGCGTTTTTTTATTGTTTTGAAAACAGTTCCAGATTGGAATATAGCGATGCCGCCGCCCAAAGTTCTTGGCAGCCCAGTCCCGCCCATGATAAACACAGCTCCCGTTATGGTCCAACCACCGATCTACATACCTACATATCCAGTCCCGCAAATGTATCAACAGTCCTTGTCGAATATACAGAGCTTACAGGCGAGCCTTCAGACGCAAATGCAGCCAAACTTACAGGAACAGATTCGGTCACAAATGCAGATGCAGCAGAATATGGTTCAATCAAATGTGCAATCAATGCCATCACAGCCCGAACCACCGAAGGTTGACCAAGATGAAGGTTGCTACAACTTGTATCTTTGTCAGGACGACTTTGACCCGTTCTCGGAGAACCAAGCGAATCAATTGAAAAAGTTCCTCGTCTCCCAAATGTTCAAGGCCTCCGAAACCGGCGACGGTTGGGCTCCAGATTTTTCACTCAAAGGTCTCAACAGCATGTATCGTTACGAACTTTCTACCAAAGACGAAGCCTCCAAAAACTGGATCCTCAATCTAGATTTCAGTGAATTCGAATTCTTTAACGTGCTAGTTTATACTAAAGAGGAGTTGTGGTACGAACGCGCCGCTATCTGGCTGCCGGGACATTCCAGGTACAGGAACATAGAGCCTCTAGACAAACTACGTCTGCAAAACAAGTTCGTCGATGGCATCAAAATAGGTAGGTGGAAGTTTGTGAAAAAGGTTGTAACCATCAAAGGGACGCGTCTATACGTCGATATGCCGCCGTCTGCCGCGCGCGCTCTTGAGAAGCTGAAAATGATGCTCAGCTACGAACTCGGTAAAGTAAACGTGTATTTGAAAGCTGTTGCAGTCGACAAAGATGTTTTCGACGCCGGCTTGAAAGCACACTCCATCACAGACCCGTCGCAGATTGCTTCGATGATGATGGGCAACATAATGCCCACGCTGCCTTCGCATCAAATCGGCGTCGTCAAGGTAACTCTCAAAGGGGCCAAGTCCATCACTATGCAGCAGGCCGGTAAAATAAAGGAGATGATAGTCTACAATCTTTTCAAGTATCACCAACAGAACGGCAGATCTAGAACAGACTTTTTGAAGTTTGGTTTCTGCCCACCCAACTGTCTCGGTATTGAGCCGGAAAATAGCGATTCTAGACGGTGGCTCTTAAGTCGGAATTTCGGCAAGTTACACAGACAGAGCATTGTAGTTTTAGAGGGAGAGGATGCTAATACCAAGTACTTCAGAATGAGAGCTACAGTGCCGCTGTTGAGGTATCCATACGCGTCGCAAAACACGCAAGTGACGATGGAACGCCTAAAGAACAGCAATCAGGGGATAAAAGGTTTGAATTTCTCGCTTTGGAAGCCTCTAAGCCTTTCGCAGAACCGCGGGAAAGGTGAGTTCGAAGTCGACGTAGACTTGGAATCTTGTGAGGCTCTGATGAAAATGTATTATAAATTAGATTATGTGGATGAATCAGGTCTTACGACAATTGTTCTATTAAGGTCCGACTATTCGATGTCGAAACTAGAAGAGAAGATCAGGAAGTATAAAGCAGAGCAAGTTGATAGCTACGACGTTGCTAATATGGAATTGGATTCCGACTCGGAATAAATAATTGTGTATGTGTTACCTACTTCATTATGTTCTGAAGCATTCGCTTTGTTGTCTATGTAGACTTCTAAATAACAGTATGTAAGTTTTTTGTTTTGTAAGCAGAATTAGTTAATAATTATGTTGGTTACGTGAACTTAATTCTAAGATTTGATTATATGTCTCGCATTCAACTGAATTCCGATTGATATTACTTAATTATTAACGCTAAAGTTCACTGGTTCTGTGATGTTGCAGATTTCTTTTTTGTTTGTGATGATAATTTTTGATAGAAATAAATTTGATCTAACATCGTTTATTAGTTTTATTTAAGTTTATACATTTCAGATTGTATTACAATAGGTATCAAATCCTTTAAGGTGAGTCTTCGATGTCTTTGCTTACTTATACGTTTCTTATTTGATGACTTTTTACACTATGTGGCTTTAAATTGCTTTGTGTCGGTTTTATTGGGATATTTTGATCATTTTTTTACGAGTTTCAGCCTTGAAAAGCATCATTCCTTACTGATCGTATGTGGAGATTCTGGTCAATAAATCCTGGTTGCTGGTTGAACCATTGCAATATCAACTTGTCAAGATCATCAAGCCAATGGATGTACTCTATAAGGTTAGTGGATAATACTAGAACTTTTCAGTAAATGCAACGAGGTTTCCTGTTTCAAAGAAATACAGTAAGTTTTTAGATTTACCAACTGTTTATAGATCAGTAATGTTTTTAATAACATGTGGTCTGTCCTAGTCTGAAAATTTGGTTTTTCGAGTGAAAGAGCCAAATACTTTAATCTCGTACTAATCCTTTATAAATTCTTCGATGTCTATAATGAGATATTGCGAAGATTACTTATGGCTAATTTATTTTAGCTTTTATACTAAACTATTCAATTGCCTGTCTTTTTTACTCCATCGGTGTACTTGATCAATCCTAGATTTTCTTTATCCTTAATAAATCAAAATACTTCGAAAAGGTGTTTCTCTGCTGAAGAATGCATGCTGATCGTTCTGATAGAGTCTGCATGAAGACCATCTAAAGTTGATCTTTGGTCTTTCAGCATATCTCCTGAAGCACTCTTAGCATCTGTATAGATTGGTTTCTCCGAAGTATCTTTTATCGAAGGTATGTTTGATATTTCAGTGTTTAGTTTGTATGTTGGAGCTAATTCAGGATCAATGTTGGTGAAATATTATCTTCGATCTGAAGCACTTAAATGTTTATAACGTGTCAATGTTATATTTTGATTGATTGTGCTTAAATCATTGAGTACATTTTATAGCGTCGTACTTTATCTCGCTTTAGGTCCTGCCCCTTCGATGTCCATTCATCGTGCGTGAGTTTTAATGTTTTGTGTGTTTTATGCAACGTTGTATAGCGCAGTGAGTGTGAAGCTTGTAATTTCTCTGCCTTAGAGCAAAAAAAGTCATCATGATCGAGCAGTAACTCAGTACATGTTGTCGTGTCTTGAGTTCTCTCTGCCTTGTAAAGTGCTATCCATTTCTTTTTTAATTCCATTTTGTTTTTCGGTCTCCCGCGACACTGGCTAGCCCTCGTGCGGGGACCTCTAGTAATAGTTTATAACTTGTAATTTCTTTGGGTAAATAAATTTATTTGTATTATTTGTATTTGTAACCCACAAAACAAATAATAATTTTCAAGGAAAATTAAGAGTCATCCAATTATTATGTATGAATGAACTAGTGCCTTACCTGATTGTGATTTCCTTCGTCGTTGCACCTTCGCCATTTATCGAGAACGAGAATGGCTACACTACGGCTACGAGTACCCCCTTCTTTCGCTGAGGAAACTTTTGTCCTATTTTTTTTTTCAAGCAGCATTGGGACATTATTGTCACAGATGAAAAGGTAGATTGTTTTTCTAGCAGCTGTGTATTTTATGTAATTTGAAAGAAATAGTGTTTCTACATATTCACTGTTTGTAAAATACAACGATACTACGAGTGATATACTTTTCTTTCAGGGAAATTCTTCAAATTCTCACGGACTTTATTGTTTTACATCTGGTTATATTGTTATTAAAAAACTCATTTTTTTCTATTACAGATAAGAAATATACATCACACAGCCGTTCTAGTAAGTTGACGTCGAGACATGAATCACGCAAAATCACAGACAGCAAGGCTACTAAAAGATCCAGTGGTCGGAGAAATTCATCGCGTAACAGATCGTCCGAACGAAACGCTAAAGGTATTACAGTGTTGCCAAGTCCTTTCGTTATTGTATGTTTAATATAGGAGAGGAACAAGACTGATGCCTTGAGGTACCCCTATCGGTTAATTTATTGTTATATGATTTTTTTATGCTATTTTCCTATCAAGATATAGAGAGATTTTGCTCAAAGCACATTATCAATTAAAACAAAAAGTATAACCTACGTACAAAATGCTCGTCGTAAATGGTTTCTTCATTGAATTTTCAATGAGTCATCATGTCGAAAGCCAGCTCTTAAACATTTTTTTTTATCGTCTTATTCTTAACTTTATATTTATTTGTTGTTTTAACATTTATTTTATTAATAAACAATATTTATTTTCTTGTAATGTCACTTTCATATCAATAACATTTGAATTATAAATAACATTATTTTGAACCTTCAGAACCGCGTTTACCATCTAACAACGAAGAAAAGACCCAGTCGTCTAATGAAGTTGGTAAGGCTACGAAAGATGTGAAGAAAGTCGCAAAGCCAGAGAGATATAATGAACTGAGTCCGCTGATGACGAAAATGGTGGAAGATGAACTGAAGAATATCATGATAAATGTGAGTACTGGTTGGGGCAACATTTTATCTCATTGAGAGCATTGAATTGAAGACCTCTGTGGCGCAGTGGGTGAAAGCCCGCTTGTGACGCAAAAGGTTGCTGGTTTGATCCCCGCCTCGGGATAATGTTTGTAGATCTGCAAAGGAGAATGGGCATTCCCGCCCAAATCAAAAAACTATCGCCCGCAGAGTAGGCGTATGGTGGAATGGGTAGACCTTCAAAAACACTCCATTTCATTGTATGACAGCTAAAAAATCCATCCTACAGAAATCGAGATATTTGCATTTAAAGGTGGTGACTCTTACCATCATGTTTTTTGACTTACAGCCTTCCCGCAGATAAGCCACTATGGGTAATCGATAGAACTTTAAAAGCATTACATTTCATTGTATGACAGCTAAAAAATCCATCCTGCAGAAATCGAGATATTTGCATTTAAAGGTGGTGACTTTTACCATCATGTTTTTTGACTTACAGCCTTCCCGCAGACAAGCCACTATGGGCATTCGATAGAACTTTAGAAGCACTACATTTCATTGTATGACAGCTAAAAAATCCATCCTGCAGAAATCGAGATATTTGCATTTAAAGGTGGTGACTTTTACCATCATGTTTTTTGACTTACAGCCTTCCCGCAGACAAGCCACTATGGGCATTCGATAGAACTTTAGAAGCACTACATTTCATTGTATGACAGCAAAAAAATCCATCCTGCAGAAATCGAGATATTTGCATTTAAAGGTGGTGACTTTTACCATCATGTTTTTTGACTTACAGCCTTCCCGCAGACAAGCCACTATGGGCATTCGATAGAACTTTAGAAGCACTACATTTCATTGTTCATACAATGAAAATACGCTGTCATCAGCGAAAAAATCCATCCTGCAGAAATCGAGATATTTGCAGTTAAAGGTGGTGACATTTACCATCATCTTTTTTAACTTACAGCCTTCCCGCAGATAAGCCACTATAGGCATTCGATATAACTTTACTACACTACACTACATTTCATTGTATGACAGCTAAAAAATCCATCCTGCAGAAATCGAGATATTTGCAGATAAAAGTGGTGACTTTTACCATCATCTTTTTTAACTTACAGCCTTCCCGCAGATAAGCCATTATAGGCATTCGATAGAACTTTAGAAGCACTACATTTCATTGTACGACAGCGAAAAAATCCATCCTGCAGAAATCGAGATATTTGCAGTTAAAGGTGGTGACTTTAACCATCATGTTTTTTGACTTACAGGCTTCCCGCAGACAAGCCACTATGGGCATTCGATAGAACTTTAGAAGCACTACATTTCATTGTATGACAGCTAAAAAATCTGAATTTGAATATGTTACTTAAGGAGCTATAAAAAGAGGTTTCCCAAGCGGGCAGACACCTGCGATGGTTCCTTCATCATGTCGGTCAGCCTCAAAGTATGGAAAATTACGAGTCAACTTTCGTCATTTTACCAAGGCTGAATGCATGCAAGGCATGTTTTATAAACGGTAAACTTTGGTTTACGGTTTGTTTTATACTTGTTGCATACATATTTTATACTTGTTGCATACTTGTTTGATACATGTTGCATACTTATTTGATACTTGTTGCATACATGTTGCATACATGTTTTATACTTGTTGCATACATGTTTTATACTTGTTGCATACATGTTTGATACTTGTTGCATACATGTTTTATACTTGTTGCATACATGTTTAATACTTGTTGCATACATGTTTGATACTTGTTGCATACATGTTTTATACTTGTTGCATACATGTTTTATACTTGTTGCATACATGTTTGATACTTGTTGCATACATGTTGCATACATGTTTTATACTTGTTGCATACACAAGTATGCAACAAGTATAAAACATGTATGCAACACACATGCCTACATGTTGCCTTCATGTTTTATACTTGTTGCATACATGTTTGATACTTGTTTTATACTTGTTACATACATGTTGCATACATGTTGCATACATGTTTTATACTTGTTGCATACTTGTTGCCTACATGTTGCCTTCATGTTTTATACTTGTTGCATACATGTTTTATACTTGTTGCATACATGTTTTATACTTGTTGCATACATGTTTTATACTTGTTGCATACATGTTTTATACTTGTTGCATACTTGTTTGATACATGTTGCATACATGTTTGATACTTGTTGCATACATGTTTTATACTTGTTGTATACATGTTTTATACTTGTTGCATACATGTTTTATACTTGTTACATACATGTTTGATACTTGTTTTATACTTGTTGCATACATGTTTTATACTTGTTGCATACATGTTTTATACTTGTTGCATACTTGTTGCCTACATGTTGCCTTCATGTTTTATACTTGTTGCATACATGTTTGATACTTGTTTTATACTTGTTACATACATGTTGCATACATGTTTTATACTTGTTGCATACATGTTTGATACTTGTTGCATACATGTTTTATACTTGTTGCATACATGTTTAATACTTGTTGCATACATGTTTGATACTTGTTTTATACTTGTTGCATACATGTTTTATACTTGTTGCATACATGTTTGATACATGTTGCATACATGTTTTATACTTGTTGCATACATGTTTTATACTTGTTGCATACATGTTTTATACTTGTTGCATACATGTTTTATACTTGTTGCATACATGTTTTATACTTGTTGCATACATGTTTTATACATGTTGCATACATGTTTTATACTTGTTGCATACTTGTTTGATACATGTTGCATACATATTTGATACTTTGAGGACATACTGAGACTTTGAGGCTGACCGACATGATGAAGGAACCACCGCAGGTGTCTGCCTGCTTGGCAAACATCTTATTATAGCTCCTCAAGTAACATACACAAAGTTCAGGTTTTATACTACTACGAAAGCATACTTACAATTACTTTTGTTTAAGGGTGACTTTCAGGGGGTTGGAACTGTACTAGGGATCTGACAAACGACGACGTGATTTCTAATACTGTTTCAAGCCAAATATATTAAAATGAGCTTTATACAATTTGACATGATGAAGGAACCACCGCAGGTGTCTGCCCGCTTGGGAAACCTCTTTTAATAGCTTCCTAAGTAACATTATAAAATTCAGCCTTGGTAAAATGACGAATCTTGGGTGCTATTTTGGGCACCTTTGATGCCTCATATCTCCCAAAGCCACCCGGACCCAAACTTCATATTTGGGGATCGTACATAACCATACTGGGACTACACACAGACAAAGTCTCAGCCTTTATAAAATGACGAAGGTCTGCCGGTCGCTGGCTCTCACCCTATAAGTCAAAAAACATGATGGTTAAAGTCACCACCTTTAACTGCAAATATCTCGATTTCTGCAGGATAGATTTTTTAGCTGTGATACAATGAAATGTAGTGCTTCTAAAGTTCTATCGAATGCCCATAGTGGCTTGTCTGCGGGAAGCCTGTAAGTCAAAAAACATGATGGTAAAAGTCACCACCTTTAACTGCAAATATCTCGACTTCTGCAGGATGGATTTTTTAGCTGTTATACAATGAAATGTAGTGCTTCTAAAGTTCTATCGAATGCCCATAGTGGCTTGTCTGCGGGAAGCCTGTAAGTCAAAAAACATGATGGTAAAAGTCACCACCTTTAACTGCAAATATCTCGATTTCTGCAGGATGGATTTTTTAGCTGTCATACAATGAAATGTAGTGCTTCTAAAGTTCTATCGATTGCCCATAGTGGCTTATCTGCGGAAAGGCTGTAAGTCAAAAAACATGATGGTAAAAGTCACCACCTTGAACTGCAAATATCTTGATTTCTGCAGGATGGATTTTTTACCTGTCATACAATGAAATGTAGTGCTTCTAAAGTTCTATCGAATGCCCATAGTGGCTTGTCTGCGGGAAGCCTGTTAGTCAAAAAACATGATGGTAAAAGTCACCACCTTTAACTGCAAATATCTCGATTTCTGTAGGATGGATTTTTTTGCTGTCATACAATCAAATGTAGTGTTTTAGAAGGTCTACCCATTCCACTATACGTTTACTCTGCGGGCGAGCGTTTTTTGACTTGGGCGGCGCTTCATACATGCCTGCCCGTTCTCCTTTAATAAGAATAATCGTCTGAACAAAATTCTTCACATTTATCATCTCAACAAACATGAGCTAAAAAAGCGTCTTAGTTCATGGCTGATGCAGACAGATTATAAAAACACGGAAAAACTTTTGATTTTTAAAGACACGTAAATGTAAACGTAAATCTATATCTATACTTACAGATTAATTATTACTAATAATTATTACTGAATCATAAAGAACACAACTCTTGAGACATAACCGTACTCATAGGTACTATGTACAATCACACTCTTATACAGAACACTCACACATTCTTACACACACACACACACACATACACACACACACACACACACACACACACATACACACACACACACACACACACACACAAAACGTAGGTATTATATTTCTAAGGGACTATAGTATAATAAATTGCACAGTTCTCCAAAATATAATATAGTTAATTATATCCGAATCAACATGCGGGGACCTTTCCATGGGCCCAAAGCATTGTGCTGTGAGGATAGAAACTGACCCTCGAGATACAGTCTTACACTAGTTCGAGGGCCAGGATAAGTCCTCACTGCTCAACTTTGCAGTCAGTGGAGGGGTCCCAGCATGTTTATTGTTTAAATTTAGTTTTAGCTTAAATTGTAGCTTAGTTTAGTATAAAGGTTGTCTGGAAGAAATCGCGATCTAGCGATAAGACCGCCAATTGCAACCAATGGTTCTAGGTAATTACTCTATTATAAGTTACCTTCCTACTTTTTGTTACATTGTGTTGCAATAAAGATTTTTTCATTTCATTTCATTTTTCATTTCATTTCATTTCATTTCATTTTCATAAAATTATACGAGTATATTTAGTCGAAATAAACAAGTATCTCTACCGACTTTTTAAACATCATAATTTTTTTAGGTATGGCAATCACTACCGGCCACCTCAAGCAATGCAGCTGAGAAAATAGTTCTGGAGAAACTCAAGGGCGCGGCAGGAGATGATCTAAGAAACGTTAGTATAATATTATACACCGCTATTTTTAAGGACAGTTGCAGAAGATGCAGAAAATGATAATGGCATGGTCAGTTTTTTTATAAAATATATTGAACTAGCTGTCCGTCGCGGTGTTACCTTCGGTCCCATGGGAAAACTTCACTTTCCCGGGAAAGCCTATGTTCAGCAGGGATAATGTAGGATTCTAATGGTGAAAGAATTTTTCAAATCGGTCCAGTAGTTTCGGAGCCTATTCAAACAAACAAACAAATCTTTCATCTTTATAATATTAGTGTAGACAATGTCCCAGGCACTACAGCGTCCCGTTTAAAAAAGTAAGTTCGTATGAGTCAGTGCCCACTCTGGTGACGGAGTTTTTTTCAACTCTGGTGACGGCCTCCGTCATGGCTTAACGACTTAATTAGCCGGGACCGACAATTTAACGTGACCTCCGAAGCACGGAAACGCTCAGATGAAAATGCCACTGGCGGTCACCCATCCACTTACGGCGCTGTATAAAGTTGTAGGAGGACATGTAAATAAAGTTTACATGCACTTGGGAACTTAGCAATATATTATTTTGATATTTTATGTTTACAATTTTGTTTTCAGACTATCGGCTTGAACGTAACAAACAGACTGATCAATATTCACAATGGAATACTAGTGAAGGTATCTATAATCCTACCTATATTTTGGACTAGCTACTGCGCGCGTGGTACCAACATCTGTTGTTTTCAAGAAGAGAGTTAATAGGCAACTTCTGGGTAGGCTCGCTCGATCTTAGACCTCATTCTTGCCTATGGTAGTTTCGAGGTCAAGGGCCGACCCATTCATCATAAAAAAAAATCTTGAATAGCCTTTAAGTGGGTTAATCAACTTATAAAGTACTCCTTTCGTGTCCATGAAAATTGCAATAAATTCAGTTTTTTATCTAAAACTGCTGTCCGGCTGTTAGCTGTGTGTGCGGTGTTACCTACGTTCCCTCGGGAAAACTTCACTTTCCCGGGTTAAAATATAGCCTATGTTCACGGATAATGCTGGATTCTAATGGTGAAAGAATTTTTCAAATCGGTCCAGTAGTTTCGGAGAATTCAATTCAAACAAACAAACAAATCTTTCCTCTTTATAATTTTAGTATAGACAAATATATTTCACAGATCATAATATACTCCGGCGTGACGCCGTCAGAGCTATACGCGTTCTCGAAGAAATTCAACATTCAAGAGTTGAAGAATGTGCAGTCGCGAACTTACGCCGGGCGGATGCCGTCCTGGGCAGACCTCGATGCACTTGTCACTAGGAAGGACCTTAAATGCGGTTTGTAGTGCCACTTTCATCATCATCATCCGCAGCCGATAATATCCCACTGTAAGGTGTAGGCCTCCCTCTGTTCACGCCATTTATTCCGGTCCTGTACCATTTTAATAAGTTTTTTTTACTCTTTAAACTCATAATGTAAAATAGGTTACTGGTTAAGATTAGGTTTTCATAGTTCTGTAGTGTGAGTATTATTTTATTTGTCGTACTCAATGATGCTTATCTTAAATATTTTTATTTTTATAACTAATTTATTTTCTGTACAACTTATAGCATTCTAGGATAATTGTGCTATGATAATCATTACGGGACTGTATTTTATTTATTTTAATTAGATAAATTCATCATAGTTCAGCTTATAATTCATATTGCAGGTAAGTCCCGCGTGTCAGTAACACCGATTTACAACTTCCTCAAATGTCCGCCCAGTCTCAGAACTATATTCGATGGGAGTCAAGACTACAGCGAGGCAAAGGCTAAAGAGAAAGAAATCGCTAAAACAATGAAGACAGTTGAAGGAAAACTTGTACTTACTGCTGAAAAAGTACTAGCAGAAGACGCTAAGAGAAGCGTCGCTATAAAAGACAGTTCCAAAACAGCTGATGCTAAAAATATAACTGATTCTAAAAGCTCTGAGAAAAATCTTGACACTAAGCACGATAAAACTTCTATCAAAGTTAAGGTTGAAACCAAGAATTCTAAAGATACTGTCACCGATAATAAGAGTCAGAAGGTTGTTCCTGCTGCAAAGAATTCTGAAGTATCTGGTACCAAGAAGGTAGAAAACAAATCACCGCCAATTAAAGCTCAATCAGAAACTAAGCCAGCGGTACTTAAAAATATACCAGCTAAAAATATTGAAAAAGCTGATAATAAACCTACCAACAAACCATCTGAACCGGTAGTTGTAAAAAAAGAAATTAAAACTCCAAATTCAACTAATATCCAAGCTAAGGAACCACCTAAAATGGTTGAAAAGCAAACACAACACGCTGCAACGAAAGAAACGAAAACTGAAACGCAACCCACAAAAGTTGAAGCAACCAAAACTATAGCTAATAAGCAAGCAGTTGCAACAAATGCTTCTAAAGTTACAGAAAATACTCCTAAAGTTGTGAACACTCCTGCTAAAGCAGCCGCTCCCAAAGTAACAACCACTCCTATAGTAGCGACCACTCCTAAAGTAGCGACCACTACTAAAGTAGCAACCACTCCTAAAGTAGCAACCACTCCTAATAAGGATGTTGAAGCGCCAAAATCTATTAAAAAGAACTTAAAAACATCTCAAGTGGATCCAACTCAAGCTCCAATCAAGGAATCAACGAAATCAGCTACAAAAACGGTTACACCAAATTCAGCGAAAAAGGAAACTGTACCGAAACCTAGCGAAGCTAAGAAACCAGATATACAAGCAGCTAAAGTTGAACCAAAACCGACGGCAAAGGTTATTAACAAACCAAATATTACGCCTCAGAAAGAAGTTAAATCAAAACCAGCTGAAACTATAAAAGCTAATACGAAAGTTGTCAAAGTGTCACCCAAATCTGCGAAAGCTAAAAACTACAAAGTTGATACAAAAGCTAAGAGAAATGAAAGTGATTTTGATGAGTTGAGTGATCATGATATACTAGCGATGTTATCTGGTGGAATTGTTTTAGATGAATGCAGCGGTTCTGAAGAAGACCTGATGTGAACTTATCAGTTATCATATCATCACTCTTATCACAATAGAATTAACAAGAAAATGAATTAAGAAATGTTCTTATAAAACAGAAGTTTTCATCTGTAATAAATAATGAATTTTGAGAACTAGTATCACAGATAACTGAACTGTCTGTAACTACAATAGTATCAACATTTTACTACATTTAGGAATACATAATGTAAGAATTTATGGGGGAATGTCTCATAAATAATAGTAATAATTAATCCATGTAGATGTCAATGTGAAATAAATAAAAAACAAGTCACGATTTAGTTATGTTTATTTTTACCACACTACAGATTTTAAATAAGAGTATTTGAGTGAGTATATTAATTAATATCCAGTGATTTCTTTGGCGGTTCAGGCATTTCAACTGCTTCCTCTTCAAACTGAAAAAGAGAAAGTAACATTTAAATCTCTGATGAATAATCTATAATTTTTCTTATCCTTATTTACGAGGAGATAGGAAACAATGCAAAACTACAAATAACTTGACTGGAGAATGATCATCAAAAGAAGTAAGTACTCATTTAGGGAATATTAGTTCAAATTACTAATTTAGTTCTGTGTCGCTCTGAGAAGGTCTGAAGCTCTTCTCTTCTTAGGGGCAGCTGCCTCTGCTTTCTTTCTATCCTCTTCCATTTTGTCCGCTAAATTGTAGGTATCCTTTGGTGCGACCTGTACATGGAAGGGAATAGGATTGTGTTAGGAAAAGGAGTTTGAGGAATGGATTAGGTTACCGAGGTTGAAGATCAACACTGTGATACTATTGAAAAATCTTGCTGTTGGGGAAGAAAAGAAGCTCAAGCAAGCTTTTACTCATTAAAAGTAAGTTCATATAGGTCAGTGACCAAATTTTTAGGCCTCCGTCATGCATGGCTTAACGACTTACATAGCCCTCCGAAGAACGGAAGCGCGCAGATCTCGTTAGAGTAATATTGTTCCGTGGCGCAGATGAAAATGCCACTGGCGGTCACCCATTAACTTACAGACCGTTTAGAACGTTGCTCTACTTCGACGATATAGATCGTCTATTATAGCAAGCACGACCACGAGCGCTTCTTGCTTGTAGGACTATGAATAGCTAGATTTAAATTTTATTTATCATAGCAACACCAAAGACGCTTTGCAATTTGACGTTGACATTTCTTTGACAGTACAACTCATCAGTCTGTGCATCAGTCATCCATCACATCATTTCCTTTCCTTGTTGGCGGCCGGCCGAGCCTAGTGATTTGATTGTTGTCTTTCTAAAATCTAAAAACTCGTTTCAGGTTCTTTTGCGTATTATCACCTACTGTTAAAAAATGAGGCGCAATTTCCGCGAAGGCAACAGGGGCAGCCAAAACTGGCAGTCTTCCCAACGCTTATCGGGAGGACTACCAATGGTTGCTGACCTAGGGCTTCAGGTATGCCATTTTGTATCATGTTTTTTTCGACAATGTTTTAGAGAATCTAATCTGTGACTGCAATAAAACCGACCCGGTTTATCTATGAAGATTACTTAGAAAATCCGCTGTAGAAACACCATTGTCTTCGCCTATAGTGTCGCCTTCGTGAAGTTTGTCTTAGTTTGCCGTTTGTCTGCGCAGAACACAATTTTGTGTGAAAAAGCGTTCACTGCGCAGACAAACGGCTAACTTCACGAATGCCTGGATCCGTTGGGCGAAGTGTAACATCATAAACTTCGAAATGCCACCTCGGTTTCTCTATGTCCAATTTATGGTTACAGCTCAACTTAGAAATTAGTGCAACTTTCTTTTGGGTTAAAGGAATCTATTCCACTTCCAACTCAAAGAAGATGGGAAAACCTAGCCTAATCTAGATCCATGCAAGCTATTTCATTGATAACTGTTTAGCCAGAGTTTCAACTGAAATTATCAGTACTCCTATATTAATATTTAATTTAATTTTTATTTATGTCACTAAAATTATGCCATTCTCTCAGTTTGCACACTGAAATCGGTAAAACATGTTACAAAACTTACCTAAAAAGTAATCAAGTTGTATAGGACAACAAAACCAAATACAACAACAAATAAATAATCTTTATCTTTATCTCTGTCAATAGCTCATTCTGCAATGTCTTCGAATGGGTTGCTAAAAAACAGACTAAAGTCAGAGCTGACGCTAGTCTGCTTGTGATTGAGTTCTCAATACTGTTTTGATAGCCCTATATTTAATTATTAATATTATTATTACGTAAGTACTATTTTTGACAATGTATTAAGATTTATGTTTTGGTTTATTGACTTATTTTATGTTTACACTTATAATTTTTTAAATATGAACTTTAGAATTTAGGATATGACTACGCTGTTGCATTGGGGGCACCCTGTTATGATAGTGTAATGAGAAATAAATAAATAAATATATCAAAACGGTATTGACAACCCACTCACAATTCAATAAAAGATTGTGATGGATATAGTCTGAGGACTATACTATTCATCTTGTACTCACTTACTTACTATTCAGCTGACCAGAAGAATACTTGGTATGAATGTGGATGGACATACAAGTAGACTTAGGCCGAAGAAGAGATGGATGGATTGTGTGAAGATGATATGAGTAAGAAAGGAGTGAGTGCTGAGATGACGGCTGATACAGGGAAATGGAAGAGGAATACATGTTGTGCCGACCCCACATAGAGTGGGACTAGGGCAAGATGATGATTATAGTTTGAGGCTAGTCTAAATACCATGTTTAACATGCCTACATCTATTTTACCATCACATCAACATACTTCTTTGTTTTTGTTAGGATATTGACAAGGAGTTGGAGCTGCTTCAGCGTAAGCGTGAGATCATTGAACAGCAGCAACAAATACTCTCTAATGAGTTCCGTGGGGTAAGTACTGTTAATGGGAACAAAATTCTCAAGAGATAATATAGCATTCAAGAATTCTCAACATTTTGAAGAGATATAAATTAAATTAAATAAATATTTTTTTTTTCTCAACATTTGGTTAAAGATGTCATGCAGCTGAATGTGTGACTAAACCAATGAAGAGTGCCTACTGGAGAGGAAAACCAGGAGTGAACTCTGCCTGACACTACACCCGCAAACAATTTGCTCATAGTTGGAAAACTGATTGCAAATAAAACTTGGAAAAAAAAAAAAAAAACATTTGGTTAAAATTTCAATTGTGTTGACATTTTTTTTAGGAAATAGCTAGGACTCTGCATGTTACCAACATCAAGGTACACTGTTAATTAGGCTTTATAATCAAAATAATCTTGTAAACTACACTACTTTTGTACCAGTTCATGTAATTTGTTAATCACTAAACATTTCATTGAACTTTTTTAGTGTGGTATTCCAGATTTTTGTTTTATTCCAGATTAGCTACTGCCTGCGTGGTACCAAAATGTTGAATAGCCTATATGCTATTCCAGGTATCTACGCCTATTCCAAGTTTCATACAAATCGGTTCACTGGTTCAGCCGTGATTGAAACACAAATGCACAAACTTTCAGCTTTATTAAATGAGTGGGATTAAATCTGAGGTTTTTTCAATTACATCATGAAACTTCATGAATACTTTATAGAATTTTTTAATTTGCTGTTTATTTTCAGTAAATTATCAAGATTAAAGATTTTCTGATTTCTATAAATAAAAACCCTAAATATGATTTTACAATGATACAAGTAGAACTAAAGGATTTCCAAGTGGTGCTGCTCTTAAATTACATTGATGTTCTTAGATTATGTAGGTACACATTAGCAGTTACTGGAACCAATAAGTTGACACACAAATGTCTGTCAAAATAAATTGGTTACGCAACCTGCCCTGCATGTGTAATGAATCTAAAGAAACAGCAACATAAGTTTCTCACCACTCAGTTCCAAACAGTTCCATCTTGTTATTAGTAAAATCAATTAAGGAAAAAGTAGAATTAACGCTTATAATAAGGACCACAAGATATGTTTCAATGCCTGTCTTGTATATATAGTCGACTTAGCCAATTCGTCTGTGCTTGTATAGAATTATTCTGTTAAACTTAATAATATTTATTGATTTTCAGAGAAATGATTACGCAGATTCGTACAGACAAAGTTCGCGTTTCGACGAAATCGCTTCGTCGTATAACGACAGGCCGTATAACCCGCCTTCTCGCAAGCGGCCGATCTCCGTTTGGGAAGATAATGTTCCCAATAAACGTTTCTCGCGCTCTCAGAACTACACGCGTCCCACACCTCCCCCTCTCATGGGCTCCAGTTCGGTCTACCAGCATCGGCCGGTCCGTCCGTCCGGCCCTTTCAGGTCAAAACCGTTGAGAAAGAGTCCCCCAAAAACGGTCAAAGCTCCGCCGCCGAGCAGGCCTAAGCCCACCGAGCGTAAGAAGGTTCCAGAATCCGTTGCGAACCCGCAAGCCTTGCCGCCGGACGAGCTGAACCGTCTGTGCCCAGACCGCGAACCCACCAAGCAAGTTAGAGGCCGCTTAGAGCTCGCTCTAGGCTCCATCATCAAACAGATACGGCAAGATGATCCGGACTCGATCCAAGCCCCAGCCGTGATCCGTGATGTTAAATCGGTCGTCCGCGAGCGTATTCGCGAGATCATGATGGGCCGAGTCGTCGGCACTTCGGACAGCATCATAGCCCGCTACCGAGAGGTCTATGACAAGCAAACTGACGCTGAGCTCGTCGCTAACTCTGTGCAAGCTCAGAGCGGAAACGTTGCTCCATTTAAAATAGGTAATGCTATTCTACTACGAACAATGTTGTGTAACTAAGGTTCTTGTGGAAGTTCCACTTTTTTTTTGTTCCGTTTGTATCTGCGATCAGTCCTATGACTGTAAGCAGGTGTGGTGTATGTGGTAGTCATTAAGAGAAAGAGCTCCAGTGAGTTATTGGAATTTCCAGTTGGTCAGCTTGATTGAGACTCTTTTGGCCTGTTTCGTCTCTCTTCTCCCATAATTACCTACTAGATTATGTGTCAGAGAGATGATAATGGCTTGAGTCTTTCAAACCAACCGAAGGCTAAATGCCCAATGGAATGACTAAGATTTTGACTTGCAAGAACTGTAGTTACATTTGTTCTTCTGATTATAATGTGAGTAAATCACATTATATTCGTTTAGTTTGGAGTTTGCAACATTATTGCAAGTATGTATGGGATTTGATTGCTTGCAAGATATTTGGAAAAGCATTTTCCAAATTTTTGCTGCACAAATTCTGTTTTCTTGCAAAGTGTAGCAACTTAGTACCTGGAAATTGACAAAGCTGTAAATGACCAGGAGTAAAAAACTATTTACTTGTACCAAATCAAAATGACTAAACTGTGGTTTGATTTATGATGCAATTTCTATGAGACATCATCATGGGATTTTCTTCTGTCCTCCAGTGTATCTATATAGGATTTTTCTCTTACCTTTATGGCATATTGATGTTCCATTGAACATTTCCTAATTTCCAAGAAACCTATGTATAAATCTTTTGGCGCTATCGACTTTTAAAATGTGACAGATTTTATGTTTGACTATTATGTTTTTTATTTTTGTTTTGTTGTTATCAATGTTGTCAACATGTATTTTTCAGAAGATCCTGAAAAATATTTCAAGGTTAACATGCAGAGACTGATGCATTTGAAGCTAAAGAAGCTTTTGGATCAGGTAACTTCAATTTCTATAATACTTTTGTAAAACAAATCTTTTTTTTATGTCTAGCTTGCACCAACTTTTCTTTGTGCTTAATATTTTCTTACACTGAAAACTTTTTATTCTGTTTCTAACAACTCTCTTGTGTAGGTATTATGTTTTTATGTGCTCTTAGTTTTCCAAAAATAACTAAAATAGGACTGTTCACTTCACTTTTTACACTCACACGATTTAAACTCATTGTTGTTATAATAGAGGGACGAAATCGCGTAAAGGTTTTGGATAATATTCGAACTATTACCTCGACGTTTCGATCGGGTTGCTCCGATCGTGGTCACGAGGGAACTGAGTTTGCGATCTTGTCCCGTTATTAAAAATACTGTTGTTCTAGGTATTAATTATATAATAATTAGTAGTTTTTTAATTAGTATTTGATTCTTCTGTTTTTCCCCTCAGTGGTTCATTCTATGTAGTCAGAAGTGGTCTCATAAAAACTAAGTACCTCATCCTCACTAGCTATTTTCTTCTTAGTCCAACATAAAAAATTAAACAAGAATGGGTTTCTTCATAGTTTTGAAATTACTAACGTTTTAGCTCGAAGAAGCGGCTCGCGCGGAGTACAAAACAGATGAAAAGAAAAACGAGTCGGACACTGTCACAGAGACAAAAGTCCCAAATGAAGATGATGAGGCTGATAAAACCCAGCTAGATGAGAGTATAATGAACACCGAAAAGTTCCAGAGCTTAGAGAAATGGATGTCGACCAAGATGACGGTTATGATCAAGAAGTACCTACCGGTATGTGTTTTATATTAGATCTAAATATGGTAGAGATTTTCATAGATTAATAAACGTGGAACATTAAAGGTATAAGGTTTTACATGACAGCAGAGGAAACGTTGCATTGTGACGTCCCCTATTGGTATCGCGATTATACGGTACTAGCTGACCCGCGCAACTTCGTCTGCGCATTATTAGGAACAAAGTAGAGGAGTTTTGAGTGAATCGAGAGTAGGTATATACAAAATATAAAACTCCGTCGCTTGATATAATAATAATATTTTTTTTATATTTATGTTGCTCTCAAGAATCCCAAGATAGAGGTAGAAAAAAACTTACCCAGATGTTGCAATGCTAAGAACAAAACGAATACGGTAATTGGTATAGAATCCCTGAAGCGAGCGGCAATTTTTTTGAAGAAATGGACTCGAAACATATTTTTCACCTTACTAGCTCAAAAAGGGCGGTTTTGCCGCGTAAAAACAGTGAGCAAAACTCTACTTTGCTCACACTATGAGGAAAAGTGATTTGAATTTAGAATGCTGCAAGCAACCAATGAGAATCGAATATTACAGGCCGCAGCGTGCGCCCGGCCAGGCGGCGGCGGCGGACTAGGTACCCTGGTAGCAGGACTGCAGCCTGCTACTTGAGGGGCAAGAAAAATAGCGGGAATTGGTTTTCCTTACATCTTGTATTTTAGAAATGAAAAGTCTTATGTATTAAAATTTTCGATTCCGACGGGATTCGAACCCGCGATGATTAGACGATCCTCCTAAAGCCGGAGTGCCTTCGACCGCTCGGCCACAGAACCACATGCGTCGATTAAGCAATTCTTGATAAGCTCATATTTATCGGTTAATCCCGTCGGAATCGAAAATTTTGATAAGACTTTTCATTTCTAAATGAAATACCAAGGGTGGATTAGCACTATTAAATTACAAAAAAGCTTGTATTTTTTCGCTAGTAAGGTGAAAAGTTGTATGTATCACACGAGAGCAAAATATTTTGTTGCTTATGCTTTTGAATCTCTCACTACACTCAGGATTCTAACATAGAATCACTCGCTACGCTCGTGATTCAAATATAGAATCCTTCGTTTGTTCGAGATTCAAACTCAGCACTCGCAACAAAAACGAATTTTGCTCTCTTGTGGAACAATGTACTATTTTTTTTGAATACTTAGCAAGTACTGTATGGTGTTGAATTTCGAAATAAAACGATTAACTAATATTACCTACCCGCGACTTCGTCAGCAATATAAAAATATCGAAAACTCTAAGCAAAAATCTCCATTAACTTTTCAAAACTCAAAATCAAAGAAAATTATACTCCTTCGTATTTCGATCTCCGCTAGAAACGCCACCTAGGAGAAAAAGTGTAAAGTAGTTTTGACCTCTAGACCGATAGATGGCGTTCTAACTATGGCCAAGGAAAAAATATTTTAATATCAAAAAATCATAACTTCAGAGTTCGGATATATTGATGGGTGGGAATACACATGTTACATGTTTATCATTAATTTTAAAATAATTTATTATGCAAAATACAAAAACAAAGTAAAAAAATCTAGAGTGCAAAAAGTGGCTGGCGGCGGTCACCCATCCTTTTTATGACCGCGCCCAGGGTTGCTTAACTTTTTTCCCCATACAAACTTCCAACCCTTATTTTCCCGCCCCCTTATGGTAATTGACAAAAAAAGTAGCCTATGTCCATCCCTGGGGTATACTCTTTATCCATGCCAAATTTCAGCTTAATCGGTTCAGCGGTTTGGGCGTGAAAAGGTAACAAACAGACAGACAGACAGACAGAGTTACTTTCACATTTATAATATTAGTATGGATAGGTTATAAATAAATAAAATAAAATCATTTTATTTCAGGCAACACTATAGGTCGATACCTGAGAAATAACCATCACGTGCTCTTGAATTGACCAATGACACAGCTTGAGCGGAAAATTTTAACATAGAAAATAATGTCCGCTCTAGCTTTGTGATTGGACAATTCAATGTGGTCACGTGATGTTAGTGTTCCACGTATCAACAAGAACCTAATTCCTTATTTCAGTACTTCATAAAACTGATGGACATTGATACGAAGTACTCGCGGCTAAAGAATATGATAACTTCGGATACTGTCAAGATGCTGGTCGAGAAGGACGGCCAACAGATTACTGATATGATTGAAGCAGGTGCTAATGAATCACATCAAAATAGGACTCCGAAGACTCCGAACAAACCTCTGCCGTATTATGCGAAGGTGAGTTGATATCTACAGGAATCAAAAAGGATATTTGAGTACTGTAATACTGTTCAACGCTGATAAAATCTCGCCTCTTTCGCCTACATTCTTCATTCTGTTCAAATATTTCCTTGAAGATAATCTTAAAATAGTCTTGATGCTGATTAAAGGATGGCGGTTGCGGCCATAAACAAAGGCATATTCTTTCATCCATGATAAAATATAGCTAGTCAGCATACATCAATGTAATAGGCCTCCTCTTTTTCCTGTCCTGTACCAGTCAAACCCAATATCACCCTTCCTATTCAATAATAGATCATCATCAAACTTAACTTGTAGTCTACCTGGTCTTCTATAGCCACCATTCTGTCACATTAAACGTGTTAATTGATACAAACTTTAATTCCAGCTGTTGGGAAAGCCAGGACTGCCGCGTCGCAACCAAATGGAGTCGTTCTTTGAGCAGTACGCGCCCAAGTCTATCAAGAAACACCGCACCGTGCATAACCTACTTTTCGTAGGATTCAACGAAAAGGAGTTCTTCGAGCAATTCCTGGCTGCAGATGGCACTGTTATTGGTAAGTTGTTGATATATTGATATTGATGATAGCGTGGCTTTTATATCACTGCGGCCATGAAGGCCTATTGTGATCGCCACTTTCAAGTCGCCCCTTGTGGCGGGGCGTTCATAGTTCACTTCCAAGCCCTACTGCTGACATAAACTGTAGGACCTTTTTGGGAGTGAATTCTCGTAGCTCCTCTGGGCTTAAAGTGTATTTGCCCAGAATGGCGCTGCGTTTGTGCATTAGTGGCCCACACTCCCCTAGCAAATGTTGGTAAGTTGTTAGACTATGATAGTAATTTTATCTTGTCACTCTATGACTATGTAAATGAAAAGAGATGCCAACACATATTTATCTGAGCATATAGGAAGCCTGAAGTCCATTATAAATGACAAGTTTAACTTTCAATCTTGTTTCAGGAAAACATACACTTAGCATCAGAGTCAGCGATCGAGCCAGGACTGAATCATCTCAACCGAAGCAAGAGTTGAACTCTTCAATCTCTTCTGTGGACAAACTCATTGGAGCTGAGCTCGACGATCAAATTACTGATCTTCTCTCATCTATCCGTAAGGCAGAGGAAGAAGAAACTGACGTCAAAGTTAAAGGGGTAGAGGAAGATGGAACTAACGTCAAAACTGAAGTGGGTGAATTGGAATCCAAAGGGGATGATGACAAAATTAATGTAAATGAAGAGAAAACTGATGAAAATAATGTTAAAATTGATGGGAATGATATCAAAACTGAAGAAAACAATATAGATAATCAAGAAAATGATGATGCTACAAATATTGATAATGATGGAGAAAACGCAGCGAACGCTGATGCGAACATGGAAGAAAATGCTGATAATTTGGATGAAAATACTGACGCTCTCACAGAGACTGAAAATGGTTCTGGAGACATTAAGCAAGATAACGGCACAGAGGAAACGGAGAAGGCTGACCAGATAAAACCCTTACCGGATAATAAGCCAACTGGACGGTCGACGCCTATACGGGCGTCTAGTAGAATTGCTGGGACTCCGAGCCGGATTCAAACTAGGCGTGCAAGCAGACTTGCACAAAACGACGCTTAGAAATAAGCTAGGTTACTTTGGTTTTTTAATTCCTTCTTTGATTACTTAGTTATGTATGTGATAAAGACATTCTAGGGTGGTAGAACTCTGAATTTGTTCTATTGAAATATGTTAAGCATTTCATAGGATAAAACCGATTTTCTTACAATCTGAAAAAGGCATTCAACTTGCTAATGCCCGGTTTCTATATTCAACGGACATTCGTAGGTAAGAGCTACGACTCGTTTTCACATACAAAGTTTGACAGCTAACTTACCGCCGGTTTCTAGCTGTCAAACTTTTGTATGTGGTAACGAGTCGTAGCTCTTACCCACGACTGTCCGTTGATTATAGAAACCGGGGGTTAGTCAACGCTTAGGCGTGTTCGTTTCATCTAAAGTTTGACAGCTAGAAACCGGCGGTAAGTTAGCTGTCAAAATTTGTATTTGAAAACGAGTCGTAGCTCTTACCTACTAATGTCCGTTGAATATAGAAACCGGGCATAAGTGAACATACCAACAGTCATGAGAAATACATGTTTTAAAAATACTTTCGTTAAAGTATTTTTCTTCATCTTTAAAACATTTACGAACCGTTGTTCGTAAATGTTTTAAAGATGAAAATGAGTGTGATTATGATGAAGAGGTTATAAAAAGAGAAGAGTGTGAGCGTTTGTAACATTTAAATTACTTAAAATAATTTGAAATATTTAGGTTAATTCAGTTTTTGACTTTCATAAAATTTCACAATAATGAATTTACAAATTTATTTTTTTGCTTTATTAAAATTCTTTACATAAAGAATTCTGAATTATTATTTATTGTACTTATTGTATGATAATAAAGTACATGGACTTTTTAAGATTATGCTTATAAATAAATGAACTTGAAATGAATCTAATCTGGTTTGAATTTGAATGTATGTGGGAGTGCCTAGTAATAATAATACTACATCTAGCCTCTGACTACCCTCTTAGACAAAAAAAAATATTTTTTACCTTAAATTAATAAAAATAGAAAAAGGCACCACAAAAAACCAGCGCTGCAGCACACGTTGAGTGATGGCCAATTTTGTGTCTAAATAGTTTAAGTAGACCGTACTTAGTTTTTAAACTGAATGTAAGCTTTTTGTGACACAAAATAAACTTTTTTCTATTCTATATTCTTTTTTCTAAATTTATAAAACCGGAAAAATGCAAATAGGTCTTGCACACAATTTTATATTTAACAGGTATAATTCCGTTGGCACCATTTTAAATAAATAAATAAATAAATAATGCTGGACAATTTCACACAGCATCATCTAGCCCCAAACTAAGCATAGCTTGTACTATGGGAACCAGATAACTGATACACTACTTATATACTTTTGGGTACAGTACTCTAAAAAGGGTAGACAAAAAATACGTACCATAAGCTGATTGATATAATACTCGTAGGTGATCGTGTCTGTGACTGGATCCAATGCAGTCTGCATCATCTCGTCGAACTCTTCCTGAAACGGCGGTAGTTCAGTGGTTGTGCGACTTGTTTGGCCACCTAGTGTTTAATAACTTTGTTTTTTTTTTCTGATACTATTTATGACTTGGCCTTTCACCGGTTCCCGTCTTGACATCAACTTCTGGGACACCTGTATTTTAGCTCAAATTTCAATATTTTAGAACTTTTAAGGTTTGAATTGAATATTACTACGGGTGCGGATCTGCGTACAGATAGTTCCATAGGCGGATCCAGGGGGGGGGGGGCACGTGCCCCCCCCCAGACGATATTTTTGTGTACCTAATAACTACGAAAAATTAATAAGTGATTTTTTTTCAGTTTTTGTTTCTTGTGCCTAGACTAATGACTAGACGTACAGTCAAAACGTGAGGACCTACATTTCTGTAGAATTAGGTTGATCCCCTCTGACCTGTGTAAATGGTTCCCCTTCTTCCAACATGAGTTGCGAGAACCTCTCCTTGGTGAGGAAACCTCGACCTTCTTTGTCGAAGTATCGAAACGCGGCGAGCAGCATCTCTGCACTCGCGGGATAGAATCTACAATGGGTTAAAACAATCTTCATTATCATCATCATCATGTTACGTGCCTTCTATGGCAGTTTATTCCTGCGAGCCTCGTACGAGGGGGTAACCAGTTGGTGACGCTGACTGTACATATCATCAGCCTTTTCATTCCACAGCTGGGCATAGCCTCTCATCTTAATGTGAATCGTCGCGATTTAACGATGTTCTCCGGCCCCTTTAATGGACATGGACGAAATAGGTAGCTATAGTACCTACTAGTGGACAACTTTCACTATTTAGGTAGCAGCAGAATACACTTTTCATTTAAATTTAAATAAAACTAACCTACTTACTAAAAAAAACCTTACAGCCCTAAGTTGAAATTGTCTAAGCAATATTTTTACCTGTGTTCTATCATGACTTTACACATAAAAGGTAAAAAGTTGGATAAAGGAACGTTTCCAGTAGCTTCTTTATTCTCAGTGGCGAGGATTACTTCTTGTATTTCTGCTTCAGTTGGGCAGCAACCTATTATAGAGTTTAGTATCAGTAATCAAAAATAATAACAATAATTTTATTGATAGGTAGTTGAAAACATTTCACAATTACCAAGAGAACGTAGAATGGTCCCAATCTCTCTTACATCGACTACTTGCTTTCCAGAGTGGTCGAACACTTCGAAAGCTTCCATTATTTTCTTCTCCAAATCGTTGTTCGGCTGAACTGCAAAGTAGTTTTTACGTGATTATGGAAACATTCTCTAGAGATATTGCTGATCTTTGAGGTGATGAAATTACTTTTTGGTTCCTCTTTTCGAGCCATAACTATTAAAAATTTTGTGAGATTCGATTGTAATATCAATAAAACAAAGTAAATAATAGAAAATTAGGTCCTAGTGATTTTTGTCATGCTCCGCGACGTTTCTAAGTTACCTACAAACTGAATTGATTCTACGAATTGATTTTGAATAAACCCGCGGATAAATTGTTTATGACTATACCGGAAAAGAAGAATTATGTCAAGTGTGAGGATTGGACCTGCTGGACTGCGCATGGCTCACTTTTGCTCGATATTGAGAAGTACAAAAAAATAAATGGCAACTTTATGTATTTTGTTTGTCTATGGCTTCACAATTCACAAACTTCCTGCCGCCGCCATCTTTCGCTAGCTTGGCGCTTTCTTGTTATAATTTTTCGCGAGTAATGTGTAATTTTACGTAACTTATCTTGTGTTCAGTGAAAATACGGTAGTTTAGTGTTTAGTGGAGTGGATACGATCTAAACATTCAACCATGGATCCTGCTAAGATGAAAGTTGTAGACCTACGGTCGGAGCTTGGTGCACTTGGCTTGGATACGAAAGGAAACAAGCCGGCTTTGGTCGAGAGATTGAAGAAGGCTTTAGAAGCTAAAACAGGGAAATGTAAGTCTTTCAACTATAGTCAAATCCTAATTGTGCTTGAGATTTTCAAACTGCAGAAATTTCCTTTGAAATTACGAAATCATTCAAACGAGCTAAACGATCGATTGCCGTGCACGTGTGAAGCAACTCCATAGATCGTGGGGTTTTGCAACAAACCATAAATTCACATGACGTCATGAGCCGCTAACGCTAATCTTCCAAACGGCCAAAATAATTGCTTGTATTTTTACCTACCAACAAAGTTGATTTATATGGCGGGAAGTGGTTGGTTCTTTGAACTAATATTTACAATTAAAATAATATTTCCCAATTTCGGAGACTTACTTTTTACCAATAAACATTAGCGGGCTTGGTACACATGTAATGGTAATAATAATGTAAACAGATGATAAACAAACAATACCACTAATACTATGATATTCCAATTTTCTTACAATTTACATTCTAACATGATTTTAATAACCTTCAACAGCAATTGCTGATACAACTATTCTGGACACATCAACGGAGGATTGTGAGGACACACCGAAGCGTCCCGGGCCAGCTGCTAGAACTCGTCGAAGATCTTCATCTGTTCGACTTGCTGCCACACCAGCTAAGGTATTTTAAAAAATTATTTTGGGTATTGGTTCACCGAGCCTAATACAAGATAGTGGCCTATAGGACACACAAGAAGTTTAGGCAGACCAGCAGCCAGATGGATGGATGTTATTGTGACTATACAAGGGAAAAACACCTGCAATCTGGGAGACCTCATGGCTTGCTTGAGCAACACTATGGATGTAGCCTCCTACTGGTCCAAATGGCTCTGAATAGTGTGATATATCGACTTGAAAGAAGAAAAACTGGATGCAAAAGGCACAGGATCGAGTGAAATGGTGTTTGAGCGGGGAGGCTTTTGCCCAACAGTAGGTGACAAGCTGTGAATGATGATGGATGGAATGACTTGACAGAAAAGAAGAGTTTCTTCTTGTTCTGTTCTTTTGTTTGTTCTCTTTAATTGCATTTTTAACTTCTTCCCCATGTGTCACTAGTTCAAAACTTTTTGGTGTTATGATTGTATTTGTAAGTGTGCATATATTAGGCTTCTTTCGGATTTCAAACCGTTTCACATTTCATCATTTCACAGCAACCTCGTAGGGAATCACCTGTACCTATCCCTGAAGAAGTTAAAGAAGAGGATCGCTACTCCCCTGGAGCT
This sequence comes from Epirrhoe alternata, assembly GCA_963565295.1. NCBI lineage: Eukaryota > Metazoa > Arthropoda > Insecta > Lepidoptera > Geometridae > Epirrhoe > Epirrhoe alternata. The sequence continues at coordinate 3,080,336 of OY751401.1, forward strand.
ACTTCATCAGATGACCAAGAGCTTGTGCGTCCAAAGTCCCCACCTCGTCAGAAGACACCAGAGAAGGAGCCAACACCGGAACCACAGAAGTCTCCGGAAAGCTCCCCGGTTAGGGAACAATCGCCGGTCAAAGAGGAAACCCCTGCTGTTTACAGTCCAGAGAAGCCCGCTGCAAGTCCAGAAAAGCAGTAAGTTATTTTATCTGCCTGGTTCATGGCTTAGTTCAATGATCAGAGGATTACTTCAACACATCAATATATTATTATAGGCTTTAGTGACTGACTGACATATTAACCTACAGCCCAAACCAAAAGTCCAAGAACCATAAAACTTGGAGGGAAATTCCTTCTATGATGTAGTGCTCCCTATAAGAAAGGAATTATGGAAATTGTGCTCTGAAGAGGGTAAAAATTAGGTTAAAAACGTTGGCAACACAAGCAAAGCCGCAGGCATGCCTTCTGTATGACATAATATTTTACATACAGTATTCGAAGTAAATGAATTATTTAGGTGCTTAAGTGGCCACCATAGAAATTCAATTCAATTTATTCATATAAAATTACAATTATCATAAATAATTTACATCAAACCCCGCACTAGATTAGGTCTGTATCGCTGTTTGGGTATATTTATTTAATCATTAGTAGACCTGTGTCTATTTTTATATTTTTTTGTTCCAGACCTGAACAACCACTTCCAACTGAAGATGCAGTTGGTAAGACATTTTATTATCTTTTTCATTCCCTGCAGGGATCACTTTAATACAGAAACTACTTAAAACTAGGTTCTTTCTTTTCTATCATGACCAATACTTCCATAGAACCCATGGACACTCAAGACTCGGCCGAGCCTGAAAAGGCGGAAAAATCCGAAGACAATCAGCCTGAGAAGTTGGTGGAAGCAGCTGAGAAACCAGAAGGGGAGAAGAGAGAGAGAAAGAGTAGATTTGAGGTAGTTTCACATGACTTAAGATATTGGATGTAATTGATAAACTCAAATTGAGCTTAGTTAATGGGTATTTGATGACTGAGGTCACAAATTGCTTTGGTGACATTGTTAACTTAGTGTCACCATGTTTTAGGGAGGCATTCATTCATTCATTGTGTCAATGTGCTAATATGTTCTCCTTATTAAATCTGCTTGCTCCAAAATGAAGCCACCGCTATGGCCTAATCTGAAGCCCAACAAGGTCTTCCTGGGTGCAGCTTTTTTTAAGGGATAGTCATTCAAAGTTATATTGTTGTTAACTTAACATTAAGGCCTTCAGTTTTAAGTCAACTTAACTTGACTACTACTTTTTATTTTTGCAGAGCCGCGAATTGACGGAAGAAGAAGAATGGGATCAACTGAACGAACGCCTCCAACAGAAGGAAAAGGAGAGAATAGAGAGGGAGAAGAAACAAGCTGAGGATGACGCTAAGAAGTTCGAAGAATTGAGTAATGTAAGTATTTTGTTATGTAACACTTGTCTAAGACTGCTTGCGACTACTAATAAATGCGTTAATAATAAAGTCTGCCATTAAAATTAGAGAAAAGTAATTTTTCATGCTCATTTTCCAAAATTCGAAACAATGTCCGGTTCAACGTATTGATTTAATTGGCAAGTTAGGGAAAAAACATTGGAAAAGTTGCCTGTAATATTGTGAAATCAGTAATTTTTTGTATTCTCGTAATTTGGCCAAAACATCTGTAGTAATCTTGTCTGGATGCGTTAATAATAAAGTCTGCCATTAAAATTAGAGAAAAGTAATTTTTCATGCTCATTTTCCAAAATTCGAAACAATGTCCGGTTCAACGTATTGATTTAATTGGCAAGTTAGGGAAAAAACATTGGAAAAGTTGCCTGTAATATTGTGAAATCAGTAATTTTTTGTATTCTCGTAATTTGGCCAAAACATCTGTAGTAATCTTGTCTGGAAAAGATTGAATGGAAGTCTGTCTTCCAGGATCCAATCAGGTTCAAGCGTTTGCAGCGCAAACATGAGAAGAAACAGCGCTGGAACAACTACTACAGAAACATTGAAGTTACCAACGAAATCCTCACTCCGCCAAATGAGGTACATTTCAATGATAATTTTGTTGTAGTCTTTTATTTGCCTTCTTCTATACTGATGTATCAAAAGAGAGCTTATTTATTTTGTTTATAGTCTTATAGAGTAGTCTATTCCAATCTTCATCATTATCCACTTATGATATCTCCAGACTTGTAAACTTACGCATTTATAATAACTAAACGAAATACTATCACGATCGTATCACCAAGGCGCAATAGACACAAATCAAATCATTACAGATTCTATGAATATCAAAGTAGTGGGAGGAGCTTCAAAATATAAAAATACTAGATGCGCTCCCGCGGTGTGACCCGCGGTCCCTCGGGATTTTTTCGGGATAAAAATGTTATGTCCTTCCCTGGGATACAACCTATATCCATGCCAATTTTCAGCCTAATCTGTTCAGTGGTTTGGGTGTAAAAGGGTAACAAACAGACAGAGATTTCACATTTATAATTAAGAATGAATACTAACATTTAGAATATTCATATATTAGTTGTAATGTAGAAAATATTAATGACTATTTACCAACAGGAGGACTATGCAGTGGCACAGAAGCAAGGCAAAGGCAAGAACGCTGCACAAACTGAGCCCAAGCAAAATGTTGAGCCTGAACTTGATGATAGCAAAATAACTTTGTCCTGGTGTAAGTTTAACAAATTAAAGTTTACAAAAGCAATTACAATTCAATCACAACAAGAAAAAAATGTCTCCAGCTGTGAGGCATAGTCATTTTGTAGCTTAAGATGCTTTCAAAACTACACTAGAGTTTTGAAGTTATTATTAGCTAGTGACCAAATCTGGTGACGGGGGGGAATGAATTCCACGGAACGGTTTCTAATGCATTCAGCTGAATGATGAAACGCAGTGCTTGCAGCCTATGTATTCAATTTCAAAGCCTTTATTACTGAGAAATTTTTACAGTTTAATCTACTATATAAAAATAAGTCGGGTTTTCCTTCCTGACGCTATAACTCCAGAACGCACGAACCGATTTCCACGGTTTTGCATTCGTTGGAAAGGTCTCGGGCTCCGTGAGGTTTATAGCAAAGAAAATTCAGGAAAAATCTGGTGGCGAAACGGAGTTCGCTGGGTTTGCTAGTTAATTATATTTTTGCACACTAGCGGATCGGAAGCAGGTCAGCTGTTCAAACGCCCGCAACCAATCACAAAGCAGGAATTGTTCCGAAACTGACGTTTCTTGCACTGATTGGTCGCGGTCGGTTAAAGAGCTGACATATTCCGATGCGAATGCATTCCGCTGAAATCTGAATGAAGGGCCGGTTCTGTTCCCTGCCACTAGCAGCCGGATCTGCAATCTGTTTGATGTATATGTCATGATAAATTATCAGTAATTAACTTACAATTTCTCTATAGATGACAGTGATCTTAACCAATACCTGGTGTTGCCCGACCTGAATGAAGTGATGCCGCTAACAGAAGGAGCCTTCGCGTACGCGTGGGCCGGAGTACGCGCCACGCACGGAGTCGCCTCGGGGCGTGTTTGCTATGAGGTACTTTACACCAAACAAATTAACTTTGGAACTTTAAAATACCATTGTACAGTACGCACAACCAATGTCTGTCTCTCTGAAGTAGCTGCGCAGAACCCATTTTTGATGAAACCTATAAGACGAAGATAGCGTTGTATAGCTGCCTCGCTCACTTTGTTGTATCATCCTATCTCGCCTACTCTACCAAACCCGAACAATCGTTTAGTGCACCTAACTTCAGAGAGCTAAAGATGTGCGTACTATACTTGCTTTAGGTGTGAACAAAATAACTTCAAAAACGTATGCATAAGAAATAGAAATATTTATTGCAATTATGTTGTTAGGGAGGTGTTAGTACATACATCGTTTCAAACATAAACCGTGTTAGGGCACAGCAATATTTTGTTAGGGGCGCTATATTATTATACATACAAAACTTCCTACCCCTGACTTACTTACTGACTGACTTACTTTTCCGTACCTGATTCCCCATCTTATTAACGGACTACCTACTGAAGTAAAAATAAAATTAACCAGAAAAATATAAAACCAGTTTTAATCAAATATTACTTCCTTCAAAAAGGTGGAGCACTCTGTTTATGACTGGCGCACTCACACACATATTTCGGCTTGCGCTGCAAAACGCATTCATGATGTGTTCCCGGCGAGCATCATGAATGTGTTCGCGCTCTCTGTGTGTGTGCGTGAATGTTGTTTGTCATTGTGTCATACTCAAATCGTGTGATATTGTGTACTACCTACCTACCTTATTTTTGTAACGAGAACTTAGTGTCTAGTCAAACTTATCCTAGTTTAAAGACACTACCTACCTGAATATGTATGTTACACTTTATTGAATAAACATCTATCTATCTAACTAATGACTTATTGCCTATCAATGGTGCATCACCTAACTAAACCTATCACAAAATTCTAAAAATATGACTATTCATACTTTATTTAATGAAAGTCATTTAGAGTGATCGAAGCGAAATAAATATTAGGATAATCTGTTGTCTTTACCCCTATGGAGACTATAATAATTTATTGATCCATTATTATTTGTTATAGGTGAAAGTTGGTTCTACAGTTTCAACGACCGAAGCCAGTGACAAGGATGCCGTTACTTCTGCACTTAGAATCGGATGGTCCACCGACGACCAGTCTCTGCATCTTGGTAGGTTTCAGTTTATTCTTATATTTCTTTGTCTAGTTTAGAACATTCGGAATTCTACCAATGGGTATCATCAGCTCTGAGGAGCTAGTATTATCTCCCAATTGCCGTTGAGGCGCACATAAATTCATTTCACCATATACATTTTTGATAAGACAAGAAGAAGAGATATACAGTACCTATTTCTTTACATTTAGACCATTCCCAACTATCCCAAACTGGTATTATTTTTGAGATCTTAGGCGTATCGTCACTGGTAAGTGGTAAGTCGAAGCACGGGCGCGGCGCGGCGCATCTAGGTTTTCAAGGAAAATATGGTAGTGCGCTCACACACTAGAGTCGCGGCACGGGCGGGGTGCAGGCGACGCGGCGAAGTCGCGGCGTGGGCGAGGCCGCGACTCAACCGCCGTTTTGTCATTCCGTTTCATGCGTAGCTACGCTTAGACTTGAGAGGAAGCATAGCCACCTGTGCCTCGACTTACCAGTGAGCGACGGGCCTTAGTATAACCGTGTACGAAATGAGCGATGAAAATTAAGATAAATTTCTTTTACGAAAAAAAAACAAGGAAAACATCCGACTACATGAAATCTACTTGTTTTTGAATTTTGCGTAGTACTATTTTCGTACAAAATTTTCAAAAAGGCACTATGTATGTTTTGTAACATATGTGTGGGCTAAGAATAGTGACATTATTTCTAGGTGAGGGAGAACGTAGTTGGGCGTACGAAAGCACAGGGCGCGCTGTGAACAACTCCGAGTTCAAGGAATATGGCAAGGAGCTCACTGAGAAGGATGTTATTGGTGCTTATGTGGTAAGTTTCCTGTGAAAAGGTTTTTTAGATGGAAAAGTACTTACTTCTGCGTTCAAAGGGAAGGTTTTCACGCAAGTGGCGTAAAAACACTGCCACCAAAGGAATTCGAACTAGCATTTGAACTTAGTCTTTCTTAAACTTTCCCGATCATTATTCATAATTACGTTTTATTTAAATGGGATTTATCGCGTACAATAATTACCTTATTTTATTTCCCGACGTTTCGCCTATGTTTCAACAGGCCCTGGGGCCTTTTGAAACATAGGCCGAACAAATAAAACGTAATTTTTTATCTATCATCCACAGGACTTGGAATCCAGCCCATGCAAGATCTCTTACACCCTAAATGGCATCGAACTCGGCGCTGCGTACGAGTTCGAGAAATCTGCGCTCGATGGGAAGGCTCTGTTTCCCCATGTACTCACCAAGAATATTTGCTACAAAGTTAACATGGGTTATGATAGGTAAGGTACCACACTAACTCCTTTTTGAAGCGTTTGTGTAGCTTGCGGCTGGATGACGCTGTGTGGATACGTTCTCCAATATTTTACTATACACAGCAAATAGCTAAACACTTCCGACTACAGTATGTTCAACGGGTCTAGGCATGTGTGAAGTAAGCAGTTTCCATGAGCAGTACAAGCTTTTCAATACAAAGTTGACAATTGCATTGTGGTTGTGGATTACGATATTCATGACTACAATAGACAGACAATTATGCTGTGTATAAATTCCAAGTAAACTCAGTTCTGACCAGGAGCACTCACCGGGAGCCTTTTGACCGGTCGTTCTTATAGAACTGTTTCTGTAAGTGTGCATTGGGTGCATGTAGGAATGTGCCCAGCCTAAGATGAAAAACTTTCTTTTAATGGAAATGTTTTTTTTTTTGTATCAGTGTGACAGTATACTGTGGCCACGCTTTTATTATAATCATCAGCGTTGTGTCGGTCGTCAAAAATTATCGATGTGTTGCCTTTTGGTATCCATACTAATATTTGACCTTGGTAAAAATCATCCTTTCGTTAAAATCGTCCAGTTATTCCAGTCACGATTGGCTCAATGGTTTACACATCCGATTTGCGTTCCGACAGTCGTGAGTTCAAATCCCACCTGTTCTCTTTGTTATTGTGATTCATTGTTGAATCATGATTTGGCTGAGCAGGGAGAATAATATTTCGTATTTACTCTTTACGTCTTGTGATGTATGAGATCGCAAGCGAAATTACATTATTTTTAATATCATTTTATACTAGCTACTGCGCGCGGCTTCGCTCGCGTGGTACTAACATTTCGAATAGCCTAATGCTATTCGGTCACTATCTATACCTATTCCAAGTTTCATTCAAATCGGTTTATTGGTCTAGGCGTGATTGAAACACACAATCAGATAATTTCAGATTTATCAGGAGATGAATTTGAAAGTTTTCGAGTATGTTAAGTAGAAAGTTTGTTTAGTAGAAAGTAGGATAAAAGGTGAAACCCTATTCAAGCTATACATACATTAAGTCAATAATTTATTCTCAGATACAACATGCTGACAAAAACTAAGATAGTGCGTAATCGCATAGAGATACCTGTCGAGCAGATTTTAGAAGAGAAGAGAATCCGTGAGGAAGAACTGCAACGACAGAAGGAAGAGGCGCAGCGTAAAGAGAAGGAGAGGCGGGAAAGGGAGAAACAGGAGAGAGAAGAGAAGCAGAGGAAGAAGAGAGAGGTATGTTTGAATTTTTATGGCTTTGCTTACATAGTTTCATTTGAATTTGTTGTGTGATCTGTGAGAATAAGGAATACCTGCGCACTTAAATCAATCTTATCGCATGCTAAAAGGTAGTCAAAGTCAAAAAGCATTTATTCAGTAGGACCGCTGGGATCACTTTGAAACGTCTTAAAACTAGGTGATTTTACTCCTGTTCCTTCGCGACCAATATAGAATATAGAAGAGACGAACATTAAGACTTGATTTGTTCAAGGTATTCTTGTCATTTTTTTTACACAGTTTATTTTCTTCAGGAACGTGAAAAAGCTGAGCGTGAGAGGAAGGAAAAGGAGATTGCGGAGAAACGCGCCCGAGGGGAAGAAGTGGAAGAGCAAGACAAGGAGAAACAAGCTGAAAATGATGCTGATCCAAAGGTAAAATGTACTAAAAGTAATTTGTGTGAGTTGGCGGCCAACTATACTGTCGCAGTTTAGGGCCGACTAAAAGCCTCAATCAAACCATTTATAATATGAATGTGATGCAGGAGAACGGCGATAAGGCCATGGACACGGTAGCTGTTAAAGTGGAGCCGATGGACGCGGAGTCCGAGTCGGTTCAGGCACCCCCCGCGCCGCCCGCACCGCCTGCGCCAGTGGAGCCCCCCGCGGGAGACGCGCCGCCCGCGCCGCCCGTGCCGCCTGCTGAAGTCAAGGAGGAAATATGTAAGTAAAAAAAAAAAAAGTAAGTTCGTATGAGTCAGTGGCCAACTCTGGTGACGGAGTTTTTAGAACGCCTTAAGGCCTCCGTCATGGCTTAACGACTTAAATAGCCTAGACCGACAATTTAACGTACCCTCCGAAGCACGGAAGCGCTCAGATGAAAATGCCACTGGCGGTCACCCATCCACTTACAGACCGTTTCGAACGTTGCTTAACTTCGATGATCTATCAAGAACGACTAAGCAAGCACGACCACGAGCGCTTCAATATGTAAGTTACAAGTACAGTAGTCACAACGAATCTTTAGCTGTCTGAAGTAGCTGCGCTGAACCCATTTTTGATGACGCCTAAAAGATGAAACACAAGACGAAGACAGCGTTGTATAGCTGCCTCGCTCACTCGCTTAGTTTGTTGCATCGTCCTATCTTGCCTACTCTATACATATACGCAATGTACGAAATAAATAAAAATAAATGACATGCGCTATAGCTTAGTGCACCTAACTTCAGATGGTGAAGACAATGGTGTTCTTGTAGTCACTAGTTCTTACGAATCACCTCTAAGGCTCAATGCGGACTGAAATTGGCAGCAACGCGACGAGACCGTAACAAGACATTGTAAACCTTATGAACAATGTTACAAGATATAGAAACGCTTGATAGAATGAACTTGGCGCGTCAGCTCGCGGCCGCGCGAGACTGCTCGAGCCGGCGCGACACCTCGCACATTCTATATCTTGTTATATTTTTCAATGTGTTGTTACGTCGCGTCGCTGCCAATTCAGTCTGCATTGAGCCTAAAAAGCTCCTTTCGTGCATTGACACAATGTTTTCGAACTTTTTAAATTCTACGACATGCCGATGCTGGTTATCCCCACGATGGTTTTCCTTCGCCGATTAAGAGTACTGGCATAGATGCTTCGGAGGGCACATATAACTGTCGGTCGCTATTTAAGCCATGATGGAGGCCGTAATACTGACTCCGAACTTACGTTCTCAACCAATAGGTAATATTAATTATTTTGTTACAGCTGAAATACCCGAAGTTACAGAAGACCAAGTACTTAAAGGCCATGTTCTGGACAAGAGGATTAAGTTCGTCATTCGGTAAGGCTAAGTGGACTACAATGGATTGGGCTGTGCAAAGTTGTGTTTATCTAAAGCCAGACAAAACACCCCTCAAAACTAATGAGATTTTATGATCATTTACATAAACTATCAGTGACCAAGACGCACATGCAGTACAGTGCATAGAGAGACATTTAAAGAAACACATAAGAAAAAAAAACGATTTTATCCTCAAGGCGCGGTAAACATTCTCTCATATTTTTGTTACATTAGAACTTGAATGTAAGCTTATTCAAGCTCTACTTACTCTCAGGCCACATTATGCTGTGTCATATTGCCAACCTTACTTAGCTTCAGCGCGCGGCTTCGTTCGATTGATACCAACATTTTGAATAGCCAATATTTATTTATTTAATTGAATGAATAAGGTTATTTCCAATTACATGAATTAAATTACTATCTACATTCTTTCATCAATCAAGTTTCATCCAAACCAGTTCACTTGGTTTAGGCGTGATTAAAACTCAAACTCACATACTTTTTACATATAATGTTAGAAAGAATAAAGAAAATAGGTTGGAAGTGAATAGAATGTAAATTTTGTGTATTCCAGGTATACAGCAGATGAAGAGCTGGATGGCTTGGAAGCTGATCTTCTACCTGGATACGTGCTTATCTCCCACGGAGCCTTAATATCCGGACCACGCCGTCCCCCAACACTAGCCGATTGCGAGGTAACATTATACTCTATATCATATACCTTATGCTAGTCGATGAATCTACGGTGAAGTTAGCCGTTGTGTTATGGCTAGCTTCATGAATGCCTAAATCCGTTGACTGCATTTTAAAATCTTGACCTAACAATTAGACATAGATTATAGATTTGATGTATCATGTTTGTGGTCTATCATGTATGTTTGTGGTTTAGGGTGTAATGCTAAGAGTAAGTTGTTTTACCCTTGAATAGCATAAGATTTACATCACATAGATTAATCAACACATGCTCTCATGAATATTGTATTTTCTGTTGTATTCTGTGTACTAGCGAGTGAGCTTAGCCGGTTTGTTTGTCCGCCTACAAACTCTGCTCGAGCGGAACGCTCTAACCTGTGTTATGAGACTGAATTTGTGTACAAACTGGCGTCGAACATGGAAAAACGTGTCCAACAAAATGTGATAGTGATCTGGGAACCGAAATCACAATGTGATCGACAAACTCGAAAACCTCAAGATAAGTTGTTCAAATACGGCCCTCGTTGGCTCTATCTAACCTTCGATTATTCAAACGGTGTGTTAGTTTGGCGGGACAGAGATACAGTAGAATGCGTCTATCTGGCTGTTTCCAGGACTTGGCGTCTGACACTGCCATCTGTTGGCAGTGGGGAGAGCACCACGCCTCGTACATCTCCTGAACATCAAGTCACAAGTAATGTTTCAATTAGTTTAACAAAAATTGTACTAATTTTGCCGCGAAAAATTGGCGGAGATATTTGCCGCGAGCAGCGTTCGCATCATGCGACAGTACATCACATCGACGGATACGGTGTTCACACCGCGGCGTCAAAACGAAGCGGTTAGGACAGCGGCATTTGAAAACTGTACTATCTGAAGAGCGAAAACCGAGGCTTTGAAGTGGGATAACTTGCCTCGTACCACGGACTTTTCATTGTTTCAAGCAGCAAAATCATACGGATGACAATAGTTATTCTCTTGTGGAATTGCTTTTAAATTCCAAAGGAGTTAGACTGGATTTAAAAAAGCGAGAACATTCTGGCAATCCTCTATTTATAAAACTATTCTCTCATATCACGTTACTAATATTATTTCTTCGTCAGGTGATACTTATGATCGGTATGCCGGGAGCTGGGAAAACTCACTGGGTGAAGAATCACGACGCCGAACAACCAGAGAAGAGATACAACATCCTATCTACGGGCGCTCTCTTTGAAAGAATGAAGGTATGTTCCTAAATACAATACACATAACACACGTTATACTCACACACTACACTTTCTTATTTACTAAAAGACTTGAGAAATGTTGCTATGTTATGTTAAACATAGTTGTAATGGTGCATTTAATTTAAGACTCGAAATAAAGTATATTGAAAGGTAAGATATCAGGTTTAAGATTTATTTTATAGTATGTATAGATATGGTTTACATAATGTCATCATCAAAGGAGAATGGGCAGGCATGTATGAAGCGCCGCCCAAGTCAAAAAACTATCGCCCGCAGAGTGGACGTATAGTGGAATGGGTAGACCTTCTAAAACAGTACATTTGATTGTATGACAGCAAAAAAATCCATCCTACAGAAATCGAGATATTTGCAGTTAGAGGTGGTGACTTTTACAATCATATTTATTGACTTACAGGCTTCCCGCAGACAAGCCACTATGGGCATTCGATAGAACTTTAGAAGCACTACATTTCATTGTATGACAGCTAAAAAATCCATCCTGCAGAAATCGAGATATTTGCAGTTAAAAGTGGTGACTTTTACCATCATGTTTTTTTACTTACAGCCTTCCGGCAGACAAGCCACTATGGGCATTTGATATAACTTTAGACGCTCTACATTTCATTGTATGACAGCTAAAAAATCCATCCTGCAGAAATCGAGATATTTGCAGTTAAAGGTGGTGACTTTTACCATCATGTTTTTTGACTTACAGCCTTCCCGCAGACAAGCCACTATAGGCATTCGATAGAACTTTAGAAGCACTACATTTCATTGTATGACAGCTAAAAAATCCATCCTGCAGAAATCGAGATATTTGCAGTTAAAGGTGGTGACTTTTACGATCATCTTTTTTAACTTACAGGCTTCCCGCAGACTAGCCACAATGGGCATTCGATAGATCTTTAGAAGCACAACATTTCATTGTATGACAGCTAAAAAATCTATCCTGCAGAAGTCGAGATATTTGCAGTTAAAGGTGGTGACTTTTACCATCATGTTTTTTGACTTACAGGCTTCCCGCAGACAAGCCACTATGGGCATTCGATAGAACTTTAGAAGCACTACATTTCATTGTACAACAGCTAAAAAATCCATCCTGCAGAAGTCGAGATATTTGCAGTTAAAGGTGGTGACTTTTACCATCATGTTTTTTGACTTACAGGCTTCCCGCAGACAAGCCACTATGGGCATTCGATAGAACTTTAGAAGCACTACATTTCATTGTACAACAGCTAAAAAATCCATCCTGCAGAAGTCGAGATATTTGCAGTTAAAGGTGGTGACTTTTACCATCATGTTTTTTGACTTACAGGCTTCCCGCAGACAAGCCACTATGGGCATTCGATAGAACTTTAGAAGCACTACATTTCATTGTACAACAGCTAAAAAATCCATCCTGCAGAAATCGAGATATTTGCAGTTAAAAGTGGTGACTTTTACCATCATGTTTTTTGACTTACAGCCTTCCCGCAGATAAGCCACTATGGGAATTTGATACAATTTTAGAAGCACTACATTTCATTGTATGACAGCTAAAAAATCCATCCTACAGAAATCGAGATATTTGCAGTTAAAGGTGGTGACTTTTACCATCATCTTTTTTGACTTACAGGCTTCCCGCAGACAAGCCACTATGGGCATTCGATAGAACTTTAGAAGCACTACATTTCAATATATTACAGCTAAAAAAGCAGAAATCGAGATATAAGATAGATAGATAAAAAAAATATTTGGGAAAACACACACAGAGACGAACATAACTAGGTACAAAGTAAAGTGACACAGCAAAAAAAAATTATAATACATAAGTAATTATAAAAAATTATATATAATAAAACAAAAAGAAAATAACGAGGCAGGTGAAGGACGTCTATGTTGGTGGTGCAGTCCAAAAAGGAACAATCTCAGCTTTGTGTTGCTCTGCACCGGGGAGGTACAGAGCAACGCTGGTTTTAAGATTGCTCCTAGTTGGGTGACATCACGTTATTAAAAAATAAGACAATTAAAAAGAAGAGCTGTTAGTTCATAAATACTTAAATAATTACAAAATAAGATAAGGTTAGATTAGATTATTATTATAATTATTATTAGATATGAGATTTCTGCAGTATGGATTTTTTTGCTGTCATACAATGAAATGTAGTGCTTCTAAAGTTCTATCGAATGCCCAAAGTGGCTTGTCTGCGGGAAGGCTGTAAGTCAAAAAATACTCGTATGATGTTAAAAGTCACCACCTTTAACTGCAAATATCTCAATTTCTGCAGGATGGATTTTTTAGCTGACATACAATGAAATGTAGTGCTTCTAAAGTTCTATCGAATGCTCATAGTGGCTTGTCTGCGGGAAGCCTGTAAGTCAAAAAACATGATGGTAAAAGTCACCACCTTTAACTGCAAATATCTCGATTTCTGCAGGATGGATTTTTTTGCTGTCGTACAATGAAATGTAGTGCTTCTAAAGTTTTATCGAATGCCCAAAGTGGCTTGTCTGCGGGAAGGCTGTAAGTCAAAAAATACTCGTATGATGTTAAAAGTCACCACCTTTAAGAGTGTGCCATACGCCGCCATTTTGTAAGCGGGACAGCGAGTGTGATTTGTTCGGCGTGTGAGAAGTACAGAACGATAGAAACGCAATGTCATTTCATCGCCAAAACACTTTTTACCTAATTACAAGTTAATTAATCAACTAATCGAAAAATTAAAAGACACAACTAAAGAAATACTTGTAGGTTTCTTGACAAAACAAAACCTTACAAAAACAAGTGTGCTGTTCCTGAGATAAATAGCAAAATGTGTGCAAAACATGTATTTTTCAAAGAAATATTTTATCTAGAAAACTTTCACCAATCGTGTTTTTAAAACACGGAATCCAAGATAAAACAATGAAGTATCATTTACCTAAATATGAAGGTTGTAGCTTTCACAGATTCTGAGATGAATACCGATTTCGAACAACAAAATTGCTTAAATCGCTCCTGCACACTCTTAACTGCAAATATCTCGATTTCTGCAGGATGGATTTTTTAGCTATCATACAATGAAATGTAGCGCTTCTAAAGTTCTATCGAATGCCCATAGTGGCTTGTCCGCGGGAAGCCTGTAAGTTAAAAAAAGATGATGGTAAAAGTCACCACCTTTAACTGCAAATATCTCGATTTCTGCAGGATGGATTTTTTAGCTGTCATACAATGAAATGTAGTGCTTCTAAAGTTCTATCGAATGCTCATAGTGGCTTGTCTGCGGGAAGCCTGTAAGTCAAAAAACATGATGGTAAAAGTCACCACCTTTAACTGCAAATATCTCGACTTCTGCAGGATGGATTTTTTAGCTGTCATACAATGAAATGTAGTGCTTCTAAAGTTCTATCGAATGCTCATAGTGGCTTGTCCGCGGGAAGCCTGTAAGTTAAAAAAAGATGATGGTAAAAGTCACCACCTTTAACTGCAAATATCTCGATTTCTGCAGGATGGATTTTTAGCTGACATACAATGAAATGTAGTGCTTCTAAAGTTCTATCGAATGCTCATAGTGGCTTATCTGCGGGAAGGCTGTAAGTCAAAAAACATGATGGTAAAATTCACCACCCTTAACTGCAAATATCTTGATTTCTGCAGGATGGATTTTTTAGCTGTCATACAATGAAATGGAGTGTTTTTGAAGGTCTACCCATTCCACCATACGCCCACTCTGCGGGCGATAGTTTTTTGATTTGGGCGGGAATGCCCATTCTCCTTTAAGAGCTCAGCTCTTGTCGGTGCAATGATGCAACTTCCTCCACCTCTCCCTTTCCAATGCGGATTCCTTTACTTCTTTATACGACATTTTTTACATAATGTATTGATTGTGATTTGTTATATTACTTTGTATTTTGAAAGTTCGGGAACATGTTTAGGTGATGCTCTTTTAATTTTCAGGTGATACAATTGTATAAGGAGTTTGTGATTTGTTTTTTATAATGTTTTGTATAGTAGAATAATAAAAGTGAAAAAGAAAAATCTACATTATGGTATTTTAAGAAAATATGATGTACTCTTAGATTAATTGCGATTTCAGTGTGTAATTTTTAGTTGTTATTTCTTGCGGCCTTATTTACAGGACTGTCTTCTGAATAAAATGTTATAAAAATATTAAGTGTGCTCAAATAATATCGCAACATTTCACATTTCAAATATACCTAACATTATTTTGAAAAACGACACACAATTTCTAATAACTCTTTCCTTTCAGCGTAAGGTATCACAAACGAGTGTTCACTTTCACTAATATCGTCTGTTTTCAACAGGAAGATATCATCATTTATATAAAAATACGTATTTTAAGACCTCTAGAGGTTCCACATATTGATACCAGATCGACAGCTGAAGAGCAACGATTCGCGACTATCGACTCACCAAGGACAGTCCCTGGTATCAAACCTTATATCTATAGAATTAAGGCCTAGTTTTAAGTAGAACATCTCCATTGTATTTAACTAAATGATTTTTTCATGTAACAGGTGGATTTCAAACCTTTGAAGGCGTCCTACGAGGGCAGATGGGATTCGATGGTGTCTAAATGCGCCAAATGCGTTCTAAAACTGTTGGAATTGGCGCACGGACGGCAAAGGAACTTTATTCTGGATCAGGTGAGAAAAACTTCTAACAAAACGGAAACAGGATCATGACTTATCCCCAAGGCACGGTAGACAGTCTCTCAGAGCAAGGCAATAAAGATCTTTGAAGCGCTCGTAGTCGTGCTTGATTAGTCGTTCTTGATAGATCGTCGAAGTTAAGCTACGATCGAAACGGTCTCTAAGTGAATGGGTGACCGCTAATAACATTTTTATCCGAGTGTTCCGTGCTTCGGAGGGCAGGTTAAATTGTCGGTCCCAGCTATTTAAGTTAGTTAAGCCATGACGGAGGCCTTAAGGCAGTCTAAAAGCTCCGAATTAGCATTACATACGTGTAAGCTTGCAGGTCCATCAACGCCTCCTGTGAGAAAACCAAATGGTTTCCTCGCAGAGATTCCTTTCACTGTCGCAGCGTCGTTACCTTCATCTTGTAAGATTTGACTTTTTCTTGTCGTGTCACTTTCGAACCAGTATGAATTCGAATGAAAAGGATTTGAATAAGATAAACTTACAATCATTGCTAGTAAATAAAGTTTATTAAAAATTAAAGTCGACTAATGCCCGGTTTCTATATTCAACGGACATTCGTAGGTAAGAGCTACAACTCGTTTTCACATTCATCTTACTAATCTTGTCATCTTAATTTTGAAACAGACCATCAACCTTTGTCTTGTTTGTAGACAAACGTGTACTCCTCTGCGCAACGTCGCAAGCTACGTGATTTCGACGGCTACCGACGTGTAGCGGTGCCTGTGATCACAGACGACGAGACTTACAAGGAACGCTGTCAGAAACGAGTAGCTGCCGAGGGAAAGGAAGTTCCTGATGCGGCTATATTGGACATGAAAGGTAGTTAATCCCACTAATATAATGAAGCTGAAAGTTTGTGAGTTTGCTTAGATGTTTGTGTTTCAATCACGCCTAAACCAGTTAACCGATTTGGATGAAACTTGGAATAGGCGTAGATATCCTGGGATAAATAAATAAATAAATAATGCTGGACATTTCACACAGCATCATCTAGCCCCAAACTAAGCAAAGCTGTACTATGGGAACCAGATAACTGATATACTACTTATATACTTTTTGTTTGTAAATACGTACTTATTATACATAGAAACACCCAGACCCGAGATAAATATTCGCAGATCATACAAAAATTTATCCCACGGTGGGGATCGAACCCGCAACCTTTTGCGTCACAAGCGGGCTTTCACCCACTGCGCCACAGAGGTCGTCAATGAGGTGGAATAGCATAAAGGCTATCCAAAATGTTGGTACCACGCGGGCGAAGCCGCGCGTAGTAGCTAATGTTACATAAAATTCAAGTATTTAATCAGTAGGATCAGTAACTTGGGCCGTCTCTACTATCGAGAGTCGCAACGCCGTGTATAGACACGTGGGAGAGTTTATAGAATGTATCTATTATAGATGAATTAAACGGCGTCAGGAGGCAAACTATGCAAAACTGAGGGTACTGTGAAGAACCAGGGAGTTTAGGGGCCATTGCCTAAGAACTCGTCTTGTTGAAGTCATAATTTGCGCTTTATTTGGTCATAATTTTGTACAAGTCTAAATCAGGCTTATTACTGACTAGCTGTCCATCGCGGTGTTACCCGCGCTCCCTCGGGAAAACTTCACTTTCCCAGGATAAAATATAGCCTATGTTCATCACGGATAATGTAGGATTCTAATTGTGAAAGAATTTCAAAAATGTCAAATCGTACCAGTAGTTTCGGAGCCTATTCAATTCAAAGAAACAAACAAATCTTTCCTCTTTATAATATTATAGTATAAAAAGCGAAAAGTGCTTCCGTTCCTATGCCGTAAGTGTAGTCATGACAGAGGCCATAAGGCGACCTGAAAACCATCACCAGAGCTGGCCACTAACTCATACAAACTTACCGTAGAAATATCACATTTGCATTACAAATCCCTAAACTAACCTATAAACCATTTTCACAGCAAACTTCACCATTCCCGAGAAAGGGCCGTTGTTGGAAGAGATCATCTTCCCCGACTTACCTGAAGAGGAAGCAAAGAAGATCGTCGACGCATACCATAAAGAGGCCAAAGAAGCCGGATTTCTGAGAGATAGAGAGAAGAGAGAGAGATCTGCGGGTAGAGATGCACCCGTGGCGAAACGACAGAGATCTCAAGATAAGAGATACGGGAGAGACGATAGGGGACGCTCACGGGATTATCAGAGAGGAGATAGTAGAGGTAATAAATTTATTTAGTAGGACCGCTGGGATCTCTTAGAATAGTCACTAGGTGATTCTACTCCTTTTCCTTCGCGACCAATACCGTGAATAACTAGGACAACAAATACGGTTTGGGGCCAGCCAAGTTATGAGACAACCTAAGAAGTTGAAAATTTGAATCTTCAACTTCTCTAGGCACTTGGCAGAAGGCTTATATCCCCCCGTAGACATTCTCTCTGATCTGTTTATGGGTGTACTTCAAATCCTTTGAAGATGTCTAAGTGGGTAGTCAGGGACATGTCCAAATACATATTTGATGGGTCACATTTTGCAGAATATAACCTCCGAGAATACTCCGAATATAACAGTATTTATTGAAAACTATCTGAGATTACGAAAATACTGGGATTTAATATCTAATCTTGCGATTGACGATTTCATTCAATATTACATTCCCTTGTTGCCCCAATAACGAGATGAAATCCTATGAATGTATTTCTAAAAGTTGGAAATTTAGTTTGTAACATATAATGTGTTACAGAGGATCGTTGGGGCGGCGGCGGCGGCGGCGGCGGCCGCTGGGGAGGCAACACTCGCGGCGGCCAGGCGCCGCGGTGGGGACGCGACCGATCCAACAACTCACGGTTCGACAGACCCTTCCAGCATAACCAGCGGTAAATATACATGTCTTTATAATCATAGGCCCTTACTGAAGCGCTCGTGGTCGTGCTTGCTTAGTCGTTCTTGATAGATCGTCGAAGTTAAGCAACGTTCGAAACGATCAGTAAGTGGATGGGGACCGCCAGTGGCATTTTCATCTGAGCGCTTCCGTGCTTCGGAGGGCACGTTAAATTGTCGGTCCCGGCTATTTAAGTCGTTAAGCCACGACGGAGGCCTTAAGGCGGCCTAAAAACTCCGTCACCAGAGTTGGCCACTGACTCATACGAACTTACTTTTATAGGCCCTTACTAATAAACTTGACAAAGTTATGTCATGCATAACTAAAATTTGATAATGCGATTTAAGTAGACAATCATACTGCGGCGTTCATCGAGCGTTGCCGATGCAAAAAGTTGCGTTATTTTATGCAGCCGTAGATAAAGTATTATTGTTTTCAGCGGCGACTACGGTTCCCGAGAGCGTGACAACTTCCGCGGCGGCGACAGTTTCCGCGGCGGGCCGCAAGGCAACCGCGGCGGCCCGCCGGGAGGCCGCGGCGGCGGCCCGCCAGCTGGACCCGACAGGTTCAACAGGGACCGGAGCCGCCCGCCGCCCGGAGATAACAGGGATAAGCGACCGCATCCACCGCAGCCGGGAGGTTACTCATCACTTACTCACTTAACAAGATAATAAGGCAGCCTCTTTACACTTACAAGGAACCGTAGTAATTAAATGATTATAGGTACATACAAAATTTAAATTAACGTAAATTGCAGACATAACAGGTCAAAACGGCCGTCCCAACCGCAACCTTTACAGGCTTCAACAAGCAAAAACTTAGCGATAACAGGGATAAAAGTCCACACCAGATTTTTAAGTTGTGTCACATTAATTGCACCCATGTTGGATTTAAACCATCTACCGTTGCGACGCTCTACCAAGCAATAGACGCGATGTACTCCCACGCTGTGCATTGCTAGAGATATTTTCAAAGACAGTGGTCAAACTTGTTAGGTGTTTTCAAGTCGAGAAAGTTGAATTTACATGGTGTTTGATATACAACTGTATGGCAGGTGGAGCGGGCTCGTGGCAGCGAGGCGGACAGATTATGGGCGGCAACCGCGGCGGGCAGGGCAACCGTGGCGGCGGCAACCAACGCAACCAGAAGGTAACCAATCTATCCTGTCTAGCTTTAATTATCCAATGCGATGACAGCAATAGTTTGATGCTCGCTGCTAATTGTTCTAAACTGAGTATCATATGAGCTCTTGTCTTGAACTGAGTCATACTCAGTCTTTATCATACTTAATTTTACGATAAAGGACATCATCCACGTTTCATATATTTTTGGTCCAAAATCCAAAAGTGCCAATAGTTCCTATTATTTGAATATCATAACCAATGCCAGGTCCGATAATATTCAAAAGGTGGCGGTGAAGCATTGTGTTTGACTGGCACATGACCCAAAAAAGTATGTGAAAAAGTTTGAGCTGATTAGATAGATGAAGAATTAGGGCAACATATACGATGCGTGATTTCAAAATGTATCATGGTGTGATTTATTTCAGGATGGACCGAATAACAACCAAAACCAGCAACAGCAGGGTTGGAACCAATGGGCCGGCGGGTGGGGCGGCTGGGGTAATTGGAACCAGAATCAACAGCAAGGTACAACTCAAAACTTTCATGTGATTTCAGTTTTTTACTCCTCTTCACTTAGCCAATATAGGAAGAAATCCAAACAATGACGGTTTTTACATTGTCTATCCATTGGTTTGTGTGAAAAAGCCTCCAATTCAGTTCAACTAAAGATCAATTAATATTGAGAAATTGGTTCTTGTGGTTGGTTAATAATTGCAATTTTCGTTGTGTTTAAGTTGGAATGTGTATTAGAGTTGAGATAAAAGCTAAGGTGCTATCTTTACGCACGGAACCAGAATCCTAACTCTCAATGCCCAAACCAAGATGGCGAGATTGGCTCGCTGTAAACCTGTGTTTTTGAAAAACGTTTCAATTATTGCTGTAATCCTCAGCGGCAGCCGGCTGGAACAACTGGCAGAACTGGCAGAATTGGAACCAGCAGGCGGCTGGCCAGCAGAATGCCGGCCAGCAGACGGCCGCGGGAGGCAAGCAGCCCCCCGCCGCGGCCGCCGCCGCAGCTGGGGCCGGACAGTGGCCGCAGAACTACACCGCGCAGCAGTGGTACCAGTGGCAGCAGTGGCAGCAGCAGCAGCAGAACTGGGCCGGGGTAACAAACAGGCCTTCACATCTATACTAGACTAGCTTCCGCTTGGGGCTTCGCTCATTTTGAATAGCGGTCACTATCTAATTCATCCAAATCGGCTCACTAGTTAAGGGGTGATTGAATTTGAAACATACTCACAACAGATTTTTATCATTAGTAGGGTAATAGCTTGATTTATACAGCGTCAGGAGGCAACCTATGCCTACAGTGAACGGGATGTAGTGCCTGGGACATTGTTTGAGATGGAGGCTTGCTCGGCACCTAAACCATCCTGTCAGCTTAATCGGTCTTATCCACAGGAAAGACAATGTGAATGTGTGGAGCTGACTAAGCTGCGCGTTTCCTCACATTGTTTTCTGCAAAAATAGATGGTCGCCACGTAAAATAGATAGATAGATCTTTATTTGGCAACACACAAGAAACAAAGTAGGGATGAGTGCAAGGGCAAGTAGGTGACAGTTAACAAAACAAGAGAAGTATGTAGATATGAACCTATACTTTGAGAAATGAAAAGTCTTAAAATTTAACCTATACTTGCCTACTTCAATCAATGAAAAAACAGGAAATGGCTAAAAATTAAAAACTAACAGTAATACAGAAAGGAAGACCTCTGTGCTGGTGTTGCCCAAAAAGGAGTAGTCTCGGCTTTATGTTGCAATGATCTTTGAGTGAAATGAATGAATGAAAAGTCCTTCCTTACCGCGATTAGCCTATGTTCATCCTAAACGTCCGTTCTGGATATTTCAATCGATTTTGAAATCGAATGTAAGTTTAAACTTGTTTTCAGTATCAACAAGGACAAGGAAACCAAGCGACGAACGCGCAAGACGCCCAGAACGCGTGGGCTCAGTACTATCAGGTTTGTACGATTTTATTTACCCCTGACTGCCCCGTAGTCATAAATACTTTGACTACCTAAAGTCACATCACAGTGACACATAATAAAGCTCTATTTTAGATGTCAAGCTCGAGTGGGGAGCCAATTGAACTACCGGGGGATATGTATTTTTTTGTAGTTCCAAATTGTTATTTATCTCAGAATCTGTGAAAGCTACAACCTTCATATCTAGGGAAATTTTACTTTGAACTTTTAACTTAGATTACGTATTTTAAAAACACGATTGGTGAAAGTTTTCTAGATAATATATTTTTTTGCAAAATCCATGTTTTGCACACATTTTGCTATTTATCTCAGGAACAGCACACTTTTTTGGTGGGTTTTTGTTTTGTCAAGAAATATTTCTTAAGTTGTGTATTGTACTTCGATTAGTTGTATAATTCACTTTGATGTTGCGTATCTAGCTCTGTGCTTCTCACACGCTGAACAAATCACACTCGCTGCCCCGCTTACAAAACGGCTGCACACTCCTATAACTTTCAAGTGGTTTTCTATAATGATACAATATTCCACATTTCAACTGAAAATTGTTCAATTTTGATAATCGTTTATACGAATATTATTATAAAAGTGATGTTCTTCTTCCTCAGACTTATGGCAACGCTGCGGCCAACGCGAATGCGGCGAACGCTGTCACTGGCACCGAAAAGAAGTCATAGACTGTTCCTAAAGCTAGTTCTAGATTTAATATAATATTTACTGTCACTTCTACCGATTAATATTAAACACAGCGTAGGGAACACTAATCTCTCAAAAATACCGACCTATACCGAAAAATACAGATATTACGTTAAACCCTTTCGGGGAATTTTTGTAATAAAAAAAGTATTTTGAATAATTAACTGGTAAGCTAAGGTTCTTGAAAATGATCACCAAGGATTTCTAACTTTTAAATTATAGAAATAAGTTAGACAAAGATTATTATCTGTGCACGGATTTTGACAATTATTAGAATCATATTTTTGCAAATCCTTGTTGTCTCAATAGGTTAGACTTGTGTGTAGTGCAATATTGGGTTTAAAATACACTATATATCACTGATTGTCTAAACTAAGTTGCACCAACACGTTAACCTAACGTTTATTGTCAATTTATTTTAACTGGCGGTTCTGGTCTGCGGTTAATTTGTTGGTGAAAAGTGGCCTTAGATGATTATGAGATATAAAAAAAAGCTATTAATTTGGACAAACCCGCACGACGGTTTGCTTTTCTTTCTTTGATTCGCGTCTAATGGTATTTAGTTCTTATGATTTATTCGTTAACAATATCAGCAGGTACGTTTTTTGGAAATTACGATTGAGTAATTACATTTTAGCTTGGCATATAGGTATCTAAGTATATATTATATATGCCAAGCTAAATTTAAATATTATTTATTCCTTTTTTTTTTTTCGATATATTTCACGTGTGCGTTAGCAATAATATTTTATCGTTCAATCAAAAGTTTTCAAGGTATCTTATTATTTGGAATATTATATTAGCATTTTCAATATTCTTCGATAATTCTTTAACTAAGCTGTTTTACTTGTGGGGATGCTGTAAAATGAAGTCTACCGGGAATGCGCTAAAACCATATGGTTTTAACTTCTTTCAATTAGCTATAGCACCTTAACTTGCGTCCCGACTATCTTTCATAATATATTTAAATGTACGCTAAAGGTCGCACCCATCCGCACCGATCTCTCAATTCAATAGAGCTGAGACGTCAGAAGCGAGCCGCATTTTCTGACTCAGTATTTTTTCTATAGAAAAGTTACTGAGACGCGTGTGCACTGCAACGGGGCGTGGACAAATGTGCGATCAGCTTTAAACAAGGTTTCTTGATATTTTCGCGCATCATTATATTGAAATAGTTTTTGAGTAGACTAGTTTTATGGTAGACCGATTTGTTTTTAAGTTAATCCGGGGTAGTATAAGTTGACTAGTTACAGAAGTAATGTGTGAATGGTAAGCTCAAGCTTTCGTTTGTGT
Source organism: Epirrhoe alternata (assembly GCA_963565295.1). Taxonomy (NCBI): domain Eukaryota; kingdom Metazoa; phylum Arthropoda; class Insecta; order Lepidoptera; family Geometridae; genus Epirrhoe; species Epirrhoe alternata. Next base: position 3,103,902 of record OY751401.1, read on the forward strand.
ACAAACGGTGTTTTTACTGAAGAATGCAATGAAATAAAATGTAATGAATAACATTTTGGTTGTTTCATATTATTACCTGCACGTATGGGACCAATTGAAGCTTCACTTCAAATTTTGCGATTTCGACTACCTTTATAGTATAATTTGCGCAGGTGTGGGAGTGAGCTCGCGTGAGTCTAATAATATTAAGCTATGTTGACGCTAAAGCACATCAAATAAAGGTTCTATATTGAGTTCAAGTAGGTGCTATTGATGAAATTAATCGAAATCAAGCAGCAATCACGCCGCTACCGTGGTCTTGTGTAAAAAAAATCAAGTCCCAAGACTGATAGTAATAACAATCAAGTGCCAGGACTGATATTTTTCGAATCTGCGTCAGATGCAAGATAGGTAGTAGTAAGTGGTGGAATCTGCTCTAGTTAGTGTCCCCTGTTTTTTGTCTGTAGCTGTAGTGTCCCCTGTTTTATGTCTGTTTTCTTCCTTTTTCAAGTGGATTGTACCCAACTTCCCCGTATTCGCTAAGCGGAAAATAAATAAATTATAAAAAAGTAAGGATAAGTCTGGCCTCAATAAAAAACACATAATGAAAACTTTTACTTACACTGTTTATTCTTTTCAAAAACTTACAAACTATCACCAACACTCCCAACATTGGCCAAGAAACGAACCATCAACGCGCGGCCCCCGCACGCCTAATGGCCTCTGTCTGACCCGCGTCTGCAACTCTGATGAACTTTATCTCGTAGATAACAAAAAAATACCGCAAAATGAATAAGAATTGTAACTTCTTCAATTACGTCATGCATGCAACTTAATAAATTTTCAATCAAGCTTTTGGATTGAGGAATTTATTTCAACAATCATATTTTCCATTATACAAAAAAATATGCAAAATAAGATTCTCGAAATATACACCTATCAGATATTACAAAACTATGAAGAGTTATGTTCATCTTAGTAGTAACAAACCCGGGTCAGTCATATCATAAATGTAACAATATTTTATAGTTCATTAAGTCATTTAGATAGGTACAACGTCTTTTAGTTATAGTAAAATAGATCTAACTCCTCAAAATATAACTACTGAGGAATTTTAGTTCACTTTTTAAACTCGCACGATTTAAACTCATTGTTGTTTTAATAACGGGACGAGAAGTTCCCTCGTGACCACGATCGGTGCAACCCGATCGAAACGTCTAGATAAGATAAATAGTTCGAATATTATCCAAAACCAAGGTTTTGGACGGGTTTTCCCGTTATTAAAACAACAATTTAGAACCCAGTTCAACTGAACGATAATATTGAGTTATAAAAGAAAACTAATTTTAGGATGTACAAAATGGGTACAAAATCTAACTTATAATGAAACGTGCAACTTAAAACTAATTTATTTTAAAATGTAAAGCATATTATGGCTAATTTGGGAAACACAAACACGATAGGTATTCTTAATTAAAAATGCAGACTTTTGAAATCAATTTCTAACATTTTTGGTTAGAAACCTTATTCATAATATGGCTACTATGCATTGAGCCTTATTGGCTCAATGCATATTGAATTGGCAAGCGACGCGTCAATTAATTTGATATCAGAAACCTTATGAACAATGGTACAAGATAGAAGCGCTTGTAGAATGAACCGCACGAAAGTGCTCGAGCCAGCGCGGCCCGCTAGATGGCTTCGCCAGATTTTGTTTATGTTTCTATATGTTGTACCATTGTTTATAAGGTTTATAATGGCTTGCTATAAAACTAATTGACGCGTCGCTTGCCAATTCAATGTGTCTTGAGCCTAATTTGGTTTTGTAATTAATAACCAGCCAGATTAGCAATTTCATATTTATGCTACTATTATGAATAAGGTTGATAATATTTATAAGAATGTAGGTACACATAGTAAATAATTTAAAATTAAGAGTGAAAAATGATAGTAGACGAGGATAAATGTCATGTTGCTGAGAGCTAGGCAGAAAATATGCCCGAAGAGGATAGTCTGAGGCACGTCCGAATATGCTGACCATTTAATGTAAGTATAGGAAGCTAAGAAATAACAAATCATTGGATAAAATGAATAGATAATTTTATGGCAAAATCTTTGATTTATGTACAATATTTTTTGTTTACCTCAGGGATTTTAAATGCATCCGACAAAATACAACACCCACAGAATTTAGACATTACCAACAGGTTAGAACATTGCCACATAACGGCAAAAGTTTAATTGTCACGTGCCTGCAATTGTTTCCTGCTTCAAAGCGCAGGCGCCGCGGCGCCGGCACCTGTCTGTCTTTTTGCAATTCATCAGGACACGCAAGCAGCGATAAAAACGTTGACCCGAAGATTACTGAGATTGAAATGGAAAATTCTTAAGAAACAAAAATAACTATAGAAGAGATTATATTAATATTTTAGGGATGCATTTGAAAAACTTAAAAAAACTTTGGTCTTCGACTCTCGTTTGTTTCAAATACAGAATAACTACCTACGGGAAAAAAACTATAAAATCGGATATAATCATAAAAAAAAGTTCCGTGAGAATGTCTACCGCGCCTCGGAGTTACAGTCGTGATCCTGTTTTTGTCATACATTTCGTTTGGACTGATTTCGATAATTTTGTTCGTCTCGGTTGCGAACTTGCGATACGCTCAAAGGTACAGCGAATATTTACAAATGAACAAATAAAAATAACATTCACCTATTGATTTTGAAGCAAATATAGCAAATGTTATAGTTTTATAATTCTAAAAATAAGGAATGAAAACTGGAGTTTTTTCTAATAAGAGTTATATCTTTTTCATGCTAAATAAACACGAATAAAAAATGTATTTAGCAAATCTCTAAATTTTTCTACTTAGATTAATTAATAGTTATGTGTTTACAACATGTTTATTATTCTTCTGTAAAATTATCAACTTTTAACACAGTTTTTACGGAAGTACTTATGTATTATAACTATAATTTATCGTAATTAACCCACAATGCAGCCATTTTATACCTTTTATATTTAGAAAGTCTTGTAGAGCTAAACTGACCACAGACATCAGGGGGGTTAACATGTTCTTATTTCCTGGCAGTTTTCGAACAAAATGACGATTTCGAATAACCTGGGTCAAGATACGTCGCAACTTATCATATTCTCTCGCTTGCACATTTGTGACTGTACTAGTGTGCAAGCGAGAGAGCAAGATCAGCGCCGCCATTTCAGGTGCATTTTCTTCATGTCAAAATTGCCATGCAGTACAAAATCTGCCTGGAATTAGGAGCTCGTAATCGTAACCCCCCAGAAGTCCTTCATCCGTGCCAGGACTTATCAGCGTATAACCTGATATTTGACATAAAATGTAGGTACAGTCACGGACAATAAGATGTATACACTCCATACTTTAAAAATTAATATCATACTAAAACTAATAGATGCAGGTTAAAAACAAAAAGCGGAAATTAATTTCACATTGAACTAGTGGCGAAATCAATAAAAATACCAGCACATTGTTGGACATGTTGACCTGTACATGGGTTGAAACATTATGGAGTGTATACATCTTATTGTCCGTGACTGTACATAAGCAAGTAAATGTCAAAAATCAAGCTTACTTATGTATGGCAAGACGCAGATGAGTTCTAGCATGAAATAATATTCTTATATTAAAAGTACACAGTAATATACATTGGGCGTTTTCGCGAACAAAATATTATTCTAATTGTATAAAATGTAGTTGAAACACTGAGGTGAAAAGTGGCACATTCTCGTGATTTTTTATAATGTTATTTCTAGGAATCATCCTTTGTATAAACAGTAGGTATTTATAATTACAATCTATGCCTGATTTTGGCGCATTGTCAAGAAAAACATTATCAAGATAACTACGCTAAGTGGCGTTCCCGCCGATCTCAATTCTATACGAACGATAAAAAACATACTACAGTCAGTAAACGCAAATAACACCAAAACATGGCGCGGTTGGGACTTAGTAGCATATTAACTTCATAACTAAATGATTTTATGTCAGGAGGCAACCAATGCCTACACTGAACGGGACGCTGTAGTGCCTGGGACATTGTTTGAGATGGAAGAAGCTTGCAGCACTTAAACTATCCCAGGATGCCTCCTGATTGTTTGAGATGGAATAGGCTAGTAGCACTTAAGTGCTGCAAGCCTATTCCATCTCAAACAACGCTGGGATAGCTGGGATGGTTTAAACCCTCCAAGCTGCCTTATTCACAGGAAAGATAACTTGTGATGTGCAATGCTTTATTTGCGTTTACAGTTAGTTTCATAAAATAATTCCCTTTGGATATTCGGGCGAAGATACACTTCCATATATTTTTCGTTATTTAAAAAAAACAGTGATATTTTTCGTGAAAAACACTTTTATCCGAATAAGTACACAATTCAATGCGATATAAATTCGATACAAATACCTCACGTTGCTTTTAGACTTCGTTATTTTTTAATGATTTTTATTTAATTTTGATTAACGATTAACCCCTAAGAAAACAAACGGACGGACTACTAAAACTATGTATTTATTATTTCACATTCAATCTCAAACACTAGATTAATTTAGAATAGTTTTGTACCAGTATTCGTTGGCCGAATTGATGGTCATGAATATGATTATGTATGAGTTTTTACCTACACAGTCAATCAATTCACTATTGACAATGAAAACATATGACAATCATTTTCTATAAGATTTTTTTAAGTTGTCCGTTATATACAAACCGTCCTTACAAACTATCAAATCTCAAACCTCCCTAACTTGTACAGACAAAAATTCACAATAAATTTCAAGTTTTCAACATTACTTAACCTTAGTTTATTATTCGAGTACACTCTAGTAAATAATTTTCGTTAAATACTACGGGTTAGTATAAATTGTTCATTATATTATGTATAGTTGGCCAAATCTCGCACGAACTGGTCCGTGTTTTCCCAAAATGTTCCAAACCACTTTACCAAAACTAATTCAAATCTAAATGCCATCCAAAATGAAACCATAAGTTTTGAAAACAAAATTTATTGATAAAGTTTTGGGGTATTTGGTGTTCCTACGCAATATATATTATAATAGTAAATGATCCAAAAATCAAATCATCATACAATTTTCTATACAATGAAATAGAAAAATTGACATATTTTACAGTTTGGCTGTGAGTTAGAAAATTTTGACACAACACAGATCCATAATTGTTTTGCCAACTAACATAACACTAATAAAGATTTCGTGCGCCAGATCGTTCAACTTTCGTGCGAGCAATTGGCACTTTACGCAAGGCAGGAGACAAAATGTTACTAGCGCATAATAAAAATAACATTTCCATTTCAATATTATTAATAAGACACATCCAAATCAGGCCGATACCGGATTAAAAAGAAAATATTTTGGTCGATATCGGCCTTAAGTTAAAAAGCCTGTCTCTGCCTTGTGCGATAATTTGACAATGCGCCAAATGTATTTAATATTTAGTTTACACAACACATCCGAGCTCCGCTATCTTGCCGTGCGTCTATGGACAAAGAAAATAAACTTTTTAATACACAAAATGGCATAAATCAAATCTAAAAATCCTAATAATATAATAAATCTGAAAGTTTGTGATTATGTTTGGATGTTTGTATGTTTGTGCATCAATCACGCCTAAACCAGAGAACCGATTTGGATGAAACTTGGTATAGGCATAGATAGTGACCTGGAATAGCATATAGGCTATTCAAAATGTTGGTACCATGCGGGCGAAGCCGCGCGCAGAAGCTAGTAATTAAATAAATGATAAGGTTTGTTAAAAAAAAAATGGTCGGCACACGAAAAATATATTTAAATTGATGTTTCGATTTCTATATCTAATAAATAAAAGTGATATTTTTTGTGTATATCTAAATATATAATGCAGGTAAACATAAAACAAAACAAATATTTCACTACAAAACGGCACAAAACATGGAAATGTATGACCTAAGAACCCATTTCCACCAGGCTATGTGGACCAATGATATGAATGGTGGATATCAAACGCATCCATAGCTACGTAGCATAGCACATCTCTAGTGGAAGTACCTGAGAATGGTTCTTAATCAGTTATACAAGACTAGAGTGCCACAAACATATCTGGACCGGTGGCCAAAAGAGGAACTAACGACGCCATTTTATCCGCCATTGCTTGTTTGCTTGTGTTCATTTTTAGTCAAATTTGTGTTTTTTTCATAAATAAAAATTCTGCTAGTTTATTACGACCTCAGGATTGATTTAAAACAGTTTTAAAATAATGCCAAAATACCCTATTCTTCATTATTATTTAACCACCTTCAAAAAAGGAGGCTATGAATTTGACTCATGTACTATGTATTATCACAGAATCTTGTTTTTGTTTAATCCCTTGCTTACCACTTTACTGTAAAATATTTTTTTCTGGCAACACCAAATGCCATAGTAATTTACTTTCTCTATGCCAAATGCGATAGCAGCGCTTCCCTCACCGGAACAGATAAGTTTGTGGGACTATAAGAATGGTTCTAAATCAGTGATACAAGACTTTGAATGGTTCTAAATCAGTAAAGTAACTCACGATGCTATTGCGGCGTCTGCGGCGAAGACGAGCGTGAGTGCGCCGCGAGGGATTGTTGCAACGCGGCGGGCGTCAACCATTCCCTGCGACAAATGTTACTATGTACTACTCAATAACAACCCACTGTTAGCTACTCAATATAAACCTAGTGTTTGCTACTCAAATGTATCACCATATCCTTATATATTATTAGGGTAAATACCAGCCTTACACATTACACCACTCTTTATAAACTTACTGTTTATCATACCACCCATTACTACTCACATTATTTCAATCTCTCCCACTGTTTACAAATTAATTTATCAACCTATTTGCTATATTTTTCAAATACATTTATACTTAAAATCTCCCCACACCCGTTAATTACTCAATATTAACCTGTTTACTGCTCAAATGTATCCAATCTACTGAATTCTACTCAATTTTAAACCTTTGTTAGTCAAATGTATCAACCTACTATTTGCTACTCAAATGTATCAACTTACTATACTATTTGCTACTCAAATGTATCAAAATATCCGTGTAAAAACGAACAAAAACGCATAGAAATAGTGTCCGCGACACAATTCAAAAGAAACTGCCATTACTATAAAATATTACATAGCTTTTGTTCTTTCGCGACCTATATTGTGTTTACACGTTTTGGGGCCTCGCGCACTTTTATGAATCCTGGGGTTTTTTTATAAATTCTTATTTACTAACAGATTTTGAATTGTGTTGAATCTTAAACCAAGGAAACAATCCTACTATGTAGTTTTGATTGTTCTGTAGAGGCACTAGCGTAAATTGTGCTAATTTTGTAATTGCTTCTAAAAAACCGTCAATTCATATGAAATTGCAATGCAGTTTGAAAGTTGCCAGGAAATAATAGATCAACTTACTTGGGCAAACATCGCTGCAGGAAGGGGACACAGGAGCTGACATACGCGAGTCTATTCACCCACGCCGGGATATCTCTTTCGCACAGCGCCTGGAAAATTTAACTATTTTAACATGGAAAGCTAAATGGGATCATTTTAGTAGTCTATGTATTTATGTCAAATAGATTGATTTAGTACGACCAGTTTAGTCGTTTAAGTCTGCTAAATAGTGTACTTAGTTCACCCAGGTGAATTAGGTATACCGCCCCGTTAAATTGTTTAATAATAGATCATCTTAAGGCGCACTTATAATCCTTTCACCACTCTGGTTCCCAAGAACAGTGACACAAGAAGAAGAAGTCTTAAAATATCGTTTTTCTACTCCTGTTCCTTTGCGTCGCGACCAATACCGTGATGTGTACATTTCGCCGTAGCGTTTAAACTACTCATACGGTTTTATTTTAAATATTCATTCATTCATACTGTTCTTAATAATTTTTGTATAAGTTACATATTTTACAGTGTCATAAGTACATCTGATTTTTTAAAATATACATCCGCAAAAATTGCATCCATGAGGGATTTCAATCAGTTTGCGGACTTGTGGGAATGCTTTTGACCAACTGAGCTACAGCGCCCCAAACTTATCTGAACCGGTGATAGACGCTGCTATCGCACTTGGTGTTAACAGAAAAATAAATTTGACAGTAAAATTCGTTAGTTCCTCTTTTGGCCAACGGTCCAGATAAGTTTGTGGCACTATAACTGTAATTGACAATGACAATCCAAAAACATTCCTTTTAATATTTAAAAGTTCCAATAATTAAATCGATTGGTGTTCCGAGTTCTGTCTGACCTATCGCTATCAAGTAATTATTCTGTCTATTTCCTTAAGAAATAAGGTTGAAAATGCTCTGAACTATTCGTGGGAAATAATTATTGGTCGATAGAAAATGTATAATGACCGCTCCTATTGTTTTAAACTAGTAAGGAAATAACTACTTTTGATTGTTCAAGGGCAAGTTGACCGCGAAATGACCATTTAGTTATACGAGTAGCATCAGAAAAAACTAATTAACGAATGCAGATTAATCATAAACAAACATTTTTTTCTAGGAAGTAAAAAACTTAGCATTATTATACAAGAATTAAAACATCAAAATCGTTGTTTTGCTAAAAGAAAGATAAAATCATATCATAACTAGCAAACCCAGCGAACCGTTCCGCCACCAGATTTTTCCGGAATTTTCTTTGCTATAAACCTCACGGAGCCCGAGACCTTTCCAACGAATGCAAAACCGTGGAAATCGGTTCGTGCGTTCTATAGTTATAGCGTCAGGAAGGAAAAGCCGACTTATTTTTATATAGTAGATAATCATATCAGTCATTGCCCATTAGCTCAGTTAGTTGGTTAGAACAGCGCCACGGATCGACGGAGACGTGGGTTCAAATCCCGTTTGGGTGCAATTTCAGGAATAAGTAGGTACATTTTGAGAATCTGCATAAGATACTTACCAAACAAAATGCTGACGTGAAATGGTTGCAATTGTTGTTCATTAAATGGTACCTGAAACAATAAATTAAAAAGACATACATTACAAATTACACACTACGATTTGATAAGTAAGCTTTGGTAAAAGCTAATACTTTGGGAAGTGTTTCTAATGAGAAACGACGTCGATTAACTAATTTTTTATTTTTGCTATTTCTAGCTCCGATCAAGAATATAATAGATTTAGGGTCAGCGCAGCAAAACCGTCCTCGGTAAATAAAATAACAGCTCGCGCCGTTATTTTATTTAGCATTTTGACGTTTTACGTGATGAATGATAAGTTTATGATAATGTTTTGAGGAACTGAGCCGTGTTGGCCGAATGGAGTTGTACCTCGACTTTCAATCCAAAGGTCGTGGGATCGAATCCCGGCCGTGCATCAATGGATTTTGCGTTTCTTAAAATTTATATGCGCTTTAACACGAGCTCTGAACGGTGAAGGAAAACATCGTGAGGAAACCAGTTAGTATTCTTATAGGCGTCGATGGGCTTGCAACCTGTCACGTATGGAATACTAACTTCTGCAAGATGTGGGCATGTATCAAATATGTATTTGTAAATGCCTCTGACTACCCCCACACTAGACATCTTCAAAGGATCTGGAATATAAAGATCTGAGAGAATGTCTACCGCGCCTTGGGGATACAGTCGTGACCCTGTTGTTTTTTTTTGAGGATTTTTGAGGCTTTATTACTAGGTGCAAAGGGTGTAATGGACAGAATTAAGCTTTGGTTTTGTACACGATATATCTATAATATTGTAGATCGAAGGTTTCTAGGGTGAGTGTTCATTAAAGAAAAATGCGCTTGATTTTTTCATCAATCTATAGTTTAAAAAAAAACCATCTCTATACAAAAGAAATGGAAATACTCGTATAAACGAGGTATGTCTTAGTCTGTACAACTGGATAGAATATACCTAGTCTGTTTTACAAAACGTATTCATGTTAGAGGCAGAGTCCTATAAAATAGCAATACACACCTGTCACCTCGAAACTGTTTGCCCAGTTCCGCGACCAGCCTTCTCACTTCCTCTTCGCTGAAGTCCGTATATCCTATGTGCACGCTTTGTCTGTAAACCCAAAAATTTTTTTTGACTATACTAAACCGGGTGTCCATACAAATCTATCATAATAAACCAAGTAAAGTAAGTTCGCATGAGTCAGTGGCCAACTCTGGTGACGGAGTTCTTAGACCGCCTTAAGGTCATGGCGTAACGACTTAAATAACCTGCTTCACTGGAAAAGAAGGACCAACAATTGCATATCTACAGCCAAGCTTTTACTGCAAAGACTGTTCCCAAACTCCTGCTCATTCCATTAATCTTAAAAGGCCTTGCGACATACTGGTTCCTCCAATATATGCTTTTATCAATTAAGTGTAGTGTAGACCCTCAAATTCGGACTATCTAAGTCTACCGAAACTGTGACCCCAACTTGCACTCCACAGTGTCTATAACTACAGTTCTTTCCTTGAACCAAATCTGTTCCCCCAACTAACTTTCGTCTCGAAAATCCCCGCCAAATTACACTAGTGCCCTATCCCACTATGGAACACCTCAAACTTCACACAGTTTCTACATCTAAACCTCACCTGAACCGAAACTGTTCCCCCAACTCCCGTTCGTCTCGTGGCGCGATCTCGAAGACCCCCGTGAAAGCGTACGGATGCCCTCCGTACGCCCACTCCGAGGCTCCCACTTGGACCCCACTGTGGAATACACCAACACCTGCGCTCGCTGTGTACCTGGAAAGGTTTTCCCTTTATGAATCACTAGCGACCCGTTCTCGATACGCCAGGTTCGGGGTGATTTGAACCAAAAATAACAATGGAGTGTATGATTATTGATTATTCTTCCTGTCATTTCAAGTTCTTTCCAGCATGTATGTAAGATCAGCACAGGTTATAGTATAAAGTACGAGGAGCTTGTGCCAGCGTCTTTGTTCGCGGGATATCATCATTTGAAGTATGTCGTGATTTGTGATATTCACCTGTTTCAAGTATCAAGTAGGATAGCATAGGATGAATGAATCAAACAAATAACAAAACACTTTATAAACAAACCTAAATTTAAGATGGAACACAACATAGGTGCTGGGTGATGTGCTTCCGTCCAGGCATTCACAAAAGTTGTCTTCCTTCCAAAACAATTGTAGCCATCTCAACAGCTCTTCTCTTGTCTCTTGCTCACAAAACAGACTATTACCTAATATTACCGTGTTCTCTGCAGAAAGTAAGTGCGGTGTGTATGAAACCTTCCAAGCGTGTTACTCACCAGTTTGTCCAATACATGTCGTAGACATTGAGCACGACGGGCGTCTGCCCGGGGCGCGGCAGGCGCGGCTCCGGCTTGCGAGACATCAGCGACATGCACGACGGGAACATGCCGCAGATGCCGCAAGACTACAACAACAAGTATTAGCTACAGTTTGTTTGATCACTGCTTAACATGACCAGCATAGCGACAGGTGATCGCAGCCTGAAATTTGGGGGGAGGGGGGGCGACACACTACATGCCACAAAACAGACTTTATTGCACAATACACAAGATTTTTCTATTGGACGTGTACGATTTGCGGGGGGGGGGGAGTAATGTCCCCTGTGACCCCCCGCTGGACCTGAGTTTTAATTATTAAAATGCATCCTAAAAATTGCACCCATTCTGGGCTTAAGAGAAGTCCCGCATGGGAATTGGGATAGAGCTGCCAATGCTCTAGAGTAGTCAGAGAAGACGAATTCATATGCTCTAGCATTCTGAAGAGAGTAGGTGTATATTCTACGAACACTACAAGAGCGAGGCTAAGCGAGCGTAATGTTTGAATTGTGAGTCGAGTAATTTATGCTACATTCAGTTTTATAAAAAATAAATGTGTGTGCCAGACGGTGACGTAAAAAAATAGAGTTTTTTTGTAAAGCCCTTTTATTTTTTATTATTCTGTTTTTAAATTCACTCAGTGGAAATTGAAAATGAAAGTAAGATTATAAAATAACAAATGAAAAAGTCTAGCAAAGTTTGGGATAGAATAAATACATAATTTATAAAGAGCTTGTTTAAGCATTCCCTTTTCGTATGTTAAAAATATAACAGAAATCATACATTAATTGAACTTATTATTTCATTTGTAAGTAGCGTGAGACCTTGTAGTTAAAACACTCGAAGTCGGTAGTTGCCAACAGAAGTTGATTTACAACTAACAAAACAAAATGAGCTTCACATTATTCATCAGTTAATATAAACACAAACATTTTTTCACGCTTCTACCAGTCGCGTCATAAAAACCTTAACACCTAAAGCGTCATAACATTTAATTACATTCTATGACGTACACTGATTATTGCATATTCAAACTCTGAGGTAGGTGTCTTGTGTACATTTGTGTGACAAAACTTCTGTACGAGTATTTGTCTAATAAACACAGTTCTGGTTTTCTGATACTAGTATTTTGTTGTAGTACCTACGGGCTATCACACACAACTTCGTCTAAATATGGTATATTATTATGTCATTGTAATATTCCATTTACCTACAATAAGCGGTGCGTCGTTGGTTGGTAGCGGTGAGCTGACCTAAGTCAGGATGTATTACCATCCGTGGTATTACTATGAAAACTAAGTTGCTACCTTACTTTTGATCGTCTTTACAATGCGTCTATTGCCGAAGAAAAATGGTTATTGTTATAAATAGTAACAGTAACCTTGTGAATTAATTAGATGGCGAGCTGAAATATTTTGTTTTCATATTTAGATTAAAACATATTTACTTAGAAGTATTTTGTAAGATGTTTCCGCCTGCGACTTTGTTTGAAACAGCATGATCACGAATGTACCCAAAGCACGCTAGACCTTTTTCTAAGATCGATTAGATCCAATAGTTATGAAAGTATGTGGAGCCTCTTTGAGTCGCACTTATAATCCTTTCGCCACACTAGTTCGAGAAGAACTCATGAAAGTATAAAAGCTCAGTCTAACACAAAATCATACATATTACATTTGTTGAAGTGATGTAATAAATAACACCCAACAGCCTCATACATAATCCTGAGCCCACACTAGGATTACCTGTGTCGTGGGTATCATAAACGAGTACAATGGTACCACAAACAAAGTACATACGAACCCTGTTCAATATTCTAGATAACGGGATGTATAAACCAAGCTTTGGCCAATTTAGAACAGGTGCGCTTTGAGTCTTTGAACTTGGTAAGCCGAATAGAAACGTAAAATATTGATTAAAGAGGCACATTGACATTGAATCAATGCCATTAAACATTGAACGGGCCATGGGAAGTCATCACATGTCGTCTATCGTCACTGAACGATTTCTGTGGCCGTCTTCAAGGCTAGCAAATAACAGGTACTTTGATATCATTACTAAGTAAATATATAATTTTATTACGCTTGGTTGGAGACGTAGTATTATTTTAACTGGCTTAGACTAAATATTTCTTCTATAAACACAAATGGTGATTGAACCTCACCTGCAACTGAACTCTTTTATAACTATATCAAGTAGATTTAAGTGTTGATACTAATGGTCAAATCTGACGCGGAGTTTTAGACAAAGCATGATGAAGATCGATAACCAATCTCAAAGCACGGAAATGTTCAGCTGTCGGATACGAAAATAACAACCTAGTAAATAAATAAAACTTTGTTTATTTTCTCTCACAAGTACATAGGTAGATCATATAGCAAAGACAAAAAATATAATTACCTAAACCTACATTGCGAGAGACCGGAGCCTGATTGATGTAGGTTCGTAAGAACCTGTATTACAGGTCACCTGTATTATAGTTTTTCCCTTCAGTCAGTTACATTGACGACCTCTGTGGCGCAGTGGGCGAAGCCCGCTTGTGACGCAGAAGTTTGCGGGTTCGATCCTCGCCGCGGGATAAATGTTTGTATGATCTGCAAATATTTATCTCGGGTCTGGGTGGTTCTATGTATAATATGTATGTATTTACAAACAAAAAGTATAGTAGTATATCAGTTATCTGGTTCCCATAGTACAAGCTTTGCTTAGTTTGGGGTTAGATGATGCTGTGTGAAATATCCAGCATTATTTATTTATTACATTACAATTTACAATTACGGTTTTGTATAAGTTTATAAAACTATATATTAATCCATGGAATTTCATTTCAACGCGGTTAATTGCTTAATCTGAGGTAAAATAATTGTACAAATGTATTTGTATGTAGAGAAACAGCCCATAACAAAAGTAGGTTACACAAAGACCATTTAAATTGGCCGGGAGCGTGGCTTCTAAACGGAAGCCTTAGCGACGAATGCACGAATACATTAAACAACAAGGCTGATCTAGAGATAGGTACATTATAATTTAGCTTTACACGGCTTTTGAGCAGAGCAATATGTTTTTTGTAAATTGAAAAGACGACTGTTTCCCTAAGGCACCGCAGATATTTTCTCTTTATGTATTCCCTTTGTTGAAAAAGAATTAATTTTGAAGTTCTACAGAAATTCAAACACGTATGAACGTAAGTATAGTTAGTCCTTATGCCAGATAGTTTTCATTCTTACATATCACAAATAAACACATTTTTTTAGGCGAGATTTTAATGAATGAGCTAGTTTGTGTGAGAATTTTAAGAATAACAAGTCCTAAAAAAATATTCTACAGTAATACTCGTTCCACAGAAAAGTATTTTTTTATTATTTTTGGCTATGTATAATTTAAGTACCTGGCTTAGATATTATTCATTATTATTTTATTCTTGTTTCAATATGGATAAAAAATCGCAAGAACAGGAGTCAAATTCTAAGACTATTCTAAGTGATCCCTGCGGTCCTACTGAATAAATGATTTTTGACTTTGACTTTGCATTATTAAAAAATTACCTTTTTCGGAGTTACAGTGATCCTCAGCTTTTTCCGCATGTCTTACCAAGAATGATTCAAATGTATTAGTTTAAATAATACTTTCACTTTTAAGCAATTTCTACTGAAATTAATACAGCGAACACCTTACAAAACATTACAAATTTTACAGTTTTGTAATATTTCAAAAACACCACTACACAGTCGCAACGCTACTCAATGTCTGTTTACATTTTCTCGTAGGATACAATTATCGCGGCAAAAAAACTAAACTATGTTAACTAGAGCCTTCATAACTACTCTATTTAATACAAATTGCTTGGTCGCACCTCATTCCGAGAGGTCTTGACGTTGGTTCGTATATTATCATCTAATATGAGTTTTTTAATCCACATTAATCGCAAAAAATGCCTTTTATCAGTCAGTTAATGTCCTACCGATGATTCTTTGTTTGCACAAGATATCATTTGATAGTCCTACTTTCAAGGGTTTAAAGAACCCAGGGTTAACGAGAATCAACTTTAAATGAACATGATTGTTTTTTAGTTTTGTTAGTTTTAGTTTAAATATTGTTCGTAGTATCAAATCTTTATAAGACATTTGTACACTTTTATTTTAAATAATCACCTAACTACGCTAATTTCTGCATGCATAGATCTAGGTAGTATGTAGTAGTATTTACCTATTCATTTTATAAAATGCGATTTTGATAAAATGAATTTTGGGACTTTAAAAAACACCGTAGTTATTCCTGATCAAATTTGGGGTGGGCCATTAGCTAAAGACAAGTTTAAAATAATGTGTGAGAATGAAGAAAAATCAGTTTGTCGGGATCATACGATTTTATGATCTCTACATCGAAACAAGCTTTTTACAAGCGATTTCATGTGACTAATCCGGTTCAACGTTGTCTGCACTAAACAAGAGAACAGAGCCTGGGCTAGTAAAATAATTCAGTTCAGGGTTGGGAAACAAGACAAGGTCGCGCCTTGTCTTGTATGAACTAAGATTTGATGAGTAGATTTGTAATAGTACAGGTGCATACGGTCGAAATTATAAGCATTTTTTATCATGTCACTTCCTTCAAACCAGTGTGGTGAAGTGATTTAAGTGGCTATTTTCGCAAATTATGAGCACTCAAATGTCGAAGTTTATACACTAAATAGATCAATGTATATTGATTTATCAATGTGTGATTGTGTGATTTACCAATTGTAATGTAAATTCAGAATGCTTATTGAATGAAACACTAGACATACCAATACAAATTATCAGATTTCTTTAGCTCTCTGGAATTTTTTAAAAGGGCGATGGAAATATGTAAATTTTAATGTTAACAAGTATTTTTGTATTTTGACATGCTATTTTTAGTAACACCGGTTGTATAGCTACTTATGATTTTTGTTGGAATGTTTCCCTAATTTGAAATTCACCCCAACACTTTTAATTTCATATTCACCCTATGTGCTTAATGTAGTTTGTTTTAGATAATTGATCTATATTTTAAAGTGTAATTTTTAAGTTTATAACTAAATACAGCAAAAAATATTATCATGCAGTATTTTGTAAAAAAAGAAAAATTAAAAAAAATAGAACATTCTGAGCTAACAAATTGATTAAATTAAGAAAATACAGCACAGAAATAAATATGTGCATAATATGCAAAATACTGTGACTACAATGTAACTTGTGTTTGTCAAACTGATCAGTTTAGAATCTAATTTACCAAAAATTTAGACTTATGGATCTTACAAGCTTAAATGTATATGGCATATTTTATATATTTCTATTTTTGACACACTTAAGCAAGAATAAGATTTCAGAATGGCAAGGTTTATTTATACTAAGAATAATAATACAAAAGACATCTAACAAAATGAGTGTATAGTAACTTTTGTTATTTATTAATACATTATTGATAAGAGAGGTGATAAGCTACATTTAATAGCCTTTTACTCATATATCATTATCAGAGACTATATTGAACTTTACCAGATATCTAAACACAAAGGTAGCATGATAAAATTGAAAAATATCAGGATAGACCAGCTTTTGTATCACTACGGGACACTACAGGCTCTAATAAATGAATAGGTACTATAAACTCAGTCAATGCATTTTATGTAAAGGGATTAATACTTAAAGATGATAGGGAAAAGTTCTGGTTACAATCTTCTGTTTACAATAATGTGTGTACTTTAAGAGACAAGTAATGATCAGTTTGACAACACATTCTACACATAAATCTTACTAAGTTGATATTATCGAAGGGCTCCTCTTGCGAAATGGTCGGGGAGCTGAGGAGTGGGTCGGCCTCCTCCTGTCCCGTCGAGCTCCGTTCTGAGCGCACTCGGCACGCGTCACATCTCTTCATGTCTAATCATACTTCTCGACTGCTGACTGACAAATGGCAGTTCATTTTAAACTTCCGTAATTCTAATTCGATTTTTTTTTAAAGAATAATATTCAATTTTAAACAGAATAAACTAAGATAGTTTTTCTAAAATGAAGAGGTATTGTTACAATTGTAAATTGAGCTCAAGAATGCACACTTATATTATACAGAAATCAGTACTTTGTTAGTCCCTTCTTAATCTAGTGCTAGATAACTAATTATACATATATATGTATAATTATATGAATTATACATACATATGTATAATTAGTTACATGTGTAAATTACATATGTATACCTCATTATCGCTATCTATCAGTGAAGTCTGGTCCATTTTAATGCGGCTTTAGAAATAAACACTACGTAAAAATGACATAAAAACTAAACTACTCCCGCCTGTAGCGACGGGATGAACGCACAATAAAAACTGGCAATACCTCCGCTTATCGAAGTAAGTATAAATAAATCTATCTATTGACCAGGCACAATGAAAATACCATTGTATGCAAATTATATGAGTTGACCATTAGCTAAAATAATGACGATAATCAAAGTTACAACGCACGCTTTATTGCAAGATTGTGACCTAATACGCTACTTCCAAAACCAAACCAAAATAATAAAATAACTACGTAAAACTTACCACTGTAAAAAGGCTCCTGTGGGTTGAACACGTATTCCATAAGATTTATCCAGACACTATTTCCATTATTGGGCTCGTATTCATGGATCCATATGTTAGAAAACTTTACAAGCGACTAGATTATTTAGAAAAAAGTATTTCATTCAGAATTCATTGAAGAATAACCCCAAATGCTCCTTTACTAGTCTAGTCAATGACATTTGATTGACAACTTTACTTTCACATTTGACATTTATTGCAATCTGACGCGTAGAAACCATAGACTAGCTAGAGCTATACAATAGTGTTGTTCTCTTCTCAGGAGATAAAACTGAGGCTAAAATGCTGCTTTTAGTCGATTGTGCATTTGTGATCTCAGAGGTACTACTATACAAAGTTAGATTGTGATAGAGTTGAAGCTCAGACCACAGGCTCAGACATGACAAAAAGAAGTTGAAGTGAAGCAAGCAAGCAAACAAAGCAAAGAGAAAAAAAGTTCAACACGTCACCTCAGTCGTCGTGAATCGTAAACTGTCAAATACAGTGTCAATAATTCCGAAATAATTAATGTTTTTGTGAAAAAAGGGAATAATTCACGATGGTAATTAGAGTTTTTACTAGAAAATAAATACTCTACAAATTCCTACCTCAAATTTGCTGTATAACTTTGTGCTAACCGTAAAAGCAGTGTTATTAGTGCGCGGCTTATGTTTACAGACCTATAGACGTAGTTTACAGATGTGTTTTCGTGTGATTTCAGGTGCTAATAGCAGCTACAGTATGCACAAAATCAGGAAAAGGTACTCGTTTTTACCATAATCTCTTCAACCGTTCTTTAGAATACCTCTAGTTCTCTACTTACTATTTTACAACAAGTACCTACCTGGTTGGTTCACACGTACACTCTTATTTTCAGCCTTGGTGTCGCGGCAGTTTGTCGAGATGACAAAGGCTCGTATCGAGGGCCTGCTGGCCGCATTCCCGAAGCTGATGACTGCAGGCCGACAGCATACCTTCGTTGAGACAGAATCTGTCAGGTATTCAAAATACATCATTGGCCCTGATATGTTACTCTTGAATTTTACTTTTGACTGAACATTGTTACCCGCGGTTCCTTGCTTATTAATTCACTTTTCTTATAATTTAAGGAGACTATTTGCTATTTCAGAATGTGCTCTATCTTAGCTAACTTTTATCCAAATCGGTTGAGTGATTTCAGCATGATTGACTAACAAACATCAAAATTTTTGCATAGGATAGTAGAATTGGCAGTGATTGTGGAGGATATACAACAAACAAAACCTGTATGATTTTTACAATTCAGTTTTCCTAAATGTATATAGATTTTTTTTTACAACAAATGCATTAAATTCCGTGTTTTCTTTCAGATATGTTTACCAACCACTGGATAAGTTGTACATGCTGCTGATTACCACCAAGGCCAGCAATATCCTTGAGGACTTGGAAACACTCCGTCTCTTCAGTAGAGTGGTAAATTTTAAATTTTATAACGGGACTTAATCGCGTAGGTATAACATTTGTTTATTTACCTCGACGTTTCAGTAGCGTTACAGCTAAATAATAAAAAAAAAAAAAAAATGAATGGTAAATTGAATTCAGCTCACTTAAGCCGGGTCAACATCGCGTGTTTTAGGATTTTCTCACATGTTAGCATAGTTTTGCCACCAATGGCACGCACCTATTTGGTTAATAACATGTTAAAAACATGGCACTGTGGATCTGGAGCAGGCGTTACAAAATATTTCATTTCATAAGTGTGGGCATGTGCCAAACATTTTGACATGCCTCTGACTGGGCCAGTTCCTATCAAACTACCTGCAATTTTATTTCATTCCTTCTTGATGTATCATGTGTTGGATGTGTCACTTGTATTACAAGTGCTTTTAGCCTGGTAATTAAAAACACTTTTAATTACGTTAGGGCAAGGAGCAAAACAACTTATTAACTTAAAAACAAATGATTTACATTATTTGTCCTATGTAATCTTTTTAATGTGTAAAATGGCCAAGTCACTACAAAATCCTGTAGGCGTAGAGTGTAGGCATAGGTTGCCTCGTAAAAGTCATGATGCTGTGCATTAAGTAAAAATTAAAAAAATCATAATTTCAGGTTCCTGAATACTGCAGCCAACTGACCGAGTCGGAAGTGTTGAATCAGGCGTTCAACTTGATATTTGCTTTTGATGAGATTGTTGCCCTCGGGTACAGAGAGAGTGTCAACTTGGCGCAGGTTAGATAAGTCTTCAAGATACTGTTTGATATTTCACCCGTGAAGTTTTGTGCTTAAAATGTTTAATTTCTATTTTGTTTGCAGGTTCGATCATTTGTTGAGATGGACTCGCATGAAGAAAAGATCTTCCAAGCTGTGAGACAGGTGAGAATTTAATTTTAAGACATAAATTATTATTTTGTAACAATGGGAATTTATCTCATACATCTGTAATTGTAGACTCAAGAGCGTGAAGCTGCGAATCGTATGCGAGAAAGAGCAAAGGAACTTCAGAGAGAGAGACTAGAGGCCGCTAAGAAAGGACTGCCGCCGCGATCGCAAATGTCTTTCGGTAAGTAAGTAACTTCGTATAAGTCAGTGGCCAACTCTGGTGACGAAGTTTTCATCATAATATCATAATCATTCGATCGCGAGCCTTAAGTGGAGATGGGCAGGACACTTGGCTAAAAGAGATGATTGCTGATGGACAAAGGCAAGACAGAATGGTGGGCAAGAGACGCACATCAACCATGGGGCAGACCATCAGCCCATTGGTCGGACGACGTAGTCGGCGTGGTTGGATGACAATGGATGAGGATAGCACGGAAACGAGAGGAGTGGCGGGTTAGAGAGCAGGCCTTCACCCAGCCGTGGGTATTAATAGGTTAATGATGATCCTAATCATTCTTAATATCGAAGCGATAGTGATGTAGCTTGCGTAGTCGTTCTTGATAGATTATCGAAGTTAAGCAACGTTCTAAACGGTAGGTAATCAACAAGTTTTAAGACTATTCTAACTGTTTTGTTTGAGTATAACACCTTTCAATTTCAAAGCCTTTATTTTTACTGAGAGTTTTATAATTTGCTTAATACTAATGTTGCACACCAGTCCGGCTATTCCTCAGCGTGTCCTGTCAACACATAGGCCTCCTCCAACTGCTTCCACTCTGATCTGCTCCTTGTCACTTCAGCCACAGTGGTCCTGCAATCTGTTTAATGTCGTCCGGCCATCTTTTTAATTGTCTTCCTCTCTTTCTTTTGGTATTGCATCTCGGAATCCACTCCGTCTGCTGTCATGATCCTTGTCCATTTCTGTGTCATCTCTCATTATGTGACCAGTCCATGTCCATTTTAATTCTTTGCATTTTGTTATTTTCCTTATTTCTGCGACCCCCATCCTGTCTCTTCTGTAGCCCAGGACACTTCTCTCCATGTACCCTGACGCCTTTAGGTAACACTAAAAGACATGAAAATTAAGTGTTTTTGTGAGACACTTTTTCACATGAAATATATAGCATGTGGAGTTTTGATTAGGTTTCATGTTTTGTTTTTGTTTTTAGGTAGCAGTGGTGGTTTTGGCAGTTCGTCATTGTCTTCAGTGGCCTCCGCTGAGCCTATTGTTGAGAAGATACCGACAACGCCCGCTCGTGACACGTCAGTACAAACTTTATCTTATAACTTAGCTTTGTTTGAGAGTCCAAAAATAAGTTTTTTGATTTTAAAATACTTCCAACAACATTAGACCTATATTTATTTTAATACCTCGAGGGTTATCCAAAAATAACCTATATAAGGTATTTTATGGTCTACGATTTTTTGTAGTCTTCAAGTCATTTATTTTAAAAGTTTGTATCATTTGAACCACCCTGTAAAACATTGTATACTAGCTACTGCGCGCGGCTTCGCCCGCGTGGTACCAACATTTTGAATAGCCATATGCTATTCCAGGTTACTATCTACGCCTCTTCCAAGTTTCATCCAAATCGGTTCACTGGTTTAGGCGTGATTGAAACACAAACATCCTAGCAAACTCACAAACTTTCAGCTTTATTAAATAAATGGGATTAAGATAGTGTTTATTATAATTTAAGATCGTAAACAATGATTTAACATCATGCTTTACAAACTCGACAGTCGTCCAGCCGGTCGTTCCGCCATGAAGCTGGGTTCACGCGGCGGCGATGCGGACTCTTTCGTGTCACGGCTGCGCACTGAAGGAGAAAGTGTGGCGCCATCTACACAAGCCTCGCAGAAGGAAGTACTGACACCTGTCAATGTCAACAGGAAGGAGTGAGTATAGATTCATCTTCTCCTTGCACAAACAGTGCCACAAACATAACTGGACCGGTGGCCAAAAGAGGAACTAACGAATTTAATATGAAAATTTATTTTTCTGCCATCACCAAATGCGATAACAGCGCCTGTCTCACCGATTCAGATAAGTTTGTGGCACTTTACACCTCTTTTATGTTAAATCGCAATAGTTTTCAATAGTGTACGCAATAGTTAATACCGCGAAGAATCAAGGCAACAAACACGGTTTGGGGCCTATCTTTCTTTTAGGTGATCCATCTTAAAACTAAAAGTCAAGCACCAGTGATGTGCTATAATAAGTGTCATTATAATTATAAGAAACTAAGCTACTACAATATGTACATAAAATTACAAAATACAATAGAATCAGTCAAGCCATCTAAAGATCGTCGTAAAAACGATCTATAGATAGCTCAACTGATCCAGGTCACTGCCAGTCGGAAGCGTGCCCAAAACACTGGCAGCATTGCCACGCTGAATGGCAATGCTGATTCTTTGTGCCAAAAAGTCGCTAGCTCTCGAATCACGCGATGCTTCGACGCCCTGAAAGATTTTTGAAGACGCGATGGGCCCCGGGACCCCACGGACCCAGGGTCTCGACCCCAAATGGTTCAAATATATAAACCCGATCAAGATTTATATATTTGCGCCTTTTGAGATCTTTTAAGTGTCATTATTTATTAATATTGCCAAGTCATCATCCTAACTCGATGTGTTGTTCCAGTGTGCACTTACGCTTTGAAGAGAGACTTAGTTTGGTGGCGGGACGGGACGGAGATATACAAAGCTTTGAGCTTTCTGGTAAGGAAACTACTCATAACTTTTATACTAATCGCCGTAGATCGGCTAGCTCGGAGGTTCTTATCCCGATGGCACAGAGTCCTAATTTTAATTACAATTTTATTTTATGTAATTCATCCTCCTTTCACGAAAGTTTCTCTCCATCTAAAAGTTGTCTGGAAAAAATTGAATATAAAAAAAATAAAAGAGAGCACTCTAGCGAAAAGGCCGTATATTTTACGAATTTTATTTTAATTGTCTATTTTTTTTTAAATTTATTTAAGGGTTTTGTCGCTTATTTTAATAATTATATACATAGACAATTACAATTTTAATTGTCTAAAGTGTGAATAAAGTAATTTCATTGTAATTTCAGGTCTGTTGACATTAAACATTTCGAACGAGCAGTACGGCCGCATACAAGTGCATGTTGACAACAAGGATACCAGACCTTTGCAGTTGCAGGTAACATTATCATAACGTGGCTAATCATCATCATCTAATTGGATGTTTCCGGAAAATTTATGATGATATCTGTTATATCTGAGTACAGCCCCACAAGGATATCTGTTCCGGTGAGGGAGGCGCTGCATTTGGCATAGAGAAAGTAAATGTCTGGCATTTGGTGTTGCCAAAAAAACACAGTAAAGTGGGAAAGCAAGGGACCAAAGCGCTTGATTGAAAAAAAAACACACCGAGTAAACAAGCAATGGCGGATATGTCGACTGGAAACGAATGGCAGACAGATTGACATTTCAAAATAGCGTTGTTAGTTCCTCTTTTGGCCACCGGTCCAGATATCTTTGTAGCGCTATACTAGAAATGATAGAAAATTTAATCATCAAAAACTTTGAAAAAACACAAAAATGGTCTCATAATCTTTTGATCCCTACATGAAACAGAATAGATGTACTTTTCATTTCTCAATGAAATACCTAAGTGTGGTTTAATACTTTAAAATTACAAAATTACAGAATAGATTGTAATAAAAAACATTATTTCGGTATTTTTATCACTAACTGTACATTAGTTTCATTCAACATATGTGTATGCATCCGAGGTACGTTTTCCTTTTATTATAACAGCTAAGAACCATCCATAACTTTTTGAGCACCTGCTTTTTCTGCCCCGTCTCAAAAATCCACCCCTTGTTTCTTGTTTATTATGCTTATTTATTTATTCTTTATTGCACAAATAAATTACATACATAAACTCTTAATATAGAGAAGTAATGGCAAAAGCGAGCTTAACCCTTAAAAGAGTTCTCTGACAGCAAACCCTTATGGGAGAGAGAGAGAGAGAGAGATGCTTCGATCAGTTCCACTGTTAAATCGTCAGCAATCGTCAGTAACTTCCTTATTGTTAGCAATAGTTAAGGCCATAGGTTAAGGGCTGGTTTCACCAAAAGTCAATCTAACAGCTGGTTAGTTAATCGCGGTTAGGTAATTTTCTTGTTATTTCTGTTGCTATGGTTACGGCGCGAACTTTGCAATGCTTTTGGGACGTTGTTGTGACGTATTTTTAATTTTCTAGAATGTCAGTGAGCTAACCGGCCGCACCGACCAGCGATTAGATTTAGCGGCTTGTTAATGAAGATTTCCTTTGTAAAGAACACAAAACATCGTAACGGTCTGTTAAAATCTTAATCCGTTGTTATTTGTCGTACTAAAATTGAACTAACGCTCTGTTAGCCAAAGTTTGGTGAAACCAGCCCTTAAACTCGTTTTTGAGTTTGGCAACTAACTCATAACCAATTTTTCCTCAGACCCACCCCAACGTGGACAAGGAAGCGTTCCGTGCGAGCGGTGTGATCGGCCTGAAACAGTCGCAGCGACACTTCCCTCTGAACAGCGACGTCGGCGTGCTGAAGTGGAGGCTAGCCACCACCAATGATGACAAACTAGCTCCACTCTCTGGTAAGACAAGCTGCGCGTTTTAAAAAGCCTATAGTCTTTTTCACGCCGGAACGTATGCAAGACACATTGAACTTGTTTCGTTTCACGTTGTGTGGCTCACAACAATTTTGAAACAAAAAAGTCAAGAAAAAAAATTAAACGATAAAACATACAAAAAAAATGTTTTTGTCTATTTCCATTACCCATCCGGAACACTTTTCCCAATCAAATCAAATTTTACAAAACAATCATTTTCCGTCCATGACTATTTAATATTTTTATGTATGTTAGGCTGCAAGGTAAATATGGGCCAGTGGCAGTTTATTACTGTATAATTTGTTCTGAGTTGCCTGAAATAAATGGTTATTTATTTATATAATAAAAAAACGTCATTATTTTATACAATCGTGTCATACAATATATATGTACAATCGGGTCGTGTTGGCCGAATGGGGTTGTACCTCGACTTTCAATCCGAAGGTCGTGGGATCGAATCCCGGCCGTGCATCAATGGATTTTGCGTTTCGTAAAATTTATATGCGCTTTAACACGAGCTCTGAACGGTGAAGGAAAACATCGTGAGGAAACCAGTTAGTATTCTTACAGGCGGCGATGGGCTTGCAACCTGTCACGTATGGAATACTTACTTCTGCAAGATGTGGGCATGTATCAAATATGTATTTGTACATGCCTCTGACTACCCCCTTAGACATCTTCAAAGGATCTGGAATATAAAGATCTGAGAGAATGTCTACCGCGCCTTGGGGATACAGTCGTGACCCTGTTTACGTTTTTTTTTTATTTTATACAATTTGTATGGAATGTAAAACATGTTTGTGGATTGTTATATCCTAATTAGTTATACCTATATATTGTTGTTTGCAGTGAACTGTTGGCCGTCAGAGGGCGCTGGCGGCAGCTGTGACGTCAACATCGAGTACGAACTGGAGCAGGAACATCTCGTGCTCTCCGATGTCAATATACACATTCCATTGCCGTTAGTATTACATTATTTTTATATTTGTAGCCCAAATTGTTTTAGGAACTTGTTTAATTGGCATTATACCGAGACAATAGAAAAAAATCCGGAAAAGAAATATTGGTATCTCACCTGAATAGTTGAATGAATACGCGCTTATTTAACTTTTTTAATGAGTCCTTAAAGCATGCCGTTGAACACCCTGTACATACTCGTGCAATTACTCAAAACCGGTTGGTGACGTCGCGCGCTAATAATGTTTACGGCGAGAGGACAGCGAGTTACCTGGTTCCTCGCCTTTTTAACAGTCTTCTCGTGACCACGGTAGCTGTAACGCTACTGAAACGTCGAGGTAAATAAACAAATGTTATACCTACGCGATTAAGTCCCGTTAAAAAATTTAAAAAGTCTGCCTAAGGACTTAATAGAAAGTATTTCGGAAAAAAACATCAAAATTAAACTTAAAAAAAATTTTCTTCTCAATTTAGAACACTTTATATAAAATTAAAAGTAATAGTTATTTTTTTTTTAGCACATAAGTTATCAGTGTAGACTTATTAGTTTTAGTACAAACCTCCGTAGTTTCTTAGAAGTAATTCAATTGTTTTTGTACGTAAGATTTTTTTTATAAGATAAATGAATTTAAAAAAAAAAAAAATTCGTTAGCGTGATTATTTTTCGGGTCTATTTCTTTTTGACATGTGCAGTGGTGCTTTTTCATACTAAATCGTCTACAGCGCATCGAAATCGCTATCTTTACGAATTATCAGTCAGCCATTGTACTTGTGTCCTGAGACCTGCACAAGAGAGATTCTAAACTGCCACTAGAGGCCTACTATTACTTCTAAATGCAATTGTTGAAGCATCGACATAAGACTAAGAAGCTATAGTAAACTTGTTATACTTTCAGTTCTGGCCAGAGCAGCGTGGTGGTGCACCAGTGGGAAGGCAGTTACGCGCAAAAGGGGCGCGCTCTTATATGGAACATCCCCCTTATCAATCGCGCATCTAAGACTGGCACTTTGGAGTTCACGTGAGTTAACTTAAAAATACAGGGTGTCCATCCACGACCGTTTGAATTAAAATTTAAGTAAGATGCCGTGAAGATGTCATGACGAAATTCACAGGGTAAATAGCTGTTGAAATGGCGATGTTTTTAAAATACATTCGGATTAAAAAAGTTTCATGACTTTTCCTCAGAAAATGCCCTTGAAAGTATTTTATTTTTTGCGATATCCTTACAGGACTCATGTTATAACCACATGTACAATAAATTATTAGACCTACAATTATGTACAAACACAACATGAATTCAAATAAACACTTTGAATTTGAATTTATTGGTATTGTTTTCAGTTTTTCATTTTACGAAACATCATTTTATTTTATGACGCAGTCGAGTGGGTTTTGGAGTAAATAGTCATTGGATTAGAGAGACCCAACTTTTAGCTAATTAACAAAGAAAAAATTGTGAACTTATCTCAATTATTCACCTCAAAATGACCTAAATGTTTTGCAACTGCTCAATAAATAAAATGTCACAAAAACATGAATAACTTCTAAACTACAAAAAATCGCTGAACATACATGGGGGTGATTCGGGTAGCTCTTGGGGTGCTGCATCACTGGACTTCCGCTTGACAGTAATTCCTGGGACACCCTGTATAAATAGTTACGTTTGTAATTGTGTTTGGCCGACCCTGATTCCGTGATTCCGTTGTTATTTTAAACATTTCTCCCACAGAGTAACACCAGCTATTCCGAACGACTTCTTCCCTCTGAGCGTCACTTGGACATCAGACACGTCCCTCGCTTTGCTCACCGCTACCAAAGTCACGATGACAGAAGATGGATCAGCCGCTGACTTCTCTCAAGATATCAGCTTCCATGGTGACAAATATGAAATTGTTTAACAATACCTTATGGTAATAGAAAATGTAAGATTATGTTTATATAAATAAAGTATGTTATTGGATTGTTGTGTTTTATTTATTCAAGTAGGTACAGTAACAACCTGAAGTAGCTGCGCAGAAGCCATTTTCGATGACACCTAAAAGATGAAGACAGCGTTGTATAGCTGCCTCGCTCACCCGCTTAGTTTGTTGCATCGTCCTATCTTGTCTTCTCTCAATACGCAATTTAATGTTTAATGTTACATGGCATTTTAATGTTTTACAAATTAATCTATCTAGCTCTATGTTTACCGAAAATATAAAAAAAAAATAGTTACTCTGAGGCGCTAAACTTCAGAGAGCTAAAGATTGGTCGTGTCTCGTGCCTACTGTAAGTTGTAATTATTATGAGCCGCTACTGTCCCACAGCTGGGCAAAGGCCTCCCCACATTCTCTCTAGACGTCGCGATCTTGTGTAAGGCTCTCGCAATCGACCATAAATTTATCAAGGTCGTCCCGCCATCATCTCGGTCTGCCGCGTCGCCTTTTCTCTGGGTCAGGGCGCCACTCGGTGGCTACCCTCGCCCACAGCTCACCTGGCATGCGACAGACGTGACCAGCCCAATTCCAAGTTGTAATTAATAATGGCAAAAAGTTCTATTTGTTTAAAAAAAAAATAGATTAATAATTGTTATAGTATGTACCCATTGTATACTTCTTTTGATCATTGACCAAATAGCGCGTGTTTTATTGTAATAATAGTGTACGGTCAGCGACAGAAGTTCACGAACATTTGATGTTTTTGAATCTTCTATCTACATCTTCGAAGTTCGTTGGGTTTTAGATACAACTTTACCTTATATTGGATGCTTTACCTTGCAGCATTACCATTTGTGAAAAAAATAGGCAATTTCCCCATAAAAAATGAAGCTTTAAAACCTCCAATTATTCATGAACTTCTGTCGCTGACTGTACATCTTAAAAACCAACAACTATGCAATAAAATTGCAACAGAAATTGTAATACACTGGAAGTAAAATGTTATTTTTATTAGCATTGCTACAAGTCGGCTCTGCCTACGATAATGTCGATTTACGATCACTGCTTTCATTTCGGAGGGAAAACACAAGACACAATTTTAACCAAACTTGTGAGTTGATTTTGTTTGCGGCCTAAAAACTCCATTACCAGAATTGAACAGCAACCAATACGAACTTGCTTGTAAGAAGTAGCGTTGTAGAGGTCACAGGTTCGATTCCAATCTAACGTGATATCTAAGCATCTTTGTTTCCAGTTTTCTCCTCCCTAGAAAGCTACCAAGTGAACGCATTACCGGTGAAAGAAAGCCAGTATCCATGGATCGCTCGAGTGGTCCACTCCAAGACCACCGACGTCCCGCATGTATGCACTGCAAGTTGTATCACAGATGGAATATTTGTAACTGCTGCTAGATGTATTAACGGGTAATTTACATGGCATACTACGAGTATAGGTACCTACAAAGACTGCATCTAGACTAGATTATCGCATAGATCTAGGTGTGTAATCGTCTTTTGCCCTGTAACTAGTTCTATCGAATCAGTGTGGTGAAAGGATTCTAATGCGGCTTGTAGACGAGGGAGGGGGGCAGCACCAATAGGGAAGCAGCAAACAGCATGCTATATCAGGCAGCTTGATGTTTGCTGCTTCCCTATTGGTGCTACCCAAGTGTACAAGCCGCATAAGTGCGCCTCAAACGCCTGCTCGTGGTGGCACCGCTCCCATCCACTACAGCATGTTAAATTAACTTACAGGGGCATAAAGCGCGATTTTTTGAAGTGAAAACTTCTTTAGGCGCGTTTGGCAGTTTTGAGATGAGAAAAAAATCCTGGATTCGAATCGAAGAGGTCACGTGACTGCGCACCGACACCGGGTTATTTGTCAAGTTTAGAACCGTTCAAGTTTTCACTTCTGCCGGCACTGCTGGAGTTCCAGTTTTTTCTCCTCTTCGTTATCTAGTCCTAATTTCAGGCTCAAAGTGCGATTCACATCAGTGGTCTACCAATCACAGCGCTTACTAGCTCGTGCCTTCGTCATCCCGTCCAACGGCACGAAGCAAGCTTACGATGACATTGGTTTTATAGTCGTTCACAAGAATAACATGACGTGGAAGACAGTGAAGTTGTTCTCCAAGAACAGAACTGATGAGGAGTATCGGTGGTTTGAGGGTCTAGGGCCTTCGGAGTATAAGGTCGTGGGGTATGCTACCGAAAAGGTAAGGCTAGAAACATACTATCGGACGCGGCTGACAGCCGCGATCTAGATAATGATTGTACCTACCTACACTGAGCTGTGCAAACTATCGGACGTAAGTCGCGGACGTGTCCTTGAGCTTTCGGACGTCCGACAACGATCTGGTGCGCTGGTTGTTTTTGTACTGTGCATACCTATCAGTCGCGGCTGTAAGCCGCGTCCGATAATATGTTTCTAGCTTTAAGCTTGACCTGTCACGTAGGTAGGCATCAGCAAAAATCACACATTTTGATTTAAATAACGCAACATAAGTACCTACTTCTATCTATCTATTCAGCCCGGTTGCACCCACTGCTGAGTATAGGCCTCCTCTCTATATCGCCACTCTTCTCGGTCCTGTGCAGTCCTTCCCCACGCTTTCCCAGCTTCATTAACGATGTCATCCGACCAAAATGGACCTACTTCAAAATGGAGGAAACCTTTTTTCCTTAATTTTAACAAACGTGAAGCCTTGTTGAACTAACGTTAAAAGTGCCAAAAATAGATAAAGAAAATAGGCACTCATTGCACTTACCATAGATGGACAGGTTATGTATTTGGACAAGGCAAGGACAAGGATACAGTGTGATCCTCTTTGTTCTACTATTAAGAGTAGATATTTTATTTTGTAGCATTTTATTAACCACTGATTTATTCACAGGGCATCCACAGAATAAAATCAACACACAGATTATTCAACTTAACAGAACTGGACATAGTTATTGGTCTCGACCTCTGTTCAACCATCCTTACCTTCCAACATCGAATCGGGGGCTTCCATATCCCTTGTTACCATTCCTGCACTACTAAAGAGTTCAACATACAAGACAAAGTATGTGAAAATTATCATGGTGTTGAAGGAGGTGCAATTATACATAAAAAAAATGAGGTTTTATTAGGAGTTGCAACATGGGGACCTTATTTCAGAAACTATGAACTACCCGTTGGGTTTTCAGTAGTCAATTCAGTTAATTTTTTTCACGATTATGAATGTGCGAAGAAAATTTGGAGTGATGATGTACAGAAAGTTACGAGGGGATATTACCAAAAGTTGTGTGATTCTTAGAGCTTTTCTTAAAACAAAACCTCATATAAATAAAGCAGTGTTCATTTATAAGTTCTTCTTTTAAGATCTTAATTTTAAATAAAAAAAATTGTTACAAACCATTCTCTTTTATTTCTTATTTATCTTAAACTTAAACTTATATTTATTTGTAAAAACAGTGTATCTGATTGCACAAATTGGACACATGAATTCATGATACAAACCCAATACTTCCTAGATACCTTTTTTTATTTTTGTACATTGAAATTGAACTTAAATTCTGAGCTAGTTATGGGAAATTTGAAATTTTTTACTTTATTTTCAGTGTTCCCAGATTCATTTTTCAAATCAGTGTTGCCTGAATTAGTGGTGCTTTCATTTGGAGCTGTATTACTAATGGCGTTGCCATCTGAGTTTGAAGTATTGCCACTGTCAATATTTTCAGAAGGTACATTAAAATTGAATTTAAATGAGTCATCTCCTGTGGTTAGGAAAGCTGATTTCCGGAGATATGTAGCCTTTGGTTTGTCCGGGACATCTGATATTTTAATTTTGCTTGCCACTGAAAAGAATGTAAGATTAAGTCATAATAGTAGCTTATAAAAACTGGCTTTAGCTTAATGCAGTTTGGATAGCGAAAGATGAACTCATCTATTAAATTAATAACTAACTCTTTTGAAAACTAAACATTCTTACATATAGGTAAAGATGGATGTGTATCTGTAAGTAACCGAAAACAAAATGAACTGGAAGAATCCTGTTCAGTCTATTATTAATTTTGTCATTGACTTACTCCGGTTTCTATATTCAACGGATAGTTGTAGGTAAGAGCTATGACTCGTTCCCACATACAAAAGTTTGACAGCTAGAAACTGGGGGTAAGTTAGCTGTCAAATTTTTTTTTGTAGAAATGAGTTGTAGCTCTAACCTAAGATAGAAACCGGGCATTTGCTACTTTTGTACAATTTTAAAAAATAGTAAGTTTGGTACGCGTAACCGATCTTTAAGCTCTCTGAAGTAGCTACGCAGAACCCATTTTTGATGATGCCTAAAAAACAATGACAGCATTGTACAGCTGCCTCGCTTACTTGCTTAGTTTGTTGCATCGTCCGATCTCGCCTTTAACAAACCTGTGCAATCATTTAGTGCACCTAACTTCAGAGAGCTAACGATTGGTTGTGCGTACTGGAATATGGAAAGAGTTTAGGCCACCGACTTCTGTAATAAACTTTGAAGTTTTGTTACCAAGTTGGGACCTATCTTAGTCACCTTATGTATCAAACAATATAAAACACCAACTTTTGACCAGCTTCTTCTCCTCGGCCGCCATCTTAGCTCGGTAATCTCCAAAATGTGTTCTCATGAGTTGTCGCTTGCGGATTATTGGCTGATTATTGTTTTTAAGTACTGTTAGTACTTTCCATACCTCTTGTACTGAAAAAGAGAGAATCATTGATTATTTTGTACTTATTAACTAGCTTCTGCGCGCGGCTTCGCCCGCCTGGTACCAACATTTTGAATAGCCTATACATATGCTATTCCAGGTCACTACGCCTATTCCAAGTTTCATGTTTAGGCGTGATTGTTACACAAATATACAAACATCCAAATATCCAAACATACTCACAAACTTTCAGATTTATTATATTATTAGGATAACAGTCATAGTTTTACATGTACTTGAGAATCAAATATGGTTCTGTAGTGTGTGTAGGATTTATTTGCATTCATTTTTATGAAAAATTACAAAATGTGATGCAAGCAGTAAGGTCTCAAATTCAAGACATGTGATTATTAACATATCGATATATTCAAAAGTAAGCTATTTAGTGTTTCGATCAAGCTTGAATTACTTACGTTGTTTCTCATTTCCTTTTTTTTCGTTTAGAGAACGTTCTAATTGTTGAATACACCAACACAGCTCCAGCTGAAATTGTCTCATCGATTCCTCAGGATCTGCGCCGGCTGGTCCATCTTTTTCGACTTTGCAGTGCTTCTGTATGGTTGTGGTTTTACCTTTGGCATGTAGTTTTGTAGCTTTCGGCATTTTATAATTTAGATTATTTTATTTCGTTAAAAACAACGCAACCACCACGTTTTGTTTTGATTTTTTTGTTTTTGACGTAACTATCTTGACAATGGATGGAAAAGTTTGATTGACGGCATCAATAGCGAATCGACAAGATCATTCGATTAAATCAATCGTTATTTTTTGCCGATTAAATCGACTCTATGCGACATTTTAGCACCCACATTAGCACCCTGAGTCAAAGACAATAGATAGACTACGATGTCGATCGCAACGCCATCGATGAATGACGTAACGTGGTGAAATATTGAACTAAAAATATAACCCTCAAAATATTATTTCTGTTCTGAGAGATTTTACGAAAATAGTATGCCGCTTGGAAAATTTGGAAAAATTACTATTTCGTGGTAATTACCTAAACACATTTATTCAATTCCAGTTGAGATATTAAATTGTTGTGGTGAGCCCTGCATTTTTAGTACATACGTAAAAAATATAGAATTTTCTCTTATTTTTCGTTTATCAATCCCTGTAGATCCTCTTCTTTACCTAAATTCATGCAGTAAATAATACATATTTTTCTACATTTGCTAAAATATTCTATTTGACATTTCAGGTTTGTAGTAACAGTGACCAGTCTGTCGCTTTTTGTTGTGGCCAAGAACAATATAAATGATAAGCGTTTGGAGAATATGAGAGTTCGTGAACGTATGCGAAAGTCCAACCAAGGAGTTTACGAAGACGTTTACAGAAAACTTTGAACTGCCTCATACTTACTTCATTGTAAGTGTACATTATGAAACTTCTTCCCACTACAGACCCTCATCACAATCATCCAGTCTTTTCAATCCTACTGCTTGGCATAAGCCTCTTTGTTGCTAACCTTCCCTATCCTACGCCAGTCTGACCCCTGTACAACCTGTTGTTTTTATTTTTCATCAACTAATCTAGCTGCCCGACGACCCACTCATTATGCTCCACCGGTCATCACGGTGTCTGCTCATGTGTTCTTAAAAACCCTATTTTACCATGCCCTTATTAAAGCATGGAAAAAACATAATATTAGTAAGATATAAGAGAATTCCATCAGAATATAATCTTAATTACCACAGAATCCTTCATATGTTATAACTCTTCTTCTATGTTATCATCTATAACTTGGTGCATATTTCTAAGATATATAAATTTATGTTTCAGTAATAGCCACTGATAGCAAAATGGCGGTGGCAAATCTGGACCCTGCGAAACTGCAGCTGGTGCAAGACCTGGAGATCGAAATGATGTCTGACATGTACAATCGACTTGTCGGTGCTTGCTATAGGAAGTGTATACCTATCAAATACCACGAGGCAGAGCTTGGTAAGCCAATATTGATGCTTTGTAGCCAATTAATTTAACATCTGATACAAAAAAAAAAATATGGGGTTTAGGATGGGCTTATAAAGATAGATAGACAGCGAGTGGATTTGAGCCACTAACTACCCTCCTAGAAATTGTGAATGACAAAAGATCAGAGTGGTTATGTTGCCACCACAAATAAAAAATAATCTTTTTAAATGAAGGGCTATACTATTCCAAATATGAACCATGTTCCAAACTCGCATGTTTACTCTTATTATTTACTCTTGTGACTGATGAAGTTAAACTTTAATTTCTTTTCCAGCAAAAGGAGAATCAGTCTGCCTCGACCGATGTGTAGCCAAATACCTTGATGTGCACGAGAGAATCGGCAAGAAACTATCCAACATGTCCCAAGGAGAGGAAGACCTGACCAAAATGAACCTACCTGATAAGAAATAGTTTTAGCGGGGCTTGATTGGGATAAATGAGGTATATTTTTCACTTTAAAAGTACTAAACGCGTTTTGCATTGTCAATATTCAATATCACACAATCTGAATATGGAAAATCACAATCTAAATAAACAGATAAAGCAAAAATTAAAAAAGCACTTAGGGCTTGTCACAAATACTTACTTCATAATGCAATTAAATGTAACTAAAAACAGTTACAAAATAATAATGCTAATTTGTTTATAAATTATATTTAGAAATTATGTAATTAATTACACTTACAGATGGAGATATTATTAGTGTATAGTGTACTTGAGAGTGTACCACACAAGCGACACTCACGCCATCTGTGTTCCATCCTCGTAATTCTTGAAACAGGATTACAGGAGTGACAGTGCATACCAACTAAAGAACGCGCTAAATTGTGCTTCCTTTAAAATTGAAAAGTATTAACATTTCCTAATATTCATTGTAAAATAACATAATACCTCAAATTAAAAACATTAGGAGTGCATTCAATCTTTGCCATCAACGTGAAATGCATTTTATTTTTAGTATGGGCGATTTATTTATAGCTGTTTAATTTTGTTGTAAACATTAGAATGTTAGATGTTGAAATAAAACAAAAATTATTGATATCATCTTTTATTTCATAACAAAAAAATCTAAGAAATCTACTTTTACTATACAAATATTCATACTACACATCTAAGTTTAATTAAAAATAGAAAATACAGTTATCCAATGGTTATTAAACGAATAAGTATAATCTCGGTTAAGCCATGGCTAAAATTGTTTAACTCTTTTGTTTTTAAGTTTAACAGGGTCGACTATCCCAAACCCGAAGCTAGGAGTATACCTCCTTATCATTTGACTTAGTATGAAAATATTAGCGCAAAAGAAAATAAGACTTTTTAGCCAAATAAATATGTACACTTCTCTACACTTGAATTCTAGCAAATACGCGTAAAATAGCCAAGCGCCCTGCGGTATCGCCCAAATGAAACACCAAGCTACCGCATCAACTAGGTATGTATCAAAACAGTGCACGACTAGCGGAAGGAGAGACAGAAACCAAATAAAATACTGCGACGTCAAAACGCTGTTGTACGCGACCAAAACAACTGTTTGACAAAACAAGCCAAAAGGCAAAGTCTTCGGATCACAACCAAATGTAAGACTGAGCACGAACAAGATGATAAATTCCAGAAATTGCGTTATAGCTTTCAACCCGTCAAAGGTAAGCTCGTCCATTGTCAAGTAGGAGTAGTAGAAAAGCACAGAAAAGTTGTGCTTAGTGTCCTTTCTAAATAGATGGTAAAGATACGTTTCGAAGAGAAATTCGTAGCCATACAAAAAGTACATGCAATACGTCAGCGAAACCAAGGCTGTCACGCAACTGAGTACCAGAAACAACTGCTTTTTATTCGGCAGTATTATGTAATACAGGACTTCTTTGAATGCCACTTTTCCTTTCTCAAATTTCCCTAAACTCAGGTACATCGGAAAGCTGAATGCTAGCGGATACAGGCGTAAATGTATCGAGACTCCAAGCAAGATGCCTGAGAAAAAGTATTTGAAAGAGCTTTTAGTGATATCAGTTTGCAAGAATAGCAACGATAAGATTATAAAGAAGCATGGAACTGAATCAGCGTTGCCTCGAGTCGATATTGCAATGCTCATCGGATTGTACAACCAAAACAGCGAGCAATACTTAGCGATGGTCTTCGCATTCTTATTTTGTTCCAACTGATGTTCTACCAAAATCTTCACAGATAAGGTTATGAGAACGTCGAAAAGACAGAACAGAACCTTGCCGAATTCGTTCCAGAATATATTAGGTACCATCAAGTAAGCTATGAGAGGGCTGTATCTGTACGTGTGTCTTTTATACGGGGAGTTTCCATAATAGACATGTCTTCCAGCGTCAGAGAACACTTTATAATCCACATCGGTGTATGGCACATCGAAATTACTATCATGGAAGTTTCCATAGCTGATCAAAGCGAGTCTTATAAAAGTTGCTATAACTATGTGATGTTTTAACGGTTGTTTCACAAAACCTCTCAGTGCGTCCATCTTAGATTCTCGTCTTCAGCCCCTTCGCAGCAGATTGGAGACAAGAACTGAACTCCTTGAACTCTTTCCCGCACTCGTCTTTCTTCACCGACCCTTCGTGAAGTAGCACACAACGAGCGTACAGCGTCGCTGGCTTCGAACACTTTGCGAAAATGAGAGGGTACTTCGAAAATCTCTCTTTCGCCTTGGATACTGCTTCCATTATATCTTAGGCGGTCCGAACGTCGTGGGCGGTTCGCTAAAGTCAAATGGCACCCTCTCCGCAAAGAATATGTCGTAAATGGGTTTTGAGAAGAAAATTCCAAATGCTAGAGTCGTAAAAGTAAGTTGAAAAGTCTTTGGGTAACGGTAGATCCAACTGCGCTCTCCGAGTGTTGGGATTTTGCGATGGCGCTTATTTTCCATAATTTTCTGCGGACAATATAGAATGGTTAGGTACTTACTTGTTTTTCTAGAACCAAAGAAGATGATCACCTAAAAAAGCTAGGCCCCAAACTAGGAAGTTGTTGTTGGATCTAGTTTCAAAATCAAAAAGCATTCAGTAGGACCCATAGAGAAAAATACTAGGTAGGACCGCTGGCATCACTTAAAAAAAAACTAGGTGATTCTACATCAACACGTTTCTGGGCAACAAACACGGTTTGGGACCTATGTTAAAGCCACAGACGAAATCTGTGGTTATAGCTTTCCTTCAGGTAATCCATACTAATATCCATATCCATACTAATATTATAAATGTGAAAGTAACTCTGTCTGTCTGTCTGTCTGTTTGTTACCTTTTCACGCCCAAACTGCTGAACCGATTAAGCTGAAATTTGGCATGGATAAAGAGTATACCCCAGGGATGGACATAGGCTACTTTTTTTTGTCAATTACCATAAGGGGGCGTGAAAATAAGGGTTGGAAGTTTGTATGGGGAAAAAAGTTAAGCAACCCTGGGCGCGGTCATAAAAAGGATGGGTGACCGCCGGAGCCAGTTTTTGCACTCTGGATTTTTTTTTTTTTTTTGTATTTTGCATAATAAATTATTTTAAAATTAATGATAAACATGTAACATGTGTATTCCCACCCATCAATATATCCGAACTCCGAAGTTATGATTTTTTGATATTAAAATATTTTTTCCTTGGCCATAGTTAGAACGCCATCTATATCACCGAAGTCAAAACTACTTTATACTTTTTCTCCTAGGTGGCGTTTCTACTATAGCGGAGATCGAGATACGATCGAGTATAACTCTCTTTGATTTTGAGTTTTGAAAAGTTAATGGAGATTTTTGCTTAGAGATTTCGATATTTTTATATTGCTGACGAAGTCGCGGGTAGGTAATATTAATCAATCGTTTTATTTCGAAATTCAAAACAATACAATACTTGCTATTCAAAAAAAATACGTTTCGAGTCAATTTCTTCAAAAAAATTGCCGCTCGCTTCAGCGATTCTATACCAATTTACCGTATTCGTTTTGTTCTTAGCATTGCAAGATCTGGGTAAGATTTTCCCTACCTCTATCTATTATGGGATTCTTGAGAGAAACATAAATATAAAAAAAATATTATTATTAGGTTTAACAAGCGACGGAGTTTTATATTTTGATTCACTCAAAACTCCTGTACTTTGTTCAATAATGCGCAGACGAAGTTGCGCGGGTCAGCTAGTCCTTCATAAAACTAAATAGTCAAGCTCCAGTCCAAACAAGTGAATCTTGTCAACGTAAGTTTAGGTGCTCGCGAAGTACCTACCTTATTC
Organism: Epirrhoe alternata; assembly: GCA_963565295.1. NCBI lineage: Eukaryota > Metazoa > Arthropoda > Insecta > Lepidoptera > Geometridae > Epirrhoe > Epirrhoe alternata. The sequence continues at coordinate 3,142,570 of OY751401.1, forward strand.
CTTGTGATCAGGCCGGTCGGAGACTGGCGCAAACTCCCGTGGCTCGAGCGAGTAACCCTCACAGACTAGAGATATCGGCTTGTGCTTCAAGCAGCACATGCGCATCGCCTCGAAAACCTTCGAGCAACGAACCTCCTGGAAGTTTTGCTCTGGAAAATATCAAACTCAGAGTTAGATACTGAAAGTTACTGATGCGTGGTGTCTAAGCCAAGAGCTTGTCGTTCTTGATATGCTCTTGTGTTACAGTTTTGAGTTTAATTAAAGATTGATACTTAATCAAACGCGGAATGCCAATTAAAATAAAGATTTAGAGAGACTCAAGATTTTGGATTGTTCATTCATGTACGCCTGATGTCCTCGTCAACCTTTAACATACTATACGAACATTTTGAAGAGAAACTGGTGTCTTTAGAGAAGCGCAAAAAAACAACCCCTCAAAATGTAGGTAGGCACTTTCTACTTAGTCTAACGCCCCCTCAATTGCCCTCTTCACCTTAGAAGGCTGGCAGGCAGGTACCTACTAAGCAGCTAGTACCTCTCGCAGGCTCTAATTACAACAAAGGACATCCCTCGCGTTATTATCGACCTAACGACATTGTAGTTGTTGATGAGCGAAGAAATTAGCATGTTTCTATATAACTTGTTCATCGCAGAACGAAGCCAAAGGAGCGACCTCCGAACAGAGCAGATATAACTCAAAGGAAATCAACTGCTGTGTGTTATGAACTAGCTTCCGCCCGCGGCTTCTTATGGATTCTGTCATCGTCTATTCGGTCCAGTGACATATGACCGAAACAACATCCAAAGATATTCATAAACATTTAAAGCACTTATGTGGTATTTGTAATGGAATGTAATGGACGTGCCTCTGACTAACCCCATATAAAGGGTCTGATATCTAAGGTTAAATAATACAGTCATGAAACTGCAACGTTTTACTTTCCATGTTTTCTACCTTGCACTGGACGCAGCTACTTTCTAGGAGCATCTAGGTACTATTTCTAGAAAAAATATAATTACAGTACGGTAGGTACCTCTGACCTTGTCATCGTCTGTCTAACATTCAAAGTTCACAGTTAGGTGTTGTGTAATCCCAGTGGGCGTATCTGTAGGTATCTATTTGATAGTTACTGTACGAGGTTCTAATTAAATTACCCTACAAAGTAGTCAATTAGCAAAACCTGACCAATATTTACGCACGGCATCCTATGAAAATATTTAGGTCGAAGTAAAACTTATTTATTTACTTAGGTAAATAACTAAAAAAAACTGGTAAATAACTTTAGTCGCCTGCAATAAATGTGACTTAAACTGAAAATGTTAAAGTAACTACATTACCTACCTGCCCTGTACCTATTAAAAAAATTGCAGGTACCTCACCTAAAATGTCCTACCTACCGGTACAAACACAATTCATATAGTAAAAGAATACCATTACTTAATATGTTTTCGGCTACATACTCATTGCATGTAATTTTCATAGGAACTATTCGATGATTCAAGTGGAATTGTCTACAACTGTATTGTGGAGGATGACGCATGACGATTCCACCGTAGGTAGGTAAGGTACCTACTCTGTTGAGAACAAAATTGGATTCAAATGACTTCGTGCATAACTTGCAAATTCAATGAGTAGTTATGTAGGAAATGCGTGTTAAGTACCAAGGAAAATCTAATAAGTAATTGTAACTTAGAAAAATGAAACGAATCAGAAAACACCGGCAAAATTAATGTCATGCGGTACAAAAGGCATTGAACACGGAAGAGTAGTTCACTCAACATGTTTGTGGTGAGACTGGGTGCCTACGAAATTGACATACATTATTGTAGGACTTCATTATTGATTGCAACACTTCCCTGCGTTAATTATATTGCTTAGATTGAATTTTTTTTTCAGAATCAAAAAAGTAAAAATGGTATCAAAATAAAAAAAACTAATTCGGCAATTTATACATATATTTTATTAACAATATGATATCGCAATCTTAATCTCATTCCATCAGAGAAAACTTTATACAATAAAGTACTAAATTATAGGTACCATAGCTATAACAGTGTATGTTTATAGAATTTTTATTTTTTTACATAAAATACGTCTTCTAAATTTACATAAAATAATAATCAATAACAATTACTAACTGGCCGTGATGTAGGTTAAGTTTGCTTTATTTCAATGAAAAAGGTTTTAAGTATGCTTTTGGTAAATATGAATTTCTATGGATACCATTTGGACATCCAAAAGTTTACGGTTTGCACTTTAAACTTGGAATTTATAAAAAAATTGTATGTCATGAATAGGTGTTAAATTATTTTCACAGCCAGCATAACATTTTTAGAACAAACAACTGTTTCTTTCATCTCTATTCAACCATTTCCACATTATAGTAGGTATACTTTTTACAAAATAAAATACATAGCTACATGGGCAAAATTAGGATTGAATAACTGAAAAATGTTATAAACATCGAACATTACTAATAATAATATTCTTCTAGAGTTAAAATGCAGATTTACTTCCTGACGAGTAATGATAATGTTTTGTTACATTGATAGTTTCCTAATAGCACTGACATAGATCCAATTCACTTGACACTTTCAATTGATATCAATTGATACTAGACCGTGGGTTGATTCCACATACCATTTGTACAAATAAATAAAAATATATTAACATGCTTCTAAATAAATTGGGACTTGAAAAATATGTTAAATTATAGAAATTGCTGAAAATAAAGCTATAGTATTGATACTAAAAATTCATGTGTGGACATGGTGTGGCCGATGGCACATCAATTTGTTTAAAATACCAAGTTACAGTAAAATAAATGTAACTGATATAAAATTTAATAAAACGATACAATGGATGTTTAAGAGTTTCGGCAAGGTCAATATAATCATTATACAATGTGAAACAGCTAAAACTTTGATAAGCTACCTATTATTGTGTTCATAAACTTTATACTTATATCATTATTAATGTCAATTTGATAAGTTTCTAGAGCCAATGTACAAACAATTCGATTTTTATTTACCCTTATATGTAATTTATAATGATTTATTTATTTAACAGTAAAAAATATGGCTAATTATTTTAATAAAGGCATTACTATTGCTGCTTTACTTTATTAAATACAATAACTTCATTCCAAGTCTTATGAACCTAAGATATACTCGGACGAAATTATATTACTAAACCCACTAAGCAATGGGATATTCTATGCTTATTCCATCGGTTTGATCTCATCTTTCCAAGTCTTGATTATTAAAGTGGTTACCAGAATATCTTTTATCAGTCATTTGAGTGACTCAGAGTCAGATGCCAACATTTCCCAAACTCACACCCATTTAGTAGAAGTAAATGAACGCTATTTGTTAGTTTGTTATCTGAAGTGTTATCAATAAAATGGGACCTGTTAATTTGCTAATTTTTACAACATTCTATTTCATAATCTATCTATGCATTAAAATAATAAAGCTGAAGAGAATGCCTGCCTATACTACAGGGGTTTGCCCCTTCAAACAATTTTCATGTATAATATACACTTTGTGTCTGCGTTTGTCCGTATGACCACGCATGTTTGTATTGGTTATTGACTTGGACTAGCCTCAACACTCTCTGGCCGGGTTAGTATGGGCTTTTCTGCAACTTGTGGTTTCTCCAATTGCGGTTTTTCTGCAACCAACGGTTTCTCGGCTAATTGCGGTTTCTCGGGAACTTTCACAGACTCAGATTTGACACCATCAGGCTTTTCAATATTATTTGATGTTTCAGGTTCATTATTTTCAATGTGTGTGTTGGATAATTTGTTTGTTAGGATGTCAGGTTTCTCTTGCTCCATCTCAGAGGGTCCATTCTGCTTGGGCACATCAGGCATGGCTGGTGATACAGATCTTTGCATAGAGTTTGCCATGGAGCTTTCAAGATTAGGAGATATAGCTCTCGAGTTATCTTCACTTGAGGCACTTGGTTGTCTTGCCATAGACTGATTCATGGGGTATGACAGCGTCTGAGGGAGGTGAGGGTTATGTAATGGCAACCTAGATTTATCACTCTTTCTCCAAAGAGTTACTTCCTGCTGTTTGAAGTAACGGCGGTCCTCGGTATCCATTAGCACAAGGTTCAGATAGTAACGAACTGAAAACTTATTGTTTATGTCTCTCATGGTTGGAGTCAGATCATATCCCGCCAGAAATACTCTAATTGGAATGCTCTCACCTCTAACAGGTGCACCATCCATTATTTCATACTTAGCCACCGTTTCATTCTCAGTAAATGTGTTGGGTCCGGAGCCTGTTGTTTCTCTCTTGATTATAGATATTTCCATGTGCTTTATCTTTATGCGAACTAGCAGGAAGTATATTTTGCCTACAATGACATCTTTCAAATGATATTTAGATTTATTGTATTCAAACTCTATGTGTAGGCAGTCTTCAATGCCCACTTCCATTTTTATAGAGTTTAGGGCGTCCGGGTAGCTGCATAGCGTGTGGACAGCGATATCCACCTCCTTTACTATATCTGTGAGGCGTCGCACGATAGTGGCTCGCAGGAAATACCTCAGTCTTACGTTTGCGCCTGTGTACACTTCATAAGGTTTTTCGACATTAGCGAACTCGAACGGATACGACGTGTGTTGGAGGAGGTCGCCAGGCCGCGCCAGCTCTTTGACCAGCGATATGAACTCATGATGATTACCCCTATCGTAAAACAATTCAATCTGACCTATAAGCTCGACCTTGATTCCTTGATGTTCGAGTTTCGAGCCCGGTTTTCTAAGCGTTACGTTCACACGGCCCGAAACGGTCTCGCCGTCGTAATACAGCAGCAATTTTTCCTTTTTGCCGTCATCCGTTTTCACTTCGGCAACCTTCCGCTTGTCAGCATCATCAAAAACGATTTCGATATCCGCAGTCTGACCGAATCCGAAAAAACTCATTTTCACACTGTACTGTTACGCGTATCACCGGAAAGTTATTACGTGGTTCTAAACAAGCACAATGATGAATTATTTGAGCAAAACATTGAAAAACGGCGATGAAACGCCCGCGAATCCGTGAAGGCGATTGAAAGATTCAAGCAAAGATGGCGGTCGATTTTGAGTCGGCTGTCGTGAACAGGTTATTGAAATAAATTATTACTGAAAAAACTCACCAACAAGGCATCTCTGGATTTCACACGCGAATTTCTTGCAGGGGTCCCTCGACATATGGAAAATACAGCACTCCTAGAGGAAAAATATTAAAAATATCATGAATTTCAGTCATGTGTACATACGATGACATTTATTTTATTATGGCAATATTGTAATTTTTACGTAATCGATCGATTACATGAACGTTTTCATTCAAAAAAAAAACGGCAATAGCAAAAGCCTTTTAAAGTCCTCGCCATTATTTCCACGCGATCATGGTTTTCAATTAAACATTCTTGTAGCCAATATGAACAATATAAAAATAAACAATAAATGATGTCACTTTTAAGACTACGTCTAGTATTTTCTGTCCTAATGATCTTGCAATGTTTAGGACAGGTCTTTGTCCCGTTGTGGGGCTGATTAGATGGGAACGGCGTGCAGATAAACTTGCAACCCGTCTCGTAGCATGAATGAACCTTGCAAAATATGGATGTTCCAATTGTATGTAGATTGTTAACATTCCATACATTCCAGCTGCAGCTTGGTTAGCGCGCAGAGCACTGCAAATAATCTTTTATTTTGTGTTGTTCATCACTGCTTGTAACCGTTTAGTCCTTAGATTTCTACCCACTGACTCGTCCCCCCAGGAGACTTATTCTTTCTGTGCTTGAATCATAAAGACGGGATGCGCCGTACCTTGTATTCCCCCACGTAGGATGTATTAATAAGCGAAAAATGTATTAGGTCTGTGATTTCCCCCCTGCCAAAATGTACAAGATTCCAACTCATGTGAGTCTTGAAACGACACTCAACACGGGTACCGTGTAGTGTGATACTAGGGGGTACTAGGGGGTAGTTAGGGAGCAAGGCTTGCCGGGACCGTCCGGTCGCCCTAGGACTCTAACTCTTATTACACCACTCCTTCTTAGGGTAAGGGACCCTGAATACCGTGTGATACCCGCTTTACACTTAATTATACGTTTTATTATTACGTAGTACGTCATATTACGGCAAGAGTGTGCGTAAAAATGAGGGTGTATTGGCATTTTTATGCATAAGTGTGTAAAATGCGTTCGTGTGCTACCTCGTCCCCCGAAAAAACCGGCACAAAATGTTGAAAGAGGAATTCTGTCAAAAAGTCATCCGGTTCTAAGGTTCTGTGGGTCCTACTCTCAGAGTAAATCGAGTACTTAAATAAAGCGTCCCACTCACGTCCCTTTCGACTATTTTCACTCCGTGACTATTTTATAAACCACAGACAAAGAACGGTGCTGCCAGAAATTGCCGAGTTTGATCCACGGAGTAGGTTTGATCATAAAATTGCAAAAAAATGACTGAGTTGTTTGTTTAAGTTTCATTCATTCATTCATTTTCATAAATGGCGGATTACAAAATTTTCTAACAAAAGCCATCAGTTATTTTGCGAATTTTATCATTTCAAGTGAATTTATTATGATGGATATCAGTCGTACTACTTTGGGAATCGCAGCTGGCTTAGCTGGGACTTTGTTCCTTGGATATTGTGTGTACTTTGACCAACAACGTCGCAAGGACCCTCAATTCAAGAAGAAGCTGAGACAACGTAATTATACCACAATATTGCACAAATTCTGTCGTATAACTACAACTTTGCATGTCATGCTGCTAGATAATATAATTCCTGTGAGAATAACATCAGTTGCTTGTAATAAATAACCTATAAATCATCACCCATATTTCTACACAATTGTGGCTTTTACTTTCGTTTCATGAGCTCACCCCGCTTGAATGAGCAAGTAAAAGAGTGGAACATCGGTATAATGAACAGTTATTGTCAATATCTTTGTTGTATCGATCGATCTATGTAAGTCATAAATTGTGTAACATGAAACATATTGCCTTACGTTACTGCCAGACACGCTGTCGTACGTAACTACCTTCATCATTCATTTATAAATCGAGACCAAAATAAATAACCCTGTAATACAATGTGAATGACTGGCCAAAACAAACATCTCTGTCAATGAGAGTATTTTATAAAGGTTCATTGTGTTTTTGTATCCTAGAGTTGTTCATCCTAGACTTTATTTATTTAACAACAAATAGTTCACAGTGTATTAAAAGTACAGTAAATTTCTTACAAACAAGAATCCCTAAAAACCTACATCAAACTACCTAGGTATGTCCAGCTTCTACACTATTATATTGAGTGTAGACCAGGTATAGATTCCAATGCTGAATGCAGCTTAGACCTCATTAATTATCTAAAGATGTTGAAAAGCCAGCTATGGAACAGCTTTTATTGGCCTTTGTTTAGATTTAAAATGGTTCACCCAAAAAAAAGCTAGGCCCCCAACTGTGTTTGTTGCCCTGGTTCTTTATGGTATTGGTCGCAAAAGAACAGAAGTAAAATCACATAGCTTTATGACAATTCAAAGTGATCCCAGCGGTCCTACTGAATAAGGCTTTTTGACTTTACTGGGAGACACTAATCAAAGACATTTTACATAAACTTTTCAAAAATGATTAAAGTTCAGTTAAATCTCTTTATCTCTCTTTATCTGCCAGACATAATCAGATATATTTAGGAAGGCTGGAGGAGATTTAGGTGTTGGTTTAAGACGACGCATTGAGGATATTGGCGTCAAGGATTCTAATATTTTTCAGCTATTGAAAAACCTTCGGAATTGATATTTTAAGTTTTGAATATTTCATGTTTTTTACTTCCAACTGATAGCTGGTTTTTCAAGATTTGTTAAATATTACAGCAGAAAAAAAATCCCAAAAACTGCTCCATAAAAACATAGATTTTAATTTTACAGGTGAACGGAACCGATCTAAGCTTCTAAATTTTATTTACAGATAAGTCTATACACCCTTTTCAAAGTGCAAACTTGATTTTACATAATTACCAATAGTTTTTATTTTAAACGAGAATTACTGTTTTGGCGCTTACGACTTTTACTATTTAGCTAGCTCTCGCGTCTTTTTGTATGCCAGGCGGCCCCCTTCAGTCCGCGTCTGACCATTGTCAACGTCGGACCTGTGTCAATCGAGCTCCCGCGCTCTAGTAAACATCGATAGTCGTATCTTCTAAGTAAAATCTTAAATACTTATTATTAAAAATGGGAAAAAAAAAGTTGATGGTTTCTACATGAAGATGAGAGCTCTGTATATTGAAAATGTAAGGAAATGATCAAGAAAACATAAAGTAAACGTTAAATATTTTTCCGGGTTCTAGTAAAACTACAGGGATATGAGACTTGCCAACTTTAGGTGTCATTGTGACGGGCACAGTGACAGTGAGCACCTCAGACTAACTAGACCTGGACGCGGTTTTGATGAAATTTCTTTTACAAATTCTGCCGATTTTTGTGAGGGACGAGGTAGAACACGAACGCATTTTACACACACGATGTATAAAAAAATTACAATAGCTTATATTATGTGTACGATTCTCAGACCCGCTGAATATTATGTAGGTATACAGTATACACAAAAAAATTCATAAAAATCGGTCGAGTTTTGTTACAAGACCTTTCGGGGTCTCTATTATATCTTCTAAAATATTCTTCTTATAATTTTGCTTGGTATAAAAATGTATAAGTACCATAATCATCCTTTGGCCGAATAATTTGGAATCTCGAATATTGTTTATTAATATTGATACCCATAATGCCTCAAAAATATAAAGATATTTGTCATAACATTTAAAACTCATACTAGATATTTCGTATATTTTTTCCCCTTAAAAATCGTGATTTTAAAATACAAAACAGGGTCATGTTGATTGACATAATGTTAATAGTCCTAATATACACATAACATACTAGTTCTAAAATACTGTAGTCATAATGTTAAATTCCCATAGTCTTAAACTGACATACATATATGTTTTCCTAATATTATTAAAGAAAAAAAAAGAAAAATTAAAATCAAAATATTTTTATTGAGTCTTATTTAAGTAGGCATAAAGACATTTTACATAATAGTCTTAACTTCTAATATAATATGTCGTCATAATATTTATTATTACTATTGTTAAGTTGCAAAAACTATTTTTCACACCCAGTGCTCGAAAACCATACATTTTTTCGTCTCACAGTCTTAAAAGAAAGTAAATCATTTCTCCCTCCTAAAAAACAAAATGGCCGGCGGGAGGTAAAGTTGTATGGGATATCATTTCCCCCTCTGAACCTCATGTGAACAGATAAGTAATGAGATTTGAATTTCAAACTTCAACATTTCCATTAAAATTTTTAGTATTGAGTCCACACCAAATAGAACGTATACGAAAAAAAAGAAAAAATGTGGCAACTAATCTTTTTCTTCCGAATTGATTTTTGATGTTTCTATGAAAATGTTTGCCATATAGAACTGCACCAAGTAGAATTTATTCAAATATAAGGAAAAAGTGTGGCTAATGCCTCCAAACTATAGAGCGATCTTATGTTTTTGCATATTAATGCTAAAATATTTTTTGAGAACAAACTCAATAAAATATTTTTTGAGAATACCACTCCCACCACCCACCTCGACTCCTTCTATAGTGGGTGGTGGGAGCTATCGAAGGAGAGAGATGGTTGGAAAGAATTGGGGGAGACCTTTGCCCAGCAGTGGGACAGTAGTTTTTTTTTCTTTAACCTATGTTGTCCCACTGTTGGGCAAAGGTCTCCCCCAACTCTCTCCAACTGTCCCTCTCCTTGTGGGACAGTGGGACAGTATAGGTTGAATAAAAAAAAACTAATAGATTATTATTATTCTACCTATAAAACCTGTTCATTAGACTTGCTTGCTATTTTCTGGGTGTAAGTATTCACTATTTTTCTCGCATGTGTGAAAAGCAGAGTATTCACCTCGGGGTTAAAGCTGTCTTAGTCTTGGGCGCTCTTGAATCCCTCGCTGTCTCAGGATTCTAGTCATTAACTCCCTCGTTGAAAGAATCCTTCGATGCGCTTGGGATTCAAAATGGCGCCCGTGACATAATACACTGCTTTATCCCCTTGGTGAATAATCTACTATTGTCCTATTTTTGATCGTCCTAATATTTATTTATCCTAATAAAAACTGAAGACGGCTGCCGAAGCGCCAAAAAGGTTCACTATAGTCACTTATATCCACCCAGATCGAATATAGTTGGTTAGGTTATGTTTGAGTAGTGACCACTGACGTGTGAGGCGAGTGAGCGTAGCGAGCGTGCCGCCGAAGTGCGAGATGAAGTTTAGTGGATTTAATATTTATCTTGGGTCTGGGTGTTGTATAATATGTATGTATTTACAAACAAAAAGTATATAAGTTGTATATCAGTTATTTGGTTCACTTATGTACAAGCTTTGCTTAGTTTGGGGCTAGATGATGCTGTGTGAAATGTCCAGCATTATTTATTATTATTGTTATGGCTTATAACTATAGGATTACCGTATGTTAGGAGATGTGTTTTTATGACTCGGTAATGTTATGTTTACCTAATAATAAGACTATTGTTAATAAGGTTTAGTATTGTTATGTCGAGTAATCATTAGGACAATCTAAAATAAGTACCAAATACAGTATGAGAATTTAAAATAGGATAAGATACGTTATGTCAATCATTAGGGAGAATGAAATGAATCCTAAAGTTATAAGCCTTAACAATATATACTCCTAAAGCTATAAGCCCTAACAATATGTACTCTTAATAATCAAACATAATAACAATTGAAATCATAATGGCATTTCATCCTAAAAAAATACCACACTAAAGATGCCTGAGACACAGAAGGCTGTGAATTCCAAAATGTTTTTATGAATAGAAAATACTGGTTTCGGTTCAAGGTATTTTTTTATAACGATTATGCATGAATTTAATAAACATATAATAAAAAAATTATTATATTAGGACAACATTATGTATGTCAGTTTAAGACTATGGGAATTTAACATTATGACTACAGTATTTTAGGACTAGTATGTTATGTGTATGTAGGACTATAAACATTATGTCAATCGACAGGACCCCCTATAGCAGTCCACGTCAAAGTCAAGGTCAAAGGTCAAGATTAAACTTCGTTACAACCGAGTGTTCCACGACGCTCCGATTTTTTTGTGCCAGCCTTTTATTCGGAATTTTTATTATTATTAATTGTTATCATTATGACATTTATGTTTATTTATATCCTCTAAAATTAGGCTAAAGATTGATTATGTATTACAACATTATGAATTAAAATCATTATGCTAAAAAATATGTTATATTTACTAAACACTAGCTTCTGCGCGTGGCTTCGCCCGCGTGGTACCAACATTTTGAATAGCCTTTAAGCTATTCTAAAGTCATTATCTACACCTATTCCAAGTTTCATCTAAATCGGTTCACTGGTTTAGGCGTGCGTGATTGAAATGCAAACATCCAAACATCTTAACAAACTCACAAACTTTCAGCTTTATTATTGTGAGTGGGATAATGAGATCCTAATATTATTGGTTTTGATATTATGAGAACCATGTTATGGGATGTAAAATTATGAAGAAAGTTTTTCGGCGAAACAATGGGGTCCCGATGTACCTACTTGATTTGTATTTTAATTATTTTTTTACTAATCCTAGAAATCCTCTTGCGTACTGCGTACTAACAATATAACAATCTATGGACTGTTTTGCGACTGTGCACTTTGCACTGTGACCGACACCATTTGACCTAAACATGGTGTCGTGACGCAAAATCTAACATTTCTTTCGTCTAGCCACCATGCGTATCGTCCAAAAAGGAACTTTTTTCCAAAAATAAATAAACGTAAGGCGACTCCATGTAGTCTTATGTCAACACCGAAAAGCGAGCGAGTTCGACTCAGCCGGGCGGCCGGCGCGCGGCTCACAGCGCGGCTCGGGCGGATACAAACCACGTAAAATGAGCAGGGGGTATGAGCTGCTTGCGGGAAGCTCATGGGGGCGTGGCGCCTGGTTTCAAATAATTGTTTATCAATGCGTCACCTTAAGTTGCTCAACAACATTAATGAACACAATAACAGTAATGGACTGTTTACCATTTTTTGTTTAACAATTTGGTGTCCAAATATGATTTGGATATTTTTGACTCGCAAGATGGCTGGTTCAAGAGATGTATCCATAAAATTATGATATTGAATTATTCTTGTAATGTATAACTTTTTCTTCACTCAAGTTCTAGTTTTTATGGTAATTTAGTTTTTGTTCTTGCAAATTTTTAATTCTTTTTGTGTTCACATATTTTAATTACGAATCTAGATCTGTTCAAATTGCGACCTTCTTGTAACTTACTTTATACAATTGTAATTGTGATCTTTCTAGATAAAATAATAAAAAGTTCTTAGTTCCTCTGGAGATATCCTCAAGAGGAGTTCAGATTAAATAACTTGTTCCAAAAGATGTTAATGCCCGAGTTTTTTGTTTACAGGCAGACAGAATAGCCAACAGAGTGCATGCAGGAGCACACTGGGGGGACCGCTGCCCGACATGAGCGACCATGAGGCTATGCAGAGATTCTTCTTGCAACAGGTAAGAGCTTTCATGACTTATTGAAATGTATTTATAGACTTTAAACTGTAAAGCTGTGTCTACTGAGCCCGAGCTGAGAGGAGCAGAAATTAACAACTCATGAATGGAAACACTTAGCAGTGACTTCGAGATATTTTGATCTCTCTACTTTTATCTTGACCCTTCCTGATGATTGAATTTCAAAATATTACTTTTACTAAAATTGGAATGTATTCACATGAGATATCTTTATTATGCATAGTGAGTACAAAATAATATATTGCCACTGCTCCAGATGTCGTGATTTTGTTAGGCTCTCCCAATAAGTTTGTCCCACCATCTTCATCTTTCACCTAGTCCCACTAATATAATAAATTTAAGGTTTAAATTGTTTCTTTATTTGTAAGCACGCCATTTATACCTTTCCAACAACACGTTGGTTAGCAGGTAGAAAATGCCTACGGCATTATGCTCGCCAATTGTGCAAATTTTATGTAAATTTTGTGCAATAAAGTATTTAAATAATAAATAATATAATAAAGCTGAAAGTTAGTGAGTTTGTTTAGATGGTTGTGTTTCAATCACGCCTAAACCAGTGAACCGATTTGGATGAAACTTGAAATAGCTAGTTAATAATGATAATAATATAATATTTTCTTCAGATCCAACTTGGAGAAGAGCTTCTAGCGGCGGGAGACCTGGAGGCTGGAGTGGAGCACCTCGGACAGGCCGTGGCCGTCTGCGGACAGACACAACAGTTGCTCAGCGTAAGTATCTTAATCTCAGTGCAAAGCTGTATAGTATTTAGAAGTAGGTGTATTTCCCCCAATCTATGGCAAAGAGGTAGTACTAACCTCGCTAAGGTCGACGCCATCTGGTCCACATACCTTATGGCCTTTCTGCCAATAGATATGTCGGATTCTTCTTTATAGGCTAATTGCCAAGTATAATGTTACTTGCGAGATAGGATTCAAATCGTGTCGTTGGTAGCGCTAGCGCCATCTAGCGATGAAGTGGTGAAGCTCTGAAATAGCTAGGTTTCTGTAATTGGCAACTCCTTTACGATGCCCTTGTAGTTCAGGCGATTGCAGTTAGAGGTTGCCACATAGTATGAAGGTTTTTTTTATTTATTTATAAAATTTCAACCATTGTATCGCCCATTGGCTTAAATGGGCGTTACTCACATCATTTAAAATCGCGGGTTCAAGTCTCGTAAAGGTGCAACTACTAAATCAGTGCTCCAAAAGATCAATCAGACATTTTCAACACTGGTGAAGACATATCAACAACAGCTACTTGTCTATCATCGATAAATACATTTTCGGGATGCATTCAAAATGTATCTTAATCTCACTTTAATCTAGTAGTTCTTTTACATATTTAAGTTCTTGTAAGAGCTACAAAGCAAAGTGCAAAGCGTAGTAAAAAAATACACAGCCAGTCCTGTGTATTTTTTTGGCAGTCCCTTATTAAGGTGTTTCCTCTCTCTCCATCAAGACACTTTAGTCATACAATCATGTTCTCTACAGATCTAACAAATTTCATTGTTCCTGTCTCACTTCTTTATTATTTGTCTCTTTTCCAGGTACTCCAACAAACAATGCCCGCTCCAATCTTCCACCTTCTTCTGAAGAAGTTGCCCGAAGTGTCGGAGCGACTCCGAGCTTCAATGAAGGGAGGCAACACATTGCAAGAAGAAGATGTCGAATAATCTAAGAGATTTGACAACCGGCTGTAGACTGAGAGTGGATTATAATGGCTATGCAATATTTTGGTGTTTTTCAACATTAGTTTAGGTTGACCAAGTAATAATCAATGTATGAAAGCATCAGGAATGGAATTTTGTAAATTCTAATGTTATGGTTTTGTTAAATCACACAAAATACTATTGTAAGTTGAAAGAAGCACATTGTTTTAGCACAATTGTATGTGACTGGTTTTCTCTTTGTTGAGCAAAGAAAATTATGTTTATGAATATCTGTCGTATTCTAATACATATTACTTGTTATATTTACCTATATTCATTTTATTATCTGTACTTCTTCATAGCATATTCTTCCACTATCAGTCTTCCCATAGTCTACAGAAATAGGATGTGCTTGATAAAGGAATTAAAAATTACCAAAGTGATAAGCTTCCAGCTGATTGGAAGGATAAAGGTTGTTAGAGGCACGTCTAGCTGTTCACATTACAAAATATAGTTAAAATTAGTAATTTCGATTCATGATAAAAATTTACGTATTTATTTTATTTAGTCAACTGCTTCACGGGAAAATCATGTGTGGGCTGTGATACGTTAGCAAAGGGTCCGCCAATAAGAAAGTTCGCTTATCTGATTTCAAGGTATGAAAGTTCAATAATAATGTAGGTATTTGTTAGTTATTTAGGTTTGTTTGTGTTCACAACTGTTAAGGATGATTGTGAGTTTTGATTGAGATTTTATTGTGGAAATAAAATAATTGTACAAATTGATGGTTTTTATTTATTTTATTGCTGGACCATTCCCAAAACAATGACCCACCCAATAATGGGCCTGTCCTACAGGTAAATTATAACAAGTTTTTACAACACCGTAGAATAAATTTTAAATTTTATTACGGGACTTAATCGCGTAGGTATAACATTTGTTTATTTACCTCGACGTTTCAGTAGCGTTACAGCTACCGTGGTCACGAGAAGACTCTACGGTAGCTGTAACGCTACTGAAACGTCGAGGTAAATAAACAAATGTTATACCTACGCGATTAAGTCCCGTAATAAAATTTAAAATGTCTTCGAGTCGCGAAAGTTTAAAATGTGTACCGTAGAATAAAATTCAAAAACTAAGTACCTATTAATCTTGTACTTATTATTTTATCGGGTAGGTATAGGTACTCGACGAGCATGTATGGAGAATGTAATGAGAGTGAATGAGGCGAAAGTTGTGTGTCAGGATCGTAGCGACTGGAGATCCGTGGTCTCTGCCTACCCCTTTGGGAAAGAGGCGTGACTTTATGTATGTATGTATGTAGGTACCCCATACCGTACACTATGTTTCCTACTTAGATTATAACTAAATTCTAAGGTTTCCCACCTAGTTTTAGAGAATTAAGAAAGTCTGTACCGCCCTTCCAGCTATGTGGATGATTACCTTGTTCCTCACCTCATCCTGACGTCTTATTCCGCCGACTGCAGCAGTGTAAGCACGTCTCGAAGAATATTAAAATAATACTATTCTGTAGCATCGATCGAACTCGCGCCAAAGGGTTCCGTACCATTATCTATAAAAAAACGGCAAAAAATCACGTTTGTTGTATGGGAGTCCCCTTAAATATTTATTTTATTCTTAGATTTCTTCTTTGTTTCACTATTATATTTCAGAAGAGGGATTTAAGTAAAACAACGCCACAAACATCGAAATATGGCGAGAGTTAGCTTCGGTGTTCGTTAGCGTACACACGAACAGCGAAATTTTGGCGCCGCCCCGCGGCCGGCAGCGCAGCGTGGCGATGCAGCAGGAGCCCTGTAGGATGCCAGCAGACGTTGAATTTACGTGGTAAGTACTAGGTGGGATGGTTAGAAAAAGAGGGAAAAAAAAGAATGACCTGCACTTAAGTAGGTAAACTAGGTAATGATGAAAATGTGAATGGATACTGCTTTGTTTTTTTTTTTGTTTAAGGTCGGCCTGTCGGAATGAGAATGCTGCCGATACACGATGCCAAGAGACCTGAGCTGCCGGCCGCCGCCATCGTGGAAAAGATTACAGATAGATTGTGGTAGGTAGGTACGTAATATAATATCACGTAATGATAGGCAGGCGACGAAGTTGCGCGACACAACTAGCACGCGATGCGAGCGAGCCGAGAGGCGACCACTGGCATGGCATTCTAAACCGCACACCGCCCGAACCCCGAAGCGGTGGCGCCGCCGCGCCGGCCGAATATACCTAAACTTGGGAGTGACACCCCCCTGATTAGGGGCTAGATGATGCTGTGTGAAATGTCCAGCATTATTTACCTATTTATTTTAAACTTAATTCGACACCGACCAGAATTAGATAGGTAAGGTATGCCAAAAAAAATATTTTTGGAATTAAATAATTAAAATAAACAGTATAAAGTTCAGAACATAAAAAACATGAGCATTTCTCATATAAACTCAGCTGCTGAGAGATAAAGAAGACAAGAAAAAGACAATCTCCTTCGTTGTTAATCGATAAGAGCAATTTGAGGTCGTCTCGGGTCGTCCACGAACTCAGATTAACGATTAAATTGATGTTAAGCGATCCTCCCCCCTCCCTTCAACTCACTTGATCCAGTGTCGCTGGATCCAGTCATTGCATTCCAGCGCTGGATCACAGACGTTGGCGCTGGATTGGCATTGACACTGGATCAGACCGCTTACATTGATCCAGTAGACATTCACTATGTAATAATGAGGTAACAACACGTTTGCAGCAAAAAATTGTATTTCGCGTCTTATAAAGCGACGAAACAGACGTGTGGTCACTACACGATTACGACGCAGCGGCGACGAATCCAAAGCCACTGTGTGCGCGGGTGGTACGGGGGTGGTCACTGGATTGAAAAATAGGATCGTCTATTCCGATCCAACGCTGGATACTGGATGCTGGACTGGATTGGAAAACGTTTACATTGATCCAGTGCCGATCCAGCGCTGGATCCAGCCACTGGATCAATGTAAATCGGCCTTAAGCGTGCCATCACGCCCGGGCCCTTCTCACCCGGGCCTCATCATGAGTCATGACGCATAAAGCTAGGTTCACATTACTGTGTCGGGGCGCCTTCTGTTGTGTCACGGACCACGGAGTGTTCATACTGATGTCACACTGATGTGTTGTGTTGTGGTGCAATATGGCGCATTTTCAGATCATTCATTGTGTAGTGATCCCTATATTCTTTACATTTAGGATCAAACAGTAGGTATTAGGTACCTACTCTTATTGCCGTACTAACTCGATAAGTTCAGCGGACTTTTTAGGTATAAAGTAGAACGAAACAAAAAAAAACAATATCTAGTTACGGAATACGGAATGAACTGCATACCTCGCGGTTACGTGTCGTAAATTGGTGTGGCGTGTTGTGGCGCGACAGATCCTGCACCACCTCTCTGGCGCGACCGAGCGTCGAACGATACGAGCGATTGCGTTCTGGCGCGCCTCAACACACCCAGACACAGCAATGTGAACCTAGCTTTATAATTTATTTTTAGAACTAAAATAATGCGCAGACTCGGTAAAATCGAATTCGTATTTGTCTCTATGTCCAGTGTAGAACGTTCGCGTCACTGTTATCACGCATAACAAAGTATCTTTGCGATCTATAATAATAGAAAAACAGCAAAGATCAAATCAAATCAAAGTCCTTTAATGCGTATTAAGGGTTTGTTCTTTGGTGATACAATTTAGTGCAGCCATACTCAGCGTGATCCGCATGCAATTTTTCACATAATACATTCAACTAATAATAAGATGATGAAACCGAAAAAAACTATCGCTATCCGTTACACAAGAGAAGAAGAACAGGCCAACAGAGGGTATGGGTTATGTATCCCTCCATCTCCGCGTCATAACATCGGATCGAGAGTGGACGCAAATAAGAATAAAAAACGACAAGTGCCGGATCTCATGGACTATACAACTTACAAAATGGTCATAGATAATTTGGAGAGTGAAAAGAATCATTTTCGGAAAGAAGTGGCCGAACAACGAAATAACTATGCCAGTTTGACATCATCATTAGAATTGAAAGAAAAAGAAATCACAGAACTGAAGCAATCAATTAACGATCTGGAGACTGTAGAATTTGTATGCAGAATGAAACACTGATTGTAATGGGACTGGTTTATTGGGTTGACGGTAGGTCGGTATGAACATATTTGTAAGTACCTTCAAATATACACATTAATACATTACAATTTTCCCCTCTTTATATTTGAAGGAGATTAAACTAGTAAAGGTAACTAAGCAAACAGCTAACATAAGTAGATACTTAAATTACTAAAGAGATGAACAATTGACAGTAAACCGACTTATGGTTTAGGTACCTAACCTACCTACTAAGTATACCTTATAATATGTAGGTATGAGCTAATACCTACTGGGGTAGCACCTACTTACTTACTAAACGCAGTAGGTACACACAAAACACACAATGATAACTAAAGTAGGTATACATAATCTTTCTCTCCGCGCTAGCAAAAAGATAAATAAGTACAATTCAATTAATACAATAACACAGAAAACAGATAGAATAACAAGGCGACTTGCATACCGACTAACACCAAGAACTGAAAATACCTACATGCTTAATTGCATAACTACTTTAATATTTATGCATAGTTTTCTTACTCATTATAGTTAGGTTTGATTTTACGAGGACGAAGATAGCCAGCAGGTTTAATGTCAGTAGAACTTATAATTTTTTTTGGGGAAGTAGGTGGCAGTGGAGACTTTGATGGTGAAGCTTCTGCGTCGTGGAATTCCGACTCGATGGGCTGGGGATCGGTGGCGGGTTCTGACTCACCGACAGCATCATCATCCGCATGCTGTACGCTTCTTGCTAGTGACATTCTTTTGCGCAGTGGCATTATCTGATCGATATGTCTAGTTTTGGTGGTGTCATCGGTACGCACTTTATATGTTACCGCGCCAGTGCGTTTATCAATAACTCCCGGTTTCCATTTAATGATGCTATTTGGGCGAAGCTCCTTTACTAATACTTCGTCACCATCGTTGACGGAGCGGTGTACGCCACCTGCATTGCGTACCTGCGCTTGCTGCGCGACCTCGACGTAGTCAGCTGTCTGCGGGCGCAGCATGTCGAGCCGCGAGCGCAGCCGGCGGCCCAGCATCGCCGCGGCGGGCGAGCGATTCGTGCTCGCGTGCTCTGTGTTGCGATATTGAAACAAAAATTTGCTCAGTGCACGATCAACATTATCTCCTTCAAGAGAGGCCTTCTTGATGGCCTTTTTGACTGTCTTTACTGCGTTTTCGGCGGCTCCGTTGCTAGAGGGATGGTACGGTGCGGCCAAGACGTGCTTGACAGCGTTACATTGAAGAAATTTTTCGAACTCACCGGAAGTGAAAGGTGGGCCTCCGTCAGTCACCAACTGTTTGGGGAGACCGAACCTAGCGAAGCACTCTCTGAGTACAGTCACTACTTTCGCGGCCGTGGTGCCCGCACTCATGTTGAATACCTCTATCCATTTTGAGTGTGAGTCGATCACTAAAAAGTACGTCTTTCCTTGGAAGTGTAAAAAATCAGCGTGCAGCCTCGACCAAGGTTCCTTGGGCCACACGTACGGCACGGGCGGTGCGTGCGGCGGCGCGTCCCGCACGGCGGCGCAGGCGGCGCAAGAGCGCGCGCGCGCCTCGATGTTTGCGTCCAGCTGCGGCCACCACACGTAGTGGCGCGCCGTCTGCTTCATGCGCACCACACCCGGGTGTCCCGAGTGGATCTCGTCGAGTATTTGCGCGCGTAACGAGGCCGGCACCACGACTCTGTATCCCCAGACGACGCAGTCGTGATCGATGTGAAGGCTGTCTTTTCTGTGAAAATACGGCTTTTCATTTTCAATCTCTGTATCCTCCGGCCACCCACTCATTAAGTAGCCGAAGATTTTTCGGAGTACTAAATCATTTTTAGTCTCTTTTGCCACATCTCTGTGACTGATAGGAAAACTATCTTCTACAAAATGCAGATATGCAGCGTCGTCACGGTCAGATTCATATTTCAGTTGCTGTAGCGGTAAACGCGATAATGCATCCGCGTTACCATTACGTTCGGTCGGAACGAACTTTATGTCGAAGTCGTAGGCGGCTAACCTCACGGCGTACCTTTGTAGTCTGCTGGCGGCAGTCTGTGGTAGTCCCTTCTTTTGTCCGAAGATGTAGCTGAGCGCCTGGTGATCGGTCTTTAGAATGAACGATCGCCCATAGACATACTGATGATGGCGGCTCACTCCGTACACGATAGCGAGAGCTTCCTTATCTACCTGACTGTACCTGCGCTCGGTGTCGGAGAGGGTGCGCGAGGCGCAGCACACGACCCGCTCGGAGCCGTCTGGATAGACGTGCGAAAGCACGGCGCCTAGCCCGTACGCGCTGCTATCCACTGCCAGCACCAGCGGCAGCGATGCGTCGTAATGCGCCAGCACGGGCTCCCGCGACAACACCTCCTTAACTGAGCGAAATGCGGTTTCGCATTCACGCGTCCACTGCCAGCTAGTTCCTTTCTTGAGCAGAGCATAAAGTGGCTGTAACAATGTACTCATATTTGGGATGAACCTAGCATAATAGTTAATGAGCCCTAAAGCGGCTCTCAGCTGAGAAACGTTCTGTGGACTTGGAGCTTTCGCGATCGCATCTGTTTTGCTACTATCGGTATGCAAGCCGTGTTTGTTAATTCTATAGCCTAAATAACAAACTTCTTCTTTAAAAAATTGGCATTTTTCAAATTTGACCCTCAATCCTGCCTCCTGCAATCGTGATAAGACTGCCCGTAAATTGGCTAAATGAATTTCTTTAGAGGCACCGGTTACACATATATCATCTTGGAATGCCACACAGTTCAAGCCATTCAGTGTCTCTTCTATTAGCTTTTGAAACATTTCGGGCAGACACTTTAATCCAAAAGGGGCCCTCCTATAGACGAATGTACCTATATGTGTGGTTATAGCTGTAAGTGGTTGCGAACTTTCCTCTAAAACGCATTGTAGGTACGCATGCTTTAAATCTATCTTACTATAATGCTGCCCTCCGCTTAAAGCAGCGAACAGCTGTTCAATTCGTGGCAATGGATAATGAAAATCTTTTAGAACTTTGTTTACCGTTATTTTGTAATCGCCGCATAAGCGAATAGATCCATCGCGCTTTATGACGGGAACGATAGGCGTTCCGTAGTCACTGCGATCGACCTTGAATATCACATGTTCGCGCTGTAAGCGTTCTATCTCCTGTTCAACAGGATCGCGCAAGGCGAGAGGGAGCGGACGGGCTTTGCAGAATATGGGCGTGTCATCTTTTAAATACAACTTTAATTTAGTTTTACAGGTGCCTAATCCCGATTTAAAAACATCTGGGAATTCGAGTTTCAATTTAGCAATGTTAGGATCAACTTCCGCGGTCAGATGATGCAAGCTTAATGAGTTAAGTTTAAGCTTCCGTAACCAACGCCGGCCTAGTAAGGGAGGCCCGCCTTTGTTAATTATGAAAAGCGGCAATGATAAGGTTTCTTTGCCGCTATGAACGTTTACCATAACACGTCCTAGTGGGAGAATCGCGTCTCCTGTGTACGAATGAAACTTGTTATTATCGGAAGTTATAGGTAGATGTGAAAGATGTTTATCATAAAATGATTTACTGACCGCCGATATTCTGCTGCCTGTATCTATCTCAAACAATATTTTCGTATTTTCAACAATCAATGAATAGTGATACGGGCCGTCTTTGGAATCACTTTTAATAGAAACTACATTATACAGTCCGTCGCTCGAATCAGAGTCTAAGCTTGAATCTTTATTTATGAAGTTTTGGTACCTGGATTTGGGAGGATCCTTTTTACTTTTAGAGCACATCACTGATAGATGACCTTTGACACTGCACTTATCACACACATACGACTTATATCTGCACTTGTGAGGCGCGTGAGCACTCTTCCCACAGCGCCAGCAAGCGCCCCTCGGCTCGCGCGCTGCTGGCGGCCCTTGCGCCACCCGATGCAGCCCGGCCACGGCGGCGCCCTGCCCGAGTCCCGAGACGCTGCCGCTGGCGGCCGCCACGGGCACGGCGCCGGCCGCGGCCTCCACCGCGTGCCGCTCCGCTGCCTCCAGCGCGAGCGCCAGCTCCACAGCTCTCTTGTAGTCCAGCGACGACTCAGCGAATAGACGCGAGCGCATGTCCTCGCTTCGCAGTCCGGACACGAACTGGTCGCGGAGATTGACTTCCAGTGTCGAACCGAAGTTGCAATGAGTGGCGAGGTGCTTTAGGTTTTGTAGAAATATACCGACAGACTCGCCCTCGGCCTGACGTCGCTGACGAAAAGTGTGCCTTTCCGCTATCTCTGATCGCTTGGGTTCTAGGTGGCCAGTCACGAGTTCGACGAGCTGATCGAAGGTCTTGTCTTCTGGATGTTCTGGGGCACATAGGTCGCACATCAACTGGTATGATCGCGCGCCTACATGCGTCACCAACGTGGCCACGCGTAGCTCGGCTTTTATTTCGTTTAACAAGATGAATTGCCGCACTAGACGAACGTACGATGACCAGTTCTTGCCTTCCTCCAGGTCAAACTCGGGTAATTTGCCGAAAGGCATGATTAAAAACCGCAATCGTCGCCAATGTAGAATTTGTATGCAGAATGAAACACTGATTGTAATGGGACTGGTTTATTGGGTTGACGGTAGGTCGGTATGAACATATTTGTAAGTACCTTCAAATATACACATTAATACATTACAGAGACGAATCTCAACGAGCTTAAAGAGGAGAACACCGAGATGGGTAAATTATCAAAAAACAGCGAGAAAAAGATCAAGAGTTTAAATAAAGAAACAGAAAAGTTTAAAAAACAAATTAGTGTTCTTAAAAAGTCAAAAGTACAGAAAGAAAAAAAAGACAAATTATTACAGAAGGCCCGCCAATTATGTAAGGAACTTTTTAATTCTAACATTCACCCAAACTTCGTGCAAGCAAATTTAAATTTGATTACCGACGTAGTAAAATTGTATCAATCACATTCTCATCGTGACAAAGCCCAACATTGTCCAGCTATACATTACATGAATTCAGTTCCAGAGCCGAGGTATACTGAAAAGATTATATCTAACAATGGTTCGCCATCAAAGAAAAGGAAGGGTATTGATAAACACTACAGCCAGAATTCTCTCAAGGTATTGGTAATGAACTTGGAGCCGAGACACAGTGAAATATATGACCTATGGCGTAATGTGTTATGGTCTTTGAATGAATACGGATCTGAACGAGGATACAACACTCTTGAAATTGCAGACTGTTTTTCGAAACGTTCGACGAAATACAAAAACTTGCAGGATGTTAAAAGAACATTTGAATCTTCGGATGGAAGTTTGTCTCTGCAGTATCTTATTGAAAACAGTAAAATTTACGAAGAAGAGCTTGACGCGATGACAGAATATTTGAGTTCAATACTGCCTCCTAGATATTTACCATTGACAATCAACCAGGTCGATAATCGTGATCGTCGGAAATTTCGCCTGAACGTGAAGTCTGCGCATGAGTCACATACATTATTCATTATTCCAGATCTATGTGTTGTGACCGATGAAGACGGCGAGAGATTGAGTTTTTTTCAGAAAAATATAACATCAAAAAACTCAGAATTAGCCTCATTGTGTCCGGAGATGGAAAAAGGTTTCGTCGTGACATTCAAAAAGAAGCATTATGTATTTCAAGCGAGAAATGATCCTTCAGTCACAATGAAACTACATCGTCCACTAAAACCAGCTGAATCCTTTATTATTTTGCCCAATGGCAAACAAGATAGCAAAGAATTACATATGACCTGGATTCGGCAGGCTTTACGACAAGAAGCAATACAGTTGTTGTATGCGAAATCTGGAAAAAAATTTGGTGACGACGAAGACGATAATAACATAGTCATAATCCCTGACTCCGATATGACTAGAACTGAAAACGAGTTGGTGGAGGCGTTATTTGATGCCGATCCTGATATGATGAGCAGATACTGGTATTCAGGAATAACGATTTACCATTGCAAACCAGACACGAACTTGTGGTGTAAACTTAGCGAGAAGGCATTCGATTCGCATTTACGGAAAATTTTCAAAACAACATTGAAACTAACCAAGACTGAGCTGAAATACATTAGCATGTGCAATGCAATCATAAAAATGCGCAATCTTACTTTAGGTGAAATTGAAAATATTGATTTTCCTAACCTCCTCGATTCCAACTTCCATTTATTCATCACAAAGAATAAGACCATAGTCACGTCAAGCATTCCACCTATCATTCGGAATATAGAGAAAGCAGATTTGGCAGAAACAACATGTGGGTGGTCATATAGCTATGAATTATCCATGAAACATATGCAGTCAGTCCAGTCATATTTCGATAAGGTCATACCGCGTCAATGCGAACGAGAATGGTTTCTGTCGTTCGTTGCAAAAATGCTAAATGGAAAGCAAAAGAAGGATTTCTTTCTAGTACTATCTTACAAACATGAAAACAAAAATGGGGTATCGACACTGATGTCACTGTTAGCCACAGTATTCGGTAATTACTTCATCGCTAATACCAACATTGTGGTAGCTGGAGGAAGTCGAGGTAATAATCAATATGACGGAGGGATAAACAATCTGAAGGGGAAAAGGCTTCTGGTTGCAAATGAATTACAGAAAACTGACACTTTGAATTGCGCTTTCATTAAGGCCATAACAAGTCAACACAAATATTACATACAAGATAAAAAGAAGTTTTCTCGGACTTCATTTAGATTTCCTGTACAGGCCGGATTGATAATGACTTTTATGGAGGACTATGTACCTAAATTCGATAAGAACGACCAGGATTTTCTTAAGAGAATGGTGGCTGTCCAGATGCGTTCGCGATTTTTGAGCAAACAGGAAATTGAACAATTGACTCGGACGGGAGGAAAGATGACAGACATTCATATTGCTGATGAGTCTCTCAAACTTCAATTCCCAGAATGGAGCTCTGCTTTACTAGACTTGTTAATAAAATACTATAACGAGTCTCTTGAACCAATACCCGATTCTATGGTGGTTTGGAAAAAGAGGTTGTGTAATGCAAACTATGATTATTATGACTGGTTGGACTCACACGTACGAAGAGACGAAAACGATCATGCATTTGTAACAGCGACGGATATCATGACGATAATTAATAAAAAACGAGAACACCATCCACGCGAAATGGAGAAGTTGAAATTAGCTATGTCTCTATGGGCGGAGAAAAATGATTTTCATTACAAAGCTAGACATGTATACATGGGCAGTAAGAGAAAACGCGTTGAAGCTAAATCTGCCATTATGCATTCTGTACTTCACAATACTAATGAAGAATTATGCTAATCAAGATTTTGTTTATTCTCTAAAATCCCAATTACATATAGGTAAGTAGGTACATCTTATCAACTATTTTTGTATTTTAGTTTTTTTTTCTTAGAATTATAGATAATATGGTCCAAGACAAAGATTAAATAATCATTGGTCCAAGACAATTCAGGCATAGCCAGGATGTGGCAGCTGTGGTTGTCACACCCAGTCCTAGATTTACTACTTATACTTTAGCCTTATTAATTTTTGTGGCTGTGATATTTTATATAAATAATATGACTCTTAGTTTAAATATCATAAAGAGGTGTAGATATGAAATCGTATTTTCACAACACCTCCTCGAAAAAGTCACTTTATAACTCCGTCATACTGGCAGTCATGGCTAACAGGAGTATTAAACTTTGGAATTTCATTATTCCCTCTCCACAGGACAGTAATCAGACTTGATTTTGGAACTCAACATTTGTATTAAAATTTTTACCATTGAGTCCTGCGCCAATTAAGTTAGAACTTGTAGTTACCTAAGAAATCTTTTTGCTTTTTAAACGAATGCCAAATGTCATAATATGTTAAAAATCAAAGTTGAAACTTCCTTCCAACCGGGTGTTCCACGACACTTGTGAATTTTTAATTGTTGATATGCCAAAATACCTATGTTTTGAGAATAAACGAATAAATTATTATATATTCATAAGACTTGCTTTTTTATTTTCTGGGTGTATGTGTGTATACCAATTCACCTCGGGGTAAAAGCCACAGTTTTTTACCGGCACCCTTGGTAAAAGCTGCTTGTACACGAGGGCAGCACCAATAGGGAAGCAGCAAAGAGCATGCTTTATCAGGCAGCTTTATGTTTGCTGCTTCCCTATTGGTGCTACCCTCGTGTACGAGCCGCATTAGTGATGGGCGAGTCATTATCTTCCGAGTGAAAGAATCCTTCGATGCGCTTGGGCTTCATTATGGCACCCGTGCGTGACATAATACACTATAGGTACTTTATCCCGTTGGCGAATAATCTACTATAGCTAAGGCTAGAAAGGTACCTATAGCTTAAGGTAAAGCCGTTAAAGACTAAGTACCTACCTATTACGAATATCCATACTAATATAAGAAATCTGAAAGTTTGTGAAGTAGGTATGATTGTGATTCAATCACGCCTAAACTACTGAACCAATTTGAAACTAAAATAGGCGTAGATTAACCTAACCTAGCGAAGCCGCACGCAAAAGCTAGTAGGTTTATGTAGTATAAAATTTATGCCTGTGATGAGGCTGGGTCGACCCGCCACACCCGCCACACTGACACCCGGGCAGGGGTGGGATAAATCTTTGTATGATCTGCAAATATTTATTTCGGGTCTGGGTGTTTCTATGTTTAATATGTATGTATTTACAAACAAAAATTATAAAAGTAGTATAACAGTTATCTGGTTCCCATTGCTTTGCTTAGTTTGGGGCACAGATTAGGTAGGTTTGGGGCTAGCTAGATGATGCTGTGTGAAATGTCCAGCATTATTTATTCTTTAATTTAATGGCAACTACACATAGGTATAATTCTGCCAACGTCAAGTTTTAAATAGATTCATACTGACTGACTCACATGATCACATGTTATGATTCATAACATGTGAGTCAGTCAGTCTTGTCATTGGTTTTGAACAAAACATGGCGGCTATGGCTTGTCTCTTCAATTCAAAACAACAACGGTAATTTTTCGTTAAATGAGCAATCTTTTTCAATACTCCCCCATTCCATTTGCCAGATCTCCTGTTACGAATCCAAGGCTTCATTAGTAAAATGCTCGGACGAAGGTAAAATGCCACCGAAATTACTTAAGAAAATCTTAAAACACAAGAAAAAGAAAATAAAATAGCAGAGCAGCAGAGAAATGGGATACTACATAGGTACTACTTACAGCAGAGCAGTGCTTCTTCCTAAAATGGCGAATTATCTAGCTATGATTGGATGGCGAGTGGTTGGCGGCAAAACGGTCAGGATTAATGTTGCCAGTCAACGGAAACAATAATATAGTTTAATAGTTTTTTTATTTTTATTTACACCATCCAAAGGTTGCCTGGAAGAGATCGCTTCTCAGCGATAAGGCCGCCCATTGTGCATTGTATTATGGTTCTCTTTTCCACTGTATTTTGTAGTTATAAGGTGTGCATTGTACAATAAAGTATTTTCATTCATTCATTCATTCATCACTTAAAGGGCTTTGTCGCTGAGCGACAAAGCCTTCACATGCACCCATAGCCATACATAGAACAATACTTTCTATTCTACATATAGATACAAATTGTGTGGTTGTTAAGACATCGTTCTTGCCACAGAATAAAACGTAGTGGTCAGGCAACGTTGCGCGACGCGACCTCGCTAGAGTATAATTTTCTTTGGACGCGACTAGCTTGCATGCGACTTGCGAGCCGAGCGGCAACTGACTGGCATCCTGTGTGTGACGGCCACCGCCCGGAGCGGTGGGCCGGCCGAATATACCTAAACTTCGGAGTGACACCCCCCTTGTTTTAGCTAATTGAAATTGAACAAAAATAAAACAACGTTACCCATTTCACCATATATTTGTCAAATAAAAATAACAAAAGAATAAAATTCAAATAAGTACCGAATATTAATCGGCGTAAAATAACATACGATTTAACATGATGGCTCCATAGTATTTCTCATTTATCTCAAATATGAAATTAATTCTGTCTGTCTGTTTGTTACCTTTTCACGCCCACACCGCTTTGAACAGATTAGGCTGAAAATTTACATGGATATGGCTCAATGCACATTGAATTGGGAAGCAAAGCGACTTTTAGTTTTTAAAGCAAGCCATTATAAACCTTATAATCAATGGTACAAAATATAGAAACGCTTGTAGAATTAACGAGTTCTTGAAAAGCCATCTAGCGGGACGCGCTGGCGCGATCGGTTCATTCTACAAGCGTTTTTATATCTTGTACCTTGTTCATAATGGCTTGTTATAAAACTAATTGACGCGCGCTTGCGAATTCAATGTGGCTTGAGCCAAGGTCCAGAGGGACCGCGGGTCACACCGCGGGAACGCAGCTAGTCAAATATTTAAACGAAGAAGTTTGGCGAGAAATTGGGCAGGCTACTTAGGTAGATTGTGTGAATTGAATACTTAGATAAAAAAACAATGAAATTGGTATTGTATTCTAATAAGATATATAATGTGTTTTTTTCTTTCTATATGTATAAACACGTACACCGGTATTTCTTTTATATAAATTGAAAACTCTACAAGCACCATTAGTTATTATATATGTCGCCGGCAGATAGATGAATTAGCCATTTCGTGATATGCCTAGGCAAATCTTTCAACGACGCCATTTCACGATCTGCCTAACCTACACCCGCCTTAACGTTCGTTTGACGATTTGGCTAGCGATACTTAGGCATTATCATGATATGCCTAGGCAGATCGTGAAACAGAACAAAGGAGAATGAGCATTCCCGCCCAAATCAAAAAACTATCGCCCGCAGAGTAGGCGTATGGTGGAATGGGTAGACCTTCAAAAACACTCCATTTCATTGTATGACAGCAAAAAAATCCATCCTACAGAAATCGAGATATTTGCAGTTAAAGGTGGTGACTTTTACCATCATGTTTTTTTACTTACAGCCTTCCCGCAGATAAGCCACTATGGGCAACCGATAGAACTTTAGAAGCACTACATTTCATTGTATCACAGCTAAAAAATCCATCCTGCAGAAATCGAGATATTTGCAGTTAAAGGTGGTGACTTTTACCATCATGTTTTTTGACTTATAGCCTTCCCGCATATAAGCCACTATGGGCATTCGATAGAACTTTAGAAGCACTACATTTCATTGTATAACAGCAAAAAAAAAATCCATCCTGCAGAAATCGAGATATTTGCAGTTAAAGGTACCTAGTTATGTTCGTCTGTGTGTGTGTTTTTCCAAATAATTTTTGTCTGCGGGAAGCCTGTAAGTCAATAAATATGATTGTAAAAGTCACCACCTTTAAATGCAAATATCTCGATTTCTGCAGGATGGATTTTTTTGCTGTCATACAATGAAATGTAGTGCTTTTAAAGTTCTATGGAATGTCTATAGTGACTTATCTGCGGGAAGGCTATAAGTCAAAAAACATGATGGTAAAAGTCACCACCTTTCACTGCAAATATCTCGATTTCTGCAGGATGGATTTTTTTGCTGTCTTACAATGAAATGTAGTGCTTCTAAAGTTCTATCGAATGCCCATAGTGGCTTATCTGCGGGAAGCCTGTAAGTCAAAACACATGATGGTAAAAGTCACCACATTTAACTGCAAATATCTCAACTTCTGCAGGATGGATTTTTTAGCTGTCATACAATGAAATGTAGTGCTTCTAAAGTTCTATCGAATGCCCATAGTGACTTGTCTGCGGGAAGCCTGTAAGTCAAAAAACATGATGGTAAAAGTCACCACCTTTAACTGCAAATATCTCGACTTCTGCAGGATGGATTTTTTAGCTGTCGTACAATGAAATGTAGTGCTTTTAAAGTTCTATCGAATGCCCATAGTGGCTTGTCTGCGGGAAGCCTGTAAGTCAATAAATATGTTTGTAAAAGTCACCACCTCTAAATGCAAATATCTCGATTTCTGTAGGATGGATTTTTTTGTTGTCATACAATCAAATGTAGTGTTTTAGAAGGTCTACCCATTCCACTATACGTCCACTCTGCGGGCGATCGTTTTTTGACTTGGGCGGCGCTTCATACATGCCTGCCCGTTCTCCTTTATAGCGGAATATTTCATTTCTGGCGCTTCGGCCGCCGCTGTCGCGGCACGCTCGCTTTGCTCGCTCACCTCGCGCGTATTTTTTTCACTAAACTAACATAACCTAACCAACTAATTTCGATCTAAGTAAATGTTCCTAAACGTTGAGCATTGAACGATAATGGCGGGTGTTGGATTAGCCATATCATGTGATATGCCTAGGCAGATCGTGAAATGGCTAATTCATCGATGCCGGCGACATAAACAAAATGCTTTCATAAAAAATCATAAGAATGTGTATCTATCATACTTTTTCACCAATGGAGCTTCTTATTAAATCCTGCGACACTTTCATTACATCCAATGCTCCTTTGGCAATCAAATCATCTGCCAAATCTCTTCCTAAATTATCACACTTTATAACAACATCTATAGGTATATTACTATTCAGGGTTAACCCACAGAATATCCTCCCATCATTCTTAGATACAGAGCTATCATCCTCACAGTTCAAATAACCAGCCTTCTCCGTTATTCTCTTGTTAAGTACTTCAATTGGATTTTCACTGTCTGTTTTTATTTTCTTCAAATCGTTCTCTTCGTCGGGACTGAGTTTGTGTTTGGTTGTTTTTCTGATGTGTGTGAAGGTGTGATCTAGTGTTTGTTTGAGTTGTGTGGTTCCGTCTAAGCTCCATACGCCGCCGGTGATGGAAAGTTTGAAGTTGTCGTCCACTTGTTTTAGTCTCGTGGATACGCCGACAGGGGCGCTGCATCCACCGCCTGTAACAAATATCAGATTATGATTATTTTTGTTTATTTACTGCATCCTCAAGGAGAGTCAAATATTATCTTAGATCTATAATGTATTCCAGGTCCTTTGAAGATACCTAATCAAATATCTAAGATATTTGATTCATGCCCACATTTTGCAGAAGCTATCATTCCACAAGGGAAACGTCGCAAGCCTAAATGGATACTGCTTCCCTCAAGATGTTTTCCTTCACCGTTTAGAGTCTGCTATTGCGCATAAAAACACAAAATCCATTGATGCATGTCCGGGATTTGAACCCGACGATCGGATAGCTGATATTGACTACAGATGAAGTCCTGCGACGCTGAAAGTTGCGGGTTCGATCCCCGCCACATAACAAAATGTTTGTATGATCTACAAATATTTGTCTCGGGTTTCGGTATTTTCTTGTATGTATTAAAAAAAAACTGGTTACCATAGTACAAGCTTTTCTTAGTTTTGAGCTAGATGGCGCTGTATGAAATATCCAGTATTATTTATTAACTTCTGCGCGCGGCTTCGCCCGCGTGGTACCAACATTTGGAATAGCCTATTTGCTATTCCAGGTCACTATCCACGCCTATTCCAAGTTTCATCCAAATCGGTTCACTTTTAGGCGTGATTGAAACATCTAAACAAACTCAACAAACTTTCAGCTTTATTATACACCCCTATTTTTTAATTACCAAAAAAATTTTAAATATGGGCTCGGTGTTTGTTACTGATCACATTTATGTAGTTAAAACTCAAAAAAAGAGAAAAAAAAAATTATAACCCCAAAAGGAGACGAGACGAGTCAGACATGGATTTATGATAGCTACTGCGGGTTTACTGACTGGGGATGATACGAGAACATAGTTCGAATGAGAGTCTGTACGCGATTGTTGTCTATAGTACTTATTTGTACAGTTTTCATAAAATTTTGTTCGGTTTTGGTGATAGTTAAATAAAAAAAAGTTCTGACCATGCCATTATCATTTTCTGCATCTGCTGCAACTGTCCTTAAATTTTTTTTGGTAGTCATAAAATAGCGGTGTATAAGTGGGATTTAGCTAGGTTACCTAATGTCTTCAGGAAGCTCCTCTCCGCTAAGACCCGGCAGTAAGTTTCGGCGTGGTTGTACGGCGCCAACATATCCAATATACGGCGGTTATCGGACCGACATTCCACCGCTAACGCGCCCTGTCCCACTGCGTACATCATCTCTGCACACGGGAGTATCTGGGGAAGATAGGTACTCTAAGTCTTTTTCACGGCGGAACGTATGCGTGACACTTCAAGATGATGTCAAAGTCAGTCAAATAGTAATAATGTCCTAAAGTTTGATCGAGATTATCATAATCGATTTTTGTTTCACTATTATCAATTCAGCTCAATCGATTACAAGGGTCATTCATAGATACTGGACTCTACTTTTTTCACCAAATGACCCTGAGGTTGCTACCGAAGTCAGGGTAGAGAAGAAAATCTTCGGAGCCGTTACTAAACGCGGACTCAACAGAGGCGTTTAAAGAAAACCACAGAAAAAGACTATAAAGTAAGTTCGTATGAGTCAGTGGCCAACTCTGGTGGCGGAGTTTTTAAGCCTCCGTCATGGCTTAACGACTTAAATAGTCGGGATCGTGCCCTTTAGAAGCACGGAAGCGCTCAGATGAAAATGCCATTGGTGGCATTATATAAATAAATAATTATAGACAATTTCACACAGCATCATTTAGCCCCAAACTAAGCATAGCTTGTACTATGGGTGCTTTTAAATACATACATATACAGGGTGTAAAAAGACAACTACCGAAAACTGAGGGGTTGCAATCAGACCATGATTCTGAACATGTTTAGCGAAAAAAAAAACGCGAATTTTTTTTTGACTTAACTTAGTCATTTTATTTTATTTTCGGTTATTTACTACTATTACAATACAACATAATAAGATCATACCTACCTAATAATTTCATTTGTAAAAGAAGGAAACAGTTAAAACTTAAAATCCAGCAATCTACGTAAAACAACGCGCCCAGAACATACGCAAACAGCACTCTTCAAACGCTGTTTTCTCCGGATATAATGATTTTTTCGGAAAATCCTTTTGGATTTGGTTGTTTGTTGGGATGCTGTACCTACCCCTTTCGGCTTCGGTAGACGTCTTTTTACACCCTGTATACATAGAAACACCCAGACCCGAGATAAATATTTGCAGATCATACAAACATTTATCCCGCGGCGGGGATCGGACCCGCAACCTTCTGCGTCTCAAGCTGGCTTTTACCCATTGCGCCACAGAGTCGTCATTTATCCCGTAAAAGTGAAGATTTTTCGAGGGACCGCGGGTAACACCGCAACGAACACGTAGTCTATACTAATATTATAAAGAGGAAAGATTCGCTTATATTATAGTATGTTTGTTTGAAATGAATAGGCTCCGAGACTACTGGACCGATTTGAAAAATTCTTTCACCATTAGTTTATCCCGGGGAAGTGAAGTTTTCCCGAGGGACCGCGGCGGACAGCTAGTGTTAAATAAGCTCACCTTATCAATCCTATCGCTCCACCCCATCCGCTGCAGGCCGGCCGCCGCCAGCAGCAGTGCGCAGTAGCGCGGCGCGGCGCCCGCGGACAGCTAGTGTTAAATAAGCTCACCTTATCAATCCTATCGCTCCACCCCATCCGCTGCAGGCCGGCCGCCGCCAGCAGCAGTGCGCAGTAGCGCGGCGCGGCCCCCGCGGACAGCTAGTGTTAAATAAGCTCACCTTATCAATCCTATCGCTCCACCCCATCCGCTGCAGGCCGGCCGCCGCCAGCAGCAGTGCGCAGTAGCGCGGCGCGGCCCCCGCGGACAGCTAGTGTTAAATAAGCTCACCTTATCAATCCTATCGCTCCACCCCATCCGCTGCAGGCCGGCCGCCGCCAGCAGCAGTGCGCAGTAGCGCGGCGCGGCCCCCGCGGACAGCTAGTGTTAAATAAGCTCACCTTATCAATCCTATCGCTCCACCCCATCCGCTGCAGGCCGGCCGCCGCCAGCAGCAGTGCGCAGTAGCGCGGCGCGGCCCCCGCCGACAGCTAGTGTTAAATAAGCTCACCTTATCAATCCTATCGCTCCACCCCATCCGCTGCAGGCCGGCCGCCGCCAGCAGCAGTGCGCAGTAGCGCGGCGAGGTGCCCGCGGACTCTAACTTGCGCAGGCGCGTGTTCAGGTTGCCGCGCACACTCTCCACCTGCAGGTGCGGGTGCGAGCCGCGGAGCTGTGCTGTGCGACGGAGGGATGATGTTCCTGATGGTAGATGTTAAGCATTATGTATATTTTATAATATGGGCCGTAGTTTTAAGTATTTAACATCTTCTACTTTTAACTACATAATGTTGCCTGAAATAAAATTATTTTATTTATTTATTATGTATTTGTGGTAGCCACTAACCAATTTTTGTTTGACAGCCCCAAAGTTAGAAAGTATTTTTCACACCCGGTCCTCGAAAACCATAAAATTTTTCGTCTCACATTCTTAACAGAAAGTAAACCATTTCTCCCTCCTAAAAAACAAAATGGCCGGCGGGAGGTAAAGTTGTATGGGATTTCATTTCTCTCTCTGAACCTCATGTGAACAGATAAGTAATGAGATTTGAATTTCAAACTTCAATATTTCTATTAAAATTTTTACTATTGAGTCCACACCCAATAGAACTTATACGAAAAAAAAAAGAAAAAATGCGGCAACTAATCTTTTTCTTCCGATTATATTTTTGATGTTTCTATGAAAATGTTTACCATAGAGACCTGCACCAAGCAGAATTTATTCAAATTTAAGGAAAAAGTGTGGCTAATGCCTCCAAACTATAGAGCGATCTAATGTTGTTGCATATTAATACTAAAATATTTTTTGAGAACGAAAGGACGACCTCAATAAAATATTTTTTGAGAATAAACGGACGAGGAGAGAGATAGTTGGAAAGAATTGGGGGAGACCTTTGCCCAGCAGTGGAACAGTATAGGTTGAATAAAAAAAAACGAATTGATTATTATTATTCTACCTATAAAACCTGGCTTGCTTGCTATTTTCTGGGTGTAAGTATTCACTAGTTTTCTCGCAGTACCTATGTGTGAAAAGCAAAGTATTCACCTCGGGGTTAAAGCTGTCTTAGTCTTGGGCGCTCTTGAATCCCTCGCTGTCTCAGGATTCTAGTCATTAACTCCCTCGTTGCACTCGGGAGTTAACTATAAACACCCTCGCTGTCGCTCGGGAGTTAACTAAAGAATCCTTCGATGCGCTTGGGATTCAACATATTGAATCCCAAGACACCCCCGCCCGTGACATAATACACTGCTTTATTCCCCTTGGTGAATAATCTACTATTGAGTTAGTATGATTTAATATCGGCTTTAAAATACTATGAGTCTACTCCTGTTGAAGGAACCCTATTAATATAATTATATAATTAATATAATAAAGCTGAAAGTTTGTGAGTTGGTTTAGATGTTTGTGTTTCAATCACACCTAAATAAGTGAAACGATTTGGATGAAACTTGGAATAGGTGTAGATAGTAACCTAGAATAGCATATAGGCTATTCAATATGTTGGTATGGGTACCACGCGAGCGAAGCCGCGCGCAGAAGCTAGTAAATCCATACTAATATTATAAATGTGAAAGTAACTCTGTCTGTCTGTCTGTTTGTTGCCTTTTCACACCCGAACCACTGAACAGATTAGGCTGAAAATTGGCATGGATAAAGGCTGTATCCCAGGGAAGGACATATGTTACTTTTTATCCCGAAAAAATCCCGAGGGACCGCGGGTTACACCGCGGGAGCGCAGCTAGTAATAATAAATATTTACCAATAACTGAGCCAGGCGGTAAGGTAGCCAGAGTGTGTTCTTTTAAATCCTGTCGCAGGACCAGAGCATCTCTTGGGTCTTCTCTGAAAAATAAACAATCGTTAAGACGGCACACCGGATGCAAAAAACATTTCTAGCAAAGCTTTTTTAAGAACATCATAGAAGGAAAATGGGAAGGAAGACGAGGAAGAGGAAGGCCTAGAATCAACTTGATGAGTCAGACAAAAAAAAATATCGCTGTCATCTACTAAAAATAAGTCGGGTTTTCCTTCCTGACGCTATAACTCCAGAACGCACGAACCGATTTCCACGGTTTTGCATTCGTTGGAAAGGTCTCGGGCTCCGTGAGGTTTATAGCAATGAAAATTCAGGAAAAATCTGGTGGCATCTGGTGGCGAAACGGAGTTCGCTGGGTTTGCTAGTCTACTATATAAAAATAAGTCGGGTTTTCCTTCCTGACGCTATAACTCCAGAACGCACGAACGTATTTCCACGGTTTTGCATTCGTTGGAAAGGTCTCGGGCTCCGTGAGGTTTATAGCAAAGAAAATTCAGGAAAAATCTGGTGGCGAAACGGAGTTCGCTGGGTTTGCTAGTGTCGTATAAAGAAGTAAAGGAATCCGCATTGGAAAGGGAGAGGTGGAGGAAGTTGCATCATTGCACCGACAAGAGCTGAGCTCTTAAATTTGATGATGATGAACTAGCAAAGCGAACAGCACTCTTCGAAGCATCCGTGAGGCAGGCGCGGCCTGAAATTTGGGGGGGGGGGGGGTCACTACACTAAAATTAGACTTTATTGCACAATACACAAGATTTTACTATGAGACGTGTAAGATTTTGGGGGGGTCATGTCCCCTGTGACCTCCCCCCTCGGACTGCGCCAGCCATCTGCTGTCGGAAACAACATACCGAGATCGACATAAAATGAGCGGACTTATAACTAAGTAGCAATCTCTACCAGTAGTTATTTAAGTACAAATTGACTTCATTTTAGTCTGATTGTTAAAGATTTTTTGGTAAATTCTTGAAACACAAAACTTCGAAACTCAACAAAAACTGATAACTTATGATAACTGTTCAAACAAGATTAAGGTTAAAATTTGTGTTGAGTGTTTGTTGATACATCTGTAGCTATAAGTACTTATTTTGATAGTAAGTTAGTACGCGTCAGTGGCCAACTCTGGTGATGGAGTCTTTATGCCTCCGTCATGGCTTAACGACTTAACCTGATCGCACACTCATCCGCGCCGTACGCGCCGCAGTCATTTTTCTATCGCTTCTGACGTCAGCAGCATTTTCTCTCGTCTGTCGACAGTTCGCCGCGTTCGGCTCGGCTGGACTGTGCGATCACCCTTAATTAGCCGGGACCGACAATTTAACGTGCCCCCTCGGGTCTGGGTGTTTCTATGTATAATATAAATGAATGTATTTACAAACAAAAAGTGTTTAAGTAGTTTAACAGTCATGTAGTACCAATAACACAAGCTCTGCTTACTTTGGGGCTAGATGATGTGTTGAAAAGTCCAGCATTATTTATTTTATTTACCTTTCAAACACAGCTCCGATAGCCAACCCATCCGGCAGAGTGGTGGGCAGGTCTTTCAGTGAATGCACCACGAAGTCTACTGTGTCACTTCTCAGTGCGTCTTCAAGGTCCTTTGTAAAGAGGGCTTTCTCGCCGATCTTCGGTAGGGATACGTCGAGGATACGGTCTCCGAGAGTCTCCATTGTAACTAGAGTAGAATGGTCATGGTTAACATCTTTATAATCAACTAACTTTCACAGGTTTTGATTGTGTGGGATCCTCTTGAATTAAATAAATAAATAACATTTCACACAGCATCATCTAGCCTCAAAGGCAAAGCTTGTGTTATGGGTGTTACATGACTGATATACTACATAAATACTTTTTTTTTTGTAAATACATTGAAACACCCAGACCCGAGATAAATATTTGTAGATCATACAAACTCCCGCGGCGGGAAGTAGTATTCTTATAGCAAGATGTGGGCATGCAACAAAATGTATTTGTTCATGCCTCTGACTACCCCCTTAGACATCTTCAAAGGATCTAGA
This sequence comes from Epirrhoe alternata, assembly GCA_963565295.1. NCBI lineage: Eukaryota > Metazoa > Arthropoda > Insecta > Lepidoptera > Geometridae > Epirrhoe > Epirrhoe alternata. Next base: position 3,180,696 of record OY751401.1, read on the forward strand.
ATATAAAAGATCTGAGAGAATGTCTACCGCGCCTTGGGGATACAGTCGTGACCCTGTTTACGTTTTTTTTTAATTGATGAAACAATGCCAGTTATACCGCAAGTAGGTGTACTGTCGCCGTGCATTATCCTAATCCTAATAATATAATAAATCTGAAAGTTTGTGAGTATGTTTAGATGTTTGTGTGTATGTGTTTCAATCACGCCTAAACCAGTAAACCGATTTGGATGAAACTTGGAATAGGCGTAGATTGTGACCTGGCATATAGGCTATTCAAAATGTTGGTATCACGCGGGCGAAGCCGCGCGCAGAAGGTAATTTATACTAAACTAGATCACGACAGTGAGCACTCTTGCACAACATTAGGGTGCATAGACTAGTGCATCCAGTTAAAGGTTAAGTAAACCCACTAATATAATAAAGCTGAAAGTTTATGAGTTTGTTCAGATGTTTGTGTTTCAATCACGCCTAAACCAATGAACCAGGCGAAGTACTTTGTTGAGGCGCTAGTTCTTTGCACTATATGAGCATCTAAACTTATTTAACGAGCCTCAATTTTGTTTGACTGGCTCCCCACTGGAGCTTGACTTTTAAGTTTTAAGATGGATCACCTAAAAGAATGCTAGAGTCTGGTAGAGATCGCTATTTAGCGATAAGACCGCCGATTGTATGTCATTGTGTTTTTTGTTTAGTTTTCCATTTTTGTTTATTTTTATTATGTGGTGTGCAATAAAGTATTTTCTATCTATCTATCTATCTATGCTAGGCCCCAAACCGTGTTTGTTGCCCTGATTCTTCACAGTATTGGTCGCGCAAGAACAGGAGTAAAATTAGTTTAGACATTCTAAGTGATCCCAACCAGGTCCTACTGAATAAATGCTTTTTACTTTGACTTTGAACGGATTTGGATGAAACTTGGAAAAGCATAGATAGACCTGGAATAGCATATCTAGACTATTCAAAATGTTGGTACAACGCAGGCAAAGCCGCGCGCTGTAGCTAGTACTAATATAAATTACGAAGATTGTGTTTTATTAGTTTCTTTTAAGCAATAACGTAACTATATTGGCCCCGATTCTGTTGTTCACTGACTAAACTTAATTAAAACTAAAACTGGCACGTTCTTATTTTGTTCTCACTAAAGACTAAAATGGCATGTTGTTGAAAGTGACATAACTAAAAGTATAATCAAAATGAAAAATTGACTCTGAGCTACTTTAGCAGCTGTTTTACACGGCAAGCAAAATGGTCTTGACTAAATCTATCCACAAATACTTCATTTTTACTAAAATTAAGAAATTTTAAGAATGCCAATTCCATTTTGGACTTTATCGTTAACGAAATAAGAACGAAGCATTTTAGTTTAATTAACTTTAGTCAGTGAACAACAGAATCGGGGCCATGCTAGTAATTAATAAAATAAACTATACATATATGGAAGTGCTCGTGGTCATGCCTGCTTAGTCGTTCTTGATAGATAGTCGAAGTTAAGCAATGTTTGTAACTGTCTGTAAGTTGATTAAGTTGACCGTCAGTGGCATTTTCATCAGAGCGCTTCTGTGGTTTGGAGGGCACGTTAAATTGACGGTCCGGGCTATTACAGTTGTTAAGCCATGACGAAGGCCTTAAGGCGCCCTAAAAACTCCGTCTCCAGAGTTGGCAACTGGCTCATATGAACTTACTAACATGGGTACTACATACTAAAATTAGACAGTAACTTACCAATTGTAAATTCAGCACTCGGGTTACATTTCTTCAGACAGTCTATTACATGATTGGTTTGGATAAGAGCAAGCTGAAAGAAAACATAATCAAGGGTCACTTTTTCATAATTTTTTGTACTTGTATGGTGTCTTGTTAACCACTACAACTAGATTGTTAAAATGATAAATGCTTTGGTTTAGCATTAAAAAGATTATATTATTCAACGGTTAATGAGTGAACTGTATAAAATAAACTTTAAGATAATGATAATAGTGAGAATGCGCCCCCTTGGTAAATTTAATTAAAATAAATGTTGTAAATGATTGGAACTGGGCGCAGCGCCTTTCTGTTGACCCAGGAAGATGCACAGTTGCTTGGACCGTACAGTACTGTCTACTCAGGTTTTTTGAATAATAGTTTTTCATTATCATCAACTTATTAATACCCACTGCAGGGTGTAGTGGTAATAGTTTTCATGTTTATAAATTATTGAACAACAGTTAAAATGAGCTTATGCTACATTGTTAAAGTATTCGATTCAAATAGGGTTCAGACATAATTTATTTACATAAATAAAATAGTTGGTAAGTAAATAATTGAGCAGATATTTGTACAGTTGTTTCAAAGTTTTCAAGATAGTTATAAAACCACAAACCTCGCTTTTCCTGGAGCCAACTCTAATTACACTTTTCGAACCACTTTCCATAGTTTAATTGATGAGGATATAAGTTTTTATGTAACACGATAAGAAACAGGAAAGTAATAGGTACAAGGTTATGTCAGTTTCTTCTTACCGACCAGCCAAAAACTTTGATAAAATTATATCTACTTCTTTATAGGATAAATTAACTGGTCTTGTCACTGGCACTGTAGTGGACAAGTACAATCTGACTGTATTTATTCATTAAAATAATTCTACATCATCGTAACGTACGTGTAGCCGCGGCCGACTTGAGAATGTAATGTTGACAGACAGACAGCTAAGATGACATGACGAGTGACTTACTTAAATTACAATGTCACTGTCATAAATTTTAGTCTAAGTTGTCAGTGTCAAATTACATGTTATTCGTTTTATTGGGCACAGAGATATTTTAGCCATCCAGAGCTGAGCTGTTATTAAAATTGTGGATAAATATACCTAGCGTCTTACCATAGAACGTGACATAAAGTTATTCCGGAGTGTAAACTGTCAAAATGTATGGTTATTCTTGATTTATTCGGTGGAATAACTTTATGTCACGTTCTATGGTAAGACGCCTAGAATTTTTGTTTTTAACCAACATCTATTAGTTTTATTGTGATATTCATTTTAAAAGTATGGAGTGTATACATCTTATTGTCCGTGACTGTACATCAAGGAATTTCTTTCACACTTAAATCAGCCTCTATAACTCCAATGCGCTATTCTATCAGCTCAAAGTGTTTCAGCAACAATAAGTGTTCAGTACTACCTGTTTTTACAACACTATATCATCTTATGTGGGATGTAGAAAAAGAAACAGTATTTTTGTAGGATAATAAAACTAGCATAGTAATCAACAACATTGTTTTTATTGATCATCTACAACACGAGAATTACACGAGAAAATGATTGAGTCAAAATCGACATTACAATAACTAGAGTCCAAGATTGAAAATCTAAATGCAAAAAATTCGAATAAGCAACCCATAAGATTGAATTACGAGAGGATTACAGTTGAATTCTTAAATTATTTATTACATACACTTAAATTATTTGCAGTCTACTACAATAAAATCTCCAAAATGTCCACGCGTGGTAAATCACAGATATTTACATACCGAATTATCATATAAACAATACAAAAGTGGTGGGTACTTGCTATCACTCTAAAAACTTAGGACAAAACAATAACAACATTCAGTTGGTTTAAAAATATTTTGTAACGCAGAAGGCGGTCGAAAAAAATGTAAACTTAAAAGGAATTGCTAGACTATCCAGTCTTAACTCATTTGCGTCTACTGCTCCTCAAACGCATGCGGTTGGATATTGATACTGATGATTTCTTAGTTGGTTCTGAAAAAAAAAGAAAAGTCATCAACACATCATCATTAAAAAGTTGATGTTAAAGCCGATTTTTGTCATCTAAACCATAGACTATAACCATAGACAAGTATAATAATACTCACTTTTTACAGTTTTGGCAGCAGTTGGCCGTTTCTTATCTTCAACAGTTTTGATTTCCTTCTTACTTGATTTCTGATTGCTCTTAGATTTTGTTCTAATATTGCTCTTAATAGCTAATTCCTCTGATTTCGCACTATCAATGCTAGCTTTCTGTCTTGTGACCCTTGATGAGGGTTCAATAGACTTTGTAGATCTTTTCTTGGTTGGTTCTTCCATACTGTCAGTACTAACTTTTTGTCTAGTGACTCTAGATGATGGCTCTACAGTTTTTTTGGATCTGGTGCATCTTTTAACTTCTTTTTTAGGAACAGTTTTGATTGCTTCAAGTTTTTCCCTAGCATCTCTTTCTTGCTTAGCTTTGAGTACTTTGACCATTGCTGGGGTGTAACCCTCGGGTATTTCAGAGTCATCCTTTTTACCTCCTGAGACTTTATTTTGCAGTATAGCGATGACATCCCTCATTGCGTCAGTAGGATTAAGGTCTCGCAAGTAGTCCTTTTGTAGTATTTGTGATTGAGAATCACTTGTTTCAGACGCATTGGAAAGTGTCCGGATTCTATACTTGCAGTCTTCATCATCAAAGTCTTCATCGTCAGTCGGGTTACGTTCTTTCCGGATGATATTCTCGGGGTTGCTAGCAAGAATCTCGGCCCAACTGAACTGCCTTGCGGAACCCATGAAGTTTCCGAACTTGCCGATACTATTCCGATGCCGACGTACGCTTCTACGCTTCTTGATTTGCTTCTGCTTTGATCGCAAGTTTTTTGGCGAAAGTTTTTTGCCGAAAACGCCGTGTGGCATTAGAGATTTCTTCAAGCGAGATACTAAATCTGCGTCGGAAATAAAGAAATTTCTAGATGTGCATGGCTTTCGGAAGCCTTCACTGGATATGTTCAATGTTTGTCTTAGCAGCTCCAATTTCAGATCGTTTTCTAGAGAGCAAACATTCTCTCTTTCAACAGATTTCTTTATGCCGTTTATAGCTAGGAAACTTGGCGGCGTATTCTTTCTACCAAATCGTTTTGAGTAACACAGTTTGTTGCGATTTATGGGCGACATCGGCGCTTCTACAAAGTTAAGCTCTGGTTTCCCCCCAATCTTCAACAACTCACTTTTAAACACATTACGACAGTAATCATAATCTGGTTTCTCTGTGAAATCCAAACTCGTGACGTATTCTAGATACTTCTCCATAAATTGCGGGTAAAATTCAGTCTTGAAACATGTTTTGAGTAGTAGTTTCAGATCACTCATATAGTTTTTCTTTATGGCATGCACTAGGTCTGGTTCAGCTAAAACCTCTGGTCTTTTCCAAGGTAGTGTTTGTGTGAGCCAATCTAAGAGATTATATCCTAGAGTTTCAAGATCTGACCTTCTAGAATGTGCGCCAATGTGTGAATCTCTTGAGCTGTATTCTAATGTCCCATCATGAGCTTTTCTCGCATCCTCCGCGAACTCTTTATGATTGCCGTCTGTGTCTAGGAACTTCGAGGCTAGTCCGTAATCTAGCAAGTAAATCTGTCCATTCGACTGTGAGAGTACAGCTTCTTTGTAAACCTCATTCTGTTCTGAATCACTCTTAGTTCTATTTCTAGGCTCTTGTAGGTCTGATTCATGCCTAAACTCTTTAGTGTGCATGATTTTTTCTCTAGCACTCTTCACTTTAGACTCTTGGAATTGTTTTGTTGTCTGAATGAGATTTTTGTTCCCGAAATCATCAATTAGTTTCTGGTAAGATTGATCAGAGCATACCGAGCTGTTTAGATCTTCATAGTTCACGTAACTGTTGAGCTGTCGTAGATTGAAAGCATGATGTCTGTGCAGAGTCCTACTATCTTTATCTGTCAGTATCCGTCGTAACTTCTTTTTCACTGTTGCTAGTTGTTTCTCTCCATCGTCATCTTCGCTTGGACTTTTATACTCCTTAGCGACAAAATCCTCATCGATGTAGTAATTTGAAGATCTTGCTTTCACAGGCTTCACTTTCCTATGCTTATTGGACAGTACTGCTACTTTTATTTCCTTCTGGAATGATGGTGTGAGTCTCACAACTGGTACTTTACCAATCCTGGAGCCGTCATAACCGAGCATCAGATTGGAACTTTTTATATCTGAATGAGTGTAACCCTCACTGTGTAAGTACTCTAGTACATCTAGTATCTGTATGGCAAGTACTAGTACGTTTTTGACATCGAGAACTTTATAACGGGATCGAGCAATGATTTTGTGCAAGTCGATATCATATCGTGGTAGCACTAGGAATCTGTATTTGGTACCTGATGTTTCGTCTGTGAATGATCCGCTGGCGATATAAATCGGCATTCCTAGGCGTTTTTGGTTGTGTTGGATACGCCAATCTTTCACTGAAAATATAGTTTATGTAATAAGTGTAGGGTTCATTGAGTCAGAATTTTTTATCTCACGAAGGCGGATTGGTGTGGATTGTGTGTAGATTTGTTTCTCTGTGTGTTAGTGATACTGACACATATGTGCATGGGGGTTCAGAGACCTCGACTTGGTAGTGTGCATGCGGTGCTCCAGCACAATCTATGCCGCACCTACTGGTGTGCCCCTTGTGGCCTAACACCTGCACACAGGATGACCTCAATGCAGCCATAGATAGCGCAGTTGAGGTGGCCACCTTTTATTCACAATTTATTTAGACGAGTGGCCATCCACATGTTAAGAAGAAGTGATACTGAGCGCTCATTGGACTATTGAGCGTTCCCGAGCTTACGCACACAGAAACAACGTGCTGATGTGCAATTAAGAAGAATCCGCCTTAGTGTGAGAACTGTTGTTTATTAGAATCTATCCCAAGTAGACTAAAGTTTGAGTATCAACCAGTTATATTACAAGGTAAACTTACCATTGCTCGCTTGAGCAGTTCTGATCATGCAATGGACTTCAACGAAAAGAGGTCCATTGGTGTGAGGTTCTATCTTGATGACGTATCGGGCACTGAGCTTAGTGACATCCTTTTCCAGCTCATCTGAGGCTAGGTATATCCGTCCAAAGCTGCCTCTACCTGGAGAAAGAAGGTATAGAATCACTTATTTTAATATCTAACAGCATATAGAATCACTTTGGAAATGAAAGAAACATGACGTTGTGCCGACCCCACTTAGTGGGATAAGGGCAGGAAGAAGAAGACAGTATAAAATACTAACCTGAAATGGACTTAAAAGTTGTCTGACATAATAAATAAATAAATAAATAAAATCACTTGATTTTAAGAGATGTAATTTAATATTTGAATCTTTTGTGAGGACAAATTGAAAGCATGGCTTACTTATGCTTTTTAGGGTTCTGTACCCAAAATTGTAGCCAATGGAACTGGCTAGGTCAAACCAATTACAGCAAAAGTTCCATAAAAACAGACTAACTACCAAAACATATTTTTGATTAATTTCCTTTTTATCATCTACATAAAAGCTATTATTTATAAATAAATAAAATTGACCTAAGTGCTAAAGAAAGAACAAGTGACATTAACAGAATGTAAAATGCAGTTTGAAACATAAGAATGATAAATACTTTTGATAGTACCTGTTCATAGTGGTCCAACCACTTTTAGACCAAGTTTTCTCTATGCAACCATATCATTAACACTGGTTTAAACTACAAACACATGTAGCATGTATACTTGTAAGCCCACAGCTGGGAATAGGGCTCACTCTATTTTTAATTTTGCTGTGTATTATTTATTTTTTGAACAGAATAGAGTGAAAGTTAGATGAGGCCTTTGTGTTGACCAGGAAATGCTTATGAATAGCCAGGCTTGTGTGCAAAAACAGAATTATTTCAATTCCTTTAAATACTGAGGGTTTTTTTCATTTTTCTTAATTATATTTTGCACACCAGTCCTACTCAGCATGTCCTGTGGACACATAGGCCTCCTCCAAGTTAACTGTAAAAAATATCAGTAAATAAAGGCTTTGAATTGAATTATTTATTTACTTAACACTACTCTTTAGGTTCCCTTTCATAATGTAATTAGAATGTTTGGTAGTTTAATTGGGTTGAAATTAAGCCATAATCATAAGTTTGTATGAGTCAGTAGCCTCTGGTGATGGAGTTTTAAGGCCTCCTTAAGGCCTCTGTCATGGCTTAACAACTTAAATAGCCGGGACAATTTAACATGCCCACCAAAGCACGGAAGCGTAAGATGAAATGCCACTGGCGGTCAACCATCCACTTACAGACCGTTTAGAACATTGCTCACATTCCACAATCTATCAAGAATGACTAAGCAAGCATGACTACAAGTGCTTCCATCCTGATGAAACTCTGGCTAGGAGTAGCATTTAGGATATTGGTTAAGGTTACACGAACAAAGCCTCAGGAAGAAGATCTGTAATGCACCTGTGTGAACCTGGAACCCGACTTGAAGAAATCGGTTTTTTTTTAATGCATACGTTTGTACTCGGTATGTACTTGTTTGTACCATCTTTTTTTTTGTTTGTACCTTAAAGGGTTCGGAGATATCGAATTTTTAAAATTACTCAGAACCCGACTTTAAGGAATCGATTTTGTTTTAAATGCATACGTTTGTACTCGGTATGTACTTGTTTGTACCATCTTTTTTTTTGTTTGTACCTCAAGGGGGTCGAACATAGCAAGTTTTCAAAAGTTGAAATGAAGGTAAATCGGTCATTTTTCAAGATAATCAAAATCTGCGAGCAGGGTTGGATTCACCATCGTTTGTACCCGTTTGTACCACCGAGCGATTCGTTTGTACCTCAAGGGGGTCGAACATAGCAAGTTTTCAAAAGTTGAAATGAAGGTAAATCGGTCATTTTTCAAGATAATCAGAATCTGCGAGCAGGGTTGGATTCACCATCGTTTGTACCCGTTTGTACCACCGAGCGATTCGTTTGTACCTCAAGGGGGTCGAACATAGCAAGTTTTCAAAAGTTGAAATGAAGGTAAATCGGTCATTTTTAAGATAATCAGAATCTGCGAGCAGGGTTGGATTCACCATCGTTTGTACCCGTTTGTACCACCGAGCGATTCGTTTGTACCTCAAGGGGGTCGAACATAGCAAGTTTTCAAAAGTTGAAATGAAGGTAAATCGGTCATTTTTCAAGATAATCAAAATCTGCGAGCAGGGTTGGATTCACCATCGTTTGTACCCGTTTGTACCACCGAGCGATTCGTTTGTACCTCAAGGGGGTCGAACATAGCAAGTTTTCAAAACTTGAAATGAAGGTAAATCGGTAATTTTTCAAGATAATCAAAAACTTATTATCACTGAGCGAATGTCATTGCTAGCCACGCGTTTTCGTCAGCGCGATTAAGGATTTGTACAATTTTAGTAGCGACATCTAGTTCTGATCCAAAGTACTGACACTGTCAAGTTTAGAATACCGTAAGATGGCACCACCGGTCTTGGAAATGAAACAGACGGTTAACATAGCTTTTCTCTTATCTATCTCCTATTCTATTGTTCAAGCAACTATGACCTAATTTCAACCTATATTTTTTAACATCATTGACTGGTAGGTAGTATCTAATCTACTTATTACAAAATTATAGGCACCTACCTTGTAAATTTAAGTAGGTAAATACAATAAGTAGGTAGGTAAGTATACAATTTCTATAAGAAAGCGACAGCTGATTTTTCTCGAAAAGTTCTTCGCCGGCCAAGCTATTCGCGGATTATTAAAAATACTTATAATTATTTTTTTTATTTATTTATCATAATTAAAGGTTTATATTAACAATTTGTAGAAATAGCATTCAGTAAACCACTACGGTTCATAAAAGAAAAGTACTATTTATCGAGTCATCATCAACTTAACTACATAATCTTATATTCGTAATACTTACAGATAAACATAAACTAACGAGGTAAAATGGAAAAATGACCGATTTACCTTCATTTCAATTTTTGAAAACTTGCTATGTTCAACCCCCTTGAGGTACAAACGAATCTCTCGGTGGTACAAACGGGTACAAACGACGGTGAATCCAACCCTGCTGGCAGATTTTGATTATCTGGAAAAATGACCGATTTACCTTCATTTCAACTTTTGAAAACTTGCTATGTTCGACCCCCTTGAGGTACAAACGAATCGCTCGGTGGTACAAACGGGTACAAACGATGGTGAATCCAACCCTGCTCGCAGATTTTGATTATCTTGAAAAATGACCGATTTCAACTTTTGAAAACTTGCTATGTTCGACCCCCTTGAGGTACAAACGAATCGCTCGGTGGTACAAACGGGTACAAACGATGGTGAATCCAACCCTGCTCGCAGATTTTGATTATCTGGAAAAATGACCGATTTACCTTCATTTCAACTTTTGAAAACTTGCTATGTTCGACCCCCTTGAGGTACAAACGAATCGCTCGGTGGTACAAACGGGTACAAACGATGGTGAATCCAACCCTGCTCGCAGATTTTGATTATCTTGAAAAATGACCGATTTACCTTCATTTCAACTTTTGAAAACTTGCTATGTTCGACCCCCTTGAGGTACAAACGAATCGCTCGGTGGTACAAACGGGTACAAACGATGGTGAATCCAACCCTGCTCGCAGATTCTGATTATCTTAAAAATGACCGATTTACCTTCATTTCAACTTTTGAAAACTTGCTATGTTCGACCCCCTTGAGGTACAAACGAATCGCTCGGTGGTACAAACGGGTACAAACGATGGTGAATCCAACCCTGCTCGCAGATTCTGATTATCTTGAAAAATGACCGATTTACCTTCATTTCAACTTTTGAAAACTTGCTATGTTCGACCCCCTTGAGGTACAAACGAATCGCTCGGTGGTACAAACGGGTACAAACGATGGTGAATCCAACCCTGCTCGCAGATTTTGATTATCTTGAAAAATGACCGATTTACCTTCATTTCAACTTTTGAAAACTTGCTATGTTCGACCCCCTTGAGGTACGAACGAATCGCTCGGTGGTACAAACGGGTACAAACGATGGTGAATCCAACCCTGCTCGCAGATTCTGATTATCTTGAAAAATTACCGATTTACCTTCATTTCAACTTTTGAAAACTTGCTATGTTCGACCCCCTTGAGGTACAAACGAATCGCTCGGTGGTACAAACGGGTACAAACGATGGTGAATCCAACCCTGCTCGCAGATTTTGATTATCTTGAAAAATGACCGATTTCAACTTTTGAAAACTGGCTATGTTCGACCCCCTTGAGGTACAAACGAATTGCTCGGTGGTACAAACGGGTACAAACGATGGTGAATACAACCCTGCTCGCAGATTTTGATTATCTTGAAAAATGACCGATTTACCTTCATTTCAACTTTTGAAAACTTGCTACGTTCGACCCCCTTGAGGTATAAACGAATCGCTCGGTGGTACAAACGGGTACAAACGATGGTGAATCCAACCCTGCTCGCAGATTTTGATTATCTTGAAAAATGACCGATTTCAACTTTTGAAAACTTGCTATGTTCGACCCCCTTGAGGTACAAACGAATCGCTCGGTGGTACAAACGGGTACAAACGATGGTGAATCCAACCCTGCTCGCAGATTCTGATTATCTTGAAAAATGCCCGATTTACCTTCATTTCAACTTTTGAAAACTTGCTATGTTCGACCCCCTTGAGGTACAAACGAATCGCTCGATGGTACAAACGGGTACAAACGATGGTGAATCCAACCCTGCTCGCAGATTTTGATTATCTTGAAAAATGACCGATTTCAACTTTTGAAAACTGGCTATGTTCGACCCCCTTGAGGTACAAACGAATTGCTCGGTGGTACAAACGGGTACAAACGATGGTGAATACAACCCTGCTCGCAGATTTTGATTATCTTGAAAAATGACCGATTTACCTTCATTTCAACTTTTGAAAACTTGCTATGTTCGACCCCCTTGAGGTACGAACGAATCGCTCGGTGGTACAAACGGGTACAAACGATGGTGAATCCAACCCTGCTCGCAGATTCTGATTATCTTGAAAAATGACCGATTTACCTTCATTTCAACTTTTGAAAACTTGCTATGTTCGACCCCCTTGAGGTACAAACGAATCGCTCGGTGGTACAAACGGGTACAAACGATGGTGAATCCAACCCTGCTCGCAGATTTTGATTATCTTGAAAAATGACCGATTTCAACTTTTGAAAACTGGCTATGTTCGACCCCCTTGAGGTACAAACGAATTGCTCGGTGGTACAAACGGGTACAAACGATGGTGAATACAACCCTGCTCGCAGATTTTGATTATCTTGAAAAATGACCGATTTACCTTCATTTCAACTTTTGAAAACTTGCTACGTTCGACCCCCTTGAGGTACAAACGAATCGCTCGGTGGTACAAACGGGTACAAACGATGGTGAATCCAACCCTGCTCGCAGATTTTGATTATCTTGAAAAATGACCGATTTCAACTTTTGAAAACTTGCTATGTTCGACCCCCTTGAGGTACAAACGAATCGCTCGGTGGTACAAACGGGTACAAACGATGGTGAATCCAACCCTGCTCGCAGATTTTGATTATCTGGAAAAATGACCGATTTACCTTCATTTCAACTTTTGAAAACTTGCTATGTTCGACCCCCTTGAGGTACAAACAAAAAAAAAGATGGTACAAACAAGTACATACCGAGTACAAACGTATGCATTTAAAACAAAATCGATTCCTTAAAGTCGGGTTCTGAGTAATTTTAAAAATTCGGTATCTCCGAACCCTTTAAGGTACAAACAAAAAAAAAGATGGTACAAACAAGTACATACCGAGTACAAACGTATGCATTAAAAAAAAAACGATTTCTTCAAGTCGGGTTCCAGGTTCACACAGGTCTGTAATGCTAGGTTATTTGAACTAATTTTGACTGCTAATGTAAGTTACCAATGACAATGTCATTATGTTATGTTATTTACAAGCAATCTTAAATCAGAAAATACTACTTATAACTTATTTTTTTACTCTGAATCTTGCCATCTGCCTTTCAGGGCATTTAGCTAGAGTTTTATCCTGCTTCCGTTCGTGAAAGTTATTACCACATGTAACTAGACAACTGTATGTAAGTTGTAAATAACTTGCCTTCGTTATAGCCTTGACCTCTTTCATTCAGAGAGTAGGTAAAATTAATAGTGATGACTTCATCATTTTTATATTCAATACAATCACTTTTAAAAGATAATCCGTCTTACCATAGAACGTGACATAAAGTTATTCCACCGAATAAATCAAGAATAACCATACATTTTGACAGTTTACACTCCGGAATAACTTTGTCACGTTCTATGGTAAGACGCAATGAACTTATTTGTCTTTGGGTCTTCCGCTGATATTATTTGGTTGAGATAGAGCTTTAGAAAGAGGCGTTTAACTTACCTATAGGCTTCCCAATTCTCCATTTCTTCTGCTGGATGTCAGTAAAAATGATGCCAGGAGGTAAGGCCTCATCATCAGAGAAACTGACATCTAAACTAAGAGTAGAAGGTGCGGGAGGCAGTTCTATGGTTTTAGTCTTCTTCCTTGGAGGTAGAGGAAGCTGCACCACTTCATTTCCACGACGAGGCATTTCGAATACAGCCAAAATACGCCAGACGATGTGTCATGAACGAACCTTCACTTTCCCGGCTAATTTATCAAGTGTAGAACTAAGTTGGAAGAGAAATAGTATAGATTAACCTGGCAGACTTCATTTAATTCAATAAATAACAACGTGAGCGATAATGTGACTTTTTAATCTGAATTATCGGTTACTCAATACGATGGCAGTACCTCAGTTCATATTATGTAGAAAAGGTGAGTTCTATCAGAAGTTTTTATCATTTAGTTTTCGCTGCGAACAGCCACAACGATAGTGTAAAAACGGTATTCAAGATTTCGTTGAATTAAAGTTAGCGAAATAACAACTGATGATTACAGATCCGCCATGTTGTTTGATTGATTCAAAGAAAATTATACTCTAACGAGGATTGATTGAATTGAAACTGTTTGTGTTTTTTTAGTGCTTCCAAGTTGCCATGTTTTATTAAATCGACTAAAGTAGCAGATTTAATCGATTAATCGACTAACGAAGTAAATTTTTAAGTTAGTTTTTTCTACAAAATCAATACAATGATAAAAAAACAGATGACTGTCAGCCATAATCAATGCTAAAACAAAGTTACTTTATGTCGCAGCTGTAAGTGCGTAGCAGTTGGTTCCATGGTTAACTTAAACTGCTTTTTTTTTGGAATCGAAATAATGCCAAATCTCTTCACTAGACACACAATATTGCCTCAATTCGATCAATGCCGAGTGTCGTTCGACTCGTTCAGTTCGGGTCAGTAACCGAGCCTATTGTGTGTGAGCCACACACAGAGTAAGTATAGACTAGAGCCACACGACACTCGATGTTCATATTTAGTAGGTACTTACAAACTTGCCTATCTATACGGTACGGTGTTAAGCCTTGAAAATTGCAATGTAGCTACCTACGATCTAGACGTAAAAAATGTTAAAAAATGTTTTTTCGAAGGTTTAAATTACGATGGCCCTTCGTTAGGCAACCAACCTGTACCTACCTACCTACTTCTCACTCATCACACACCAAGGTTGCAAACAACAGCTGAGGTGTGGTGTATTCAGTATACCTACCTACCGTACATAAATGCATCCCTAACTTACCTACTTATTTGTTATAATAAAACAGTTACGCCTGTTTGTTTAGAGCAGCGTAGCAGAGGAACCTTCCCCGTTCTTAGATTGTTTATGTTCAATTACCTAGCTATTATTGAGATAAAATACTACACTGAGCCTTTGTTGGTTTTATAATCTAGGGTTGTACCATTTTGATAACGATTTTGGGGTTTCTACTTACATTTTTATTTAATAAAACTAAGTAGGATTTTCTACTTACATTTTTATTTTTTATTTAATAAAACTACGTAGGAATATCTATAATTACGCACTCATTCAAGTTTTTAAGGGATATGTTATGAACCTACCTAACTCAGCGTTTTTTACCCATCCAACTCAGTAGGTAGGTACCTTCATAAACAATCATAGAAAGACACAATTACCTACCTAGGTGCTTACTTTTAAAAATCTCGTCTAGGTAGATAGGTTCTATCTACATAGATGGACTTGAACAAGAAAATCACATACCTACAGAAATCCCACTCCACTAGGAGGAATGCTAACCACATTGGTGTATGCAGTTATTTTATTTATATGTTACAGCCCTAGATTGCAGTAGTGCTGAGTGCCGACGGCTCCGACTGCAATGCACAAACTTTTTCATTTTCGTTCGTCGATTCATTCACGAGTTGACCGCGCGGCGCAAGCACGCGTCTGACCTCGCTCCGCAGATACGAGGTGAACCGAACGCGATGTTCTTTTGTTTATCAACAAATATTCAGCCCAGATGTGATCTGTGACACAAAATGTAAAATAACAGTGGAGTTATGAACGCTTTGTTAGTTAATTACAAAAATATGCCAAGTTATCGTTGATTAGTGCACGAAGATGGAAGGTGCGAACGCTGACTCAGATCATTCTATGACTTGGGAAGACTTTTTCGGTAAGTAGGTACCTGAAAAGTCTAACTTACAACCTTAGGTTGTTAAAAAATGAATTGTTCACTTTCTTAGGTAGGTAATTAGATAGATTAGAATAATAGTTTATTTAGTTTATACACAGATATTATTTTTAATATTTTTGAATAACAATATTTTGTAAAAATATTATGCTAAAAATAGCACCCTAATAAGTGGTACAACCCTAATTTTTTTTAGTCGATTAGTTTCCATAATCGATTTTCAATTTGTTCCGTGAATTTCCCGGGGCAAGTCGTGTATGGGACGGGTTTGCACATTTCCACATACGGCATGCAGCATGCACGTTCCGTTCATTGCCTCGACTGCAAACGCATCGCATGCGATGCAAAACTCTAGCTAAGTTAGAAATGATTTGTTTTGTAAGTTAAGTATTTACTTACTATTACTACCTACCTAAGCTCATTCATGCGAGATCGTTACCTAGGTAGGTACTTACTACTTTTATGCAACTTAGGTGGTAAGCACCTTGTTATCGTTTTTACATAGAAAAAGTATTGATCTATGTTTTGAAGGTAGGTTCCTACCTAGTTTGTTCCACACCCACTAACTTCCTTTCCTTCGATCAAAGACCATACAGGAGGTACCTACCTTACCTACTGTGGTATCTGTAGGTATGTAGGTACATTTATGTACCTACCTACGACCAGAACAAGTGCTCGGACAAGAAAGATAATTACCTAGTTAAGTACTCTGCCTTGTTTTTATCTCCTCAAGAATGTATAAACATAGATAAAAGTGTAAGAACGAGTTTTTAAAACATCTTAAAGCCTAATATCACGACCTTAAGCTGGCGAGAGAAGTCGTGTAGCCTGCAGCCTGCATTATTGTCTTTTATGTAGGTTGTAAATTAAACTCCAAAATTAATTCAAAATAAAAACCATAATTTTATCAAAATCAACGCTGGCGTTATACGAGAACAGAATTTAATGAAGTGCACTTCCGACGCATTTGACCGGATGTTCCACATTTAAATTTGACAGTTGGCGCCTTTTTATAACGCAGTTTTGTTGTCGGAGGTTCTTCTAGATTTATTTTTATAGCTGGATGGCGTGTAGGCGTGAGTGGATTAATCTCGAAAGCAAAAGGTCATAATTTTCGCTAGTTCCTCAATCCCACTATCCCACTAATATAATAAAGCTGAAAGTTTGTGAGTTTGTTTAGATGTTTGTACGTGTGTGTTTCAATACGCCTAAACCAGTGAACCGATTTGGATGAAACTGGAATAGGCGCATTTAAAAAAGTTTAGGTATTGTGTATAAGTAGGTATGTAGGTACTTAGTAGATTGCTTTCGTCAGTCTTCCGAGGGTAGGTAGGTATCTAGTTCCTACTAATTTTGAGCTTCTTTCACGTTGTGTCAAATTGTGTGTCATATCTGTAGCGACCTCTATCCGATATCGCCACTAGCTATACCACCTAGCTAAAAGAGTACTTACTTCAGTATCAATATCACTAGATGGCGCTGAGATCACAGATAAGCAAATTCCCATACAAATGACAAAATTTGTACTGAATCGTGAATCGCGATTACGAAGTTTTCAAGCCCAACTAACCTATAAAGAACTATCCAACTTCAACCGTTGGCCGTAAGGCCAGCCAGGTAAGTGAGCCAGATGGGCCGACCTGGTGAGGGGGCCTCTTTAAACTTAATTGGGGAAATTCCACCTACCCCCAAAGATCTATTGCTAATTTAGTACTTAGTAGCACCAGAAATAAAGGAGAATGTTATTTTTGGGCCCACTTTTTTTTCAAGTGCGGCAAGTGGCAACCTTAATTTTTGCATTTGATCTACCGTGGCGATATGCCGCGATGCCGGCCGATGCCGGCGCCGATTCGCTGTGCGGTTGTCTCGTTGCGATATCTGTAAGCCGAGCCATGTCTGCTTCTGACTGTGAGATGGTGCAATCAGTTCATCGGTAGGTAAGTAGGTATCTTAGCTGCGTATGTCACTGAATGAATATCTATCGGTTTGAATGAAGAAAAACATAAAGAAGAGTTTCTTTATGTTTTTAAGAGTAGGGGGTAGTGGAAATTATGTAAATTTGACAGAATCAATACAAAACACAAAAATCATCACGGCTCTTATCTCCAAGCCGCATAGACATTCTCTCTGATCTAAAAAGGTACGCATTAAAGAGCCTTTGAAAATGTGTAAAGGGGTAGTCATAGTACGTAGTACGTCCAATATACTTATAGTGAATCGGTGGTTTCCTTGCAATATTTCTCGCCGAAAAAAAAGCCTTATACACGACCGGGATTCGAACTCACGACCTTAGGATTGAAAATCAAGGGCACTACCCCACTAGGCCAACTCGAAGTTCTAAAAGCGAGCAGGGTAGGGCTGTGTTCTGTCCGGAAATGTACCGGCTATTTCTGGCGCCATGTTGCTTGTTGAAGCCATTGGCTTAAATCACAGTTATTAAGTGCTCGCTCAAGGAGTAACTTACCATGGCGCAATGACTTTAATCGTGGTTTTGTAACTGACAGCTGTGATGAAACCCGTCGCGCCATCTGTGGTCGGTGCAGTGTCATTTTGGTGCGTTATTAATTAAATCACTACAAAGTACCACCCGCCATTCGAGTTCGACATAATTCCATACAAACACCGCGGTATGATACGACCGTCAAAATACAAAAACAAACAGGATAATTCACGACTGTATCCCCAAGGCGCGGAAGATAAGATACGTCCAATGAATTTAGCCGATTCAGAGCACAGTAGACAACTATATGCTTTGAATCGGCTGAAAAATCTTCTACTGTTAGATACACGAATCTATCGACCTAGATCCATTGAGCGTACTTAATATCAAGGTCAGGTTCTACTTGTATCTATGCTAAAAGTTATTCGCAAAAATCTGCCAAATGTGTCCAAACGTTACCAAGCATTGTCATAAATCACAGGTGACAGAACAACAAAAGCTTCAAATTATGCCCAGCCCAAACAATCGACAATAACAGCAATAGGTTGCGGTTTCGCAAACCATTTTACCAGAGCTCAATTTGCAATTTGGTTGGTAGATATACATACATCCATGTAAAGCTCTAATGCGCGGTTGGAGCAAGAAGAGAGGTAACCTTTGGTGGCGTCATAGCAAGTGTCAACTAAAGACAAGACGCAAAAGTTTATTGAGTAAGAGAACATCATGAATTTATCAAATGCATAAAAAAATATGATTTTAGGTATTATTAAAAATTAATGGCCCCAGACCGTGTTTGTTGCCCTGATTCTTCACGGTATTGGTCGCGAAAGAACAGGAGTAAAATTTTTACTTTTTACTTTTTTTTTTTAATAAGTGATCCCTGTGGTCCTACTGAATAAATGATTTTTGATTTTGATTTCGATTTTGATTTTGATTCAAAAGCAGTGGTAGGTAAGTAAACGTATTTCAATAATAGGTAGGTATATTTATATAGTGCTGTGTGTTTAGGTAGTCCGAGCTTTACGTACTTAGAGCTTAGATCGTTTTAATTTGTCCGAGACTTAGGTGTGAACAGAATTTGTTAAGAAAAGAAATCTGCCAAGACCTAAAAATATAAAGGAGATTGACAAGATTGACCTTTCCCTCGATTAAATAACTAACTCTTGATTAAATAACTTAATCCATATGGATTTTATATACCTATTGCTTAAGTATTTGTTTGGGTCATAAAACTATAATAAATGAGTTACCACGCGTACAAACAACTTTACCATAATTTATGATGTTAATTATTACGCCCGGATAAATACAGTGATTAGGTATGTCTTCGCTTTCGTTTTAGCTTTTATATAAATTGTAGAATGTACGTGCAAATGTTATATCAATTGGCAAACAGGTTGTTATTTGTATTAGGAAAGATGCTGTAGGCGCCTAGGTACGTGGACATGCGATTACTGTTTCTTAGACCGGTTCCTTTAAAGGGAATATTCCTATGGATGATAATGATAGAATTGTTGTTTAATGGGTGTAATTACTGACGCTACTGTGGAAGTTTGAGATAATTTACTCTCTACCTAGGCACAGAATACAGAATACAACTCGATATTACTCGGGTAGGTACTTATTTTTAATCTTTAATCGAAAAGAGAACTCAAAATTTAGAATCCAAAGTGATGGTGGGACCAACGCCACTTAAAATAAATATTTTTATTTTATTCCCGTTGTCCCCACTGACAAAGCTGGTGGGGATAACGGGCGTTGCGCCCTACCAGTGGGCCCAACTCAGTAGGGACATCGGGAATACTCAGGACTTAGGTACCTAGCTACGTTGTTAATTAAATTGTTACCTACCTGCCTTTGTAGGGGGACGGTACGTTGGTAGGATAGGTATCCTAGTTAATGAAATAGTTGCGAATACCTTCAATGAATTTTTTGCATCAGTAGGAAACAATGTAGCCTCTGTGGTCCCTATTGGTCGACCAGTCATTTCTCCAGCGGAAAACTCAATGTATCTACAACCTGTTACTGTCAAAGAAGTCACAAAATCAATACAAAACCTCAAAAACAAACGAAGCTGTGGATATGATGAAATTCCTCCAATGCTCATAAAAAAATGTACAAAAGAATTAGCATATCCCTTGACATATCTAATAAACCAATCTTTTGCAGAAGGTACAGTCCCAGATTTCTTAAAAATATCAATCGTAAAACCTCTCCACAAAAAAGAAGATAAAACAGACTGCATTAACTAGCGACCTATAGCTCTGCTACCTACTTTTTCGAAATTATATGAAAGCTCGATGTCAAGCCGTTTATACTCGTACTGCGAAAAATTCCAAATATTCAATGACAGTCAAAATGGATTTAGAAAAAATCGATCCACTTCCCTAGCTGTATATAAATACATGCATGATATATTGAATATAATAAACAATAAACAACACGCTATTGGTATACTATTGGATATGAGCAAAGCTTATGATAGAGTGACATATGAAATACTAGGTACTTGAGAAACTTCACGGAATAGGTGTCAGAGGCTTATCTCAAAAACAGGAGCCAATACGTTGAAATAGAACACTTCAATAGCGTTACAGGACATATAACGAAAGTAAAATCAAAGAAAATCGACATCACAAATTCTATTCCCCAGGGCAGCGTTCTAGGCTGTATATTATTCCTCATATATATAAATGATTTGCCTAAAAATATCATAAGCTCATGCACTCTTTTTGCAGATGATATATCAGTCGTCATCCCTACAAAATCAGCATCAGACTTAAATAAAATATTGGACACTACTTTGATAGACATAAAAAATTGGCTCGACGAACACAACCTCCAACTAAACTTCAAAAAAACTAAACTAATGCAGTTCTATCCATACCAGAGAAAACCATTAAATATAAACTATTCATTCCAAAACACGCCACTAGAAACCGTAAACACTTATCCCCTTTTAGGAATAGAAATAGACTCTAATATAAATTGGAAAACACACATCAATAAAATAGCATCTAAACTCTCAAGATTTACATATGCCCTGTACGAACTCAAAAAATTGACAGACGAAAAAACAGCAACCAGTGCATACTATGCGTATGCACACTCTTGGCTCCAATATGGAATTATCCTTTGGGGAAATAGTTCGGATGTTCACAAGCTTTTTGTTTTGCAAAAAAGATGCCTACGAATTTTTTATAATCTAGATCTCATGGAAAGCTGCAAACCATACTTTATAGAGAAAAACATTTTAACAATTCATAACTTATATATTTTCTAGAAGTAGGAACATTTGTCAAAAAACATATAGACCTTTTTAAAATTTACACCCGCCCCCAAAACTTACGACAAAAAAGTAAATTAGACCTTCCTTTCTCAAAACTTCAACTAATTCACACAGCTCCGTATGCAATGTCTGTCAAAATATTTAACCAAATCCCTCCAGATATTAAAAACATAAATAACCTCTTAAGATTTAAAACCCAGTTTAAAAAATACTTAATTAGAAACAGCTTCTATTCCTTGCAAGAGTACTTTGATAAGTAGGTAAAAAAAGTATAATAATTTATTAGCGTATAATTAGGTACTTATTAATATTTACCAATATTATTATTTAGTAGGTACCCAACTCGATTTCTAATTTTATCGTTTCGAATTTTATGATGGTTTTTATTTTAAGATTTTACCTACCTTTGAAGATCTCATAGTTTTAAGACTTTTTTCTTTAAAATTTATAACAAAATACTGGGCATAACAATAACAACCCAGTATTTTTATTTTATCAGTATTTTTATTTGTCCTTCCAGGACTCATGTTATAACCACATGTACAATAAATTATAAGACCTACAATTACCTATGTACAAACACAACATGAATGCAAATAAACACTCAAAGTGTTTATTTGAATTTAAAATGTAAAAATATGTAATAAATAAATTTGCTCTATCTATAGCTCTATAGTCACAAATAGTGCATGTGTGTGTCGGTATCAACTTTAGCCGCATCTAAGGTTTAGTTTACACGATCAGTCGAGCGCATAATCTTACTTTTTTACGGAACGGTGAACATGCAAGCTTTATACTAATCTGCATAAATTGCACTTTATTTTCACTAACATAAGGTTGTGTCTGTTTGTGTAATTATAGTGCTTAGATAATCAACGTTATGTCTGTTATTATCGACTCTAATTCATTAGTAATAAGGTTGACTTTGTAAACAGAACCGTGCACAACACTTCTTGTTTTTACTTTTTAATTGATGACAGACTAGGGGTAATTTTCGCGTTCGCACGCTATGACGTCAAATTATGTGTGTGGCTAATTTATTATGATTATCGAGTATAGAGATCATGCATGGATGGCCTGGCAAGCGAATATATGCATACATTATTATGATGGTAATTTTGCACAGAATTTTATAAAAAAACTGCCTATCATAGGTGGGATTAAAGGGTAGACTGAATTGTTTTTTATAAGTCTCGTTATAATGAGGAAGCAATGATTGAATGTTGAAATGAAGCCTAATAGGTAGATCTCAGTGGTAGAAGAAAACCCGTTGCTCTCATCGATTTCTGAAAACTACAACTACCCTACGAGATCGAAAAGAACTGTAATGAGAATGAATACCTACATTTTCAGTCCGACATCCGCATACAATTTCCAGACCAATTTTGCGCGTTATTGAATAATTTTATTGGTACAATAAGGAAAAACGAAAAAGATCCATAATGCTTTATATTTCCCTCCCTTGCGCTTTTCTTCCCAATTCCCAAAGCCAAAGTGCATTATTATTCATGAAAAGTCGAATTTGTTTACGAAAATGGCAATTTTAACGCATGCGTGGTCCACCAGACTGTGTCTAGACGGGGTGGTTTGACGACCAGCGTAAAATGAACCTCCATCTCAGCTCGATCCTATCAACTTGCATTGAGATTACTGCATTGAGGGGTCTATAGTCTGTGGTCCTAAAGCACGGAAAGTAAAGATTTCGCTAACCTTGGCGATGGGCCAGGTTGATAGTTATTGTTTTAATAAAATGAAATTGAAATAACTTAAGAAGTCGTCTATTGGAGATAATTTAGGGAATATAAACGAAGCCACGTCTTAAAACGGTAAGTTACGTATGTTAAACTTGTACCTAGGTTTATGTAGGTACTATGCTGAAGTTACGCGACCGAAGTTCGACATATTTCGCCTGCAATGCTATTTGAATTACTGACGATACCAATGATGAATCATGATGAATTTATTCTCATCTGTCAGTCAATATACTCGTAGTAAAACAAGCTACAACATGGATTTAGCATGGAACCTTCTTATCTTTGAGCTACAAGCTTTACATGTTTTTCTGTTGTCAACGGACTGTCAAACACAAAATTAGGCCCATCTTCCGCCAACAAACTATGTCTGCAGTTTACAAAGATAGCTCGGTTTACAATAGGTAACAACTTGTCACCTGCAATTCTTCGTTGTCGCCATGCGGGTCCGAAGTACAACCGGCAACACGAGGGACACAAACACAAATCATCAATATCATTTTGAAGGCAGACTTGTAAGAAAGGTGACTTGTACCTAGTAGGTAAGTATCTACTTACCTTTATGGCATAAGCGCATCATTTATATGTATACTTAGCACTTAATTTTTTAAAGCTCAAGGACATTATTTTAAACCAGTCTTGATAATTTTAGAACAAAGAATTACCTATCTAGGTATATCTAATTTACCTACTTCATGCCTACACTTAGCACTCAACCTAAGTGTTGGAGCTTGTGGTCTAGAACTAACGTGGCACAAGCTTAGGCCGGCCTTACACGACTTGTAAGTTTTACTTACGTAAGTAACATAGGAGAATGGGCATTCCCGCCCAAATCAAAAAACTATCGCCCGCAGAGTAGGCGTATGGTGGAATGGGTAGACCTTCAAAAACACTCCATTTCATTGTATGACAGCTAAAAAATCCATCCTACAGAAATCGAGATATTTGCAGTTAAAGGTGGTGACTCTTACCATCATGTTTTTTGACTTACAGGCTTCCCGCAGATAAGCCACTATGGGTAATCGATAGAACTTTAAAAGCCTTACATTTCATTGTATGACAGCTAAAAAATCCATCCTGCAGAAATCGAGATATTTGCATTTAAAGGTGGTGACTTTTACCATCATGTTTTTTGACTTACAGCCTTCCCGCAGACAAGCCACTATGGGCATTCGATAGAACTTTAGAAGCACTACATTTCATTGTATGACAGCAAAAAAATCCATCCTGCAGAAATCGAGATATTTGCATTTAAAGGTGGTGACTTTTATCATCATGTTTTTTGACTTACAGGCTTCCCGCAGACAAGCCACTATGGGCATTCGATAGAACTTTAGAAGCACTACATTTCATTGTATGACAGCGAAAAAATCCATCCTGCAGAAATCGAGATATTTGCAGTTAAAGGTGGTGACATTTACCATCATCTTTTTTAACTTACAGCCTTCCCGCAGATAAGCCACTATAGGCATTCGATATAACTTTAAAAGCACTACATTTCATTGTATGACAGCTAAAAAATCCATCCTGCAGAAATCGAGATATTTGCAGTTAAAGGTGGTGACTTTTACCATCATGTTTTTTGACTTACAGGCTTCCCGCAGACAAGCCACTATGGGCATTCGATAGAACTTTAGAAGCACTACATTTCATTGTATGACAGCTAAAAAATCTGAATTTGAATATGTTACTTAGGTAAAAAAGAGGTTTCCCAAGCGGGCAGACACCTGCGATGGTTCCTTCATCATGTCGGTCAGCCTCAAAGTATGGAAAACTAGCTGCGCCCCGCGGTTTCACCCGCGTAAGTCCCGTTCCCGCGGGAATATCGGGATAAAAAGTAGCCTATGTGTTAATCCAGGGTATCACCTATCTACATACCAAATTTCAACCAAATCGGTCCAGCCGTTTTTGCGTGAAAGAGTAACAAACATCCATACATCCATACATCCATACTTACAAACTTTCGCCTTTATAATATTTATAGGATTACGAGTCAACTTTCGTCATTTTACCAAGGCTGAATTTTATACTTGTTGTTTTTTTGTTTTATACTTGTTGCATACATATTTAATACTTGTTGCATACTTGTTTGATACATGTTGCATACTTATTTGATACTTGTTGCATACATGTTTTATACTTGTTGCATACATGTTTTATACTTGTTGCATACATGTTTGATACTTGTTGCATACATGTTTTATACTTGTTGCATACATGTTTTATACTTGTTGCATACATGTTTTATACTTGTTGCATACATGTTTTATACTTGTTTTATACTTGTTACATACATGTTGCATACATGTTTTATACTTGTTGCATACATGTTTTATACTTGTTGCATACATGTTTTATACTTGTTGCATACATGTTTTATACTTGTTGCATACATGTTTTATACTTGTTGCATACATGTTTTATACTTGTTGCATACTTGTTTTATACTTGTTGCATACATGTTTGATACTTGTTTTATACTTGTTACATACATGTTGCATACATGTTTTATACTTGTTGCATACATGTTTTATACTTGTTGCATACATGTTTTATACTTGTTGCATACTTGTTGCATACATGTTTTATACTTGTTGCATACATGTTTTATACTTGTTGCATACTTGTTTTATACTTGTTGCATACATGTTTGATACTTGTTTTATACTTGTTACATACATGTTGCATACATGTTTTATACTTGTTTTATACTTGTTGCATACATGTTTTATACTTGTTTGATACATGTTGCATACATGTTTGATACTTGTTGCATACATGTTTTATACTTGTTGCATACATGTTTTATACTTGTTGCATACATGTTTTATACTTGTTACATACATGTTTGATACTTGTTGCATACTTGTTTGATACATGTTGCATACTTATTTGATACTTGTTGCATACATGTTTGATACATGTTGCATACATGTTTTATACTTGTTTTATACTTGTTACATACATGTTGCATACATGTTTTATACTTGTTGCATACATGTTTTATACTTGTTGCATACATGTTTTATACTTGTTGCATACATGTTTTATACTTGTTGCATACATGTTTGATACTTGTTTTATACTTGTTACATACATGTTGCATACATGTTTTATACTTGTTTCATACATGTTTTATACTTGTTGCATACATGTTTTATACTTGTTGCATACATGTTTTATACTTGTTGCATACTTGTTTTATACTTGTTGCATACATGTTTGATACTTGTTTTATACTTGTTACATACATGTTGCATACATGTTTTATACTTGTTGCATACATGTTTTATACTTGTTGCATACATGTTTTATACTTGTTGCATACTTGTTGCATACATGTTTTATACTTGTTGCATACATGTTTGATACATGTTGCATACATGTTTTATACTTGTTGCATACATGTTTTATACTTGTTGCATACTTGTTTTATACTTGTTGCATACATGTTTGATACTTGTTTTATACTTGTTACATACATGTTGCATACATGTTTTATACTTGTTGCATACATGTTTGATACTTGTTTTATACTTGTTGCATACATGTTTTATACTTGTTGCATACTTGTTTGATACATGTTGCATACATGATTGATACTTGTTGCATACATGTTTTATACTTGTTGCATACATGTTTTATACTTGTTGCATACATGTTTTATACTTGTTACATACATGTTTGATACTTGTTTTATACTTGTTGCATACATGTTTTATACTTGTTGCATACATGTTTGATACAATATGTTGCATACATGTTTTATACTTGTTGCATACATGTTTTATACTTGTTGCATACTTGTTTGATACTTGTTGCATACATATTTTATACTTGTTGCATACATGTTTTATACTTGTTGCATACATGTTTTATACTTGTTGCATACATGTTTTATACTTGTTACATACATGTTTGATACTTGTTTTATACTTGTTGCATACATGTTTTATACTTGTTGCATACATGTTTGATACATGTTGCATACATGTTTTATACTTGTTGCATACATGTTTTATACTTGTTGCATACATGTTTTATACTTGTTGCATACTTGTTTGCTACATGTTGCATACATGTTTTATACTTGTTGCATACATGTTTTATACTCCTCAAGTAACATACACAAAGTTCAGGTTTTATACTACTACGAAAGCATACTTACAATTACTTTTGTTTAAGGGTGACTTTCAGGAGGTTGGAACTGTACTAGGGATCTGACAAAGGACGACGTGATTTCTAATACTGTTTCAAGCCAAATATATCAAAATGAGCTTTATACACTTTGACATGATGAAGGAACCACCGCAGGTGTCTGCCCGCTTGGGAAACCTCTTTTAATAGCTCCCTAAGTAACATTATAAAATTCAGCCTTGGTAAAATGACGAATCTTGGGTGCTATTTTGGGCACCTTTGATGCCTCATAGCACCCAAGTCAAGTCAAGTCCGGGTGGCTTTGGGAGATCCCAAAGCCACCCGGACCCAAACTTCATATTTGGGGATCGTACATAACCATACTGGGACTACACACAGACAAAGTCTGTGTGTAGTCCCAGTATGGTCCCAGTATGGTGCAGCCTTTATAAAATGACGAAGGTCTGCCGGTCGCTGGCTCTCACCCTATAAGTCAAAAAACATGATGGTTAAAGTCACCACCTTTAACTGCAAATATCTCGATTTCTGCAGGATAGATTTTTTAGCTGTCATACAATGAAATGTAGTGCTTCTAAAGTTCTATCGAATGCCAATAGTGGCTTGTCTGCGGGAAGGCTATAAGTCAAAAAACATTGATGGTAAAAGTCACCACATTTAACTGCAAATATCTTGATTTCCGCAGGATGGATTTTTTAGCTGTCATACAATGAAATGTAGTGCTTCTAAAGTTCTATCGAATGCCCATAGTGGCTTGTCTGCGGGAAGCCTGTAAGTCGAAAAAAGATGATGGTAAAAGTCACCACCTTTAACTGCAAATATCTCGATTTCTGCAGGATGGATTTTTTAGCTGTCATACAATGAAATGTAGTGCTTCTAAAGTTCTATCGATTGCCCATAGTGGCTTATCTACGGAAAGGCTGTAAGTCAAAAAACATGATGGTAAAAGTCACCACCTTGAACTGCAAATATCTTGATTTCTGCAGGATGGATTTTTTAGCTGTCATACAATGAAATGTAGTGCTTCTAAAGTTCTATCGATTGCCCATAGTGGCTTATCTGCGGAAAGGCTGTACGTCAAAAAACATGATGGTAAAAGTCACCACCTTTAACTGCAAATATCTCGATTTCTGCAGGATGGATTTTTTAGCTGTCATACAAATGAAATGTAGTGCTTCTAAAGTTCTATCGATTGCCCATAGTGGCTTATCTGCGGAAAGGCTGTAAGTCAATAAAAAATTTTGAAAAAAAAATTGAACCGACTTCACATAACACAAATAGACACTAAGAACCTTCTATGTACCTACACTAAAAAGAGAAAAATAAGAATATACACATGCAATTATTACTTACAGTATTCAAATAATAAATTATTATGTTATATTATATTTGAAGTCGGTGCCAACTACCTATGCATTTACATCTAAGAAGAAATTACGAGTACCTACAATAGAACTTGTATGGAGTAGTTAGAGTGGAATAGTTGGCACCGACTTCAAATTTAATATAACATAATAATTTATTATTTGAATACTGTAAGTAATAATTGCATGTGTATATTCTTATTTTTCTCTTTTTAGTGTAGGTACATAGAAGGTTCTTAGTGTCTATTTGTGTTATGTGAAGTCGGTTCAATTTTTTTTTCAAAATTTTTTATTTTTCAATTTTTAGTGTAAATAATATAGTAGGTTAGGTTAGATATTGGAATAGTCAAGATCAAAGAAGTTAGAGTGAGAATCCCTCAGGAATAAACTTATATGGGATAACCTCGAGCGTATTTAAACATGTCAAACTATTCAATGTTTGACTCAGATTATGTAGTGAGAATGAGGTTTTTTGAGATTTACAGGAAAACTATCAATCCCTCAGGAAAAAAAAGTATGAGGACCACCTAGATATGTATACCCTTTCAAGCAAAAAAAAAATTTTGGAAATCGGTCCACATTTTTCGAAAAGATCGGTGATTTTTTGAGTATTACGGGAAAACTATCAATCCCTCAGGAGTAAAATTTTTATGGGACCACTATGGTAGCATACCCTTTCAAACAAAAAAAAAATTTTGGAAATCGGTTTACAACTGACGGAGATATCGATGAACATACATCCAAAAAAAAAAAAAAAAAAAAAAAAAAAAAACATACATACACCCGAACATAGAACCTCCTCCTTTTTTTGAAGTCGGTTAAAAAACATGATGGTAAAAGTCACCACCTTGAACTGCAAATATCTCGATTTCTGCAGGATGGATTTTTTTGCTGTCATACAATGAAATGTAGTGCTTCTAAAGTTCTATCGAATGCCCATAGTGGCTTGTCTGCGGGAAGCCTGTTAGTAAAAAAACATGATGGTAAAAGTCACCACCTTTAACTGCAAATATCTCGATTTCTGTAGGATGGATTTTTTTGCTGTCATACAATCAAATGAATGAATGTTTTAGAAGGTCTACCCATTCCACTATACGTCCACTCTGCGGGCGATCGTTTTTTGACTTGGGCGGCGCTTCATACATGCCTGTTCTCCTTTACAAGTGTAATGGCGGCTTACGTTTGCAAATGTATCGCTATTACAGACATACCTAAAATATCAGTAATTCTAAGTAATGAGTTTGGCAACACTGTGCTTATTTTCTGTCGTCATCAAAAAAAAAAAACGCATCGCCTCTCCATAATACAAATAAATTATTTTGTGAAAACAACAAAATACCAAGCAGTAAGTGAAGTCAGGCTGTGGATGATGATAATGATGTGGTCTAGAACTATTTGCACATAATGAACGAAGTTTCGTCGCCGTCTGTACAGCCATAGACAAGCAGGCGGAACAAGCTATCGTTTAATCTATACGCCGGTCTTGGCAATGAAATGGGGTGCTTTTATTATCAGGGACGCGGACGGATAACTCGCAGGGTTGGCAAGTTGACATTAATAAAAAATGGCACAAAAAATGTACCTAATAGAAACCAGACGTTACCTAAGAATCGCAATCTCTGTTATGTACCTACCAAGTCGTTAAGCCATGACAGAGGTCTTAAGGCGGCCTAAAAACTCCGTCACCAGAGTTGGCCCCTGACTCACATACGAACTTACTTACTTACCTACCTAAATGGTGTCATCTTAATTAATTATTGGAGTGAAAACTTCTTTAGGTGCGATTGGCAGTTTTGAGATGAGAAAAAAATCTTGGATTCGTCTCGGTGCGAGTCACGTGACTGCTCACCGACACCGGGTTATTTGTCAAGTTTAGAACCGTTCAAGTTTTCACTTCTGCCGGCACTCTAAACTCTGCAGCGCTACTGTTTTTTTATTTAGGTATTTGATGTAATATATTTTGTGTACTGGCAATAAAAAGTTTCCAAAGTTCACAGTTTCCTATAAAGTTCAAGCAAAGCCCAAGTAACAATTTAATTAGTCCATTACCCCCGTCTCGTCCTAAGTACCATTAGTTCCAGACGTTCTTCGAAAATGTCTTGTTTTTTTTATTTCACTTAATATTGTATCTGTCGGCTGATGATGAAATATGGCAGGCCATTGTAATGAGTGTGACACAAGTTATGTGGAAATTATTTTGTTATTTTGATTAAAAATGTGCTAAAGAATGTGCCTTGATAGTACTACTATGTTTTGATAAGCTAATCGATTAATTTCAAAATAAGTGAATTTTGAAATCGATAGACCTAATGCAATATTCCTGCATCGTGTAAATGCTAGGTACTTACGGCACTTTAGCTAGTCTATGGTAGATGAGAGTCTTGGTTTTGGCAAAAGCATAATATTTCTACCGCGATTAAAACTCAAATTCTAAATTCAAACGTAATTTTCGTACCAAAGAGATTGGGTACCATAGAGATACCATAGAGATTGGACGGCCATCTTGATTAGGCTGAGTTTGCAAAGCCTTAGTCACGTGACTACGAGTAGTGTGGTTGAACCCTGAGGCATTGAGAATGGGCATCAGCCCTGCGGGTTTGGGATAGGTCGGCCACGGTCGATAGCGCCCCCAGCTATTCGGTAATGTTCACGACTTCGTTCTGACTTAAACTTATGACGTCTACTTTCATTGCAAATTCAGATCCTAAAATTTATTAGACAAATAACGCTTTATGCGTAGGTACGTATTCCATTTTTAGCTTGATTTATATAAGTTTGGTCTCGTGAGACGGACGTGAGATTGGTCCCGTTACTCGGGACCAATCGTTTTGATCGTTTTATAATTTGAATTAAAAAAAATCGTATTTTTTTTAAGTCTGTCTTGCTAGTATTGCTTCATGTTTACCTAATGAAAATAACGCCTCCTACTTACTGGCAAAACCGCAATAAATTTATTATTAAAGATTCTTCGACCACAAAACTGTTAGTCATGTGCAAAAAATGCAGCTCATTATAATTGATGATCAAATCAAAGGTCACTTTTATGATTCAGGCGTTAGCCTTAAATCATTTTATCCCATAATTATTTTTTGGGGTAAAAATATTCTGGGACCAAATTGCTCAATCTCCTTTATTTTTGACCTTGTGCTAATTCCACTGGTAGGACTAGAAAAAATCTAAGGTAATTTGAATAATGTTTGTATTGCATTGTGCAACTTAACGGAAGGGATTCGTTAGCGTACTTCGACTGATTTATGATAAAACACCCCACGTGAAATGAAACGGAAAACTTAAGGGCGCATTAAATGTAGTTTTAGCATAGAGTTTTAGCCATGCGTTTTACAAATTCGTTCCATAGACAAGAGTGTGAATGCAAGCCGGCCGATTCCAAATTCATGCGGGTTGCAGACCAAGAGCTAAGCTAAGTTAGTTTAACTTAGCTCGCATAGCTGACGCAGTTTTCCATACTTGTGTGCAGACCGCAAACTATGTGAACTAAGCTATGTGAGCTAACTAAAATATGCGAAGCTAAGTTAGTTGTGTATGCCGATGCGCAGCTACACGAGCTAAGCTAAGCCCCTCGCGCTACCCCGCACACCCTTTGCACATCCGTCTTATTGTACTACGCAACACTGACTGAGCTTTGGCTTAGCTCTTTGTGTGCACGCCATTTATTTCTATCTTAGCTTAGTTTGGCTTAGCCTAGCTTCCCTAGCTTAGCTTTGGAATAGCTTAGTTTTCGGTCTGCAACCGGTCAAAGTGGTCGATCGAATACAGCAATAATTATTTTAAAATCCGAACACAACATCGCTATGCAAAATAGTTGACCAATATCCTGAGAGCCCGCTTTTGTTTCAAGTCATTGAATATCTACGGGTCAGATTATGTTGGTTATTAACTTTTTTATTACACTAAGTCGTATTTCTATAGCAAAAAAGCTTAGTTTTACTTGCATCAAGTGCATTATGTTAAGTGCTTGTAAGTCCGTGGGAAACCAATATAGAGAGCTATTATTTTTTTTCTATAAATAGCATAAATCATGCCGGTTCTCCCATTGCAAACATGGGAAGGGGCTTGAACTCGTGCCATACACTTTTTAAATTATTTATTTTTTACTATAGTATTGCTAAGTTGCTGTTTGTAAAGCTTTTTTTGTGCATCTTTTGCCTTTATTATTTGGCAACATGATTGCTAAGTTTATTATTTTGTTTGTTTCATTGCAAAGATTGATCCTTAATAGCAACAAAATCCATTAATTCAATAATACAGGGGGTCTGGTAGGTGTTATGTAGGTATTCGTGTTCATCGCCGCGGGAATTCGACTTTTAAACTTCACAATCGATTTAATAGCAATGTCATGTCACACAATAGTGTTGGGACATGTTATCGATACGTTCAATCGCCGTATAATCGCATCATTAGCGAGATCCCATCTTCAAGATGACAATGATTAATTCGATGAAAGTATTTTTATTTGACTTTCTAGTCGAGACAATCTCGAAAGTCCCAGATGCTTTTCTAGGTGACCCTAGGTTACTTAAGGTTAGACAACAATTTTCTTTGTATCGTCTATCGTAATTCGTAATCAACTTTAATCTTAGTGGTTCTTTCCATCCAATCAAAATGGAAAATATTGATTGTATGTTGTAGCCATTATAAAGTACCTACCTACCTACCTAAGTACCTATATTATTATTAAGTGTACTTACCTACTTAGGTAGGTACTTTTTTTGTATCAACCTATCTCGTCCCACTTAGGTACTTACCTTAATAAAATATTTTCATTATCATTTAGGTAGGTATGTGTGAAAAGAAAATCATCATCGGGTTTTGGCTTTGACTTTGAGTAGATAGGTATAGGTAATCAAAACACACAAGGTTAAAAGTGATGGATCGTAATGTAGGAAGTTAGTATTTTGTAAGACTTTCTTCAAGTTCGCCCGAATAAGGCGAATCGGTCTATTTCAGTCACGGCACGGGCAAAGACCCCGCGTTTCATCAGGGACGGGACAGGCGATTCAGGTAGAGAAACGCTTTTGTTAGTTTAGTTCTATTATTTCGGTTTGATACTTATTACCTACCTAAGTTTTATACAAGTTCATTAATAGCCTGTACCCCCCTGTACTAAGATTTTAGTTGAAAATTTTTGATTATGTATTTTAGACTGACCTTCCGAGCTACGAATGCGATCTAGCAATATGCTCTAAATAACTGCACCTACCCTATCTAAGTAGGTAATTACGGCGAATATTAGGTATATCTATATCTATATATTGAAAAATAAATTCACCGATTCGAGAATACAACCGTGATCTGAACTGAACCGTGATCGTGAACTGTAACCCTGTTTTTTAATTTAGTCCAGGCCAGAGAAAAAAAATAAATTGCTTTGACTGATTGCAAATGTCATTGCCTATCTATTGCAATCAGTCAAAGCAATTTATTTTTTTTCTCTGGCCTGGACTAAATTAAAAAACAGGGTTACAGTACATCCCCACTTTAAAATATAAAAGCGTTACAGTGGCGCTTCCAACTTGGTAAATAACTCCTAGCAACCACAGTTACTTTTGGATAGGTAAACTTTTGTTTCTAAATTACAACATTAGGCTGTCGTCGGCAGATCGTTTAATTAGGCCTCAGGTCTTTATATGTTATGCCTAGGAGGCATATCGTTCAACGATGCTCCCAATCGGCCCATCCCACACCCGCTATATCGTTCGTTTGACGATTTGGCCAGCGATACTTGGGCAAATCATGATTAGCCTAGGCAGATCGTGAAATAACAAAATACCTAGATACTTATTATACAACATAACCAACTAATTTCGATCTAGTAGAGTACCTAAATATTGCTGAAAAAGCGTCGTTGAACGTTAGGTATGCCGAGCCATATCATGACATGGCTAATTCAATGATCCGCCTACGACATTATAGTTATCGTGTTAACGTTTCAACCCCATCACTAAAATTACACGAGGTATGCCAGAGCACATTATCCAAACAAAACAGTTAAATTTGCGTGTTCGAGCGATTATAGTATTCGATAGTATCGGAGAGGAAGTTTATTTAGCGCAGAAATAGAAAGGGAGAATGATCGTAGGATCGTAGCTTTTCTATTTGCAGTCAGTTCGTTCATTTTGAATTTGGAACGTTTTCTTTGTCTTATTTTAGGGCTCCCAAAGAACTACGCAAATCTCTGATCCTAAAGGATATGTTTTTTGCTCAATAACAAGACTAACTTGGATGAAACTGACTTCCAAATTCAGTCTTTATTTTAGGCTATAATGCCTAAGTAAATAAAATAAGCGCGCTTATAAAAATCTGCTAAAATGAAGTTGGTCTAAATGTATTGTAATTTGTTTACCTTTTTTGCCTACATTACGTTGGAAGCTTAACGAAGTCTATTTGGGGTTAATGCAGAAATAGAAAGGGGAATGATCGGATATTGGTGTTCGTTTGATGTGAAATGGCAGACGAAATGAAAGAAACAAAACATTCGTAGACGCTAATACTTCCTGCTATTACTTCAAACGGTAAATCAGCAGGTGTAGGTAGGTATATTGATGTGTTAATTCTTTCAATTTGATTGAAAACCCACACAAAACTGCCATAATCTAATGTTTTAGGTTCGTAATTTGAACATTTTTAACTTACCCAACTACCAAGTAAGTCAGTAAGTTCGTATGAGTCAGTGGCCAACTCTGGTGACGGAGTTTTTAGGCCGCCTTAAGGCCTCCGTCGTGGCTTAACGACTTAAATAGCCGGGACCGACAATTTAACGTGCCGGTGCACGGAAGCGCTCAGATGTAAATGCCTCTGGCGGTCACCCATCCACTTACGGACCGTTTCGAACGTTGCTTAACTTCGACGATCTATCAAGAACGACTAAGCAAGCACGACCACGAGCGCTTCTTACTACCTACTATGAACGAAAATGATTTTTCTCTGCAGTTGGCTTCCCTGTTAGAAACTAGGTAATAACTAGAATACCTAGGTAGGTTGATAACAGTGTCGGTCGAGGATAGTTTGGACTTTCAAGTTCAAGACCGTGGATTCCGCGACCTTCTTAAGTTCTTACCTACCGCCTCTGAAAATGCTTTCTTAAATTAAGTAAGTTTTTGACACACCATGACCGTCCACCACCCGTAAAAAAGTTAAGATAAGTAATCTTATTTTCCTAACTTCATAGAGCTCATAAATAAGTTCTTTGAAAAAAAATCTAGGTAAACTACAGAACCCATGTGCAAACCCGACTCGCACTTTCCAGTTTATTAGTTCGAGAGCCGGCTAGCAGACTACTGACAAACAATAGCTATGGAAATGAACGAGGGCGCGCCTCATTATGATGATGGAGTCCAAGGTCAATGACATATCGACCAG
The DNA here is from genome assembly GCA_963565295.1 of Epirrhoe alternata. Taxonomy (NCBI): domain Eukaryota; kingdom Metazoa; phylum Arthropoda; class Insecta; order Lepidoptera; family Geometridae; genus Epirrhoe; species Epirrhoe alternata. Next base: position 3,216,460 of record OY751401.1, read on the forward strand.
GCTGGCTCACTGGCTCCCTGACTCCCTGACTGCTTAGGAGGGACTGAAAAACATACTTTTTACCGTTTGGGGTTCCTTACCTACTCAAAGGGTAAAACGGGACCCTATTACTAAGACTCCGTCTGTCTGTCGGTCTGTCCGTCTGTCACCAGGCTGTATCTCAAGAACATGAATTGTTAGCTGAAATTTTCACAGATGACGTATTTCTGTTGCCGCTTTAACAACAAATACTTTAACAGAATAAAATAAATATTTTAGGAAGGGGACTCCCATACAACAAACGTGATTTTTTTGCCGTTTTTATACCTAGATAATGGTATGGAACAATTCGTGCGCGAGTCCGACTCGCACTTGGCCGGTTTTTATACGTCGATCCCATTGGCTCAGTTGAGCGCTATGCGATGGTGGAATTAAATATGTAGGCACCTAATACCTAGTCAAACCTCAAAAGCTTAAAAAGTTCAATTTCGAGCTTCTGATGTGACCGCTTCTAGAGGAAGATACGAGTCTGTTACCCTGCCCGGGTAGAAAAGTAACTTTTCTCCACATTCTACGCGTTTTATCCACACTATAATGTGATTACTGTCATTTTTATCTATTCTACGGTACGTAGACAATCGCCATGGTAAGGGGGCTGGGACTATTCCTAGAAAATCCTGCTGCCAAACTCCTGTTCTCTCGCTTGCACACCTGTACCAGTGAAGGTTCCACAGACTCTCTATATCCCTTGATGTCCTTATCATTTGTCTTGCTGGATTGGCCAAGGTTTGCCAGATACGTAAACACGGCTTTAGTTGACAAGATTCACGGTTGTTTTCGCCATTTTAGGAAGAAGCACTGCTCTGCTATTTTATTTTCTTTTTCTTGTGTTTTACTTAGTTTTATTATGTAATTTCGGTGGCATTTTACTAATGAAGCCTTGGATTTGAAACAGAGTCCTTAGTATGAAAGTCACCACGTTGCTCTAAAGTATGCGAATGACTTCACCAGTCCGTAAAGCGAGCTTACATCGTACGCGGCGAGTAACGTATCCAAGCGAGTATCGGCTACAGTGAAGCACACCGTACGATCCGAGTTACATCACGGAATCCAGCGATGGCAGTGTTGGGCATTTTTTTCATGACTAAATAATATCTTTTTAATCTGTACCAATTCTCCACAGATAAGATTAACTTCTACCTGCAATTTTTAAATTTACGTCCCATTTCTTTATTGTTGTTATTTTTTGTAGAGTATTAAATGACAAAAACAATATAATTTAGAGCGTAATATAACTAACATCATTTTTTATATTATGTTCTATTGTATGGACAAGAGCATTTATGATGTAAAGCATTTTCATAATCATTTTTACTATTATTTGAACTTTCTCATGCGTGTAACGTAATTACAAAAATATTTCTGTCAAATTCAAGTGTCATGTCAATGTTCATTCATGAAGATTTATTTATTTTGTTTGTGCGATGTGATTTGTTTGTTTGGAAATGGAAATTCCTATTCTAGGAAAATGAAGAAAAGGATAGTTTTGACAACGAACCTATACCCAGGACACTCCCAGCATCTTATTCCGGTTTTTCTGCCTGTATGTGAAGTGACTGATTGTTGAGCCAGTGAAATGGTTTTTGTTCGCTCTCACTTGTTATATGGAAAATTTATCAACAACATCAATTGCGCCCATGACATGGTGCTGCTGAGCTTGATGATTTCCATGCCATCATGCTCAAGAGCGCGCCAACTCCACAGCATCCTGAAGACCTAGTTGTGTAGATTACCATTAAATAAAAGGAGGAGAAGAAGCATCCTGAAGGCTGGGGGCGCGGTTGGTAGGGCCTATGCTGAGCTGCATGTCCTTATCAAATAAGATTCTTACACTCGTCGCTTGCCGCCAAATAAAATACTTGTATGAAGTTATCGACTTGTCATTTTTTATTGATATTTTTATCATTAAACAGTGCCTATTTTGTAGGAATATTAGGTTTGAGTGAGGAAAAAGGTAGGATACAACATGAATACTTAGGGACAATTAAATAATTTGATAGTAGCAGAAGAGGCATGCCAATAAATAGATTCATGGATTGTTGAATAATGAGATGACTGAGAACGGAATGGAATATCTGTACATAAAAAAGCAAGCAGATAATGATAACCGTGCTTCCTATTTGTGTTAATTTTAGGTAATATTAATGACGAGTAGGTAAAATAATATAAAATAAAATAAACATGTATTATTTGACCGTCATATCTGACAAAATGTACCGTACTTTGAGGATAAAGTTGTGAAGTTAATTTATGTTTGTATACAATGTATACAATAAATAAAATATTTTATACTTATAAATCTTTATTTATTTTGTTTTCACGCTGCTTTCACGGCCTTTCACTACAAAAATACAAGTGATAGCATGAGGTGACTTTACGCACAAGTATGGTGAAGACTTATTCACGCTAGCTGTCAAAATTGTATTCATACTCGCTGAGTTACCCAAACCAACCAATCACAAGCCCGTACGCGCTGCCTCTCGACTGCGAGGTGATACCGACCACGTAAAATCATTCGATAGCGACCGAGTAGAAAGTTCATACTCACAAATTATGTTTCACGCTTTCGCCACTACTGGCCACCAGATGGCGCTGTTTCAATCCCATACAAATCCGCGTTTACGGCTTCGGTACGTAACGGTGAAGTCGAAGTGGTGACTTTCATACTAAGGACTCAGGAGATCTGGAAAATGGAATGTATTGAAGCAGATTTCTCATTTGAAGGAAAATTTCCGTTACGAGTGTTGAAGAAACAAGCCGCCATGTTTTTTTCAAACCATCGACATGACTTGACTGACTGACATGACTTTATATCAATATTTAAAACTTGACATTGGCAGAATTACACCTAGTTGTGTAGATTGCCATTAAATAAAAGAATAAGAAGACAAGATTCACACGATTTTATTTGGCAAACGGCAACTTTACGCGATAAGTACAGTTAGGTATTTCAGAAGTCAGAACGTGCTTCAAGTCGACTTATTGAGATTTAAGTTGTTATAAACTTTATAACGGTGTACTGAATGTGTATCCGCAGGATCGTTGATGCCCGTGACTTTGTCCGCTTATGTCAAAGTCAAAAAGCATTTATTCAGTAGGACCGCTGGGATCACTTAGAATAGTCTTAGAACTAATTTTTACTCCTGTTCTTTCGCGACCAATACCGTGAAGAATCAGGGCAACAAACACGGTTTGGGGCCTATCATTCTTTTAGGTGACCCTATCTATTTTTATAAGATGGATATCTTATAAAAATATGTCTGACTGTTTATGATAATCTACAGGCGATTTATCAATTTGTCAATTTGATAAAATAATTACGTTTTGAAACTAAAAGAAAAACCGACTTCAATGTTCGACTCTACACACGGCGTGACTCAGGGAATCAATAAGCCATCCATAAAAATCTAAATAAGGATAATTACGTTTTAAAACTAAAAGAAAAACCGACTTCAATGTTCGACACTACACACGGCGTGACTCAGGGAATCAATAAGTCATCCATAAAAATCTAAATACGAATAAGTTTTTTTTAAATATCAACAAGTACAAGCTTTTAATGGATTACCGTGATCTGATTGAACTCACCGATGTAAGTACAAAATTTCATTTCAATCATCCTATTTTCTGAGGAGTTCCGTTCTCCATCATCGGATCAGCTCGCAGTCATCATATTTCAAATTAGTAGATGAAACTTGACTGATGTAGTGAGTTTCAACTCAATCAACCTATTAACTGAGGAGTTCCATTCTCCATCATCAGATCAGCTCGCTGTCACTATATTTTTAAATTTTAGATGATACTTAAGTTTCAACTCTATCGGCCTATTAACTGAGGAGTTCCGTTCTCCATCATCAGATCAGCTCGCTGTCACTATATTTTAAAATATAGATGATACTTGATCTACAAACCGAGTTTCAACTAAATCGGTCGATTATCTGAGGAGTTCCCTGGAACAGCTCTTGACTCCATCATCAGATCAGCTTGAAAGAAAGAAAGAAATAATGCTAAACAGATAATGCTTAGGCTCCACCGGCGTCTAAAGGCATTAATTACCAAAACTGCATACATTTTATGTCAATTCTCGCGACACGTTAGTTCCTGGCATTATTAAATTGTCAATTTGACATACCTATTGCATAAAGAGTCTTACACCGGTATTCACAAACGTTACTATGAGGTCTCATAGTACGCGCGGACGCACAGTGTCCCAAAAACCTATTCATAGATAATACTTGAGTGGCGATCGGCACTATGCGTCCCTTCAAACGAACGCATAGCTAAGGGAGCCAGCTAGCTATATTAGACAACGCATAGCGTCAAATAGTGACCAGCTTACGTCAAAAAGATTTATATCAGTACTCAGAGTCACTCTAACGTCTACCTATATCCGTTGCGTATTAACGGTTTTTTATATAAAACGACTCTAAGTGCGGCTGTATAATAAGATGTCAGTCAACGAAGTGAAGTACGTAATACAAACGAACCAATCACAGAGCTCTATTCAACGCAGTGCGTTTGCTTAGCTAAGAGTAGTTTGAGTATTGTTTATGAATTGGAAGGCTTGCCATCTGAAACGCACTGAGAAATGCCTTACTTCGCATAGTATTGCTAGTTTACTTAGGCAAGTATTGTTTGTGAATACCGGCATTAGACTTATCTGTCGATTCGATTTACAATGGCTAGGAGGGAAGGTTTTTAGAGTTTTACGGGCAAACTATTAAACCCTCAGGAATAAAATTTATATGGGACCACCTCTGGAGTATACCCTTTCAAACAAAAAAATAATTTGAAAATCGGTCCACAATTGGCGGAGTAATAGCGTAACAAGATACAAAAAAAAAATAAAAAAAAACATACAGGCGAATTGAGAACCTTCTCCTTTTTTGAAGTCGGTTAAAAAGCGTTCGAGAAACCGGCTGTATGTAGAGTAGACAGTCAGTCAAGTATTTGGCTTGTAGGTAAGTAATATACTAGCACCTAAACTCTTGTTATTGGTTTCACGTGCGATCCGTGGCTAATCCATCACAGTTACGCAACTTGAGGCGCTGTTTTTCTGTGTGAGAGCAAACCATGTACAGTTCTGATTAAAAGTCAATATTTCTCAGTGTATCGTCGTGGCTTACTCTCTCCTTGTGTCGTCGTCGTCGTGGCACAAAAAAATAGGAAATGAAAAGAGATTGAAGCGGGAAAAAAAAAGAAAACTATTGCCAAGTCCATATTGGATAATGTTCAGTTAAAAAATACATGTATGAGATACCGCATGGGTGTGGTGTGGCATGGGTCTGGGTGTTTCTATGTATATAAGTATATACAAAAAAAAATATATAAGTAGTACAACACACACAACACACAATTATGTAGTACCCATAACACAAGCTCTGCTTACTTTGGGGCTAGATGATGCTGTGTGAAAAGTCCAGCTTTATTTTATTTTTAGGTTGTATTTTGAAATATTTAAAAATTATGAGAAAATATAAACTTTACTTTTTTTTACAAACATGCTTGTGTTAACTACGAGTATTAGGGGCTATTAGTTTTTGATGTATAAATTAAATTGAATGTTGGTCACTTTTCTTCACGATTGTCCGTTCATAATGAAAACAGCAAGTGAAGCACAACTTTATATTCAATTCGCAACGCGGTGTTTGTCAGGGCACGACTCTATCTACACCGATGTACTGTGGGAGACAAAATCAAATGGCCAAGTGTGAGTTGGAGTCTCACAAAAGATCACATGGATCGCATACCACGGTACCTACCAACCAACACTGCATATCCGGAGCGCTCGTGGTCATGCTTGCTTAGTCGTTCTTGATAATTCGTCGAAGTTAAGCAACGTTAGAAACGGTCTCTAAGTGGATGGGTGGCCGCCAGTGGCATTTCATCTGAGCGCTTCCGCTAAAAACTCCGTCACCAGAGTTGGCCACTGACTCATACGAACTTACTGCATATTATTTACAGAAACTATAAGCTAAATTTATTCAAAATACTAGCTGTCCGTCGGGAAAACTTCACTTTCCCGGGATAAAATATAGCCTATGTTCATCCGGGATAATGTAGGATTCTAATGGTAAAAGAATTTTTCAAATCGGTCTAGTAGTTTCGGAGCCTATTCAATTCAAACAAACAAACAAATCTTTCCTCTTTATAATATTAGTGTAGATAACTTTACCATAGTAGGTAATTTCTAAAGTTTTAAAAAGTAAAAAGAAAATCGACTTCAATGTTTGACTCGGGCGTCAAGTGAGGAATGATTCTCACTCGAAGCCCGAGTCAAACATCAACAGAGCGAAGGTACCTTACTTACCTATCGACTATGAAATTAGTCAAAGTCCAAAAGCATTTATTCAGTAGGACAGCTGGGATCACTTTGAATCGTCTTAAAGATTTTACTCCTGTTCCTTCGCGACCAAGAATTCTCCCTTCGTTGTTCCACAATAGGCCTGCAACCTGTCAAGTGAACTGTTAACAGAATAGGCTTCGATAAGTAAAGAAATGGCGCCTTTGTTTCCAGTACGACTGTTATGCATATCTGCGTGCACGTGCACTGATTCAGCACGATTGGTGTTTTACTCACGCGAAGCCAAGAGCTTACCTACTGACTCTCGACTTGATTTCAATCCTGACGCCGGGTCTACAGCGCCGTGTTTTTGTGTATTGGCGCGTGCCATCGCGAACCCCGCTGGGGCACTGCAACATTTGGAAGTTATTTAACTTATAAACTAACTTGATGAACCCAACAAAACCTTCTAATTACAAAATAAAAGGCTGCCCTCAATGTTGTACAATTTTGGCGCACCCTGATAGAGGTACCTAGTCTTATCGAAAACATACAATATTGATTTTGACTTTGATAATCGTATGATGCGTAGTGGGTGCATGAGTGTCTAACTTTGATTGTCTTTTCAATATTGATATTGTATCGGCGTAGGCGTGATTTTATACAAAACAAAGTTACAAGTTGCCAAAACCTTGACGTCTGATGCAACCATTTTGTTTTAGAGATGAGCTATGATTCACACGAGGTCTAAGCAGACTGTATATAGTTAATTATCATTTGTACAAGACCCAATGATGAGCAGTGGAAAAAAACATAGGTTATTGAATTATTTAGAGTTCCATACAAATCAATCCATACTCGACGAACTCGGCATCAAGCAGCGTCTATCGTCTCTCGTACAGTCTCGCATCCTCACGTTCTTTGGGCACGTGTCGCGTGGAGAACTATCCATAGAACGTCTTGTGGTTCAGGGAAAGATTGAGGGTACAAGGCCACGAGGTAGATCTCTAATGAGATGGACGGACCAAGTGAAGGAAGCGCTGGACAGACTCTTAAATGAGTGCACCAGAAAGACCATCCGAGACGAATGACGCAGAATTGTAAAGCGAGCCACACAACTCCCGACCTGACGACCTCGACCACTCTGTCAAGAGTGAAACGACGGAGAAGAAGAATTAAATTATGATTCCTCAAGGCAATTATGAAAATGGCAGAGCTTATAGAAATGAGGTGTAGGTAAACAGTGCCTATCTATCAAGTGCTAAATGAAAGAGAAAGTCTATTTATCAATACGGTCCATACAAGGTATTATATTATAAGCAATGATCGTCACATCCTACGCATGTCACTACAAGCCTACGGTTTCTCTTTTCTAAAGCTCAATTTGAATACACCTGTAGAAACTATTCTTGATTATCTTCGGATACAAAAGAGATTAAATAAATATATAGGTAATGCATTTCACAGGGAACACAAAAATGTATGATTACCGTCTGCTAGCACTAACTGTCCCCACGCAGTGGCAGACAGTAACTTATGGCTATCCACCCTCGCGGGGCTAATTCCCGTCTGCCACCGTGACTCTAGACGCAGTGGCCGACGGTAATACCTAACCTAGTCGGGAATTGTATTACCTACTTTTTATCCAGGAAAAGTAAAGAACTCCCGAGAGACCGTTTACATGATGCCAATTTGGCATACCATTCTTGTTTCTTGCCACGGAATATTAGCTCTTGCTCCGTTGAGTTAGAGAAAGGAGGCGAGAATTTATGCGAGAATGGCATTGTGTAAACGGCATGCGCAGTGAGTGTGAAATTCTATCAGCCCTAGAGTTAGTAGGTACCTACAGGTCTAGTCTAGGATTAAGTTCAGAGTTTCGACGCGATAATTACCACATAAATCGTAACAAAATAACCCATTGGAAACAGCTAAGTACTTCACAACATTGCTAGTCTGGCTACTCCGTTTCCGTTAAAGCTGCGATCTATAGAATGCTGTGCCTGCTAAGGTGCCATAAAAAAGTAAGTTCATGTGTCAGTGGCCAACTCTGGTGACGGAGTTTTTAGGCCGCCTGGGCCTCCGTCATGGACTAACGACTTAAATAGCTGGGACCGACAATTTAACGTGCCCTCCGAAGTAAAATGGAAAAAAAAACGTCGAACTCATACCGACACCATCTTTGACAGTTCGCTTCGGCAAAGATTAACAAATCTTCATCAATCAGTATGGATGATGGTGAGTGTCATATTATTATGTATTGAGTCAGACAACCGCGAGTTCAAGCCCCAAGAACAGTAACTTTTTGCACTTTATATTTTTTGTTTTTTTATTTTTTTTAAGTACTTGTTTTTTAAGTTTAGAACCGTTACCGAAACCTCGTTCAGTTTTAACTTCTGTCGGCAATCCCGGAGTGCCACCAGTTTTTTTGATCATGCTACTCGTATGTGGGAAAAAATAATTATTTTTGTTTACAATTTTAATAAAATTTTTGATGCATAGAAATGCATCAAAAATTGTACAAACATGAGGACTTTGGAGAATTGAAGTTTCAGAATCCTACATATTTATTGTATGAACAGCGTTCGTATTATGACGGTTATCGTTTCTTAGCTTCCCAGCCTCAGTCCACGTTATTCGAGTTCCAACAACGTGGGCGGACGAGTCGCGCTGGTTCGCTTATTTCGTAGCCCTTTGGCGCCGTTGGCTTATCCATGGATGGGTGACCGATATCAGCTACGCTGGGATAGCGTAAACATTACAAATGTCGCCAAGGTCTAATGTGTCTCAATTTTCTAAAGAACCTTTGAAGATGTCTAAGGGGTTAATCAAAGACATCTCCAATACAAATTTTTATCATGCTGAATACAAATTTTGCAAATAGAACATGTGTTCTATTTGCAAAATTTGTATTCAGCCGCACCGTTAGTGTCACGCAGCCGTTAGTTTTATTTGGTTGGGATATCCCAACCAAATAAAACTAACGGCTGCGTGCCTTCAAGGTCTCACCAGAGTCTTCACCACAAACTCCTTCACCAAAGTAACTCTTACGATCGCAATGTTGGGACCTGTTCCTATTGGGCGACATGCCTGCTCCAGACAGCCTTGATTGTGTGGTTTTTATGACTGTGGACTTTTCTGCAGGGTCAGGGTCACTACTGTATCCCCAAAACGCGGTAGACATTCTCTCAGATATTTTTATGTATTCCAGATCCTTTGAAGATGTCTAAGGGGGTTGTCGGAGGATGTCTAAGGGGGTGTACAAATACATTCATATTTGATACATGCCCACATCTTGCAAGACTTTTCTGTCGTCTTAAATTCAGCTAACTTGATGGCGAGATACAACAAATTAGTTCGTAGCGCAGTGGGAAGGCCCGCCTGCGACGCAGAAAGTTGCAGGTTCGACCCCCAGGATCGACAAATATTTTGTATGATCTCAGATATTTGCCTCAGGTCTGGGTGTTTTTTTTGTATAAGTACCTAATATGTAGGTATGTATTTACAAAAATAAAGTATATAAGTAGTTTCTCAGTCATGGAGTACCCATAACACAAGCTCTGCCTGTATCCTGTGCTTTGGGGCTAGATGATGCTGTGTGAAAAGTCCAGCATTATTTTTATCATTTTATTAATAGGATGTTCCAAAATCTAGCACTGATAAGTTCCAAAGAAAAACAGAAGACGTCCATCTCTCGTAAATATTTTAAATTTGGAACAACATAGGTGTACTGAAAACATGACAGCGTTCGCGTTTCGAAATTCAAACTTGGAACATCAAGTTCAATAATATGATGTAACTTGTCCAAAAAGGTAAGTTGACCAAAAAGTTAATACACTGAGTTCAACCAAACACGCTTATTTTGGTAATGAAGGTAGGTACTTTCATTAACTGGTCTTGTCAAAATGAGACGAAAGTTGAGTGAAGGACGCTTTTAAATACTTTCTCTCAAGATCAATGTTGAAATTATGCAAGAGATAAGCAATTTGGTTGAATACTTTTTCATGTTTTGATTTACATGCATAGTAGAGATCATTTTATATAAAGAATTATTTTGGGAATAGTTTAGTCAAAGTCAAAAAGCATTTAATTTTATTCCGAAGGACCGCTGCGCTGGGATTACTTAGTCGTCATTTTAAAATTATAGTAGGTACTTACATTTACATTTTTTTTTTAAATAAAGCCAGACAGTTTATAATATAGGTAACGTCATGTCAATAAAAAAATATATATGTTATGTCAATGTATGAGTGAGATGTCCTCATTGTGATATTTGCACAAGATTTTGCAGTAAACAAGATAGTCAGTGCAAACAGAGACTTGGCCAACTCGGCAAATGTAGAGCACCTATTATAACCTACAATTTGCTAGAAAATTGTGCTCATTTTAAATTATTTACATAATAAATGAGCAAGCTTTTTTTCAGACACATTTTGCTAAGATGAATGGGGTCGGCTCTTGACCTCGAAACTTACACAGGCAAGAGTGAGGTCTACGATGGAGCGGTTACTTCTCTTCTTAAAAACAACAGGGTCGTAGCTCAGCGGAAATACCTACAGACAGAATGAATGAATGAATGAATGAACACTTTATTGTACACCAAAACAACAATGAAAACAATACATTAGAAACATTTACTAGTTCATTAGTACAATGGGCGGCCTTATCGCTGAAAACGATTTCTTCCAGGCAACCTTTGACAGACGCCGGAAGCTGATTCTTTGCAGTGCGCATAATGAAAGAACTTTGAAAGCGATTAGTACTGATACATGGAATATCAACGAAATGAGGATGATAGTCAGCTGTGTGAGCTGTTATAAAATAAAATAGTAATGCAGTCAATCATTTTATTGGTGACTGTAAACTCTCAGTAAACAAAACATTATAAATTATAATAAGTACAGCATTAATATGAGAATCGCATATTAATTCCTGAACTAGTCCCACCAGCCAATCTGTTCAGTTGACTGATGGAGTGTAGCCAGTATTGGCGGGAAATCAAAAGGACTAAGGTACTTCAGGGTGGATAACAATTGAGATTTTGATATCTAATATATCTAATTATTTTTCTTTCTCTTTTCTAGTGATCTAATCCCGCCGCTTTGGGTGAATCATATTAGATATGTTTCATAAGTAATTTTGTAGGAGAACATTTGAAAACATATTGTGTTTCTTTTCTCTACAATTCGTAAAGTGGCCACACATTTTAGGTGAATCATCAATGAAACATTTCATAACTGAATCGTATTAGTTGCCATTCGAAAAAAACTTAGAGATGTGCATGTGAATGTGAATATGAACATAATTATTATGAAGTGGGAAATGAATTGCCCCATAAGTACCTAGTCATTTTACCATTTGTCAAATGAAACATATTGTATTCCTATTATGAAACATACAAAGCGGTCGGATTAGACCCCCTGGTATCTACTATCTACCAGGGAATTCGTCGGGCAGTTTCCAATATAGAATCTGGCGACCATTCCAACGAAATAAAATACCTCTTTAAGTGATTTTCTTTCTCATTTCAACTGCCTTACAGTAGAAACATAATTTTTCAATGAATTTCATCGAATCGATATGTCGCAGGCAGCTGCAACAAGCTGCAGCAGGCAGTTGCAGGGAACTTGAAATCCATTCCCAGTTATCATCCCAATTGTGCTCAACCAATCACATAGCACGAAAATGACAAAACACATCATATTCGTATGGTGTGATTGGTTGAGCTCAATCTACACTAATATTATAAAGAGGAAAGATTTGTTTGTTTGTATGTTTGTTTGAATTGAATAGACTTCGAATCTACTTGACCGATTTAAAAATTCTTTCACCATTAGAATCCTGCATTATCCCTGATGAACATAGGCTATATTTTATCCCGGGAAAGTGAAGTTTTCCCGAGGGAACGCGGGTAACACCGCGACGGACAGCTAGTTCGGATGATAAGACAATAAGGGTGCTGGTCAGCCATTCAACTAAACGCCTAGTCATTTCATTAAACAGCGTCGTTCAACTAACAGCCTGGATGATATTATGCAAATGGCTCGGAGCTTTCCGTTTAAATACTAGCAAAGTCATTTCATTTGTCCGGTTGTTGAACAGAAAAGCTATTGGCACTATCCGTGCCTACGACGGAGATACAATACAATGTGCGTGCCCTGCATAGCAAGTCCCCGGTTCCCACCGGATGGTTTCACTGCTCGAAAGAGAATTGGAAACTTCGGAAAGGATACGTGCACTGTCTCTCCGGGATTTGAAATACCTACCTTATTGTCTAACTTGAAATCCATTCCCATTTATCATCCCAATTGAGCTCAACCAATCACATAATACGAACATGACAAAACACGTCATTTTCCTATTGTGTGATTGGTCGAGCTCAATTCGGATGATAAATGGAAATGGATTTCAAGTTAGACAATAAGACTGCTGATCCTTATCCCTAATTTAATAATCAAATCAAATCAAATCAATTTATTATGTCAGACAACTTTTAAGTCCATTTCGGGTTAGTATTTAATATGCTTATATCTTATATTAGTATTACATAGCCAAATGCGTTTAGAATAGGCAACTATGTAGTTTAAGCCTTGCGTGAGTCTTTCATTCACGCTCCAGTCTATCAGTGTCAAGTGACACTGCTAGACTAGAACCCGAATGAAAGATTTCATAATGGGCAGATCATATCTATCAGGTATGACCTGCAGAATACTGTTGGTGCTGCCCCGCAATCTGCTGAGCAGTGAGGCTGTTTTCTTGCGAATGATGGCATGAAAACCATCAACTCTTGCCTCCGCAAACATGGTAGATGCACTGCAGAAGCGTGGCAGCCCCAACAGCATCCTGAATCCATTATTGTACTGGACGCGTAGGGCGCTCATCGACTTTTGAGTGTAGCTAAACCACAGGCTGCTTGTATAAAACGATTGGCAGTAGGCTTTGAAGAGCGAGATTTTTACTTGCCTACTGCATCGAGCAAACCTGCGGGCCAGCATATTACTTCTCACTGCCAGCGCCCTACGCTCCCTATCTATGTCAGGTTGGTCATCAAGGTCGTCGGTAACATAATGCCCAAGGTACTTAAATTTATGTACTCTCTTAAGCGCAGTTCCATAATAACTATCTCCTGCGCGCGGCTTCACCCGTGTGGTACAAACATTTTGAATAACCTTATATTCCTGGTCACTATCTACGCCTATTCCAAGTTTCAGGTGGTTTAGGCGTCATTTAAACACAAACATCCAAAAATATAAAGAAACTCACAAATTTTAAGCTTTATTATATGAGTGGGATTTCAAGAATTTTTCCTACATTTCCTATTTTTTTAATTGTAATAACATGATAGATACTGAAAATGATACCTACGTTTTATTTATTTCAGACAAAGGCTACAGACGTCACAATGAAGCTAGAAAGATCATGAAATATACAACCTCTTTGTTCAATTAAAAAATAAGTGGATTCTCTACAATCCTTATTGAAATGACCCTTTGTCTCTGGCACATTTAGGTACTACATAATGCGCAACCACACCATATTACTAACTGGTATTTTCCGTAAATGTACTGTGATAAATAACTAGATAACTACTCTTATGTTCCATTACAACGACGCAGTACTTATTTATTTAATGTAAAGCTTTTTTTTTTGATCGGCAGATACGTAACTATCATAAGAATTTTGTGCTTAGTGACTTTGTGAGAGCCCGGTGACAGCTATTGTTACTTAGCTCAAAGGCTATTCAAAATGTTGGTACAGTCACGTTCAATAAGATGTATACACTCCATAATGTTTCAACCCATGTACAGGTCAACATGTCCAACAATGTTCTAGTATTTTTATTGATGTATGTCCAACAATGTTCTGGTATTTTTATTGATTTCGCCACTAGTTCAATGTGAAATCAATTTTCGCTTATTGTTTTTAACCTACATCTATTAGTTTTAGTGTGATATTAATTTTAAAAGTATGGAGTGTATACATCTTATTGTCCGTGACTGTACCACGCGGGCGAAGCCGCGCGCAGAAGCTAGTTAGTAATAAGACTAAAAAGAATTTAAATGGCTAACGTTTTGAGAAAATATCTTCCGCATCTTGTAGTCACGAATCTATTTCGTTTTGTTTAAACTTTATACATTTCGTCTCTACAAATCGTCCTCACGACGATGGATTTAAGACAGCTATTATGTCCAAAATACCCTCAACTCCATAAAATTAAACTTTCCATAATTTGACAGTTGACAGTTCCAATTCACCGTCGCCGCGGGTGACAGGTCGCGATGACAGATTTAAACGGGGTATTATATTTGATTTATTGTATGACAGTTATTTTATTGGATTAGTGATTTTGGTCCTAAATGGGATAGCTGTCCTAACTGATAGGTGTGTTGTTATATAGAAAACCTATGTTTAATATAAAAGTAGGTACTTATTGATGTTTTGTAATTTTAAATTGTTAAACCACACTTGTTGCCTTGTGCCGGAGTGCCTTACCGCTCGGCCACGGAACCCTAATCGTAGGTAGGTATTTATTGGTGGATTGATGTTGTCAGCCTATTTCTTTATAAACCTAGTGCCTGAGTATGAGGTACCTCTTTCTTCTGTGTTCTGTGGGTTTACGAAGATTATGCGATGATAACAAAAGTTAAAAATCTGGTCAAAAAGTTAGTATGAATACAATTTATTTCAATTACGTACAACAAAACCGAGCTATTTGAGCCCAATTATGAAAATAATAAAACCACAGTCTAATTTAAATTCGCTGACAAACCGCGCCTTAACACAGAAATACTTAGTCTGGACCAACACGTTGCTTTGTTGCAAAGTACCTACTCATTCAATTTCAAGATTTTTAAAAATTGAATTTGGAATTTCTTGCATCCGCTGGGATGTCTAGACGGAAGTGTGTCAAATGACTTAATAGTCAACATTGCAAAAATAAGTATTTTCTCATCGGCTCGAAAACTATGAAGTCGAGTTGATTTTGAATTTGGAATTTTAACATGTGCTACAGCTCTCTGTAGCACATGTTAAAATTTAATGTAGGATTCTAATGGTGAAAGAATTTTTTAAATCGGTCCAGTAGTTTCGGAGCCTATTCAATTCAAACAAACAAACATACTCAAATGTTTCCTCTTTATAATATTAGTATAGATATAGATTACAAATGGGCCTCTACTCTATTAGTACCTAGGTAGGTACTCTTACCTTCCTACTAATAGAGTAGAGGCCCGTTGAATATAAAAACCGGGCATTAGGTAGTAGGTACTCGTAAAACTTTTTTAAGATAGCTTAAATGATTTAAGCCAACTATGTTATTAATTTAAAATAAATATTTTAAATCTAGAATAGAAACAGAATACTCAACACTTTCAGAACATAGCATTATTTCATGATTTAACTGATTAAATTACAGTTAAAATTCATTCATTAAATGCGCAAACGACTGTTTTGCTTACAAACACCACACATTGAATGTAAGTCTTGCACGTGTGCGCAGGATACGACTTTTATTTTACTCTCCTTGGGATAGTGATGTGCATACTTATCGATGAAAACCGGAAGAAGGTTAAAATTAACGTACGGTAATGTGTTATGAATGTAGATATGGAAATAATAAAAATTCATCTTCAAATTGAATTCACTTATCAATAAGAAACAATGAGACGTAATTATAGGTATAAATAAATTCTGAGTGCGAAAATCAGCACATTGTACAACAATAGGTATAATTAAGTAATTTTTGATTGACGGAAAATATGCAAAACCCATTTGTATGAATATTTTGAGAATCTGAAGACTTGCAGTGCCGTCCCCGGGAATACGTCGTGTGCTTGCTTTCTTTGAAAACACCAGAAATGTACAAATCCCTTACCACGTCAAATCTAATTATTCGCATCACTGAAAATGCGTCAACACCACAATTAGGTCGTTTATGTTTTCATTTGGCATATCGATTTCTACCGCGCCGGCGCCGGCTGCGGCCACAGAGTAAAATTTTAGAAACCCGTAACTCGATACGTTTATTCTAATTGAGTATTAAATAATGTGTTATAATGTGCCTATTCCATCTCAAACAATGTCTCAGGCACTACAGCGCCCCTAAGTTTAGGCATAGGTTGCCTCCTGACGCTGTATGAATCATCTGATATAGATGTAAAAGGCCGCTTCTAAGCGACATTGTTGTCGGTCACATCCAACATCGAAAGGCGTACTTTCTTAGGCGTCTAAGATGAAAATGAAGTATGTCTTAGTCTAATTTTTAGTTTAAATTTAGAATTGTTTTTGTTTTGTTTCTAATTGATTTTATTTTAATTAATCTTTAACTTTTATTCGCTTTTTAGCTGTTGTCAGTTCCTATTATGTACTGACTGTAAATGTTGTGCATACCTGTAGTACATTCTATAGAATAACTAATAAATATACAGGGTGTCCCAGGAACGACTGTTGAGCGGAAGTCCAGTGATGCAGCACCCCAAGGGCTACCCGAATCACCCCCATGTATGTTCAGCGATTTTTTGTAGTTTAGAAGTTATTCACGTTTTTGTGACATTTTATTTATTAAGCAGTTGCAAGACCATTTTGTTTATTTTGAGATGAATAATTAAGATATTAAGATATAATTTTATCTCTGGTAATTAGCTTAAAGTTTGGTCTCTTCAATCCAATGACTATTTACTTCAAAACCCACTCGACTGCGCCATAAAATAAAATGATCTAGCGTAAAATGAAAAACTGAAAACAATACCAATACTTTCAAGGGCATTTTCTGAGGAAAAGTCATAGAACTTTTGTTAATCCGAATGTATTTTAAAAACATCGCCATTTCAACAGCTATTTACCCTGTGACTTTCGTCAAGATATCTTTATGGCATCCTACTTAAATTTGAACACAAAGTGTACCAAGTCTTGAAACCAACTTTTTTTGGATAGTTAAAATGTCGCATTTCTTTAAAGAAA
Source organism: Epirrhoe alternata (assembly GCA_963565295.1). Lineage (NCBI taxonomy): Eukaryota > Metazoa > Arthropoda > Insecta > Lepidoptera > Geometridae > Epirrhoe > Epirrhoe alternata. Next base: position 3,233,738 of record OY751401.1, read on the forward strand.
ATAGCGGTATTGAACCAGATTAAGCTTCCCTTGCTTAAAACATGATGCGGTGAACCCGATTTGCATGGTTTTTGAGTGAAAAGACAACGCCAAGACCTATCTTTGCGCTCTCAGTACAATACTCGTAGATCGTCGTTTAACGAGTCAAAAGCTCAGTTAGCCGCTAAAAATCTTGGCATCTTTGTTAAGGTGAGGCGTGTTTTCACTCCTGTACAGCTGCTCACTCTTGAAAACCCAGGTTTGAGCCTGTTTGAGGTACTGTTCTCGCTTAAGGGAGGGCTCCGCCAAGTATCAATTCCAGGCTCTGGAGTCGATTGTGAGGTAAACTTAAAACACTTATCACAAACACTAGGAACACTAACCATGTCTTACTGGCACCTTTTGGGGTTCTTAACCTAGTGGCCGGATGAAAAAAAGGCATGGACTAATTAAAGTACTGAGCATACTTTCCAAAATGAATCTGGTAAAAAACCTCAAACAAGGCACTCTACGGTAAAGCTCTAAGCTGTTTAGCCGTGACTACCAGCTTCTGGGTGCGCCTCTTAATTGAACCTAGGGCCTAGAAATAGTATACCTGCTTGGCAGAGCCCTCTTTTAGGTAAATACAGTACCTCAAAAAGGCTCAAACCTGGGTTTTCAAGAGTGAGCAGCTGTACAGGAGTGAAATAACGCCTCACCTTAACAAAGATGCCAAGATTTTTAGCGGCTAACTGAGCTTTTGACTCGTTAAACGACGATCTACGTGTATTGTACTGAGAGCGCAAAGATAGGTCTTGGCGTTGTCTTTTCACTCAAAAACCATGCAAATCGGGTTCACCGCATCATGTTTTAAGCAAGGGAAGCTTAATCTGGTTCAATACCGCTATTTTCTTTAAAGAAATGCGACATTTTAACTATCCAAAAAAAGTTGGTTTCAAGACTTGGTACACTTTGTGTTCAAATTTAAGTAGGATGCCATAAAGATATCTTGACGAAAGTCACAGGGTAAATAGCTGTTGAAGTGGCGATGTTTTTAAAATACATTCGGATTAACAAAAGTTCTATGACTTTTCCTCAGAATGAATGCCCTTGAAAGTACTGGTATTGTTTTCAGTTTTTCATTTTACGCTAGATCATTTTATTTTATGGCGCAGTCGAGTGGGTTTTGAAGTAAATAGTCATTGGATTGAAGAGACCAAACTTTAAGCTAATTACCAGAGATAAAATTATATCTTAATATCTTAATTATTCATCTCAAAATAAACAAAATGGTCTTGCAACTGCTTAATAAATAAAATGTCACAAAAACGTGAATAACTTCTAAACTACAAAAAATCGCTGAACATACATGGGGGTGATTCGGGTAGCCCTTGGGGTGCTGCATCACTGGACTTCCGCTCAACAGTCGTTCCTGGGACACCCTGTATAAATTGACTCTTACCTATATTTAAAAAGCTGGAAGCACTTATACCATACAAATATTTACAGTAACCGCGGCGCTATTTCTAGTAAATTCGAAAATATTTACCCCATTGTTAGGTTAGACTTCCTAGAAAATAATTCTACTGTTTTGCTCAACTTATAGGTAAACGCCATAATGGTGTTACCGTTATCGATGTTTTGTTATCGATAAATCTGAGCCGGCACTGGTGCGATATGAGACGGGTCGATGACCTCTGACACACTGTTTGAATGCACTCGTTGAGTTAAAAATGTTCTTAATACTGATGTGCTCTTCAAATCACTACTAATGAGTGACTATCTAAGTACACTCAGCAACGAAAATCCCATTAATATTTATTTGACGTTTCTCAACACAAAATATTTCGAAAACGAAACCTAAAGCTGGGTCCACAGCGCTGTGTTTTAGTGTTATCTAACATGTTAGCATTGTTTTCTACCAATTCCTTTTAATAACATGTTAAAAACACGAAAAACGCGCTGTGGACCCGGCTTAATACATCATCTTCTTGCCATTGTCCCACTCTATGTGGGGTCGGCACAACATGTATTGCTCTTCCATTTCCCTCTATCAGCCATCATCTCAGCACTTACTCCTTTCTTACTCATATCATCTTTCACACAATCCATCCATCTCTTCTTGAGCCTACCTCTACTCGTATATCCATCCACATTCATACCAAGCACTCTTCTGGTCACATGACATTCTTCCCTTCTCATTACATGCCCCCATGACAACCTGTTGCTCCTCATTTTCTCATTCACTGGCGCCACTTTCACACTTCCTCTTATGTCACTTAACCGTGGAACCGGCATAATGACGTAGCCAAAATCGCAGCTGTACAGTCGTTTAGCCATGACAGAGGCTTAACAGCTACGTCACCAGATTTGGTTACTAAGTTAGTGGCACTAATCTTTCTTATGTTGTATTTAGACGATGCGATCATACCATACGATATCGCAATTTTCACGTGTGAACTCATCAGTTTGTTCGATTGTCATAGAGCGCGACGCATGTCGGCACGTTCTGGCTTAGTAAATCGTACGAAAATCGCATCGTGTAATTGCACCTTTATAACTAGATCTTTTACCTACTCCAAATGCATTAGCAATTTGCGAGGATTAGGTACCTATACCTACTTGAGAAGGAAAGTTCAGCTTTCTAAACTAGCTTTAAGTAGGTTCATTAGACTTTCAACTTGGACGTTGATAAGAAGTTTTTTCAGCTCTTGTGTGTAATTAATTACTTACCGGTTTACTAATGAGAAAAATCTATCGTGTGCAGAATAAATCTGCAAGTTCTGCAACTAATTGTATTTACTTATTGAAATAGCGCTACAAAGATATCTGGATCGGTGGCCAAAAGAAGAACTAACGACGCCATTTTGAAATGTCTATCTGTCTGCCATACGTTTCCAGTTGCCATTCCATTATCGTTTGGTGCTTTGTGGATGCTTTGGTCCCTTGCTTACCCACTTTAGTGTGAAATACTTTTTTTTGGGAACACCAAAAGCCATAGACATTTACTTTCTCTTTGCCAAATGCGATAGCAGCGACTCCCTCACCGGACAACAATCTTTACACAACAATCTTCGATAACTTTGTGAATTTTGTGATAGTTCACTCTGTATTCTGTGGTTCAATATAAAAAAACCTGACCATGCCATTATCATTTTCTGCATCTGCTGCTGCAACTGCCCTTAAATTTGTGTGGCTCTGATATGGATATTGGATACCGTTCCTTGGTGCCATCTGTAGCATTATGTTTTGATGATGATGATGATTGCTGAATTGCTGTTTCTTAAAATGTTTAGAAGATAGCCTTTGTAAATTTCGAAACTAACGAAGGAAGGTGAACAAGTCGTAACACTTATTTAAATGTCACTATTATTATTAAATGAGTTGTAATGGCAATTAAACAAAATAGTTACCTTCAAATTTATGTTAAATAAATTTATGTATGAGAATTTAGCTGATTGAGTAACATTTTATTTTAATAAACATAATATTTATGGATTTTAATTCGGTGCTGCGTATCTGTTATTCCAATTTGTCTAAAAGTTGATCAAAGTCAAAGTCAAAAAGCATTTATATTCAGTAGGACCGCTGGGATCACTTAGAATCGTCAAAACTAGGTGATTCCACTTCTGTTCTTTCGCGACCAATACCGTGAACCAGGGCAACAAAACACGGTTTGGGGCCTAGCCCAAAGATGATCCAGCTTAAGTCTAAACTTACTAGGTAGTAGCGGTTTTACCCGCGGTCCCTCGGCAAAACTTCACTTTCCCGGGATAAATAGTCTATGTTCATCAGGGATAATGTAGGATTCTAATGGTGAAAGAATTTTTCAAATCGGTCCAGTAGTTTCGGAGCCTAATCAATTCAAACAAACAAATCTTTCCTCTTTATAATATTATTATTAGTGTAGATTTCAACATTTTGTCATAAAATGCATTAATGTATTGATTACGCGAGTAGGTACCAGTACCACAGACCAGAAGTGACACACAGACTAACGACTATTAGGTTTTTCTTTAATCTGCAGTTACCTTCGTATTAACTAGACGGTTCTTATTTCCTTAATCTTCAGTTTTGTAATTTCAAGTTTAAGCTAAAATAAAAATCATTTTTATGATAGTGATGTAAAAAGCTCAGTGAAAGCTATCGATAATTTTATCGATAAAACCTGGATGCAAACATTTATAAATGGCAGAAACGTAAGGAGGTCAAGACGAATAGTTCATTCATAAACTGGTTAGCGCGTCACGTAAAAACGCGTCATTATTTTTTACTCGTTTATTTCTAATCTTTAACACATCGCAATAGAGTTTATATTCGTATTTATATCGAGTAAATATAGTTGTGTAGCGGTAGTTAATTGGTATTATTTTGCCTTGTTCATGATTCACCAGTCAGTCAAGTAGCAAGGAGGCCGAGTATCGCGCGTCTCTCGCCTCTTTTGTTTTTTTTTAATCGGTGCGTGTGACAACTCTCGTTGCTTCCAGTCTAATTTGGGTTAGGACAAGTGTTACCAGTGTGTGCTTTATGGAGTTTTAACTTAGTGCTTCGGTAAGTTTAAAAGTGATTTACTTTATTATTGTGTTTCTGAGCGTATTATCAAACATCCATTTTGTTTATAGTCTCTTTATAGTTTTCTGAAGCAAGAAATTAACGCACTATTTAAAATGATTGTGTTTACTTATGTAAGTATTTATTTATATTAAGACCGGGGTAATAGCATAAATAAAACATTTCAAAATGTAGGTAGGTAAACCTGTATACTGTAGGTACCTGGGTACAGTCGGCAACGAAAGTCGATGAACAGTTAGAATTTTTAAAACGCCGTTATATTCAAAATCTATGAAAAAAAATCCCTGGGAAATTATTATGAGCTGACTCTTCTTCAAATATTTGACAAAACTTTGGTCACGATGCAATGGATCCCGGAAATATTAAACAATTGGTATGGTGCCAGCATAAGAGACCTTATAGAGAGAAATCAGCGGCAGCTGTGTATAAAAATAAGCCTTTTAAGAATCAAGTATTCTGTTTACTTAGGACGACCTACTTTAAGGTAAGATTGAACAAACACAAACAAAGATTTCGAATACGTTCTAATCAAGTATTAAGAGTCAAGAACCAACTTGAGTGTTCCCACAATGATGTCATCAGTTAACGTAAACATGTCGGAAGAGCCTCTTTAAGACTTAAAACTTAAACTACCTTAAATACCTGTTTATGCCTCTATTGCTGATACTGCCATGAAACTATGAGCTCAGCAGGAAAACTGGTTTTCCTTCACCCTGCGCATATACATTTTCCGAAACGACAAATTAATTTATGCATGGGGAAGGGCCAAGGAAGCGCTGAAGAGACGACCTCGTCTTTTGATAGTGGGTGGTGGAACCTATCAGAGAGAGGGTTGGGAAGAATTGGGGGAGACTTTTGCCTAGCAGTGGGACATACATACATACATACATACATAATGTCACGCCTCTTTCCCAAAGGGGTAGGCAGAGACCACGGATCTCCAGTCGCTACGATCCTGACACACAACTTTCGCCTCATTCACTCTCATTTCATTCTAGCAGTGGGACAGGTTGAAAAAATGTGGGTTTAACATAAAACCTTCGGATTGAAACAGCCCACACGGCTGACACGGCTCCAAACATAAGTTAATAATACCTAAGGTACATGGTAAACCTTAGACTCGGTAGTGTAGAGTACCTAAGTAAAGTATGTACCTACCTATAATATTAGTCTTACTACCAAAAATCTAATTTTAACTTGGTTGTATAATATGGATGTAAATTATGCATAACAAAAGATACAACCTTGGATTAAGTGGTACCCATGACATGGAACTAAGGCTAAATACCCAATTATCTATGTGACTGATGTGTTTTCAAGAAAATTGTTTAAACCAGGATTATTTTTCGTGTAGGTCTAATTAGTTTTATTTTATGAACAGAAATAACGATTACTACAAAAAAAAACATTTCATGTACGCTGCCAAAACTCTGCATTTCACTGTAAAAAAGTTAGTAGTAGCCGTAGTAGTAAAAAAGTATGAGATCTCTACTAGAGCCAAGCCCTTTCTTACCTATAAATATAATAAGTACCTAAATGCCTAACTCTCGACAATGATTCGATTTAGGAGACAACGTTCACCTAGGTAAAAAGAAAGAGAAAGAGATACCTAGGTATAGAGAATAATACTGTCAATAGGTACAGTCACTCGTTGAGGTCGCAAAGTCTTCACAATACTCAGAAAAGGTAGCATTTTCCTCTGTGTTGACACTACACTATAAAGTTATTGGTGTGTGCGTCATCCATGTATCATAGTGTATGTATAATGAATAACAATGTTTAGCTGGTATTTCCTGGATTTGTGATATTTTTGATGAGGATTACCCAGTGGAAATAATTCAATTTCAAGTTATATTTTAACCCATTGATAAGAGAAAATACCTTACCTAGACAATGTTTCTTTTTTTAGGTTCAATTATAAACAATATAGAAATCAGTTTGACGTCAATTTTAACTCTACATAGGAGGAAGGTCTATGTAGATTGATGTATGATTATTTTATTATATTATCTAGGTATTTGTTTTACAAAAGTGTTATTATTACCTACCTAAGACAATTTCTGTTTGCATGCTCACTGAAGATAAAAATGGACAAAGTGAGTAAATTGTACACTATGCTTTTTTATTACCGCATCACTAGAAAAAAACATCGACTTATCGATAGATCGTTGCGTCATAACCTCATTATTTATAAATAGCTTGCATCATAAAGGCTTAGCTTCCTCTATCTTATCTTATGGCCTAAGGGTTTTTGAGTTTCTTCCAATACCTACTTAATTATTGTATTTCATCGATAATATAGGTAGTCAATAGATAACATCACTAGATCATCTACAGTAAAGTGTGAGCTAATTGATTTTCTTTACTATATTAAGGTAAATTCTATTTTATACTTTACTGTTCATTAAACTAGTGCTGCCATGCTGTGTGAAAAGCCCTGTTTTTTTTTAAATTTAAATTAACCTCTTGTTATGTAATAAATAATATCATGTAATATTTCGTGTTTGTTAAAGACTTCAAATATTACGATATAATATAACAGAGCGATCACGCAAGATATTTATAAAAGGGATTAAATTGAACTTAATGGTATTTTGTATAATGATTTATTTATTTGATTCCGAGCGCAAACTAGTTTTGTTATACAAGCGCAATTTTGTCGATAAAATCATTGCATTACCCATCACTATTGGCAAGCTTACATAATAAGGGAAGGCTGGGCTTCCTACACCTTTGTCTAGCCCTCGGGTGATTAAGATTGTTGTTTAGATCCCGCCTGTGGGGTCCCCGTGGTTTATGCTTGCAATGGAGTGATGTTTCAGCATTAGCAAGATTGGCCTCTACTCCTTCACCAGGCTCAGCTCAGTACAAATAAGACTATAAGTTAAGTTCTCCTACACCACTGTTCAGGTTTAGACTCGAAGTTCTAGCTCGAATTGAGTTCTCTGCTTCTCTTTGTGGTGCTCTTCGAGGAGGCCGCGTCCTTGTGCGTCACAGACACTGAACTTGTTAAAGGACACGATAACCTGATCTGTTACCAATTTAATATCATAAATTGAAAACCAAATTACAAATAACGTCGAGTTTTTGGTCTGAGACAGTCGGGAAATACCTAGTGTGAAAGTTGGAAATTTCATGTTCCGAGATAGATACTCATATGAAGTATTATAGTAGGGAGCTTTTACAGAAACTGAGATAATCCCTTAAACCTTAAGTAGGTTTAATTTGTCATTTATTACAAGTGCGAATAAAATGTAGACTGGCAAAATTATTTTATTGTGTTATTAAAATTTTATGTGCTACTATCAATTTCCTTTATTATATACCACATTATACCGATGTAATTTATGCCTACTATCATGAACATGCAATTTAGATATCGTGCGATGACATTTTAATAGTAAACAGAAATGTGACAATGTCATTCCAAATTGAACTTTATGTTCTACGTGATTAGAATGACGAAACGAGTGTGAGTCATAATTGTTTCCAAACTTTATGTACCAGACATCGAGGCTCTATTAAATTGATTGACACTTCGATTTATTTCTTGTTAAGCTTAGTATTAGATCATAAAATTGGGAAACAAAGATAAAACACTGTTGTAGTAATATTATTCAACACTTTACGTCGGGTAGATACGTATTACAAAATAGCAAATATTCTAAAACATAAGTTACATAAATGATTGACAAGATAACAGCCAATAAATCACATCTGACATTTAAAAAGAATGTCATTCCATTTTGAATTTAAAATGGCGCGGGAGCTTGCGTCAGCGAATAAGGGCACAAGTGTTATCGATAAAATCTCTGATTGTGGCACATCACTAGATCTATGCAATCATTGTCCTAGTTTTGAAATGCTAAATCTTAAGTAGGATTTCCTTTAGATTACGGTAGGTGGTAGACTATTCTGGTGACTTTAGCCGTTCTGTGTCTGGTCATTTTAGGTTAAGTGCCTACGTACTAGGTATTTTTTAACTTAGAGATAACCTTAGATTAATTAGTTTTTTCAGTTTTAAATTGTTTTCAAATTTAGTAAAAAAGCTGATTCCTTCTCAACTGTGGTACGTTACGTACCTACTGTTCTGATACTACTAAGAAGATTGACAGAGGCTTCATCGGCTTCACCTGCCTACACTTGATACAAACCGATATACAGTAACTAATTTATGTAAGTAGAGTTACAGTTTTGAATGCATTTATTTCATGTTCTTTATTTAAAATTCATTCGTTTTGCAAGTCGGTTTTATTCACGAATTCCAAATATGATATTCAGTAGCGTTTACAACCCAGTATGTTATAAGCTTTCGGAATAACTGTAGCTGTCTTCGAAAAACACTCATTGCATTGTAGCATGCTTATACCCACTGTTGACTTACCTGCTTAGGTACCTACCTTTAGTAATTTAGCGTATGGTTAGTGTAAACCAATAAGAAGATGTTAGATTCAAAGTCAAAGTCAAAAAGCATTTATTCAGTAGGACCGCTGGGATCACTTTGAAACGTCTTATTAGATTGTATGAAATAGTATACTAGTATGATTGTATGATTGATTATTTGTAACACGGTAGTTAAAAGTATTCTGGCCATTACAAACAATAATTTTCATCATTATTATTAAAAAAAAAGCTGTGGAGAGATTATCTTTGTATAAAGTGTTAATGTTTAAGGCATTATCCGCCATTATAATGTACTAAATACGATTTACTGAGTTATTCAACTTATTTACAAAAAATGATGCATTGGATATAAACAGTTATTGCATTGCAACTGTAAACTCCGTGGGCGGTTTACGAAGACAGCTGCAGTAAGCGTCGCAATTCGAATTTGGAACAAATTAACGGAATGGTGCTAAAATATTCGTTTTACACTTTACTTGGGTACTGTTTTCAATTTAAAGTCAGCGTAGGCGTGTGTTTAAGTCGGAATTAAATGCTACCTAACGGGAGATGGCTTGCCTATTTGTTTGCTTAGGTACTTATCTACTCAAAATGATTAGGTAAGTTACTGGTTTTATTCCATTAAAGTACTAGGTTAGGTTTACAAAAATATAAAATGCGATCATATGTTTAAAATCATGGTATACTTTAACTATCTTATTGACTTACCTATATATTTTCCGGAATGTAGAGTTTGAAATTGGAACTTTCCGTTAGATAAAATTATTGGTCTACCGTTTGGCGCCATATTTAAAAACTAGCTGCGCCCCGCGGTTTCACCCGCGTAAGTCCCGTTCCCGCGGGAATATCGGGATAAAAAGTAGCCTATGTGTTAATCCAGGGTATCACCTATCTACATACCAAATTTCAACCAAATCGGTCCAGCCGTTTTTGCGTGAAAGAGTAACAAACATCCATACATCCATACATCCATACTTACAAACTTTCGCCTTTATAATATTTATAGGATATAGGATGGTGCCGATTGCTAAGTGTTCGTTTTGAATAAAATAATGAATTATTTACATTAGCGTTGAATAAATAAATGGTCAATCAACATTCTTGAGATTCTGAGGGTCAATACGTAAATGTTATGCTAATTTAGATGCATCTTATGTTGCCTACTTTGTGTGGACTTGCTACTAATTGCTTCTCAATCTTTTACATTTTATTACGATCAACACATTTTCTTATTACAGTTAGGAAGATTTATCTTTTCAATTTTATCGTGGGAAATAGTCTAGACGTTATTTATAACGCAGAACAACTTAAAAAAACTAAGTTTTTCTAACTTGTTTGTCATCCAAAATGGCGTTTCCCGCCAACGACGACGGCCGCGCCGCGCGCCGGCGCCGAAGAGACGCGGGAAAAGGTACTACAATCTTTTCTTTACAAATTCTCTCCACATTAGGAAAAGCGTTATAATAGACGATACGATCTTTTCTTTTTTAATCTACCTACTACCTACTAAAAATGAAGCTTATCATTAAAGTTATGCCTCTACTATCGCCGCATTTGAAGCACGTTTGTTGTGGTCATTGCAACCGGAAAACTCATTGTTTTCCTTTTAATTATTTTACTTCCGAGCACTCGGTTTTGTTTGTTCTTGCCATTTCATTGGCTGAGCGTGATTCATAATTTTACGAACGTTTGATTTTAGAACAAGAATTTTTTTATAACGATTTTTTAAAATCTGTTATTCCTCTAAAAGTTATTCCGGAGTGTAAACTGTCAAAATGTATGGTTATTCTTGATTTATTCGGTGGAATAACTTTATGTCACGTTCTATGGTAAGACGCTTTTTTATCTTCTACTATATAAAAATCAGTCGGGTTTTCCTTCCTGACGCTATAACTCCAGAACGCACGAACCGATTTCCACGGTTTTGCATTCGTTGGAAAGGTCTCGGGCTCCGTGAGGTTTATAGCAAACAAAATTCACGAAAAATCTGGTGGCATCTGGTGGCAAAACGGAGTCCGCTGGGTTTGCTAGTTCTCAATAAAAAATTAAGGAATTTGAATCTCCTTAACAAAATAAAATGTCCTCTTTTTGAGATTGAAAAAACAAGTGGAAAAATGATAGAAAATACCTAGAAGATGTTCACTGCAAATACAAACTTTCAGATTTAAGTAGGATTAATAGGACTTTCCTTTACTCTATGGTTAGCCCATGACCATGCTGTCATTCACAAATACCATAGAGCACGCCCCCTCTATACAGTCCCTTTGTGCTTTCACTTCACATGTTCCTGATACGTGGCCTTTTTACAAGCTTTCCTCTATAATTTTAAATATGGTAGGTATTAGCCTCTTTAAAAGAGCATTTAAACGTTGCAATTTTCGGCTCGTTTTGGTAAACCAATACCATTTTATCGTCCGAGCGAGTGTCGCGTTACTAAGGAGCATTTACACAATGACATTTTTGGATCTTTTTGGTAAGCCGGATGCTATTTAGATAAATAAATAAATTACCTGGCATCTTCACTATGTTTTCCCCTTAGATCATAAAGATGGGATGAGCATTTACCATGTATTTCTTCCCCTCTGCCAAAATGTACACGATTTCGAATCATGTACGTCTTGTAGTATATCCGTATTACGTACGTCATATACGAAATTTGCAAGAGCGTGCGTAAAAATGAGGGTGTATTGTCATTTTTTATGCATAAATGTGTGTAAAATGCCTTGGTGTGCTACCTCGTTCCCGCTAAAACCGGTAGAAAATTTTGAAGGAGGAATTCTGTCAATAACTCGTCCATTCTATTTTGTCTGAGATTTTCCTTCACTGTTTCTCTAAAAAAAGTGTTGAAATTCTATGTGTCGCGTAGTCGGAAGCTTCTAAATCGGCTTTCTTTGATCTCTCCGATTCATCACCGTTAATGAACCAACTATTTGTTGTCTCCGAACTAATGTAGCTCAAAATAAATATTAATTAAAATACATTAAAACACAACACCATGCGCAAACATGTACTTAAGAATTGAGGACACATTCTAGGTAATTAAAAAAACTGGCTAAGAGCGGGTCGCAACCGAATAGTTAAGAAATTAAGATACCTACATAAATTCCTATTCTTAAACTTTACGAAAAGTTGTCGCGTCAAAACCTTATAGGCGAGACATGGGAAACAAAATAAGGTACAATACACCGATCTTTAGCTCTCTGAAGTAGCTGCGTAAAACAAATTTTTGATGAAGCCTAAAAGACGAAGACAGCGTTGTTTATCTGCCTCGCTCACTCGCTTAGTTTGTTGCATCGTCCTATCTCGCCTACCCAAACCTGCGCAATCGTTTAGTGCACCTTACTTCAGAGAGCGATTGCGTGCAGCCTACTTTACACGTTTCAAATTATTATTACCATAAGCTGTCCGTAATGAACATAGGCTATACTTAATTAGGATTAAGTATAGCCTATGTTCATTAGGGATAACTTTAATGGTGAAATAATTTTTCAAATCGGTCCAGTAGTTTCAAATCCTATTCAATTCAAACAAACAAACATACAAACAAATCTTTCCTCTTAGTTATATTAGTGTAGATTAATAATATTATCTATCACATTATCTTTATAGATGAGTCATAGACATAGGTACAACCTCTTTACATTAAAAACTCCTTTACCGCGTAGAGTTTTTGCACCGTTTCTCACGAGGCTCTATAATTAGAGACGCGATGTTTAAAACAAGACACGAACTGTTTTTGTTAGGACATGCCGTGGATAGCTGGCTGGTGCGTCAGGAACTGTCAGGAATCTCTTTGCAAGCCAAACTAGGCAGTTATTTCTAGATTTGTTCCGCCTGTCTTCACTCGGTAGAGTACACGCCTTTTTCTACATCTTAACAGTAACTAAGATTACTTATTTGCACATCACCCACTTGAAAAGCTTATTTGTTTTGTCCCACCAAAAAACACAAAATGGCGGGCGGGAATAATGTAGTATGAAATCTCATAACTCCATGTGAACCTCCTGTGAATAGATAAGTAATGAGGTTAAACAAATTTCAATGAAAAATTTTACTATTGACTCCACACCAAATAGAACTTACTTACCTATACGAAAAAAAACTTCAACATTTCAATGAAAATGTCTCTACAGTAAAGAGACCTGCAAAAAGTAGAATTTATTCAAATATAAGAAAAAAGTGTGGCTAATGCCTCCAAACTATTAAGCGATCTAATGTTGTTGCTATTTGGCTTTTGGGCTGTCTAAAAACTACACCCATTTGATCAAAGGTACCTTATTTGTCAGCATTCTGTTTTTACCGATTTATTACGGCCTTTGTATTTGATCGCGAAAGGTCACGAGGTCAAGGGTGCCCTATTCACAATTAAATGCCTGTCTGTCACCTGATTGTGACCGTGATTATGAGGGTATTCCATTTTTAAAGTTAGATCAATTCTAAAAAGAGGTTTTACAGTACGCTCAACCAATCTTCAGCTCTCTGAAGTTAGGTGCACTAAACGATTGCGCAGGTTTGGTAGAGTAGGCGAGATAGCACGATGCAACAAACAAACGAAGACAGCGTTAATTTTTGTAATTTTATAGTGCTAAGTCTTATCAAAATTTTGGATTCCGACGGGATTCGAACCCGCATCGATCAGACGATCCTTCTTAAGCCGGAGTGCCTTACTGGGCCACAGAATCCTAGTCATCGCAGTCCAAATTTTTGATAAGCTCATATTTTTCGGTTAAGACTTTTCATTTCTTAATGAAGACAGCGTTGTATCGAGCGAGGCAGCTATATCACGCTGTCTTCGTCTTTTAGGCTTCATCACAAATGGGTGTTGCGCAGCTGTTGCTGAGTTCATGTTGCCGTGCAAGTAAACTTCCGTGAAAAATGTCCGACAGTCCATGAGACATGAAGAGACGATATTTGAGTTTCGCGGTTTCAGAAAAAAAAAACGTGTGGAAACCAGCATATCGTCGAAAATATGTGCCAATTGCACGTAAGGAGCCTCTTTGAATATAATCCAACCAGTTTTTAGTTTTTAACCATTGGTTAAAAACTAGTAAAGAAGTTCAATTTCAAATCCAACTCAAGAGGAACTGATATCGATTGATAGTCTGCACCAAATAGATCTTCAACGGAAGTTCTCCATTACCCGGGCTAAAGTTCACTGGCACAAGGAATTTTATAGAGTTGACACAACTTGTACAGTTTTGTTTGACTGCAATACGTCCAGCATTATGACGTCATCACTCTAGGTACCTACCAAAACACTTTTATAAAAAGCACAGTACCGCAGCAATCTCATAAAGTCTACAATAGGTATTATAATTAGGAAAGATTATTTGTAGGAAATTACTCTCCGGAAACTGTTTGACGAATAGATTCTTGTACGAATAGTTTTGGGCATGCTTTCGACTGGCTGTAACCTAGATCAGTTGAGCTATAGATCGTTTTTAACTATCCTTAGATAGCTTGACTGTTTCTATTGTTTTGAAAACTTTTATCTAAGTAGTGGCCTGTTCACTGACTAAACTTAATTAAACTAAAACTTGAACGTTCTTATTTCTTTCTCGCTAAAAACAATAATTACGTTTTAAAACTAAAAGAAAAACCGACTTCAATGTTCGACACTACACATGGCGTGACTCAAGGAATCAATAAGTCATCCATAAAAATCTAAATAAGAATAAGTTTTTTTTTTATATGAACAAGTACCTACAAGCTTTTAATGTATTACCGTGATCTGATTGAACTCACCGATGTAAGAACAAAATTTCATTTTAATCAACCTATTTTCTGAGGAGTTCCGTTCTCCATCATTGGATCAGCTCGCAGTCATCATATTTCAAATTAGTAGACGAAACTCGACCGATGTAGTGAGTTTCAACTCAATCAACCTATTAACTGAGGAGTTCCATTCTCCATCATCAGATCAGCTCGCTGTCACTATATTTTTAAATTTTAGATGATACTCAATCTACGAACCGAGTTTCAACTCAATCAGCCTATTTTCTGAGGATTTCCCTGGAACAGCTCTTGACTCCATCATCAGATCAGCTTGAAAGAAAGAAAGAAATAATGCTAAACAGATAATGCTTAGGCTCCACCGGCGTCTAAAGGCATTAATTACCAAAACTGCTTACTTACTTACTTACCAAAACTGCATACATTTTATGTCAAGTCTCGCGACACGTGAGTTCCTGGCATAGGTAAATTGTCAATTTGACATATTGCATATACTGTCGATTCGATTTACAATGGCTAGGAGGGAAGGTTTTTAGAGTTTTACGGGCAAACTATCAAACCCTCAGGAATAAAATTTATATGGGACCACCTCTGGAGTATACCCTTTCAAACAAAAAAATAATTTTGAAAATCGGTCCACAATTGGCGGAGTAATCGCGTAACATGATACAAAAAAAAAAAAAAAAAAAAAAAAAACATACAGGCGAATTGAGAACCTCCTCCTTTTTTTGAAGTCGGTTAAAAATGGCACATCATTGAAAGTGACATAACTAAAAGTAAGTATAATCAAAATGGCGTTTCGGAGCTTCTGTAGCAGCTGTTTTACGCAGCAAGTAAAATGGTCGTTATTCTACCCACAAATACTTCAATGCCACTGTAATAGTCGTTCTATTTTGAACCTTATCTTAACGGAAATAAGAACGTAGCATTTTAGTTTAGCTAACTTTAGTGAGTTAACAACAGTATCTACGCCAGTAAGTAGTTTAGTTTCTGTAAATGTATAAATAGGTTCAAGTATTGTGTGTATTATCAGCTCTTAGTATATCTGAACAGCAGGCAATACTTAAGACGTGAGTCAGAGTATATTTGGCCCACATAATGGCCCATAGTTCATACCGTAACACTTTAAATGCTCTTTCAATGCAGACACCGAAAACACTTGACATTTAGAAAGGTTAATATTTTTGTTATATATTGTATATGAGCCTTTATTTCAGAAATACTTAAATAACAGTGTTTTTCTTAGAATCTAACTTAAGTTTTAGTAATCCTATATCCTATAAATATTATAAAGGCGAAAGTTTGTAAGTATGGATGTATGGATGTATGGATGTTTGTTACTCTTTCACGCAAAAACGGCTGGACCGATTTGGTTGAAATTTGGTATGTAGATAGGTGATACCCTGGATTAACACATAGGCTACTTTTTATCCCGATATTCCCGCGGGAACGGGACTTACGCGGGTGAAACCGCGGGGCGCAGCTAGTACTAAATAAGATCTCTTATTTCTGTGTGCCTATTGGCAAAGGCCTCCTCTAACTCCTTCCAGTGTATATAAAAAAGTTAATATATTGACTTAAAAGTACAGTTGGCAACAAAATAAAACAATTACGATATCTAAAGCTTGTGTATTCATTTTATTAGAAAAGGCATGTGAACAATGTTGGTTTATTAATTATACAAATAAGACTAAAACGCTGAGGTATATTTTTAGAAGTACCTATACAAAAATACAATAAACAACTGTATATGTGTATGTTGTTACTATTTAAGACCCTTTTTTGAATAAATATTTCATTTCATTTTCATATTTTCACAACTTGTTACTTTTGTTGCAGGTAGTACCACGGACCTGGCTCCAGCACTGCTCGGTATATTCGACTCGTTTCTAGAACCGTCCAAAGGCAAGAGAGCTGACACAGCAGATATCGAAACAGCCAAAGATGCTAGAAACGACCCACCAGTGAAAAACGTGAAAGAAGTTAAAATAGATGTAAATGAAACAAAAGAAGTCGAAATTGTAAAAGTAAAAGACCCAACAATAATGGCAGGCAGTGTCAAACTACCTATAGCGACGGTAAACAAAAGTAGCCTTTATTCTCTAAGGACTAAGAGTGAAGTTAGTGATGAAAAGTTTGATCTAACGTGCAGTGATACAGTGTTAGTGAAAAGTGACAAAAGAACGTTTAGAGACAAAGATATGAATTTCGGAACGCTATCTCCGAATGTGAAGCGAATGATATCGAGTGCGACAGAGACGACAACAGTCAAACTTCAGAAGAAAACTGTTAATGTTGGAAGAGCATCGATGAGGCACAAATCCAATATCCCCTTAGTAGGAGCTACTTCGAAGATTTCACAATCTGGAGTCGATATACTAACATCAGTAGATATTTATGATAAACCTACTATAACTAAGAAAGAAGAGAAACAGGTCAAACAAGAGTTTAAGATAGAAACAGACGTAACATACGATGTGCCCACCAACAACCAACCAGCCATATATGACGTGCCTAACAAAACAGCGTTCGAGTCGCTCTCTCTACCGTACATCGATCAATCCATCGAACTTTCTATAACATGCAACGATAGAGAATTTGATACTAAACTCAAAGAAGTTTCGCCAAAACAAGCCCCGAAAGTACCACCTAGAAAGACGGAAGGATCTCCTGCAAAATTCCCTAAAGTAGCTGGAACTAATAGCCTTAATCGTAAAGACTTCAACCCTAAGCAGTTGCAGAAAACTGCACCTTATCCGGAAGTGATAGGGTCTACAGGGAATCTGAAAAGTTCCATACCCGAGAAGGAGGTAGTAAGATTGAACCCGCCGATCGAAGTGACGCGACCGCTATCCATGAGCTCCATTGCGTCTTCTTCATCGACCTCAAGCAGTGGGGCTCAGAATAAAGGAGGAGTGAATTCCGCGTATCTCGCGTCGATCGAGAGTTTGGATGACCACAGTGACGTGGATGTATCCGCGAATGGAAGCAACAACTTTGTGAACAGCGCTGGGATGCTGAACAACAGTGTTTCGGAGGAAGGGAAGTCTGAAGATGCTACTTCGCGTAAGTAATTTTCAATGCATCAAATCGTATATTGTGAATTTTAACTCACAAGCTGCTTTATCTATGGGATAGATAAGCCTTTAAATTGGTATGATCTACAGAGATCGGTCAGAAAAGTAAAATCTGGCGCTGGTTGTTTTTGCAAATGTTTCGTTCCTTTCCTTCTAATTGATTAAAATTAATTTAGTTTCACTTTTCTACTCAATATCCATCACTTGTGATGATTGATTGATGATCTCAGTTTAAATCATCCAGAAGAAGTTGATTCTGTATAATTATTTCACTGTTTTAGTCCATCACCTGCGAATTATTCTGTCTAGTTTAAAAATCTGAATATGAATACTTCCTCATGATAATTATTTGAATGGTCTTCACATCGAACACAATGGCAAGTTTTATAATGTATTCAAGAATAGCATTGTTGTTTTTACCTATATCTTGAGGCAGGCTTGCCAATTTATATTCTTTGAAATCATCACTTCCCTTTATAGGTCTATGCCATAATATGACTTTAATAATACCTATAGTTTTATAGGTAGACTATGGTTTTTTGCAGACCTAATGTTGAGCTAGTATTTTAATGAGATCGCTAGAATATTACCACATTCCCACTCTCTGGCCTCCTCTATGGCAGCCGCAGCAACACCTTTTTTATTAGGATTGAGGATGGGGGAGTAAAAATCTTAGGCAATATGGAAGGCAATCATAGGACCGTGGAAGGCACAAAGTAGGGATACCTATTAGCCATATCCACAGTCTTATCCGCCTTATCACACTTTTTAAATATATCGTCAATACGACACTGTGGTGTGGAGCTAAGCTGACGATGTTTCCCTTCTATATGTATAGCTCGTGAGGCTCATATAATTTTTCCGGAATGCAACTATAGAGTTAATACGCGCATAAACCTTTCTGATGATAGCATTTGTCTTATAAGACGCAATTAACACAATCCTATTCTTGCCACACAATATTAGCTCTTGCTCCATTGAGTTTGAGAAAGCAATAAGCAAGAATGTATGCCAGAATGGTATCGTGTAAATGGCTTTTATCAGTTTCAATAGTATTGTCTTCTCTATTGTTACAATTTGTTATTATAACATTGCCGCTTGATTCTGTTTGTTCGTTTGTTCTAAGAGATTAGGTACACTTTCTATTAGTATAATGGTAACCTGCTCAATACATATTAGATCGGAAGATAGTAGGCATTTTGCAAATTTTTGCTACTAAATATCTTGTGTTCATCACTTGAAGCGCTCGTGGTCGTGCTTACTTAGACGTTCTTGATTGATCGTCGAAGTTAAGCAACGTTCTAAACGGTCCGTAAGTGGATGGGTGACCGCAAGTGGCATTTTCATCTGAGCGCTTCCGTGCTTCGCGAAGGGCACGATAAATTGTCAGTCCCACCATGACGGAGGCCTTAAGGCGGCCTAAAAACTCCATCACTAGAGTTGGCCACTGACTCATACGAACTTACTTATCACTTGATTCTTAACAAGCATTTTTCAATTTGGAGTGCTTGCTCTAGCTACCCTTGAATATCTTCAAAGGATCTTTAACATGGTATGGGGTATACACAGTCATGATCCTTCTAGGTAACAGGAGTAGAATCACCTAGTTTTAAGACTATCCTAAGTGATCCCAGCGATCTTATGCTATTGTTTTAGTTTATTTTTACTTTTTTTATTTTAACCTTTTGTCTTTCGCTTCCAGGTCATCACCAGATAGTAGACGAGGTGTCGGGTCTGTCCCAGCTGGAGCGAGTGTGTGCTGAGATCGTGCAGACTGAGAATGTCTACGTGGAAGACCTGAGGCAGGTGGTGGAGGTGAGTCACTTGATTTATTACACGAAGGTTTTATGATTAGCATAAAAGTTGTTTATTGCCAATCTTTCTGGGATGCTTGCGACTGGCGGTGGAAGTTGAGCTATACTATTTACTACTGTAGATAATTTTTACCGATCCTAAGATTGTATCTTCTGTAACAACAAACAGTTAAGAAAATTAAAGAATGTTAGATTACGTAGAAAAATTACATGCAAAGGTTCTATGGTTTAAGGTTTTACGGGGCAAGTTTAAATTCATCATCATTTGCCTGCCCTTATCCCGCTTATGCGGGGTCGGCACAACATGTTCTTTTCTTCCACTCTCCCCTATCACTCGTCATCTTCGTATTCACTCCCTTCTTACCCATATCTTCTTTCACACAATCCATCCACAATCCACAAGTTTAAATTCTTCAACCTAATTTTAATGTTAGACTTACGAAAAACAATTACTAACAAGTGAAGGATGAGGTTTTTAGGGTTTTACGGAAAAAGTATCAATCCTTCAAGAATAAAGACTACATTTAGATCCTTAAACAATATTCAAATTAACTTATACGGGTAAATCCACTATTTATCACGAAGTTATCGTTTGTCGATGCCTTTTGAGTAAAAAACCCTAGAAAGGGTGTATTTCTTCCTACAGGCAATGCAGGTACAAAATGTATGGAGTGTGGGCTGTTTTAATAGAATTTGTAATGGGTGAGCGCTAACTATTGGTACCGGGACTTAGTGAGGTGACCATACTTTTATACAAGTTCAGCTACAGCTACAAAAAAGAACGAAAAAAGTGAATACTGTAGGCCTTTAACTAATCTTACACTGTCTTTCCTGTGGACAAAGTCGATTAAGGATGGTTTAGAAAAGTTTAGATGATAAAAAGTAAGTAAGTTCGTATGAGTCAGTGGCCAACTCTGGTGACGGAGTTTTTAGGCCGTCTAAAGGCCTCCGTCATGGCTTAACGACTTAAATAGCCGGGACCGACAATTTAACGTGCCCTCCGAAGCACGGAAGCGCTCAGATGAAAATGCCACTGGCGGTCACCCATCCACTTACAGATCGTTACGAACGTTGCTTAACTTCGACGATCTATCAAGAACGACTAAGCAAGCACGACCACGAGCGCTTGTCCATCATCTAAACACGACCACGAGTTTAGATGATGGACAAGCCTATTCCATCTCAAACAATTTCCTGGAAAATTGAGATGGAATAGGCTTGTAGTGTATGGGCATTACATTGTCCCGTTAAGTGTAGGCATAGGTGCATAGTAGGCATGCTTCTGTATAAATCATCTAGAATATCTAGATGTGTGACCTAGTTTTTTTTAACTTATCTTTCAGAAAACTTATCCGAAATGTAAATAATTGTGGACAGGTAACAATATCAAAATAATACCGACCCCATACTGCCCATACCAAACGTTGCATTATTATTTTACGATATTACCTACACTATTATACGTAATTAAATCCTGTTTAGTCAAATTTTGTTGGTCACCCTACAATCAACCCCCATATTAGGGTATCCCGTTAGCAGACGTTCCTAGATAAAACCCGTTCAACATTCATCGTAAGACAAATTGTTCTATTTTCCGCCTTATTTTTATGAGTCTTAAAGATCAAATTCCCGTTACATTTATATCACCCTAGTATTGAAAACCAGTATAAATTAGACCATGTCACTATGAAGAGTTGAGTGAATGATAGGTCTTAAGTTATTGGTCCAGAACATTAATACTAAACCAGAGTAAATTGGTCTCCGATGCTTTGATCTAGGAAGTGATTTGTAGGTCTATGCTTATTGGTGTAAGTAGGAACGTAATTATTATAAGTGATTAGAGTCCCTTATTTCCAATGATAGTTGAGTAATTTGTTTAAAAAAAATCTTTATCTTATTTCATTGGCTATAAGTGCCACGCTCATAGTAAGATCAAATCTGTGGTCTCTGCCCTGTTGATAGGAATCAAACCCAACCAACAGCTGATACTAACTACAATATAATGTACTAGCTGTCCGCCGCGGTGTTACCCGCGTTCCCTCGGGAAAACTTCACTTCCCCGGGATAAAATATAGCCTATGTTCATCAGGAATAGTGTAGGATTCTATTGGTGAAAGAATTTTTCAAATTGGTCCAGTAGTTTCGGAGCCTATTCATTTCAAACAAACAAACAAATCTTTCCTCTTTATAATATTAGTATAGGTGAATGAAAATTATTTATTGCACACCGTTAATAAAATTAAAACAAAACAAAAACCAGATAAAAATGTAAACAAACATGATCACGACTGTATCCCCAAGGCGCGGTAGACATTCTCTCGGTCCGGTTATGTAGATATCAGATCCTTTGAAGATGTGTAAGGGGGTAGTCAGAGGCATGCTACATATTTGATACATTCCTACATCGTGCAAAAGTTATGCAATTCAATATGATTACTGTCAGTGCATATTACTCGAGAAAGTAAATAGCAAAGTGTTTACTGAAGTGTCCGTTGAAAGTAGCAATATCTAATAGTTTCGTTGTAAATAACGGTTAATTTTAATAACGGTTAATTTTAATAAGACTATAACTATCTTTTATGGCAGATTTACGGTGGTTCAGTTTACATTTTATCATACAGCTTTGGTTTTATGAAAAATTATGAGCGCTACATGACGGTGATTTGATAGATACCTAATAGTCAGAGTCACATACATTGGCCAGACCCTGCACGAAATCGAGCCTTGTGAAGTAAACTTAGAATCTTTCCTCCAATGGTTCAAACGAACTAAAAGATGTTTATTTTAAGCTGTAAAAAAATTAAATCTTAAAAAAAGTTAAACATGAAGCAAAGATACTATAATGATCACGAAATTATCGATGATTTAGTAGTACCTAAGATGTGCCTAAAAAAAGGATCCTTCATAGATTTAGTATAGTACCTTGCTATGGGATTTTTGAGCTCTTTTATACTATTTTTGAGCCCTCAATTCATGTAATTTCAATACACGTTTGTTCTACGACTATTGAGATATTGTCTATGGAAATTAACGGCTGTATTATGACGGCTGCCACTTCCTAGATACATAAAGATTATAAGCAGCTTTGCTACGATTTACCATAAGTTGCAAACATCTGCAGTTGGTTGAAAATTATTAAATGTGACTTATTAAAATTAACAACAATTTATGTGTTTTCTTAAAATATGGCCGATTAAGATGATTGGTGCTGGGAAAGTTTAAATGGGAATGATTTACAGAGTACGGTTAGTTAGAAAAGTTCATGAAAAAATTCTTCTGTATTTTTGGAACCTACCTGCCCCCCTAGCCATGTTACAAATAGAAATGGAATAGAAATCGAATCGACAGATAACGTTGAGACTATACCTGCGCATAATGGCAGTAGTGAGTTCTTGGTATAATGTCAAAATGACGATTTACATAGAGCCAGGAACTCACGTGCCGCTATAGCTTTTATAAATGCCGTAAGACGCAGGTGAAGTCTCAGCGTTATCTGTCGATTCGATTTCTATTCTATTGCGATTTGTAGCTGCTTTGCAACCTAACTTACGAAGGATGATCAACTTTCAGGTTTACTCTGTAGGCTTACCACTATAACTTCTTATTTATATTTCTTACCTATTTTCTTTGCTTTTCACCAGAAAAATAGGAAGTACCTGCACATTTTTAACGCGTCCTTTTTTTCTGGCGGCATAAATGCTGATGGCCTTATGGGTCTCTTTCAGCTTCACCGGGCTATGGTGTGTGCTTCCTTGGGCATTCAACATTTATAGGATCTTGAATGTCTAATTGGTAGGTAATAAGTAGGTACTTATAAATTCCTACACACTATGATTTGAATATCACTCCATCGTAGACCTCACTCTTGCCTGTGTAAGTTTCGAGGTCAAGAGCCGACCCATTCATCATAAAATAATAATAATAAAGTTTTGTGACACCTACAGTTCTGAAAAAAACTATGATGCTGTTTTGGCCTAAATTCTGTAAGGTGAAAACAGTCACAACGCGCCGCGCCTAATTAATGTTGACAGTTTGACAGCTGTCACCATGACAGTGATCGGTCACTTTCGTATCGACACTAGTGTCCGACCGAAGTTTCGGTTTCGGTTTCGGCCAGTTTCGGCCAAAAAATGGGGTTTCGGCCATAGTTTCGGTTTCGGCCAAAAACCGGCCCACCATGCCGAAACATAGTGTTTATATGGTATATCACGTTACGATCGGATAGCTATAAGCGAGTCCGTGGCTAGTTTTATTGTCAGTTGTGTCCGCAAGCTGGTGCTGGGGGTAGTTTGTTTTGAGATGGGGTGTATTTTCTGTTTTCTTGCACGTTGAAATGATATTCTTGTCCAATTTTATTCGTTATCTTAGCATTTATTAGGCCTTTCTCACAATCCCCTTTCACCACCGTTTCGATCTTGCGACGTTGGTAAAAAAAAAAAAATAGCAGAAAGGAGGTATGTAGATTGTAGAAATACTAAAAGACTAACACGCTCGTTACACTTGCGAGCATCTTGTTAAACTAATGCATGAGCTTCTCACACGTCTTATTGTAGGTCTAGTTATCATTATTATTTTATCAATGGCTTGAAATTCGTAGTCGTCAAAACTCAGCTCATGTTAAGTTATATTTGTTTTTTTTAAACCCCTCGTTCCGATTTATTACTATCTTCCTCCACAAACTGCTCAACGCAGTGGCAGACTGTAACACTTATGGCTATCGACCCCCGAGGGGATGGAAGCGTTCGTGGTCGTGCTTGCGTAGTCGTTCTTGATAGATCATCGAATTTAAAACGTTCTAAACGGCCCGTAAGGCGGCTTAATAACTCCGTCACTAGAGTTAGCCATTGACTTCATATGAACTTACTTACCGTGGCACTTACAGTGCACGCAGTGGAAAACGAGTATATTGTATTACTGTGTGCCCCTATTTTTTCATACGTGGGGGCCGAATTTACATAGGTGCTACCGTCTGCCACTACGTGGGGGTGATTTGTTGGGGCAGATGACGTACGTCTAAGGGCATTGATTACCAAAACTGCATACATACAAAAAATAAAAAGTTTGACATAATGCATAGGAGTGTCTGTCGATTCGATTTACAATGGTGAGGAGGGAAGGTTTTTAGAGTTTTACGGAAAAATTATCAAACCCTCAGGAATAAAATTTATATGGGACCACCTCTGAAGCATACTCTTTCAAACAAAAAAAATATTTTGAAAATCGGTCCACAGTTGGCGGAGTAATCGCGTAACAAGATACAAAAAAAATTGAGAACCTCTTCCTTTTATATAAAAAAATATGTGCGTCTTTTAACACGAATTCGAAACGGTGATGGGAACCTCACGTATAGAATGGTAACTTCTGCTTAATATTTGGACGTGTCACTGACTACCTCTTTGACATCTTCAAAGAATCTTGACTTAACCATCTAGATCTGAGAGAATGTCTACTGTGTCTTGGGATTCAGTAGTTAACCGGTAAAACGGCAATAAAGTTTATATTTCGTGATTTAAAAAACACTTATTTTCTGGCTTTAACCAAAATTTTAAAATGAGTATGTAAGTTTCGGTTTCGGCCGAAACTGGGGGCCCACTTTGAAAGTTTACATCGGGTCGGTCGGGCCCGACCGAGACACGGCCGATGTAACGATATACGTCGTACTCTGAAATGCATTCTATTGGTTTTTTCTATAGGCTTAGCCCGCACGAACTTTCTTTTGAAGTTTAGCCTTACCATGAATGTAAAAACTCCGACCGATAGTCTGAGTTTGACACGAGCTCGATCGCTGATTTTATATCAAAATTCACGATAGCAAAATGGCTATCGGCGAGCGTCGTAGTCGTAGGTATTTATTATGAGATGAATGAAAATGTTTTTTTGTTCATAGTGGAGAGCACACAAAATTTAAGAGAATGCTAACACGTACATTTCATGATTATTCTGTCGGAGACGCCTTGGCGACTCATAAAATCAATGTAGTGCTCGAAGTAGCTACTCAAACATGTTTGAGTATTTAAATGACCCTTTATTTTTATGAAACGCAGACTGCTACTACAACAGACTAATGAACAATGGTCCAGCAAAGCGTTTTCCAAATGTTTCGGCCCGACGCGAAGCACGACCGATGTTGCGATATCCGTCGTACTATGAACATAGATCGTATTTCAAATCGGTCAGGAACATAGCCAATCCACAAAAGAGGTTTGGATAGTAAGTACCAACGCGTACTCTTTGTTCGGACAGAATACAATTTTAGATATAAAGATAAAGGAACTTCTCATAAACAATTAGCCATTTGCTCAATCGATGTAATTTATCTGTAAGATTACAGAAGTTTATTATTTTGAACAGTAAAATAACATTTCACAAATAAAATAAATTAAATTAATCTTTCCAAAAAAGAAATAATAACTTCTTTCTAAATACTGCCTTTGCTGGTTGAAGAATTAAAAATAAAACTCAGAAATCAATTTTGACATAAAAATTGACACATTACTTTGAAACTTTTTAAGCGGGCTGTACACTCGCGCGCGAATCGCGGCGGGAATTTACACCGCGATTTGCGTTGTGAACTTCACGTGATAAACATGTGCACTATGTATCTCACTCGCAAAGTTTCGCAGTCTCGTTCACAAATCACGATATCAAAGAAAATGGATGACGAAGTGTATTTTGCTGCTGCTGTGACACTTTATGCGCTCTTTGTGATAATTAGACATAACAACAACAAAAAAAAGGAGATGGGGGAAAAAGACGATGATTAGGTGCTATGTTATTTTGATAGCTCAAGTTCATTATTATAGGTAAAACCGTAGGCCTACTTATTTTTTCAAAAAGGTTTATTTCAGTACACAAGACAATGACTGCGTTTCCTGCGCTACTGCAAATGTTGCGAGTGTAATACGTCGCGTTCGCGCGTCGCAAGTGTAGAGCGTGCTTTATAAAATTTAAAATAACGTGCGGTGTGGACTTTAGTTTTAATCAAGTCGTAAAATTTTATTTTATTTAAAAACTATGGTGTCTTGTGCAGTGAATGAATATGAAGTACGTATCTAGAATACCCATCTAGAATAATCCTTATTAATACACATTTCACAGGTATTTTATGTAAATATTTACTGCATTGTTCATCATCACTATTTGGTCATTTTTTGTATGAAAATGGTAAAAGAATTATTAGAATCATAAATAATAGGTGTCTCTTCAAACGTATCATGAAATTACATTGCTTAAAGAAGAATTTAGTAGTATTTTATGTAAAATTGTAAAATGATTGTTTACGCTAGGGCTTGACACAGTGCTGACGTCATAATGTATCGATGAAATCTTCGAGTCAATATCAGTAAATAATAATACCTAACAAAGTATATTTCATGTTTTATTTTTCAGATCAAATTGAAAACAAGATGGGCATGTTCATACGTACCTACTCTCAGGAACCTAATTATAGGAATGGAACCAAAATACCTAGAGAATTTTCTTATTGGAGATCAAAAAGCCTTCTAGATCATATTATTGTACATTGTACACAATCTTTTTTCAGTGGTGTTTAGTGTAGTTATTATAATAAACGTAATAGATACTGTACCTACCTACTCTGTACCTACTGTGTACACACCGAACTATTATCTACCTATATTGTAACAGATCGACGATTACTTACTACTTTGTATACCCTAACTATAAGCTAAATAAGTGTTCTCATGTAAGTGACTTTGTCTTTTTGAGAATAAATTCTTTAAACCAAAAATAGGTACCCACTGTCTACTAATTTAATTGTCCTACATAAAATTTCGCTAGTAAAAGTATCGATAAAATTTTATATTCAACAGTCTTGACAACACTATAAACGAACACTGACATTTCAATTTTTATAAAGCCGTTCACCTGTCACTGTTCGTCTATACATTCAAAGTCTATGGTTTTAATAGTGCATAACAAGGAGTAGTTTTGGCCGAAATTCGGTACCTACCTAGTTAGATAGTTTCTCGAGTAAACGCACGTCAAGTCTTGTTGACGCGGCATGAATATTTTAATCATCTCCTGGAAGCTTAACATTATTCTGAGCGACTCAAAGGAAAGAAATATTTACTAAAATGTATCTACCATAAGCAACCGTACCTAACAAAATTTTAACCATACCCTTTCGATTGCGCATTTGCTCAGTTGGTAAAGCATCACTCTGCCTTCGATGTTTTATTTTATTCAAGCAGTTCCGTTAATATTATTATGTTATTGTATAGTTACTTTCGAATATTTGGCATTTAAACCGAATTTAGGCCGAATGCCGCATTTCGGTTCTAGTCAGCGCGCATCGACCCATCCCTAGTAATGATAATATCAAAGAGGTACCATGCTAAATCTATAATCTAACCTGAGGATCTAATAAACTAAACGTCAAAATTAAAATCGGTCGGTGCGGGTCCCGAACGACCCGAAATACGATGCAGTTGGGAGTACCAAATGGCCAAAAATCGGCCGATACTGTCGGATTTGTACTTTCATGGTAAGGGCCCTGAGGTCGAAGCCGAAGGTTCGGTTACGGTTTCGATTTCGGCTGAAATCCTGGTTTCGGTCGGACACTAATCGACACACGTACGGGACATGCTCTTTGCATGTTGTTTGCATTTATTGTCAATTCTTTCGAACACTTGACACGTTTTCGAACTTTTTGTTTCTCTTCTGTAGAATTTGTATACAGTGCAAAAAGACGTCTACCGAAACCGAAAGGGGTAGGTTATGGGCCTAGTTTTTAAGTATTTAACATCTTTTAGGTAGGTACTTGACTAATGTTGCCTGAAATCAATAATTTAATTTTATTAATTTATTTATAAATCAATAAAAACTAAGTAGTGGATCCGGCTGGCACAAAACTGCCAGGAGTGGCGTGAAAGAGAAGAGGCCTATACCCAACAGTGGGTGTTACCGGCTGGATAGATAGATTTATAAATATACCGCCTTCGTGAGACAGAGCAGCTCGTATTCTTGCGTGCGACCTCCCTGACCTGGATGCGCTTAAACGTCAGTTGCGACATGCAACACCTGAATTATGGTGTGATTCCATCGAGTTTTATGGGGAGTCATAGCTACGGGGATCATAGACGACCCATAGCATTATACAGGTATGTTTTTCTAGGGGGGCATTATGCACAAGTTTAATGATTTTTGACCCCCGTCACAGCTTGTCACATTTTTTGAGATTGCCCTTTTGTGACATTATGGGATTTGGCTATTTTAAATCTTAGAAATGATAAAAATAAAACAGCATTTTATAGAATTATAAAATACATTTGTGTAGTTAAAACTTATTTACCTCGACGTGTCGGATGGTATTGCAGCCACAGTGGTCACGAGTAGACTGCCGGCTGGTGCTGGTTCGCGTCTTTGACCAGCAGATTTATCTATTTACCTAATATATCTTTGTGAAATGTGACGTCAGACCCGTCATACATCGTCGAAGTCGGGCTTTGCCATAATCACCAACCAATTTTGCACATTGACCCCAAATCACGACCCCACTGATGAGGAGGCTAGTGTGCCCCATTGGACAGTGAGGTCTTTGGGACTTTTAATTCCAAACTACCCCACTTGTGGGGAAGTTAGCGGGGTCGGGAATATAACAAATCAATGGGCGTTTGTGGAATCGCAACTAACTTAATAAAAATAAAAAAAAGAATGAAGAAACCAGTGCTATCTTGTTTACTAAACGCGCCTTTTGGCGTTGGTTATTGAGTTTAGATAATTTATGGCAGCTACCTTGTTATTTATGGTTATTGTAGCGTCATTTTAGGCCTATCCTTTATTAGAAACTGTTTGTGTAGTACTAGCTCAGTAAGGTATGATACTTATTTAGGTGATAGACAAAGTAGGTTTTAGGGATATTTTTTTTAGTTTCTATGAAGTTAACTTAAAGCAATATCTTTGACAAAAATGTAAGTAAGGTATCTTATTTCATTCATTTTTAAAACACGTTATTTATGGTTAAACAGAATAAGTATCCTACCCCTATCCTACACAATGCAGGAGGCCTAGGCATAGCATTTTTTTTTTAAATAATGTTTTATACATACCTACCTACCTAACCTACTCATAAGTTTAACATATTTCAGGAGCTTAATACTTTGGAATGGATTTTATTTTGATGATATTTAACTAGAAATTTTAATTTACTAGAAACTACGTTTACTAAAAAACCTATAGTTTCCTAACTGACCCCATGAATAAGTAATATGATCTACTTTTAATAGCTGTTCAAAACAATCAATATTTGTTTATTGAATCTTGACAAGTTGAGTTCAGTTATTGCTACAGTTATGACTACTTTACTTTTACTGATGATGGTAGGTGGAGTAAGGTCTTGTCGGAATGGTCGCCTAGAGGACACGCAAAGAGTTTAGGCAGACAAGCAGCCAGGTGGATGGATGATATTGGGGCTATACAGGGGGAAAAACAGGATGCAAAAGGCACAGGATTGAGTAAAATGGCGTTTGAGCGGGGATGCTTATGCCTGTGATGGGTAACAACAAGTTGTGAATGATGATGATGACCCCTTTAGTTGATCACCAAAATATAAACGAGCTGTATGGTAGTGTATGGTGGCAAAGGTTGCCCGGAAGAAATCGCTTTCAGCGATAAGGCCGCCCATTGTACTAATGAACTTGTAAATGTTTCTAATGTATTGTTTTCGTTGTTGTTTTGGTGTACAATAAAGTGTTCATTCATTCATTCATTGTATTGGCCTAGTGGGATGTACCAACCCTCAACTTGAATTCGAAGGCATATTGCGTTTTGCAGGAAAAGTATCGCTTCCTCAGGAATAAAATTTATATGGGACCACATCGAGAGATTAACTCTTTCAAACAATAAAATTATTTTGGTAATCGGACCATAGTTGACGGCGATATCGATGAACTGAACATACTTAATTATACGTACCTATACCTATTTTTGTTCATTGTTTTAAATTTCCTTGTCTTGTGTGTGTAATCTATATGTATAAATAAAAATGAATTGCTGTTCGTTAGTCTGCTTAAAACTCGAGAACGGCTGAACAGATTTGGTTAATTTTGGTATTGAAATATTCATGAAAGTGCAGGGAAGGTTTAAACGTTGAGAAACATAAATAATAATTAACAGAAATTAATAAAAACGATAATTTAGTTTTCCAGTACAAAATGTTCCTGGCTATGAAATGAGGTCCGATCACTTTGGTCTGTTCCTAGCTGTGAAGTGAAGTCCAAATCAGTCCAATAGGTCCAATAGCCAAACAACGTTTTGCGGGTCGGCTAGTACCTAACCAAATAAAAAATTATTCTATTCTATTCTTACATTAAATAAACATACAACTGAACATAAAACCGCCCCTTTTTTGAAGTCTGTTAAAGAACTTCATCTCTACTACTTTATTTGCATAAATAAAAACATTTTAATATTGCGAAGTTGACTATAAGTAATAATGAAAACTCAATTTTTACTAGCTCACACTCAATTTTGCGATTGTAAAATTAATATAAAACTAGTCGGTAAACTAGTACCCACTCGTATTTATTACATTAGACTCAATATACCCATTCAGATGAAAACCATCCCATTCATACGTTTATATTTATAGTACGCATGCGTGATATATTTTTAAACAGAAAACATCGCGTGGGCATGTGTTATGGAAATACCTCAAGTTCTGCGCACTGCGTTCTATTTTAGTCCAGAGGCAAATATCCTAATTGTGTTCTAACCTGACTGACGCCACCTAAATAAATGTAAGGCCAATGATGACAATGATGATTTTTTTTAATTTTTGCTTAACACATAGTTCTATTAAACCAGTCACATAGTTCTATTTAACCAGTGGTGAAAGTCAGTTGAATGAAATTACTTAAGAGTGTGCTAGAAACGATTTTGTACTTCTAAATCGTTATTTATCTCAGAATCTGTAAAAGCTACCACCTTCATATTTAGGGAAATGATACTTCGAACTTTTATCTCGGATTGCTTCTTTTTAGAAACACGATTGGTTAAAATTTTCTCGATAATATATTTTTTTGAAAAATACATGTTTTGCACAGAATTTGCTATTTATCTCAGGAACAAGACAATTTTTCTTTGGGGTTTTCGATTTGTCAAAAAACCTTGAAGTAATTCTTTAATTTTGTGTTTTCATTTTTCGATAGGTTGTTTAATTAACTTTTAATTAAATAAAAACTATTTTGGCGCTTACGTCGTTATAAAATACGGTGCGCGGCTATCGCTCTGTACTACTCACTCACGAGAAAAGCATATCTTGCCATTCCGCTCGACGCTCTGTAGTCAGTTGGCTACGGCATTGCGAGCGGGACGGACCTGTGCTTGTCTGCGTCACACTTTGAATATAAACAATTTTTTTTCTATTTACCTACCTAGGTATCGGGGCGATTCCGAGAAAAAATGGCCTGTCACACAGCTTTCGACTCATATTCTGCAGGCTATTGATAATTAAACAAGGGTTTTTTTAACAACATCGTACAATATAATTCAAAAACTGATAATAATTAAATAACAAAAAGCTCATAAATACATTTTTTTCGAGTGTCACACCCAACTTTTGAAATTTCCGAAAGCAAAATTTTATAGTCTTTTTGCATGTCAATTTTATGCTTTTTAGAAAGATCTTATGCACGAAATGCAATTTTATACCCTGAATACAACGTTTATGAGTTCAAAATACTAAAAAAATACTATTTTGTCTTGAGACTAAAATCGGTACCGGTGGAAAATTCCACTTACGCTACGATCATAAATGGATATTTAGAGAATAATATCGATTTTTAATAGTTGTTTTAGGATTATGGCAATATTTTAGACCATAGATAAACATCTTATTAGATTTTTAGGCGCAGTAGCGCCTGTGACATGGATTAGAAAGATCGTGCGTCACGATGTTCTGTTTTTGATTTCCACCACGAACTTGGATTTTCTTGATAAGTAGTATTCGTTAGACTTTTAAAGACTAATTACTTTATCTATCTAGATTTTGATGCAATATTCAGTAGAAATGTAATAAACAACTACGTTATTTGAGTTTGTTTATTGACCGGCATCGTTACGTTACGTCCGCAACGCGACGTGATGTATAAGCGGAAAGCAAAATGTGACGTAATGGAACTATTAAGCATGGTTTACATTGTGCCTGCAATAATATCGCTTACTATTATATTATTATCCGACTTATTGGTGCTTATAATGCATTTCGAATAGAATAAAATAATGCTGGTAAAAGTTTGTTTGTATGAAGATAGTAATCACCAAAAGAACTCCCTGTGATTTCAAAATAACTGTTTTCTCAGTCTGTGTAGTTATCGACACGATACTTAAACACACACAAACATTGTTAATTTTTTTGTCTATCTGTCTGGTGTCCCGGGCTAATCACTGGAGTGGCTGAACTGATTTGAATGGGACTTTCAGTGAAAGGTAATTTAAACGTAAATTTACTTAGCTACGTCATTTTATGTTATTTTCCACTTATTTACTACGAGAACAACATAATATACAAATTACAGCAATCTATGTAAAACAAAGAAAGAAAAAAAGAAACACATTTATTTAGACAACACTCAGTAGGTACAGTCAGCAAAGAAAGTGGTTTACCACTTTGGACAAAAGTTTCAGTGAAATCTTACTAGCGCTACGGTTTACTTTTCTAACGGAGAAGAGATGCACAATTATGACGTAATATCCGCTAACTGATATGCCTGACATTTTTGAAGTCACTGGATAATTTGGTTATTTTGAGCTCTATTTTCAACGCAATAGCTTGTTTTTTTGCAATAATAAATAAAATCTTCATTCAATTAACACAAGTTCGATCTTTTTTGAGAAAAACTTTTTACATCTGAAAAAGAAAATATCTCTGACAAGTGTCACTGTATTACTGTCAACGTAATCAATATTTAAGGTAAAGTGGGGTTATGGCAACTATCGGATAATTTCAACTAATATCACAATTTTCAACAGGCTTGATATAAATAAATAAATTGTTCTCTTATTTCCTAAAATTAGTAAAAATTTAAAGACTCGAAAAGTAGTATTCATTTACTTGTCGAGTTTATAAAATCGCGATAACGTGCCACTATTTGTAGGTAAATAGTTTCAATTACCCGTCCCACTGTTACAAGCATTTTGTGCAAAATAATACTACATATTATATT
This sequence comes from Epirrhoe alternata, assembly GCA_963565295.1. Classification (NCBI taxonomy): domain Eukaryota; kingdom Metazoa; phylum Arthropoda; class Insecta; order Lepidoptera; family Geometridae; genus Epirrhoe; species Epirrhoe alternata. The sequence continues at coordinate 3,267,482 of OY751401.1, forward strand.
GTATACTTTATTCTTTACACGCTCTACAGCTTAAGACATTTACCTAAGACGGTAATATATAAACCAGGATGAAATTTGTAAAAATATAGAATTAAAAAGCGATGAAGTTAGAACGCCATGGTAATTGTAACTAATTCGAAACGTAGATACTAAAATTAATTTTAAGTTTGATAATTTTCATAGATGGACAAATTCAGAATTGTCAAAATTTGTGCTGGACGAAATTCATATTGGACAAAATTCGTGTTGGTCATTAGTTCTAGTTTAACATTTGATTTTGGACATTAAATGATAAATGATTTATTTAGAAACAAGTAAATACAAGCTTAAAAGTAAATTTACATTAGTAGCGCGAAGGAAAAATTTTAGTCGCAATTACCCCACTTCCTACTATTGAAGTGTATACATAATACTAGCTGTTACCCGCGACTTCGTACGCGTTAAAATCGAATATCACCTTCACTGTGCATCGTCAACAAGTTTGGGCTATCAACGATTGCATCACACGTCATCAGAACCTAGTGTTCCTAGATTACAAAAGTCAATCGAGCTTCCCGTCAAAAAGTTCTTACACAAACTTTGAAATCCCTTTTAGGGGTTCTTTTGAAAACCCCTGAAACACGTGTCCATTTATTTTATAATATAATGTATCTAAACCGAGTTTCAAGCCAATAGTTTCCAGTCAAAATGTTCCTATACAAACTTTAAAACCCCTTTTAACCCCATTTTAAGGGATGTTTTGAAAAACCCTGAAACAGTTTTATACAAAACGTTTTCAACCCTTTTGGGGGAGATTTCCGAAACCGCCATAATGGGTAGTGGGTTATGTTATAAAAGAAAGCTACAACTTCTTTCAGTTTAGCTTCAGCGGTTTCGGCTCCGCAATGATGAGTCAGTCAGGTTAAGCTTTTTTATAGATATAGATTAAATTATAAACAGGGAAATGATAACTGTCATACATAGTTTCTAATTCTTTGCTGACGTAAATAGTATGGCAAGGGAAAATCAACCTTGTTGATTCATGACGTTCATATGAATCTCAACCGTAGGGTGGTAAACCACTTATTTTGCTGACTGTACATAGGATATCTAGTCATCAATAAATGCGAAAAATACAAAAACTCATCATGTATAGCTAAACAATATTTTTCGGCTACTAATATTTGTGATTTCGTACCTAAATACCTAATAATTAAAATTACAATTGTTAATTTTTATTAAATTTGTTTGAGTGGCTGATATATCTTGCTGGTAAAATATTTTATAACATTTTTTCATGTGCAAATCTCTCTTGATTGATTCAAAATCATGAGCATAATTATTATAATTGGTCTTTAAGGCTATCTGACACATTATTATGTTAGTGGTGGTACTGACCCTTTGTTCATGTAAGCCCTGCCCTATAATTCCTAAACGTGACGTCTTTTCCACTAACGTCACTTGTCACATATTATTGTGATTTAACTTAATTTTATTCATTTGCAAATTAGGACGCTCAAATTTAAGACAAATAAGTAGAGTAATAACTAAAGTTTCGTTTAAATTTAAAATGACATAATTATCATACATAATACCAAAGTTAAGACAAAAAATGTGCAATTAAACTTACCATAAAGTAGCGTTTAGGAATTGTTTTGTGACATATTATGTTTGTTTTATGTTATTTCCTACGTGAATGACGTATTAATTGAAGGCTGATGGGTTTCGAAGGTACTTAAATAAATGGTTTACTTGAATTCCCACTGCATTTTATGTAAATCATATCTAAACTTTGTGACGTAACGGAATTTTTGATGGGCCATATTTCATTCAAACATAAATTTCTTACTTATTCACATTTTATATATTTTTTTTCCGGGTGGAAATCCATTACGTTACGGTCACTTTTTCTCGGAATCGTTTTTCATAAAATAGGTAAAGTTGTACCTTTAGTGTAGGAAGCTATGTCCTTCTTCCTAATAATTACCTATTATTTTATTTTATTTTATGCTGACATTCTAGTAGGCCTATCCTACCAGCTAAAAAATCTAAAACAATCGAGTAGGTACTTACCTACCAATAGCGTATAGGATATTCAAAATGTTGGTACCACGCGGGCGAAGCCGCGCGCAGAAGCTAGTAAATAATATTCATGTTTTCGCTGATTTGCTGTCCTACTACCGTGCGTAAATAAGCCGGCCAAAATACATTGGCAATGCGCGACTCGAACTCTCGCACTCTGCCGCGTTGGCGGTGTTGCGTATTTAGGCAGAAGGGTGAGGTGAAGTGGGGCACGAATCCGTCTCGTTCGGCGTTTCCTGCGCACTCTTAAGAACTTTACTTATTTAGATAACCAGTAAAGATTATTGTCACACAAAAAAACAAGTTTACCTAGCTTAAACTTAATTTAAATTAAACTAAGTAAACAAAACTAGCAGGTATGCGGGTAATGGAACTCAAGTGGAGCTGGGCAGGACACCTGGCAAGACGTGGTGACGATAGGAAGGGATGACAGAATGGTGGCCTAGAACTGGCAAGAGAAGCGTCCGACGTCCGACAAGAGATGGGCGTACGATATTATTAACGTTGTAGGCCGACAGTGGAACAGGCTGGCACAGGACCGGGAAGAATGGCAAAAGCAGAGGGAGGCCTATACCCAGCAGTCGGACTGCGGAGGATGATGATGATGATGATGAAATAAAAATAAAGCAATTCTTACTCAGATATGACTAAATTGTAGTATAGAAATATGGTCTCAATAAAACCAACTAATACCGTAAGCCCCCTCGCACACTACAGACTTTCTATCGGCCGATAGTTGAGACGGGCTATACTTCTCCATCCATACTCATTACGAGCCGAAGTGTATTCCGTCTCCATGTATTGCACTTGATTTTATGTACATTTTATTACGTAAAGCGACTTTTATAGTTAGTAACTATGCAATAAAATAAAATTGAGTTAAAAACCCGATAACCACTCTGAAAGCTCGCGTTGAGTTACGAAATAGCTATCTCTTGTAATAAAATTAATGTTTTATTTTGTTCTGCCTAGTGATTCAGACTTCAGCCATTATCTCCAGCTTGATGCGTAGGAAATAAGTAACTGTTTAAATTCTCCGTTTGCTCTTTCTAGCGTTTTGTATGTAGTATTTTAAGTATTCTTATTTTATATTAATACACCCCTATTTTTTAATTACCAAAAAAAATTTAACCATGGTCTCGGTGTCTGTTACTGATCATATTTCTGTAGTTAAAACTCAAAAAAAGAGAAAAAAAAAATATAACCTCAAAAGGAGACGAAATGAGTCAGACATGGATTTTTGATAGCTACTGCGGTTTTACTGACTGGGGATGATACGAGAGCATAGTTCGAATGAGATTCTGTACGCAATAGGCATGATGACAGTTATCAAGAATCGCCAAAATATTTAACTGATCCTATATAATAGGATTCAAGGATTGAGAAAAAAGCATTTATTGTCCTAATAATGTTGAGATTATTAAATTATTTAATAAAATAAACCTACAAAATACAACAATCCGCCATGATAGCTGTACGCCAATCAGAGCGCGTGACGTCATCTCTCTGCTGTGTCGTTTGTTTCGTTTGAGCTTACACACAGATTCCGAGAATTTTTTATAATTTTCGCTCCAGCTTTCTCTAAATTATACTTTAGAGTCGTTGATAACCGTTGCCACAACAGCCAACAGCCATGGAACAAGGATTTACAAAGGCAAACTCGGCCAATTTGCCAAGACTTGATTCATTGATGGTGGGAGAGTTTCTGGCGTCAAACAAAGACTTCTGTTCAGCAGAATTTAGAAGCGTCAAAACTTCTATGTAAGTACCAATCTTCGTAGGTAATATGTCTACCTATTATTGCGTTTTCTAGACCTACCAACGTAACGTACGTACCAAATAATAATATGATTAGTTATAACCTATTGCTTACATAGTAATTTTTTTTTGTAGATCCTCGAGGGCATCCTACGGCGATGACGCTGTAAGCTATGTGCAGCTGAAACGCGAAGGTAATCTGTGCATCGTCAAGTCAAAAATTTGCCCAGAGCACAAAATCCATGCAAAATTGTATGGTGTAACACTAATAGTTGATGAAGATGAGGAAGTGGTCAAATCGATTGAATGCCATGACTGTGTTGCTTCACTAGGAGGCTGCAAACACGCTATAGCGTTTCTGATGTGGGTCCATCGAAGAAGTGAGGAGCCTTCCTGCACATCTGTGGAGTGCTACTGGGTGAAATCAAAGTTGTCCAGAGTTGGATCAACACTGAAATATATAACTGCCAAACAGTTATCCAATGGTAAACCAAGCTTGCCATCAAATAGTAGTGTATTTAGAAATTTTGTTGAAGAAGGCAAGAACCAAAAACTCATTGGTTGTGAGATACTGAAGTATCAACCAAACTGTTTTCCTGATGATGATACATTAGAAAAGTTATCGTTGCACAAACTATTGAGAAAGTATGGAGAACAGTCACACTTTTCTTGCGACACCTTTCTTGAAAAAGTTGTTATAACTAATGAGGACATTATAAAGGTTGAAGAAGCAACAAGGAAACAGCATGAAAGCTCACTTTGGTATGAGCTCAGGTATGGCAGAGTGACAGCTTCAAGAGCTTACGAATTCAGTCGGTGTAAAACTGGAGATGGTACGCTGATTTCCGCAGTTATGGGTGGAAAAATTCCAGATACCCAGCCTATGAAACGTGGTCGAATGTTGGAGGACGAAGTAAGGCAGACAGTAAGTAGCATACTGGGAAAAAAAATAAAAAAATGTGGCCTGATGCTGTGTAAAAACTATCCCATGATAGCAGGATCGCCTGATGGAATCTGTGCTGACCACATTATAGAAATTAAGTGCCCAACAAGCTTGAAGACTTATAAAAATTATGTAAATGATGGAAAACCTTCAAAAAAATACTATGCGCAGATGCAGTTACAAATGTTTTTAACTGGACATCAAGACGGCTACTTCTGTGTAGCCGATTACAACTTTAGTGAGAGCAAAAATGTGAATATAATAGAAGTAAAGTATGATCAACAGTATGTATCTGATATTATCAAAACCATAACATCTTCATGGAAAGAGTATGTGTTTCCTATATTGTATAAAAGTGCAATTTAATAATAAAACACACTTCAATAACTCTGTAGTTTTATTTAATTAAAGAATCTTGCAAATTAATTAAACCACAGGCTATCGTAATAACATCATCAAGAACTTTGATTAGATTATGATTAACACATGCATGTGCCTTCAACATGTTAAATTCTCTTAGTCGTCTAATAACTCTTTCTACATGTATTCTTAAGCTAGCAATCTGTTTGGTTTCCCTTGCTTCAGCTTTAGAAAGCTTTGCCCCAGTTGTAACACTTGGAGGTCTTACGAGTTGCACTCCCTGTCTGCGCAAATATTGCTCCACATGCTTGAAACCCCTGTCAGCCATCACACACATACCTGATTGCAAACAATTTATAAAATCACAAGATTCCACTAAACATGTGTCTGTGATTCGGCCTCCAAAACCAGGTGAAATATAATTGACTAAACCATTAGGTGTGCAGGATACAAGATATTTTATAGTATTGGCCTTTTTATATTCTGACCATGTTAGTGATTGATTCAATGCCTTCGAAGGCTTTTGTATCTCTATTTCTAAGCAGTCTATGATACAACTAACATTGTGATATTTGTGCCTAAAAGCCATAGGTAAATTACTTTTAATGGAATCTCTATTTAATTCAACAATGAAAGGACGCAGGACACTTGATAACAGAGGTATATTTTTTAAAAATGTTTTGCTAGCATTACTTGGAGTCATTGAAAATTCATCAGCAAGCTCTCTGAACGGGTTACATAATCTTATTTTCTTAAGACACATAAGTATATTATTAGCAGGAATATTGGTATGTTTTTCTATTAAATCAATTAAATAGTAACAGTTACTGGGAACACCTATGTAAAAACGTGGGGCCTTCATAATTTTGAGCAATGTACACTCCAGAACTTTAGATCCCTCCTGTTTTTTATCATCTTGTTTCATCTCACTGCAGTCTGATGTGGATTTCATTTGTAGTGATTTTGTTGATGGTGAGGATGATTCTCTGTGTATATATGAAATATCACTATCAGATTGATCTTCAGGGGGAAATAATATTTGCCTTGAAGTTTTATGTAATGTGGATGTGGTCCATGGCGAAGTGACATTGATTCTTGCAACTTTGAATGGTGATGTAGAAACAGATTGGTTATGAGGTTTCAAGGGTGATGTCATCTTGTTGATTGATTTATTTTCTGTTTGAGCAGCTTTACTTCTGAACTTGTGAGTAATTAATACTTGAGTACACTTATCCATAGTTGTCGGTGTTACATTTTCAGTTGAAATTTCATCTATGTTGCTCGGCAGAACTAAAAATTAAAATTTATAGCAAATTAGACAGAAAAGCAGGACTTAATTAACATCAATACAGCGTAATGAATCAGTTGGAAGTGTAGATAAGTAATTAATATGTTTACTGCTCCTTTTTTCCATAGTAAATGTTTTATAGCGGGTTAAAATATTAGATGATACTGATAAGATAACTTTTAATGGTTATTGTTAAAAATCAATTGAATTGTGTAAAATCAATAGAAAACAAATACCTAACTACTAGTAAGCAAATACAATCTTTAAGTAATTTATTGTACTTCAGTATTATGATCGAATTATAAACAGACACATACCTGAACTGCTACTAGGTGACGCTTCTCTGAGCTCTAATTGTTTTTTAATAAGATTTCTTTCCTCTAAATCTTTTTCAAATTCTTCAATTAGTTCCTTTCTCTGTTTTTTGACAATAAATGGTCGTTCTGTCTTAGTGCCAGTTCGTTTTCTTCTATCTATCTGGCATTCAAATTTTGTGGGAATGCAGCCTGGTTTCATGCAGACTTTCGACACCGACCCCATTAGATGATATTCCATATAATTCTCCATATCATTTGGCAACTGGAAAATAAAGATTGCTGCTTAATCAAGAGATAAAAGCTAACCTCACAAAATAAACAACTGATGAGTTTTAGACCTCAAAAAGTTTTAGAATATACGAAATAACTACTGAGGTCGAAACTTACTTACATCAAAATGATCTTCACAGCAATAAATTGTAGATTTTAGACTTATAGTTGTTGGATCTCGCCGTGCAAGGGTCAACCACTTTTTCCGGATTGTTTTTTTATTTGGGACGTAAATAAATAACTTATTCGGAGTTTTTATTGACGTGTTGGTGCACTGAGCGACCACACACCACTTATACACTTTTGAATTCATTTTTATACACAAAATAACTTTTTTTAGTCTAAAACGTATTGTTTACGTTGTATCACTGAGCTTCGCACAGAGGATTGACGTCATCACAGGCGCCATGACAGCGGCTAGCGTTTTGGCGTGAATTTGAAACTTTGATTTTAAATTATTGTTTTTTACATAAAAACCTTTGTTTTATACTGAAATATGATATATTTTAGACTTAGTAAATACTTCTGATAAATATAAAATAGGTTTTGAAAATCAGTCATCATGCCTATTGTTGTCTGTAGTACTTATTAGTACAGTTTTCATAAAATTTTGTTCAGTTTTGGTTGACTACAATCCTCGATAACTTTGTGATAGTTAAATAAAAAAAAGTTCCATTATCATTTTCTGCACCTGCTGCAACTGTCCTTAAATTTTTTTTGGTAGTCATAAAATAGCGGTGTATATAGCAGTCTATTGTTTTGTATTACTTATACATGTATTCGGATTTTTAAATATAGTTAAGTATTTTCCATCCAAAGGTTGCCTGGAAGAAATCGCTTTCAGCGATAAGGCCGCCCATTGTACTAATGAACTTGTAAATGTTTCGAATGTATTGTTTTCGTTGTTGTTTTGGTGTACAATAAAGTGTTCATTCATTCATTCCGCGGAATGCATCCGACCGCAATCAATCACAGTGCAGGAATTGATCCAAAACTGACGTTTTTTGCACTGTGATTGGTTGCGGTCGGTTGAACAGCTGACCTATTCCCTGAATGCATTCCGCTGAAGTCTGAATCAAGGGCCTGTTTTCTGAATGTTTCAGTGAGGAAATTTTTCCATGTAAAATGCTTAGTTCTTTCAATTGTCCCCGTAGAACCCTGGCGACAATGTTTCAGTGTTCAAGTACCACTAAGCCTGCAGACTAACTGTATACGCCTACAGTCATAGTGTGGACTCTCGACAGTTATCGATGTTTGTAAAGATCGATAAGTAAAAATATAATATCAAATTATTACCGTCTGCCCCCACAATCTGCCGCCACGCGGTGGTAGACGGTAATACTAATGACTATCTTCTTATGATAAAGAGTGTTTGTTTGCTTGTAATGGGAAAGTACTGATCGATTCTAATAAAAATGAAAGCATGACACCTCAGAATGTTTGGGCCCGATTTAAACCAAAGTTACAATTGTTGACATCTAGGATCAATTTGTCTGCTCAGATATTGGGTCCTTGGCTCAGACTGAATTCATAGGTTGATCTTTTCAACCGAATACAAAGTAGTATAGGCTCGTAGTAGAGAAGTAAATGTTTATTCATAACATAACAAAATATAATGTTGAGCAAGAATTTAAAACGATAACTACAAAAAAAGTACAAAACTATGAAGTAATATCAACGGCCCTTAAGTTTTTTTTTCAATTTTATCGACACGATGTCCCAGCACTAGTCGGTGCATCGCTCGTAGATCAAGCCCACGTGCCCGCGCCATATTTAAATAACGACATTCACGCCCTTCTCCGTTGCCGCAAGCTGTGAGATCGGACGATGGGAACTATCTTAAAAACAAAGTAAAGGTTCTCAATTTGGCTGTATTTTTTAAGCTTTTTGTGTCAATCATAATCATAAATCTAAAAAGATTTAGAGGAAGACGTATTTATGTAATTTTACTCTCAGCTTCGTCTCATTCTAGTGCGGAGATGGTGGTAAATTTATAACAATTGTAGTATTTATGTAAGTTTTAGGAGGATCGTCTGATCGATGCGGGTTCGAATCCCGTCGGAATTGAAAATTTTGACTTTTCATTTCTTAATGAAATACCAAGTGTGGGATAATACCACTATAAAAAATTACAAAAAAAATATTTTATGAATAAATTGAATTGAATTGAGTTGAATTTAAATTAAAGACGTACCAACCACGGATTATTCTCTTTTTAGTTACTAATAAGTAAATATTCAGGTCTTACTTACCTACGAGAAAAAAAATTCCAGATTTTTTTGTGAGATCAAAATTCTTTGGCATTTAACATTGAAGGCATGTTAAAACGCTTTTTTTAACGCTTCTCGCTTATATCTTAAACTATAGAAACCCGGCTAGTTATCATTGGAATCTCCAGAATGGATGATCACAAATTTTTAACGGGACCAACTTTATAAATCACTTATTTATTTATTTTTAATTCGTACCCTTGTCTCATATACCCGTTCTCCAATAGATTTCAAATTTATAACATCTCAATAAAAATAATTTTATTTAAATACGTGGGATTAGACATGCTTTCATTAATTTATGATTCAAAATGGCAATTAATTTAGCCGAACATGGTAGAGTGGCCTAGTGACTTGGTTTGTTGTCAAAACAATCGTTAAACATGTTTGTTCTAACGCAAACTATCAGTTAAACTGATTTAAATGAATTTTCTAAAATGTGTGCAGAATGTTCGTAGGAAGTTTAAATAAATGAATTAATGAATGAACACCTTATTGTACACCAAGAAATTAACAAAAACAAAACATTTGTTGATGTTGATCTGACTAAAGACTTGACCGATTTTGATGTTTTCGTATCATGACTTTACCAGGATGATTATTGCTTTAGAATCCAGTAAGAGAGCTCCTCTTACCGGGCGAGAAACTCTCCAAAGCAAGGTTATTTTTAGCCAAATTATATTTTTGATTCCTTACGTTTTAATTGTGGGGAGATCTGGACAGCAGTAGGCTCGTTGGGACTTTATATTCCCAACCACCCTACTAGTGGGGAGTGGGGTCGTTGGGAATAAACCCTATAGAGTACCTACCTACATAGGTTAGGTTCTGGACGCCCTAGTAACATAATAAATTCAAATGAAAATATTTTAAACCGAAAAATACATAATATGAACTCTTATTTACTTGTTTACCAAACTTTTGGAAGCAGCATATTTTTTTATATTATGAATGGGTCGGCTCTTGACCTCGAAACTTAATTGTATAAATCATCTCTTGTAGATGTACGAGGCCATTGATGATAATGAACTAGGTAATATTATGGACTAGCCTTTCCCTACACCCCTCTAAGATTTTCAATAAATAAAAATAATAGACCTGAGGCCTTATAAGTAAGTTACACAACTTGAAATCCATTTCCATTTCCCATTCCAACCAATCACACAATACGAAAATGACGTATCATGACAAAATACGTCATTTTCGTATTGTGTGATTGGTTAGGTGTTTCGATAAAAAATAATAATACCAAGTGCTACAGCCGTGAGCCTGTTTAAGATGACAATGACAGTGAAGACCGGTGGTACTGGTTCGATATACGAGTAGACTGGCTTTGTTTAGCCATGTGCTGCGTTTGAATGGCAGCTAGAAGAAAAATATTTTAGAACACCTAAAACAATTATTCTAACAATTTTCTTTTCTAAAATAAAATATCTCTGAATTAAATTAAAAAAATAAAAGTGTTTATAAGAAAAATCTCACAACATGCATAAATCTAGCTTAACTTTTGCGTGGATTAGTATTGTGTTTCTTTAGCTAAAGTTGAAGCACTTTTAGCTCTATCGAGTGTATTTTTGCTAATCCTGGGCGTCATTTTTGGATGTAGGTAAGCCTATTATCCTAAAGTATTGAATTATGCACTCCTAACACTGATTTTAATTAGCCTTTGAGTCTTAGGTACCTTTATCTAATACCCAATGTCTTTTCAAAGTCAAAAAGCATTTATTCAGTTGGACCACTGGGATCACATAGAATAGTCTTAAAACTAATTTCACTCCTGTTCTTGCGCGACCAATACCGTGAAGTTGAAACTTAATTTAGTAAGAACAATTGTCTTAACTACTGGAATGATCTAAACGCTCCTTAACAAGTAAACTCGTCTAACTCTGTATCACATAACGTAACTTGATGTTCTATTGTATTTTATATAGGAGACGGAGTTTACCAACACACTTAACGACTGTTTAGAACGAGATAAACTTAACCAAGTTAACTTTTTCTATTCTAGTATATTTATCTACCATATAAAAATAAGTCGGGTTTTCCTTCCTGACGCTATAACTCCAGAACGCAAGAACCGATTTCCACGGTTTTGCATTCGTTGGAAAGGTCTCGGGCTCCGTGAGGTTTATAGCAAAGAAAATTCAGGAAAAATCTGGTGGCATCTGGTGGCGAAACGGAGTTCGCTGGGTTTGCTAGATTTAGAAAATTATTAGACAGATCATCATAATCACAATTTTAAATTAGCGTAGATAGGTATGGTTTTAGTAGAATATCTCAATAAGTCATTATGTCTCACTCAAAATCTTTTCAATTTCAACACACAGCTGGTAAATGATACGTGACATGACAAGGAGATGTAAAATTCGTAATGCGAGCAGTTTAAAAGGTTTTCTCGGTGCATGTTCATGGTCGTTAAAGGTTTCATTGTACAAAAATATTTGCTCTAGTGTTATTATCCAAGTCGACTACGTTTGTATAGAGAAAGAGCCGGTATCCTTCTTCAAAATTTCGCACAATTTTTTACGACGCAGCAGGGAAGACACAGTGTGAGACCCTAGTTCGTAGTTACTATCGTTTTAATCCCCCGGTTAAAGTTTTGGTAAACCTTGACTGGACTGGTTTATTTGTCAGTTTATTGTCTTCCGCGCAGCAAGACTACTGTGTTATTGCTATCGAAGGGTATCGCTTTTATTTAGTGGATATTTGTCGCTTTTGTCTATTTTTAAGAGACGCGTAAAACAACATTATTTGGTATTCAATTACTACAAAACAAAACATTTAATTCAATGGCTGTATTTCTATTTAGGGTTCCGTACCCAAATGGTAAAACGGCTCGTTTGTATAAGTCACCTAAATCTTTTGAATGTTTGTACTTGGTAGTCAAATATCTGAAGCGCTCGTGGTCGTGCTTGCTTAGTCGTTCTTGATAGATCGTCAAAGTTAAGCAACGTTCAAAACGGTCTGTAAGTGGATGGGTGACCGCCAGTGGCATTATCATCTGAGCGCTTCCGTGCTTCGGAGGGCACGGTAAATTGTCGGTCCCGGCTATTTAAGTCGTTAAGCCATGACGGAGGCCTTAAGACGGCCTAAAAACTCCGTCACCAGAGTTGGCCACTGACTCATACGAACTTACTTAGTCAAATATCTGGTTCCCATAGCACAAGCTTTGCTTAGTTTAGGGCTAGATGACGTTGTGTGAAATGTCCAGCGTGAATGAGTTGATTTCACTTTTTCAAATCATCCAAATACTTTTTTTAAGATTTACACCTTCTATCGTCTCAGCTTAGTCGCATTAGAAAGTAAACTGAATCAGATAACAATATAGTAGCAGTACAGGGTGCTCCCAAATACGGCGAGCTCGTGATACACCTTATCACGCCATCTGCACTTTCACGCACGCCCTGTATACCCTGAGCATAAGCTGCTTGGTTCGGCTATTGTTTCGTACATTTTGTACGTACAAAACCCGACCGATTTACCAAATTATCTTTTTGTTTGAAAGGATAATTATTAATTTGACGACCTCTGTGGCGCAGTGGGTGAAAGCCTGAAAGCCCGCTTGAGACGCAGAAGATTGCGGGTTCGATCCCCGTATTTATCTCGGGTCTGGGTGTTTCTATGTATAATATGTATGTATTTTCAAACAAAAAGTATAAAAGTAGAATATCAGTTATCTGGTTCCCATAGTACAAGCTTTGCTTAGTTTGGGGCTAGATGATGCTGTGTGAAATGTCCAGCATTATTTATTTATTTTTATTTAATTATACTCCCGAGGTAATAACATATAAATTTTATTCTTGAGGTATACATTTCTTTACCGTAGTACTTTTCTCCCCCTAGAAAACCTCATCCTCGCTTGTATTTTTCGACCAAGATCCAACATTTCCCAAAAAGTTTTCTTTTTACTTTTAAAAGGCAAGTTGTCAGCTGCAATAAGCGGTACCTAAGCTGAAAGTGACCTAATCTAAAATCTTCTTTTCCAGGGCTACCTGCATGTGTGGCAACGTGAGTCCACCTTCTCCGCCGAGGAGTTGTCGGAGCTGTTCAACAACATTGAAGATATTTACACATTTAACCGGTAAGACCATTGTTTATAGAACAGACATTTTGTTTAAAGAATAGAACAGAGTAAGGCCGTAAGTACAGAAGATCACTCATAGTTCATCCCAAGGTTGTCTGGAAGAAATCGCTCACAGCGATAAGAAAGAATTAGACGAAGAAGTTGGTTTTTCATTCAGCCTTTTGAAATATCTTGGACAAAACTGTAAAAAAAAAATAAGCTCGTATGAGTCAGTGGCCAACTCTGGTGACGGAGTTTTTAGGCCGCCTTAAGGCCTCCGTCATGGCTTAACGACTTCAATAGCCAAAACTGTAGGCAATATAGTTTTGACAACATACGGCATAATGACGTCCCCTCATTGAGATATCGACTGGCGCCGTTTTGGATGACGCAGGGACGAACTTGAAAATGTGATCTTACTATATTAATACGAAAGTTGGGATGAATGAATGAATGTTTGTTACCTTTCCGAGGGTTGAATGGATTTGGATGAAATGTGTTATGAAGGTAGTTTTTGGCCTATAACTTCCAGAACAAAAACATTTTATTTATGAAAATCACATCACAGCAGAGTTTTATCTATTGAGAGTCAGAAACTTTAACGAAACAAGGATCTACCTATGAGTTTATTAAACTTTTTTTCAGCCAACCATTTAGATATCTTCAAAGTATTTTTGATGCCTAAAAATCTTCCTATCAAGGTGTACTAGACATTCTTTGAAATCTTCTATTGTAATAATCTAGTGTAATTCAAGATCGTGAAAAGATTTATTAATTCATAATAATAGGTTTCTGTTCTGAGTCCTTCTCTGCAGTAAAGAGGGTGTCAGAAATAATAGCAAGGGTTCCGGAGGGAGCATAAGGAGGGTAGTTTTTTAAAAGCACGCTTCCATGTTATTGTGTTACTAATGTGTGCGTCTGTCAAATTGCTAGTGTGCGGTCTGTCGTATTCAAGAATTCAAATAAACTGCGGGTTCGTAGAGCCGAATGTTTCCGAACGAAATCTGTTCTTAGGACATCAACAACAGGTTCTTGGTGCTTGAGTTATTTTGATAAGCAAGTTTTACTTTTTTGATAGATTCTAAGATATTTTTAGCAAATAATATAGGGTACCTATCTAAGTTAAGTAGGTACATACTTAACCCTAATCATCCAGAAAAAAAATCTTTCACAAAATCGATTGTCAAAATCATTGTACAGTGCCACAAACTTACTGAACCGGTGAGAGAGGCGCTGTTATCGCATTTGGTGTTGGCAGAAATTTTACAGTAAAATTAAATAAATTAATAATGCTGGACATTTCACACAGCATCATCTAGCCCCAAACTAAGCAAAGCTTGTACTATGGCAACCAGATAACTGATATACTACCGTAAATTCGTTAGTTCTTCTTTTGGCTACCGGACCACATAATTTTGTGGCACTGTAGCAAAGCTGCAAGCAAAAGCTACCCTGGGTAAAGTCGGACCACTATATATTTTATATAGTAGTATATGATACTACGCATTGGTGAATAGAGGCGCCTGTATGTGTGGTCCCAAAGATCCCCTGATATAGATCGAATTACTACAGAGTTTTATTATTATTTTATTAGTCTGTGGCAGGTTTATGAGACGGTCGGAACACCTTAGTCGTGTTGGGTAATTGTTTTACAAGGAAGTTTTCGCACGATTGTTAGGTAGACCGCTCGTAGTTGTGCTTGCTTAGGCGTTCTTGATTGTCGAAGTTAAGCAACGTTCGAAACGGTCTATAAGTGGATGGGTGACCGCCAGTGTCATTTTCATCTGAGCGCTTCCGTGCTTCGGAGGGCACGTTAAATTGTCGGTCCCGGCTATTCAAGTCGTAAAGCCATGACGGAGGCTTTAAGGCGGCCTAAAAACTCCGTCACCAGAGTTGGCCACTGACTCATACGAACACCGCCGAGTCGTGATCTTGTTTCATTTCTTCTAACAAATATGTTGTCACCTTATTCTATAAAAACATGGTTTAAAGTGGTAGGTCCAACCTAACCTATAAACCTTTAAACGGAACCGTCGTGATTGATCATAAAACTAATTGGTCAACTTTGTTGCGCAACCTAGCTTTGACAGGACGTCGTTAAAAACTAAAATTGCAACACTTCATAAAAACTAGCATAAAATTTTACACCACATATTTAATAGCGGAACTAATAGTGAGCCTTGCGGTACGCCGCATTTATTGAGAAACTGATTATACCTATTTTATCGAATTAAAATTTTAAAATATTCTTTAGAAACGGATCGGAACCGAAACCCCTTTTATCTTTATTCTGATGTGCGAGTGTCTTTGAAATAGGCATCGCAAGTCATAAATGGAGATGGGCAGGACACTTGGCTAGACGGAAAGACAGAAGATGGACTTAAGCGATTACTGAATGGTGGCCCAGAGATGCTCAAAGACCACAAGGTAGACCACCCGCCCGATGGTCGGACGACTTTGTAAATGTGGCTGGGAAAGTGTAGGAGAGGACCGCACAGGACCAAAGTCAAAGTCAAAAAGCATTTATTCAGTAGGACCGCCAGGATCACTTTGAGTCTTAAAACTAGGTGATTTTACTCCTGTTCCTCCTGACAGAACAGAGTGGCGTTAGAGAGAGACCTATAGGTCTCTCTCTAACGCCACTCTGTCCTATAGGGCCCAGCGAGTGGGTGCAACCAGGCTGCTTAGATAGACAAGACACTACAGTGGTGTCAGTTTTTATAGTGTCTATCCACGGATATGTTCGCATTGATTGGTTAATTTGTTAGTGTGTATCGGTCAAGTAGCCAGTAATAGCGCTGCGTTCAGTGTGAGTGTGGCGCAAGTGGGTAAAATCTGGAGACATCGTGTTTCATAGGATTTTTAACGAATAACCCGTCTACTTATAGAATCTACCACACTGGTTGCCGTGACACGACAAGGAGAAGAATTGTCTCCAAAGCAAAGGTGTAATTTTCCTGCGGTGCGTTTGTATGGAGTTCTGTTGAGTCTGCAGTATAGATGCGGTTAATATTTGTTGTACAAAGGTATTGTTCTCAGTTTACGAGGAGCACTTAAACGTGCCGCGTTCGTGAATAAGCGATGTTCTTATTGTGTCGCGACACATAAAAACTTTACTGCGAAATAAATTAAAAAGCTCATGGTACAGACGTTGGACTTTCTTTACTGTGGTCGATGAAATTATGAAAGATTGTAGCACTATAAAAGTAAAAAGCATTCCGAGAAAACTAACATACATTTTGGTATAAAATCGAATTAAAACTACATTCAGCTTGTAACTGGTAACTTTTACCAAAAGCTAAACTAATTTCACCGGAAATCGCAGCAGAGGACGGCCCCCTAGATGGAAAGACGATCTGGTAAAGGTTGCTGGGAGCCGTTGGGCACAAGATCGATCGCTGTGGAAATCGATGGGGGAGGCCATGTTCAGTAGTGGACGCTATAAATCCCGTGTAGCGTAATATATATGGCTGAAATAATGATGAATATGATGATTTCACAAATCTATTGAATTTTTTGGTATAGCTTAGGTTGTAAGGAGCTGCTTTTTTCAGAAATTCTGTGCAATAAAAAGAAACCTCATGACGTTATGAACAAAACCCGATTAGTAAAGCCGCGAGTTGCTGCTAGTTCATGAATGTGTCTTAAAGTGTCTTTTAAGAACCAATGGTATTGTAAAACCAGTCTAGATAGAGTGCTTGAACTTAAAATGTAAAAACATTAAAAAGCAATACCAACAATATAAAATTATCGAGTCTAAATAACGTATTACGAGTCTGCAATTTCACAGCTATATGGCTTTACTGTATCGTAGAAAAGGAAAGTTCATAAGAACCAACGCCTAGGTAGAATATGAAAGCGTAAATTGCTAGTTTTTTACTTGTGACCCACTGAAGAAAACCTCTTTTTACTTATAAGGGTCATTTACACGGTGCGATTTTTCGTACAATTTGCTTAGCTCCGCCCATTGAACGTGCCGTGCCGAGCGTCGCGCTAACTAAGAGAAATCTCTTACCGTGAGTGAGCGTTTCGCGTGCCACATGAATAAGTGCCGTGCGATACGATATCGTATGGGTTGAAATCGCATCGTGTAAATGCACCTTTATTGGGTTTTTTACCGATATAAAAAAGGAGCTACGAATGTTCGGTTTATTTTTATTTGCCTTCATTTTAGCCTGCTATATGCTAAAACTGTCACGGAGAGCTATGGTTTTATTAGAATTTTGATAAGTAAGTTCGTATGAGTCAACTCTGGTGACGGAGTTTTTCTGTAACTCTGTAATCATACTATAATGTACATTATGAGAATAATTACAAAAACAATATGTTAAAAAGTACATGTACAAAGGTTTTTAGGCCGATAAAGGTCTAAATAAGAGGGATGAGTGGAGTGTCGGAAAATAGGTTGATAAGACGAACCTATGAACTCGGCCCAAAGTAAGTATTTCAAACTGAAGAAATCCTTGAGGCTGATACGTGCTTGAGGTCAAACGAAAATCACAACTTCTGTCGTGTTTTTGTCTGGTCTGTAGAATTGTTCATACTAGAGTAAAAAAGCGAAAGTTCATCAACAACATTTTATCATCAAATTTTTTTCGTAAGAAGCTCTACGTTTAGGTAATCCTTTAAATATCTTGTTGTATGTTTGTTTTACGTTTTCACCAACCAAATTCTACCAATTTTTCCAGATCACTCTGCGAAGCATTGAACACCTGCCGTCTTGACGCGACCTGCATCGCCCGATGCTTCGTCGACAACACAACTGGTTTCTCCGTCTACACTTCCTACTGCACTGGTTATCCACGGACCATGGAGCGCTTAGCAGCTCTCGCGTCTGTTGAAGCGAGCGCGAGAGAGTTTAGAGAGAGACAGGTGGACTTGGGTCACCTTCTGCCTCTAGCGTCGTATCTCCTGAAGCCTGTGCAGAGGATTTTGAAGTATCATTTGCTGCTTCAGGTTAGTTTTAAAGATTATAATGCCATACATAAACTGACAGCTTGTAGGTCTGAATATTGCTAGCGCATGGTGAAAAGTGTACCTAGGTCTATCCTCTTCCAAAATAATATATCTGAATGATTGCCCCTCAGAATACCTATTATAGGTTAATTATAGGCTGTTGGAAATGCAAGCGATGCTACGGGCGGAAACTTAAAGACTACCCGCTACTCGAATCATCCCCATGTATGTTCAGCTCCCGTCATTAATTCCTGGGACACCCTGCATCATAAACGATTCATTCTTTCATCAATTTCCAGAACGTAGTGAAACAGTGCGCATCCCGTGAGACGGAGTACGCCCTGCTGAAGATGACCGGCATCGCTCAGCACATCGACGATATGAAGAGGAGGCACGAGCATGCTGTCAGGGTCCAGGTAATCATCACTCTGTATCATAATATTGTGAATGGTGAATTTAAGCTCATCATCACTGAAAACCTCAAACCGTGATTGTTGCCTTGATTCTTGGCGGTATTGGTCACGACGAGAGGGGACAGAAGAATTTTTAGACGGTTTTAAACTTTCGTGGTCAGAAAATTTTCGTGGTTGCCCATTACTGCGGTCCTTTGAGGGCCTCCCTATGAGTGTGAGCATGCCTATGAGGCATGAGTGCATCCTGGGCACTCAATCAAAGTGCTATGTGATCAAACCGCTAGCAAAATAAACGCTTTTAGACTTGATTCTGACCTATATCGCTCATTATGTCTTATAATCATGATCCTCATACAATTGTTGATTGTGTGTATTTCTGCTACAGGAGATCCAGTCACTCCTATACGGATGGAACGGTCCAGACTTGACCACCTATGGAGAACTGTGCGCTGAAGGGACATTTAGGTGAGTCTTCGTATCATCTGGTGGTCTAGTGGAAGCTTCCTTAAATCTTATGGTAGTTGATTTCTGATAATTAGCTTTTCTGTCTAAAAACGAATGTGTACACTAAAGAGGCTTCTTAGAGGTACCTTTCGTGCAGTCTAAGATGCCTCCTTAGAGGTTCCTTCCATGCACTCCAAAGCGGTTCCTTTTGTGCACTCTAAAGAGGCTCCTTACGTGCACCCCGTATTTGATTGAATTGCCCGTCACCCATCCTGTAACATGATCGTTGGTAAAGTGTTGTGTGATTGCAGGGTCTTCGGCGCGAAGGCAATGCGGCACGTGTTCCTCTTCGATAAGATGCTGCTGGTCACCAAGAACAGGGAGGATGGCATCCTTGCGTACAAGTCGCATATAATGGTAAGCTACATTTGTTGAACATAGGGCTTACAAAATCCCATGTGGCTCATTGAGTATGTACCGTGATTGGGTATCAAACATCCATACATCCATAAACAATTTCGCTATTTTAGACCCCTCGCAGACTGCAGACTTTCTATCGGCCGATATTTGAGACAGCCGATACTTCTTACTTCTCCATACTCATTACGAGCCGTAGTATGTTCCATCTCAACTATCGGCCGATAGAAAGTCTGCAGTCTGCGAGGAGGCTTAATTACAATAGTTTTTTTGTAGGATAGTGAAAACTTGCTTTAAATTTTCAGTGCAACAACATGATGCTAGTAGAGTCGATAGCGGGCGCGCCACTCTCCTTCCACGTGATACCCTGGGACGCGCCGCGCGCTCAACTCACCTTGCAAGCGCGCTCGCCGCGACACAAGCGAGAGTGGACTCTATTGCTGAAGCGGGTAGGTGTTGTTTGCTATAAACATTTAAGAGCTGGACAGGTCGAGTTGTCATAGAGCGTTACGCTCACCGTGAAACAGGCGAGAGTGGACTCTATCATATAAGGCACACTGAATTAGCAGGGACACGACGTAACAAGACATTCTAAACCTTAAGAGCAATGTAACAAGATATAGAGTGAAAGAGGTGTGGCGAAGCCTCGCGCCAGGTCGAGCAGTCTCGCTCGGTAGCGAGCTATCAATCGTTTCTATATCTTGTAACATTGTTCATAATGTTTATAATGGCTTGTTCTCATCGCGTCGCTGCCAAAAATTAAGCTAGAAGTCTTAACTGAAGCTGTCTTCATATGATCCACCCGTGTCGGGATGGTTTCCTCTTGGTCGTTGACAATCGTTAGCCACCGTATCTTAATACTAACATACATTTTGTTTTTTGTTTTCAGGTGATACTAGAAAATTACAACGCGGTGATACCATCCCACGCGAGACAACTTGTGATGGAGCTTGGTCAGAACAAAACTGATGGTGAGATCATTATTTTTATCCTGACAAAGAGACGTATTCCCGAAGGACTTCAATATAAACTGGGCACTAAATTTCTTGTAAACGGACGTTAAACTTGATATTTTAATAATAATAATGGTGAAGAAGATGATGAAAATGAAAAATAAAAAACTATGTCCTTTATTGCAGATGACATGCTAGCTGAGAAATCACACAACCTCATCACGCAAGCGTCAATGAGAAAACAACTCTCGGCTCCCGAGTACCTAGAGAAACGAAAGATAGATAGAGAGAGAAGAAAATCATTCGAGAACGGCATTCGAGGACGTATGAAGAAGAACAGAAAAACTCTCACTAACACAAGATCTGACACACATGAATGTGATTGTAGTCAAGTGTCAGCCGAGAAAGGGATAGACTATACTTGCGATACATGTTATATTGATCTATGTTCAGATTGCGAAACGGAACAGAATAAAGATAAAGTAGAAGACAAGTGTAGTTGCAAACACGATGTAGAAGTCACAGGAGATAAATGCCCGGATTGTGATAGATCTTTGCATTACATAGATTCAGGAAGCGCTGAGCATTTAGAACGAAAAGCACCGTCTTGCAAATGCTCCGACTTCAAATCTTCACAAGAAAGCTTTGGTAAGGAATTCTCCGGGACGTTGAACAAAACAAGAGGGTATCATTCATCTGATAATATCATCAATTACACAGAAAAAGGTGAAGGTAAAGAGGAATTGACTGCTGCTAATAACTCTCTGAATAACGTGAGAAATATTCCCAAGACTTGTCTCAAATGCGCGAAGATTAAAGAAAATATTGTTATCACTGATACATTAAGCGTGAGGCCTTCTAGATGCAATGATATCGAAAGGCGAAAGGCTGAATCTTTGACACGATCTAAATCGAAAGACGATCCACAACGATCTAAACTATCAAAGATAGGAACTTGGAGAAGGAAATCCGAACCAGGGTTACAACAAAATATGATAGGAATAATTAATAAAAAATCTCAAGAAAGTGATGGAGAAAGAAGTGAACTCAGAGGTACTGAAAAGATTGAGTTTGAATGTAGGAATTGCGGCACAAACAAAATAACTAGAAAAGTTAGAGCAAATGATGGGACAATAATATCAGATCCAGAATTAGATGGACAAAAACGAGGCAATCCACTTAAGTCAAATTTAGAAATAAGGATGTATAACACTAAAAATATACCAAAGAAAATATCTAAGATCAAAAAGAACCGAGCTAAAGGATTACGTCTAGGGTCTGATACTACGGCCAAATTTTACGCTGATCTGTCTTCTGACGTGTCGACTGAAAATATATTACACATATCAGAATCTAATGATAGTCTCAATGTTGATAAACCTAAGGAAATCAAACCAGCGATACCTGACACGATCAGCAAAGATGAATCAATAGACGAAGAAACTTATAGAAAGTTGATAGAAAAGACTGATTCATTCAAAAAGAATGAACTAGAAAAGGTGAAGTACTTAAATAAACAGAAAGTGATAACTGAAGGTCCAGAACTTGAAGACAAAATAAATGAAGAAACAAAACAAGAAAAAGTGACTGAAAGTTGTGAAGAGGCTGAACAGCCATTGGAACAAATTATATCGCAGTTGCTGTTACAAAACCGCGAGTTTCAAAAACTAGTGAAGAAACAACAACTTAGAAACAGTGCACAGAGAAGACATCAAAGACTGATGAAGTCACATTCAAACCCAGAGCATGTCATAGTAGCAAAGTTAGATGCGATGAAACCGAAATACGGAAGACAAACTTCAGAAAATATAGGTGTAATTAATATAGACGACGATGTTACTGATAGAGTAGATTTACAAACAGAATTAAATATTACGATTGAAGAAGATCACATTTATGAAACTTTGAGAGTCGACAAAAGAGTAGATGAAAGCCTTCATAGTTTGAATACTAAAAGCAAAGTCATTCAACATACGCATTTGACAAGACCTAAAAGGCTACCTTCTCCTCCTCAACCACCAACTGTAATAGAATCTAGAGGCCCTGAATCAGACTATGTTTACCTATCATTTGACCAACTTAATAAATTACAAGACACAGAAGGAATCTATGATGTCCCAGTGAAATCTCCTCAAAAAGTTGAACAAAGAGTCTCAAATGATTATTATGTCGCAATAGAGAAAAAAACAAAACCCCGTGATGAAAGTGAATGTAATATCTACGACAGTCTTTTAGAAGTATGTCGGCGGAAGAAAGAAATACCAGACACCATTCCTCCGGATTATCTACCAATGGGACCAGATCAACAAAGTCCTAATACACCTGAAATATGGTTGAGCCGGCAGAAAGAACATTTCAATGTTTCTCGAGACAGAAAATCTGGCTCCCTACCTAGAAGTTTTCAGGTAGTTACTGGTCAAGACGAAGATAATTTGAGTACCTTCAAGTGTGTACCGAATAGCAATAACAAAACATACGTGAATAGAGATGGTAAGGTCAAAAGCACAGATAGACCTTACACTATTGCATCAGATCAGAGTGAAATCAGTTACGACGATGTTGAGAACTACATGAGTGAAGGAGACATTCTCAAATTCAATAAATCATCCAAATCTGAGACAGATTACGCTCAAAATATAAGTCAATCAACCCTTGATTTGGAAGAAGAAATTGATAGATGTTATAAAAATAACTTTGAAAGAGATAATTTAGACAAGAATAAAAATGAAACTTTGCTGACTTCAACACAGCCTAATCTAAATACGAGCATGACATCCTCTTGCGAGATTTTATCTACAGAAAATATAGATGTTAAACCAGTGGAGATAGAAGTTATCCACCCAGAGCATAAAATATACAAACCTACAAGCAATATGCTGTCATTGAAGTACGTTCTAGGTAAATTCAAAAACAAGACTCCAACTAAGAACGAGGAAGGTGAAATAAACGCAAATGAACAAAGCAGTCCTGATAGTATAAAATCTGATTTAAAAAGTCCTTCGAATGAAAAGAGATCTGCTTTGAATCCTAGAAGCTACTCTAAGAATTTACTGCAAAGATTCAGAAGTATAATTGGCGATGAACATGCTGATAATAATGATAACAGATCTCAATCTCCAGCAAGAACTCAAAGATCGACTGAAGATGCTCTATGTAATTTAACTACAAGTGAAATCAAAGTAGTTATTACTTCAACTGACGCCAGTCCAACAACCTCTACTATTGTATACGCTGTTAACAGCGAGCTACTGAGCAAGAGCGTTTGTGAACAAAGCTCTTTGACAGAAAGCCAGAAAGAGAAAAATAACCTTGAAGATCTCTCAATAAGTTGTGACAATATCAATCAAAAAGAGACCTTTCGTCCCAATTACGACAAAAGCGCTAGTATTGTATCAAACACCTCAAATAGCTCGTCTTTAAAATCGAACAACAACTCACAACAAAGTCTTAACAAACTTCCGATATACATGCAAGGAAGTAAGCATTTGGGCGCGAGAATAGCTCAATCAGACTATGTAGACCCAACCACGTTGATGAGCGAGAAATCTGCTCTAAAAAACATTAATGTTCTTATAAATAAGAACGCCATACGACCAGATAGTCTGTTTTCTAATTCCTCTTTTGTAACCTCGTCCAGTGAAGGAACATACCTAGAATGTCAAAAAACAGTTTCACAAGAGAATAAGAACGAAAGTGCTTCTCAAAACGCTGCAGATGAAAGTTTCTATGAAAAATCGTTTGAGAAAATAGAACAAGTGACCGATGAAGATGTGTTTAGAGATTCAGCTGTTTACTCTGATCAAGAAGACGATGAATCTAAAGACGCTAAAGTAAAACCAAGAATTGAAAGCATAAGAAGATCTTTCAAATCTCATATCACTTATACGACTACTGTAAGTGAAAAAGCTAGTGTTCAAACTCGATTTGTTGCTAACAAAACGAGCATAGAACGAAAAACAAGTCTTAAAACCGAAACTGAAAAGACTAAGCATAAAATAGCACCGCCCGTTCCAGCAAAGCCCAGACTTAGTCAAATACCTTCAACATCAACTTTTCAAACAAAACAACTTACAAAAACAACAAAAGATCTTAAAACAGAAGCATCGTCGTCAAACGAATCAGTAAATATGAAAACTATCAAACGTAATACAAATTATAAGCAACCAGTTCTAAGATCTGAGTCAAATCCTGCTGATTGCAAACCTACTGAAGCTAAACCAAACGATGACAAAAAGACAACAGTAAATGAGAAAAAAGTCAATGATGAAACCGTTAAAGACGAAGTAAAGTTCAAAAACATAGGAAATATACAAATGAAGAGATTAAGCTTCGAAAGAGCCAGTCTCGATTCAGCCACAAGGAAAATAAGGACATCAGAAATGAAAAAACCAAACGAACCACCAAAAGTGACTTCAAAATCTGTTTTTGAAAGAAGAATGGAGATCGAATCGCTTTCCAAAACCAAACCCAGTTTGAAAAAACCAGTTGAAAAGCCGAAAAGTATAACAACTAAAGTAGCAGGCTTTGAGAGGAGCTTGAGTGATGGAAAGAGAGAGTGTGATGTGAAGAGAGAGACAGGTTTAACTCCCAGTAGTAGTTCAGACAGAGCCAACATTCCTTCAAACAGAAGCAGCGTAAATGAGAGTAATGATGACAAAGCGAGCTGGGTGAAGCAAGTTGTTAATAAATTCCAATAGATAGAGTGATACTTCTGCATTTATTTTAACTTTCGTATAGGAACTTAATGATACTTATTTCAATATAAAATTGTTCTATTTTCTTTTCAAAAGTGTATAAATCATATTTTCATGATTTTTATATTTTTCCAGTTATCAAAAACATTGATGAATTGATGATTTTTTTTTTCAGAACGTCATTTTTCTTAATTTTAATATAATTTTTGTGAAAATACGATCTCCTATTTTACGTTCTCACTCTGAAAAAAAGTTTTTAGTATTTAAGCTATTAACAAAAATGTTTTAAAGTGCCCCAATGAAATTACCCAATTATTTAAGCAATATGTAAAGCTGCGTACGGACTAAGCGTTCCAGGCTACGCGTTCACGCGTTTCAAGGCGCGCGCGAGTCGATGTAAAATGTCACTCGCGCGAGCCTAGAATGCGTGAGCGCGTAGCCTGGAACGCTTAGTCTGTACAAGGCATAGGGATAAGAAGCTTACCTTGAGTGCATTGAACTTATCCTTGATATAATGTGTTGTGAACGCTTTGTAATCATTGATTTCTATTGAAATACCTATTACATGAAATCAAAGCTATTTTTTTATATGAAATGTTAGTAAATATTAAAAGACTATGAGGCAATTAATCCGTCTGTTTTTGTACTCCGAGTTTTGATATACGTCGCTTAGTAGTTTTTTATTAAGAAATTAGTGTTAAGTAATTTTAATCTCTGTAAATATTTTTTTCTATGACCCTTGACACGTGCCATAGACAAGAGCAGAGTTTAACAGTATTTTGGCAATAGTTTGTTTATTATATTTTCTGGTATTTTGTAATAATCAATAAATATATTTAAATCGAATTTTGCACAAATTAAACTATATGTGCACAAATCATTTACAACGAATAATAAGTTTGGTATTTTAAGCATTTTTTAATATTGTTAATTGTCATTTTGATTGATTTGTATTGTATAATGAATTATAAATACCTAATGCTTGCTATGTATAATATTGAAAAGTGCCATTGCTACAATTGTATTAAATAAAATAAATGTGTAACCTCAAGCTACAAATGAAAACAGATGGCAAAATGTACAATGTTGATTACATGTTCGTACTCACACAGTTCATACATGTTTTGCTCTGTCGTTAATTATTAGTCTGTGGTTTTAAACATCTACTTATCTAGATATATTATAAATATTTATTTTTCAATATGAAATTGTTTTTGTTGATAAGCTACTAACACCAAATAGTAGATAGTTTTAGTAATATTTTTTTGATTTTTTACTAATAAATCCACCTAATAAATTTATGGGATGTTTTATTACATAGTCTCCCTACCTGTTAATGACGACAAAAACCCCACAATACCTATTTTGTAGTTTTAACATAAATAAAAAATATTCTATTGTATTTTGTAATTTTATGAACATAGTGTAGGAGCTTAGTTTCTGTAAATAAACTATTATTTTTAATAAAAAAATTATCGATAATAATTCAGTGGTTATTGTGGTAACAAAATTCATTGCATGTCACTCCCACAATACATAAGAATAGAAGTCAAAAAGCATTTATTCAGTAGGACCGCAGGGATCACTTAAAACTAATTAAATAGGTAGAGGTAGGAGGTACTAACTGGTTTCCTTTCGATGTTTTTCTTCACCGCTTAGACCTCATTCTAATAAACCGGGTATTTATCACGTACCTATTTTTATTACCCGGTTTAAAAATAATAATTATGTCACCAAATCACGAAAGTTTAAAAAGTTTAATAAATATGGTGTTTTGACGGGCGTCGAACTCGTACTCTCGGTTGAAAGTACGAAAACACATAAGATTCATGTTCTGTTGTAGGTAGGTACCCCACAATATTTACCTACCCTTGCTTTTTCTAGTACCTACATACATATAAATACTATGTGCACGCGAATTTAAAAACGTTGCTATCTAACCCCATAACAAATACCCAAATATGTTTGTTTGTCCTACAGTTGAGGGCAAAAACAAAAATACAACTAAGACAATTTATAGCCCACCCAGAAACTACAAAGAACGTAACACGAAGAATATTTTTTCGATAATAAACAAGACTACGTTTTACGGGCTTCAACACGCGAGGTACGGCCTGTCACGACGGACCTACCTAAGCCATTTATAGGCATAAGCTTACAGTGTTCTTGGACTTGCCTTTGGCTAGCATGAAATGGCCTAAAAAAGTATGTCTTTTTTTATTACCTAATCATTAGCTATGGAACGAGCTATGCTCGGAGTTTCTCAGAAGGATAGAATGATGAGACTTTCCGACATAGAACCAAAGTTGTCGACATAGCTCAGAGAATTATCAAGCTGAAGTGGCAGTGGGCTGGCCATATGCTCTATATCGCTGGGGTAAACGAGTTATTGAGTGGAGACCGCGACTCGGTAAACGTAGTGTAGGACGCCCTCCGGCCAGGTGGAGTGACGATCTGCGAAAGGCTGCTGGCAGAAGCTGGATGCGTCGAGCTGAGGACAGGGCGCAATGGCGCTTATTAGGGGAGGCCTATGTCCAGCAGTGGACTGCTATAGGCTGATGACGATGAATCATTAGCTATGTCCACACTGCTTTTTCATCTTCAACTTTTGTCTTCATCTTTTGTTTGGTGCTTTCAATAATTGAATGCGTTTACCAACGCAACGCTAATAGTCACATAATTCAGACTTTGGTTCAGTCTTAGTTCCAGTTCCTACAGTCATCGCGCAGGGGCTACAGTCATGCCTCACGTGCGATGTTGACTGCGCTATGACGCATGCCCTTGATGAACAAAAAAAGGCAAAGTGTGGACATGTATAGCTATTTGGATTCCGGCAAAAAGTGCACCCACAGACTGACAAACGCACAAACTCTCACCCCAAACGCATACTACCTACATCTCCGTTCCGTCGTGGGTAAAAAGTAAGAGATACATTAAAAAAGTTTTTATAAATTGATTTCACGACTTTCCTCTAATTCTCGTGGTTTTGGACTTAGCCATCACCATCTCAACGAACCACTATGTAGGTATACCTTGATAGGTACTTTGTTTAACTAAATACTTGTGCAGTTATCAAGCAAAATAACATAATTTTCCACGAAGAAAACTTGAATAAAAAGCATTCATCTAATTATTCCAATTATTCTACGGTAAGATCGCGTGCGACGCCGTATTTCCCCCCAAAACTTCGTGAGCCATCGGATGCACGCAAGACACTGCCTGTCACCTAGTGCGGAAGCCAGATGCTATTTCTTTACATCGGATTTTTGTGAGCAAATTATTTTTAACAGGTTTTTTTAATGGAGATTGTAGGTAGGTATAAAAAAAAAACTACAAAATATTTTTATCATCTATTGAAAGTGTGTTCGAAATCGTCAGAATTGCTTAAAAGATGTTAATAATTTTTTTTATGGAAGAGGGGGCAAACGAGCAAGTGGCACACCTGACGATAAGTGATTGCCACCGCCCACAGACAACTGCAGCATCAAGAGGCACTGCAGATGCGTTGCCGGCCTTTGAGGTAGGAATAGGCTCTTTTCTTGAAGGCGCCTAAGTCGTCGTAATAGTGATCACAATCTGATTCTAAGCAGGTAGGGTTAGTTTTAACACTAAGATTCACCTATAATTTTTTTATATTTTATTCCTTATTGGATGTAAAACATTTTTGGAGCTGTCACGGTAACTCCTGTTCTACGACATCCTGAAGAAACTTTACTACCAGAATATAACCAATAGATACACCAATTTGAAACGCACGTGCGAGAGGGACAAAATACAGGAACCAAGCAAAAGTTTATTCGAAATCCATTCCTCCTTACGTCTATTGGTTGAATCGCTGCGTTCGCGATGCCATCCTTAGAACAATTCAAATTTTAAATTTCGAATTCGCGTGGCTTTAAAACTGTTTACGAAGGCGCTCTAGTTATTAAAATTTGCATTTTGCGGTTTTACTGTTTACGAGTCTCGGTTTCTAGTGATGGGATCGACAAGTTATTTGGCGAAACCGAAGTCGGCGGGTTACAGGATAAAGAGTGGATCAAGCAATGCTGGCTCTGATAAGGAGATGAACGGGAAGTTGAAGAGGAATAAAATAAGGTAGAGCTTTTATTTATTTTCTTTCAAATAACGAGTAGTAGTACATTGAAAATTTAAGACCGTATTTTCTGTGGTTGAATATTTCAAAGTAAATCATCATTGGTTCTTCTGAAAAATGTGGATTGCACCTAGGTATGTCTAATGTAACACGCATTGAAGCCCTTTATCATGGCACACAGCTCAGGATACTATCAGGTTCAGAAAAAAAGATCTAAATAGGGCTATCCAAAATCCAAATACATTATTAATTTATTTTTATTTCAATATTTTTCTTAGTCTACATCTACACTAATATTATAAAGAGGAAAGATTTGTTTGAATTGAATACGAGTAGGCTTCGAAACTACTGAACCAATTTGAAAAATTCTTTCACCAATAGAATCCTGCATTATCCCCGATGAACATAGGCTAGATTTTATCCCGGGAAAGTGAAGTTTTCCCGAGGGAACGCGGGTAACACCGCGACGGACAGCTAGTTTTAAATAAGTTTGGTTACCTATGTGTTCCATTTAACTGAAATTTGAGTTTTTTTGCCGACTGTACCTAGGTATAAGTATGGGGTACTTATACCTAGGTGTCCCAACCCACTAATCAAGTTAACCCACTTTATCACATCATACCCTCAGAATAATAAGTTGGTATAAAAAAATAAGGTTAATAGAACTCAACACTCCACTCCAACCCTACAAGGCACTATAGTGATACTAAAAATATTGCATTTGTGTAAAACCATAGCGATCTATTACATAATTTTATTTTACCTCTGAAAATATAAAAGCTTGTTCACAATATTGATTAAATTAGTATAACGTTGAAGACGCAAACGAAACCGCGCGAGTCATGATTCATGACGTCATTCATGATGACGTCATGATCTCAGAGACAATGTATTAAAGATGGTGGTGGGACAAATGTTTCCGTGATTTAAATTATTGTTCCTGAATCCTTTTTGGTGATACCTATCATGATACTTGTTTCTGATAACCATACAAGTAAGTTCGCATCAGTCAGAGGCCAACTCTGGTGACGGAGTTTTTAGGCCGCCTTAAAGCCTCCGTCATGGCTTAACGGCTTAAATAGCCGGGACCGACAATTTAACGTGCCCTCCAAAGCACGGAAGCGCTCAGATGAAGATGTTGTTTTTGACCGTTTAGAATGTTGCTTAACTTTGACGATCTATCAAGAACGTCTAAGCAAGCACGACCAGCGCGTCATAATATCCTTTGAAAGCCTTTTTCATTGAATTTAAAGCCGAAATCACTGCTCTTTAGTATCTTGTAGTATGTAGGTAGGTCCTAATGAGAATAAATTGCAAGTACCAGACTATATACAGCCCTAACTGACGTATTTTTATGTACTCTACAAATCTACCTAATTCTGAGGCTGATGATGATAGTGATGATAAAATGAGTAATCAGGTTGAGTAATTAAATACTTACCTTCTGATTGCATATAGGTACTACTCGTAGCTTAATCCAAACAGATATCGATTTTTCTAAATTGAGACTTGCACTGGGAAGAATAAAGTTCAAATCCATAATTTATTCCCTATTCCTGTTGCCAACGCCTGTTTACACCAACAACCGTTGCTATGACAACGTATTTGTGCAATCGATAGATTCCTATTCCAAAACAGCACTCGACTCAAATTACGGGCGCAATGCGCAACCCTAGTTCTATTTTTAAAACTTAATTTTCTTTTTTTGTTTTCAGCCTCTGTTTTTATTTTAAAATGTGACCTTTTTAGTTAATAATATGAATTATTATTCGTATTATTCCTGCAGGCGACCAACGAAAATGAACGACTATGGGTTGAAGAGGGTTCCTGATTATACGGAGATGGCGTATAAAGAGGCGGTGTCTAAGCTCAGATACTTCTTATCGGGGAATTATGCGCCTAGTGTAAGTAACATTTTATTAAAAAGATAAGCTTTTGTATAGTCAAGGAGATAAGACAGTTTAAGCTCTTGTTATGTAATATTTCTTGTTTTCTTTATTTTTATCAGTAGGTAATAGAAATTTTTACTACTAACTAAAAATTATCTAAGTATTTAGTTTTTAGTTAAAAAAAGAGAAGATCCTTAACTTAACAAATTATAAACCTACAAATATTTTATCAATCGACTATAAAAATCTCTCTCTCCCAGGATTTTCTGGAAGAGAACTCTTTTTAGGGTTTAGCTCGCCTTTGCCATTACTTCTCTTTTTAATATTTTTTTATGTACTTATGTAATTTCTTTGTGTAATAATGAATAAATAAATAAAAAAAATAGAAATACTTACATAAGTACTTAGGTACGTTGACGAAGTAATTTTTAGGCCCTTCTAATGCCTCATGATATTACGACCTAATAACATTTTTTTCTTATACAGGGTGTCCCAGGAACGACTGTTGAGCGGAAGTCCAGTGATGCAGCACCCCAAGGGCTACCCGAATCACCCCCATGTATGTTCAGCGATTTTTTGTAGTTTAGAAGTTATTCACGTTTTTGTGACATTTTATTTATTAAGCAGTTGCAAGACCATTTTGTTTATTTTGAGGTGAATAATTAAGATAAGCTCATAATTTTTTCTCTGGTAATTAGCTTAAAGTTAGGTCTCTTCAATCCAATGACTATTTACTTCAAAACCCACTCGATTGCGCCATAAAATAAAATGATCTAGCATAAAATGAAAAACTGAAAACAATACTAATACTTTCAAGGGCATTTTCTGAGGAAAAGTCATAGAACTTTTGTTAATCCAAATGTATTTTAAAAACATCGCCATTTCAACAGCTATTTACCCTGTGAATTTCGTCAAGATATCTTTATGGCATCCTACTTAAATTTGAACACAAAGTGTACCAAGTCTTGAAACCAACTTTTTTGGGATAGTTAAAATGTCATATTTCTTTAAAGAAAATAGCGGTATTGAACCAGATTAAGCTTCCCTTGCTTAAAACATGATGCGGTGAACCCGATTTGCATGGTTTTTGAGTGAAAAGACAACGCCAAGACCTATCTTTGCGCTCTCAGTACAATACTCGTAGATCGTCGTTTAACGAGTCAAAAGCTCAGTTAGCCGCTAAAAAGCTTGGCATCTTTGTTAAGGTGAGGCGTTATTTCACTCCTGTACAGCTGCTCACTCTTGAAAACCCAGGTTTGAGCCTTTTTGAGGTACTGTTTTTACCTAAAAGAGGGCTCTGCCAAGCAGGTACTATTTCTAGGCCCTAGGTTCAATTAAGAGGCGCACCCAGAAGCTGGTAGTCACGGCTAAACAGCCGTGACTACCAGCTTCTGGGCTAATAGTCATTGGATTGAAGAGACCTAACTTTAAGCTAATTACCAGAGAAAAAATTATGAGCTTATCTTAATTATTCACCTCAAAATAAACAAAATGGTCTTGCAACTGCTTAATAAATAAAATGTCACAAAAACGTGAATAACTTCTAAACTACAAAAAATCGCTGAACATACATGGGGGTGATTCGGGTAGCCCTTGGGGTGCTGCACCACTGGACTTCCGCTCAACAGTCGTTCCTGGGACACCCTGTATATCTTCATCGCTGTGTGTTTGTGTATACAATAAAGAATTATCTATCTATCTAACATCTGCACCGACAGTTTAACATATCCTCCGAAGCACGGAAGCGCTCAGTCAACAATACACTATGTATAATTATTATATTATATAAATACAGCAAACAACCCCTCTGTGACCGCACAGTTGCTTCACAATTATTTTTATCAACTATGCTTGCACTACTTAGAATGACTTATCCAGGTCCGCAGCTACGGTTCTCCGTCCATCAGGAACCTGGACGAGTCGGATGGAGACCAGAAGTATGGATCTCCTGTCTTCGCTGACCTCAAAGCACGCCCTCGGCTCACCGCCAAGTACACGACGTTGTATGCGGACAGTCTCAACAACTATGTGCCTCCTGCGCATGTGCCTTCTACTGGTAAGTCTAGCGATCAGAGGATTTTATTGAGAGAAAACTATATGGAGCAAGGAGAAAAGAAAAAGAAGATAGATTTAAATGTTATTATAATTACTCACAGCCTTACATCAAACGTGACATAAAGTTATTTCTCGGAATAAACCAAGAATTTCTCAAGATTTTCTACTGGTAGGTATGTACACAGCGCATCCACATTTGTTTATGGCTTCTCCCTAGACCCAAAGGTTTGCTGGTAGAAAACTCTTTTAGGGTTAAGCTCGCCTTTGTACATGTACTTTTAAACATATTGTATTTGTTACTATTTTGTGTACAATAAAGAATTACAGAATTACAGAAGAATAACCATACATTTTGACAGTTTACACTCAGGAATAACTTTATACCAGGTTTATTAGTAGGCAGGTAAGATTATAAATGTAGTATAGAAAATTTCTTTGAAGGGTTTTTGTTAAGTATATGTTTTTATTCGCTAAATAAACAGTAGAGTAGGTAAAATTCACTAATGCCCGGTTTCTATATTCAACGGACATTCGTAGGTAAGAGCTACGACTCGTTTCTACATACAAATTTTGACAGCTAACTTACCGCCGGTTTCTAGCTGTCAAACTTTTGTATGGGGAAACGAGTCGTAGCTCTTACCTACGACTGTCCGTTGAATATAGAAACCGGGGGTAAGTAGATATCTACTTAATATATGGGATTAGGATACCATATGTTTATATCTTAAGAGATATGAGATGTCTGTCTACCTCGCACAGGAATCACAAAAAATATCATAAAATTTATTACTTATAAAAATTACATCTATGATATTGTTAGTTTTAACATTAGCTCCTGCGCTACTTCTAACATTTCAGCAAATGGCGGCGGCTTTCAAATCAAGCAGTTTTATGTTGTAACGAAGAAGAAAAATTTAAAGTTCTAAATTTAAATACGCTTCTAATTTCAAAACTCGTATTACCAGAAACTTTTTAGAAAATTGCAATCGAGCGCGTTGGAAGTCTTTTGTAGGCAAAAGTTCCTTTCTTATCTAACAATGATTTTAGTTTCATTTTTATGATCATCATTTTGATTAAACAAAACTGCTAAATTTTTACTAACATTTATTGAGTAATTACTACTTAGTGTTTAAATATTATTTTTATAAAGCTGTCCCGTGATCGCGTATTCAAAATGAATTCGCCCCTGATAGCGTCCTGTGATAGCGCGATTACACGGCAATAAATTGATAAATCAATTTCATTCGGTCTCTGATCACGCTATCAGAGGACAAAAATAAACGTGATCAGGAAATAATGAAATCTGATAGCGTGATCACGGGACAAAGACTCCTGTATTCTTAACAGCACCACCGGTATCTAATCTGGGCGCGGGGGCCGACTCGACCAACCCTGATGTCGTCAACTTCATACAGAAGCAGGAGGAGTACATTGAACAGTTAGAGCGAGAGAGCCAATACTGCCGGGTGAGTGGAAGAAAGAAATAAAACTTTTTAAATAGCCTATGCTATCTTCATTAATTCCTAGTCTTAGCACCGCGGTGTTACCCGCAGTATGTATGAATCAGTGGCCAACTCTGGTGACGGAGTTAAAAGACGGGATTGACAATTTAACGTGCCCTCTTAAGCATGGAAGCGCTTAGTTAATAATGCCACTGGCGGTCACCCATCCATCCATCCACTAAAACACCACTTCAGAACGTTGCTTAACTTCGACGATCTATCAAGAACGACCAAGCAAGCACGATCACGAGCGTGTTCGAATTAGTAAGATTTGAGTTTTTTTTTTCAAATTGATTTAAATATACGAAGGATAGAATCCGCAATGAGACTATCCGACATAGAACCAAAGTTGTCGACATAGCTCAGAGAATTAGCAAGCTGAAGTGGCGGTGGGTTGGCCATATCTGTCGAAGAATCGATAACCGTTGGGGTAAACGAGTTCTTGAGTAGAGACCGCGACTCGGCAAACAGACGCCCTCCGGCCAGGTGGAGTGACGATCTGCGAAAGGCTGCTAGCAGAAGCTGGATGCGTCGAGCTGAGGACAGGGCGCAATGGCACTCATTAGGGGAGGCCTATGTCCAGCAGTGGACTGCTATATAGGCTGATGATGACACAGAATATTAGCTCTTGCGCCGTATAGTTTGAGAAATCATGAGGAAAGAATGATATGCCAGAAATGGTATCGTTTAAATGGCGTTTTAAATGTAGACCTTTTTTATTCCTTTTTTATATTCCAGGATGAGCTGAACAACCTCCTTGGCAAAGTAAAGGAGGTGATCTCCGAAAATGAACACCTCCACGAAGCTCAAAAGGACAAACTCATCACTCGCATGTTCCACTCGTATGCTGGCTCGGAGACTGATGATTTGGATGATGTGGGGGATAGTACTGGACTGGACAGCGATAATAAGGTAAGACTACTATCGTAAGTAAGTTCTTATGAGAGTAGCCAACTTTGGTGACAGAGTTATAAGCTGCCTAAAGGCCTCCGTGTATTTTTATGTCTGTCTGAGTAAAACCAAGGTTCATTTTCTACTGGTATTCATCATTTCCCTGCTCTTATCCCACTTTTATGCGGGGTCGGCACAGCAGGTTTTCCTCTTCCACTTCGCTCTATCAGCCGTCATCTCAACACTCACTCCTTTCTTACCCATATCATCCTTCACACAGTCCATCCATCTTTTCTTTGGTCTGCCTCTTCTGCTACATCCCTACCACATTCAAACCTAGCATCAAACATGACCCTCTTTCCTCCTCATAACATGCCGTTACCACGACAACCTATTACTCCTCAACTTATCCGTCACTGGCGCAACTTTCGAACTTCCTCATATATACTCTTTCCTGAAGTACATAGGTATTGTATAAGGAACTCTCTCCACTACAGCAGTTCAGATGGAAATACAGGTGATTCCATCCAGGATTTGGTTGCAGATATCTCCGTCCAAGTCCCGCAAGAGTATGTCGAAGCGAGGTGGTAAGCTGGAGGGGCCTAACATCGTGTTCGAGTCGAGGATTGCAGAGTTAGAGGCACAGCTCACTCAGGCTAAGATCGACCTCAAGAAAATTCAGGTAAATTATGTTCCAAGACAAACTAAATTGTGTGTACCCTCATTAGCCTGTGATAGCGTTATAACAGGAGAAAACTAAATGTTATCAGGGGTGAATGAAACCTGATACTATGATCACCTCCGGCCAGGTGGAGTGACGATCTGTGAAAGGCTGCTGGAAGAAGCTGTAAGCGTCGAGCTGAGGACAGGGCGCAATGGCGCTCATTTGGGGGAGGCCTATGTCCAGCAGTGGACTGTCATAGGCTGATGATGACGTTGATGACTATGATCACGGATTTTCTTGTCGTGTCTCTAGTTCTTTGGAACCAGTGTGATGAAAGGAATTAAAAAATTATAAGTGCGTTTCAAAGACGTTCAAGTTTATCGAACTTTTTAGGATAAAACCTAAAAAGTTTTATCCTAAAAAGTTCCTCACGATGATTTCCTACACCGAAATATATTTCCAGTGGGTTCAAACCAAGGAGGTTCTCAATTCATCTGTATGTTGTTCTAGGAGGAGAACAATGAGAATAAACGCAAGCTTGCCTCTGGGCTCGTTGATTCAACCTGCCTCGACGGCTTCAAGCGGCAAATCGATAACTTACAGAGGTATAGGGGTGGCTAAACTTTACAACATTCACGGCAGCTTTTTTTTTTTAATTATATAGGTCAGCATTTGACCTCACTCTGCCTAATGTTAAGCAGTAGTGAGGTCTAAGATGGAGCATGCTTACCTAGAAGGAACCTATTTACTCTTGATTTGAAGACCCCTACCTAAGCTACCTTTTCTTTTGTAGTTAGAAGGTTTTGTTCTTAGAAAAATAAAGGTATATTTTGAAAATAAAATCAACTGCATTTTTGTTTTTTTTTTAAATGTACAGTCAGTCAACAAAGAAAAAGTAGGTTACAAACGCTAATTCCCATTACAAACATTTTTCACAAAGTAACTTAGCAAATCAAATCGTTCAATCTCTTATTTTCAGAAACAAAACTATGTCAGTCAGTAGCGCTGACCACTAAACTTATACGAACTAACTTTTTCCCAGAAAGAGTTTATTTTTAGAAAATAATATTTTTCCAAAAAAAACCTCCTCTGGAGACGTTTTAACACTTATTTATACAAATGACATGCAGAGACAAATCAGCGCTGGAAGGTCAGATTTCCAAGCTGAAGATGAACTTGGACGCACGTGAAGACGAGGGCCGGTTCAAGAGGAACGACTCCATGGAACTTCAGCTACGTGACGAGAGAAACAACCTGGAGGTGGAAATGCGGAGACTGAAGGTGATTGATGGAATACCGTACCGTGAAGAATCAGGGCAACAAACACGGTCTGGGGCCTATCATTTTTTTAGGTGATCCATGGATCTATTGAGTTGGAGCAAGTCCCAAGCTTTTTTGTCATCCAAATAATCAGATATCTTATAAGCTTTTTTACAGAGATGACGTTTAATTGTATTTTTAGTGATTGTTAAATTTTGCAATTCGCTTGGGACTCTGTTATAGAAGCTTACACATTGCCCTTTAAATGATTTCATAATTTTATCTAATCTAGTAGTGGGAACAGCGAGTTTATCCTTATTTCTAGTGTTAACATCATGATTAACGATTTTTTCTTAAATGATTCAATATTTTTACGAACATACATCAGATTTTCATATATTTACTGACAGGGTACTGTCAGTATGAATATATCTTTAAATTTATTTCTAAGCGAATCTCTGGGACCCATATTGTAAATTGCTCGAACAGCCCTCTTCTGCAACACAAACACGGTGTTAATGTCTGCAGCAGTCCCCCACAATAAAATGCCGTAAGACATAATGCTGTGAAAGTAGCTGAAATAGACTAATCTGGCAGTATCTACGTCCATGTAAAGACGTATCTTTTTAACTGCGTATGCTGCTCTATGATCGTAAGACGAAGGTTAAAATTCCGTCACCAGAGTCCAGAGTGCCCTCTCACTCATAATAGTCGTAATTCTGCTTTATTTAAAAAAAATACTTCACAGGACGAATTAGCTAAAGAGCGTGCCAGAGTACGCGAGTTAGCGGGAGAAGGAGCAAGACGCGCCATGTTGGAGCGTGGAGCCGCCGAACAACGCCATCTGGCGGTCGCAGATCAGTTACAACGTGATCTTGATAACCAGTATGATGCTGTTGCTAAGCTGCAGGTAAATATTCCACAGACGAGGCAAAGAGTAACAAAAAAACCGTTCAGGCATGATTCAGGCTAAACCTTACTAAGCTGGCTGAAAATGCAGGTAGTTTATCTTCCACTATGATGACCGAAACTTCGTAAACCTTCCGCTAGGCCGGTGGAAATGGTAGGTACAACCATAGCAGAAGACAATGGCTTGATGGTAAACCCAGGCACGGTCGCAGCCTGAAATTTTGGGGGGGGTCTCTACTGAAATTTGGGGGGGCGGGGTGGTCACTACACTAATAATAGACTTTATTGCACAATAAACAAGATTTTACTATTGGACGTGTACGATTTTGGGGGGTCATGTCCCTTGTGACCACCCCCCTCGGAGCGCGCGTGGGTAAACCTTCGATCAAAAGTGGAATTTTTGATCGAATGAAGTTCCGGTAACCTAAGACGCGGTGGCCAAACTGCACATTTTCTGCTGCCATAGATAGTGTCATTTGTGGCCAGGAAAACACATTCCTAAGGTTCGAATCCAAACGTGCACCGCAGAATCGAAGGGCCTTTTCACTTTAGGTACTAACTCTCTTTCTCATCTCGGCGCAACAGCTCGGTGGAGCCTTATGTAGAACGGACACGACCGTACAGATACCAGACTGCATCACGAAGATTATTAACTAAAAACTATTGCTATTTTAGCTGGAGTTGGAGCGTCATCGCCGCGAGGAGAACGACCTCAAACGTGAGATCTCCATGAAGAATTCTACTATCGAGGAACTGAAGATGGACCTCAAGAACAAATCATGTAAGTCAATAATCTTAGAAAGTTCGAAAAAATGTTGTCAAGAAAAGTGGTAGACATTGTCTCAGATCTTTTTGTGTGTCCTTTGAAGATGACTAAGGAGGGAGTCAGAGGCATGTCCAAACATTGTTTGACACCCTGCCCATAATTTGCAGAAGAGTTGATTTTTTTTGGACAAGAAATCTGACTCCCTCAGTCACTTATGAATCTTGATGTCCTCTGCACGTTCTTACGAATAATTTTAAACATTTCAGCGTCCCTCCAAGCGGACCTTGCGCAAGCGCACGCGGAGAAGGCTTCCTTGGAGGAGGAGCTCGCCAGCGCCAGGTTAGCTATGGAGCGTCAACAACGACAGGCTAAGCATGAGACTAATCGTCTTAATTCTGAGGTAAATAAAATGAAATAGGTTAGTTAGTATTTAATCTTACTTCTGTTGAGCAACAGTGGGGTTTAAGATGCTTACCTAGAAGGAAACTATTTGCTATCAATTTGAAGACACCTAGATTGTACATTTTGGGAAATACAGAGCCCGTTATGGAGTTCTACAATTGCAGTGCGTTTGAGTAATATAGATTCAAAACGCTTGGTACAAAATCTGCGAATATCAACCATGTTACCTACAAAACAGTTATTATTTCTTCATCAAAAATATTTTTGACTGACTACTTCTTCATAATATTTGCCATCTCCATCTCTTGCATTGTAGGTGGAGGTGCTCCTGAAGCGAACGTTAGTTTTTTATTTGGTGTGTCTTACAAGTCCATCTCCTATAACTTCTGTATGTGTTTCAGATCCAGTCTCTTCGTCAGCGTCTTGACCGAGCTGATGCAGACCTGGTGCACTCTCGTCGGGAGAACCTGCGCCTCTCTGAGCAGATCTCTACCTTGGAGAAAGAGGTATCGACAAACTGTTATAGTCTTTGTGAAATAAGTTAAGTTCTTCGTGAAATCCTTATTTTGTTTTTAGCCACCCATGATGGAAAAAGGCGGCCTCCATCACCTGAGTTGGCCACTAACGTGCTTACTCTCTTTTTATCTGTAAAACGTTTAAAATATGACGTATCTACCTACGTAAAAAAAAACAAAACAGAGTCACGACTGTATCCCAAGGCGCGGTAGACATTCTCTCAGATTTTTTATATTCCAGATCCTTTGAGGATGTATAAGGGTTGTCAGAGGCATTCGTATCTACCTATGTCTAAGTAATATAACATTAAAGTTCCTATAGATGTCTTATCATTAATCATAGAAGCGTCATTGACACGAAGGTGTGTTATAAATATAAGACAAGGTTTATAAGACAAGAGAAGCGTTATTATAGGAACCCCCTATAAACAGAAAGCAATTATTTTGGATGAAGGAATAATGAAAATTTTTGGTAAAATCGATAAATATGATTGTAATTCTGCAGATGAACATGAAGAGTCTCACTCCAATGACTCCGGAGAAGAACAAAAAGGAGAAGGAACTATCGTCAATGCTTGAAAACATGGAGAACAAACACGGTAGGTAACAATACAATCAACGTTTTCATATCTTAATGTTTAGATTCCACATCTTTTTTGGGTAAACACGTAAATGGGTAAACTATTGATGTTTTGAAAGATCCCAATCCAAAATTCGATTTAACTTCAAAACATTCATACTTTACCCCTCCGCTTGCATGATTGGTAGAAAGGGCTTCTCTTTCAATCTCAATAGTTTATTCATCAGATTGTTTATGGGAGTCTAAAGCGAGAACATTTGGTTCACAGCTAAAACCGTCGCTGAGTTGGAGACCATGATCCATTCACAAAACAGTCTGATGGAGAAACTGACAGGGGAGTGTCGCTTGCTCACTGACAAGCTCGACGACGCCACCCGTAGGCACAAGTA
The DNA here is from genome assembly GCA_963565295.1 of Epirrhoe alternata. Taxonomy (NCBI): domain Eukaryota; kingdom Metazoa; phylum Arthropoda; class Insecta; order Lepidoptera; family Geometridae; genus Epirrhoe; species Epirrhoe alternata. The sequence goes on from OY751401.1 coordinate 3,308,601, forward strand.
CGGGTCTCTTCTTATATAGCATGTTCTACACCTTACCATCAGTATCTTGCAACTTATTTACCAACTATTTATTTTGATACAATTCTATTTGATTCAAAACATTATCATTGCCCGTTTCAAAATTAACGTCGTGCTGTGTTTTCATTGGTGGCAGGCAGAGCGCAGAGTCGCGGCCGCTCAGACGAACCAATCAGAACACAGCGCGACCATTCCGCATCCCGAGACCGACCTATTGCGAGCCGCCGTTCCAAGCGCCGCTCAGGAAAAGAGTCCGATTCGTCGAATAACTACCCGCCAATTGTTGTGGGCCCGTTGACGACAAACCAGGATCTCGACGTCAAGGGAGAGAAGACGTACAACCTACCGCTGATGATTCAACAGCCCTTTTTACGGGAGAAAAAGGAGCCTATCAAAGTTGATATCAGCGTGAAATTAATACCGAAGCCGAGAAAGAAAGAAAAGAAGAGGAAAGAGGCACGCGTAGAGGAAATCGTCATAGATGATTGTAGAGGCGTTACTAATAGCATTAGCATGGAAGTTGTAGACGGTGACATTAATTTGCTGAAAGAAACAGTAGAAATTATTGATAACAATCAAGAAGATAATCCTGAGATAGATGTACCTAAGATTATAATTCAAGACTCAATGGATCTTGAGGATAATGAAACAGAACAGCCCTTAGAAGAGATCACAGAAGTGACAATGCAAGATGAACCTCCAAAAGAATCAGAAATACAAATGGATGAAGTTGATAAAACGAGTGAAGTGAAAGAACAAACAGAAGTCAATGAATGAAACAACGAATACTAATGATCTCTTAGTCTAATCAAATAATTTGTATTCACAGTTCCTAAATTTAGATTTTTTACAAAGCTTATTAGTAAAAACGTAGATGAATTTGCTAGCATTCAAATACTTAGTTACCATAAGATTATTGTGCAATGCTTATTGTGATGTCTAAAGTCAATGTTGTTTTTATCATATAGAATTGTTTCGTAAATTGTTTTAGATTTGTTATTTACGTTAATGTTAATGAATTTGGATTCCTGTATGTTATTGGTAGAAAATTTCCTCTATGTCGTAGCTGTTATGTATGTCCAATGGGTAATGATAATGTAATAGTGTGCAATAAAATTTAGAATCTTGAAAAACAACTGCTACATTTCATCACCCATCACTCACTCGCTATTTTCCATTTCAGAACAGAAAGAGTGCAATTGCTTTGCAGAAACTCTGAATTAATGAGAAAGCTTAGAAACTTGTGGTCGTCACATAAGAAATATTGCACCACCTCAGTTCCTTTGCGAAGTTACACTCCCCTAAGTGGTTATCCTCACAGTCGATCGTCGTATGATCTAGATCGCACGTATTACACATCAACTCCTTACACGAATAGATTTAGAAGAGAATCGAGATACGGTAGTGATTTTGGGGAGTTGATTAGAAATCTGAGTGATCTGTCAATCGATAGGATTGATTCTGACGATGATCCTGCGAAGGTAAGATGGTTGAGAATGCATGGTAGTTTGCTTGTTTGAATGTTTGCTGATGTGGTATTTGCTTGCAATCATGTCTATGTAAATGCTATCCTTTCATTATGATAAATGATTCCCCAGCAATGAATTTGTAGTTCTAGAATATAAAATGAAATTGAAAAGGGGTCGAGTGAAGTTAAATTAAACGAATTTAAATGCATACCCAGATTTACAACAATCGGGATAGAGTCTGGCCTAGATCTAATTCTGCTATTGTGGAAATTTCCATCTTTTGATTCAAATTTTAAGATATCTCTGGCAGTGAGTGAAATGCTCGAATTTAGGATCAAATAGGTATCATGAACTGGGTTCTAAGCTCTGGTGGCCCTGGGCAGCAAAACTGATTTCATTTCTATTTTTGAATTTCATTTTTTCATTGGCAATGGGTTTTCTCACTATTATAATTTCTGCAAATTTTGATGCACCTATGACGCAAGACGTGTCTTTCTGGTCTCGTTCTGGGGAAAATATAGTCGAACGTGATCCTGTGCCATTATTTTTTGGGGTTGCCAAATACAAAATAGTTTGCATGTTTGCAAACTCGTTTGCATGTCGCATGGTGTGGTTTGTCACGTTTGTGTGCCGCAGGGAAGAGCTGGCCACTCTGCAGCGTCAAGTAGACGGACTGGGGCGCTCCTTGCAGGCCACGCCGAGGTCTCCACCTAGCAGCTATCAAGGTATGGACTAGTCTCGCCAAAATTATCAATAGAATCCTATTCTAAATTATCAAAGAAAGTATCTACATTATTTTATTATTATTATTATTCCTGAGGGATTGATACTTTTTCGAAAGAAGCGCCGTGCCTGACCGCCATACGCCCGATGCTTACAATGTATAAAAATCATAGCTTACAATGTTTTTGGTTTGAGGTGTATTTTTGTTTGGTTTTATGTGATTGAGTTTAGTAGTTAATTGATGAGCATTTGTTTGTTTTAATTGAGTTGACTTTCTAAGTTTTAATATGTTTTTATAATTTTTGTAAGTACCTATGTAAAAAAGTAACTAAATGAACCAAATAATAATCAGACTAAAAATCTACGCGTAGTAATGGTATATGGGCCCAAGGTGTTTTCGATTTATTATGAAGATGGAACTGTAGAGCTCAGCAATCTCAATAAAATTTGACTTTTGTTAATAAAAACCTTATTTCCAGCACCAACCACGCCCACGCCCGCAGCCAATAGAGATGCACCAGCCTTGCCCAGTGCCCGACGAAACGATCCCCGAAGTGAGCCCTCCCCTCACCCCGGACACCCCTCACCAAACCGAGCTCGAGAACCAATCATAGACCAAGCAGATAAAGCTTTAGTCAAGCAAGCGTCTAAAACTTCACTTATCCAACCAGATAAAGACGTTAACGCTGAAACTAATGCTGAACACGCTAACGCTTACGATGAAACTGTTCCTACACATACTGATGCTGGGGAAACTGGAATGGAAGTTGAAGAAAGTCAGGGATACGAACAGAATTATGAAGGTTATGAGAAGCCAACTGATTATGAAACGCAACCTCAGTACGATAAAACTCAGCCTGAATACGCTGAAACTCAGCCTCAGTACGAACAAACTCAGCCTGAATACGCAGAAACTCAGCCTCAGTACGAACAAACTCAGCCTGAATACGCAGAAACTCAGCCGCAGTACGAAGAAACTCAGCAGTATGAACAGAACTACGAGCAACCAGCGTACACTGAGGGACAATATGAGAACTACGAATACACAGATCCTAACGCACAATACACAGATCCAAATGCACAATATGAAGGTTACACAGACCCTAACTATCAGGAACAAGCTTATGACACGCAATATACACAGGAATATCAAGAAACGCCAGTTACTACGGAAAACAAAGATGAAGTGCCGAGTCAGAGTTAGCGAGATTATTTTTATGTGCAATATTTTGTTTGCTCCAAAAATATTCGTGCCAGTATTTTTGCTATTATTGTAGATGCTTTTGATGTTAGAATAATCTTAGGTAATTAGAACTATTTGAATAATAAAATACATAATCTACAGTAGCTAGGTAGGTTAGGTATGTAATGTACTTAGACAAGTACCTACATCTACATTTAAAGTATAATATTCAGTAGAAGATGGAAAAAAAATTGCACATTTAATAAAACCACGAATTTTTCTAGTTACCTATGAATAAACATTTTATGAAAATTATTGAGTCGAAATTATTATTGCTCAATAAAAGTACCAAATGTTTACCAAAATCCTTGGAATATTTCATTATTTCCCTTTTTTATTTATAGTTTTATTTTATTCAAAAAATTTAAAAAACATCAATAAATAAATAAATAAATAAAATAAATAATGCTGGACTTTTCACACAGCATCATCTAGCCCCAAAGTAAGCAGAGCTTGTGTTATGGGTACTAAGATGACTGATATACTACTTATATACTTTTTGTTTGTAAATACATACATATTATACATAGAAACACCCAGACCCGAGACAAATATTTGAAGATCATATAAACATTGGTCCCGCCGCGGGGATCGAACCCGCAACCTTTTGCGTCGCAGGCAGGCTTTCACCCACTGCGCCACAGAGGTCGTCAAATCAATGTACTTACTACGCACTCAACTACCTACGCACTACACTACGCAAGCAGACCTAGTTTTTCTCTTTTGGCCACCGGTCCAGATAAGTTTGTGGCACTGTGTATTACACCAGCTGGTCGAGGTCATCGACCGAGCGTAATTTTTTGACCCCTCTGAGGGTAAGGGGGTGGGGACAATCTAAACATTTAGGGAAAAATGTTGAGACGAGTCTCGGGCTCAATAGATTTGATTCAATATGCATCCTAAAAATTGCACACATGCATGACTTATGTTTTTATTACCACGGAAATTAACATCATTTCTTTTTAAAAGAGTTCTTAAAAAGAGGGTGAGCTAAAGAACAACAAACTTTTGTTGGGTTTTATTGGAACTCGGGTGGAACCACAGAGTAAGGTGGAACTAAAATATTTAAAAGATTCTACTACTCACCGCTAGATGGCGGAAAAAACTACGCATTATGCCAAAAATCGTAGCTTTTTCTCTGGAACACAGTTTCTGACAGTTTACAAATCAAATCGATCGACCTTGCCAATGCCAAAGTCAAACAAAGTTAGTTTTTGTTTGTTTTGGTTGTAGGCTGGAATTTTGTGTTGTTTTTGGAGAACTTTTGCTCAAATTATCATAACCAAAACGCACTAATTCTAAATAAAAAATCGCCACGTAAAGAATCACAGGCTAATAAATTACGAAAAGAATAAAGAGGTTATACTAAATTAGTAACACTATGGTTTGCGACAAGTGTGAGAAGAAACTGGGCCGTGTGATCACACCAGACCCTTGGAAGTCAGGAGCGAGAAACACAGTGGAGTCTGGAGGCCGGAAGGTGGGGGAGAACAAGGCGTTGACGGCTGCGAAGGCGAGATATAACCCTTACACTTCAAAGTTTGGCGAGTGCAAGTAAGTCTCCTTTTGGAGGGAGTTGATTGACATTGCTCTATTGCGTTTACCTTCTACTTTGTGCCCCGTTTGTGCCTCTTCAAATGAACTGAAATGCATAAAAGATCGGGGAAACAGTCATGATCATGTTTGCCTTCTGTTTTCCCTCTGTTATGGCTTAGTTGAAGTAAATTCGTATTAGTTATGGACCAACTCAGGCGTAAGTGTCAGCCCAGATATAATGAAATTGTCTCAGCCTCAGCCGAGCACTTCAGCTACCAGCTATCTGAAAAAGTCAACAAGTTTAAAAATACCAATCTCCATTAATTATTATTATTAATATTATATGAGGAAAAATTTGTTTGTTTGAATTGAATAGGCTCCGGAACTACTGGACCGATTTGAAAAATTCTTTCACCATTAGAATCCTACATTATCCCTGATGAACATAGGCTATATTTTATCCCAGGAAAGTGATGTTTTCCCAAGGGACCGCAGGTAACACCGCGACGGACAGCTAGTATTAAATACCTAGATAATTCTATGTTGTATCTCATACCATAAAATCCAGAGCAAATAACATGCCATGTTTACTGCAAGGCATTCTAAATTCACCCACTACAAGGCAACGGCCTACCTTCCCTCTCAGTTCTTTGCGATTTAACGCTGCAACAGGCCAGGCTCTAGGCCAGTCCAGCCATATCCAGCTCATCCAGCCATCTTACTCTGGGGCCTCCTTGTCTATGCATCAAGTAACAATGAATAATTAAAAGTAAATTGTAACTTGTAATAATTACCTACCTAATTGATTCGTACTTTAGTTTCCTCGATACAGGCGACGCCTAGTAAGGAAACTATTAGATAACTCACTTCTGTATATCCACTCTCAGCAAACTACAAAATCATTATAAGTTTTCTCTTAAACACAAAATGTTAAGAAATGTTTGTATGTTTTGCTGTAATAAACATTTTTGTATATGTATTGTATAATTGATTTCAGAATATGCAGAGTCAAAGTTCACCAAGTCGGCTCACATTACTGTCAACCATGCGCATACAAAAAGGGCATCTGTGCGATGTGCGGCAAGAAAATTATTGACACAAAGAACTACAGACAAAGTGCTACGTAACATATTAGAGATAGTAAGGTATTGTAAATAAAATCTCTAAGATTATAAGTTTTATAGAATTTGGACCATAATAAATATTTTAAGTCAATACACATTTATTTTTTGCTAGAACAAAAGTTGTTGTTTATGATGATAGTTATACAGTCCTGAGAGGTTACCAGTGTTTTACAAATAACCCTGTATAAAGGTAGGCACCATTCAAATGACCTACTATTAGAAAACACAGCATGAAAAAAACAAAATTAATTAGGTTCTATTTAATAGGTAGGTACCTACTTTAAAATTGTGTTACTCCAATTCATATGCCCAATTAAAATTCGAAACTTTTAATATAAGTCGCCCATTTCCCGTGCCAACTTTGCCAGACCAACTAGCATTATTCAATCGTTTAAAAACGTACAACATGTTCCTTGCACGGTACCTTATTACTAGCTGTAGTAATTTTATATCAATATTGCGAAGTATCGAAGCATGAAATTCAGAAAGCAATAAACTGTGCCGCATTACGGATGCGTACGATGCTACTCTTGAATAGTAAAACGCAAATCTTGATCATAATACTCGTAAAAATGGTAAGAGAGTGACATATTTACATATTTAATAAACAATAGTCCACATAGAGACATTAACGTCTACCTACTTAAAATGCTTCTATGTACTTAGAGAAAATAATATTTTCCATGTAAAACTTTACTTAGGAAGGATTTAAGTAGCCGTTAGTGTATCTGATTGCAGATATTGTTATTATTAACAGAATACAATTATAGTCCAAATCAAAATGGTAAAGAAAGTTTACAGTACGCACAACCGATCTTTAGCTCTCTGAAGTAGCTGCGCAGAACCCATTTTTGATGACGCCTAAAAGACGAAGACAGTGTTGTATAGCTGCCTCGCTCACTCTCTTAGTTTGTTGCATCGTCCTATCTCGCCTACTCTACCGAACCTGCGCAATCGTTTAGTGCACCTAACTTCAGAGAGCTATAGATTGGTACTGTAGGTAGATTATCTTACCTACTATTGAATCTAATTCAGATTTGCGCAAACACGGACAGTAAAGAAAAAGGAAAGAATTCATTTGAAAGTAGCATGGAGAGTAGAGAAGAGAAAAATTCATATGTAAACATGGAGAGTATGGAAGGACAAGAAAAGAATTCATTTGTAAGTAGCATGCAGAGTAAAGAAGATAAGAATTCATTTGTAAACAACATTGAAAGTAAAGAAAAGAATTCATTTGTAAACAGCATACAGAGTAAAGAAGAGAAAAATTTATTAGTAAACAATATTGAGAGTAAAGAAACGAATTCACTTGTAAACAATATGGAGAATAAAGAAGGAAAGAGTTCGTTTATAAAACTACTCAAAAACATAGTGGATGTCAACGAAAAACGTGTAGTGGCAATGAAAAAACTAAGTAAATTACAAGATTTTATTTTTACTAAGAATACTTTAGCAAAAGTTCATGACTTTGAATTCAATGAAGATTCATCTGAGGATTTGAGAGACCAACATGCGATATTAACCCAAATTTCTATGAGAGTAAGTATCTATGCCAATAAACAACTATTTCGTAAGTGAACAGGATTAACAAGTCTGTATCCCCAATATAGGATATAAAAGCAGACCCATCGTTTTCCTTCACAGTTTAGAAATTGCGCATATAGTTAGGTAACCATGAAAAACCCATTGATGCACGGCCGGGATGGCTCGGGAAGCGAATCCACGACCTATGGGACTGGGATTAAAAGTTGAAGCACTTGTTGCCACCTATAACTCACATATTTACTGTATAAGTGACTATTAATTTCAGAAGAATGTAAATATATCGTTAAGAAGATCCAACAACAAAAAGCAAAATGAAAATATTAACATTATACCTTTCAACAGCATTAATATCCAGTATAAGAGTGATATGAACAAAGAAAGAGGCGATACAATAGATGTAAATCCTTATAAAACTGATAATAAAAATAGATATAAAGTTAACATATTCAACAGGAACATAGACGTAGATACTATAGTAACAGAAGATAAAAATGGTATTTTCTACAAAAATTTTGCTAAAATATATGCAAAAGTTTATAGGATACCGATTAATGTTAAAGTTTATAAAGAAAACGACATGAAAAACATCGACGAAGATGAATTTAGTAATACAAGAAAGAGTTGGAGTAGAGGCTGTGATAAAAAAGCTTCAAAACTATGCAGGCGGGCGTGTGTTCAAGCGTATAGAAATGGTTGTATGTTATACAAATGTAGCAGAAGAGCTAAACAAGCTTTAAGAAAAGAATGTAAACGCAGTTGCCGATCTATGTTTTTGGCCGGACAATATAGTGACAGTGAACAGGAATAAAGTTTACAGTATTCATATAGAATACATAGTTTAGAAATATATTTGTATTTAAATTATATGTTCTCTTGTTTTGACGTTCCACGTCCTATATGTACCTATCAGTGAATTGGTATACTACTTACAGAAGGTACATATGTGGCTGGGAAAGCGGGGGAAAGGACTGCGAAGGACCGAACAGAGTGGCGTTATAAAGAGGATGCCTATACCCAGCAGTGGGTGCAACCGGGCTGATTAGATAGGTACCTATAGCTCGATTTGCGAAGAATGTTTTGCTGTCGTCTCTACATAAGTTAGAACAGAGCAGAATGACTTGAGTTCCAACGAGGAGTGGTCATTGGTCATAGTGTGGCTTGGATGTTGCATTGTGTGATTTCTTTCTTGGCGCTAAATCCCTTTCCGCAAATTCTTACACAAATAATTCAAATACGTTGGTAGTTTGACATATCTTTTCTCATTACATATTTGATGACGTGTTCATTTTTCTGACGTAGGTACTTAATTTCAACTCGTGTGTAAACTACGATTAGATACGCTATTAGATTGTATTTGTGTGTACGCTTATTTATGTAATATCAATAGTTAATTTGATTGCATTGAAAATGAAGTAGGTAGGCTTATGGAGTTGTAGAGTGGTCGAATGTGACTCAACTAAGCTGGAAGTGAATAGATAGAACCTTCAAGAGAGAACTCACAGAACTTAATTACTAACGCCTGTCTATTACCAACTATGAATAGTCCCTGAACCACACCTTAGGCCTAAGTATAATATAGACTCTACTCCCCAGGATCACTTAACAGCATCATAAAAGATGAAAAAAAGGTGAAGCATGACATAAAAGTTAGTCTAAAAATATTTCTAAAATCTTTCGTCATCGCACCTACTCGTAGATTATCGTTCGACGTATCAAATTATGTACAAGCCAGAACCTTGTATGGTAATAAAAAAAGATTACTTGAATTGTAACTAAAATTTAATTTAGATAATTTTGATTGAACATTCGCAATGATCAGACTTTGGCGTAGAAATTTTATTACTGTATTGACATTGTGTGTGGTAAGAAACTTTTGAAACTATTTTAATTATGAGTAGGTCCTACAAAACGTCTCTTTGCCATAGGGACAAGCAAAAACCACAGATATGATCTTTCGCCATATTCCAGTATTATAATTTACTAGCGATCTGTCGCGGTGTTACCCGCGGTCCCTCGGGAAAACATCACTTTCCCGGAATATAATATAGCCCATGTTCATCAGGGATAATGTAGGATTCTAATAGTGAAAGAATTTTTCAAATCGGTCCAGTAGTTTCGGAGCATATTCAATTCAAACAAACATACAAACAAATAAAAACGTTTAATCTAACTAATTCCTACAGGTTACAGGTTATGCATATCCAGAAAACCTAAAATACAAACTAAATAACAATAAGCTCAGAGATACCTATAATAAGCTACTTAAAACTGTCACAAGCGTCAGCCAAGAAAGACTTAATGCTTTGAATAAGTTCAATGAACTACAGAACTATCTTCCCAAAGTTGGACTGAGAAGTGATGATGAAATTGTAGCTGTTATTATTCCAAGCGTAAGTAAAACTAAGCTAAACCTAATAAAATTATAAAATCTGAAACAAAAAAAGAAAACTAAAGCTTCACATAAATGTTTTATTTCTATAGCGTTAGGAGGCAACCTATGCCTACACGCAACGGGACGCTGTAGTGCCTGGGATATTGTTTGAGATAGAAAAGACTTGTCCAGCACCTAGACCATCCTCAGCTTAATCGGTCTTGTTCTCAGTAAAGACAACGTCAATACGTGTGGATCTGATTTAACTGCAGGTTTCCTAACGATGTCTCCGCCGTTAAGATTAATCACGTTAATATTACAGGCATTGGAACTAGACCACAACACTGATGAAAATGACATTTACTATGAAGAAAACATGAGAGACTCAGATAAACGTATAAGAACAATCAAAGATGAAAATATCAATGATGACGATGATGATAATGATATAGACTCCAAAAATACTAGTCTAAGGCAGTGGAAAGGATGCAATAAAAGTGCGGCTAAAACGTGTAGAAAAGCTTGTAAAAGGGCGTATAAGGATGTATGTGAAGACTACAAATGCAGCAGGTCTATGAAAAGGTCTCACAAGAAAGCATGCAAACGTGTTTGTAATTCTGAATTTCGTGGTTATGATTACTAGGCAAGGAAAAATAAACCTAGATACGTCCTTTTTAGCATTGGCATATAATCAATCAGGATCTTCAGAGTATCACGTCGGGGTCACCAGTTTGGGTGATGATGATGATGATCACCCAATTGGGGGTAGGTGTTATACCCCTAATCTATGGCAGAGGTAGTACTACCTGTACTAAGGTCGACTCCAACTGGTCCACATACCTTAGTACAGGTAGTACTACCTCTTTGCCATAGATTGGGGGAATAACACCTACCCCCAATTGGGTGATCATCATCATCATCACCCAAAGCATATTATAGTCTGTAGGTAAATAAACATGCAAGCAATTTTGTTTTTTATTATACAACCATATGGACACTGTTCCATGTCATATACCTATACATACAATTCTACATGTTCTAAAATTGCGTATTTTGAAAGGTACTGTTGGTATAACATACGGGCATAATGTAGATTAGGTATGCCAATAAGTTTGAATTATGAAAATTCAATTCAAATTACTTATTGGATCTGCTTATTTGAGATAGGTAAATAAAACAAGCTAAAACATTTATTCATCTTTATTTAGATATAGTACAATAATAAAATACAATAAATTGTAATTAATGATCTTGTTAATTGTATTTCGATAATAATAATGTTGAACCGTTATACAAACTGATAAGTTTAACAAGTGTTAATAAATATAAGCTACTGCTATCCTTAGAAATGGCTCAGAAATATATATTTCTGTATACCCCCTACCGATACCTTTATCAACATAAATATAATCTAAATAAGTGTATCTTACCACAATATCTAATAAAAAAATGGTAATACTTTCGGACGGAATATCTATAAGGAATGAAAATAATATACATCATAATCTCATTGATATTAACTCTTATATTGTGACAAATAGATAATTTGTGTTTACATAAACCAAAGTTAATTATGTATGTTCACAACCGAAATCTTAATATAATTCAAAGTCAATTTATAAACAAGGCACTTACGGCTTATTCAGATTTCTAATTAAACATTAATTAAAGTACATGATTCTGGCACTACGCATTTCGAAAACATCAGTTATCCGATAAAATATAGAAAGTCCTATGTTAATAACAATTGTATAATTTGTAAAAGTACCAAAAGGTATCACATTGTATTTTACAACTTGCCACCGCTTGGGCTCCTAGAACTGCTTTTGATAGATGTTACGGAAATATTTCCAGAACTACTGAATTCTGGAGGCGGCGATCTCGGCAAAGAGAATCTAGATTCGGAAAGGTTCTCCTGACTTAGCGACTTTTGCGTGGAAAATATAGGGATTTTGGAAGATATCCCAGCGCCTATAGACTTTGTTTTCTCTGATTTGACGGGTATGTTGCTTGGTTTAGCCAGTAAAGCTGGTTTTGCTTGCTCCGCTCGTAATTGTTGATCCAATTGAGATAAGCGTCTATTTTCAAGGTCTGTGCTGGTCACTATAGTGCCTTTTGGAGATTCGTAAGTAGCTGTGCGGAATTTGATGTGACTGTTTCTTGGTAGATCGAAGTCGGAGTGTCGTTTCTTTGGTTCGCTATTCGGTTTCGTTCGTTTTATTACTTCATCCGCCTGTTTTGCTGAATGGTGGCGTTCGTTCTGTATAAAATCGTTTAGCACTTCTATATCAAGTTCGTAAGATAGTGTTGGCTCTTTAGGCGGTGCTCTTTGCCTGCTTGAAACTTTATCTTTGTTAATTTCTGTTTTTTGTTTCATTTCTGTGCGAGGTGTGACTACTTGTATTTCTGTGATGTGATCTTTGTGAGTGTCTGGATTCTCGATTCTAGTGCATTGAGTTTCTGTCATCTTTGAAGGATTAATGGAATACCTTGTTTTTGTAAGTTCAGCTGCTGTATCACTCGATGTTTGTACGTCTTCCAGATCTTGGATGATTCTAATCCCTAATTTAGATAGCTCTTCTGGAGTTTTTTGAGCCATAAAGCTGGGATCATTTTGCAGTTTTGCCATCAATATTTTAGCTTGTTCTTCATCCATATCTGTTGTGTTAAGAATTATAGTTTCGGTTCTTGTGTAAGCCGGCTCATCTGTAGTAAAATGCATGTTGGGATTTTGTCTTTTTATCTCATCGAGTACTCTTTTATCGATATCTTTAACGTTTCCTTCCTCTAACATCACCTCATCAATTTCTCCTGCATTTCTTGCAATACCAAAGCTCATTTGTTCGACTTGCAACGGCGCTTCTCCTTTCGTTGTTATGTATTTAGTTGAAATTTGCTCAACGCTCTGTGTAACCACTTTATTACCAAATTCATCTTCTGCCGTATTAACTGTGACTGTCTTTTGTACTGGCTCTTGTGTCATTGTGATAGACATGCTAGCTGGTTCCATGTATAAAGTTCTCTTTTCCTTTTCACCATGTCTTCTTATGCCTTCTAACACATCCGGAGGCATTACTCTCACCATCGGCTCTCCAATTTCGATAGATTTTGTATAAGATTTGACTTTCTGGTCTTCAGTCGGCTTGTTTTTCTCAGTAGTAATTGTAACAACGTTGGTGCTAGATGATTGTTTAGGCTCAGACCATTCTGATTTAAAAGTTGTCATTGAGGGTTTCTTGTCATAGTTGAAACTGTTGTTGTTCGAGCCAACTCTGATGTTACTTACAAAGTCATCGTATTCTTTTGTTTTTGTTTCAACTGCTTCTTTTTGTGGCTTCAGATCGAAGTTAACAATATCTGGTTGGTGCAATGACTTGAAGTTATCAGTCATTGGTGCTGGCTCTTTGTTTGTGTTGCTTGTACTGGCCTCAGTTTTTGCATCGATATGCACGTTCAATATCGGGTTTTTGGCTAGCAATTTCTTCATCATATCTGATTTAGGTCTCTCTAAACTGTTTACGTATGTGTTGCGAGATACTTTAACATCATCTGGTATGTTTGTATCATAAGCCATAGTTAACTTTTCCTCAAATTTCGAAGGAGAAGTTTCTGTCTTAGTTACTGTTGCTGTGGGTTGAGTCTCCTGAGAGCTTTCAAGCGAAGAAACGTTGCTGCCATCAGAGGTAGATTTAGCGAATTCGGACACAAGTTTTAGGTGAACTTTCAAGTTTTCGTCCATAATCCTTCTTGCTAGATGATCTGATGTTTCATGTTCACCTTCTTTGTACAGTTCAAAATCCTTGGTTCTCTTGTTCGATGTATCAACTTCATCAATTCTCTCAGATTCAATAGAGCTATTAGAACCTTTTACGATAGCATCTTCTAGATTACCAAATTCAGAGCCTTTCTTCAACCGATTCCTCTGGAACGTATTCAAACCTTCCATAGCCGACGTTTTGGCTATATTCAGGCTTAGACGAGGTTCCTTATGCTTGATCAGATTTCCCTTATCTGAGTCCATATCTGGTAATACATCTTCGCTTCCTGATTCGAAGAATGTAGTCTCTACGACAGACATGGCTTTTCGTTTCTTAGGTGAGATCGTGCTTTCTTGTATTTCAGCTTCCTCGGCGGAAATATCAAGGCTTTGCGCACGTTCTAAGGTACCAGTAGACGGCTTACTAGTTTTAGCTCTTAACTCAAATCTGGATAAATCACCTAGAGATTGAGCTTTGCGTTCATTCTCATCAAGTAATGAAGTATCATCAGAAGCTGAATGAACAGTATCATTCAACGGTGAACTGTGAATCGTTATATCACTGTTATTCAGCTCAATTGTTGTAGAGCCCTTTTCACTCTTATCACTATGATTGAATGATATTATAGAGTGACCATCTTGATTCGACGATAGATTTGACTTAGAGTCTTCAAAGTAATTGTTGAGGGAATCGCTTTCTCTTCTAAAAGGTTTAGTTACAATATCGTCAATATCATCCTGGCTGAAGTTTATAGACTCCTCGCCACGAGACAAGTTAGAGGTAACACTTCTAGTTTTAGTAACTTTAGGTGTCGATGTGTTGATGTAAGAAGTGGTAGTGTTAGTAGTAGTGTTCGGAGAAGTGATAGAGCTATCGTAGAGTAGGCTTGAATGTTGCTTTTCATTTGACAAGAAATCGTTTACATTCTGCAGCTGTTCTATAATGCTGTCATCTGTTTTATTTTTCTCAACATCGGGAGGCGATGGAGCTTTGCCTTTAGACTTTTTACTTGGTTTAGAATCTTCTTTCTTATGTTCAAGTTTCTCAGGTTTTGGTGCCTCTTCTTTTCTATGCTCTGGTTTTGGAGCTTCCTCTTTAACTTTAACCTCAGGTTTGTTATCTTGTATTACATCAGCTGAGCTTTTTCGATTAGTTCTCGCAGCTCTTGCAGCATCCATCATATGCTGAGGTAACTCTTGAGGTATACCGTTCTCGTCTCTCTTTATTCCACTTGAATTCAGATCATTCCGTGCGAATGTACTGAGCGATATCTCGCTGGTTCTTGAAGTGTTTACATCTGATTGATTACTAGTGTTAGTGATATCAGATTCATTTGTTTTGACTCTAGCATTAGGTATAGGTGGCGCCATTTTTTCGCGTCTTTTTGCAACGACTGGTTTTTTCTGTTCAACTTCATTTTCAAGTTTAATTTGCGTAGTCGGCGCAGGTCTTTGTGGTTCAGGCTTATCTGGCTCATCAAGAGATTTCCTTTCAACAGCCACTACACCATTTTCAACGTTCTTCTGTTTGAGGACACCATCATCTGGTACGTTCGGTGGAAGAACTCTGATTCCGAATTTCATTCCACGTTTTGGATCGTAGTCTTTCTTCTGAACCTCTGCATGTTCATGTAGTGCGACCCCATTGTTATCAGGAATAATGATTTGAACGTCACTGCCTGTTGAGTGTCTGTTCTTATTTCTTTCTGGCTTATTCATCACTGGCACGTCTGAGTACCTAGTTTTATTAGCCAGTTTGATATTCTTCTCGTTCTCTCTTTCTAATGTAGTAGGATCTTTCTTCTCTTTCTTATTTCTTTCTAGTGTTGTAGAGGTGATGATCTTGTCTGTGATGATTTTCTTGATGCCGGTTTTAGGTTTTGTTTCCAGCGTTGAGTTGTTGGAGTGGGATGTGTTTGGCGATTTGGGTGGGTGCAGTAGTTTTGCTTCTTTCTCAAGCTGGAAAAAAACAAAAACGCTCATTACTTAGTTATACCATATAAGTAATTATTATTAGTTTACTTATTCAATAATTTTGATTTTTTTTTTAAATTTTTTTTGCAAAGTAATGTCGTGAGGGTGTACTTATTTAGTGTAAACCCAATTAAGTTTATGCTTATAAGCTTGGTCGTGAATTATCATTCTCTCAATCAATCTCTCTTCTTGAGATAAACTATCGATCAGGCATGCAAACTTAACGGTCTAGACTAAGCTTCAATGGACAGACACAAAGCTTATTAGTAATTCAGCAACTACTAAGTATATCATTCCTTCAAAATCTATAAACGAAACAATATATGCATAACCTATTGTTTGAAACGAAAGACAATGGAGACATAACCACGGGCATTCCATAGCGTACAAACACTGTATTCCGAAGGCTTACACAATGATCGTGTTTCCGATAAACATCCTAATCGCGTTTGTATTAAGTTCAATTTCGCTTGTTTACTTATGAAGTTTATGACGTTCTATGTTTTTACTGTCAAACCATCGCCAATTTAGATAGACCTGTGTAAGTTTAACATTCTGGACGTTGTGTTTGATGTTGGTGTGAATGAGAGGTCTATTAATAGTGGCTGGATTGGTATTGATGACTTGATGAGTAATAGGTATGCGATTGGCGGTGAACATAAAAATCATTATACGCTTACATAATGCAAGTGATATGTTGACGAATGGAGACGTGGAAATGTATATTTTAAAAGTATTGCGCAGGTTGCGTTTTTGTGTGTGTAAATAGTTATAAAACAGATGTATGAAGAGAGAACTATCGGACAGAGTAAAATCTTTCCGTCTCAATAATTTTTTTTTCTTTAGTGTTTGCAAAATATTCCGGTTTTGATTTGGTAAGATACTTTGAGAAAATTGTTCCATCATTTTCTTGCCCTTGTCCCACTCTATGTGGGGTCGGCACAACATGTATTCCTCTTCCATTTCCCTCTATCAGCCGACATCTCAGCACTCACTCCTTTCTTACTCACATCATCTTTCACACAATCCATCCATCTCTTCTTCGGCCTACCTCTACTCTTTGAGAAAATTGTTCCAAAACAAAAAATTCTGGGCTGATTGTATGATTCCGATTTGAAAACCAAAAACGCGGTTGTTTTGACAAATAAAACGAAATCTTTTCCAACTACCAAATAAAAAGGTAGCTAATTTGGTGGAAATTCGCCCTACCCTTGCAAATCAAGACGTCAGTGCTTATTATCAAACCTTAATAAAAATCCAGTTCCAACGAAATATCCAACCTAAGATCTCAAGTTGGAAATGAAATAGAAAAGCGAGTTAAAACGTGGGAAAGCTAATGTTGGTTCTAAACGAAAGTTTAACATCATGCTTAGCACTTTCCACTCGCTTGTAAGCGTCTTTATGACTTAATTACTTGTAGGTACTGTTTGGTCTTGCATGATCAAACCCAAGAGCGCGTATAGTATGTATCTACCTATCTAAAAAGTGTATGATATGTTTTATATGCATTGCATCTGCCAGTTACGGTTTTTGGTCATTTACGCCAAAATCCGGCTCGAAGGACCACAATCGCTAATGTTACACGAAAATATCTAAACAGGACTGTTTCTTAAAGCACTGTTGACATTATCTTAGACCAATAACGATCCTTCGAAGATTTGGAACAAAAACAAGTTTAAATGAATATGGGTCAATCCCACATTTTGCAGAGTAATCTCAAAAAATGATTGCATATACCTTGTAGGCAAGTCCATTATCTAACAAGCAAGGCCCTTAGTTTGATACTTTCGAGAAATTATAAATATTTGATGTGTCAATATGTGATTTCTCATCTCATCACTTAGCGATAGAGTGTCATGTCTCTTTCGAAATCGCTACTGCATTGACTAACATCCTGAATGTTTTCTGGAAATGTGTGGGAGAGACTAATTTTTACGCAAATATGGCGCCTCGGTGTTTTATGTGTTGTGTAAGGGTTGAGCAAAGCATTGTTCATAATTTGATCTCTAGTTAGAGTACTCTTCAATGATGCAAAATGTACGCCTACGTAACACTAGGCCGGTTTTTATAAGAACATATTTTGCAGAAAATCTGTGGAACATCCCCACGTTCTGATGCAATATGATATAACAGAGTTGACATATTTAGTGCACACTGTGTGCGAAGTATATTCCACGGTATGCGAATGTAAGTCACATTGATTGAGAAGATAAGGGTTGAAAGTTAAGATGATGAGTGGATAGAAACCGCGATATGATGGAAAGATGTAGTGTCGGAAAACATTAAAGTAAAATTATTATTATTAAGCTTAGAAGCTTCATTACTATATCTCAATTTGACTCTTAGTGTTACTCTTAGTGATCACTATAAGACTAAATGATATGACTACATCGCGTTTGAACTAGATCGCAATAAGACCAGAAAGCAACAACTGTACCGTCATAGATAGCGGAATAACTCGGTTTTTCCTGTAACTTCATCCGTACATACCGTGCTAACATCGCCCGTAGATCCAGCTCGCTTCAACAGCGGATGCCGTACCCCCTTCCCCGTACCGCTCACCCCTCCCCCCTCAATCACCTCCAGTTCCACTGGGTATGGAGAAGCGAGGGATAGGATGGCTACTGCGTCTTCTAGTGGTGTTCCCGTGAATTCTATCTTGATGCTCTGGATTTTATCGCCTGGAATGGGAGAAAGGTTCGTTAGTTTTGTCGGGGAATTGCTGATTGATCAGTCAGGTGAATGATTGATTTACAGAATCTAGAATTGGTCAAAAAAGGCCTCTCCTGTCGGTTGAAATTCAGATTGGGTAGTCTGGTACTTAAATATGATTGCTTTAGTTTCTAGAATTGGTACTTATATTATCTCTTGTTTCAAAGATAAAGATCTAATGTAGGTACCTATGTCTACGTATCTTGTAAAAACACAATTATCTTAGCCTGTATAATACTGTTTCTTCCCAGACTAAGTACTCTACAGTCACTCTATTAAATGTTTGTTGCCCTGCTTCTTCATGCTTTGATATTGGATTCATCCTAAAATGACCTAGATCGTCCCGTTGCTATTTTGATAAATGCCAACCAAAACACTAAACATATTGAATACTTATATCAGTTTGTTCTGACATTCAAAATACCGACTACCTTAACGGTGCCGTATAAAAGGGGTCACCTTATAGTTTTGGTCAAAGGCGCGGTGTCTTTTATGTGAATGGATGAGGTCAACTTAATGACGAGTGATGACTTTTATGGCTGCATTTATCTTTTAGCTATACTTAATACGTGTCTGTTTGCATAGCTGGACAGGTGTGAGTTAGCTTGACCGGAGCTAAGACAGTCTTTGTGACTACATGTTGTACTTAGGTCATAAATAAAGCAGGTGGTTAGGTCATGGATCCTGGAAGTTTTGGAAGTTGGTGTATCTGAAGAGCATTTACACGATGCGATATTTGGCTCGTTTTGCTAAGCCGATGCCATAGTAACCGAGCTAGCGTCGCAGTTACTAATGCCGGCCATACACCCTACGGTCCACCGGAGAGATTTGCCTTTGCAGGTAGAGCGAATGTGGAACGGAGCATGTGTGGGAATAGACCTCTGCAGGTTTATGAACCTGCGCAGCGACCGGCGCAAAATCGAAAATCAATTCTTTCAAGTGACACTACACTAAAGTGATACTACTACCTGTGTATGCTTCGGTACACCGGAACGACCCCAGCCCCATACTGTGCCACACACTTATCTGGACCGGTGGTCAAAAGAGGAACTAACTTGATATGAAAATTTATTTTTCTGCCAACACCAAATGCGATAACAGCGCCTCTCTCACCGGGTCAGATAAGTTTGTGGAACTGTGCGGTTGACCTGCGCAGGCAAATCTGCACAGGTTAACATCTCCAGTGGACCGTCGTGTATGGCCGGCATTAAACTTAGCGTCCGATGACCGTTTTACACGTCAAAAATCGCAATGCGATACTGAATCATATCGGTTAAAATTCTTCCATATATGCTACATTACCTGGCTGCAGTTTAGCTGCGGCGGCAGGCCCACTGCGCAGCACCGAGTGTATATGCACGCCGTCGCGAGCGCCGCCGCCGCAGCGGAGCCCTAGGCCTGTGAAGTCCCGCGCCCATAGCTTTACGTGCCTGACTCGCGCGCGCTGAAAGAAAAATGGTTGTTTTAATAATTTGTTTTGTATCGTTTCTGACGACGATTATCGTCAACCATTAAGCACGTGTTTAGGCATCCTTGTCTTAATTGAGTATTTTCATTAAGTTTAAGTCAAATTAAAGTTTATTTGATGTCATTAAAAGCAAATTACCCTCAATAAACAATTGGTTTCTGAGAAAAACGATGTCTACAACCTGTGCTATAACATAAAAATAAATTAAATCTACAGTTTAATACTGACAATAAAAAAAATATGTTTTAAATAAGGCTCACGATTGCAATCTCAATACCTACCAAGTACCTAAGTATTTATCTATTAGATGAAAAAGGGGAAGCATAACCTACCATCCCAAACAAAAAAGAATATTTGCAGGAAATGAAAAAAAAAAACAACTAAATTGAAGACATTTAAAAACAGGAATTGAAGAGTGATAGGGGAGAGTCACAGACAAATTCGTCTGTGGGGAGAGTAGAAGACGAAGAGTAAATCGGATAAGGGCAGGTAAATGATGGTTAAAAATACCACTCCGCAAAACGACCAACAAAAACTACAAGCTGCCACGGGTTAAATCTTTAATCTTCGATGATTTCATACCGAACCAACAGGTAGACACAGAGTGGAGGTAACGGCTAACTGATAGAATTGTTACGCTATGGCCGGTACAGCGTCACCAACTGGTAACCCCAACAACATAAGACGTGTCACGTGCAAGGGTTTTTTTTTCCAACTGGTGACATTGACTGTAGGTTCACATACCTACGTATTCATAGTGCAAAGCGCGATATAATTTAAATAGACTCACTCGCGCTGAAGCGCTCGTGGTCGTGCTTGCTTGGTCGTTCTTGATAGATCGTCGAAGTTAAGCAACGTTCGAAATGGTCTGTAAGTGGATGGGTGACCTCCAGTGGCATTTACATCTGAGCGCTTCCGTGGTTCGGAGGGCACGTTAAATTGTCGGTCCCGGCTATTTAAGTCGTTAAGCCATGACGAAGGCCTTAAGGCGGCCTAAAAACTCCGTCACCAGAGTTGGCCACTGACTCATACGAACTTACTTACTTACTTTTAATAGACTCACTCGGCGAAGCTCTACTTTATCATAAAATAATAATGTAGAGCTACTTCATTATAATAATAAAAATAATAAAGTCTTCATTATGCTATTATTACCAGCAGCCTTGCGCGCATTTCAGTTTCGTCGCATACCTCTCTGTGATTGAAATCTAGGGGCATACGAGCTACTGCGATTCTTTTAACGTTACTAAATAAACTGACGCAGGTGAAAGACAAAAATATTACCCAGAAACCAAGACCCGCATTATACAGTAAGACATCTATTCGCCAATTCCACATATCCCTACTAATCTACATAGTGGTAGGGAAGAATGGATTTTTTTCCACTTACTACTGGGGGGGATACTTTTCCATTTATATCCACTGTTATAATAATTCAGGGAATAGGTATCATCTTTTCAAAAACTTTCCACAACAACAAAGCGTTACCTTGAACTGAACCTATAACCGACGCTACCTCTACATTGTGCCGTGGTGTACACTATCGTCATGGCATGACATCACCTGTCATTCCGAAGATATCCGTGTGAACTAAGCCTTAGCCTTAATGTGACCTTGCAACGACCTCTTGGACCATTTTACCTGGTGCTAATCGTTCGACATTGTCGAGGTTTAAAAGTTTTGTTTGATTGATGATTGGTGTGGTGATATCCGCGTTTAGTAGTTTCTTTCATTTACATCTATAGGAACTAGGATGATTTATACAGCGTCAGGAGCAACCTAGTGAGCCGTGTTGGCCGAATGGGGTTGTACCTCGACTTTCAATCCGAAGGTCGTGGGATCGAATCCCGGCCGTGTATCAATGGATTTTGCGTTTCGTAAAATTTATATGCGCTTTAACACGAGCTCTGAACGGTGAAGGAAAACATCGTGAGGAAACCAGTTAGTATTCTTATAGGCGGCGATGGGCTTGCAACCGAAATGAAATACTAACTTCTGCTAGATGTGGGCATGCATCAAATACGTATTTGTACATGCCTCTGACTACCCCCCTTAGACGTCTTCAAAGAATCTGGAATATAAAGATCTGAGAGATTGTCTACCGTGCCTTGGGGATACAGTCGTGACCCTGTTTACGTTAGGAGCAACCTATGCCTACACTCAACGGGACGCTGTAGCTGGGGCTTTCAAAATAAATACCACTAATAATGTAGATTAGGGATTCTGTATGGATGGACGTAGGTATCTTTAATTTGTCAACGGAAAAAACAATAATGATAGCCCAGCAGCCTTATTGTCTAACTTGAAATCCATCCCCAGTTATCATCCCAATTGAGCTCAACCAATCACATAACACGAAAATGACAAAACACGTCTTTTCGTATTGTGTGATTGGTTGAGCTCAATTGGGATGATAACTGGGATTGGATTTCAAGTTAGACAATAAGGCTGCCACAGTTGCCACAGTACAGTAGGTTCACATTGAAATTATTATTATTATTATTACGAGCCCGTGATGTCCCACTGCAGGGCAAAGGCCTCCCTTCCTTTCTTCCACTCAACTCTATTGTAAGCTAATGTTGTCCAATGTGGAGAGTAAGGGTCGATTCACATCTGACCGAAGATCCGTCGCGGATTATCGGTCGCGGAACGCCAGAACTGACAAATGTATAGAAAAACACTCGACGGATGATACGTTAGTCCGTCGAGTGGGAACGGTCGAGTGTTTTTCTATACATTTGTCAGTTCTGGCGTTCCGCGAGACCGATAATCCGCGACGGGTCTTCCGTCAGATGTGAATTGACCCTAAGGCTGCCACAGTTGCCACAGTAGGTTCACATTGAAATTATTATTATTATGAGCCCGTGATGTCCCACTGCAGGGCAAAGGCCTCCCCTTCCTTTCTTCCACTCAACTCTATTGTAAGCTAATGTTGTCCAATGTGGAGAGTAAGAGTCAAGTTCGTCTTTCACACACACTTCTATTCTTTCACACACACGTCTTTCACATTTCTAATTTCACATTGAAAACTGCATTCAAATCGGATAAGCCATTTCTGAGATTAGCGTGCATAATAAGAAAAACATAAGTTTTGGGTCTTTTGCGTTTGTCTCTTAGAAATAGTTTCAATTAACATACCAGACATCGGTACTTAAGCTAGTTTTCATGGATAAGCAGGTATATTTAAAAACGCCACAAGCTCTACAAAGTTGATAGCCAAGTAGTTTCGTAGAAAATATTTCCTGAGTCGGCATAATCCCGTCCATTTTCCGTGCATACCGAACCGGCCGGTCCGGTATCATTACAATCTAAACGCAATGATCTGCATTCCTCTGTCGCTATACTAACTTTGTTGTGTCAGTTTGCCACAACTTGTTGAATTTCTACTGATTACTTACAATGTATAGGTCTAATATAGAGAGCAAGTTTAGTACCATTTAGATCCACGATGCAATTTTTGGCTCGTTTTACTAAGCCGATGTCATTTATTACGAGTACCTAGTTGTATTTTTATGAAAACCTTTTTACTCGGATTACCGCGATATAGGCTTGGCCGTGCGGGGTCCGTTGTAAATGTTTTATGTGTAGAAATAACTGAATTGAAATAGCGGCCGAACGAGTGTCGCACTAACTTTTAGCAGCTGATGACAGAAATTTTTACGTGTAAACGTAAAAATTTCTGTGCTAGCGTATCAGTTAAAATTCTTCCGTGAGAGCTAGCACTCCAGCAATAATAGAGAAGCAGTATGCAATTCGTGAGCTTGTGTTTGGACGCATTAAAAGGGCTAGACTGATTTTGATAGCTTACAAATCATTAGGAAAACTTGTACAGCACTTTAACGACTGCTATACAAGTTGTATTAAAGCCTGTATTAGCAGCTTGTGTGCTAGATAAACGCAATTAATCCATTTGAAAATTAAGGATGGTATACAGGGCAAACCTATTCCATCTCAAACTCTGTCCCAGGCACTGCAGCGTCCCTTTACGTGTAGGCAAGTTGCCTCCTGCATTTAGTTATAGATGTAAAGGCCTAAGCAAAAGGCTTCTTGGCGTCAAAAGGCAGCTCCCCTAGCTACCCTGGCAAAGTAAATCGTCAGTTTGACATAATGCCAGGAACACACGTGACGATACTTGCTTGTCATAAAATGTTTGCAGTTCTGGCCATGGATTTAGCATTGAACCTTTTGTTCTGGCAATTAATGCCATTAGATGCAGGTGGAGTGCATCTGCATCTGGATGCAGTGCATCTGCGCCAAACGAGCCGAATTGTCAATTCAATAGAAAAATGCTGCTGACGTCAGAAGCGAACCGCATTTTCAGACATCATTAGCATTTTTTCTATAGAAAAATGACTGCGGCGCGTACGGTGCGGCTAGATGTGCGAGCAGGTTTAGATCCATCGCAGACTGCAGACTTTCTATCAGCCGATAGTTGAGACGAAACATACTTCGGCTTACTTCTTGAGGCTTAGCGTTATCTGTCGATTCGATTCTATTTGTAGCTGGTATAGGTGAAGCAGAGGTGCGTCGCTAGTGCAATCTAATAGCAATCGGCATTCCGACGCGACTTGGACAAATCGATTCGCCAACGAATGCGAATGAACTGAAATGCGCCTACTTAGCATAGATGATGATATTCTACTTCAAGCAACATGGCCTTTTTATAGGGTAGTATAGTGAGTTTTCTTTTCTCGCTAATTAAGTACAAGAAACCAAAAAGTAAAATGAATTAGGTACAACTGTATCCCCTTTACGTAAGCCACGGCATGTCTCAGATTCTTTAAGGAATTGCAGAGATGACGAGTGATAGGGGAGAATGGAAGAGGAGAACATGTTGTGCCGACCCCGTATGAGCGGGATAAGGGCAGGCAAATGATGATGATGAAGATCCTTTGATAAATGTCTAGTGGGTTAGTCAGAAGCACGTTAAAAATACATAATTTGACACGGGCCCACCATTTTGAAGAAGTCTTTCCATAGATGAATGTTGCAATCCTATCGTCGCCTATCAGAAAAGTAACTGGTTCGAGCAATCCTCACTATTTTGTCCTTTATTGTTTAATGCTCTTGTTCCATGCATTGCCTGGGCTTGAACTCGCACCCTCCCCACTTTACCCCACACACTGTAAACATTTCAAGCACGGTACGCATACAGTCATTTTTAGGGTTCCGTACCTCAAAAGGAAAAGAAAAACGAAATAAATAATGCTGGACATTTCACACAGCATATAGGATCACTTTGTTGTCCGTCTGTCTGTCTGTCTGTAATAGAAAAATACTCATGGCGTCAGAAAATGCGGCTAGCTTCTGACGTCTCAGCATTTCATCGCCGCATCCCTGGTGCGCAGGTTGCGAGCCAGCTCCAACACCGTCCTGGCAATGATAGCTGCCAGGGTGGACTGTCCCTACATTATGCATTGCTGTGGGCGACACCTAACTATGAACCCTGTTAGTTTTTAAGCTTTGTGTGTATTTGTCTTCTGTCTGTGTCAAAAACTCATTTGTCAAAAACTCGTTTGTGTACTATGAGTGTTTTCTTATCTGGAAAATGGAATGGGGGAGTATTGAAGCAGATTTCTCATTTGACGAAAAATTTCCGTTAGTTTTGAAGAAAACAAGCCGCCATGTTTTGTTCAAACCATCGACATGACTTGACTGACTGACATGACTATAAATCTATTTATAAAACTTGACATTGGCAGAATTATACTTAATAGTGTAGAAAGCCATTAAATAAAAGAAGAAGAAGAAGAGTGTTTTCTCGAAATAAATGTTTTTTTTATATTTCCTCTATTGAATTGACAGTTCAGCGCGGATGGATACCTAACGCGAATGCTGTATGAAAATGTCCAGCATTATTATCATAATTACCTACGTTTCAAAAGATTTCTCTAGTTATCGCCTAATTAGCATTTTCTTCTGCAAAAAATTATATCTACCTAAAGTTTGACTGACGATGCAGTAATTGAGTAAAACACTTGTAACTCGGAAATGATTACGCTTACATAAGATGTGTTTTGCTTTCTATTCACGTTGTCAAATAGAGAGAGTTATACTGAATATGGATGTAAAATTATGATTACATACCGATGATTCAATAAAATAATAAATTGAAATACGTTAGTAGTTTAGCACCTCAGACAAAATAGAATGGACGAGTTATTGGCAGAATTCCTCCTTCAATATTTTCTGCCGGTTTTTGCGTGGGACGAGGCAACACACGAACGTATTTTACACACGTTTATGCATAAAAAATACCCATACACCCTACGCACACTCTTGCAAATTTCGTATATGAAGTACGTAATACTACAAGACGTACATGATTCGGAATCGTGTACATTTTGGCAGAGGTGAAATACAAGGTAAAGGCTCATCCCGTCTATAAGCACGCATTTTAAAGGAAGTTCGTATGACCTCAGAGAGAGCATTTGTGAGATGGAAAAGCAACCTACGAATTTAACCCACCTGCAGATGAGAATCGTCCTTGCTTTGTTCAGGTTTCGTGAACTCCGCTTGCAGGATGTGTTTTTTACCCCCTGGGGGTACTTTACCCGGGATCTTCCCCCCCAGGGGGAGAGTGGGCGCGTCGTGTTGCCACGCATGTCGTTCCTCCTGGCGGAACCCCGGGTTGTCGAAGGCGAACTCGTCCTTGACTGACTCTGGGTCCGTGGAGAAGACTAGGTGCTTTCCTGTAGAAGAAAGGTTTGGTTAGGCTATGGTTGTTAAATGAAATGAATGAAAACCTCTTTTATTATTCTACACAGTTGTGTAGAATAATAAAAGTGTTTTACAACACAGGCGTTAAGTAACACTTAGGTACCTACGTATTAGAACCACATAATGTATTACCAACTAGGTAGGTATATGGAATTCTGTAAATAGAACCTACCTAAAATGGTTTGTTAATCTAAATTCAACTTCAAAACTTAGAATGAGTACTTTATCGAAGTTTGTAAAATATAACTTGCACTCATCATCATCAGCAGCCGTTTTCTTCCCACTGCACATCCCACGCATAGGCCTCTCTTCGCTCTCGCCATTCGCCCCTATTTTGAGCCAGTCTTGTCCATGTACGACCTGCGGTCTTCACGATGTCATCGACTGATCTTGTAGCTGGACGACCGACACTCCTTTTTTCATCTCTAGGCCACGACTCAGCACTTTGCTCCACCTGGCATCACCACGCCTGGCCACGTGTCCTGCCCAATTCTACTTGAACCCCAATAATCGCTTGCTGACATCTTGAACTTATGTCCGCTTGCGAATTTCGGTATAGGGGACTCGGTCTAACTTGCATGCTTTGGTTCCAGTAAATGCAATCAATCAATAAAACTAGATGGTACCTTAAACATTTTAAGGTCGATTACAAGACTGCCAAGAAACATTGATTACCAAATATGTTTACTATTAATTACTGATACTATGATCGTATCGCAATGATCATGTGTTGAAATTAATCTGTTTACTAAGATTTTATTCGTTCGCTATAATGACGGCGCAATGGCCCTCTATTTAGTACAAAATATTTAAAGAATTTGACTCGATTGATCGTTAGGATAGTGGCTAGCCTCACCTAAATCTACACTAATAATATCAAGTGGAAAGCTTTGTTTGTTTGAATAGGCTCCGAAACTACTGGACAGATTTGAAAAATTCCTTCACCTTTAGAATCCTACATTATCCCTGATAAACATAGGCTATACTTTATCCCGGGAAAGTCATGTTTTCCCGAGAGCCCGTGGGTAGCACCGCGACGGACAGCTAGTACCTTACCTACTAATTTGAGCGGCAAGTGTACTTATTATACAGGAATGAATGAATGCTACGTACGTCTCAAATAACTTAGATTACGATTTAGTAGGTAAATAAATATCGATTTAGTTTCTAGAAGTGAAATGGTAGGTACTGTCAGTTTACTTTTAACCGACTTCAAAAAGAGGAGGCTTCTAAAACGTAATTTTTCATCTTAAAAAGCCAGTAGACATAACATTGTACTGTAATAAAAACGTAACCGCCTACCATCCAAGATGTAATGAGACCCAGTTTCAAGTGAAACCGACTCGTTCACACGATAGATACAATCTATTATAATCTGTGCAATTAGAACATGCGATCACTGCACGTAACTACAAGGTTATATTGCTTGATTTATTCTTTGATGTCATAGTATTAGTTTGAATAAGAAATTATATTTACGCCATAACTTTGAAGGAAAACATCGTGAGAAAAGAGAAAGAAAAAGAGACATCTAGCCCCAAACTAAGCAAAGCTTGTACTATGGGAACTAGACAACTGATAGAATCTGAGGGTATTTCAATGTCCCTAAATACCCCATTTTTAACCCCCGATGCAAAAAGAGAGGGGTGTTATAAGTTTAAGGTGTCTGTGGTATCGTGGCAACCAAACTTAATTTTTTTTATTTTTTTTTTATTAAATTAGCATTTGACCTCACTCTGCCTGAAGTTAAGCAGTAAAGTGAGGTCTAAGATGGAGCATGCTTACCTAGAAGGAACCTATTTACTCTTGATTTGAAGACCTATATTCTTCTTAAATGATGTTTCATAGATAAATAATTTTATCCCGAGTGTTCTTAGGCATGTTTTATGAAAATCTGTTCAGCCGTTTGAAGATCATCAGCTCTTTGCTGCATTTTGGCATAGGAGAAATTACAAGGTAAGGCGCATCTCTAAATGATCTAAGGAATAACCATAAAAGTTTTAGTTTATGCATGACATAACTTTATGTCAAGTTTATTAGTGAGGGCTCTATTTTTTATCGTACAGTAACATGCTTTGTTTACAGAGTTTATTTTAAATACGTTCAGCGTTTACGGCGCGATTGAGTCTCATAAACAGACTTTCAGACTAATTAAGATGGTTTCATCATGTTTATTAGCTACGCATATTAGATAAGTAGCACTCATCTCTCTTCCAATCAAAGTTCTCTACGCGCAAGAAGTAACCCACATCACACATAGCGATCAATAGAAATTACGCACGATGGAAAAACTGCAAATGGAACAGTTATAACTACTATTGTTTATCTGTGGTTGGGGCAGTCGACTTCAAATTACTTAGCTGTATATTTCAGGTAAGTACTTAGCGTCTTACCATAGAACGTGACATAAAGTTATTCCACCGAATAAATCAAGAATAACCATACATTTTGACAGTTTACACTCCGGAATAACTTTATGTCACGTTCTATGGTAAGACGCTTATTATTTAACATCAAGCAAGCGACAAAGGGCACTTTTTAAGGGTTAGGTGGAATAATCCAAAGAGGTGGAGCTCCCTTCACCAGGTCGGCCTAGCTGGCCCACTTACCTGGCTGGCCTTACGGCCGACGGTTGATGTTGGATAGTTCTATATAGGTTAGTTGTGCTTGAAAACTTCGTAATCGCGATTCAGAATTTCTATACATTTAGCGACATTTGTATGAGAATTCGCTTATCTGTGATCTCAGCGCGATCTAGTGGCATAAGTTCTGAACTAGGTACTCTTTTAGCTTTTAGGTGGTAACTAGTTTTTGTGGCGATATCGGATAGGGGTGGCTACAAATTTCTTACACACACCCCTTTGCACCAACTTAGCAGGACGGTAGATTTAGGAAAAAGGAACACCTCTCGCGTTTTCTTGCTTACAGGGGCAATCTAGTAAAGGCTTGCATTTAAAAATAGCATTAATAGTGCCGTAGGGGCAATCTACCAAATTGATTGCATACACATCACAATAAACCTGATCGCACACTCATCCGCGCCGTGGGCGCCGCAGTTATTTTTCTATACAAAAAATGCTGATGACGTCAGAAAATGTGGCTCGCTTCTGACGGCAGCATCATTTTCTCAATTGATTTGACAGCTCGCAGCGTTCAGCTGGACTGTGCGACCACCCTAAAGGGACAATTGGCAACGCTAAAAGTGCCGACACAGAGGCCGTATTCGCGTTCCTTTTTTCGTTCGTTTGATGAATATTCGGATGCTTCTTACCACGATTTCTGACTCAAGGGCCAATTTTTTGGTTTGGAATATTTGTTCTAGGCTAGGACCGTGTTTTAACGTTTGAAAAAATGCCCCTTGAAGTCAGAAATCGTGAGCATCCGAATTCATCAAACGAACGAAAAAAGGATCGCGAATACGGTCCAAGGTGTGTCAGTGCCATTTGAAGACAACAGTACCAATTAGTTGTGTAGTCGTGAAAGTAGCAGTCACATCCGATATCAATCGAAAGCAAGAGTTTGTAATGACGTGTGAATGTACAGACGCGACGATATCATTTATGAAGTAAAATATGAGTCGCTTTTGAAACGCTTCAATTTTTTTTAAGCGCCTAATGAACGGGGTTCTTCAATCGAATAACTTTAGTCTCATCGTTCGCGATCACTAATATTCATTACTTATCATTTTTTAAACGGGAATTCTTGGCGTAAAATTATATATGTCGTATGTTTTGTCGTCTAACTTCAACTGGAAAATAAATGGCGACTTGTTTCACTTCTTTTCCTTGATTTACATGTTTTCATACAAACACGAGGAACTAAAATGAAATAAATTCGGAAACATTCAGATTTTTAATAGGTATTAGTAGTATACACTCCTATTTTTTAATTACCAAAAAAAAATTAAACATGGTCTCGGTGTGTACTGATCACATTTACGTAGTTAAAACTCAAAAAAAGAGAAAAAAAATTCAAAAAATTATAAATAGATTAAATTAAAAAATTAAAAAAGTAAAATAAATAAAACATTTAACAAGATCGCAAGTGGAAATAGGTGGTGTTCGTTTCCAGAGGTGATTAAGTAGGCATTATAATTTTAATGAGCGATAGTTAACGAAGCATTTTAATTAACGCATGTAGCATGACGTGTATAATTGATATAGGATCTACATCATAATATTTATATTAAAAATAAATATAATGCGTGTATTCCGTCTTGGTTTTCTCTTGTCACAACAATACTTTCGATCGAAAGAAAATCGTGAAGCCGGCCATTCGTAAAATGTTAAAAGGTTGAAAACATGTATTGTGTCAATTACTAACTACCTAAGACAGTCCAAGACCTTTATCGATCGACGACATCTGTAGCGCAGTGGGCGAAAGCCCGCCTGCGACGCAAAAGGTTGCGGGTTCAATCCCCGCGGCGGGTTTGTATGATCTACAAATATTTGTCTCGGGTCTGGGTGTTTCTATGTAAAATATGTATGTATTTACAAAAAAAAATGTATATAAGTAGTATATCAGTCATCTAGTACCCATAACACAAGCTCTGCTTACTTTGGGGCTAGATGATGCTGTGTGAAAAGTCCAGCATTATTTTTTTTTTTTTATTAAGGTCAATCTACGGAATATCACATCAATATTTATAATTCCGCCACTGCGCTGGAAATCTATTAAAACTATTTAAAACGCCCTATTAAATGAATATCCTAAGCGTCTAGCCAGTTCATTAAATGTTTGTATTTAACCAGACGGCTGAATATAATTCAGACCGTTGGTTGAGCGGCGCCGTTTGACGGAATGGTGGGAAATGGCTGATTGGACCAGTTGCCTGCATCATACCTACCCATTGTCAAACTATTTCACAAATAAATCAATCAAAATGATTAAATCTAGTGTTTCCCCAATCAAAAGAAGACACAGTATTATTTGGACCTAGCTAAACCAAACAATGTTTTTAAAACATGAACGTTTCGATAGGAATAGTGACTCGACAAGAAGAATAATATTATAAAAACGTTTACATAGCAACGCAATGATTACTTGAATAGAACTTGCGCGATGCGGATGCAATTTCCTGACACCTGTCATTTATGACTTAACATTTTTAGGGTTCCGTGGCCAAAAGTGGCCATATTTGAAAGCCTATCAATCGATCTGTCTGTCTACCACAGAATGCTTATTGTTTAGTATCTTTTAAACCGTATTATCCCTCATGAACATAGGCTATAAATAAATAAATAATGCTGGACTTTTTCACACAGCATCATCTAGCCCCAAAGTAAGCAGAGCTTGTGTTATGGGAACTAAGATGACTGATATACTACTTATGTAACATCAGAAACACCCAGACCCGAGATAAATATTTGTAGATCATACAAACATTGGTCCCGCCGCGGGGATTGAACCCGCAACCTTTTGCGGTTTTGCTATATTATTTTATTCCGGGAAAGTGACATTTTTCCGAGGGACCGCAGTAATCGCGACGGACAGCCAGTAGCTACTAAATTATGGTACCGAAGACTGAAAAAAACATTTTTTTCGACAAACATTAAAATATTTTATTTTGGGTTCGAAACCCATTTGCAATTGCGACTCGCTCTTGGTCGATTTTACTGCACATACATTGCATAATACCATTAAGATGATCATCACTTCCTAACTTATGACGATCTTAGTCCAACAAAATGTTCCTCTATCCACTGTTTTACATCTTAATAGCCGTTCTAACTGACAGTTACTACAAACTCGGGAGTAAAGAACCCATTACAAAATTTAACTTTTACTCGACATGAATTTAAATCATTTTGAAAGTGTGCTAATTTGCAAACAGTAAGTGAGATGCTAAAACTGTCATTTAAAATGAATGAATGAATGAAAAATTGTCTCTTTGTTGTACATAATAATTACAAAACATACAAATCAAATCAATTTATTTGCAGGAACATATGTGCTTAGGAATTAGGTCTTAGTGGTAATAATATTACAGTACAATGTATGTCCTACCAACTTTAGGCATGCAAATATTTTACATAGGCTAGTGATTGGGAATTAATCAGTCATTTTAAGGAATTCATCAACAGAGTAGAAACATTTTGAGATCAGCCATTTTTTAAGTTTAATGTAGAATAGATTTCCGTTAAGTTAAAAATACACATATGAACCAATAGAAACCAACGAGACAATGTACAATGGGCGGTCTTATCGCTTAGAAGCGATTTCTTCCAGACCACTTTTGAATATTCAGAGGCTAACCTTTAGTTTGACTTATTAAAACCTTTTCTACTTTTTAACCTACTTCAAAAAGGTTCTATGTTCGGCTGTATGTATTTTTTTTATATTTGGTTATCTATCAAAATGTGATTTTGACTTCATAAGTTATCAGACAATGGTTCAGGCTGGCACAGGACCGGGAAGAATGGCAAAAGTAGAGGGAGGCTTATAGCCAGCAGTGGGTGAAGTCGGGCTGCAAATGATGATGATGAACTTATCACTTTTAGTTTTAGTGACCGTCAAAGTGTGTTTTTTCACTAATTATAGGTAATTTAATTTAGTTTTTTACATTTTATTTGTTGATGAAATAAAAAAAACCAAATTAAAAATGTCTTTCAAAAACTATCCATCTAAAATGTATAAAAAAAGCTCAAAGTTACAAGTAAAAACACATTGTCTTCGTGTCAGCATATCATCAAGCAAACCTGTCAGTTTCCATTCAAGTTACTCCATTGTGCTTCCCCTTAAATTACGTCACTCTGACAGTTGAATGTCACCGACCTGCGTGGGTGTGTCTGCTTTACAAATCATTGCTATTCACGCATTGCATCAGGTTTATTTAGCTGAGTGTACATAAGTATAGGTTGTGGATTAATGAGTTTTCGTAACTAGGTCTCATAAGTACGTGCAAAGAATTTTTAGAGGACAGAAAGTAAGGTGTTTAAGTCAATTTTTCAGGCTTACCCCAAAGTCAAAGTCACTAAATAAAGCAATTATTCGGTAGGACCGCCGGGATAGCTCACAGTCCGAAAGTCTTGAAACTATTGTGACTCGTTAGTTTTTTCGTTCGTTTGATGTCAGAAATCGTAGTAAGAAGCATCCGAATATTCATCAAATGAACGAAAAAAGGAACGCGAATACGCACCCCTGCAGCCATAATGTCTTACTAGAAGTCCATTGTTGTGTCAGTTGTCATCTCAATAAAGCTCAACCCCAGATAATATAATACTAGCTGCTCAACCAATCACACAATACCAAAATGACAATTGAAGTCCAGGCTAGGTTTTTAATGTCAAAATGAAGCCGATGTCCATTGCCAGTAGAGTTACACAATAGGGCCCCGGGTCCTAATGAATGCGAGTATATGCTTTTTGACTTAGACTTTGACAAAAAGTTGCACGGAAAACAACAAACACAATAACACAACACTTTCGTATTGTGCCTAATATTTTTTTTTTATGATGAATGGGTCGGCTCTTGACCTCGAAACTAACATAGGCAAGAATGAGGTCTACGATGGAGCGAGCCTACCCAGAAGGTGCCTATTAACTCTCTTCTTGAAAACAACAGGGAACAAACAACTTGGAATCATCATCATCTTCCTGCCCTTTTCCCACATTATGTGGGGTCGGCACAACATGTGTCCTTCTTCCATTCTCCTCTATCAGCCGTCATCTCAACACTCACTCCTTTCTTACTCATGTGTGTGCATAATATATTAAAATAAAACTAGATAAACTTAGATTTAAATAAAACTGCTCACCAGTCTTTTCCATGAATTCAAGAAGGTCGATAAAATAATACTGAAGGAAATCAAATTGAGACGAGTTATCGATATCTTATCTTATCTTTCGATAGAGGCGAGAAAGTGATTGTGGATACTTCTTGTTTGTTTTTGTATGACTTTCATATTGAGTCTACTGTGGACATAATGTAAGTGTTTTTGTACTTGTTAGTACTCCTTAGCTGTTTAAGACTATATTTATAGGGCGCTCCCGCGGTGTAACCTGCGGTCCCTCGGGATTTTTCCGGGATAAAGAGTACAACCTTTATCCATGTAAATTTTCAGCCAATCTGTTAAGTGGTTGGGGCGTGAAAAGGTAACAAACAGACGGACAGAGTTACTGTCACATTTATAATATTAGTATGGATATTAGTATGGAGCTTACGTTTTTTGGTCTTGTCTGCACCTACTCTCTGGTTCTTCATACGGCCGCTATAAGGACATAATTAATTTGCAAAAAAGGTTTTTGGACTTGCTAATACTCCATAGATCTTCATAAGGATAAGAGCGTTATACAATGTTGGGGCAGAAAAGTTTTCGAGTGGAGGCCACGCACGGGAATCGCAGCAGATGTTCCCCCGCTAGATGGAAGTACGATCTAGTAAAGGTTGCTGGGAGCCGTTGGGTGCAGGCTGCACAAGATCGACCGCTGTGGAAATCGATGGGGGAGGCCTATGTTCAGCAGTGGACGCTATATGGCTGAAATGATGATGATTATACATGTTTTGTATCTTAAACGAAGAGTAAAACCTTGAAGATTCCCATGCAGTTGCATTTAAACTCTGACATTGACCTCCATAGGCCATACTTTCACTGCATTGTTAGTTTTCTTCGGCTCTCACTGCATTCCAAGTGACTAGTTTTTACTTAGATACTAAGGTACTCGATTTACGACTTTATAAGCACTGGGGGAAGGATCGGAATGCTAAAACAGAAACTGGAAAATAAAATAACGTTTGTCGACAATATTATGGTAGATTTTTAGTCATATTTTGAGTAGGTAAACATTTAAGACATTTAAAATTATATTTTTTGTAGTGAGTACTTACATAATTGTTTCAATAAGGAATTCATAAAAATAAGGAAAATAATAAAATGGAGGCCACACGCAAAGTAGCGCGTTCAAGTCTTTTGTATTGAAAAAGTGATAGGACTTAAAAATAATATCAAATTGCAACTTATTTATATTGAAGAATCATAAAAAAGTAACATGTTTGTGTGATATTTGGCAATTGCTGTTGCTTTATAAAGGTTGCCTGGAAGAAATTGCTTTCAGCGATAAGGCCGCCCATTGCACTAAGAACGTTATTGTTTTAAATGTTTTGTTTTTATTAATTTCTTGGTGTACTATTCATTCATTCATTCATTTATAACAATTGGGTAGCTAATTAGGGTTCCATACTCAACGGGTGAAACGGGACCCTATTACTATTATTTTTTTTTTTTTTAATAGATTTCATAGTGTAGTGTATATTATTTATTATTCATATATATTTTTGTATAATTTAGGAGTATTGTATGTAGGTAGACTGTATTAGTTGTAATTAAGTTTCATTATTTGTTTATTTTTTCCCTAAGCTAGCCGTCGACATCTTTTAATCTGTCCTGTCCATCCAAAGGTTGCCTGGAAGAAATCGCTTTTAGCGATAAGGCCACCCATTGTTATACCTAAGTTTTATATTTTCTGTTTCTCGGTATTTCATTTTGTATATTGTTATTATTAGGTATTTTTCAATAAAGATATATTCTATTCTATTCTACCCAAGTTAATATACTAAGACTCCGCTGCGCTGCCTGTCCGTCTGTCACCAGGCTATATCTCCGTGAACCGTGAGAGTTAGACAGCTGAATTTTATACAGATGATGTATTTCTGTTGCTGCTATAACAACAAATATTAAAAAACAATAAAATAAAATAAGGGGCTCCCATACAACAATTGCCGTTTTTATAGATAATGGTACGGAACCCTTCGTGGGCGAGTCCTACTCGCACTTGGCCCGTTTTTATTATAAATATAAAATCAGGGACTGTATTCGCGTTCCTTTATTCGTTCGTTTGATGAATATTGGATGCTTCTCATTCCATTTCTGACTTCAAGGGTCAATTTTTCGGTTTGGAATATTTGTTCCTATGTTAGGACCGTGTTTTAACAATTGAAAAGTTGGCCCTTGAAGTCAGAAATCGTGGTGGAAAGCATGTTTAAAAAGTTTTCTTTCGTTTGAGTTTCCATTTCTTGTCTTTAAATTGTCTACTAAACTAGCAGCTATCACAAAATCAGCAGTGCCATTGTACGATGAGTTCACACGATGTCTACAATTATTTTGGTACGCAGCTAACTGGCTTAAATTACTTAATAACGCAATACGTTTCTTCCTTGTTAGTTGCATTTATCTGTCCGACTAAAGAACTCCGTCTATGCGTAAAGGTGCATTTACACGATGCAATTTTTCGTACGATTTGCTAAGCCACGCCCACTGATCGTGCTGACGAGTGTCGCGATTACCATGACAAATCGCATACGATGAGCGTTTACACGTAAAAAATTGCCGTGCGATGCGATATCGTATGGATTGAAATCGCATCGAGTAACTTCACCTTTAGAACAGGCGGTTTCGCAAGGTAACCGCTTCTCCTACATACTGACAAATCTCGGCGAAGCAGCGAAGATGTGGAGGCCTGGAGGGCCTATTATTGGACTCATGTCGAAAATCACAAGTGCGGGGGGAGTTTTTTTTCGAGTTTTACGGGAAAATTATAAATCTCTCAGGAATAAACCACACCGTTTATAAATACTTCGAAACAAAAAAAAATTCAAAAATCGGTCCACATTTGACAAAACACTGAACATCTTTTTATGAAATCGGCTATAAATCACCAACTAGACACAAATGAGTCCACAGAATTACAACAATAAAATAAAATTGTTGATGCGTTTTACAAATCCAAGTCAACGCCTTCATTCAGTCTATCGGCATATCGGCAATGAGACGCAAATTCCCCAGAATTCCAACAATAAAATAAAATTGTTCATGCGTTTTACGAATCCAAGTCAACGCCTTCATTCAGTCTATCGGCATATCGGCAATGAGATGCAAATGAGTCCACAGAATTCCAACAATAAAATAAAATTGTTGATGCGTTTTACAAATCCAAGTCAACGCCTTCATTCAGTCTATCGGCATATCGGCAATGAGATGCAAATGAGTCCACAGAATTTCAACAATAAAATAA
Source organism: Epirrhoe alternata (assembly GCA_963565295.1). Taxonomy (NCBI): domain Eukaryota; kingdom Metazoa; phylum Arthropoda; class Insecta; order Lepidoptera; family Geometridae; genus Epirrhoe; species Epirrhoe alternata. The sequence continues at coordinate 3,346,270 of OY751401.1, forward strand.
AATTGTTCATGCGTTTTACGAATCCAGGTAAACACCCTCATTCAGTCAATCGGCAATGAGACGCAAATGAGTCCACAGAATTTCAACAATAACATAAAGTTGATGGGTTTTACGAATCCAAGTCAACACGTTCAGTCAAAGTTCATTAGGTAAAGTTACCGTAAGCAGCTTTTGGTATGCAAATGGCAAAAGAACCCAACCTGGCAATACTGGTTTCAATTGACACACATACGAACAAGTTGGTGCTTAGTGCTTATTCGTTGAATGTGAATACTCAATTTTGGTCTCGCGTTTTTTGTACACGACAAACGTAGACCTATTAGATATTATCTGTAACTATAACGGGTTAACTAATAAGAGTAACCTACCTGCAACTAGTAAGAAACCATTAGTTAATGGTACCCATTCACGAGACGTCCATTTAGTAGACATTAAATGGGTCTGGACGCATGGATTTTAATCTGTTTGGAAATCCAGAGCTGCGGGCTTATTATCTAACTTGAAATCCATTCCCAGTTATCATCCCAATTGAGCTCAACTTGAGTTGAGTGAATGAATGAATGAATGAATGATTTTGACGGATCGATTTTGGATCGATCATGGAACGATTTTGGACGACAACCACTCCATTTGGAATGGTGAATGTATCGTGAAGGTACCTTGTAGGCCTACCTACAGCTATCGTCGGCTTTGACGCATTTCAACGATTGCCTAACAGTGTCTCCTATCCTTATCGCACACATTAGAACTTTAATAGTGCGTCTCTGTTTTTGTACTTCGTTTATCAAGCGTTTGCACGAAATCACGCGACAATTTGCAACTTCAGCAATCGTCCTCTTCGTTATCCTCATAAAGTCAAAGTCAAAGTCAAAAAGCATTTATTCAGTAGGACCGCTGGGATCACTTTGAATTTGATCATAGCTGAAGGTGATCCCAGTACCTAATAGTAAATATTGAAATAATGCTTTCAACAGTCACACCACATTCCTGATTCCAGCATTCCTGTTATCGTAGTATCAGATATTACGAGTAGAAATTATCAAGCCACACTGACCCGGAACTAATATCTGTAGAGCATGCAAACATTTGTCTATGAAACCAGTTTCTTTAGGAATAGACGGAATTCCGGTACAAAATTGTTTTTTTTTACTGTTGCTTTTCACAGTTTAAAATTTTGATTTCTGAACTAGAGAGTTTGAATTCTTCACTTGCAGTTCAGTTGGTAAGCTCACTGCAGCTCAGTTTACGTTGTGCAAGTTTCTAAGTGATATAGATTCTGTGTTTACTGCATCTACTAGTATAATACTGTATACTCGTGTCTTTAAACGTTGAAGGTTTTGTTGAATAGCAAGCGAGATAATTAATTGACTTTTTTCGCACACATAGTCATATTGAGGTCAAAACTTGGAATAAGTAAGACAGTCAAAATTCGTTTTACCTACATTTCAAGGTAGATTTATTGGATAGTTGCGCTTTCAAGGTACAATCCAAACACAATTAATTCCAATGAATAAAACAATAGTTGAAACAAGAATGCAATTGTGCTAATTCAACGATCAATCGTTTGGACCGGTTCGAATATCTCACGGCCGTCGCCATCTTGCATTTGACAGCTGACGCGTAATGGCGGGAACGCAATTGTCTATGGTTGAGTAATAAATTCGACACAGCGAGTGATTCTTGATTCGAATGCGGTTGAAGGTTTTACTTTTGTAGAGTCAATGACTCTATTGATCTTGGCAAAGCTTTTGCGAATAATTCAGAGAAATTCAGGTAAAATTCATTTCTCCAGAACATTCCCTGATTGGCTGAAATATGGGATATCGATGAGGGTAGATAAATATGTACCTACATGAGATATCTTACTGAAAAAAGCTTCTCTTTGTCGGTACTTCATTCGTGAAGATTGTGATCACTATGTATCGTTATCTACTGAAAAAAGCAAACACACTCATTTCTGCTTACGCAATTTTGTAAAGGTCGTCTTACAAATTATCCTGTTGAATTATCTAAACGCAAATTAGAAAAACATTGATTGACTATCAATTTGCGAATCGACCTTGACATTATAACAGCGATCTTTACGCTCATTTACCAAGAGATGGAGCTGATTGTGCACTTGTGAGCAGTACCGTCAGTGCCATAGACAATGCTTTAGATATGCTGCTAGCATAATCCTTAGTCAGCCTAATGTATACTCGGAAAGACTATAGTCAATGCATGCTTAGCTGAGAAGCCTTGAGGTAGGTATTTTTATGAAATAATTTCAGTAAAACCAGCCAAGTGCGAGTCGGACTCTCGCAAGAAGGGTTTCGCATCTATAAAAACGGGAAAAAATCACGTTTGTTGTATGGGAGCCCCCTTACCTAAATATATATTTTATTCAGTTTTTTAGTACCTATCCGTACCATTATCTAAAAAATGGCAAAAAAAAACACGATTGTTGTTTGGGAGCCCTCTTAAATAATTTTGTATAGTTTTGACTGTCCAACGCAACATAATGCGGAGTCGGAAACCAATTTGCAGCAGCACACTCTGACGATTGCGGGACACTCTTTATCTTTTTTTTATTTATGTTTTTGTATCTAAGTTTATTTTCTTTAGTGTTTTTTCTGTTTTTTTTTTGGTATTGTTGTTGCAAATAAATATTTTTTCTTTCTTTATTCAGTTTTTAGTAGGTATTTGTTGTTATAGCGACAACAAATATATCTGTAAAAATTTCAACTGTCTAACTATCACGGTTCATAAGATACAGCCTGACAGACAGACAGCGGAGTCTTAGTAATAAGGTAACCGTTTTACCCTTTGAGTACGGAACCCTAAAAACTGCTGGATGAAACGTAAGAAAGTAATCTTAAAACCGTTGTCCGAAGGAAGGTCAAAATGGTCAATTAGTTAATTCCACCGCGTACACGCTTTGTCAATGTCAAGCGTTGATTAACTGACACAGAATACGCTGCAGTTCCTTATATTATCATCATCTTCATCAGCCTAAAGAAGCGCTCGAGGTCGTGCTTGCTTAGTCGTTCTTGATAGATTGTCGAAGTTAAGCAACGTTCGAAACGGTCTGTAAGTGGATGGGTGACCGCCAGTGACATTTTCATCTGAGCGCTTCCGTGCTTCGGAGGGCACGTTAAATTGTCGGTCCCGGCTATTTAAGTCGTTAAGCCACGACGGAGGCCTTAAAGCGGCCTAAAAACTCCGTCACCAGAGTTGGCCACTGACTCATACGAGCTTACTTACTTACTTAGCCTAAAGAATACCGGTGCTGGACTATCTAGTTGACCAACTTATGTGTAAGACCCCTTGCAGACTACAGACTTATCTATCGGCCGATAGTTGAGACGGAATATACTTAGGCTCGTAATGAGTATGGAGAAGTATAGCCCGTCTCAACTATCTGCCTATAGAAAGTCTGTAGTTTGCGAGGGGTCTAATACTTTAAATCAATGGCAAAAAATTACGGACTTAATATGACCAATGAAGCAACTTCATTTCTGTAGATCATTTTTAAAAGATTGTTTTCCCTAAATGAAACATCAACTTTCTAAAGTGAGCCCGCATCTTACAAACCTCTAAGATAAGGAAACAGTTTTAGGTTTACGATAATTTTGTTTGAATTTTCCTGAATTATTTCCAAGAATTTTGAATTTCTGGTAGAATCTTTCCTTATAAAAGATAGATAGATAGATATAAGAAGATAGATATAAAAGATGATATAAAAGACGACCCAAAAAGGGGGCAAAGATCCACAATTTCTATGGATGGCTAGAAATAGTAGACGAAATGAGAAAGGGGGCAAGCGGCGAATAGACCTTCATGCAAAAATATGCCTGTCTCGCTCGCACCTCTCCATTCGAATTGTATCAGAAGGTAAGGTCTGAAATTTTCATAATGATTGGCTGCTAAAATTAGTTTTTTATTAAAGGTTATGTTTTACCTAACTTAGGTTTTAGGGTCGATTCACATCTGACCGAAGATCCGTCGCGGATTATCGGTCGCGGAACGCCAGAACTGACAAATGTATAGAAAAACACTCGACCGTTCACACTCGACGGATGATACGTTAGTCCGTCGAGTGTTTTTCTATACATTTGTCAGTTCTGGCGTTCCGCGACCGATAATACGCGACGGATCTTCCGTTAGATATGAATCGACCCTTAAAGACGTACATCCAGGAAGAGTCCAAAATTACCTTTGACGTTTTTAGTACTTAAGTACCTATTAATCGATTAAAACAAAGGATATGAATTCCGGTTTCAAAACTTACAAATTACTCGTAGTATTAAGCCAGTAGATTTCACTCCGATCTACAATCTGTACATCATGTGTATCATGTGTATGTAAATATGTTTATTTAATAATTACACTCGAACTGCCGCGATACAGGCCTAGCCTAGTGCGGGGCTCGATGTAAATTATTTATAATAATTGTAATTTTATGTATTAAGTTTTATGAATAAATTGAATTGAATTGAACCAATACTTACCTACTTATTGTGTAGACTATGGGGTAAGTACCTTACCTACACAATAAGTAGGTAAGTAAGTGTAGATTGTAGATAATCCCACTCATATAATAAAGCTGAAAGTTTGTGAGTTTGTTAGATGTTTGGATATTTGACTCGATTTGGATGAAACTTGGAATAGGCGTAGATAGTGACCTGGAATAGCATATAAGCTATTCAAAATGTTGGTACCACGCGGGCGAAGCCGTGCGCAGAAGCTAGTACAAAATATTCCCTAAATTGTAAGGAAAACAAAATTAATGGATTGAAACTCTCAAAAGCTTATTTTGAGATTTGTGTGAAACACACAAACCAAAATTCACATTCAAAATTTTCACACCAAGCAAGAAGTTTGCCGCGCACAATATTGTTGGTAAGTATTACTGAGAACGCACGTAGGTACTGCGACTTACTTCGTTGTTTAATACATAACAGCGCACGAACTGCACTAATCCCTGTATAAATGTTTGTATGTTCTGCAAATATTTATCTCGGGTCTGGGTGTTTCTATGTATAATATGTATGCAAACTAAAAGTATGTAAGTAGTATATCAGTTATCTGGTGCCCATAGTACAAGCTTTGCTTAGTTTGGGGCTAGATGATGCTGTGTGAAATGTCCAGCATTATTTATTTATTTATAAGCACAGAATAAATATCTACTAAACGTCGAGTTTAGTTTAGTGACATCACCTGTGGACGTGACAGTTGACACCACAATAAGAACATCGGTAATGACACTATAATACTGTAAGCATTTGCGGTTGAATGCATACAGGTGGCTTGTATGTACGTTTGTATCTCATAATACCCATACTATTCAAAAACCGCACTCAAGTGAATCGTATCTCAGGTTATTACTCAAATTAGATTGCCTACTGGGTCATTTAGAATCGTCATCGCCAGATGACTCTTGTTCATTCGTGACTATAAAGAACCCAGTTTTTTTCATCGCTGAGCGGGTTTCAGATTACGCTATAATGTCTAAAATTCTTATCAAAACCCGAGGACTAAGAAGTTGTGTCATCCTCTTTATTTCTCTCATCATGAAAGTTTTATAGGTTCGTTTTTATCATTGACTAGCAAACCCAGCGAACTCCGTTTCGCTACCAGATGCCACCAGATTTTTTCTGAATTTTCTTTGCTATAAACCTCACGGAGCCCGAGACCTTTCCAACGAATGCAAAACCGTGGAAATCGGTTCGTGCGTTCTGGAGTTAAAGCGTCAGGAAGGAAAACCCGACTTATTTTTATATAGTAGATATACTCGTATATAATCTACGGTTTTTATGTAAATCACGTGGTTGTTTCAGCTGAATAAACAATAAGAATGATATTTAACATTGACTTTTTAGTGCCTTTTGTTAATTTCAATGTCATGAAGAGTATGAAATAATATCTTACTAAGATAGGTAGCGGTTGTTTTTCGCCATTTTAGGAAGAAGCACTGCTCTGCTATTTTATTTTCTTTTTCTTGTGTTTTACTAGGTTTTATTATGTAATTTCAGTGGCATTTTACTAATGAAGCCTTGACTAACAGGAGATCTGGAAAATGGAATGGGGGAGTATTGAAGAAGATTTCTCATTTGACGAAAAAATTCCGTTGGAGTTTTGAAGAAAACAAGCCGCCGTGTTTTGTTCTAAACTAGTGACAGGACTGACTGACTGACATGATATAAATCTATTATTTAAAACTTGAAGAAGATAGGTACTCTAAATGTGTAAAAAAAATATACCAAAACCGGTTCTATTTTAAAGACTAAGTAATTCCAAATGACACCTTCAATATTCAATCCTTTAAGCATTTCTAAATCACGAACTGCATCTTAACGCCTCAATAAAATCATAATCCGACCAAACAATGTAAACAACACCAACATTGTAAAGGAGCGGTGCCAATCGATGACCTTGCAGAACGCCGTCTGATCTGCAGGCGAGACGCGCACAAAAACTGGAATTGTTCCAATACTCAATGACACAGATGTACATACCAAGTACATACCAACACCGGTTGTGAAAAGGTGGCCAGTTTAAAGAGATGCTTGACAGATGGACGTGATCGATGCTGTCGAATGCCTTGTGTAAATATTTTTCGCAAACGAGTTCATTGTTATGAAAATATTTAAGTACAGGTGCTTAGTGGAACAAAGAACTTTAAGATGTACGTAGACCAGAATTAATATTCATTGTACAAATTATCGAGTCTCAGAAAAAATTATGCTGATTCCAAAAATAGATTTTTCATCTTGCAAAGTAAATGTTCTGGGTATCATGGTGCTTTAAAAACTCATTCTTAAGTTACATCGGAGGAAACCAGTTAGTATTTTTATAGGCGGCGATGGGCTTGCAACCTGTCACGTATGGAATACTAACTTCTGCAAGATGTGGGCATGCATCAAAATGTATTTGTGCATGCATCTGACTCCCCCTTAGACATCTTCAAAGGATCTGGAATATAAAGATCTGAGAGAATGTCTACCGCGCCTTGGGGATACAGTCGTGACCCTGTTTACGTTTACGTTTTCTTAAGTTAATAATTTTGCAGTGTTTTGACGCTAATGTTTTTTTGCAGAGTTAGTAGCCATAGCCAATCATGTATATTAGAGCACATCATCATCAGCCTATATCAGTCCACTACTGGACATAGGCCTTCCCTAATGAGCGTCATTGCGCCCTATTAGAGCACAATTATCTATTAATTTTAAAAAAATCTAAATTATACTAATTATATTATATATTATATTATAAAAGTACATAGCACTTCTGTGACCCCCAAGTTTTTTGTTGTATCAAAATAGTTACCTACTCAAAAAACTTTAGCGTTCATCAATTGACAGATACTTCAAAATTAAAGATAATATATTTAGAAGAATCTATTTACCAAGTGGTCGACCTTGCTAAGTTTGCAAATTATGAATATTCAAAGCGTGTTAATTAAATCTTCTCTGACATTTAAGTCGAGGCGCCATTGAAGATGTTTGGAGAGAATAATAAAACGAAATAGGTGAATAGCAAAGAGTTCGTAGGTATTTTGTTTTGTTTAGAATATATTTTACGACAAAACAAAAGAACGAAATGAACGAAATGAACTACGGTGAAGTAGGTAGCATTATTGTTTGTGGTGGGATATGTTTAGCAGATAAGGTCGGTTCACATCTGTCGGAAGATGCGTCGAGCGTATTCAGCAGTCTTCGTTTATCATCATGTGTATCGGTTAAGTGTGAAAGGTGAATGTTTTCTCATATAATTGTCTGTTCTGGCGTTACGAGACCGATAATACGCGACACATTTCCGTCAGATGTGAACCGACCCTTATGTAAGTGTGTTTCTGTACTAAGAGTGACTGAGGATGGCCTGGTGGAGCGCGCCGACCGTCACCATCCCCCGCTAGATGTCAATGTGAGCTGTAATAGGGTGAAGGGAGATAAAAAGATGCAATCAAGTAACGTCCCCATATCTACTGACTGGAACTTTGGTAAGGCAGATTTTACAACACTTTATAATACTATTACTGAAATTTCTTGGGACGATGTCATTAATCAGCTTGATGGTAATAATGCTGTTGATTCACTCTACCATCTACTGTACAATAGTTTTGATTTATGCATTCCTAAAAAAGTCCGCCGTCTCTCGTCGGTTAGAAGATATCCAACATGGTTCACCAAAGATATAATAACAGATCTCAAGTTGAAGGCTTCATTGCATAAGATATGGAAAGCAGATAGGGATCAAACGGTTTTTAGCTTCTTTAAAGCCCTCAGATCCTATATCAAAGCGTGTGTCTCTATAGCATACACAGAACACATAGAGCGAATAGAAGACAATTTAGTCAAAAATCCTTGTGATTTCTGGAACCACATCACTAGCCTGAAAACGAAAGGTGGTTTCGAACCCTCAATTACTTATAAGGACAGCTGTCATAGTGGCCCGCACGCTACCAAGGCATTTGCGGACTATTTTAGTAGCGTTTTTCTTCCCAACACACCATTTAATCCATTAAATCCAAACCAAGTTACAGGTAGCATCTCAAACAACCTTATAAATATTGTAAGTATTTCCGCAATAGAAGTCGAAAACCACATTAAAAGAATGAAGCCGAAGAGCTCTATAGGACCGGACAATGTTCCTTCTTACATTATTAAAGCTTTTAGTACAGAGTTATCCCTTCCACTAACACATATTTTTAACCTTTCACTTAATACAGGAATCTACCCGACACGCTGGAAAATATCTCGCGTGACCCCCATCCCCAAGTCAGGTGACAAATCTCTAGCTGAAAACTACCGACCTATAGCAATACTATCATCCTTTGCTAAGTTATTTGAAAGTATTTTACACACAAACTTATACAAACAAATAACACCGTATCTAAGTGACTCCCAGCATGCTTTTAGAAAGGGAAAATCTGTTAACACTAACTTACTTACCCTTGTTAATTCCATTTCAAAAAGACACGCAAGTCGATGTGGTTTACCTCGATTTTAAAAAAGCTTTTGATCATGTAGATAATGACGTACTATTAGGAAAGTTAAACGCTTATGGTCTGTCCCCAAAACTGCTGCGTTTTTTTGCCAGTTATTTAGGTGATCGCAAGCAGTTCGTGCGTCTGGGTTGTTATAATTCCACCTCTTACCACACTCGCTCTGGTGTAAGTCAAGGTTCTTCCCTGGGTCCACTACTCTTTACCATCATGATCGATGACCTAACTAGATGTATTGATAGTGATATGTGTTTATTATATGCTGACGATGTCAAAATTTTTAGGCAGATTCGAACTACACATGACAGCCAAGCCCTTCAACGCGACATTAATGCCATAGAAGCATGGAGTAACAAAAACCTATTGCAATTTAATGTATCTAAATGTCAGATGATGAGCTTCACACACTCCACGCACAATATAACCGCGCAATATTATCTAGGAAGCGAGTTAATTGCCAGGTGTCACTCGGTAAAGGATCTAGGAGTTCAATTTGATCCAGAGCTGAACTTTCATAACCACATTCATAGTTTTAAAAAGCTCGGATTTGTATCCCGAAACTGTAGAGATTTTAAAAATATAAGAGCCATAAAAATGCTCTATACATCCCTTGTACGTTCTAAACTAGAATCTAGTGCTATTGTCTGGAACCCTTATCAAGGCACATATTCGCTGATGCTTGAAAAGGTCCAGAAGAGATTTCTAAGGTTTCTCTATAAAAAAATGTGTGGGTACTACCCATTTATGTATCCAACAAAATTTTTACAAGGAACTTTAGGCTTTAACTCCTTAGAGACAAGGCGATTAAAAGACCAGATGTTATTTTTGTGCCGCCTTTTAAGAGGTCAAACCGATTGTCCTATTCTTTTGAGTGAGGCTAGCCGTCTTTGCGTCCCAGAACAGCGAAACAGATTCCGGCCAGGCCGAGTCCGACTGTTTGAGCCAATACGCGTGCGCACGTTGTATTGCCAGCAGTCGCGCTATTTCCCGCGCTCAGCGCAACCTTAACGAGCTCATGGTTGTACATCCTCAGTTAGACGTGTTTGCGGATGGCTGGAAGGAGATAGAACGGGTATGCCTAGAGTTTTGTGAAAGTTTTTAAAGTTAATTTTTGTTATACTCGTACCTAAAGTTGTTGTAAATTGTTTTCAATTGTTTTGTCTAAATGTTATACTTACTATATTCTATTTTTTCTGTGTAATTTTCTGATGTTTTTATTATGTGTACATGTATTTATTAACTATGATGATCTGGAATTTCTGTAATGTCATAGTTAAGTTCGATCTAAATAAATAAATAAATAAGAGTAAAAGAATGTTAATTTTTTATCTGCATGATTTAAATTTTAATCTTTTAATGATAAAGGATGTTTCAAAACTGATGATAAGTCCTTTGATAACCAAAATTACAACAACCAAATATTCATACTAAAGAAAATAATCTTGGTACTAATTAATGCATTTAAGTAATTTAACCGATAATGAATACAAGTAATATGAGATTTCGGGTATTCCAAGAAATAAAAATGACAGATGAAATGACAAAGCGATGATTCTCGAAGGTTCAATTAGTAGCATCATTGTTGAAACGACGTCATGATGACACATAGTTATAACATTTTTATTAACATCTACATAACTTCAGTATAAAGTATCCTGTTAATAATTATAAATATTACAAATAATTACAAAGATGTAAAGATATTTATAAATATTTATAAATATCATGTTATCATGTAAAGATATTTATAAATATCTTTACATCTTTGTAAAACACAGGTGAACAATAAATTTTTCTTATTTCTTAATAAAAAAAAAGCTGGACATTTCACACAGCATCATCTAGCCCTAAAGCAAGCAATTCTTGTACTATGGGAACCAGATAACTGATATACTACTTATATACTTTTTGTTTGTAAATACATACATATTTTACATAGAAACACCCAGACCCGAGATAAATGTTTGCAGATCATACAAACATTTATCCCGCGGCGGGGATCGAACCCGCAACCTTCTGCGTCCGAAGCGGTCTTTCACCCACTGCGCCACAGAGGTCGAATTAAGAATTGATTTTTCACTATAATTAGCCTAGTTAAAGGCTGGCGAGGGTAAGTCGCTTAATACCTTCAACATGGCTTATTTAATTTGATTCTCGAAAAAAGTCAATGTCAAAATAACTGGGTTAATTTGTGACATTAAAATTAATAAGATAAACTTCAAATCATTATTTTAATGACAGGTAAAAAGGGCAGGAACTCAATCTCTGATTTCATTAAATTCTTTCAACCTTTAGACCCCTCGCAGACTACAGACTTTCTATCGGCCGATAGTTGAGATAGGCTATACTTCTCCATACTGATTACGAGCCGAAGTGTATTCCGTTTCAACTATCGGCCGATAGAAAGTCTGTAGTCTGCGAGGGGTCTTAATATACACAAACCTGGATTTTAAACAAGTTTTAAACCGTGATTTTACGCGTTGCTTAATAAAACGTTGATTTTTCTCGAGTTCTTAACAAAAATTTACAGATTGCTACCATGACTACCTATATCTATAGTAGAATAGAGTTATTGTAAGGCACGGTGAGAAAAGAAGAAAGCAATAAACAATTTAAAGACGCACACAGACGGACACAGAGTAGGTAAGTCCTGACATTATGCAAATCAACTACAAAGAATAAACTGAATTAGAATAGACTGGAGTTTATCTTTTATTTATTCTACGAAAACAGTACAGTCAGCGACAGAAGTTCATGAACAGTTGATGTTTTTGAATCTTCAATAATAAATAAATAATGCTGGACATTTCACACAGCATCATCTAGCCCCAAACTAAGCAAAGCTTGTAATATGGGAACCAGATAACTGATATACTACTTATATACTTTTTGTTTGTAAATACATACATATTATACTTAGAAACACCCAGACCCGAGATAAATATTTGCAGATCATACAAACATTTATCCCGCGGCGGGATCGAACCCGCAACCTTCTGCGTCCCAAGCGGGCTTTCAAAGTTCGTAGGGTTTTAGATAACTTAACCTTTTAATACAACTTTACCTTGCACCATTACTATTTGTTAAAAATAGTCAACTTTCCCATAAACAATGATGAAAATGAAGCTTTAAAATCCCCAATTGCTCATGAAATTCTGCCACTGACTGTACCTACACTAAACAAAATGTTATACATATCTATATGTAATCATATATTTTGTTGTATGAGGTGTGATCTTGTGGCCAGTCATTGTATTTAAATTAGCTTTTTATGTATCCTGTCTCGAGGATCAGGTTACTTACGTAAGTACAGGGTGTTCTATCAAAGTGTAGTTGGCATAGAGTTTATTAAATAGTAAAATCTTTATTGTACTAACACTTAAAGATAAATAATAGACATAAATTCGATTCTTTTTATATATGCCGTCTTTTTATCCATCTTTTTTAACGGACTTTTAAACTTTTTAAATATAGACTTTAGCATTTTTTGAAACATCCTATTCATCGTTTATTTTCTGTTGTACGATTTAAATCACGTAGCTACTCGACAATTGAATTTTTGTTATTTTCTAAGATTAAGATCGAAACTAGTAAAATAGTAACATTAAAAATAGTATTAAAAAAGCTAGTTTAAAAATTAAACAGACTAAGAAGAAACACGAAAAACTAAGTCAGCACACAAAAGATCTGATAGAAAAGAGACTTGGATTAAAATTTAGTACCCCCGATTATAGAAAATTAGATAAATCTGTAAAAAGAAACATACGTAAAGACATTAGAAACTTTAACATAAATCTTATTAAATCAGCTTTAGAACAAAACTTTTCTTTAAAGAGAGCTAAACAAAATATGGAAGTAGGAAAATTATCAATTACTAAGCTTCGGGACAAAGATGGCGTCAAACATGGCGAAAATAATAAAATTTTAGATATTTGTACAAAATTCTACAGAAAACTATATTCCGACCCCAATGGAGGTTCTTCTGAAACAGCCGAATATTCTTGCTCCGAACACATAGAGCCGATAACAGACACAGAAGTTCATCGTGCGATATGTAGCTTGAAATATTGCAAAAGTCCTGGCGAAGATGGCATTACAACAGAAGCTCTAAAAATAGGTGAACCTGCACTACTTTCTCCCATAACTAACTTCTTTAATTCAATACTCCAGTCCGGTAAATTTCCAAAAAACTTCTGTCATGCTAATGTTATCCTTCTCCACAAGAAAGGCGACAAATCTGACATAACAAATTATCGACCAATTAGTCTTATTTCACATTTATATAAAGCTTTTATCAAAATTATTGAATTCCGAATATCTGGCCATCTTGACTTACATCAGCCGCCTGAACAAGCTGGATTTTGCAGAGGCTTATCAACAACAGACCACCTACATTCCCTAAACCAACTAATAGAAAAGCATACCGAGTACAATTTACCCATTTATTTAGCATTCATTGATTATTCCAAAGCTTTCGACAGTATTAAACATCTTTCATTTTTCGACTCCCTCTCTAAACAGGATATTGAACCAACTTATATTAATCTTTTGCGTAACATCTATAGACATAGTACAGCTGCTATTCAACTTGTAACCACTGGTCCATCTTTCATGATTCAAAAAGGGGTAAAGCAAGGAGACCCGCTTTCCCCAAAGCTTTTCACCGCAACTTTAGAAGAAGTTTTTAGGAAGTTGGCACCGAGCTGGGTCGACAAAGGGGTTGTCTTAGGCGAACGGCGGTTAACTAATCTCCGTTTTGCCGACGACATAGTTCTATTCTCCTCTTCAGCCGCAGAACTTGGCTGCATGCTAGACAATCTAAACCAAGCCAGTCTCGAGGTTGGACTTGCGATGAACATGTCGAAGACCAAGTTAATGACTAACAGCACAAAACGTAGCCTACAAGTAGAGGGGGTTGAGATCGAATATGTCCATGAGTATGTGTATCTCGGCCAAATAGTCTCCTTTCAGGCGCGACAAGACAAAGAAGTTGCTCGACGCACCGAAAACGCCTGGAGGAGATATTGGTCGATGAAACAACTAATGAAAGGCGAACTTCCACTCTGCCTCAAACGCAAACTCATGGACATGTGCGTTCTCCCCATCCTCACCTACGGTGCTCAAACTTGGTCTTTGACTGCTCAGCAAAAGTACAAACTCGAAGTATGTCAACGGGCTATGGAACGCAGCATACTAGGCGTTCGGTTAACAGACCGAATACGGAACTCAGAGCTGCGTTCCCAGACAAAAGTTTACGACGTCGGCAAAAAAGCCGCCCAGCTCAAGTGGGATTGGGCCGGCCATGTCTGTCGCATGTCGGACGACTTGTGGGCAAAGACCACAACTGAATGGGTGCCCAACGCAAGACGTCCACGCGGCAGACCACCACGGAGATGGCGGGACGAGTTAGATGTGCATCTTCCAGATTGGCCCACTGCAGCCATGGATAGAAAGAACTGGAAAAAAGGGAGGGAGGCCTTTGCCCTGCAGTGGGACAATATAGGCTGAAAATAAAATAAAATAAAAAAATAAATAAAAGATCGAAACTAGTTGACTTTTAACATTGTTAAACCAACAATCATCATGAATGTTCTTTGCTTGTTCATTTTGCTTAATTTTCATAGATAGATATAACTTTTTTTTTAAATAAGCCTTCATAATCATATTTTCTTAAAGCTGAAATGTGAGTTTGTTTAGATAATAAAATAAATAAATAAATAAATAATAAATAATGCTGGACAAATTCACACAGCATCATCTAGCCCCAAACTAAGCATAGCTTGTACTATGGGAACTAGATAACTGATATACTGCTTATATACTTTTTGTTTTTAAATACATACATATTATACATAGAAACACCCAGACCCGAGATAAATATTTACAGATCATACTAACATGATGTTTGTATGATTATGTTTCAATCACGCCTAAACCATCTGATTTGGATGAAACTTGGAATAGGCGTAGATAGTGGACCTGGAATTGCATATAGGCTATTTAATATATTGGTACTACGCGGGCGAAGCCGCGCGCTGTAGCTAGTGTTTACCAAAGAAATTTTTTTTTTTATGTTTTACTTACTTATTTCTACTAGGGGGGGGAGACCTTTGCCCAGCAGTGGGAAAATATAGGTTAAAAAAAAAAAAAAAAAAAAAAAAAACTTACTTATTTCTAATTCAGCGTGGCAATGCCGCCAGTATTTTGGGCACGCTTCCGAATGGCAGTGACCTGGATCAGTTGAGCTATCTATAGATCGTTTTTACGATGATCCTTAGATAGCTTGACTGATTCTATTGTATTTTGTAATTTTATGTACATATTATAGTAGCTTAGTTTCTGTAAATAAATGTATATTAAGTACTTTCTTTTATGTTTTCTGGCATTCATCATCATCTCCCTGCCATTTTCCCACATTATGTGGGGTCGGCACAACATGTGTTCTGCTTCCATTCTCCTCATTTTATTCCTCATGTTTTCTGGCATTCATTAATCATAATTTGAGTACCTTAATTAAGAGGTTATATTTTACTACGATGTTTTCCACCATACTTTAAACACGTGCATGTTAATACGATAAATCCGTAGGTGCGTACGTTTTGAATTCCTGAGAAGTGATGTCATTGTATACTTTAATTCTTTCACTTAAAGTCCAAACTTGATTGACAATAAAATCAAAATGGCGTCAAAACAAGTTTCTAGTAAAATCATCCGGTCGTAGCTAATTCATAGTAAAAACGAAAACGTAAAAAATTTATTGGCAATTCCGGTATAAGTTTTTACAATCATCAAGGCTGTATAGATTTTGATGATTCTTTTGACGATAAGGAAATGTTCTGTTTCGGAGTTTTAGGGTGCTCGCACAGTGCAGCCGAGCGAACGCGGCGAACTGTCTTTTCAACAGAGAAAATGCTGCTGACGTCAGAGGCGAGCCGCATTTTCTGACGTCATCAGGATTTTTTGTACAGAAAACTGTAGCTGAGTTATTGCCTTTTCAACAGTCATTTTTCATTTGTGTTAATTTTATTATTGTTTATTTTCTTGATACTTAGTTTATAGTTGATTTATTGAATAAATTTTCTTTCTTTTCTTTATTTTTTATCCTGGAAAAGTAGAAAAATAGAACGAATAACAAATCAGTAACAAAATAAAAAACGTAAAGAAAACGTCACTCGGCAAACGTAGTGTAGGACGCCCTCCGGCCAGGTGGAGTGACGATCTGCGCAAGGCTGCTGGCAGAAGCTGGATGCGTCGAGCTGAGGACAGGGCGCAATGGGGGAGGCCTATGTCCAGCAGTGGACTGCTATAGGCTGATGATGACGATGAACAAAATAACGTTGACGCTTGGAGGAACACTTCGTCCAAGTTTGGATGATAGTCAACGTATCGAAAAACACTCAAATCACGTGCATGATCACAGAATACAGATGAGCCAAGTGAAAGTAAGAGATTGTTTAGAATGAGACACTAAATCGCGTGATTTGAATAATACTCGCGATTTTGGTAGGTACTAATGTAGTACTAGATAAAGTGAATTAACCACTTTTATATTTCGCAACGTATTAATTAATATAGATTTAGTGTCAGCGCAAAAACCGTCCTCGGAAATAACAGCTCGCGCCCCGTTAATTTGTGTAGCATTTTGACGTTTTTCGTGATGAATCAAATCAAATCAAATAGTTTATTTTCCAAAAGTAGGATACAGGTTACATGATTGTAAGTTTATGATAATGTTTGAGGATTTGAAATGAGCCTGTTCCAATTTTAGTTTACAGTATTTACTGTAAACGAAAATTGGAACAGGCTCATTTCTTCTGTAGGTACCTTTTAATATAAAAACAAGGCACTCAATTGAATTCTATGTCAAATTAATGTTAGTACATAAATCTTGTGTTTACATGACCTGCATCGTTAGTTTTACTACCTTGACCTAAGTGACCTGTGGTAGGCTGCTCACCTATGTACTCAGCTTATACTCGTACTTACTTATTTGAATAATTGATGTTTATGTACGAAACAAATAGAGTTATTTTATGTCGTAAATTCTCTTAAGTTTTCACTTTTAAAACTTTTTTTAGCTATGCTAGACATTTTGGTTAAAGAGAAAAGAAATGAGGTATTCTGCCATTAGGTAAGTATTCTAGAATTAGGTAAGTAAGTATTCTGGAATTAGTAAGTATTCTAGAATTAGTTAAGTATTTAAGGAAAATCCTTACTCCCGATATCCCTTTTAGGTAACATTTTTTTTAATTTCAGGTACCAAAGGGTTCCGTACCAAAAGGGTAAAACGGAACCCTATTACTTCTTAGTAATAGGGTTCGCTTCGCTTCGCTTCGCTTCGCTTTCTGTCTGTCTGTCTGTCCGTCTCTCAGGCTGTATCTCATGAACCGTAATAGTAAACCAGTTGAAATTTTCACAGATTAGTATTTCTGTTGCCACAAATGCCGCTATAACAACCAATATTAAAAAAACAATGAAATAAATATTAAGGGGACTCCCATACAACAAACGTGATTTTTTGCCGTTTTAATAGATAATGGCGAGTTTTTTTTTTTAAACTCTTGCTATATTACCGAGACAGTATTCAAGTTTCAATAACATACGCAAGGCATGTAATTTTGTATTCTATGCTCAAATGTTGTGTGTGTTGAATTCATTTAAAGGTTGCACACAAATTGTTATTCCACGTTCACACGATGTGAGGTAATGCTGCTGTAATCCATGGCTTATGCAGTCGAAAAAAAATAGTCCCACGATTTAGTGTCTATGGTATTTTAAAGTTAAAATATAAGACGATGCTTACCATAGACACTTCTATCCTTTCCTTTAAAACTTAGACCCCTCGCAGACTACAGACCTTCTATCGGCCGATAGTTGAGACGGGCTATATCTCCATACTCATTACGAGCCGAAGTATATTCCGTCTCCACTATCGGCCGATAGAAAGTCTGTAGTCTGCAAGGGGTCTTAAAGGACAGTATTCAAGGGAATGGCATATTCTCCATGATCCTATTAAAAGCGTCAATACTGAATTAAGTAATGAATTATTCTCAGCTTAGCAATATAGGTAGGTACTTATCACTACATCGTATAAAACAAAGTCGCTTTCTCTGTCCCTATATCCCTATGTCCCTATGTATGCTTAAATCTTTAAAACGACGCAACGGATTTTGATGCGGTTTTTTTTCCATAGATAGAGTAATTCAAGAGGAAGGTTTATATGTATAATACATGCATAATATAGTAGAGGAACACTGATAATTTGAGAGGTATCTAATGTGATGTCGTGAATTACTAATACATTTTTTGCGCTTACATTGCAAACACTGGCTAAACCCTAATATTTCGCATCAGCATTACACCCGTGCGAAGCCGGGCGGGTAACAATTGAATTGATGTACTAAGTCATTTTGATTTAGTCCTAGCTTAGGATATAATTCTTCTTAAAGAGATGACAAAAAGTACCGTTAATTAAATTTGAATTTCGTTGCTGACTGTACCTTAGTACAGTTGGACACAAAATTTAACTGTACTTTGTTAAGACTAAGTACATTGGTACTCTGAACGTTGTTTGCATATTACCTTGGAAGTGTAGGTATATCTGATAAGGAGTCAGATTGCCAGCGATTATTGTCGAAAGAATGCGCATTAAAACTATACTACGAAAGAGACCTTTCTGAGAAGTATCTACGTCTTAAAATAAATTACAAGCTTTTTCGATAGTTCTTTTTTATTCCGCAGGACTACGTGGACTCTAATAATCTACTATATGATAATAAAAACGTATTTGAGCTAGCCGTACTATCAATAGGCAATGATAACTATAAAAATATATAAGTAGCCAGAAGTCAATGATGTTAAAAAATAATATCATTGCCAGTACGTAATATTAAGGATAAAGTAAGTAGGTAAGTAAGTTCGTATGAGTCAGTGGCCAACTCTGGTGACGGAGTTTTTAGGTCGCCTTAAGGCCTCCGTCATGGCTTAACGACTCAAAGAGCCGGGACCGACAATTTAACGTACCCTCCGAAGTCCGAAGCACGGAAGCGCTCAGATGAAAATGCCACTGGCGGCCACCCATCCACTTACAGACCGTTTCGAACGTTGCTTAACTTCGACGATCTATCAAGAACGACTAAGCAAGCACGACCACGAGCGCTTCAGATTAAACAGTTTGATTCAATCTTGCTCATTTTCATTTCAAAGCAAAACATCAGCCTCATTTTAAAAAAGAACAGAGCTAAGCGCGTAACGGTATTACAATTCTATTTTCAAAATATTGCTAGTTCTCATAACAGGCCACTGGGTGATAAAACCTTTTTACATCAGCTCATCTTTACGAACACAAATAAGGTTGTATGTGTGTGCGCTAAGGTGGGAGCGGCCGGGCGGGTGGCATTCCTCTTGTGACCCACATAGCTTGCTGCTAGTGAGGTTTCCGAGAATTGGTCTTGGGGATTGAGATTAAAATATTCTTAGAGTATAGTTGTTAATGAGGATATTATTTTATTAAGCGAAGTCACGGCGATTAGTGTTATGTAAACATTTTCATTATTAAAACGAAATAGTTTTATAAAGATAATTCTTAAAATTGGGACAAAAATAACAAAATAAAATATTCAATCATTGCAACCAAACTTTTATTAAGTTATTTGAAAAATATATGATTAAACAATATTTTGGTGTGTTAGACGTAGGAAGTTTAGTGTAGGAAGTCAATTACTTTAAATTAAGAATTCACGAATTAGCCACTCAACATAAAAACAGTGTAATTAAAAGTTGCCATAGCTATTTCCTTCGAATTCTCGGTACATTACTATATCGACGTTATTAGCATTTTACACGATAAATAATATTCACGGCACGGTGGGGTCTTGTACCTAAATATTTTATTTCGCTCGATATTTATTCTGATCGATGATCAAAATGTTCGATGATCGATATCTCATAACGGATGAGCGTTTACATACGGAAAATTGCTGAGATGCGACTTTAAAAAAAAACATTATGAGCGAAATAGGTTCTGTTTCGCGTCTTATTGTTTATATATTTAATTTATTTATCGAAGTCGGTCAGCGCAACGTGAGGTCACAAAACCAATAGACAAAGATAAAATTAATAAGTATTTTATATTTGCAAGGTTTCATTATAAATACGACTTTAATGTAAAAATTAACTTGTTTCTATCATTCGACGTCACAATCCTATTATAATAAAGGAAAACTTTGGGCAAATACCCCCTTTTAGCTCCACACAAGAAAAGTTTCTGATGGACAAAAGGATCAGACATATTTTCTACTGAACTTAGTTTCGAATTCAACAACAAAACTACTTAAAAACGAAGGATATAAGCGTTCAGCTTAAGTAATAAATATAATTGAATGCAAATTACTCTGACTATTATTTTTCAAAGATGTTTGTCATAACAGTAACCTTGCTGCAAACGTGATTATTCACGTTTCAAACGATAATGTATGTATGTACTTTGGTACTTGAATGATCTTGAACAGAATTATGGGTTGCCTTATGTTTGAGTAAGTAATTGTAAATTGTTCTCAAACAGGGATCTTGTTAAAAGGTTTTACAATTTATATTGAAGTGATATAAACCTACTAAGGGTATTTTGTCATATCATTTTTAACCTGAAAAATAAATAAAATTATAACAACAGCCAATTCGCTGACTCTCCACTACACCCGAGAGTACCTGTATCGTATCTGTGACGTCACCGTCCTTCGGATGCCTGAGTTTTTTCTTCGTAGTTTCCATTCCCAAAACAATTAGGCGAGCCTTTTGTTTTTAGGGTAACACTGTAACCGGTCTCTGAATTTGAAGGATGGAATGTAAAAAGAAACATATTTGAATTTGGAATGCTTTTTGACTTCATTGATTCTTTCGTCGAATTTGTTTTTGCGTTTGAAAATCGAATGGTGCTTAGTGGCCAAGTTAGATGTTGAATTAAAAAGTGGTGTTCTCTATTCGAATTTACCTTAGTGTGTGTGCAATCTATGAGTGAGGGAGACCCTATTATCAAGGCAAATGTGTAATATTCAACGTTAAAACTAAAGGTTGAACCAAAATTATTAAATCAAAACTTACATATTATGTAAGTTATAATAAGGATATTGTAAGCATGATCCATGGTTAAGTAATTTAGTACCTATCTGATGGTTGTTCATATTATATTACCATAATCTCGATTTTTAATTTGGACTATTACAATAATGTTGTCATAACTCACCAGATTCTTTTTTATGCCACAAGTTTTGCAAAGATTTGCTCTTCTTAATTTTACTGAAGAAATCCATTATAATGCACAAAAACACAAAACTCACTAAACGCACAAAATCACATAAAATTATCACTCAAAATATTTTGTCATTATAAAAACATTTCCCACGACATTTACAGGTAGACTGAATTTAAATTAAACATTGATACGATAATGATAGATAGTGATATCGCATATTTGAATACTTACGTGGATATTATCTTGCAATAAAACTACTATTACAAGGTGTAATCAAACTACTGCTTAAAACTGGATTAAAACGTTCAGTATAACTTGCGAAATATGTACCAAAACAAGGTCACTAGGGCTGAGGGAATTATCGTTTCCAAATCTCTAGAAAGCCAGTAGCAGAAGACATAGTACTAAAAAAGATTGATACACTTTTATTTCATTTAAGCATGCATTTAGTATTTGCATGCGTAATATTATTATTATAAACCTTTTTATTTCCCAAAAAAGTTATAAAATTACATTATACTTTACTTACTAATAAATTTAAATTAATTATTAGGAACACAAAAAATATTCTTTAAATAAATATTGTTTTAAGCACTTAAATATTATTATTAGTATTTTTTTTTTTTAAATTAATATTAATGATTAGGTATTTTATTTTATATTTGGGACCACCCATGTGCGGGTGAAGGTCTCCTTCAATCGTTTCCAATGGTAAGTTTGTACATATAATCTTCTTTCTATCTTTTTATTTTTCTTTGTACGTAGGTTTTATTTTCTGTTAGATTGGAGGGTTATGCGTAATATAATAACTAATTAATAAGCAATTATTTATAATCCCTAACTTTATATTTTTAAAGATCCTTTGGATCTGGAGGAATTTAAGAAAAGAAGGGAGGCCCTTTGCCCAGCAATCGAATCCAGTTCAATCCAGGGATTCAATGGGCTGATAATATGTATTAATAAATAATAATATTTTTTATAAATGCTAACCTTTTTGTGAAATAAAATGATGAAAGTAGAGGCACTACTTATTTTTATTATGTGCTTTCATATTATTAGAGATACAACAAAAAATAGTTTCGGTACTAATAATTGAATAAAGGTACTTACATAAAATTGACAATGTAGGTATCTCCTTTGTTGTTCTGTTTCTTTGGTGTTCGATCTGAAGAGTAGGCTTTTTACACCTAATAATTATCTATCAACAACAGTAAGTAGGCATATGTCCTACATTATTTTTCACTAGAGCTCACTATTTTATTGTAGCTACCTAGTCTAATCCGATCACTCTCGATACACATGTCCGTGCTAGGTATTTCATTACACGCACGTTTTAACATTTTCTTTACAAAAATTTGATCATCAATACGAGATAAATATAAAATTAAAAATCTACAAAGACAATCTACCGCTGAATTTTTAAACACGCGTAAAAATAGTATCGACTCTAAATAAGATAAAAATTATGGTTTTTTTTATCACCTCAGAGAACCCCAACAATAGTTTGAATGAGCGATCTTTTAAAATTTAATATTCATAGACAATATTCATATAATTTTATATGTTCTCATCCAAACTACTCAAATTACTTGTAGGTAAATGTGCGAGACACAGATTAAAATTCTTTATTGTAGGTAGGACCTACTACCAGGCCATGTAGGCAGTATGGGCAACCAAGTGATGCGTAATTTTATCAACACTGCGCAATAGTAAACTTGTATGAGTCAGTGGCCAGCTCTGGGACGGAATTTTTAGGCCGCCTTAAGGCCTCTGTCATGGCAAAGCCTCCCCGTGATTCCAGTGGAAGATGAGCGTTGTAATAAGTCAACGGCTGGTTATAACAATTATGCTGAGTTGGACGCCATTTCGTAGTTTTAATTTTAAGCTTTAATAAAAAAATAAATTTTTAGACTAATGCCGGTATTCACAAACATTACTTTGACGTTTCCAAGTGCGCGCGGACGCACAGGGTCCCAAAATCAGTAGGTTTTTGGAAGCGCAGATGAAAATGCCACTGGCGGTCACCCATCCTCTTACGGACCGTTTAGAACGTTGCTTAACTTCGACGATCAAGAACGACGGAGAAAGATACAGCACGAGCGCGCTTTAACACTGTAGGTAAAAACAGGCCAAGTGCGAGTCGGACTCGCGCACAAAGGGTTCCGGACCATTATCTATAAAAACGGCCCCCTTATATATGTATTTATTATTTCTTTTTTTCTATTATTTGTTTTTATAGCGGCAACAGAAATACATCATCTGTGAAAATTTCAACTGTCTAACTATCATGGTTCATGAGATGCAGCCTGGTGACAAACGATCAGTCAGACAGACAGCGGAGTCTTACTAAGGTCCCGTTTTACCTTTTGGGTACGGAACCCTAAAAACGTAAGTAGGTATAAATATTATTTTTAATGCTTATTTTACTTGATCCGCGTATACAAAATATAACAAAAAACATGGTTGATAAATCTTATCGTGTAAATACTATAAAACGTTTAAAATGTTTAAATACTTTTTTTCTGACCAGTATTTTGCACACGGCTACATAACTGTACCAACTGTACCGCCAATGGACCGGATCGCCATTTCAAATGGGACCTCTCCTTATCAGGCACTGGCTGACACGCTATTTAAAAAGATATTTTGAATTTGGAATTTAGTTTTTATTTTTAAATGAGCATTCGAATATGGCCGAGTTTGAACCGGTAAACGCTAAGTTTGGACAAATCTATGAGAAAACCTACAATTTAATTTGTTTGAAACTTGTCTTATATGGCGATTTCCGTAAAAATGCATGTAAAACAAAGATTAACATAACACCAATATATTTTCTCTCTCTCTCTCAATCTCAATATATTTTGCATAGCTTAATTTAATTTTATTCCGGCGAACGCTGCTCGACGAGGCGAGGAAGATCGGGAAGTCCTGGAATGAGATCAAGCGTCAAGACCAAGACCGATCTAGATAGTCACTTTTTCTTCTGATCGATCGATGCCCACTCCGTTAGATTGATTTTGAGTAAGAGGTGGCCACCTCAACTGCGTTATCTGTGGCTAAT
Organism: Epirrhoe alternata; assembly: GCA_963565295.1. Classification (NCBI taxonomy): domain Eukaryota; kingdom Metazoa; phylum Arthropoda; class Insecta; order Lepidoptera; family Geometridae; genus Epirrhoe; species Epirrhoe alternata. The sequence continues at coordinate 3,370,567 of OY751401.1, forward strand.
CTTTCCACCACGATGACTCACCCAAATAACGGAGTCACTGCGGACGCCCTTTGCCCCATCGAGGGGACATACAGGATCCTAAAGAATTTAATTTTACATACTTAAAAACTTGACTTTGTGCCTACGTCTCGTTTATAAACGAATACAATTTTTATTAGTTTATAATGTTTATTTTCTTGAGAATTACAAATATTCTCCCCAGCCAATGCATTTTTTTATTCCCGCTATATTAAACCCTTCTTCTTTAATCTAATTCCAACCCTTCAACCTTTTTTTCTTCTCATGGCATCATGACAATAATGCGCTATGCGTATCTGCTTATGTCAATGTCATCAGCTGTTGATATCCGACGCTTCCTCAGAGGTCGCTTCTAAAGAGTACCTATGCATCTGCATGTCTCTGTCTTCTTCTCATGATTGCCAACACGTTATTTTTGCCATGTTGCATACCATGGATTTAGCATTGAACCTTTTTGGTACACTTATCTTTGTTGCATACACTGTCCAAAATTGTGCGTAAAATTCAGTAAAATTATATATTTTTATTTTCGTGTAGCGAACCTATAGTTACGCCATCATCAAAACGTAGTAAGTAGGTACACGAGAAAGTAGTTTTCTACATCTACATAAATTAAATCTCAGTGAAATGCAATCATTGCTTCGCGTCAAAATAGTTGTGAAGCTATAAATAATTCATTGCTCGTTAGCGTTTTAATTTTCAGTGAAATTATACTGACATTGAGTTATAGCCTTATAGGCGAATCAAAAAAAAGCATGACTTTTTAAATGTTTAATAAGCGAAAATGATGCAGAGCGTAGTTAACAACGTGCTTCCGACTAACCGACTAAAGTAGTAGTAAAAAACGGGATTCGAACCCGCAACGATCAGACGATCACTTCAAAAAGTCCAAGAAATAAAACTCACAGACGAGAACTTCGTTATAAAACATGAAAATGTTCAAAAAACATGTCCTAATGAGATAATCTATGAACTTACGTGCTTTTGAGAACGGCCGGCAATCTTAACGTTTTGTTTATCTTGGAATGTTAATGCGTTTGTTTGAGGCTAGGTAGATACATTTTTTGCTAGCTAGCTTCTGCCCGCAGCTTCGCATGGTTCCATTTTAAGCCTATGCTAGACTAGCATAGGCACCTCCTTTGGTTGGTTCCTTCTCTGTGATGGTTTTTTTTAGTAAAAAGCCAGTCGAAGTGTGCTCGAGGTCTCTTACCAAGTAGCTGTAATACTTGTAGAATGACACAATAGGTAGGTATAACACTATCACGCTAATCTGTCCTACCATCTGTGTGAATATGTGCACAGCATATAGCAGGTAGGTACATAGTTTTATGTGTAAGAGGCTAAGGTAAGCAATTGTGTAAATAACCTTGATAGTTAGAAATCTAATCTCTCTAAATGCAGGTTATGCCGGCCAACCACGTTCCAGTCTACCGTCCAGTTTGCAGCGCTGCAAACTTGATCAAGTCGGCAGAACGAAGTTCTTTTTCGCTTGTCATGCACACCCATACCAATACACCGTCAAGTTTACTGGACGCTGCATCCAGTCCGCTGCAGACTGGACGGTAAACTTGATCGTGGATGGCCGGCATTACCCTAGTTTTAGAATTAGGTCTCCTTTAGGGGGATTTTTGTCTTATAAATCCGAACTGTTATTTCGGATGTTTCTCGAATGCTTCCGACAGCCTGTCTCATCACAGATAATTTCGAAGTTCTCCTCCTAATTACCTACCTACTGTAGGTATTTTGTCGTGGCTGTTTTATACCAAGATGTGGAAGTCGAAAGCCAAAGTCAGTAACTCTCATGAGCAGGTCATCTAAAACGCAAAACATCACAGTAGCAAGAAATGCATTGTCTTAAGTAGGTTATATCCGTCCATTTTGTGACTGCTTAAAACGTCAATAAACTATTTCTGGTTTATTTAAAACTAGCTGACCCGCGCAACTTCGTCTGCGCATTATTAGGAACAAAGTAGAGGAGTTTTGAGTGAATCGAGAGTAGGTATATACAAAATATAAAAGTCCGTCGCTTGATATAATAATAATATTTTTTTATATTTATGTTTCTCTCAAGAATCCCTTATTAGATAGAGGTAGGGAAAATCTTACCCAGATGTTGCAATGCTAAGAACAAAACGAATACGGTAATTGGTATAGAATCGCTGAGGCGAGCGGCAATTTTTTTGAAGAAATTGACTCGAAACATATTTTTTTTTGAATAGCAAGTACCTACTGTATGGTGTTGAATTTCGAAATAAAACGATTAACTAATATTACCTACCCGCGACTTCGTCAGCAATATAAAAATATCGAAAACTCTAAGCAAAAATCTCCATTAACTTTTCAAAACTCAAAATCGAAGAAAATTATACTCGATCGTATTTCGAAAAACGTTTTTAGAAGCGCCACCTAGGAGAAAAAGTGTAAAGTAGTTTTGACCTCTAGACCGATAGATGGCGTTCTAACTATAGCCAAGGAAAAAATTTTTTGATATCAAAAAATCATAACTTCGGAGTTGGGATATATTGATGGGTGGGAATACACATGTTACATGTTTATCATTAATTTTAAAATAATTTATTATGCAAAATACAAAAAAAAGTAAAAAAATCTAGAGTGCAAAAAGTGGCTTCGGCGGTCACCCATCCTTTTTATGACCGCGCCCAGGGTTGCTTAACTTTTTTCCCCATACAAACTTCCAACCCTTATTTTCCCGCCCCCTTATGGTAATTGACAAAAAAAAGTAGCCTATGTCCATCCCTGGGGTATACTCTTTATCCATGCCAAATTTCAGCTTAATCGGTTCAGCGGTTTGGGCGTGAAAAGGTAACAAACAGACAGACAGACAGAGTTACTTTCACATTTATAATATTAGTATGGATAGTATGGATAAACCCTTATTTATTGAAGTAGGTGTAGGTACCTATGCCTATAGACCAGGTAATTCTTCTTTGTAGTAGCTCAGTCAGTAGTAGGTATAGGTTACTCAGTTGAGGTGGCCACCTTTTACTCAAAATCAATTTAACGGAGTGGGCATCGACACGACAAGAAGAAGAAGAAGTATGTATAGATACCTAATAAACAGAAAGTTGTGAAATCTAGTGCGTCATTTTGGTTATTTCCGAAGTAGGTAGGTATTAAGTCTCTTTAAATTATTGACTTAGCCCATTGTTTGAATAACGACATTGTTTGCCAAGGGGCCTGCGAGCTGATAAGGTAGATAGCAACAAAGCCTCTAAAACTATTTCAGGATGTTACTCATAACACGGTTATGGGCTAGTCAGGTGTAATACCTATATATATATATATAGTCTTCATTCGTATCAACGTCTCAAAACATTTTTGCCCAGAGTGTCTTGGGACAGAGGACACGAGAGCAGGTGTTCCATGTCCTGAACGGGAGCCCCACAATCGGATAAGTGCAGGGTCCCGGAAGCCCCAGCTAGATTTTCTCTGCAATGGGTCGGCTCTTGACTTCGAAACTTACACAGGCAAGCATCGCAAGAATGAGGTCTACGATAGAGCGAGCCTACCCAGACTGCCTATTAACTATCTTCAGTTTCCTAGATAAAACTAGTTCTACCACGGTGCGGTGAAGGTCGTGGGTTCAAATCCCGTAAAAAGTAAAGTAGGTAAAGTAAATATTTATTTTGCCAATTGTGGTACAGGTTATCTAGGTACATACGTAGGTACACTAGGTACGTAGGTACATAATATAAATTAACTTAAAAATTAGCAAAAATGGACACTACTCAGCATTATACAAGTGCAGGGCAGTAAGGGTATATTATAAGTTCTATTTTTGGGCTGCATTTTAATCTTTGGTTTTTTTTTTTAATTAAATAGGTCAGCATTTGACCTCACTCTGCCTGATGCTAAGCAGAAGTGAGGTCTAAGATGGAGCATGCTTACCTAAAAGGAACCTATTCACTCTTGATTTGAAGACCCCTATATTGTACTTTTCGGGAAATACAGAGCCCGGCAATGGGTTCCACGATTTGGTTGTTTTGTTCTAATTTTAGGAGTTGTATTTTCTACGTCGTTTTGCACATCAAGTGAAAGTGAGTTTTGAATTTTTGTTCATTTAAAACAAACAGTCGTTCTACTTGAAACATAAACATAGTTCTCACGAATTTATAAATTGGACCTAGTTGATTTAACTATGTGATTATCATAGTAATTTATTAATTGCAGTGTCTGATTACCAAGAATAAGCGGTTTTGTGCGAAAAAAAGGGAAAAGTGCGTGTTGATTTAAACACGTCGGGTTCCGTACAGCAAAAATCACTTTTTTTATGTAATGGCTAAAGGTATTTTTTTCTTTTAAATGTGCGCATGTGTCCATGTGGGTGTGTGTTGAATAATGCTCAAACAACATTTTCCTTGGTAAAATTCATTATTATATACTAATAAATATTATAAAGAGGAAAGATTTGTACTGAAAGAATCTACTGGACCGATTTGAAAAATTCTTTTGCCATTAGAATCCTGCATTATCCCTGATGAACATAGGCTATATTTTATCCCGGGAAAGTAATGTTTTCCCAAGGGATCGCGGGTAACACCGCGACGGACAGCTAGTCATCAATAAGTAGGTAGGTACAAAAAACACACTTCACTCGGACGAGGTTTCTTTTTTTACTATCTTTCCATAAACAAGTCTTTTTAAGTGCATTGAATGATTGCAGAAATGTCCAACTGACATTGTTTATAAACATCCGACTTGCTGTGGGCAGTGAAGCGGCACCGCGTGGAAACATTATGCTTCATTGGCTAACGACAGGTTTGCCTAATAATCGATTTACTTGATCGTAGTGTCGGTTACATAGCTGTGTAGCTTGTCCAGGCTTTTACATTTACACGATGTAATTTTTGGCACTTGGCCGAGCGAGCGCCGCACTTGCTACGACCTACGACTAAACCTTTACCTTGTATTTCCCCTTTGCCAAAATGTACACGATTCCGAATCATGTACGTCTTGCGTAAAAATAAGGGTATATTAGGTGTGTGTAAAATGCGTTCGTGTGCTACCTCGTTCCCCGAAAAAAAAACCGGCAGTAAATGAGAAAATGTTGAAGAAGGAATTCTGTAAATAACTCGTCCATTCCATTATGTCTGAGATTTTAGCAGCCGATGCTTACACGTAAAAAAAAAAAGTGCGATACGATATCGTATCGGTTGAAATTCTTCCGTGTAATGGTCTTTTAGGGTTATCAGTTTTTATATTTTACGAACTAACCATAAAATAACCGGAAAAGAGGAGATTATGGGGATACAATGTGGGACGAAAGCAGATTTTTTATAATATTAAGGGCTGAACTTCTTCGGGACGATTAAGGCATAAATCGAGATATCAGTTTGATTTTCTATTTTGTCTGTGGAAGGGATGACCCGATTTCGATTGAGTTTTTCCCTACCTACCTAAAAGATGACGTCGTGTCGTAGTGCAGGTACCTAACCTAACCTACCTATAATTAAAAATTAAAATTCTAAGTGGTAGGTAGGTAGGTACATCAATTTGTGTTGTGGTGATTCAAACTTTCCACATCAATCTACGTATAGCTTTACCAACGACCATGATACCTATTTGTGTAAATGCCTATTATAATGATCTCTAAGTAGGTAAGTATAAGTAGGTACCTACCTACCTAGTGAGGTACCTACCTGGGTGAGAATATATTTGACTAGGAATGAAATTAAAGCAGTATTAAACCAGCTAGCTCATTAGTATTCAAATGTCTAGAATTACGGACGAGGTTTCTTTAAAATAGAGAAGAAACATGTTTAGAATCTTGTTATAAGTAGGTAGCTAGAAAATCAACACATAGATAGCCTAGATCAGATAAAAGGCTGTTTCTGCGTTCGTGAAGTTAGCCGTTTGTCTGCGCAGAACATAATTGCGCAACGGCTAACTTCATGAATGAAGGCGAAGTGTAGGTAGTAGGAACGTAGGTACCTGCCTAGGATAGAAAGATAAAAGGTAGGTTATGTAGGTAGTTAGGTAGATACTTACAGAACCTAGGTTAACAATCAAGATTCAATAGGACGTGATTTATTATGAACCTCACGGTAGACTTCCTACGGAACTCTCGAAGAATCGAAATCCAACACGCACTTGAACAGCTGTTTAGCCTAAAACACGGTTTAGTCAGACAGAGGTCTTTATTTACCTACCTATACAGGTGGGACTGGTTGGGACCAAAACAAAAGACCTCATTACGACAAAAAAAAAGCCTACCCACACAAAAAAATGCTGTGTTTCTTTTCGTAAGGTCATTGCTACTATGTTCAAGTTACGTGGGCTAGCTATCATCTCATCTCGCGTTACAAACAAGATTTCTAACTCACCTTTCCGCGATTTCCAATAGAGCCTCCTGAGATAAATAATAGCTGCAACCAGTAGAAGAGCGGCTATGAAGGCACCCACAGCAGCCCCTGCCACACTACCAGCCCCATAGCAATCTTCCACTGCCTGCCCAAGCACACTGGGCAGAAAAACCGTCACAAAAACAAAAATAACACTCATTTTCAAAATACACACATCACTATTTTATGGCACATAGATTTATCCCACCGGATACGGTCACATTCCTAAAATTTGAATTTTCGAATTTGGAATGTTTGTTTTTTACGCGCGAGAGGCTAACGTGCGCCGTTGCATACGGCGCGGTCGGCTGTGAGTGAACTGACTGACTGGCTGTATTGCATGGTCGTGTTGGCCACCGGTTTGGTTGTGGTTGTGAAAAGCCTTTGATTGTGAGACAGAGACATGACAGAGCGCGTAGAACGTGTTTGGACAGCGGAATATGTTTTTTGTAGAATGTTGTAGGTAGGCTAGGTACCTACCTACTTTGTGGTGATACGAGGCTGTAGATTAGTTTACTATTTATCTGTTGGTTACCGACCGATGTAGGTAAACAATATTTCTAGGTAGGTGAGACTAACGTGCGAACGAGGGTATTTTTCCGCTACAGATTCTAGACTAGACTACTACGTCATGAGATTCCTTAAAATGCTAAATTGCTAATAATGATTCAGTTAGTGTAAAAACCTTTCATTACGACGGCGGACTATTAGGTAACCTACCTAGGTACCTACTTAGTTAGGTAGGTACTCTCTGAATCCTCTGCTTGACCCCTAACACAGCCCAAGTAGGTAGGTACCAGATTACGTACCGATCCGACCGAAACCAACATTATTAAGTACTTAGATACCTGTATCTATTTTTATTACTTCTTTTACTTTTATTTAAACCTTTGATTCCGAAATAATAAATACGAAAGGGATATAAAGAAAAAATAGGGAACACGGTTTGGGAAAGTGGGAATATATTTTATCGCCATCTTTTGATAAGTATTTAAATTACTAAAACTGACGATGAGTTATTTACTCGCGCTACTCGTCAATAGATGTCGCTGTTTCAATGGTATTCATGCTCAAAATGCCATAGTTTTTAGACGTGGAATGTAACAAAGTCATGTCAGTAAGTAGTGTTGCGTCTAGTTCTCAGTTAAATGAATTCTGGCAAATCAAATTTTTGGAAGCAGCTTCTAATTAATAGTAACTGCAACTACAATCGCTTATTCAGAATTTATTTTATTTCAATGAAATTCGTGAAAATTGGCTAAATTTTTATTTAATTATTATGCCTCATCAAGTGATTGTCCAGCCTAACACGTATTTCTTCCTATACGAAATATTACTTACTAAACTACCTACTGGTATTTATTTTCAGATTGAAATTCACCCTGAGTTTAATTCGATTGTCGATTGAATATGTCGTTCTTCCGGCACGGCATCGGCATCACTAGTCACTATTTCAATCCCGGTGCTTTATTTATTTACTCTGTGGCCTAGTTCAATCCAATCTTATTGAAAAAAATTCTTGCTTGATCAAGAAAAAGTCTGTCTGTCTGTGTTGTGTTGGTTGTGTTGGTTGGTTGGTTTTGAGTGTCGTCAGGCTCCGAAGGCTTTTAATTTATAGTTTTACTAATATAAAAAGCGAAGTCAACAGCCGGTTTTGGTTTTACCAATGCGTTATTAGCCTTACCACTATGGAAAACGATATTTTGGACTCCCTTACCGACATTGGGTGAGTATTGGATGCGGCGACTTTTTAGGGTTACAGAGCTTGATAACAGTTTAGTTTCTAAAATATTTACTTACCTATTTATTTGGGATTCTCGGTAGTCTGAGTACTAAAAATCTATACCCAGACTAAAACGTTACTATGTTTGGCAACTTCTTTTCTTGATTGATGCTATGACGATATTTCTTTCAGTTACAAGGGCTCACTAACCGATGAGGTGGCCTTCGCCAAGGCTCTTGATGGGGGCCCTAAATCCTTGGAGTACACCAAGCTAGTCCACATTCTAGCCGAAGAGTTGAAGACGTTATGTGGACTGGAAGAGACAGTCAATCTGATCAGCTCTGTGGATGAGAGCAGTTCTTTTGTGCTGGAGCTTAGCTCTTTTTTGAAGGAGCTCAAATGCCCGTACAAATGTTTGGTTACTGGTATGTTTCAACCAGAAAACTTTACTTACCAGAGATAAATTCCACCTATTCCCAGTAGTTTAACCAAGTAATTTTACCAGTTGAACTACTGGAAATTTTCTTCCCTACAGATTAACTGATAGTAATTTGTTAAGAACAGCAGGTTGTACATGGGTCAGACTAGCGCAGGACAGTTGGCAAGAGTGAAGAGAGGCCTATGCCCAGCTGTGGGATGAAAAAAGCTGTGGGTGATGATGATGATGAATTTGTTATAACTGATAGTTATTGTTTACCATGCTACCACATCACCCAGACTTCGAAAAAACTGTAGATCAAGCCAAAAATTTTTAATGTGTAGCTGTGAGAATTTACACCTCTTTAGGTCACATTAATTTCCTCAGGTTACATGTCATCTCGCCTTCAAAGCAAGGACGACCGTCTACTATTACTGGATTACTTGATATCGGAGCTCATGGCAGCTAGGATGGTGCAAGTTGACAACCCAAAGGAGAAGCAGAGCAGTGGGATGGAAATTGTTGTGGTATGTTTTGTTGAAACATAATTATGTAACTGATGATATTGTGACCATGCAAGGGGTAATCTGGATGAAAGGGGCACAGGACCGAGTGAAGTGGTGTTTGAGCGGCGAGGCTTATGCCCAGCAGTGGGTGACAACAAGCTGTAAATGGTGATGATGATAATTATTCATCATCATCTCAGCCATCTAGTGTCCACTGAACTGTCCAGTGAACATGGGCCTCCCCCATCGATTTCCACAGTGATCGATCTTGTGCAGCCTGCAACGGCTCTCAGCAACCTTTACAAGATCGTCTTTCCATCTAGTGGGAGGCCATCCTCTACTGCGATTTCCGGTGCGTGACCTCCTATCGAGAACTTTTCTGCCCCAACAACCGTTAGTTCTACGAGTTATGTGAAATAATAATGTTGAAATATTTTATTTCAGCAAGAATCTCCAACAGCGAAAGATCTGAAGGAAATATTAATAGCTTTGAAGTTTAATAAACCACCGCCGAACATCACAGCTGAGATGTTGTTTGCTAAACTAGAGTCTAAGTTAAAAGAGACCATCGCAAAGGAGGGTAAGTACATGTGGTTTTTAAGGAGTTAATAGGCACCTTCTGGGTATGCTCGCTCCATCATAGACCTCATTCTTGCCGCCTGTGTATGTTTCGAGGTCAAGAGCCGACCCATTCATCATTATCATAAACTTATGATCATTCATCACTAAAAACAAAAAAATGCTAAACAAAATAACAGCCCGAGCTGTTATTTACCGAGGACAGTTTTGCTGCGCTGACCCTAAACCCGTAATATTGTTGATGGAAGATTGAAATGGCTTGATTCAAAGTTAGGCATTTCAATGTGTTGTATTTTCAGGCCAACAAATTGTAGGCAAACCGTTATACAACAAAGCAATGACAGAGAATGATTGGAAGCAACTTGAGGATAGCTACACTGAAATGTATGAAGACTACAGACTGAGGCGAGAAACTCTACTCACTCGACTTGAATGCACTATACAGAGTTTCGAGGTAAGAAATAACATCTCAATGACCCTCCTGCGACTAAAAATAACAAAACAAACTAACAAAACATGTTTTCCGTCTGCCCTGGATAACAGTCTTCTGCGACTAAAAATAACAAAATATGTTTTCCGTCCACCTCGGATAACATGTTTGTTGCAAAACAGTTAGGCCACGCCCATATTTTGTTAGATGTTTGATGTTAGAAAACAAAAACAGTGTCGCAGAAGACCAGAAGACCCGGCTTTAGAGTGCCCAGTATGGGTTTTTTAGCCTTCAATCAGTACTTTGTGGCATTTTCATCTGAGCGCTTCTGTGCTTCGGAGGGCACGTTAAATTGTCGGTCCCGGCTATAAAGTCGTTAAGCCACTACGGACTTAAGACGGCCTAAAGACTGGCTAATTGACGGAGTTCTTAGGCGATTTAGGGTCGGTTCATATCTAACGGAAGATCGGTCGCGGATTATCGGTCGCGGAACGCCAGAACTGACAAATGTATAGAAAAACACTCGACCGTTCGCACTCGACGGACTAACGTATCATCGGTTGAGTGTGAACGGTCGAGTGTTTTTCTATACATTTGTCTGTTCTGGCGTTCCGCGACCGATAATACGCGACGGATCTTCCGTTAGATATGAACCGACCCTTAGAACTACAAAATTGCTTAAATCGCTCCTGCACGCTCTTCTGCCTGACGCTGTATAAAGATTATTTGGTAAAGTCGAGTACATTCTAAAACGCTTTTTAAAAAGCTATAGTAAGTAATACAAACATTTTCTTCCAGTGGTCCGACCGTCTTAAATCCAAGAAAGATGTCATCCAATCAGTGTACCGGCCAAAACGTGACGCTCTGAAGATGAAGCCAGATGTAAAGCTATCGGATTTCCTAGCTGCCCGTACTACGTTGTTACTAGTAGAGAAAACTTCTAGCGCTAATGTTAGGAAAAACACTCAGAGCGATGTCAACAAAGTTATGATCGGAACGGTAAGGACTTTACAAGTGTTTTTTCCCGGGTCCCTTGGGATTTTTTCGGGATAAAAAGTAGCCATGTCCTTCCCTTGGATACAACCTTTATCCATTTCCCTGCAACAAACTTTACTTCCCTGGTGTGACCCCCGGTCCCTCGGGTTTTTCGGAATAAAACGTAGTCTGTTTGATCTTGGCGATCAACATTACCGCAATAAACTGGCTCCGAAGCGTTCTGTGGTTTGACCGGCAACACGTGCTAGAGGTGTGTAAAAGTGGATAAACAAAATACGTAAAATATCTTATCACCTAAACTCACCCCAACTCCTCGTTTTTATGGTTTGCACAAGAGAACTCGTCTTATGTAGTTCCGGAAACTTTTATTTATAATTGGACTCCTTTTTCGTATTGTACTTTTTGTCCGCCATTGTTCTAATTAGTCTTCCTTTTTTTTTTTATTGTTCTGTCACCACAGACTCCCAAATTGTAAGGGCAGAAATAGACTAATATATTTAATACAGATAGTGTAATGTGTGTGTGTGTGAATATATTAAACATCCCCCCGCCCGAGAAAGGCTGAAAAGCCTTTATCAACTAGATAAAATGTCAATAGTGTCCGCATAAATGACATACCGCAATGAAGGCGTACCGCGTAAAGCCTTAAGAAAATCTAACTTCAAATAAAACAAAATCAATTAAGATCCGCAAATAAACATAATAATACCGCAATAAAAAATAAAACAATCCGAAATAAAACTTAAATATAAATTAAAATAGGTTCAAAGTTGCCGAACCTACTCCAGCGGTAACCTACAAATCTTTACAACTGGCCGCAAAAGAATACCTGAAAAAGTCTTCAACCTAACGGATCTAACTACTCCGTCTCTTCCAGGCAAGAGCTCAATCACCCTACCACGTCTCCATTTGAGACTAGGAATATTCTCTTCCTTGATCAATACAAGATCCCCTATTTTAGGTGGCTCTGTTGGAGTTGTCCACTTATTTCGGTTTTGAAGACAATGAAGGTACCGGTCACTCCATTGTCTCCAGAATCGTTGAGATATAGCCTGGACTAATTTAAAACGTCCCAACCGCGAAACGGGTACGTCTTCCAGGCTTTGCCTACAAGAAAATGTGCCGGAGTAAGCACTTCGAGGTCCTGAGGATCCTGAGTTAAAGGACAAAGTGGCCGAGAGTTGAGTACCGCTTCAACTCTGGCAAAAACCGTCGTCAGTTCCTCAAATGTCAAAACCTGCTCCCCAATCATCCGCTTTAAAAGGGTTTTCGCAGATTTGACGGCCGCTTCAAAAAGACCACCGAAGTGTGGTGCCCCTGGTACGTTAAACAACCAAGTTATCCCGCTCTTAGCTGCAACGCCCCCCAAGGTTTTTCCTACCTCCTTATCCAGCAAATATTTATGAACATCAGTCAAATGCCTGTTCGTTCCTACATAGTTGGTACCGTTGTCGGACCTTATCACGCTCGGTAGACCGCGCCGAGCCACAAACCTTGATAAGGCCGCGGTAAAAGCCTCCGTCGAAAGGTCGCTAACGACCTCTAAATGAACCGCCTTCGACGAAGAGCAAATAAATACACATAAGTAAGCCTTCAACACCTTGGCATTCCGAAGGCGTGAGGCTTTAATAGCAAACGGTCCCGCAAAATCCGTTTGCACCGTATGGAATACGCCAGTCGCATTTACCCTGTCACTTGGTAGGGCAGACATCATCGGTTCGACTGACCTAGCCTTATTTCTAAAACACGCTATACATTTAAAAACCCTACTTCTAATGGCTTGCCGAGCCGATAGGATCCAGTAATCCTTTTGCAAAATAGCCTGAAGGGCTGTTGGACCGACGTGACAATGAACCCGGTGTGCATTATCGATAATCAAATTAGTAATCGGATGATCCTTGGGCAAAACAACCGGATGTTTCACCTGGAACGGCAGACTCGAATGCTCCAAACGACCACCAACCCGCAATAGACCCGCTTTGTCTACAAATGGAAACAACCGCCTCAATCGAGTAGAACACTGCTTATCCCGCTTTAAGCAGTCCAAATCTGCAGCAAATTCCGCTTGCTGCACTAACATTACAAGTCGGTCCATCGCATGCTTACGCTCCTGAACCGTCAGAACGCCCGAGATCTTATGGGACGGATTCCTACAATTATGCGCAAACCGAATACAATAAGCGACGACTGCCTGTAATGTCGTTAATGAGCTGAATCGATTAAAGATGGGGTCTGACTCTGCTGTACCCACATGCACTTGAACTTGAGCTAAGGTTTTCCGCAAACCTGGTACTTCTGAATCCTGCCTAACCCTATCTGCAGGCCACGTCGCCGGCCCCCCTTTGAGCCATCGGGGCTCCCACCATAAGGAATGCCCAAGCAATTCCGATGCTCGACAACCACGGCTCGCGACGTCCGCAGGGTTCAGCTCGGATGGTACATGCCGCCACTTCAAATTCAAACCGCAATTGACAATTTGGGAGACCCTGTTCCCCTCAAATGTCTGTAGTGTATATGGGGGCATCCGCAGCCACGAGAGAACAATAGTGCTATCCGACCAGCACACTATCTCCTCTATCCCCACTTTACCCTCAATGGAATTCGCTACGTATTTGACGAGGCGCACCAATAAAGTCGCACCTAACAATTCAAGCTTAGGGATTGTGACCTTAATCTTGGATGGCGCTACGCGCGATTTTCCCATCATTAAAGAGATCTTTACATCACCCGTCCTATCAATGGTTCTCAGATAAACTACTGCGCTGTACCCGCTTTCAGACGCGTCTGAGAAACCATGCAGAGAGCATGACTTATTCCCGCCTAAAGCAAAACGCTTCATATTAATATTTTCAATTTGAGGTAAATCCGTTATTATCTCCCCCCATTCCGCAACCACATCCGGTGGTGGGGTTTCGTCCCACGACAAATTCAACCTCCAAAGCCGCTGCATGAGAACCTTGCCCTGGAAAAGCACCGGTGCTATCCAACCTAAGGGGTCAAAGGTTCTTGCCAAGGTTGACAAAATGATACGCTTAGTACAACTTTCGTTATCTTTCAACTTGCAATGATAAGAAAAGGCATCGCTGTTGGGATCCCATTCTACTCCTAAAATTTTAAAGAAACCCGGCCCATCTTCCTTGTCAAAGGTCCGTGGCTTCTCCAGGTCTTCCGGACGTACACCTTCAAGCAACCGCGCGCTGTTCGACACCCACTTACTTAGCTCAAAACCGCCAGAGCGAAGTAAACTAGTCAGTTCCCCCTTCAACTGCTTTGCTTCGGCCTCAGAATCAGCGCCGCCCAATATGTCGTCCATAAATACAGAAGACCTTAATAATTCAGCCGCAGTAGGGAAATCCGCCTCCCCGTCATCTGCGAGCTGCCGCAATGTCCTAATCGCAAGATAAGGACTGGACTTCATCCCGTAAGTCACAGTGTTTAGCGAGTACAGACGCAATGGCTGATCCGCAGCCTCTCTCCAAAAGATGAGTTGATACCGCCTGTCATCTTCGTGAGCTACAATTTGCCGAAACATCATTTTAATGTCAGTTGTAAAAACATATTCCGACATCCTAAATCGACAAATGATCTCCATTACATCCCGCTGTAATTTCGGGCCCGCATGTAATGTGTCATTTAATGACAATCCCGTAGTTGTCCCGCAACTGGCATCAAAAACTACCCGAATTTTTTCGGAGTCCGCCTTAAAGATTCCATGGTGGGGTATTACGTACCCCTTTCCGACTGCATAGTCGGCCGGGTCCCGGTCACAGACCGACATATGCCCCATGGTTTCATATTCCCGCATGAACTTAATATATTTTTCGCGTAGTACCTCATTTGAGGTAAGCCGCCTTTCCATTGCCAAGAACCGCCTTTTGGCCAACAGAACCGAGTCCCCCAACTCGGGTTTACCATCTAAAAAAGGTAACCTCACGATGTACCTGCCAGACTCATCCCGCTGATGAGTGTTCCTAAAAAATGCTTCGCACTCTGCATCTTTAGGATTTGCTATTACTTTGTCTGGTATGTCCTCTACCTCCCAGAATCTCTCCAAGATCTGGTCGGTAGTGACATGCCCCGCAAATAAAGTTTGTGAATAATGAACCGCGTTATATTCACTACGTGGAACCGCGTAGGTCACTGGACCCATGAGCACATGCCCGAAAATCGTATTCATCGCGCAGGGCAAGTACTCATTTACCTTAACAACGCCACCTATCATAATGTCGCCCATCAAATCTGCACCGATCAGAATATCGATGGGTCGACTCGCATAGAATCGCTCGTCTGCTAGGTAAATCCCCCTATACCAATCCGCGATATTCGGCGACAAGTTCGAGCTAGGCAGGTTGTGAGTGATGTTACTCAAGATAGTGGCCGAAGTAACTAGCCGAGGATGGTCCGCGTACCTAGGGCTAATCGTGAGATTCACCCCTCCCCTGCAGTCACTAACCGGCAATCCGCCTAATCCTGTAACCGTAACTATCTCCGATCGAAACCGCCGTAATCCTAACCTGGTAGCACAAGCCTCGGTAACAAAAGTGCTTTGACTACCTCCGTCTAATAGCGCGCGCACTTCTTGATATTCACCGCAACTATCAATCACGCGCACTACGGCCGTCGCTAACAACACAGTTGTACGTTGACAAGAATTGCGATCCTCAACTCTATTGCATGAAGTCAAAACCGCCCCGGTGTCCACTGTTGCCGCCCCTCCCCTATTCGGTGAATTTACCCTATCCGCATCGGGTACGCTCGACCGACCGATTTCTGCACTGGGTACCCGAGGTCCACCCGCCGCTGATGGTGGCCCCCCCGAACCCCCGCTAGCCGCCGCCGGCTGTGGCAGATCGAAATGGATGAGGTTGTGGTGTCCGGTTGACTTACACTTGTAGCAAGACCAGCTTGATGTGCACTGATAGACGCTGTGCTCTCCTAAACATCTAAAACAGAGCCGCAGCTCTTTGACGCGCAATTTCCGCTGGCGCGGAGTCAGTGACAAGAATTTTTCACATTTTGATATGTTATGACTGCCCCTTTTGCATAACTTACAACCGCTTCTTGTACCCTGGGTAACCTGTGAAGTAACATGGTGTGCCCGGGATGTGGAAGTACCTACCTTACCGCTGTGGACTTCCCCGCTGGATTCTAAAATCCTAACCTCATTTTCCAAAAACTTTATGAGATCCGCAAAACTAGGTAACTCTTTGTCAGCCATCTTATCCTCAAAATGTTTTTTCAAACTACTATCTAACTTCTGAAAATTTATGAAGAAGAGCAGGTAAGACCACTCAGTCACAGGGAATTTCATTTTTTCCAAACCTTTTGTGTTCTCCAACAATGTGTTGAGAAAAGGTTTCAACGAGCTCAAATTTTTATTTACATGAGTTGTACCTAATAAGTTATGTAATAACTTATCCGCAAGTAACCGCTTATTGTTGTACCTATTTTTCAATAGCTCTAGTGCTATTGAGTAATTGTCCCCGGTGACTGACAAGTGTTGGGTGAGCACCTTTGGCTCTCCGGACAAAGACCCAATAAGATAATACAGCTTTTCTGTATTGGCCAGTGATGTGTCATGCCCTACCAGTGATTCAAATAGGTCCATGAAGGACACAAACTCTTCTATTTTACCTGAGAACGTAGGTAACTGCACCTTTGGTAAAAACACCCGCTTGCTTTTAGCCGTTCCCTCTGAGGAATATGCAGTACCATACTCAGATGACTGACAACTGACCACTGGAAATAGTTCCAAAAACTTTCGCTTAATATCATAGTACTTTTGATTATACCCAATATACTTTTTCCTAAAACTTTCAAATTCTTCATCTTCTTCAAGGCCGGCCTGAAGTTCAAGATGAGTTGATGTGAACTCCGCATAATTTGTTTCTACATCCCCATACCTAAGCTTGAACTCATTTCTCTCTGCCTCAGTTGTTAAAGCTGACTGTGAGATGTCATACAGCAAATCTAAATTCAGTGTGGCCATATCATACCGCACCTTGAGAAGTTTTATTTGACTTTTGGGAGGCATTTTGATTTATAAAAACTTACACTAACACAATTAAATACTATACAGAAGACTCCTTCAGAGCAATAAGCACAAAAACACAAATTAAAACACAATACAAAAGAAAACACAAACAAGTAATTTTCTCCCCCGAGGGAAATTATAACAAAATTAATATTTTCAAGAATCTAGACCCTAGAATGCCCTAGATCAACTAAATTACCTGGATCTATTTGTAACAAATAAGCCTAGGCACCGCTTTAGTAGGCTAAGAACCAAGAATCTATTTATAGAATATGAATTCTATTTTTAGAACCACCAAAATTCAAATTTTTAAACCGCTAGATTAGATTTGTGCAAACTGTTCACAATTCTACAAAAAATGCACCGTAAATTACAAGGTACTCACCTACCTAGAGCCGCTAGATAGTGAGCTAACCGCTTTACCATGTAATATAGTGTAATACCAAAAAATTGACCTCGGACAACAATGTTTGTGTAATGTATGTTTTACAAATACTTATTTAGGGAACAATACTGATAGATATGTGTAGCCCTACCGCAATACAATATAATTTTGAGTTTCTCTGTGCAGTGTAAACTTGGTGGGTACCTAACCGCGCGGCACCCTACCGACCCCAAGCTACCAAATGAAATTGACTGAAAATACTGAACCGCGAAGTATTTCAGCCACCGCAGAAACAGGAGTTGGGTAAAAGATTCCTTGCAAAGCTGCTCGTATACCGCCAGAACACTTTGTACAAGGACCGACCGCGTGTTTCGTGTAACTACCACGGGATGGCGATAAACCACAGGAATTAAACAAATCCGCGCTCGAGTAGGACCAAATGTTTGATCTTGGCGATCAACATTACCGCAATAAACTGGCTCCGAAGCGTTCTGTGGTTTGACCGGCAACACGTGCTAGAGGTGTGTAAAAGTGGATAAACAAAATACGTAAAATATCTTATCACCTAAACTCACCCCAACTCCTCGTTTTTATGGTTTGCACAAGAGAACTCGTCTTATGTAGTTCCGGAAACTTTTATTTATAATTGGACTCCTTTTTCGTATTGTACTTTTTGTCCGCCATTGTTCTAATTAGTCTTCCTTTTTTTTTTATTGTTCTGTCACCACAGACTCCCAAATTGTAAGGGCAGAAATAGACTAATATATTTAATACAGATAGTGTAATGTGTGTGTGTGTGAATATATTAAACATAGTCTATGTCCTTTTCTGGGATATAATCTTTATCCATGCCAATTTTCAGCCTAATCTGTTCAGCAGTTTGGGCGTGAAAAGGTAACAAGATAAAATAAGATAAAATTTATTTCTTAAAAACAATTATTGTCCCACAAGGATATCTGTTCCGGTGAGGGAGGCGCTGCTATCGCATTTGGCATAGAGAAAGTAAATTTCTATGGCATTTGATGTTGCCAAAAAAAAAATTCACGGTAAAGTAAAAAAAAACACACCAAGCAAGCAAGCAATTGCGGTTATGGCAACTTTAAACGAATGGCAGACAGATTGACATTTCAAAATGGCGTCGTTAGTTTCTCTTTTGGCCACCGGTCCAGATATTTTTGTAGCGCTATACACAGGACCCCGCATTAAGCATAGCTATAGGGATTACCGCGACACAGGTAGCCCCGAGTAACAGTTACCTAGTTTAGTTACTTGCACATTTATAATATTATTATGGAATATTATGGATTAAAATATGGATATTTTGGATTGTAATCATAATGTAGTTTTAAATAATATTTCTTAAAGGTCCCAGATCGAGGAGGTCGTCCTAACGAAGCACAGCCACCTCCGCCTGAAATGCCGTCTTGGCAGCAAAGGTCTGCTCCTCGGGTAAGTTTTGTTCTCTATTTAATAAGTTCTGACTTAATAGGCTAGCAGTACTGCTATCAACATGATTAAAACAAGCCAAAAATATTCATTTAGAAATATTGCGTTCGAAGTTTTTCTCATTTCTGCAATGTCAAAATAAAATGCTTTTTAAAGATTTTTGTTATCGCTACATTTTCTTGTAAGACTAATAATAGAGGAGTGTTGGTACCGACATTGATGTATGGAAGTGAAAGTTGGGTGTGGCAGAAAAAACATCAGAGTAGAGTGAATGCTGTTGAAATGAGAGCGTTGCGTAGTATGTGTGGGGTAACGTTGAATGATAGAGTGAGAAATAGTGTGATAAGGGAACAGTGTGGAGTGAAAGAAGATGTAGTGTTGAGGATCGAGAAAGGTATGTTAAGATGGTTTGGGCATGTAGAGAGGATGGATGACAATCGTTTGACAAAGCAAGTGTATGAGGCGAGTGTGCATGGGACAGCTGGAAGGGGAAGACCTAGGCGAACCTTCTTGGATCAAATTGGCGACATTTTGGAGAAGGGCCAGGTCAAAAGTACCCTAAACCGACGAGCATGTATGAAGAATGTAATGAGAGTGAATGAGGCGAAAGTTGTGTGTCAGGATCGTAGCGACTGGAGATCCGTGGTCTCTGCCTACCCCTTTGGGAAAGAGGCGTGACTTTATGTATGTATGTATGTATGTACTAATAACGGTAAAAGCTATAATTATTTGGTGATAAATAAATACCCGTTACTTAAAAATAATTTCTCTCATGATCATGGCGCATGCAACTGCGTCGAAATATCGGGTTACAATAAAACTCAAAAATTATGGTAATTAAGAAATGAAAAGTCTTATCAAAATTTTGGTATCCGACGGGATTCGAACCCGCAACGATCAGACGATCCTCCTAAAGCCGGAGTGCCTTACCGTTCGGCCATCTACACGTTTCACTAGTGAATGTACTTACATGGTAATTATCCCGGAGATAACAATTATTATGTTCCTAACCTAAATTATTGTTATAAAAAAATTTGTTGGTAAATCACGAAAATTTCTAAAAAGATATACAATTCAAAATGTTCCTGTTTAATAAAACTATGGCTTTAATTTCAGGGTCGCGGCGGCGCTGGTCCTGGTAGGGGAGATGGGGGTAGAGGTGGAGGAGATAGGGGTAGAGGAGGAGATAGGGGTAGGGGAGGGGACAGAGGTAGAGGAGAAGATAGGGGAAGGGGAGGGGATAGGGGTAGGGGAGGTCGCGGGGGTAGGGTCCAGGGAGGGTATAGCCAGGCTACGGGACAGGAGCATGCAAGGTATTTAGATCCAACTATCCTACATTCATACTCACGTTTAAAATATGGTTGTTACTCATGTGACTGTCACTGACTAAAAAGTCGCTTCACTTTTCGCGTTAGAATCATATCTATTTTTCCAGCCAATTAACAACACACAAATTTAACATACTAATAAATAAAGTGTATAACCAGTGTGTCCTCCCAGTTTTGACTTACGGTGCCGAGACATGGACGCTCACTAAGGAGACTGTGCACCGAATACGAGTGGCACAACGGGCCATGGAGCGAGCCATGCTCGGCATAACTCTCTTAGATAGAGTCCGAAATACTGAGATCCGCCGTCGTACCAAGATCTCTGACGTCGGCGAAAGAGCGATAAATCTCAAGTGGAGTTGGGCAGGACACCTGGCTAGACGTGGTGATGGCCGGTGGAGTAAATCTTTGACCGAATGGTGGCCAAGATCGGACCACCGGAATCGAGGTCGTCCGAAAGCACGTTGGGTCGACGACATAGTAAAGGTCGTAGGAAATGTTTGGACGCGAGAGGCGCAAGATAGAGGAGACTGGCATAAAAGAAGGGAGGCGTATACCCAGCAGTGGGTGATACCAGGCTAAAATTATGATGATGATGATAAATAAAGTAACATACTAATTTGGTAAGTTTTTTCCAAATGTAACCTACCAGTTTGGTAAGTTTTCCGAATGTAACATAATAATATCAGTCTGTTAAGTTTTTTCCTAAAGTAACCTACCAGTTTGGTAAGTTTTTCCGAATGTAACCTACCAGAAAATCTTTAATGGTTAGTTACCATAGAAAATGTATTCATGATGAGTGTTTTCAAGTCCCCAAGGTATAAATACAACTTGTTTAATTATATTCTTGTATTCCAGGCCTCAAACAAGTCCAGCACAAAGCCGCCAGAACTACCAAACATACGAAGTACCGCCCGGAGGTTACAACAACGGTAGCGACGGTCGCGACAACAGATATGATAACCGCGGGGGATATAACCACGGCTATGATAATAACCAGGGTTATAACCATAACCAGGGTTATCAGACTCAGGGTTATGATAGAGGGTATAATCAAGGTGAGAATTTGAAACTTCTTCAAGCCGAGCGCAGCTAGTCGCCCATATTTCTTACATAAACATTTTCTCTCACAGGTGGTAACTTCAACCAGGGTAACTCCTACCAAGGCTACAATCAGTACCAACGAGGCGGGTATCAGAATGAGCATGATGATCGTACCGGAGGGAACTACCAAGGCAGGGGTCGAGGAGGGTATAGGGGTAGACATTGATTATACAATGATGTAATTTTATCAAAACCATGTCTGAGGTTACTAGTAAAGTTATACAAGCCATAGCAAATTGTCGGGTGTGGCGTACATTAGACGCGATTTGTATTGGATCCTAGATCAGGCTTACGATGTTTTCAAGCGCAACCCAGTCTATACATATCCGACGTTAACTGTCGGCCGAAAGGCCAGCCAGGTATGTGGTCCAGTTGGTGGCGACCTGGTGAGGTGAGATCTCTCTCTTTGCTACTAATATCCCAAAATTGGTATTGGCCGCGAAAGAACAGGGGTAAAATTTAAAGACGTGACTAAGTGTAAGTCCAACTGAATAAATGCTTTTTGCTTTGAAGTACTGGAAAATTTCGTCTAAATATTTGTACGTTTTCCTACTATGAGCTGAGATCGACCTATGAACTTGGTCTGAATCGAATTAGAGTCTAAAATCGCAAATTCGATCGAGTTTTTCTCTGGTCAAGCACCGACCCATTTGGATGTTTCACGCATTAAATGTGCATTTACACGATGCAATATCAACCCAATGATATCGTATCGCACGGCAATTTTCACGTGTAAACGCTCATCGTATGCGATTTGTCATAACGCGACGCTCGTCGACAGCTTAGCAATTCGTACGAAAAGTAGAATCGTGTAAATGCACCTTATGTCATTTTAGAAACAAACTTAGATTTTTGTAATATTAATACTTGTTGAAGCCCATGGTTTTGTTAAAATTTCATTTTGAAGTGTGTTTTAATTTCAAAAGTTTATTATTTATTATTACTATGTTGCTTCAAGACAAAAATGATGCATAATAAATAATTTGATATAATTATTTAATTTATGCTTTAATGTGAATAAACCTACCGTTAGTGCCACACACATGCAATGGACTTGATTCCAGAAGAACATACCTTCATACCTTCTAGAATTGAGTCCATTATGCAAATATAAAATGCCTTATTTATATAATAAAAAAAATGTTAAAGTACAACACAACATGAATAAATCGCGACGCGCCAAGAATATATTTAGTGTTTGTTTAATAAATATAAAATAACTAGCCATTTTATTAATATAAAATTCGAAATGACACTAATATTAATAAATACGAAAGTGTCTGCATGACTTCACGTTGTAACGGCTGAATAGATTTTGATGTTTGTAGCTCATACAGATTCTAAGAAGGAATTATAACCGCAGGTGCAGTTAGTAATTTATTAAATATTATTGCCGATAGAATTTATAGCAGGTTTCACTAATAATATTTTAAGTGACAAGTTTAGATATTATTATTATGTGAATTGATTATTTACCAGTGGTATGTGTAACTTGTGAAAGCAATAACCATTATGTGCTTTACCTACTCGGATTATGTAATAAACTTTGCAACACAACCTATTTTTTATTTACTACCCTCGGATTCTCTCAAATCTCTAGCTATTGTGACTTTTCCTAAAATATTTTTTGGAACGAAGTTCCTTATCGCGCGTTGTGAATGTGGGTTAGACGGAAAAAATTCATACGAAAAGTTGTAACGACACTTTCATACGAAAAGTTGTAACGACACTTTTTGCTATAAATATAAATATAAAAAATTCATACGAAAAGTTGTAACGACACTTTTTGCTATAAATATATAAAAATCATACTTACACGTCTTGAATGTTGTTGTTGTTGTTGTTGAATTTTATTACAACTCCTTCACTAATTAATAAAAAGGAACTTCGTTCTATCCGGGTGTCCCTTGACACCTCTCAAGTTTTTTTATTCATTTACAGTACCTACGCACAATCTATCTTTAGCTCTCTAGTAGTTACGCTATTTGATGACGCCTAAAAGACTGTGTTGTATAGCTGCCTCACTCTCTCGCTTAGTTGGTTGCATCGTCCTATCTCGCCTGCTCTATCAAACCTGCGCAATCGTTGAGTGCACCTAACTTCTGAGAGCTAAATATTGGTTGTGGGTGCTGAGCACACTGTCCGCGTAGCAGTAATTTTTCTATTAAAATGCTGATGACGTCAGAAAATGCGGCTCGTTGCTGACGTCAGCAGCATTTTCTCTATTGAATTGACAGTTCGGCGCGTTCGGCTCGGCTGGACCTCCGACAGGCGTATTATTGTTCTGTGGACTGGACTGTGCGACCACCCTAATCGAGCGCATTTCAAGTCTAGAAAATCTGTCCTATGATAAATATTTGCAGATCATACAAACATTTATGCCGCGGCGGGGATCGAACCCGCAACCTTCTACGTCCCAAGCTTTCACCCACTGCATTCAGCTTGTGTCAAGCGCTTCTTCACAGTATGTGTGGAACTAGGATGGGATAGCAAAAAAAGGTTTTAAATATATATGTACATTTCTTTTTTATTACGTTAAGTACCTACTAAATCTTTACATCTATTACAAAGTGAAATTGTAACTAATTTCTTTTACATCATCAATGATATTTTAATAAATACATCATATGTAAAACATTTCATACAGGGTGTAAAAAGACGCCTACCGAAGCCGAATGGGGTAGGCACAGCATCCCAACACAACCAAATCCAAAAGGATTTTCTGAAAAAATCATTATATCCGGAGAAAACAGCGATTAAATATTGCTGTTTGCGTATGTTTTACGTAGAATGCTGGATTTTGAGTTTTAACTGTTTTTTTCTTTTATAAATGAAATTATCAGGTAGGTATGGTCTTATTATGGTCTAATAATAGTAAATAACCGAAAATAACATAAAATGGCTAAGTTTAGTAAAAAGTGCGTTTTTTTTTCGATAAATATGTTA
Source organism: Epirrhoe alternata (assembly GCA_963565295.1). NCBI lineage: Eukaryota > Metazoa > Arthropoda > Insecta > Lepidoptera > Geometridae > Epirrhoe > Epirrhoe alternata. The sequence continues at coordinate 3,394,842 of OY751401.1, forward strand.
AGAATCATGGTCTGATTGCAACCCCTCAGTTTTCGGTAGTTGTCTTTTTACACCCTGTATATGAATCTATAATGATGTTACAGACGTCTTCATTATTTTTTTCCACTATTCATTTTAGTTTTAGCTTTTAGTTTCTGCGCGCGGCTTCGCCCGCGTGGTACCAACATTTTGAATAGCCTATATGCTATTCCAGGTATATCTACGCCTATACCAAGTTTCATCCAAATCGGGTCACTGGTTTAGGCGTGATTGAAACAAACATCTAAGCAAACTTTCAGCTTTATTATGAGTGGAATAAGATTAAAGATTCTTGTCGACATATATTTTTGTCTCACTGTAAAAATCATCTATAGTATTTTTCACGTACGAACGTATCCCTGACACATATAACTTAAGTTTTACTGTAAAACAATGAAAATTTTTGAAATAAATGAAATCTAGTGATAATACTAAAAGATACAACTTCAATATAAAAGGAATTTGTCTATTTCCTTGTTAATTATTTATAGTACATTACGATATTAGTGCGTAAAGATGGTTATAACATGCGAGGCGGAATTTCAGCCCGAGCCGCAGGCGAGGGCGTAATTGAGCCGAGCATGTTATAACCAATACGCACGTACGCACTCATTTGCGAGGAAACAGAAAAAAAAACATTTAAATAAACTCAATCTGTGAATGCACACTGTTGCTTTCCCGCCATTTTACTACTGACTGACGCCGCACGGCGATTAGTTCTCCTTTGAATAGCAACAGCGCGCTGCTCGGCGGCGATCAGTTCCATATTTGAAATGGCAAATAATGCTGTTATGGAATTTGTATGGACTATAACATAACTATTTGCTTTGATAACACACGCGTTTGTTATGACCCGTTTTACATATTTAAAACCGGTGGAATAACATCAGCTTTACGAGCAAGGGTGTTAAAATTAGTACATTACGATATTAGTGCGTAAAGATGGTTATAACATGCGAGGCGGAATTTCAGCCCGAGCCGCAGGCGAGGGCGTAATTGAGCCGAGCATGTTATAACCAATACGCACGTATATCGTACGACGTTTTTTAACACATTTGCGAGGAAACAGAAAAAAAAAACATTTAAATAAATTCAATCTGTGAATGCACACTGTTGCTTTCCCGCCATTTGAACAGACTGCCTACTGAGTGGCGCCGCGCGGCGATTAGTTCTCCTTTGAATAGCAACAGCGCGCTGCTCACTAGCTGGAGGCACGACTCCAGCTCGGCGGCGATCAGTTCCATATTTGAAAAGGCAAATAATGCTGTTATGGAATTTTTAACACCCTTGCTCGTAAAGCTGATGTAATTCCACCGGTTTTAAATATGTAAAGCGGGTCATAACAAACGCGTGTGTTATCAAAGCAAATAGTTATGTTATAGTCCATACAAATTCCATAACAGCATTATTTGCCATTTCAAATATGGAACTGATCGCCGCCGAGCTGGAGTCGTGCCTCCAGCTAGTGAGCAGCGCGCTGTTGCTATTCAAAGGAGAACTAATCGCCGCGCGGCGCCAGTAGGCAGCGCTAGCGCGCTGTTAAAATGGCGGGAAAGCAACAGTGTGCATTCACAGATTGAGTTTATTTAAATGTTTTTTTTTCTGTTTCCTCGCAAATGTGTTAAAAAACGTCGTACGATATACGTGCGTATTGGTTATAACATGCTCGGCTCAATTACGCCCTCGCCTGCGGCTCGGGCTGAAATTCCGCCTCGCATGTTATAACCATCTTTACGCACTAATATCGTAATGTACTATTGTATAGACTATAACTATTGCTATAAATATTGCTTTGATAACACACGCGTTTGTTATGACCCGCTTTACATATCTAAAACCAGTGGAATTACATCAGCTTTACGAGCAAGGGTGTTAAAAAGATATTAACATAAAAGCGCCTTGTCACGGAACCGTTCCTACGTGAAAAGGACTATAGTAAAGATAGACCTTATTTCAATAGCCATAAGGTTTACAAATCTTCAGTGCTCCATTTATAAGCTTCTTCTTCTTGCGCCTTCTTCTTACTTTGCTGGTCGAAATATTTCTTCTCGTAGCCGTTGGAACGATCGACGCCGTCCCATCTGTATCCAGGGCGGATGTTGAAACGGTTTGGTGGGTAGCTGCCTTTATATGATGGACGCTCTGGAAGGTAAGTTTACTGAGATTATGACTAGTGCACAAAATTATTTTAGGAGTAAAAAATAATAATGGACACTTCATAATTATTTTGTAAAAAACGAATATTTGTTTCAGGATATATTTTAATTTTTAAAGTTTTTCGTACAATATTTGACGACCTCTGGCGCAGTGGGCGAAGACACGTCTACCACGCAAAAGGTTGCGGGTTCGATCCCCGCGGCGGGACTAATTTTTGTATGATCTACAAATATTCGTCGGGTCTGGGTGTTTACTATGTTATGTATGTATTTACAAACAAAAAGTATATAGGTAGTATAACACAAGCTCCGCTCACTTTTGGGCTAGATGATGCTGTGTTGAGAGCAGAAGACGCAGGGTTGGTCAGCTAATCTTAATAAAATATGTTCCTCTTTATTGGTGTTGATAAATATAATCTTACCAGGCGCTAAGTCTCCTGTCTCCCGTTTTTTCTCCCTGATATACTGCAGCATAGGATCTCCGGCTCTCTCTACATCCTTCAGCCTCGCTTCTAAATCTCTATCGTCTTTGTGCCTTGCGAGTGGTTTTGAAGCCTCGTGCATGAAGTCTTGCATCCGCTCTTGTTGATCCTCTATTTGTTTTAGACTGGAAAAAGAACAAAATTAAGTTAGTACATTGAACTTGAAGCTTCTGAAATGAATGTGGATGGATATGTGAGTAGAGGTAGACCAAAGAAAATATGGATGGATTGTGTGAAAGAAGATATGGGTAAGAAGGGAGTGAATACGAAGATGATGAGTGATAGGGGAGAGTGGAAGAAGAGAACATGTTGTGCCCACCCCGCATAAGCGGGATAAGGGGTATCAATTGAGCGCTTTCGTGCTTTAGTAGGCTCGTTTTGGCTATTAAGTCTGTTGCTAAGCCATGACGGAAGCCTTTTGGCGGTCTAAAACTAGCATCACCAGAGGTAGACCATTTTTCATTATGTGAGTAACACTTATGGCTATCCACCCTCAACTAACTTAATTTATAACATTTTTAGCATCTGTGGTTTTAAAAGAACTAATTTTAATTAATAATTTTCAAAGAAAACTTAATGTACTTACCCCTTACTCCACTTCTTGTATTTCTCATCTATCTCCTTCTGTCGATGTGCTTTCTCTCTCTGCTTGTTCCTATCTTCCGACGTTTCTCTTTTGGCTGAAATAATGTTTAATTTTTTTAAAACATTTAACTTTTTTGGTTGAGAATGGTTTATCAGTGTAGATGTCACAGGTAGATCGATGAATTAGCCATTTCATGATATGCCTAGGCATATTATTCAACGATGCCATTTTTTCACTTACCTAACATAACCAACTAACTTTGATCTAAGTAAACATTAACGTCAAGGACTGAACGATATGTCGAGTGTAAGTTAGGCAGATCGTGAAATGACGTTGTTGAAAGATATGCCTAGGCATATCATGATATGGCTAATTCAACGATCTGCCTACAACATAGACACCAAATTGATGATATAATATGATAGCTAAAAGTTTGTGAGTTTGTTTAGATGTTTGTGTTTCAATCATGTCTAAACCAGACAACCGATTTGGATGAAACTTGGAATAGGCGTAGATAGTGACCTGGACTAGCATATAGGTTTTGTTCGTACCACGCGGGCGAACCCGCGCGCAGTAGCTAGTGATAAAATAAATCTCAAAATTTGTATGTTTTTCAATCACGCCTTAACCAGCCAGTGGAGAGATTTGGATGAAACTTGGAATTTAATGTAGATTGTAGCTAAGAATAGCACTTAATGCTATTAAAAATGTTTGGAAGGCGAAATAACGAATTTCTAAAATGTTTCTTTGTTTAGACAATCTTATTTATTACATTAGCATACTAACCTTTCCTAGAAACAGCTTTAGCGTTCCTCCCACTAACTTCATCACCCATCCTTTTAAATACTTCGTCCTCTCTCCTTCTAAATGACTCATTTTCATGCCTCAACTGTTTAGCATCTTGTAAACCCGCCATTTTGCCTTCTAAAGTCTTAGCCATCTTCTTATTGGTCGGTGGAGGACTATCTGAGTTTCTATCTCTTTTGTTATTTCTTTCTCTGTCACTCTTACGTGGAGGTGATTGATCTGAATCACTTTGTCTACGCTCTTTAGTTCTGTTTATTCTTGGAGGCGAAAGATCGGAATCACTATCATTCTTATCATGTGTCTTATCTCTTTCTGTATTTCTGTTTTCTCTTTTAGAATCCCTTGAGTTTGAACTTTCTTGTCCATTCTTAGATTTCTTTTCTTGTTCTCTACTGATCATTTCGATTTCATTCTTTTCGAACTCAAAATCACCCCATCGGCTAGGTTTTTTAGTTCTGTCTTGTTTCCTATCATTCTTTGGAGATCTGTCTCTTTTTCTATCATTCTCTCTTGATCTGTCTTTTTTTCTATCGTTATCTCTTGACCTGTCTCTTTTTCGATCGTTATCTTTTGATCTATCTTCTTTTCTTGGAGGACTGAGGTCACTATCATAATTCTTTTTTGATTCTCTATGTTTGTCACTTTTTTTAGAATCATACCTATCAATCTGCTTTGATTTTCTTGGTGGACTCTCATCACTGTCATATCTTTTTATAATTTCTTTTCTTTGCCTGTCCTCTTGTTTTCTGTATTTTCCAGATGGGCTGTCATTTAGACGTTTAGATGATTTTCTAGGTGGACTAGCATCACTGTCATCTTTTTGTGATTTTCCATTAGCATCTTTTCTTGAAGAGGTTTGCCTTGGGCTGTCTTTTCTTGACTTCCTCTGTGGACTGTCATTATTTCTGACTGTATTCTTTCTTGGTGGACTAGCATCACTATCTTCATTGTTTTTTCTTGATGAATCTTTTCTTGGTGGACTAGCATCACTATCTTTTCTTGATTTTCGCTGAGGGTCAGTTTGTTCTTTTGATACTTTTCTTGGGGGGCTAGCATCACTATCAATTTGTTTAGATTTCTCTTGTTCATCTTCGGAGTCACTGTACATTTTCCCAAAGATAATTTCATTTTCTTTTTCAACCTCTTTTACACTCTGTTTTATTTCTTCAATTTCAATCTTGCTGTTGAAACCATCATCCTGAAAAAATTTAATAGAAAGTAAATACATAATTGAATACTCAAATTGTCATGATTAATTTTTTCAATCCTACTAATGTAATATAGCTGAAAGTTTGTGAGAATGTTATGTTCACGCCATATACAGTGAACTTTCGATAAAAAAAAATTATTTGTCACCTGATTGATAACTCGCCATTTACTACTAGTCTTGAACTGCTCCAGTTTCTTCAACTCCTCGGGCCTGTCATCAATGATCCCAGCTACTTGTGGGGCATCCTCACCTTCTCCATAGATGTCCAGCTCATCAGTTTCCAAAGCACGGAGCTTGGATAGATCCAGGTCATCATCTATTATTTTGAATCTGTAAATTTAGGCAATAGGTAAAACCTTATTCATTTTTCTCTCATTAAATTGTGAACATGTTCTTATGGTAACATGTGAGTACATATAATATTACAACGGATCTAGGCTTAAGTGATGTTTTTTTTTCCATTTTCATCTGCGATCGGTCTTCTGATCATAAGCGGATTGCCTGAGTGATTCCAGTGGCATTAAGAGTGAAGACGCCAGTGCCCTTACTCCCCTCTCATCTCATCAGGATCTCTTCAGCTGCCACACTGTGCGGGAAGTATCCAGCAGTTGAGTGGCAAGTTCATTTGGATGACGAGCCAGGCTTTGATGTATTGCTCTTTTATTTAATCTATTTCAGCGGCCACAGTTGGCATGTTGAGGTAGTCGTGTATTTTGTCGTTCTTGGCATACCAGGGTGCGTTGGCGATTGTTCACAGGATGTTGTCTTTGAATACGGAGTATGTTGCTTTTCGAATAACTTCATGAATGCCTAGATTTGTTGAACGTGTTGTACAATAGCTAGAAGTCTAGTATCTAGGAAGTCTTATTGTCACAATTTTGATAATTTTCAAGATACTTTTTATAATATTGGCCACTAACTACAAACTTGGGTGTTTACTTTTTGAAAGAGGGGTGAATTAGAGGGAATCTAGAACATCGGTAAATTAACATTAGTCTAAATGAAGTTTAATCTATCAAGGGTTCCAACAAGTGGGTGATAATGTAGTAGAAACATCTACTTGTTATGGCGGCAAAATCTAATCCAAGTCCTCTGTTAATAAATACCAATACGAATACTGTAAATTATCGTTTTCATAAATATTTGACTTATTTATAGGTGAAATACCGCCGTAATCTAAAAAAACAGCCATTTACATACCCTTTTCCTTTGATCACTTTCTTTTCTTTTTTCTTCTTCTTCTTTTTGTCTTTCGATGGTCCTCCTAAGTATTTTTGCAAATACGCTTTCTGGTCTATTGTTGTAGACATAATCGTTTTTATTTAATTAGTTCTTTAGGACACAAAAGTCGAAATACCAAAACGATGCTGATCACAATACAAACCACATTTGTTTGGTTGGTTGGATGACGTATGACGTTCATTTGAAGTGACGGCTGACTGTGACATGACAGACTGAAGAAAATTGACAAAGACAAAACTCGGGACCTAAAACCAAACCCTGTCGGTTTGGTTTTAGATTATTTAGCTTTTTTATGGAGTTCAATTTCAAAATATTTACTTCTTTGAATCTACGATTCATAGTTGTAAGTTTATCATCATCATCATGTAAGTTCTTATGCGATAATAAAATAAAGAACTTAACCTATTTTACAGCTATGTTTAAAATGAATTTAAGTAGTTAAGTATTACTTACGTAAAAGTAAGTACTCGGAAAAATTGAAAGTAAGTCCTATAAATAACTATTATTTACGTATACAAGTCCTTTAATAGGTTTTCCTTTGGGTATAGGTAGGTAAGTAGTAGTATAAGTATCTACTTACCTCGTTTTAGGTGTAGAGAGGGTAAGACATAATAAAACTTAAAATTTTATTACTAGTCTAAACAAGTCCTATAGGTTTACAAAGTATCAACTTATCTCCATAAGTAGGTAGGGTAATATCAAAATTTGCAAAGTAATTTTATTAAAATAAAACGCGTTGTAGCCAGCTATAGCATTATTGCAGTTGAATTTAATAAAAGAAAAATATATGTAAACTCAGTTGTCCAAGTTGATTGCCGTTAATTTGCCGTTAATTAAATCTAAAGATGTCGTCGATAAATAATCTATTCTCTAAGACCGAGGTCGTAGTTACTTGGTCGTCTCTGAAAAAAAAAACAATGGGTAAGTAAACTCTAGGTAACCTATCATATGAAAATAAGATCTGAGACTAATACTGTGAGCTGAGTGCATACCTGTTTGGTAACCCAAATGGACGATAATATTGCCTCAATTAAGTAGATGTCGCGTCATTTAAAGGACTTGATAAAAGTTTACTTACCTACTTATATTACCTAAAATAAAATATTTTGATAGAAATTGCATAATATTTGACAAGATTACGTACCTACTTAATTATGTGGTTATTAAAGATAATTTTTACGTAGGTAGAACTTACTACCTACACCTTAATAGTCCAGCCTTGAGCGAGCGAAGTGAGCTACGATTTCTATGGTTTGTTACTTCGATCATCGAAGGTTTGTTAGGTTGGGAACACTAAAGGAGCTTCTTTGAGGCGCACTTTAAATGCTTTCACCACATTGGTTTTGGAGAGCAAATGACACGACAAGAAGAAGAATAAGTGGGTAGGGTAAGTAGGTAGGTACTTACAAGAAGAGGAGCTACAGGAACCTCTAAATATGGGTTGTATGCAGTCGGGATCTATAAAATATAATTAATGATAATTATCACGGCCTCGATAGCGCAGTGGGTGAATCCGCTTGTAACGCAAAAGGTTGCAGGCTCGATTCCTGCCGCGGGACAAACACAATTTGTATTTAACCTGTATTAAAATATATACGTAGGTACCGCTTACGCTGGACATAATAAAAATCTTTAGTATAAAATTAAATAATGACCTACCTACCTACTTTTTAGACGAAGGTGTGCCTAAATTCTCCTCATAGGGATCTATGTAGATATCTTAATTTATAATTCTTTAATTACCTCTTCATTAGCCTCAGCAATCTAATTCGAACATTTTAAAATTGTTAGTCAACGGTAGGTACCAAGTAGGTAGGTATTATGGTTATGAAAAAAAACATAGGCCTGTACATGTATATTGTATATTATGTATATTAGATAATTAAATTATCTAATATACCTACCTACAGGTATAAATTTTATACCTACAGTACCAGGACAGGAGGCAACCTTTGCCTACACTAAACGGGACGTGTAGGCCTGGGACATTGTTTGAGTTGGAATAGGCTTGCCCAGCACCTAAACCATCCTCTCAGCTTAATAAACGTCAATAAATACGTGCGACGCTGACTGAGCTGCGGGTTTCCTCACGATATTTTCTTCATGGTGAAGGCTTCATCGTTCAAAGCTCATGTTTAAGTGCATAATATAAATTTTACGAAACGAAAAATCCATTGATGTTAGCCGGGATTCGACACGACCTTCGGATTATAAGTAGAATTCTACACAATAGCTAATAAGGTACTAAGAGTATAGCACAAAATACAGATTCTGATACCTAAATTAGTTAGTAACAAAAAGTTAACATACGTATTTGAAGTTGAGAGACTGGAAAAAAAATATCATCATTAGATAAGTAGGTACTTCAATGCAAAAAACTGACACTAATAATTGGATAAAGACAACGTCTTCTAAGTTTCAATCAGGAATTAAAATATCAGTCGTAGTAAAAAAATATTTTGAAAATTGGTAATAATTAAATAAGTAGATCTATCGTAGTATAATATGAACTTACTCCAAGGTTGTGAATTACGTTACTCTGTAAAAAAAAGTAACATCATTTTTAATAGATAATAAAATAACTGCAGCAATAGTTGCTGTTCCTATGCAAAAAAAATTGTACACTGAAAATATTTACTTACCTTTTTCGCAGCGACCTAAAAAGAGGGTAAGTAATATTTTTGGGGTTAAGTTTACTACTGGCCTATTATTCTTTCTATCGATTTTTATAACAAGTTTTTCCTAATTACTAAAATTGATTTAAAATTGACTAAGGCTAATTGATGCAATTTTTTATGGAAACTTAGTAGGTATGTATTATTCATGGTACTTACAGTTCGTTCACTAGGTGGTTCCTGTAAATTTAATAAGTTTTAATGAATCGTTTTTAAAATTAATACTGACTGTACATCGGTAATAATAGGTTTTAAAAGTGCTTAGGTACTTACATAAATTACTCTAACGGTCTGCAATATAAATATTAACGAGTCAATCAATGCGGCCAAAGCTTATCATAATAATTGAATTAATAGATAAAATCTTACGCCTTTTCCTCCGTATCTCTGAAAAAAAAAACAATGGATCACTTTCGTAATAAATAAGCTTTGTAGAGTCCACTTTTTGATTAAATAACGAATTAAAAGTAACTATTTAAAAATAAGTCTTTTGGATAGCCCATACGAACTTATTGTCCTATCTTATCTTATCTTATGATAATGTTCGTTTAGTTACCCCATACCCACAAAAAGGTAACTAAACGAACTTCGAGGAAGTAAGTTCGGCTAAAAATTAACACAGTTTTTTCATAGTGCAAACATGAATTCTCATCAATGTTGGTACTCTATTGCGACAACAAAGTTGAAATAAAAATGTATATTACCGATGCAACTAAGTCCATTTGTCTTGCTAAAGCGTCCAAATTCGAACTCTGAAAAAAAAAAATACAGCATTAAATCGCTTGTTCCCCAGTTCCCCACTGCTCAGATTGCTCAACTGGTACCTAATTGCTCAACCATAACAGTTGAGCAATGGGTTGGTAATAAATAAATAAATAAAATTTGTTTATTTCAGACTACAAAATGGTCCATAGTTTGTTAGTCGTACAGGAAATAAAAAGCTTATTTTCTAAGGTTTGTAAAAAATAAAAAATAAAACATTTAATAAACAGAAAGAGACAGCATAACACAGCCGTATGCCGAGAGAGATAAAGCTCATCCTGCTCTACTAGATTGCCGCCAACAATCTGAAATAACGCCATTGCAGGTGTCGTAAGTTTGTAATACTCTGGTGACGGAGTTTTTACGCTGCCTTAGGTATGGCCACCGTCATGGTGATTATTTATTGTGATTTCGTGATAAATAGCTTTGTAACAGCTGCTTACCCTTAGTAAGATTTCCTCTTCATCATCACGATCAGAATCTGCTGACTGACAAAAAATATATTTATTAACTATTATTTTATTTATACATCCTCACATTTCGATTTTAAGTAGGATCGAGTATGCTTAGGTGTCAAAAAGCATTTAAGTATTCCTTAAGACCGCTGGGATCATTTAGAATCATACTTAAAACTAAGATTCTATGATTCTACTCCTGTTCCTTTGCGACCAATACCGTGAACCATGACAACAAACACGGTTTGTTCCCTAGCTTTCTTTAGTGAACCATCCTAAAAACTAAATAAACTAGAGTCTGTCAAATGAAAGTTGGCACTGGAAAAGGGCGCCTATGGCAACCTCAAAATTGCTATTAAGAAAATTGGGATATCCTATTTTGATACTTGAGCTTATATTCGTTATATAATTGTATAAGTGGTATTAGTGAGCTCTATTAGTTCTCTAATATTATTAATGGTGAGTTTGAATTTAAATTTGGCGCCCTTTTCCAGTATCAACTTTCATTTGACAGACTCTACGTAAATAGGCACTTTCACTTACGACAGCTTTATCATCAGATAGTGAATCATGTTTTTCACTTCTTTCATCTTGCCTATTCTGATCAAGTCTTTCCTGTTCAAGTCTTTTAATTAGAAATCTTTCTCTAATTAATCTCTCCAGCTCACGCCTCTCGTCATCTTCTCGTTCTTGACTGCTTCTATCGTCTTGTTTGTTATCAGATCTGTCTTGATCACGCCTGTCGTCGTATCTGTCTTGATCACGGCGATCTTGATCACGCCTGTCGTCATATCTGTCTTGATCACGGCGGTCTTGCTCGCGTCTATCTTGGTTTTGTCTGTCATCGTATCTATCAGATCTATCCCGTTGACGTCTGTCATCATTCCTATCTTTGCCACGCCTGTCGTCATGTCTAGAAAGCCGTTGGCGTCTGTCTTCATATCTATCTTGATCACGCCTGTCATCTGACCGATCTTGGTCACGCCTGTCATCATATCTGCTTTGACCACGACGGTCTTGGTCGCGCCTGTCTTGATCTTGTCTGTCATTGGATCTATTACGTTGGCGTTTATCGTCATACCTATCCCGGTGAGATCTGGCGATATTATCTTCGTCTTGTCTGTCATCATCTTGGTCATCTCTGTCATCATTTTTTTCGTCATCAAGGCGGTCTTCATCTTCTCTGTCGTCATTTCTGTCTTGATCCTCCTCCCTGTCTTGATCTTCTCTGTCATCAGACCTTTGTGCTTTATGTCTGTAATCAGACCTGTTTCGGTCATCATATCTGTCTTGATCACGGCGGTCTTGATCCCGGCGGTCTTGATCACGGCGATCTTGATCACGGCGGTCTTGATCACGCCTATCTTGGTCTTCCCTGTCGTCATTTCTGTCTTGGTCTTCCCTGTCATCAGACCTTTCTGACTCATATCTATTTCGTTCACGCCTGTCATCATACCTATCTTGATCTGGCCTATCATCTAGCTTATCTTGGTCGCGCCTATCACGCCTGTCTTGGTCGCGCCTATCTCTTCTGTCTTGGTCGTATCTTTGATCAGATCTATCTTGATCTCTGTAGCGATTATTCTGATTTCTGTTTCTGGGTCTATAGTCCTGAAAAAGATATGTTCATATTCATATTCATATTCATTTATTTATTCAAAGTGTGATCTCATTTTAATGTTGAGTGTAGCAAAAAGAGTCACGACTGTATCCCCCAGGGTATAATAGATGTTCTTAGATCTTAGGTCTAATAGATCTAAAAGGCATTGGAAGGGCTTTTAATGAATAATGAATAATGAATATTTATTTAAGTTCTTAAGATTAATTTGGTACAAAGGTCATCTTATGGTTAACGTGCCTTATAATCAATATGCCTTATCTTCGATCAGATTATGACCTATGGAAGTACCTAACGTAACTCTGTCCCCTACACTAGGTCTCTAATGAGCCTGTATTGTAGGATCACAGTGCCCCGCTTCGGCTACTCATCAATCAGACATAATTAGAGAATATAATAAATAATGATTGCTTTTGTGGCTGGTTGTTTGATGTGCACGTGACAGGACCGAATATATTAAAACTATAACTAATCCAGCACGAATACAGAAGACAAAGTAATTATGACAGTTTTGGTTCATAGTAGAAAGAGACTAACCAGAAAACTAATTACAGAGCCAAAAGGGGGTGCTAGATATAAATTATAATTAGGAGAAAAAAGATAAAATACAAAAACATAAAATAAAGAATAGTGTCCTGCAATATCATTCGTCCTGCTTGAGTCTCAATAATTTTATTTATGTGTGTATGTGTACATGGGTGTGTATAGAGAAGAGTGCATCGAAATGTTTATGTGTGTGAGTGTATGAGTGTGATTAGGTGTGCGAGTGTAAGTGTGTAAGTGTGTGTTTTAATGGCTCACAAATCACATGTTTCCGCAATTTAGTACTTATTCCATACGAGCCAGGCTGCAAGCTTATCGCTGCAATTGGTGTCAGTTTTTTTTAAATTAATTATTATCCCTACAAAACAACTTACATCATCATCATCATCGCGGTCGTCTACAAGCTGAAATGTAAAATAAGCATTATTTTCTACACCACAACAAAAAGACAAAAATGTTTTTGCGTACATTTTCTCTTATTTTATTTAAATTGAACTTCTTCTTTTAGGTAATACTAGGGACTCGTATCGTCATGTATTGCTATGAAAAACATACACAATCTACCTTCTCTAGGAAATTGAAAACCATATTTCTTCCACACCAATCACCACAAAAGTCTGAATGTAACAGGGCCAATTAGGTACGGTCATCGGTCATCGCAGGTTAGGTACGCGCCGTACGAGTTTTACTGTAGAAAAAATGCTGCTAACGTCAGAAAATTCAGTGCGTTTCTGTCGTCATCAACATATTCTCTTTAGAAAATAGTCCTAAATTGTTCTTACCCTGACACTGAGGCTTTGAAGTCGTCTTCGACTCTGGAGCTGCAAATTAAACACATTCTTACATCACTCCTCATTATTTTTGTGACTCTATCTTTCGAAAGAAGGCGAGGCCGACCAATGAAAAGATGGTGCGATGACATCGTAGGAGCAGGTAATACGTGGCCAAGAATAGCAAGAGACCGAAAAGAGTTGAAAAACTTGGAGGAGGCTTTCACTGCCATAGGCAGTCCTTACCGGACAACTGAACCTGAGTGAAATAGGTTTTAAGTACTTTTATTGTTATAAATTATGTAGTATAAATATTTGTATAACATTATTTACCTATAGCTGGTAAGGAACATAAAGCTCTTTTTATTTTATTTTTATCTTTCGAACCAGAGTGTAGTGACTGCACGTGCACTTTACAAATAGTAGATATAGTGATTAGTGACTATAGCTCATTAGAAAAACTAGACTAGTAGAATGTGGTAGGATGACGACCTCCCCCCCCCCGTGAGGGGGGCGGAGTGGTATCCCCTGCCAAACAGGGGACTTTCCGGGTCCGCGGGTGGTTGAAGTGGGGACTTCGACTGTCCACGATGCGGACCCCGGGAGGGCGGCGGCGCTCTGTAGCGAGCGCCGCCGTAAGCACCGCGAGGGTGCCGGGCGTGGCTGTGGGTGCCATTCCCGGGACAGTGCTTAGGCAAAATGCGAGAGGGGCACCGGCGTGTTCCGTAGGAGGTCCCGGCGCCCCTTGACATGCATGGAGGCAGGCCACGTGTCAGTTTTTAGTCGGTGAGAGTCCGACATAACCCTTCCGCTGTCCCCACGGCGGTCGGGTATCCATAATGGATTTTCTGACGTCATAAAAAAAAAAAAAAGATGACGACCTCTGTGTAGCGCAGTGGGCGAAGGCCCGCCTGCGACGCAGAAGGTTGCGGATTCGATCCCCGCGGCGGGACCAATGTTTGTATGATCTACAAATATTTGTCTCGAGTCTGGGTGTTTCTATGTATAATGTGTATGTATTTACAAACAAAAAGTATATAAGTAGTAGGTATATCAGTCATCATAGTACCCATAACACAAGCTCTGCTTACTTTGGGGCTAGATGATGCTGTGTGAAAAGTCCAGCATTATTTATTTTTTATTATTATTTGTCTCGGGTCTGAGTGTTTTCACACAAACAAAAAGTATATACCTACTTAAGTAGTACTTATATAAGTAATCTAGTACCACAACACAAGCTCTGCTTAGTTTGGGGCTAGATGATGATGTGTGAAAAAGTCCAGCTTTATTTATGTACCTACTCTCAACATTCAATGCGAAGGTTGCAAGTTTGAATCCCATGAGCACTCCATTATAATTGATGCTTGGTAAAATTTACAGAAGCTCATAACGGTGGAGCAAAACCTCATGAGGAAGTATTATGTCGTAGAACCTTATTTATTTATTTATTTTCAGCCCACATTGTCCCACTGCAGGCACATAGGCCTCCCTCCTCATTTTCCAGGCTTTTCTGTCTTTAGTTATAGTTGGCCAGTCTGGTAGATGCACATCCAAATCGTCCCGCCATCTCCGTGGTGGTCTGCCGCGCGGACGTCTTCCGTCGGGCATATATTCAGTAACGGTTTTTGCCCATAAGTCGTCAGACGTCAGCGTAGAACCTAATAATATTTAAATTATAGAAAACAATGAAATACCTGCTGTTGTTGTTGCTGTTGCTCCTGCTCGTAATTTGACTGCAATAAAAGTACAACAATATTATAAAACGTGAATATCTCATCAAGTTTGCCCGAATGAGTCATCAAAATATGACACATCAAAAAGTTCGGGCCTGACTAAACAAGACCAAAGATAGTGGACTTCAAGGACCGACTTTTCGCTACACAATAATATGTCCTAACTTCGGACTGAGGCTATACCTACTCATGTAGTACAACGTATCTCGTAAGAAGCATCGGAACATTCGGGTCTGGGTGTTTCTATGTATAATAGGTATATATATATTTACAGACAAAAAGTATATAAGTAGTATATCAGTCATCTAGTACCAATAACACAAGCCTTCTCACTTTTTTTATGACTTTGGGGCTGATGCTGCCGTGTGAAAAGTCCAGCATTATTTATTTATTATTTATTATTCAACCAAAATATCGAAGGGTTTTAGAGTTTACTGTTAGTTATCTGTCATATAACCCTGAGGTAATTACTTAGTCCACTTTTTACACATATCTTAGACATTATCTAAAAATCTGAATAAACCTGATGGAAGACGACGTAAAGATCAGTAAATAAATAAATAAATAATGCTGGACTTTTTCACACAGCATCATCTAGCCCCAAAGTAAGCAGAGCTTGTGTTATGGGTACTAAGATAAATGATATACTACTTATATCAAATCAAATCAAATCAAATAGTTTATTTTCCAAAAGTAGGATACAGGTTACAATTTAAGATTCAGTGGAGCCCGCACTAGGGCTAGCCTGTATTGCGGGCGTCCGACGAGCCAGGTTAACATTATGTATATTGGAGAACGTGCGAGACAACATTTGAAAATTTACAATTAAGTACTAAGTATTTTATTTACAAAAAAGAAAAAACTATTGAGTAGTATATACTTTTTGTTTGTAAATACATACATATTATACATAGAAACACCCAGACCCGAGACAAATATTTGTAGATCATACAAACATTGGTCCCGCCGCGGGGATCGAACCCGCAATCTTATCTTCGCCCACTGCAGCTGCAGTAGTGTTAATGTGATCCCTTTTATCCAGGAACTTGGAACAGAAAGGCTCAGAGAGATTTACTTACCGAGGGTGCAGCCAGCACTACACTAAGGCATAGACAAACGAAGATTAGTGACTTCATCGTTTACGCAACACTAATAGGAATATCGGCACCTCCCTATTCTTTTTATGATCGATTCGTCCGGCACTAATCGATTGTAATTAGAATCAGCATGTCATATTAAAAAGTGTGAAATTCAATATTAGAGAAATTATTAGGCTTTATAAATATTGAAAGACATGTTTTTATAATGAGCAGATAATTTCGTGTTCAGAGTTTCGTATGGTTTTTTATTGCCTTTAAATTTTGATTTGATTTTGATTTCGATACGGTTTATTGGTGCTTGATTAGTGCTCGATACTTAGACTTAGACATATGTTTTTAAAGTCAGTATCCTTACTTCTGTTTATTATATAAAGTTGTATCAGGTATTACTTAAACTTACTTTTTTTTTTGTACTTTAGTTTTTGTTTTGTTAATATCTAAAAAGTCCACAATTACTCTGTAACGATGACTTAGTTCGTAAAGGTACTCTCATGTTTGTACAACTCGGTTTCCTGCGACACAGGTTTACACCTCGTGCGGGGACCATCAGTAAGTTAAATGTATCTAGTATAAGTTCGTTGGCAAATAAAGTTATTTGTATTTGTATTTGTATTTGTATTAAAGTATTTCTGTTGTCCCTACTGAGTTGGGCCCACTGGCCACTGGTGGGCCCAACGTCATTTTAATAAAATTTAAAATTTTATTTCCGTTGTCCCCACCAACATTGTCAGTGGGGACAACGGGAATAAAATAATAATATGTGATAATAATATTAAGTGGCTAAATGCCTTTAGGTAGAGTGAGATTTTGTCTCTGTTTAAATTGATAGTGCCACATGCCACTTTCATCATCATCATCATCAGCCTATTTCAGTCCACTGCTGGATATAGGCCTCCCCTACTATGCGCCATTGCGCCCTGTCCTCAGCTCGACGCATCCAGCTTCTGCCAGCAGTCTTTTACAGATCGTCACTCCACCTGGCTGGAGGGCATGCTTTCAACGTGCAGAAAAAAATTAGAAAATATAAATTAGGTTAGCTCTCCAAACGTCCAAACGGTGTACCCGTATCCTGCTTCATATTGAGTTCAATTTCTAAAAATGTAATTACCCAGTATACCTACGGAACCAATGCTTGCTCACCACACTCTTGGCATAACATAAACATATAAATTAATCAATTCAACTAATTACAACAAAGTTAATAAAAGTTCGCGCTAACATTAATGAACGATGTATTCATTAATTTGTTTAATTAAATGATACGACGTTGCAAATTCCCATTTATGTTACAATTTAATAATGTTTGGAGTTCAGTTTGTTTTGTATATGTTCCGTAGTTATAAATGATTTGAAATAATTCGTGTAAGGTTTCATGCATTTCTAGAAATAGTTACCTACACGGATTTGAGTGACTTAGTCGAACTATGGATACGCTCTAAGCCAACTGATCTATTGGGCAATGGGCGCCATTGATTTATTTTTAGTTGTATTCAACGAAAAATACACAATCAAGGCCAATCAAATATAATACAGTTTATTAATAAAACATTTCCGACAAACGATTGCTGGCCAAATAGCTCGTGGGTAATTTAAAAAAGAACGAAATTAAAGCGTTTTATTTATTTAAAATTCGAACACGATGTTCTTTTTTAAATCCGCGGATAACGTTCGAATTGACAGCACACGTCAGTTTTAATTAACGAGCGCTTTCAAAAGCTTGTATAGTTCGACACAGATCTGTTACCACACTACTTAATTTCAGGTCACGACAGTCGGGTAGTCGGAGGTAGTCAGAATACTTAATACTAAAAAAAACAGTGGCCCTCCGAGAGTGCCGACAGAATTCTTAAACGAGGTTTCGGTAACGGTTCTAAACTTGAAAAAATAATATTACATAAAAGTGCAAAAAGTCACCTACTGTGTTTGAATCCGGAGCTGTCTCACTCAAGTCGAAGTCTGTCTCACCTCGACTATTAAGACGATACAATGTGTGACGAAATTATGGTAGGTATAGTATTTTTCTAGAAGTTTGATATTTTTCTCCCATCTCAAAAATGCCCAACGTGCCTAAAGAAGTTTTCATTTCAAATAGCGAGCATGTGAATAGAATGTAAGTACATTGTTTTACGCCTTTTAAGTACTTTAATGCGTACCTTTGCTAGTCCTAAAATAAGTATTCCTTTACGCCTGCACAAATGTTCTAAAATACTCTTCTTGTCGATTTTATATAATGTCGTACCTCCATTGACCCTGCAACAGAGAGAAAATATTTTAGTGTCAAGTTAAATATTTCACTAGGGTTGCCGGCGTGACTTATGTATTGTGTTGGGCTATAAATCCCTGCATGCATTTAATCCCGTTTTAAGCTTGGAATGGATTAATAATTTTATGAAACTTTGTGCTTTTCTGTGCTTTCAAACACCTAGCCGTTGAAATAAATATTTTACGCAACGTTCAGCATTATGATTATTGTGTGGGTATTTTAAATAACATTTAAGAGAATAAAGTTCATCACTTTTTCACTTCACTTTTTACACAGAAAAAGACCCTTGGGACGTCAACCGCTTGTAACACGTGTACGAGTATTATCATAAAAAACCTGTTGTGTTAATATTTCACAGTTGTAGACCCCAGAGAATCGTAGACGTAGCTACGTCGTAGAGCCCTCTACGACTTGACTATGAAGGTTCTATGAATCGTGACGCATCAAATAGGTTCCTTAATGACTCAATGGTACAGTTAGCAACGAAAGTTGATTACATTTTTTAAATGCCATTCTTTTCGGTTTCTTAAAAAAAATAATTTTGCCTGGGAAACTATTATTTTGGTCAGATGGTCATGATTTCGAAAAATGATTTCACTACAAGTATAGTATATGCTATCCAAATCGGTTCACTGATTTAAGCGTTATTGAAACAAAAACATACATACATTTACGATTAGTAGGTTAGAGCGATAGGATTTCGGAAATATGTTTTAAGATTTGTAAACAATCTAATGTTATTCGACTTTCGTTGCCGACTGTACTTGATGCGTCATCTATACCGTTATTTCAGAGGACGGGCGAGCACAGAATATGTGAGTGACGTCACTCATGATAGGCTTTATTAGTGAGTCACAAGATGTGACAGAAATAATCTGATAGAAAAAAATAATCTGGAGAGGCAACGAAATGATAAAAATAGAGAGAGTCCTATTTACTTAATTTCCGATTTCTTAAAAACTTCTTTGGAAGTAGCGGATTTAAAATGCGCCTAAAATAGCCTAATGCGCATTTAAAACCATTACAATATATTAACCGGCTTACCATAGAACGTGACATAAAGTTATTCCACCGAATAAATCAAGAATAACCATACATTTTGACAGTTTACACTCCGGAATAACTTTATGTCACGTTCTATGGTAAGCCGGTAATAATAAAGGCTGCCAAATTAAAATGAGAGTGAGCAGGTCATGTCACTCACATGCACCCAGACAGGTGGGCCAGAGTGGTGACTGGTTGGATCCCGGTGGATGGCAGGTGACTCCGAGGCAGGCCTAAACAGCGCTGGTGCGATGACCTGGACGCCTTTAGGAAGGATTGGGGGAAAATCGCAAACCATCGCAAAGTGTGGAAGGTGGCGGGGGTTGATTTAATTTGAGGCCTTTGCCCAGCAGTGGGACAGTATAAAAAAAGGGTCACGACTGTATCCCCGAGGCGCGGTAGACATTCTCTTAGATCTTTATATTCCAGATCCTTTGAAGATGTCTAAGGGGGTAGTCAGAGGCATGTACAAACACATATTTGATACATTCCCACATCTTGCAGAAGTTAGTATTCCATACGTGACAGGTTGCAAGCCCATCGCCGCCTTTATGAATAACTAACTGATTTCCTCACGATGTTTTCCTTCATCGTTCAGAGCTCTTGTTAAAGCGCATATAAATTTTACGTAACGCAAAATCCATTGATGCACGGCCGGGATTCGATCCCACGCCCCTTGGATTGAAAGTCGAGGTACAACCCCATTCGGCCAACACGGCTCTTTGGGACAGTATAGGCAGTATAGGCTAATTAAAAAAAAAATATGCAGTAATCCATATATTTATTTTGCTCATTTATACGTATTAACTTCACAAATTGATCATGTATTTTCTACAAGTCAAATAATTATTATTAACAGCCCGTGATGTCCCACTGGCCTCCCTTTCTTCCACTCCTCTCTATTGTGAGCAAGTCAAATGCATCTCAATAAAGTCTAACACAACGTCTCGTTGTGGGCATAGGTTACACACACATAAAACATTTAATAAAGAGCTAACAATTCCGGAAAAATGGTTAGATAAAATATTCACCATTATAACCACAAGTCAAACGAGCATTGGACCTAACAAAGCTCAATTTAAACCTGTTTCAACAGACATAAAGTCTACTTTACTTTGAATCTAGATATCCTATAAGCGCGTAGTTGGACGTAAAAATGAGCAGCATATTTTAAATTTTAAATTGAATCTTCTGTAACAGATATAAAGTCTAATTTTCTTTACAAGCTTGGTGTAGGGCTTGGGAATTACCCTCGGTCGAACAACCCCTGTTTCAAGGAATTATTAGCATGTGTGTGTGTGTCGTTTTATGACAAAAACCATGGTTTATTCATTTAGTTGTATGTCCATCTGGTTAAAATGGTTCAGTACTTTTTTAAACATAGTCTGGGAATGATTCTCCAAAATAAACAAACTAGCTGACCGTCGCGGTGTTACCCGCGTTCCCTGTAAACTACACTTTCCCGGGATAAAATATAGCCTATGTTCATCAGGGATAATGCACGATTGTATCGGTGAAAGAATTTTCAAATCGGTCCAGTAGTTTCGGAGACTATTCAATTCAAACTAACAAACAAATCTCTCCTCTTTATAATATTAGTGCAGATATACCCACAGAACTCTTGGTAGTCTAATGTTCGTAGCTTCAATAGCGTTCTCTGTACAAACAAACACACGTTCCACCCTGTATAAGCTAAACAGGCAAATTCCGTATCACTTTAGAATCAGTTAAATAAAAATAATAAATAAATAATGGACTTTTCACCTTACTAGCTCAAAAAGGGCGCTTTTGCCGCGTAAAAACAGTGAGCAAAACTCTACTTTGCTCACACTATGAGGAAAAGTGATTTGAATTTAGAATGCTGCAAGCAACCAATGAGAATCGAATATTACAGGCCGCAGCGTGCACCCTGGCCAAGCGGCGGCGGCCGAGGTGGTCTGATGGCAGGACTTTAGCCTGCCACTTGAGGGGCAAAAAAATAATAATAGAGGGAATCGGTTTTCCTTACATCTTGTATTTTTTCGCTAGTAAGGTGAAAAGTTGTAAGTATCACACGAGAGCAAAATAATTTGTTGCTTGTGCTTTTGAATCCCTCACTACGCTCAGGATTCAAACTTAGAATCACGAGCGAATCCTTCGCTCGTTCGGGATTTAAACTCAGCACTCGCAGCAAAAACTAATTTTGCTCTCTTGTGGTACAATGTACTATTTTCACCTTACTAGCTCAAAAAGGGCGCTTTTGCCGCGTAAAAACAGTGAGCAAAACTCTACTTTGCTCACACTATGAGGAAAAGGGATTTAAATTTGGAATGCGGCAAGCAAGCAATGAGAATCGAATATTACAGGCCGCAGCGTGCGCCCGGCGAGATGGCGGCGGCCAAGGGGGTCTGGTGGCAAGACTGTAGCCTGCCACTTGAGGGGCAAAAAAAAACAAAATAGCGGGAATTGGTTTTCCTTTACATCTTGTATTTTTTCGCTAATAAGGTGAAAAGTTGTATGTATCACACGAGAGCAAAATAATTTGTTGATTATGCTTTTGAATCTCTGACTACACTCAGGATTCTAACATAGAATCACGAGCGTAGCGACGTGATTCAAATATAGAATCCTTCGTTTGTTCGAGATTCAAAGTCAGCACTCGCAACAAAAACGAAATTTGCTCTCTTGTGGTACAATGTACTATTTCCTAACCTACAGGACTTTTTCACATAGCATCATCTAACCCCAAAGTAAGCAGAGCTTGTGTTCTTCTTTCGAGTCGATGTATCGCGCTATTCAGAGCCATTTAGACCAGTAAGAGGCCTCATCCACCTGCTCGAGCAAGCCATGAGTTCTCCCAAAGTGCAGGTGTTGGGGCATAACGGACACACGAGCACGTGAGCTTGTGTTTTGGGTACTAAATGACTGTTTGTAACTACATAATATTATACATAGAAACACCCAGACCCGAGATAAATGTTTGCAGATCATACAAACATTTATCCCGCCGCGGGGATCGAACCCGCAACCTTCTGCGTCCCAAGCGGACTTTCAACCACTACGCCACAGAGGTCGTCAGAGAGAGTTATTGGAATAATATTACACGCAACTCGATACTAATGTTTTATTATTGATTCAAGATATTATTAGGAAAATAAAATTTTATGCGAGATCATTCAATTCCTTGCAGTCTTCTTGCAGTGGTTTTTGTTTAAAGTTCTGGTTCATCTACGCTAGACAAACTGATCTATGACAGAATGAAATCGGAGTTGGAGCGTAGGGACGCCGGGGGAACGATCGTTGCCTAGCAACCCTCTCCCAGATACAGAGTAACAGCTATACAGAGATTGCAGAAAATGTAAATAAATATAATGCTGGACATTTCACACAGAATCATCTAGCACCAAACTAAGCAAAGCCCGTTCTATGGGAACCAGATAACTGAATATACTACTTATATACTTTTTGTTTGTAAATACATACATATTATAACATAGAAACACCCAGACGCGAGATAAATATTTGCAGATCATACAGCATTTTATCCCGCGGCGGGGAACGAACCCGCAACCTTCTGCGTCCCTAGCGGGCTTTCACCCACTGCGCCACAGAAATCGTTATATATAATGTATGTCTATAATGTATTTAATTCATAAGAAAAAATATATAACACATATTTTGATATAGACTGTACAGGGGGGTACATGTAGGTATCGTTATCTAATCAAACACGTTATTGTCTGATCGATCTAATTTGCCTATCAAATGACGTCTACGTGATATTGCATGATGCAGTGTACATTGTGGTTTGCAGTTCGTTATCATGCATGATTGCTTCCTGCGTCATGATTGCTTTAATGTTTGCTAATCTGCTATCATCGAATGTGTTGATTAGTACTTCCAGAGACGGAATACTTAGGCTCGTAATGAGTATGAAAAAGTCCCGTCTCAACTATCGGCCGATAGAAAGTCTGTAGTCTGCGGGATCTGGTTTGTGAATATGTTTTGTATGTTTGTGTTTCAATCACGCCTAAACTGCTGAACCGGTTTGGATAAAACTAGCAGTAAGTGTAGAGTGACCTAGAAAAGCATATAAGTGGGCTATTTAAAATGGTGATACAACGCGAGCGAAGCCGCGCGAAGAAGCTAGTTATTATCTACACTATAATATATAAAATATAATAAAAAAAGGACAGATTTGTTTGTTTGAATTGAATAGGCTCCGAAAGTACTGGACCGATTTGAAAAATTCTTTCATTTTAGAATCCTGCACTATCCCTGATGAACATAGGCTAAGTATATATTTTATCCCGGGAAAGTGAAGTTTTCCCGAGGGACCGCGGAAAACACCGCGATGGACAGCTAGTAATTATATATTTTTTTAAAACAAAGTCAAGCGGAAACAAGTTTCAAATCAGTAAAATCGATTTATTTTTGTTCATTACTCTGTATTCTTCGCAGACAACACGTCGCCGACGCGTGGTTCGGTCTCCGTTGGCCGGTACCACGATCGTAAACGATACTTGATTTGCGATACCGTATCGTTTTCCCTCCATCACTAGAAGATAGACTGACAGCCCTCGTACCATGATCTCTACGATAGAATAGAGTTAAATGATTTTTCTAGGATTTGGATTTTATTGCGTTGTAGAGAATATACTTTAAAAATTACATTATTTATCATAAGACGGTAGAAATAAGGTGGCCATGGCTTCAGTGGAAACGATCATATAGCATATTAAAGAATGCATATTAAATACTAACCCGAAATGGACTTAAAAGTTGTCTGACATAATAAATTGATTTGATATAGTTTCGGAGTTTAGCTTTCAAATAGCATGTCTGAATCATGTACTAAAGATGTGAATCCTTAGACCCCACGCAGACTACAGACTTTCTATCGGCCGACAGTTGAGACGGGCTATACTTCTCATACTCATTACGAGCCGAAGTTTATTTTGTCTCAACTATCGGCCGATAGAAAATCTGTAGTCTGCGAGGGGTCTTATTTAACTCATCAAGCTTTAATATACAGGGTGTAATTTTGTAATGCCACCTGAAGGGCAAGTACTCTTAATACTGTAGATAGAACATTTTACTCAAAGAAAACATTCCTTTATTTTTGAAACGAAAGAAAACTGCATTCAAAGTTTTTCAAAAATTTGCGTGCCACACTCGGGAATCGAACCGACTGAAATCTATAAAAATTACATCCTGTACTTTTATTGCATCGATCGTGAGGGTCAAAAGGAGTAATTCTCTCTAACAAACTTGATACTTAAATAAAATGCATGAAATCAGGACTTATAAATTCAAAATTTTTCCTTTCATTTCGAGTTCGATTTCCGAGTGTGGCAAGCGAATTTTCGAAAAACTCAGCAGTTTTATTTCTTTTCAAAAATAAAGGAATGTTTTCTTAGAGTAAAATTTTTTATCTAGTACTTCCCTTCAGGTGGCATTACAAAATTCCACCCTGTATATCACAAATTGTTTCCCCCCAGTATTTCCTTTCTGTCGCAATTTCCTGACGTTTGCTAACGTGGTAGGAGCCAGACGGTTGTGTCATAACTTTATTTGTACTGTTTGGTCGTGGCTTTATTGTAATGTTTTCAGATTTTTTAATGTATGGTGTTGTATGACATGGGGTTTAGTTTGGTGTCACATAGGAACTAACTGTTGCCTACAACTTTGTTCGCGTCCTGAACTGTAATACGAATAATATGTTTTTTTATGTACAAAATTTACATTTAAATAATAAAAACTTTAAATTATTAGTAGTTTATAACGAGGGGGTTATTCCCGTTCGTTTTTTTGTTTGATGAATATTCGGATGTTTCTCACTACGAGCTGTATTCGGTCGATAAGATCAACGTTAAACGGTCATAATCTAGGACCAAAAATTCCAAACCAAAAAATTTACCCTTGAAGTCAGATCAAACGAACGAAAATAACAACGGGAATACGGCCCATAAACATGCTTTAGTACCTACCTGTTTTTGATGAATAAGAGTTAACGTAATACTGGTAACGTACCATATATCTTGAAAACAAATATTTTATTTCAGTTATATGTGAAAACTGACTGAACAAGGTATCTTGCGGGAACTCATTTTTTCCGGAACCGGAGTAGTGTATGTTATTTTCTGATCCCTATTTTAATCTCGTAGCAGTGCTACGACGTAGAGCTGCTACGTCGAGTATTTTAAATGAAAATTCATTGATGCAGGGTTTTGTAGGTACAACCATCAGTCTGAGTGTATTTTATTTTATTTTTAGTGTAGTAACGAAAAATGTTTATGTTGAAAAATAAATTATATTTGAAGTTTCCCGGTATGAGATTTTTTTTAACAAAAAAAAACATAAAAATCAACAAACTTATTATAAACATACAATATTTACGAATAGAGAACCTTCGGTTTTGAAGTCTGTAAAATTAAGTAAGTAAGTTCGTATGAGTCAGTGGCCAACTCTGGTGACGGAGTTTTTAGGCCGCCTTAAGGCCTTCGTCATGGCTTAACGACTTAAATAGCCGGGACCGACAATTTAACGTGCCCTCCGAAGCACGGAAGCGCTCTGATGAAAATGCCACTGGCAATCACCCATCCACTTACAGACCGTTTTGAACGTTGCTTAACTTCGACGATCTATCAAGAACGACTAAGCTAGCACGACCACGAGCGCTTCAAGTCTGTTAAAGATAATTTAGGATAGGTACACACTGTTATTTCATTAGCGCACACTCAATACCTCTTATTTATTGAATCAGTTATTTGCTCTGATTATGGATTAATTTGGTCGATTCACATCTGACGGAAGATCCGTCACGGATTATCGGTCGCGGAACGCCAGAACTGACAAATGTATAGAAAAACACTCGACCGTTCACACTCGACGGACTAACGTATCATCCGTCGAGTGTGAACGGTCGAGTGTTTTTCTATACATTTGTCAGTTCTGGCGTTCCGCGACCGATAATCCGCGACGGATCTTCCGTCAGATGTGAATCGACCCTTAGACAAACTAAACTGGATGAGGTAGTGACGGAATTCCTTTTTCAAAATTTGCCGATTTTTGTGGGGAACGAGGTAGCACACAAACACATTTCACACACACGTATGCATAAAGCTTAGGCCTTTACATCTAGATTAGATGATTTATGCAGCGTCAGGAGGCAACCTATGCCTTCACTTAACGGGACGCTGTAGTGCCTGGGACATTGTTTGAGAATGGAATAGGCTTGCCAAGCATCTAAACCATCCTCTCAGCATAACCGGCCTTGCCTACAGGAAAGACGACGTCAATACGTGTGGAGCCGATTAATAGCTCGTATGCTTAAAAAACGTAAATACACACTCATTTTTACGCACATGCAAATATCGTATAAAGTGACGTGCGGATGTATAAGACGCACATGATGTGGAATCGTGTACATTTTGGCAGCGGGGAAATACAAGGTAAGGCGCATCCCGTTTATATTATCTAAGATTTCAGCATCATGGCTGTTTAGTTTAATTATTTTGACGTCAAAAGCTTTACAGACTCTAATTAATTATTTACTCCGTAGACTTGTTTTAGAGAAAACTTGTTTTGATTGTAAAACGCTTCACTTAAGAATGGCTTAAACGATTTGACTTGTAATTTTTATAGGATTCCGTAACTCTAAAGGAAAAAAAAAACATCACAAAAATGCCTAACGCACCTAAAGAAATTTTCGCTTCAGAAATCGAACCCTTATAGGATCATTGTTGTCCGTCTGTCTGTGAAGTCTAGACCCTTTGTTTAATACCTATTTGTGTTATGTCGTTGTCCTGGGCTTCGATCATCAATACTCTGTTGATCGAAATTCCTGGGTCTTATTGTTTGTTAGATACTAGCCTCCACACGCAGCTTCTCTTACATTTTTAAGTACAAGTTTTAGCCTATATGCTATTCCAGGTTACGATCTACATCTATTCCAAGTTTAATCGAAATCGTTTCACTGGTTAAGGTCTGATTGAGTCACAAATATCCAAATGTACAACACACACACACACACACACACACACAGATTTTCGCATTTATAATATTCATCAACATCATCATCCGCAGCCCGACTTCACCCACTGCTGGGTATAGGCCTCCCTCTGCTTTTGCCATTCTTCCCGGTCCTGTGCCAGCCTGAGCCACTGTCGACCTACCTATTTATAATATAAGTAAGATAAAATTTGGTTATTATTACCGTCTGCCCCTATCGCCCGCGGTGGCAGACGGTAATACTTATGGCTATCCACCCCTGGATGGTTAGCCCTTAATAATTCCCGTCTGCCACCGTGGCACTAGACTCAGTGGCAGACGGTTATAATTTATTACCGTGGGCCCCCATTTTTCAAGGTGGATAGCTATAAGTTTTACCGTCTGCCACCACTTGGGAGCCATTGGTGGGGGCAGACGTTAATAATTCACATTTGGTTGTGTGTCCATGCAATGTGCTAAAATAAAGTTTCCATCTACATTATTAGAGTGAAATCACAGACTTTCTAGTTTCTCATAATAAAGTCTGTAAGTGCAGAAGCTAGCCCCACGGGACTACAATAGAACATCCAGTGTACTGTCACCAACAAAAGCGGTTTTAATAGCTGTTTCCTGTTGTTATACTTTCAAAACTTGACTGTATTGCTTCTTGACTTTATAAACCACACAGGAATTAAGTCAATCCTCCTAATAACAACTCCTGCACTTTGCGCGACCTGAATGACGCCACGGATGTTGCAGTGAGTGTCGCAAACTTTTGGGTCCGAAAAATTTTATAAATAGAACCATCGACACGACGAAGAAGAAGAATAAATTAGTTGTTTAGTAAAATCAGGCAATGTGGCTAAGTAAAAGTAAGTTCGTATGAGTGTGTGTGTGTGTGTTTGTGTGTGTGTGTGTTTGTGTGTGTGTGTGGCGCCGTGTAGTGGCGAAAGATTCTAGGATTAAACTCACACTGGTAATGTACTAGTTCATAAGATATTCATGCCAATAAAGAACTTTTGAAATTGAAAAATTGAGTGGCGAAAGATATGTTACGGTCGCAGCAAATCTGTGATCTTTTTGGTCTCTCGGATAATAAATCAGTTAATGTATTTTATGTCTGACTGTACTGTATTCATAGAGACGCTTGGACGAGGTTTTTTCTACTGCTTTGTCATTGTAAGTAGGTTTCAAAGCGAAGTCCGATGTTCGTACTCAACTATTTCATTATGAAGCTACTACTACGCTTGAGTAGAATAGAATATAATAGAAAAACACTTTATTGTACACTAAAGAAACGCCTAACAGGAAATACACAAAGTCAAGTACCTAAACAATAAACAGTAGGTACAATGGGCGGCCTTATCGCTGAAAGCGATCTCTTCTAGACAACCTTTGGATGGACTGGAAAAGTAAGACAGAAAAACAGTCCGCAATAAATAAATAAATAATGCTGGACTTTTTCACACAGCATCATCTAGCCCCAAAGTAAGCAGAGCTTGTGTTAAGGGTACTACGAGTACAACTTATATACTTTTTGTTTGTAAATACATACATATTATACATAGAAACACCCAGACCCGAGACAAATATTTGTAGATCATACAAACATTGGTCCCGCCGCGGGGATCGAACCCGCAACCTTTTGCGTCGCAGGCGGGCCTTCGCCCACTGCGCTACAGAGGTCGCAATGAAACCAACTTTAGAAGATAATTTAAAAAAAAACATAAGTTGGTGAACAACTGATACTGCCATTCTACTAATAACAAACAGAGGCTACTTTTCTGACAAACAAACAGGGTGAAGATAAGAGGGTTGCGTTACATTAGGGATGGTTTCTATTATGGTTTCATTCATCATTGTCAGCTTTTAGTAAATCACAATTGAAATGTATGAATAGCTACGGACCCTTGACTTATGATTTGGAGTTCTATTCCCAGACGTCTATCAAACACAAGCTCTACTTTGCGAGCGGATGATGGTGTGATGTTGGTGAAGCAATACATATTTATTGACGTGACAACGTCTTATAATTCGATAGAGCCGGCTGCACGCACGAAAAAATGCGGCGTTACCTCGCTCTGAGGCGTTCCATGTAAGGCTTGAAGTGCAAGCTAGAGCGCGGAACGAGCGACAACGAAGCACAAACGTTGTCACGTTCAACTATCGTCCGTAAACCGACTTTACAGACAACCAATTTTTTTTTGTTTTTTTTGGTTTTCCCCTTCCTCGTCGTCTTTTCCTTAATGTTATTTATGAAGCTTTCGTCTTATAGTACTTTTATCCAAAATCTGAGAAATATTTCGTCCTTGTAGGCATAAATTGCCTTTGGCGAGGTTTTACCTCAAATATAAATACTTTAGAAAGAAAAAACATTATTTTCTCAAAGCTCGTAAAGCCAACCGTTTGAAGTTCCTTGTTATTTCTAACATACAATAAATGGACCTTTTTAATGTATTTTATCAATATTTTCGGTTAAAATATTTTTCCTTAAAACAACTAAAAGTGAAACATGTGCAAGTTTTCAATACCGTTTCAAAATTATTACTAAAATAGTTTTCAATATTGCACTAGATCAAAAAAAGGAAGGGTAATGTTGTTTTAAGGTATACGCGAAAAGTAGTGTTTTTAAATGGGACCAAATCGAAAAACCATTTGCAATAAAAACCTTTCAAAATCTGTCATATTGATAGAGACACCGCGCTGTATGCATAAAACTAAGTAATTTTACGTACACAGCCTATACTTCTAAGTACTTTTACGTACACAGCCTCCTATAAAGTCCGTTAAAGAATGATAGAAAAGTGCATGTTTTTATAAATAGAATTCTATATTCAAATATCGATTAAATGCACACAGAATCCTGCCTGTGTCCCGGCCACCTGTACGTCCTGGCCAGTCGCTCCGAGACAGCCGTACTGAACGGACGTGTTTCGTTCCCGCGTTTTTATCTTTCACAGTGACGTTTCAGTGGCCGACAGTGTGTGCTTTTTATACGGATTGACACAAACTCTACCAGGTAATTTATTGTGAGAGCTATCACTGATAATTGTTGTTTGTTTGTGATGATAAACACAAAGGATTTTCGTATCTAAAGTCGCATTTATTTCCAGCACAATGAATCTGTAAGAGGGTAGTCAGAGGCATGTGCCTAGGTACATACGTATTTGCAATATTTAATGGTACCTACAAGAAGATAAAAAAGACTGATTGTTGGAATATTTTAAAAAAACTTAAAAAAAATTTTTAATCTTTTTGTCATTGTCGGAAAATAGAGACACAAAAAAGGGCCGCCCAAAGTGCTCAATCACAGCTAACGACTATACAGCCCGGATTTATATTTAACCTCATCCCCGAAGCTTGGAAGTGCTCAATTATCATTGCTATAAGCAGTCACCCGTAAATTTTCTGGCCGCACAGAGTCGCTCAAAAAAATCTTGTTTTTGTCTAAAAAAACTTAGGGCTTCACATCATTTCTGGATGATTTATACAGTGTCTGTAGGGAACGTATGCCTACACTCAACGGGACGCTGTAGTGCTTGGTAGAGATCATTTCATGATAGTCCCATATGATTTATAAGATTTCTAATTTTCGCGTTAGTGATTTCAATGTGTTGTTTATTGGAAATCATGTCGGGTTTCTTATTAGTTTCTATAACATTATTTTTATAGTTTTCAAGCAAAGATAATCTATTTCTGTGGTAATCGATAAACTAAGTTTGTAGATGGCTACTTTTGTTTGAAGCTCTAATAACTTACAGAATAAATCTGTATGTAAAGGTGGGTGTTCTCTACCCCCTATGAGAAAGAGGCGTGATTTTATGTATGTCTGTATAAATAAGACATTATGAAGTTTTGAAGGGATGAAGATAAACAGGAAACAATATCAGCAAACACCGGATGTTTGTAATTAATTTAGCTGTAAGAGAGTTTTCATTAATTGTGTATTTATGTACAGTCGGAATCAAAAGTAAGTGATATTTTGATATCTCTAGGCATTTTTGTATTGATTTTTTATAAGAAATTTTGAAGCCAGTGTTATTTTCCAGTTATTATTTGATTTCTAAATCAAGTCTATTCCATCTCAAACAATATGTAAGTGTAGGCATAAGTTGCCAACTGACCCTAGTATAAACGCTAAGTTTTATTCTAATTTGTAGGAATATAAACATTTCCACGGCGGGAATCGATCCCGAAACTTTTTGCATCCTTTGCGTAAAATCGATTCTTCAGACAACTTAAGGTTACTAGGCTCGAATTACTTTTCTTTCACTCAAGTACTGTTTCAACTTTAATCAATATTCTTGACAATCTGTAATTAGAGACCGTGCTACGTGAAGACTTTAATAGTACCAACGTGACGCTATAGTGCCTGGCTTTTCCAGTAATTCTTGTCATTATCATATCACACGAGTTATATTACATATTTAGGTAGAATTTCCCCAATTAGTAGCAAAAAAGGAGATATCACCTCACCAAGGTCGACACCATCTGGTCCACTTACCTTGGGGCCTTTCGACCGACAGTTAATGTTGGATAGTTCTATTATAGGCTAGTTGTCGAGAATTATGTCACTTGCTCAATCCAGGATTCAATACAAATCGCGTCTCTTGTATGGGAGTAGCGCGCCAGCGCCATCTAGTGATACAAGTTCTGAAGTTGGTACTTTAGCATATAAATGTGAAAGTAACACTTTCTGTTTGTAACATTTTCACGCCCAAACTGCTGAACAGATTAGGCTGTTTATCTACGGCATGGATAAAGGTAATATCCCAGGGAAGGACATATGCTACTTTTTATCCCGAAAAAATGGAATATTCCTGACGTATCGCGGGTCACACTGCGGGAGCGAAGCTAGTGTAATTTAATTGTGGGGTATCCTACAGGAAAAGGTATAGTGGGTGCCGATAACTCAATTCTACTGTAGAGAGGGAACTAATCTGATTAGTTAGGTATGGTCTCTAACAATATTAAATCAGAAGGAAGCTTTTAGTTTTGTTCTATTGACAAAACCAAATATACTATCTATATCCCTTCCTTATATACTATCTATAGACCTTCCCGAGGCATTGTCTCAGATCTTTTTGTACGACCTTTGTGAACTCTGTGGCGCAGTGAAAGCCCGCTTGTAACGCAGAAGGTTGCGGGTTCGATCCTCGCCACGGGATAAATGTTTGTATGATCTGCAAACATTTATTTCTGTTCTGAGTGTTTCGTATGTCAAACAAAAAGTAGGCCATAACTGTTCATATTATGCATAAACCATCCTCACGTCTTTTCCATAGTAAAGACAGTTACTTATTCCCTTTTGCGCTATTGTAAGTCATTGAATTTAGACTAAAAATTACGTTATTTTTGGCTTTTACGAAAGATAAAATAGGCGTATCGAACGGATTTGAGACAAAGCGCCTGACGATGTGCAAAACATTTTTCCGTCGGTGTTCTCCCCTCGACCTCACACGTACTTTTTGTGGGATCAATAGTTGTAAAGTACTGAGTGTTAAAGCCGAGTTTCTGAAACAGCACTGACTTATTTGATGGACTTGAAATAAAATTAAAACTTTGACTATTAAATACAGGGTTGGGTTTTTGAGATGGGCCATGGAGGGAGAGCAAAAGTAAGTTGATCACAATATGAAAAGGGTATCGTTATGCACCAAAAAATCGAGTTCATTCATCGATTTTCAGTACAAAATGTATGGGAAAAGTTTTTGATGATTTCTGACTTTTCTAGTACTCAAACCTTAACCTTAACCTTAGTCTTTTGATCCCTTTTGATCAGATTTGAGATTAGATTTTTTGACTTTTAGCATTTTAGTCATTTTTCCCAAAAACTGTGAATGCAGTTCAAAATGACTCAAAAAGTTAGGTAAGGTCTCCTAAAAAAGTTTTCCTGTAGCTACAACGTTTAACGTACCTGCCCTCCATGGCCCATCTCAAAAATACACCCTGAATATCATTAGCATCTTCTTCAGTCAAAAACACAATAGAAATATGCCTAGAAAGAGGAGCCCAATGCCCTGGTTCGATCAGATTTCAAAACACAACATGGACGTCTGTTCCGCTCTCTATCTAGCCAAAGACCGACCGCAGATGGAAGAAAACCATAGACAAAGTGATACTTGCCACGATCCTCAACTGTGAGGCAAAGATTAAGACCCCTCGCAGACTACAGACTTTCTATCGGCCGATAGTTGAGACAGGTTCTCCATACTCATTACGAGCCGAAGTATATTTCGTCTCAACTATCGGCTGATAGAAAGTCTGCAGTCTGCGAGAAGGCTTAGGAGGAGGAGCAAAAAAACCTCTCAGGACAAAATATGTAGTATATAACTAAATATTTCGGCAACACCGCAGATATCATAAATTAACCAGACATTCATGTCGCACAGAAGGCTCTGCCTTTTCGAGTTAAATATTTTATGGCGCCACGAGGCCAGATGTCTTAAATTTTCGGCATTGCTAGTTTATATTCTTCCTTACCATTGTCAGACTCCAGACATTTTTTAATTTTTTTTTAATAACCAGCACTAAAACAACACTATAGGACGAAGTTTACTGGAAGCGGTTAGCAACGCATCGTACGCTTCAAGCTTATATGATCGAACGCGACCGCTCCGGCTTCAAGATGTGAACTGAAAGATGAATGACACTTGAAATAACTTCATACAAACGCCATATTAATTACATACTACACTGGAGAGCAATGAATTCGGGTCTCCAGGAATCCGGTAAAGAAACCTATAAATCTCGGAAACTAAGCATGCTAGCTTAATGAAATAAATTGTGTTTAATAGACTAATTAGTACTACTGAAATTAAGGTTAGGCACCTGCTAATAAACCTGGTATAAAGTTATTACTGAGTGTAAACTGTCTTGGTTTATTCCGAGAAATAACTTTATGTCACGTTTTATGGTAAGGCTGTTAGAGAATAAATAAACGCCTAAAATACTGTTCACCTTAAAATCAATATAAACGTCTAGAACTTTCTGCAGACAGGACTAGTTCGAAACTATTGGAGATTGTATTCCCTCAGCTTCATCACACATCAAGTCTAGTGTAAGGAAAAATAACAGAACTCTATCACCATTATGTTTATTCGTGCAAAAGCTCTTCAGTTTTGCAGTATTTTTAGAACTTACAAAACCAGACGTGTGTTAATAATTTGAATCTTTATTCTAGAAAGAGTACAGTGATTTACAAAATTGGTAATGACCTACTCTAAATTTTCAAAAATGAATTAGGTAACTACATTTTACATAAGTTTACAAAATATACGGGATCTATTTGAGCGAGTCATTAAAAGGGTCCCAGGAGATAGCTAAATGCATTTTTTTTTTCAACCTATACTTTCCCACTGCTGGGCAAAGGTCTCCCCCAATTCCTTTCAACTATCTCTCTCCTTCGATAGCTCCCACCACTCACTATCGAAGGAGTCGTGGTCGTCTCTCCAGCGCTTCCTTGGTCGTCCGCGGCGTCGTCTTCCTTCAGGTTGCCAGGTTGTTAAGAAGTTGGCCCATTTATCGCTGTGCATCCGGCTCACGTGTCAATCCGCTTAAAGCCGAGAATGCTGCGTTCTATTGCTCTTTGGCAAATCTTGAGCTTGGACTTCTGTGCCTCGGTCAACGACCAGGTCTGAGCACCGTAGGTTAGGACGGGAAGAAATGCATTAAAACTTGGAAGACTTTGATATACCCCTTTTCTTCTTTTGTATAATACCAAAGTAGGTACACGCCCATTTTCGTTCAGGACTGGTTTTCAATTGTTTTACGATATTTATGAATAAATACAGAAACGGAGGAAACCGGAATGTCGTGGAACCTAAAATGTCGTAACGTCAGCCGCGAAGGAACATGGTGTACTTCGTTAGTTTGACTACTCTAACCCCCGGTTTCTATATTCAACGGACAGTCGTAGGTAAGAGCTACGACTCGTTTCTACATACAAAAGTTTGACAGCTAGAAACCGGCGGTAAGTTAGCTGTCAAACTTTGTATGTGAAAACGAGTCGTAGCTCTTACCTACGAATGTCCGTTGAATATAGAAACCGGGCATAAGTGATCTCAGCGGTCCTACTGAATAAATTATTTTTTACTTTGACTTGTGTTCACGACTGTATTCGTCAAAGGTTATCATTCTATTTCGAGTTACATTTACTTTTACTGCTTATACAACCGAAATAGTATCTCTAACGTTATGTGGTGTTTATAAGTTTTATCGATATACTGTTAACATTCTGGAAATTATGAGAATGTGTACAGATTTATCTGATTCATAAAATACAGAGTTTAAATACTTCGACTTATAATTTGAATGCTGTGATCTTTTGGCTATAAGTACCTATGTAAGTAGTCAGAAACACAGAAGAGAACAGCAGAAACGGGAACTTTTGCATACCTACCATCAAGCTAAGAAAAGTCAGTACTGGACATGTCATAAGCCACGAGAGATATGACCTTCTTCTACTGATTATGATGGGAAAAGTCGCCGGCAAGAGGCGTGTTGGTCGGAGGAAGAAATCTTGGTTGTGGAACATCAGAGAGTGGACGGGGATAGCGAGTGCTGCAGAACCATTTCGACTCGATACAGATGAAGAACAATATGCCATATTGACTGCCAACCTTTGCTAGTCGGAGAGAAACCATAAGAAGAAGATGTGGTCAAGGATGAATTTCTTCCTTGAGCGTTTAAGTCTCCTTTGGTAATGGTAGAAGACTAGATTCAAAGCTCAAGCAGACTTAAATTGTAGCTACAAAATTAAAAAACGATTTGCCTTGCTCTAAAATAATAAGTTCCTATATATTTTTGTATTTATTTATTGTATTTTATTACATTATTACCTATCAGACAACATAAACTTGTGTAGCTTTAGACAATACGTTTATTAAGGTGTGTTAAATTAGTAACATTAACTTTTAAATGTAGGCGCGACTTTACCAAGAATTTGAATATTTGATTAGCAATCGTGACTGGCTTGTTTAAATTACAGAAGTTACGAGTTTTTCCGCGCATTCATTTATATTGAAAACTGGCGACATTTTGTTTTGGTGGATTTCAAAATATTTGGTGAGGGCCTGGCGACCTGCAACACAGGTTTTCACAAACCTATCGCAGGCACCAGTCTCACACAATCTAGATTAATCAGTAGCATAGTCTATGCATTAATGTAAGTACGTAGTTGGATAACCTAATGTGTTGAGAAAATAAACGATTTTGAATTTTTGAATTTGAATTTGCAGTTCAATGACCTAGTTATCTTTTGACTAGATAATCTACATACAATAAAATAATAGTTAGTCTTTGGTAGCTCGAATCGCTCGCCCACTGCTGGACATAAGCCTCCTCCCTCATAGTTTTACTCAAGTGATAGCATACCATCGAAGTGCTCGTGGTCGTGCTTGCTTAGTCGTTCTTGATAACGTTCGAAACAGTCTGTAAGTGGATGGGTGACCACCAGTGGCATTTTCATCTAAACGCTTCCGTGCTTCTGGCACGTTAAATTGTCGGTCCCAGCTATTTAATTCGTTAAGCCATGCGGCCTAAAGGCGGCCTAATTACTACGGAGTAATTAGGCCGCCTTTAGGCCGCATGGCGAGTTTAGGCATTATAGAGTTTAGGCATTGCGAGTTCTTATGAGTCAGTGGCCTCTAGTAACGGTACTAGAGGCCACTGACTCATAAGAACTCGCTTTGCGTCTTCTATAACTATGCAATAACTTCTTACTTACTCATACATTTGGTTGATTGTCGAGACCAATGTCCAAAGGGCTGGTGCTTACCTCGGACAGAGGATAAGTATAGCCATCCAACGAGGTAATGCCGCCAGCCTTTTGGGCACATTACTGCGGTCGGTGATTTAAACTCTGTTTTTTATCTTTAATTTAATTAAATTAAGGTTACCGAATGGTGGCCAAGATATAGATAGATAGATAGAAGATAGAAAATACTTTATTGCACACCACATAATAAAAATAAACAAAAATGGAAAACTAAACAAAAAACACAATGACATACAATCGGCGGTCTTATCGCTAAATAGCGATCTCTACCAGACAACCTGTGGATGGATAAATGGACAAATTGAAATATATATAGGGGTGTGACTAGATAAAGAATAGGTTGAAGATATAAAAGATATATATATATATTTATATACACTTACTAACAACGACTTATAAACTTACATACTAATAATTACATAATTATAAATATAATAAATACGTGCATACATAATTATATATAATTAGGTAAATAATATATAATTTTGTCTAACAACACAAGGGAAGTCAACGACAAGAGGACAAGTAGTGTTCCTTCAACATAATTTTGAAAGAGGAAATTGTTTTTGCACGTCGGATTGCAACAGGTAACTCATTCCACAAGTAAACTGCCTGCACAGTAAAAGAGTTACCATAGTAGGAGGAGGAGTGGGTGGGCGTTATAAGCTGGAGAGTCTCAGAGGAGCGCAAAGTGCGAGGATGCGAATCATAAAGAAATTGAAATCGTTCTTTGAGGTAATGTGGTGAGCAAGGATTAAATAAGATATTATATAATAGACAAAGAATGTGGGAGTTACGACGAAGACGAATGGGTAGCCACTTCAGCTTACTACGAAACTCGGAAACATGGTCGTATTTGCGTAGGCCAAAAACGAACCGTATTCCCAAGTTCTGCAGTCGCTCGAGTTTATTAAGTTGCTGCTCAGTGACATCCAAATAACAAGAGTCGGCATAATCGAGAATGGGAAGAAGAAGAGACTGAGCGAGAGAAATTTTGGTGGCAATCGGAAGGAAGTTCCGCAACCTCCTTAAAGAACCCATCGATGCAAACATTCGACGGCTAATCTCAGAAAGCTGCGGTCCCCATGACAGTTGCTTGTCAATGAAAACTCCCAAATTTTTCACTGTATCACTTTGTACTATATGTGTGTCATCAAAAAGAACTTGTGGTATGCTAGTCCAGTCAATTTTAGAAAGCTTAGGAGAGCTTCCAATAACAATGACCTGAGTTTTTAAAGGATTAACACGTATGCCGTAAGATATATGCGGCGGCCTCGAAGCAGACCACCTGCCCGATGGTCAGACGACATTGTGGGGGCGGTAGGAGAACACTGGATCCGACTGGCACTAGTTTAACGTGAGATTAACATCCATTCTTCATACTCACAAACTTTCTCAGTATATATATTGATAGGATGCAGGAACTGAATTAAAACAAGTACTACAATATTGAAAACCGTTATGAAATTGAATATTCTCTTCTGTTTGTAAACACAGCGATCGTTTCTCGTTGCCCTTGCAATAACTATAAATAGGGTTTACGATTCCTTTGTGAATGGTTGTAATTTTCAAAATAGAATTATGGTATTTACGATTTTCTTTGAAAACGTAAGCTTTTACACAAAACATGATTGAAATGGAGATAAATAAAAGCTTTACTAAAAAAACTAGTAATCACATTAAAATCCAACTAATATAATAAAGCTGAAAGTTTGTGAGTTTGTTCAGATGTTTGTATGTTTGTGTTTCAATCATGCCTAAACCAGTGAACCGATTTGGATGAAACTTAGAATAGTTGTAGATAGGCTATTCAAAATGCTGGTACCACACGGGCAAAGCCGCGCGCAGTTGCTAGTAATTACAAAAACATTAAAAAGAAAACCGACTTCAATTTTGGAGTCGGCACGAAATCTAGGTACAAAGGAGTATGAAATTTTTAAGTCATGCTTGAAAAGTTTTAATCCCTCAGGTATAATTTTTTTATGGGACCACCTCAAAAGTAAGTAGTTACTTATACCTTTTCAAAAAAAAAACATTTGAAAATCGATCCACAATTGCCGTTATCGATGAAGAAAAAAATAATAATGTAGAAGCTCATTTTTTCGAAGTTGGTTAACTTAAATAAAGTATTCCGAATGTACGCAGGAGTTGGGTGTTTTACAACTTTTTGATATTAATATCTCTGCGTAAAGCAGCCTAAGCCTTACCGCGGAATGATTTAATCAAGATACTGCTGTAAGCTGTAGGAGGGACTCGCGCAGTCCCTTTGATGCGGCCCTCATTACACAGATAGGATTAACCCCGGACCCCGGTCAAGGCATACATGTTACATTACGCATTTCACTTCACACACATACATTTCACATATAAATAAGTGAAGAATAGCAAAAAGACTAAGCGATAGATTGATTAGTCTTTTTAACCGACTTCAAAAAAAGGAGGAGGTTCTATGTTCGGGTGTATGTATGTTTTTTTTTTTTGGATGTATGTTCATCGATATCTCCGTCAGTTATAAACCGATTTCCAAAATTTTTTTTTTGTTTGAAAGGGTATGCTACCATAGTGGTCCCATAAAAATTTTACTCCTGAGGGATTGATAGTTTTCCCGTAATACTCAAAAAATCACCGATCTTTCCGAAAAATGTGGACCGATTTCCAAATTTTTTTTTTTGCTTGAAAGGGTATCCATATCTAGGTGGTCCTCATACTTTTTTTTCCTGAAGGATTGATAGTTTTCCTGTAAATCTCAAAAAACCTCATTCTCACTACAATATCAGAGTCAAACATTGAATAGTTTGACATGTTTAAATACGCTCGAGGTGATCCCATATAATTTTATTCCTGAGGGATTCTCACTCTAACTTCTTTAATCTTGACTATTCCAATATCTAACCTAACCTACTATATTATTTACACTAAAAATTGAAAAATAAAAATTTTTGAAAAAAAAATTGAACCGACTTCACATAACACAAATAGACACTAAGAACCTTCTATGTACCTACACTAAAAAGAGAAAAATAAGAATATACACATGCAATTATTACTTACAGTATTCAAATAATAAATTATTATGTTATATTATATTTGAAGTCGGTCCCAACTATTCTACTCTAACTACTCCATACAATTTTGCACCCAAGTTCTGTTGTACTCGTAATTTCTTCTTAGATGTGAATGCATAGGTAGTTGACACCGACTTCAAATATAATATAACATAATAATTTATTATTTGAATACTGTAAGTAATAATTGCATGTGTATATTCTTATTTTTCTCTTTTTAGTGTAGGTACATAGAAGGTTCTTAGTGTCTATTTGTGTTATGTGAAGTCGGTTCAATTTTTTTTTCAAAAATTTTTATTGCTATTACAAAATGAATAGAGAGAGACTTTATAACGCACTTATTTGTTCAAAGTGCTGCCTAAAAATGAACCAAATGGAAACTGAAAGTTTGTGTGGTTCCGGTTCGTACTCCCCCAGTTTGGTAGGGTCTCGTACGTATGTGACATATTCAATAACGCTCCAAACTTTTTCTCGACAACTTAGGGCGACCCCTGTGACGCAGTGGGTGAAGGTCTACCTGCGATGCAAAAAGTAGCGGGTTCGAACCCCGCCGCGGGACAAATGTTTGTATGATCTACATTTGTCTCGGGTCTAGGTGTTTAATATCTATACTAATATTATCAAGAGGAAAGATTTGTTTGTTTGTTTGTATGTCTTTTTGAAATGAATAGACTCCAAAACTACTGGACCGATTTGAAAAATTCTTTCACCAATAGAATTCTTCATTATCCCCGATGAACATAGGCTATATTTTAACCCGGGTAAGTGAAGTTTTCCCGAGGGATCGCGGGTAACACCGCGGCGGACAGCTAGTGTATTATATGTATGTATTTACTAACAAAAATATATCAGTCATGTAGTACCCGTAACACAAGCCCTGCTTACTTTGGGGCTGGATGATGTCGTGTGAAAAGTCCACTAACATTTATTATTTATTTATTTTATATGGTTCTATCTTTTGTCGCTGACCGTATATTATGGAAGCTAACAAGAGAAAAGTTTTAAAACTGACTAGGTAATATGACTAAGGCATTTGACTAAGAGTCCGCCCCGGGTACCAGCCTTCAGGGG
The DNA here is from genome assembly GCA_963565295.1 of Epirrhoe alternata. Classification (NCBI taxonomy): domain Eukaryota; kingdom Metazoa; phylum Arthropoda; class Insecta; order Lepidoptera; family Geometridae; genus Epirrhoe; species Epirrhoe alternata. The sequence continues at coordinate 3,436,191 of OY751401.1, forward strand.
GTGCCAAGGAGGCCACGGTAGAAGTAAAGGGGCCACCAGAGGAAAAGGCCATATATAGATGTATCGTGTTGATATTTTCTAAAAAAATCCGGCTCGCTTCACTCGCCCATTAAGATGCTAACTTCGCTAGAAGTAGGTAAGTACAGTTCGCCCGACCAATCTAGGCATTCGTCACGAACTGTACCTACTGCTATTGTTAGAAGTAATGTATCGTGTTGACGTGGCTTGCTTCGCTCGCCCATTAAGAACTACTTTACTAGAAAAATAAGCGATTAGGGGGTGCCGTAAGAAGCGCGAATTAAGTTTTCTGGTTGGGGGGGTGCTCAATTGAAAACCGCCCCGGGTGCCAACCCTACGCCGCCACTGGCATCATTGCAGGTTATTTTTTCAAGTTTCTTGTTACAAAACAGTGTCAAAGTTTCTTTGATCCCCCTTGTGTACAAAGGTTAAGCTTTCGATGAATTTGTAATTTAAAAAGTATGCTTACAACATAATTTATGTCGCCAAGTTAAAGCCCCGTTAAGCTGACGCGATGCATGTGACCGCGGTCAGAGGAGCTTGGCTCTACTACTCGCTACTCGTAGTACGAGTATACTTCACAATACTGTGAAAAGTTTAAACTTTTGTGAAAGCAATCATAAGTATTATGGGCTTACAAAAACTTTTCCAATACATTTTGTACTAAAAAAGTAAGTAAGTTCGTATGAGCCAACTCTTGTGACGGAGTTTTTAGGCCACCTAAAGGCCTCCGTCATGGCTTAACGACTTAAATAGCCGGGACCGACAATTTAACGTGCCCTCCGAAGCACGGAAGCGCTCAGATGAAAATGCCACTGGCGGTCACCCATCCACTTACAGGCCGTTTCAAACGTTGCTTAACTTTGACGATCTATCAAGAACGACTAAGCAAGCACGACCACGAGCGCTTCTGTACTAAAATAGATGCATAAATTTAAAATTGTTTGATGCCAAACGATCATATTTCTTTGTTGTTTTGAGATTGCGTAAAGGTTTTGGATGATTATTGAAACAAAAATGTGTTTAAATCATGTGTATGAAAGGTAGATCCTGTTTCTAATTGTGATTAATGTACATTTTTTCAAACATACTTACATTTTCTTATTATGGTATGCAATAAAAGTGATACAATACAATATATTATTGTAAAACATAAAACAAACAATCATCATCATTTTCCCTGCCCTTATCCCATAAAAAAACAAACAAAAACAAAGAAAAAAAATAAGTATAGGCACAGAAAAAAAAATATGAATTACAATGGGCGGCCTTATCGCTAAAAGCGATCTCTTCCAGGCAACCTTTGGATGGAAAAGACATATTTGAAAGATAAGGACAGTAGAATGATGAGGAGTGATTTATGTTGTAACACTTTTTTGAACGGAATATTTTGATATTATTTTTGATGTTTCTATCGCGTCAGAGTCGAGGCTGTGTAAACCGTACCTTAAGCTAAAAGAGGGGAAGTTCTTTAATTTCGTGAATTTCGATCGCCCTTGGAAGATGGTTTGCGACAAATCAGCAATCTTAATGCTCTAATTCATTCCCCTCAATATTTACTGTTTAAATACGGGTAAAGCTTAAATTGGCACAAATCTATCCACAAATTGAGAAAATCTTTAAATTTTTTGGTGTATCTATAGTACTATACATATAATATAAATATATAAATTTTGTTTCTTTGTTTATATAAAAACATAAACAGGGTCACGACTGTATCTCCAAGGCGCGGTAGACATTCTCTCAGATCTTTATAGGTATTCCAGATACTATGAATATGTCTAAGGGGGTATCCAGAGGCATTTCCAAATACATATTTGATACATATTTGTTTGTATGTTTTTATTGGGTATTTTTGAGATGGGAAATATCTATTGAACACAGACAGACAGTGTTACCGACACCACCGTCAGCGCCATCTAGTTTTGAACTCGTTAACTAAATATGGTAAAGAACTTTTATCACGGGATTTCCCGCCGCGCGATGATGAATCAAAAATATTTCCTGCCGAATCAAAAAATACACACGTTATTTTTCAAGTTTTAACTTCTGTCGGCACTCCTAGAGTGTCACTGTTTTTTTTGTTGTTGCTATACTAGAAATGTCACATAATAAATCTTCCTCTATACATTTCCACCCTACATTGATCAAAAATTGCATTTAATCTCGCACGGCGGATCGGAGTGATCTCTCATTGAATAACTCGATTTTACGGACGGGCTTGGACAAAATGGATTATGGTATTTCAAAGTGTGTTACAGCCGTGTTGGTTCAGTGGGATGTTCCTTGCCGGCCAATCGAGGGGAGAGGGTTCAAATCACTGATCCAGGATTTTTGTGTCAAATAAAATACGTGAAGCTCTTCCACATGCAACTTCGTGAGCTACTGTTATTTGGTGATAAATATGAGCTTATCAAGAATTTCGAATCTGACGTCAGGGGTTCCGTGGCCGACTGGAAAGCACTCCGGCTTTAGGAGGATCGTATGATCGTCGCTGGTTCGAATCCCGTCGGAATCGAAAATTTTGATAAGACTTTCATTTCTTAATGAAATACCAAGTGTGGATTAACAATATAAGCCTCCACGCAAACTGCAGACTTTCTATCGGCCGATAGTTGAGACGGAATATACTTCGACTCGTAATGAGTATGGAGAAGTATATTCCGTCTCAATTATCGGCCGATAGAAAGTCTGCAGTCTGCGAGGGGTCTAAAAATTACAGTCCAGTATGCCAACCCGGGTTGTCGGTACATACCTACTTTGATTGAATAATGGGATTAAAGTGTCATTGCAAGTGTAACATCACTGATTTAATTTACGTAGATACGAAGGTTTCATGACAAATTGTTACTTTATGTTATTTATACACCGCTATTTTGTAATTACCAAAAAAATTTAAAACATGATCTCGGTGTCTGTTACTGATCACATTTACGTAGTTACGAGTAAAACTCAAAAAAAGATAAAAAAAATTATAACCTCAAAAGGAGACGAGACGAGTCAGACATGGATTTATGATAGCTACTGTGGTTTTACTCGTACTGACTGGGGATGATACGAAAGCATAGTTCGAATGAGAGTCTGTACGCGATTGTTGTCTATAGTACTTATTTGTACAGTTTTCATAAAAAAAAATTCGGTTTTGGTTGACTACAATCCTCGATAACTTTGTGATAGTTAAATAAAAAAAAGTTCTGACCATGCCATTATCATTTTCTGCATCTGCTGCAACTGTCCTTAAATTTTTGGTAGTCATAAAATAGCGGTGTATAGGACAGGACGTCCGACGGCTATCTAGCCGTCGGACGTCCTGTCCTACGCACACGACGGCACGCGACGTGTAATATCGTCTACCCATCTGGGTAGACGATATTACACGTCGCGTGCCGTCAATGGGTCCGATTAGCGCAGGATCGTGTGGATGCACAAACTTAGGGAGGCCTATACCCAGCAGTGGGAGAAGTCAGGCTGTCGATTATTTATTACACACTTCACTATCATCAACATGCAGTACTGCTGGTCGTGAAGGAACAAGAATAGAATCACCTAGTTTTATGACTATTTTAAGTGATCCCAGCGGTCTTTTTGACTTGGATTTTTGGCGTAAGCCTCCCTACTCAAACGCCATTTCATTCTGCGCCTTTTGCATCGTTTTCCCCTTGTATGATCACAATGTCATCCATACTTAAGGCTGCTGTCCCCCTAGCCATGTTACAAATCGCAATAGAATAGAAATCGAATCGACAGATAACGCTGAGACTTCGCCTGCGTCTTACAAAAGTTATGGCGGCACGTGAGTTCCTGGCTCTATGTAAATCGTCAGTTTGATAATATGCCAAGAACTCACGTGCCGCGACACTTGACATAAAATGTAGTGTAAGGTTTGATTTACTTTTATAAAATAATGTCTAATTAAATCAGCAGAATTTATGAATAAGTTTGCACTCGGTCACTCTGATGAAGGTGGAATGCGTAATTGACGAGTAGGCAAAAATTAAAAATAGAAAAGAGGGGCAAAAGAGAAGGCAGAGCTAGACACGGGTAGATAGATTGGGTTGCTGGAGAATTGTAAACTGATGATTATGATTATGTTTGTATTTATGAAATAAATAAGTATTGTCATGGAATACTGTGTTTGGCCATTTCTAAGATATCCTATAGTAGGCAGTTTTTGCAATTCCATTATTTATGCCTAAAATCAACTTCCCAAACTTACGTTTTTCCAGTACCTACAATGACCCTGTAACATTTACAACAATCTCGATCTAATAGCGTACATTTCATTATTATTATATTTATAAGATATTTCTTTCAATAAAGGAAGCGAGATATTAAATCCTATAATAACTACAAAGGACTCGGGAATTTTCTCCAATAATAAGGGATGACATAATAAAGAGATGTGTTAAATGTACTGAATGTGATTTTCATAAAAAAAATACACGATCACTGTATCCCTAAGGCTCGGTAGACATTCTCTTAGATTTTTTGCGTAAAGATTTTAAATGCATCTATCGTATGTACTCCCAGGAAATTTCACTCATCGAGTTGGATGCCCATTAGCTTAGTTGGCCTAAAGCATTACCACCTATCAGTGAGAACGTGGATTCGAATCCCGCAAAATTGAGATGCATTTAGAATTTTTAGATCTTTAGATAGCCCAAAGTGTGCGGTTAACACTATAAAAATATAATCTTTATTTTTTGCGTATTCCAATTACAGATAGATCTTGTGAAGATATCTAAAAGGTAGTCAGAGGAATGTCGGTTTTTGGAGCGAAAACTTATTTAGGTGCGTTGGGCATTTTTGAGATGGGAAAAAATAATTTAACTCGCGACACTAATGTAACCGTTACCATTCGGCAAACTTTGCCAAGAGTCGGGGACTATCGGTGTTTCCCGCCGCGCGCCACGTCACGGACCTCAGCACTGTTTTTTTACGGACTGCCACTGTTTTTTTACGGATTCTCCCGAGCAAAAAGAAACAAGCATATCTAATACAGCTACATTATTCAGCAATCCTATACACATTAGCACGTTATCATAGGACAAAACCATCGTTATCAGGGGTGAATGAAATCTGTTATAGTTTTTCAATCACGAATGGGTTGCTCTTAATTGTGTGTGTAGATTTGCTTCTGTTCGCTTACTCAGCGATACTATGCGCTCATTCGTCCAATGAGCGCTTAGTACCGAGCTTACGCACACAGAAACAACATGCATGCACACACACAACACACTTTCATGAGCTAAAAACGTAACATGATCACGGACAAAGATCCATTCAGGATTAGCGCTTCTACGTGATTTTCTTTTCCCCATCGGTTCTCAATTATGAAGTTTTCGTTTCATCTGATTACGTAAGCTCCACGTAACTTATAAAAGCCAGCTGTAACTAATGTGTAGGTTTCCTAAAGCTATGTTGGCTTAGTGGGGTGTAGTTTCGACTTGCAATCCGAAGGTCTTATGAATCCTGACAAGAACTAGCTTTTAACTGTGATCAGTTTAGATTGTGATCAGTTTTTTAGTATTTGTTGTTATAGCGGCAAAAGAAATACATCATCTGTGAAAATTTCAACCGTCTAATTATCACGGTTCATGAGATACAGCCTGGTGACAGACGGACAGACAGACAATCGATTTTACCCTTTGGTTACGGAATCCTAAAAAAGATCAACCGCTATTATCATTCGCATATATAGAAAATACTTTATTTGATCAATATATTAACATCTACAATCTGGCGACAGGACTCAGGAACAACATGTGACCCTTGTATGCCCCTCAAACTTAAGGGGACGGTCATTAGACCTGTCGTGCTGTATGGATCTAAGTGCTGGACCACGAAAGCGACGGATGAAAGAAGAGTGCATGCGACAGAGATGCGAACGTTGAGATGGATGTGCGGAGTGACGCGAATGGGATAAGGTGAGGAATGAATATATTAGAGGAAGTCGGAAAGTAGCGCCGGTGACTGAAAAGTTGAGAAGCAATAGGTTAGCGTGGTATAGGCACGTAATGCGGAGGGATGAAAGTTATTTAACTAAAACGAAAATGATTGTGGATGTATGGATATGTGAGTGGAGGTAGATCTAAGAAAAGATGTGTGAAAGAAGATATGGATAAGAAAGGATACGGAGATGACGAGTAATAGACGAGAATGGAGGAAGAGAACATGTCGTGCCGACCCCGCATAGGATAAGTGCAGGCCAATGATGATAATAACATCTACAACAATATTAAATAGTTCAAAAAACCTGTTTTCTTCTCAAAATTATTGCAGACTCATAGGTACTGCAGTATACTTTATCATAGAGTTAAAATTTAATAATTCAGAATGAAAAAACTACTTTCAAGGGAGAGCTAGATTAAAACGATCAGCTGTATATCATAGACAGCGTACAAGCAAACAGCTCGTTCACTTTTACAATTTCGTATGAGTCAGTCTGGCCAACTCTGGTGACGGAGTTTTTAGGTCGCCTTAAGGCCTCCGTCATGGCTTAACAACTTAAATAGCTGGGATCGACAATCTAACGTGAAATTCGAAGTACGGAAGCGCTCAGGATAAAAATGCAACTGGTGGTCACCCATCCACTTAAACGATCTATCAATAACGAAGCAGGCACGACCACGAGCTTTCGTGAGTAATTTCGTATGCAGTGATGAGTTTCCGACGTGAAATCCGATACATGGAAACGCTCAGACTGCTAAGTGGCATATGCTACTAGCGGTCAACCATCCACTTTTGTGATAGAATGTTGTTGTTGTTGTGAAATTAGGCAAACAATTTTTTTTTTAATAACAATGTAAAGTGTTTGTAAGCTGTGTAAGAATGTAACCGCGTTTGGGTATGACCGAGGTGTACAGTTTCAAAAGTTTTGTAATTTTGAGTTAAGAGACCCTCTAAAAATCCCTTTGGTTTCAACCTCGGGGCAAACCAAAAGGTTTCAGGGGAAGGGTTCTAACGGTGACATGCCCGGGATATTTCTTATAGTTATTAGCCATTTATTTATTTATAAAAATTGTTCATCAAAAACAACTCGACGACCTCTGTGGCGCAGTGAGTGAAAGCCCGCTTGTGACGCAGAAGGTTGCGTGTTCGATCCCCGCCGCGGGATAAATGTTTGTATGATCTTCAAGTCTGGGTGTTTCTATGTACTCCTATAATAAGAATGTGTTTACAAACAAAAAGTAATATCAGTTATCTGGTTCCCATAGTACAAGCTTTGCTTTGTTTGGGGCTAGATGATGTTGTGTGAAATGTTCAGCATTATAACTTATAATGTTTATATTGTACGAGTAAGTTAAAATCTTTGTGACTAAAATATGGGATGACTGTGTCTCCAAGGGGCGGAAGATATTCTCTCAGATCTTTCAAGAGAATCAAAGTCTTAGTTCAAAGATGTCTAGGCGGTAGTCAGCATGTCCAAATTCCAAAATTTTATAAAAAAAAAAATTAAGTAGCTTTATTCAAAATTCTATCTATAAAAGTTATGAAAGATAAAGAATTGGTTTAAAAAAATATCGATGTATTGAAGCGTACATAATTTGCATCGAAATCGTTTATCTGATCTTGTCAAGGCTGATGGCGTTGGTTCGATACTCCACGGAGACAGATAAGAGGCATAATAATATACAGCGTGAATGTTCATAGATACATAGTTCCTTTAAAATATTAATGAATTGAGAAAGGGAAAGGAGGACTTTGCCCAGTTAGACGCTAAAAACAAAATATATAAATAATAATGATGATAAACATCAGCACGAAATTGATGTTGTTCATTTATTTTATACATTGTTGTTAGGTTCGAGGAAAATAATGATAAAAAACTAGTAAAAAAAATGAAAGAAAGTATAGATCGGCAGAAACAAGCACTTTCTTGAGATTGCGTTTTCACAAATTAATGTAAATAATGTCTCCTTGGTTCATATCAAGAGACGCATATCGTTCAAATTATATTTAGCTTACTCTGTTCATACCTGAAGCTATATTCGTTATCATTACTCTAGGCTTCTAACAAGTTTGACCCGATTTCTAGAAATATGCAAACTTCGCTGAACTTACATCGTTTATATCCTTCGTTCCATATGAGACATGATGGCGTGATATAAACATTATGTAAATACGCCTTAAGGCTCGACGGCGTAGACGCACTACGGCGTAGAACCTCATGTCTACGGCGTAGCGCGTAAAAGATTATTATGCGTCAAAATTGCCCATAATATGGGAAAGAGGCGTGATTTTATGCATGTAGGTATGTAAATTATTGTCAGTTTTTGTCGATTTAAAAATGTAGAGTCAAATTGAAGTTTAGACTTTGTATTGTACTGTAAGGCTTTGTACTCGAAAACTACGTCGAGTCTTCTCGTTACCCAAACCGCAATGACTGAAAACGAAAGTTTTCAATCAGTGCGTCCTACCTGTCATGACCTACGGTGTCGAAACGTGGAAACACACAGTACGGCTAGTCCATCATTTTAAAGTCACTCGGCGAGCTATGGAACGAGCTATGCTCAGAGTTTCTCTGAAGGATAGAATCCGCAATGAGACTATCCGACATAGAACCAAATTTGTCGACATAGCTCAGAGAATCAGCAAGCTGAAGTGGCAGTGGGCTGGCCATATCTTCCGAAGAACCGATAACCGTTGGGGTAAACGAGTTCTTGAGTGGAGACCGCGACTCGGCAAACGTAGTGTTGGACGCCCTCCGGTCAGGTGGAGAGACGATCTGCGAAAGGCTGCTGGCAGAAGCTGGATGCGTCTAGCTGAGGACAGGGCGCAATGGCGCTCATTAAGGGATGCCTATGTCCAGCAGTGGACTGTTATGGGCTGATGTTGATGATGTCTGTAAGACTGTAGGTTCGATTTTTTTTATGTAACACGCTGAAGATTTACTTTAATACAAGCTCATAGAATGGTCTTAATATTATGGAAGCTGTACAGTAAAATTACGTTGATTGAGCTTTATTCACTGCTGAAACTAATTAAAATTCATTAATTATTTCACTCATGCGGTGAATAACTAATTAACTGTCAATTTACTAAAATTTGGTTCATTATAAACTGATTGGCATTATAAAACATTGAAGGCAATCCGGCTTGATTAATCCTCCATTCAAATCGTGAACAATAGTAACCGTTCATGCATTCCATCATTCACTCATTCATTCTTTCATACTGATTCATTTGTCATATGTTGTTTTTTATCTCCTATTATTTTATTTACAATGTTTCAAATGAAATAAATTTATCTTTATTCATATATCACCCTATGATTTTAAATGTTTGTTGTGGTTCAATAGTTTCTGCCCTATTCTTTACTTTACTAGCAATTCAATTCAATTCAATTTATTTATTTCAGCATAATACTCGTACATACATAATGATACACAAGTACAGCCATAGAGACAATTAAAACATCATAAATTAATATTACATAAACTTTCCGGAGCGCATGGCACTATGTGTGCGCGTCCAGTGCTTCATGAAAGCGCAGTCCGTGTCCAGCCTTCCAGCTATAAGTTCAGATAGCTACTGGTACCAAAATCCAAAGGCTTGGTAGTTCAAATCTCGGCCTTGCATCATTGGATTCTGTATTTATTCAAATCTATATGGGCACGAGATCCATAGTGAAATGTAGTGAAGTCAACTCAACTCCACACGTATTGACGTCGTCTTTCTGTGGACTAGGCCGATTAAGCTGAGAGGATGGCTTAGATCCTGGGCAAGCCTATTCCATCTCAAACAGTGTCCCAGTGTCCCAGACACTACAGTGTCCCATTGAGTGTAGGCATAGGTAGCCTCCTGACTGTATAAATCATCTTGAAATATGTAAAGGCATACGTTTTTAGGGTTCCGTACCTTAAGGGTCAAACGGGACCCTATTACTAAGACTCCTCTGTCTGTCACCAGGCATCATGAACCGTGATAGTTAGACAGTTGAAATTCTGACAGATGATGTATTTCTGTTGCCGCTATAACAACAAATAGACGTACTAAAAAACATAATAAAATAAATATTTAAGGGGGCTCCCATCATACAACAAACGTGATATTTTTTCCGTTTTTATAGACAGTTAGTATTCTTATAGGCGGCGATGGGCTTGCAACCTGTCACGTATGGAATACTAACTTCTGCAAGATGTGGGAATGTATCAAATATGTATTTGTACATGCCTCTGACTACCCCCTTAGACATCTTCAAAGTATCTGGAATATAAAGATCTGAGAGAATGTCTACCGCGCCTTGGGGATACAGTCGTGACCCCCTGTTTATAGATCCGACTCTCACTTGGCCAGTTTTTTGCTTGACCAACAGAAAGAGTTCCTGTACACATTGTACTAAATAAGGCTCATTTAAAATCTTATAATGTAACACTGTCCACATACGGTCAGTTTAATTAGGTATGGATAATTTAAGAATAGATGCTTGAGTATTGTAGTCCTTATAACAAGGGTAGTAAGTTTCAAAATTGATAGTTTCGTTCTAGTCATTTTCAACACTTTTCTTGGTTTAGTTTTAACAATGTTCACGTTGTTCTTATTAGAGTTGAGACTTTCCGGTTTTTGCGAACTAGTTGTTTTAGTGTGAGTTTCACTATCTCTAAAAATATATAATAAACACTCAACAGTTACATACACACACACGCACGCACACACACACACACACACACACACACACACACACACACACACACACACACACACACAGAGCTGACCAAGGCGTAATCTTATGTTTTTTCATAGAACAATATCGTTCTTGATAGATCGTCGAAGTTAAGCAACGTTCGACACGGTCTAGTGGATGGTCGACCGAGAATGGCATTTTCATCTGAGCGCTTCGTAGGGCACGTTAAGGTCGGTCCCAGTCATGACAGAGGCCTTAAAAACTACGTCACCGGAGTTCGTATGAGCCACTGACTCATACGAACTTACTTTTTTTAAACACAGTTGACGAGTGATAAGAGTGACTGAGAGAAAAGCTGTGCTAACCCAAATTAGTGTGGGATAAGGGCAAGGGAATCATGCTAAATAAATACTTCTATACTCTATACTTCTTCTATAATCTATACTTCTATACTCTATACTAATATTATAAAGAGGAAAGGTTTGTTTGTTTGTTTGAAATGAATAGGCTCCGAAACTACTGGACCGATTTGAAAAATTCTTTCACCAATAGAATCCCACATCATCCTCGATGAACATAGGCTATATTTTATCCCCGGGAAGTGAAGTTTCCCGAGGGATCGCAGGTAACACCGCCGCGGACAGCTAGTGCTAAATAAAATACTGATACTTTCTAGTTCTTTTCTATATTCCGACTTTTTTACCGACTTGTATCTCAACTCTAAAGAGAGCTTGTTAGCCTTTGAGCTCTGTGAATAATTAAAGGAAAATAGCGTGTTCATAGAAGGCCAAATTTAGATTTAACTAGCTGTGAAGGTCTGAATGTTATTCATTTAGGTGTAGGAAGGCTTCGGGCGGGTTTTCTTTATAAGGCGTTTGGCGTCGAGGTCTTCTTAGCGGCGCTCTTCAAGAACACCTGTGACGCAAGTGGTCAGTTGCACTGTGCTCCCTGCAACAGGTCATTTAAAACCGAATTTGGCTTTGCGAGCCTCATTCGGGCTCATAACTGAAAATAATTTTATAGGTTCGCCATTTTCCGATCCGACAAGGGACATCTCTGAAAAAAACAAAGCGATCATAAAAACAGTTGGACTTGCCTCAGCCACTTGTTAAACGTCTTGGCCTAGTAGGATGTACTTACTTACTCCTTAGTTTGAATCCAAGCGAGTTCGAATCCCAGCCCCATGTTACCTGGGGGAGAGTGCCCCCAGAAATGCTTCTCTTTTCCGGGAAAATTTTTGTTTTTTTTCCCCTACCGGGTGAGAACGAGGAACAAGTACCACGAGAGCGAAGCCGTGGTCACGCCGCTAGTAGTAAGATAAGGGTATTGACCTTCGCTGGCTCATACTCTTAATATAAGCTTATTCATTGAACTCGGCAAACGGCCAGACTTGGCACCGACGCCATACTGTCTCGAGTTAATATTGTACTTCCTTAAATGAAACGAGCGTTATGTTCTGCGTAGCGTTCTCACTAAGATACCTCTGTGGCGCAGTGGGTGAAAGCCCGCTTTTGACGCAGAAGGTTGCGGGTTCGATCCCCGCGGCGGGATAAATGTTTGTATGATCTGCAAATATTTATCTCGGGTCTGGGTGTTTCTATGTATAATATGTAAGTATTTACAAACAAAAAGTATATAAGTAGTATATCAGTTATCTGGTCCCATAGTACAAGCTTTGCTAAGTTTAGGGCTAGATGATGTTGTGTGAAATGTCCAGCATTATTTATTTATACATGTTGGTATACACTTTTTAACAGACTTTAAAAAAAGGAGGACTAAGTATACAGGGTGTAAAAAGACTGCTACCGAAAACTGAGGGGTTGCAATCAGACCATGACTCTAAACATATTTAGCGAAAAAAAAAACGCAAAAAAATTTTTTGACTTAGCTTCGTCATGTTATGTTATTTTCGGTTATTTACTACTAGTACGACATAATAAGACCATACCTACCTAATAATTGCATTTATAAAAGAAAAAACAATTAAAACTCAAAATCCAGCAATCTACGTAAAAAAACGCGCCCAAAACATACGCAAACAGCACTCTTCAAACGCTGTTTTCTCCGGATATAATGATTTTTTCCAAATCCTTTTGGATTTGGTTGTGTGTTGGGATGCTGTACTTACCCCTTTCGGCTTCGGTAGACGTCTTTTTACACCCTGTATATTTTTGTATTTTCACCGTTTATCTCCGTGAATAGTGATCCGATTTCCAAAGTTTTTCTCTTTAGGTGGTCCCATAGTTTAATTACTGAGGGATTGGTCGTTTCCCGGTATTACTCAAAAAACCTCGTACTTATAGGACGCTGAGTCATGCTGTGAGTCAAACATAGAAGTTGGGTTTCTTTATAAATTATCAAGCTCCTTTGCAAGCTTGATATCCATACTAATATTATAAATGTGAAAGTAACTCTGTCTGTCTGTCTGTCTATCTGTCTGTCTGTCTATCTGTCTGTCTGTCTGTCTGTTTGTTACCTTTTGACGCCCAAACCACTGAACAGATTAGGCTGAAAATTGCCATGGATAAAGGTTGTATCCCAGGGACGGACATAGGCTACTTTTTATCCCGAAAAAATCCCGAGGGACCGCGGGTTACACCGCGGGAGCGCAGCTAGTAATCAATAAAGAATAAAACTACAACAATGGAGCAAATACGTTGTGTAAAATGTCCAGTATTTCATTTGTCTGGCTTATTATTACTTTAAAACCATCTATAATTTTTTTACTATCGTTTTAAGTCGTATTGCCTTCGTTATCAAAATTACAAAATTGCAGAATTAGCTTGGAAAATACAATTTCCCACAATGGCATAACCTTGGTTTGATTTGCAACCGAATTGCAGGTGAACGTAAATAGCATTACCTTCAAATTGTGTTAGGACATGTTTTCCTGAAATAGTGAACTTATTGTGACAGTCGTAAAAGAGAAGTTGGATGAATTTTCTACCGATACGATATCGTATCGCAATGCATTTTTTTTTGTGTAAACGGCCATCGGCTGTTAAAGCACCCTGCGTTTTACATGCGAACGCGAACCGGCGCGGTGAGATGTGGAAACAACAAACAGTTGATTTACCATTGAAGTGTTCTACGTGACCGGTGCGCAGCGGCGATTAGAACGCGATCAGAATTTTTGCGAATTTCTGACACTATGTATGATTTGACGTAAACAATGTAGGACGATTCGCTTGCACGTAGGATAGACTCGCCACGACGCGGCGCATCGCTTCGCTTCGCAATCGCGTTCGCGTTAAGTCGCCCACGTAAGACGCAGTGTTAGCGCTCTTATATGCACTAGCGGTTGAACCGCGGGCGGCTAGCCGCGTGGCGGGTCGCTTTTCCAGTTTAGTATGCAACCGTTTGTCATTGTACGCACCTAACCACCATGAAATTGTTCTATTTCAACGGGGCGCGGTTCAACCGCTAGTGCGTAAGGGGGCTTAGTAAGTGCAACACTCGCTTTGCTACTAGGGCATGGCACTGACTGGCAAAACGAGCCAAAAACTGCATCGAGTAAATGCTCTTTAACAACTTCAACACTCATTTAGCGGAGTCTACTTAAGCCAAACTTCGCTTAAGTTATGCCCGAGGTTGCATTTACTAAGGATCACGAAAACATAAATCTAAATGTACCAGACACGGGTAACTACTCTTCGTAATGAAGCCTTGGTCACTCGCAGCTCTCAGGGCTGTTGCTTTCATTCAATGCATGTAGTATGTATGTTCTGTGGGCATGTGCTAAATAATGTTTTTGCAATTAATGCCATTAGACGCAGGTGTAGTCTCAGCGTTATCTGTCGATTCGATTTCTATTCCATTTATATTTGTAACATGGCTAGGTGGGCTGAAACATTCCTGTGTATATCTGAAAGTAGTGAAGTGAAAGGAGGTTCGGAGGATCGTGAGACACGGTAATTTTCGAACTTTTTAGGTTCAGCAACAGAAACACAAAATGGTGCTCAACCGGATTCGAACTCACGACTAGGGTCATAACGTGGCCACGTTATGACCCTAGTCGTGAGTTCGAATCCGCTTGCTCTAATCCTACAGTGCTCAACTTACAACTTCGCCACTGATGACGTCAGAAAGTGCGGCTGGCTTCTAATATTTCCTCTATTGCGCGACCATCTTTATTTCCCCTTTCACCCTGATTGAGTTGTAAGCCGCACAAGTGAGCTTGCATGCATAGATACTATCTGTGCATTCATCCATCATATTTATTGGAAACTTATTCATTGAGACATAAATATGTAAATAATCTAGGAATATTTACAACGTTTGCTATTTTGCGTTTTTGATGCAGTGTTTGTTTAGTTCTTTCTCCTGCCTTTTAAACGGTTGTTACACAAGAAGAGTTTCGCGCACGCGAGCGGCGAAAAATCGTATGCGATTATCGCTCGGCAAAACTCGCCATTCGAGTCTCGCCTGCGGTTGTTTACATTTGGACAGAAACTCGTAAAAAGACTACTTTTAGTAGAAAGCTTAGATAGCGAGAATTGTATTCGAGAGGCGAGCCTCGAAGCATTTGTTTACACTAGGCGACCATACTATTGCCTAGAAGAAATCGCCGCTCACATGCAAGAAACTCTCCTTGTGTAACAGTCGATTAAAGGAATATTTTCTCATATAATTGTCTGTTCTGGCGTTACGCGACCGATAAAACGCGACGCATCCTCCGTCAGATGTGAACCGACCCTACTTTTAAACTAATGCCACTGACTACACGTAAGAACTTGCACTACGATACGATATCGTATCGGTTGAAATTTTTGCCTTTTGTTTTCTCAATCTCAACGGAGCAAGAGCTAATATTCTGTGGCAAGAGGCAAGAATGGTATGCCAGGATGGTATCGTGTAAACGGCGTCTAAAACGTAGTTTAGTACTCATAGTTATCAGTAGTGCGCACCCTAGCCGCACCCACCATCCGTAACTGTGGTTCCGCACGCCATGACTAATTGAATACTGTTTATGAGACAATGAAATAAATGATTTCAATCGTATTAATATCAAAAATACGATCATAGCTATTTTTTTCTTTACTGGGCAGGTGGCTCGATCAGTTTCTAACGGACTGGAGGGATGTTGCTGGGGACCGAGATGTCTGGAGGGAGTGGGGGGAGGCCTTTGCCCAGTGGGACATTAACGGCTGAAAATAGTAATAAATAATAATTATTATTAATCTGAATAGGGACTTAAATTAAAGGTCATAATGTTTCACAAAAAAGGAAAAATATAAGGCTTGAAAAGGATACGTGATTTGAACCCGCGGTCTTCACCGATCCGTGGTTCATTTCATTCAGTTTCAAGATATTTTAAAAATCACCCCAAGAATTACATTAATACGGAATTTCTCAGAATATAATAGAGTATATCTTTAATTGTAACAAACCCATATAACAACAATAGACCCCAAACCGTGTCTGTTGCTTTGATTCTTCGTGGTATTGGTCGCACAAGTACAGGAGTAATAGTAGTTTTAACACTTTTAACAATATGTGATGGTCTGTTCGCCGCTTGCCCCCATTCCTACTGGATAATGCTTTTTGACTTTGACTTTGACAACGTTATGAAAATGTAATTCTCTAAGTGCAAGGTCACTACAAAAATATCTAAGTCTGTATTTTAGTCTAGTCAGGGAACAACCAAGTTGACGCAAATAGTGCACGATGTGACTACTTTGTATAAATTATTACACCTTAGTCATCCAAACTAACCGTTTTATTAGACATCAAATTAACGCAATAATAATTTATGTCGATATTTATGGTAATAGCCTGTATTATATTTTATGTATATCAGTGACCTTAGCACGAAACACAAATGCCATCAACCTATCTGTTTAGTTGACAGCTATGACGTCACAATGTTTCTTTAGCGAATGAATGCTCAGTAAAGAGTGAGTTCGTATGAGTCTATGGCCAACTCCGGAGTTTTTAGGGTTGTCGCACAGTCCAGCTGAGCCAAACGCACCGAATTTGAATTTTCAAAATTATAGAAAATGCTGCTGACGTCAGAAACGAGCCGCATTTTGTGATGTCATCATCATTTTTTGTATAGAAAAATGACTGCGTCGCGTACGGGATCGACAATTTAACGTGCCCTTTAAGACACGGAATAGCTTACTTGATAATGTTACTGGCCATCCACTGACTAACCGGTTAGAATATTGCTTGACTTCGTCAATCAAGAACGACTTAGCAAGATAAGACTTCCTCTGTGGCGCAGTGGGCAAAAGCCCGCCTGTGACGTAGAAGGTTGCGGGCTCAATTCCCGCCACGGGATACATTTTTGTATGATCTGCAAATATTTATCTCGGGTCTGGGTATTTCTATGTTAAATATCGATGAATGAAAATTCTTTATTGCACACCATTAATAAAATGTATTTACAAAACAAAAAGTATCTACCTAAGTATTCTATCAGTTACCTGGTTCTCATAGTACAAATTTTGCTTAGTTTGGGGCTAGCTGACGCTGAGTGAAATGTCCAGCATTATTTATTTTGTATTTTATTTATTAATTAGCAAGTTACATCACGAGTGCTTCATGATCAGTACTACAGTACAGGTGGTACTACCGATAGTACCACGGGAAATCATAGTATTTTTAATGGCGACTTTTTGGCACAAAGAATCAGCATTGCCATTCAGCGTGGCAATGCCGCCAGTGTTTTGGGCACGCTTCCGACTGGCAGTGACCTGGATCAGTTGAGCTATCTATAGATCGTTTTTACGACGATCCTTAGATAGCTTGACTGATTCTATTGTATTTTGTAATTTTATGTACATATTGTAGTAGCTTCGTCTTTTAATTAATATCGCCATTTTGAAAGCTAGACAGTGTTTTGGCCTATTAATAATTTGTAACATCACCTCAGCTAGTTAATAAAACAGTGCTCTAGGGAATACTCGTTAAATAGACGGATGGTATTTAGTATTGGAATTAACTCATAATGCCTACGCTACGCCACCGAAAAACAAATAACGTCATTTATGATAATTTTCAAGCACACAACAATATCTAATTTTTTTGTGTTTGTGTCAAGCTTTAAAATACGTGTAATTTTAAAGCTTGACACAAACACAAAAAAATTAGATATTGTTGTGTGCTTGAAAATTATCAACCTTCTACGTCACAGGCGGGCTTTTGCCCACTGCGCCACAGAGGAAGTCTTATCTTGCTAAGTCGTTCTTGATTGACGAAGTCAAGCAATATTCTAACCGGTTAGTCAGTGGATGGCCAGTAACATTATCAAGTAAGCTATTCCGTGTCTTAAAGGGCACGTTAAATTGTCGATCCCGTACGCGACGCAGTCATTTTTCTATACAAAAAATGATGATGACATCACAAAATGCGGCTCGTTTCTGACGTCAGCAGCATTTTCTATAATTTTGAAAATTCAAATTCGGTGCGTTTGGCTCAGCTGGACTGTGCGACAACCCTAAAAACTCCGGAGTTGGCCATAGACTCATACGAACTCACTCTTTACTGAGCATTCATTCGCTAAAGAAACATTGTGACGTCATAGCTGTCAACTAAACAGATAGGTTGATGGCATTTGTGTTTCGTGCTAAGGTCACTGATATACATAAAATATAATACAGGCTATTACCATAAATATCGACATAAATTATTATTGCGTTAATTTGATGTCTAATAAAACGGTTAGTTTGGATGACTAAGGTGTAATAATTTATACAAAGTAGTCACATCGTGCACTATTTGCGTCAACTTGGTTGTTCCCTGACTAGACTAAAATACAGACTTAGATATTTTTGTAGTGACCTTGCACTTAGAGAATTACATTTTCATAACGTTGTCAAAGTCAAAGTCAAAAAGCATTATCCAGTAGGGAAGGGGGCAAGCGGCGAACAGACCATCACATATTGTTAAAAGTGTTAAAACTACTATTACTCCTGTACTTGTGCGACCAATACCACGAAGAATCAAAGCAACAGACACGGTTTGGGGTCTATTGTTGTTATATGGGTTTGTTACAATTAAAGATATACTCTATTATATTCTGAGAAATCCCGTATTAATGTAATTCTTGGGGTGATTTTTAAAATATCTTGAAACTGAATGAAATGAACCACGGATCGGTGAAGACCGCGGGTTCAAATCACGTATCCTTTTCAAGCCTTATATTTTTCCTTTTTTGTGAAACATTATGACCTTTAATTTAAGTCCCTATTCAGATTAATAATAATTATTATTTATTACTATTTTCAGCCGTTAATGTCCCACTGGGCAAAGGCCGCCCCCACTCCCTCCAGACATCTCGGTCCCCAGCAACATCCCTCCAGTCCGTTAGAAACTGATCGAGCCACCTGCCCAGTAAAGAAAAAATTAGCTATGATCGTATTTTTGATATTAATACGATTGAAATCATTTATCATAAAATGTATTTACAAAACAAAAAGTATCTACCTAAGTATTCTATCAGTTACCTGGTTCTCATAGTACAAATTTTGCTTAGTTTGGGGCTAGCTGACGCTGAGTGAAATGTCCAGCATTATTTATTTTGTATTTTATTTATTAATTAGCAAGTTACATCACGAGTGCTTCATGATCAGTACTACAGTACAGGTGGTACTACCGATAGTACCACGGGAAATCATAGTATTTTTAATGGCGACTTTTTGGCACAAAGAATCAGCATTGCCATTCAGCGTGGCAATGCCGCCAGTGTTTTGGGCACGCTTCCGACTGGCAGTGACCTGGATCAGTTGAGCTATCTATAGATCGTTTTTACGACGATCCTTAGATAGCTTGACTGATTCTATTGTATTTTGTAATTTTATGTACATATTGTAGTAGCTTCGTCTTTTAATTAATATCGCCATTTTGAAAGCTAGACAGTGTTTTGGCCTATTAATAATTTGTAACATCACCTCAGCTAGTTAATAAAACAGTGCTCTAGGGAATACTCGTTAAATAGACGGATGGTATTTAGTATTGGAATTAACTCATAATGCCTACGCTACGCCACCGAAAAACAAATAACGTCATTTATGATAATTTTCAAGCACACAACAATATCTAATTTTTTTGTGTTTGTGTCAAGCTTTAAAATACGTGTAATTTTAAAGCTTGACACAAACACAAAAAAATTAGATATTGTGTGTGACACGTCTATTTATTTATTTATATATTTATTTTTAAGTTGCACCAACAAGATAATCACCAACACAATATAATTATAGTTCCTTAGCTGTACACAAACCAAGCGATATCCCAATTATAGATGCAAACAGTAATGTCTATCTTGACATGGTAAATTATGTGTCTGTAGCGATGCCCCCGGGAGGGCTACAGACGAGTAGGTCGTCCTACATGGGTTGACGACATCATAAGAACAGCAGTTCGTACATGGGTCAGACTAGCGCAGGAAAGGAGGTTGCAAAGAGCGAAGCGAGGCCTATGCCCAGCTGTGGGATGAAAAAGGGAGCGGGGGATGATGATGATGTGGCATCGCAGCTGGATGCTGCTGGGCTTATTTTGATGAGTAGATCTCTGTCTGATGCAATGTCCTTTTTATAAGTACCTAATTTAAATATACTATGATCTATATTATATCTGGTAGCGATCGCTTTTTAGCGATAAGACCGCCGATTTTCATAGTTAAGTTTTTTGGTTTAGTTTTATATTTTTGTTTTACTTTTTATGTAATGTGCAATAAAGTATTTTCTATGTATCTATCTATCTATAATTCATCTTAAGCTGCAAAACGTCGTTTCTCAAGAAAACCTTTATCCAAATACAGACTGGGCTCCTAGACAACGTTTGATCGATAAATGTCTAGATTCAAGCAATACTACAGTGCCACAAACTTATCTAAACCGGTGGCTAAAAGAGGAACTAACAAGTTTTACTGTAAAATTTATTAGTCTGCAAATACCAAATGCGATAACAGCGCCTCCCTCACCGGTTCAGATAAGTTTGTGGAACTGTGACTTGGTTCATTGACACGAACGATTGCCAAACACTTTTATACTTTAAAATAATAAATTATTCTAGTACAGTCAGCAACAAAATTTGATTAAAATTGGATGTTTCACAAATCTGAATATATCAGAAAACCAAAAATTGTGACAAATATTTAAAGTCTCAGTTTTTATTTTGGAAAATCTACCCAGGGAGACCTGAAGAGTTTCCAAAAATGTGTAAGGGGTAAAAGAGTAGTGTGTGCCACAGTATGTTATAAAAATAGTATATAATCGCAGTAGAGGACGGCCCCCCGCTAAATGGAAAGACGATCTGGTAAAGGTTGCTGGGAGCCGTTGGGTGCAGGCTGCACAAGATCGATCTCTGTGGAAATCGATAGGCCTATGTTTTGCAATGGATGCTAAATGGCTGAGATGATGATGATGATATTAATCTTATGGGCCCTCTACATATTCGCCGATGCAAATGCCGATGTTTACAAACGTGTAGAGGGCCTCATCGCCTGTATTCGCCTGTCATCGTCTTTCCAAATAATAGTTCGGCGAATAGGTCGGCGAATGTATGTCGGTGTGTGTGTGTGTGTGTGTGTGTGTGTGTGTGTGTGTGTGTAGAGTGGCTGCTACATTCAGAAAGTTTGACCCAGTTGATTTTATTGATAAAATTTCAAGTTTTTACGCATCCTTAACTTTGCAATCCGACTTGATTATATTCTTTTGCTGTAAAAATGCTATAAAAAGAAAATAACAAAGTTTTATCGACTTAATTTATTGTACAATCAGACAATGCCGTTTGAAAAACATTAAAGAACGTTCGTTGACCTTTGATTCTAGGCGATATACTGAAACTTGAAAGTGACTTACGATTTTGCAGTAATTTTTTCATAAAAATGATTCATTACCTCAGGTGCGAGATTACTTTAGCATATTTGGTTTGATATTGTGTTTAAATGGAAATAACTTTACAGTTAATGATGCCCATATTTCTCATTTCGCATTTCAAACGTGAAAGTTAAACTTGGTTGCAAAGGAACAGAAAGAAATAAAAAAAAAATTTCACACCACCCGCTTGAAAAGCTTACATTTTTCGTCTGACTATCTTATGACAAAGCGAGTCATTTCTCCCCAGTGATTTGTTATACTGTTTTGTAAGTAGAATCCCATTTCTCTATTTCTCCCTCCTAAAAATAAATTGGCGGGCGGGAATAAAGTAGTATGTTTCATTACCCCCTGTAAACAGATAAATAATAGACAGATAGATAGATAGATAGATGTTTTTTCAATAAAAAGTAACATACATATTCAGGTAGGAAGTGTCTTTAAACTAAAATAAGTTTGACTAGACAGTAAGTTCTCGAAACAAACATAAGATAGGTAGGTAGTAATGTACACAAAAACAATACTTGGTAAACACATGATTTGAGCATGACAATAACAAAACAACATACACGATAAGTTTAATAAGTACATTGGTAATTAAAGTATTATCTATCTTTCTTTCACAAAATTCAATAGTAAATGGATCAAGGCAGTTCGCTATAATTCCAAGGCTCCGTTGACGAGATTCAAAAACACAAAAATGTTCATCACGAACTCATATTGCTGACCGTACCAATCTTTAATCTCTTCGTTTCTGGCTGTACATCTATAAATAGCTGATGGTGTAACAAAGGGGCGCGGACGGCGCTAATGAATCTTATTCAGCCGTGATTGGATGCAGAGGGTGAATCAAACAGTGACAGCTGCTCTAGAGTTTCTTGATTTCTATACAGTATTCGCGATAAAATGGGTTTTTATGGCTAACCCAACTAGGAGCAGTCTGAAAACCAGCGTTGCTCTGTACCTCCCCGGTGCAGAGCAGCACAAAGCTGAGATTGTTCCTTTTTGGACTGCACCAACACAGACGTCCTTCACCTGCCTCGTTATTTAATTTTTTTGTTTTCTTTTCATACTTTTCTGTCTTTGTTTGTAGAAGGTTTAATAATAGGTATATTTAATAAAAAAAAATTGTTTTGTGTATAGTAGATCTAATACATTTTTTTTTGCTGTGTTAGTATACTATGTACCTAGTTATGTTCGTCTGTGTGTGGGTTTTGCTAAAAAAAATTTTTATCTTATACGATCTCTGCCACTATGATTTGACGATCTCTGTGGCGTAGTGGGTGGAAGCCTGCTTGGGACGCAGAAGGTTGTGATTTCGATCCCCGCCGCGTGATAAATGATCTGGAAATATTTATCTCGGGTCTGGGTGATCATACAAACATTTATACCGCGGTGGGGATCGAACTCGGAACCTCTTGTGTCCCAAGCGGGCTTTCACCCACTGCGCCGCAGAGGTCGTTATAATTCACGGTGACACCTACGTACATGTCTGGATCTAGTTAGAAGGGAAAACCAACTCACTGACGTTGCAACAGCCAGCAATAAACTCGTCAGCCAAATTGGCTTTTGTGGTAGCCGCAGATAGTGCGCAATGTGCGCATCGATATATAAATTTACAAATGCCCAGGTAGATCCATTGGTTGGCCATTGCAAAATGTGGAACTCCAGTATACTGGTACTGGATCCATTGGGACCGCAGGTGCCCTCAGATGTAATTAATTTTATTTATTTAATACATTATTTTTGTTTCAGGTCCCCAAAAACTGCCAAAACTAACTTAGACTTTCGTGAAACCATGCTGTAAGCTGGTTGACTAGTGAACTTTTTTACAAAAGTAGAAGTAGCAAACAAGATGGGTTGTAACACGAGCTCCGACGCCAAGACAGAGGACAAGAGCAAGCAAGAGAATGAAGTGAATAAAACGGCAGGTAAGAAAAATAATGCAAAAAGTTTTTAGTCTGACGCGATTTGAACCTGTGCCTGTTAAACTCATCATCTTCCTGCCCTTTTCCCACATTATGTGGGGTCGGCACAACATGTGTTTTAAACTACTTTTTTTATTATGCCAGCAGAATTAGGAATAAGTAATTAAATTACTTTTTGACAAAAGAAACTCAATCGGAAAACATCAATTTATTCCAGAGATGCATTTCTGTTTTTTCAAGTTAGGCATCAGAAAATAAATTTTATTTTTCGGTGCTAGCGCCATCTCTGCAACCACCATTTAACTACGTCAAAACATGAAGGCTTTACTGAAACACAATGCAGTTCACAACTTTTTCATAGATGGCGCTACTAGAACTTTTCATAATTCCATAGATGGCGCTTTCACTAATAAATATTTGCAAACTACGAAAGCTACACATAAGAATAGTTACACTGAGTAATGTATAGATGGCGTTGTTTGTGAAATGTCTACGGCGGCGTAGCAAAGAGCTACGAAATGAATTTCGTAGATGCTTTGTAGCCTTACAATCAAGATAATGATATTGGATTGAGATTGTAAGTAATGCGAAAAATTTATGGAAATTATCTAAAAGCTTTTTGGAAAGATTGCATTTTTCCGGTCGTAACTTAAAATTTTCTGAATATCTTTTTAGCAATTCAGTTTTGTTTACATTTGAATACCGTCTACGGGAACATGAGTTATTGATTTTGTTTTTTATCCTACCAAAATAGTTTTATACAGAGAGATTTTATCGAATTGGTTTGGAATTTGGATTATATTTTTGAGTTTTCATCACGCCATACCAATTTGGTTGAATATGGGATATAACGTAATAGATGTACCATTGACAGACAAAACCATTGACAGGCGCTAGTTTTAGAATTCGACTTTTTTTTAATCGTGTTTATTTTAACATTTACGAGACGACCTCTGTGGTGCAGTGGGTGAAAGCCCGCTTGAGACGCAGCAGGTTGCGGGTTCGATCCCCGCCGCGGGATAAATGTTTGTATGATCTACAAATATTTATCTCGGGTCTGGGTGTTTCTATGTTTAATATGTATGTATTTACAAACAAAAAAGTATATAAGTAGTGTATCAGTTATCTGGTTCCCAAAGTACAAGCTATGCTTAGTTTGGGGATAGATGATGCTGTGTGAAATTGTCCAGCATTATTTATTTATTTATTTATTTATATCAAGTTTACATCCCAAAACCTAAATAACACCCTATTCATTAGAATTCGTAAATATTTACATTATGTAATTAAATTATATCCTGGTCTATGCAAATAGCCCCTGATTATACGCTATGTAGATCAAGGAGCTACGACAGCTACGAGAGCTCTACGTCTTAGTAAGTGCTACGAGACTCGTAGACAGTTTGTTGAGGACTGATACTTCGCAGATTGTTTTGAATGTTGCAGTAAAAGTAAGTTCGTATGAGTCAGTGGCCAACTCTGATGACGGATTTAGGCCGCCTTAAGGCCTCCGTGGCGTAACGACTTAAATAATAGGGACCGACATATTAACGTGTCTTCCGAAGCACGGAAGCGCTCAGTTGAAAATGCCACTGGCGGTCACCCATCCACTTACAGACCGTTTCGAACGTTGCCTAACTTCAAAGGTCTACACGACCACGAGAGCTATGTTGCAGTGTGTTAAAATGAAAGTTTATTATTATAAAAATATGATTACGTCTGTATCCCCAAGGCGTGGTAGACATTCTTTGATACAACATACTTTGAAAGTAACTGCATGACTTTGATGGATGGAGTCATGAGTAAAACTGATTTTGATGAATTTACCACCTTCTGCGTCATACTAATACGAGTAGAATTACTTGTTTTTATTATTAACTCATATAATTAGTGTTAAAAAATAATATATGTTTCTATATTTTTACTTAATGTTATTTTAAATTAACTAAAGATACGTTATGTTCATAGTTATCGAAGTTTAAAATCTGAGTAGATTATATTGTAACTACTGTCACTGACAAAAACGTAGTGACGCAATCTTACAAAAAAAAATATGGAATCAGCTTCCCGCGTCTGTATTTCTGCTGAGCTACGACCCTGTTGTTTTTAAGAAGAGAGTTAATAGGCACCTTCTGGGCAGGCTCGCTCCATCGCTCTCATTCTTGCCTGTGTAAGTTTTGAGGTCAAGAGCCGGCCCATCATAAAAAAAACCTAAATCAAAAATTGTGATAATAAGACAATTTCATGTCTGCAATTTCCACGCGCTTCTTACATATCTATGTTTTTTAACATTATACGATTTTTTTATTTTATTATTCAGCTTATTATTAGCATTTCACACAGCATCATCTTGCCCCAAACTAAGCAAAGCTTGTACTATGGGAACCAGATAACTGATATACTACTTATATACTTTTTGTTTGTAAATACATACATAATATACATAGAAACACCCAGACCCGAGATAAATATTTGCAGATCATACTAACATTTATCCCGCGGCGGGGATCTAACCCGCAACCTTCTGCGTCGCAAGCGGACCTTCACCCACTGCGCTACAGAGGTCGTATTATTGTTTGTAAAAATATTATTATTTAGAGTTACTTTGAAGTTCTCAAATTATCATCATCATATCTCTGCTCTTTTCCCACATTACGTGGGGTCGGCACAACATGTGTTCTTCCATTCTCCTCTATCAGCCGTCAACACTCACTCCTTTCTTACTCATGTCATCCTTCACACAATCCATCCATCTTTTCTTCTACTCCATTTTTCTCAAATTATATTGGTAACAATTATGTTACTCTTGTTAAAGTATAAAGTTAAAGGCCACTAATGAAAAACATATAATTAAAGGAATAAACGTACTCATAATTTTTAGGCCTTCATTGGCCACGTCAACACTAAAAACCGAAATATTCAAGCAGTTTTTTAATAAAAGTTGGTACAATGCATAAACAAATCCAATACCTGTAATATACACATACGCAACATATAAATAATAACCACAGAACGCGCTTTTTGTGTCGCCCTATTTCAATTGACTAGTGAGGCGCGTAGCTTCATCGATGTCGATAGCTCGATGAATCGGTGACAGCTCTGATTTATAATTAACCCCCGCGGTGAGATAGTGGTATCCATGTGCGCTCGACCGAGCAGTGCGATGTTGTTTCTGTTGCAATTAGGGATGGGAATTTTTCGATATGTAACTTTGTATGTTTTGAAGATAGGATGTTATTAGGGTGAGGTTTGACATTTAGAGTGACACACTATCTTATTAATGATAATAATGAGTATGTTATAATAATTTTTGGAATGTTTCCAAAGCTACTTTTACCCAAAGACAAATGAAACATCTCTAAAAAAGCACTTATCGGAACTAAGGACATTTTATTATTTTATTAAAGAAGAGAGAGGGAATAAAATTAACATTAATGTCAGCATATTGTATTGCGATGATCATAACAAAAAAAGTTGTTCAAAAAAATATTTTTTATACGATCTAGGCATAACATGGTATTGGTGATACCAATAAAGATTTTAAATTGATAAGGTACTTAACATCCCCAAGAATTTCGTAAACTTCCCGTAAAGCATTTTATAGCGACCCCTGCATCCCGTTTCAGCTTAAATGCTTCCATAGAACGTGACTCCCCTACTTCTCTCATAACGCAATAACCCATTAACACCGCCGCAATTTCACTTCGTAAATACATAGATCAAAATGCGCCATAAAAACAAAAAGTCGATAAAACTCATCGTAAAGGCGCATCCCTACGTTCCAAGCGCTCAGGCCTCATAGTTCGACCGGGAGTCGTAAGGTTCGCACGCGTTTTAAATTCAAAAGTGGAACGTTGTACTGACACATTGAACCAAACGCGACGCGGCGGATAAATTGAATTTGGAAGGTGAGTTTTTTTAAGAATGAATTTGAAATTTCACCGCCATGTTTTACAGGATAATATGACTTTATTGATCGTAGTAGGTACTGTAAACCATTGGCTAGGAATTTATTATTTATAATACTTATAAATACAACAAGATTTAGGTATTTACTTAACTATAATCTCAGATTTCAACATAGCTCCTAACTTATTAACAATATAATTAATCCCATTGCAAAATAGGCAATTGAACGTTATATGAAAAAAAAAAGCATTTAAAAGGTAAGAAAAATGGATGATGCACTAATAAAAAGTACAAGAATTCAAAAAGTGGGCAAAGATCCACAATTTCTATGGATGGCTAGAAATTGTAGACGAAATCAGAAAGGGGGCAAGCGGCAAACAGACCATTCAAATATCGTACTTTTTTTAATATCTAAAAAAACAATGAATACATATATAATATATAAAGTATATTTAGAAATGAATAAATGGTAGCTACTGGATAATCCCCATGAAAAATACATAAATCTACGTTTATAATACGCGCTTTCTTGCCAAATAATATTTTATATTACCTGCGCTGAGGTTTCCAGACGGATATTTTCTTTGTTTGGTTTTATAGGCTTATCGTAAATCATTCTGTCATGTTCACAACGCATACAAAAGAGCGAGACAAAAGATGTTTTACCTCTAGCTACCGTTATTTCTTACAAATTGCAGATAACTGATAAAAGGATTTGAATATGCGCCAATTTGATTCTTTTATTATTACACCTCTTTCTTACATCTGTAGCGCAGTGGATGCCTACAGGGGTCATAGCCCGGACTGACAATTTAACGTGCCCTCCGAAGCACAGAAGCGCTTGATATTTCTAGCGGTCACCTATCCATTTTATGACCGCTTATAACGATCTATCAAGAACAACTAAGATAGATAGATAGATAATTCTTTATTGTTACACCATATAAATTCCCAAACTAAAAAACTTATGTCTAAATGCGGTAGCACAATGGGCGGCCTTATCACTAAGTGATATCTTCCAGGCAACCTTTGGATAGACTTTATAGAAGAGCTAAGCTACACTATGAGCGATAAAATGAACTCTAGTTTTTAAATAGTCTAGATATAAATATAGCTGAAGATGGTTGGGTCAAAAATCTTTATTTTAATTAGGTTAATGCATCTCGCGTGCAATCATAATGCATAATAATTACACAAGCTCGCTAATTAGTGTACTAATGAGTGAGTGAACTCTCTCGGGGTTTGAAATAAGACTTATAATGTATGAGATGATATTACAACCCATAAAGGGCAATGTGTAAGCTTCTATAACAAAGTCCCAAGCGAATTTAGCAAAATTTATCAATCACTAAATTTAAAAATACAATTAAACGTCATCTCTGCTGATTATTTGGATGACAAAAAAGCTTGGGACTTGCTCCAACTCAATGGATCCATGGATCCTAAAAGAATGATAGGCCCCAGACCGTGTTTGTTGCCCTGATTCTTCACGGTATTGGTCGCGAAAGAACAGGAGTAAAATTAGTTTTAAGACTATTGTAAGTGATCCCTGCGGTCCTACTGAATAAATGATTTTTGACTTTGACGTTGACATGTGGTGTAGCCAAGGGCTCTGGTGCAAAATAAACTGAGGCCTAACTGAACGGTTTCGGTTTTATCAAGTCAAAATACGCAAGGTGTGGCAAAATGTAAAGGTATTTTGATTTTATTGTATTTGAAGTTATCTGGTTCAAGCCACAAGCTTTGCTTAGTTTGGGGCTAGATGACGCTGTGTGAAATGTCCAGCATTATTTATTTATTTACTACATAGTATATAAAAAATTTTGAAAAAAAAAATTGAACCGACTTCACATAACACAAATAGACACTAAGAACCTTCTATGTACCTACACTAAAAAGAGAAAAATAAGAATATACACATGCAATTATTACTTACAGTATTCAAATAATAATTTATTATGTTAAATTATATTTGAAGTCGGTGCATTTACATCTAAGAAGAAATTACGAGTACAATAGAACTTGGGTGCAAAATTGTATGGAGTAGTTAGAGTAGAATAGTTGGCACCGACTTCAAATATAATTTAACATAATAAATTATTATTTGAATACTGTAAGTAATAATTGCATGTGTATATTCCTATTTTTCTCTTTTTAGTGTAGGAAAATAGAAGGTTCTTAGTGTCTATTTGTGTTATGTGAAGTCGGTTCAATTTTTTTTTCAAAAATTTTTATTTTTCAATTTTTAGTGTAAATAATATAGTAGGTTAGGTTAAATATTGGAATAGTCAAGATTAAAGAAGTTAGAGTGAGAATCCCTCAGGAATCAGGGATCACGTCGAGCGTATTTAAACATGTCAAACGATTAAACTTTTTAAACTTTCGTGATTTGGTGACATAATTATTATTTTTAAACCGGGTATTTATCACGTACCTATTGTTATTATTTCTTTTTTCCGACGTTTCGGACGCATTGCAGCGCCCGTGGTCACGGATGAACTGAGGCACGGCGAGTTAGCTTCTATTATTGAGAGTAGATTGCGTCTACCCTCAATTCGTCTTCAGAATCCGATAAGGCCAGATTCACACCGCGACACACGACACTGATTGTATCAACTTGCGGCAAACACGAACCACGACTCACACACTTATTAATAACAGGATTCCACGAGGCCGAGAGTCGAAAACCATCTTCACGGTTGAAATTCGGGTGTTTTCTGATCTCAATCGCTTCTCGGACCATCCGTTTATAATAATGGCGTTCCCTGGAGAGAACCTTAGGATCATGGAGCTCAATCCAATGGTTCGTAACCGAAAGATACTGTACCACTGCAAATGCCAGGCGTCTACAAGATTGACTGCAGCTGTGGCCGTTCTTACATCGGGCAAACAAAACGTACAATAGCCGAACGAGTCAGAGAGCACATTTCAGCAGTCAAAAATAGGCAGATCAACAAGTCGGCGATAGCAGAACACCTTTTGGAATCAGGAACGAACCATTGGATTGAGCTCCATGATCCTAAGGTTCTCTCCAGGGAACGCCATTATTATAAACGGATGGTCCGAGAAGCGATTGAGATCAGAAAACACCCGAATTTCAACCGTGAAGATGGTTTTCGACTCTCGGCCTCGTGGAATCCTGTTATTAATAAGTGTGTGAGTCGTGGTTCGTGTTTGCCGCAAGTTGATACAATCAGTGTCGTGTGTCGCGGTGTGAATCTGGCCTTATCGGATTCTGAAGACGAATTGAGGGTAGACGCAATCTACTCTCAATAATAGAAGCTAACTCGCCGTGCCTCAGTTCATCCGTGACCACGGGCGCTGCAATGCGTCCGAAACGTCGGAAAAAAGAAATAATAACAATAGGTACGTGATAAATACCCGGTTTAAAAATAATAATTATGTCAAACGATTCAATGTTTGACTCAGATTTTGTAGTGAGAATGAGGTTTTTTGAGATTTACAGGAAAACTATCAATCCCTCAGGAAAAAAAAGTATGAGGACCACCTAGATATGGATACCCTTTCAAGCAAAAAAAAAAATTTTGGAAATCGGTCCACATTTTTCGGAAAGAGATTTTTTGAGTATTACGGGCAAACTATCAATCCTTAAAATCTTTTAAAATTTTGGAAATCGGTGTACAACTGACGGAGATATCGATGAACATACATCCAAAAAAAAAAAAAAAAAAAACAAACATACATACACCCGAACATAGAACCTCCTCCTTTTTTTGAAGTCGGTTAAAAACAAAGTCGCTTTCTCTGTCCCTATGTCCCTATGTATGCTTAAATCTTTAAAACTACACAACGGATTTTGATGCGGTTTGTTTTAATAGATAGATAGAGTGATTCAAGAGAAAGGTTTATATGTATAATACATGCGTAGTATAGTAGAGGAACACTGATAATTTTAGAGGTATCTAATGTGATGTCGTGAATTACTAATACATTTTATGCGCTTACATTGCAAACCCTAATATTTAGCATCAGCATTACACCCGTGCGAAGCCGGGGCGGGTTGCTAGTTATAAATAATTTAAAGGTTATTGAAGAAGGTTTTTTCAGGCTCACTTAATCCTTTCACCACACTAGATCGATGTAGTGAAAAGAGATAATAGTAGGTTAAAACAGGCGGCCAAAACTCTGTCACCAGAGTTCGCCATCTCATACAAACTTACTTTATACATAGCGGTTTTTAGGGATGTGTGTCATTAAGAAAAATGGAACCCTTTTATCACTTTGCGGTCCGTCCGTCTTCTGTCTGTCTGTCAAGACCCATGTCTTAGTGACGGTTTTAGGTTACATGGAATTAGAAAAATATACCGAAATATAAGTTCATTGAGCTCATATACCTACTGAGTTTTTACAAGCTTACATCCGCGGTTTTGACTAATATCTACGACAGGTACGGTCACAGCCTGAAATTTGGGGGTGGGGGGGTGTTACAACACTAATAACGAGTAAAATTAGACTTTATTGCATAATACACAAGATTTTTCATTTGGACGTGTACGATTTTGTGGGGGGGGGTCATGATCACGACTGTATCCCCAAGGCGCGGTAGAAATTCTCTCAGATCTTTTATGTATTCCAGATGCTTGCTTTGAAGATGTCTAAGGGGGTAGTCAGAGACATTATGTCAGATCTTTTTTATTGGATGCGTTTCCGAAAATATGCGCTTTAACACGTGCTCTAAAAGTTGAAGAGAACGTGCGGAAATCAGTTTGTATGGATTATAAATTCTAATTAAAATAATTGAATACGGAATCCTCAAAACACAAGACTGACTCACACTTTTCTCAATGCTTACATGCACAGTAAAGGGCAAAGGTCACGAAGAAGGTCATGTTAATTAGGTTAGAAGTAATTAACACCGGTTTACCCTGAGCTAGTATTAATAGACGTGAGCTATGTTTGTCTACGTGGGAGTGATCTAACATTACATCTGTGATGTTGTAAAATATGTAAAAAAAACTAAGCTACTACAATATGTACATAAAAATAGCGTAAAGCATATAGCATTTAGCGTAAAGTCAAAGAGCATTACCTGTCTTTATAGTTATGTTATTTAGGTATATGTATGTTTGTGTATGTTTATGTATGTTATTATATATGAAAAAAAAAAAAAAAAATGAAAAAATATTTATTGCTGCAAAAACAGAGTATCTTGGACATTCTTAGGTAACTTACAATCTAAAATAATAGGAGATACATAAAACATCAGAACACTCATATTCTGCAGAGAACTTATTCTGATTCGAAGCCATATTATTGGTTCCCTCACTAGGCAAGGCCTGTATTGAGGGAGCCTGTGTCGCAGTTTAACAATACACAGTATAAGCGCACAGCAGACATATTGTGCTAGTACAGTAGTACAGAGTAGTATATTCATTGTTTGTAAGTATATGTATGTAGTACTTTTTATTTTAATGTAAGTATTATTATTTACTTAATATTTAGCTATTATTTCATTACATTAAGTAGGACGTAAATCTTTTTTAATTATATTATCAAATGCACATGCACCCACTGTTACAACCCCATCTCTCTCTCTCCCATAAGGTTTGCTGTAAGAGAACTCTTTTTAGGGTTAAGCTCGCCTTTGCCATTACTTCTCTAGATTAAGTGTTTATGTATGTCATTTATTTGTGCAATAAAGAATAAATAAATAAAATCGTCGTAAAAACAATCTTAGATAGCTCAACTGATCCAGGCCACTGTCAGTCCCAAAGCACAAGCCCAGAAAGTATGGTCCTCTGTGAAGGACCCTTTAAAACCCGTCCAAAATAGTTTCAGGTGTCTTTGAGTAATACTCATACACACTCATACTCATTTATTCGCCATAAGAACTCAAGTCACACTTGGTTTAATCGTAGAACATTCATTAAAACAGATTCCGACGAATTGAGAATCTCTTTTTTGAAGTTGGTTTAATATCAAACTAGCAAAAGTTAAATCATAAAAGGGGCCCCCTACAAGAATCGTACCCAACTCGCTACTTACCGTTTTTCATATTGTCAAGGAATCTTACGCAATGCTCTAATGCCCAATTTTATAAATGTGCCCTTTTTATAAGCTCTGTGTTTGTCACTCTAAGCTTGAGAGATAAGTCTTAAGGGATGAACCTTGGATTACTATAATACCTTTGAATAAGAACATGCTAACGACTGTATCTCCCAGCACGGTGGTTTGCAGAAATTCATCCATACGTGACAGGTTGCAAACCCATCGCCGCCATTAGAATACAAAACGAATCGAATAGGGGGGCAGCCCCCCTAGCCATGTTACAAATAGAAATGGAATAGAAATCGAATCGACAGATAACGCTGAGACTATACCTAATGGCATTAATTGCAAAAACTGCATACATTTTATGTCAAATGTCGCGGCACGTGAGTTCGTGGCATAATGTCAAACTGACGATTTACATAGAGCCAGGAACTCACGTGCCGCCATAACTTTTATATGTATCCAGTTTTGGCAATTCAATGCCGTAAGGCGCAGGTGGAGTCTCAGCGTTTTAATTTATTTTCTAAAACGATAAATCCATTGATACACGGCTGGGATTCGAACCCACGACCTTCAGATTGAAAGTCGAGGCACAACCACACAACCCCATTTGGCGAATTCTGTTTTATATTCACAAGGGAGTGAGTAAATGCATGAAAAATTGAAAACTGCTGCAATTCTGCACGTTAACATGTAAAATGTATGTAAGTACTTGTGAAAGGCCTGAAATCCGAATGTATTAGGCATTAGGGTCGATTCACATCTGACCGAAGATCCGTTGCGTATTATCGGTCGCGGAACGCCAGAACTGACAAATGTATAGAAAAACACTCGACCGTTCACACTTGACGGACTAACGTATCATCGGTTGAGTGTGAACGGTCGAGTGTTTTTCTATACATTTGTCAGTTCTGGCGTTCCGCGACCGATAATACGCGACGGATCTTCGGTCAGATGTGAATCGACCCTTAGCTACTATTTTCCTGCTGACCCACAACTTGTTTTCGGGTCAAACTCGTTGAAATAAATCTGATTAAATATGTGATTGAACAAGTTTTCTCGTAAGGGCGCTCGTCAAATAGCTATCGATGGTTTGCTTTGGTCATAAGATTTCGCTATTATGTGTACCTACAGTTCGTTTTTTTTTTGTGGATCGACCCTTGACTTCGTAACTTACATAGGCAAGAATGAGGTCTACGATGGAGCAAACCTACCTAGAAGGTGCCTATTAACTCTCTTCTTAAAAACAACAGGGTCGTAGCTCAGCGGAAATACAGACGCGGGAAGCTGATTCCAAATTTTCGCAGTGCGCATAATAAAAGAACTTTGAAAGCGCTTAGTTCTAATAAGTGGAATATCAACCAGGTGTGGATGATAATCATAGATTTATACATTCGACTACTTTTTACCCACAATGGAACGGAGATGTAGTATGCGTTTGGGGTGAGAGGTTGTGTGTTTGTGTGGTGCATTTTTTTATTCCCATTTATCTCCATAACGCCCCGACTAATACGTTGTAGAAACTTTTAAAAGAATTCATTTTTTATAGTTTTACGGTGTGGTTTATTACAAGTTAGAGTCTTGATGAAGCTTTGATTTTACTGTAGTTCATTAATAATAATTATGCTGGCCCAACCTTTGTTTTGAAAGGCAAGCCATCCTACTAAGCCACACATAATACTTTCTGGCTTGTTTGTTCAAACTCGTATTCACTGCAGTAGACTCGAATGTCGTTAATAAGTTAATGTTATTGATTTTTCCTAGAGTGTAGTTGAATGGGAAAGCGTATCGACCAGGTAATTTAAAAAACACAGGCCCTATGCCGTTTGAAGGCCTCTATGTACCACCATTATAGGGTGAGCCCAAGCGTATTTTTTTCATCATCATCATCATCATCATCATCATTTTTTGGGTTGTCAGCTTACGTTCAAAGCGAGGCCCCGTGTTTGTTGCCCTGGTTCACGGTTTTGGTCGCGAAAGATCAGGAGTACCCACCTAGTTTTATGACTATTCTAGTGATCCCAGCAGTCTTACTGAATATATGTTTTTTGAGTTTGACCATGAGAGCGAAGCATCGAAAGCTAGTACTTAAAATAATGTTATTCCATGAAGCGCTCATAGTCGTGCTTACTTAGTCGTTCTTGATAGATCGTCGAAGTTAAGCAACGTTCGAAACGGTCAGCAAGTGGATGGGTGACCGCCAGTGGCATTTTCATCTGAGCGCTTCCGTGCTTCGGAGGGCACGTTGAATTGTCGGTCCCGCCTATTTAAGTCGTTAAGCCATGACGGAGGCCTTAAGGAGTTGGCCCCTGACTCATACGAACTTACTTACTTAATGTTATTCCAGTGACTTTAATTCAGCAGTGCACTGCATAGGTCACGATTCAACAACTTTCAATTAAAAATAGACTTAGACTCCTCACAGCCTACACTATCTACTTTCTATCGGCCGATAGTTGAGACGGAATATACTTCGGTTTCGCTCGAGTATGGGGAAGTATAGTCCGTCGCAACTATCGGTCGATAGAAAGTCTGTAGTCTGCGAGGGGTCTAAGCCTTCTAAAAATAGACTAAATTAAATTTCTGTGCGCTGTCATTCCTAATTTGTTCCCCAATTTACAAAGCGATAATTCAACCGGTAGAAAAGGTTAACTTTGCAAAAAAAGGTTGAGTTGTAAAAACGGCCTGAATTTGAAGCGGCATTGCTCTAGGGGAAAAAGGGGTAAAATATTTGGCATGCAAATAGCTTTTTTAGTTAGAAATGTAATTTGAAATGAATGCAGATTTTGTGGAATTTAGTATTGAAAATAATTTGTGTAAACGTATGAAAATGAATACTACTGTAGATATCTAAAGCTGCGTACACTACGCGTTCCAGGCGAGGTACGCGTTCACCCGTTCCAAGGTCTGTGTAAACGTATGAATATGAATACGACTAAATTGACGACCTCTGTGGCGCAGTGGGTGAAAGCCCCCTTTGGGACGCAGAAGGTTGCGGGTTGGATCTCCGCCGCGGGATAAATGTGTGTATGATCTGCAAGTATTTATCTCGGGTCTCGGTGTTTCTATGTATAATATGTATGTATACAAACAAAAAGTATATAAGTAGTAGAATCAGTCATGTAGTACCCATAACACAAGCTCTGCTTACTTTGGGGCTAGATGATACATACATACATACATACATAAAGTCACGCCTCTTTCCCAAAGGGGTAGGCAGAGACCACGGATCTCCAGTTGCTACGATCCTGACACACAACTTTCGCCTCATTCACTCTCATTACATTCTTCATACATGCTCGTCGGTTTAGGGTACTTTTGACCTGGCCCTTCTCCAAAATGTCGCCAATTTGATCCAAGAAGGTTCGCCTAGGTCTTCCCCTTCCAGCTGTCTCATGCATACTCGCCTCATACACTTGCTTTGTCAAACGACTGTCATCCATCCTCTCTACATGCCCAAACCATCTTAACATACCTTTCTCGATCCTCAACACTACATCTTCTTTCACTCCACACTGTTCCCTTATCACCTATTTCTCACTCTATCATTCAACGTTACCCCACACATACTACGCAACGCTCTCATTTCAACAACATTCACTCTACTCTGATGTTTTTTCTGCCACACCCAACTTTCACTTCCATACATCAATGTCGGTACCAACACTCCTCTATGAACTGCCAGTCGTGCCTTATCGGACACTTTCCGGCTGCTCATAAAATCATGGTGAGCCCCATTCACTCGGTTTCCAGCATTCACTCTCCTTTCGATATCCTCATCGGGCTAGATGATGCTGTGTGAAAAAGTCCAGCATTGTTTATAATTCAGATATCTAAAGTTGCGTACCGACTACGCGTTCCAGAGTAGGTTCGCGTTCACGCGTTCCAGGGCTCGCGCGGTTTGATGAAAATTTCTCGTGACGACGTGATGACTCGTGCGAGCCTCAGAAACACGTCTAAGTAAATATTTTTTCCCATGCGCACAATTTTTCCAGTAAGTATTCCATATGTGACAGGGTGCAAGCCTATCGCTGCATTTTAGAATTGTTTTCCTGTAAAATGCTTATTTCTTAATATACATTTCAAACAGCCAAATACTCGTATCATCATAATCAGTTAACCGTGAGTGAAACACAAACATACGAATCGACTATTAGAACTAAGCGCTTCTAAAGTTCTTTTATTATGCGCACTGCAAAAATATGAAATCAGCTTCTAGTGTCTGTATTTTCGCTAAGCTACGACCCTGTTGTTTTCAAGAAGGGAGTTAATAGGCACCTTCTGGGTAGGCTCGCTCCATCGTAGACCTCATTCTTGCCTATGTAAGTTTCGAGGACAAGAACCGACCTATTCATCATAAAAAAATATGGACGACATCAAAAACTTTGATTGAATCAGTAGGACATTGATTTATTATAGTCATTCGTCAAAAACCATGTTGTGTTGTGATTTAAGTTATAAAACTTATTTGATGCACGGCTGGGACTTAAACCCACGACCTTTTGTCCATTTACATGTAAATGACTCTCTATCCATCTACTCGAGCCATGGTAATGAGATTATGAGCATTATTAACTGGATTGCGTACTTACCGCGGTATAATTGCATATTCTATGTCTGTTTGCTCTACTTGTAATTACGTTATACATAATACTAGCGGTTCTGACGTACATTCCCAAACAACTACACGTTTGCTAGATGGTTAAGATCGCTAATTAAATTTTTTTTCATCATTGAGTACCTAACATTAAGCTGAGACTGGACCTTTTGGATCAACCACAGCACGGACCTCTGCATCCACCTTTATAATTAACCTATTAGATAAGGCACTTTCTGCGCCTAAATCTTTGTGTTTTTTTTTGTTTGGTTTTTTTTCTCTTGTTTTTTGTACCGTTTGTTTAATTTTGTTGTCATATTTTTCCTTCTGGTTATTTTGTGTCTGTGTAAATTGTGTCAAATAAAACTTTTCTATCTATTTATCTAATGAAGTGGCTGATAATATCAAGCTGTTAAAACATTTGCCTGAAAAATTCAAAAATTGAATCAAAAAGTGTATAGAAGATAGTCTTATCAGAAAACTGTCGTGGCGGTCTTTACACCTGTCCGACAGACTGTCGGACATTTTTCACGGAAGTTTTCATTAGCAGAACCCTGTGGCCGAGCACGTAGGGAACTGGATTAGTGACAAAAATAACTGGCCACAAGGACCTGATATCAGTACTTTGTGACCAGTTATTATTGTGAATATCTTTGGAAGTAGGCCGGCACAAATGAAAAGAAGCAAAGTATCATCGACGACCTCTGTAGCGCAGTGGGCGAAGGCCCGCCTGCGACGCAAGAGGTTGCGGGTTCGATCCCCGCGGCGGGACCAATGTTTGTATGATCTACAAATATTTGTCTCGGGTCTGGGTGTTTCTATGTATAATATGTATGTATTTACAAACAAAAAGTATATAAGTAGTATATCAGTCATCTAGTACCCATAACACAAGCTCTGCTTACTTTGGGGCTAGATGATGCTGTGTGAAAAGTCCAGCATTATTTATTTATTTATTTATTTTATTTTTTATCATGATGACTTAAAAGTCACTAAGTAACTGAAAAAATATATATAATTAAAGATCCCGTTTACCTACCGCTTTTTTGAAAAATGGAATACTGAATTAGGAAATCCAGAAAACGTAAACGCTGCCCACAGATGGTGTGTTGGCCTTAGTTTCATCATTATTATTACATTTTCTAGTTTAGAGCTGTAATAAAAACCAAGGGCCGAGTCGACCTTTTTTTACAACCTTCGAGCACGTCCATTTTGTCTTCTAAGCAATTTTAGTACGTTTTATTCAATTATTGGGTTGTAAAACAAAGACAAGCTTTTAAGACGCACCCGGTGTGACCCACGTGTAACTTTTGTTAGACTCTGTTAGTTACTTTTTCCAATTTTAAATTTTACCAATAAAATTCAAAAGATGTAGGCATGTTTTCAACTCAAGTAGGACTGGGCAGGCCATGTCTGCCGCATGACGACTTATGGGCAAGATTACTGAATGGGTGCCCGACGGAAGACGTCCGCGCGGCAGACCATCACGGAGATGTGTATCTACCAGACTGGCTAACTATATCTAAAGACAGAAAAGCCTGGAAAATCAAAATCATCACAGCAAACCTTATTGAAGTGAAAACTTCTTTGGGCGCGTTGGAGATTTTTGAGATAAGGAGAAACCATAGAACTCGCGTCGCAAGTCACGTGACCGTCATCAACATCATCTCTGACAGTTATTTTCGGCAAAGATCGACAAACTTGTTCTTAATTTTGTCACTCATTGTATCGTCAAGATGTAGTGTATAGAGCTCTACTTCTGAATGAGACAACCGCGAGTTCAAATCCCAGTAGGACAGTAACTTTTTGCACTTTTTTTTATATTTTGTATTATTTTTTTGAAGTCCAGAACCGTTACCGAAACCTCGTTAAAATTTTCACTTCTGTGGGCACTACCGGAGTGCCATTGTTTTTTCTTAACTATTTACTCGTATATTTATATTTTTGGCGGATAGAGACCGTTGGAACAATTTGGGGGAGACCTTTGCCCAGCAGTGGGATGACATAGGTTGATAAAAAAAAATTATATCAACTTTACTTTATTCCACCTTAATTAGCTACCTAAAAACTCACTTAAAATTCAACAGAACGATTTAACCCAAAAAACACTGAACGAGTTGAAATTAATTAAGAGCTAAAAAATAGAAATGTAAATGTAATTTATAACAGAAATATTACAAATGTTACAATGGGAAATTCTATTAAAGCTGGGAATTAGGTGAATGCGGTACTGCTTTGAATACACAATTCACTGGTGAAAAAGCTTCTACTACCAAGTATTTCAAACTTGAATATTGGTCCTTAGGATTATGAATGTGCTTTTGTCGATTCCGCTTGTTACCAAAGCGCATTTCAAAACGCTAAATGCGTCAAGCCTAAAAATAAAGTAAGAAATGGCTACGCGTTCAAAACTCGCGCGAGTCGATGTAAAATGTGAAAATATATAGGCTCATTCATTTTAAACTAACTTAATTCACGAATTGTGTTCAACAAATAAACAAAAAAATATTTATGTAATGATTTTTTTTGTTTTGTTATGAAAATCCTGAGAAAATCGAGAATGACTATCCTTTCAATTCCTTGTTGCTTCCTGTATAACTTAGTCCATATGAGCGTGCACGTGTATGCGCTCGGATGTAGCCGGGCTGCCATTGGTCGAATGTCTGTTTTCCTTGAAAATCATTATGCAACATGTCCTAAAAAATCAATAAAAGATAAATTTTGAAGTGAAAACTTATATCGGCTTAGGAATTAAATTGATACGGTCAAACGACTGTTTACAACCCAAAAATGAAGCTCTGTCAGTTTGTATAGTTTCAAATGAAAGACCCTGCATACGCGTTGCTGCAGGCTACGCGTAGCTTGGAACGCATAGTCCGTACGCAGGTTTACGTCTCTACAGTCACCCATACATGTTGTGAACATTGACTTTAAAATCTAAATCATAGTATCTGAAATAAATCGATTAATAACAATAATAATACTCAAGTCATCGGTTTTTCGATTCTGTAAATAGCCAGTTTCATATTCATATTAAACAAGTAAGTATTATTCACATTAATTTCATCTTTCTGCTATTCATTCCATTTTCGCAGTTGATTTAACTTACAAATTGCCAACTCATATTCTTTGTGATTGCATGGAAATAATTCGGCGTCGTTGAGTCTTGGTTCTCTTTTTAACAGAGACGTCGTCTTACGGACGTAAACAAAGAAGAAAGTTGTTCAATATATTCAACTGGTTGAATAAATAGTTGAACTTAATCTCCTCGGACGACCTCTATGGCGCAATGAGTGAAAGCACGCTTTGGACGCTTGGTTGCGGTTCCGATCCCCGCCGCGAGATAAATGTTTGTATGATCTGCAAATATTTATCTCAGGTCTGGGTGTTTCTATGTATAATATATGTATATATAATATATATCCATACTCCATACTTATACTTATATACTTATCCATACTAATATTATAAATGTGAAAGTAACTCTGTCTGTCTGTCTGTCTGTCTGTCTGTCTGTCTGTCTGTCTGTTTGTTACCTTTTCACGCCCAAACCGCTGAACCGATTAAGCTGAAATTCGGCATGGATAAAGAGTATACCCCAGGGATGGACATAGGCTACTTTTTTTTGTCAATTACCATAAGGGGGCGGGAAAATAAGGGTTGGAAGTTTGTATGGGGAAAAAAGTTAAGCAACCCTGGGCGCGGTCATAATAAGGATGGGTGACCGCCCGAAGCCAATTTTTGCACTCTAAATTTTTTCGTTTTTTTTTGTATTTTGCATAATAAATTATTTTAAAATTAATGATAAACATGTAACATGTGTGTTCCCACCCATCAATATATCCGAACTCCGAAGTTATGATTTTTTGATAATAAAATATTTTTCCTTGGCTATAGTTAGAACGCCATCTATCGGTCTAGAGGTCAAAACTACTTTACACTTTTTTCCTAGGTGGCGTTTTTACTATGGCGGAGATCGAGTATAATTTTCTTTGATTTTGAGTTTTGAAAAGTTAATGGAGATTTTTGCTAAGAGTTTTCGATATTTTTATATTGCTGACGAAGTCGCGGGTAGGTATTGCCGCTCGCTTCGGCAAATCTGACACCAGTTGCCGCTATCGTGTTGTTCTTAATATTGCAAGATCTGGGTAAGATTTTCCCTACCTCTATCTACTAAGGGATTCTTGAGAGAAACATAACGCAATATTAGTTAATAATTTTATTTCTAAATTTTAAACCACACAGTTCTTGCTATAAAAAAATACGTTTCGAGTCAATTTCTTCAAAAACTCTCTCTCTCTCTTCAAAAACTCGCTGCGCTCGCTTCAGCGATTCTGTACCAATTACCGTATTTGTTTTGTTCTTAGCATTGCAAGATTTGCGTAAGATTTTTCCTACCTTTATCTATTAAATGATTAAATTTGAGAGAAACATATATAAAAAAAAATATTATATCATGCGACGGAGTTTTATATTTTGTACTCTCGATTCACTCAAAACTCCTCCACTTTGTTCCTAATAATGCGCAGACGAAGTTGCGCGGGTCAGCTAGTAATATTATAAATGTGAAAGTAACTCTGTCTGTCTGTCTGTTTGTTACCTTTTCACGCCCAAACCGCTGAACCGATTAAGCTGAAATTTGGCATGGATAAAGAGTATACCCCAGGGATGGACATAGGCTACTTTTTTTTGTCAATTACCATAAGGGGGCGGGAAAATAAGGGTTGGAAGTTTGTATGGGGAAAAAAGTTAAGCAACCCTGGGCGCGGTCATAAAAAGGATGGGTGACCGCCGGAGCCACTTTTTGCACTCTTGATTTTTTTTTTTTTTTTGTATTTTGCATAATAAATTATTTTAAAATTAATGATAAACATGTAACATGTGTATTCCCACCCATCAATATATCCGAACTCCGAAGTTATGATTTTTTGATATTAAAATATTTTTTCCTTGGCTATAGTTAGAACGCCATCTATATCACCGAAGTCAAAACTACTTTTTACTTTTTCTCCTAGGTGGCGTTTCTACTATAACGGAGATCGAGATACGATCGAGTATAATTTTCTTTGATTTTGAGTTTTGAAAAGTTAATGGAGATTTTTGCTTAGAGATTTCGATATTTTTATATTGCTGACGAAGTCGCGGGTAGGTAATATTAGTTAATCGTTTTATTTCGAAATTCAAAACCATACAATACTTGCTATTCAAAAAAAATACGTTTCGAGTCAATTTCTTCAAAAAAATTGCCGCTCGCTTCAGCGATTCTATACCAATTTACCGTATTCGTTTTGTTCTTAGCATTGCAAGATCTGGGTAAGATTTTCCCTACCTCTATCTATTATGGGAATCTTGAGAGAAACATAAATATAAAAAAATATTATTATTAGGTATATCAAGCGACGGAGTTTTATATTTTGTATATACCTACTCTCGATTCACTCAAAACTCCTCTACTTTGTTCAATAATGTTGCGCGGGTCAGCTAGTATAATATACATATATTTACAAATAAAAAAGTATACAACTAGTATATCAGCCAACACAAGCTCTGCTTACTTTGGGGCTAGATGATGCTGTGTGGAAAGTCCAGCATTATTTATTTATTATAATAAAAAAGCAATCAATTGCTCATTTGTATTTTTTCGCAGTCAGTATTTTTATCATTTTGTTCCACGCAAATCGTAGTTCGTAAACGCGAGTAAATTCTCTCGCACAAAGCATAACGCCAGTCGGCTGTAAACTCGCTACGTCCCTCAGCCTTAACAGCCAGTAATCTATTTTAAAACAATCGATATTCCGAGCTAACATGGCCGCTCCAATGAGCAGGTGAATCACTGGTCCGTATGTTGACTTTGTAAGCTGAGGCTATGAGAAACGGTGGCCGGATTATGACGGACGTTGTTTCAAGATAAGGTGAAGGTCCACCTAACACGCAGTTGCGGTTTGAAATCCCGCCAGAGATATAAGCAAATATTTGTATGGGAACGCCCCTGACTATGACTGCCCCTTTTGATATTTTAAAATGTTTTTGAACATAATATCCTCCATCAGTGGCTGCGTAGCGTGGGTTGATATCCGGGGCGGTTTTCAATTGAGCACCCCCCGCTCCCCAACAGAAAACTGAAATCTTTTGTTTGCAAGTGTAGCGAGTATCTTAATGGGCGAGCGAAGCGAGCCGAAGTTTATTTTGAAAAAATTAACACGATTTATCTAGTTCTTGACGATAGTAGTAGGTACTTACCTACTTCTAGCGAAGTGAGCATCATAGTGAGCAGTGAGGTTCTCGCGCGTGTTTGGAACGCGTAGTCCTTACGCAGCTTTTCAGTTGATTTCAAAGACTATATTTCTATACACATATCGTATAGTTTAGTGTGAAAGTTCAATCGATCGCAGAGAATTAGAGCAAGCCTGACACGTCTATTCATTAATCATTGGCACATACAGAAGCGATTCCAAACACTATTGTACGAAATACGAATCCTTGAAACGAAGGTCACTTCTATGTTTCTGCTTTTCATTTAATATAATAATAATAAGGAACTATACAGGGTTATTTGTAAAACACCGGTAACCTCCCAGGGCTGTATTACTAACATCATAAACAACAACTTTTGATCTATGACTTTTTACAAAACATTTACCAAAAACAAA
Organism: Epirrhoe alternata; assembly: GCA_963565295.1. NCBI lineage: Eukaryota > Metazoa > Arthropoda > Insecta > Lepidoptera > Geometridae > Epirrhoe > Epirrhoe alternata. The sequence goes on from OY751401.1 coordinate 3,480,755, forward strand.
CATTCAAGAATTCGTTTTCCTATCTAAAACATTGTCCTATCGAACACATTTCGGCCCCCGCCACCCTAACCCGCTCCTTTCACTTTGTACTATCGCTTTTTTTTGTTTCGCATAGACTTTGTAACATTTAGAGCGTTCAATTTCAAGAATTCCGGCTTTAATGTATTCCAAGCTAGTAAAATCGTATTAAAAACATTTCTACATGATGACGGCTATAACCTGCAGAGACGAAAAATACTCATTTATTCGCTATAGGAGCACAAGGCACACTTGATTATGTCACTAATAAGTTAGCTTGATTAAGAGTCAAAGCCAATAGACAAGACGGGATACACATCCGAGAATCAAATCTCCTACCTTCTGCGTGACGAGGCCTAGTTCACAACAAATATAATAGGGTTTTAAGTTTAACACATATCGAAAGCCTAACAAAAGAACATTCGTTCAATACCGCTTTTCAGAATTCGGGAGCGAGCGTCAATGATTGATGACTGAGACGTGTTCGGTGTTCGGCTGCTGGTGTGATCGATTGAACATATTAGTAACACGTATATTAATTTGGTACTTTAAAAGGCCTATATTTTTATTATTGACGACCTCTGTGGCGCAGTGGGTGAAAGCCCGCTTGGGACGCAGAAAGTTGCGGGTTCGATTCCCGCGGCGGGATAAATGTTTGTATGATCTGCAAATATTTATCTCGAGTCTGGGTGTTTGTATGTATGTATGTATTTACAAAACAAAATATATAAGTAGTATCTGGTTCCCATAGTACAAGCTTTGCTTAGTTTGGGGCTAGATGTAGCTGTGTGAAATGACCAGCATTATTTATTTATATTTCAATGTAGTTTAATTTATATCCGTAAAATGTTTTTAAAAAAAGATTATGTTTTAAACTCACACGTATGTATGATTCTTAAAGATTTTCAAAAGATATAATATAAATAGCAGCCATGTGGGATTTGAACCCACGAAGAGTACTTCCACACTTGATAAAAAGTAGGTAAGTTTATCTCATTCGTAGCAGTTTCTACGCCACGTAGCACTGAATCGTAGACATAGCTACGCCTACTCTCATATTTGAACTTGCAACCTGTCAACAACTACTTTCAGTTATTTTTTTGCTAGTCCATCAATTTGCGCTGAAGATGGGTTCAGGTACAGCTTCTTTTTCTTCTTTCGTGCGATTGCTTATCCACAATAAAATCAGATGGTGTTTTCCCAATAACCGGCCACTTCGATTGCCCTTCCCGTGCACTGCATAAGGTCTTGTGGGGTGCACGAGTACGGATCGGATGGGCATTCTAGTAAAGGTGACATGGTTTGTAGCGTACCACAATGCACTGTGTCTAACTCAACACTCATACCCTATTTGACAGTACACAAACTGACAACGCCTCATTTTTGGGTAGTAAATAGACGTTTGACCGTACGCCGCCTTAAGTCGATTTTAGTTTTCACTTCAAAAAGTATCTTTTATTGATTTTTTATGACATGTTGCATAATATCATTTTCAAGAACAGACGTTGACCAATCGCAGCGCTGCAACATGCCGTCGCAAGCTCGAATGGACTAAGTTATACAAGAAGCAACAATCAATTGCAAGGATAGTCTTTATCGATTTTCTCGGGATTTTCATAACAAAAAGAAAAATATTACATAAATATTTTTTAATTTATTTGTTGAACCCAATTCCTGAATATAGTTAGTTTAAAATGAAAGACCCAATATATTTTACTAATGTCTGACTATTCCACTACACTATATACAAATGCCTGTTTAGAAGAAAAGCCCATTGATAACACGAGATAAACACGTTTTGTTACAAAACCATCCATTTTCGTGAATGTTTTTCCGCAGTTTCTCTGATTTTGCGTAAACTTGTTTTTGTGAAGTTTTATTACTGCTGTTATGTCTTCCGGAGTTTTGATAGTGAATAACAAAATATTTTTTCGTAAAAAAATATCTAAAACTCTGAAAACAAGCGTGAAGTTGCCTTTTTGAGACGCACTTAAAATCTTTTCACTACACTGGTTCAATCTAGTGACAAAAAAAGAAAAAACTAGTGACACTACAAGACTGACAAAAAAACAGTGGCACTCTACAAGTGCCGACAGAAGTGAAAAAAAAAATTAAGTGCAAAAAGTGGCCACCGCTCGGTAACTGTCCATCTACCGTCCAGTGGCGGCGTAAGGGGGGGGGCGGAGGGGCGGTCCGCCCCGGGTACCAGCCTCCAGGGGGTGCCAAGGAAGCCACGGTAGAAGTAAAGGGGCGCCGCAGGCGCCCCTTTACTTCTTCTGGCCTTGGGCACCATCGCAGCAGGCAAAGGAAATTATAGTAAGCTGGGCGCCCCTTTAAATTCGACGGCCTCAGGCACCCCCAGAGCCGGCAAAGGAAATGGTAGTAAGCCGGGCGCCTCTTTACATTCGGCGGCCTCAGGCACCCCCAGAGCAGGCAAAGGAAATGGTAGTAAGCCGGGCGCCCCTTTACATTCGGCGGCCTCAGGCACCCCCAGAGCAGGCAAAGGAAATGGTAGTTAACTGGGCGCCCCTATCATGGTCCTATAAACTATCATGGTTATCAACATTATTAACACTAAAATCATGTTAAATATCCCGTTTATAATGTTAATAATGTAGACTTATAGTGTTGTATACTGTCGATTTCTTCTAAAAAAATTAGGCTCGCTTCGCTCGCCCATGAAATACCATGTACGCTCGCATTACCAAAACTACGAACACTTGCCGAGTTCGCGGCATTGCAAGATCTGTGATTGACTTAGGTACGGTAGGTAATTGGTATTCAAAACCGAAATAGGTAAGTACCTTAAAAGTCAAGAACTAGATGTAGGTATGTATCGTGTTGTTTTTTACAAAAAAAAACGGCTCGCTTCGCTCGTCTATTAAGATGCTCACTATTGCTTACTTCGCTAGAAGTAGGTAAGTACCTAATACTATCGTCAACAAATAGATGTATCGTATTGAGTTAAAAAAAAAAAATCGGCTCGCTTCGCTCGCCCATAAAGCTACTTACTTCGCTAGAAAAATACGATTAGGGGGTGCCGTATAAATCTCGTTTAGGGCACTGTTAGTACTAAAACCGGCCTTATTATCGTCAAGAACAAGATGAACTAATTGTCTGAAAAAAAATTGGGCTCGCTTCGCTCGCTCATTAAGATGCTCACTATTGCTCACTTCGCTAGAAGTAGGTAAGTACCTACTACTATCGTGAAGAACTAATGCATCGTGTTGAGTTTAAAAAAAAAAAATCGGCTCGCTTCGCTCGCCCATAAAGCTACTCACTTCGCTAGAAAAATACGATTAGGGGGTGCCGTATAAATCTCGTTTAGGGCACTGTTAGTGCTAAAACCGGCCTTATTATCGTCAAGAACAAGATGAACTAATTGTCTGAAAAAAAATTGGGCTCGCTTCGCTCGCCCATAAAGATACTCACTTCGCTAGAAAATTGCGATTAGGGGGTGCCGTACGATTTGTAAATCTAAGTTTTCTGGAAAAAAGATTGAGGTTTTTTGTGTGTGGGGGGGGGGGGGTTGCTCAATTGAAAATCGCCCCGGGTGCCAACCCACCTTACGCCGCCACTGCTACCGTCTTCCCGCCTTGCCAAGTGCTCTGCCCATGTTCACTTTAACTAATTAATCCTCCTACCTACATCTACGACCTTGATTTTTCGTCGTATTTCCATCTTTGTAAATAGAATAAAATAAAAACAATACATTAAACTAAAATAATTATAATTAAGCTACGATATTCAATCGAAGGATGTAAAATGAACACGTGTGTTTAATCTACCTAGTTGTGGAGAGTCATTTGGTCATCGATTTTAGTCAATGGATTGTAAAAGTTCGGGTACATGACTTATCGATGAAAAGCTTTTTATTTAAGTGCTTTTAATGGTATTCTTATGCTTGGACACAGAATAAATAAACAAGTACAGACAGCAGGCTTTTTAGGTATCAAATTAGTTTTATCTCAAGTCTCAAAAACACATGGTTCAATTAATCGAACCAACTGGATAAAAGTTCACATAGTCCAATTGATCGAACACACTCAAAAACACATGGTTCGACTAATCGAACCAACTGATTTACTGGAAAAAAGTTCACATAGTCCGATTGATCGAACACACTCAAAAACACATGGTTCGACTAATCGAACCAACTGATTTACTGGAAAAAAGTTCACATAGTCCGATTGATCGAACACACTCAAAAACACATGGTTCGACTAATCGAACCAACTGATTTACTGGAAAAAAGTTCACATAGTCCGATTGATCGAACACACTCAAAAACACATGGTTCGACTAATCGAACCAACTGATTTACTGGAAAAAAGTTCACATAGTCCGATTGATCGAACACACTCAAAAACACATGGTTCGATTAATCGATCCAACTGGAAAAAAAAATTCACATAGTCCGATTGATCGAACCATACCGTCAAACCACGTGGCCGGAAGCAAGAATAACAGCGGGTTGCATTTTTTATAATAGACCGATCTTTTTGATGAAATGAAAAGGTTGCCTGGAAGAGATCGCTTCTGACAGATAAGGCCATTGTGCATTGTAATATGGTTCTCTCTTCCTTGTGTCTTGTTGTTTTAAAGTATTTTCATTCATTCATTCATTCATTCTTTTTTTTGCAAAACTAGCTGACACCGCAAACTTCGTACCGCCTCAGAATTTGTTTTCATTTTAGATTATTTTATGAATTTTTCTGATAATTTAATAAAATTGTTATTTTGCTATTCGGGACGGAGACAAATCAATTAGCATAATAATTTATCGCTTCTATTTACAGAAACTTAGCTACTACAATATGTACATACAATTACAAAATACAATAGAATCAGTCAAGCTATCTAAGGATCGTCGTAAAAACGATCTATAGCTCAACTGATCCAGGTCACTGCCAGTCGGAAGCGTGCCCAAAATGGCGGCATTGCCACGCTGAATTGCAATGCTGATTCTCTGGACCAAAAAACCGCCAATTAGTTCAGCCGTTCTTCCAATAGTACTTAGGTTACGATGATTAAATAAAATAATAGTGTATTGAATTCGCCTCACTTGAAAACTTACTAAAGTCTTTTATCAACAAAAATGTCTCTCTATTTTTCCTCCAAAACTTTTGAAACAATCCAACTTTGTTTTTCTCGGAATTCAATTTTTCGTTACACTAAATTCAAAGCTAATTTTGGTTGCAAGTTTGGTTCAACAATACGTGTTTTGAATATTAAGAGGATACAGATACCTACTATTGAATTTCAGGTGAATTTAAATTGAATCTGATTTTGCAGCCCAAATAGAACCTTGGTGAGTATAGTTCTACTATAGATAATACTTTGTTTGACTTGAAAACACTTGACTCAACTTTATTGAAAGTACTACTGTTTTTTTCATTATGTAGATTTGCAGAGGTTTCGAAAATAAGTTTCTGCATGTCAACATAAGTACTTATTTTCTTATTAATATTAGAATGGAAAAAATGGAGTAAATCTTTGTTTAACGGAATCAAAGTCGTCCGAGAGCACGTTGGGTCGACGATATAGTGAAGGTTTTTGGACATAGTGAAGGTTTGGAGGTTGTTTGGACGCGTGATGCGCAAGATAGAAGGGGCTAGAATAGTAAAGGGAGGTATATACCCAGCAGTAGGTGTACCGGGCTAAGATGATGATGATGACGGAAAGAAAAAATAGTAGTTGATTACATTATCAGAAAAAACAACAGTGGCACTCTAGAAATCCCGACAGAAGTAAAAACTTGAACGAGGCTTCGGTAACGGTTTTAAGCTAAAATAAAGTTACTGTCCTACCGGGACTCGAACTCGCTGTCGTCTCACTCAGACGCTGAGCTTTATCGCTTACGGCCTGACGTTACAATGATGTATGACGAAATCAAGGTAATGGTGAGAGATGGTTTTTTCCTATCTCAAAAATGCCCAGCGTATAAAGAAGTTTTCACTTCAAAAACCATCAACCTATTTATGTACATACATACATACATACATAAAGTCACGCCTCTTTCCCAAAGGGGTAGGCAGAGACCACGGATCTCCAGTCGCTACGATCCTGACACACAACTTTCGCCTCATTCACTCTCATTACATTCTTCATACATGCTCGTCGGTTTAGGGTACTTTTGACCTGGCCCTTCTCCAAAATGTCGCCAATTTGATCCAAGAAGGTTCGCCATTAATTAATTAATTAATAATTAATTTAGCCATAAATTTTTTAATGTATTTATACCTATTTATGTATATACAATCAATAATAAAACATTTGTTTTGATAAGACATTGATATAGGTATAACCTTTCTCGACCAGCTAAATTGGATATTCTTGTTTATACCCCACCTAATAATGTGACCTTTATTACAACGGCCTAAGGTTGAAGTCGTAAATCTAAAATAATCTTATTATGCTTTCGTTGTGATCTTTATTAGAAACATGCTTGCTTAGCTACGAATATCGTGTTACTTACAAATAATGGACATTGTGTGTACTAAAAGAAAGAAAGAAAATATTTTTAACCGACTTCAAAAAAGGAGGAGGTCCTCAATTCGTCTGTATGTTTTTTTTTAATGTATTTTTTTTGTATCTGTCATGTCTAATGCATTATGTCAAATTGACGCTTTACTAATGCCAGGAACTCACGTGCCGCGAAACTTGACATAAAATGTATGCAGTCTAAGACGCCGGTGGAGCCTAAGTATTATCTGTCGATTTGATTTCTTTTTCTTATTTAGATTTTTATGGATTGCTTATTGATTCCCTGAGTCACGCCGTGTGTAGAGTCGAACATTGAAGTCGATTTTTCTTTTAGTTTTAAAATGTAATTATTATTTACTTAAACACTACTTACACAACACACATTATGAACCTAAAAATATGCCACGTTTAGAGTTACGTTCTTTCTTACGTGCTTATTCTTTGAATTTTTGTATTTAGGTATAGGTGCAAATACCTAGAACAGACGCCTTTTACAGCTTTTAGGCCAAAAACGTCTTAGCACCCCCTTACGTACTATTAGTTAACCGTTGTCCGCGGGGGTGACTAACCGCGCGGCTAATCGCGTGGCTAAAATTTTAGTGTATCACAAGCGGTTGAATATTAAAACTGGAAAAGCAGCTAGCCGTCACCGCGGTTAACCAGGCTTACTGGACATAGGTAAAAGGTTCTTGCTGTAGGTAGAGTACCTACCTATGTAGTGTAGGTAGTAGCAGATTTTGACGGATAACTTTCATTAATTATAATGTTTGTTTTCATCTTAGCTACTAAAATACTGATCCCAAAACACCTTTAGCGCAATGAAATGAACGGATGTTTTCGTGCAAATAGCTCAATAAATCATTGTGCCGAACAAAACGCCAGTCATCCGCCATTTTAGTAAATTATCTGAACTAGGGTTGCCATATTTCACGAGAGGAGACAATTTGCCAAGTGTTTTTTAAGTGATGTTTTTTAGATTTATGAACTTAAAGACTATACAAATATTATAACGAGTCATAATGGTGATGGTTAACATAAGATTTGTAATGGACTTGAAATGCAATGAAAACTTGTTGATTTTAGTTTCTTCAAACCAGAGTGGTGAAAGGATTTTAAGTAAATCTTTCGTGCACTTCACAAATCTTCTCCTAAAGACAAAGGAGAACCTGAGGGGCTGATCAAGCCGAGGGTTTCCTCACAATATTTTCATTCACAGTGAATTCTATACTTACTAAAAATTCTCTGATTAAAAACTCGATGTACTTTACTCGTCCAACAAGGAACGTCGAACAGCACGTCAATTAAAAAAACAATCTATGTTCGTCGTGTGAAAAACTCACGTAAAGCAACACCCACCAATTTAATATCCGCACCTGGCCACACCGGTTCAAAATGGCGGCTTGTTTCCCGCCAAACGACGCCATGACGTTTATTAATTCCCTTTGATCGTGGACGGGTTAATTGTGGTTTGATTGATCATGTTGTTTAATAAAATAAAGCGCTTAATGACTTAAAAGTAAAGCTACTCTTTTTAGTTATTTTTTCGATCGATTTAACTTTACGATTGTAAAACGTAAATTCCACAACGTAGTCTCCATGATATCTAGGTTTTAGTCTCCTAAAAAAATTAGGGCAATTATTCTCTTTCACTTTTCATTTTTGAAATTTTATTTAGGGTATTCAAAATTTTCAATAGATTTTGAATAGCCTAAATAGGTAGACAATTTGCTGTTGGAATGATTGATCAATCGTAACGGTAGTCAAATAATGTGAATTTTTTATTCAAAAATGAAAAGTTTGAGTCACTTTGAAATTCATAATATACGAGTAGATACGTAAGTATACGTGCCTAATCTTTTTCTACGTTAACAAATAATTAGTGGCAGAATTTACTACTTCAATATACTAATTTAATATACAGATTTATAAACTTCCTATCATTTAAATTTTAACTTAATGAATTTTTTACTCCATGCTTTCAATTACCTATGTTGGAAGTGACGCTTGTAGATTCAAGAGCCACGTGTCTTTTGACTACATAATGAACCGCCGCCTCATTTTAGCTTTAGAGTAAGCTCGTTTGTCGTGTGGCCGCGTTCAGAAAAAGATTGAAAGAGAATTTTGTGTCCAGTTTATGGAACAAAGTAGTTTTATATAATGAAACTTTGTTTGATATAAGTTTCTTTGTGGTCCAATTGTGGTCCATATCTGGAAACAAAATACCTCTTCTCGTCGGAGGCTTTATACATTTCGGGACGCAGAAGGTTGCAGGTTCGATCCCCGCTGCGGGATAAATGTTTGTATGATCTGCAAATATTTATCTCGGGTCTGGGTGTTACTATGTATAATATGTATGTATTTACAAACAAAAAGTGAATAAGTAATATATCAGTTAACTGATTCCCATAGTACAAGCTTTGCTTAGTTTGGGGCTAGATGATGCTGTGGGAAAATGTCCAGCATTATTATTATTATTTCGACCCTCAACTTACACATCTACTTATTTGGTCTTCTTTTGTTTATCTCACAAGGTCAAACAATCAAATCATCTCTAATCAAGAAAAACTATGTTGTTATTTCCAAATGACCCTGTGGGAAATCTCCACGCAAAACGCAACAGAATGCTTAGTAAGAAAAATGTAAGGCGCGATAAACAGAGAGGTAGAGTTACAAAAATCCTTACTTTAGGGTTCAAAATGCCGGTCCTATCCGCAATTGGGGTATCAGCAGGATGTCCCAGCTATCGCCTAAATTCTGCATTATATTTCTCCAAGGAAACATTGTCAAAACAACGAAACGTTGCTGAAAAGCTATTTCTATTCTATTCTGGCTCTTAGCACACGTTTCATAGGAATAAATACTGAAAGTGTCTAAAGCTAGAAACATACTATCGGACGCGGCTTACGCAGCTTAAGTATGCACAGTACAAAAACATGCAGTGCTCCAGATCGTTGTCGGACGTCCGAAAGCTCAAGGACACGTCCGCGACTTACGTACGATAGTTTGCACAGCTAATCATTATCCAGATTGCGGCTGTCAGCCGCGTCTGTGAGCCGCGTCCGATAATACGTTTCTAGCTTTAGTATACGAAGATCATTTGATATTCGAGATAAACTGTGACTATAAGTAAGTAAGTAGTATGTATATACGAAGTAAAGGTGCATTTACACGATGCGATTTTTCGTACGATTTACTAAGCCCCTCCCAATGAACGTACCGACAAGCGAAATCGCATCGCGTAGATGCGCCTTTACTTCTTCTAAAAAATGCATGAATTGGCGCTATTCGCGTGTATATTACCTTTCATAGACCATCTTAGTTGACATGCAAGGAGCTCGTTAGTGATTCAAAGACTTTGGTAACTCGTGCTAGCGTATCTAGAGCAGAAAGTTTAACATTTTAGTCGCCTCATGTTTTGTTTTGTTTTATATATTGCTCAAATAAAAAGTTATGTTCAACAGCTAAGAGCCGTATTGAGTTTACTGACTTTCCTTTTTGAAAGTTGTAGGTACGCTTGAATCCAGATCTTGCATTAATAGATTTTTTGGTTCGGATAAATTGGCACAACCAGTGGTATTCAACTATGCGGCGATGGGCTTGCATGCAACCTGTCATGTATAGAACACATAGGTAATTTTGCAATATGTGGGCATGTTACAGATACGTATTTAGGCGTGTCCCTGTTTTTCATTACACATCTGCCTGCATATTAAATTATCTATAAGTAAAGTAATGATAACTGAACCTGATTCTTCACGGTATTAGTCGCGAAAGAACAGGAGTAAAATTAGTTCTAAGACTATCCTAAGTGATCCCAGCGGTCCTACTGAATAAATGCTTTTTGCCTTTGACTTTGAACTACCGTTATGCCCGTTGAAAATTGGGTATTTTTATCAAAAGAGCTGCTGTTTACAATACTTCATAGCAACATCATTTATCTGCATCTTTGATCTGCAAGCATTACTCATAACAACAGTTTGAAGCAGTTTTATTGAGACGCTGATAAATATTTAGAAACTCCATCAAGTAGTTGTTCGAAACTGTAAACGATAAAAATCTGAAGAGTATTTTTAGATTTAAAGGTGGAAGAATTTTCTAAAGCCGCGTACCGACTACGCGTTCCAGGCTATTCCAATAAACACGTAGTCAGCAGCAACGCGTATTCATTTTGACATTTTACATCGACTCACGCGAGCCACGAGTGAACGCGTAGCTGGAATGCGTAGTCCGTAAAAGACTTTATATCTATCACCTATCCCCAGGCCTGCTGGTCTTTTGACAAAGCCCCCCCCCCCTAGCCATGTCACAAATCGCAATAGAATAAAAATCTAATCGACAGATAACGCTGAGACTCCACTGCGTTTTACGGCATTAATTTCCAAAAATTCATACATTTTATGTCAAGTATCGCGGTACGTGAGTACTTGGCTCTATGTAAATCGTCAGTTTGACATAATGCCAGGAACCCACGTGCCGCGATACTCGACATAAAATGTATGCAGTTTTGACAATTAATACCATTTGACGCTGGTGGAGTCTCAGCGTTATCTGTCGATTCAATATCTATTTTATTGCGATTTGTGACATAGCCATGTCAAAAATCACAATAAAAAAATTAAAAAAAAAACGCAATAAATAGGTGGGCGGGCTTGATGGGTAAATCAGGTGACTGAATGAGCTTTTATACGGCGCAAGTTTTGGCTCATTTTGCTAAGCCATTTATCGGCCGAGCGAGTGTCGCACTAAGACTACTAACCGCTGAAGACACGATATAATCATCATCATCTCCCTGCCCTTTTCCCACATTATGTGGGGTTGGCACAACATGTGTTCTTCTTCTATTCTCCTCTATCAGTCATTTCAACATCACAAGACACGATATAATATCGGTTGAAATATGATTTATTCATCCACAGGTTGTCTGGTAGAGATCGCTTTTTAGCGATAAGACCGCTGATTGTATATCATAGTTAAGGTTTTTGTTTAGTTTTATATTTTTGTTTAACTTTTTATGTGGTGTGCAATAAAGCAAATTCTATCTATCTATCTACCAAATCACTGGTTTTCCTTAACAACAGAGTGCTAGAATTTCAGTTTCTCGGTAGTTTCAGGCACGTTTTATTATTAACGAGGGTGACAATTTACATCGTAGCCACGTAAACAGGTCAACTGAAGTGCAAGCGTGGGGTCATGTAAGAGAAGGATGCGGTAAAAATAATCTTTAGTAAAATGTGCTTGTATGGCCCACCTCGATAATGTAAAGAAGGAAAGAAAGAAAGAAAAAATATTTATTTGCAACAGCAATAAGTACCAAAAAACCAGAAAAAAACACACAAAAACTAAAGATGACATAGAAACTAAAACAAAATAGAATAAAAATAATGTGGTGGAGAAATGCTCGATTAAGACGCAAAAGCTGCAATTTTTGAAGTGAAAACTTCTTTAAGCGCATTTTAGATTATAATAAATACTTCGATTCGCCTCGGAAAGGTCACGTGCGAGTCACGTGACTGCTCACCGACACCTACCAGTAGCGCCATCTAGTTCTGTACTCGGTAATCTTTTACGGCAATATTTTTACATTTCTAAAAGCTCATTTTATAACAAATCGGATGAAGTCATTATCTTTCGATATTTTTCAATTTCACTTCTCTCAGCACTCCCAGGAACGCCACGGGGTTTTTTGAGAAAACTATGATTCAAAACAGAACTATTCCTTATGTTATTGATAGATTGTTGAAGTAAGGCAATGTTTTAACGTTCTTGGCCGTCTCAAAGCGAACGAGTGACCGCTATTTGGCATTATTAACTGCGGCTTCGGAGGGCAGGTTAAATTGCTGTTGGTCCCGATAAAAAGTTAAGCCATGACGGAGGTCTTAGGCGGCCTAAAATTCTGTCATGAGAGTATTGGATACTCTCGTGACAGAATTTTAGGCCGCATAAGCATACATAAATAAGTAGGTACCTAAACCGCAGCGACGGGGAGAGACGAATTTGACTCACTCTCCAATTTCTATCACATTTAGCTCACCGTATTATAAGTAATAGTAAGAACACCAAAAAGCCATTATTAAACTGAATTTTCCCCAAAAATCGACACCTCTCCTTTATCACATCATTATTTTAACAAAATGGAGGCAGGTGGTTCATGACGTCACGTCAGTGCTGCCAGCTTTAGGCATTGTTCTCGTGGTATTACTGAGGCTTACTAGGGCTGGCGAAAATTAATTATTTAAGTTATAAAATTATTTAGCCGAATTTTAAACGCTTGAATAAATTCATAGGTTTAAGAAACTCACAAGATTTCAATTCATTGTTTTAGTTCCCTCGTGACTACGGTCGGTGCAACCCTATCGAAACGTCGAGGTGGTGCGATTATTATCGAAATAAAGTCATTCAAAACAATGCATGAATAGATTTTATGAAATAACCTTTTGGTTCTTCGAATCAGATAAAAATAACGAAATCAAATGAGGTTTTGGGTTTGGGATCGCGAATGGCTCACTTACCCCTTTTGATTTGGGTGGAGAAAGAGGCGCAAATCTGTTTTGGGATATCTCTATTCACAAACCTTGCTTTTATCCATTGAGTGATGACATTTTATCAAAAAACAAACAAAACAGAAAAACTATTGAACAAAATGTAAGGAAAATAATGAACTCGCAAGATGAATAGCTTTTTATTTATTTCTTTCAGAACAATACAGAATAAAACGAAGAAGATAAATATTTAAAAGTTCAAAGTAATGTGTTTCTTCTCGCCGTTTGCAATAAGCCCCGGGCAAGGTTGTTGACAGGAATGTCTGAATGCGGAGTGAATTTATAGACAAAATGGTGTAGTTTAAACGCAAATTTAAAAAATTTTGTAAGTATTTTAACTTGCTGCACTTGTTTGCGTAAATTTTCACTTGAAGATTGTTTTTTGTGTGAAAACATGGTACAGGTCAATTCAGATGAATTTAAATTAACCGATAAAAAATAACACTTCTATCATACAAAGAAGACTCAATTGTAAAAATATTACCGAAAAAAGGCATCATCTTCCATGAAAATGGCATGCATCTGCCGAAATATCAGATAACTCCAAAAACATTGCAATAAATAACCCGTTATTACTAGTGTTAAAAAAGATAAGCGTGACATTTAAAAATATTATGAGCATGCGCAATTTTTAGCTTAAATTGCATTGCAGTAGCTACCACAGCACAACAAACCACAACTATTTACGCACATAGATCTCAGTAAACTATCGATATCAATTGAACTGCGAATCGAACACATAAATCTCTATCGAACACAGAAATCGATCACAATCCGAAAATCAATAATTTCTGTAATTGTTTTATAGTGCTGATCCACACTTGGTATTTCATTCTGAAATGAAAAGACTTATCAAAATTTTGGATTCCGACGGGATTCGAACCCGCATCGAGCGGTAAGGCACTCCGGCTTTAGGAGGATCGTCTGATCGATGCGGGTTCGAATCCCGTCGGAATCCAAAATTTTGATAAGTCTTTTCATTTCATATCCGAAAATCACATCGATAGAAATATTTTAATAGGATAATAAGTTTAAATTTGATTTTTGTTGTTTTGAGTACTAATTAACCATTGCAATCGGTATTTACTTCTCAAACTGGAATAAACTAAGTATTATTTACTAAACTGAAAGGGTTAAAACTTTAGTTGTCCGAACATAAATCATAATTTTGAATTAATACAAAATTCCAGCCAAAAAGACCTTTACAAACTCAGTAACCTTTCAACCTTTTGTTGGTCAACAACCCTATTGTGCAAAAAGTCGCGTGCAAATGTCCATTCGGAGCATAAAGGCTCCATGTTTATCAGGGGTCACGAAACAATACAGATTCTCATGAACTGACCTAGATAGCTCGTATTGTGCTTGTCAAATTCCATGTACGTGAATGAGCTCCAAAATGTTTTGAACACTCAAATCTCAATTTATATTTTCAGTGGCTTCCACCTGAAGCTACGTTACCAACGTTTTATCTATCTTCTATTGTCTGAAAGTAATCTACTTAAATAATAGGTAGATTACTTGTAGTGTAGTTTAATGTCGACTTTCATTCCGAAAGTCGTGGGTTTGAATCCCGGCCGTGCATTAATGGATTTTTGGTTTCGAAAAATGTATATGCACTACTAGCTGTCCGTTGCGGTGTTACCCGCGTAGAGTCTGTAGTCTGCCAGGGGGCAATAGGCTATTGAAAATCTACCGCGTGAGCGGAACTACGGGCGGAAGCTAGCTATCCACAATTGTAGTAATAAATGTTTTCCATTTTACCCATAAAATACCTCAATAGGGTATAAAAACCTTCGCTATAGCCCATTCAATACAAATGCCCATTGACCTCGGCTAACATCCATCCTAGCAGGCAAGTCACGTGCGTTCATTAGTCCCCTTTCAAATGTATTACAAAACTAGATGGCGACACAGAGCAAATTGGTGCGCTTTCTGTGCTAGTAACATCAATTTACTAATAGGCATGATGACAATTTTTCAAAATCTGTTCTATGTTGTTCAGAATGATTTGTTATGTGAAAAAATATCATATTTCAGTAGAAAATATAGGTTTTCAAACATAAAAATCAAATTTAAAATTAAAATTTGAAATTAACGCCAAAACGCTCGTCGGTGCCATGGCGGCTGTTTTGACGTCACAGCTCACCACTGCAAAGCAAAAACTACGTGCATAGACACTAATGACTAAAGCTTATAGGAAACAAAAAGCGCAGTTTTAGTCTATTATATTGAGTAATGACGTTACGCGCTCTGATTGGGGTACAGCTATTATTGCGGATTGTTGTATTTGGTAGATTTATTTTATTGAATAATTTAATAATCTTGACATAAATGCATTTTTCTCAATCCTGGAATCCTATTTAATTAGACCAAATAAATATTTTGCTGAAACTTGATTACTGTCATCATGCCTATTCGCAATAAAGTCTAATATTAATGTCCCCCCCAAAATTTCAGTAGTGACCCCACCCAAAATTACAGGCTGCGACTGCGCCTCGCTGCCTAACTAACATTCATTCATTCACATAATTATTTTCAGACTTTATATTTATAATATTGGTAGGAAAGACGTTGGAAAATGGGTTTGAGTCTTAAATGAAAAACCATATAAACCTAATTTTTTAATATCTTCTTAAAATTGTATCTTTGAATATGCATCTACGAAATGTCGATATTTTAGGAAACAGAAAAATCGAAAAGATATTTTTTGTATACTTAATAAAAAGTAGGTATAAAAGTATTGCGGAAATCGCAGTAGAGGACGGCCCCCCACTAGATGGAAAGACGATCTTGTAAAGGTTGTTGGGAGCCGTTGGGTGCAGGCTGCCCAAGATCGATCGCTGTGGTAATCGATGGGGGAGGCCTATGTTCAGCAGTGGACACTAGATGGTTGAGATGATGATGATGATAATATAAGTATTTACTTATCCATAACCACTAAATTACTAACATAGTTTACAGTTTAGTTTTAATTTCCGCAATCAATTACTAAACAATGAGAAATGAATCAAGATGTGAATAATTCAGAGATTGCGGTCAGGCAGACAGTTGAGGAGTTGATCCCAGCGGTTTGAGATGGCGAGGGATTAAAACTGTGGCAGTTTTGAGTACGATACCAGTTTTAAGCTCCACTTTATGTAATAACTTGGCCTTATCAAGGTTCTGTTGGCCTAGTGGAATGTTGCCTTAGATTTCAATCAGAATTACGTTATTTTTATTAAAAAATGAAAAGTCTCATTAAAATTTTCGATTCCGACGGGATTCGAACCCGCGACAATCAGACGATGCTCTTAGGCTGGAGTGCCTTCAACCGCTTGGTCACGGAACCACTGACGTCAAATTCGAAATCTTTGATAAGCCCGCTTGGAACGCAGAAGGGTTCGGGTTCGATCCCCGCGGCGGTATAAACGTTTGTATGATCTGCAAATATTTATCTTGGGTTTTTTGTTACTATGTATAATATGTATGTATTTACAAACAATATGTAATAAGTAGTATATCAGTTATCTGGTTCCCATAGTACAAGCTTTGCTTAGTTTGTTTGGGGCTAGATGATGCTGTGTAAAATGTCCAGCATTTTTGACGTGACAACGTCTTATAATTCGATAGAGCCGGCTGCACGCACGAAAAAATGCGGCGTTACCTCGCTCTGAGGCGTTCCATGTAAGGCTTGAAGTGCAAGCGAGAGCGCGGAACGAGCGACAAAGAAGCACAAACGTTGTCACGTTCAACTATCGTCAGTAAACCGACTTTACAGACAACCAATTTTTTTTTAATTATATATCGTTTAAGCACCGACGTTATTTTTAACACGAATCTGTCACCCACACAATCATGAGAAACAGACAAACATCTTTTTGTTCAAAAACATTTCGTTATAGGTACAATATTTATACACGCTCCATTTACTAACATGGTTCTGCACAAAATATTACCGT
Source organism: Epirrhoe alternata (assembly GCA_963565295.1). Lineage (NCBI taxonomy): Eukaryota > Metazoa > Arthropoda > Insecta > Lepidoptera > Geometridae > Epirrhoe > Epirrhoe alternata. The sequence goes on from OY751401.1 coordinate 3,497,736, forward strand.
CCTTTTGCGGTTCTCATTTTATGAATCATGTCGTTTTCCGTGCATTCCACGGTACCCTAATAAAGAGGGACATTTTTTACTGCGCGCATAAACCGCTGTATGCTTGTAGAAATTACATTCGCGGCTGTAGTTTTTATTCGCTGTATCTGACTGCCAAGCTGACATTTTACGAGTACGACTTTACATCATACAAATGGTGCAAAAGCTAGTTTTTTTACCCGAAAATGCATAGTTTTTTGAGTAAAAATGCATATTTCTATGAACATTAAACTTAGCTTTCTGAAAATAGGAACTCAGAGACAGTAAGTAAGTTCGTATGAGTTAGTGGCCAACTCTGGTGACGGAGTTTTTTGGCCGCCTTAAGGCCTCCGTAAGGCTTAAATAGCCGGGACCGATAATTTAACATGACCTCCAGAGCAAGGAAGCGATCAGATGAAAATGCCACGGTGGTCACCCTTCCACTTACAGCCCGTTTCGAACGTTGCTTAACTTCGACGATCTATCAAGAATGACTAAGCATACACAACCACGAGCGCTTCAGGAAAAAAAGACAACTGATCCCCGAGGCACAGTAGACATCACAGCTATTCATTTGTTAAGCCATGGCAGAGGCCTTATAAAGACTGAAATTCTTCGTCAGAGTTGTTCACTGACTCATACAAACTTACAACAGTAGACATACTCATAGTGAAAGATTTTTCTTATCTCAAATGTAAACTCTATGTCAAAGCATTAAAGTCTTTTATTGACCGTTATGGAACGTTCTTTTATAGGAAGGACTCTGTATTTCCTGTCTTTTCTTTCATAGCATTAATGTTGTCACGGTACAAGAGGAATGCTTCCGACTCCGGCATAAATCATCCCTTAAATCTAAATAATACCGTTTGTTGTGGAGACTAATTTGAAGCATGCCCAGAATGATATACTGCAACCTTGATAAAAATTTATATTTGATTTATTTGTTGGAAGGAGTTGGGAGACCTATGCCCAGCAGTGGGACAGTAGAGGTTGATTAAAAAAACTGTATTTGTACAAGAATTCGGCCCGCCTTCCGATCCTTAGACCGTGAATTCGAACCAGAGGTTATCTGCTGAAAAAATGATGTTCAAAATGCCAGTATTCTCAATCGGTAAAGGAAAACCTCGTAAGGAAACAGGGTTGACTCCAGATGCTTTTTATTTATTTATTTATAGAGTGCCGGAAAGGATATTTTCTCATCTCCTTTGAGCCAATTTGACGCGCTCATTTTTCAATACACTGTTTCAAAGATTAAGTAGACGGCCTAAAAACTCCATCACCAGAGTTAGCCACTGACTCATAAGAACTTCCTACTGTTTTTTAAAAATAGTGACACAACAGAATAATAGACTTATCCCTCATATTCGATATAAAAAGCCGATAATAATGTATTTGCGTAGCTGACGTAACTAATTTCCCGTCGCTCGCCCGGTCCGGATATTGAGCGGTGACAAAGGCTTCCCTGGAATTACTCAGACGTAGTAATTATAGAAACGGTATTAGTACAGCTTTTACTATAGGAAAGGCAGTGTGCAGTTTGATATTCTGTTTGATTAAAACTTTTAGGGAACTATTAGTTATCGAGCGGCGGTGACGCAGTGACGCGGTCAAAGCGTTCAACCGGCCAGTTTTTTCTCTCAACTCGTCTCGAACGCAGAACGCGAACGCAGAACGCAGAACGCGAACGCAGAACACCTAGACCTCTTACAACTAGACTAGATGGTTTAGAACATGTCAGGGGGCAACCTATGCCAACGGGACGCTAAAGATGATTGATTCAACTTTAAACGCTTAACTTCTATCTAATGCCTAATGTGTCAAATCTGTGAAATATCATATGTCGACAAAAATTATGGTAAAAACCGTCATTTTAATTGAAAATATCTTAATTCTGCGGGATGGATTTTTTGACTGCCATACAATGAAATGTTGTGTTTTTGAAAGCCAATTCAACCATAATTTTTTGCCCATATCCCTTCAACGGTTGGTCCTGTAAACTGCGGGCGATAAATTTGTGTTTTGGCTAGGATCACTAACCACTTAACAAGCTAAGTAGCACAGAGCATAGCCAGTAGGCAACCCACAATCTTTATAATCTCTGTTACATTATTAATAAGCCTCACGAAATGTCAAAGAGATTATAATTTAATATTGCAGAGACTGGCGGTACAGTCACGCTCAACAAAGATTTCCAAAGTTTCCCAAAGTGGAAGTATGTAAAGTACGTTGTAAGTACTAAAGCTCCCTCAAACATTGTTCTTAAGCTGTTAGTTCTGACAGTACTTCTTTTTGTTCACAATTTAATAACATAAAATACTTAAAAAATACTTGAAGGAGACTGGGCAAACATTCTTGGAACCAACCAAGGTTAAAAAACAAATGATTTTTTATTGAAATTTCTAAGCCCCCTCGTAGACTGCAGACTTTCTATCGGCCGTTAGTTGAGACGGGCTATACTTCTCCATACTCATTACGAGCCGATGTATATTCTGTCTCAACTATCGGCCGATAGAAAGTCTGCAGTCTGCGAGGGGAAGCTTTCTATTGAGGAAAGTATGATATCATCAGCTCGATTAAACAGATCATGTAGTCATTCTCAGTTAAGTGACTGATCTGAAAATCTACCGTGCTTTCAGGAAACAAAGATGACTCCTGTTTCGTTATTTAAAGTCAAAATCAAAGAAGATTTAAAGGAACTTGATCAAAAGATAGTTCTTTTGTTCCTTCGCGACCAATACCGTGAAGAACAAAAACAACAAACAGTATAACGCCTTCTAAAGTTTTATCTAATGCACAGTATGCATTTGATAGTAAGTAAGTTCGTATGAGTCAGTGGCCAACTTTGGTGACGGAGTTTTTACGTTGCCTTTGTACGAGTACACTCTCAACTCATTCCCAAATTTGCCCATTCTCCTTTTATGGAGAAGAGGGTAGTAAATTATAAGGTTATGTGGCTGACTGTAGAGCTTGAAGAATAAATAATTCAGGACTGGGTCCATTTAAGCCTTTCGCCTCATATTAAATTCAGGTATGATATGACATTCTGACATGGGATTAGTTATTTAATGATTATGTTTATGTGGGTTAATAAATTATTGTTATGTAAGTCCCTACTCGACAGTAACGCTGTTTTTATAAGTAACTAGCCTTCTTTAAATAATGTCAGCTACTGGACTATAAGGGGGTTTTATTCTAGTCAAATAATACGAAAGATTGTGGTTCTTCTATTCTTCTATAACTTTTTCTAAAAATGGCCGCTAAAACTAGGTATCGCAGGTAAAAACTTTTTTTTTTTTTTTTTTACTTTAGTCTCCGAGAAGTTATCGTCCTTTTTGGTCCTCACGATACAGGCTAGGCCTAGTGTGAGGTCCGCTGTCGACTTCAATGAAATAAGTATACTTTTTAGGACTTTCTTACTTTTGTATTGTGTGTTTCTAAAAACGTAAACAAAACAGGGTCACGACTGTATCCCCAAGGCACGGTAGAAATTCTCTCAGATCTTTATATTCCAGATCCTTTGAAGATGTCTAAGGGGGTAGTCAGAGGCATGTACAAATACATATTTGATACATGCCCACATCTTGCAGAAGTTAGTATTCCATACGTGACAGGTTGCAAGCCCATCGCCGCTGCAAGCCCATCGCCGCGTTTCTGCTGTGTGTTTCTGCTGTGAATAGTACATTGTACCACAAGAGAGCAAAATTCGTTTTTGTTGCGAGTGCTGAGTTTGAATCTCGAACAAACGAAGGATTCTATATTTGAATCCTGAGTGTAGTGAGAGATTCAAAAGCATAAGCAACAAATTATTTTGCTCTCGTGTGAGACATACAACTTTTCACCTTACTAGCGAAAAAATACAAGATTTTTTGTAATTTAATAGGGCTAATCCACACTTGGTATTTCATTTAGAAATGAAAAGTCTTATTAAGTTTTTTGATTCCGACGGGATTTGAACCCGCGATGATATTAACCGATAAATATGAGCTTATCAAGAATTGCTAAATCGACGCATGTGGTTCTGTGGCCGAGCGGTCGAAGGCACTCCGGCTTTGGGAGGATCGTCTAATCATCGCGGGTTCGAATCCCGTCGGAATCGAAAATTTTGATAAGACTTTTCATTTCTAAAATACAAGATTTAAGGAAAACCAATTCCCGCTATTTTTTTGCCCCTCAAGTGGCAGAGTACAGTCCTGCCACCAGCCCCCCCTGGCCGCCGCCGCCTCTCTGGGCGCACGCTGCGGCCTGTAATATTCGATTCTCATTGGTTGCTTGCCGCATTCTAAATTCAAATCACTTTTCCTCATAGTCTGAGCAAAGTAGAGTTTTGCTCACTGTTTTTACGCGGCAAAAGCGCCCTTTTTGAGCTAGTAAGGTGAAAATATATTTTCACTTTTTCATTTTTAACTTTTTTTTCGCTTGTAATTTTCTACGTAGTTGGAGTCGGTTTCCTTTTTATATTTTCAGACGTAATTATAGTACCAGTAAAAGATAAAAGAACTCAAGCTTCCATTACTTTTATAAGATCTCTAAAGGTAGCTTTTACCACAGAATAGATACCTACCGGCGTACATTAGGATTACTACTTGGTTACCATGCCTAGTTTTTCTAGTCATTTTTATTGGTGTTATAAAAACGGGCCGTAGGTAGAATATTTTTATTCTCATAATATTAGGTATTGGAATATTGTATACTAAATAAAAAAATATATATTAGTATCAAACACTAGCTGTCCATTGCGGTGTTACCCGCGGCACCTCGGGAAAACATCACTTTCCCGGGATAAAATATAGCCTATGTTCATAATGTAGGATTCTAATAGTGAAAGAAGGTTTCAAGTCGGCCCAGTAGTTTCGGAGCCTATTCAAACAAACAAACAAACAAATCTTTTCTCTTTATAATATTAGTATAGATAGCCAAGCTACCAGGAGAGCAGAAGACAGCAATATTATAAAGGAACATCGTAGTTTGAACCGAAACGCTGCAGCCCCCGGCGCGGCCTGACCCAGTTACAATCGCCAAAGCAACTAATACAATATTCAACTCGTTCTGATTTCCAGTGGCCCTTCTCACCTTGGTTATTTTTTACCTTACAAAATCCTACTAGGGTATATCGACTGAATTTGAAACCCATAACCTTAAAGTAAGTTCATATGAGTTGATGACCAACTTTAATGACAGGAGTAGAATGAACTAGTTTTAAGAATATTCTAAGTGATCCCAACGGTCCTACTGAAAAAATGCTATTTGGCTTTGACGGACTATTAAGCTGATCGCACATTTGTCCGCGCCGTACGCGCCGCAGTCATTTTTCTATACAAAAAATACTGATGACGTCAGAAAATTTGGCTAGCTTCTGACGTCTCAGCATTTCCTCCTATTGAATTGATAGTTCGGCGCGGACGGATGGTGCGTCCACCATTAGACCGCCTTAAGAACTCCGTCATGTAGTATGTATTCTAGATCCTTAAAAAATATAAAAGGTAGCATAAAGAGGTAATTTCAAATGCATTTGGCACATGCCCACATTTTGGTCTACTAAAACTGCAAGTTAAACCAAAACATAGTTAAAATCTCTCGTAAAACAAAATTGCTTATGTAATTTTGGTCTGCATATTCGCGGCTGACGTTGCTTTGAACATAAGCTTATGCATATTTTGTACATTTTTGAAGGTGTTTTTACAACGTGGTTTTAAAAAATGAACCTGTGCAATTAGCATTAACCTTTGCATAGTAAAACAAACATTCGCTTAATTATGATCATGATTGTACATGCATACTCTTCGAGGTCAAAAGGGTTAAAAACTGTATTTTTCGAAGACTTTCTTGATCCATTGAAAACATCTTGCTCTGTGATCGGACCCAGATCATTATAAATTGAGCCATCCTTAAAGAATCAAGGCAATATTTTACGTAGGTATGCTGGTATGTTCTAATTTTTCAAGTCTTGTTTGGTTTTGTAGTGTGTGCAGACCTTAAGGCGAAGCAATGTCGGTATTTGCTGTACTTTGTGGTAGAAATGCCGGGCAAACTTCAGGTATTCCGCTGCGGTCGCTCTAGCTATCTAGATTGGAAGTCCGGCATCAAAACGACCATGATGAAACATCTCTTAAACATTTTAAGCTTGGTTTACAGTGAACGTAATAAAATATTTTAAAAGTTTTTTTGATATGGTAGCAAGCTGGTTAAGAGCAGAAAGCGGAAAGTAAGAATGAATGGATCTTTGGATATGAGAGTTTCCTACAGATAATTTTTTTTTATTAACCTATACTTTGAGGATAATGCAATTCCCCCAATCTATGGCAAAGAGGGAGATCTCACCTCACTAAGGTCGACGCCAACTGGTCCACATACCTTAGAGCCTTTCAGCCGACAGTTAATGTCGGATTGTTCTTTATAGGCTAATTGCCGAGAATAATGTGGCTTGCGCGATCCAGGATTCAAATCGCGGCAGTTGGTAGCGCGCCAGCGCCATCTAGCGGTGAAGCTCTCAAGTAGCTAGGTCACTGTAATTGGCAACTCTATTACGATGCCCTTGTAGTTCACACGATCGTTATAAGAGGTCGCCACACCGCTGGGCAAAGGTCTCCCCCAATTGCTTCCACCTGTCACGGTCCCCTGCCACGTCACCAATTTCTATGGATGGCTAGAAATAATAGACGAAATCAGAAAGGGGCAAGCGGCGAACATACCGAAAACACACTGTGGAAATTTATATTTGGTGCGCATTTATATAACAAAAGACTTGTAATGCATGCTTTTGCACAAGCTGCAGATGTTCTTTGTGTCGCAACTACCTTCAAAACAGTTTGTAATAGTCAGCTGGATAACTTTGTAGGCAACCATTGTGTTGATTCAAATAATCTGTGGTTCATAAATTGGAGTCGAGATAAGGTCTTGATTTTTACTGTAATTGAGACATTATCTATATTTTTTTTATGAAACACTGAAAAAATCTGGCGAAATAATTAACAGTATTACAGAATTCATCGATATCTTTATCGTATGGGTTGAAATCGTATCGTGTAAATGCACATTAACAACCAACAAGTTATGGGCCCTCTACATATTCGCCGATGATATAAGACGAATGCCGACGATCACGAACGTATAGACAGTCTCATCGCCTGTATTCACCTGTCATCGTCTTTCCAAATAATAGTTCGGAGAAATCAGCGATACCTGTATAAAAACAATCCGATTAACTTTTTTACTTTATTTCAAAACAAAGTATACATTGTATACATACAGCAAAAGTAAAAAGTATAATTGTAAGAAACTTTCTAGAGATCTAAAATAATAAATAATGCTGGTCATTTTCACAGCATCAGCTAGCCCCAAACTAAGCATAGCTTGTACTATGAGAACCAGATAACTGATATACTACTTATATACATTTTGTTTGTAAATATATACATATTATAGATAGAAACACCCATACCCGAGATAAATATTTGCAGATCATACAAACATTTATCCCGCGGCGGGGATCGAACCCGCAACCTTCTGCGTCTCAAGCGGGCTTTCACCCACTGCGCCACAGAGGTCGTCAAAAGTAAAAGATTGTATACCGTGTCTATATAGCTGTATATAAACCGTATAAACCTAAACTATAACCTAGAGTGTGGTTTTGTGTCCGCATTACAGCCTATGTAGCACGTTTGTAAACGAGGCACTTCTTTGTTTAGTATTGTCTTGCGAGTGCAAGCTCTCGTACTGGAATACGACGGGAAATCTCGGAGTATTAAACACCGTTTACATGATACCATTCTAATACCTATAATATACCATTTTTTGCCTCTTGCCACAGAATATTAGCTCTTTCTCCGTTGAGTTTGAGACAGCACGAGGCAAGAATGGTATGCCAGAATCGTGTAAACGGCGTCTTAGGCACGAGTCAGGATCATATTACGAATATAAGTATATAGAGTATATAAGGAAGATGAACTTTATAATCGTAATTATGTTTTAGGTATCTCGTGTACCTATACCCCACTTCCTACTTATAAAGTTTAAGTAAATAAATAATGCTGGACATTTCAAACAGCATCATCTAGCCCCAAACTAAGCAAAGCTTGTACTATGGGAAACAGATAACTGATATAGGTACCACTTACTTTTAGTTTGTAAATATACCTACATATTATTCATAGAAAGACCCAGACTCGAGATAAATATTTTTATGTATAATTGATGGTCTCGAAAGCATAAAAAAGTAAGTAAGTTCGTATAAGTCAATGGCAACTCTGGTGACGGCGTGTTTAGACCACCTTAAGGCCTCCGTCATGGCTTAACGACTTAAATAGCCGGGACCGACAATTTAACGTGCCCTCGCCAAGCACGGAAGCGCTCAGATGAAAATGCCACTGGCGGTCACCCATCCACTTACAGACCGTTTCGAACGTTGCTTAACTTCGACGATCTATCAAGAACGACTAAGCAAGCACGACCACGAGCGCTTCGAAAGCATTATAAGTATTTATACTTTGTAGACTACTAAAAAGTTGGTTCCGTGCGAGCAAAGCCATGTTACAATTAAAATAAGTACCTACTATTTTTTGCGCCGGAATTGAAAAACCCATTGATACAAGGAGGAGATTCGAACTCACGAGCTACGCATTGTAAGGCGACGTCCCCACTCGGCCAAACCAGCTCACAGTAACCCTTATCAAACCCCATAGAACTAAAACGTGCTTCTAAAACCAACAGACTGTTAATTGAATACAAACATTGTTGAAATAGGATTGCTAATTTCAATGTTGTTTTGGAGTTAGAGACTTTAATTACAATCGAAATGATAATATTTACCGTAGTTTATTTAGAACTAGTTGTGACACACAGTTTTGTTCGTCGTCCTTCTGCAATTCTATTCTCCTTCCTAATGAATCCTACTAGTGATTCTGTGAAACTAGACCTCGCGAACAAAATTGAATTTTAGGTGCTTTGTATTTTCCAATAGGCTTAACCTACCTATGCCTATGTAAACTTTGAAGCAAAAGAGGGGGATAAGTTTTTATGATTACCTACTCGCGTTCCTTTGCTCGGGGGACTGCCTCGATTGGTATAAATTTACGAAAAAACTTCATATAGAACGCTAAAACAAACAAATTCGTCAAAATCGGTTGAAAAATGCGACCAGTAGGCGAGAACAGCCGGACAATCACACAGAAAGGACAAAAGCATTTTTGGCCAACCTCGAAACTGAGACGCTTCGCTTGCTCGGTCAATTAATCCTTTCCGAGATAAAAATCATGATTTTTATTCCAGCGCAAATCCCTAATTATAACAAATATTATTCAAAACCGTTGAGGCGTTTAAGAATAAAATAATCTGTATTAAAACATTTAATAAGAATAAGAATTCAGACACTATAACAGATTACACAAGCAATAGAGCATGTTTGTTAAGACCCCTCGCAGACTGCAGACTTTCTATCGGATAGTTGAGACGGAACATACTTTGGCTTACTTCTCCATACTCATTACGAGCCGAAGTATGTTCCGTCTCAACTATCGGCCGATAGAAAGTCTGCAGTCTGCGAGGAGGCTAAATGTATTGTAGGTATAATTTAAAAATCGTTTTTTATTGACACCTCAAGCCTCCTAGGTCTAGAACTGTGTGGGATCATTACTAAGGTAATCTAAAATTCAGAAAAATTTTACTTGTATAAAACAGGTATTGGACTCTCTAAAACAACTTGTTTGTGATAAGTATTGCTGTTCAACTTGGTGATCATTAAAAAGCATTTCAGTTTCTCAATACCGCGTAGTAAGTGAAACGCGAGGCACACTCGAGCTGGTGTCTCGGTTCGTTACAGAGCCCTTGAGACTGTAGAGCGCCTTTGTCAGCTCAACGCCTGAAATGATAGCTTGTTTATTTTTCGCTACTTTCAAGAATGACGGGGTGGCCGAATGGGGTTGTACCTCGACTTACAATCTGAAGGTTGCGAGATCAAATCCTGGCCGGAGCATCAATGGATTTTGCGTTTTGTAAGATCTAAGTGCGCTATAACACGTGAATGAAAACATCAGGAAACTACATGGTATTCTGATGGAAGCCATGGGCATGCAAGCTGACAAATATTTGGACACGTCTTTGACTACTCCCTTATACAACTTCAAAGAGTCAGAATTGAATAGACCAACTGAAAGGAAGCCAGAAACCATGAGCGATAATAACGAGAGTTGAATCATTCTAAGTGATCTTATTTCTAGCTATGCCTTCACTATTGCTTGAAACGAAACCAAACAAAAATATTTGCATGAATAATCCAAGGATTATATCTCACCATTTATCAAATCCGCTGTATGTAGATCAATATCTTGAAAAAGCCTTTGAAAGCGTCAGATTCCACAAAAGATCAAAGAGGTTTTATTCCAGCACCCACATTCTTTGCATTCGAGCTGTTATAAGCTGGTGTGTTCCCGTTCTTTATAAAATGGCCGCCGTCAATTTAAAAACTACGAAACTACGAAAACTACGATCTACATCTACTCCAAGTTTCCTCAAAATTTGGTAATTGAAACACAAACATACAGATTATTAAAACTTTCAGATTTATATTAGTGAAAAGTAGAATAATTTTCTCTGTGTATTAAGAAATAACAAGAATTTGTTTACAGAAACTAAAGGAAACTGCGCCAGTCGTTTCTTTGGTGACCAATATATATAAGCCATTGTTAAGTGATGCTTCACTGAACAGCATTATCAGGTTTCGACTAAGTGGACGCTATAAATAGACTACAATCGTCTCTTTATTATGATAGTCCGGTAACACTAAAACGGCCTTAAAGGCAATTAGTAGCAGGCTCTCCGAAAAAAATACAACAAAGACCTAACTAATTCACTGAGTGCAATCTAGATTGAAAATACTGAATAGCCGTGGGCTTTGGTGAAGTGCGCTCATGCTTACGCCGCGCTCGCCACCCTCCTATCCCCTAGGCCGTCTGATGAAAGGCGCGAGCCGTGTGCTGGCCGGCCCGCGCACTATTACACTGAACGTTATTTATAAATGTATTTTTTGCTACAAAATTATGCTCCTTGGCAATAAAATAAATACGTAATCCTCTACCGTATTTATTAGGGATTTCATTTCATTAAAAAAAATTAAATAACCAGCAAACGACACTGCTTTATGATGTAGATTTAGAGTTAACTTTGTGCTTTTTTTTTCTATCGAGTCAAATTAAGTCAATCGTGTTTCGACTCCCTTAACCATAAAAAATGAGTTTTTATCCCCTATAAATGACTTGACGTACAGTCAAAACGTGAGTTTTGCGACATACATCGTCTTAACGAATACTTTTGGCTAGGTTATATATCAGCAATAGCAAAAACTAAGGTCTACCTACACCTAATACTAGATGATGTAGGTACCTATACAGCGTCAGGAGGCAACCTATGCCTACATTCAACGGGACGCTGTAGTGACTGGGACGTTGTTTGAGATGGAATAGCTTGCCCAATGCCAAGCACCTACCATCCGCTCAGCTTAATCAGCCTTGTCCTCAGGAAGTCAGCATCAATACTCGTGGAGCTGAAAGCTACGGGTTTCCTTAAGATGTTTTCCTTCATTCTTAAGAGCTCGAAAGTGCATAAATATTTTTCTTTCATTATATGGGCTTTATCATGAGCTCTTACTTATTTATTTATAAGCGATATCAAAGTGATTTTTTTTTAATTTTAAAGTGTTAGCCACACTTAGGTATTTCTTGGAGAAATTAAAATTAAAGTCGGAGTGCCTTACCGCTCGGCCACGAAATCCTCATCGTCACAATTCAAATATTTGAGTTGTACGATGAACGATTGAACGATTGTAAACTATCATTAATGCTCTACTGTGTTTGCCAGTTGCCCTATGTGTGAAGATTTTAGCTCAACCCGTATTAAAAAAAACTCTATTAGATACCGTGCCAAGAAACGTTTTAATATAAATGGAAAAACTAAAGGAGAAATTTTGAAATCTTGGCCAGAAGCCGATTTTTTGATGGAATTTTCACGCCTCGCGCTAATGTTATTTCTAAAGCTAATTTACTTAGTAGTTACTCCTGTGTTTGCCATTCAAGTATAATTAATAGCACAATAGAAACATTACTTCTAGGGCTGAGAGCAGACTTGAGTCATGACAGTTTTAGAATCGATTCACATCTGACGGAAGATGCGTCGAGCGTATTCAGCAGTCTTCGTTTATCATCATGCGTATCATCGGTTAAGAATGAAAGGTTGAATGTTTTCTTATATAATTGTCTGTTCTGGCGTTACGCGACCGATAATACGCGACGCATCTTCCGTCAGATGTGAACCGACCCTTAAGACAAACTTTCCTCACATAGAAAAATCTGCTTAGTTAGTTAGTTCGTATGAGTCAGTGGCCAACTCTGGTGACAGAGTTTTTAGGCCGCCTTAAGGCCTCCGTCATGGTTTAACGACTTAAATAGCCGGGACCGACAATTTAACGTGCCCTCCGAAGCACGGAAGCGCTCAGATGAAAATGCCACTGGCGGTCACCCATCCACTTACAGACCGTTTCGAACGTTGCTTAACTTTGACGATCTATCAAGAACGACTAAGCAAGCACGACCAATAACCAATAGTTCTGTTATTAGGTAAACTTAACATTACATAGTCATAAATACACATCTCCTAACACTCCTCGTACTCGATAATATTTTTATTATTTGTTTATTAAATTCATGCATAATCTTTATAAAAAAGTAAGTTCACATGAGTGAGTGGCCAACTCTGGCGACGGACTTTTGAGGCCGCCTTAAGGCCTCCGTCATGGCTTAACGACTTAAATAGTCGGGACCGACAATTTAACGTGCCCTCCGAAGCACGGAAGCGCTCAGATGAAAATGCCACTGGCGGTCACCCATCCACTTACAGACCGTTTCGAACGTTGCTTAACTTTGACGATCTATCAAGAACGACTAAGCAAGCACGACCACGAGCGCTTCATCTGCTCAATCTGCTTATAAAACAAAAACTCACAAAATGTTAACACAAATTACAAACAAGTCTAACGTACCGACAAAATTCGAATATAATCCTTATTTGCGCTAAAAATGTTGTTTCACATGCCAGCGTCAAAGCTAGAGCCTATTACACGACGTCAAAGCACATTACCATGATAGACGAGATCCGTGAAAGCTTATTAGAAGCGCAACTCGGTTAGAGCATCCAGGCTTTTGAAATGGCTCACAGAACTAGTCCAAAAACAGTACTCTAGCTTTGAGTTTTCTGTGATTTGTCGCAGTGCGTATATTCGGAAGTTTATAGCAGGTAAGGATATCATTAGATTCAAAGTTTATGCACATAAAAAAAACAGTTTATTCCCTTTTACTTAGCAAATGACGACCTCTGTGGCGCAATGGGTGAAAGCCCGCTTGGGACGCAGAAGGTTGCGGGTTCGATCCCCGCCGCGGGATAAATGTTTGTATGATCTGCAAATATTTATCTCGGGTCTGGGTGTTTCTATGTATATTATGTATGTATTTACAAACAAAAAGTATATTAAGTAGTATATCAGATAACTGGTTCCCATAGTACAAGCTTTGCTTAGTTTGGGGCTAGATGATGCTGTGTGAAAAAGTCCAGCATTATTTATTTATTTATTTTAAATATGGGAAAAAAATAGAGCGGTGTGAGCACGGTGTGAAGGTCGACAAAAAAGTCGACAAAAAGGCGGCGCGGTTTTTTTTTTACTTAAAAAAAACACAAAATAACACTATGTTATAACTATCTTTTCCTATAAAACTTTCTACAAACGTGTAATAAATTACTAGTGAGTTTTATTAGTTTTAAAAATATTTAGAAAAACCTATTTTATTTATTTCCAGAAGAAGAACAGAAGAAGACGAGCACTGACGAAGTAAAGTCAGAAGAGCAAGCAGCGACAAAGATCCAGGCGGCGTTCCGAGGGCACCAGACCAGGAAATCCATGAGCATGAAGGCAGTTAGCAAGAAACCGGAGCCGGAGCCCTCCAAGGCCGAGCTGGAGGCGGAGTTCCGGGCTGATGATAAAGGTAAGAGTAACGTAAGAAGGTTAGTTCGGCCGGAAAAAAAGAGGATATTTTTTTAATTTTTGAAGTAACCACACTTAGGTATTTTATTGAGAAATGAAAAGTCTTATCATTTTCGATTCCGACGGGATTCGAACCCGCGATGATCAGACGATCCTCTTATGATGGAGTGCCTTCAACCGCTCGGCCAGGGAACCACTAGACGTCGCAATCAAAATTTTTAATAAGCTCATATTTATCGGTTAAGCTACGTTATTTACTAGCAATAAGTGCTAGTAAATAAGTTTATTTTATATATGTTAGATTAAGGTATTTATGTTATAATATGGGCCGTAATTTTAAGTATTTAACATCTTGTACTTGACTAATGTTGCCTGAAATAAATTTGATTTGATTTGATTAAGCACCGATTATAAATAAAAATAAATGAGCTTATTAAAAAAAAATCGATTGCGACGTCTAGTGGTTCCGTGGCCGAGTGGTTGAAGGCATTCCGGCTTAAGGAGGATCCTTTGATCGTCGCGGGTTCGTATCCCGTTGGAATCGAAAATTTTGATAAGTTTTTTCATTTCTCACTTTAAAGAGGAAAAATAAAAAATAGAAAAAAATTAATAATAAGAGAATATAAATTAATAGAATCAAAATTATATAACAGTGGTGATATGCAAAACCACGTGAGATCTATTTACTTACATCAAGAAACAAGGGTGGCACAGAGCCAAAACTATACCGTATTCAACATAAATTCTTGAAGACCCTTATGGAGGCAGGACGGAAGTCCAGACATACCGTAGTCGTTACTCCGTAGTAAAGTAAAAAGCTCTTTGGTGTTATGGAATAAGGTCTAATATTGTATGGATGTTCTAATAAATGAACAGCGGATTAGAGCAAAGCGTAAAGTAGGTATTTTTTATGTATTTTTATACAGCAAAAGATGCAGCTATTTTGTTATGGTCAATAAAGAAAAAATATATATAAGTAAGTACTTATATATACGTATCAAACGAACTTATCTTTTTATAAGTAATTTGATATGACTTCTCCTATCAACACTATGAGTATTTGAACAAAATGAATCCAAAACCAATTTCAATGGACTCAGGTGGAAAATTTCAAGAAAAATTGAAAAAGCTGAAGGATCAATTGTTCCAAAGTTGAGCAATGAATTATCGCTGAGATGAAATTTACCTACTCTAGAGAGCTTTGAATATGGACCTCAGAAACTCAAGAAAGTTGCCGCAATGCGGCAAGACCATAAACAGATAGTAAATGGTACAAGAAACCTTTAAAAATTACATAATATACTGCAAGGTGCTTGTGTCCATATAATTTTCTTCAGGAGTGTTTTTAAATAAAAAAGTTTTGTTATACTGAATAAATAAATACTCTCACACTGAAACATAAAATGTTAATGTAGTCAGCAAAAATTTTTTTTGTGTTGCTTTTATTTTTTGAAGTCTCACATCACACTAAAATTATAAATACATATATGAACTAACATTGCTTGGGCATTTTTGAGATGAGAATAAATTCTTGGATTCACCTCGAAAAGGTCACTTGCGAGTCACGTGACTGCTCACCGACACCTACAAGTAGCGCCATCTAGTTCTGTTCTCGGTAAACTTTTACATTTGAAAAGCTCATTTTATAACTCAGGTTTCACTTCTCACAGAACTCCGAGAGTGCAACGGTTTTTTTAAATTATTTTCGCAACGTATTTTTAGAAGAAAAAATGATTTATCTCGATAATCCTAAACTTTGTACGCGTATAACAGAAAATTACTCAACTTGATAAGAAAACTTTTGAGCCTTTGTAGTTTAGATACGGGATAGAGTTTCGTGAAGTTAACGACCTCTTTAGCTAAGAATAGCTGGGAAATAAGTATTTACTATCTCTAACTAATTGTTCAAGTAAACTCACTTCACATAAAGCTGGACGACCTTATTCCACCTTCACCGTTCTTTTACAGGGACTTCAGACGCACAGCTGATTATCATCCTCACCTGGTTGATATTCCACATATTAGAACTAAGCGCTTTCAAAGTTCTTTTATCATGCGCACTGCGAAAATTTGGAATCAGCTTCCCGCGTCTGTATATCCGCTGAGCTACGACCCTGTTGTTTTCAAGAAGAGAGTTAATAGGCACCTTCTGGGTAGGCTCGCTCCATCGTAGACCTCATTCTTGCCTGTGTAAGTTTCGAGGTCAAGAGTCGACCATCATAAAAAAAAATCACAAACTGTATTAGGCACTAGTGCATTCTTGAGTATTACATTATTTCAGGATAAAAAGTAGCCCATGTCTTTCCCTGGGAAATCCCTTTCACCCTTTATCCATGGCAATTTTCAGCCTAATCTTTTCAGTGGTTTGGGCGTGAAAAGGTAACAAACAGACAGACAGATACAGTTTTAGTATGGATTAGGTACTTTTTGAGCGAGTCGTAAATTAGATTGGCGCAGGATAGGATAGTTTGGCGTAAACAAAGATGGGTCCATGCCCAGCAGTGGGATGAAACATAATAGATGATGTTATTTTTTTTTATTTTTTTTTTATATATAATCATATATATTTTTTCAGTGTAAAATCCAAAACGCTGGTCATATTTATCGGATTATTATACAAAATCGATGTTTAATATAAGGTTTAAAACTTATTCACATATGGACGCATAAAAATTATACTCTTCATAAAACAAACTGCTAGAAATCAAATTCACAAACCTATTCTTTCAAAAGCTTTTATCCTTTTCATTCTAAAATGGAATCTATTGTCCTAGCTATATGATTGGTTATGCCAGTAAATGTAAAGTGGAATATGTAATTTTGTGAAGTAAATTATAGTGGTTGAATAGCGTGTCGTAAAGTGACTATGACTGAATGCAAAGCTAATTTATTTATTTATTTATTTATTTATTTATTTATTTATTGGAAAACCAACAGCTATTACATGGTGTCCTTAGTAACTACAATAGAAATAGTGAGCCAATTACAGGTCTTCGCTAATAGTAGTAGTATAGCTAGAAAAAATGTGAACACTAATACTTGTATACATACTTATCTATCTTTTTATAGATACTTAGAATAAAAATATATAATGAAATTAAACAATTAAACTTCCGGATTAAAAAAATGTAATGCTAGGCATCGCCTTGCCTTGGGAACACTGGTATTAAACATATCAATGTTCAATAGCCGGGTAAAGTCATTGACAGTTCTACTCGCTCGCAACATATATGAATTCTGCCTATAGTTAGTAGAGGACGTAGGCACACTTAAAAGAGGCATGAACCGAAGAATTCTGCTTGGAATATTGAATTTCAACTTGTTTAGGAGGTCAGGGCAGTCAACATCATTGTTCATAATTTTTAGCATATAAAGGAAATCAGCTATATCACGCCTAATTTTTAATGGTATGAAATGGAATTTTTTGCAAAGAGTAACATAATTATCAGAATGATATGGTATCTTTGTTCTGAAACAAAGGTACCTTAGAAAACGCCTTTGGATACTTTCTATTCGATCTGAGGTTTTGATAAATCTAAATACCTACTACTAAATACGAATGAAATTGCTATTGTAAAAATTTTATTTGTTTTTAGTGTGGAAAAACAAAATTACTGGCTTATATTGCATGAGGTAACATCTATTAATACAAGGCTTTGGTCACTGATAAATAATAATAAATAAATAAATAATACTGGACTTTCACACAGCATCATCTAGCCCCAAAGTAAGCAGAGCTTGTGTTATGGGTACTAAGATGACTGATATACTACTTACCTATATACTTTTTGTTCGTAAATACATACAGACCAACACCCAGACCCGAGACAAATATTTGTAGATCATACGAACATTGGCCCCGCCGCGCCGCGGGGATCGATCCCGCGACTTTTTGCGTCGCAGGCAGGCCTTTGCCCACTGCGCTACAGAGGTCGTCTACTGATATATCAACCTAAAGCCTAAACCATAGGTAAGTCCTTAAAACAGGAAACTTAGAGGGTATACATTCCTTTTATGATGTAGGGGAGCACTCAGAAAGGAACTTTGGAGAAAAGAAAAGAGTTAGAAACGTTGGTACTACATGAGCAGAGCCGCGCGTTCCGCTAGTTTTATATTCACTTCACTTAAATCTTTCAGCAAAGTTATATTAGCTTTGAGTTCCTAGTTCAGAAGATCTCATTGTCTAGGTGCAGCGAAACTTGGAATCATCAAACATTCAAAGTTGGGTCTTGAAACCTAGGTCTTTGAATAATTCACGGTTATTTAAAAGAGGAAAGCTGACTTATGACTTCGGAACTTTACCTCAGCGCCAGACTTGCTTCAAATGTTTGAACAAATATTTGAACAAATGTTTGAACTGTGTGACACGGTACTTTGACTAAACATTTGCACTTTGCCATGTTTTTTTGCACACAACAAAGGGTTCAAAAATGTGTTCAAACATTTGTTCAAATGTTTGCGTAGCCTGCCACACCTGCACAAAGTCCAGTTCTTCTATATCTTCGAAGTTTGTAGGGTTTTAGATAAAACTTTACCTTATATTTTTCTTAATGCTTATATTGTATGGTTTGCCTTGCATCATTGGTATTTGTGAAAAAAATAGGCAATTTTCCCACAGACAATGATAAATATCAAGCTTTAAAATCTCCAGTTGTTCATGAAATTATGTCGCTGACTGTACCAGCCTGCTAATAGAATAGAATTTTGTTTATTTTATTTATTTTCATGACAAAAAAATTATAGAGAAAAATTATAGAATTTAAGATACGACTACGCTATTGCATTGGGGGCACCCTGTTAGTGATAGTGTGATGAGAAATAAATAAATAAATGTAATTGAGGCTAGAAAATGAATATTATCTATGACCGCTATAAAAACAGTGGCACTCCGAAAGTACCGACAGAAGTGAAAACTTGAACGAGGTGTCGGTAACAGTTCTAATCATCATCATCATCCGCAGCCCCACTTCACCCACTGCTGGGTATAGGCCTCCCTTTGCTTTTCCCGGTCCTAAAACAGGTCCGGGAAAAACAGTTCTAAACTTAAAAAAAAATGCAAAAAGTATATTGCCTCAGTGGGAAACGATCCAGCCGCATGCCGCATCGCAAGCCAAGTACTTATAAATAGAGGTACGGTGTAACATGCCCAAAGCGCTTCACTTCAAAAATTGATATCATCTCAACTCAACCTCTGGGGCTCAGTGGGTGAAAGCGCCCGCTTGTGACTCAGAAGGTTGCGGGCTCGATCCCCTCCGCGGGATAAATGTTTGTATGATCTGCAAATATTAATCTCTGGTCTGGGTGTTTCTATGTATCTATTTACAAACAAAAAGTATTTATGTAGTTAGTTGTCTGGTTCCCATAAAGCTTTGCTTAGTTTGGGGTTAGATGATGCTGTGTGAAATGTTCAGCATTATTTATTTATTTAACTAGACTCACTCAAGACAAATTAAATTTAGATATAATATAGTCTACCGTAGAGGTAGAGGTCAGTATATACCAGTTCGACCCAAAAGCAAAAGCTAAGTAATTTTTTATGAAGTGTGCAAAAAATCGACCTCCTCACTCAAGAAACCTCCAAGGTCCCAGGTCGGCGATAGATTGTCTTTATTGGAACATTTAGACCCTCGGTCTAAAACGCCGTTTACACAATATCATTCTGACATACTATTCTTGCTTTGCTACAGAATATTAGCTTTTGCTCCCTTGCGTTTGAGAAAGGAAGGCAAGAGTTGTATGCCAGAAGGGTATTGTGTAAACGGCATCTAATCCAATTTACATATTAATTTGTTCAGGTATGTAAGTACCGATTTGTATTCTTTGAAGTTCTACTGCTTTCTGTTTTAATGAGTTATGTACTTTTAATTAAATTAGGTAGTTGTACGATGTTATACAATTGTCTTGATTTACAACAATGCTTTAGAATACAATGTTCTTGGTACCTATTTAACTGAAAAATACAGTCTTTTATACACCGTTATTTTGTAACTACCAAAAAAAAATTAAGGACAGTTGAGATTTAACTACATAAATGTGATCAGTAACAGACACTTCTTTTTCTTCTTATTATCTTGTCATTTAAACCAGTTTGGTGAAAGTATTTTAAGTTTCCGTCAAAGAGGCTATATTGTGTATCTCTCTTTTTATAATAAGGTGTAGTAATAGTTCTACACCTATTATAAAAAGAGAGATTATTTCCTTATAAGATCATTTCTATCGTGCCTCGGTCATCGGCCTGTTTTTTTAATAAATAGATTTTTTAGAAATAAAAAATATTTTGACCAACCGGGATTCGAACCACTTCCGTATCGAAAGTAACTTGTTGAAAAGAGCACTTCTAATTTTGTAACCAACAGGAATAAATAACAATTAATAAAAAATTTCGCAGTCTCAAATAAGTTTGGTACTAAATTATTTGTTGAACCAAGAAAAAGTTTCATAATAATTGTTATACTAAGTTCTATGACAATGATGTGTATATCTACACTAATAAAGTTGGTATTGCGTGACTGTCTGTTAACGCAGGCCATGCCATTATATGTAAGAATTATGTTCAGATGTTATCATTACGGTAAAGCTTAGCTCTATCTGATTCTAGTCTAGATCTTCAATGTATTATATACTAGCTTCAGCGCGCGGCTTCGCCCGCGTGGTACCAACATTTCGAATAACCTATATGCTACTGCAGGTCACTATCTACGCCTATAACAAGTTTCATCCAAATCGGTTCACTGGTTTACGCGTAATTGAAACACAAACATACAAACATCCAAATATCCAAACATCTAAACAAACTCACAAACTTTCAGCTTTATTTTGAGTGCCGTAGTGCAACCGCTAGTGCGTAAGAGCGCTAAACTAACAAAATAAATTTTTATTGTTAGTTTTATAGTGATCTGCACACAAATTGTTTTTTGTATATTTTATTTACAAGTTTTTAGCAGTTTTGCAAACAAAATATTAGGTCTGTTCCCTAAAAAATAATAAATTCTGAGCTTCTGAATAACGAATGAGGCAAGTTCAGCAGAAGTAACATTATCAAGTGGTAGAAAGTTGGATATTATTTATTCAGTGGTTAAAGGGCGTTTACACGATGCGATTTCAACCCATATGATATCTTGCATGGGCAATTTTTCACTTGTAGACGCTCATCGTATGAGATTAGTCATAGTTAGCGCGACGCTCGTCGGCACGTTCAATGGGCGGGGCACATTGTAAGAAAAATCGCATCGTGTAAATGCTACTTTAGTCAGGGATGTATTTAGGTCAATTAATATTAATATCACATTAAAACTTTTGTAATTTTGGCTATAAATCATGATTAATTATTACGAAATCGTTTTTGGATAAAAAAGTTTTACAACTTTCGAGGGACCAGACGGCCGAAATCTGAGTGGGATAGGGAATACGTTTTACCCAGGAGAGAAAAGGATAGCGCGATGAAGAAGTTTTGTGTCGCGTAGACCTTGCGTATCAGCAAGGTCTACGCGACACAAAACTTCTTGTCGTGTCTAGTTCTTATAGAAAAGAAGGGATTCTTTTAACACAGGTTGTAAAACTTAAAAGAGGAATGCCAACCCAAAACTCTATTGTAATTTAACTAAATCAACAGATTTTTGATTTGATTTTAAGTTCTTTTCAACGATACTACCAACGGCCCCACTAAAACAAAAAACAGTGGCACTCCAGGAGTGCCAGCAGAAGTGAATACTTGAACGGTTCTAAACTTGACAAATAACCCGGTGTCGGTGAGTGACGTGACTCGCACGTGATCTTTTCGAGCGAATCCAAGATTTTTTCTCATCTCAAAACTGCCAAACGCGCCAAAAGAAGTTTTCATTTCAAAAACTTACTTAGAACTTACCTAGTTAGTATAATAAATATAAATAAATAATTCTGGACATTTCACACAGCATTATCTAGCCCCAAACTAAGCAAAGCTTGTACTATGGGAACCAGTAACTGATATACTACTTATACGAGAACTAACAATTTATTTACTGAAACTAAGTTAATACAATATGTAATACAATATCTACATAATATACTTTTTGTTTGTAAATACATAAATATTATACATAGAAACACCCAGACCCGCGATAAATATCTGCAGATCATACAAAAATTTATCCCGGCAGATCGAACCCGCAAACTGCGTCCCAATATTTCGTGTACAATTATTGCCCCTTCCTAGTTCTGATTACGCCCACGGCTGAAGAAAAAGTCGTTTGGAGGAAATAGTGTGGAGCTAGTTGGATGAACCTTGAAGTTATTTTTGCATGTTTTATGTTGTTGCCTCATTTTGTGCTGCTTTACTGTTTTTTCTTCATTTCACATCCAAGTTCGCACCAACAAACAAGATAGCTTCATCATCATCATCACCTGACTTTGCTCACAGCTGGGAATAGTTAGTCTCTCTTTCTTTAGTAGATAACTTAGTTTCAGTTCTATATTTATATAAGATAATTACGGTATTTCAAAACATAGGTACTCATAAATTAGGCTAAAAATATTCCTATCCTACTAATATTTTTTTAATTAATCCTAAATAAAGCAAGATTTAATAAATTCTAAGCATAAAACCATTAATAATGCTCAATGTAGACTGAATTGGTAGCGACGCGACGCAACGAGAACGAGACATTATAAACCTTATGAACAATGTTACAAGGTAAAGAAACGCTTGATAGCTCGGGTCCGTGCGAAAAGCACACCTCTTTCATTCTACAGGGTCTTTCATTTTAAACTACACAAACTGACAAGACCTCATTTTGGGTTGTAAATAGACGTTTGACATCAATTTCAAGCCGATTTTAGTTTTTACTTCGAAAAGTATCTTTTATTGATTTTTATGACATGTTGCATAATATTTTCAAGGAGAACAGACCTTGACCAATCATCACATCGCACACTCGAATGGACTCGGTTATACAAGAAGCAACAATGAATTAAAAGGATAGTCTTAAATGATTTTCTCGGGATTTTCTTAACAAAACAAAAACAATTACAAAAATGTTATATATTTGTTGAACGCAATTCCTGAATAAAGTAAGTTTAAAATGAAAGACCCTTTAAACCGCTATTTTATGACTACCAAAAAAAATTTAAGGACAGTTGCAGCAGATGCAGAAAATGATAATGGCATGGTCAGAATTTTTTTTATTGAACTATCACAAAGTTATCGAGGATTGTAGTCAACCAAAACCGAACAAAATTTTATGAAAACTGTACAAATAAGTACTACAGACAACAATCGCGTACAGACTCTCATTTTAACTATGTTCTCGTATCCCAGTCGGTAAAACCGCAGTAGCTATCATAAATCCATGTTTGGACTCGTCTCGTCTCCTTTTGATGTTATAATTTTTTTTCTCTTTTTTTGAGTTTTAACTACATGAATGTGATCTATAACAGACACCGAGACCATGTTTAATTTTTTTTTGATAATTTAAAAATAGGGGTGTATATCTTATTACGTCGCGTCGCTGCCAATTCAGTCTGCCTAAGACTCAAATAATTTTAAGGAACAAATCGGCCCCAAGGATATTTAAAAGAGATACATTTTACAAAGAACTTTCGCAAAGAGGATAATCTGAGGCCCTTCTTAGCGTATTTTTTAAATTAATTTGCCGTCGCGGATGGAATGGAAAAACTTGGGATGGAATATTGTCTTTGGATTTTATTAAAGATAGGCCTTGGTCCCTGAAGATAGCTTACGGGCGTCAACAAGCGGCCGTCATGGGCGGTTGACATTGGCCAAGGACTGGTAGTGCAAGCCGATCACAGTAGGCAAAAATTTGGAATCAATATCTCGCGTCTGTATGTCCGCTGAGCTATGACCCTGTTGTTTTCAAAAAGAGAGTTAATAGGCACCTTCTGGGCAGGCTCGCTCCATCGTAGACCTCATTCTTGCCTATGTTAGTTTCGAGATCAAGAGCCGACCCATCATAAAAAAAAGTCAAATTTTATTGTTTAAATCACCTTTTCACTGTACTTCTACTTGTTTGTCTTTGATCAATGTAAACCGCTATTTATGCTAGAGAGTCATTTGCGTCTAGTGTGAATCCTGTTATAAAAATGTGAAAATTTGGATGAATGTATGGATTTTTGTTACTCAATCACGCTGAAATGGCTGAATTGTTTTTAATGAAATTTTGCACAGAGATTGATTATAGTTTGGAATAGAACATAGGCCTCTTTTTATCCCGGATAAGTGAAGTATTCCCAAGGGAAGGGTTACAACGCGGAGCGCAGATACATAGTTTTAACAACTTGTTGTTGTCTATGTTTAAAAACACCGGTGACGGCCGTTCGTTAACGGACGTAGCCAACACACGTCTAAACCAGCCCTTTATTTGGTAACAAATTTAAGCTTTATTTGAATAATTTAGCTTTGAAATTATTTATGTTAATTTTGCACGGGATTCAACCGTCGGATTGATATCTAAATCCCATTACTTAGGTCATTTTGTATGGTCGAAGCGACACGAGTGATCCGTGCTGGCGCATATTTGGCTCAGCGGATCAGCGTTGCCAGTAACCGTGGTAATGCCAGTGTTTTGGGCATGCTTTGACTGGCTGAGCTATAGATTTTAACGATCCTTAGATAGATTCTATTATGTTTTGTTGTTATGAAAATATTCTGCAAAAAAAGTGAGACCTGCGGTCCCTCGAGATTTTTTAATTTTTTCCGGGATAGAAAGTATCCTATGTCCTTCCCTGGGATACAACCTTTATCCATGCCAATTTTCAGCCTAATCTGTTCAGTGGTTTGGGCGTGAAAAAGTAACAAACAGACAGACAGAGAGAGTTACTTTCACATTTATAATAGTAACTAGCTTCTGCGCGCGGCTTAGCCTCCGTGGTGCCAACATTTTGAATAGCCTATATGCTATTCCAGGTCACTATCTACGCCTATTCCAAGTTTCATCAAAATCTGTTCACTGGTTTAGGCGTGATTGATACACAAACATACAAACATCCAAATATCCAAACATCTAAACATACATCCTATCCTAATATCCTAATCCTAATTCTTATAATCCTAATATCCTATCCTAATAATCCTAACCTTAATATCCTAATAATATAATAAATCTGAAAGTTTGTGAGTATGTTTGGATGTTTGTATGTTTGTGTAACAATCACGCCTAAACCAGTGAACAGATTTGGATGAAACTTGGAAGACCTTGGACTTGAACTTGGACTTTTAGATAGTGACCTGGAATAGCATAAAGGCTATTCAAAATGTTGGTACCACGCGGGCGAAGCCGCGCGCAGAAGCTAGTAACATATAAGTGGGATATATGGTATATTATATACCTAGTACGGACTAGTATGGATATCCATCCATACTGAGAAGGAAAATGAGTTATGTGTTTCACAACTTAGTCCGAACGAAGCCTTCAAAGGATTAACTTGTGTAATGCCTCTGTTGTTCTGTTTGTTGGTTCTGCGGTAAAGCTTTGGATATAAGCTCATTACAACCCAGGAATATAACCAATGTAAACAATTTAGTATCTACGAGTGCTTTATTAGTTAGTAATTTCTAACCACACTAATGCCGGTATTTACAAACATTATTTTGACGTTTCCAAGTGCGCGCAGACGCACAAGGGTTCCAATTTTTTTTTTTTTTAATGATGATGGTCGGCTCTTGACCTCGAAACTAACATAGGCAAGAATGAGGTCTACGATGGAGCGAGCCTACCCAGAAGTTTTATGTAATATGTTTTATAAATAAATTGAAAAATTACCAACCCGACCACCCTTAACCTCAAACTGTATAGGTACCCAAACAATCGTAGGCATGAAGTTTTGTGATGTGTCCGGCTTGTTTAAAGCCATGAATACATGCAACATAGACCGTAATCGCCATTGCCTGATAAATAATGTATGCAGTTTGCATATCTGTACATATTAAACAAGGCAGGTGCAGTTTGAATGTGTTACATATTTTAGTGGTCATGTTTTCATTTATTTACTTTTATGTACAGTTATTTAATTTTGAACAGAGTAGCGTTATCGGTTGGGCCTATGAATTGAAAGCCTTGGTCATGACTACTCCTAACGAAAAGAGGGGTAATTTTATGTATAAATAAATAAATAAATAACCATTTATTTCAGGCAACACAGAACAAATTATACATTTGTGAAATGCCACTGGCCCATATTTATAGATAGATACCTTACAGACATAGGTACATAAAATATTAAATAGTTATAAGAATGTAATGAGATAGAATGAGGGTCATTTTTGGGCCCTAAAGTAGCCTTCACAATCAATCCGTTTTTTTTTTCGTTTCGAGGTATTTTCTCGAGTACCTTTATCATTTTGATTCTTGAGAATTGGAAACTTTTCCCGATAAAACTCTAAAACTCTCCTAGCTTGTCATTTTCCATAGTCCAGCATTGAAACCAAATTGTATGAATTACAATTTCATATTTTCATCTGGGTTTCCTAAACAAACAACGTTGAATTCCCTTGAGAATACAACAAAGATTCGTTGTACAGTCAGCCCAATATTTTAACACCTCTGCACAGACGCACGTCCTCAATTTTTATTTGAAAACAAAGTTCTCAATTGAAAGTTAAGTTGCCTGTCCGCGGGTTCGCGTATAATAGGTATCTATTTTAAGTCTTTAGTAGTTTACATCTCAAATCTTATCTACTCTTCAATGTATTCTTCTTGCGTATCAATATCATTTGAGTAAGGGCTGGTTTCACCAAAAGTCAATCTAACAGCTGGTTAGTTAATCGCGGTTAGGGAATTTTCCTTCAAACTTGGTTGTTATTTCTGTTGCTATGGTTACGGCGCGAACTTTTCAATGCTTTTGGACGTTATTGTAACATATTTTTAATTTTCTACGATGTCAACTGTTAGTGAGCTAACCGGCCGCCGACCAGCGATTAGATTTAACGGCTTGTTAGTGAAGATTTCATTTGGAAGGAACACAAAACAATCGTAACGGTCTGTTAAAATCTCAATCCGTTGTTATTTGTCGTACTAAATTTGATGTCCAATTAACTAACGCTCTGTTAGCCAAAGTTTGGTGAAACCAGCCCTAAGTATGACGATTTCTTGAATAAAAGAAACCAGTTTTAGAAGGGCACTTCTGATTCAACATTTCACCGTGATATCTGAGGCTGACTGTACAAAGCCCTTACTTAAATATTAAAATTTGGATGCCAACAAAGATAGAATGAAGTAAGGAATGGTATTGTTTTGGTGTAGCAACCAATTTTGTGAGAATTTTTTGTAAACAGATTTCTCAAAGATATTGCAAACTCAATGCTAAAAATATGATAAGTAATAGTGTGTGTTATTTATTATAATTATTATGGTTAGTGTAACGCTGACGTTAGGATCAAATTTATTGCTCATATATATATATATATATATATATATTTTTAATTAAATAGGTCAATGTTTCATTGAGAAATGAAGCCATTAAGCTATTTCATTTCTCAATGAAATACCATTATAACCCTTAAAAAATTAATTATCATTGGATAACCTAAGTACATTAAAAGCTTGTCCATTACTCAGTTAAATAACGTCAAATCTGTTGAACTGATATAGATCAAACTTAGAAGGTCACAAACTATAGTCCTTATCCGAAGTTTCATTGGAATCTATTCACAAGTAATTGGTTTTAGGAAATAGCCTTGGATAGAAACTGATACCAACTGAACCGTGAACCTCCAAAGACAGATAAATAAATATATAACGCTGGACATTTCTCACAGCTTAGTCTGGGGGCTTATTGTCTAACTTGAAATACATTCCCAGTTATCATCTCAATCGAGCTCAACCAATCACACAATACGAAAATGACGTGTTGTCACTTCCGTAGTCATTTTCCTGTTACGTGATTGGTTGAGCTCAATTGAGATGATAACTGGGTAAGTAGAACTTGTGTTATGACCTACTACTTAACTGTAGGTATATTTTTATTTCAAAATACAAAAAAAACACTAACACGACTTAGGTATTCCCACATCAAAGAAGCGCTCGTGGTCGTGCTTGCTTAATCGTTCTTGATAGATCGTCGAACTTAAGCAACGTTCGAAACGATCTGGAAGTGTGTGACCGTCAGTGGCATTTTTATCTGAGCGCTTCCGTGCTTCGGAGGGCACGTTAAATTGGCGGCCCGGCTATCTAAGTCGTTAACCCATGACGGAGGCCTTAAGGCGGCCTAAAAACTCCGTCATCAGAGTTTGCCACTGACTCATACGAACATACTAGAGTTCCAAATGTGAACATTGTGTCAAATATGTATTTAAAAGGCCTCGTACAAAAGGATCTGAGAAAATGACTATCGACATAAATAATACCCAGAACCCGAGAATTTTAATCGAGCTAAAGAATGAAATAAGTATTTTCTCGAGTTGACTGTAGTACATTCGTTCTCACTGTCAGTTTCCTCGCTCGGCTGAATAAGAGGCGAAGGTGTGCGCAAATTTTCCGTGAAACTCGTACGTTTTACATGAAAGCGTTTGTGATATACACCTGAGAATTTTACAGTCTTTACGAAATGGTACAGTTTTTTAATTTTCTCTGAAATCTTTTTATATTCTTCAAGTTTTCTGAATTTCATAAAAAATGCTTATCTTAATCTTATTACATACCAAAATAGATTGCTAAGATCTTAAATAAGATATTCTAGTCTATAATAATATTATAAAGAGGAAAGATTTGTTTGTATGTTTGTTTGTTTGAAATGAATAGGCTCCGAAACCACTGGACCGATTTGAAAAATGCTTTCACCAATAGAATCCTACATTATCCCCGATGAACATAGGCTATAATTTATCCCGGGGAAGTGAAGTTTTCCCGAGGGATCGCGGGTAACACCGCGGCGGACAGCTAGTATCTAATAAATCCTATTACATACCTAAACTGCTAAGATATTAGTCAGGTATAGAACAAAGACATACAATTACAACTACCTATATACCTTTACTATCCTAATGAAATCTGTGCCCTAGAGTCATTATGATCGTATGATTGCATTCTGTTCATCGGGGAAAATATAGAATAGAAGAATAGAATATTACTTTATTGTACACCAAAAAGAAAGAAACACAATAGTAACAAAAACAGTTCTTAATTAATGTGCAACAATGGGCGACCTTATCGCTGAAAGCGATTTCTTCCAGGTAACCTTTGGATGGATAGGATAGAAAATTACATGGAAAGGACGGTGGCATACAAACATGCTCAATTTATAAACCATAATTATATACCTGTTATAAATACCTAGTTAAATTCAACTACACAGACATAAAAATACTATAACACATTATGTACTAAATTACATATATATTCATAAAACTATATACTTAAATAATATTATACATATACTTATTCCTACATTTATTTCAAATAATTAAGGACAAGAATGTTGAGACTATTTTGATAGGTAATGACGACGAACTAAATTCCTAAAAATGGGAAGAGACTTAGCATTTCTGAAAATATAAGTATTTTTCCGAGATAATCTAGATTACCTAGCAAAGGTTACCTTGAAGGCTTTGCAGAGAAGTTGTACATTTATGTGGAGCTTACTATGTATATATTTAAAACTTGTATGTAGCTTAGGGAACGGCGATTCAATTAGTCTATGATGAGAGCCTAGCAATAATTATAGATTTTACAACGAATACAATTGTTTGGACGTGTTAAGAAGAGCTTATTTATTTATTTATGCAAACCTATTTGTTTTTATTTACAAAACTTCCTACAAAAAACTAAGAAAGTAAATGTTTGGCAGACAGCAAGACGCCTCCACGAAAGGGGCGTAAAATCAACTTGTATTACCCTGGCAAGTGTTCAACTTCCCATGGCATTACTTATACCTTATTACCTCTACATAAAGACTATATTGCCTCGTATATTATGTACAATCGATTTAAGCCGTGTCTGTCAATTGGGTTGACCTACTTTGATCTAACAAAACAATTTCGTAGGTTAGCGCCTTAGAAACGAGAATAGCATGGCGATAAAATTAAACATCGTGAATATAAGTTAAGATATCAGAAATGAAGAGATCCGTAGACGCACTAAAGTCACTGACATAGCCCACAGGATTAGCAAGTTGAAGTGGCAGTGGGCGGGGCACATAGCTCGAAAAACTGACGGCTGTTGGGGCACAAAAGTTCTCGGAGGCCACGCACCGGAAATCGCAGCAGAGGACGGCCCCCCACTAGATGGAAAGACGATCTGGTAAAGGTTGCTGGGAGCCGTTGGGTGCAGGCTGCACAAGATCGATCGCTGTGGAAATCGATGGAGGCTTATGTTCAGCAGTGGACGCTATATGGCTGAGATGATGATGATGACGGTGAATATAAGCTACTTATTATTTGAAATACGTAATAAAAGAACCAATCTTTTGAAGATAATATTTTCCCAGTTGCTAATTTCATATGAATTAGTGGCCATAGCATACCACTACGGTCATAACGGGGACTAAAAGTAAGTAAGTTTAGTCCCCTATATTCTAATTGGTTTGATCGAGAGATCAGACAAGGTCTCCCCCAAAAATAGAAACATCATTATACAACATCTGCTTTCAACATAATTTTAAACAACATTTACGACGACAGTTCCACTTAATTCCTTTGTACTTCAAATAAATAATCAACTTGGACTGAAAATACCTTCGTAAATCAGCTCGCTAAACCACTACGTATTTTAATAGAAATTCACCTCTAGAGCTAGCTTCTAAAATACTTTAAGCTTTCTAAATTGCTAGCAACATCGCCCTTGGGACAACTAAATCGTAATCTGATACCGTAGAGAGCTATAAGCGATCCGTTTTAGTGCAAAATTCCATTTTATTTGCAGTGCGAGAATCTATAGAGGCCATTTGCTGGACTTAGAACGAGAAATATGTATTAAATTACAGTTTGAAATCTCTTTTTAGTGTCTCTTTGGGATAAACTCACAAAATAGACTCAAAACTTTTGCTATAGAAATATTATGAATACTTATAATAGTCATGGTATTGTTATTTACACATTAGAATGAAATACTTATTAACTTTTATTAATTGTTAATGTAATTTATTTAGACACCGTTTACACGATACCATTATGGCATACCATTCTTGCATCTTGCTTTCTCAAACTCAACAATAATGGCAACAATAATGGTTGATGCAATAATGGCGCATGTAAACGGCGTCTCTAAAAAAGTAAGTTGGACAATAGTTGCAATGTATTTACAATCTAAAGATCGTGAATTTGTTTCTCAGATTACCTATACATTTCAGAAAATGTATACCTATGGGAATTTGATCCACGAGGTCTAAACTATGAAGGTAGGTATATGTCTACCGCGCCTTGGGAATACAGTCGTGACCCTGTTTTACGTTTTTATATCTCACAACAGGCAACGACCTTTTCATATTCATGTGTATTTTAGGTCCAGTTACTAAATGTTTTTTTTAAATGACTTATGAATTTGATTAGTGTTTATTCTTTATTCTGGTATACCATTTTTGCCTCTTGCCACAGAACATTAGCTCTTACTCCGTTGAGTTTCAGAAACCAAGAGTCAAGAATGGTATGCCAGAAAGGCATCGTTTAAAAAAGGAATTTGTGCCCTTATCAAAAGCAAAAACAAGTAAAACTATATTTTGTAATACCCTTTGTGGAAACAGCCCCTTATCCTGAAAATATCTTAGTCACGTCCCCAAGTGGCTGAAACTCCTTGACATAATTAAATATTTTACGAAACAATGCGGGACAAACAACCTGATCGATGGCCCAGCGCTATGCCACCATTTATAT
This sequence comes from Epirrhoe alternata, assembly GCA_963565295.1. Lineage (NCBI taxonomy): Eukaryota > Metazoa > Arthropoda > Insecta > Lepidoptera > Geometridae > Epirrhoe > Epirrhoe alternata. Next base: position 3,529,571 of record OY751401.1, read on the forward strand.
AGAAAACCGGTTCAACGATCTGAACCAGAACACAAACATACGATTAACATACAAACTTTTAGATCTATAGAATGAACAAGTTTGATGTAATATAAAAGTATAATTCCGTCACTCTCTAGTCTCTAGAAGGGTCACAACTTTTTTCGTTCATTATTCACACCGGAAAACGGCGATAATGACTCTGTCAGTCAAATTAAGGTCTTAAGTAGGTATATGAGTAGATCATTGTATCATATCAGTTTATTAGATACATACATAAAATCACGCCTTTTTCCCAAAGGGATAATGCAGAGACCACGGATCTCCACTCGCTACGATCCTGACACACAACTTTCGCCTCATTCACTCTCATTACATTCTTCATACATGCTCGTCGGTTTAGGGTACTTTTGATCTGGCCCTTCTCCAAAATGTCGCCAATTTGATCCAACACGGTTCGCCTAGGCCTTCCTCTTCTTGCTGTCCCATACACACTCGCCTCAGTTTATTACAGTGCTCGAATACTTATATTACCTTCTTTCTTTATGAATTTAGCCATTCGCCCGTTGTTGAGGCCTGGAATTGATAGCAGATTGAATTATATACCCAATTATTTACCTCATTTCATATTTCGTAGGCTTATTACATACACTGCGCTCAGCTTCGACCACGTGGTACCAACCTTTTAAATAGCCTTTATGCTATTCCAGGTCACCATCTACGTCTATTCCAAGTTTCATTCAAATCGGTTCACTGGTTTAGGGGTGATTGAAACACAAACATCAAAACAAACTCGCCAAACAGCTCTACTATAGGCATTCATAAAAATCCTATCTCCATTAAAACCACATTGCTTCGAAAGTCAAAGTCAAGGTCAAAAAGCATTTATTCAGTAGGAACTGGGATCACTTAGAATAGTCTTAAAACTTATTTTACTCCTTCTTGCGCGACCAATACCGTGAAGAATCAGGGCAACAAACACGGTTTGGGGCCTCGCATTCTTTTAGGTAATCCATCTTAAAACTAAAAAGTCAAGCTCCAGTGGGGAGCCAGTCAAACAAAAGTGCTCATAAGAGCTACGAAAAATTTTTCAATTCAAATTCAAATCATTTATATCGGTTTCACAAGTCCACCATATTCAATGATTCAATTTCCTTTCTAGAAAGTGTATATCTGTGCAATAACGACCAGGGTAGCGATTAGACTTCAGCGGAATGCATTCGGGTCGGAATAGGTCAGCTGTTCAACCGATCGCAACCAATCAAAGTGCAAGAAACGTCAGTTTTGTATCAACTCCTGCACTGTGATTGGTTGCGGCGGTTGAACAGCTGACCAATTCCGACCCGAAGATGAATCACTAGGCAGGAACAGAATGCCTCTACTTAATATGAAATTGAGTTAAACGTTCAATAACTGCGTCACTAGAGTTGGCTAGCAGCTACGGGTTTAAGGCAATTCTCTATCGTGTTAAAATCTATTGTATTGGTGCCGGACTGCTGCAGTCCATGTATCGGACTGCTCACGGACAGCTATGATTATTTATATAAAAGGACTCGTAGTCTGATCGTGCGATATCCGGACTGCAGCCGGCCAACGGACCGGCCAACGGAAGTGTGTCTCACTGCTAACTCGCGATAAGGCGTCAAGTCAAGTATGGAAGATCATAGGCGTACCTGGGTAGTCCGATACCTGAACTGCAGCAGTCCATCACCTATCGTCTAATTTGAAAGCGCCCTTTGCTTGACGAAAGTGTGTGGAGGAATGTTTCCAGAATTTTGCTCCAAATGTCTTGATTTACCAACAGCTTCATTGGTCCATCGTATCATCGTCATCGTTAGCCTATAGCAGTCCACTGGGACATAGGCCTCCCCTAATGAGTGCCATTGCGCCCTGTCCTCAGCTCGACGCATCCAGCTTTTGCCAGCAGCTTTTTTTAGATTGTCACTCCACCTGGACGGAGGGCGTCCTACACTACGTTTGCCGAGTCGCGGTCTCCACTCAAGAACTCGTTTACCCTAACGGTTATCGGTTTTTCGGCAGATATGGCCAACCCAATGCCACTTCAGCTTGCTGATTCTCTGAGCTACGTCGACAACTTTGTTTCTATGTCAGATAGTCTCGTTACGGATTCTATCCTTTAGAGAAACTCCAAACATAACTTGTTCCATAGTTTGCTAAGCGACCTTAAACTGGTGGACTAGCCGTACTGTGAGTGTCCACGTTTCGGCACCGTAGGTCCATCGTATGTCGAAGCAATAATGTGCACTTGGACGCTTAGACTTGGCTTCGGGCCACGGTCGTTTCATGGTTAGTTTAACACGGAGCTGAAAAGATGAACAAGGCTTGCTTTGAAAAGATGTTGAATTACTTGATTGCAATGTAATTTTTGGTTTCGTTTTGTATTGGAATGGATTTCTTTAAGTTATAATAATAAAAACGGTAGATCGTATCTATGTTGTGAAATTACTGGGATCACAAAGAATAGTTTAAGTGATACTATAGCAATAGTTTCCCCAATAATTATCATAGAGTTTTAAGCAATCAAGATCCCTTGAATATTTCCATACAATTTATGATCTTACACCGCATCATTTGGGCTTAAAGTATTCAGCTTGTCTTATATTCTCCACATGACTGATAAACTAGGTACCTACATAACATACACTTCTTGTTTTAAAAATACAGACCCGTGTCAAACATTTGTTCCGCGACGGGAATCGAACCCGCAACCTTTTGCGTCTTACAAAGATACTCGTTTTAAATATACATTTGATAAATGCTTAAATTTTGCAGAAAAAAAATAATTTTATTGAATATCTTAAGCAAGAAGCAGTCGAAGAACGCGGAATCCAATTATTGTTTAAAACTAGTCGCAGATTCAATCTTAACTTCTGTTGTGCTGACAAAACTTTGGAATTACGTTATTGTGGTTGAGATGCATTAAAAGTACATTAACCTATTTTATTAATCGAATAAAAAAAGGTGGAGGTTCTGTATTTTTCTCTCTTTTTTATATTTGGTTGTAGGTGTGATTTTTTAACCATGTTCATCAATTTCTCAATGAAGTTCTTTTTTGTACTACAGTAACGGTGTAAAGTCAAATAAAAAATAAATCCGTATGAATGTTTCATTCACAGAATTTTATGTAAAATTCTATTATTTCAATCTCATTTTCAATATATAAGTGATGTTCTTTTTTATGAACATACAAACTTGATAACTAAAACATACAAATGGTTGCCAGGAAGAAATAGCTTTTAGCGATATGGCCGCCCATTGTACAAAGTCTTTATTTTTATATAGTCTCGGTATTATGTTCTTGTGTACCTACAATAAAACGTTAATCTATCTATCTATCTATAACTGCAGATAGCCAGTTACTTTATTCATATCACGATTTAAAGTTTCAAAAACTAAAAAAGGAGTAAGTCAGTATATAAGTTTATCACTTTTTACTGAGAAATACTCAAACAATGTCTGAACATTTGTATTCCATTCAGTCTGGGTACGTGTGGAACATACAGAATTTTTATTTTACGCTTTTGTGAGCTCTGTTGATTTAAAAATGCCTAACTGTTGAGAGCCATGTTGTTTTATGAAGGACGTACTCTCATCACCTGACAATTAAATATATTTTGCAGCAGCGAACCAGTCACTATTCTTAACCGACTTCGAAAATAGGAGAGATAAAGTGACACGGTCGGTGGTATCTGTTTTTCGTTTTATTAGTCATTAGTAACAGAATCGATTGGCATAAAAAAAGTTTGTATTTTTTTTGTATATCTGCGTTTTTTTCGCTGTTTACCTAATGTATAGGTACTTTTTCCAAAATCTGTGAATGCAGTTCAAAATGTCTCAAAAATTTAAGGAAGGTCTCATAAGAACGTTTTCCTGTAGCTACAATGGTACCGGACTTTATTGTCTCGTCCCAAAAATCCACGCTGATAAACCCCGATTTTTTAATTACCAAAATAATTAAACATGGTTTCGGTGTCTGTTACTGGTCACATTTATGAAGTTAAAAGTGAAAAAAAAAGAGAAAAATATTTATAACCTAAAAAGGAGACGAGACGAGTCAGACATGGATTTACGATATACCTACTACTTATTTTTACAGTTTTCATAAAATTTTGTTATGTTTTTGTTGACAACAATCCTCGATAACTTTGTTCACTATAAAAAAATCAGACCATGCCATTATCATTTTCTGCATCTGCTGTAACTGCCCTTACATTTTTTTTGTTAGTTACAAAAAAGCGGTGTTTTTTTAATTATGTTTCAGAAAATTCTTATTTCTAACAGTAAATTATAGACAAAAACAAAACATACTGGTTTAATATACCTGTGACGCAATGGACCTAAAAAAGTCGACAAAATTCTTCTGTATTTGCATCAATATTGTTCGTAGCTGATATTTACTTACGACATTGCACACCTGGGGAAATTGAATCTCCCCGGGAGGTATCGGGAATCAATACGTCATCAACTCAGACTGATATTGTTCTCCTGATGTTATCAAGTTTCCGATGGATTTGCGACTCTGAAAGTGAATTATAAATAGTTATTTGTATTTGAACTGTTATTCATGAATATATGAAAACTATTTTTTTATAAAACTATATTTTTATTAACTTCTACGAACAAACCTACCCCTTGATTTTAGTACCGAAAACTTGTAAGTGGCCATTTTTTTTTCATTGTAACAAGCCATAAAATATATTGACGACCTCTGTGGCGCAGTGGATCAAAGCCCGCTTGGGACGCAGAAGGTTGCGAGTTCGATCCCCGCCGCGGGATAAATGTTTGTACGATCTGCGGTTCTGGATGTTTTTATGTAGGTATAATATGTATGTATTTACAAACAAAAACCATATAATTAAGTAGTATATCAGTTATAACCCATAGTACAAGCTTTGCTTAGTTTGGGGCTGTGTGAAATGTCCAGATTTATTTTATCTTTAAAGGATCTTCAGTGGCTCTATTTCAAAGAATGTCTACCGTGCCTTGGAAATACATTTGTGCTCCAGATTTTATTTATTCAGTTTCACCCAACCAACACACGATCAACGACCTCTTTAAAACGAAATCCTCTTCAATCGACGCTTCCCAAATTAAGTCAGACTTGATACATTTGAAGACTTCTTCAGGTGGAATTGCTGATCGATTTCCAATAACTCGTAAATGACAATAGTTGTAGGACTTTGAACCTTACAATAACAGAGATAGTGGTAAGTTTTGATACCGTTTTGAGATTTTCAATGAATAATAATTTTATTAGTTTTTAGAATAGTTAAAATTCCCTTGCGTGTACTTTAAAGCATGCTAATATAGGCAACGATAAATAAATAATGCTGGACATTTCACACAGTATCATCTAGCCCCAAACTAAGCAAAGCTTGTACTATGAAAACCGGATAACTGATATACTAATTATATACATTTTGTTTGTAAATACATACATATTATACATAGAAACACCCAGACCTGAGATAAATATTTGTAGATTCTATGTACAAACATTTATCCCACGGTGGGCATCGAACCCGCAAACTTCTGCGTCCCAAGCGGGCCACCCACTGCGCCACAGAGGTCGTCGTCTGCGATCTACATCTATCCCAAGTTTCATCTAGATCTGTTCAGCTCTTTCATTTTGATAAAGTACCAAACATCCATGGATTAAATCGCAATTATAATTAGTTTATAGTTGGATTCCCAAATCACCACAGTTTACTTCTTTTTTTGTCTTCCCTAAAGCCATCATTACCGCACTTCGACCAAAACAAAATAATAAAATATATTTTTTCAAGAGTAAACGCAAGACATTTCTTTTAGATTAAACTAGCTTCTGTGCGCGGCTTCGCCCGCATGGTACCAACATTTTGAATAACCTAAAGGCTATTCTAGGTCACTTTATACGTCAATTACAAGTTTCATCCAAATCGGTTCACTGGTTTGGGCGTGATTGAAACACAAACATACAAACATCTAAACCTTGAACTTACAAACTTTCAGCTTTATTATATGAGTGGGATCACAGTACATATTCCAAATACTTGTGATATCCTTTTCCATATCATTACGCAACTAAATTAAGTATATTATTACCAAAAATAACTGTATTTTTCCTCAAATCTTTTATTCACTCTCATATTCATCCTAAGTTCGTTTAATCTCGATAAGAAACCCACACAGATCATTGTTAGTCGAAGCGCCGTAAATATCTATTATAACCTATATCTCTCTCTTTCCATCCTACACAATAATGTCAGTGTGCGACAGAGAGATCCGATAATAAACGCCAACTAAGCCCCGGGCTTACGAATTAGGAATACGGAATTATACATGGTGCTCGCATTTGTCAGTGTTATGGCTGCTATTTGCCAAATATACAGGGTGTGATATATTTTATACAATTGTATACAGGGTTGAAAACGACAGGTTCCGAATTCAGCTTTTCCCACATAAATCTTGTAATAAGATAGGCTTTGTTCAAAGGGTGTTTCTGTTAATGAAGATTTATGATATTGTCCGTATAAGATACTGTTTCGATTTCAGAATTCCTTGTTATCTACCAAAATGTAACATAAGGAATGCATAAAAATAAATAAATACCACCCATCAGTAACATCTTAACAAGTTTGGTCTGAATGGTTACCGTCTGCCCCACCAACTGCCCTCGCACGGTGGCAGACGGTAACACTATTAGAGCTAAGATAACATCTTCTATGTATAATATGTATGTATTTACAAACAAAAAGTATATAAGTAGTATATCAGTCATCATAGTACCCATAACACAAGCTCTGCTTTCTTTGGGGCTAGATGATGCTGTGTGAAAAGTCCAGCATTATTTATTTATTTATTTATTTATTTATCTTGATTACAGAACAAAATCAAGACTTTATGTCTATCATATTTTTTTTATGAAACCTTATTATAAAAATCAATTGAATTCAATCTGAATGATCTGAAACTGATACAAAAAAGTTTCAAAAGGCAAGTAACGAAAGAGACAAATGTGAAATGTCCAGTATTTATTTTTTAAATGGTGGACATTTCTTACTGCATCATCTAGGCCAAACTAAGCATATCTTGTAACAAATACACTACTTATATCGTTTTTTTGTAAATACCTAAATAAAAATAGAAACACCCAGACCCAAAAATTTAATATTTGATTACTTAATTTCCTCTGGACAACAATAGAACAATTAAACACCCTGTATGTCAGAAATATACAGGGTGTAATTTTGGCACGGATGAGGGTTGCAGATAAGGATAATGCATGTTACATGAGACGAAAATTAAAATTATGGGTCTGCAGTCTACGCCGTAGAGTTCGTAGCTTCGTAGAGCATGCTACGATATTGCGTAGCAGTTAGTTCGCTTTGAAATATTACTGCAGCCTATTTATGAGGCTTTGGTTATATGAAAAATGATAATGGCTAGAATATAATGGGTTTAGTTCCTGAAGCTTTGTACGGACTACGTGTACACAGTGAACGCGCAGTTGGTTGCGGTACTGCAGTTGCTGCGTGTTCCTGTATACGCGTATACAGGGTGTAAAAGACAGTGTAAAAAGACAACTACCGAAAACTGAGGTGTTGCAATCAGACCATGATTCTAAACATATTAAGCGAAAAAAAAACGCAAAAAAATATTTTGACCTAGCTTAGTCATTTTATGTTATTTGCTACTATTACAACATAATAAGACCATACCTACCTAATAATTTCATTTATATAAGAAAAAAAACATTTAAAACTCAAAATCTAGCAATCTACGTAAAAAAACGCGCCCAAAACATACGCAAACAGTATTCTTCAAACGCTGTTTTCCCCGGATATAATGCATATTTCGGAAAATCCTTTTGGATTTGGTTGTGTGTTGGGATGCTGTACCTACCCCTTTCGGCTTCGGTAGACGTCTTTTTACACCCTGTATAAATAAAAAATAAAAATATTCAAACTAATTCATCCCTGCCATGATTTTAATGATAAAAAATGTTGCCTATTATCTTTTACCGGGATTTTTCTGTTCAGCGATTGACGAGAAAAACACATAGACAGACAGAGCTACTTTCAAATTATTCAAGTGCAGTTTAAGAAAGAATGTATTAACCTGATCGCACACATGTCCACGCCGTACGCGCCGCAGTCATTTTTGGCGTCAATGCGGCTTGCTTCTGACATCAGCAGTTCGGCACGTTCGGCTCGGCTGAACTGTGCGACCACCCTAAATGATAAATATTTTTTGGTTGATTTGTTTTGTTTAGGGCTGGTTTCACCAAACTTTGGCTAACAGAGCGTTAGTTCAAATTTAGTAAGACAAATAACAACGGATTAAGATTTTAACAGACCGTTACGATGTTTTGTGTTCTTTCCAAAGGAAATCTTCACTAACAAGCCGCTAAATCTAACCGCTGGTCGGCGGCCGGATAGCTCACTGACAGTTGACATCGTAGAAAATTAAAAATATGTTGCATCAACGTCCAAAATCATTGCAAAGTTCGCGCCGTAACCATAGCAACAGAAATAACAACGAAGTTTGAAGCAAAATTCCCTAACCGCGATTAACTAACCAGCTGTTAGATTGACTTTTGGTGAAACTAGCCCTTAATATGCGTCCTCGAACTCGAATTTGTTTTTAGAATTTATTTATTATTTATAAAACTGAGACTTTCCTACATCTATTTCTCCTAAAATATAATTTCAACTATTAACTTCAGACAACACTACACTTAACACATGACCTCAAACTTCCACATGCTGGCATGCTCTTAAGTGTAGGATCACAGCTGCAATACCTACATGTAATTGCACTCGCGTTGCCTTTTAACATTCACTCGTCTGCCACTGACAAAAGTCACGACCAAAATCTACATTATATACTTGGAATATATCTACCGGTGTAGTCCGAGGCACCTCTTTATACAAAAAAAAAATAAAAAAAAATAATGCTAAACTTTTCACACAGTATCATCTAGCCCCAAAGTTAGCAGAGCTTGTGATAAGAGTACTACATGATATACTACTTATATAAATTTTGTTTGTAAATACATTCATATTATACATAAAAAACACCAAGACCCGAGACAAATATCTGTACATCATACAAACATTTGTCCCGCGGCAGGGATCGAATCTGCAACCTTATGCGTCGCAAGCGGACCTTTGCACACTGCATTACAGAGGTCGAATACTAGAAAAAAAGTGAAAATTGAAACCTATTACTTCATCAAAATCATTATTACCTATAGATGTGAAAATTGGTGTTTGTTTGTTGCTTATTGACTATGAAACAGCTGAACAGATTTAAATGAAATTTGTAGCTCATAGTCTGGATTAATGCATAATCTTTTCATCTCAGAAAGTGAATAATTCGTAAAAAATCACTAAAAAGTAAAAGTAAGTTCATATGAGTCAGTGGCCAACTCTAGTGACGGAGTTTTTAGGCCGCCTTAAGGCCTCCGTCATGGCTAGCCGGGACCGACAATTTAACGTGCCCTCCGAAGCACGGAAGCGCTCAGATGAAAATGTCACTGGCGGTCACCCATCTACTTACAGACCATTTCGAACATTGCTTAACTTCGACGATCTATCAAGAACGACTAAGCAAGCACGACCACGAGCGCTTCACTTAAAAAGGTGAAATTTCACGAAAATTTACTTAAAAAGACACAGCCAAGACAATTATTTTTCTCTAAATGAAACTTTTGTGCACTACCGTCCTATTTCTGCTTCTTTAGTTTATTTTCCATCCAAAGGTTGCAAGGAAGAAATCGCTTAGGAAGGCCACCCATTGTACTGAGAACTTATTGTTGTTTTAATTTAAATGTTTTGGTTCACAATAAAGTTCATTCACAGCCAATTATTATGTCTTTAAAAAATCTAGCTATCTTTACAAACGGGTCGTTCGCGTTTTGTGCACGGTGTTGTTTAGACAGCAGCTGTGTGCACGTACAAAGGTAGAACAATAAAAGCTTGTTATTTCTCAAGCATTAAGCCTTTGTTGATAGCCTTTTCGTTCTTAACTGTCATAGAAATGAAATAATTTCAAAATGAGTGCGAAGATAAAATATTAATTATGAACTTTTAACATAGAGTGAGACTTTTTTAATTAAGTTTTTAGAAATATTTTAAAGTATCAATTAAATGAGAACTGGATTATATGGCCTTAACGGAAGACCAGCGTTGGTTGTTTACAACCCAGCATATGCTGAGTTATGGCTCGAACAAAAGTTTTTGTTTATGATGATAGTAATACAGTCCTGAGAGGTTACCGGTGTTTTACAAATAACCATGTATATTTTTTTCCTCTTCCTTTTATCAACTCTGTTGTATCTTCTCGTATGTTGCAAAATAAAATATTCTCTTTCTTTCGTTCTGTTCATACTATTCTTCAAAGCGCAGTAGACAAAATTACCTTGGAATTGAGGTAATATTGCAACCAAACAAGAATATAAAGATTTTTCTGTAAGGCTGCAGAAAAACTTTATTAAAAAGGTCTAAATATTTAGAGTTCTAAGATAAACAACTTGTTTAATGTGAAAATTAAGGTAGGTAAGTTATAATAATTCTGTTTTAAAGATGAAAAAAGATCTTTATAAAAAAGCTGTCTCACTAACGAACTCCTTACATTTTCCAAGCGTGAAGGTTATTTCATGAAAGGGTATATGAGTAGAAAATATCAAACTCCTAAACTCAAGGGATATCCTTTTGGTCCTATATAATGAGAATTTTAAAGGAAAGGCAGGAACGAATTCGTTATACTAGCTATGCTCGCAGTTATTCCCATGGTCCCTCTGGAATACTTAAATTTTTAATATAAAAAGTAGCCTGTATGTGAATCCAGGGTATGAGCTTATTGTTCCTCCACTTCAGCATGAATTAGTGACAATCATACACAGCTACTGACAAACTTTTGCTTTCTAGATTCTATCCGCAGTTTTGCAAGGTTTAACTTTTTCTTTTTGAGAAAGGAATTTTGGAAATTTTATCCCTAATGGGGTTGTGGCGACCTCTAACTGCGATCGCCTGAACTAAAAGGGCATCGTAACAGAGTTGCCAAATACAGTGACCTAGCTACTTCACCGCTTCATCGCTAGATGGCACTGGCGCGCTACCAACCGACGCGATTTGCATTCTAGATCTCGCAAGTAACATTATTCTTGGCAATGAGCCTATATAGAACTATCCGACATTATCTGTCGGCTGAAAGGCCCTAAGGTAAGTGGACCAGATAGAGCCGACCTTAGCGAGGTACGTACTTCCGCTTTGCCATGAATAGGGGGATATACACCTACTCCCAAATTGGTGACCCGACGTGATTACAGGGTAATTACCCTACAGGGTTAATTGGGAAAAAACTTTGGTACCACGTGCAAAGGCGCGGGCGCCTCGCTAGTCATACCTATATTATCTATTTCCAAGTTAGACAAATCACAAACATACAAATTTTCAGTCGTATAATATCAGAAGGTATATGATTAATGAAACTTTACAGCCCGTCTAAAGAAGGTGAGGCGTACATTTATCTCACTTAGCTTGCTTTTCGCGAAATTCGCCTTTCATGGGCGTCTACCCGAACTTCCTGTGTTCCGGGCTGGCAATTACTTATGTTACAATGTTTTGTTCCGTTCCGTTCGCACCAAGCTACAAAACATTATTAACTTTTTAGTTTTTTTTAAAAGCTAGTTGATTTTACTTCTGTTTTTCCGCAATTTGCTTGTTTCTTCTTTTGAAGATAGGTATCTAATGGATCACGTACGTCAAAAGTATGGCACATATCGTTTTATTGATAACTAGCTGTCCGTCGCGGTGTTACCCGCGTTCCCTCAGGAAAAATTCACTTTTCTGGGATAAATATAGCTTAAGTTCATTAGGGATAATGCAGGATTCTAATGGGGATTTTTTTTTTCAAATCGGTCCAGTAGTTTCGGAGCCTATTCAATTCAAATAAACAAACAAATCTTTCCTCTTTATAATATTAGTGTAAATAAATAAATAAATAAATAAATAATGCTGGACTTTTCACACAGCATCATCTAGCCCCAAAGTAAGCAGAGCTTGTGTTATGGGTACTATGATGACTGATATACTACTTATATACTTTTTGTTTGTAAATACATACATATTATACATAGAAACACCCAGACCTGAGACAAATATTTGTAGATCATACAAACATTGGTCCCGCCGCGGGGATCGAACCCGCAACCTCTTACGTCGCAGGCGGGCCTTCGCCCACTGCGCTACAGAGGTCGTCGAGTGTAGACTATGGGGTGGCTAGAGGTATGTCAAAAACTACACAACATTCCATTTCTATGGATGGATAGAAATAGTAGACGAAATCAGAAAGGGGGCAAGCGGCCAACAGACCCAACATAGCTCTACAGTAATCACGTTTTAAGAACTAATTAGAAAACCAAATGCAATGTGGGATACAGGTCGAAAACACGCACGAATTTTTTTTTTTTTTAATGCATTCGTCTGAACATAGTACCATCTCTTTTTGAAGTCGGTTAAAAGCACGTTACCCTTTTATAAATATGCGCGATTGTAGCAAAGATTAATTGGGTAGAATGGGGGAGAACGGCTAAATTCAATACACGGGTCGAGGTCGAAGTTTTTAAGGGTCTGATGTTGACCTTTTGAGTAAATTGATACGGAATTACAGGGCAGCATTGAGATTCGTGCTTGATTATGGCTTTGAAATGAAGAAATAAAAGGCAAAATATTTAAAAAGCTAAATCTAAACTACGTAAAAAGTATTTCAGGTTTATTTTATGGAAATAAAAAAAAAACTTTTTTTTTTTTGTTTCGGGCTCGATCCTCGCCAAGGGACTGAAGTTTGTAATTTTGTATGATCTGCAAGTATTTGTCTCGGGTTCGGGTCTGGGTGTTTTCTGTTTAATATGAGTATGTATTTACAATCAAAAAGTATTTAAGTACTGCTTAGTTTGGAGCTAAATGATGCTGTGTATTAGTCCACTATTATTTATTTATACAAAAAGTTTTTATTTACAGTGCCACAAACTTATCTGGACTGTTGACCAAAAGAGGAACTAACGAATTTGATATTAAAATGTATTTTTCTGCCAACACCAAAAGCGATAACAGCACCTCATTGACCGGTCCAGATACGTTTGTGGCACTGTAAAAACATCGCTTTTATACCTTATACCCAAGAACTGACAGATTTATAAACTGCTTTTTATCATCATCATCAGAAACTACAAAAGCCATCGTAGGTACAGAAGTACAAATACCTATTATATCTGTGGATTCATGCAAGCATTCGTAACGTTGGTTGCGAGAATCGAACCTTAGTCGAACCCGTTACGTCACCAAGATCAAATAAGATTTAAACCAGCTCAATTTTTATTTTATTATTATAATTTGTCTGACTCCATGTCTGTCTGTCATTTAAGTACAAGAGCTCTGTCACAATACCCAAACTTTCAAAGCATTTACAAAAATAATTCTTTTCACAATTCCTATTGTAACAAGTGATATTTTTATCGCTAATATACTGTTGAAGATTATTACTGAACTTATCAAAAGGTATATTTTTTGCTTTGAAATAAATATAGACGACAAAAATGTAAAAATATTTTTGTTTTCAGTGTGATATTTTTCTGAAAATTAAGAATTATGAAGCGCTCGTGGTCGTGCTTGCTTAGTCGTTCTTGATAGATCGTCTAAGTTAAGCAACGTTCGAAACGGTCAGTAAGTGAATTTGCCGCCAGTGGCATTTTCATCTGAGCGCTTCCGTGCTTCGGAGGGCACGGTAAATTGTCGGTCCCGACTATCTAAGTCGTTAACCCATGACGGAGGCCTTAAGGCGGCCTAAAAACTCCGTCACCAGAGTTGGCCACTGACTCATACGAACTTACTTACTTTTTTACTTCTGAAAATTTTAGATTTTTTAAACATTCATCAAATATGTCATGGACATGCCTCTGACTAGAAGGTCTTTATTGTGTCTCGCGCCTTTTGGGTGCGATGATCATCACTGCTGTTTTTTTGTTTTTCTTTTGCAGAATCAACTCATCATCATTTGCCTTAATGCCTACAACAGTTTTTTTAAAGCTAAAATGGCTCTCCTGTAGTTTGTCATAACTTATTTATTTATTTATTTACAAACTTATCTATAACATCACAGATAAATCCAAATCGTTATAGCTAATAAATACAAGTAAACATAATAAAAAAAACTTATTGAAACTGTTAGTATTTTCTACCTAAATCACGCAACTCAAACCATTAAGTACCACAATTAATTTCCCATTAGTATTCCAATGACCTAAGTTATTCTAGCCTGCATAGTTCTAGATTTTAGATTGAACAAATACCGGCGCGCTTGTGAAAGGTTATTAGAAAAGTTTTCTTTAGCAATCCCATCGGAATAATACAGCCGTCCTCAGAGACATCAATACTAACAAGAAATATTTTTTTTACTTCAAATTAAAAAAAAAAAATAGACGATTTGTTCCACCTTGTTTCCATAGTTTTCTCAACATTCCTGAAAAATCTGTTTCTGATCCATGACCCAGAGCAACCAACACGGTTTGTGGCCTAGCTTTTTAGCTTTCATAGATACATCTTCTTAATATTCAAGCTACATTGTCAACTAATCGCTAGTAACAAAACAATATTATGCGACTGGGCCAGTCTGATCGTTATCAAAAACTAAATACATACCTACAAAAATCCTATAGGTACGCACGGCACGCCTTAATAGTAAGTAAGTCCGTATGAATCAGTGGCCAACTCTGGTGACGGACTTTTCATGCCGCCTTAAGGCCTCCGTCATGGCTTAACGCATTGATAGCCGGGGCCGACAATTTAACGTGCCCTCCGAAGCACTCGAAGCGCTCAGATGGGAATGCCACTGGCGGTCACCCATCCACCTACAGACCGTTTCAAACATTGCTTAACTTCGACGATCTATCAAGAACGACTTAGCAAGCACGACCACGAGCACAAAAAAGTAATATAATGCACAGAGAAAAACCAAGATGGAACACAATATCTGTTAGTCTTTTGAATGGAGCTTAAAAATCATTGAAGACGCAGGGTACGGCATCTGCGAAGTTATGATAAAGGCACGATAATGAAGGAAGTTTTTACTGTACAGCATACCCCTATTGGGACGGTCGGGTAAAGGAGGGTATTGTGGAACTTTCTATCTATCTATCTAATCAGCCCGGTTGCACCCACTGCTGGGTATAGGCCTCCTCTTTATTACGCCACTCTGTTCGGTCCTGCGCAGTCCTTTCCCAAACCTTCCCAGCCACATTGACAATGTCATTTGACCATCGGGCGGGTGGTCTACCTCGTGGTCTTTGAGCATCTCTGGGCCACCATCCCGTAATCACTGCATTCCATCTTCCGTCTTTCCGTCTAGCCAGGTGTCCTGCCCATCTCCACTTGAGACTTGCGATGCGCATACCTACGTCAACGACCTTGGTTCGACGTCGTATTTCCACGTTGGGTATGTGATCGAGGAGAGAGATGCCGAGCATGGCGCGCTCCATGGCCCGCTGTGCTACTCGTATTTTGTGCATAGATTCCTTTGTAAGCGGCCATGTCTCGGATCCATATGTTAATATGGGCAGTACACACTGGTTATACGCCTTGGTCTTCAGGCTTTGTGGTATACTAGACTTGAAGATGTCCTCCAGCTTTCCGAAGGCGGCCCACCCAAGCTGTACTCGTCTTGTGATCTCTTTTGCCTGAGAGGATCGGCCGAAAGATAAACAATGTCCGAGGTATATGTACTCGTCCACCTTCTCAATGTGGTAGTTATCCACGGTGATGTTTATCCGTGAGGGTGGACGGTTTACCATGATCTTAGTTTTGGACATGTTCATCTTAAGGCCGATTTGAAGAGAGGCTTTATGCAGATCATTAAGCATCGTTTGGAGATCAATGACGTTTTCAGCTATGATGACTAGATCATCAGCGAAGCGCAATTGTGGAACTTTGGTTTTTACATAAGGTATCGAGTTTTCGTTTAACCCCAACTCACTCGCCCTCAATGCGGTAAAATGCTACACCCTGTAAACACAATAAAAAAAGATATACACTCACATCTACAAGAGATATGAGTGTATATCTTTTTTTATTTGACCTACTTTTTCCCAATGGCCAAGTCCTACCCCAATTCCATCCAACCACTTCTCCGGCCACTTCCTATCATAAGTAGATAAATATTTATTTAGTTGAGACATGTAACTGTAAACAAAAATTGCATCTTTTGGCAATTTCTTTGACCAATATAGGTACAGTATTTTGCAACAGCCGACTAGACATTGAAAACTTGCGATAATTATGAAACATCTCGGCAATTTTGCCGGGGTACACTGCAAGATTGGAGCAATAATTGTTGCACTGTATTGATTGATATCTGCAACTTGGTGACTATAAGACCCCTCGCAGACTAAAGACTTTCTATCGGCCGATAGTTGAGACGGGCTATACTTCTCCATACTCATTACGAGCCGAAGTATGTTCCGTCTCAACTATCCGCCGATAGAAAGTCTGTAGTCTGAGAGGGCTCTAATAATTACAACAAGAAAAGCCCGTATATGAGCACCTTTATAGTCAAAATAAAAGAAAAAAAGTTATAAAACCTCAATGCGGTCTGCAATCAATTACTTTCCGTGTCATTGAACTGTGACGTCACAAGGCTGAATACTCATGTGAAATACGATCATGATTTCAGTTTTATTCATATACAAAAACGAAATAGATACAAATATCTGTCTGTATCTACTACAGTACGGTAGACATTTCTCAAGATCCTTTAAAGATATCTGAAGGGCAATCGGAAACACGTTCGATTTGGTAATCGAAAGAAATGTGTGCTAGATATGGTTATTTAGGACATGCCCCACTTTGGGGTCGATGCGCCAGGATAGTAAGTAAGTAAGTAAGCACATGCCCCCATTTCTTTCAATGATTGAGTTCGTATTATAAATTCCCCGATAAATCCATAAACCTTTTTAAAATTGCGATCTGATAAAAAAAATTAATTCGAGAGTACACTCACTATGCCAACACAGCAATGTGAGACCAGAAGATAATCGGGAATAACTAAAACCTTTTTACGCTGTATTAAAAATCACATTTTACGCGCCCACTCGATGGGCCATTAAAAGGTCGTATAGGCTACCGTTTTATCGCCCACGCATCACACACATAAAGCCCATTAACTAAAAATAAGCTTGCTAACAAGTGACAGCCCTCGGGCGGTTATTGACAAACTATTACTCACGGGACCCGATGACGTAGCTTGATTTATTAGGATCGTGTGGTACCCTAAAATTTTATTTGCTTTTTACGGTCCCTGAAACTCAGTTTGTATTATTTATTCCAACATACCTTTTATTACATGAGCTATGTATATGAGTGAGGCTGGGAATACAAGAAGAGATAGGCCGAAGAAGAAGTGATTGGATTGTGTGAGAGATGATATGAATGTAAAAGGAGTTGATGCATTTGATGAGTGATAGGAGTGAGCGTACAAATCTCCAAAAGAGTGACTTGATCTGATTCTGTCATATCTACAATGATGATGCTGTTTTACCAACGAAGCAATAAATAGCTACTAGTTGTATAGAAGCAGCTGCTGCAGCCCTAAAAAGGCTCAGAATCCTAGTATTGGCGTATAAGATATTCATAGAGCACCTATTCAACGATTGATTTCGTTTCTGCCTTTGGGTATGAATTATTGGAAAATAAATATGGGTTGTCCTTTTTCTTGAATGTTATTTTTCGTACTGAATATCAAGTAGAAGATAAAAATTTATTAGATCTGCAAATATATCACATTTTATGTAGGGAAACATCGGGAGGAAACCCGAAATTTATTAGATTTCCTATGTGGAACCATTATGATCATTAGATTGTCATTTTGCTCATGATAATGATTTTATTCTTCTGTTTATTGTGATGTACTTGCAACCAAAACCTTTTACTTTAGTATGTTCCAAATGTTCGGGTCCGAAAGAGGTACGATAGAAGTTGCGATTATTGACCTTAAGGATCAATTTGTCTGTTTGGAACACTTGTAAGTCCAGACCGAGCTCATAGGTTTATCTTATCGAATATAATGAAGCTCGTAGCAGAAAAAGCCCGAACATTCAGCCATAATATCGGATTTATTAGTTTTGAGTTTGAGTAGACGCCCTGTCACGTTTGGAAGTCTTTCTGACAACCCCCATAAGCAATGGGGAATGTTCAGAGAAATTGTTTGGACTGATTCCAGCCGCTAAATTCCGCCATCGTATGCAACGACAGCAATAACCATACCATCCATATCATGTAGACGTTTGGCAGTCCACAATTGTGCGGTTTTCACGGCAATTCCTGCCTCGCACATCAGACTTATGGAATCAGCTGTCGCCAGAGGTGTTTCCAGACCGATACGACTTAGGCGCCTTCAAGAAAAGAGCCATTCCCACCTCAAAGGCCGGCAACGCATCTGCAGTGCCTCTTGATGCCGCAGTTGTCTGTGGGCGGTGGCAATCACTTACCATCAGGTGTGCCACTTGCTCGTTTGCCCCTCTTCCATAAAAAAAGCAATCTTTAAAGGATCTTGAACTCTATAGATATGAGAATATCTACCGTGCCTTGTTTTTAAGGGACCAAAAGTTGTTAGTCAATAGAAGAAGTTGCTGTAACCCTAAACACGCTAAGGACTCTTAGCGATCAAATAAGATACTAATAAAAAAAAAACAAAAAAAAAACATTTATTTCGAGAAAACACTGCCTTGAGTGTTTTCTCGAAATAAATGTATTTTTTTTTTAAAAACACAAACGTGTTTTTGTCACACAGAAAGAAAGACAAATACACACAAAGCTTAAAAACTAACAGGGTTCATAGTTAGGTGTCGCCCACAGCAATGCATAATGTAGGGACAGTCCACCCTGGCAGCTATCATTGCCTAATAAAACACCTGTTTCATGTGTGATGAACACAAAAAACTAAAGCTTGATTTACAAACAAATGTTTGGTAAAACGGAACACGTCAAGCCAACTTCTAACTTGATACCAACAACATTCACAAAGTTTCTACACACGTAGCGCAGGTTGTAAACTGTATCGTATAGGTTTATTTTAATGAAATAAAAACAAACAAGTCAAGCTCCTGCTTATTAGGCTAATTGGAGCCCGACTGTTGGAAAGTTTTTTGTTAGAAAAATTTAAATTATTTTTATTTCTCAAATTAAAAATAAAAGTTTTTTGTATTATATGTACAAAGTGTGTTTTCTAGTTTTTAATGTGTAGGTATTTCTGTTTATGTGCTATTATTTCCCCATATTATCTGAGAGAAATTATAAAAAAAATCATATAAAATACAGGACAAATAATTTTCAGACTCCGCACTAGGCTGAGTTTCAATAATCTATACTTAATATTATAAAGAGGAAAGATTTGTTTGTTTGTTTGTTTGAAATGAATAGGCTCCGAAACTACTGGACCGATTTGAAAAATTCTTTCACCAATAGAATCCTACATTATCCCTGATGAACATAGGTATATATTTTATCCCGGGGAAGTAAAGTTTTCCCGAGGGATCGCGGGCAACACCGCGGCGGACAGCTAGTAAATAATATAACCACAACATTGTCTTAATCTAGAGCTAAGAAAGAAACAAAGATATAAAAGTGCTGAGTAAGCAAAAACGTAACAATGTCCTCGTTGTTTCAATTAGTTCAATAATTAATAAAATATTGTTCACCAACTGTAATTTCTTTTCATATTGTCGGGCAGAGAAATACCTACCTCAGTATTTTATCCTCACGTCGCGTCGCCTCACGACTTTCAATGGCATCCACATCAAAGCAAGTTCACAAGCAAAATATTTCAAGTGAAAACCAACCGCGAACTTTGAAATGAAATATTTCATGTTTATTGTGAATGGAGTCGCTAGAATAAAGCAACGGTTGTGTACAAGTTAAAACATTCTACAATAAATTGTAGAAAGTTTTTTTATTATTTATTTATTTCCGGTGCGTACAAGCCTGCAACCACGACCTATTATGGAAGAGAAACTAAAAGAGTTTTATCGCAATTGTTGAAAGATATGCCATTTACACAATACCATTCTGGCATAACATTCTTGCTTCTTGCCACAGAATATTAGCTCTTACTTCGTTGACTTTGAGAAAGCAAGAGGCAAGAATGGTTCGCCAGAATGGTATCGTGTAAATGGAGTTTTATTACCGTAGAGATGGGTTAATGAATTTTTTATCGGAAACCATCAAACTATTAAAATTAGTAATTCCCAATATCGCATCCGATGGCTTATAACCTACCCCCCTTTACAACCGTCCGTCAAACAGAACCACTATAAAGCACTTACTTCATCTTCTTCCTGCTCTTGTCCCACTATACAGGGTGTAAAAAGACTGCCACCGAAAACTGAGGGGTTGTAATCAGACCATGATTCTAAACATATTTAGCGAAAAAAAAACGCTATATTTTTTGACTTAGCTTCGTCATGCCATGTTATTTTCGGCTATTTACTACTATTACAACAT
The DNA here is from genome assembly GCA_963565295.1 of Epirrhoe alternata. Lineage (NCBI taxonomy): Eukaryota > Metazoa > Arthropoda > Insecta > Lepidoptera > Geometridae > Epirrhoe > Epirrhoe alternata. The sequence continues at coordinate 3,550,105 of OY751401.1, forward strand.
AATAAGACCATACCTACCTAATAATTTCATTTATAAAAGAAAAAAACATTTAAAACTCAAAATCCAGCAATCTACGTAAAAAAACGCGCCCAAAACATACGCAAACAGTACTCTTCAAACGCTGTTTTCTCCGGATTTAGTGCATATTTCGGAAAATCCTTTTGGATTTGGTTGTCTATTGAGATGCTGTACCTACCCCTTTCGGCATCGGTAGACGTCTTTTTACACCCTGTATGTAGGGTTTTCCTCCATCAGCCGTCATCTCAGCACTCACTCCTTCACTCATGTCATCTTTCATACAATCCATCCATCTCTTCTTCATAGACTCACTGGCGACCTTAATTATTCTTCAATGTTTTTTGTTCATTCATTTGCTTCTGTCAAACTATCAGGAAACTGAAGTTGTTCAGACTTTATAATCATGCACCAGGTGGTCTTATCAGAAAGTCCCTGTAGGCTATGCAGTATGCGTCAGGCTTGAGTGATTTCTTTTAAAGTTACTATAATATGCTACGAGTATAACTAAGAATTACATTTTGAAATAGAAACAGAGCGGTAAAAGTTAAAATCAGCTGTTTCAAACTGTTTCAGCTAATGCTGAGCAGAGTCAACGCGATTGGTTCAATGTATCAGCCTCACTTCTTGGAGTGGTAAAGTTGCCAGTGTTTTGGGCAGTTTATATAATTTTTGTTGCTTTTATGGGTAAATTTTATTTGTTTAAATTTTAATTTCTCTAAATACACAACTGTATCTTTAGCTTACTTAGTTTAAACGCATGTAATCGCAGCGTCCGTCGCGCGCTCGCATCTGGTGCCACATAATACCAGCGCTTGTGCAGGGGAGGTATCCTTCTCTGCACTTGCACGATGCTGAGTGGTAACCTTTTTTGCTAATAACATGAATGTAACTTGTACCTTGTAACTTGTACCTACCACAAATTTAGCAAAATAAACTTTTACTTTACTTTACTTTTACTTTTACTTCTTACTTGCGCTTGATTGATCTATAAATCTATTTCAAAGATCCATGATTTTGAATGATTTTTTTCTAATTGCATTGTATGTACCTAGAGTCAGTAGTCAAATGCGAAACAATGAGATTTCAGGACATTAAAATTCGTATACCTGTTCTTGTTGAAACATATTGTGATCCTAATTTTAGGATCCTTGATTCTAGATCCTAACATTGACCTGACATTAAAATTTGCATACCTGTTCTTGGTAAAACATATTGTGATCTGATTCTAATTTTAGGATCCTTATCAATTTGTATTATTAACATACCATATTTCTAGCAAATAATCATTTCACTTCATTACATTTTATTTCATTTCATTGCTGTATCAATTTTTTTACGAAAACCAAGCTACTGTCCCAAAGAAAGAGGCACAGGGCCGAGTGAAGTGGCGTTTGAGCGGGGAGGCTTATGCCCAGCAGAGGGTGACAACAAGCTGCAGATGATGATGATGATGATCCCAAAGTAGCACTTACATCAATACATTTACTACAGTGACTGCTAAAACTTAAATCAACTTGACTGTTTTGCATACAAATTCTAATACAAATACTTCGCCTCTTGCGTGATTGTGAAACATTAGGGCATAGCCAAGTTTGTAACTTTCAAGTAGAGGGAGGAGGGGTAATTGAAAAAGTTGTGAAGGGGGGGGAGTATACAAATTCCTTGATTGTTTAAGCCAGGCTGGAACCCGGACCTTTGCTAACTAAAACATCTTATTCTGCCCAAAATACGTTGTCATTTTTCTTACAAAATGTTCAATACAACGATAAACTCACTTTGTTCAAACTGGAGCTTGACTAATTAGTTTTATAAGGACGGAACCCAACCTGCCTTGCTAGGCTCAGAATCTTTGTAATAAATAAATATTGTTGGACATCACACAGCATCATCTGGTCCCAAGTTAAGCGGCAGAACTTGTGTTAGCAACCATATAAGTGGGATTGGAAGTATTGGAACGTAAGGATAAATGCTATGTGAAATGAAACGGTTGAACGATTGAATGGATGAACGGAGTGAATGACTGGAGCAAACGAATGGGATTGAATGAAAGAGAACATTGTGGTCGGTACATTGTTTGCGGAAAAAGGTTTTGTTCTAACGAAATTAAATAAAACTAAGAGGATTAAGCTGATCGTGTTTCTGTTGGCTCCCCCATCCTACATTTATATGACAATATTGCTAGCATTCCAACTCAAAATTTTCACTTTTTTGTTTGGCCATCGAATCTCAGAACCAATGAACCAACAACACCAAGTAAATGTTTGCATAAGATTATATGATTATAAACATGTTTAAACAAACATACTCCCACATTTATAAGAAGCAGGTTAAACACACAAAATATGAATGTCAATTCTTTTCTTCACGGTCTAACCCATCGTAAACCTCGAAGTGGTCGTATTCTCTGCTCTGGCAAGCGTAAGAATCCAAAGTGCTTATTTAACTAAGCATAAACATTTAGACTCAAGACAATACGACAACAATCTTTATACACTAAAACAGGCGTAAAACGATAAAACTACGTACGTCAGAAGCGTAGGTGTACCAAGAAAAGGATCTTGAACGCAGAAGCGTGGACGCAAGAAGTGCGAGCTTGATTCTCGTGGGAAAAGTGTTTGCATGTACTGCATATTATCAGTGTATATCATTCTGGATTTGGGTGCTGCTATGTTGTTGTTTCCCATGATACACAAAAATAATTACGAAATATATGTATGTGACTCTGAGCAAAAAATACTTTTCTTATTGCAATACATTTTTATGAACTGAATTTTGCGCGAACGGCTGCTTGATTTACATTTTCGTTTTATTTTTATTGACATGAAAAATACATGCGTCATCTGAAAAAATGTTTGGTAAAAATCGAATAGGTATCTCCAGATTATCGAATTGAAGGATACACCCACGATCCTGACGTTTAACTTGGACTGTTGATATTTACGAAGGGGTAGTAAAACGCACAAAACCAGTGTAATTTATTGAAAGGGCGCACGCAACGGTGACCTTAGGAGGTAAAGGTTAGGCAGCATTTGATGAGTAGGCTAGTATTATTGTTGGTGATCTATAGGCACTATATTCAGGAAATGGGTTCAAAAAATAAATTATAAAATATTAATATTATGATTTTTTTTGTTTTGTTATGAAAATCCCGAGAAAATTGATAATGACTATCCTTTCAATTCATTGTTGCTTCCTGTATAACATAGTCCATTCGAGCGTGCGCTCGGATCGGATGTAGCCGGGCTATGATAGGTGGAATGTCTGTTCTCCTTGAAAATCATTTTGCAACATGTGCTAAAAAATCAATAAAAGATAATTTTTGAAGTGAAAACTCATATCAGCTTAGGTATTAAATTGGTACAGTCAAACGTCTATTTACAACTTATAAAATAAAGCTCTATCAGTTTATGTAGTTTAAAATAAAAGACCCTGTATTGACATCTAGGTATAGCTTCAGCCATGTTGGCCAAGTGGGTTGTACTCTAATTTCAATCCAATAGTTGCGAGTTCAAATCCTAGTTTCAATTACTTTTGGGTAAATGACGACATCGATAATAAACGTTTTTTATTTCTTCTTTCATTTTCTTTACATTCAAATAACCGCAGCTTAATCAGCTCAACGTATTGACCATGATCATGTCTAATTAGGCTTAAAGGTGTTGGGCAAGCCTATTTCATCTTACAAATGTCCAAGACACAGCGTTCCTTTACGACTCTCGCAGACTACAGACTTTCTATCGGCCGATAGTTGAGACGGAATATACTTTGGCTCGTAATGAGTATGGAGAAGTATAGCCCGTCTCAACTATCGGCCGATAGAAAGTCTGTAGTCTGCGAGGGGTCTTAGGCATAGAATATCTGCTGATGCTGTGTAAACCTATACTTAGCAAAGATGTGTAATCTTAAGTTTAAATTCATTATAGAATATCCTTTGTAGGATTACAGAAACCGCTCAATCACTCAATCAAATACGATTAATTTAACGTCTAGAGTAAAACAAATGATTCCCTTTTGTAAAACCAAATCCTACTTTATCAATGCAAAAGTTGGTGAGTATGTATGTTTGTTACTCTTTGTCGTGCTTGCTTGTTCTTGATAGATCGTCGAAGTTAAGCATCGTTCTGAATGGTGCGTAGGTGGATGGATCACCGTCTGTGGCATTTTCATCACTCCCGTGCTTCGGAGGGCACGTTAAATTGTCGGTCCCGGCTATTAAAATCGTTAAACCATGACGGAGGCTTTAGGGCGTCCTGAAAACTCCGTCACCAGAGTTGGCCACTGACTCATACGAACTTACTTCAAAAACTACTGAATGGATTTGTATCTTTGGTATAGTTATACATTAACGTCTGAATAAACCGGATCGCACACTTACATGCGCCGTCATTTTTCTATACAAAAAATGCTGATGACGTCAGAAAATGCGGCTCGCTTCTGACGTCAGCAGCATTTCTCTATTGAATTGACAGTTTGGCGCGCTCGGCTCTGCTGGTCTGTGCGACCACCACTAGGTTTATCTCGGATAATGTGAAGTATTCCCAAAAGCCCGCGAGTAACACCGCGGAGCAAAGCTAGTATTTGATAGATCACCTGCGCCAGTTCGGCGTGAGCTAAGCCCTCGATCCATCAACTTCACTGCGAAATGGCGTTTCCACATGGCATATAACATTTATCTACGTGTTGTCATTGAACTTTGTGTGTTACACTTTTGTTCACGACTGTACTACTGGCACTTGTGTAAAGGTCGATTTACACCAAACGAGCGAATGCTCATTCTATCCCCACTACGTCAAATTCTTCTAGTGTAAACAGGCGTAGAGCATTCTTTCGTTGTTCTTAGTGCGTTCGCAAAGATTCTATAGAATATTCTAAGAATGCTCGCTCGCTCGATGTAAACGGCGCAAGAGCGCGTGAACAGTTGCTTGGAGCATTCTAGCGTGTTCGGATGCGCTTGCGCCACTGAGCGGTCACATCAAAGCGTTCTTGTGTTCTAGTGATTGTTTACATATCGTATCGATGAAATTATGGATTGGTCTCAAGAAAAATGTTTAATAATGATAGAAGCCTACCGAAATTCCAGATGTCTATGGGATCCGATATATGAACACTATAAATGCCCTTCGTTGCATTAAATTTGTAATCCACCAACGTCTCTCCCTTCTTTTAATATTGAGTTTTTGCTTCATCATAATAAATGCAGCACTTGCAATAATGATATCGCTGTCAGAATCAGACATAGCGAAGCACTACCAATATCAACTACAGAATTGACTTGAATGAGCAAAGAACATTCGATCTAGCTTTCGTTCACACTAAGAAAGAATGCTCTTGTTCTAGCTCTGGCTCTGTGTTCGTTTGATGTAAATCGACCTTTATATATAGAACTCATGTTCCCGATTGTTCCACTGGTTTGTGTAACACAACTCTTGTTCACGACTGTACCACAAATGTAAAGAGATTTACAATCCACGCGTTTCCCAGCACACTCACATTCAAACAAACACACACTTCAGTTTCCCGCGTCTGTATTTCCGCTGAGCTACGACCCTGTTGTTTTAAGAAGAGATTTAATAGGCACCTTCTGGGTAGGCTCGCTCCATCGTAGACCTCATTCTTGCCTATGTAAGTTTCGAGGTAAAGAGCCGACTCATCTATACTAATACATATTATAAAGAGGAAAGATTTGTTTGTTTGAATTGATTAGGCTCCGAAACTACTGGACCGATTTGAAAAATACTTTCATTAAAATCCAACATTATCCCGTAGGCTATATTTTATCCCGGGAAAGTGAAATTTTCCCGAAGGAACGCGGTTAACACCGCGACGGACAGCTAGTTCATCATAAAAAAACACACTAACATTACTTGTTGCAGATAAAATAAATTTTGCCCATCTACGCGTTTTCAAGCACACTCGCACTAAAACATTTACACACACACGCCTATAATATTACCTAATGTCGTTTTTATTTAGTTCATCTTCTTGTCTTGTTTTAAGTAAATTATTAACTTTGCTTAGTTTGATACTATCTAGTCTATACATATTGTTTTTTAACTAACCTATACTTTCCCACTGCTGGGCAAAGGTCTCCCCCAGTTGTTTCCATCTGTCTCGATCCCCAGCCACATCCCAACAGCTTTCTTGGAGGGCATCAAGGTCACACCAACGTTTTCTCGGCCTGCCCCGGCTTCGTCGCCCATCTGCAGGTACCCACGTGACAATCCCTGCCCACCTCTCGCTATCCATACGACTCACGTGTCCCGCCCAGCTCCACTTTAACTTTGATATGATCAACAATCTGCAAATAACTATGAATACATATTGTATGGCGGGATATTTGAATTTCATAAAATCATTCACAGTCATAAATATCAACAATATTTCACGGCCGAAAATATCATACCTAAGTACTCCATGTTGGTACTTCATGAGCCGTTGTGCAAATATGAAATCCCAATATACAGGGTGTAAAAAGACTTCTATCGAAAACTGAGGGGTTGCAATCAGACCATGATTCTTAACATATTTAGCGAAAAAAAAACGCAAAAAAAATCTTGACTTAGCTTCGTCATGTTATGTTATTTTCGGTTATTTACTACTAGTACGATATAATAAGACCATACCTACCTAATAATTTCATTTATAAAAGAAAAAAACAATCAAAACTCAAAATCCAGCAATCTACGTAAAATAACGTGCCCCGAACATACGCAAACAGCACGCTTCAAACGCTGTTTTCTCCGGATATAATGATTTTTTCGGAAAATCCTTTTGGATTTGGTTGTTTGTTGGGATGCTGTACTTACCCCTTTTGGCTTCGGTAAACGTCTTTTTACACCCTGTATAAGATAGTAAGTAATAAACCTAACATCTGATATTGTTTTCCAAAAAGCGATCTTACTAATGTACAAAGTTCTTGAGTGCTCTTTGATCTTTCGAGAAAGTTTTGAAGTAAATCAGTTTCAGATATTGAAGGTTCTTTATTAATATTACAGCAGTTTGAGATAGTCGACGCTTTGTGATTTGATCTAAGTATTATTTGTCTTTTCCTAAATAAATATTGATACAAATAGAAAACAAATAAAAATATTATATTGTATAAATATTGTATTATCTTCTACTATATAAAAATAAGTCGGGTTTTCCTTCCTGACGCTATAACTTCAGAACGCACGAACCGATTTCCACGGTTTTGCATTCGTTGGAAAGGTCTCGGGCTCCGTGAGGTTTATAGCAAAGAAAATTCAGGAAAAATCTGGTGACATCTGGTGGCGAAACGGAGTTCGCTGGGTTTGCTAGTATTGTATAAATATTGTCGGGCTTTTCTATCGCTAAATCAATATCAGACAATTAAATAAAAACAGGATAGTCTGATTCAACATTACCAAAAATAAACTGACCAACTGACTGGTAAAGGCACTTCGGCTTTAGGAGGATCATCTGACCGTCGCGGGTTCAAATCCCGTCGGAATCGAACATTTTAATAAGACTGTTATAAGACTTTGACATTTCTCAATGAACTGACCAAATGACGACCTCTGTGGCGCAGTGGGTGAAAGCCCGCTTGCGACGCAGAAGGTTGCGGGTTCGATCCCCGCCGGATAAATGTTTGTATGATCTGCAAATATTTATGGGTCTGGGTGTTTCTATGTATAATATGTATGTATTTACAAAAAAAAGTATATTAACTAGTATATACGTTATCTGGTTCCCATAGTACAGTCACGGACAATAAGATGTATACACTCCATACTTTTAAAATTAATATCACACTAAAACTAATAGATGTAGGTTAAAAACAATAAGCGGAAATTGATTTCACATTGAACTAGTGGCGAAATCAATAAAAATACCAGACCATTGTTGGACATGTTGACCTGTACATGGGTTGAAACAATATGGAGTGTAGGATCTTATTGAACGTGACTGTACAAGCTATGCTTAGTTTGGGGCTAGATGATGCTGTGTGAAATTGTCCAGCATTATTATTGTAAGTTTATTCGCTCAGTGTCCTCTTCCATTATCAGTTTCTCAACCATACATCACTCGGAGTGGCCATTTTGCGCAAAAAGGCCCTTCCAACTTCTTGCCGACCATTTTGATAAATGGCCCTTACTAATTCGTTCGGCTCAATTTTTAGGCTGTTAAGATGTTATGACCTTACTTTGGTGCGTAAAAGGTCAGTTATATAGTACATGATATCCATACTTATATTATAATGTGAAAGTAAATCTGTCTGTTATCTTGCTGACTTACACGCGCTCCCTCGGGATTTTTTTGGGATAAAAAGTAGCCTATACAACTTTTAACCATGTCTTTAAGCCTAATATGTTCAATGGTTTGAGCGTGAAAAGGTATCAAACAGACAGACATAAAGATAGACAGAAAGAGGTACTTTCACATTTATAATATTAGTATGAATTTCGCCTGCATACACCTCAGGTGGTTTTTTTAAATCTTATTCCATTTTACTTGGCGAATACGGGAGATAATCAATATACATTAGAAAACTACACACATACACACTTTAGACGATATTACCAATATACCCAAGATTGATGTAAATATTAATAAACATAATTTCTATTATTACATAGTGTAGCTATATAGATCTCCAAAGAGCTACAATACAATAGACACAAAGGACAGAGGTTTCGAATTGACAAGAACAATAGATCTTAAGATCTAAGCGTCATCGCTGAAGTTGAAATCGATACTATTGAATTCAATGGGATATTGGACTCAATACGCACTGGACGCGATTGTTTAGTTGGATAAACGTTTAAACATTTCACTGTACCTACAACAAACATAGATTCATTATTTTTCAAGGGAATTAAAGTACCTAATGACGCGCAATTCCGGTGCACATCGCTTCACTGTGTTAAAAAAATATATTACTAATACAGACCACAGACCACACAAGCGATGGTGCGACGAGCTGGACACTGGACAGTGGCAGGCAATGAATGGCGTTAGACTGGAAAGTTTGGAAAACTCGAGGGGAGGCCTTTGCCCACCAGTGGGATAGTATAGGCTAAAAACAACTTCAACAACATTTTACAAAAAAAAAAAAAAAAAAATAGTCTAAACGTCAAATGCAATCATGTTGCATTTCACCACCAAAATAATGAGACAAAAAAGAAAAATCTATCACAATTCTTACCAATCCATTATTGTATTAGTATCTTGGCTAATCCATAAACGTATTCTCCGAACAAGATTCCATCGGAACCATCGCAGCGGAAACCAATATAATCGGATCATATCCTGTTCACTGCCGTTCTTGAAATGGGATCGAGTTGATTCGATAATCCGAAACTATTTGCTGCAGCCAAGAAATATTAAATCATTTAAACCTGATCGCACACTTGTCCGCGCCGTACGCGCCGCAATCATTTTACAATACAAAAAATACAGATGACGTCAGAAAATGCTCGCTTCTGACGTCAGCAGCATTTTCTCTATTGAATTGATAGTTTGGCGTGTTCGGCTTGGCTGGACCGTTGCGACCACCTTAATTTCAAGGGATAAACTAAACCGATTTTGTTTTTAATAAATAAATTGATGTAAACTACCTATAGCAAAATATTATACTTATTAGCCGTGCACGAAAAGGACTTTCTTGTGGCCCACTTGCTAACTTGAAACCTTCCACCACACTATCAAAAACTGACTACAATAATCAATTTAAATGCAAATTAAAACTACTATTAGTTACTAAGTGCTATTATGATATTAATGATTTTTTGACGGACAATTCTTTAGTTTAGTTAGGTACTATTGACATTAGTTTTATGCATGAACATTCTTAAAGTTTTATTTTGGCCTAGTATTTTGACATTTATACATATTAAAATTTTTTCAATATTAAGTATTCAAAAATGTAATTAGATTGTTATTATTCTTTGTATAAGTTGGTAACATTTTGCATGCTGTTAGGCTAAACAAGGCTGTGCATATATTTTCCTCAGACATCTGTTTTATTGTTAACCCTTGTTTTGCAAAATAAATTAATTTGAATTTGAATTTGAATTTGACACGACAAGCGAAAGTAGTCAACTGTATGTGTAATAGCCGCTAAGCGAGAATAAATAAAACATTAACTTACCTGAGAGATAAAACTGTGTGAAAATATGTCCAATTTTATATTCGCCGTAATTGATGAAAGTAAAAGACAAGGAGAATTCTATCACAGGACTCAAATTTTGCGTTAAATTCGAACTGTAATTGAAATGTCGCGTCGCGCGTTCACGCTTCAGTTCGAAATTCGAATTAGCTGTTTATTCCGAGCTTGAAATAACGTTCTAATCTTCTGAGGGATTATGCTAACGTTCCTCGTAGAATTATAATTTTGAATTTGGAACGTACTGTCACCACAGAATACAGAAAGCTCACTATACCTACTCGTTCAATAACTAATGAAAGTCAATACAAATCTACCCTTAAACTTTCCTTTCAGGTTGTCAAAACAGCTCACTCAAAACAATCAACGATCCCTTGTCAACAGAGATTAGCGTCCTCTTTGTAACTAAAAGACCCCTCGCAGACTGCAGACTTTCTATCGGCCGATAGTTGAGACGGAACATACTTCGGCTCGTAAGAGTATGGAGAAGTAAGCCGAAGTATGTTCAGTCTCAACTATCTGCGAGTGGTCAAAGCTATAACGGCCACTCTATACATTTGCCGAACTATTCGCCGAATTATTCGCCGAACTATTATTTGGATAGATGACAGGCGAATACAGGCGATGAGTCCCTCTAAACGTTCGTGACCGTCAGCATTCGTCTATCATCGGCGAATATGTAGAGGGTTAAAAGGATCCAATCGTTACAATGGAGGCCATTCAGGCTCCATACAAGGATGGGCCCAAAAGTTATTTCTATGGGCCTTAGAATTCGTTTTTAACATCTTACTATTCTTAAGTTGCCTGAAACAAAGATTATATAATCTTTAATTAAATTATTATTATTAAAAGTTTAAAGTGCCGGCCAATCAAAATAAAGGCCTTACTACTATTGGGAATGCCAATCTGAGCATTTTTCATTATGACACTAAGTCTCGAACGTCTCTACGTCAAAAGATTTCATAAGTTGAAAAATCTGGATTTTCATACAATAACATTTTTGCCTTACAAAATCATATGAAGTAGACTCAGAAACTTGGTGTCATATTGAAAAATACTTCGACTGACTTCCCCAATAGTGTTGACACCTTTATTTTCGTTGGCCGGCACTTTTAACTTTTGGGCCCAAAATGAATGAACTCCTTTAGAGACAGAGACAAAATATAACTGATAAATTCCAGCTTTAGCTTAGCAATAAGAAGTAAATCTCTGTTGACACGGGACGGACTCTGAACACGGAATATAAAACGATTTGGAAGCTTGTCTAGAGATAACTCGACCCAAGATTGTGTGCTCCAATGATCCAGTAACATATTTTTATACAAAGACTTTTAGGTACGCAAAACTAGAAACCAATTTTATTGGGTTAAATAATATTAACATTGTAAATAAAACTATGAACCTGCGAAAGGGTGCTGGCAGAATCTGGATGCGTCGAGCTGAGGTCAGGGCGCAATGGTGCTCATTAGGGGAGGCCTATGTCCAGCAGTGGACTGCTATAGGCTGATGGTGATGATGAAATAATACAGGGTGTAACATTTAGATCGGTCATTATGGGAAAGTCTGAAACTATATACGAAGACTTCGTAGGAACCCTGTCATTGATTTTAGTAACAAGAAAAACTGCATTCATCAAACCTCGTTCAAGTTTTCACTTCTATCGGCACTCCAGGAGTGCCATTGGTTTTACACACGCTTCCACGCAGTGTCCATTATATCTGTAGGTACATACATTACATAAAATCACGCCTCTTTCCCAAAGGGGTAGGCAGAGACCACGGATCTCCACTCGCTACGATCCTGACACACAACTTTCGCCTCATTCACTCTCATTACATTGTATATGTAGGTATTAAAATATATTATCTGGCTAAAGGTAAATAAACCAAAATAAAACCCGTAGTTCAGCCTAATCTGCGTTGACAGGCAACAGATAGCAACCACGAAATCCTGGCTTGTCGGATCCCAGGGGAGCTTGGAGACTGCAATATAGATTGCCTGAGAGCTACTATATTTATATTGTTCATTTGTTTTTATACTAAGAGCCTTCCACTATTGGTTATGTATTGTTTTCGTGGATTTTTGTGCGTCTGCTATAAGTTCTTTGGATATGGATTAGCTTCTATTATTGTCTATTTGTTTTTATAAGAGAATTCTACTTTGGTATTTTTTAAGAACTTTTAGGCTGGTGTTATAACACCATAAGTTAGGTACCTACATAGGAAGGTACCTATGTACCTACCTATTTACCTACAAAAACAGAGGACTTTATCCTACGCTGACATGGACCAAGTCATTCAAGAAGACAAAGTCAAAAAGCATGCTAAAGCTCTTCGTCTCGCATTTTACGTTAATACTTTTAATAATACGTTTTCTTTTTTTATATTAAACTAGCTGACCCGGCAAACGTTGTTTTGCCATATAAATAATTTCCTAAATGACGATTGATCAGTTTTCGACCGGAGAGGAAAAATGATTAAATTACTAAAATGGCTATTAAATAATAAGGGTTGATTGTAGAAGGGTGAAAATTGAGGATTGTATGTATTTTTGTATGTTGTATCATAAAAAAATAGAAATTAAAATTTTTGTCTCAAAATAAAAAATAAAATTTAGGGGTGGACTACCCCTAACATTTAGGGGGATGAAAAATAGATGTTGGCCGATTCTCATAGATACCGGATAAGCACAAAAAATTTCATCAAAATCGGTCAAGCCGTTTCGGAGGAGTATGGCAACAAAAACTGTGACACGAGAATTTTATATATTAGATAGGTCAGCATTTGACCTCACTCTGCCTGATGTTAAGCAGTAGTAAGGTCTAAGATGGAGCATGCTTACCTAGAAGGAACCTATTTACTCTTGATTTGAAGACGCCTATATTGTACTTTTCGGGAAATACAGAGCCCGGCAATGAGTTTCACAATTTGGCGGTGCGTATGAAAAATATAGACTCAAAACGCTTTGTACGAACTCTGTAATACGTTTTGACTTCGTGTCTTTGTATACAAATAGACTCCACAATAAAAGTCGATTATAGGTGATGAAAACGATGATAATTATGAAATTATTAAGCTTAACTAAATTTCTTTGTTACAGACCTTTGCAACGCAGCCACTAAGATCCAGGCCTCATTCCGCGGGCACCAGTCGCGCAAGGAGGCTGATAAAGAGGCCATCGCTCAGAAGGAAAAGGAGCTTCAGGAACAACAAGATAGGGTGGGTTTTTGCTAGCGGCTCTTAGCTACACACTAGTATAAGATAGTCTGTTCTCAGGTTCTCAATTTGTCTGGATCTTTACCTATGTTTCCCGATTATTCGAAGATGGACCGATTTAAAATCATACTTATATTTTTTTAAAAGGACTTCACAGGTCCAATAAAAATATTCCTGAATACTCTTCTAACCACCCTTTAAAAAAACCTCATCCGTAGTAAATTTTCGACCTGAGCGGAACATTGAAGTCGGTTTTCTTTGTAATTTAAAAAAGTTATTAATAAAGCGTACTTTTTTTTACAGGAGGACATAGAGAAGATAGATCTGGCCGATCCAGATCTGAACAAAGCCGCTACTAAGATTCAGGCATCATTCCGTGGCCACAAAGTGCGCAAGGACGTCCCCAACTAAGGTGGCCACGGTTTTCTAGAATATGACATTATTATTCAAGAAATTGATTGGTTAACCTTACTTAAAATTGTTTAAAAAGCCATGTTTGTTTTACTACTGTTTACTATTAAAATAACTTATATTTAATTTACATAAACGTGTTCCTATTATCTAGTCCAGTTTTATTTAATAAGATAAACTTTATTTTAACTTACATCTATGTATATGTTAAAGATAGTTTAAGTTTTATTATTGCAAGAATATCAAGTATATAGTTCAACTTTAAATCGACAATATTGAAAATCAGTAAGCAATAATTTTACATTATCATTGGAATGTCAATTCTCTATTAATAATAATGTCAATTCTAATACTAACTATTGTTAAATTAATGCTATGGATCAACTCATAATACCAAAGAGTGGAAAGAAAATTGTAATTAAATATTTATTATAGGTGTCTATCCCTTTTTTCTATTTAAACTATGGTCACCCTACTTCGTGTATATGAAAACATACTTTCCTTTCTTCATAATAACATTCCAAGTGTCTCTTCTTTCAATGTTTGTTAATAATTTTAAGAATTTGTTTTAGACTTTAACGTAGTTATTAAGATACAACATATTTTAGAATTAGTGGCCATTTGCATTGAAACAAGATAATTTGCTTTATTCTTTCAAAAAGAACTTAAATTATTAATTATTATGTGTTTGTACCATTTATTAATCCTATTAAGCTATTTATAGCACACATAAAATTATAACACTGGATTGTTTTCTGTACTTAATTCTATTATTTTAAGATTTAAATTAAATAAATAAATATTCGCCTATACACAATTATTTTTACTTCAACCTATACTTATTTAAATAGTTATAATATGGTTCACCTAGTACAAGAATTTTCCTAGTTTGTCTAGATGTCGCTAGATGTGAAACAACTAGAAATATTTACATGTATCAATAATTACAAGAACCTTATACTCCCTTGTACCTTGTTGTTACTTTGTTTTCTTTTCCAGTCCATCCAAAGGTTGTCTGGAAGAGATCGCTTTTAGCGATGAGGCCCCCCATTGTACCTACTTGTTATTTTATGTTCCTGTTATGTTTCTTCTGTGTACATTAAAGTGTTTATCTATCTATCTATCTATATAAACTTTTATAGTTGTTAGATCTAAGAATGCATGTCTAATTTACAAGTGTAACCATGCGAGCGAAATTCTATAAATATGGTAAATTGTTTTGATTTCTATAATTACCATTCACTACATTTCTTTGCATGAACTTGGCTTTATCAGGAAAATTATTTTGATTTATCAGATTATTCAACTGTTCAGTATCAATTTTCTTCAGAGCATTTTTAGATTTTAAGTAATATTCGGTGTTCTTCCAAGATCTCCAAATTCTCTCATTAGTTACACCATTATTTTGCCAATACCCTCTACCGTATTTCCAACCATCATTGCTTTGAATCGTTGGATATCCATAGTATCTATTATTACTTAATGCATAATCATTTCTGTTTGAATTACCATTATTGGGTAGTTTAAAGTAATTATTGTAACTAACTACAGTGTTGCCATCTGTTTGAACTGTTCGTTGTTCATCGGGAGCGTAACGATTGTTATAATTTCTATTTAAAGATTGAGCTCTAGGTTGATAGTAGCTACTAGGAGTTTGATAGTCATTTTGGTAAAATTCAGGAGCTAGCTGAGAATTATCAATTTGATAGCTTTTTGGAGCTATAGGCGGTGTCCTTTCCATAACCTCTTCAAAGGCTTTATTTTTAATTATTACCTCTGCATCCTCATCTGTAAAATTAAAAATGTAATGGCCAAAGTGTCCCTTGCAATTTGTTTTATTGATAAGAGATATAGAACATTAACTGTGATAGCGTCCAAGATACGTTAGGTACTACGATTAATATGATGCCTAAATAAAAAAATACAATGTTTTGAATAGGTTCTGGAAGTAAGTATATAAAGTTTAAAAAATAATAAATCAACTGTTTATTTTAAATACATACCATTGTCTTGAGTAATATCAACTCTATTTCGTGAGCTGTCTGTAGCCGATTTTTTTAAAAGTTCTTCGTCGTTTTTAGTGTGAATATCAGTCTCAATTACTTTAGTTTTTGCTTCTTTCATGTCTTTTAGGAGAGGAGCGCTATCTACAGGACAGGTAATGTAGCGATCATTCTGAATCGCGTCTAGAAATGGATGTCTTTTTGGAGTCTCATTTTCTTTAAATTTCACAGCTTTTTCATTTGTTTTGATACTTTTGTCTATAATATCATCCTTTTCAAACATCGTGAAAGTTTTCTTTTCATCCGATTTGGTGTTTTTTTCGCTTTTTATTTCTTCTTTAGTTTTATCTGGAGATATCTTTGATTCTATTGTTGGTGTCTTAATTAATTTGTCCTCTTTGCCTGTGTCTTTTATCGAATTCAGAAGAATTATTTGATCAGCATCAACTTCATCAATATTTTTATCATAAGTTTCTTTACTTTCGTGCTTTTTCGAATGCAATTTAGTTTTCGTTTTCACTTTCTGTAGTTCTTGTGGATTAGTTATTGACCCTTCTAAAGGATTTTCTGGAGTTTTCGGTAAGTTTTTGTCATCTAACTCAAGTGTATTTTCTATACTTACTGTATCTGCTATTTGTTCTTTTTCTTCCACTTCTTTAACTTCGTCGACGTCTATCTCTTTTACTAGTTCCACAGTATCATCATTCACGAATGTTTCATTTGCTTTAAATTCATCAATTTCATCAATACTTTTGTTCTCAAAACCATATTGTGGCACATGCATAACAAAAGGTTTTCTGTTCTTTCTTATAGGTTTACCTTGTGCTGGTTTGATTCTCACTATTTGGCGTGGACTGATAACTTTATTAACCTTGCTTGCTGGAATGAATAGCGGTCCATTTTGTGTCCTTAAGTCTGTTTGTTGATTTACTGGGTCTGTTAGAATATTCTTCTTCTCTCTCTCAACCTTAGCGTGTTTGCGTTTTTTGGTATGATGAATGCGGTCACTTTCTTTGTACCTTTTGGATCGTTCATTCAAATCTTTGTTCGAGCTTATCTAAAGTTAAAAAAAAACAATATAGAATTGAATAGAAACTTTTTATTTTGTGCCACAGAGAGACGAATTAGTATACATAATGCAGGTACTATAACTATAAAGAAAAGAAAAGAAAATATATCAAATATTTACATTGTGTCAATTTGTGTCCCATCCATCCGTAAAACAATTATTGACAGTAAGTAAGTAATAAGTAAGTAATTGACAGTGATATTTTAACTTGACCCTACAAAGTAATCAAACGATTCATCTTGTACCTACACAATTATCACTTAATTATACTAAAAAGTAACAAGATGACTATACAATTTGTAAAATTTTACCTCTTGATTAGATGCTTCTTTCCACATCACCAAAAACACTATAATCACAATCAGATTTCTTGATAAATCCATGTTCAGTGATCATTTCAGTCCAACCAAGAAACATGAACTGAACTTAATTCTGTGTTTTTAATAATTCGGACCCTACTTAATCGATTTTGCATGAACCCTGTTGTATAAAAACAATGGAATGATTGAAGTCACGTTTATAAACATTAACGAAGTCTTAGATATTACATGTAAAATTAAATTAAATGCCGTCACGGTTTCGATTTTGTGTAATTTTTGCACAATCATCTATTGTGTTTTGTGTAAATCAAGCAAATGTAAAAAAAAAGTTGCCCGGAAATTGTGAAAACCATTTTTTTGTTAAATTGTTGTACGAATAACTGTCACCAACGTTTTCCCCCTATTCCAACTCCTTAGAGGGGTAGAATTTTCAAAACTCCTCTGTTAGTGTTTTCCCCTACATCTTTCAAGGAATGTACTGGGTTGATATGTCAATTGTCAGTCAGTCGCCAAAGCCAATAAAAACGAACCCAAAACTGCAAAACCTTTTATGCATTACAAATAAATAAAACTATAGAACACGTTGTACAGACTCTGCAGCAAAGGGAAGAATTCTACCACAGCAGACGCGAGAAGAACAGCCAGGGTGATGACTCTGCTGATGCTCCTCATCAGCTCCAGTTTGTTGGGGAGAGGCCAGGACTTGCGGAGGGACTTCAGCTCGTAGAACGTGTCTTCTGGAGCTGTCACCTAGGAAATCGTGTATTAATTCTTAGCGTCTGTAGTGGGCTATAGGTATAGTGGTCTAGTAAAAGCGAGGTTCTAGGTTCGAATCCAGTTCTGCATTGATGAATGATTCTGTCCTAAACTGTATGTGCACTATGCCATCACTTAGACCTTTTACATCTATGCCTACACTTAACGGGACTCTCTATAGCATGGGTCATTATTTGTCTATGCCATCACTACAGTGAGGGAAAACATCGTAGGGAAACGCCATAATATGAAGAACATATACTTTTTTAGTCTAAATAGTTCGGTAAGAGAAGTTCAAATGCAAGTAAATAAAATTCCACGTATTTCTGCTTGTCTAGAATAATGAACGCCAGCCTATCTACCAGGAAACTTATTTCTTAGATATTTACCTGAAAAACTACGCCATTTTCAATATGTGACGGTTTATTTTTGGACTTTGGACAAGGCTGGAAATTATTCTTCCATTACCAATAAAAAATACTTCAAGGTACTCCATGTAAATTGCAAAGAAATAGATAAAATGCTTGACAATTAACACAACATCATCTAGCTCCAAAGCAAGCAGAGTTTGTGCTATGGTAACATGAATGATAGGTACTGCTTATGCATTGTAGCTGCTTATAAGCTTGTACCGTGCGATTAACACGTATCAAAGTAAAACGTTCTATACGTAAAGTACCTAACTTCCACACACGGCATAGCTTACAGTATCAGGTCAATATCTACACCTATTCCAAGTTTCTTTCAAATGCCAGATAAGGGGTGATTCAAGGTGATTACACAGTCCAACCGAGCCGAACGCGGCGAATGTCAATTCAAAAAATGCTGTTGACGTCAGAAGCGAGCCGCATTTTTTGACGTTATCAGCATTTTTTTTATAGAAAAATGACTGCGGCGCGTACGGCGCGAATGAGTGTGCGATCAGATTAAAACAAGCATAGTAACATCCAAACATAGGTACCATAAACTTTGAGATTTGTAATATTGGCGAGATGACATCGATGCCTTTGAGGATGATTGGTGGAACGTGGCAGGGGATAGAGACCATTGGAGGAGTTTGGGGGAGACCTTTGCCCAGCAGTGGGACGAGATGGGTTGAATAAAAAAAAAAAAAAAAAAGTAGGTACTACCTGTTCCAAGTTTCATCCAAATCGGACGTGATTGAAACACAAACATACTCACAAACTTTTAGATTTATACTATTAGCAGAATAAGTTTTGATAGGATAATACTTTGGGACCCCTTGAAATAATAAAAATAAGTTTACCTTTTCCGTATCTCCTAAAGGACTACCATCAGGTTTCACATCCGTGTGGATTGGCAGGGCGTGGTTCGTCACTATATGTAGAGCACCGGATGACTCCCTCTTGTTACGAAATGACGTACCGACCACCTAAAATACAAGAGCAATGTGCAAATAGATTTTCAAGATTCTAAAATTCATATCAAAAATTCCAATGTCTATGGTCCATTTGATTGGTCCATGGTTGCAATGTTTTCATTTTGATGATCCAGATGAGATTAGAAACATAATCAACTCCACAAAATTAAATGGATTCGATCCTCTTGGAGAATTTAAATCTAATCTATAGATCAAGGATTTGACAGACGATATTGGTTCAGATTGATTTGATTTTGGTTACTTCCAAGCTGATAAGTTAATCCAATTCTCCTATTATAAATTTGAAAGTTTGTGAGTGTTTGTGTTTCAATCATTAGCACCACTAGAGTGGACTGATTTGGATGAAGTTAAGATAAAAGATAAAGATATTTTATTAAGAACTTATTACAGTGTGTTTGTTTACTAAAATATGACGAAGAGACTACAAAAGTTAGAAAACTGTGTAGCAGCCTCAGCGCCCGACTCCTGTTAAAAGTTCTGGTTTTACAACTAACATGAGTTAATAATATAAGTGGCTTTCGATGTTTAAACCTATCATCTCTACCTGATTAAGCTGAGGGGACGGTTTCGATGCTATCTATTGCATCTCAAACAATATCCCAGGTACTACAGCGTCCCGATGTGCAGGCAAAGGTTGCCTCCTGACGCTGTATAAATATTGTCATAGTATAGATGTCAAATTTGGGTACTGTAGTCACGAACGAGCGCACCAAAGGGCAGACGACGCCTCAACTTAACTTAAAGAGTTGAATATGCCTGTCTAGGAAAAACCTGTCGCCGCAGCCTAAACCGGCTAGGACATCATCATCATCATAAATGTCAAGGCTTGTTTTTTTTACCTGCTCACGTCTCTCGAATGCAGGATAGAAGTTTGGCACGAAGAAACTTTGGGGACTTTTCTCTTCTGATGCATCACTTTTGTAAGGAGCTGGTTCGAAGAGGTTCTTCTGGTGCTGTAAAGGTAGGTTCATAGATGTTAGATAGATAGGTTAGGTGCCTAGTCTACTTTTAATAAATAATAATAAATAAATAGTGCTGGACATATCACACAACAGCACTAGCCCCAAACTAAGCAAAGCTTGTAGGTACTATGGGAACCAGAAACTGATATAGGTACTCCTTATATACTTTTTATTTCTACATACATATTATACATAGAAACACCCAGAACCGAGATAAATATTTGCAGATCAAACAAACATTTACCCCGCCGCGGGGATCGAACCCGTAACCTTTTGCGTCCCAAGCGGGCTTTCACCCACTGCGCCACAGAGGTCGACTTTTAACTGTGTAGGTAAGTATATAAATGTACTAAAAAGAAAACCGACCTAGATACGTAGAAAACTACAAGCGAGAATAAATAAAAATAAATAAATAATGCTGGACATTTCACACAGCATCATCTAGCCACAAACTAAGCAAAGCTTGTACTATGGGAACCAGATAACGCATGTACTACTTATATACTTTTTGTTTGTAAATACATACATATTATATATACATAGAATTAGTTTTAAATGTAGAGGCTCGTAAGCAGGGAGGTTTTTGATTTTGTACTTGTACGGACTACGCGATCTAGGCTACGCGTTCACGCGTTTCAAGCTACGCGAGTCAATGTAAGACCCCTCGCAGACTACAGACTTTTTATCGGCCGGTAGTTGAGACGGGCTATACTTCTCCGTACTCATTACGAGCCGAAGTTTTCCGTCTCAACTATCGGCCGGAAAGTCTGTAGTCTGCGAGGGGTCTCAAATGTCATTTACCTGACGCGTTGCTGCAGGCGTTCAAGATCTGGAACGCATAATGCGTACAAGGCTTATGAATTTTACTCCTGAGGTGTAGATATTTTTTCCGTAAAACTCAAAAATCACATAGGTACATCCTTGCTAAGGACCACCTTGAGGGAGTACCTACCTATAACCTTGTAAACAATTTTTTGACCGACTTCAAAAAAAGGAGGTTTTTTTTTGTATCTTGTTACGCGATTACTCCGCCAATTGAGGACCGATTATCAAAATTATTTTAGATTTTTTGTTTGAAAGGGTATGCTCCAGAGGTGGTCCCATATAAATTTTATTCCTGAGGATTTGATAGTTTTCCCGTAAAACTCTAAAAACCTTCCCTCCTAGCCATTGTAAATCGAATCGACAGATAAGTCTAAGACTCCATGCGTTATGTCAAACTGACGAAATAGTCACGCCGCGTGTAGAGTCGAACATTGAAGTCGGTTTTTCTTTTAGTTTTAAAACGTAATTATTTATGATGAATGGTTCGGCTCTTGACCTCGAAACTAACATAGGTAAGAATGAGGTCTACGATGGAGCGAGCCTACCCAGATGGTGCCTATTAACTCTCTTCTTGAAAACAACAGGGAAAATAAAATCAGTAATCGGTCCACAATAGACGGAGACAACGATGAACTTATACAAAAACATGCAGCATTATTAAATTATTAGGTATAATTGTCTTTTAAAAAATCTAAGCTATCCATGATTTTATAGTAAGTTAGTTCAAAATAACTTACATTTGCATCATATGTGAATGCTGTTCCAAAACAAAGCAGAAATATAAAGTTTTTCATCATTTCATGGCCACAGCTATTGTTCTTTGAAATATAGTTATAAAATATTTACGTAGCACTAAAACTGAGCAAACTAAAGTTTTATCTGAAATATTTTTATAACATTTTTAACACCTACAGTAAAAAATACTTCTTAGGTCTTTACATCTATTATAGATGATTTATACAGCGTCCAGGAGGCAACCTATGCCTACACTTGTTTGTTGCCCTGATTCTTCACGGTATTGGTCGCGAAAGAACAGGAGTAAAATTAGTTTTAAGACTATTCTAAGTGATCCCTGCGGTCCTACTGAATAAATGATTTTTGACTTTGACTTAAGGGGACGCTGTAGTGCCTCCTACAGGAAAACATATTAACAAACAGTAGGTAACATGATCATGACTATAAAGCCGGGTTTTTTGATCTGATGATCTGCAAATTAGCGAGCTGTAACTGCAACCGTTGCATGTGCTGTAACCAAAAATCATAGTGTGTACGTGGTTTGTGAGCCTGCCACGAGCCCTCCACGAACGGCTCGCAGCGGCTGTTTTGGATTTTGCCGCGAACCATCCGCGAACCAAAGGAAAAAAAGAATGTTTCTTTGTTTTATCTTGGGTCCGATTATATTCATTAGATATTCAAAGTCTGTTTTAAAATAAATAGTATATCACTTCTATCCCGATACATGTCATGACTCCACCATCTTCGTGGCTCAAGAAGTGCTGCACAAGCGAGAGACACTTCGTCTGACATCGTCGAGAAACAACAACACCGCGCAGATACGGTCGGTTGTGCACGATCACAGTGATGTGGACTTCGCGCACACTAGAACCTGGTTACTATGTCATAACCTCGCACACTGTACGCGTCGCAGTCATTTTTCTATACAAAAATGCTGATGACGTCAGAAAATGCGGCTCGCTTCTAACGTCAGCAGCATTTCCTCTATTGAATTGACAGTTAGGCGCGGATGGGTCGTTCGACCTTAGACTAGTAGACGCCGTTTCCCCCCCGTGGATTCCGATCTTGTCGCGATGGGGGGGCTCATTAGCCGTGGTTTGAACGCCCACGGTGAAGCTAACAGGAATCCCAAGCGGGGACGCTCCGAGTGGGCTTGCGGTTGGGCCCACTCTGGATGCGTCTGAGGCGGGTGCGGAGGACGGAGTAATTTCTGTCCCCCGCAGTCAGGAGGGGTCGCGGGAGAAGAGGCGTGTCGGTGTTTCGTTGCCGTTCGCCCTATCTTCCGCGACCAAACGGTGGCGCACCGTTGTTGCGTTGGCGGTGGGGCCGCAGTGGAAGAGGAGTGTCGGTGTTACGTTGCCGCTCTCCCTGTCCTCTGCGGCCGTTTGGAGGCTTCTCCACGCGCAGCTCTTTAATTAGAGCGCGCAGTGGACGAAGGTAGCGGAGAGCTCTAGTGGTGAGTAGCGGACGCTAGGTGCGGGGGCACCTTCGTCCGCCTTGCACTGCTCACCACGACGCGGGGCCCGCCGTAAGGGCGGGGATCGCCGGAGGGGGACTGGATGTAGAGGCTCTGCCGGTTGCCCGGGCCCCCTCCATTCCAGGCGACGCCGGAAAGGCGCTGGGATGTTTAGTGGGTATACCGGGAGTCCCCGGGAGTCCCACATACCCCTCTCGCCCCCCGGCGGAGGGGATGCGTAACGCATTTTACCCAGCGACAAAAAAAAAAAAAAAAAAAAAAAAAAGTAGACGCCGTTTACACAATGCCATTCTGGCATACCTTTCTTGCCTCTAGCTTTCTCAAACTCAACGGAGCAAGAGCTAATATTCTGTGGCAAGAGGCAAGATTGGTATTGTGCAAATGGCGTTTTATATATACAAGAATTCTAGTATTAGGTACCTACATTCATCGAATATATCAATATAATCTAAGTACCTTGTTATCGAGTTATTTCGATACACTATAGTTATCGCCAATTTTATTCAGAAGCAATGTTAAGTTTCTTGTAAATAAGGAAAAATGTTGGAAATCATTTGTTTTTCTCTCGTTTTTTTGACCGTTCAAGGACATACTGGTGTAAGTTGTGTTTCATGTTTTTCTGTAGAAATCTCAATGTGGGTTTGAATCTCGCCGTGTTTTGTATTTTTTGATTTTAAAATATTTAGATGTAGATATACGAAGTCTTAGTTAATGCAACGATTCGTAGGTAATAGATTTTTATTATGAACACATAGCTTACAGATGTATGTTTTTTATAAATAAATAATACATAAATATGTAAATAAATGGTCAGTAATTTAATATTATAAAAGGACAAACATAAAATCATGTCGAAATTCAAATAAAACACAGTACACAAATTCAGAACACAAAACCAGTTCCTACCTCTATAAACTAGTACCAAATAGTATCCCTGATTCTAGTCCGCTCGATCGTATAAATAAATAACCTACATAACTATGCTCACGTGATTATTATGTTCAAGGGTCGGTTCACATCTGACGGAAGATGCGTTGAGCGTATTCAGCAGTCTTTGGTTAGCATCATGTGTAGTTGAATGTTTTCTCATATTATAATTGTATGTTCTGGCGTTATGCGACCGATAATACGTGACGCATCTTCTGTCAGAGTTTGCAGAGTCAGAGAAAGCAAGAGAAAGAATAAATAAATGAATAATGCTGGACAATTTCACTCAGCATCATCTAGGCCCAAAGTAATCATAGCTTGTACTATGGGAACCAGATAACTGATATGCTACTTATATACTTTTTGTTTGTAAATACATACAATAATATACATAGAAACACCCAGCCCTGAGATAAATATTTGCAGATCATACAAACATTTACCCCCGCGGCGGGGATCGAACCCGCAACCTTCTGCGTCTCAAGCGGACTTTCACCCAATGCGCCACAGAGGTTGTCAATGGTACTTATGCAGGAATGGTGTTTAAGTTGATACTTTCATCGACATTTTAAAAGCTGAATTATGTCAGTTCATCAGTTCTTCAATCTAATCTAATCATCCGTCAGTCAGTCAGTATCTCAGTCCGCAGCCGCACCAAGAGTTGTTGAGTCATGAAACAGTTTCCATAAATTCCTATACGTAAGTAGGTAATTGTGTAGTTTGCCAAATATCGATTCGAGTACGGTCGTTCGGCCGGTGACAGCCACAAAACACTGCCTTCGACTAGAATATATAATGAAATGAGGACATCGTAATGTATTATTGAAGAGGCTTAGAGGGTTTGCTTAAAGGGTGTCTCGAACACTAAGGGTAATTCAATTGAAAAAGTAGATTTCGTTTTAAGTTGGTTTTCTTCAGGAATTCAGGAATCTACGAAACAATAGGTAAATAAGTTAATATAAAATATCCCTTAAGATTGAAGGTGAATTTACACGATGCAATTTTTCGTACGATTTGCTAAGCTCCGCTGAACGTGCCGTCAAGCGTCGCGCTATCTATGAGAAATCGCATACGATGAGCGTTTACACGTGAAAAATTGCCGTGCAATACGATATCGTGTAGGTTGAAATCACATCGTGTAAATGCATCTTAAGTGATTTATGCCATATTCGTCCCGGTTTTTCGGCCCACGCGATTAAAAAGTCTTCTTTCGTCCCACACGATAGTATTTCTCCATATTCGTCCTGCATGTCAAAATTATAGGTACAGTTAGCGTCAAAACTATAATTTATAGATAGATAGATAACTCTTTATTGTTACACCATTAGATACAATTTAAAAAAAACTTAAAAAGCTTAAGACTAATTGCGGTGACACAATTGGTTGTGGTGATTTAGGTATCACCACAACCAATGTATAATAATTTAAATAGGATTGATTTTTATCTATCATACAACATCAAGATATACTGTATAAAAATTTACAAATTTACTGTGTGTTTAGGGATACTATCATTCAATAGAGAAAATGCTGCTGACGTCAGAAACGAGCCGCATTTTCTAACGTCATCAGCATTTTTGTATAGAAAAATTACTACGGCGCGTATGGTGCGGATGAGTGTGCGAGGTTTAAGGTGAATTGAGACGGTGTCATAAAAAGTTTTTTTACTAAACTGAAAATATGGTAAGGAGTCTGTATGAGATAAACTCGTATTCAGTTCATAATATTTTCTTTGAGGTTCATACTGTTTCCACCATAAATAATATCCCTCTAGACTAGTCCCTACATTTATCACTTGCTCTTACAGCAAAAATATATTTGACGTTTTCCAAGACAAAGAAAGGAGTTTTCTTTTTCATTTGATACAATATTCATAGACCTTTTATTTAGTACAGTCCCTATACATTTAAAGGTGCATTTATAAGATGCGATTTCTACATGACTTATATACCACTTTTATACTTTTTGTTGGTAAATACATACATAGGTATTATACAAAGAAAACACCCAGACCCGAGACAATTTCTTGTAGATCATACAAACATTTGTCCCGCCGCGGGGATCGAACCCGCAACCTTCTGCTTCGCAAGCGGACCTTCGCCCACTGCGCTACAGAGGTCGAATAACGAAAAGCCATATGTTTTATGTCACAAGAGAAAACGTCATAGGCATTAATTCAAAATAATTAACTTAATTTGCGTAGCAATATTAACGCCAGTTGTACCTATGTAGGTTTTAAAATCGATAAGCATGAGAGTTTTAACATTTGCACGCTTTTTATTCCGAGAATGGTATCGTGTAAATGGAGCTTAGGAAGTATTATAATACAAACTCCCTAAGCGCCATTTACACGATACTATACTCGCATACGATTCTTCCTCTTGCTTAATGAAACTCAACATAGCGAGAGGTATGCGAGAATGGTATTGTGTGAATGACGCTTAATAATGGGTTTTTGGTTAGCTCGTTTTTTAAGTGAGTAATTAATCGAATAATCAACAGAAATTGAAGACCGATGCTGAATTGCAATCAGCTTTGATGCCGCAAGAGCTGAATCCTAGCTTCGTCTCTGAGAAGGTCAGACCATCGGTATTTTTAAATCACTTCCACCAATCACAATACTTTGCATAAGTGATCATGAAGCCATCGTTGGTAACACTGGAAGTCAAGTATCCAATCAACACAAAGAACAAAGTAGTACAGTCAGCATTTCCAATTGGTGATTCCCCTAATAGGGTGCGTTGAACTGCGTGCCCTGTGCAGGTTACCTTAATGTTGATAGTTTGCATATAGTTAAGATGAATCCACATACATGTGTAAAGGCAGTTTCGCAGGTCGCTGAATAAACAGATACAGAGTTTATTTACTTGGCTGATTTTCAAGATGGATTGGATCAAAGGATGTCTAAATAAATCATGAGTTCTCCAAATTGATAAACCAACAATATTTTCAATAAAGCAATCATCCATCCAAACTTACGCATTTAGTAGGTATAATTATTTTTTTTAATTTTTTTTTTAGTAGGTATCTTTAGGCGTGTCGCTAACAGAAACGAAAGTCGAGGCGAGGGCGCGGCGTGGGCGAAAATCTCGTTGAAATAAGTAAAAAAAGTCAAGAGTCGAGGCACAGGCGAGGCAGGGGTCGTGGCGCGGGCGGGGCGTGCGCCCCTACCGCGACGCCTAATCACCTGTCTCTACTCATCTTTCGAATATGATATGTTGAATGAATGAAACAAGACACCGCCCCGACTTTGCTGTTAGAGATTTGCCCTCAAGCTTCTCTTTGTTTCTGTCATTCACCTTTATTCAATACTTAGTGCCCACGTACGATAGACTTTACAATGTCATCGATCCATCTTGTCGGTGGATGACAGACTCTCTCTAGGCCACAACTCAGGGTAGTACTTGGCTTATACACGTATCTAAAGATCAGACCCCAGGAAGCAGCAAGCGCCTTTCCATCCCACAATTCAATAGCAGGTACAGTCAGCATCATCAATCGGTATCCCCCCATGCCAACTGAACTAGTTCGAATCTCTGCATCCCTGAACTTCTTTTTGTACCAAAAAATTAGTTCAGTTGCTTAGTTACGGATATCTAATTTCACACCAATATCACAGAAGCAGTTGGTTCAGTGGTTTCTATAGTAGAATTAACTGTGATCCAAGAGGTGCCGAGTTCAAATCCACCCGAACTACATATATCAGTTCTACTTTATTTTTATTTTTTACTTCCACAACAAACTTAGTTTTTATGTTGTGTGTGAAGCTGCCGAGTAATCTATGCATAAAAACAAAATATATGTTTTTATAAAACAACTATTACAATAATATTTGTCCTTACGAATTTGCAAAGCACCATTAATAATAAAAAAATGCACTCTGAACGAAACAAGTAACAAGGCTCAACCATCATTATTATGATTTAATTCACAACTACCTTCAATAGTTAATTCCTGCACAGAACAAAACGAAGGCTATTAGGTAAGCTGACACTGAATACTAATAATGTAACTCAAAAATTCGTCGCTTCTGCTAACTGACGTGATGGCTCAGTTGGTTAGAGTGTCTGATTCGGTTATTTCCGGTGCGTGGCTCTTGGGTGGCTGTTTCGAATCTCAGCTAAGATATAAATTTTTGTATAGAATTTTCATTTATTTGAGTCGTTCCGGCTTAGAAATGTAAAATTTTACTATCTATGGGTATACCAGTTGGTGAAGCTGTCTGTACGTTAATTTAGCACAACAGTTTTATCTGCGTTCAAATGCACAATCCATCCGTGGATTGGAACTCAGTTCAGATGTGTGGTCCAAACTCTACCTCCACAACACATGAACCGCTATTTATTTTATCAGGATTGGCCGATGCGAGCGTTTCTGCCACTGGACAGACTCCCCCGTGATATCGACCTCACCGAGAGCCCAGCATCAGTCAGCAGCGTTAAGCGGTACACCAGGATCCTTGCCTGCATCGTGCTTGCTCTGTCAGCGGTGGTGGAGATTGTGTTGTATCTTCTTGAGTCCTATTATGGAAGCTGATTGAACTAATAATGAGTTTTATTACTAGCAGTTCCTCTTCAACTTTGTCTAGAATCATATTTTTTGTTCTTTCTCTTTTATTTAATAATTCACAATGTTTCAAACAGATGAAATTAACATTATAGATTAACATCTATATAGAGTTATATTCTTAGTTCTATTTTATAAAAAATTAACAAGAGAAGACCCACAGGACTACCTTGTGGCACGCTAGAACCATTAGACCATTACGATTGGCTTTTGAAATCAAAAATTAAAATGTACCATTTCAACCTACCAAAAATGATACAAAACTTCCTTAGAACTTACTTTGTTTTATTGCATAAAATCCCGTGACCTGCGCAGTAAGCTGCCTCCCAAGGACATCACCAAACCTCCACGACAGAAGATCACGTTCTAGAAAGAGTGTGCTAAATAAAAAAAAATCATAAATACATTACAAAAATAAATGAACAAGTTTCAATTATAGTTATCCAATTCGCTTCATGTGATAAAATACTGAATTAGTCTATATTAAAATTCACGCATATCAACTGTGCACCATATAAATTGTGTTTTCACTCTCTAAACATCACTTACTTGTAATTTTCGAAGATGAAGTGGCTGGCTCTTGTTTTCTTCATTGTAGCACTTTTATACCCCGTTTGGGTAAGTACCGTATTTTGTGTGAAATTATTTTTTTTAGGTGAATTGACCAAGTGCCATAAGGTACATAATAGGTAGGGTGAACAATATTGTTGACCCCACGATGATGAGTAAAGACCAAGGCAGTTCGGTTTGCTAATATTTTTCTCCTTTGCCTAGGAGTACCTGGTAACTTAGGGCTTTAATTATTTTATCATAATAATACATTGTTGTAGTACATGTATGTTTAGATGTGTTGGCATTAAAACAATTGTTATTGGACTTAGGCTCTTTAAAAAAACCCTCACAAATTGTAGAGACGAATAATTGGACTTCTAATAGATTTGTCAAATAGCAAAACATCTAACGTCCATATCACTGTAATGATATTAAGTACTCATTTCACAGGGTGCTGCTGTTACCAGTGAAGCTACCAGTGAAGATGTTACTAGTGAAGTCACCAGTGAAGCAACTAGTGAAGTCACCAGTGAAGTAACTAGCGAAGTTGGTAGAAATCAGGCAGAAGATGATACCGAAGACGATCCTGACTTCACGAGCCGGTACGCAGCTTTAGCACTCCCTGTTCCCGAGAATGTTGACGTAACTGAATTGATTGATGACCTTGTATCTAGAAGCAACTGCCCAGCTTGCGGCGGTCGTTGACCTTAAATTTACCTTCCTTGCGCTTAAGGTGTACCAAAGAAAAAATGACTTCTCGGCATCCACATAAACAATCATCTTTGTGCAGATTCCCACTCAGTGTATAGTAGCATAATCTTTATCAATTGAATATTTTATTGAAAAAACGCAATGTTACAAGGAATTTATGTATATAAAGGTCCTAAGAGGTTTTGATCCCTCCATTAAAAGTTTTAAGCGAATTCAGAGGTTTCGCCTTGAAAAAGGTTCAGGATAAACTCGGGTTTATTTTGGCTTGTATGTAAATGTAGTTATGTATTTTTACGAATGTATTTAATAAAGTGAAAGTGATTCTGTTATGTTTTTATTATTTTAAAATATGTTTAGATTATTACACTAGCCATAAATAAATAAATACTACTCATAAATAAATTTAGCGCTGAATTTAGCACTGCATACATGATTAAATAATATGGTAAGTGAAAATCCCGAATGAAATATATGTATTTCAACTTGGGTTTTTGTTTAAATGAATATTATTGAAATTATTGTTGTAGGTACTCGTTTAATTGCCATTGTAACACTATGCTTAGATTCATTTATAGGTGCGTAAGGTTTTAGAGAATAATATCCTGTAGACCAATTTGATCCAACTTGGAATAGATGATGTAGGGATGCAATACAGGGTGTAAAAAGACGTCTACCGAAGCCGAAAGGGGTAGGTACAGTATCCCAACACACAACCAAATCCAAAAGGATTTTCCGAAAAAATCATTATATCCGGAGAAAACAGCGTTTGAAGAGTACTGTTTGCTTATGTTCTGGGCGTGTTGTTTTACGTAGATTGCTGGATTTTGAGTTTTAACTGTTTTTTTCTTTTATAAATGAAATTATTAGGTAGGTGTGGTCTTATTATGTTGCACTAGTAGTAAATAACCGAAAATAACATAAAATTACTAAGCTAAGCAAAAAAAAAAATTGCGTTTTTTTTTCGCTAAATATGTTTAGAGTCATGGTCTGAGTGCAACCCCTCAGTTTTCAGTAGTTGTCTTTTTACACCCTGTATACTAAAATATTGGTAAGTACTTACAACGCAAGCGAACCTAAAAGAGCAATCAAAAGTGAAACAAATATTCTCTAAAACATCGCTTATCCAGGAGACTATGAATCAGTTATTTGCCAAGCCCAATGCCTATCCAGCATCTAGGGCATCTAGCCAGCTTCTTCAGCAGTCCTCTCACATCAGGTTCTATGTCAGCGAGGTGGACTTCCTCTGAGCTGGAGCTGGTCTCCATGTCTTGGTAGATGCGCTGGGGTCTGCCGTGGTAGCGACCCTGTAACGAAACACTTTTTCAAGATTTTGTTTCAGCTTCTGCGTGATTTGAAAAATTTTAATACAACCTAAGCTATCTAGCTTAAAACATTTTTCTTCATTGAGTCACTTACCAGAACAGAGCAGAAAAAGGTAGCCATGACAATCCACAATATTAACCACCTCATGATTGTCTAATCAGTAACAAAACTTGTCTTTTATATCGATAGATAATCGATTAGTGGATGAAATTCAATTTTCCTTTACTAAATTGGTTACGAAAGACCCTATCTAGGTAATGCGGGCATACCTAATAAGAACTATGACATAGGTCATTTTAAGGTACTTCTTTACAAGATCGCCGTCAGGATGCAACCTATTTCTTCATCTGAAGAGTTCGTGTAAAGCGTCTATAGATTTTTTTTCCCAAAACGAAAAGTCCATGCATGACTAGCAGGAGGACTAGTCATGCATGGACTTTTCGTTTTCGTGGTTCACATTTCTTTCGGCATTTTCATCTCAGCGTTTCCGTGCTTCGGAGGGCACACTAAATTTTCGGTCCCGGCTATTTAAGTCCATGACCAACCATGAGTTGGCCACTCTGGTGATGGAGAGTCTCATACGAACGCAATTTTTATTGAAAGTCAAGAGTACCTCTTAGGATGGACTTATAAATTAGACGAAAAGAGAGATGAGTTGCTCATTCTGCCCTCATTCTGTGTAATTCTCTTGGTGTAAACAGAGATGAGCATGCTTCACAAATAAAGAAGGAATGCTCTTGCTCTGGGTCTATGTTCGTTTGATCTAAATTCACATGAGAATAATTCATTGAACACTGAACAATTCATAATTCTCTGATTTACATCTCACTCGGCCATCAAAGTGTGACGTAGAAAGATAAATAATACTACAAAATATCCACAATTTTTTATTTCAATCATCAGTTTCAATTTTCTTTTCTTTAGAATCTCCCATGAACCTTCGATTAAATCTCCTTGTCATATACGGATCATCCTCTTCATACTTATACCTATCAAACGTTCCTAAGAAGCCCTTTACAGCTGTTTTGAAAGCCCTTCGATAGCTTGTTACCGGCATTTTCTCTCGAAGTAAAACTACAGGCTCAAATGGTATAACTAAACCGGCTGCTGAAGCTATAAGAGGAATCAAGGGAGCTGGAAAATAATAGGATATGATCTCCATAGCTCCATTGACGATACAAGTTCCTATATTCGTCATCACTATATTAATTTTAGGGAGTTTTATGAATTTTACTATTGGATCTGTGATAGTCTTGTATAGTTTAGTTATTATTGAATCATGTCTAGCTATTTCTTTATTGTTTTCTACTGCAGGGTTGATCTCATCGGTTGTTGTTGTTTGGTCTAAGTTTTCTACCTTTTCAACTTCATCTACCTTCTCGATGTGAACTTCAATTGGTTTTGGTTCAGGCTCGGTGATATTTGCTTCGAATTGATCATTTATTTCTGGGTATTGAGGCTGAAACAAGAATATTATAAACTTATCTGAATAATTAGTGAAATTCTTGAGAAAAGTCGGGTCAAATAACCCTATATATGAATCAGAGAGTATGACGCGAAAAAGATCACTGGAAGTAAGTCTTTGTCAACTAGTGGGTACCTTTTTTTTTTTTTTTTTTTTTTTTTTTATAACGTCAGAAAATCCATTATGGATACCCTGCCGCCGTGGGGACAGCGGAAGGGTTATGTCGGACTCTCACCGACTAAAAACTGACGCGTGGCCTGCCTCCATGCATGTCAAGGGGCTCCGCGATCTCCTACGGAACACAGCGGTGCCCCTCTCGCATTTTGCCTAAGCACTGTCCCGGGAATGGCACCCACAGCCACGCCCGGCACCCTCGCGGTGCTTACGGCAGCGCTCGCCACAGAGCGCCGCCGCCCTCCCGGGGTCCGCATCATGGACAGTCGAAGTCCCCACTTCAACCACCCGCGGACCCGGAAAGTCCCCTGTTTGGCAGGGGATACCACTCCGCCCCCTCACGGGGGGGCAGGCGGTGCGGGACGGCCGTTAGCGCCCCGCCTCCGCCTCCTTCTCCGAGCGGGATCGGCCCTCTCACGATCCCGCTCAGCCGCCTCTTTCTGGACCAGAACGGCTTCACAGAAAGAGGCCACGGCCCTCCAGGCCGTGTCGTCTGCCAGCATAGCTGCTACTACGCTTGGCAGACTGAGATCCTGCCCGATCCTGGTGACCAAGACTCTACGCTCCGCGCACCACGCCGAGCAGTGCTCCAACGTGTGCTGAGCGGAGTCGAGATCTGACCCGCAGTGGTGACATTGTGGTGTCGGTTCGCGTCCGATCCTACTCAGGTACTCACCGAAACAACCGTGTCCGGTGAGTACCTGAGTAAGTCTATAGGTGACGTTCCCATATTCCCTTCCCAGCCAGGCTTCGAAGTTTGGCGCCACTGCGCCGACGATGCGTTGGCGCGAGCTCCGCGGCTCGTCGAGCCGCTCGCGCCACATCCCGAGTGCACGCCGGCGCTCCTGCACCCGCACTTCAGCAGGCGCGGCTCCGCTCCCATCGTCCTGGCGGAGACGAACGTACACACGTGCGTCCATCGCCGCCAAGATGTCAAGGGGCGGGAACCGCGCCAAGATGGTCGCCGCCTCGAACGAGATGGTCCGGTATCCTCGCGCGATTCGAATGGCCATAGGACGCTGTAGGCTGCTGTAGAGCTGCCTGTAGCGCCTAACACCCGTCAGCCTCTCCGACCAGACGGGCGCTCCGTAGAGGGCCATCGATCGCACGACCCCGCCATACAAGCGGCGAACACCCTCCCTGGGTCCCCCGAGATTGGGCAGCAGTCTGTGCAGAGCACCCACTACCCTCTGGATCCGGGGGACGGAGCGTCTGAAGTGCTCCCCGAAGTCCCAGCGACTGTCCAGAGTGAGGCCAAGGTACTTGAGGTACGGCCCCACCTGGACGTCAACGTCACCTACGCGAACCGACAAGCTGGGTGGTTCCCTCCCCCTCGGGAGTTTGTGGAACCATAGCGCCTCGGTCTTGTGAGGCGCTATCCGCAGACCCAGCTCGTGGATCTTGTCCACGACACATGCCACCCCTATATCGGCGAGCTCTTTGGTCCTGTCGAAGGAGTCTCCGCCAGCAAGTACGAGTGTATCGTCCGCGTAGCAGACCACTCGTACGCTGGGTGGGAGATCGACGCGCAAGACCGCATCGTACGCGAGGTTCCATAGAAGGGGGCCTAACACGGACCCCTGTGGAACCCCACATGACACCTCCCTCCGTATACGGGTACCGTCCCTGCCCACATACTGCACACATCTGTCGCGCAGGTAGGCGCCGACTATGCGCTGCAGGTAGAGGGGCGCTCCGTGATACACGAGCGCCTCCCTGATCGCCCTCCAGGGCAAGGAGTTGAACGCGTTCACGATGTCCAAGGACACCGCCAGCACGCTCCCGCCCCGGGACACTACCTGGTCCGACAGTGTACGGACGCAGAGAATCGCGTCCACTGTCGAACGCGCACGTCGGAAACCAAACTGGTAATCCGACAAGTCGGGACCTTCCCGCGACAGATGCGAGCATAGACGGTCGGCAATTATTCTCTCGAACAATTTGCCGACCTCGTCCAGCAGGCAGATGGGACGGTACGCGGAGGGACAGTCTGCGGCCCTGCCGTCCTTCTTCAAGAGGACCAACCTTGCCTCCTTCCAATCCTGGGGGAAAACACCGGTGCGGAGGCAGCCGTCAAACAGCCGCCTCAGCCTGTCCCCCAGTCCGGCGGATAGAGCCAGCGCCAAGGCCCGACCCGGAATCCCGTCAGGGCCCGGCGCTGTATTACGAGCCTTGAGACGCTTAACGGCTCGGTCCAACTCCTCGTCAGATACCCCCAATTCGTCGACCCAGATGGTCGGGTCCGACGAAGACACGGGGGCATGGGGACTATCCTGGACCCTAGGGAAGAGCGTATCAACCACTCCCCCTACGAACACAGGGTCCAGGGTTTCCGTCAAAGGAGGGACCCATGGTCGGAGCTTGCCCAGTACAACCTTGTACGGGCGGCCCCAGGGGTCCCTCTCCAGTCCCTCGAGGAGTTCGCTCCATGACCGAGACCTGGCGTCCGCTATAGCGGTTTGGAGCGCCTTGGTAGCGTCTCGGTAGGCCCTGTATGCTCCATCCACCTCTTCGGCAAGGGCTCGCCTTCTTCTCCGGGTCCTAGTGTACTCGCGTCGGGAGCGCAGACACGCCTCGCGTAATCGCGTGAGCTCGACCGACCACCAATACACCGCCCGGAACTGGGTGGGCGTGGTTCGGGGCATAGATGCGTCGCAGATCGACGTCATCATTGTCCGGAACCAGGCCGCTTCAGTATCAGGATCGGGCAGGATCTCATGGCCTTCCGGCCAGGCCGCGACGATGGCGGCGGCTTCGAGCAGATCTCTGTCGAGCCGCTTGAGGGACCATCGTCGCGGCGGGCTGCTGTCACGGCGGGACGCACGGTCGGGGGGACGGAGGGCCACATCTAGGAAGATGTGGCGGTGGTCGGATAAAGTGACCACATCCTCCGCCACTCTCCATCCCGACACCAGGTGGGTGGCCGAGGGAGTCGCCCATGTAAGGTCCACGATCGACTCCCCCTGCCACCGCACGCATGTGCTTACGGACCCCTGGTTGAGTAACCGGAGGTCCATACCCGCCGCCCATTCCACAATGGTTCTTCCCCTTGTATTGTCCTGGCGACTCCCCCACTCACGATGGTGAGCGTTGAAGTCGCCCAGGACAAGGACGGGACGCGGAAGGCACCTGCGAATGCAGTTTCCCACCGCGTCCAAGTACGCCTCGTAAGCAGCGAGGGTACAGTTGGGGGAAATGTAGCAGCCCACAACGGCTAGGTGACCCCATTCCGTAGCCACGAAACCCTGTCCCTTCTCCAGAAGGGTACAGGAGGGGTCACCCTGGCCACCGCCCCAGTAAATGGTGACGAGACCCGATGCGTCCCCGAACCAGCGAGGATGGTCCGGGATACGGTAGGGCTCGCTCACTACGGCAAGACCAACCGAATACTGCGCGAACGTCTGCAGGACCAGGTCCTGAGCCGCCCGGCAGTTCATGAGGTTGGCCTGGATGACTCGTATGGTGTGATCCATTACGAGGCATCCATACCTTCCTGGGGCGGGGCTTCTTGGCCCGACTGGGCGGCCCCCTTTGTTGGGGCCGCCCTGCCTTCCGGTGCTGGGGCCGAGGGAGGAGAGGCTCTCCTCTTGCCACTAGGACGGGAGCACTTCTTGCTCCCCATCCTGTGGTCGGCCTTACAATCCTTGTCAGCGCACAGCGGACACCTGTGCGGTCGCGTGCATTGGCTCGCCCTATGGTCGGACTCGCCACACGCGTAGCACAGGTTTGTGCGGTCCACTGTGCTCTGACACGTGCTGCGTACGTGCCCGTACTCCAAGCACCGGAAGCACTGGAGTGGTCTCGAGGTCAAGAGGTCGACCCGAGACCTGACCCAGCCGACGACGACGTGTTTCGCCGCTGCTAGCTTCCGCACGGAAGCTAGTGGACATCGGACCCATACCGTGCCCAGGGCAGTAGGTGAGCGGCGAATGTCGCCCACCCGCACGTCGGTCACCGAGCAGCCTCCGGCCTCAGCGACTGCAGTCTGCACCTCTTGGGGTGTGACGCTGTCGTCGAGATCCTTAAGGCGCAGTTCCCCCGTTTTCACCGGGCGCGCAACACGCACGCCCAGATCAGCGAGGGCCACGCCCATACGCTCGGCCAATCTGTCGGCTTTGGAGGCGCAGTCAGGCCCTGACACCTCCAGGATCAACGCTCCCGTGATGGCCTTTTTGGAGCGGAGTTGGTCCACTCCATACTCGGCCAGCTTTATTCGCGCCTTAGCGGCCGCCATGACCGCGGCAAGGGTGATGTCCGAACCCTCAGGAACAGTCACCGTAATCGCCGCGGACGTTGGCAGCCGCGTGGGTTTTGGCACACCTCCCGTTTTTGCGCCGCTGGCCTTCTTGCCGGCCTTTTTGCCAGCCTTTGGGGCGGCCTTTTGACCACCCTTCGGACTGGTCTTGTGACCACCCGACAGGCCAGCTTTTGGAGCCGGCGGTGGAGCCTTCTCCGGGGGCTTCTTTGTCCCCTTCCTCTTCCTACCCACCACTTTCGACCATGGTGCCTCAGGCACCTCGGCCTCGGCAGTCCGCGACGTAGCGGGTGGCGGGGTTGATGGTGGAGGGCGAGTGCCCTTTGCCTTCGAAGGCCCTGGAGAGGGCCCCGCTGAAGCTGTGGTTGTAGCGCCCTGAGAGGGTCGCGTAATGGCCGCTAGCTTCTTGTCCATAAGCGCACTGATGCGCGCCATGAGTTGGCCCTCCCATGCAGCTCTTCCAGCGGCAGCTGGTGGTGCCGGATCCTTTGCGCTGCTTCCGCCCGAAGTGGCTTGCTGACGGACAGCCTCCGTCAGCTGATCCATTTTTGCGGAGAGCTCAGCCAGCTGGCTTCGCAGCTCCGCATTCTCCCGCTCCAGCCTTTCGACGTTAGCGTCGATGGCCGTGCGCTGCGCCAACTCCGCAGACACGGCCTCAGCACATCGCGCTGAGGAACGCAGACCCTTTACAAAATCGCCACGCAAGTTCTTTGACTTGTCGGCGATTTTCTCCACCGTCTGCAGTTCCACTCCTATGCGGGCGACCAACTCCGAAGTGGGGAGAGCCCGCATTTCGGAAGCCAAGTCTTCAGTCCTAGGCAGTTTTGCCTTGGACTTCCGCTTTTCCGGAAGGACTTCGGGGTCGAAGACGTCGTCCTCTTCCTCCTTGTCCTTGAGGAACATGGCGCGCTTGGTAGTTGCCACCGCGTCATCCTCCTTTTCGGGCTTTCGCCCCCGCTTCGCAGCGGCACGGGTAACCCTCGATGCCGTTGAAGCCTGAGAGGAGACGGACACGATGGAGCAGTCCGACTCCTCTCCCCCACTCATTATCATACCCGGCGTCGCCGGCCTCCGAAAGGTTGACCTGCAGCAGCGGGCCTTCCCTTCCTCCAATGGTGGTCCAAGGACCGCCAGGCAGTCACTGCCACTAACAACTACGCCTTGACGGCTACCGTCCTCATTTTTATTTTGTTTTTTCAGAGTTTTATCCATAATTAAACCCACGAGTAGTAGGGAAACACTCGTCACCCCGAACAGAGCCCTTGTGTCCGGGGAAGCCTAATTTTCGCCACGGGGGTCGGCCGGTACCCTGGCTAGGACGCGGTAGGAGGCGGAACATCCGTCCGCCCAGACCGGAGGACTCACTTTCACCCAGATAGGAGAAAGTAAGTCTCCCGATCTAAACCTTGTCGCCGCGTCCACCGAACTAGTTTCGGGTGATTTTTTAAAGAGGTTGTCTTCCTCGCGGCCCGGGCGGCCAAGCCAAGGCCCTCGTTCCCGCTAGAACCCGAAGGCTCATCGTTGCGGGGCTACGAGTTTGAGTGGCTGGCCGCGGGAGTAATTAAACTCAAACCGCGACCCGCCCGACGGTAGGGTTAGTACACGCCGGACACCAACTCCAGAAGCGCCATGAGGCGCATCCCTCCATGACCGCTCCATCCACTGCGCCCTCTGCTAGACCAGAGGGACGCGCGGAGAAGCCCTCCTCACAATCCATCCTCCTCCGCAAACGGACTTGGATAGTAACTCCTCGCTGACTCCGCCGCCCTTCGCTTTGCAGCGATGGGACGCGTGGAGCAGCACTGCTTACTCCTCCTCCTAAAAGGACTCGGAGCAGCACACCGACCTCGGACTCCTATTCGCTTCACCGTGTGATCAGCATGATCAGCCACCGGTTACTGAGCCCCCCCATCGCGTCAAGATTGGAGTCCATCGGGGGGGCAACTAGTGGGTACCTAAGGGAATATTAAAGCATTTTTTCAATCAATTTGATTTAATCAGAATGAATATGACAAAAATGAAGTAGAAATCGGAAATCTGTTGTACCTAATACGTAGTAGGTAAGAAAATGCTTATCCCTATCGAGGTTTAAATATTTGCGTCTCTTTGTTTTAAATTCAATATTCAGCTAAGTAAATTAAAAACTTGATTAGTTTTAGTAGAACGGTTTCAAAGTTAAGCCGAGTTAAAGAGTTCTTAGTTTAAGTTCGCAACTTAAGCCTCGCAAAGGCTAGATTACCTGCAACTTCTAGTCTAGATTATCCACGTTCCGCTTTAAATCGACTTTGGCAGACTATTTATTTTTTACCGAATTTGGAATCTCAAACCTGAATTCCAATTTTAAAAGTATTCTCTTAGATTTCGGCATTTAAGACCATTTGAAGATATCAAGGTGATAGTAAAGTAAAGCAATAAATAAATCTACTATACAAAAATAAGTCGGGTTTTCCTTCCTGACGCTATAACTCCAGAATGCACCAACCGATTTCCACGGTTTTGCATTCGTTGGAAAGGTCTCGGGCTCCGTGAGGTTTAT
The DNA here is from genome assembly GCA_963565295.1 of Epirrhoe alternata. Lineage (NCBI taxonomy): Eukaryota > Metazoa > Arthropoda > Insecta > Lepidoptera > Geometridae > Epirrhoe > Epirrhoe alternata. The sequence continues at coordinate 3,589,933 of OY751401.1, forward strand.
AGCAAAGAAAATTCAGGAAAAATCTGGTGGCATCTGGTGGCGAAACGGAGTTCGCTGGGTTTGCTAGTAGTTTATAATAATAAGTATAAGATCTCATCTACGAGTAGATTATCGCATTAGATTTAATTCTGTAATGATAATTTAAAGTGAATAAATAACTGAACTGAAGTACCTAAATATTTGAGAAAACGATATCGATTTTGAATAATAAAACACACAGAAACAAAAGAAATGTTCATGTTCACACAAACATTTTTCTTGGAATCAAACCCACGGTCACAGAAGTACGTAAAGCTAGCTACATTGCCACAACTCGACAATTATGTTTACTTACAGCGGCACAAACAGCACAGATCAATATCGAAAATGCAAAGTTTGAAATAACTATTTTCATTTTGCGATCGGATATCTACTCAACTGTAAAAACATTTCAACAAATAAAAGTAACTTTATTGCTCAACGGAGTCGCTCTATTTTAGTTTATTTACTGGTTATATAACCCGGGGCAACGTGATTTTCTAACTAATGAAGTAGGTAAATGGGTAACAAATCACGATAGGGTTTAAAATTGTTTCATTTGGGGCTGAGACTGTATCTGACCAAACTCTGAGAATATTCGAATGCATATAGATTATGAATCAATAGACAAATAAAATGGTCGCACCAACTTATTTCTACACTAGCTTCCACCCTTGCTTTCGTTTACTAAGTAGGTAGGTAACATGAAACACCTACCAAGAAAGCTAAACCTCAAACCGTGTTTGTTGCCCTGATTCTTCACGGTATTGGTCGCGAAGGAAATAAGTGATCAAGTATTGTGATCACAGCGGTCCTACTAACAATTTTTTTTACTTTGATGAACTTTCCCAATTCTTTTGCAGAAACTCTACCAACAATTGGTGTTCGCACTCTTCGATACCCAATCCAAAGTTCCTGAAATCCTGACGTTTCGATTGAACCGCAAATTTTAATAGTATCGCAATTCCGAGCCCAGAAAACCAATTTAAAGTTTAAGGCAAAAACGGGACACAAAAACTAAATTCGTAGCACATTTTCTGTTAACGTAATTGCCTAGACAATAATACTGTCTGGTAGATAGGTACAGCACGACACATGATAGGTAGCCAGGTAGCGCAGTAAGTAAGTAAAATAAGTAGAACACTCTGGCTAAATGACTCATCAACGTCCAAGCCTAAGAAAGCCTACTTTGATGAAGCTCAAATCAGTAAAAAGAGCTCAGCTCTTGTCAGTGCAATGATGCAACTACTTCCAATCCACTCTTCCCAATGCAGTCTCCACAGCAAGAGTTCTGTAGAGGTCTCTTTGACTCCTTTATACAACATGCGTGGCACAGAGATAACCTAAGAAGTTTAACCCTAAGAAGCTAATGCATGAAAATAGTCTTATTAATTCAAATTAGGCTTGTGTAGTTCCTGAACTAAGTACTAATAGGAATTCATTCCCACAAGTGTACTAGTTGACCTAGTTCACATAACTAGGTCCTAATAGGACTATTAGTACTCTAGTACACTAGTTCATTCGATCGTTTCGTTAAGGAAATTACCATAACTGCGCCTTCCTGCACTGTAATAGGGTTCAAATCGGCATGCGTATCTACCCTTGTACTAGGACGGAATGAAAAGGATTTTTATTGGGACTCTAGTTCATTCGGAAAAAGAACTGTTAAAAATGTATTCACATGTCAGTGTCTGATTGGTTTGTCAAGCGCAGACAGAGATAGACTCATTAGGCGAGTAAGCGGTAATAAAAGAGACAGAGATATCACGGTGGCGGGCGTTTCATTCGATCTTTAGTTTAGTACGAACATCGTTCATGTCCTACAAAACACAAAGCTAGTACGTAGTTCAGGACCGACCGACCGACCGAGCGACTCATTATATAACCGAAGATCTACTGTACTAGATGTACTAATAGTACTAGAAGTCCGATCTAGTTCTTCACAACGATCGTACTAGTACGGAGCGCTCTCTGTAGGTACTGACCGAGCAAGCACAAGCCTAATTCAAATAGATTTATTTTAGATAGCTGTTAGACGGTAGTGAATGACTCTTTCTCTGCCTAAAAAATAAGTAGGTAATATTGGTTCAAAGTTTGTAGGTTAGAATTTTATATCTATTTCCGATCAATGGTCTCGAAAATAATATCGAAGCAACTTCTAGTCTGGGTGAGACTTTAGGAATTTATTTGGTGATAAATCAGTAATTGTCTTCTGAAATCGATTTGTTTTGTTGATGAACAATGAAATATTCATTCAGTATTTAAAGTGTTCCCAAACCAAAGGTTGGTAATAGAGGACGAGTAATTTTAATCATTTGTGCAATGACAATTATAGCTCTAACGGAAAACATCGTGAAAAAACCCCGCAGTTTAATCAGCTCAACTCATATTGATGTTTTTCCTGCGGATAAGACAATAAACGCTAGGATGAAGAATGATTAGGATGCTGGGTAAGCCTTCTCCACCTCAAACAATGTTCTAGGCACTACAACGTCCTGTTGAGTGTGGGCATTGGTTGCCCTTTGACGGTTTATTAAAAAACGCAGGTATTCCCAAGGCGTGGTAAACATTCTCTCAGATATTCTATTCTAGATCCTTTGAAGATGTCTTTATTGTCAAACGCTGTATCATGCAGGAGAAAATGTAGAGGCCTCATTTTCTTCATCCGTGGAAGAGGCCTATGTTTTACCCAACCATAGTTGTAAGCTGATCAAGCGGTAAAACTTAGGCCTCTACGTAACGTGACTTGATAGCTAATTATCATCGATTACACTATAAGTATAAAGTAATCTTTTTTAGTTCAGCAAATCATAGCCGCTCCAAAAGCAATCAGCATAAAGCCATACGAAGTGATTAAAGAAGCGTGAAGCATATTCGAAATGAATTTATTTTTACTGTGTATTTTACTGTTCGCGGCTGTGAATGCAAGGCCACAGGTAAATAATAATTTGTAGCTTCCGTCTGTGACTTTGGTCGCTATTTCTAATGGCACTGTCCATCTCTAGTCAGATCAAACATTGAAGAGCTCACCTAATCGGTGCAATGAAGCCACTTCCTCCATTTCTCTTTTTTCAATATTTCTTTTACCTTCACTTTTATCTGACACATGAAATAGATTATGGGCGGAAGGTAGAGGGAGCTCTACCTACCGCTTTTCCTTCTTAGGTTCATAATAAAGCTGTTATGTCGTTTATGATGTCCAATAATTCTCACTCTTCGGTTTTGAACGGTACTCAACTTCGTCGTTGGTAACAATCTCCATCCAGCTAATCCTCTCCATCCTTCTCCAGCACCACATTTCAAAAGCCGCCAACATCAACAGTAGATAATCAAAAAACCGAGTGCCCCGCTAACCATTTATTTACACACTATTATCATGACGAACATCTTTACCTTAGACTTACCCTGTGTCTTACGTGACTAACACTAAATATTTATAATTTGACGTAAACTATGTGGGACGATTCGCACGCACGTAGGACAAAATCGCCGCACCGCGCCGCGCCGTATCAAATCGCATGGCTTCGCAATCGCGTTCGCGTCAAGTCACCCATGTAAGACGCAGGGCTAGAGGAAGACAAAAAGGACCTTCCTGATTACCACAGATAGGGTATCTCTACGGTGGAATAGTGTTGTTTCTGTGCGCGTAAGCTCAGGAACGCTCCATTGACAAAGGCGAATGAAGACAAACCAGCTTCATAAGATAGAGCAGCTATGTTACGTTTGTCTATGCACAAAACAGTTACAATCTCTACTTAGGCTTACAAATAGTTAAAATTATTACATCTAAGAACTTTCAAGCAGATTGGGGCACCGTTACCGGAGATTTCGTCAGACAGACAAACATACAATCAGCCGAATGAGAAAGATCTAGCTGAACGAGTGGACGATTTTTTTACGCTTGATAAATTGTTAATTTACCTACTAAAGGGTATATTATTTGGATAGTCTCTACAAAATAGTTATTTTTTTATTGCTCGTGTTACATTGTAATATTAATTTAATAATTTGGTTCAATTATAAATAGAAAGCCCAAACAAAGCTGGCGTTATCTATTGAATTTGCGTGCATTCTCACGTCCCTCTTCATAATGCCAACTTTGTTCCATCCAATACAATCCTGTGCTAATCCCATCCATCTAACGATCCACGACCTTGCTTAGATGTCATCTGCCTAGTTCTAAATTATCTATCATTCATAGCTGTAGGTATTACATACGTATGTTCCTTTGTATTTTTTTAAATGCATCCCAAAAATTGCACCCATTGTAGAACTTGAACCCACGACTTTAACCTTCTTGTTATTGTTCTTAGTCATTAAATTTTTTGGGAGTAGGTACTAGTAGATTCCTTTTATATTTCAGGTTCCATATGACTACATACCGATAGGCAGAAAGGCTTTGCCAACGACGCACGCGCACGATATAAATCTCAACTACGAAAGGATGTAGTTACCCAGCGAGGAGGAAGAGGCAGCAGACGTGCATAACAGACGGAATGTGTATTGATATTAAATATATTGATGAGAAAAAGTTTTTATATTTAATTATAGGCTAGTTCTGCCACCGACTGTTAATAGTGACTTAACTTGAGCTTTTTTTCACGTAGGTATATTGTATAGAAATTATTGGAAAACGTATTTTGATTTTGATGTAAAATTTTGGCACACCTGTAGGAAGACTACCTGTAGGTAGATACCTACATGAATCTTTTATAGAAGCCTATAAATAAGATATCAGATTTGGATGATAAAACCATGTTTCTTGCCTTGGTTATTCATAGTATTGATCGCGAAGGAAATAGGTGATAAATAAATAATAAATAAATATAGTAGTAGGTACTACTAATGTGATCTAGTACCTAACGTGATCACAGCGGCCCTATACCCAGTCAGCTACCCGGATGCAGCCGTGTTGCAACGTCACCTGTCCGCGCGAAGTATTGTCACATCAGTCCTATTCTTAATGCTTTTCGGCTTCTTTTTAACCGACTTCAAAAAAAGGAGGAGGTTCTCAATTCGCCTGTATGTTTTTTATTAACCGACTTCAAAAAAAGGAGGAGGTTCTCAATTCGCCTGTATGTTTTTTATTATTTTTTTTTTGTATCATGTTACGCGATTACTCCGCCAATTGTGGACCGATTTTCAAAATTATTTTTTTGTTTGAAAGGGTATACTCCAGAGGTGGTCCCATATAAATTTTATTCCTGAGGGTTTGATAATTTGCCCGTAAAACTCTAAAAACCTTCCCTCCTAGCCATTGTAAATCGAATCGACAGATAAGTCTAAGACTCTCTATGCAATATGTCAAATTGACAATTTACTAATGCCAGGAACTCACGTGTCGCGAGACTTGACATAAAATGTATGCAGTTTTGGTAATTATTGCCTTTAGACGCCGGTGGAGCCTAAGCATTATCTGTTTAGCATTATTTATTTCTTTCTTTCAAGCTTATCTGATGATGGAGTCAAGAGCTGTTCCAGGGAACTCCTCAGACAATAGGCCGATTGAGTTGAAACTCGGTTCGTAGATTGAGTATCATCTAAAATTTTCAAAAATGGTGACAGCGAGCTGATCTTATGATGGAGGGAACTCCTCAGATAATCGACCGATTTAGTTGAAACTCGGTTTGTAGATCAAGTATCATCTAAAATTTTAAAATATAGTGACAGCGAGCTGATCTGATGATGGAGAATGGAACTCCTCAGTTAATAGGTTGATTGAGTTGAAACTCACTACATCGGTCAAGTTTCATTTACTAATTTGAAATATGATGACTGCGAGCTGATCCGATGATGGAGAACGGAACTCCTCAGAAAATAGGTTGATTGAAATGAAATGTTGTACTTACATCGGTGAGTTCAATCAGATCACGGTAATCCATTAAAAGCTTGTACTTGATGATATTTAAAAAAAACTTATTCTTATTTAGATTTGTATGTATGGCTTATTGATTCCCTGAGTCACGCCGTGGTAGAGTCGAACATTGAAGTCGGTTTTTCTTTTTTTTTAAAAACGTAATTATTTGCCTTTGATCAACGTTGGCGGTCACGTCCAATTCTTTTGAAGAAACTCTACCAATTATTGGTGTTCGTACTCTCAGATACGCAATCGAAAGTTCCTGAAATCCTGATGTTTCGAATGAGCCACGAATTTTAATAGTATCGCAATTCCGAGCCGAGAAAACCAATTTAAAGTTTATGGCAAAAACGGGACGCTAAAACTCAATCTGTAGCACATTTTTCGGTTTACATAATTGCCTAGAGACAATTGGTAACTACTGTCTGGTAGATGGGTACAGCACGATACATGATATTAACGCTTTGTTCTCATCATCATTGCTCATCAACGTCCAACCATTGGACCTAAGAAGCTCAAATCAAAAAATATAGGACCAGCATGTCACATCCTTTTTGCAGGTATGGAGCAGAAAATAGACGGTATTTTAGATAGTTGTTAAATGCTTAAGACTGTTTCACTTCCTGACTATTTATGTAATGTTGGTTTAGGGTGATCGCTCACCCCCCCGGTGGATTCCGATCTTGTCGCGATGGGGGGGCTCAGTAACCGTGACGTGGGACACGGTGAAGCCAAAAGGAATCCCAGGCGGGGACGCTCCGAGTGGGCTAGCGGTTGGGCCCGCTCTGGATGCGTCAGAGGCGGGTGCGGAGGACGGAGTAATTTCTGTCCCCCGCAGTCAGGAGGGGTCGCGGGAGAAGAGGCGTGTCGGTGTTTCGTTGCCGTTCGCCCTATCTTCCGCGACCAAACGGTGGCGCACCGTTGTTGCGTTGGCGGTGGGGCCGCAGTGGAAGAGGAGTGTCGGTGTTACGTTGCCGCTCTCCCTGTCCTCTGCGGCCGTTTGGAGGCTTCTCCACGCGCACTCTTTAATTAGAGCGCGCAGTGGACGAAGGGAGCTGAGAGGTCTGGTGGTGAGATGCGGACGCTAGGTGCGGGGGCACCTTCGTCCGCCTTGCACTGCTCACTACTACGCGGGGCCCGCCGTAAGGGCGGGGATCGCCGGAGGGGGTCTGGATGTAGAGGTTCTGCCAGTTTCCCGGACCCCCTCCATTCCAGGCGACGCCGGAAAGGCGCTGGGACGTTTAGTGGGTATACCGGGAGTCCCCGGGGAGTCCCACATACCCCTCTTGCCCCCCGGCGGAGGGGATGCGTAACGCGTCCAGCCGAGCCGAACACGCCAAACTGTCAAATCAATAGGTAAAATGCTGCTGACGTCAGAAGCGAGCCGCATTTTAATAATTCATAAATTTTTCTGACGTCATCAGCAATTTTTTATAGAAAAATGACAGCGGCGCGTATGGCGCGGTCAGGTGTGCGATCAGATTTAAAGTTTGTATGGCGTGATAACATTTATGAACTTGAAACTTTGCTTATATAGGTTGGTACTTTTTTTAAATAAATTAATCAATTAATGGTTCGATTTTGCTATTTTTCGAAAAACAATGGATAAAGAATATTGAAGCAACTTCTGTACTGGGTGAGACTGTAGGAATTTATCTCGTGATAAATCAGTAATTGTCTTCTGAAATCGATTTGTTTTGTTGATGAACAATGAAATATTCATTCAGTATTTAAGGTGTTCCCAAACCAAAGGTAGGTAAGGGGACGAGTAATTGTAATCATATAAATTCATTTGTGCAATGATAATAAGGTCAACTTTGTTTGTTAAGGATAATATCGTGAGGAAATCCGCAATGTAGTCAACTCTACTCATATTGATGTTTTCCTTCGAATAAGACATGTGATGATTAGATGCTGGGTAAGCCTATTCCATCTCAAGCAATGTCCAAGGCACTACAATGTCCCGTCGTGTGGGCAATGGTTGCTTTCTGGCGCTGTATTATAAGAAACAAATAAACATGATAACGTTAGACAATCTTTCAGATCTTTTATGTATTCTAGATCCTCAGGCTAAATCTAAAAATCAGCGTTACTCTGTGTCATCAGGCATTGAGTAACATTAAGCTGAGACTGGACCTTTTTGACCCACCACAGCACGGACCTCTGCATCCACCTTTGTAGGTAGGTACATATTAGATCAGGCACCTTCTGCGCCTAAATCTTTGTGTTATTTATTATTTTTGTTTGTTTATTTTCTCTTGTTTTTCGTACCGTTTGTTTAATTTAGTTCTGTTTCATTTGTTTTGTATCTGCTTCTTTCCGGTTATTTTGTGTCTGTGTAATAGGCTTGTGCTTGCTCGGTCAGTACAGAGAGCGATCCGTACTAGTACGATCGTTGTGAAGAACTAGATCGGACTTCTAGTACTATTAGTACATCTAGTACAGTAGATCTTCGGTTCTATAATGAGTCGCTCGGTCGGTCGGTCGGTCCTGAACTACGTACTAGCTTTGTGTTTTGTAGGACATGAACGATGTTCGTACTAAACTAAAGATCGAATGAAACGCCCGCCACCGTGATATCTCTGTCTCTTTTATTACCGCTTACTCGCCTAATGAGTCTATCTCTGTCTGCGCTTGACAAACCAATCAGACACTGACATGTGAATACATTTCTAACAGTTCTTTTTCCGAACGATCGAATGAACTAGAGTCCTAATAGGATCGTGTAGTTCTTTTCATTCCGTCCTAGTACAAGGGTAGATACGCATGCCGATTTGAACCCTATTACAGTGCAGGAAGGCGCAGTTATGATAATTTCCTTAACGAAACGATCGAATGAACTAGTGTACTAGAGTACTAATAGTCCTATTAGGACCGAGTTATGTGAACTAGCTCAACTAGTACACTTGTGGGAATGAATTCCTATTAGTACTCAGTTCAGGAACTACACAAGCCTACTGTGTAATGTTGTGTCAAATAAAACTTTTATCCATCTATCTTTTGAAGATGTCTAAGATGTCTGACGCTGTATCATGTAGGAGAAATGTAGAGGCCTCATATCCTTCATCCGTGGTAGAGACCTAAGTTTCACCCAACTATAGTTGTAAGCTGATCAATCGGTAAATCTTAGGCCTCTACGTAACGTGACTTGATAGTTAAAGTGTTATGTTAATTTATCATCGCCTACACTATAAGTATAAAGTAATCTTTTTTAGTTCAGCAAATCATAGCAGCTCCAAAAGCAATCAGCATAAAGCCATACGAAGTGATTACCATAAAGGAGCGTGAAGCATATTCGAAATGAATTTATTTTTACTGTGTATTTTACTGTTCGCGGCTGTGAATGCAAGGCCACAGGTAAACAATATTTGTAGCTTCCGTCTGTGACTTTGGTCGCTATTTCTAATGGCACTGTCCATCTACAGTCAGATCAAAAAATTCGCTCATCGGTGTAATGATGCAACATCCTCTATTTCTTTTTTCAATGTTTTTTTTACCTCTATGACATGACATTCTTCTCTTTTATCTGACTCATGAAATTGATTCTAGGCCTTCCTTTTCCTCGTCTTCCTTCCACTTTTCCTTCTAAGATGTTCTTAATAAAGCTGTCATGTCAAATAAGATGTCCATTCATTTTCCCTCTTCGGTTTAGAACGGCACTTCACTTCCTCGTTGGTAATCCTCTCCATCCTTCTCCAGCGCTACATTTCAAAAGCTGCCAATATCTACAGTAAATAACCAAAAAACCAACTGCCCTGCTTAATATTTATTTATTTACACAAGCATATAATTATCATGACACTCTACCTTAGACTTGAGGAAGACAAAAAGGACCTTTCTAATTTATAGAATAGAATAGAAAAACACTTTATTGTACACAAAAGAAACACATAATAGGAAATACACAAAGACAAGTAAGTAGGTACAATGGGCGGCCTTATCGCTAAAAGCGATCTCTTCCAGACCACCTTTTTTTTATTATCATGTATCTCTCTTTATAGTAGAGTAGCGTAAGTCGATTAAGTCTATATTATTTAAGTACTTATTTAATCTGCTCTACCGTTGATAGAGGGAGCTACTAAGCTCTCTAGCGAGGAGGTCCTTAGCGAGGGAGCTGCTAAGGACATATTGGTCCTCGTGCTCCTACCAGTAGGAGAACCGAGTAGGAGCAAGTGAAAACGGTCGGCTTAACAATCTTTTTAGATTGTCAAGTCGTGACAAGAACTGGTGATTGTCTATATTAATATTATAAAGAGGAAAGATTTGTTTTGAAATAAATAGGCTCCGAAACTACTGGACCATATAAAAAAATATTTCACCATTGACGACCTCTGTAGCGCTGTGGGCGAAGGCCTGCCTGCGACGCAAAAGGTTGCGGGTTCGATCCCCGCGGCGGGACCAATGTTTGTATGATCTACAAATATTTGTCTCGGGTCTGGGTGTTTCTATGTATAATATGTATGTATTTACAAAGAAAAAGTATATGTATAAGTAGTATATCAGTCATCTTAGTACCCATAACACAAGCTCAACTTACTTTGGGGCTAGATGATGCTGTGTGAAAAAGTCCACAATTATTAAAAAAAAAATATATTTATTTATTAAAATCCTACATTATGCCTGATGAACATAGGCATATTTTATCCCGAGAAAGTGCTGTTTTCCCGAGGGAATGCGGGTAACACCGCGATGGACAGCTAGTACCTATGCTATATTTTGAAGCTTTGATTTGCATAAGAAGCTAGGTAGGTCTCTATCCACAAAAGAGAAACTCAAAACAGTTACCTACTATTTTAGGTTAGGTTAGGGTCGATTCACATCTGACCGAAGATCCGTCGCGTATTATCGGTCGCGGAACGCCAGAACAGACAAATGTATAGAAAAACACTCGACCGTTCACACTTGACGGACTAACGTATCATCCGTCGAGTGTGAACGGTCGAGTGTTTTTCTATACATTTGTCAGTTCTGGCGTTCCGCGACCGATAATACGCGACGGATCTTCGGTCAGATGTGAATCGACCCTTAGGTTAGGTTCTTATTACTAATTTACGAATCGTGAAGTTATAAGACATAATCTTTTTACATAAGTAAAAACTTTTATGCAGATCGGGGCACCGTTTCCGGAGATTTCGTCGGACAAACAAACATACAATCAACCGAATGATTTTATTAATCACAAGAAAGATCTCGCTCAACGAGTGGACGATTTTTTTACACTTGATAATGTGTTTTTATTTATATATATATTATTAGGGTAGTCTCTGTAAAACAGTATTTTTTTTATTGCTTTGCATAATGTCAATTAAGTACTTAAATAATTTTAGTTAAAATAAATATTGGGGCACCCCCAAAGAATTTGGCGTTATCTATTGACGTTACCTACTAACAAATTATGGATCTCTGGTCTGAAATAAACAAATTTTATTTATTTTTTATAAAATTAGCGTGCTCACGTCCCTCATCATAATGCCATGCTCCATCCAATATGACCCTGTGCTAACCCCTTCCATTACGACCCACGACCTTGGATAAGTCATCTGCCTAATTCTAAATTATCTATCCTTCGTAGTTATAGGTACCTTTGTAGATACCTTATAATTTTTCTAAATGCATCCCAAAAACTGCACCTATGCTGGACTTCAACCCACGACCTATCCGTAGTAGGTAATGCTCAAAACCATCTGAGCAAATAGGCCGTCAACGCGATGAAGTAATTCTATGGGACTACATACAATGCAGATATAGATTCCTTTATATATTCCAGGTCCCTTATGACTACATCCCGATAGGCAGGAAGGCTTTGCCACCTGCGCACGCGCACGATATTAATCTCAACTACGAGAGGTTGTACCCAGCGAGGAGGAAGTGGATAGAGGCAGCAGACGTGCCTAACAGACGGAACGTTTATTGATATTAAATATATTGATGAGAAAAAATTTGAATATTAATTTTGATCGAAGTAAGTACCTATTTATTGTAGGCTAGTTCTACCACTGACTGTTATGTGTTTGTGTTTCACGCATAAAAAGCTAATAGAAGTTAAACTCTGATTCAGTTTTTGAAATCATCAGTTTTAACAGCTGGGTAGGCACGTAAGTACATAAAGGTAAATTGAGAAAGACTAAATTTCTAAAGGTAGTCTAACAACAAAACCTACAATGCCTACTTGGGTCTTACTGGATCTTTGATAGGTACCGTACCTAGCTAGCTATCCCATTTAAGTTCACTTTACATTAGATACATGATACATAAAATCACGCCTCTTTCTCGTAGGGATAGGCAGAGACCAAGGATTTCTACTTTCTACGATTCAGCATCTTTCGCCTCAAAAAAAAAAACAAAATCATCAGACATCTAATAATAAAACCAACTTCTGTAATACGTTTTTACTGTCCAAAAAACAGAGCGATTGCACCAAACTACTTACTAATTAGTAAAGTCAGGGCGCCACAAAAGCATTCATATGCATCACTCCTAAAAACGGACAAAAGAATGTAACTGTCGCCTTCGTTTTGTTTCCCTTAGCTTCATTTCTCCTACTATCTGTTAAACTACTCCAAATATGCCTAAACCCGTTATCATCAAGAAGAACCCTTCCATTTTTGTTTTCTCTGCGTAGAATAAAGTCTTTGAAATGATCCGTGATTTGGTGGACAGTTGGCTTAAGTACCCTGTATTTTTCGTTGTTGATGTTAGCTTCTCCTAGTTTCTGGAAGTCCAAGTGGTAGGGAAACTGTGCTATTGTAAACTTCACCTGGAAATAAAGAACCAGTTAGTAAAATCAATAATTATGACCGACATGTCCCTAGAAAAATTCTCAGGTGCCACGCACCAGAAATCGCAGTAGAGAACGGCCCCCCACTAGATGGAAAGACGATCTGGTAAAGGTTGCTGGGAGCCGTTGGGTGCAGGCTCCACAAGATCGATCGCTGTGGAAATCGACGGAGGAGGCCTATGTTCAGCAGTGGACGCTATATGGCTGAGATGATGATGATGATGATGACATATCCCTGACTATCTGCTTAGATCTGTCGGATCTGTAGGTATTATAGATCGTATTCCAGCTGGAATAAGAACGAGATCTTTTGAGGATTTAAAAGATCTGGAATACATAAAAGATCTGAGCGAATGTCTGTGTACCGTATCTTGGGATAGTCTCTAGATCGAATTTGTTTTTTTTTACCTAAACTCCTGCGAGTGTAAAATGCAGGAAATGGAAAGCCAGCTATAACAGAAATTCAGGATTTATTATATTATCACGTCGGTACAGGTCAGGTAAAAAATATGGCAAAATGGCAAAAGAGGGCGAATGACAGGTCAGACAACGTTATAGCAACAGGACAGCGTCAATGTGGCGACTGTCCGAACTAATTTGTATAGGTATTATCGATTAAAGTTATTATAATAAAAATATCTAGCTCACGTTACTATAATAGCTATACAGGGTGTAAAAAGACTGCTACCGAAAACTGAGGGGTTGTAATCAGACCATGATTCTAAACATATTTAGCGAAAAAAAAAAGGATTTTTTTTTGACTTAGCTTCCTCATGCTATGTTATTTTCGGCTATTTACTACTATTACAACATTATAAGACCATACCTACCTAATAATTTCATTTATAAAAGAAAAAAACATTTAAAACTCAAAATCCAGCAATCTACGTAAAAAAACGCGGCCAAAACATACGCAAACAATACTCTTCAAACGCTGTTTTCTCCGGATTTAGTGCATATTTCGGAAAATCCTTTTGGATTTGGTTGTCTATTAGGATGCTATACCTACCCCTTTCGGCTTCGGTAGACGTCTTTTTACACCCTGTATATTAAATACAGCCGTTGACACACAGATGGCGCTGTGTTCAACAGCGAGCGATACCTGTGATGTGTGTGACTTGGAGGAATAGGTAGGTAGGTACCTAGCGTTCATTAGTAGGTACCTAACCTACCTATCCAGAGAATTATTAGCAGTACTTACATGTATTACTACGTAGGTATGTATGTCGCAGGCAACTAGTTTAATCAGCAATTCAATACGGCAGCAGCAAACATTGAATTAAGGTGTTATAGTACATAATAACTGACAGAAACTGTCTTGTCTAATGATGTAAAGGTACAATACGTTCAACGGACCTAGGCATTCGTGAAGTTAGCCCTTTTTCTGCGCAATGACCGCTTTTTCATACAAAATTGTGTACTTACAGCAAATTGAACTTATTCCACACATGTCAAAGTAGTACCTACATTACATTACCTTGCCATTACTTTTCTAGATTAAGTGTTTATGTACGTTATTTCTTTGTGCAATAAAGAATAAATAAATAAATTACATAATAGATACAATATAAACTTACCAAGAAAATAATATAAAAGTAAAGAATCATTTTTCACTATTTCTGTCTATTCATTTTGTTCGTTGTTGCAATAATCATTTTCTGATAACACATTGATTGCAAATTAAATTCTTTATCTTTCCACTCAATTTCAGACTGATGACTTTGGTGGTAATACCACAAAATACACTTCAAAATCTTTGATGATCTATCTATAGATCGTTTATCGGCCCTTAGATTGGATTAAAAGGTCTTGTGCTAGGCTACAGAAATGTGCCTTGTTATAATGCTTCTACAAATAAATTCACTTAGTTTCCGGAAGTTCTTCTGAGGGGGTAATATCATCTCTTATTATTTCCAGGCACTATTAAGATTAAGGCGCCAGTTAAAAAATACCTTTAAGTATCTGAAAATATAGTTCATATTAATTTGTAACCTACTGAGATATTACGGTTGAGGTCAATTCCGTTGGTACAATAAAACAACAAAATAATTTTTACTTACATATATTTTTACTAAAGCGTAAAACAAGACTTAGCCTCCCCATTTCATTCCAAAAAATATTAATTATGTGCAAAAAAACAATTGATCAAATACAATAACATAGGTGTAAAATAACAGCAATTTTGCTCAATAACAAATTAAATCGGAATTTATATCATTCCCAGTAAAAGTGCTTTAATTTTATAGTGAAAACACATAATTATATTGTCAATTGATATGAAACCTTTATCATTTGTCGGGTGTAAACTTACCCGTTAAAGTAAATTTACCCGTTAAAGTAAATTTACCCGTTTCCCATCTTACGTTGTCCAGGGTAAACCCCCACTTACCAACAATCATTTTGTACTTTCAAGGAAAATCTACAAGTTCTTAGACCTTTAAAATGATGTTTAATATCCATAGGATTTAGTTCTAGGTTCATTTTGACAAAGTATGAGGTATTTTTTTTATAACCAAAAATTTTGATAAATTACTTATGAAAAATTTCTAAAACAAGTGAAATATTTAAATTTTGTTTTTATAAAATGTGCTCATAAATACGGCTAGTCTCGTATTGGAACAATATTCGTGAGATTATAATTTCGCTAAATATAAATAATAACTTTTATTAAATATTACAACTAATTAGCAATATCTATGTAGCAAAAATAAAATTGTTATGATTGCATTCGTACATTGGATGAAGGAAAACTATTATTATTTCACACATACTTTTCATAATTTTATGGATAAACTAGACTAGAAATTATTATTTTTATACAAATAGACTCACACTCACACATAGTTACGTTCATTGGTCACTTCGATTGCCGCCATATTTGATTTTGTTCAAATAGCTCATTTGAGATGTGACCGCGTGCATGAACGGACGTGGTTTACTAAATGTAACATTCACCATTCATACTGACTGACTAACGGTGAGCCTCTAAACTAGTCTAGTTTATCTGTTCCATAACGAATGTGTGTTTATTATAAAAGTTTATGCATAATTTATTTATATTCAGTTTAACACACGTGTGTATATACATACCGCAAACTAAAACTAATATAATTAGAATTGTAGGTATTATTTTGGTAAAATTATAAATCTTACAAAAATAACACAATATCATGACTTTTTTGTCATGATGACTAGTTGAACTGGTGTTTATGTATCTTAAGTGGAAAGTATACACAATCAATATATGTAATCATTTAATTACTTTCAGTATTTCATTTATCATTTAATCTAGTCTAAATGAATTTATGAAATATTTGCGAAAGAAATTGAGACTAGATGAATTACGTTCTAAGATTCAGTCATTCAGTAAAGCAAACATATTTTTTGTTAAGAATAATTTCCGCCATTTTGTTTTACACACGAATAAGACAGATTTCACAAAATGGATTCAAATTATATTTTAAATTAACAAAATTACGATGTAAAATTATTAATTACTAAAAATTTCAACTTTTTACAGAAAGTCTAAGCGATTATAAAGTCGAATAAAATTGCACTTGGAAATTATTATTTTTTTCTTTTTTTTAACTTGTTTTTCTACAAACATACGAAGAGTAACAATCAATATTTAGTTCAATACAATTTTGGTGCCGTTCAAAAGCTCTTCAAGGTACAAAGAAACAAGAAATTTAATTTTCCTGAAGAAAGAATTTAAAAAGAAATATTTATATTTACAGTATTTTTCTAATATTGCGTCAAAATTCTAAGTGAAAATATCTTATTTTGATATAACGCGCCTTAACATTACCGAAAAAAATATATCAATCGCGATTATTATATTATTTATGAAAATATATTACTATTCATATTTACAAAGCTTTAATACAAATACTGATCAGACAGAAATAAAAGTGACACTGGAATAATTATGTCAAATGTTAATTATTGATGAAATAAATACATTTAAATGTTTTAATAATAATGTATAAAAGATTATTTTTTTATAAATTTAATACTATCATACTATTTAGAATGTGTTCCTAAATTCAAGTAATTTTCATATATTTAAAAAGTTATTTAGCTACATACAAAAATAGACGAAATCTTAATGTAGAGAATGAAAATTAAAACCATTTTATGTTGCCATTCCAGAAGGGCATTACAGAATTTGTGATTACCTACGTTATTTTTTTATTATTTAAGAGTAACTGGCATAGTAATATTTTTGTCAAAATAACTTATTGGTTGGTGCACGACTGGATTCGAACCCATGACCTTTGGATCGTCAGACCGTATTCACTAGACCTAAGTGCTCTTACAATAACTTTATAGGGAACTTTATTAGAAATTTAATGAACAAAATTTGCGATTACAAATTATGTTGAATATTTTTCAAAAGTCTGATATTTTTTATTTACCCGCTGTCAATGCTATTTACAATTTATTACTTGCTCTAATTTTCGTTATTAATAATCATAAGGAATTATATTCTTCAAAAAATTTTCAAATTTATTTTATGTAAGTACCTACTATTTTATGTACAGAACTATTATCAAGTATTTTTTTTATTTAAATTACTGCTATTTTGTAGTTATATTCGATATTTTTTTAATTATTATTCTGGTGTCTCGTATTTTTTTTTAATAAATTAGGAACGTTATCTGTTGCAGTTTCAATTACAGACTAAACCTTTGATCAAAAACATTAAAATACCATTTTATATGAATAAGAACTTATATAAAACAAATTACAAACGCAAAATCTTTTTATGCGCGGGATTCGAACTCGCTACCTTCGGATTGAAAGTCGTGAGTATATCCCCACTAAGCCAACGGAGCTCTTAAACTCCACCAAATACAGTAGTTTTCAATACACGCTTGAAATGACATTGACATTGTAATTTTAGTTGTATAGATCTAGAAATAGAGTCTCATTTTATTACGGAGCAGAGATCCCTCGCGTCTATATACAAATACTGAGGTATTTAGTTAGAGCGTGGTTTCAAAGTATTTGACTCAATCAAAGGTTTTGTGCAAAGTTTTTATTTTAAACTAGACATGGGCGGATCCAGGATTTTTTTCTGGGGGGGGGGGCACAAGAAACAAAAACTGTCAAAAATTTCACAATTTATACATTTTTCGTAGTTGGTACGTACTCAAAAATATCGTCTGGGGGGGGGGGGGGCACGTGCCCCCGTGCCCCCCCCCCCTGGATCCGCCTATGAAACTAGATACACCACTAACATTTAAGTATATTTTTTTGTATATCTATAAGGTTATATCGTTAGACCTAAGAACTTTTGTAAACCTTTTTCATAAATAAATACTTTTTATTATTTTATTTATTTTTTTATTTATCTTGAAAATATAGCCAACTCTTTCTAACTCAATACAAAAAGGTCCAAAATGCGGTCTACTATTTTCAAGTGTAGTTGAAATATAGCCATCTCTTTTTAACTTACTTAATTCAAAAAGATCCAAAAGCAATATTCTTAGTGTAGTTGATCAAAGGCAACATAATCATAATTCACTGTTATTTTTACTCAAGCAGTTATCAAAGTGAATATCAATTTTTTTTGAAGAACATTTTTTAAACCGCTTTAAATATACAAAAAAGCTCATTACACTTTATAGCGTCTGTTTCAACATTTATTAGGTACTTTCGCTCCAAATTCATGTAGAATATCACACGCCATTTCTAAATCGTTGCGGGTGATGCCTAATGCTCTTACAACAATATCCTTTGGATACCCTTCTCCAACCAAACGCGCAATGTAATCCAAATTGATGTTTTCATACGAGACGTTGTCGTTGTATTTTCTACCGTGCTTGTCGTGTGTGAGGGGGTTTATTTTCTTGGCTGTAAAAGAAAAATATTAGGTTACTCGTGACAAGCATTTAATAAGAAAACTGTAAGTTTCTAATAATAAAATTCATAATTACGTTTTTTAAAAACGCTTATTTATTAACAGAAACTAAGCTACTAAAATATGTGCATAAAATTACAAAATACAATAGAATCAGTCAAGCTATCTAAGGATCGTCGTAAAAACGATCTATACAGGGTGTAAAAAGACGTCTACCGAAGCCGAAAGGGGTAGGTACAGCATCCCAACACACAACCAAATCCAAAAGGATTTTCCGAAAAAATCATTATATCCGGAGAAAACAGCGTTTGAAGATGACTGTTTGCGTAAGTTTTGGGCGCGTTATTTCACGTAGATTGCTGGATTTTGAGTTTAAACAGTTTTTTTCTTTTATAAATGAAATAATTAGGTAGTTATGGTCTTATTTTGTTGTACTAGTAGTAAATAACCCAAAATAACATAAAATGACATGGCTAAGTCAAGATTTTTTATTACGTTTTTTTTTCGCTAGATATGTTTAGAGTCATGGTCTGATTGCAACCCCTCAGTTTTCGGTAGTGGTCTTTTTACACCCTGTAGATAGCTCAACTGATCCAGGTCACTGCCAGTCGGAAGCGTGCCCAAAATACTGGCGGCATTGCCACGCTGAATGGCAATGCTGATTCTTTGTGCCAATAAATCGCTAGCTCTCGAATCACGCTATAAATATTTATACTTAAATATTTTAAAAACTAAAAAAGAAAACCGACTTCAGTGTTTGACTTTAGGGCGCGGCGTTTCTCACTGAGGAAGTGGTTTTTTGAGTTTTACGAGAAAAATTTCGAAATCTCGGAAATATATATTTTGTGAGACCACCTCGGGATAAATACTCTTTCAAACTAGAAAAGAATTTTGGAAAACGATCCATAATTATTAACGGAGATATCAGTGAAAATAAAATAATAAATACTTACAGCCGAACATAGAACCTCCTTTTTTGAAGTTAGAAAATATGAATAGGGATAAGATTTTTAAAAATTGCAACTACGCGGGATTTTAACCTCTACTATCCACTTAAACTGACATAAACAAAGACCATAATTCCATAAACTTACGTGCAATAGCCAGCTCATTAATTTCCACAGCGATATTCTCATAAGCCGAATCCTTGATGTCTTCTGAAGGGAATTTCGGCATTGTCGTCGACTTGCTCGGCTGGTCTATACTGCCGGTAGTGTTAGTGGGCAGTGACCTTTGTCTTGGTGGCGCTCTGAGAACAATGACAGTTAATATAGAATGCACAACTGGGAAGCCATGATGGAAAAGAAAACAGTTGTATTGATTTGAAACTAGATGGCGCTTTAAACATGTTATGGCTTTGACTTTCAAGTCCTTTTTTCACACATGACACTCCTATTGGCGTCGATTCTGTTGTTCACTGACTAAAGTTAACTAAACTAAAATGCTTCGTTCTTATTTCGTTAACGATAACGTCCAAAATGGAATACAGTGGCATTCTTAAAATTTCTTAATTTTAGTAAAAATGAAGTATTTGTGGGTAGATTTAGTCAAGAACATTTTGCTTGCCGTGTAAAACAGCTGCTAAAGAAGCTCAGAGCCATTTTGATTATACTTTTAGTTCAACGACATGCCGATTTCGTCTTTAGTGAGAACAAAATAGGAACGTGCAAGTTTTAGTTTAATTAAGTTTAGTCAGTGAACAGCAGAATCGACGAAATTAAAGCATAATAATAATTACCTTGATTCAACTTTACATTCAAAACTACAACGCTCTTGATTTTTCAAGTCTGGCTTTTCCGGTCTCTCTGGCGGTCTTTCATTGCGATTCTCTTGTAGAACATGTCGTTCTGGCATATACAATCTAGGGTCAGTAGGCGGCCTTTCTGGCGGCCTATCAATTGTATTGGCCACCTGTCTCACTTCCAAAGGCGTTGAGTGCCTATCTGACCTTTCTAATGGATTCGAATGCCTGTCGTTCCTTTCTGGATTTGAATGACGTTCCTGTCTTTCTGGGATAGGATGCGAAAGGCGGTCCTGTCTTTCTGGGATAGGATTCGAATGTCGCTCTTGTCTGTCTAATTGCCCAGAATGTCTGTCTTGTCTATCTGTATGACGATCTCGGTATTCTAAAGGTTGTCTAAGTTCTAAATTATGTCTATTATCCTGTCTAGCTTCTCTATTGTCTAAGTTATTGTGTCTATCATTCCTTTCTGGTCTGTCGTTGCGTTCATTTCTATCTGGGATTTGTCTATCGTTTCTTTCTGGTCTATCCTGTCGTTCTGGTATATTTCTGTCTGGAATAAGTCTGTCGTTTCTCTCTGGTCTGTCGAGTCGTTCTGGGGGGTGTCTTTCGGTGTCGTTGTCTAAAGGGGGTGCGGGAAGGGGTCTGCTATTAGATTGAGGGGTGCAGGCTCGACGGGGTTTCTCGAAGGCTCGAGGATCTGGTGGTACCTGAATGAGTAATTTTATTATTAGCATAAGAAACCCTTGAACCTCTTTTAAAGATTTTGTTATGGTTTAATATTTTTTTATTATCTATCATCTATCTATTCAGCCCGGTTACACCCACTGCTGAGTATAGGCCTCCTCTCTATCAACCCCACTGTTTTTGCTCCTTATAGAATAGAATATATCTTTATTGAAAAATACCTAATAACAACAATATACAAAATGAAATAATGAGAAACAGAAAATATAAAACTTACTTATCCTTATGTTATAGTTCAAATATTTTGTATCAAATATTTTATAGTGTGCAGTTAATTCATAGCCACGGGACAAAATGTTTGTATGATCTTCAAATATTTGTCTCGGGTCTGAGTGTTTTCTATGTATTTACGAACAAAAACACAAGCTCTGCTTACTTTGGGGCTAGATGAGGACGCTGTGTGAAAAGTCCAGCATTATTTATTATGTCAGCAGCGTAATAAACCGTTAAATTATTTGACAAGGCTATTGACCAGAGTATAGAAATGGGCTCTATCGCAAAATCTATTCTAATTCGAAAAAAATAAGAATCTTGTTTGCTTGAATGTTGAAAGTGAAACATTAATTCGAAGCAATGTTTCACATGTTGAAAATTGTTGTTGAAACAATGGCGTCGATTATATTGTTTAATGACTAAACTAATTAAACTAGAACTTGCACGTTCTTATTTTGTTCTCACTAAAGACGAAAATGGCATGTCGTTGAAAGTGACATTAACTAAAAGTTTAATCAAAATGGTGCCTCTGAGCTTGTTTAGCAGTTGTTTTACACGGCAAGCAAAATGGTCTTGACTAAATCTACCTTGTGGGTAGATTTAGTCAAGACCATTTTGCTTACATATTTACTAAAATTAAGAAAGCCACTGTAATAGTCATTCCATTTAAGACTTTATCGTTAACGAAATAAGAACGAAGTATTTTAGTTTAGTTTACTTTAGTCAGTGAACAACAGAATCGACGCCACTGTAGTTATAAGATAGACAGCTTAGGCCGTGTGTTAGGTACCTCATGCCGAGTATCAATAACCCCGGTGATGGTCTCCGTGGAGCCGGTGATGATTGACGTCAGCCGATGCCGTACATCCGGCTCCGGTTCTAAGGAGGAACGTCTTCTAGGCTCTGCGGTTGTGAGGAAACCTATTGGAAAATAAAAATCAATGATGTCAAAAGAGTAAGATCAGTTTGAGGTTAAAATCGTTTCCAGTCGTCCTTCGCAACCAATGCCGTGAAGAACTGAGGAACAAACACGGTTTGGGGCCTAGCTTTGTTTTCGGTGATCATCCTTAGACCTCTACCCTTATCTTATTACGCTTCATGTATGAATAATGACTGAATAATACGAAAAAACTAGACTTCTAGCTGACCATATTCGTACGGTAGATATTTCAGATCTTTTAGGTACTCAAGAGCCTTTGAAGATGTCTAATAGGGTAGTCAGGCACGTCCAAATACAATTTGATACATGCCCACATTTCGCAGATTTACGTGATGTATAAAATCATTCTGTAGAATAGCAGATCACCTGTAGAATTCAAGTCCTAAGTTAATCAATCGCCTTAGTTTTGTTTACACTTCATATTACCTTGAGCACTTGCAGTAGCTATTATCTTGCACACTCGAAGCAGACGCAATCGCCCCCGAAGCGGGGCTTAAACTTTTCCAAGGGATAAAGAGGGTGGTTTTGCTCAATGCGCATTCTCATTCGCCCCTTTCTTATACCTACTTACCCGACTTACCTTGAGCACTTGCAGTAGCTATATCTTGAACACTCGAAGCAGACGCAATCGCCCCCTCAGCGGGGCTCAAACTCTTCCGAGGGGGTAAAGGGGGTGCCCTTAACTCTCCATATGCGTTCTCATTTACCCCCCTTTCGGGGAGACGGCGATTGGCGCGGGGAGAATGTCGGGGAGAAGCGAGGGGCGAACGAACTGATGGTCGTAGAGCGTCTATTGTTGATGTAGCCGCGTTGAATTCTGCCCAATCCTGAAAGAGTTTGGTTGATAATGATGGGTTGATGCAAATGATGGTTCTTTGGGAAGTTGAAAGTTTATAAAAGTCAACTTCTTCTTTAGAGTCGATGTAATATCACGCTATTCAGAGCCATTTGGACCAGTAGGAGGCCATATCCATAGCGTTGCTCGAGCAAGCCATGAGATCGCCCAAAGTGCAGGTGTTGGGGCATAATGGACAGACTGCAACTGGGCACCGTGTCGCTTGGGCTGAGTCAACAAGACTGTATCCTCAAAGCGTGAGACGTTCTCTCAATTTTATGTATTCCGGATCCTCCTAGGGTAGAATCAGAGGTAGGTCCAATCAAAAATACTTTAGCACATACCAACATTTTGCAAAAATGAAAGTGCAATGGTCAAAGAGGCTACTTCTTCCTACGCGGAAAAAGATGCATCAATAGTGCAAAAATGGTAGATTTTTACATGTATGTGAATTAGATTAAAAAAGTACAAAATAAAATTCTAGTATGTACTTACCTGGCATATTTACGCGTACACTTTAAAATTAATTAAATAGTTTCAAACTTTATTGTTATTAAAAAGTGAAGTTAATTGTAAAGGAGAATGGGCATAAAGCATATACCTAGATCTTCAAAACACTTTCAAAACCCTTAAATAAATTTAAAAAAAAAAAAACTTGCAGTATAATAGCGAAAGAATAAAAATAGTAGTAAGTATACAAAACATACCTAAGTAAGATTGTCGATAATGTCCATTCTCCTTTAATTAATTATTTTTTTAATTTCTATCATTCCGAAACTAGGTGAGTAAATAATTCAATAAATAAATGAAATTGGAAAAATGATTAATGAAATAAAAGAAAACACACGAAGCACATGTCACCAAGCGTATAATGTCAACATTCACTTAAAAATAAATAATCGAACTTAATATAAAATAATATAGTTAAAATAACTTACACATGCCCAAAACTTCATTACTTATAATGTCAATAATTTGAGAAATTATACATTTCTGATAATTGTATTTTATGGCAATTATTATTTTATGCCAAAATTCTTGCATCAAAATAAATAACTAAAATAAAAATTTATTTATCTAATTTACAGATTTGGACAGAATGATATTTTATAATTATAATTGCATTGACGTCAACAAACTTATAACAATAGTAATAACTATTTAAATCTATTTAAGTATTTTTTTCAATACAAAATAAATACGTCACTCATTTATTACAAAACAGTGGAAAAGTAACATTAAAATTAAAATAACGAAGTCTTTAACGTAAAAAAAAAAGTATTTTTTAAGTACAAAATTAATTTAAAAAAATTGCGTATTTGTATGTTTTTTTTTAACAGCGTTGGACTGAAATATGGCATAGATGTAACTTGTGGACTGGAATATCATTATAGTTCACAAATGCCCACTCTACCCTTCTATGAAGATGAGGATAAATCGAAACATTGTCGGTAACATTATAAGGGATACGTTTAGCCGACTTTGAACTAAGGAGGTTTTTATTTTTTTGGGAACAGATTGGTTTTGATAATTTTAAAATGCAAAGATTTTTAGTGATAAATGGAAAGAATTTTTTTATGTAGTTTTATATACAGGGTGTAAAAAGACGTCTACCGAAGCCGAAAGGGGTCGGTGCAGCATCCCAACAAACAACCAAATCCAAAAGGATTTTCCGAAAAAATCATTATATCCGGAGAAAACAGCGTTTGAAGATTGCTGTTTGCGTATGTTCTGGGCGCGTTGTTTTACGTAGAATGCTGGATTTTGAGTTTTAACTGTTATTTTCTTTTATAAATGAAATTATCAGGTAGGTATGGTCTTATTATGTTCTAATAGTAGTAAATAACTTTTTTTTTTTCGATAAATATGTTTAGGATCATGGTCTGATTGCTACCCCTCAGTTTTCGGTAGTTGTCTTTTTACACCCTGTATAAAGTTTCTTATTCCCGTATAGTATTATGTCCAAAAATATCTAAAAATTTCATAGTAAATAACTCTGAGTAATTTTTTGACTTGGTCTGATATACATATTTGTGGGACCATCACAATTGCAAAATAAGCTGTATCTGTTCTAATATGAGATGAAATAACAAAAAAACGTGCGTCGAAATGAGTCTTTCAAGCTATTAACTTGTATTTTACGGATTATTGCAAATATATCTAGAAAAAATAAGGCCTTCATTCTATACTAGATTGACAAAAAACAGCGGCACTCCAGGAGTGCCGGCAGAAGTGAAAACTTGAGCGGTTCTAAACTTGACAAATAACCCGGTGTCGGTGAGCAGTCACGTGACCTTTTCGAGGCAAATCCAAGATTTTTTTCATCTCTAAACTACCAAACGCGCCTAAATAAGATTGCACTTCAAAAATGTATTTTAAATTCTAATTGTTCATGAATAACTATCGCTGATGACGACCTCTGTGGCGCAGTGAGTGAAAGCCCGCTTGGGACGCAGAAGGTTGCGGGTTCGATCCCCGCCGCGGGACAAATGTTTGTATGATCTGCAGATATTTGTCTCGGGTTCTGGGTGTTTCTATGTACTATATGTATGTATTTACAAACAAAAGTATATAAGTAGTATATCAGTTATCTGGTTCCCATAGTACAAGCTTTGCTTAGTTTGGGGCTAGATGGTGCTGTGTGAAATGTCCAGCATTATTTATTTATTTATTTATCAAAATCGCATTCAATTTAAAAACTTAGTACTTACATAAAACTACTTCCACCGTTATTCACAAACATTACGATGGCATTTCACAGTGCGCGCGGATGCACAGGGTCCCAAACTCAGTGGGTTTTCGGACCCTGTGCGTCCGCGCGCACTGTGAGACCTCATAGTAATGTTTGTGAATACCGGCCTTAGACACAAAATTGGCCCCCACTAACCGTGAAGTTGTGGATAACATCATTGCTTGCAAAACAGTTAGGCCACGACCATATTTTGTTCGATGTTTGATGTTAAGTATTAGAAAACACAGAAACAGTGTCGTAGGAGACCCGGTTTAAGACAAAATTGATATTTTGTTTTTTTTTTTAAACTGTAGACCGTAAATA
The DNA here is from genome assembly GCA_963565295.1 of Epirrhoe alternata. NCBI lineage: Eukaryota > Metazoa > Arthropoda > Insecta > Lepidoptera > Geometridae > Epirrhoe > Epirrhoe alternata. The sequence goes on from OY751401.1 coordinate 3,615,983, forward strand.
AATTAAGTATATACGTAAAATCCGAGTTAATAGCTTGATTGACATTGGTCAAGGCACATTGAATTGGCAAGCGACGCGTCAATTAGTTTTATAGCAAGCCATTATTCTATATCTTATACCTTTGTTCATAAGGTTTATAATGGCTTGCTATAAAACTAAGTGACGCGTCGCTTGCCAATTCAATGTGCATTGAGCCTAAGGTCGATGAATCTAGGCAAGCGCAGTAGACAATTTAGCAACAACACCACTGCACAACCTCATTGCCTAGATCCGTTCGGCCGTGTTTGATAACCCCACGTTCTCACCAACAAACAAGTTGCATACTGTTATGTATATATTATGATCTGTTTTATAGAAATTAACGTTTTGACAAGATTACCGTCGGCAACGATAGTTGATAAATTTATACTGATTTTATAATACGCTACTTATTTGTTTCCAATTTCAAAGAAATAATTCACTTTGTCTGAGAAATTATTATGGACTTTGACTTCATTTTATTTGTCAAAATTTATTATAAACATAGGCTCTTACTAATAAACTTGATTAAATCCTTATTAAAGTTATGTCGTGCAGAACCTATGAATAACCATACTTTTTACATACATACATAAAATCACGCCTCTTTCCCAAAGGGGTAGGCAGAGACCACGGATCTCCACTCGCTACGATCCTGACACACAACTTTCGCCTCATTCACTCTCATTACATTCTTCATACATGCTCGTCGGTTTAGGGTACTTTTGACCTGGCCCTTCTCCAAAATGTCGCCAATTTGATCCAAGAAGGTTCGCCTAGGCCGTCCCCTTCACACTCGCCTCATACACTTGCTTTGTAGTTTATGCATTACATAACTTTATGTCAAGTTTATTAGTTAGGGCCATAATGTATTTTTCTCTTTGATTATAATTAATTAATTTTCTCTCGAATCGACTTTCTTTGATGACTGTACCTTGCTTTACTTTACAAGAAAAAAGTAAAAACATGTAGAAGACATGTAGTATACATGTTAAGTACATGTAGTATGCAAGTTTTGTAAGTTTGGTGTTAACGAGAGGTATAATAAGAATCCGTGTATGATGTATCACGTGCAAACTAAGCATGAGGCGACATCTGCCGACGTCTCTGCGAACACAAAATGAATGGAGTTTACTTGAAAATTAAATTCTAGCCATACCGGCTTGGCTGTTCAGCTGTGCAGATTTTCATCAGCTTATTGTTTTGATAAATGTTTTGTGTGAAAAAACTATATGAAAAAACCCTAGCAATGTTTTAAAATTTCAGATAATTACTAGCTGACCCGCAAAACGTTGTTTGGCTATAGAGATTGGACTTCAGTTCACAGTTAGGAACAGACAAAAGTGATCGGACCTCATTTCATAGCCAGGAACATTTTGTACTGGAAAACTAAATTATCGTTTTCTGTTAATTCGCCGCCCCCGGGGAATAAACGGATAACTGCCATTATCTTAGTTTTAGTGTTATGCCATATTTGGGATCTCTGGGTGCTAATACATCTGCTCAATTTTTTTCGTAACATTCGTACGGTTATTTACGGAGTTACAAAATATTACAATACTATTCGATGTTTCTAGACATGCCTGAACTTACAAGAATAAAATTGTAATATAATATTATCAAAATGTACGCACACCTATTAGTATGACAAAGAGTCATACAATCATGTTCGCGTAAAAAATATTCGTCTATAGAATGATAATCGCAGTTATCATTTTATTCTCGTGAAAACGTGTCCATACGTGTCGTATAAGATGCTGTTACAATCTGTGCGAAAGGGAACCGTCATAAGATTTGATTGATAAAGCGGTGTATAATAACCGTATTTGTGAGCTTGACAACATTTTAGTGCGACAAACTCAATTTTGAGCAATCTAGGACGTAAACTTGCAAAAAAAATCTGACATCACTATTCAATCTCGATCGTTTTTAATGGTATGGATCAATGGTTATAAGGTTTTGTTAGGTAGTTCTATTTTAAATTAAACCAAACATGGTAATCTAGTAAAAACTAACAATGATAAAAAAAAGTATGGGTACCTACAATTAATGGGCTATCGTGAGCTGATTCATATGAGCCCAAACTCGGGTAGTTTACTGCTACTCACTGAGGAGTTCCATTGAACAGCTCCTGATTTCATCATCAGATCAGCTCATCGTCACCATATTTTTTAATCATAGTTGAAACTTTAACGATGTCTCAAGTTACAACTCAATAGGACTATTTTCTGAGGAGTTCTGTTGAACAGCTCCTCACTCCATCAATATGGTGACAGCGAAATTATCAGAAGCTCACTGTCACCATACTTTTTATTGTAGACTTAATTGTTAACCCTATGTCCAGTCTACTTCAATTTTAAGTTATTACCTTGATTTGCTTCTCTAGAAGGACGATAATATTAACTAAAACGTTAAAGAGGATGAATACGTGATGAATAAAGTTGCGACAGGTCTCAGGGACGATAAGCAAACCAAGGTAAAGACCTGTCTCGATATATGGATATTTGGAATGTTATGAAATGAAGAAAATGGATAAAAGGAAAGTGCATGTTACCGCGATGCCATCCGTCTACGTCCAATATTTGTGAAGTTATTAACGAAAACATGTTTTTTTGTAAAGTTGTGTTTTTGCAGTTATCCGTTTATTCCCCGGAGGCAGCGAATTATTATTTATGTTTCTCAACGTTTAAACCTTCCCTGGACTTACATAAATATTTCAAGACCAAAATTAACCAAATCGGTTCAGCCGTTCTCGAGTTTTAAGCAGACTAACGAACAGCAATTCATTTTTATTTATATAGATAGATAGATATATATTGTGCTTGCTGCACTCTTCCATTATAATGGATGAAAGCGTTTATAACCGATTTAAAAAAAAATGTGAGTTATCTGTCTGTTGTAAACTGATTTTGAAGAATTTTTTGTTTGTTTTTTGTTTGAATGAAGATTATTTATTTTCCCGTAAAACTTTGAAATACAAGCGAGAATGCACCACGTAAAATGCGAGCTAAATTCGGTGTTCTTTAAACGCAACGATTTATATTTTTTTTTCGCGCTCTCCTTCTCACTCATTAGAACTCTAAATTCACCGTCTCGCTCGCTCAGCGTATTCGTTTCATGAATATAATTTTGTCAAATATCTGTCTCGTTTTTTTCTCCACAGATTAGAAAGAGATGGCAATACTTTGAATGTGAATAAGCAAAGACGCCGACGGATTAAATGCACAGCTAAATACCAAGCCACGATACAACACAATGATCATACAAGCTCAAAGTAACAAAAACACATGCTATGAAAGATTCGTTCATACAATCAATATTATTCAATTACTTATTTTGTACAAATAAGAAGTTTATTTGTTACTATTTTTGGTAGTATATCAGTTATCTGGTTCCCATAGTACAAGCTTTGCTTAGTTTGGGGCTAGATGATGCTGTGTGAAATGTCCAGCATTATTTATTTATTTATTTAGGTACCTTTGTATTTCTACATCTACACTAATATTAAAAAGAGGAAAGGTTTGTTTGTTTGTTTGAATTGAATAGGCTTCCGAAACTACTGGACCGATTTGAAACATTTTTTCACCATTAGATGGCTTGCAACCTGTCACGTATGGAATACTAACTTCTGCAAGATGTGGGCATGTATCAAATATGTATTTGTACATGCCTTAGACATCTTCAAAGGATCTGGAGTATAAAGATCTGAGAGAATGTCTACCGCGCCTTGGGGGTATCCCCAAGGCGCGGAGGATTCTAAAAACGTAAACAGGGTCACGACTGTATAGTCGTGACCCTGTTTATGATGAACATAGGCTATATTTTATCCCGGAAAAGTGAAGTTTTCCCGAGGGACCGCGGGTAACACCGCGACGGACTATTATTCATATTTTTAAAATTTTAATCGTACATGAGTCCATTAACATTTTGATGTTTTTAAATATTCTATGTTGAAAGCTAAATTTGATTACAATTTCAATATGAGTCTTGCATTAATACTATTTCTAAATCATTGCCTGTAACACAGGATCTACCTAGTTCAGGCTCCTATGTTATATCTACCTATGTGTATGTAAAAAGACCTTGAACGTGTAATTTTTTGTGTAATCAAGTTTATGAATAAATTCTTTATTTATTTATTTATACATAAAAATTTCTCACATATAAAAAAAGAACTTGGTATATCAAACTGTTCATGGACTTTTGTCGATGACTGTACATCCAATAATTTTTTTTTTTGCAAGGTATAATGACAGCCACGTAGACATAGAGACATCTAACTAAATGCATATTATGTATTAGACATACCTATTAGACATAAGCACAGTGACATGAATGAAATTCTCCATTGAGAATGTCTATTGTGCTTAAAATTTACATTTTTTTTTTATTAAAACAATCTTTTAAAACTGAGACTGGACCTAATTATTTTATTTTGTTTTGCTGTTTGGGTCTTTTCTTGTTTTGTCTATTCCTTGTAGATTGCATGTAGGTGAGTAGGGATAGGCACAGAGGTTCCTAACTTCATAGTTCTGTCACCTACTTACCTCATACCTACTTTTGTATTTTTATTTTTTGTACCTGTTCTCTGTTTATGTAATGTACCTGTGTCTGTGTGTTGGCAAATAAAGCTTTCTATCTATCTAATTGGCACCACAGCATAGGTACATTGTTCGTTTTCATTTTCTTTTTTATTGTTTTTTATAAAGTGTTTAATTTTTTGGTTCCTCGTCTCCTCTGTTAACTATGCAGCTGCGTATCGATTATGCGCTCCAAGAGATCGAACATTGGCGCGCGCAACAGCCGCGCAAAATGGATACCATTTTGGAACGCGCGCCAATGTGTTCGTTGGAGCGCCCGAACGCGGAGCGGTCCGTTCCGTCGGCTGTCGGTTTTTTACCACGCATCAATCGCGGCGCGCGCGCCTATTGAGACGGACACGTTGTATTTTTTGTGTTTGTGCGCTCCCATTATGGATAACCAAAGCTTCCATGATTAAGGGTCAAACACTGGAACGGTTGCCACGCGCGCCAGGCGCGCTTGGTTGATATACTTCAAAAGTTTGGCACGCGTTCCGCGGAACGCACTCTCGGCGCGGTCATTCATGGCGCGCGCGCCAGGAGCGCATAATCGATACGCAGCTCGTATGTGTGTTGTCTTTATTGCCAATAACCGTGTTGTGTGCGTCAAATAAACATATTCTTATTCTTTCTAAGTACATAATAGTTTCTTATCAAGTCTTTTTTTTCCAAGTAATAAATGAAGTAAGAACGAATCTTTACCCAATGCACCATGCCGCATTCATAGTGAACCCTATGTATATGTTTATAAGGTTGCATTTACCTCAGCATCGTCGATGTCGTCAGTAAGTCCATTGAACGTCGCATTTCGCGACCAGCCGTTTGAGTTACCCGATATTGTGACGTCTACACCTGAAATGGAGAATATTTTTGTATTACAAAGACAGAGACAGATATAGGTTACCCAGTTGTTTTCATAAATCTATATCATCATGGCCAAAAAGTTTGTGACTTGTGTTACCGGGACATTACAGTTACAGTATATTACACACACCGTCCCCCTTCCCCTCACCTCTCCCTCTAAGGCGACACTAAAAAACAGCGCCTGATCCCTGGATCTAGGCAATTTGCTGAGTGTTTTTTAATTTTATTATTATTTTATTTCCTTACCTACTTAGTTTATTTGTTGAATAAATGTATTTTTTTCTTTCTTATTTATAAGTTTTTAAGTTTACCGAATATTCAAAAATAAAATATATTTTTCCCCGGTAGGTGGCGCTGAAGTCTCATTCAAATTTCTTCAACCGTACGGTTATTTAAATGATATTAAATTAAACTCACTAGATCCATTACAACCCGAGGAACCGGACGATCCTGATGAGTTTGAAGACACCGGTTTGACTGCAGTCTTTGTGTTTGCTCTGGAACAAAATAGATGGCGTTAGAAATAGTCTGAACTGAATGGCTCATTGAATAGGCAAGCGAAGCGTTAACTAGTTTCATAGCAAGCCATTATAAACCTTATTAACAATGGTACAAGATGTAGAAACGCTTGTAGAATGAACCTCTCGAGCCAGCGCGGCCCGCTAGATGGCTTCGCCAGATCTCGTTGATTCTACAAGCGTTTCTATATCTTGTACCATTGTTCATAAGGTTTATAATGGCTTGCTATAAAAATAATTGACGCGTCGCTTGCCCATTAAAATAAAATAAATAATGTTGGACTTTTTCACACAGCATCATCTAGCCCCAAAGTAAGCAGAGCTTGTGTTATGGGTACTAAGATGACTGATATACTACTTATATACTTTTTGTTTGTAAATACATACATATTATACATAAAAACACCCAGACCCGAGACAAATATTTGTAGATCATACAAACATTCAATGTGCATTGAGCCAATCCCTAAGGTGGAAATCCATATCCATACTTCCACACTATAGGTACTATCCATATCCATCCATATACTTATTATAAATGTGAAAGTAACTTTGTTTGTCTGTTACCTTTTCACGCACAAACCACTGCACAGATTAGGCTGGAAAATTCACATGGAATAAAGGTTGTATCCCAGGGAAGGACATAGGCTACTTTTTATCCGTTTTTTTATCTTTATGTATTCTAGATCCTTAAAAACTATGTAAGGCTTAATGGAGACTGAATTGACACAGCCACTAGATCAAGACATTATAAACCTTATGCACAATGTTACAAGATATGAATGTTACAAGAATGTCTACCGCGCCTCGGGGAAACAGTCGTGACCGTTTTTTTTTTTTACAAGATATAGAAACGCTTGACAGCTCGCGACCGCGCGAGGCTGCTCGAGCCGGCGCGAGGCTTAGCCGCACCTCGTTCATTCTATGTCTAGTTACGTTGTTCTTAAAGTTTATATATGTAATGCGGAGGGATGAAAGTCATGTAACTAAAAGGGTGATGGAAATGAATGTGAATGGATATGTGAGTAGAGGTAGACCTAAGAAAAGATGGATGGATTGTGTGAAAGAAGATATGGAAAAGAAAGGAGTTGATACAGAGATGACGAGTGATAGGGGAGAGTGGAAGAGGAGAACATGTTGTGCCGACCCCGCATGAGCGGGATAAGGGCAGGCCAATGATGATGTTCTTAAAGTTTATAATGTCTTGTTTCTTCGTGTCCCTGCCAATTCATCTGCATTGAGCCTAAAGAGGTAAGTTCGTAAGTTTAACATGAGCTCTTATTCCTCTCTTACTGATCTATTTTTCTCTTATTACTCTCTCTCTCTCTTATTCGCTCTCTGTTATGTTGATTTTTGTTAATCTTATTCTTTCTTATTTGTTTATTTTTCGACCTAAACGTCAATCCCACTAATATAATAAAGCTGAAAGTTTGTAAGTTTGTTTAGATGTTTGAATAGCATATAGGCTATTCAAAATGTTGATACCACGCGGGCAAAGCCGCGCGCAGTAGCTAATTTAAAATAATCCGGTTCATTATAGAAACATCGCAACTTATCATCTCTTATCTATCTTCTCTCTTGCACACTTGTAGTCACTAATGTATCATGTTCTCTCTTGCACACCTGCAGTCGCTAATGTGGAAGCGAGAGAGCATGATAGTCGATGCCATTTTAGATTCGTTTCTAAGTCAAAATTACCATGCAGTACAAAGACTAGCTGGAATTAAGAGCTCATGGCAACCTCCCTGCCTAGTGATTCAGACTTCATTTGGATGGGAACCGATCAGCTGTTCAACCGCCGCAACCAATCACAGTGCAGGAATTGATATAAAACTGACGTTTCTTGCACTTTGATTGGTTGCGATCGGTTGAACAGCTGACCTATTCCGAACCGCATGCATTCCGCGGAAACTGAATCGGTACCCTGGTCATATATGTACTTAATGTAAGTTAATATGTTGCAATAACCATGAAATGTTCAAAGAAACTGTACTCACTTTTCCGAGTTAGTGTTTGGCGGCCGAGGCGGTACGAAAGCGTCTACCACAACCTGCTCAGTCCCTTTGATCTCCGCCCGACAGAACGGACAGCCCTGACCTTCTGAATCCTGAAAAAAAAAATTCATACTCACAAAAGTATTCTTAGTTCGGGTTTTGATCATCGCTTATGATCGCAATGATAGCGCTTTCACATTCTATTAGGACGACGCCTTACGATTCTTAATTTAGGTTGGGTAAGATTTGGGAAGCTATTAGTTATTTGGAAAATAGCTCTTCTTGGCAGTCAGGTCAAAAGCTCTAAGCGATGAAGGAAATCATCGCGAGTCACCTAATATACAGGGTTATTTGTAAACACCGGTAACCTCTCAGGACTATATTACTAGCATCATAAAGAACAACTTTTAATTTGTTCTATGACTTTTAATAATTCTTCATATTTTTTTTTCATCAGATTGTCATACAAAAATAAAAATATTTAAATTGAACGCTCTAAATGTTACAAAGTCTATGCGAAACAAATGAAAGCGATAGTACAAGGTGAAGGGAGCGGGGTAAGGGCGGCGGAGGCCGAAATGTGTTCGATAGGACAATGTTCTAAATATGAAAACGAAATCTTGAATGTTTGTTTTTGGTAAATGTATTATGTTTTGTAAAAAGTTATGGAACAAAAGTTGTTGTTTATGATGATAGTAATACAGTCCTGAGAGGTTACCGGTGTTTTACAAATAACCCTGTATTAACTAGTTTGATACTTCAGGTAGAAAAGTCTAGACTTACGATTTGCCAAGCAGTTAGACACGGTGTACAAAGTAGATGTCCGCACGGTTCTATCCTAATATCCTTGTCGTTTTCTGCACAAATCTTACATAGCTGGAACGTGCTTCCTGTAATAACACATACAGTATGATAAATTTATGAAAAATACCATTTAAATAAAGTCCATGAAGCTAATACGGTTAGTTACTTATTCTGTATAATTCAATTATTAAGTTTATTTATAAAAAAAAAAATCAACGCTTTTCGGCTGATGACCGTCAAGATTTAGATGTCAGTGAGTGAGAAAGAGAGAGCTGTACAGACCCATTTCCATATTCAATATTATTAATTAAACTGATTAAGATTATTATTAATTTATTATTTTATTGTATAATTTGTTATGAGTTGCCTGAAATAAATGGTAGGTAAATATTATTATTATTTCACAATACAACTCAAACAACTGTTGATAGATGGCACTGCTCATTCATTGTTTATGAGTGAATAAAGTGAGTGAGTGAGAGAGAGAGAGAGTGAAAGAGTGAGTGAGTGAGAGTTAGAGAGCTATACTCACCCATTTCACAATACAACTCGTACTGCTCCTGTGTGACTGTGATGTGGTCTTCCGCTGGCGATATGATGGCACTGCTCAGATCTGGGTTTATATCACGACCGTCGGGGTAAAGATAGCTGAAATCCAAATTCAAACTATTCAACACAGTTGAAAATATAGCAGCAAATCTATATTTTTTTAGAAAACAAACACCAATTACGGATGCTTGAGCTAGGTTCCATCTAAAACAATGTCCCAGGCACTGCAGCGTCCCGTCGAATGATCATCTAGTATAGAAGTCAAAGGTCGACTTTTTTAACTACATAGTTTAGAATAAATGCCCGTAAGTAAGAAGGAAATAAGAAGCTGGTATGAGTTAGTGTCCTTAGACGTCCTAAAAGGACCTGGTAAACGTAAAAACATCTAAGGGAACGTCTATTTTTTGATGATCATGTCTGTTCTTATTTGCAGACCGTCGCTTCGGTCGCTTACCGTCACTTGGACGTTTCAAGGACAACCAAGAAAGCTAGATCGCGAGTGCTTCATTAGTAGAAAAAACTTTTCAATTAACTTACAATCCTTCTCTATACCCGTCGAGTAATGCCTGCACTAAACTCTTGTTCTGCGGTATCGTTTGTAGTATCTCGCCGTCCACTGTGACGTAGCCTATCGCCCATTGACCTAGCCTTGTGCAGGATAACCTAGAAAAAAAAAACATCAAATTTTATAGGAGTATTGGACGATTTTATGTCAAGGACAAGTAGAAATACAGTGACAAGTGGAAAGAACACGATCACCGATCAATGGAGTACCGTATAGGTGCATTTTTTAGGGATGCAATGCAAGGCCACGGGTATGGCCGTAAGAGTCACCGAATATTGGGCTAAAAGTAAGTAAGTTCGTATGAGCCAGTGGCCAACTCTGGGGACGGAGTATTTAGGGCTCCGTCTTGGCTTAACGACTTAAATAGCTGGGACCGACAATTTAACGTGCCCTCCGAATCATGGAAGCGCTCAGATGAAAATGTCACTGGCAGTCGCCCATCCACTTACAGACAGTTTCGAAGGTTGCTTAACTTCGTCGATCTATCAAGAACGACTAAGCAAGCACGACCACGAGTGCTTCGAATCGAATATTGGGCTAAAAAAAAGTAAGGTCAAGCCATTGACACGATAGAAGAAGTACAAGTAATAATAATCAAATTCAAAAAGAAATGAAAAATTTCGTATAAATTAAATTGAAAATTACTCAGAAGTTGATACTTTTGTAAAATCTACGTCTCTTCCTTATGTATGAGTCCAGTGCACGAAAGGGGTTTTTTTTGGAGGGCCTAATACTAATGGCCTATGAGGCCGTTGTAGTGTTACCGGACTATAGGAAAGGAGGCACTCTTTGAGGCGCACACTTGTTCGAATAATACTTATGCATATGAGGAAGGCCAATTAAAAAACCCCACACTTGGCCAGCTTATTCCATAGACTTGCAAAACTTACCTAAACACATAACTGCCCGCCTTGTGTATGTACTTCTGGAGCCGCGCTTTCACCTCGTCGTACGTGAGGAACGCCACGTATCCCGGATGGGTGACCGCTAACAGCTGCCAGTTGCGTAGCAATGTGCTCCACGGTTGGAATAACCTGGAATAAGACAGAAGTTTCATGAAGTTGTGAATGAGTTGAAGAATGTGCACGAAAGGAGCTTCATTGTGCACGAAAGAAGCCTCTAAGCGTACGAAAGGTGGAGGCGCATGAACATTCCATGGTCGGTTTCAGCTGATAATACAGGTGAAATCGAGGCGGGCCAGCATATTACACACTATACAGGCGATATCTTTTACAACTAGTCTAATCTAAATAGCCTATTATCTGATGGTTCCCACTGCAGAGAAAATCCACCTTTCTTTCCTTCTTTCTTCCATTCTCCTCGGTTACATAGAACCGACACGAATTTTAACGAAGATGTGAACCGAGTAAGTACTCTGTCCAACTTCGTTACACAGATTTTGAATAACTCCCTTACCTTGTAAACACATCAAACTCAAAGTTAGATATGAAGTCATTGCAGGTCAGATCTATCGTGGTCTTCAGCGCCATCGTCTCCAGGCCCGAGGATATAGGGTGCACGTTGTTCAACTCCTCGCGAAATATCTTCCAAGGGACCAGTGTGCTGTGGACAACCAAACAGTTAGTGGGCATGTGTCTTAAGTAGATAATTTGGACAAATATACAGTTACAATAATGGCTTTTGTGTCTTTAGTAGATAATTCTTAAATAATTAAATTCGACACAAGTTGCGTCCAATGAGGTTCGGCAATAATCGGGTATACCGCGTTTTTATTGAGTTTTGTAAGAGTGGGTGTGTTTCACTTCATTTTCACTCATGCAAATATTTAAATGAGTCCAGTAATAAATATGTAAAGCAACTCGCTTCAGGTGACACAAATGCCGGTCTGGACCGACCTACGCCGTATCCGGCTTTCCGGGCGAATACGGTTTCGTTGGCCAATAGGAGGCCATTTGCGGGGGCAGTGGTCATTAGGTGCTTTCGGTAGTCGGGTCGATATAATGGTACTCGGAAATATTCGAACGTAACTCTTGGAATCAATTTGTCATTATTTTATAGGTACGTTATTGTTATTTAATTTTAGCCTGTGAAGCAAATAGGGGACTTTTTGACAAGTACGTAATTGCCTAATTGGCCACAAGATCCTGACTCAAGCATAAGGATGTTGTTTTTGTATGTTTGACGTGTATGTGGTCTGTTAGGTATTGGGATTCTTCCAGGTGATTGTAATTAGAAACACGGAACTCCAACTTGCTAACAGTTTATAATCAAATAAATACAAAAATTATCTTTTTTAACACCCTTGCTCGTAAAGCTGATGTAATTCCACCGGTTTTAGATATGTAAAGCGGGTCATAACAAACGCGTGTGTTATCAAAGCAAATAGTTATGTTATAGTCCATACAAATTCCATAACAGCATTATTTGCCATTTCAAATATGGAACTGATCGCCGCCGAGCTGGAGTCGTGCCTCCAGCTAGTGAGCAGCGCGCTGTTGCTATTCAAAGGAGAACTAATCGCCGCGCGGCGCCACTCAGTAGCCAGTCTGTTCAAATGGCGGGAAAGCAACATGCTGCATTCACAGATTGACTTTATTTAAATGTTTTTTTTTTCTGTTTCCTCGCAAATGTGTTAAAAAACGTCGTACGATATACGTGCGTATTGGTTATAACATGCTCGGCTCAATTACGCCCTCGCCTGCGGCTCGGGCTGAAATTCCGCCTCGCATGTTATAACCATCTTTACGCACTAATATCGTAATGTACTATAACAAAACGGGCGTGAGATGTACACGGCTTCCGAATAAAGTTGTAATGGCGTCTGGCCGGATGTCCGAGCGTAGGGATGGGCTATTTGTTTCCTAAACAAGCTCCTAAACGGATTTTTAACCGATTTTGATTCTTAGCTTCGAGCTTTATTAGCTATGACTCATGGAAATCACCACAGGGTCACGATTGTATCCCCATGGCGCGGTAGACATTCTCTCAGATCTTTTATATTCCAGATCCTTTGAAGATGTCTAAGGGGGTAGTCAGAGGCATGTACAAATACATATATGATACATGCCCACATCTTGCAGAAGTTAGTATTCCATACGTGAAAGTCAAAAGTCAAAGTCAAAGTCAAAAAGCATTTATTCAGTAGGACCGCTGGGATCACTTTGAAACGTCCGCAACCTTTTGCGTCGCAGGTAATCTTTAAGAGTAGAATATATCCATGCATTTTACAAGTATAAAGTAGAATCATCAGCTGTCGATATATAAAATCGTGACTCGTTTATTCTGATTACTTTCTGGAAAACGCAGCAATGAAGCACTAGTTTTGTCTTTAGTGTGATCAATAAAGACACACCCACACATGCTAGGTACTATACTATGTAATAGACTCGTGTCAATTAAAATACATCACATGTGATACATGTACCGATATCCTTATATTTTGTTTCCAGAATGGTATTTTATGAATGTGGATGGATATGTGAGTAGAAGTAGACCTAAGAAAATAGTGGATAGATTATGTAAAAAATATATGGGAGTGGATAAGGAGATGACGAGTGATAGGGCAGAGTGTAGAAGGAGAATTGTGGTGCCGACTCCGTCTAAGTGGGACAAGGGCAGGCAAATGATGAATCGAATGGCAGGCGAAGAAACCCAGCAGCAAGACGAGAAAGGCTGATGATGATGATCGTACAGCCAAGCACAGTAGCTGATGATTTATTAAGTTTATCCATCCATCCACTAATCCATACTCATATAATTAATGTGAAAGTAACTCTGTCTGTGTGTCTGTCTGTTTGTTACCTTTTCACGCCCAAACCGCTGAACAGATTGGGCCGAAAATTGGCATGGATAAAGGTTGTATCCCAGGGAAGGACATAGGCTACTTTTTATCTCGAAGAAATAATGAGGGACCGCGGGTCACACCGCGGGAGCGCAGCTAGTTATTGATTGATAATTTTGGCTAAGATTAACAGTTTCAATAATTTTGTAAAACAAGCTGGTTTCACTTCAAAGTCCTGAATCGAGAACAGATTTGAAGAAAGAGACGAGACAACGACGTATACTTGACGTATGATAAGGGAGTGACATAGTCGGTTCGTTAGTTTTTAACCGACTTCAAAAAAAGGAGGAGGTTCTCAATTCGTCTGTATGTTTTTTTTTATTTTATTTTTTTTGTATCTTGTTACGCGATTACTCCGCCAATTGTGGACCGATTTTGAAAATTATTTTTTTGTTTGAAAGGGTATGCTCCAGAGGTGGTCCCATATAAATTTTATTCCTGAGGGTTTGATAGTTTTCCCGTAAAACTCTAAAAACCTTCCCTCCTAGCCATTGTAAATCGAATCGACAGATAAGTCTAACCGGCTTACCATAGAACGTGACATAAAGTTATTCCGGAGTGTAAACTGTCAAAATGTATGGTTATTCTTGATTTATTCGGTGGAATAACTTTATGTCACGTACTATGGTAAGCCGGTAAGACTCTATGCATTATGTCAAACTGACGTTATAGACACGCCGCGTGTAGAGTCGAACATTGAAGTCGGTTTTTCTTTTAGTTTTAAAACGTAATATCTTGCTTTCTTTCAGGTGATCCATCCTCTTCTAAATAAACAAGCTACAATTTGATGCCAATGGAAAAAGTGAGTTCCAGATAAGTAACCCCAACATGAAGACCAATTTAAATTTATAAGATGATTCAATTTCCGAGTATTAGAAATCAAGAGTATTCTTCAGAAATTCAAGGAATACAATTTTCTAAGCGGTTTATCGGAATAATTTTCTTTTATCATTCAGGTACAAGAATGAAAATATTGCAATTCGTAGAAAATAGGTACTGTTTTCTTTCGGTCTGTTTCCTAAGAAATCTTTGTTTTTTTATTGGAACTGGCAGATTATTTCCAAGGAGCTCCGCCCTCGGCTTCGTTTTAATTAGACAAGCAAGATATTTTTGTCTTAGGACTCTGGTTTACTACTCTTGAAATATTTTTAGCATTTAAAGCGTTACTTGTCTTTACTATACAAAAATTGCATTGGAAAGCCTTGTTTAAAGCCTGTACGGACTATAGTCGGTCTAACTTAATAGGCCACATTTGACGTTTGTCAGTTTGAACTTTCTAGTGAGGTGACCTTCATAAAAACTTCGATTATGTTCGAAGTCCGTATCGATTCATCCACATGAATTAAAATTTATCGCCAGGTAAACCGTAAACTAAGAGTAGGTAAGATCAGTTAAAAAAAACCGGGTCTGAAAAAAATTGCACACCAAGAACGCAAAGTCACTTTGCACAACGATCAAGACTGCGTCACAACCCCATTACTTATTTATTTTGATAAAAATTGTTCAAAAGTTTATGGTTGTCATGTCAAACAGAGAAAAAAAGTTTTTATGCGATATTCCCGTTGTCCTTTTACATAAGTACTTGTTGGTATTTAGTTACGTTTTACGGGATAAATAAGTTTATTAAAAAAAAACAATAAGCATTTATTGCGCCATGTAGTGAAATATTCTCTTACGAGAAATCATTTCATTCGATTCTAACTCTCAAATTTCGATTATTTTGGGTCACATACCTAGTGTCAAAAGAGAACAAGGGTTTACTGACGCAACATTGTAACAACGTTCAGTTCTCTCGAAAACAGAAATTGTTGTGAAACATAATATGTTTGGATGGTGTAATAAGGAAATAAATCATAAAATTACCTTCTTTTGTCGTTAAGACAATAAATTATTTAACCGCAATTGAAAAAAAGTTAAGCAATTGTGCAGTACTAACTTCGATAAAATAGTAGTATTTTATGCCCGCCGGTACAAAGTTACGTTGTTAAATTTTGATGAAATGTCAAATGTGGCCTATTAAAATGGACCGACTATAGGCGTTCCAATTCAATGTACCGGGACGCGCAGCAATTGCAATTCCTATGTACGCGTATATTGGAACGCCTAGTCCGTACAGCAGGGGGTCACTGTTGGTAGACTACAACAATAATCTTTAATTATTTTTAATTTTATAATCTGTAAAGACTAGTTTTGTCGATGACATAAGATGACAGCTAATTGTCAACGGACGATGTAATGTAACACCTTGCAACTTCTACTAACTTTGCTTTTCTACAATAAATAAATTCAGTGAACTCTACTCCAAGTCTTTCCATCAATATTCAAACAGCGACCCAAAATACAGTCCACACAAGAACAGTCACGACTGTTTCCCCGAGGCGCGGTAGACATTCTCACAGATCTTTTAAATTCCAGATCCTTTGAAGATGTCTAAGGGGGTAGTCAGAGACACGTACAAATAAATATTTGATACATGCCCACATCTTGCAGAAGTTAGTATTCCATACGTGACAGGTTGCAAGCCCATCGCCGCCTATAAGAATACTAACTGGTTTCCTCAGGATGTTTTCCTTCACCGTTCAGAGCTCGTGTTAAAGCGCATACATTTTTTTACGAAACGCAAAATAATATTGATGCACGGGATTTGATCCCACGACCTTCGAATTTAAAATCGAGGTACAACCCCATTCGGCCAACACGGCTCAACAAGGCCGTACAAGGCTTTTAATTTAAACTTTTGAACGCGTTCAGCTACCATTTTCTCCTTAAGAATACACCGTAGCACCGCCAGAGCAGACTTTTTCATACACCAGTCAGCGTCACCAACTGGTAGCCCCCCTTTATGAAGCATGCAGTTCAAACCACCTCTTTAGGTGAAGTCACCAATTTGTAACGCTTCCTGTAGGTATACCTCTCTCCGACATAGCCACTCCCAAACGTTGAATATTGAAAATTAATTCGTTTAATTGGGGAACTCGCACGTCTCCCCTCTTTGGTAGTGCGAGAGCTAGCCGCAGATTTTTGGCTAAATCACGCTGTGAAAGAAAACTTTATGCTGTGTGCACTACAAAGTTCTCGAACATGGACAGCTATGACGTTATACTGGGAAATGTAAGGAAGGATAGGAAGGCTGACCCCACCAACATGTGGGATGAATAGTCAGGAAGAGAGAGAGTCAATCACGAGTCCCCACAATATTGTGAAGAGGTGTCAAGGAGGAGTCGGTCCTATCGAGAGATGTTTATATTTTACACTAGCTGTCCGTCGCGGCGTTACCCGCGCCCCTCGAGAAAACATCACTTTCCCGGGATAAAATATAGCCTTTTTTATGATGAATGGGTCTGCTCTTGACCTCGAAACTAACATAGGCAAGAATGAGGTCTACGATGGAGCGAGCCTACCCAGAAGGTGTCTATTAACTTAACAGACTTAACAGAAGTGCCTATGTTCATCAGGGATAATGTAGGATTCTAATGGTGAAAGAATTTTTCAAATCGGTCCTGTAGTTTCGGAGCCTATTCATTTCAAACAAACATACAAACAAACCAATCTTTCCTCTTCATAATATTAGTATAGAAGTATAGATTACATTCAGCCTAATTCAGCTCTCGCACTACATAGCCAATCACCACTTTACATCGTCTGGACCGTCACGCAGTCACGTACCCCTCGCATCGATTCACAGATTTGCATAAATATTTGTCAGCAGTTTGGGAAGTCACAATCAATGAGCCTATAAAACTCTGAATTAATATAACTTAACGAGAGGATGATGTTTAAGTTTTACGGGAATAGTATCAATTCCTTAGGATTAAAATTTATTGGGTGGGACTCGTGGGACCACCTCAAACCCTATTTAAAGTAAAAAAAAATATTTTTCTAAATCCAATTTCATGGATATCCGTGACATAAAAAAGCACATTACAGGCAAACATAGATTCTTCTCCTTTTGTGAAGTCTGCTAAAAGATACATTTTATCACTCTCAACAGAAAATGAAAATTCTCGTAGCATGGTCAAGAGTTCAAGTCGCAGCAGTGTTTGCAGCAAGATATAAATCTCAATCCGCGAACAATACCTGACGCACGGAGCACCATACAAATATATTCGTACTTCGATGTAATGTAAATCAGCTAACTTGCACAATACCTCTGGACCCACTGAACACTAATATGGCCGTACCGATGTATCTATTGTATGAATACCAAATGCAATGCCTTTTATCGCACAATGTGACATATTTTCAAGTGCTGAGTCATTGCTGTGATTGTAAGGGACAGCGAAACTAATAAGGTGCCGAACTCAAAATGGATAGAAATTGAAACAACCATGAGTAAGCTCTGCCAGCAATGGAAGTTGTTATGATGACAATAATATGAGTAATCATAGATATTGTAAACCAGTTAATAATAAATTAATGAACCGTGCAAACTTTACAGGTAGAAACCGCTAAGTCAATATACTTTTGAAATTTTATAACGGGACTTAATCGCGTAGGTATAACATTTGTTTATTTACCTCGACGTTTCAGAGTCTTCTCGTGACCACGGTAGCTGTAACGCTACTGAAACGTCGAGGTAAATAAACAAATGTTATACCTACGCGATTAAGTCCCGTTATAAAATTTAAAATGTCTTCGAGTCGCGAAAGTTTAAAATGTGTATTAAGTCAATATACATTATACATTTTAGTCCTTGCATTCATTTACAGATGAAGTATGCACTACCAAGATTTATGGCCAGAGTTTTTCGGATTGAATAAAAACCCCTTTTCCAATAACAAAAAATAAAGATAAAGCTATGAGGCAAAATGTGTGGATCAACGTCAGATTCACGCCAGAACAAATTCAAGAGTCTTGCAAACATTGTATTGTAAGTCTTGTAATACTTATGTGCGAACTAAGGCGGAAAACTGAAGAGGACAGAGGGGAAAACGTCGTTAAGAAAATTCTAATTAATTCAAGAGGCATCGAATACGCTGACCTGGTTTATGCTAACTTCACATTATAATTGACCTACTCTTTATTGCTGAAAAGTAAGTTCGTATGAGTCAGTGGCCAACTCTGGTGACGGAGTTTTTAGGCCGCCTTAAAGCCTCCGTCGTGGCTTAACGACTTAAATAGCCGGGACCGACAATTTAACGTGCCCTCCGAAGCACGGAAGCGGTCAGATGAAAATGCCACTGGCGGTCACCCATCCACTTACAGACCGTTTCGAACGTTGCTTAACTTCGACGATCTATCAAGAACGACTAAGCAATCACGACCACGAGCGCAACACGCTGAAGGTCGTGTCTAGTGCATTGAGATAAAAGTACATTATAACTCAATGGTCTAGTGTGGATTGTTGATGACTTGATGCATCATACTTTTCCATTTCCCCCTGTCCTCGGCAGCCTTTATAACTTCAGGTATTGGTAGACTGGTGAGTTTTTTAACTGCGTCTGTACAACAGGTGAGCGACCGCGAGGTCTTTTACCGTCGACCTGACCAAATACCATCAGCTCGACAATTGACCTACAAAACAAAACGAATACTGGCTGATCACCTTTCCAATACACCTAATTGAGGTAAACACGATCGTGTAATAAATTACAAACTGAACGGCCGTAGCTCAACGAGATATAGGGCCGACATCTTTGAATGAATGTGATGACTACTGAATGAATGATACGTCTAATCCATTTAATTAACAAGGTGATAGATGAATGAAAGATTTCAGAGAATATGAATCAACCGATTAATTATAAACTGTATTAGAAGGTATTAAGGTTGGAAATATCAATTTTCGGAGTGTTTCACGATGTATTTCATTATACGCCTCGGCTTATATGGAACATGAAATTATTTGATAAGATTGAATGAAATAACGAGCAGAGGCGGGTTATTAAATGTTTTATGGCTTACGCTAAATTTAATAACAGCGAATGTGTTCCACTCGTAGGAGGTAATTAATTTATGCTGAATAGTGGCAGGTACAAAGTTGATAATACATTGTAACTTAGTTTTATGCATCAACTGTAAATGTCATACAAGCTTTCGAAGATAGAGCGAACTTGTAAAGTAAAAGGATGAAGACAACTAACTGAATTCATCATCACAATCTCTTTGCTTCTAGAGCTCACACAATCAAGACATTACTCTCTAAGCGCTGCTGGAGTTTCCCTAACTTTCTGATTTTTGTTTTTGGTTTTTTAAGTGTAATATCTGTTAACTTTTTGTTTTAAATTATTTCTTCTGTAGTTTCTTCCTGGATAGTATCAAAATTATTATTTACTTTTCTTCTTCTTGTAAACAATTAAGCTAATTAGCATCTAAATGTGAAAACTGTTTAATGGTAAATTAGATATTCAACTTGATTTTTTTATTGTGCTGTTTGTTTTCCTAAGAAATAAAAATAAAATAAATAATCGGGAGATAAAATTTCGTACAATCCCAAAATATAGAGGAAAATAAATGCATCACGGGAGACAAAATTTTAAAGAGCCGCGAAGATGAACGAATGAATGGACTTTCAAAAGTAAATGAATGAACACTTCTGAGGCTGCGTTCTCTTTTCAAAAGGGATAACTTCGAACTGAAAACTATATTACTACGGATAGACTAGACCAAGTCTGACCCACTTTACGAGTATTGACGAGCTTCCCTCGGGAGTTTTCGGATTTTATTGTAAAATCTAAAGTTCTCCGTTGGGATTACCGAAGAATACTTGATTGTTAGTCAACTTTTCTTATTTCCGCAGCTTGTTCAGCTTTGAATTTATTTATAAAAAGGAAAATATTGAGAGAAAACTGTCTTCCGGAGTACTTGGGTTACGAGGCAAGTTATATACAGGGTGTAAAAAGACGTCTACCGAAGCCGAAAGGGGTAGGTACAGCATCCCAATAGACATCCAAATCCAAAAGGATTTTCCGAAATATGCACTAAATCCGGAGAAAACAGCGTTTGAAGAGTACTGTTTGCGTATGTTTTGGGCGCGTTTTTTTACGTAGATTGCTGGATTTTGAGTTTTAAATGTTTTTTTTCTTTTATAAATGAAATTATTAGGTAGGTATGGTCTAATTATGTTGTAATAGTAGTAAATAGCCGAAAATAACATAGCATGACGAAGCTAAGTCAAAAAAAAATTTTGCGTTTTTTTGCGCTAAATATGTTTAGAATCATGGTCTGATTACAACCCCTCAGTTTTCGGTAGCAGTCTTTTTACACCCTGTATGTATAAAGTCTCATTTCCGAGCCACTAAAGAATACCCAATTAAAAGGAAATATAAGAATGTTTTGCGGGCCTTTGGCGCAGGCCACATCTAAATGGTGTCGGGCGCTGGCGACTTCCTATTTCATTCAAATGTCGTACTAAATGCATGGAAATAAAGCACAAATTAGGACATACCGTGTGACCTAATTTGTCTTTTATTTCTAGCGCCCGACGCAGCATGTCCTCGCCAGACGCCAGTTAAGCGGGCTTGTTTAGCATAACCAAAATGACGATTTCACAAATCCAAAAAGGAAAGGCTGCAATGTATATCTTTATGGTTTTGTTTCTTGTCAAGAAAGCACTTTTCGTGGTACTTTTTAATAAAATTTCACATAGCAAAGTGATATTAAAATTTTATTGAGCAGAAAGACGCTTAGCCAGGTGAGCCTTTATCTCATCCATATTCTATGAATCCATAATATATTTCCCTTAGCTCAGCCATTTTGAGCATTAACATGCGAAGAGCTACGTCCTCTATCCATCGCAACTGGGTCAAGAGAACTAGAGAACTAATCCATAGCGTCTAGATCACGAGTACTTTAACTAAGCTAGTGTGCCAGCGATTTAAAATTTTGCTGACTGTGCGAAATTCCCGGACACTGGAAAAAAACTCCATTCAAACGCCATCAATGAAATAGTCCGTGCACCTAAGATAGTCGTTTTAAAAACTAGGTATAATGCTGGACATTTCACACAGCATCATCTAGCCCCAAACTAAGCAAAGCTTGTGCTATGGGAACCAGATAACTGATATACTACTTACATACTTTTTGTTTGTAAATATATACATATTATACATAGAAACACCCAGACCCCGAGATAAATATTTGCAGATCATACAATTTATCCCGCAGCGGGGATCGAACCCGCAACTTTCTGCGTCTCAAGCGGGCTTTCACCCACTGCGCCACAAAGGTCGTCATGGTAATTCTACTTCTGTTCCTTTGCGATAGTGAAGAACCAGGTCCACTAACACGGTTTGGGAGTTTTGAATGCGTATGTGTGTGTAACGCTCTCCTGCACAATCGAGAACTCGAGGGACAGAAAGTAAATCTCTATTGGTGCGGGGCGAGTATTTTTTTATCGGTAATAACAGATACCTAAACCTTCATTACGCAGAGGTTGTTGAATAATATCAGATAGTATAATTTTCTGGAAATCATCGGAGAAGTAACTTAATTTTTCTCAGAAAACGTATATATGATGTTTGTCGAACGTAATCACGATCAAAACAGACAACAAAATTACAATAACCATTAATTAAATAAGAAACGTAGTAGTATTCCAAGAATAGAAGAAAATGCTCTATCTCAAGTCTCAACCAATTAAGGTTTTCATAATTTTGTAGGTACGCAGCATTGTGGCGAGCAATTGTTTTAGGTAATGTTGTACCGGAGGCCCTAAGTTATAATCTGGAATGACCTTCAAATATATTACTTTATTAGTGAAATAGAATTATTACCGTCTGCCCCCACGCGGTGGCACACTGCCACCGTGGCTTTAGACGCATCGGCAGACGGTAACTATTATGGGCTAATAACCCCGCAGAAGCCAAATAGTGGCAGAAAGGAATAGTAACGAAAATTTGTGATCCTATCTGCCCCCACAACAAAATTTTGCAAGGACAAAAGTAACTTCAGGTTAAAAAAAGATAGATATTATGCTTTGTTTGCCTAAAGAAAGAAATAGCGATTCAATTGTAATGCCGACAATTTATAAGCACTCAAATACGAATTCAACGTTGGGTACAATAAATTGTTTCCTTGTCAAAGTCAAGAATTACACCTATAGGGTACCATGATGAATAATACAACATTTCACTTTACCTAACATCTTGTACCATTTGGGGATGGGGTGAATATTGCAAAGCGTGACTTTGTATAGTTTGGATGTTTTCTAGGGCAAAATCTACTGAATAAACTCAGGCAACAAAAATGTCTAATCTATCAGTACCTCTATGTTTTTGAATGATAAACTAACGATACGGATATTAAAGCATGGGTCAACTTTTCTTTAATTTATTTTTTATGATGAATGGGATGATAAAAAAATAGATTGAAATAAAATAATCCTATAACTTACTTCAGCACAAGTATTAGGATTCACACATGTAAATATCAATAAATGAATAAATATACACTTTTTAAACTCACACGATTTAAACTCATTTTTGTTTTAATAACGGGACGAGATCGCGTATAGGTTTTCGATAATATTCGAACTATTATCTTCGACCTGGTTCGACCGGGTTGCACCGATCGTGGTCACGAGGGAACTGGAGCAGCGGGCATCGTCTTCATTCGTTTGTGAAGGAAACTTGAAAAGTACCCTCACTTAGTTGTTTAAACAGTCATTAGGTCTGCGACACACCACACTCACATCATTTGTAAGCATCGTATCATAACTCCGGATATATCGCCGAACATAGTATCGGATATTGTGAGTGTGGTGTGTCGCAGACCTAATGACTGTTTAAACATCTAAGTGAGGGTAGTTTTCAAGTTTTCTTCACAAACGAATGAAGACGATGCCCGCTGCTCCAGTTCCCTCGTGACCACGATCGGTGCAACCCGGTCGAAACGTCGAGGTAAGATAATAGTTCGAATATTATCGAAAACCTATACGCGATCTCGTCCCGTTATTAAAACAAAAATGAATAAATATACATGTGACTTGATAGAAATTATAATCCAACTGAAAGTAAAATTTAGAAGGAAGCAAAATCCTTACTTCACACAATAGAGAAGAGTTTTCTAGAAGAAAATCGAATCAATTCTGATGTAAGTTTGCAATAAAAATCTGTCGAATCGATGTCGATGATTTCAGACCCAATAGCAGACATCCCTCTCGGGGCAAAAGGGGCGCTCACTTCAACAGCGTGTAATGCGAAATCGGCTTTAACACAGTGCGTTAAGGTCCAAAATGTTGTGGTATTTTTAACGTGAATCGGGGCAAAAGGGGCGCTCACTTCAACAGCGTGTAATGCGAAATCGGCTTTAACACAGTGCGTTAAGGTCCAAAATGTTGTGGTATTTTTAACGTGAATTACACGCTGCACGGTAAATTTTGTCCAATTGAGGGTTTTAGCTAGTAATATTAAATTTCAATATAGACATAGCATCAGTTTCTTTGAGTGGAGTCTTGATTGCTGTGGTTGAGGTTTAAGAAACGAAGAAACGAGTCTGTTTCATCAGTTCTATTTATTAGAGGTTAAAAATGTTCAATTGGTGTAACTAAATTTAGAAAATATAAATTTTTGATTTAATTAAAATAAATGATTCAGGGGATTTTTAGACCATTTTTGTCTAAAAATCTCCTAAAACCAAATTTATGTGGGTAGGTATAGAATTCCCCAGACTTTTTGTCTATAAATCCCCTGCCTCCACTCGGATGAGATACTCAGGAGATTTTTAGACAATTGTCTAAAAATCTCCTGAGGGAATTCTATACCTACCCACATAAATTTGGTTTCATAAAAACAACGCATAGAAGACATACCGCTATATTCATTCTCTACATTCATTTTTTGTGCTAACCTGCAATATTTACTGTATTATTATTATTATTATTTTTTAAACTACGAATAAAGACTTTCTTATTCTTATTATACATTAAAGTTACTTATTGAAACGAGATTTTACTTTAAGATTTAGATTTAAGATTTTTCAATGAAGCAAAAAATATTTTTCATTGCATCGGTACTAGCTTTCGCCCACGTCTTAGCTTGCATGTATCAACAATGCTAGTCCAGACAACGATAATCTTAATTTCATCCAAATCGGTCCACTTATTAAGCGCGATTGAAACACAACATACAACCTTTCAGATCTATAATACTACAAGTACGATCCGTGATTTCTTTACGACTCTGTCTGACGGTTTCAGATAAGTACTACATAATATATTTGTCAACGTCAAGAAATAGCCGTCACAACTAATGCCGTCTACGTAAATTGTAATTTCCGTATCAGAATTTTATATTTCCAACCTTCGTTTGCAGACGCAAATAATGTTGGTACAGTAAGCGTTACTTCACATTCACGGACGCATTCACGCACACACGTGATAGGAGTGAGCAAAAGAGAAATACTTGTTGTGCCGACTTAACATGGGATAAGGGAGATGATGAGTAAGCGTAATTAACTGTTTGAACGGCGTGCCTCGTGCAGGTGGGTTACCAGTTGGTGACGCTGAATGTACATTATTTTAGGTAAACTAGACTTGATTATTTGAGTACTCTAAGAGAAGGCAATGAGCTTGCAGCCTGTCACGGATGGACTACAAATTAAACGTGTATTCAACCTCTCCAATTCAATGACTGAAGATCTAAGTGGATGTCTAACGTAAAATACAGTCCGTGGGCTTGTTTGCACAAACAATGTTTTAAGTAAATCTTATAAACAATTTAATATCACGAATAAAAATGAGGTTAAGAATTTCAATCCTGTTAAAACTAACCTTCGGTTGCCATACAAAAAATATACAAAAAACATAATAATACGAGATTAAGTAAATACAAAAACGATTAAGCAAAAATAATACAAAGTAAGTTTGGGTGTGACTTTGCAATAAAGTGCTGTTAAAGCACTTAAACCATAACAGGCCGTTTAGCGAGCGTTTTGCAATTGGACATAAAGTTTTATGTTAAAAGGCGTGCCATTAAAACTCCATACTTGTCGATATCGCCAACACTGGCGGCCTTTCAAAGTGTATATGTCGACGGCAGATCGGTGTATTAACTATGTCATGATATGCCTAGGCATATCGTGAAATAGCCCCGGCGGCATATCGTTCGTTTGACGGTTTGGCTAGCGATACTTGGGCAAGACAGATCGTGAAATCGAAAAAAAATATTACGTTTCTGGCGCCTCAGCGGCCGCTGCCGATGCCGGGGCACGCTCGCTACGCTCGCGCGTTTTTTTTTTTCACTAACCTTTTTTTTTTTTTTTGTCGCTGGGTAAAATGCGTTACGCATCCCCTCCGCCGGGGGGCGAGAGGGGTATGTGGGACTCCCCGGGGACTCCCGGTATACCCACTACACGTCCCACCTTTCCGGCGTCGCCTGGAATGGAGGGGGTCCGGGAAACTGGCAGAGCCTCTACATCCAGACCCCCGCCGGCGATCCCCGCCCTTACGGCGGGCCCCGCGTCGTAGTGAGCAGTGCAAGGCGGACGAAGGTGCCCCGCACCTAGCGTCCGCTACTCACCACTAGAGCTCTCAGCTCCCTTCGTCCACTGCGCGCTCTAAAGAGTGCGCGTGGAGAAGCCTCCAAACTCCACGGTTACTGAGCCCCCCCATCGCGACAAGATCGGAATCCACCGGGGGGGGGGGGGGGGTTCACTAACCTAACCAACTAATTTCGATCTAAGTAAATGTTGCTTAACGCTAAGCATTGAACGATATGGCGGGTGTAAGTTAGGCAGATCGTGAAATGGCGTCGTTGGACACTATGCCTAGGCATATAATTAAATGGCTAATTCAACATCTGCCAACGACAGATACATGCATGTCTGAGATAAGGAAACGCATGTTGCAACACAAAATTACACTTGACCTACGCACAACGGATCTATTCGTGTAGTTAGCAGGTTCGGTGCCTGGATGCATTTACAAATAAAATTGTCTAGGCAATCGTGAAGATGACTGTTTCGCTGCTTCGATACTTTGCATACAAAATTATCGCCTGACAAAAAATTGTTTCGCTGCTTAGATGCTTTGTATACGATACAAAATTGTTGCCTGAGCCGTTTTCTATAACCTAAGGTGCATTATAGTCCAATACAGCCTAAGTAAATTGAATGACATTATTGTAAGTTTATCGTCTGTGGTTAAGCTGTCAGTCACAGCTAAGCCGCTAAGCCAACCTGCCAAAGCTTCCGGTTAATTCTTAGTTACCTACCTACTACGTATTAAATTATTATAATGTTGAGAATAGGTACCTAATCCCACTCATATAGGTAATAAGCTGAAAGTTTGTGAGTTTGTTTGGATGTTTGTGTTTCAATCACGCCACCAGTGAACCGATTTGGATGAAACTTGGAATAGGCGTAGATAGTGACCTGGAATAGCATAGGGCATAGGCTAAGCTTAGCGTTTGTAGCTAGTATAAAAAATTGAAAGATGAGCTAATTGTTTAAGAGATAGGCTACATCATGCACAGACAACTGGCTCATGTTAATAAAAATCATAATTTAATAAATAACACCTACCTACTCAAAAAATTCAATTCTCATTGAAATTGAAAAGAGTCATGCAAAGTAATGGATTCTGTGTAGGAGTGGCAGGCAATTATTAGTGCGAAGCGTGTAGGTGTTTAATTAATGTCAACGAAGATGTTGGAAAAAGGTGTTATAAATACGGTTTATGTAGAACAAAATATTCGCTAATTGACTCGACAATCTATAGAGCTAATATCTTCTTAATTAGGTGCCTATTTATAGACCTGAATCACTTTTATATTAACCGAAGCGCTTGCTTGTCGTTCTTGATAGATCGACGAAGTTAAGCAACGTTCGAAACGGTCTGTAAGTGGATGGGTGACCGCCAGTGGCATTTTCATTCTTTCCGTGCTTCGGAGGGCACGTTAAATTGTCAGTCCAGGCTATTTATGTCGGTAAGCCATGACGGAGGCCTTACGGCGGCCTAAAAACTACACACCAGTGTTGGCCACTGACTCTTAGGAACTTACCTTTATATTTCGTATCAATATGAGCGCCAGGTAATTGTTAGAATAGTCTACAATTCAAGATTTCGTTTACTCAATAACATTAGCGTATAACTGATCAAAAAATAAAATATTCCCTACCAGTACTTTATGTAGGTCGAGAATTTGACCACCATTTTGTTATTATTAAAAAGCTTTACCACGTCAGTCAATGTCAACAAAGGACGCAGAAAAAAACGTTTGTTTACTTACCAACAAAAGGTTTATTATGGCGAATTGAGTGCTTGCAAAATTGTAAGTCGGAATATTATGAAGCTTTTCAAAATTTAGATTTAGTAGAAAGCTGTTTCAGCTTTGAATATTTCATTATATGAGTACAAGAAGAATAATAATGATACTGAATTAGAACAAGTCAATAGTTTATAAATTACCCTGTTGACTGTCACGGGTGCGTTACAATGACTAGTTTTAAACAAAAGTGGTATCACACTTAGACTTGGTATTGTAAACTTTAAGGAAAGAGAATATTAAATTCAACGAACTAATATGGAATAACAAGTCACAATAGAGCAATACACATAAACAAATTGAATCAGCTGTTCTTAAAACTCAAAACAGGGCTATGAGTCAATTCAAATAAAAGAGTGGGACTACAATTTACGTGTCACTATTGTAACGTAGAATACGTAAATGTTACTTGGTAGCCTACGCAGAAGCCTACGCATGGGTAATTTTAGTAGACAAATCTTCTGATGAAGATTAAGAATTGGAGTAAAAATATCACAAATACAATAATCTAGAGAGTATGAGTATGAATGTGGATTGATATACCGGTAGGGGGAGGCCTAAGAAAAGATGGATGGACTGTGTGAATGGGGATATGTTTGTGAAAGGAGTGAGTTCTAATATGACGAGTGATAGAGGGAAACGGAAGAAAGAAACATGTTGTGCCGACACCACTTAGGGCACACTTATAAGGGCAGGAAGAAGAAGAAGACAATAATCTAGAGCCATAAAGTAATCGCGTTTGATGTATGTAAAAAAAGTAAGTTCGTCTGAGCCAATTCTGGTGAAGGAGTTTTAGGCCGCCTAAAGGCCTCCGTCATGGCTTATAGACTTGATAGGCGGACCGACAACATAAATTACTTACAGAAGAGAACTCAGATGATGTCTGCTATAGAAACCTTTTACCAAAAGAGAATTTTCGATTAGGATTCAGGAATTCACAGTTTCAGCATCATTAATTCAGCATATTTAGATTGCAAAGTTGCGAGATCAAAATGAATGAGAGCTCATGAATATTGAAACGCACCTGAAAACAAAGGAGCAACTCATTCGAACCAACAAATAAGTTGTATACCTTGGCACTTCTAAACTCCTTAGATCCTTGTTTCATACTTACAAGAAAACATTTTTTATAAGTTCTCTGCAAGATTATTATAAAATCTATGAGCACAAAATTACTTACTGCTTCAGATCAGGTGTGAACAACTAAAATAGTAGTTACAGAGTGGATTTTTGAGATGGGCTATGGAGGGCAGGTAACTTAACCGTACAGGAAAACGCTTTTAGGAGACCTTCCCTAACTCCATAGCAAATCTCAAAAATCCATGTATATAAAATGTTTTGTAACTTGGTGTAAACTAGGGGTGAAAGAGTCGCTTACATTTTTTGATTATTTGCCGTCGACAGCGTCATTGTCGTATATAAAAAAACATTTCTATGAAAACTGCAGGCATGATATTATTTAGACTACTTCAACAATACCATTCTGGATTGAATTCCAAAATTTTTACTATTCTTTGGGGTAAAACGCATGACGCTTAGTAAGATTTATTGATATTGAAACTACTTAACGAACTAGAACTAGTAGAATCAGTAGCACCACTGGGATCACACAGAATAGTCTAAGAGTTAGGACTTCGCGGTCAATATCGAAGCTCGGATTTGTACCATAACAAAAGGTTAATGAGAAGGAAAAGGCAAAAAAAGGTTTACATTTGAGACAAACAAAAGCCGCTGATTGCGTTACGGCAAAGAGAAAACATTTTTTGGTAATGAAAGGACAAGAACTAACAAATTGGGCAAAGTAAAGAGAAAAGTAAAATTGTAGGGCAAATTGAATTTATTCCGCGACACCAAATACAATTATATCTATCTGATCCTATGGATTAAAATCAAGCAGAATGGCAAGATTCATAACAAAACCATCAAGCAGAAGCGGTCCATAAATCTTGCCATTAATAAAATCAAATCGGGCATTTACTTAATACTAAATGAATCTGAATTTTTTGTAAATTAGTAGCTCTACAAATTCTACAATGGTTTTAATTAATTGGATTCCATGAAAACTTACCTCGTCACTGTTCTAGTAACACTTAGTTTGAAAGCTCAGTCTTGTAAAACCTTTTGTTTAGAGATCCAATTAGACCGCCGTCTCTGCTATTAACCTAGATCAGCTTGAAAACATCTTCCGACTAAAGAACGTATTCTACTTAGTACAAGGTTGTATTGTAATCCGGGATTATCTTTACATATGCAATATGTTTCAGAATATTCTCTCCAGAACAATACATTATAGTAACTCATCGTCATACTTTTGTGAGCTTGTATGTACTTAAGGTGACGCATTGATAAACAATTATTTGAAACCAGGCGCCACGCCCCCATGAGCTTCCCGCAAGCAGCTCATACCCCCTGCTCATTTTAGGCGGTTTGCATCCAGCTGAGCCGCGCTATGCGCTGCGCGCCGGCCGCCCGGCTGAGTCGAACTCGCTCGCTTTTCGGTGTTGACATAAGACTACATGGAGTCGCCTTACATTTATTTATTTTTGGAAATAAGTTCCTTTTTGGACGATACGCATGGTGGCTAGACGAAAAAAAGTGTTAGATTTTGTGTCACGACACCATGTTTAGGTCAAATGGTGTCGGTCACAGTGCAAAGTGCACAGTCGCAAAACAGTCCATAGATTGTTATATTGTTAGTACGCAGTACGCAAGAGCATTTCTAGGATTTCTAGGCTTAGTAAAAAAAAATTAAAATACAAATCAAAAGTACATCGGGACCCCATTGTTTCGCCGAAAAACTTTCTTCATAATTTTACATCCAATAACATGTTTCTCATAATATCAAAACCAATAATATTAGGATCTCATAATCCTACTCATAATAATAAAGCTGAAAGTTTGTGAGTTTGTTAAGATGTTTGCGTTTCAATCACGCCTAAACCAGTGAACCGATTTGGATGAAACTTGGAATAGGTGTAGATAATGACTTTAGAATAGCTTAAAGGCTATTCAAAATGTTGGTACCACGCGGGCGAAGCCACGCGCAGAAGCTAGTGTTTAGTAAATATAACATATTTTTTAGCATAATGATTTTAATTCATAATGTTGTAATACATAATCAATCTTTAGCCTAATTTTAGAGGATATAAATAAACATAAATGTCATAATGATAACAATTAATAATAATAACAATTCCGAATAAAAGGCTGGCACAAAAAAATCGTGGAACACTCGGTTGGAACGAAGTTTAATCTTGACCTTTGACCTTGACTTTGACGTGGACTGCTATAGGGGGTCCTGTCGATTGACATAATGTTTATAGTCCTAATATAAATACACATAACATACTAGTCCTAACCTACCGTAGTCATAATGTTAAATTCCCATAGTCTTAAACTGACATACATAATGTTGTCCTAATATATTAAAGACATACCATTAAAGTGACACAATAGTCTCAACTTCTTATATATGTCGTCATAATAGTTATTATTGCTATTATTAAGTTACATAAACTATTTTGTCCTATTTTGTACCAATTTGTTTGTTGTTTTTGATCGTCCTTATGTTTATTTATTTAATAATTAATAAATACTATTTAAGATTTACAAAACTGATATGACGGCCGCCGAAGCGCCAGATAAGTTCACTAGAGTCACCTATTCACCCAAATCGAATTCAGTGGTTAGGTTAGGTTTGAGTAGTGATCAGAATAAGTTTAGTGGATTCACTCATTCACCCTAATCGAAGTTATGTTAGTTAATTTTATAAACCTTACAAAGTTGATATAGTTAGGAATCTATTTGGGTATATTCGTTCATAATAAAATTGTGTATAGTTTTATATAATATATTTTTTATGATTTATTTTAATACTATTATTATAATACTCGATAATATTTTTATTATTTGTTTATTAAATTCATGCATAATCGTTATAAAAAAGTAAGTTCACATGAGTCAGTGGCCAACTCTGGCGACGGAGTTTTTAGGCCGCCTTAAGGCCTCCGTCATGGCTTAACGACTTTAATAGCCGGGACCAACAATTTAACGTGCCCTCCGAAGCACGGAAGCGCTCAGATTAAAATGCCACTGGCGGTCACCCATCCACTTACAGACCGTTTCGAACGTTGCTTAACTTCGACGATCTATCAAGAACGACTAAGCAAGCACGACCACGAGCGCTTCTGTATATTCTGTTTCTTTTATAATCGTTATAAAAAAATACCTTGAACCGAAACCAGTATTTTCTATTCATAAAAACATTTTGGAATTCACAACCTTCTGTGTCTCAGGCATCTTTAGTGTGGTATTTTTTTAGGATTGAATGGCATTAGGATTTCAATTGTTATTATGTTTGATTATTAGGAGTACATATTGTTAGGGCTTATAGTTTTAGGAGTACATATTGTTAAGGCTTATAACTTTAGGTAAAAGTTTAAGTATAAACTTTTACCAGAATTTAGTTGATTATAAGACAAAGGTATACCATCTATCTATACCAGTAACATCTGACCTTTACCTATCAGTATATAATATGAGCCGAAGCAGAGACCCTTGTGTCTAAACACAAGTTTTAAATTTAGTTAGAGCAAGGTTCAACGTTTTGAATTGTATAATACAGACTCAGGTTAGCTAATTATAGGAATATTGGACATAATTATAGCAACTAATCGACAACTTAGCTTATAACCTACTGTATGTCATTTCTTTTGCAAATAAAAACTTTTGAATTTGAATTACCGTATGTTAGGAGATGTGATTTTATGACTATTTAATGTTATGTTTACCTAATACTATGACTATTGTTAATTAGGTGTAGTATTGTTATGTCGAGTAATCATTAGGACCATTTAATATTAGTACCAAATATAGTATGGGAATTTAAAATAAGATAAGATACGTTATGTCAATCATTAGGGAGCCCTGCTATAGGCTGATGATGATGATGATGATGACGACGATAATGATGATGATGATAATGATTATGACTATGATGATGACGATGACGACGACGACGATGATGATGATGACGATGATAATGAAGATGGTGAGATTTAACTTAATAAGTATATAATAGTCATCATTATCATCATCATCATCATCAGCCTATAGCAGGGCTCCCTAATGATTGACAAAACGTATCTTATCCTATTTTAAATTCTCACACTGTATTTGGTACTTATTTTAGATTGTCCATTGTCCTAATGATTACTCGACATAACAATACTACATCTTATTAACAATAGTTCTGTTATTAGGTAAACTTAACATTACATAGTTATACATACACATCTCCTAACATACGGTAATCCTAAAGTTATAAGTCATAACAATAATTATTCACCAAGGGGATAAAGCAGTGTATTATGTCACGGGCGCCATATTGAATCCCAAACGCATCGAACAACGAGGGAGTTAATGACTAGAATCCTGAGACAGCGAGGGATTCAAGAGCACCCAAGACCAAGACAGCTTTAACCCCGAGATGAATACTCTGCTTTTCACACATGCGATAAAAATAGTGAATACTTACACCCAGAAAATAGCAAGCAAGTCTAATGAACAGGTTTTATAGGTAGAACAATAATAATTTATTCGTTTTTTTTTATTCAACCTATACTGTCCCACTGCTGGGCAAAGGTCTCCCCCAATTCTTTCCAACCATCTCTCTCCTTCGATAGCTCCCACTACTCACTATAGAAGGAGTCGAGGTAGGTGGTGGGAGTGGTATTCTCAAAAAATATTTTATTGAGGTCGTCCGTTTGTTCTCAAAAAATATTTTAGCATTAATATGCAAAAACATTAGATCGCTCTATAGTTTGGAGGCATTAGTTACACTTTTTCCTTATATTTGAATAAATTCTACTTGGTGCAGTTCTCTATGGTAAACATTTTCATAGAAACATCAAAAATCAATTTGGAAGAAAAAGATAAGTTGCCACATTTTCCTTTTTTTTCATATACTTTCTATTTGGTGTGGAGTCAATAGTAA
The DNA here is from genome assembly GCA_963565295.1 of Epirrhoe alternata. Classification (NCBI taxonomy): domain Eukaryota; kingdom Metazoa; phylum Arthropoda; class Insecta; order Lepidoptera; family Geometridae; genus Epirrhoe; species Epirrhoe alternata. The sequence continues at coordinate 3,649,876 of OY751401.1, forward strand.
AAATTTTAATGGAAATGTTGAAGTTTGAAATTCAAATCTCATTACTTATCTGTTCACATGAGGTTCAGAGGGGCAAATGAAATCCCATACAACTTTACCTCCCGCCGGCCATTTTGTTTTTTAGGAGGGAGAAATGATTTGCTTTCTTTTAAGACTGTGAGACGAAAAAATGTATGGTTTTCGAGCACCGGGTGTGAAAAATAGTTTTTGCAACAATAGAAATAATAAATATTATGACGACATATTATATTAGAAGTTAAGACTATTATGTAAAATGTCTTTATGCCTACTTAAATAAGACTCAATAAAAATATTTTGATTTTAATTTTTCTTTTTTTTCTTTAATATTATTAGGACAACATAAATGTATGTCAGTTTAAGACTATGGGAATTTAACATTATGACTACAGTATTTTAGAACTAGTATGTTATGTGTAGTTATTTTAGGACTATTAACATTATGTCAATCAACAGGACCCCGTTTTGTATTTTAAAATCATGATTTTAAATGTAAGTGAGTTTTAAATGTTATGACAAATATCTTTATATATAATAGTTTTTTAGACATTATGGGTATCAATATTAATAAACAATATTTGAGATTCCAAATTATTCGTCCAAAGGATGATTATGGTACTTATACATTTTTATACCAAGCAAAATTATATGAAGAATATTTTCGAAGATATAATAGAGACCCCGAAAGGTCTTGTAACAAAACTCGACCGATTTTTATGAAATTTTTTGTGTATACTGTATACCTAAATAATATTCAGCGGGTCTGAGAATCGTACACATAATATAAGCTATTGTAATTTTTTATGCATACGTGTGTGTAAAATGCGTTCGTGTTCTACCTCGTCCCTCACAAAAATCGGCAGAATTTGTAAAAGAAATTTCGTCAAAACCGCGTCCAAGTCTAGTTAGTCTGAGGTGCTCACTGTCACTGTGCCCGTCACAATGACACCTAAAGTTAGCAAGTCTCATATCCCTGTAGTTTTACTAGAACCCGGAAAAATATTTAACGTTTACTTTTATGTTTTCTTGATCATTTCCTAACATTTTCAATATACAGAGTTCTCATCTTCATGTAGAAACCATCAACTTTTTTTCCCCATTTTTAATAATAAGTATTTGAGATTTTACTTAGAAAATACAACTATCGATGTTTACTAGAGCGCGGGAGGTCGATTGACACAGGTCCGACGTTGACAATGGTCAGACGCGGACTGAAGGGGGCCGCCTTGCATACAAAAAGACGCGAGAGGTAGCTAAATAGTAAAAGTCGTAAGCGCCAAAACAGTAATTCTCGTTTAAAATAAAATCTATTGGTAATTATGTAAAATCAAGCTTGCACTTTGAAAAGGGTGTATAGACTTATCTGTAAATAAAATTTAGAAGCTTAGATCGGTTCCGTTCACCTGTAAAATTAAAATCTATGTTTTTATGGAGCAGTTTTTGGGATTTTTTTTCTGCTGTTATATTTAACAAATCTTGAAAAACCAGCTATCAGTTCGAAGTAAAAAACATGAAATATTCAAAACTTAAAATATCAATTCCGAAGGTTTTTCAATTGCTGAAAAATATTCCAATCCTTGACGCCAATATCCTCAATGCGTCGTCTTAATGAATAATATTTTATTATTGCCGACGGCAACAAAATATATCTCCAATTTAGATACTAAGAATGTATTGATTCATTCTAGAGAATATTCACCTTTATTTTGAGGTGAAATATAATAAAAAGTCAATAAGCAATTTGCTATTTAACGAATTGGTAAGTGTTGAAATGTTGAAGGTAATGTAACCAGCAGAGTACTTGATTCTAATGTAGATGGACATACAAGTACGAAAGTTAGGGAAAAGAACAACTGTATGGATTTTGTTAAAGATGGCATGAGTAAGAAAGGAGTTAATGCTGAGATGACGGCTGATGGAGGAAAAAAAATACAATATGTTTTGTCGACCCCACATAATGTGGGATGAGGGCAGGAAGATGATTAAACTGTTGGAGATACTGTGACAAATGTTTTGGTTGCTAACCAAAAATAATATTACTAAGAGAAATACATAGGATATTAGATATTGTAGGAATATAATTGGTATAAAGATTTTGGCCGACAGTGTATTAAGTTAAAATATAACAAAGCAAATCCCTTATAACTTGAAAGTCGTAGCCGTAAATCCTGATCAAAGAATCTATAAAGAACTCAATGAAATGGAAAGGAAAACAGAAGATAGGATATATTATCTCGAGTACCCTAGAGGATAGTCAAATGCGGCGGATTTCAAAGGGATTTCGTGAATGGGCAGTGCGGTAGGAATATTTTTATGTTTGACATAAAATATGGCATTTATTGGAAGCGACTTTATTACATTTTGAGTAATGAGGAGTCCGTATATCTTGTCTACATCTACAAGTTATTTTTCAACATGTTGGTCGCAAAGGAACAGGAGTAAAATCACCTAGCTTTAAGACAATTCAAAGTGATCCCAGAGGTCCTACTGCATAAATGCTTTTTGACTTTGATTAGGTTCCTATTTAGTGATATCCTGACGGATGTTCGTAGCTATTGCCCTGAAAATCATACCATAGGTTCAGAAAAGCACTGACCGCGTCCGCATACACAATAATACAAACTATTCTACTATGACCGTCAGTAATGACAGTCAGGATAGCACTAAATATGGCAATATAATGTACTAGCTGTCCGTCGCGGTATTACCCGCGTTCCCTCGGGAATACTTCACTTTCTCGGGATAATATATAGCCTATGTTCATCAGGTATAATGTAGGATTCTAATGGTCCAGTAGTTTCGGTGCCTATTCAATTCAAACAAACAAACAAATTTTTACTCTTTATAATATTATAATGTAGACTAAATGTGTGTTTTTACAGAAGAGCTAAAACAAAATACTCTTGTTTAGTGTATGCCGTGCAATCCAGCATCCGAATCATTAAATTCCAATAGCTAACAAGCATGGAATCAGAAATTGCACGAGAAAACGTGTAATTTCATCGTTTTGTTCCCCTCCATGCAACTAATTGCCAATTAAGTAAGACAGGCGTTGCTTTATTAATATTTCATATTTACTATGTCAGTGATAAATGGATGCAAATGTTTACTGTCATTCACGCGGATAGTTTTTGTCTTATCTAGTTACGTAATTCGACTTATCGTTGTATTTTTATTTATTTACTAGCTGACCCGGCAAACGTTGTTTTGCCATATAAATAAGAGGAAAAATGATTAAATTACTAAAATGGCTATTAAAAAATAAGGGTTGATCGTAGAAGGGTGAAAATTGAGGATTGTATGTATTTTTGTATGTTGTATCATAAAAAAATAGAAATTAAAATTTTTGTCTAAAAATAAAAAATAAAATTTAGGGGTGGACTACCCCTAACATTTAGGGGGATGAAAAATAGATGTTGGCCGATTCTCATAGATACCGGATAAGCACAAAAAATTTCATCAAAATCGGTCAAGCCGTTTCGGAGGAGTATGGCAACGAAAACTGTGACACGAGAATTTTATATATTAGATTAAGCCCATGTCCCACTGCAGGGCAAAGGCCATCCTCATTTTCCGGGATTTTCTGTCTTAAGCTATAATTTATCAGTCTGGTAGATGCACATCCAAATCGTCCTGCCATCGTTGCATTAAATGATTTAAATAATAAAGTAAATTTATCAGTGACTACCCACTTCGACACAAATATTAAAGGATCGAGAATGACGACTATATCCCGAAAGCACGGTAGACACATCAATACATTCAACCGTTGAAGATGTCTTATTAGGGGAGAGGCATATGTACAAATTTGTCACATATGCCCACATTTAGCGAAAGCTTCAGCTCATCTAAAATGTATTCTAGAGTTTACAATTTATGCAAAATCTCTTACATCTATTCATTTGGTTCCACAAAAAAAGGTTGCAACGTTACGTGACCCAGTTTTTACAAAATTTAGTTTTAATTACTACGAAGCTGGAATTTTATCTGGGACGTTTAAATTAAATTCTGACATACCAGGAGATTTATTGTCATCCATATCTAGTACAAAGTTGAAAACTGAGCAAAATTTTACTTTCCCTGACCACATTTATCGCCAAGGATGAAAAAACCTGTGTGTGTGTGTTTGAAAAAACATCAACCATAATCTAGGACAATATTTTTAAAACCGACTGTTCATTTCACTAAGCTATCCTCTCGTGGTCGTGCTTGCTTAGTCGTTTGTAATAGATCGTCGAAGTTAAGCAACGTTCGAAACGGTAGCTGTAAGTGGATGGGTGACTGACGGCATTTTCATCTGAGCGTTTCTGTGGAGGGCACGTTAAATTGTCTGTCCCGGCTATTTAAGTCGTTAAGCCATGACGGAGGCCTAAAAACTCCGACACCAGATGGCCACTTACTCATACGAACTTACTTTTACCTATCCTACAGCTATTACAAATCTGAATGTTTGCGAGTAGGTATTTTGTTTTTCTATGAATGATCTTAAAACATCCCGGAACCATGTTGCAAGTCGCACAAACGTTGAAGAACAAGAAACACGCCCCGTTACGTTGACATCGTTTACTGGTATCAATTAATGGCAACACCGTTATACGACATCTTGTGAGCTCGATGCAGATAAACAGTAGACAATATACACAGAAGATATTCTTTTGCCACGTTATTTCAAACTAGTATAGTGAAAGGATAAGTACAATATAGGAGTCATCAAATCAAGAGTAATTAGGTTCCTTCTAGGTAAGCATGCTCCATCTTAGACCTCACTACTGCTTAGCATCAGGCAGAGTGAGGTCAAATGCTGACCTATTTAATAAAAAAAAAAAGGATTTTAAGTTTGTGTGCGCACTAAGGAGTGTAGGCTCTACAAACCGGTTTCCTCGAGATGTTTTTCTGCACAATTTGAGAAGGGCACATACATTTTTGGGCAGAAAATTTCAACGGTGCATCAACGGGGTAACCGCTTTGATGTGTACGTATGGAGTAAATATGGTATAACTTACAACTGTCTCTACTGAGCTCAGTAAATTGTGGTGAGTCTGCCACACAAAGATTTATTAACACTCGCAAGAGCTGTAAACTTCGTGATTGCATCTTTTACGACACGCTTCGAGCTAGTCAAGGATATACAAACACTTCGATTGAACAAATTGGCCGGATTTGGGTGTTAAGGAGTTACAATGTTGTGATTGTAAGCTTCACTTCATTCATTCTCAGAATGAACTCCTACATTAGTGGATATAGATTTCATCCCCTTCGTGCTTTCTACTTATGAAGTTGCCGTTAGGATTTGAACAGAAACCAGTCTCACAACTATAGCTTTAAAGACGGTAGAAAATCTTTAGACATAGAAAATTGAAATTATATTCCCAGAATATAATTTTATTGGCAGAGTTAAGTGTTAGAAAGAAAGCACTTATTTGCACTAGAACATAACATTTTTAACTGAAACATCCATATCTAGAATATTTACTAGCTTCTGCGCGTCGCTTCGCCCAACATTTTGAATAGCCTATAAGCTATTCCAGATTACTATCTACGCTAATACCAAGTGTCATCAGCCAAATCATCGCAGTGTTTCAACAAAAACAATAAAATCAGTCCACATAGTATAGCGCGAAATTGTTACATCGACTGTGAGGTGGGGTCAATTTTGCGCAAGTCTATCTCCTTGCTTATGCTCCGAAAGTATAAGTTATGGCGTGTGTACGTAAGGGGAAGGTTTTAACTGCAGCCAAATCAAAAAGCACGGGGTCATATTGACCCTCCTCAACGTCGCAGGGTTAAGCGTGATTGAAACACAAACATACTAACATCCAAACATCTAAACAAACTCACAAAGTCACAAACTTTCAGCTTTATTATATGAGTGGGATAGACCTGAGTGCAATAAAAAAAATTTTATAGTGGACTCAGGCAGGTCTCAGGGAAGAAACTTAACTTTGTGTACAAAATTTGCACCAAGGCGTTTGCACTTGCTCAATTAATTAGAGTAAGTAGGTACCTATAATCGTTTGGGTCGTCGCGTTCTATGATGCCGTTTTAGGGTCGCATATCAAAATCTTGAAACACAGTTCGGTGACCTCTTGCATATGGAAAACTATGTATATTTCATCATATTTGGCTTGAACTCTGCATTATGCCATTCAAATGCAAACAGGCGTGTCTTGGCTACTATCTGCGATCTACATCCTTAAGGCTGGCTATCTTTATTGCGCTCGTGGTATTTCAAGTGAAACGTTCGAATTGAGTTCTCGAAACTAATTCAGTATACTCGAATCGACCCTACATTATTATGCTATTTGAATATTACTTTTTAAAACCAAAGGAAAACCAGAATTTATTGGAAAACTAGGTAAACGTTGTTTTGCCATAGAAGTCCTAATATAGCTATTATAAATAAGGGTTAAAATTTAGTTGGTTGGATGTATTTTTTAATGACGAATCATAAAGAAAATATGGTTGGAGGCCAATTTTTACTATTATTAGGACGAAAAATAGTTTTAATCCGATTCACAGACCTACTGTAATTCAATACACACAAAATTTCATAATAAACGGTAGAGCCGTTTCGGAGAAGTGTTGTTACAACACCAGGACACGAGAATTTTATATTTAGATAGGTCCAAAAATGGTGGTTTTGGAGTTCCATTCATATGCATAATATCTTCACCAAGGTAAGGTTAGGTGCCCTTCAAGTTCATTGCGGAAAGAACATCTGTTCTTTATGATCAGCAATGAACGGCAGATTGTAGTGCCAGTAAAAAAGGGAAGCGAGCTGAATTGCACTGAGTAAAAATACAGCGAGTGTTGAGCAGAAACGATTATCTGTTGTGGTTGTCGCTTGTGGTGTAGTTTTATCTGTTCCATGTCCGGTTCGCGAAGTGTGGGTTACATTACATGGCGGTTGTCATTGATTTATTTTCAGCAAGCCATTTATTTTCATGTTGTCCTACCTAGACTTACACAGTTTTCAATCGTTCTCACAATAATCTCGTAATAACTAAGGTGAGATATCAATTGCTTATTGTATTTCTTTATATCACCAGTTTAATTCTTTGAATAAACACTTACATCACCAGGGAATGTTTTAAGTACAAATAAATCGGGAGCTTAACAGGATTATAGTCTTAGATTTATAGGAAGATACATTATAATAATGGCAGGAACCATTCATCATCCCCTGACAGGAACGCAAAAAGTAAGCTCCTAATGTAGCATCAAATTGAGCCGTTAGGAAGTTTTAAATCACATAAAACTTTTATACTAATGTCGAATATTTTCTTATACCAGACTACGGCAATGCCAAATGGAGAAGCTATGATTTTAGCTATACATACATAAAATCACGCCTCTTTCCCAAAGGGGTAGGCAGAGACCACGGCTCTCCACTCGCTATGATCCTAACACACAACTTTCGCCTCATTCACTCTCATTACATTCTTAATACATGCTTGTCGGTTTAGAGTACTTTTGCTCTGGCCCATCTCCAAAATGTCGCCAATTTGATCCAAGAAGGTTTGCCTAGGCCTTCCCCTTCCAGCTGTCCCACACACACTGTGCTGTCTATGTATGTAAATTATGCTCTACCTCACAGCGCGCTTAAACTACTTTTATCCAAATTCCAAGAATGAGATGTCCATATGGCCCAGATGACAAATATCTACGTAGTCCTTTATTATTGTATTTGAATAAGCTTGAGCTAGTTTCAAAAGCTTCAAAGTGGAAGGTCAATTTCAAAACAACATTCAGAACTCATCTAGAAAGTATTATGCAAAATTGGACACTTAACCTTATCAATAAAACAATTACTTTTCGGAGCAAACAAGCTCCGTAAACATGATTAACAATTTGTGCTTAGACAGGGCCACTTCATATCCCTATTACAAAATTCAAATGCACCCCGACCCCGTTTTACAAAATTGGATTGACACCGTCTGAGTAGGAGGAGCTAGAATTTTGGTAACTGAAATTCACTACAAACTAGACTCTACACTACTATCTCTGAAGGAATTTTCATAAAATAATGAGATGGATCAAATCAAATCCATTAAAATCACACAGTTGATCATTGGCTGGGGTACGGTATATCAGATTGTAAAGATATTTTGAATAGTAGTGAAGTTAGACGTTGTGACCATCCGAAATGTGATCAAATATACGGTAAAACGATTAAATTATTAATCAGTCAAAAGAAAAGGTCATCACACTAAATAAGCCAAAATTCTTTATCGATATCGCCAATTTTACAGCCCATAACAAGCGAATAGCGATCGTAAAGGAATCAAATAAAACGCATTTTTGTTTGTGTGACGATTTGTACAGTTATGCAGGTAAAACGGGTATTGCAGGTTCTGGCTGATAGCAATGATCGAATGGTATTGGATGCATCGGAATAGATCGAAGGACAGATGATTATCTTTAATGTGGTTCTAGAACTTTCCAATTAGTTTGTGATTTGTAAGAAGATTGATATTGAGATGGAAATGGAAATTACTGTTTCAATTGAAACATAACTTGAAACAGAAAATAAAAGGGACTTCGATCGGCTACTTGCATTTCTTGAAACTCTGACTTACTGTACTGAGATTTTGTACCAAAACGTGCGTCTAGTTCACTTGAAGACGTCTATGTTTAATTTACGTCACTGGTTCTAGACGCCTGTGGAATTGACGACAAAGTACCTACATTGGATAATAAAACTGCGGAAGACATCTTTACGGCCTACCCCGCTGAGAGCATCAATTTAATTACTCAAATGAAGACGTACAGTCTAATTTCATTTCGCCATTTTAATGTTACAATCAGGGCAAGTTTATTTCTAAGAGATTTTTGCAGTCTTTGAAAATATATTTCAACTGCCGAAAAGGCACAAGAAATCTCTGTAGATATCAAAGTAATAATCCCTACTTTTGTAATAATTTTTCACGTTGCCATCACCGAAGGATTGGCTTTTATATATCACCTTTTGGAATTTCTGAGGCAAGTAAGCGTCAAAAAAGTCAATAGAGTCAAAGATCTCCGAAGCAACAAGGCGTAATGAAAAATTGCTGAGATGAAAAACGCCCCTCCGAGAAAAATAATAGCTTCCATTGATAGAAAAGAAATACCGGTGATATTAAACTTTATATACGACTAGCATCAACCCGGATTGGCTCGCAAGATGTTAAAGGCTAACTGTATCTTTTTACATAAAAAGTAATCGGATGAGTGCGTTCAAGGCACAAATAAATACATTTTCAAACACATAGTAACTGATATACAAATAGCGTACTTTGTAATTTAGTTGTATCGTAAAAATACATCATCATTTGCCTGCTTATTCCGCTTATGCGGTCGGCACAACATGTTCTCTTCTTCCACTCTCCCCTATCATTCGTCGTCTCCATGGATTTAAAGAAATCTCCGTATTCACTCCTCTCTTACCCATATCTTTAAATACCATAATTTTCTTTCTTTTTGTAAAACTTCGATAAAAAGTAACTCAGCTCACGTCCTTATTTTATTTCAAACAGACAGAATGATGCTTTCTGCAATACCTTTGCAATACCAAATAACGGTAGACGGCAAAAACTACACTCAGTTTTTATATTTATGAAAGGTCAGGCGAAATGGTCTCCTGTTTTCTATTTAATTGACATTTCAAAGGTCATACAACTATGCAAGTAATATTGGATGTTGATTGGCTAGTTTTTATGAATATAGTCATCAGCACCACTTAATACGGCATCGTTCTGGCACAACTAATTGTCAATTGAACATCATCATCAGCATTATCTTGCCTTTATCCCACGTTAAGTGGGGTCGGCACAGCATGTATCCTCCATTCACTCCTGTCGTCAACTGTTCATCCACTCCTTTAACTCAAACCTGAACTTTTAACCGAACTTGAAGATAATTTTTACGCAACACTGCACAATGTTTGTGTGTTTGTGAAATAAGCTCATGTGCATACAATCGAACCATAGTTCGTGCATTAAGAAAGTATTAGATCCAACAACAAATCTCTAGAAAGTCCTCGTCGGCACATTTAGGCCAATAAGATTTTCTCGAGTCATAGCTACTCGATGACTTGGTGATGAAGTCATCATCAAGTCTCCTTTAGAAATCATCGAATTCAACATCCTTTTGAGAGCTACTAAACTTCTAACATCCCTCTTTTTGCGTCGAAGTTAGAAACCAAAATAAGGATAGGATACAAAATTGACAAAGTCAAAGGAGGGTTCCAGTTTCAGGCAGCAACTTAACCCTCAACCCAACCAGGGTATAACTTCCTCCATAGCTTTGTGTCTGGTATTAGTTAATTAAATCCGACCACAATCAAAACTTCCTTCATCTCGTATCTTAATTTCCCTGGCTATAACAGTTGTACGAGGTATTCATAACTTCGGGAATGTCAAGTTGTCATGCTGTGCATAGTTGCTAAGTTGGAGTTCGGGTCTGACCTCGCTATATTGCAATATTAAAGTTTGTTAACGATGATAATGAATGTCAATTCTTGATCCATAAATAAAAGATGACTCTTTCAAAAGACAACCTTCGCGAGAACAAATTCGATGTACTTTTAACTTTTAATGGTATCTTAAACCCATGAAATATATTTTTTAGATTCAATTAAGGAAATAAACAATCTGTACCCTGTTGTAATCTCTTTGTTTCCGATAACCAAGGCCCTGGAGAATTCCAACCAAATACTTCACGAAGATTTTGTGGCGACCGCAGAACCAGGTATTTCATCTCCGAAATTTGGGTTACGGGAATACTCTTTGGTGGTCCAATTCCAAAAACTTGCCCAATTATTCCGTAGGTGTTGTAAATGTGGTCCTTACGACAAATTGCCGCAATTAGTCCCGATGTGACAACAGAGTTTTCCTTTTCCAGTAATTGCTTTCGGCCAACGTTTTGCTTAACCGACACGGAAAGTGATTAAGGTTGTGTAATCTTGAGCATTCTTAGTGAAGTCATTGCGTTCATTTGTGTCACTGGTTTTCGTGGACGCTCTACATTTCCGTAATTACTACGTCTTGAATTCCGTTGCGATAATTGCTGTGTAGCCTTCCTTACACGTATATGTCCTAACCTAATCCAAGAACTATTAGATGGATGGAAGTACAAAAAAATCAAAACTATCTAAATCTGGTCGTCGAAGTACCGACACATGTACCTACTGTAATTTGAAAGTCTTTGTTATGGATCTCTTTGCCCGCCCGTAATGAACAGAACATCTAGAGTGCCACAAACTTACACTTCTGGACCAAAAGAGGCCAAAAGAGGAACTAACGAATTTTACTGTAAAATTTATTTTTCTGCCAACACAAAATGCGATAACAGCGCCTCACTCACCGGTTCAGATAAGTTTGTGGCACTGTAGGTACCTTTTACCAGAACTAGCTCATATCTTTGGTAAGGGCAATCTATTTAAAGGAAAAGAAGCTCAGCAAAACAGTTTCCCAACATAGAGTACTTACTACGTAATTAAAAAAAACGTAAACAGGGTCACGACTGTATCCCCAAGGCGCGGTAGACATTCTCTCAGATCTTTATATTCCAGATCCTTTGAAGATGTCTAAGGGGGTAGTCAGAGGCATGTACAAATACATATTTGATACATGCCCACATCTTGCAGAAGTTAGTATTCCATACGTGACAGGTTGCAAGCCCATCGCCGCCTATAAGAATACTAACTGGTTTCCTCACGATGTTTTCCTTCACCGTTCAGAGCTCGTGTTAAAGCGCATATACATTTTACGAAACGCAAAATCCATTGATGCACGGCCGGGATTCGATCCCACGACCTTTGGATTGAAAGTCGAGGTACAACCCCATTCAGCCAACACGGCTCGTAATTAAAACAGACGTTATTTGCGAAAGGCAAAGTTGCTAAAAGCCTTTCGAGACACTCAAATTATGAGCATAATGAGTTTACGAAGTAGGATGACATTTGTCATCGTTTGAAAATAAGTTTTAATAATTTGGATGAAAGTCTTCCGACAGTGTTGTGTATGTTGCTCGTATCCCCAAACTAAAAGGGAATTGCAATGTGAGTCAACTAAGTCCTTGAAACATAAAACTTGGAGGGTACATTGTATTAATTATATGGAGGAGGAGCACAAAAGAAACTAAGAAAATAATTTTGGAAATTCCACTATCCCTAAGGGGGAAAACGTTTTTACCAAGTGAGCGAAGCCGCGGGCGTGCCGCTAGTAAGACCATAGATGACAAAGCACAAGACATACAACTACTGTTTCTTCTGTTCCTGCGTAACCAATACCTACCACCACAACAAGGCAACAAACAATATTCGCGAGTTCTTTTATAATATTTTTTATACTGTCACACTGGCCGCGAACCACCAAGGACTACTGAATCTTGCTCCATGCGTAAAATAACAATTTGTTGCTGTAACAGAGATAAATTTCACAGCCATTTACTCGGGCCATGCGGTAGGGGTAGCCTCTAGAGAAATCAATCGGAATACACCCGGTGGGGACCGAAATATAAAGGGAGAGATTCGAATTTGCGACTTTCAAGTTAGCGTCTTTCGACTGTCTTCCATCGACTGTTTGTTATAGTTTCTTTGTATGTTCGCTGATATCTCCGTCAATTGTAGACCTATTAATTATTTTTTGGTTTAGTTGTAAAAACCCTCGAGGTGATCCCATATTCATTCGAAGAGGTTGATACTCTTCTCGTAAGTCATAGGGAACAAAAAGAGATGCACAAATTTTGTAATGGGTGCGAGTGCGACCCATTACAAAATTGGTGCATCTCTTTTCTTCGACTCGCACGTAACGCCACTTAGCTAGATTTACGGCAGCAGTTATCATCTCATATAAGGGACTTCCAAGTTGACTATGTACAGTAGTTTTTTTTATTATGTCTGGACAACTATGAAGAAGACGCGACTACTATTTGTGGGCCAAATAGTCGCGACTTACATCATAGTTTTTGGAATTATATGGGGGAAAATAGAACCGCTATTAAATCCAATAAAAGCAATTCCCTAGAATATTCATAAATAAATTTAGCAATTCCGTATTTACGTTATGAACCAATTTCCAAAGATATATAGATATTCTGTTTGCATTCGATTATGATAAATGAGTTTGTCTTAATAAAATAATAAATTCAATTTACACCATAGATCAAAGTGTTGGAGAAATCTTTTAATTAAGAATATTCAAGATTCCTTCAAAATCAGTTTCGTTGAAACAGATTTACGCTTGAAGGAGGCTGAATATTTAACAGCTTAGAGATGTGAATATCTTTTAGACTTCAAATGAAATAATATTTCCCATTGTGAGGGGAAAATTGAATTTGTGCTGAATCACTGCTTCGCGAAAAAAGATATTCCAATTGATTTATTCCCTGTCTTTTAGTAGGCATGAGAATTTCATTGGCAATTTATTGATATTTTGGAATTGGCTTATTGTATGATTCTTTTTTTGTTTTTTGCGCACAAGAATAAACATAACCTACAAATTCGTTTGTACCTACAAATTCCGCTGTGAGTTTTAACCAACATTACTGATCTCCTGGTGTCCTTATTTATGTGATAAAACTATCTTAGATGAATATTAGTCCTTCAATAACAATAGCCCACGATACTCCTCCATAAAACGCACTTGCCTATCCCCATAGATTCCAATGAGTGAGTAAGGCCTTGCGAAATAGAGTACATACGCGATTGCCAAACAATGCATTGTCTAATGTTGGTGCAACAAGTAAACACTAATTGGTGTTCTGTTTACGCCTAAAGCCTACTTGAACTAGATAAAATTTACTCATGCATATTATTTCTATGACTTAGATAAAAAAATCAATGAATTGTTTCTTATACAGCCAAGGACATCATACTTTTGACATAAATGGGGTAGGAAGATAATGAAATGAATGCAATATTTCTTCCTAAGTGTATATCCCATACCGGAGAAAAAACATAAAACTGAGATATATGACATAATGTCGCCAACATAGATTTCCCCATAGGATACGTCGGCGTAAAAAGTAGTAGAAGAAGTACATCGAAGAGTATACAACTTTATTGCAAAAGAGAATTGAATTCTTCAAAATACAAACAACGAAGACTCTTTTAGTGGGTAGTGTATTGGTAGTTACTGTACTAAACACTTAGTATTACATACCAGAAGTTGCCTCATGCTTAGGATATCGATTGGATCCTTACCTGAAATAGAAAATAGACAATATTAATATAACCTACTTCGAGTTATTTTTCTCTACATAGCAATAAGGAGCAGGCAAAGAAAATATGTTACATAATCTTGTTATTTCTGTTTATTGTTGTTGCCGATGGGAATTTCCGTATTGCACGCGCTTCGCTAATAAGTAGTCAATTGACTATCTAGTTTTTTGAAGTGAAAACTTGTTTAGGAGCGTTTAGCATTTTTGAGATGGGAAAAATCTATTGAACTCAGACTGACAGTGTTACCGACACCACCGTCAGCGCACACGGTAAAGAACCTTTATTTTCCCGTTTTTTTGTTTCCCGCCGCGCGCCCGGTTACGCTACAAAAATATTTTCTGACGATTAAAAAAACAGTGACACTCCCGGAGTGCCATTATTTTTTTTTATCACAAATAATAGTACCTAATAATTCGTCTTCCTTTTCTGAAATTCAAAGAGCTATACGGCGCTCTTTCATTCTTTCGATAAAGAGATACCTATATGCCCTCAATCACATTACCCACATTTTCCCTGAAACAACAAATCATATTAAAAAGCTCCGAATTGAATTTTACTTAGAAAATTCACAGAATACAATTGTCACCCATATTTGCCACCCCGCAGGACGTCGCATAACTTCGACAATCAAGAACGACAAAGCAAACTGAACCATGAGAGCTTTTTAATCACAATTAAATATTAAACCGAAACAGGATCAACATAGCCCTTTTTTAACCGACTTCATTCGAGAATGCAATATCATTTGGAGTTATCTAAGGGGCTAGTCAGAGGCGCGTCCAAGTACTCGAAACATGCCAACAAAATGAAATAAACCATGCTTAGAAAATTAACGTGCACCTGCCAAATCAATCGATTCTCAAAACACATCTGATATTTCGATAACTATGGGAAATGGATCGCGTGCTCCTAATGATTTGCGAAACATGTTTTGTTCTTAGCTCGGCTTTGTATTGAAGTTCCAATTAGTAACGTTTCGCCGACAACATTGCATGACTTTGAAGCGATTTCAAGATTTGCGTGAAGATGAATACATCTGATAATACGCCTATGAATAATACACAGGGTATCATTTAGTTAATTTGTAAACATAACTAAAGTTAGTAAACGAATGAATCTTACATACGAACCAAAAGTTGTTTAGTATGATTTTCAACAAAAAACTTAAGATAACAAAATGCAAAGATCAATTCTCATGATTGATGGAGTTGACAGCAGCCTTAACAACGAATGCAATATCCTGTGTATTAAGATATACGATAAATTCGGAGAACCATTACAAGTCAAAACATATAGATAATGTTAGGTTAGTAGCACCTTTCAAGAGACAAAAACTTGCGAACATATTATTAATCCTCAGTATGAACAGACTTGCAGTTCTTGAAGCGCCAGAAAAAAACAAGATGGCCGAAGCGGATACGGCGGACGGATGTTCAGTTCAGGGAGAGCACATGACGTAGCTAAAGCCAGAGAATAACTTTATAATACTCCGTAATGAATGGACACACCTCGCCACCCCCCCTGCCCCTTTAGAGTTCTTGATTGCGTTCTTACGAACGAGGAGAGTGTTACACACAGATGCGCGTGCACAAAATTGACACTGTAGCACAACTGTAGTGTCTAATTGTCTATGTAACTAGTTATAGTTGTTCAATCTCAATGAGGCGGTTTAGTCTTGATTGTGTGTGTAGATTTATTTCTGTGCATAAGCGATACAGAGGGCCTAGACAATGTAACAATCGAATGTCGACTTCGATAGTAGCTAAGTCCAAAAATGTATGGGATTGACATAAGCCTTAGCTAAGTCACGTGATCTGTTGTTAGCGAATCGATTATTGGTAGACAATGTACACACATTTCGATTCCATCAAACGAATCGACAACATCGAACGATGACTTCCATACAAATGCCTAGCCAAGTGGATCATTTGACAAGCGTTTTCGCTTAGTTGTCGATTCTCTTGATGGTAAGGCTAGCGAACGCTAAAATGCTGTAGATATCGAAACAAAATGGCGATTTCATAAACAGCTGTTGTAAAAAGTAATTGTATTTCGTTGTTTGTTTTATGATTGTTAAAATAATTTTGGCCCTTAGACGTCTCTGCGCACTAAACTGAGCCATATCAAGGTCATCGTGGCTGTAATATAACATAAAATAAACTAAAGCGCTCTCGTTCTAAGTAGGCATCTTTGTGAAATGCGTCATTGTTTACAAAATTGCCTTCCGGCTCGAAACGTACTATGTGATATAAGATTATGCTACTGTATAGGTACATTAGCCTAGGCCTACTTAATACTAGGCCTAGGCTAAATTTCTTGTTATTACAAAGAAAGGTAAGTAGGTGGGTAAGGTACCTACTAAATTAATATTTTATGAACTCCATAGTCCATAAACTTAAAATAGGCACAAAGATTTAACTTTCCGTAATTGTATCTACGTAAAATAATTGCAACACGTTATTGACAAAGTGTATTAAAAATTATTACATAAAGCAATTTGTTTCTATAAACATTAACTCACTTTTTAATATTCTAATCCAATCTCAATTTTAAATTTTCGCGCTCTTTCCGGGCGAACATTCAGAGTTCAATGACACATTTCACGTTTGAAGACGAAAACCATAGACTATGCGCGGTTTTTAGCAAGGGTGGAAGTTAAAAATTTGATGACGTAGCAAGTGATTTTTATCGTTCTTTGCTTATTACTCTTATTACATTACATTAAGTTAAAGAGAGTCAAGTATATTACTACCAAGGCAGTTTTGGCCTTTCCGTACAGGGTTTCTGGTTACGTAGGTTACATAAACCTCTGTCCTATGAAACCAAATTAAAGAGGTCAGAGAAACTGAAAGTTTACCTTCTTGTTGAGTGACATTATTCCGTATCCATGGATTGTTTACATGGAAACGTCATTTTGATGAAGGCTAATAAAATTAAATTTTGTTATAATTACTAAAAGTTTTTGAGAAAAAATTGGAAACAAGTAAAATTAATGATCTAAACTATGTCTTGTGCAGTGCCATGCTGTAGGTTTCATTCATCAAGACGCCAAAATAATGATGAAATCTTACGCTACCAACGGTAAGTGTTTTTTGGTATTGTAGTATCAAAGTCTTAATTTTAATGCATTCGGGGGATAATTTCATACAAAATACTATCATGGAATCTTGTTTAATAAGGATTAATCGAATGCTATAGGCAAAATATACAAATCATTTTGTTATCATAGTGTTGTACTCGATTCTATCGACATCGATAGTTTTATGTTGGTGGTTGGTGAGGCTGAACTTATTTTAAATTTTTTTCCGGATTTATGGAATTTAGTACAAATAATAAATACTTAATTAAATGGCTAGAAGGCTGCAAACATTCTAGTACGTTTTAAGATAAGATAATGTTTATTTAGAGACAAGTATTATACAAGCTTAAAGTAATGTAACAAACAATTAAATTTAGTTATAATAATAATAGTATAACTTAGGTATGTGATTGTACCTACCTATTTATGCTTGCGTAAACAATAATGATGTGCGCTAAGAGCCGGACTAGATTTTCTGTGTCCCGGTTCCCAGCGCCCCCTTTCGGATTAGATTTGTATGTATGTTTGAATGAATGAATGAATGAATAAACGTTTGTTTGTTTAGTGATTGATGAAAAAGTTATACCTACCTACCTAGTAGGTAGAACTTTATTATTAGAATCATTCATGTTTGGTTAACGCTAACGTAAATCTAAAACTGTTTCAGGAAACCGTAATAATAATATAGACGAATGGAGCTCCAAACCGCAAGGAGCGCTTTGTAAGAAGGAAATGCAAAAATTATAATTTAAACTAATGGTTGGAATGGAAGGAATCAAACTGCAAGTTTCTTGATGGTCCTTCTTGGATTGATCCAGGAATAAGGCGCTTAAATTCATCTAGCTTTAAATGATTCTAAACCTAAGTTAATAGCATTATGTAAGGCTCAATGCACATTGAATTGGGAAGCGACGCGTCAATTAGTTTTATAGCAAGCCATTATAAACCTTATGACCAATAGAACAAGATATAGAATCGCTTGTAGAATCAACGAGATCTGGCGAAGCCATCTAGCGGGCCGCGCTGGCCCGAGTGGTTCATTCTACAAGCGTTTCTATATCTTGTACCATTGTTCAAAAGGTTTATAATGGCTTGCAATAAAATAATTGACGCGTCGCTTGCCAATTCAATGTGGCTTGAACCTAATAATAGGTAGGTAAACTGAGTTATACTTTAAAGAAAATTCAATTAAACGACTGAAATATAGGCACATACATACAGGTAAGTAATAGCCAGTCCCTGCCCGTGGTCCACCACAGGTCCCGTAGTACCTACTAATCGGGTGTTAATGATATTCCTGAACACAACATACCTACTCCATACCCATCGGTGAATATTATGGAAACCCAATCAGTAGATTAGGATTGGTACCTCCTTTAAAAATATTGTTACAAAATAAATACTTTTTGACTTTGTCCTCATTGATTTCAACAAAAAATAGCCCCCTAAGTAGCACTTTTTTCATGGTATTACGGAAGCTTACAGTCCTTGGAAGTTTTAGAAAATACTCAAATTTTTGGATTCCTAATTTTATGTTTAAAATTAAACGTTGACTATCTTAAACACAATATCGTAACTTTGGATCTAAACTTTTCTACTTGCACTAATGCTAGACAGCTGAGTTTTGTATGTATGAAAGTACAATTCAAGTTAATTTTTTAACAAGAAAATAAATATGAAAATTCTCCCTTTTTTTGATAACTAATTCGTTCCAATCGGACATTGGCGTCGATTCTGCTGTTCACTGAACGTTCTTATTTCGTTCTCGCTAAAGACGAAAATGGCACGTCGTTGAAAGTGACATTACTAAAAGCATAATCAAAATAATTATTATTTTTAAACCGGGTATTTATGACGTACCTATTGTTATTATTTCTTTTTTCCGACGTTTCGGACGCATTGCAGCGCCCGTGGTCACGGATGAACTGAGTCACTATATATAGTGAGTCAAATCACGAAAGTTTAAAAAGCATAATCAAAATGGCTTTTCTGAGCTTCTGTAGCAGCTGTTTTACACAGCAAGTAAAATGGTATTGACTAATTGTACCCACAAATACTTAATTTTAACTAAAAATAAGCAATTTTAGGAATGCCACTGTGATAGTCATTCTATTTTGGACCCTATCGTAAAAGAAATAAGAACGTAGCATTTTAGTTTAGTTAACTTTAGTCAGTGAACAACAGAATCGAGGCTATTCTCATTATAAAGCTTGAAATGCGTATAACTCGAAAACTAAAAAAAATCGTAGAACATAGGTACATGGGGTATTTCTGGATAGCCCTGGATTGGATGGATGTGAGAAACTTATTATTTTTCCTATTGACGTCACTGAGTGGGCCACCCTGTATTTTAAATAATAGGTATCTGGGTAATAGCTATAATCAACTTTTAACTTACTTCTTCTTGTCGTGTCACTAGTTCTTCCGAACCAGTAATTTTAGAAAATTTTATCGACAAACAATATTTTCGATGACACTTATGTTCACATCTCTATTAAAATCTATAATTCTCTATGGAACAAATTAGTGTGTACGGAAAGGACAAAAGTGCCTTGATAGTAATATACTTGACTCTCTTTAACATATTGCTATGAACTTATGAGTAAGAAGGAAAGTACGATAAAAAAACCTTACTACTTGAAAACATTCTATCTTTTCTAGCGGAGCGGCCGCGTTTGATCATCTAAGGTTTTTAGCGATCAGTCGATTAGACAAGGCGATCGCTTTATGAAGGTTACTTTGGCTAGCAATCGAACTTCGCTATCGTCTAAGCGTTGACGATTGTAGAAGTCGATTCGATTCATAGCTACTGCCGGTTGTCTAAGCCCTCTGAGCGCTCATTCGTCCATGGAGCGTTCCCGATCTTACGCTCACAAAAACAACGTGCATGTGCAACTACACACACAACTAAGTCCAACCCGCCTTCGTGAGATGGATAAACTATAATCATACGCTGAGTTTGGAGTATTTTAGAGTGTCCAGGATGTAGCTATAGGGGAATGGCTGGCGAACAAACAAGGACATAAATAACGCAATAAGCATTGTGCAAAAAGTAGGCACTAAATCCGATAACTAGCCAACGGCTAGCCGGACGGAAAAATAAAAAACAATCGACAATAAAAACGAAACTCAGTATCGTGAAAGGTTTTCAACGCCTCAATAAGGCTCCTTTCTCGACCAATAAACTACAGCTAGGTTGCAGCTGGGCACGCTGGGCATACATATGGGCATGTAGAGAGGATGGATGACAGTCGTTTGACAAAACAAGTGTATGAGTGTGTATGGGACAGCAGCCCGGCTAGCGTGCGCGACGTGAGATATCTCGTGCACGAGAAACGAGAAATTAGTAGATTGTGAAGAAATGAAGAACCCCGGCCGTGCAAAAATGGATTTTGCGTTTCGTCAAATGTATATGCACTTTAACACGTGCTCTAAACGGTGAAAGAAAACATCGTGAGGAAACCAGTTAGTATTCTTATAGGCGGCGATGGGCTTGCAACCTGTCACGTATGGAATACTAACTTCTGCAAGATGTGGGCATGTATCAAATATGTATTTGGACATGCCTCTGACTACCCCTACTACTCCAAAAGCGCTGACATTACAGTTCGTTTGTCACGGCACGAGTAATTTCTCGTCGTTGCCTTGCGAGGACGAGATAATTGACGACAAACGTGTGAAGACACAAAGTGGAGTTTGATCACAAAAATAGCTGCGGCATCTATCTTGCTTGAATTATCTTCTAACAACCTATCATAGTGTAAGTCTACAAGGACAAACTACTATGTTGTGGTATGCATGTTATATAAGCCTATAAGAATACTAACTGGTTTCCTCATGATGTTTTCTTTCACCGTTTAGAGCACGTGTTAAAGTGCATATACATTTGACGAAACGCAAAATCCATTTTTGCACGGCCGGGGTTCTTCATTTCTTCAGAATCTACTAATTTCTCGTTTCTCGTGCACGAGATATCTCACGTCTGGAAGGGGAAGGCCTAGGCGAACCTTCTTGGATCAAATTGGCGACATTTTGGAGAAGGGCCAGGTAAAAAAGTACCCTAAACCGACGAGCATGTATGAAGAATGTAATGATAGTGAATGAGGCGAAAGTTGTGTGTCAGGATCGTAGCGAGTGGAGATCCGTGGTCTCTGCCTACCCCTTTGGGAAAGAGGCGTGATTTTATGTATGTATGTAGGTTGCAGCTAGGAGACCGTTCTACAGTTTTCCTTATTTTGATACCAAATAGCACTGAGCCCGTTGTTTCCTGTTCGCTGTGGCATGACGTAGCATAACGTCTGAATTGCGATCAGAGAATATCTTATAATAATAATATAGAATGGACACTTCGTGCCCTAAGACTGACTTTGAGCACACTTCGAGTTCTAGATTGCGTTATTACGAAAAGCGAGTTCCACACACTGATGCGCGTGAAAATGACTGGTGTTTGTGTTTGTGTACATCTCTCACTAGACGGTTAATACAGCGTCAGGAGGCAACCTATGCCTACACTCAACGGGACGCTGTAGAGATGGGATAGGCTTGCCCAGCACCTTGTAAAACATGTTCTCAGCTTAATCTGCCTCGCCCACAGGAAAGACAACATCAATACGTGCAGAGCTGACCAGTTGTGAGTTTCCTCACGATGTTTTCCTTCACCGTTAAGAGCTAGTGTTAAAGCGCATATAAATTATACAAAACAAGAAATCCATTGATTCGAACCCATTACTTTCGAATTGAAAGTCGAGGCGCAGCCCCATTCGGCCAACGCGGCCCAGTGTTTATGTACCTAGTTGTACCGTGGTATTTATTCGAGTTTCGTCGACTGTCCGGGGTGTGTCTCGTTCATCAGCGACCGACGTGCCCTTTTCTTTGGCGACTGTTCACAAAATGTTAGTTATTTAGAGCATGCATCTAGGTCTGTCTGTCTCAGTCTCAACTTTGTTAATGAACGTGACGATGGACTGGCATTGGCAAAGTTGGACGTCTACGTAAAATATTCCCCTTGGTACTACCAGTGGTTTCACCGGTAAGTAGCTGAAATGTTAATAAGAAAATGTATCCTACTACAGATATTATAAAACCGAAAGTTATGTTACTCTTTCACTAAAACTAGGTACAGTACATAAGCTTTTATACAGGACTAGCTGTCCGTCGCGGTGTCACCCGCGTTCCTTCGGGAAAACTTCACTTTCCTTGGATAATAGCCTATGTTTATCAGGGATAATGCAAGATTCTAATGGTGAAAGAATTTTTCAAATCGGTCCATTAATTTCGGAGCCTAATTCAATTTAAACAAACAAACAAATCTTTCCTCTTTATAATATTAGTGTAGATAGATAAGTGAATAATTCCTGAAGTATACCTACATATAGTGAGTAGACCACTGGCAGCTAGTGAATCAATATTTTTATCATGAAAAAATTTTATGTTTCATACATAAACATACACAATGTGATATTTTAACGGGATTTCATTCCATTGAGTTCCATTTCCGAAGCCCTACACGCTAATGGGATATATAGGTAAATTCAAACTTCATCAGCATCAATCATTTTCTTTTGATTCTTTCCCGGTACCACAAGGAAGTTAACGTTTCCCGTCGCATCAAGCATCATTATCATTTATAACTTTGCTGTTACTGTTGAAATATCCAAGTAAACGTAAACAGGGTCACGACTGTATCCCCAAGGCGCGGTAGACATTCTCTCAGATCTTTATATTCCAGATCCTTTGAAGATGTCTAAGGGGGTAGTCAGAAGCATGTACAAATACATATTTGATACATGCCCACATCTTGCAGAAGTAAGTATTCCATACGTGACAGGTTGCAAGCCCATCGCCGCCTATAAGAATACTAACTGGTTTCCTCACGATGTTTTCCTTCACCGTTCAGAGCTCGTGTTAAACCGCATATAAATTTTACGAAACGCAAAATCCATTGATGCACGGCCGGGATTCGATCCCACGACCTTCGGATTGAAAATCGAGGTACAACCCCATTCAGCCAACACGGCTCTCATATCCAAGTATTTGTGTGATAATGATAACTGACGGACTAAACACACTATTTCACAGAACCCATACATATGTCCCGTAAAAATAAGTTTTATCAAGATCCGGTCAGCTTTTCTGGCGTGATTGCAACACACATCGATCAAATCCATCCATCCAAACTTTTATTTTAGTCAAAAAGATATCTATTACACCAAATACTTTGGATGCAAGGTGCAAGATTGGAGTAAGCAAAGCCTTTATAAAATTGGACATTTATCTCTATACAACGGAAAAGCTATACCTAAATATAAATACCACGATCGCCTGTCCTGATAATCGCTCTACCACCAACAAGCGCTTCCGATTTATTTATAGAAATATCCGGACTACGCATGGTGGGAGAGCAAAATGTGCAAAACGAAAACAAACAACTAAAGGGCTACGCAAACCGAGACGGCAATGGATTTAAATTTTTGCCATGAACATACAAACATAAAAAAAACTTAGACCTTTCACATGTATATTAGATGATTTAGACACCGTCAAGGAGGTAACCTATACTACATTAAACGTGGCTGGGACATTGTTTGAGATGGAATAGGCTTGCCCACTTTGCCCAGCACCTAATCCTTCCTCTCAGCTTAATAGGCCTTGTACACAGGAGAGACAATGTCAATACGAGCGAAGCTGACTAAGCTGCGGGTTTCGTCACGATGTTTTCCTTCATCGTTAAGAGCTCGTGTTTAAGTGCATATTAATTTTACGAAACGAAATTAAAAATCAAATCCATTGATGCACGGCCAGGATTCGAACCCACAACCTTCGGATTAAAAGTCGAGGCACAACCCCATTAGGCCAACACAGTTCCACATACAAACATTTCGACATAGAAATACGATATAAATTCCTATGCTTTTAAACGATGCCGTGGCATTGAAAGGGAATTCATTGCACGGCATTGAAAGACGTGCCACAGGCTTCAGCGGCGGGATTCCGTGGCCGGCAACGACATGCTAAAGGACGCTGGAGTGCGACTGATGACTGAAGTTTGTATCGGGGAGCAGGAGCTGCCGAGGCTTACTTTGACGTGATGCGGCATGCCACGGTATCTAAGCGGCAGTGTTCGCTAACTGCGGCCGTCCCGGGCCTCGCAGGCCTTGTAGCGTGAGACGGTACAAAACGCGACAGTTTTATTTGCTCAAATAATCCTTTATTTAGTTTCCAAGTTAGCAGAGAATATCTTGTTCTATCCCAGGAAGGCGGGTCGGTCTTAATTATGTGTGTAATAGCATCTGCACGTTATTTCTGTGTGCGTAAGCACGGGAACGCGCGCTCCATGGATGAATGAGCGCTCAGTGCTTACGCACACAGAAACAAATCTACATACACAATCAAGACCAATCCGCCTTCCTGAGATAGAACTATATAACTACGTAAATAATGAACACACCTTGCCCCACCAATAGATACTCCCTGCCCCTCGAGTTTTCGATTGCGTTCTACGAGTATGTACGAGGACCGAGTAAACTCAAATGAGCTTGAACAAAAATTAAACTGTAGTGTGGGTGTATATTTCTACTACGACATTCGCCCAGTGTTCTGAGTGACGTCTGTCTGACGTGGTGAAAGGTAGTTGCTAAAGATTTCCCTGCAACAGTCTCTGTATATAGTTTTACTAGCTGACCCGCGCAACTTCGTCTGCGCATTATTAGGAACAAAGTGGAGGAGTTTTGAGTGAATCGAGAGTACAAAATATAAAACTCCGTCGCATGATATAATATTTTTTTTGTATATATGTTTCTCTCAAGAATTATTTAATAGATAGAGGTAGGGAAAATCTTACCCAGATCTTGCAATGCTAAGAACAAAACGAATACGGTAATTGGTACAGAATCGCTTCGCGAGCATCCCGAGCGGCAATTTTTTTGAAGAAATTGACTCGAAACGTATTTTTTATAGCAAGAACTGTGTGGTTTTAAATTTCGAAATAAAATTATTACCTAATATTGCGTTTTGTTTCTCTCAAGAATCCCATAATAGATAGAGGTAGGGAAAATCTTACCCAGATCTTGCAATGCTAAGAACAAAACGAATACGGTAATTAGTAGGTATAGAATTGCTGAAGCGAGCGGCAATTTTTTTGAAGAAATTGACTCGAAATATATTATTTTTACAGCAAGAACTGTATGGTTTTAAATTTCGAAATAAAATTATTAACTAATATTGCGTTTTGTTTCTCTCAAGAATTTATAATAGATAAAAGAGATTTACCTACCCGCGACTTCGTCAGCAATATAAAATATCGAAAACTCTAAGCAAAAATCTCCATTAACTTTTCAAAACTCAAAATGATCGATCTCCGCTGTGCCTCCGCTATAGTAGAATAGAAACGCCACCTAGGAGAAAAGTATAAAGTAAGTTTTGACCTCGGCGATATAGATGGCGTTCTAACTATAGCCAAGGAAAAATATTTTAATATCAAAAAATCATAACTTCGGAGTTCGGATATATTGATGGGTGGTAACACACATGTTACATGTTTATCATTAATTTTAAAATAATTTATTATGCAAAATACAAAAAAAAAATCTAAAGTGCAAAAAATGGCTCCGGCAGTCACCCATCCTTTTTATGACCGCGCCCAAGGTTGCTTAACTTTTGTCCCCATACAAACTTCCAACCCTTATTTTCCCGCCCCCTTATAGTAATTGACAAAAAAAAGTAGCCTATGTCCATCCCTGGGGTATACTCTTTATCCATGCCAAATTTCAGCTTAATCGGTTCAGCGGTTTGGGCGTGAAAAGGTAACAAACAGACAGACAGACAGAGTTACTTTCACATTTATAATATTAGTATAAGTATAAGTATGGATACGATGACTCAAGATTTCATACGGCTTGGGGTGTTAGGTACGTGTTACTCTGCCACTCAAGAATTGTCACTAATACAAGCTAAAGAAAAATCAACCTTACTTCTTTCGAGTCACAGGTGTTTTTTGCGTCGCTGAACTGGATTCGCTTAGATAATAAGGATTTCTATGACCCCATCAGAGATAATTGATCATCATGCAAGTGAACACCTCAGATTACTCTGCATGCGTTTCGTTTAATGACCCACTAAACTAAAATAGTAACATCCGATTGGCGTCCCGCACAAGGTTGTGCGCGGTCAAAACAACGAATGTTGGCTGGCAGCCATTCATACCGTTATCTCTAGTTTGTTGTTTCAGACAACCCATTCAATGTTCGGGCTGAAAGAGGATTTGATGGCAACTTTTCGGTAGGCTTAGGGACTTTGCGCCAACGGAAACAGACACATTAGTACAGACAGAGGTCAAGGAGTCAACAAACTTTACGTGCTTGTCCTTGAATTTTTTTCATGTGTCAATGTTAACACACAATTTTAATTTAGCGTCAAGGTTATTGAACTTCATACTAAGTATTTACAAGATTTTAATGAGAAAAATCCTTAAAATGACACCAGGGAGAATCTTATTCCACAAGGAGATTCACGAAGTAGCAGCATTCAAATGTCAGTTAAATAATTTGACAGTACATTGATCATAAAATTTTGACGCTACTATGACACAATAACTTCCTTCAACAGTGACTATCATAAAACCAAACTCGTAAACAGCAACATCTATCAAATAAAAATCCAGACAAACCTCAATTGAGTGATTCACGCTTATAGCGGCTTTCCGAAGCGTAATTCATTCGTGGAAACAAAAATGGCGTCGAAAAAGGACGTAAACAATCAGCTGGTATCCCACGCTGATGACATTATCAATGGTGATATCCTGGGTACTTTCGTAATAGCGTGTGGGCCGATTCATACGAATTGATTTTGGAGAGTTCCAAGCCTATAGGTCCTTGTGTGAAAAAAACCATTAAAACAGCTGCAGATCATCATGATTCATAGCTTATGAAATCTTTTATTTGATAGAAGCATAAGGTGTAAAAGAACTGCTTGACTACAAGTCAGGACAGGACCAAAACAGCGCGGAAGACCCCGACTCACATGGATGACTGTATTAAAGAAAGACATGGAAACTAATGAAGTGGACCCGCTGACAACCCAGAAAAGACATCTTTGGAGAAGAACGATTAGAAGAGCTGACCCCAATTAAAGATGGAAAAAGGCCTGAAGAAGAAGAAACCTATGAAGGTTTCTTCTTCTTCAGGCCTTTTTCCATCTTTCCATTTCCATTTTTTTTGTTATTATATGAAGGTGTTCTTTTACACCTATGAAGGTGTAAAAGAACACCTTCATATAATAACAAAAAAAAACTGATTTAAATTCGGTCCATTCGTTTAGCAACTACGATGCCACAGGCAGACACTAGTGGATAAAATTATCACAGCCTTTCATCGGGTGTTAAAAACAGTAGCAAATACAGGTGGAAACTGGAAATACATCAGTGATTAAAATACGTGTACAAATTATATGCCCGCATAAAATGTTGGGGCAGAAAAGTTCTCGAGTAGAGGCCACGCACCGGAAATCGCAGCAGAGGACGGCCCCCTTACTAGATGGAAAGACGATCTGGTAAAGGTTGCTGGGAGCCGTTGGGTGCAGGCTGCACAAGACCGATCGCTGTGGAAATCGGGGAGGCCTATGTTCAGCAGTGGACGCTAGATGGCTGAGATAATAATGATGATAAAATGTTGGTGAATACTTTACGATTACTTATCTTAAGCTTTTTATATCGATTTGATCAATTGCTGCATCATATATCCTGTATTTAAGATATGAACGGCTTACTCATGCGTGGGTTGATAACTGATATCCTATACATTTCACTAACATATCTAAAGTACTGTTGAAATCGATCCAGATAACACATCGAGTAGAGGAAGACTCGACAGGTAGACAATAATGATAGTAGGGGTTTGAATTTATAAGAGGTGAATGAAACACATTAGAATACATCACATAACTTGTTATTGAAGCGGATATATTAAAATTCGACGAATATTTACCAAAACTAAACGTACCAATCAATATTAAAGATACAATGAACTTGGTTTTGAACCTTTAAAAATTTCATTGATACAGATTTTAAACTATTGAGAATAAGGACAATGATAAATCACCCAGGTGAGTAAATTACTTGTAATTGATATAAGTTTGTACCTAAACGATAAAATGCCTATTCATGTCAAGTCTGCTAGATGATTACGTCAATATTGTAAATTTGATATTTCAGAATGTCATGAAATGATAACAGCCAGACGATAAGACATTGAAATCCCAATATTCATCATTCATTTCCAAGAATTTATGCTAGATACGAATTTCAAGATTATACAAGCTTGAATGTGGAAATCTCAAAAAGTTCCCGATGATATCACATTAAGAAAATAAGTACCTACAACATACCTGGGTTACGCTAATTTTAATAGTGTTGAACCTATCTGCATGTGCATACATTATGTCAAAGATTTGTTCAACGATAATATTAATTTATTACTAGTATCAAACACACTACGAAAACATTTTAAGAACTTCTAGCTTCATTCACTTAAAATTCTCAACCTTGAAAACGATAGTCACTGCCGTTGTTTACATCGACTTGGCCAAAACAAAACAGAATTCGGTAAATTGATTCTTCCTGCGGCAAAAACAACTGACAGGGGTTTGTGCGGTAAACAATTCAAATAACAATCTAGAATTCAAAACTTGATTTATTAACAATCTATAGTACCGAACGTAACAATATCATCAGACTACCAGCTAGATGGTCTGATGATATTGTTGCGGTAGCGGTGTTCAATAATGTTGTATGTACTCTATTTTAGTGATTATGCTATTTGGCAAAATCATATTATCGGTGACAATGCATTACATACAGCGTCTTGATCAGCAGTCAATAAATAAATAGCAGTTCATTCATTATTCCTCACTGAATAACATTAGGCTCATCTTATTCAGCTCAGTTACTATAAAAATATAAAGGAAAATTTTGTTTTACATAAAAAAGTTATTTTATGTCTTTGAAGGTGCCAACTTAAGGATTCTTTATACAATTGAGGTGGCCGTTAAAAACGATCTGTTACATAGTTGGACTTGGTGTGGGATGAAGACTACGCATGACGACCATACACAATTACAACATTGCTATAGTAGGTAGGCAATACTATGCTAGCCCGTGTAGGTTGATATGTAGTAGATTCAAGTTTTTATGAATGGACCAAAACTTGTGACATTGTTTTCAATGCTTAAAACCCTATCACAAAAGTAGAATGAGTGTTTTTGTCTGGTCATTCGGAATTCGGATGTTTTCTACGAGAGTAAGGTCACTGGGGCCGTATTTGAGTTCCAATTTTTGTTCGTTTGACCACGATTTTTTGACTTGAAGGGCCAATATTTCGGTTTGGAATATTTGGTCCTAGGTTAGGACCGTGTTTTAAAGTTTGAGAAATTAGCCCTTGATGTCAGAAATCGTGATGGGAAGCATCGGAATATTCATCAAACGAACGAAAAAAGGACCGCGAATATGGCCCTTGGTGTGACAATGACTTCAGCCCATACTCCGTTCATTGGTTGGACCAATCCGTTTCTCTTTAGTCAGCAGACTTCTGGTACCAATCTGATAACAGTAACTAATAAGTCACTGAATGAACTCGACAGTTTATCAGAGGATTAATCAAGTTAAGCATTTCCTGCGACATTTGCTAAAATCAATGAAATTAGGATCACAATGTTGACACTGTTTTGTTTATGGACGAAATATCAATTCGCAAAGCGTCCTTACAACCAAAACATGAAGAACATCTTTTGTTCTATTTATTAAACTACCTTAAAACTTTTAAAACGACTCTCTTCTCTATGATATTGATGTTTTTTTTTTTATTTACATCTTCGGATAATGAGAAAAGTCAAAAGTTCATAACTGAAAATCTAGCCTGGCTATGAATCGTTGAACGGACGCTACAGTTGCAGTCTCTTAAACATATTTGAGATTGCGAATATAAAACAAACAGGCGGACAGATATGAAGACGTTGCCTTAAATAAACATAGAGATATCGACACCTAAGACACACCCATTCGCAATGTATCAATGAAAACGCTCCCATTCATGCACGTCGCGCGCGCTCAATACAGCGAATGTGTCAAGGGCGTGAAGATACGATAGACGTTTGTCGTTTCCTGAGAATTTATTTATACCTCGAGGTATGGTAGCACTTTGAAATCTTAAGCTTGTTCTCAGATTTTTATTAAGATGTGAATCGATTTTAAACACTATTCGCGTAATTTAAGGTTTCGAATCGCTTGAGGTAACAAAATGCACTGATGTCGAAAGAAAACACAGTAAGAAATGGAATATAATCGCTTTTAGCGATATGGCCGCCCATTGTACAATGTTGTATTTTTTACATTGTATTATGTTTTTGTGTACAATAAAGCGTTTATCTATCTATAATGTTTTTAATACATAAATGTAGGTACAGTCAGCGTCACCATTTGGTAACCCCCTTAGTAAGGCGGTTTGCACTGCAGGGGTTACCAGTTGGTGACGTTGACCATACCTACTTTCAATTATTTAAATTAGGAAAAAAACAATAAGAGATATAAGTAATGGTGAAGAAAAAAAACTTAATTGAAATCTGCTTAATCCCTTCTAAGAGTTAGGTACATTCCGACGACAGAATACTTGATTAACCATAAATAAATGACTCCCTAATAAAATAATTATTGGTCGTAAACCCAGCTTAGAGATACTCCAGTAGCATTTTAAGTAGTAACTATTAAGCGGCCTTTTCGAATCGCAGTTAATGTTATCTTGAGAGTAAATCCGACAAATTATTGTGCACTTAAATAGGAAGAGATTATTCAAAAATGTCTGGTTTATTTGTTTAAGTTGTCATCACAACATTCACAAAACCAACTTGAGAAATAAAACTGCTTGAAAAAAAAAAATGGTTATACATTTGAGCATTTAGAAGAACGAAGACAGAAAAAAACCAGAAGTAAGTTCAAATATATCCCGAAACCGCTCAACTTCTGGCACATATCCAGTTCAATACATGTGAAAATTGCCACAATGAGAACAAAAATAAATCCATTCAAGAGCAAAGAATATCAATCGTCGTCCAAGTTGGCAATACGATAGAATTCAACCACAAACATGACAGAACAACTCGAAAACAGCTTTTGCATTAGTAGTGTTGGCACATCCTTTACTCACTTATGGCGTTGGATATAGGGTTCATTTTATGCGATGAACAAAGTGAATGAATCGGAGAAAACTGTTATACAATACAACACAATTCGTCAATAACTTACTCTAAGACAATCAATGGACCAACAAGGTATACCTTACTTCGTTTCGTAAACCTAGAAATGTAAGAAAGAACAATGGTTGTTTTTAGCAAGGATGAGGAAGAAGGAACAGGAGTAAAATCACCTAGTTTTAAGACGTTTCAAAGTGATCCCAGCCGTCCTACTGAATAAATGCTTTTTGACTTTGACTTTGAAGCAGTGAACCAAAAAGCGAGAATGAAGCATGTAGTTCTTTACAAGAGGTCAAGTTCGCAGATACGGGATCAATTGGTTTACTGGCTAGAGGTAGTCTTGACGATAATAAAAAATATACCAACGTAGATACTCCAACTAGAGAAGGCAAGATTGAACCACTAAAACATATTGATTTGTAAGTTTGACTTTGTATTCTACTCTAAGTAGATACATTAAGTACCATTACCTCAAATGTCAGATACACTATTTGGCATTTAGTTGATCACGAAGCAGTCAATTTT
Source organism: Epirrhoe alternata (assembly GCA_963565295.1). NCBI lineage: Eukaryota > Metazoa > Arthropoda > Insecta > Lepidoptera > Geometridae > Epirrhoe > Epirrhoe alternata. The sequence goes on from OY751401.1 coordinate 3,681,936, forward strand.
AGTGCGTTTCAAACTGGTTTAAATCAAACGTTTAGAAAGGCAGCTTGAACTTTTGCGATTCCGTGAGATATTTTCTTTTGACTGTTTCAAAACTCACTCAAATGGCACCTAACCTACAGTAGGCACAACCAATCTTTAGCTGTCTGAAGTTAGGTGTTAACGATTGCGCAGGTTTAAAAATAAAGATAATATAAAGATTACGCAAAAGTTTAATTTGCGCATGTAGTACATTGCGTGTGTAAAGTAAGCGAGATAGAACGATGTGTTACGTGCTGGGGTTCGTCGATTCTAAAGATAAACACTAGGTATAACTTTCGAAACTTTATTACACACTAATTTACTCAAAACACACTTTAGAGTTATGAACAGTCGCACTGAATATCACTGGTCACTATTCACTTTGTTATATCACTAGTTGACTCACTCGTAATTCACAAAGAACTCAACGTGACGCGCAAACTGCCCGTTTATATACCCAACCGAACGCCTAGAACGTTCACCGTGGGAACTCTCTACAAATAAACAGGAAGCTTCTATAAATAAACAACAACACGTGACAAGCGACCTTGAACCTTGTACACTTGTAATAAGGTCGCTTGTCAGTAGCGCCCAACAAATATGAACCTTAAGTCCAGGTATTACGATCCAATTGTTAATTCGGTATGTCTAAGCGAGAATGTTCGTGGCATCTATCCTGCGCGCGAGTCTTCTAGAACGTTCGAGTGCTTGTTCGTTACAGATGCAACAAATTTAGGCGAGTGAGCGAGGCAGCTATACAAATCTGTCTTCGTCTTATATGGGCTTCAATCAACAATATTATAGATTTAGGGTCTATAGAGTAGTATAGAGTACTGTACTTATGAATAACATTGAAAATAAATAAGGAAATTGCTTCAAATAGCAATACGTATACGTGTACTAAACGTATTTTACAAATATCACAAATAACCTTTTATATGCGACTGCTGTAGCATGTATCTCACAAGATATATTTTCATAGTTAGGCACTTTATTATTCAAAAACCTTGCAACATTTAACCAGTTACCCTCAATTTCAGCACGTTCGCCGAACAAAGCCCAGCCAAAGTTGTGCAAGTGTCAAAGTTTAACAACTTTGGAGAACTTTACGAGATTTCAGGAGTTACAAAGGATGTTTATAAATAAATATGAGTTGACGTCATGTACAGTGATGAAAGTAACGTTCTGTTCTTGATTGAGAAATAAACACCAAGTCCTAAGAACGAATATCCAAAATAGGAAAAACAAGGTGTCAATTTCAAATTAAAAAAACATCCTTACTTGAATAAGTTAAGAACAATATCTACGTCCTATAATACTTTATATACCAATAGGAACCCTGAAAGTCTATAATGAATAACACGGTATCTGTGCTCATTTTGATGTTTTTGAATACAAAACATCAGAAACAACATGAAACCATTCGTTAGGTCCGGGATAAATTGGTCCATTTGTTATATTCGGTACATAGTTAAAGCCGGGAAAATGGATGGGCGGCCCACGCAATTATCTAGCGAGGCGCTGAATTTCCAGGATGGGGTAAGTTAAGTTTGTATGGATTAGTGTCCAACTTTTTAATACATAGAGTAAATAATGTTGAGGATTGTGAGGATTATGTCGTGGGAAACTACATACAATATTTTAAAGGAACATGCAGACAGAACAAATCAGTAGATCACGAGATATACCACGCCAAAAAGTGCTTCTCTGAGATGACGGCTTTTAGAACTAATATGTCATCCTCATAGCATAGCTTAACGACTTTAGAGCTAGGACTGACATAAAACGTGCCCTATGAAACATGAGAGCGCTTACCCTACAAACTTGAACGAAAACACACCCCTTACTGTGCCAAAACTCTACACAAACGCTGCGGTATAATTACCTACACACACACGCTCTACAGTGTATTTTATATCGCTTCTGTATAACGCGCCTTTAGTGGTTGGACACACTGGAGCGGGCGCGGGCGCGGGCGCGAAGTATCAAACGTTCCTGTCCACGCGTTTTGGCCACACTACGTACGAGCCGCCTAGCCATATGTTTGAGACTTCGCGTCCGCGCTCGCTCGCAGTGTTTAAAAGTACACTGGTTTAAAAGAACTCAATCGAGAACTCAAAGAGTCTCAATCGGCAAGAAGTGTCAATTCTACAAGTAGTATTATTAGATATTCTCTAAAGAAAGGGTGTTTTCGTTGGCTTGTCGGAGACCAAGATTAGCAATTTCTTCGGAACTGTATTCCTTAAATTACCTCGGTTATTTCGTTTTTGTGATTGAGTTACTTCTGTTGATGAAACAGGGGAGCAGATTAAATTTTGGATATCTTTGTCATAGTTATTGTATTACAGAATAATCTTGGTTTTATCAAAGTCGAGACTAAAGGAAGGAGTTGGTTGGAGATATATGTGTTACTTTTTGTTACATTGTGTTGCAATAAAGATTTTTTCATTTCATTCATTTCATATGAGGAAGTCCTTCCAGCAGTATGGACGACAGATAAGAAAAAAATATCTGTGAATGATGTTCAACTTTATTGCGTAAACAATGTTTGACCATTTATCTTCTAAAATACATCAGCTTTGTAATAGCTCACGTTTTTCCTCTCCTATTAGAAGCAAAGCTCGATCAATACAGCTGCTTATTATACTAACTGCATCAGACACACATTTTTGAATTCTGTTTCAATTATTATTATACAGACCTGTTTCCGTTATGAGACCTCAGATCTATTGTAATTCACGGATTTCATGACATCTATCTACACATAATAGAGGTTCTAGATTTATTAGATTTTTAAGAACGAATGATATTAGTGAGATACAGACATAATAAACTAAACATTTGTTAATAACAAGTATAACAACCCCATTTCCGCCAGCAGAAGGCATCGTTAGCACTACAGTATAACTGACAGTAGGACAGTCAGATATCATTAAATCTGAAGGGAGATTGCGTAAATTACGTTCTATGAAATAAATGTTTATTTGTATGAATAATGGACGTCATGAAAGTCATGTGTGGTTAAGTTTTATGGAGACATACTACAGTGGCTTATTTCTAGTCAGAAAATCCATTAATCTGTAATTATTTTAAATTATGGTCCTTCGAGTCGAGGCGGATACGTTCTTACATTTCTTGTGCGCATTTATTTGAAGGGATCATTTACAACAAAATTGTCTATAGACTGTCAATCTAGTATTAGAACCTTTGAGGTAAATTATTGATTTACTAGATCTTAGCTGGCAAGAAGAAAGCTTTGTACACATTTAAAAATTCCATTGAAATGGCTCGCAATTTTGGATTTTCAATAAAATTAAAACCGGAACGTGATTGGAGTAATTCAATGAAATTTAGCAGCTGCTTTGTAATGGTTTCTCCAACATAAAAAGCAATTGGTATTAAAGAGGTTTGAAACCGCAACGAAGTCTTTGAGGGATTCTGGCAAGTCTGGTTACCCCACGGGCGCCAATACTTAACAAAGTTGTACGGTTGGTGATTTATTATAAAATAAAATTGCAATTGGAAAGTTACAAAAGAAGTGAATAATGGGAAGAGAAAATCGGATACGTTTAATACTTATGAACTTGTAAAGTAAAGATTTATAAGATCGATAAAGAAACACAGAGTAACTGTGTATTTTTAGTTTATACTCAAAGGTCAACGTCAAGTTACAGAAGAAGACCACAAACCCGTTGGAATACTTATCAAAAACACACCTTAGTGCTTATGAATTGGTCCTTCGAGCCTCGTCTTCCAATAAAAACAAAACCTCCACCTTGCTCCAATCGTTTCATTCAATCAAACTAAACAAGTTTGACATCCTGTGAAAACTCGGTTAGCAACCCGTTAACTGTACATTGTACAATGTGACCCTCAGATGCACAAAATAATTATATTTTTCGATTCACATGTCATGCATGATTTGAACAACGATTTAAGTATCGAAAATTTGAGATGAAATAGCTTATCCTTCTGATAATTCTCGCAAAACAAGCAATGGAGGAATTTGTCAAACCACTATTGAAGTACAAAAACTATGTCGGACTCGGAACTCGAATTCGTCGTTCATAGACTCGTTTTCAGTTATTCTTTCTACTCAATTGGTCAACACTCAACATTCTGGCTGTCACAACAAAATACTTATTAAAAATAGAAAAATATTGATATAAAATCGTATTGCAATACTCAAGAGAAAAGCAATCTACACGTGTATTAAACCATTGCTCTCTGAACAAATTGTACGCTCGGTAAGACCACATGTGGCATGGACTGTGGAATAACGTTCTCGAGGGCTCTTTACTAACCTAATCAAACCTGCAAAATCAAGTCAGTCGTGAAAAGGTTGGCTAAATATAGCTTAAAGCGTCGGCACCGCGTGTCAAAGGTAGGGGACCCCTGTTATGTAATGAATGACGTTGGTACTGCGATATATCGAAAGAGCAAAGAACATGGACTCAGCAATGGAAACACCAGAATAAAATCCAAAAGTATAAGTTACTCCAAACGGTTTTTGATGTAACAGATCTTAATATTTTTAGGAAGGAATACACACGTAAGTATTTTTTCTACATGTGATAAATCACAAAAGGAAGAGTAAACTTTTATAAACACAAAGATTTCTTTCTTCCTTTATGCCCAGTTCAGATCAAGAGTAGTCTTTATTTGACATGGTAACGTAAGATTTAGATCACTCATTTGTTTACAAACGACACTACAAGTCTAGAATACAACGCGTAATACGAGCAGATTACATTAACACACGATACACTAGGTTATATTTGATTTAATGTCTTTGATAATTTCAACTTTTTTTTCGACTTTCTGTCGTCTTCGTCTCTATTCTAAGCGAGGCATTTTACAGACCACCCAGAGGCAGAGAGGGTTGCCTGTATTTTACCAGTTCCTGACACGTCAAGCGGTACTTTTTCGACCATAAACAGAAGGTTTAATTATGTCATGCGCACGTTGACATCGGTCGACATCTCGCAAAGTTACGTGTTTTGTTTATAGCGAGGAAAAATATCATTAGCTAGAGTGACAAAGGATGTTCTTTATTACATAGCCAGAGGCGGAATTATGTGACGGCTTTGGTGCCAGACTTGGAGCGAGCCCGACGGCCTTTGAACTGGATATCAAAGAACTTTCTGTCCAAAATGTCCGAGCGATATTCAAGATACTTTCCCGAGTTTAAGAGAAACAACGATTTACTAAAAGCATTCCTGAGAAAAACATGCAATTTAACATCACTTGTTTTCAGTCGACAAGCCTTTTGAAAGTGCAAACACTTGCTTACAAGCCTTTTTTGCCACTCGCTTGCACATTTCACCCTTCACAAAGGTGTTTCGCCACCTGTCGTCCTGTTTCCTACAAGGCAATTTGCAACGTATTAGTAACGGTGGTTTAAACGCCTAATTGCCTTCCTCGACCAGCCACTTTCTGATATTTGGAACATTTCACTAAAATAGTCGAGCAGTTTTGAAAAACATGGAACAGTTTAGAGATACTATGCCAGAACTGTTATACACAATAAATTTATTACACAAAGTATTATTGGATTCTCTGGAGACACTAAGATCAAAAGCACTTTACCGTATGACTTTAAAATCTATCTATTTATCAGTGCAATCATAAATAGGTTGTTGTTGATCCAAAATATCAGCAAGTTATTAATTCTATGACTGAATGGACCCAGTACAAAACCTTTTAGCTAGTCTCAATTGTTTTGGTGCTGCTGTGTGGGCTGTACGTAAAATATTCATAGCGGGAGGTGGAAAATAAGTACCTCGGGGCTACCCAAGGTTGGCGAAACTGACTGAGCACTGAATTCTTTTTAACCCGTCGTTCAGCTGCAAAACATGGTATTTCTCAAGGAATAAATCCGTTGTATTTCTTATTCGAAATGCAAGTAAACTCTTTGTTACGACTTAACACACCCCTGTTAAAAATACATGTATTTGCAGAAGCCATAATACCTATTGAAAGAATAAGATCTCATCAATTGCAAATATTTCCTGGCATCACAGGCACTTCAACATTTCCTCGATCAACTTCCTTTCAACTTCGCCGTACTCTATGTACATCTAGGCATCAGGTATAGTTCTTGGATCGCATCCAAAAGATTTCCAAGGCAAAATACATGTTGAATACGTTGCTAACGTGAATGAAAGTGACGTTTCCTGGCCAACTGGACTCGTTTTACCTATTGACTCCATGCACGCACAATTGGAGCGACTGATATTCGTACTGAATTATGTCATCGGATGCATACACTACACGGTTTATTGAGGTAGATAACAGGTTGAAATGCGCTTACTTCCTGTACAGAAATAATTCAGTGACTTTGAAAATTCCGACTATTTTTGGCATCCTGTAATGACGTCCTAAAATGTTTATTAATATCCTCAATTCAGTTCTATCTAGTACTTAACGGTTATCTTAAACAGTTTTCCTTCCGTTAACACTGTATTGTGCAGATTTGTGCATGCATTTTTAAAGAGCATTCTATCGTATTACGTATCAAATTAAAATATAAAATAAAATTATATTTATAAAACCATTTAAACGGTTTGTTTTCTTGAATCAAAGGTCATTCGATCAGTTCACCTTTTCAATAAAAAGAATCAGGATCATGATTATTCATGACTGTATCTGGATTGCATAGGGGAGACTCCCCTCATGACCATCGGTGTAACCGGTATATGGAAATATGGTACGATAAAACGATAATAGTGCGAATATTATCTAGAAACCTTTACGCATCTTACGAACCCGGCTTCATACAAGCGTATCAATTGAGACTAGAGGGAAGGTATCAAGCAAATAATCTACCCTCATTCCTATAAAAAAGTTGAGCATACCTTAGGACAGTTTGGACTTGCTTATCTCGAGAAGCACTTTTTAGGTTCCCATAAACGAAATTTTAATTTTTACCTACGACAGTTATCGACCGATAGTTAGAGTACGCAGGAACAACGTTCATAATCGTACAATTAACGAGATAACAGTCGAGTGAAAACTTTCTGTGTCGAAAAATAACAACCAGTCAACGACCTGAAGATGTGTCAAAATTAGGGAGGAACTAAAAAATACCGGATTGAAAAACCCTTGGGTTCCGCTGGATACACAGCTATTGCATAGATAGATAAATATTATTGGATTATTAAACAACTCCAGTTAAGTCCAGTTTTAGCAACTCAAATTATTTATTGATATAGTTAAACCTTAGACGTTTTTATAAAAATGAGGGCTAGTCTCTCTCTACTACTAGGCAATTTCAATCACATGTCTTTATGCTAATCTTGGCGCTAAACAAATCAAAATGCATTTATTAATAGGACCTGCCGTAATCATATAAAAATACGTACACAGGTTTCACATCTAATGCAACTTTTGTCCTTATTAGTTCATTTTGCTGCGAATACAATATATCATTACAATGGGATGTTATATAATGGTGTTACCGGTCCGGTTGGCAGAGTTTCCGTTATGGATATGGATTACCGCTGTTATACTTCACAGTTGGGTAACTTAGCTCAGGTAGATCCAAAACACCATTACACATGCTCAAAGAGCAATACGCGGAAGAATTTCAACCAATACGGTATCATACGACCTCTGTAGCGCAGTGGGCGAAGGCCCGCCTGCGCCGCAAAAGGTTGCGGGTTCGATCCCCGCGGCGGGACCAATGTTTGTATGATCTACAAATATTTGTCTCGAGTCTGGGTGTTTCTTCTATGTATAATATGTATGTATAAATTTACAAAACAAAAAGTATATAAGTAATATATCAGTCATCTTAGTACCCATAACACAAGTTCTGCTTACTTTGGGGCTAGATGATGCTGTGTGAATAGTCCAGCATTATTTATTTATTTATATATCGCACTGCAAGTTTATTAAATTCAGCTAGTGCGACGCTCGGCATAGCCTGGCATCGGGTTAGCAAAACGAACCAAAAACTGCACGTAAACGCTCTTGGTGATCTTCCTTACAAACTCTACTTCGTACTCTTTCTGTTTCATATACCATACCTAAAAGACTTTTGGTCAAACAGGTGTGTAAACTTTCTATGGTAGCTGGTCAGATGTCAAGAGTCACTGACCCTGAGTACTTTCACCTTTTCTAGTCTTCCTAGGTTCATTTTACGTTTGTCGTTTACCTAACCTAGCTACCTCAATTCCTACTTACTAGTGACGGACTATATTTAAACTTTTCTTTTAATCTTACGATTATTTTTTTCAAATAATAAAACAGAGACTTGGTTCAAGTCCTAATCTCACTAGGAATCCCTATTATGGGTATCAAAATCTAAGAGTCATGACAAGTAAACAGTAACTAGCCAACTTTGGTGACGGAGCAGTCACGAGACCTAGAATTTATCGTGCCCTCTGAAGCACGGAAACGCTCAGTTGATAATGCCACTAAGCGGTCACCCATCCACTTATTGAACGCTCCGAACGTTGGTAAACTTCGAAGATCTATCTGGAACGACTAAGTAACTACATATAACCCAGAACAAATCCTGCATTATTCTGCAATCATGCCACCCACCAGCGAAAAAAGAACTCGTCCTTCGTTTACCACGCCAGCGCCACCTAGGTCCATTTTCCAAACTAAAACGCTTGGAACTAACTCATATCTATTCTGTGTACTTTCATTGACGACTTCCATTCAAATCTACACGGCTTTTATGAATGAACTGATAGTGATATCGACGTTATCTGTTATTGCACTGATATAAAACCACTTTATAACCTGATAAGCTTAGCGGATATTAGATTTGATATGACCTTGCCTTTTGTATTCTTTCACCCCTTATAGCTCGTGTTAATCAATCGATTAACATTAAAATGAGGAAAGATTTGTTTGATTGCATTTGATAAACTCTGAAACTAATCCGATTTTAAATTATTATTTCCACCAAGCCCTATTCAGTTCTATACTGACGCTAGTAGTACTAGGTAGTACAAGTTATTTATTCAAAAAACACATTGATGCACGGAATTCGAAAGCACGATAGGTAGGTAATTAAATCGAAACACTTCGATCAAGGTACTATCCTACTCGACCAAACACCATCTCCCTGCCCTTATCACAACTGGGGTCTGCACAGCAGGATTTATCACATTATGAGTAAAGTCTGACTCTCATAAATCCGATATTTCAGTTGAATACTCGGAAGTTCCCTACCACGAAATACATTCTATTGTTCTAAAATAGCAACTTCGGTCGTGTTTTTGTCTCGCCCGAGCATATTATTTTATACGAATGTTTCATAATATTAGAGTACAACATAGGCTAACCAATACGGCTATAATCATATTACGTACCTGTCCTAGGTATACGTAGGTAGATTCATGTCTTATGTAAACTTTCTTGTAGACATTGTCCATTCTCATCCACTCTTTGCACGGCTAATGGTTTCTACTACCTGACACCAATTACTTTGTCTAAGTATGGAGTGATTATAAGCTAAGTATGGAAGTGTAAATATGGGCGAGCTGTAAGCAATTAAGGGCAATTTAAGTTGCTTGAGTGTTTACTTAGTTATTTAGAATGTTCTGTAGAGTAAGGTAAAGTAGGATTAACAATTTTTACTGTAATAAACACGTTAATGTTAATTCCGGGCTTTGTGAATGACTAATCTGAATTTCAGATTTTGATTTCAGCAAGACATTCCGGCTGTATGCGGCCTGGTTTTAGTGATAATTTTGAATAGCGTGTTTTTAAGTCAGAGACCAAATTCAGTCAATGACCTCAATACAAATAATTCTGACTCAACAAAAATTACAATTAGCCATACAAACTGACATACGACACTATCAAATAATAGGTATGGCCTCAAATTTTTTGTTCTCACGGTAATGAGCCAATCGCAATAACCTTGACCATTTTTGATTTAGCGAAGTACATTGACGATCCACCAGTTTCTAACAATTAAAGTCTTCCAAAGGAATGCGATCACACAATGAGAGAGAAGACACAGAAATGGACAAGGACCATGACAGAGTGGACCCAGAGATACAATACCAAAAGAAAGAGAGGTAGACAGCGGAAAAGATGGTCGGACGACATCAAGGAGGTTGCGGGACCACTCTGGCTGCAAATAACAAGGAGCAGATCGGAGTGGAAGCAGTTGGAGGAGGCCTATGTGTCCACAGGTCACGCTGAGTAGGACTGGTGAGCAAAATAGAATTAAGAAAAAATTAAAAACCCCTCAGTATAAATAAAGGCTTTGAAATTGAATAGAAACGCGATCTGAAGTAAAAACTGCTATTATGAGTAATATTGACAATTTTGAGTCTTCAATTTCCACATGCTAGCTATATTTTAACATCATTGTTTTTAGCCGTTTGCCAATTAAAACTAGATTACTTTGATGCTCTCTGTTAAATGCTTTGACAAGTGTCAATTAATATGACAGCGAAGACAATGCAAACACTATGGGAGTCGAACCCTGGGAATAGTATAAGGAAGAGTATGAAATATGTGGGAATGCTATTGTCTCTGTCTAGATAGAGTTGTTATGCACTGGGAAATAGGTTTAATTGTGATGGGCTCAGGAAATAAATCTTTGACTTCACTTCAATAAAGATGATGGGTGAAAGAAATCTTAAGCTTTATACTTCCTTCTCATATAATAAAGCTGAAAGTTTGCGAGTTTGTTTAGATGTTTGGTTGGATGTTTAGATGTTTTGATATTTGGATGTATATGTTTCGATCACGCCTAAACCAGTAACCAATTCGGATGAAACTTGGTATAGGCATAGATAGTGACCTGGAATAGCATATAGGCTATTCAAAACGTTGGTACCACGCGGGCGAAGCCGCGCGCTGAAGCTAGTAAATAATAAATAAGCCCTTTAATCAGACGTTAATTTAACAGAACTTCTTATTTCTACACTATGTTTTATTTCAACTTAAAATTAATGCGCCTGCGTGCCCCCTTGGACAAATGCCTCCTCCACCAAAGATTCTGATCTATTGCTTTTATACTTTCTTAATTAAAGGAAATGTTAGACAGTAATAAAGATACTGTTCCTTAAACTTTCGAGATCACTATCATAAATTACGTAGGTATATTGAAACGGAACTTATCGCATACCAATTTTATTTCCTGACATTTCGCCTATGTTTCAATAAGCGTGGTCGCGATATTTTCTCCAACTTCAAAGATGTCTGGAGAATGTGTAGGACTAATCTGGTTTAAAAAAAAAACATTTATTTCAGACCGAGTTGATCCATAATTTGATCATTATCAGTCCCGCGAGCTGGTTTGGGTGCTTTTCGTCTCGACTTGTATGTTTTTTTTTTTATTAAATAGGTCAGCATTTGACATTATTCATTCGGCATACGGTCTAAGATGGAGCATGCTTACCTAGAAGGAACCTATTTACTCTTGATTTGAAGACCCCTAAATTGTACTTTTCGGGAAATACAGAGCCCGGCAATGAGTTCCATGTTGATTTGTGGCCATCGTTTACAATTTCTTTCTTGATTGTTGGCATGCAAAGGTATTCATGGACCTCAGCTGTTCTGATGAACCATGGGATTCACGAAATTTGCTTAAGAATGTAGTTTTGCAGTGTTTGAACGTTTACATTATGTTTGAGGCACTAGCAGAGCCCCATAGCTGTATGCAATAAGTCCAAATAGGTTTCAGAATAGTTTTGTAAATAAGTAGCTTGTTGTCAATGGTGAGTTTGGAGTTTTATCCCAGCAGCCAATAAAGACCCTTGTATTATAAGTTTATTTGTTCCCTCTTGGCTAGAACATGTTTTTCCCAGGCGAGTCTACAATCTAGGTGCATACCCAGGAACTTTACTGTATTTTGGTGTGGTAGTTGAGTACCGTTTAGAGTGACAGAAGTACAATCTTCCTTTCCGAATGTGAATGTTACGTGCACCAATTAGGATACACTGGCTGCAATTCTCCATTTGGCTAGCCATTCCTCTATTTTATTTAGGCTGTTTTGTAAAGTTAATATAGACAAGCTAGACAATTATAAATAAATACTCCTATCAGTCATCACTAACTTAGTCTTGACTAAACTCCACACTTGTCTAACATTTCCTATTTCATGGGTCTCAGAAACCATGATATCAGTGAAACCGGAATACCCAGACCAGGATCAAAAAAGAATCTACAGTTAATGCAAAATATTTGTCCTATCGCCAGAATCAAACTAGCACTTCTTGCATCTCAGCCAAGCAATTGCCTGCCCGCCACTGTGGCTGTAATGGTTTTTGTTGTCTAATATAATTTATTATCGAATAAAAAATGTTTGAAATTTTATGAAACTTACCTGTTACCGAAGTTCGTTCTCCAAAACTCAGCAGCATCACTCTTAGTGATTCTGAACTGGTCACCGGCAAAGGTTCCATTGGGAAACATAGCCTTCAGCTCACTCAGCATGTGGCTAAACACCAAACTAAGCTTAGTCAAGTTCCTCCTATAATGAGAGGTCTCATCAAACATCTTTTCTTTGCCCTCTTTGAAAAGCTTTACAGCCTGTTTGCACTTTTTGATCAGATTTGTAATAAAAATGTAAAAATGTTCATTACTATTCAACGCTTGCATATTGTCCACGTATTTGTTGTAAATAATACGCAGTCTTTGATACGTATCCGGCAGGATGTCTAAGATAAATGGTGGACTATTTTTCAAGTTCATACGGTGATGTTGACATAGTTTCACAACTTTGTCCATGAGCTTCCATGTCTTATCCAGGGTACGCTTGTCCGTAGCCAGCTTTGTAGGACACACGGCATCGGAAAAAGCACCATGAAGCTTCGAAAATAGAGACGAAATGTTTTTTTGTTGTGACTTCTGCCGAGGAGTTGCCGCCATGTTGAAAACACAGTTGACATACAAACGAAAACAAGGTTTTATCACACGACACTATGCTCAATACGCACTCATCACTTAATAATTAGGTAGCCGGTCGTGTGTTTTCTCATTATTGCACAATTCCACAACATTTACGACACAAATAACCGCACGGTGCAACGAGCGATCACTGACACATCGACGAACGCAAGACAATTTGACATGACAAGTAAAACGAGCGAGCGAGAGATGAATGAAAATGACAGTTCTCTTCCTTTACCGTCTGTTCCCGTCACGCAAGCGGTGTTTCTGTGCTGCCATTTTAGAAAGTATATTTTCCACATGTTTTACGTTAATGGTCATTCAAATTCAAATGGTTTTTCACAAATTTTAAGGTAGGTACACCGGCTTGGCTTTAGAATCGTGCTTAGATATTAGAGGGTTGAAAATGTAGGAGTTTTGAACACACGGTAAATTTTGAGAAATATTTTAATAAAACATTTTTAGTCTCAAATCAGATTACAAGTGAAATGTAACGATAGGTAATGACAACCAAATGAACCAAATCTGTTCTAAATGTTGTCTGTAGTATAACATTTTGTGCAAAATTGATGCAAACGGAACGTAAAAAGTATGTCAGTGTCATTGTATTCATTTTTGCTCATTCCGTTTCTCCACAAGCTTCGCGCGCGTATCTTGTGCTAAGTAGTGGTTTTTGTAGTGACTTTCGTGGGTGCGCCTGTGGACTTAAAGATGGTCATAATATTTTGGTTGAAAACAGTTGCTTATATTGTTATGGATAGTGACCACTAATGCGCGAGGCAAGCGAGCGTAGCGAGCCGCGGCAGCGGCTGCCAAAGCACCAAAAATCACTTGCTCTGATCCACCTCCCTGCCCAAAGTCAATATTTTTACCGTTTTATTTGTTTGTGGTTACATTATTTGATTTTTCTCTTTAACTGTGTATATCCGTGTAATGCGAGTGGTACCAGGGGGAGAGGAAGAACCTCCTCCCCATCCCTCCCTACCCTTCCTCCTCAAAATCCTGAAAAAACATGACCCACGTTTTTACAAATTCTGAAGATTAGTGCTCAGCCTATAATAGTTTCTAGCCAAAGTTTTTTTTTCATAGAAATTGAAAAGAAACGGCGTTATATAAAATCAAACAGCCTTTCGTTGCTGACTGTACAACACAGGGAACTAAACACTTAGTAGGCACCAGCTATTACGTTATTTACTTATGCAATCATGGCATAGAATACAGAATAGAATAGAATTTATAAGAGTAATAAAATTAATTTTTTTTAGAATAGAATAGAATAAGTTTTTATTGCAAACTGTTGAATTTAACAAAGATGGTATAATCACGGTAACTATCAGTTTCTGATATTACCTACGTGATCTTTTAAAAATTGTTGTTGACTATGTAGATAAATGTGACAAAGCAATTAATTTATTTTATTTATTTGGCACACAAAACACATTACAACACAAAAAAAAATTAGTAATTATAAATATGATAGTTTTGACACTATGTTGCAACATAAACATATGTGTGTATATAATTTCCCAAGAAAGGAGCAATTTTCTGTTTCATGGCAACTATACAATTGCGTTTCGACATTGCTTATTTTATTTGTTCAATTGTTAAAATAGAATTCTAAAAAAAAACTTGTTTTTGAATTATTTTAAAACATTTACCAAAATGGAGCTTTATTATTTTTATTTTTTTTCTATGAATTTCTATCAAGATAATTTCAGATTGTTTAGCAGCGTGATCTGTAAAATATTTTTTGCACTCGAGTTTTTGCTATGACAATAAAGATGGCGCTAGCAGCGTTATGCATTTGGTTCAAGCTGTCGCAGAACTGTAGCTGTAAGTTAGTTTCGTATTAATCTTCTAGAGGGCGCTAAAACCAAGGAAAGGTATTCATTGAAAATTGAGTTATTTCAAAAAACATCGTTTATTCAATCTTCATCCTCCTCATCTTCCTCAGTGGCTTCTGTGGTTGTTGTTGTTGTAGTGGAAGCTTGCGATTTTCTATGTTTGCGTTTCTTGTTGTGCCTCTTTCCTTTTTTTTTTATTTGTTGACTGAAATAAAATCATACATCAGTCCTTGATTCGCAATAAGTAGGTAACTATGGCATCTGTGTGGCAGTAAACAAAAAAACGGTGACTAGTAATTTTAAGGTTGGGCTGTGGTTGGGCTAAGATACCCACCCAACTAAGCCCAGATAAAATATAGGTCGGTACTAGGTAGGTACTTACCGAGGTAGGTACCTACTAAATTTATAAAAATCGTGGTTAGTTAAGTAAGTACCTACCAAGATTATCGATTACCTGTTAGGTTTGAGCACAGACAGAATAAGGGTTTGAGTGTGGAAGAACGGAAGCGGTAAAGGTAGGAAGACCAAAAGTACTTGAGTAGGTATTTTTTGTAAGAATTTTTATTTACAAAACATAGTTAATATGTGAGTAGGTGGTTATATAGGTAGGTACATTAGGTACCTATTAGGTATATAGGCACTACAGCCACCCGTTAGGTGTAGTCAAAAGTTGCCTCCTGACACAGCGTCACTAGTAATAATAGATGACTAGGTAATAGCCCAGATAATATACGTAATAGGAACCATAACACCTACTTACCTAAAATGTACAAACAAACACCCAGACCCAAGATAAATATTATTTGCAGATCATACAAACATATCCCGCGGCGGGGATCTAACCCGCAACCTTCTGCGTCACAAACGGGCTTACGCTCACTGCGCGAAGAGGTTCTCAGATCGTCATTAGAGATTTATGAAGGAATTTGTGTAATATAAAAAAAAATGAATTATGATAAGTAGGTAGTTTCACATTTAAACTTAACCAACACTTGGGTTAGCAAGCTGAAGTGGCAGTGCACGGGGCACATAGCTCGTAGAGCTGACGGCCGTTGGGGCAGAAAAGTTCTCGAGTGGAGGCCACGCACCGGAAATCGCAGCAGAGGACGGCCCCCCACTAGATGGAAAGACGATCTTGTAAAGGTTGCTGGGAGCCGTTGGGTGCAGGCTGCACAAGATCGATCGCTGTGGAAATCTATGGGGGAGGCCTATGTTCAGCAGTGGACACTAGATGGCTGAGATGATGATGATGAACACTTGGGTCAAAGTCAAAGTCAAAATTAGTTTATTTATTCATTGAAATCACTTTGGATTGGTTAGTCAAGGTCACTGGTAAAAAACCTACACTACTTGTCTATTCTTCAGCCGTTCTATGCGTGCCGAGTAGGTAAGTAGTGCGAGAAAATAAGAGCTATTTAAGAGAATATAAGAGTGGTTATCTAACATCTGTAAAACCAATACCCCAGCCAATACTAAGTAAGTACCTACCCTATGAGATGAAACACAACAGATATGATAAGATTATCGAGTGTTAGAGGGAAATGGACAGAGAAACATGTGTGCCGACCCCACTTAGCAAGATAAGAGCAAGAAGAACTCCTTACTTATCATATTCCGGACAAGGGTTCTTCTCAAAAGCGTTAAATTTCAGCATAGCTCCCTTTACTCCAATCAGGACATTATCAGCTGAGTCCATAGCGAAAGAGTTCACACCGTTCACTCCAAACGAGCCAAGTTGCCTGGCACTAGCATTTTCAGGGTCCAAAACATACAAATAACTGTTATCATCCATAGCAAATACTTCATCTGAACGACTGACAAAAACCCCCGTCATTTTATCACTGGGAAGTCCTTTAATTTTAATCGGAATCGTTTGCCCATCCTTCAAAATATACGATGTCTTCGAAGCTACGAAATAAATGTTATTCCTGGTATCTATAGTCAAGCCATGTCCGTTCGGGATGGCCGGGAAAGTTTCCATCTTCTGTCCGTCATTTGTGATCTTATGCACACGATTCTGGGGCCATGTAGCGATATACATATTGCTTCCATCTGTGGAAACAGCTATATACATAACATCTTCACCTAAAGCTGTATATAGTTCTATAGATCCGTCATCCTTGTATTTATAGACTCCGTTATCAGTAGCCAAGTATACGATATCGTTAAGGTTATCTATGGACGTCGATTGACCTAGTCCAGCAACTTTTATTGTCTCACTCTCTCCACTAGGATGTACTACTTGTAAGCTCATTTTCATCTCCTCACTTATAAGTGTGAAGAAGACGTTTCCTGTCTTCCAATGGATGTTCATGTCTGCTGGAATACCACTCACGTTTCTTTGCGAGTCCAAGCTATAGAAGTAGCGGTTGAAATTGAGGAGGTTTAAGCATTCGTGGTCTCGATGCATTTGGTTCATTAAGCTCTCACGGGTCATCACTGGAGAGGACTCTATCGTTGATATCAATAGTGATAGTAAAAGGAGTTTCTCCATCTGAAAACCATACTTTAGTAAGTTTAAAAGGATACGGCAAAAAGATTTAAAGTATGGACGACAAAATTGCGTGAATTGCTCATGAACACAACTGTGTTCTGACCAACTGGTCAGAGCGGTGTTTAAGGCTCAAGACACATTGAATTGGTAAGCGACGTGTCAATTCGTTTTATAATAATGATAATGCTGGTTCATTCTACAAGCGTTTCTACATCTTGTACCATTGTTCATAAGGTTTATAATGGCTTGCTATAAAACTAATTGACGCGTCGCTTGCCAATTTAATGTGCATTGAGCCTAAAGGTCTGATTATAACATTTATTATTTGTTAAGTTTCCAAAATCAATTCATTGCCGACCTCTGTAGCGCAGTCAAGTGGGCGAAGGTCCGCTTGCGACGCAGAAGGTTGCGGGTTCGATCCCCGCCGCGGGACAAATGTTTGTATGATCTAGGTAGGTACAGATATTTGTCTCGGGTCTGGGTGTTTTCCATGTATAATATGTATATATTTACGAACAAAAAGTATATAAGTAGTATATCAGTCATGTAGTACCCATAACACAAGCTCTGCTTACTTTGGGGCTAGATGATGCTGTGGGAAAAGTCTAGCATTATTTATTTTATTTATTTATTGCTCATTGAACCTAACTAAGCTTAGGTACACCACCATCCAAAGATTCTTTGCTTACGCATGATTTTTTAGATCACTATAACATATTTTGTGGAAGTAAAATACATAGTAACTTATTTTAAATATTTTTACCTTGAAGAACAGTTACACAATATAATGTTCACAAACAAACGTATCCAACACACTCCACTGTCACCAACACAATAGCTTCCTGATAAGTTGGTGCCGATATAAATGTAGCATCGTTGTTATTGTTTACAATATTTGTTTATGTTCATCGATGATACAGAAATAATAAACTAAATTCCAAGAATTTGTAATCTATTATGAATTTTTGAGTCATTTATCTCGTGATTTACTATGTGATTTGAAAACACTAACCGTCTCACCAATAAAAACTAGTTATTCCGAAGTTCTATCAAATTTACACATCGCATAGCTGTACCTTGCGTAAATTCAGAATAAGTCAGAAAAAAATTCTTACCAATAATAAAAGGTGTAGCTATCCTTCTGATACGTGAAGATGCACAAATCAGCAACGTCGCATCCAAGTAGAAACCTCAAAATAAGTATCATTTTGTCTATGAAAGCTGACTGAATTGGTCATTTTGTTTGTCATTCTTGTTTTTTTTCTCATAATGGCTTCGCACTTTTTGTGCATTCGCCAATATTTCACATGTAATTTTTTTATTACAAAATCATTTTTGGTTTCCGCGCTCGTTTTTATTATCAAATTACGATTTTTATTTTATAAAACCTTCTCGCCATGCTACCTCTTCTATTGGAATGTAAGATTTGTCCAGATAAAGTTATTTTTTTCTCCTGTAAATTTATCTGGAAGTACTTAAACAAAAACTCCTTGGTATGTACGAGTAAAATATATACGAACTCTTTGGTGGTACCTATGAAAATATTTTTACGGTACGTACTAATATGTATTCTGTGGTTACACTAGATTTAAACAAGGGTGCTAGCTGGTGGAACTTCGGAATAGCGTTTGTATGAAAGAAATGTCAAAGTTATGCAAGGTGGAACTTTCTAAATGGTTTATTGGTAGCCATTTTGCTTATTCTTAAGTTGAACTAAAGAAAAACTTTACATAGTGTTTATTGGTGACACTGTAAGGCGCCTACTAAACCTGGTATAAAGTTATTTCTGCGTGTAAACTGTCAAAATGTATGGTTTATTTCGAGAAATAACTTTATGTCACGTTTAATGGTAAGGCTATAAGTAGATAGGTACAGTCAGCAACGAAAGTCGATTTACATTTGATGTTTTACGAATCTAAGTGAATATTTCCGCATTCCGTAACATCATGATTAAAACTTTGACAAATATTTGAAGATGAAGGCTCAGGCCATAATATTTGCTCAGAAAAAGTTATTTTTTTCGTACAAATCGAAAAGGAATGGCGTTTTAAAAATCAATCTGTTTTGTAATGAAAATCCCGAGAAAATCGATACAGACTATCCTTTCAATTTTATTGATTGTTGCTTCTTGTTTATTATGTGGGCGATTGGTGGACCTTGAAAATCATTATGCAACTTGTCATAAAAATTCAATAAAAGATAAATGAAGTGAAAACTTTTATCGACTTAGGAATTAAATTGATCCGGTCAAACGTCTATTTATAACCCAAAATGAGGCCTTGTCAGTTTGTGTAGTTTCACTGCTCCACCGGTCATCACCGCGTCTGGCCAAGTGTCCTGCCCAACTCCACTTGAGCCCCAATATTCGCTTGCTGACATCGCTTACTTTAGTCTGCTTGCAAATTGCGATATTGGGGATATGGTCTAAAAGAGTGATGCCGAGCATGGCACGCTCCATGAAGGCGCGGTCCGAGGTCACAGGGGACATGACCCCCCCCAAAACCGTACATGTCTAATAGTAAAACCATGTTCATTGTGCAATAGTCTAATATTAGTGTAGTGACCCCCCCAAAATTTTAGGCTGGGACCGCGCCTGGCTCCATGGCTCTCTGTGCTCTTCGCATATGATTAAAACCTATCACACTAATCTAACAAAATCCACAAAATAAGTTATGACTATGAGTGTGGCTGGGACGTATGCAAGTAGAGGAAGGCCGAACAAGGTATGGTTGGATTGTGTGAGAGAGGATATGAAAATTGAAGGAGTAGATGAACAATTGACGAGTGAAAGGAGTGAATGGAGGAAGAATACATGCTGTGCCGACCCTTCTTAGCGTGGGATAAGGGCAAGGGAATGATGAATACACAAATGACAAGACAACCTTGTAAATTTGTTTATTTTTAAAATGCATCCCAAAAATTGCACCCGTGCGGGATTCGAACCCATGACCTTTGATCCATCCATTTGAGGTACTCGCAACCATCCTGAGCTAATTGTTTGCTATTTGTAATTCTGTAATTCTTTATTGTACACAAGAGAACAGTGACAAAAACAATATGTTAAAAAGTACATGTACAAGGCGAGCTTAACAATAAAATTTAATTTGTTTTTTAATTTCGAGATTACCCATTATATTCCAAATCATTAACAGTGGTCTCAACTTCTCAAGTTCAGGAATTTTGGTTTAACCAGAAGCTGAGGGTTCTTAAGGAGGATTTATTAAGTTCTGTTGGTTGTGGTCTGCTGAGATTCGGCTTAAGGAATTTATCTCTTGATATTTCGATTGATTAGTTTTGATTTGTAGATAGAAACGGATCACGACTGGTACCTATCCTTTTGGATTATGCAATGAGGGTGCAAAATTGCTTAGAAGATTACATATTTTTTTTTTATGGAAGAGGGGGCAAACAAGCAAGTGGCACACCTGATGGTAAGTGATTGCCACCGCCCACAGACAACTGCAGCATCAAGAGGCACTGCAGTTGCCGGCCTTAGAGGTAGGAATAGGCTCTTTGCTCAAAGGCGCCTGTCGTATCGGTCTGGAAACACCTTTGACGACAGCTGATTCCACAAGTCTGATGTGCGAGGCAGGAATTGGTATGAAAACCGCACAGTTGTGGACTGCCAACCATCTACATGATATGGATGGTATAGGTATTGCTGTCTGTTATGCAGTATGTGTACCTATTTAATACAGTTTCCATTATCCTCTCTGGGCTGCCCAAACCTCGGTACCACAGGAAGGTTTGGGCACTTTTGACAGGGTCTGGAATAAAGACATAGAGATTTATTTCTTTGCCACTCAAGCACACAAAAAATATAGTAACAAAATGAGAAGAAAAAATAAAATTAATACGACAATAACAAAAAGCCTAAGTAAGTAATTAACTTACTTACTTAAAAAAAGCCTATTATGTAGGTATGTGCGCTACAGCAGCAAAAGGGCTTCGACTCAGTAGGTATAATATCTTATCATAACTTAAAAACTGGTAGCATATAATTTGCTAATTGACGCTCGTATAGTAGGTATATATTTATGTCAATCACAACAATGGGATTGTGTAAATAAATAACCATTTTATTGTCATTTATTTAAAAAAACTGTAAAACGGCAAAAAACGTTTGTTGTATGGGAGTCCCATAAAAGTTTTTAGTATATTATATTTAATTCTATTGTAGTTTGTTGTTAGAGCAGCAACAGAAATACCTACATCATCTGTGAAAATTTCAATTGTCTAACTATCACGGTTCATGAGATACAGCCTGGTGACAGACAGACAAACAGACAGGCGGACGGACAGAGGAGTCTTAGTAATAGTACCTACCTATTACTTAGGACCTACGGGACTTTGGTACCTGATGCTGTTGGGTTGGGTGTTTTTGATATAAGTACAAAACTATCAGATTTTTGAGTTGGTTGACAAGTTGAAAGAGGTTAAGTTTTACTTCAAGATGACTGGTTTGCAATGGGCCCGTCTGTGTGGCGCCAACCATGGCACGCCAGCAAACGGTATCATAATATGGACATCAATATATGGATAAAACATGATATATGTATGTTGGTTTTGATATCCAGAGATTACCTACATCCTCCTCTGAAATTTTAGGTGAGAAAATTTTAAGGTAACGTAAATTTCTGGCAAACCATTGTTGCTCTCAGCTTAATCTGTAAAGTTTTACTGCAAAACAGTGTAACTGACATACCTGCATTGAAAAATATTGGTGTCACTGTTTATATCTAAAAATAAGGCTACTAGGGACAAACATCATAATTTGCCAGAAATTTCAATTAAATAAAAGCTTTTCTGTCGAAACAGATCCAAAATCGGTAACATGGGAAGAAAGATATGTTCAATATAGTGTGAAAAAAACTTAAAATGGCTCTACTGAAAAGTCATATTTAGTCAGTTACCCCAATTGAACCTGCAACCGACGATATTTATGATGCTTCATTTATTACTTATCTAGACTTCTAGACTAATATTAAAGAGAGAAAAGATTTGTTTGTTTGTTTGTTTGTTTGAAATGAATAGGCTCCGAAACTACTGGACCGATTTGAAAAATTCTTTCACCAATAGAATCCCACATTATCCCCGATGAATATAGGCTATAGTTTATCCCGGGGAAGTGAAGTTTTCCCGAGGGATCGCGGGTAACACCGCGGCGGACAGCTAGTTTATTATATTATTGACTTTATTTAGTACCTATCCATTTAGGTTATATTTATCATTATTATTATCTTCAGTTTTTTTGTTATTATTGAACTTTGACTACTTGTATACTTTTACTTCTTATACTTGCCTTAGTAAATCGTCAAAGTTTAAACCACGAGCTCTAAACTTATTTAGGTATGTCCATACCATTCCAACGTTATCGAAAATCCGGTAGAATTCGCGTGGGTGTCACCAAATAAGGTCAAATTATTGTAATCTGTTTCTATACTCGCAACACAAAGTAGTGATTATTAATAATTACTGTACAAAACTAGTTACAGTGCCGCAAACTTATCTAGACAGGTGAGAGAGCCGCTGTTATCGCATTTGGTGTTGGCAGAAAATACATTTTTAAGATTAAATTCGTTAGTTCCTCTTTTGGCCACCGGTCCAGATAAGTTTGTGACACTGTTTACAATAACATAAGATGTTGATTTTGACAGGCGTCAATGTTACGGGAACGGGTTTAGGACATAAATTAAACTTCGATAGGATGAGGAGTTTTTAAAACTTTTTTTCTAGAGTATAATATTATAAAGAGGTAAGATTTGTTTTGTTTGTTTGTATGTTTGAATTGAATAGGCTCCAAAACTACCTACTGGACCGATTTGAAAAATTCTTTCACCATTAGAATCCTGCATTATCCCTGATGAACATAGGTTAATTTTATCCCGGGAAAGTGTAGTTTTTCCGGGGGAACGCGAGTAACACCGCGAAAGACAGCTAGTTAATTATACAAATAAAACAATTGGGTATCTAAGTGATAAAAACCCGTTAATAAATAATGAATAAGTTAGTAAGTTCTTAAACAGAGTGTGGCAAAATTTTACAACATTGAGGGAAGCTACCTTTCTCTTTTCTACTTATAGAAGGTTTTTTCTTACTAAACTATCAAAGAAAAAAAAATCAAAATAGGTATATTTATTATTGAATACAAACAATGTGCACAAAAGCATTTGAAAGCGATGATGCCTGCAGTAGCTCATAAAAGCTGTGTCGCAGACAACAACGCCCTCCTCCGGAAGTGAAAGACGATTCCTAACAAATACTAACGAACTAAACAATGAAAGAGTACCTAGTAACTAAGCATGCATTAAACTATAGGTTTATTTTGAAAAATAAAAACAACTGCTGCATTTTTGGATTTTTAAAGAATAATGCCCATACCACAGAAAACAGAGAGGCTATACTGACAAAAATTAGGTTAGCAATTTGACGTCTTTACTCGCCTATCTCCTTTTCTCTTGCGCTTTGTACAATATGACGTACTTGATTTAATAATTTGAAAAATGATTTTCAATAGGTTACCTACAAGCTTTTTACAGGTTACTGTGAGCTGATTCATTTGAGCCCAAACACGGATATAATTCTATTATTCACTGAGGAGTTCCATTAAAAGGTTGCGGGTTCGATCCCCGCCGCGGGATAAATGTTTGTATGATTTGCAAATATTTATCTCGGGTCGGTAATACATACATATTATACATAGAATCACCCAGGTGTTTCTATGTATAATATGTATGTATTTACAAACAAAAAGTACTTATATAAGTAGGATATCAGTTATCTGGTTCCCATAGTATACAAGCTTTGCTTAGTTTGGGGCTAGATGATGGTGTGTGAAATGTCCAGAATTTTTTATTTTTTTTTATTTATTAAACAGCTGGCTCTATCATTAGAACAGCTCACTGTCACCATATTTTCAATTTGTACAATTAGCCTTCACGGTTTACAGCTTAACTGACTAGGTAGTACCTACCTTCGATAGATTCATATTCTTATATATCTACCTACATAGGTACATCCCACTTGGCCAACACGGACATTGGATAAAATACATATCTATTATAATATCAAAAACAGCTTAATCAGTTATGTTTACCGCGCACTATGATTTCATACATGCGACACGTTTTTAAATTCGCGCTTTGAATAATTTGAACTGTCGCAAAGTCGCAAAAGTCTGCTGCGCGCACTGCGAGAATTTGTGAAGTTTTGACATGTCATGATTTTATTATGACGTCCTCTATTAGCGCAATGTGCGAAGGTCCGTTTGCAACGTAGTAGGTTGCGGGTTCAATCCCCGCCACGGGACAAATGTTTGCATGATCTACAAATATTTGTCTCGGGTCTGGGTATTTTTTTGGTGAACAATAATAGTACATTGGCCCCGATTCTGTTGTTCACTGACTAAAGTTAACTAAACTAAAATGCTTCGTTCTTATTTCGTTAACAATAAAGTCCAAAATGGAATGACTATTACAGTGGCATTCTTAATTTTAGTAAAAATGAAGTATTTGTGGGTAGATTTAGTCAAGACCATTTTGCTTGCCCGCGTGTAAAACAGCTGCTAAAGTAGCTCAGAGGCGCCATTTTGATTATAATTTTAGTTATGTCACTTTCAACGACATGCCATTTTCGTCTTTAGTGAGAACAAAATAAGAACGTGCCAGTTTTAGTTTTAATTAAGTTTAGTCAGTGAACAACAGAATCGACGCCATTATGGTACTAGTGTGTAACATTGGTGATTACCGCCGAGGCGCCATTGAGTCCGCCGATCTTAAGAGAGCCGAGGACGGTAATCATCAATACACACGTGTATCATACGACGTTTTTCAACACACTTGGGAATAAAATAACAATAAAAACTCATTTTCAACAGTAAAAACGAGTTTTGAAAAATGTTTCGTAATGGCGGGAAAAATTAATCAGTTTTCCTATGCCCGCGTATTGCGATCGGCCACAGACTAAAGATATGAGGTTTTTTTTTTATTTTCTGCGCATAGGGTTTGCGCCTATTCTGCCACGTACAAAATGGGGAATTTAAAGTTTTCTTTTATTACAGAGAAAACAAAAGTTTTATTTGAGTAAAAGTTTTATTTATTAAACACGTATAGTTAAAATTGTCTACTTAAATAAGAAGTTGCATGAAATGAGCAAGCAATAGGAACATTAATTTATTTGTTCTATTGAACATGATCTTTTTTTTAATAAAAACTTTTTTAAGAACAAAGCAACTCAACCAATAAAATTAATAAAAAAATCTATAACTCACTAGTGAGTTTTAGCAATGAAAAAGTCACAGTTTGATTATATGTGTCATTCTGCGGTGACCATAGAGCCACTTTAAGAGCAAGTGTGTTAAAAAAGTATATTAAGTAGTATACGAGTATCAGTCAGTACCTTACCTACCCATTTAACACAAGGTCTGCTTACTTTGGGATTAGATGATGCCGTGGGAAAAGTCCAGCATTATTTATTTTGTACAAGTTTTAGCTTATTTAGTGATGTAGGAAAAATATTTTTTTAAGATACTGGAACCATTACAAGTACACCTTCCATTACTTTTTATACATGCACAAAGGAAAGGCATACAGTTTCTATTCATAAAGGCAATGTGGTCTTAATGGTGTAGTACATAATATTGCTCAGAAATTGCTTGTGATTACATTTCATGGAATCACAGTGCGCGGAAGTCCTTATTGTTTATCGGTGCTCATTAAAATGAAACCAAAAAATAATGAACATACAAACAAATTAAAACAAAACAGTTGATAAAATACTCTCGTGTAGTGTTGTGTGAAACGAAACTTTTTGTTAATTAATATTAAATTGGTGATGGTGATTGCGTTATGGATGACGATGACGATAATTTTAACCTTATGTTTCTTAACGAGTCATACAAATATCTTGATATCAACTTTATTATCAAACCATCGAGTGAACTTATGACTTTGTTGGACGGAACAGGGATATTATCAGTTGTTTTGTTCGCATGGTGCATTTCAGCTCTGATTGAACCAAAACTCTACCCTAAAGGAAAGTACAATGATTTGATGCTGCAACATATTCTTACTGGCTATTTCCATATCATCAACTTGCTTGTCTACAACGCTATAGACAATGAGGACTTTCAAGACGCCATTTTTATGATCTACAGAAGCTTAGATTTAGTTCTGACTGCAACTTCATCATGTTTCTCTATTATATTTGTTTTTAAAATAATGTCTCAACGAGAAGTATCGAAAACATGTACAACAGTGTTTTTAACTGTAATTGTGGGTTTAATAGAGTTCTTTGAAGAGATCTTCTCATGGTATCTAGAAAGTTATTTTGGAGAATCTAGCGTTAGATTTGTTTTTGTTATTACATTCTTATCTATTTCTTCTTTAGTATTTATTTTGTATCCAATTATATCTATAAGAAATTACTCTATGTCAACACTTGAATCAAATTATTTTGTTTTTTCTTTATTAATTGTTATATTAAGTGATATCGTTTTTGTTTTCTATAACATTTATACAACTACTGTGTTCGGTAATGTATTTGCTGTTATTCTAATAGTTAGTATTTTGATACAAATCTGTTGGTGTGTGCTTTGTCAAATTGTCTTTAAATCTGTTTTAGAAATCGAAATATCTCAGACTATTATGAATGTATCAGCCATTTAAATTACATACAATATGTTAACTACTTTCCTGTTAGCCTTATTAATATTTTTACCTCGTAAAAGATCTCTAATAGTGACCAATAAAAAAAAGAAACCGCTGCGCTGCTGGGTAAATAGAAAGAAAGAAAAAAAAATTATTTGGAAATACCAGGAAACATAATATGATACTACGAGTAAAATTAGAAAAAAGAACCTAAGAACAAGCACGAAGAGAAGACTAAACAAAAGTGGCAAAGGTGGTCAATCTAGTACCTATAATTTAACCAAAGCAAAGGCAGGGTGGTGTGTCTCTACTCCCTACTAATAATAAGCATGCGAAAGTTTCTGAGTATGGCTGTACGGATGTGAGGATGTTTATTACTAATACTGGGCTAATACTAATATCATAAAGAGGAAAGATTTGTTTTGTTTGTTTGTTTGAAATGAATAGGCTCCGAAACTACAGGACCGATTTGAAAAATTCTTTCACCATTATAATCCTGCATTATCCCTAATGAACATAGGCTATATTTTATCCTGGGAAAGTGAAGTTTTCTCGAAGAACCGCGGGTAACACCGCGGCGGAATAGTATATAATAATAATCCACATTTGTGTATGGCTTCTCCCTAGACCCAAAGGTTTGCTGGTAGAAAACTTTTAGGGTTAAGCCCGCCTTTGTACATGTACCTACTTTTTAACATATTGTTTTTGTCACTATTCTATTGTGTACAATAAAGAATTACAGAATAAATTAGTAGTAAAATTATAAAATAAAGCTTGATCTTCGTGACGCTAGTTCGTGTGAGTGGTATGCAGCTTCTGAAGGGTAATGACCGGATGTAGCCAAAACCCCAAGCAAAGACACGTACGAGTTGCTAGCACAGCACAGAGAAGGCTTTTTAAATGGTTTAATGGAACGCTTACAACGCAGAATAAAAGCTAAATATAATGCAAAAATTTCACAAATAAAACTTAAAAGATAACCACAAAGTTCAGACATAATGATCATTTCGTAGTAATAAAGGCAGAAACTGAGTAGGTACCTAAATATTATTATGCAAAAAAATGTATTGATAGCTGATTTTGTTAAAATTAAGTAATTATAACTTCGTAATTAATTTTGCAATGTTATTTAAGCATTCACTGCAGCTAAGGCTAGAAAATAATGAAAAAAAGCCAGGATTTAAACTGAAATAAATACTGAAACCTTAAGTATTTCGGGCACGCTTCCGACTGGCAGTGACCTGGATCAGTTGACATAGACATAGACAGAGATTTATTTACCACTTTTAGCACACTATACAATCACTAGGATAAAATAAAAAGAAGCATAATAAAATAAAGTTGTGATTGTGTGTCACAGCAGCAAAAAGGCGTCGACTCAGCATTCTGCCGTCCCACTGAGAAGTGGTAAGGCGCTGGTATTCTGCCGAAACCCTCATAGTCACTGGACCCCGTGAGACTACAATCTGTGTACTTGTGTGTGTTGTTGAGTTGAGTTATTTATAGATCGTTTTTACCACGATCCTTAGCTTAACTGAATTTCTATTGTATTTTGTAATTTTATGTTTATATTGTAGTAGCTTAGTTTCTGTAAATAAATGTATTCCTTAATTTGAGAGTAGAATAGAATTAAGTTTTATTTTATCCACAATACAGAAATAGGTACTACACTAATCGGTATTTTCAAAAGTATATTGAACAGGTACCTAGTGTGAAAAACATTCAAGAAAGAAAGAAAGAAAGAAAGAAAAAACGTTTATTTATGACATCCAGACACTTCGGAACTAGAAACTAAAAACACATAAATCGTAAAAAGCATCTACAAGCCGTACGTACAGTAAAGGATGTCACAAATTGGTGACCGACTCAGCATAATACTGCGTTAGTTAAATTATAACGCAGCGCTGATCTTCCGTCGGAGCCAGACGAGTGCGTCACTACCTACTTTAGGTGTAATTTTATACAAATAATATAATATTTTTTTTTTTTTTTTAGTTAAGTTTTACTAACAAATCTACTTTTAGATAAAAAATGTAAGCAATGTACTGGGAAGAGCACTGTTTGTCTGTAATACAGTTTATACTTAAACTAAAACAGAAAACAGAGTCTCAACTCCACTTTGTAAGCACATTTTATTAGGTAATAAACGATTTTGTATTTTGTATTGTAATAAACTAAATGAGAAATGAGACCAAAGATAGGCTTATGTATGTACATTTCAGTAAGATAAAATAATGTAGAGAAATGTATACAATAATGTAGAGAATATAGAAAAATAACGGCATACGGATACATGGGGAAATACAGAATAGGGTAGGTGATTTGCACAAATATATAGGTTATAATAACTAATGTAGGAACTTACTATTTTTACATGGAAAGATGACAATATTACATAGCATAATGGATAGTATTTCAGATCTAAAGGATGGACACGTCATTTCTGAGATCCTCAGTGTGCTTCTGATGGTCAACAAGGAACTTCTTGAGCTTTAATCTGAAATTATGTACATTTTGAAGGTCCCTTATTGGCGGGGGGATATTGTTCCAGCACTTGGATGCTGCATACCGAAAACTACCCCTAAAAGCTGCTGAGTGGTGCCGTTGCGTGCATAACTGTTTAGAGGACTTGCGTAGCGATCTGTTTTTAGCAACCCATGTTAGCTTTTCGTACAGGTATGAAGAATTTCATAGGGCTACATAAAATTGGTTTGTGCTTACAAAAAGCCTCTTCTATACTTCTCCAGTAATAAACCACTAGGTCGGATCAAAAACAGTGAAGTAATAAAAACTGTGACTGCACTATTTCAAATGAGAGGTTTCGTGTTTGGACCGTGTCCGGTCGTTAGGTGTTTGAACAAAATTGGTGGTCTCATGAGATGGAACATCGAGTTACGAAACAACATCTTTGATTAAACATTATTTTGATTATTAATATATATTCTTATGCATAGGTAACGCTCTGGTAAACAGCTTAATAAATGATTTTGTAGGAGTAACATTTTTTATGTTGTCAAATAAGTAGGTACACTATGTAAAATTTGTTTAAATAGGTACCTATAATATGTGAGTAATAAACGCAAATAAAACATTTATTAACGGCCGAAAAATTAAGAAGAAAAAGAAAGAATGGAAAAGAATACAATAGAGGATGTTAGGCGGGCCAAATACTTTTAGGCAAAAAAAAAACTTAAATAATTACGTTTTAAAACTAAAAGAAAAACCGACTTCAATGTTCGACTCTACACGCGGCGTGTCTACGAGTATAACGTCAGTTTGACATAATGCATAGAGAGTCTTACACCGGTATTCACAAACGTTACTATGAGGTCTCATAGTGCGCGCGGACGCACAGGGTCCCAAAAACCTATTCATAGATAATACTTGAGTGTCGATCGGCACTATGCGTCCCTTCAAACGAACGCATAGCTAAGGGAGCCAGCTAGCTATATTAGACAACGCATAGCGTCAAATAGTGACCAGCTTACGTCAAAAAGATTTATGTCAGTACTCAGAGTCACTATAACTTCTACTTATATCCGTTGCGTATTAACGGTTTTTTATATAAAACGACTCTAAGTGCGGCTGTATAATAAGATGTCAGTCAACGAAGTGAAGTACGTAATACCAACGAACCAATCACAGAGCTCTATTCAACGCAGTGCGTTTGCTTAGCTAAGAGTAGTTTGAGTATTGTTTATGAATTGGAAGGCTTGCCATCTGAAACGCACTGAGAAATGCCTTACTTCGCATAGTATTGCTAGTTTACTTAGGCAAGTATTGTTTGTGAATACCGGCATTAGACTTATCTGTCGATTCGATTTACAAGGGAAGGTTTTTAGAGTTTTACGGGAAAACTATCAAACTCTCAGGAATAAAATTTATATGGGACCACCTCTGGAGCATACCCTTTCAAACAAAAAAATAATTTTGAAAATCGGTCCACAATTGGCGGAGTAATCGCGTAACATGATACACAAAAAAATAAAAAATAAATTGAGAATTGAGCGAATTGAGAACCTCCTCCTTTTTTTGAAGTCGGTTTAAAACTCTTATCTCTGTAAAAACATTTTTACTTAATACCGACAGTTAAATAAATACACTCCAAACATTCTTAGCTCCTTACGCAAAGTGGATAGCAAGACTATTTTAATTTGATGCTAGGAACTATTGTTTGTTTACGTGCTGCAATTAAGTTTTCTCCTAGTTTGATGGGAAAATGTGTGTTCTTCCTTTGGTTAAGGTTGCGTTTCTTAAAAACTACGTCCAATTTATAGAATATCATCATCATCATCCACAGCCCAATCTAAATAAAATAAATAAATAATGCTGGACATTTCACACAACATCATCCAGCCCCAAACTAAGCAAAGCTTGTACTATGGGAACCAGACAACTGATATACTACTTATATACTTTTTGTTTGTAAATACATACAAATTATACATAGAAACACTCAGACCCGAGATAAATATTTGCAGATCATACAAACATTTATCTCGCGGCGGGGATCGAACCCGCAACCTTCTGCGTCTCAAGCGGGCTTTCACCCACTGCGCCACAGAGGTCGTCTAGCCTATTTGCTGGGCATAGGCCTCCCTTTGCTTGTGCCATCCAACACAATCTCGCGCCAATTCCATCCATCTATGGCCCACGGCCTTGGTTATGTCATCTGCCCATCTCGCCGCCGGACGTACAACGTTTCGATAGCCTTCTCTTGGTCACCACTAGGTTAAGGCCCTACTCCAACGGTCATCATCTCGTCTCGCAATTGTATCCTGAGTGGGAAACAGTCCCATTCTTTTTGTGAAGTGTTTTCGAGACCACATTTTAAGATTAGACGCCGTTTACACCATTATAGTCATTATAGCCTACCATTCTTGCCTCTGCTTTCTCAAACTCGAGTGAGCAAGAGCTAATATTCTGTGGCAAGTGGTATGACAGAATAGCATCGTGTAAACGGCATCTAAATCTATTGGATTATTAGGCCGCGTTTCCACCTGCAAGACAGCGTCAGCCAAGAAATCTTCGAGGAATGTCAGTCAGATGCAGATGCTGTTACTACAGTTTTGTGACAGTTGCTACGGAGCTTACACTCGCAGACTGCTGATTCTGACTGTCGGATATTTCTTGCAAAAGCTTTCTTGTCGGTGGAAACACGACCTTAGAATGTAGAGTTGGACCCCTCGCAGACTACAGACTTTCTATCGGCCGATAGTTGAGACGGGCTATACTTCTCCATACTCATTACGAGCCGAACTATATTCCGTCCCAACTATCGGCCGATAGAAAGTCTGCAGTCTGCGAGGAGGCTTCTCCTCGCAGGAAGTCTTTGTCATGTTAAGGGTAACGTCTGAGAGGTCAAAGATGAATAAAAAAGTATACTTAAGTATTTTCATGCTCCTTTAAGCGTAAATATTACTTTTACGGTCGCCCTTTTCTAAGAACTCGTACATCTAAGGTCAGTTATTCCTACTAACAGTATGGGAATCAATTAGATGGGATGCTATGGATAAAGACGGTATTCGGAGTCACGTCTTAGAACGTAGCGTAAAGGATCAATTGGTGGACCTGTTAATCATTATTGTTAGTAGTTAAATTTTTTGGATGGCACATTATTACCTTATTTCAATTCTTATAGTTTTTTTTAATCTTTACAGTTTATTTTTAGTCTTTACAGTTTTTTAGTTTTTTTTTTACATTTCAAAAAGCCTATTATGCTATTTATAAGATATCGGATGAAATACTAACTTCTGCAAGACGTGGGCATGTATCAAATATGTATTTGTACATGCTTCTGACTACCCCCTTAGACATCTTCAAAGGATCTGGAATATAAAGATCTGAGAGAATGTCTACCGCGCCTTGGGGATACAGTCGTGACCCTGTTTACGTTTACGTTTTAAGATATCGATAAGTTTCATACAAATACGGTCCACTTGTTAAAGCTGATCGCAGTCCGCGCCGTACGGGCCGCAGTCATTTTTCTATAGAAAAAATACTGATGACGTCAGAAAATGAGGCTAGCTTCTGACGTCTTAGCATTTCCTCTATTGAAATGAAACTTGAAAGTTCGGCGCTGATAGGTCGTGCGACCTTTAGGCAGATTGCAAAAAAAAAAAACTTGGGTGTTTACAAAACGAAGCAGGTAACAGGTACCTGTTACTTCTGTTACCTGGGAATCATGTTGTACCGCCCTGACCTCATATTCCTTTGGATATAACTCAAAGCGTACTCATTGATACATGTTCATAACAAACAACCCTCGGATCGAGTTACACTCATTTCACCCCTTTATTCTCGCAATCGATTCAAATAAACAACGTATCGGTACTAAACCACCAAAACCGTGGCTATTAGTGCCCAAATTATTAGACCACAATGCCAATTAGAGCCAACGAACTGCACCGGTGCGTCTGCTATTCATCACGATCAGATTTAGTGCTCAATTACTAAAACATCGGTGAAATAAATTGAAAGTAAATATCTCAATTGGATTCGCTTGGCACAGGACCAAGAGAACCGTAAAAAGTGTTACGAAAATGAGGAGGCCTGTACTCAGTGGAGGTCAAGGTAAGGGAAAATATTGTAAGGAAACCCGCAGCTTAGTCAGCTCCAAAGGTATTGACGTTGCCTTTCCTGTAGACAAGGCCGATTATGCTCGGAGGATGGTTTAGGTGCTAAGAAAGCCATTCATCTATTCCAACATAAACAATGTCCCAGGCATCACAGCGTCCCGTTGAGTGTAGATGTGAGCTGATAGTTATCTCTTTTTCACACAAATAAGATTGTAGCCTCTTTGAAATCCACTGTACTGCTTCAAAACAACAAGAAGAAGAAACAAAGGAATCTTTCTCGTTAAAAATGTCGTCAATAAACGCAATTGCAGCAGAGGTTCAACTAAAAAATAAACAAGTTACAATTTGGCGCTCGACGTGGTGCAGTTAGTACCGCGTTGGGCGCCACTTTCAATTTTTTTTATGTTAATAATTAGCTTGTCCTTCTTGATTATACAATCAGAAAGCAACGCTACTCGCTGAATCTAAGCTCGTATTCCAAAACCAGACAAGCTTCTACTTAAGTAGGGACTTATCGACATCGATACATCGACATTGACTAGGGTTGTATCGAGATTTGGGCATGACCCAAATTGTTTTTGATTCGATAGAAAATCGTGGAGATTATTGGATTTGGCAGGATAAGAAGGTTTTGTGCATCCGTGATTTATTTTTCGTATCTGACGTTATCTTGAGGTATTCTTAGCTTAGCTTGTAATCTTCCTACTCTATCTTAAGGGGCTAATCCAGTGGTGAGCTGAGTGGAACCACCAGTATGGCTTTTCATTCCCAACTTCCCCACTAGTGAGGAGGTTAGTGGGGTCGTTGGGAATAAACCGAATTGATAGATAGATAGATAGATAGTGTTTATTATTGAAAGAGATTACATTTGTTCTGGTTAGTAGTGTCTTAAATCCTATGTTAGGTTTATCCTGACACTAGAGTTCTCTGATCTTATTTATGAACACGCTTAATTAGTACCTATCACGCACACAGGCACAGCGGTGTCACCGTTTTGTGTTCTAGCTGTAGCGCGGTATGCAGTTGCGCACGCGCGCCAACGCAACAAGTGACAACGCTGCGCCTGAGCTTGGCTATAGGATGCTCCTTTTTTGGCAAAGTAAAATGGTAAAAAGATAAAATAGATAAAAATTTAGGTTAATGCATTTTAGAGAAAAAATAAATATAAATAATTTAGAAATTTTATAGTGATAAATAATGTTTTCCTAATATGGCTTTAATATTGTTTTGAGTTATTTTTTTGAGTTCGATTGGCAAGTTGTTTATAAGGTATGGGATTAAGTATTGGGAGGTTCGCTTACCGTATTCATTATTAAATGGGGGGATCTTAAGTTTTTTTTG
Source organism: Epirrhoe alternata (assembly GCA_963565295.1). Classification (NCBI taxonomy): domain Eukaryota; kingdom Metazoa; phylum Arthropoda; class Insecta; order Lepidoptera; family Geometridae; genus Epirrhoe; species Epirrhoe alternata. Next base: position 3,716,728 of record OY751401.1, read on the forward strand.
CATTATGCTTCTAGTAATTTTGGCGTGACTTATTGGAATTTGGATCTCTGTACGAAAATATTGTTCTATTAGAAGGTTCAATTCCACTTTTTTATGGATAGACATTACTCCACAGTATTTAAATAGTCCATCAGGATCACCTGAGTACTTTGTTTTAGCCTTAGGGGGTACTATTAATTTCAGTAGTCTACATTGAATTTTATATATCTGATCTAGGTAATTGGAATACTCAATAGCTAAAAATACTTCCTATCGAACTTCTATAAGCGTATTTTATTTATCATTCGAATCGAGTTTAAATATTTTATTTTGTCTTATTTTGAAACTGTGCAAAATTTTGAACAGTGATTGAACAGATGGCTACAACTACAATTGCATTATTTAGTAAAATAATGTTGAAAATATTTTCATTGTTAGATAACTAGCTTCAAAATAGGTATAGGTATTATTAATTCCGGGAGTATGATCTAAATAGCCCATTATGAAATAATTTTCGATTTAATTACAATAATCGAATCGGATTCCCGGCGTTATGGAATACAAATGACCTATTTAAATCACCTATTGTTTGATAAAGAGCAAAACAGAAATTGAGGCAATTCACTGTAAACCCGATTTTACAAATTTGATAATTCAATGAATTTATATTATCAAAAGCTTATCATAAGACTAATTGAGCATGGTTATCGAATACATTCTGAATTCGGTCTTGTGTATCGGAGTGGTTTTGCTTTACTGTGTTTACATTATTCGATTAAATATATGGGAATTCAACGCAAAAATATCTTATTTTGTCACCTGACGACGAGGAGCGATTGCAGCCTGAAGTTTGGGGGGAGGGGGGGTCACTACACTACTATTAGACGTTATTACATAATACACAGGATTTTTCATTTTGACGTGTATGATTTTGGGAGGGTCATGTTCCCTGTGACCTCGGACTGCGCCTGTGACAACATTGTGTCTACATAACTCCACTATGTTCCTAAGTTCGTATGGCTTAGTAACCAACTCTGGTGACGGTGTTTTATGACGCCATAGGCCAACATCACGGATCAACGATTTAAAAACCGTGACCGAGAATAACGTGCTCTCCAAAGCACGGAAACGCTCAGTTAATAATACCACCTGCGGTCACTCCCATCCTTATTTTGACTGCTAAGGACGATGTCAAATGATAAGTACCTAAGGCTCACTACACCAGCACTACAGAGCGCTTACTAAAAAGTATTGGGCAATCGTAATTCATCTCATATAAAATGATAATCTTACTGGCCATTTATCTTATAACACAGAATACTGATAGCTTATACTTGTGGTCGGAACGGTGTGCAAAAACACCAATCCTACTGAGCTTACCTCGCGCATGATTAAACTCTCGGCAACTTCTTGCAACAGAAGCCCTTCCATTCTTGCAGTAGTTTTTATTCTCTATATTACTGTACGTAGCGACAGCAGAAAAGTTGTGTTGTATTTGTATTTAAGAGAACCAAGAACAGTTAACTTCGGAATTATTTATGAGTCATATTAGCAGATTAGGGTAGTGTGGGGTAATTTCGATCTGGTTTTGGCTATGAATCCTAGATGTGCATGAATGGAGTTTTCATTTCGAAAAATGTATGTCATGGTGTTTCGGTAATTCAGTCAACCTTTCAGACAGAATACTTTTACCAATTGTCTCAAACGTCTAGATTTTTGAAACAAACTTACTATAAGTACTTACACTTGATAATGACGTAAACGTACTTCTAAAACGCCATTCACACGATTCTTGCTTCCTTGATTTCTCAAAATCAATGGAGTAAGAACTAATATTCTGTGGCAAAAGGCAAGAATGGTATCGTGTTAATGACGTTTAACTCCTATGAGTTAAACGCCATTTACATGACGCAAAAAAGATTTCCATAACATGCTCTCATAAAATATCGTCTTCCTGCCTTTATACCACTAATTGGAGAGGGCACATCATGCATCTCTTTCATTTCTTTCTATTTATTTATAGGAAAACCAACAGCTACAATAACTAATAGATCACTTAGATAGAAGCAGAAAGCCAATAACAGGTTTTCACGTATTTTTTTTACTGATACAGTAATGTCGTGGAGTCGTGGTCTATCTTTCATTGAGTATGTATTTGAATCTTTAAACGTATTTTTAAACTTTGTAAAAAAACGGTTGATTATTCTGCCACCAGTACACACGTTTTGATGTTCGCAACGTAGCGAGATGGTTAGATGGACTATTACAATAGAACATTCTTTGTTCACCTGTAGGTACGTGTCGTGTTTGCTTACTGTACTAAGTGGGTTTAAGTTAGTGGTTTTGGAGAAATATAAACGAGAAAACGCTCACAGAAAAAGGTGGCGTGCCCTTAAAAAAAGTCTAAGGAGTAGTTAATCAGAGATCATGAATTAATTCGTACTTGACACAATCCTCTCCATTATAAAAGATTCGTGGCCAACTCATTAAAATCAGGACTAAGTTTATTTATGGTGATGTTAAGACTACGAGTAGATAATGTAATTATGTATGTGGCTGTTGGGTGGTTATTTATGTAAAAAATATAATAATTACGAAGATATTTAATAAATAAACAGTTCCTTTGATGCTATTACTACAAACTAAGTAGGTACATTCACAGTGTGGTGGTCTATCTATGCACTCCTTTGCTTAACACGAATTTTACGATAATAATTTTACTTATTTCAAAGAAATCCTGTGAAATAAGTAGGTATTATCCCATTCTCCTCTCGAAATAATTATCAAGCCATTCAAAGTCGGCCTACATTGGATTCTAAGTTTAATATATATTTTTTACAGTTTTCCAGGAAAATCATGATGCTGTTTTTACGTTTCCATGAAAGTTGAGACCCAAATAATCTACTAAATGACAATAAGTGATGAATGTTCGTAAGTACACGATAATGTTTTGAGGATTTGTGACTTTACTACTAGGTCCAAAGGGTGTAATTCGGTTAAACTTAAAACTTTTGTCACGCGGACAGAATTTAGTTTTCATTTTGTACGTCACGCTATATCTTGATCGAAGTGTATTTGGATTCATAGGAGTTGTATAGCGGCCATTTTAACTACTATAGTCAGGTATAAGTTCAAGGTGAAATGTTTAGACTCCAGCATTCATCTTGATCCAGCTCCTCAACGCAGCCACTCTGGCGTAGACCCCAGGAAGACCAGGTCTGGCGCATCCGACTCCGAAGGAAACCACACCCTGGAGTACTCCACTGTCTTTGTCTATCGCTGGACCTCCGGAATCACCCTGTATATCCAAAGAAAATTGATTATAACCAACATACGTGGACCTAATTGAAGACGGTTCGGAAAAGGTCTAAAGTTTATTTTTCGTAGACTTATAAAAATGGAATCAACTCTATCTAAATAGCGAGCTTGCATAAGAATGGAGTGAAAGAGACAAAGAATAGTGACGAAATCGTAAGCAGTAAAATTGTAGTATGTACAGCTCTTTTACGCACTAGCGGTTGAACTGTGGAGCGGCTAGCCGCATGGTGGGCCGCTTTTCCAATTTAAGTATGCAACCGCTTGTCATTGTATGCACCTTAACCGCTACTAACCGCCACAAAATTGTGCTAAATTTGAACCGCTAAGGGGTAAGGAGTACCGTAAGGGGGCTTAGATTTGCTTTTGCTGTGTCAGATTTTTATTGATGGACTAGCTGATCCGACAGACGTTGGTCCTGTCTTAACAATGACTATTTTATCCGAATTGGTATATTTATAAAAAAAGTGTGCAATTTTTTAATATTTTTCTGTCATAAGAACCTTCTCAGAGAAGAAGGGATTAATTTCTATAATTGAGATTGAGATGAAAGGAAATATGTTTTGGCTTGAAAGGGGATAATACTATTGGGATGACAAATCTTGGGATGAAAGGGGAAACAATCAACAACTTCTCATCTACAAACCTGGCATGAGTCCTTTCCGCCCTGGTCCTCACCAGCACAGAGCATCCTGGCTGTGATGCTACTCAGCTTCTGATTGCACTGTTCGTTGGTGATGGCGGGCACGTCCACTGTCATCAGCGTGCTGCTGGTGTCACCATTTTCCTGGAACACCAGACTGATGTAACGCAAGAGTTTGTACATCTTCTGGTGCTTGAATCTTTGATTAAGCATGGTTTACCGTGGCTATGCTATCAAAACCATCGCTCCAGAAGCCATTAGCTGATTCAAATTATGCGCCACTGCAACTGGACTTTATTGTCTGATGACCTCTGTGGCGCAGTCGGTGAAAGCCTGCTTGGGACGCAGAAGGTTCGATTCCTGCCACGGGACAAATGTTTGTACTCGTATGATCTGGAAATATTTATCTCGGGTCTGGGTGTTTCTATGAATATGTATCTACTCGTATTTACAAACAAATTTGTATAAGTTACCTGGCTCCCATAGTACAAGCTTTGCTTAGTTTGGGGCTAGATGACGCTGTGTGAATTTTCCAGCATTAGGTCCACCTTAGGGAGACATTTAATACCATCAGTCTACTTACAGTGGTGGTGCCCCAACCGCTTACTCGGAGGATGGTTCCATCTGGTACAGCTGCGTTGCGTTGTGGCAGAGCAACTGCTTTTGTGCTCTGTCCATCTAATGTCATTGGTGTCTGTAATCTGCAGATACAACAATGCTTTTATTAATTTTAGACATCATGTTTCATAGAAATAGTGTTAGTTTAATTTTTCAAAACGTCCGTGTTCGATTCCCGAGCTGAGTACAAGTTTTTTCTAAATGTGTTAATGCAGTTTTCCTATTTACTAAAATCGATGACATGGTTTCTAAGAACAAATATTCGTATGTCTTATAGTTTCATACTTTCCTATACTGACCGTTCTAAATGTTACACCCTGTATAAAATTCTCATGTCAGTGTTTGTAACAAAACGGCTTGACTGATTCTTATAAAAATTTTGTGTGTAGATTTAGTAGGTCTAAGAATAGGACGTAAACTTTCACCCATAATTTTTGTTTGAACAAAATTTCTACGCGTATGACGTCACGTGCACAGCTGTATTTATTATATAAAGGCCTAAAAATCTAAGCCCCCTTACGCTCTAGAAAAGCGGGGGCAGCAAATTTTAGTAAGTAGGTACAAGCAGTTGCATACTGAAAAAGCGGCCAGCGTGGCTAGCCGCCCCGCGGTTCAGCCGTTATTGCGTAAGACGGCGTTCGGCGGACGGTGTTCGTGCTTACCTGATGACACCAATATCGTAGTCATTAGGTCGTGAGTTGTATAGATGATGGATGCGGAAACTCGAGGACTGGTACTCCGAGCCTCCACTCTGGGCTTCGGTGCTGCCGATCCTGATGTACACTTTTTGTATCCTGGAATTAGAATAATGCTCGACATTTTTACACAGTATCTGGTACCAAAGTATATTAGCTTCTATAAGAAAGAGAGACCCAGCCTAAGCCTATAATTGATAATTATAGGCTTTTAATTTCTTTTTCGTAAAAACATACAAAGCACTATATTTTTGTAGATTACAAATGTATTTGTATTGGGAATGGAATAATTATTTCTGGCAGACTTTTGTTCCTCTGCGCTACTCAGGACGTCAATTATGATGTCCTCCTTGACGTATCCGTTAACGGTGACCTCTAAGATGGCTTGCAAAGCACCTTCTGGGTAGGCTCGCTCCATCGTAGACCATGAGGTCTACGATGGAGCGAGCCTACCTTGCCTACTAACATAGGCAAGAATGATCTTGCCTATGTTAGTTTCGAGGTCAAGAGCCGACCCATTCATCATCATAAAAAAAAACTTAGTTTTAAAAATTCTGTCACAGGGTGCGCAGTACAAACAAACTTTCTTATTCTTTCTTACCCCTTGAGACAGTGAGCTGCAGTAAGTATAGCTCGATCGCTGATGATGGACCCTCCACACTGGTAGTAGTCATCTCCTTTCTGCAGCAGCAAATACGCCTGGTACGGGTACATATCGATGGATGTTGCGTTTGTCCCTCCAACTATCTTACCGCCATTTTTTACTGCGCTATGCTTTTTGGAACAGGCTTCTAGAAAATAATAATGTGTGTAATAATGTGGTGGAAGCGCTCGTGGTCGTGCTTGCTTAGTCGTTCTTGATAGATCGTCGAAGTTAAGCAACGTTCGAAACGGTCTGTAAGTGGATGGGTGCCAGTGGCATTTTCATCTGACCGCTTCCGTGCTTCGGAGGGCAAGTTAAATTGTCGGTCCCGGCTATTTAAAGTCGTTAAGCCATGACGGAGGCCTTAAGGCGGCCTAAAAACTCCGTCACCAGAGTTGGCCACTGACTCATACGAACTTACTTACTTAATGTGGTGGTTTCGAAGCGTTCTCGCCTTCCGATTCTATCTTGATTCTAACGAGGGTTCAAATTAGGTCGTTCACCAATGAGTTTTATATCCAAATAATTTACACTATGCTACTCTCAAACCAAGGAAACAGCAATCGCATCCACAGCTAAGTAGGTAGGTATTTGGAACTAATTCTGAACCTCTTTCGACATTCTCAAAGTATTTTTAATTGAAGATCAGAGAGAATGTGGGGATGCAGTCATGATTCTGAACTTGTACTGCGGATTATTTTATTATTTTTAGTTTGTGTCACTGCTGGGCAATGCTCCCCCCCCCACCTCCAGATGGCCCGCAGCAACAATCGTCTAGTCAAAATAAACACGTCTCTTTCCCACAGATGTAGGCAGATACCACGGATTTCCACTTCTTACACCTGCATTATTCACTCTCACTATATTTTTTATCTCATTCAAGATCTGAGAGAATGTCTGCCGCGCCTTGGGGATACCCTGTTTACGTTTTTTTTTATTCTTCAATAATTCTACGCTATCGGAAGTCGAAAATTATTACACTTATTTAGTAACCGGTTACGAAAGGAACAGGAGCGTATTCGCGTTCCTTTGATGAATATTCGGATGCTTTCCACCACGATTTATGACTTCAAGGGCCAATTTTTCGGTTTGGAATATTTGATCCTAGATGAGAACCGTGTTTAAACATTTGAAAAAATGGCCCTTGAGGTCAGAAATCGCAGTGGGAAAATGGACCAACGAATTTTATTTTATTCTGTAGTTAAACTTAAAAGGTGCACGTGGCTGAGATGCGAATGCTGAGATGGATGTGTGGAGTGACGCGAATGGACAGAGTAAGGAATGAGTACATAAGAGGAAGTGTGAAAGTGGCGCCAGTGAATGAAAAGATGAGGAGCAACAGGCTAGCATGGTATGGGCATGTAATGAGAAGGGAAGAATGTCATGTAACTAGAAGAGTACTTGGTATGAATGTTGATGGATTTACGAGTAGAGGTAGGCCAAAGAAAAGATGGATGGATTGTGTGAAGGATGACATGAGTAAGAAAGGGGTGAGTGTTGAGATGACGGCTGATAGAGGAGAATGGAAGAAGAACACATGTTGTGCCGACCCCACATAATGTGGGAAAAGGGCAGGGAGATGATGAGTTAAACTTACCATGTCCCAATGCCAGAATCAACAGCAAACTAAATATGTAATTCATGACGATCTCACTTCTGAGGAAACATTCGTGAAAAACTGCTTATATACCTTTCAGGGTTTGCCTAGGATCTACTTTTTATCTGTTAAATAGGTCATTTTGAGATAAGGGGCTTGTTAGAAAGCAATCAGGAAATATTTAAGTATGATTATACTTAAGTGTCTTATTTTTAAAGAGCCAAGGCCAGGTGGAGTGACGATCTGCGAAAGGCTGCTGGCAGAAGCTGGATGCGTCGAGCTGAGGACAGGGTGCAATGGCGCTCATTAGGGGATGCCTATGTCCAGTATTGGATTGCTATAGGCTGATGATGATAATGTAGAGCCAAGGTTTTTTGTTATTTGATACTTACGTCTCAATTACAACCCTTTCAATCTCTTGATTTGTCAAACACATTGATGGTAACTCTTATTTTCTGGTAGTTTGTGAACTGCATGTCATTTTTGACAGAAAGAAACGAATCTGAAATGACGGCATTATCATGTTCTCTCGCTCGCGCACTAGTGAATGCGCTAGTGTGCAAGCAAGAGAAGATACTAAGTTGCGAAGTTTCTTTGATGAACCGTGTTATACAAAATTGACTAAGTTCAAAAACTACCAGGAAATAAAAGTTTATGTTACCCCCCTTAATACCGACAGGGGAAGAATGATACAAAAATATACAAAAAATATTGAACACTGTTTAATAAAATTACTTAATCAAAAACACATAGGTACCCAACAAACAACCCATACTTTACTTTTATTTTATTTTAAGAGAAATTACAGCTACTCGTACATTTATGGGTAACTGTTTAAAAATACAATGCACAGAATATTATATTGTGTGCTGATGGCCAATAACAAGTTCTTGCACATATTTCAAATTAAGTTAGAAGCATTTATAACTATTTTTAGATTTTCTAGTACGAAGATATTAACTAGATTAAAGGTGCATTTACACGGTGCGATACGATTTAGCATCGCACGCCAATTTTCACGTGGGAACGCTCATCGTATGCGATTTTACTAAGACAAATCACATACGATGAGCGTTCACACGGGAAAATTGGCGTGCGATGCTAAATCGTATCGCACCGTGTAAATGCACCTTAACAATTAAACACATAAAAATTACGAAGAAAGAAAACCTACCAAAAGCACAACAACCAAAAGCACTAAGCCTAAACAACCAAAAGCACTATTTTAACTAATGTCATAATAAATTATACACTCCACATATATTGTCGTAGATACATAGGCCAAAATATTTTACACCTTCTACCTACATCTTCTATACTAGTCCGCTCGCATCTACACTTAAGCTGATCGCACATTTATCCGTGTCGTACGCGCCGCAGTAATTTTTATACAGAAAAAATACTGATGACGTCAGAAAATGTGGCTGCATCTGACGTCTCAGCCTATTCTCTATTGAATTGACAGTTCCGTTCGGCGCGTATGGGTCGTGCGACCACCATAACGTGGTACAAAAATTACAGCATATATTTTTATTATTTAAGTTTTCACTGTTGTATTGAGGTAAAGAGAGCACCTTTACCATAATGTAACAGTGAAAACTACACCCAAATCGGTTGAGCCGTTTCTGAGATTAGCGTGACCACGCGCATAGACAAGCAGATAAACAATGATAAGTAAATAAATCATAATATAAATTTAATTTTGCTGGACTTTTCATAACAGCATCAGCCCCAAAGTATTGTAAACGACGTAAGATAATTAACATTAGTATTTTAGATTACCTAGTATTTTTAGATAATTTGACATTGCAAGTGCCCCTAAAAATGGTTTCAATTTAATCTATCATTGTATTATTGAATTGATTCAGGCGTGACTTTCCACGGTTCCAGATTGCCGAGCCTAAGTTGTAGGAGGCTTGGCAGAGGTCAGTGGGTGGTTGGGTGGCTTTGGGGTGAGTACTAGTTTTAAGAAACCTTTGTTCGAGAATAGATTAGCGGATTGGTACTATATATTTCCTTACCATTTTTAATATCTATCATTGTATTGATAAGTTAGGGTAGTCCTATTATACTCGTGGGTGTTTCAGGAACTTCATATCCTAGTTTTTTACAGAATATTATTTCCAACGCAGAGAGAGGAATCTTTATTGTTATTTTTATCCAACAAACATAATTACATACTACTGTGTAAACACCCGGAAAATTTGAGTTTGCACACCCTTTGCCAAACGAGACAACTCCATTTTGTGTTTTAGGGAGCGTAGTGGCTTGAGTTGCATTATATTCTACTGTCCCTGATCCTGAGTCACCCTGTAAAATGAAAAAAAAAGTTAAAGTTATTGCCTTACGAAGATTCAATCGTGAAATTTCATAGAGAAGTAAAACAGAGTCACGATGGCATCACTAAGCCAACATCTCTTATATATTCCAGATCATTACTTGTAGCAGTGAAGGAAAACATCACGATTAAGCTTAGTCACGGTCAGCTCCACACGTATTGACGTTGTCTTCCCTGTGGATAAGGCCGATTAAGAAATGATGGTTTAAGTGCTAGGCAAGCCTATCTCAAACAATATCACAGGCACTATGCCTGTGATATTGTTTGAGATAGCGTCCCGTTGAGTGTAAGCATAGGTTTTTGTCGTTAGGCCTTTGCCAAGGCTTTAGTTCTTTGAACTTAACTTACTTTGACGAGCCTCACTTTTGTTTGACTGGCTCCCCACTGAAACTTGACTATTTACTTAGTTGTAAGATCACTTTAAAGAAAGCTAGGCCCCAAACCGTGTTTGTCGCCCTGGTTCTTCACGGTATTGGTCGCGAAGGAATTGAATTCTACTCCTGTTCTTCACTTAGTTTCAAGACTGTTCTAAGTGATCCTTCTGAATAAATGCTTTTTGACTTGGTTGACTCCTGACTCCTACTTAAATCTAGTAAGGATGTAAAGGCACAAGTAACTTATTGTCGAACCACATGTAGCGTATGTCGCGTCGCGTAATAGCGTAAAATACGTCGCGCAAGTCGCTCAATGTGGCCCAACCATACGCCATTGTATGATATGAAGTACCCTCGCGTTACGCAGCACTACGTAACTTACGCGTGGTGTGAATGAGGTGTTTAGAAATTGTATGAAACGCAACATATTCGAGGCGCGAAACACGACGCATTTTAGGGCGCTTTCTTTAGATGATTGCAGCTGGAATGCTGGAGCGGGTATAGGATGGCTATGAATTTTCATTTAAAAGGACTGGACGCCTAATCGTCTGCTAGCCGGACTGCTGCCACCCGGCTAACGGACGTGCGTAGCACGGCTCTCGCACGATAAGGCGTCGAGTCCTTTTTGCATGAAAAATCATACTCCAATGCCTTTAGGCTCAATCAGGCTCCAACCCTTTAATTTGAAAGCGCTCTTGTTTGACATCTTACCTGACATGAGTCTTTACCATCTGGGTGGTAAGCGCAGAACATATTCTCAGTTAATGTTTTGTTAATTACTGCATACTGTTCTCTACACTTTGATAGAGCAACTACAATCAATTCCACGCAATTAAGTTCGTTGGTTCGTCCTAAAGTCTGAAATAAACAATAATATAACATTATCGTGCTGACCATCAGTGAAGATGGTGATGGTAAATAAATAAAATAATAGGTAAATTACTTCTACTATACGTATCACTACTTTTAATTGATAAGACGCGTATCGCAGCGAGTGCTGCGCTGCGCCACTGAAAACCAGCGCTCCAACGCCTCCAACAGAGTTTTGAGCTGTTGGAGCAAATGCTGAGGGGCAGCCTTACTTTCACCTACGGTAGCGATTTAAGCAATTTTGTTTATTTTATCTCAGAATCGTGTTTTAAAAACACGATTGGTAAAAGTTTTCTAGATAATTATTTTTTTAAGAATATATGTTTTGCACACATTTTGCTATTTATCTCAGGAATAGCACACTTTTTTTGGTGGGTTTTTGTTTTGTTAAGAAACCTACAAGTAGTTCTTTAGTTGTGTCTTTTTATTTTTCGATCGGTTGATTAGTTAACTAGTAATTAGATACAAAGTGATTTGGCGCTGTAAATGACGTTGCGTATCTATCACTCTGTACTTCTCACACACCGAACAAATCACACTCGCTGTCCCGCTTACAAAATGGCGGCGTATGGCACACTCTTAAATTGATAGACTTAAGAACATATTTTGTAGCGTGCACTTTGTATTGTGGAGGAAATAAAATTTTATTCTATTCTAAATAGTCCCCAGACATCATTTGATGATCATCATTTGAAACGGTCTGTAAGTGGATGGGTGGCCAGTGGCATTTTCATCTGCGCGCTTCCGTGCTTCGATGGGCACGTTAAATTGTCGGTCCCAGCTATTTAAGTCGTTAAGCCATGACGGAGGCCTTAAGGCGGCCTAAAAACTCCGTCGCCAGAGTTGGCCACTGACTCATACGAACTTACTTACTTTTTATCCCTACTTTTATTTGAACTTACCGTATTGGTACTCGTCAATCCCCATCCACAGACGTGGATAATATCCCCTGCTTGTGGCGGCTTGCAGTTCATTGGAGGTAAATTTACTTTGCCCGTAGATTTTCCATCGAAGTTCATTTTACCTCTAACTGTGACAATAGCAATGTCGTGATCATTAGTAATAGGGTTGTACCCATGGTGATATACTGCATTTAATGCGGCGTAAGTATATCCACCATGGTCGGAGTAGATGCTTCCAATTCGTATTTCCGCTTCTATCAAACTAAAAAAAAATGTGTTAATTTTTATCTAAGTAAGCATTTATTTTGACGACCTTAGCGCAGTGGGCGAAGGCCCACTGCGCTAAGGTAAGGGTGCGCATTGCACTCATTCACCTCCTCCGTCGGGCGGGAACGGCAAAGTCGCAGTCGTTCCCGGGCCCCTCCCCGCACAAGGGGGGGGGGGGGGCATGCGGGCCCCGCTGTAAAGGTGGGCGGTCGTCGGCGGGGGACTGGATGTAGTTGCTCTGCCGGTTTCCCAGTCCCCCTCCACATAGACGAGGTCTGAGCGCCGCTGGGTTGTTTAGTGGGTATTCCAGCCCTTAGGGCTGGGGAGTCCCACATACCCCTCCCATCCTCCAATGGGGGGGGATGCGTAATGCATTTTTCCCAGAGCAAAAAAAAAAAAAAAAAAAAAAAAAGTGGGCGAAGGCCCGCCTGCGACGCAAGAGGTTGCGGGTTCGATCCCCGCGGCGGGACCAATGTTTGTATGATTTACAAATATTTGTCTCGGGTCTGGGTGTTTCTATGTATAATATGTATGTATTTACAAACAAAAAAGTATATAAGTAGTACCTATATCAGTCATCTTAGTACCCATAACACAAGCTCTGCTTACTTTGGGGCTAGATGATGCTGTGTGAAAAGTCCAGCAATATTTATTTTTATTTATTTATATTTACCAAAGATGGGGTGTAAGTTATTTAATTGAACTGTCGTCAGCAGAACATATCCAATTCACCAATAATAGGCTGTTAATCTATTCTTAAGCGTAGTAAGGCCTTCAGATTAAACTAACAAAAATATACAAAATTATACTCGAAAAACGTCTCAAAAATTTAATCTGAAGTTTAAACTATGTTTAAACTATGATCAGTCAAATATTGAATGACGGTACTGTTCTGTAGAGCCTAGTGATACCTGTTTTTTCGGATAATAATTATTCTTAACTTACAGTAGAACACAATGGGCAGCGGTCAGAATATGGTATTCATCGATAATGGTCCCTGCACATTGAAGAGTTATGGATAAGAAATTTTCAATGCCATATTTTATAATTAGAGATGCTTGATGCGGGTCATTAGTAGTGGAAGTGACATTGTATCCGTTAATTATTCGAGTCTCCGTTGGATCACCCCATAATGAGGAAAGCTGACCTGCAGACAAAATAATTACTTATCATTTAAATAATAATACGTTTACCTCAGAACACCATCATTTCCCTGTCCTTATCCCACTTTTATGTGGGGTCGGCACTACAGGTTTTCCTCTTCCATTCTCCTCTATCAGCCGTCATCTCAATACTCACTCCTTTCTTACCCATCTCATCCTTTCAACACAGTCCATCCAAGATGGACGGACTGTGTATGAACAGTAAGTAAAATAATAAAATGGGTTATCCAATCCCATTTTATTGCGTCCTTCAATAATTATACAGGGTGTAAAAAGACGTCTACCGAAGCCGCAAGGGGTAGCTACAGTATCCCAACACTCAACCAAATCCGTAAAAATCATTATATCCGGAGAAAAAGTACTATTTGCGTATGTTCTGGGCGCGTTGTTTGACGTAGATTGCTGGATTTTGAGTTTTAACAGTTTTTTTTTATAAATGAAATTATTAGGTAGGTTTTGTATTATTATGTTGTACTAGTAGTAAATAACCGAAAATAACATAAAATGACAAAGCAGAGTCAAAATTTTTTTTGCGTTTTTTTTTTCGCTGAATATGTTTAGAATCATGGTCTGATTGCAACCCCTCAGTTTTCGGTAGTTGTATTTTTACACCCTGTATAACTACTGGATTCAAATTTATAAATTACCTTTACAATAAGCAACACAAAATATAAAAAGTACATATTTGAACATGATGAAGTGCTTACTTCACTTCATCTGTCTCTACAAAGTTAATTATTAAAAAAAACTTACTTTATACTTTTCAAAACAATGAGTATGCTAATATCGACTATGTCAATGTTACTGCTGTAATATTATAGTAATATTGTTATTTATTGTCTTTTTATTGTACTTACTATTTGCACTAAACTAGCGGGCCCTCCCGCGGCTTCACTCACAGTCACGTGTTAAGTACCATAGCATTTGCATTCAGCCAGTCAGGGATACTAAAATTTACATCCGTGAAACATTTTTGAAAAAGATTTTGATTGTTTTTTTACCCCACTGTCAAAGGAAGGGTTATGTTTTTTCTATGCAACCGATTTTTTCCAATTTTTTTATGAATTTTTAATACTTGCTTGTAAAATGGTTGCGTTTTATTAAAGAGATAAATAAATACTTATAAATCTAAGTCTATGTTTCATTCTAAAATTTTATGCTATACATTACTTAGCATGAAATATAAGTTTTTTTTATTGGATGTGTAGTTTCGGACAAACGTACAAACAAAAAAGTTAAATTAATGTAATAATAATGAAAATAAGAATAATAAAATATTGTAAACTGTTTTTTTGTCATGTAATATTGACAGTTCACTGACATGACATTAGTCTTGGAACAGAAAGGAGAGTGGGACCTTGACAGCTCTGAACTTGACACGAATAATCTTTTAACTAAATTTGAAAAAATAACTGTTTTTAGGGTTTCGTACCTCAAAAGGAAAAAACGGAACCCATATAAGATCACTTTTTTGTCCGTTTGTTCGGTTTCGGTTTAAAGAAATCGAAAAAAAAAAGAAATCGGTCCATATTACCAGTTCTTACTATATCGTTCTATATCGTAAAAATATGGAAACAGATTGAAAATTGACCCAGGTAAAAGTAAGTAAGTTCGTATGAGTCAGTGGCCAACTCTGGTGACGGAGTTTTTAGGCCGCCTTAAGGCCTCCGTCATGGCTTAACGACTTAAATAGCCGGGACCGACAATTTAACGTGCCCTCCGAAGCACGGAAGCGCTCAGATGAAAATGCCACTGGCGGTCACCCATCCACTTACAGACCGTTTCGAACGTTGCTTAACTTCGACGATCTATCAAGAACGACTGAGCAAGCACGACCACGAGCGCTTCCAGGTATGAGTAGGTAATATTTACTTTTTAACCAACTCCAAAAAAAGGAGTTCGGCTGTAGGTACCTATGTTTTTTTTATGTTCACCTATAATCTCCGCCTATTGTGGACCGTTTTAGAAAGAATATTACTCTCCGGGTAGTCCTATATAGACCACCTCTGTGGCGCAGTGGGTGAAAGCCCGCTTGAGACGCAGAAGGTTGCGGGTTCGATCCCCGCCGCGGGATAAATGTTTGTATGCAAATATTTGTCTCGGGTCTAAGTGTTCCTGTGTGTAGGTATAATTTGTATGTATTTACAAAACAAAAAGTATATAAGTAGTATATCAGTTATCTGGTAATGCTGTGTGAAATGTCCAGCATTATTTATTTATTTATAAGTATAATTGGTATTCCAAAGGGATTTAATTTTTTTCCGTAAGCTCGAAAAAACCTCAACCTCACAATTATTATAACTGTGTCCATATTTACATAGTTGTAACTAGTAAATATGTATTCACCTTCTTGTGTATCTAATCGGCTGTGATCTTGTAGACTAGGTGTTGAGAAATGAAGGTAAATCGAAGGTCGAATCCAAACCAAGACCGAGCATTACATTTTTCGTTTACGGTTAAGGAAAAAAGGTTTAAGTTTAATGAATTTATTCTCAAAAAGACAAAGTCACTTACATGAGGACACTTAAAAGAAAAAATATACCAGTTAGTATGCTAATATGCGTCGGTGGGCTTGCAACCTGTCACGTATGGAGTGCCTATAAAATTGTAAATTTTAACTTTCATACGATACCCCACATGACACGGTTTACTCACTTCAACGGCTCCATTCCTTAGGCCCTGTTTGTTTGTGATCGAACTAAAAATATGAGTTTTCAGATTTTTCCCTATACTTGTAGTCTAAAACGATACTACCTACTTGCCAATTTTCATAGTTCTAGGTCAACGAGTACCCTATGAATTTTGATTTATTCAGTGTCGAATATCTACCTAATTTTTTGCGGCATAAACAGCCGTATTTATTAAGGAGTTTGATTTTTTAAAAGCTTAAGCCGTAGACTTGAGTAGGTATACGGTTTTAATTTCAACTCGATACCTCCACGCATTCCCGAGATATAGGGTCTATACAGACAGACAGACGGACAACTAAGGGATCTTTTATGATAGATAGATAACAAAAATATTTGGGAAAACACACACACAGACGAACATAGCTAGGTACAAAGTAAACTGACACAGCAAAAAAAAATGTATAAAATAGATCTACTACAAACCAAACAAAAAAATAATTAAATATATTATTAAATCTACTACAAACATAGACAGAAAAGAAAACAAAAAGAAAATAAAGAGGCAGGTGAAGGATAAGGGTTCCGTTTTTTCCTTTTGAGGTACGGAACTCTAAAAATTGTAAAAAAACTTGATATTTTTTAGATTGTTTACGGCTGTGAGCTCTATTGAGTCTCAAGTGATTGGAATACGGTTCATTTTTCTTTAGCAGCTGGAAAATTACAAGCGGTAGCAGTGACCATTCCAATACGCTGTGTATTGAATTCAAACTGTGCTTGGAAAACGTATTTTGAGAAGGAATGGGTGGAAAGATACCGTTTAAATTACTGTTACAGCGAATGCTTTGAAACATATCTCGGTATCATTCGATTCAATAGAATATGATTTCGAAACTATATCGCACTGATAAACAATTTGCTATCAGGTATTTATATTACACTGATTTTTTCAAACAGCATCATTCTGCCCATAGGCGGATCCAGGGGGGGGGGGGGGGGCACGGGGGCACGTGCCCCCCCCAGACGATATTTTTGTGTACCTACTAACTACAAAAAATTAATAAATCGTGAAGTTTTTGTTTCTTGTGCCCCCCCCAGAAAAAAATCCTGGATCCACCCATGATTCTGCCCCTAAGTAGGTAAACAGATGTGTTATTAGAACGACTTACACCCACACGCCTCCTTCCCAAAGGGGTAGGCAGAGACCACGGATCTCTACTCGCTACGATCCTGACACACAACTTTCGCCTCATTCACTCTCATTACATTCTTCATACATGCTCGTCAGTTTAGGGTTCTTTTGACCTGGCCCTTCTCGAAAATGTCGACAATTTGATACAAGCAGGTTCGCCTAGGCCTTCCCCTTCCTACACTAACCACACAAGCAACTAATGTTAAATATTCCGAATCCTGCTCTTTTAACTGAAAAATAATACTCTTCTAGCGAAAACATGCCCATTAAGTGTAAAACAAAACTCTAATTAATGTATTTTGTATCGTAATGGTCAACAAGGGCCACATACATTTACTCCAGCTTAATCCGGACATAGAAGCATCGGAAAGTCAAGTGAAAGAACAATTAAACAGCTTTAGGTTCGTTCTAAAGGACTAATTCAGTTCAGTAAACTGGTCCATAAAATGGAATATACACTTCCCTGGAAGTGTACACTTGCGGACAAAAGAATTGGTTTCTAGCTCAGGCAAAATAAGAACACGCTATTGACGGAATTTCTCTAACAAAATGATGTCCTCTGTAGCGCAGTGGGCAAAGGCCCGCCTGGGATGCAAAAGTTTGCGGGTTCGATCCCCGCGGCGGGACCAATGTTTGTATGATCTACAAATATTTTTTTCGGGTCTGGGTGTTTCTATGTATAATATGTATGTATTTACAAACAAAAGTATATAAGTAGTATATCAGTCATCTTAGTACCCATAACACAAGCTCTGCTTACTTTGGGGCTAGATGATGCTGTGTGAAAAAGTCCAGCATTATTTATTATTTATTTTAAAATTCTGTCGATTTTTGCGGGGCCGAGGTAGCACATGAACGCATTTTACATACACTCATGAATGAAAACTAACAATACACCCTCATTTTTACGCACACTCTGGCAAAATTCGTGTAAGACGTTCGAAATATTATACCTAAGACGCACATGATCCGGAATCATGTAAAACAAGGTAGATTACAAGGTAAGGCTTATCCCGTCTAAATGATCTAAGGTTTCTAGATTTGGTTGAAAAATATTAAAACTTTGAAAAATACTTTTGCATTTACTTGCGGACACAACATTAGGAAAATATTAATTATAAAAAACAACTCACAGTTCTTATCATAATCTCCTACGTTATATTACCTATTCCTAACAGTTCTCTGTTGTTTTTTACCCATAGACAATTAAATATGTTAGATAGCGACACAGAACAAATAAGATCGCGCTATTTAGCGATGTGACATTTTCATTCGCAAAAAAGAGACTTTCAGATTTATCTTGGACTAGCTGTTCGCCGCGGTGTTACCCGCGATCCCTCAGGAAAACTTCACTTCCCCGGGATAAAATATAGCCTAGGTTCATCAGGGATAATGTGGGATTCTATTGGTGAAAGAATTTTTCAAATCGGTCCAGTATTTTCGGAGCCTATTCATTTTAAAAAAGGGAGGGAGGCCTTTGCCCTGCAGTGGGACAATATAGGCTAAAATAAATAAAAAAAAAAAAAAAAAACATTTTAAACAAACAATAGTACATTGTTCCACAAGAGAGCAAAATTCGTTTTTGCTGCGAGTGCTGATTTTGAATCCCGAACAAACGAAGGATTCTATAATTGAATCACAAGCGTAGCGAGTGATTCTAAGTTGGAATCCTGAGTGTAGTGAGGGATTCAAAGCACAAGCAACAAATTATTTTGCTCTCGTGTGATACATACAACTTTTCACCTTACTAGCGAAAAAATACAAGATGTAAGGAAAACCAATTCCCGCTAATTTTATTTTTGCCCATCAAGTGGCAGGCTACAGCCCTGCCCCAAGTCCCCCCTGGCCGCCGCCGCCTCGCCGGGCTCACGCTGCGGCCTGTAATATTCGATTCTCATTGGTTGCTTGCAGCATTCTAAATTCAATTTTTTCCTCATAGTGTGAGCAAAGTAGAGTTTTGCTCACTGTTTTTACGCGGCAAAAGCGCCCTTTTTGAGCTAGTAAGGTGAAAACAAATCTTTCCTCATTATAATATTAGTATAGATTAAATCATTTAATTGAGGAAATGCGTTCTTGTTTACGCTTGTCAATGCGACAAAGTGCAACTAATGTACATTAACAATGCACGCCACGAATCATTGCTATTCAGCGTGGTAAAGCCATCAGCATAGACTATCGGACACGCTATCTCAACAAGCAACTATTTGCTTTGGCTGCGGTTTGATGGAGTGGACGCTAAATTATTGAGCAGATATAGATTTAATCGACTAGCTTTCGCCCGCGGCTTGTATCGTACAATATTTTTAATATCCAAATCATTTAGTAGAATAATATCGGCC
The DNA here is from genome assembly GCA_963565295.1 of Epirrhoe alternata. Lineage (NCBI taxonomy): Eukaryota > Metazoa > Arthropoda > Insecta > Lepidoptera > Geometridae > Epirrhoe > Epirrhoe alternata. The sequence continues at coordinate 3,736,290 of OY751401.1, forward strand.
AGGGTGGTGACTGGTTGGATCCCGGTAGATGGCAGGCTGAAAAGGCTAAAAAGCGCAGACGCGATGACCTAGACGCCTTTGGGAAGGATTGGTGGAAAATCGCAGAAGATCGCGAGGTGTGGAAAGTGACGGGGAGGCCTTTGCCCAGCAGTGGGACAGTTTAGGTTAATTAAAAAAAAACAAATCATTATCAACATTCAAGTTTCTTTAAGATCGGTTTACTAACCAGTATTATCTAGTAGAAGTAATTGAAACACAAAAAAACTCACTTTTAGTCAGATTTATAATATTAGTGAATTAGTAATATTTTCAAAGCACACAAGAAAGGTTGTCTGTAAGAAATCGCTTCTAAGCGATAAGACCGCCCATTGCACATTGTGTCGTTGGGTTCTATTGGTTCATATGTGTATGTTTTGTAATTATTGTCTATAAAGAGTTTCGGAGCTTCGGAGGTCACGTTAAATTGTCTGTCCCGGCTATTTAAGTCGTTAAACCATGACGGAGGCCTTAAGGCGGCCTAAAAACTCCGTCACCAGAGTTGGCCACTGACTCATACGAACTTACTTACTTATAAAGAGTTTTTCATTCATTCATTCAAGGGAAACTAGCATATTATTATTTAATTTCTTTGAGTGAGTATTTCCCCAGATACCTTTATGATCATAAAATTACAAAATACAATAGAATCAGTCAAGCTATCTAAGGATCATCGTAAAAATGATCTATAGATAGCTCAACTGATCCAGGTCACTGCCAGTCGGAAGCGTGCCCAAAACACTGGCGGCATTGCCACGCTGAATGGCAATGCTGATTCTTTATGATTAAAAGATAAGGTTTATTTTGGTAACCACCGTGAATAAAGAGAAAGAAGAGCAGCACAACACTACGCAATCTTAAAGTCTAAAAATATCTATAAATATGGGCCAATGGCATTTTATATGTATAATTTGTTATGTGTTGCCTAAAATAAATGGTTATTTATTTATTATTTAAAGTCGAATTCCCAATTTTCGTGCTCTGCAGTGTACGCCCGGTGTCTGACTATGTTATAGTTACGGCGCAGTGGTTATCATAAAAACTTATCGGCCCCAAGTCTGCAATATGTATTTGCGCCGACACATAAATAGTTATTGTACAGCTAAAGGATTATTACCTTATTACTGTGGATTGTTTCGTTGAGGATACAGACGCGAGCCTGTTGTTAAGAATAACTTTCTATTAGAATAAGTACTAATTTTCCCCGCGATTTTTTCGCCATACAAATCAATTTTATTTCAGCTCCTCAACGATAAAAAGTTCTTTCCGGGGATGCAATCTTTATCTAATCCAAATTGTATCAAAATCTGTTCAGCGTTTTAGGCATGAACAGGAAACACACAGACATCAAGACATGAAAACATTATGGATATACTTGACGACCTCTGTGGCGCAGTGGGTGAAAGCCCGCTTGGGACGCAGAAGGTTACGGGTTCGATCCCCGCAGCGGGATAAATGTTTGTATGATCTGCAAATATTTATCTCGGGTCTGGGTGTTTCTATGTACGATATGTATGTATTTTCAAACAAAAAGTATACAGGGTGTAAAAAGACGTCTACCGAAGCCGAAAGGGGTAGGTATAGCATCCAAACACAAAACCAAATCCAAAAGGATTTTCCGGAAAAATCATTATATCCAGAGAAAACAGCGTTTGAAGATTACTATTTGCGTATGTTCTGGGCGCGTTTTTTTACGTAGGTTGCTGGATTTTGAGTTTAAACAGTTTTTTTCTTTTATAAATAAAATTATTAGGTAGGTATGGTCTTATTATGTTGCACTAGTAGTAAATAACCGAAAATAACATAGCATGACGAAGCTAAGTAAAAAAAAAAATTTGCGTTTTTTTTTCGCTAAACATGTTTAGAATCATGGTCTGATTGCAACCCCTCAGTTTTCGGTAGCAGTCTTTTTACACCCTGTATAAGTAATACATCAGATAACTGGTTCCCATAGTACAAGCGTTGCTTAGTTTGGAGCTAGATGATGCTGTGTGAAATGTCCAGCATTATTTATATATCATCATCATTAGCCTATAGCAGTCCACAGCTGGACATATGCCTTCCCTAATGCGCTCCATTGCGCCCTGTCCTCAGCTCGACGCATCCAGCTTCTGCCAGCAGTCTTTCGCAGATCCGCACTCCACCTGGCCGGAGGGCGTCCTACACTACGTTTGCCTACCTTAAGTTCAAAAGCCAATCTCACAACGCGACAAGCGTCAAGATAAAACGCCTGGATACAACAATTCTACCAAGAACGTACCCTGAAACGTTTGTATTAACTTCATAGGTCACACAAACAAAGGACAATGCCCAACTTTGTACACGACGCGGATGCTTACGCACTAGAAACGACTTTTAGATTAGAATAGAATAGAAAAAAGTATATTTCGTGCCACAAAAAGCTTACTTAAGAATTGGGTATAACAAATAAATTAAAAAATATTTATGTAATGATTGTTTTTTGTTTTTGGCCACGTAAGCCGAATGCATCCCGATAGATGGGCTAAGATCGTGACGCAGTGGGTGCCTGACGATGGCGTGACGATCTCGATGCATTCCGGGTTGACTGGTGGGACGAAGCTGGCGAACGCAAGTCTTGGAAAATGATGGGGAGACCCAGCAGTGGGACAGCATAGGTTAGAAAAAAAAATTGTTTTTTGTTTTGTTATGAAAATCCCGAGAGAAAATCGATAATGACTATCCTTTCAATTCATTGATGCTTCCTGTATAACATAGACCATTCGAGCGTGCATGTGTGTGCGCTCGGATGTAGCCGGGCTGCGATCGGTGGATGTCTGTTCTCCTTGAAAATCATTATGCAACATGTCTTAAAAAATCAATTAAAGATAAATGAAGTGAAAACTTATATCGGCTTTGTAATTAAATTGATACGGTCAAACGTCTATTTACAACCCAAAAATGAAGCCCTGTCAGTTTGTGTAGTTCAAAATGAAAGACCTTTGTATATTTTTCCTTGAACTTTACTAAATTATGACTCTTCCAGAGATCTTAAACCTGTAGATTCGTACCCTTATCACCGGGAGTCGGGTTGGCCAGCCGAGCGCGACTTAGCACCGATTTATAGAGTTCAATTGTGTAACTTCACCTGTATTGCTGTTTTATTGTAGACCTTAACTTTTTTGATATTATAAAATGTTTTTGTATTTATAAATATTAATCTAGATTAGCCTTGCGCAAAATGTGTCACCTAATTGAAAAGATGGATACATATCTTTTGATTGCTGAGAAGTATATCTATCTTTTAGTTCAGTAGTTCAATTGCCTTTGTCATTCTCATCGTTCCAATCAGTATTCATTCATAACTTATCTTCTGAACTAGATAGATAGTTTAGTTCAGTAGTCCAATTCAGTCCAATACATCGCCTGTCGGCAAGCGCAAACGTAGTGTAGGACGCCCTCCGGCCAGGTGGAGTGACGATCTGCGAAAGGTTGCTGGCAGAAGCTGGATGCGTCGAGCCGAGGACAGGGCGCAATGGCGCTCATTAGGGGAGGCCTATGTCCAGCAGTGGACTACTATAGGCTGATGATGATGATGATGATGACATTGCCTGTCTGCCTCTATCGTTCTCGTTCACAACGTTCATCTCGCTCATTCGCCGCGCGGAACTACGGAACTAGAGATATGATTGGATTGAAATTGAACTAGTTGAAGGAAAAACTAAACGCAAAAGAAGTAGTCCAATTGAACTATTAGTTCTGGAACTACACAAGACTACTAGATGACGATGGGATCACAGGGCCGAATAGGTGGCGATTGAGAAAGAAAGCTTACATCGAGTGGGATATTTAAGCTTCCAATGATGATGAATATTTCAGGTTTATAAGATTTTAACACCTTAACACACCAAACACTCCACACTAAAGGATTCCTTAAGCTACGTAGCGTACGGTAAGGATTCCTTAAGAGTGTGCAGGAGCGATTTAAGCAATTTTGTTGTTCAAAATCGTTATTTATCTCAGAATCTGTGAAAGTTACAACCTTCATATTTAGGTAAATGATACTTCATTGTTTTATCTTGGATTTTGTGTTTTAAAAAAACGATTGGTGAAAGTTTTCTCGATAAAATATTTTTTTGAAAAACACATGTTTTGCACACTATTTGCTATTTATCTCAGGAACAGCACACGTTTTTTGGTGGATTTTTGTTTTGTCAAGAAACCTATAAGTATTTCTTTAGTTTTGTCTTTAAATTTTTCGATTGGTTGTTTAAATAACTTGTTATTAGCTAAAAAGTGTTTTACCGCCATAAATAACTTTGCGTATCCATAGCTCTGTACTCCTCACACGCCGAACAAATCACACTCGCTGTCCCGCTTACAAAATGGCGGCGTATGGCACACTCTTAAGCTACGTAGCTACGGACTACGCGTTCACGCGCAGGCTCGCGGTGAGTCGTCAAAATCGTATTAGTACATTTTTACATTTTACATCGACTCGCGCGACTCTTGGAAAGCGTGAACGCGTAGCCTGTGGAACGCGTAGTCCGTACGCAGTACTTTGTGACCTAATTAAGATTTCATATTAGCCCTACCCAGTCGATCTGCAAGTCTGCAACCCTACTTTGCATGTAGATAAAGGTAGTAGACTGTTACAATGCACCTATTCAGTAAGTACCTACATGTTGAGACAGTCAGTAGGTAACGTGATCTAAGTATTTTGACTAAAGCGCGACCAATACCGTTAGTAACCAGGATAACAAACACGGTTTGGGGTTTAGCATTTTACTTACTTTTACTTACTTATAGCTGTCTGCGACGCGCCGTACGCGCCGCAGTTATTTTTCTGTAGAAAAAATACTAATGACGTCAGAAAATGCGGCAGCTGCTGACGTCTCAGCATTTCCTTTTGAATTGATAGCTCGGCGCGTTCTTTTAGCTTTCTTTTAACTTTAGAATAGAATAGAAAAAACTTTATTGTACACAAAAGAAACACATAACAGGAAATACACCAAGACAAGTAAGTACTTAGGTACAATGGACGGCCTTATTGCTAAAAGCGATCTCTTCCAGACAACCTTTGGATGGACTGGAAAAGTACGACAGAATAACGGCGATGTACAAAAAGTGTAAAAATAGAGTAGAAACAAGATAAAGGGGGATATGGACCAGAGTCTGGAATAAAAACTGTTTTATTTTATTTATTTTATTTTTATAGGAAACAGGATAGGTACTTTTTACCCGGCATTCCCACGGGATTGGGATTTACGCGAAACAAATCACGTCTCAACTAACCAGTAGGTACCGACTACGCGGAAAGTCGCTGGCGTAGCAAGTCTTAAATTATTAGCCAAGCTCTATAGTAAAGTTTGCTTACTCATACGGACATAAACTCACGTCGCTGACTGTACAATGCGCTTCATAACCTGATGCAGCGCTCTATTGACAAGCACACGCCACTAATCTCGACAAATTGACTACGCCTGTACACTGCAGGACAAGAATATTTACCTAAAAACGAACTAAAAAATGTTCTTAGAATTTCTTGTACTTATATTTTTGAACGATAAAAATATTACCTACAAAAGAACATTCTAAGAACTCTTGTATAGAATTTCCTACCAATGAAATATTTTCACAAAATAAAATCTTCATCGCATATTCTCATGCTGCAAATGTTTTTAGTATTTAGCTATAGGTAAATAAACGAAAAAATAATGGAATTTCAATTTTTTCATTATGTTTGTTAAAAAAATGTGCAATATTAAAGTAGGATTTGTACTTTTGATACTAAAAACAATTTATTATCACCAAAATCTATTATATTTCATAGTATATTTGAAGTAGGGGTCGTTTCGAAGTGTAATCTGGGAATTATTTAAACTCTTTCTTTTAATGTCACATCCCATAAATCTTTCCAGCAAGTGTACAAACTTAATCATATTGTAATCTGTCAAACTTGACAACTCGATTATAAAGTCCTGCATCTATAACCATGGCGCGAATTATTTTGCCACACACAAGAACAAAAGCAATTCAGTTTCTTATTAACATTTTAGCAACTTACAGAGATTTAGGTAGAAAATTGAATAGTATAAAGTTTAATAGCTGTGTTGGCAGAATGGGGTTGTGCCTCGACTTTCAATTCGAAGGCCGTGGGTTCGAATCCCGGCCGTGCATCAATGGATTTTTCGTTCCGTAAAATTTATATGCACTTTAACACGAGCTCTTAACTTTTCCTCACGAAGGAAAACATCGTGAGGAAACCCGCAGCTTAGTCAGCTTCAAACGTATTGACGTTGTCTTTCCTGTAGGCCAGACTGATTAAGCTGAGAGGATGGATTAGGTGCTAGGCAAGCCTATTCCATCTCAAACAATGTCCCAGGCACTAGCGTCCCGTTGAGTGTAGGCAAAGGTTGCCTCCTGACGCTGTATAAATCATCTAATATAGATGTAAAGGCCTAAGTTTTTTTTTAAGGTTTAATACATAGTATTAGATTAATAATTATTTATTTAAAAGTAGTTATAGTCTGCGGCTTTGCTCAAGAATTTAGCTCGGAAACTTTTTTTATATTTATAAATACCAATACTGTTCCCATTTATTTTGGTCTGCAGTGTACACAAGAACAAAGCTATTCAGTGGCTCTGATACATTACGCGGCCCACAGTGTACGTCAATCATTATCATTATTAGTAGGATCGATGGAACAGTGTCTCAAATCATATTGCTTTGATGGAACGTCATAGGTTTATTAATTATGGGGCTATTCATAGAACACCAACTGCGTTCCGCATTACTCGTGGTCCTTTGAAAATACATCACATTTCTCGATATAGATAGATAGATAAACACTTTATTGTAACAGAAGAAACATAACAGGAACACAAAATAACAAGAAGGTACAATGGGCGGCCATATCGCTAAAAGAGATCTCTTCCAGACAACCTTTGGATGGACTGAAAAAGATATAACAGAGAAACGGCGGTGTACAAAAATCTTAAACATAGAAAAAGAATAACAATAGAAGAACTAAAAGTAATAATCTTAAATAATATAAAACCAAATACTTACATACGAAAATGGACCATTAAAAAGACAGTATCATAGAAAAGCAACAAAGTAGATATAGATAGAGTTGACTATGTGCTCAAGAATCTATCTTTGTGTCAAAATCTATTTATTCGTTTTTGCATGTAAACTTTTAAACATCCATTCTCACAAAATTTTGCATTTTTAGGGTTCTCTAGTGTAACATTGGGGACGTTGGTCCAGAGTAGTTGATGCTATTATACTTTCATTGGCTTCTCGTAGAAAAGTTTAAAATAATACTACACTTTTTGAGGAGTTCCAATGGTTTCATAGGGTTGGAAAATTATGAAATAAAAATAATATTTATTAAAACAGCAAAAACGAGTAGGTGACTAACCTAATCTATCCTAAACATCCGTAGGTAAGTAACAATAGAAAATAGGAGATACATGCCTATGCGATCTAGGTCATCGCGCTAGCGTATTTCAATAAATTAGGTACATATTTTGGGCACTCTTCCGACTGCCAGTGACCTGGACCAGTTGAGCTATCTATCGATTGTTTTTACGACAATCCTTAGATAGCTTGACTATTGTATTTTGTAATTTTATGTACATATTGTGATACAAAATATTCATTTTATAACTGAGAACTTGAGAACGGAAGGCACGCAAACAAGGCTCGTGGTGCAAAAGACTTGCCGAATGGAGACCATGGGGTGAAAAACTACCACAGGGAAGACCGCAAATGCGTTAGTACGATGACCTCAAAAGAACAGCTGGAGGTAAATGGACCTACACTCAAATGGTCAAGAGTGGCTAAAAAGAAACAAAATATATTTTATACAGGGTGTAAAAAGACTGCTACCGAAAACTGAAGGGTTGTAATCAGACCATGATTCTAAACATGTTTAGCGAAAAAAAACGCAAAAATTTTTTTTTACTTAGCTTCGTCATGCTATGTTATTTTCGGTTATTTACTACTATTACAACATAATAAGACCATACCTACCTAATAATTTCATTTGTAAAAGAAAAAAACATTGAAAACTCAAAATCCAGCAATCTACGTAAAAAAACGCGCCCAGAACATACAAAAACAGTACTGTTCAAACGCTGTTTTCTTCGGATATAATGTTTTTTTCGGAAAATCCTTTTGGATTTGGTTGTGTGTTGGGATGCTGTACCTACCCCTTTCGGCTTCGGTAGACGTCTTTTTACACCCTGTATAGTGCTGTGTTGGTTCTTAGGTGCTACAAGTAAATATTAGCTAAATTAAGACAAATTTTGGCGCAACTTAATTCACTGGAAACTAGAAAGAGCTACAAACATTTACTACGGAGCGTCTAGCTTCAGTTTAATTAGTTCCTAGCTTAAGTGTCCCTGTTCCGAGTCTATTCTAGAGCATATCTTGTAAGCTTGTGTGCATTTTTTTTTTTTTTTTTAAATTAAATAGGTCAGCATTTGACCTCACTCTGCCTGATGTTAAGCAGTAGTGAGGTCTAAGATGGAGCATGCTTACCTAGAAGGAACCTATTTACTCTTGATTTGAAGACCCCTAAATTGTACTTTTCGGGAAATACAGAGCCCGGCAATGAGTTCCACAATTTGGCGGTGCGTATGAAAAATGTGGACTCAAAACGCTTTGTACGAACTCTGGGAATGTCGACCATGTACAAGTGGCGCCTTTCCGGGAACCTGTTGGCCCGATAATAGAATGGGGATGGTGGAACTAAATTATGGAGTTCTTGTGCACACTCTCCGAAATGAAGTCGATAAAAGACCGACAGACACGCGACTCTACGGCGATGCTCAAGGCTTTGAAGCCGAGACTCAACCAGAGTGTCATCACCTATTAGCCTCTTGGCTCGCCTCTCAATCGACTCTAATGCCTGGAGATGGTGCTTGGCAGAGCCATCCCAGAGGTGAGAGCAGTACTCCATACAGGCTCTAACCTGCGCTTTATACAAAGTGAGCAGCTGCATAGGAGTAAAATAACGCCTCACCTTTGAGATATATGATAGGAGTAGTTAGCTAGCTTTTGTCTTGCAGCTTGACTCGCTGAATTTAACTTAATTGGGGGCTACTTACAAGCTTTTTTGAATTGAAAACTTCTTTAGGCGCGTTGGGCATTTTTGAGGTGGGAAAAAGCTATTGAACTTAGACTGACAGTGTTATCGACACCACCGTCAGCGCCATCTAGTTTTGAACTCCGTAACTTAATACGGTAACCTTATCACGAAGCGTTTCCCGTCGCGCGCTTGATGACGTTTTAAAGATATTTCCTGACGATTTAAAAATACACGTAATTGTTCAAGTTTTTACTTCTGTCGGCACTGCCGGAGTGCCACGGGTTTTTTTACGAAGACGGTTTTGTAGGTGTATTTTGAAAATAAAATTGTCCATATATAGAAAAAGTTGGTTAAATGAACGCAATTTCCCACTAGAAAGACTACCTAAGGAATCAAAACATAAAAAATTTGTGAAAAGGGTTTTCATTTGGCATACAATTTTTTTAACCGACTTCAAAAAAAGGAGGAGGTTCTATGTTCGCCTGTATGTATGTTTTTTTTAAGTTAAATATGTCAGCATTTGACCTCACTCTGCCTGATATTAAGCAATAGTTAGGTCTAACATGTAAGATGTCGCACATCCGAAATGGATAGACTGTAGAAACCTGTACCTATTTAAAATAAGACCTTCCTTTGTACAACAGTTATGCAATAAAATTATTCTGATTCTGATTCTAATAAACCGTCTACATATTTGCTGATGATAAACGAATACCCGCACTCACGAACGTGAGCTTGGCAATGAGCTGCACATTTTGGCATTTCTTCTTGTATTCCTACAGAATTTAAACCATAGAATCGATTGTCCAATGATTGTCCATTAACACGTTCAGTGCGATACAGGACATAAACGTCCTGTACGTAACTTTCCCCTGGTGCGGAGCTTAAAAATGTAGTTATGCCCCTGGTGCGAAGGGTATTTCTATACGAAATCCAACGAGTAGAAAAAAGTCAAGTTTACTTTTCTGTAGCTTATTAAAAATATAAACAAAATATTGGAAAAAATTGTACAGGACATTTACGGGTAGTAACGCACTAGAAAACAATTTTGTTAATTCAGTGCGTTACATGTCAAAAACGTCCTGTATGCAGAAACCCGGTATTGCACTGTTTTTTCTAATTAGTGTTGTGTCATTATTCATCTAATTTGCACGTCATTTCATTGTTTTTCGCGCCAAAATGAAGCGGTCGCGTAAAATCTTATCAAAGGTGTTTGAAAACGATGAAAGGAATGAGGATGGTCGGAAAATTATTAAGCCGGAAAATCAACAGTATTACCAAGTTCATCGAACTCAAAAAAAATTAACATCCTGGATAGCGTGACTATTACAAAAGGAAGAACTGAAGTAAGTAGCCCAATTACTACTAATGAAATGTCCAGCCCTTGCTCAGAAAATAAGTATTCAATGTTCAAAAACTAATTTGATCAACAATTACCAAAAAAAATATAATACCGTAAATCCATGCCAGGGCCTATAAACTTGTGATTTTCTTATATTATGTTACATTAAGATAAATAAATGCCCTAAATCGATATCGGTAGGTTCATTTACGTTTAGAACATCACTAAACCTTGTATACAGGACAAAAGTTTTACCCCTATAATCAGTGCGGTACAGGACATATATAGTAGGTATTTAATTTTAGGTATATCTTCTAAAGTATTTACCAGATCCCCGTCCTGGCTTAGATGATGTAAGGTAATATTGTAATCTACCCATATGTTTAAAAAAAAAACAATATTTTAACTTATTGACTGAATTATAGGCTCTTCAAATTTTTTTTTGTACAGGGCAAAAACGGTATGTAACGCACCAGAAGTAAATCTCGTACATATCATAAATGACTTGTAACGCACTGTCTGAAAGTCTTGCAAATCAGGTCTCGCACTGAACGTGTTAAATCAGTTGATTATAGAGCGCTGCCGCATACTCAAGGTTGAAGTTTTTTTTTTAATAATAATAATGCTGGACTTTTCACACAGCATCATCTAGCCCCAAACTAGCAGAGCTTGTGTTATGGGTACTAAGATGACTGATATACTACATATATACTTTTTTTGTAAATACATACATTATTACACCCAGACCCGAGACAAATATTTGTAGATCATACAAACATTTGTCCCGCCACGGGGATCGAACCCGCAACCTCTTGCGTCTCAGGCGGGCGTTAGCCCACTACGCTACAGAGGTCGTCGAAGTTGAATCCCGCTTGTGTGTTATTTTGGGGCAATCTAAAAATATTAATTAATATTGTATAAACAGACAAAAATGCAATTGTTATGCATTATTAGATAGATACAATCTCCTGTGTACATTAAGGCACTAACAGGCTAGCCATGATACCTAGACCTAGGTCCCAGCAGGCGTCTAAATCAGTGCCTGGCTAATTAGCCAATGTTAATTATTATTTCCCGTGTACTTCAAAGGAAAAGGGAATCTTCTTAATTTACATTTCCTATGCTGAGGTTTGCGCACTATTAGAATAAGTTTAACTAATGATTCACGGTGTGTTTTGTATAAAGTTAGAGAATATCATAATTACAGTACAAAATAAATATCTACTTTATCTCTATTCTAACCTTAGATCATTGACGGATGAGCCTAGTCTTGTAATTTTCCCTCTGCCAAAATGTACATGATTCCGAATCATGTGCGTTTTATACTATTACGTACGTTTACACGAAAGCAAGAGTGCGTGAAAATGACGGTGTATTGTCAGTTTTTATGCACGAGTGTCTGTAAAACTACCTTATCCTCCGCAAAAATCGGCAGAAAATGTTGTAAGAGGAATTCAGGCAATAGCGGGTCCTTACTTTTATTGTCTGAGATTCTAACTTGTTATGGAAAACACCTACCTATTCTGTAAAATATCTCACATTATAATGCATTTACCGAGAAGTAGGTACCTACTCAGATTGTGCAATAGCTCCGTTGGTTAGAGCATAGCCAAGATCGGCTGTCTGTTAAGTTGCCCTACTTTGAAGATTTAACTTAGTATAGCAAATAGCATAAGCTTAACCTCATTGAGCACAATGCAAGTTAACTTAGTGGAAGTTATAGTCATGTTAATGCATGTTGCATAATTTCTATGCTTTGAGCATATCGACTTCTGGGCGCTTAAGATATCACCAAAACGCGGTAGAAATTCTCTCAGATCTTTTAGGCAATTTAGGTTTAAGTATTCCAGATCATTTCAATATCAGAGGCATTTCAAATACCTACATATAAATAAATAAATAAAGCCTTTATTTCTATTGTTTACCTAAATTACAAATGATTTTAATTAATAATTTACTATTCTTCAGCAAAAGTCGCCTCTACGGCGTAGGCCTCTCCTAAATTTCTCCATACGTCCCTTTCTCTCGCCTTCCTCGGAGATACCATTTAGGCTATTGTAGCCAGAATGGTATCGTGTAAGTGGAATTTTAGAATTAGGTATATAATAAGGCTTAAGAACTTATTTCAATCCAAACACCAAACGTCACTAAGCTCGTCAATTTATCGACAAGAAATAAATCGATACTTTGAATAGTACCCATCCCTAGTCGAATCGTAGCCACCATCAATTTAGGTAAACGTACCGAATTACCGATTTAAATTTCAAATTTGTTCTCATTCAAATCTGAAGACGAATAAATGGGTCCGGGTTTGCTACGATCCTTAAGGCTAGCGCAAACGAAGAGAGTAGATGGGAGTAGAGCAAGCTAGTTACTGGCTTCAAGGATTGATAACAGTTAGGTCCTGGAAATGAACGGTACGTATAATTTATTGTACACGATTTCTAAACAGTCACTAAAAGATTTGTGAATAAATTAGTAAAAGAAAACCTATGAAAACGTCCTATAGCGTCCTAACACTGAATAATCGTGGTATTGTGCAGTCAGTGTGACCACTTAGGTACTAGTACCCAGCTAATAAAGCGGTTTGAACTAGCAAACCTAGTGCAAGGGGGCTACCATTTGGTGACGCTGATTGCAACCTACCTAGATATTTCTAGCTAGGTATTTAGTAGATTTATTTACTCTAAGAAAGCGGAAAGTATGCTCACTAATGCCCTTTTGTGAGGCAGTATCTGCATCTAAATTCTTCTAAACAAAAATAGAAAAGTTTTTCATTTTATTTTCTTTCTAGAAAATGATACGCTGGTTGCGTATAATCTTCTTGTGCAAGTAACTAACCCGCCTACTATCCTCGTCTGCACCATCCTGGACATTACCTCTCGATGTTTTCGTCTGTCAGATACCGTTTAAACAGATCCTATTACTGAATATTCAAGAGGGTAGTTGCAAGATTTTCATTTAGATAAGAAACAAGTCTTTTTGATGTGACATTTGAGGGTTTTAATTTAAGTTTGTGTGAGTTTTGCATTTTTGATCTTCACGTTAATAGGCATGTGCCAAATTGGACATGCCTCTGACTACCCTCATAGACATTAAAGGATCTGGGATCTGGATACCTTCCTAAGAAGCCTAGGTTTAGATTTAAGATGGATCACCTAAAAAAAAGCTAGGCCCCAAACCGTGTTTGTTGCCCTGGTTCTTCACGGTATTGGTCGCGCAAGTACAGGAGTAAAATTAGTTTTAAGACTATTCTAAGTGATCCTAGGGGTCCTACTGAATTAATGCTCTTTGACTTTGATTCTTGGATTTTTGAGAAGTGCCATGAAGTACAGGTACTTCAACCGTTGAGCTACAGGAAAATGCTCTTAGGAGACCTACCCTAACTTTTTGAAATATTTTGAACTGCATTCACAGATTTTGGAAAAAAGGTACGCTATGCTAAAAATCAAAAAATCCTGTAGCTACAACGGTTAAGGTCCCTATGTCCCATCTCGAAAATCCATCATCATCATTTCCCTGCTTATCCCACTTTTATGTGGGGTCGGCACAACAGGTTTTCCTCTTCCACTCCGCTCTATCAGCCGTCATCTCAACACTCACTCTTTTCTTACCCATATCGTCCAGTCCATCCATCTTTTACGAGTATAGAAAAATAAAGATATACAGGATAGCTTTGTTTTTCTATGTAAAATGAGTTTTCAAGCAATATCTACTGGTAAGCTTTAACCTAAACTTTTTCACTTAATCTTCACGAAAGGGTCTGACAGGGATTAATTCTTCATTGAGCCTTTGTTGGGCGTCTAACAAACAGTCGATTGGAACTCAATAATCGCTTTCCTTTGTCTAATTATAATCAAACAAAGATTTGTATGAAACGAAATAAAAACTTATTATTATTCTATATGACTCTATCGCCAAAGTACGGTAGGTATTCTGTTATATCTTTTATGCATCTAAAATCCTTTGAAGATGTCTAGGCAGGTCAACTAAACGCAAACGTATTGCATAAAGTAGGAGAGTTTCTCTGACAATTTTAAAATTACGACTGACGCAAAATTAGTACTCAGAAATGATCTTTGACTACATTTACACGGACAATGCGTTCCAGGCTACGCGTTCACGCTTTCCAATCAGTGGCGGCGTAAGGTGGGTTGGTACCCGGGGCGGTTTTCAATTGAGCACTTTGAAAAAATCAACACGATGCATTAGTTCTTCACAATAGTAGTAGGTACTTACCTTTCTAGCGAAGTGAGCATTTTAATGGGCGAGCGAAGCGAGCCGATTATTTTTAGAAAAAATCAATTCGACATCTATTTCTTGACGATATTATTAGGTACTTACCTACTTCTAGCGAAGTAAGCAATAGTGAGCATCTTAATAGGCGAGCGAAGCGAGCCGATTTTTTTGTAAAAAACAGCACGATACATACCTACATCTAGTTCTTGACGTTTAAGGTACTTACCTACTTCGGTTTTGAATACCAATTACCTACCTACCGTACCGAAGTCAATCACAGAACTTGCAATGCCGCGAACTCGGCAAGTGTTCGTAGTGCGAGCGTACATGGTATTTCATGGGCGAGCGAAGCGAGCCTAATTTTTTTGAAGAAATCGACAGTATACAACACTATAAGTCTACATTGTTAAAACTATAAACGGGATATTTAACATGATTTTAGTGTTAATAATGTTGATAACCATGATAGTTGATAGGGCCATAATAGGGGCGCCCAGTTAACTACCATTTCCTTTGCCTGCTCTGGGGGTGCCTGAGGCCGCCGAATGTAAAGAGGTGCCCGGCTTACTACCATTTCCTTTCAAAGTCAAAGTCAAAAAGCATTTATTCAGTAGGACCGCTGGGATCACTTTGCCTGCTCTGGGGGTGCCTGATGCCGTCGAATGTGCCCGGCTTACTATTATTTCCTTTGCCTGCTGCGGTGGTACCCGGGGCGGACCGCCCCTCCGACCCCCCCCCCTTACGCCGCCACTGGTTCCAATGAACGCAGCCTGCAGCAACGTGTATATATTTTGACATTTTAGGGAAGGTAGTCTGGGCAGACGCGCAGACTTATCCGCGCTGAACTGTCATTTCAATAGAAGAACTGCTGAGATGTCAGAATCTAGCCGCATTTCTGACGTCATCAGTATTTTTTCTATAGAAAAATGACTGCAGCGCGTACGGTGCGGACATATGTGCGATCAACTCAACATCGACTCGCGTGAGCCAGCCCCCCTAGCAAGCCATGTTACAAATAGAAATGGAATAGAAATCGAATCGACAGATAACGCTGAGACTTTACCTGTGCCTAATGTCGTTAATTGTAATTGTAAAAACTGCCTACATTTTATGTCAAGTGTCGCGGCACGTGAGTTCTTGGCATTATGTCAAACTGACGATTTACATAGAGCCAGGAACTCACGTGCCGCCATAACTTAATAAAATATAACTTTATAAAATGTATGCAGTTTTGGCAATTAAATGCCGTAAGACGCAGGTGAAGTCTCAGCGTTATCTGTCGATTCTATTTCTATTCTATTGTGATTTGTAACAGGGCTAGGGGGGCAGCCCCCCTAGCCCTGTACCGCGTAGTTCGCAACGTCATCATCAACGATTTTGAGTTGCTTGATCTTAGAGAAGGTAGATCTTAGATTTACCATGCCGAAAGCATTCGTGATTCTGTTTTTCCTGCGCATAATTTTTCCAGTAACTCATACAAACAATAGCTCAAAGATACACTGAACAAGGTTCGCAGCCAACGCCGTTTGTATAATAAACGATGTTGGAGCGATAGGACAAAGTTGAAAATGTCTGTTTTTAACTCGTACTTTCCACGACGCGAGGTGCAAAGTACAACTACTTTCGACTTTTTGGGTCAAAGATAAAGATATAGATGGGACAATGGTCTAAAAATGGGATAACTACAAATTGTATGTCCGCTACAATTACAATACTAAAGTAACAACACACGAATCTGTACAAATAAAAATGTTAGTTTTGTTTACTTAGAAATCATGGATCAGATTGTGATGAAGTTTGGTATGGTGTTCTGGAGATCTCCTCTAAGGCTTAATGCATATTAAATTGGCAGCAACGAGACGTAACATAACATTATAAACTTTATGAACAATGTAACAAGATATAGAAACGCTTGATAGAAAGTATGACGCACGACCGCGCGAGACTGCTCGAGCCGGCGCAACACCTTGTTCATTCTATATACCTTGTTACATTGTTCATAAGGTTTATATTGTCTTGTTACGTCTCGTAGCATCGCGTCGCTGCCAATTCAATGTGTATTGAGCCTCAGGATTCTGGCCCAAAAATCTATAGGTATACAAATGCATTTTTTATTTAAAAGTTTGCGTGGTATTGCAGAGCCTGCCGGGTACAGCTAGTTAGCAATAGAAGTAAAAATAAATTAAATGACTGAATAATGGGTTTTGTCCCCTGGTACCCGGACCAGATTTCGTCGAAAGACGCCCAGGTCAAAAAAAAAATTGGTTATAATTATTTTAATTATAACCAAATAATGGGATCGGAAGAAAAAACTGTTCTGGATTTTATATACAAAAATTGCCTTCAAACTCTGTCCTATCTGTGCAACAACACTCGTATTCTTTGTCTTCTCTATTTTGCACACAGTTTTAGCTCCGCTTGCTAACAAAAGTCTTTTGTGAAAGAACAAGGTATACGTTTAATGCTACAATGTGCTTAGACTTTGATCGTGTATTTTCTGAACTAAAATATAGGAAAATTCTTGCTTTTAACATGGAAATATTATAAGTAAATTGAAGGGATCTGTAAGGGATATAGGATTTGTTTACATATGTAGGTGTATATGTTACTGTGTGGATTATCTTTGTTATTTACAAAGATCTTTATTAATCTTTATTAATTTATGGAAAATGTGTTTGTTGTTCAAGTCGAAACTCGAGAGCGTCATAACCGATTTGTACTTCTATCTCAGGACAAAGTCCATAAAAAACTTTGGCAAAATCTACAGAAAAGGCATTTTCATGGTATTTTTGTATGAAAACCTTTTTGGATATCAAAAAATTACATAGCTAGATGTTGTAAAATGTGGGCGTGTTATACCTATATGGTGCCTCTTTACACGATACAATTTATCGTACGATTTGCTAACTCATCGCCCATTGAACGTACCGACGAGCGTCGGTCGTGCTAATTGACATATCGCATACGATTAGCGTTTACACGTGAAAAATTGCCGTGCAATACGATATCGTAAGGGGTAAAATCGCAGTGTGTAAATGCACCGACTTAATCTGGAATATTGATGAATGGAACTATGAGACTATTTTCCTTTCCTTTACTTACCTTGGGGTGACGAGACCCTGCTTTTGTAAGTACATTAGCTGATAGCACATATGTCCTCGCCGTACGCGCCGCAGTCATTTTTCTATAGAAAAAATACCAATGACGTCAGAAAATGCGGCTAGCTTCTGACGTCTCAGCATTTCCTGTATTGAATTGACGGTTCGGATCGGATGGGTCGTGCGACCATCTTTATTCGGAGATTTTCACACTTACCTTCAACCAGTACCTAAGTGTCGAGCTAATTAGTATATTATGTTTAAATAATAAATTAGGGTTGGCGTTGTGGTGAATTTGGTTGTTTCTGAAAAGGCACAAAGTGATTTTTGACAGTGCTTTTTATGTACCCTTTGTGTGTTACCCCGTTGGGGTTTGAGCTTTCTGAATTATAATTTTGATCAATCAGCATTGGTAGTTTTAAGAAAAAGACCAACCAGGGCACTGATATTATCGCTTTACATTTGAACTATTGAAAAATCGTGATACGATATCGTATGGTTTGAAATCGCATCGTGGAAATGCACCTTCAGTTAGCATAGCACTCAATAGACTACTGATTCTGATCGTACTACCTAGTAGTTTTAGCTCTCCTTAATAATATAATACCGCTCCATTCTATGCATAGTATTAGGTATTCGCTACCCTACCGCATCCATCCTACAGTTTCCATCATATATTGAGAGCTGAAATTGGTTATTTCCTTTCAAAGCACATTAAAGTTTCTCATACTATCTACTATAAGAGAACTGATCTTATTTCAGCAGGTATGCCTCGTTTTAGTAGAGATAGCAAATAATATATAATATTTTTATATATTATGGTATGAACCCCTACTAGATGAAACGATCTGGTAAAAGTTGCTGGGAGCCGTTGGGTGCAGGCATAAGATCGATCGTTGTGGAAATCGATGGGGGAGGCCTTTGTTCAGCAGTGGACGCTAGATGGCTGAGATGATGATGATGATAGTATTAACCTAGCGCAGTATTATGCGGAGTCGGTCACCAATGTATGACATCTTTGATACTTGGCTTGGAGATACTTTTTACGATTTATGTGTTTCTATTTTCTAGTTCCGAAGTTTCTGTTTTTTGTACATGTCATAAATAAACGTTTTTTCATTCTTTCTTTCTATTATATTTTTGATACCTAGTAGGTATATAATATTTTTTTTGGTATTGCTGGGTGTGCCATACATTAACTTTTTTATCTATTGAAAGGTGGAAGAAAGATGGATACATTGAAGAAATCGCTTTCTAGCAATAACGCTGACTATTGTATATTATTACTAGCTGACCCGGCAAACGTTGTTTTGCCATATAAATAATTTCCTACATGACGATTGATCAGTTTTCGACCGGAGAGGAAAAATGATTAAATTACTAAAATGGCTATTAAAAACTAAGGGTTGATCGTAGAAGGGTGAAAATTGAGGATTGTATGTATTTTTGTATGTTGTATCATAAAAAAATAGAAATTAAAAATTTTGTCTAAAAAATAAAAATAAAAATTTAGGGGTGGACTACCCCTAACATTTAGGGGGATGAAAAATAGATGTTGGCCGATTCTCATAGATACCGGATAAGCACAAAAAATTTCATCAAAATCGGTCAAGCCGTTTCGGAGGTACTCCTCCGACTTTTGGCAACAAAAATTGTGACACGAGAATTTTATATATTAAAGATAATTGTTTTATCTTATTTTGACAAGCGTGTAAAAAACTAAGATCTTTTACATCTATGACGAGATGCTCAACGAGACGCTATAGTGCCTGGAACATTGTTTGAGATGGATGAGGCTTGCGCAGCACCTAAACCATCCTCGTAGCTGTGTAAGTTAAGATGTGAATGATAGGCCGCAAACCGTGTTTGTTGCCCTGATTCTTCACGGTATTGGTCGCGCAAGAACAGGAGCAAAGTTATAAGACTATTCTAAGTGATCTCAGGGTCCTGAATATATGCTTTTTGACTTTCACTTTTGGGTAAGTACCTATTTCTATTATTATTGCTTTTTCTACTTTTTTTCTATTTTAAGATTTTTTGTACTGTCTCACTTTTCCAGTCCATCCAAATGTTGTCTGAGAGAGATTGATTTTAGCGATAAGGTCGCCCATTGTACTTGTCTTTGTGTATTTCCTGTTATGTGTTTCTTTTGTGTACAGTCACGTTCAATAAGATGTATACACTCCATAATGTTTCAACCCATGTACAGGTCAACATGTCCAACAATGTTCTGGTATTTTTATTGATTTCGCTACTAGTTCCATGTGAAATCAATTTCCGCTTTTTGTTTTTAACCTAAATCTATTAGTTTTAGTGTGATATTAATTTTAAAAGTATGGAGTGTATACATCTTATTGTCCGTGACTGTACAATAAAGTGTTTTTCTATTCTATTCTATTATTAATTCGTAATCCACTTTCAAAATGAAAGATAACTTACTTATAACGGGTGTAAGCATACATTGATTGATTGATCTAACAAAGCCGAATCAAATTCCTCAAAAGTTTTTGCGGGCTGTACCGGCAAGAGCCATTTTAATATGCTAATAGCTTAAAATAAATTTGGTATAGGCATTTTACGGGGAATGAAGTATAAATTCAATTTTGCGAGGGTGCGTGGGGTAAGGGTGTGTATAGATGAACTTTTTATGCAAAAATCGCAAGAAGATTTTCGTAATAAGAAAAAGACAACTTTAACATATCGAGCTTAGTCCAATCAAAGGAAGCAGAGTTTTGAAAAATCTAAAAGTTTTATGTTTGACATTTCAGGAATCAAATTCAGGTCTCTGCTATGGCAGAAATGGCTACAGATTTTAGGAATTATAATAATAAAAAAATTTAACACCTGAATTTTGATAATAAAAGTGGACAAAATATGCCCATATAGGTATTTTAGAAAAAAAATATTTGATAATACTCAAAAAATTACCGTGAGGCCTCAGGAGGTTATGTCTTTACTATATAATACTAATTTATAATAATATTATAAAGAGGAAAGATTTGTTTGTTTGTTTGTTTGAAATGAATAGGCTCCGAAACTACTAGACCGATTTGAAAAATTCTTTCACCAATAGAATCCCACATTGTCCCCGATGAACATAGGCTATATTTTATCCCGGGGAAGTAAAGTTTTCCCGAGGGATTGCGGGTTACTTATGGCTATGTAGTACAACGTGAGCAAAGCCGCAGGCGATCTAGTTATAAAAATAACCTGTTTAGACGCACCTTTACCCAGAGGGTAGTTTTATCTTCAAGATAATCTTAGAATATTATAGTGATTTTTCTTTTTATCTAAATAAGTTTTGTGAGTGCGATAGTCATAAAGAACCATAGACACATATATTTCAATTCCTATTTCACTGGCAGATGTTTCTATACGTACATTTAAATTGTAACATGCAGCTTGTACACGATTTTATTCTTAAACTATATTTTCCCACTGCTGGGCAAAGGTCTTCCTCATATCCTTCTAACCATCTCTGTCCGGGCCCATTTCCCACCAGCCTTTCTCAAAGGCATCGAGATCGTCACGCCAAAGTTTCTTCGGCATGACCCGTCCGCGTCGCCCATCTGCAGGCCATTGTGTGACGACCCCTGCCCATCGTAATGAAAGAGAGGCTTAAACCCAGCAGTGGGTTAAGTCAGGTTGCGGATGATGATGATGAGGTAACCATTATTATCAATCTTTCTTAGAGCAATAGAAAATAGCAGTTCAAGTTGTTCGAAGTAATATCGAACACTCATGTGCATTTTGGCAGCGTCAGCAATGAAGCGCACCTTTGAACGGCTTCATATAAATTCGTCAGAAAAAAAAACAATTCGTCAGATCGCGACATATCACTGAGAGCACGGGCTTACTACCATATTAACCATTTAACATTTAAAGTTACCAATAAGTCTACCGTTCTAAGTGTTTATATTACATTTCATTTATTTGCGAATATTGACTTTTATCATTAAAACCATTAACTATTTACCATCATCATCTCCCTGCCCTTTTCCCACATTATATGGGGTCGGCACAACATGTGTTCTTCTTCCATTCTCCTCTATCAGCCGTCATCTCAACACGCACTCCTTTCTTACTCATGTCATCCTTCACACAATCCATCCATCTTTTCTTTGGCCTACCTCTACTCGTAAGTCCATCAACATTCATACCAAGTACTCTTCTAGTTACATGACATTCTTCCCGTCTCATTACATGCCCATACCATGCTAGCCTGTTGCTCCTCATCTTTTCATTCACTGGCGCCACTTTCCCACTTCCTCTTATGAACTCGTTCCTTACTCTGTCCATTCGCGCCATTCTCCACCATTAACTATTTACCATTTACTACAAAGAACTTGTATTTTTTCAAACCATACATGCAAGCACAAGTATACCTGACAAGTTATCCTGCAGATTAACTTATTTCGTTTCCATTTTCATACATTCTCAAAACCGCGGGACAACTTTACAATACATCATAAAGCGGTTCAGCTGAGTTATATATTTGGTAGTGTCGCCGTGTCGAAGCAAGTCTACATCCTATTGCATTCAGGAAATTATAGTAGCGTGATTCAGCGGGTTTCAGTGCCGCAATCTGGGATAGACAGACGCGCGACTTAAAGTCGCAACTCAATATCCCACTCATATAATAAAGCTGAAAGTTCGTGAGTTTGTTTCACGCCTAAACCAGTGAACCGATTTGGATGAAACTTGGAATAGGCGTTAATAGTGATCTGGAATAGCATATAGGCTATTCAAAATATTTATTTATTTATCAATTTATTTTAGACAACATGATCCATAATAATAATTTCTTAAAATAAACATTTTACAAAAGAGCACACAAAAGCTTACGCTACCTACTTACCTATGAACTGTGCATGTACCATACTACAGTGGTTAATGTACTCACAGTCGAAACGGTTTGATAACGCATTCAGTATGGTGTTGGGGCTGGCCCGAACCCTGCACCCCAGGGATGTGCACCGCTTGCGCATGGTGGTGTAGAAACAGTCCACACGCGCCGCGGCGAACATCCCCGACGCGCTACAGAAACGGGGCAGCCCCACCACCACCCTGAACGCGTTATTGTATTGGATCCGTAAGGCGTTGTACTGTCGCCGCGAATGACTCACAGACTGCTCGTATAGAAACTAGTACAGTATGCTCTGAATAGGGAGATTTTAACCTCAGTTGAGCACCGAGCAAACCTGCGGGCAATCATGTTTGCTCTTACAGACAACGCCCTCCGCTCCCTTTCCATATCAACATCGTCCTTCAGGTCGGAGGTCAACCAGTGTCCGAGGTATTTAAATTGACTGACTAGCTGTAGCGGTGTACCATACAATTTAATTGTAGGTATTAGCTCGGGACATTGGAGACCCCCGGCCCGAAAGACAATGCATTCCGACTTCTTCACATTGTATTGAAGGCCATGTATGCGTGCATAATTTTCACAATTTTTTAGCATTTTTAACAGACCGCATACAGAGGCGCTTAGCAACGCCATGTCATCAGCATAACTAATGTTGTTACGGCTACTCCGTCAACATGGCATCCGACACGTGCCCTGCTGAGCTCCTCTATCAGCGCGTTGACATACAGATTAAAGAGCTTGGCTGAGGTTTTCCCACCCTGCCTCACACCACACTCCAACCTGTATGGTTCTGAATAAGCCCCCGACCATCTCACGACGTTGACCTGATGCTGGTACCAAAACTTAAAAATGTCTCTTACGTCCTTCGGTAACTGTATGGCTTCCAACTTCTGCCACAAGAGGTCGTAATTGACCAGGTCAAACGCCTTCGAGAGGTTTATACCATATCCTCGGGCAAGTATGCATGTATTGGTACCATGTGGGCGAAGCCGCGCGTAGAAGCTAGTTTACAATATTTTTAAAAAGACGATTATTTTACCGATCTGCTGGAATCTACGCTGAGCTACGACCCTATTGTTTTTAAGAAGAGAGTTAATAGGCACCTTCTGGGTAGGCTCGCTCCATCGCAGACCTCACCCTTGCCTGTATAAGTTTCGAGGTCAAGACCCGACCCAAAAATTCTAACGACTGACTGAACTCTAATGATCATCTTTGACAAACAAAATAATAATAATAGCATATAGGGAATGATCAACGTTGACAAAAAATAAGAATAAATCTAAGCTCTGTGTATTTGCTTAGGCCCGTTGCATGTCTCAAAGATCCAGGACGACATCCCATCCATGTTCAATTTTGACAAAGTAAAGAGTTTTATAAGAATAAATATTAACTATTATAAGCCTGGAGCCTATGTCATCGTAATTAGCTATAACGAATCAACTCCATAATGAAGATCAGCTGAGTAGTTCAGACGCTAGCCTGTTAAAATAACCCTAACTTACGTCTTTAAATTTTGGGGCAATAATGTAGCAAGTGGAAATGGTATAAAGTCGAAAGCCAAAGTCGCAAGTATGCACTGTACAAAGTAGTGTCTAACCCAGCCGTTGTTATGCTACAACTAGTTTGGCATAGTCTGTTTGCGTTGGGTAATTACTCAAAACTTGCCGCGTCTCCCCTAATTCGAAGGAACAAACTATACCTGAAGTTCTGTATGAAATCGTTATTGGGTTTGAATTTGTTGGAGCTTGGTTTAAAATAATAAATAATGCTGGACATTTTACACAGTGTTATCTAGCCCCAAACTAAGCAAAGCTTGTACTATGGGAACCAGGTAACTGATATTAAATACTACTGAAATACTTTTTGTTTGTAAAACCCGAAATATATTTGCAGATCATACAAACATTTATCCCGCAGCGGGCATCAAATCCGCAACTTTCTGCGTCTCAAGCGGGCTTTCACCCACTGCGCCACAGAGGTCGTCAAATGTGTCTTTAGATTTTAAAGAACATTGGCCGAGTTGTCGTGAAAGTCGTGGGTTTTAATCCGAACCGTGCATCATTAGATTTGCTTTGGGGTAACAGTCGCGATGGCGTTTTGTTTCATTTCAAACTTTTATCATTACCATAGAAACTAAGCACAAATATATGAGAGAATGTCTACCGCACCTTAAAGATTGCGATCTTGCTTCTGTTTTGGTATATTTAGAATGAGAAAACCAATAAGAGACTGCCGAATTGTCAATTCAATAGAAGAAATGCTGAGACGTTGGAAACGAGCCGCATTTTCTGACGTCATCAGTATTTTTTCTATAGAAACATGACTGCGGCGCGTACGGCGCTCACACACCTTTGTGCGATCAGCTTAAACGTGTTTTTCTGTTTGTGAAAATAGGTAAATATAACGGGAAAAGGAATTTACTCTTTCATAAGCGTAATAGTAAATACCAGAAGTGTTTAATCAAAGAACAGTTTTTAATAATGTTTTCATAAACATTACATATCTTCGAGTTATATTTGTCATAAAATCGCGGTTGTTTAGTCGTTTTCTTGGGAGATGGATAAAATAATTCTGTTTTAACTTCTCAAGTCTTTAACCCCTACGCATGTTTTTATGTTTCCCTATGAGTTTTGAAGAGCG
This sequence comes from Epirrhoe alternata, assembly GCA_963565295.1. Lineage (NCBI taxonomy): Eukaryota > Metazoa > Arthropoda > Insecta > Lepidoptera > Geometridae > Epirrhoe > Epirrhoe alternata. Next base: position 3,761,571 of record OY751401.1, read on the forward strand.
CGCTTTGGAAATGCGCGTTTTAAAAACTATGTGGTCCAATGGCCCAATACATTCGTAATTCCGTACACATTACGCGATGACACAACGCGCGCTTCTAATAACAAAAATCTTACAACGTGCGTCTAACGCGCATAAAAACGCCTAGCGTCTTACCATAAAACGTGACATAAAGTTATTCCTGAGTGTAAACTGTCAAAATGTAAGGTTATTCTTGATTTATTCGGTGGAATAACTTTATGTCACGTTTTATGGTAAGACGCCTAGTGTGTACCAGCTCTAACTGTTAGTTACTTCAGTCACACGCCAGAAAAAACTTCAAAAACATTGTTTCTTTATCACTCTAATCACTATCGCTAACTTATTAAATTAAAAAAAAAAAATTATTTTCCAGCTCTTATATCCCAGCTGCATTTTTCTAAAGCCAGCACTTACTTAACTACTGACTAAAATGTATACTTAATGATTAAACGAACTTACCAAGTGAAGTTCTATCATAATTATACGAAGCACACCGTCCGAAGAGATAAGTATCCTGAAATAAAATATTATATAGACTATGTAGTACCGTCTAGGTGACACCGTTCATTCACTGTGGTTGAAAGTATTAAAAAAAATGAAAAAAACCTTCCTGTCAATGTCAACCTCACCCGTTTCGCGCGCTTGTCTCGCTTGTCATTTAGTTCAGAGATTTATAACTTGATATTTCCAAAATGTTTGTGGGTTCCCCAGCTCTGCTGTGGGGTTGGGTGGGTGATTGATACTTATCTCTTCGGACGGTGTGCTTCGTATAATTATGATAGAACTTCACTTGGTAAGTTCGTTTAATCATTAATTATACTTGCACACCGTCCTCGAGATAAGTATCCTGAAATAAAATATTATATAGACTATGTAGATGTTGAGAGTAATTTTTGGGAATATCATAGTTTGTCAATATTTAATAAAAAATAATGTTGAATCATAATTGTTTATTTATTATGGCTTACACCTAGTATTATTATAATATTCTCTTATTTAGAATTATCTATAATTAAGAATCACAGTTTACCTGCTATTAGGTAATAAAATCAGTCAGCAGGTAATTATTATAAAATCACAGTTTAATAGCCTAAGAGTTATTCAGATAAAATAACAAACAGAACAAACAAAAAAATAAATAAATAGGAACTTCTTTCCTTTATAAAAAACTTAATTAATAGGAATTGTTTAATATGGCACTAGCTAAGGAAGTGTGATCCTCATCACCTACAATTAGTCTGTCATAAAAACGACCGAACGTTTTTGAAGTTCCGCTCCATCCGGCGGTCTGTCGGATGTTATCAACGCTAACACCCAACTGGTGTGCTTTAGAGGTAGCGGCATGGCGGGTGCTATGTGCCGTAAAAATATCAACATTGATACCACTATCTTTTAATGTTGTTTTTATCCACCGGCTAATGGTTTGTGTTGTTACAATGTTGTGAGGTTTTTTAAAAGAAATGAATAAGTTGTCTGTTTTGCGTAGAGTTGTGGTTTGATGAATGTATGAGAGTAAAGTAGTGGCTGGACATATTTCTAGTCTTTCTGTGAAAAAAGGTATATGAAGGACGGGCTGATTGAAACCGACTCTAGATGTCTTTAAGAGATCAGGTATTTTTATCACTAATTTTGTTGCTTGAGATTCGATGTTACTTATTTTAATTTTTTGGAGGGTTTGTACCCGGTGCGCTGTCGTGAGCGCCAATAGTGTGATAGATTTCTTTGTTAATCTCTCTAGTGTGAGAGATTCGTTAGGAAACCAAGTGTTTAGAAAATCCAGTACCTTAGATGTATCCCATGTTACATTATACTTAGGTAAGGGGGGACGAAGCCTGAACACACCTTTAAAGAATCTTTTTATTCTGTCATCTGATGATATGTGTGAGCCGATTATAAGAGATAAGGCTCCTCTATAGCTATTGAGTGTTCCATATTGAACACCTGATTGGTATACTTGAGTAAGAAAGTATATAATCCTAGGTACTGAAGTTTCAAACACGTTGCAGTTATTAATGGAGCAAAAATTGTACCATCGTTTTAAGCATACATCATATTGCTTAATGGAGTTACTACTTAACGATGCCAGCATGATGTCAATGGATGATGGTGGTACACTTCGTCTTAACAGCGCTTCCCGCACAAGATGCCCGCAGCCAGGGTAAGATTCCGATGAATCTGTCCTTTGCTGGAATGAGAGATAATAACATTTTTGTTAGGTTCGAAAATTATTAGGTCTGATATTAATAATTTTCTGAAGATTGGGTACCACGGCTGTGTGGGCCACATCGGGACCACGACGATGCCCTTGGCTTGGTCGGTTATTATTTTTCGAAGAGTTTTTAGGATAACAGCGAACGGAGGGAACGCATAGAAGTGAAAATCAGCCCAATTTAAAGTAAACGCGTCGATAGTGAACGCATCAGGGTCTTGTTTCCATGAGACGTAAGTGGGACATTTCTTGTTTATGCGGCTGGCAAATAGGTCTATTTCAGCGAAACCAAACTTTGATGTTATACGTTGGAACGCCTCGTCTTTTAGCTCCCATTCGATGTCGGGGTGAGAGCGTCGCGACTCCGCGTCAGCTACGTCGTTATCTGCGGATTTTATATAAGAAGCGACTATAACGATTTTTCGTTGTTCACACCATTGCCATATTGATTTTGCGACTTCAGTTAGGTGGGGAAATTGTATACCGCCCATTCGGTTTATGTAACTGATAGCGGTAGAGTTATCTATATGTATTAGAATTTGGCAGTCTGAACAATTTTTTGCAAAGATTTTAAGGGTAAAAAATGCTGCTAGTAGTTCTAGTTGGTTAATGTGAAACTTTTTCTCTGTGTCGGACCACGGCCCACAGGCAGTGTCCTTCCCACAGACCGACCCCCAGCCCGAAGTTGAGGCGTCAGAGTACAACTCCAAAGTGAAGTTGTCGTCTCTTATCTTTTTGACAGAGTGAGGAAGGGCCTTTAGCCACCATTCGAGGTCTGTCCGTAGAGAAAGAGGAATTTTCATGACTTTTTCATAATTTTCGTGTCCTTGGAGATTTAAAAATTTACAGCGTTCTAACTGTTTTGTGTAGAGCCATCCATATTCGATCGCTGGACAAGCGGATACCAAAAGGCCAACAAGTTGTGCAAACAATCTAATTTTACAATTTTTCAATTTTAAGAAAAGTTTTATTTCACTAATAATGCGATTTCTTTTATCAGAAGGTAAATGGATATTCATTTCATGTGTATTTATAACATAGCCTAGGTATTTACACTCATAAGAGGGTGTGAGGATGCTTTTGTTTGTGTTTATTATGAAACCCAAACAAGAGAGAAACTGTTTGGTAATCTTTACATTTTCAATACAATTTTCCTCAGAGTCGGCTATCAAACAGAGGTCATCTAAATATATACTAGAAATATATCCAGCTGATCTTAGTATTTTTACTACCGGTTTCATAATTTTGGTAAAAATGTATGGGGCTGTATTGAGGCCAAATGGAAGACAGTTAAATTGGTATAAAGTATTATTATAAGTGAACCTTAGATACTTCTTAGAGTCATCAGCCATTTTTACTAAAAAATAGGCATCTTTGAGATCTATTGTTGCCATGAGACTATCTTTAGATACAAGTTTCAGGACTGTACGCAAGTCTTCAAGTTTGAAATGGTTAGTTTTTATGAATTTATTTAGGTTCTTTAAATTGAGAATGAATCTCATCTTGCCGTTTGATTTTGGTCGTAAGAAAATGCTAGAGATGAATTGGTTTTCACATGGTTCACATGGAGATATAGCTCCTATTTTAAGGAGGTCTGAAATAGCTTCCTCAAACTGTACTAGTTCAGTAAGTGAGTAGCTAGGGGTTGTAGGTAGCAAAAGTTGCTCTACAGTATCAGAGAAATTAATTTTATAACCAGAAATCCATGACAGGATCGTCTTATCCTGGGTGATTTGTGACCATTGGTTATAGAATAAGGATAAACGTCCTGCATAATTTACCTCTTCTACTGTCGTCGGTAGTTGGTGAACTTCTGATGATGCGATGACGTCTTGAATGATCTGCTGTGCTGATTCTGGTGATGGGCATTCTGCCGCGACTTCTGGGTTGCTGCCGGCGGTTTCCGGGATGGAGCCGCCGGGCCCTTCATGTTTAAATGATTAGTCTTAGATGTTGATGGCTGAGGCTGCTTCTTATTATTGTTGATGTTGTATGTGCTTTTAATTTCGGCACTGGACTTGGAGACAGCCTTTGCAGTTTTGAGGGTGTCCGGGAGATTTTCTCCAAATAAGAGCTTGTCAATCTTAGCATTGAGTATCTGGCTTTTGACATCTTTTTTAAGTACGGATGTGCTAAACATTCTTCTTGTAACTGAATCAGAATGTTGAATGTCGCACAATATTCTGTTTGCATCCATTAACTTCTTAAGAAGCTCATGATCCTTGTTTTGAGAACTTAGTATTTGCGTTGTAGCGGATGCAATGCAAGAGATGGCCGAACCCATAAGTTTTTGTTTAGCTTCTATAGCCTTGTCTCGGTTAGCCAGAGACTCGGGCAAGGCAGCCCTTATTTCTGCATTTATTGCGGGTGCGCCTAGCAGAGTCCCATTCGAAGGCAATAAGTATCTTTGTTGGAGTTCTTTTTTGGCTTCTTTAGTGAGGCCTGATGTTGCAATATGTTGCAATCGACTTGCCAACTCTTTATGAATTTCTGGCCCGTACTGTTCCTTGCTAGCGGGGTCATCCCCGAGAATTTCTAATATTTCTTGGTCAAGGCCAATGTCTTCATTCTCTTTGTTTTGTGTATCACTCGAGAGTTGGTCTATGTTTGTTATAGTATCTGTGAGATCTGATGAGGGTGGAGGGATTTCTATTGTCTCCTCATTATTTGTATTTTCTGCCATGTACTCTTCCAACAGGTTGTCTGGAATGATTTATAAATCAATGAGTATACTTGTGTAGGCAGGAAAGTGTCTATCTATATGGTAAATCACTTTTGTAATAGTATTTTTTATACTATATGAGGTATAACTAAGTATAGTTTTGTATTGCATTGGAAAAACCCAAAGGCAGATCCGATCGCATGTTATTATGATTGTGTAGTCATATACAATCATTTTTAGAATGTATTGAGACAGTCCAAAGAACAGCCCGAGCACATTCATACCAAGTGCAGTGAGACAGTCCATAGATCAGCTCGATATTGCATTTTTGGTTTTTTGTGGTAATTAGGTACGATAATTTAATGCTGTGAGACAGTCCGATGATCAGCTCGATTGCATTGTATCGTATTCGAATGTAAATAAGAAAGATAGTTGGATACATACCGTTGTGATCGGCGCCGGTAACGACGCTGTGGTTCGGTTCCACATTTTCATCACTAGAACAAGATGAGTCCTCTTGTTTACGAACACGTTTGATTTTCTTCTTCAGCTTTTTAAGTTGTTCACTTAGATAATCATAATCATGCTTGCGTTTCGGCATAATTGAGAATTTTACTTTTTGGTGCGAAATAGGTTAAGTAGAACGGTGAGCACTAAAACGCGAATGACAAGCGAGACAAGCGCGCGAAACGGGTGAGGTTGACATTGACAGGAAGGTTTTTTTCATTTTTTTTAATACTTTCAACCACAGTGAATGAACGGTGTCACCTAGACGGTACTACATAGTCTATATAATATTTTATTTCAGGATACTTATCTCGAGGACGGTGTGCAAGTATAACTACCGATTGCTTGGTATTTTAACCTTTGCGGAGTAGACACTTTGCGTGTACTATAGTCTGTGGTAAATTGACCCAACTGTCATTCTCACTTTACAAACAAAACCACCGTCAAAGGCTGGCTTATCTAATTCATCGACTATCGATACTCGTCCATTAGTGTTGTGCCGAAGCGCGGTCACGGATACATTAACGTTGCCAAGTGGTAGGATTGAAAATCGAGGTAAAGTAATTATCGGGCTAGTGTTGTGCCGAATGAGTGTCGATTATCGATGTTTTCATTTAAGCTGGTGATTATTGCGCCAGGTGGTCGGGTTCGGAAGCGGTAGTGATGGGGGGGGGATAACTCATTTGTCTCTGTAATTCGCTTACCAAAATGCTACTCTGATTTTGAGCTGAATGAGAGCTCGTTGACAAAATGCATAAGTTTATTCATAGTTCAAACATTATGACAATACAATTTGTTTTTTAATTCAAGATTACAACTTTTTATTAATAATTGAAATTATTTCATTCAATTATTATTCTAAAAATTTTTGATTGCATAATTTAAATTTGGTCAAAATACGGGGGCACTACAGAAATCCGTTTTTAGGTACATTTTCTTATTTCAAAACGGGGTCACGTTTATCGATAATAACTTTCTCCTCACTAACAATGCGAGGATTTACAAGGTGGGCGTCCCAGTGACTGTAGCTTAACCTTTACTTGCATTTACACAATATCGATCAGATGGGCAGTCGCCTTTACCTAGGTACAGAATATGTAATAGTATCTTCGAACTTTACAAAAGCTTCTCGTAAGCTTTCAAATATTTATCAAGAAGAATATAAATGTATATTATATGTACCTATATTACGAACGTGCCTCTGACTAACCCCTTTAAGACATCATCAAAGAATATTGAATACAAATCCATAATCCATACTAATACCATAAACCTAACCTAAACTATTTGTCTGTCTGTTTGTTACCTTTTCACGCCTGACCGCTGAACAGATTAGGCTGGAATTCGGCATGGATAAAGGTCGTATCCCAGAGAAGGATAAAGGCTACTTTTTATCCCAAGAAAAATTTAAAAATTCAGAGGGACCGCGGGTCACACCGCGGGAGCGCAGCAATGGTATATGAAGGAAATAAATAATTATTAGAAAAATATTAGCTTAATATCATGTTATAAATTTTGCACACCAGGTGGATGGTAGAATATATAAGGCACAACAGATGTAAATTGGCAACCAAACTTTTAAAAGTACCTACCTATATTCTGGCAAAATAAATTCTATTCTATTGTAAGGCTTTGTACGGCTTCTTTATTTTGGTCTTCACTCACTCAATATAGTCATATACTATATAGTCTACACTAATAATATAACGAGGAAAGATTTGTTTGTTTGTTTGAATTGAATAGGCTCCGAAACTACTGGACCGATTTGAAAAATTCTTTCACCATTAGAATCCTTCATTATACCTGATGAACATAGGCTATATTTTATCCCGGGAAAGTTATGTTTTCCCGAGGGACCGCGGGTAACACCGCGACGGACAGCTAGTAAGTAAATAAGTATGTAAAATCATAACAGAAGCGATTGAAATTCACATTAAAATGCAGATTTTGTAAAAAAGAATCTTATTGTTATGGAATACAGTTCCATATCCCTTGTTACATAACAGGTGAGAGAATACTATTTTCGCCTCTAAATATCAGTATTGCTAAATGTTGGTCGTTATTGGAAGCACTGTGAAGATGTAAAGTTCTTGGTCCTTTTGGATACAATTTATTTTGAGTTCTGTATCTTGCTGAAAATTATTTTGTTTCTGTTTGTATACAAATATTTTTGGAATGGGCTCTCTATGAACATTATTTATAGAAAAGAATAGAATGCTTATTGAATTTTCTGTTTTCCGTACGTTTTAGACATTTAAATAGATGACCACTTTATTGTACACAGAAGAAACATAAAAGGAACACAAAATAACAAGTAGGTACAATGGGCGGCCTTATCGTTAAAAGCGATCTCTTTCAAACAACCTTTGGATGGACTGGAAAAGATAGGAGAAAAACGGCGGTGTACGAAAAGCATAGAACATAGAAGAAATAATAACTTTAAAACATAACATTTCAATCATTATTTTCTATAAAATATTTAGATTAAAGAAAAAAAAAATTCACAGATTCGTATCAGTCCTGTCTAGTCTATCTCATTTATTCACAGCCTCTTTGATTAAAAAAAAACAATGGCAATCCAGGAGTGCCGGGAAAATTGAAAACTTGAACGGTTCTAAACTTGCCAAATAACCCGGTGTCGGTGTGACCTTTTCGAGGTGAATCCAAGACTTTTTTCTCATATCAAAACTGCCAAACGCGCCTAAAGAAGTTTTCACTTTCAAAAAAATTAAAACATTATAATTTAAACAAGGATCAAAACCAATAAGTCGTGGCATAATTGAAAGGAATCACTATGACTGTTCTAGGTTGTGCAAGTGCCCTTTTCAAGTCTAAGCCTAGGTGTGGCCGAAGATAACAATGCTAGACGATATGAGAACTAAGACCCAGGTCATACCTAAAGCAGGTTTTGGCAGGGTGTTTAACAGCCTTATTTATAAACGTGGTGTAAAGTTATGACAAGTTTAAACTCAAAAATTGTAGGTATGGTTACTCTTAAGTTTAGGAAAAGCATAGGAAAAAGATATATGCTGGACATTTTAACCAGTATCATCCGATCCACATACAAGAGCAGAGAAACCACCGCACTAAGGTCGAGGATTAAGTAGGTATACGGATTGCGAGGCTTAAGTGGAGATGGGCGGGACACTTGGCCAGACGGGACGACAACCGATAGACCAAGGCGCCTGCCGAGTGGTGGCCAAGAGATATGCGGCGGCCTCGAGGCAGACCACCTGCCCGATGGTCAGACGATATCGTCAAAGTCAAAGTCAAACAGCATTTATTCAGTAGGACCGCTGGGATCACTTAAATAGTCTTAGAACTAATTTTACTCCTGTTCTTTCGCGACCAATACCGTGAAGAATCAGGGCAACAAACACGGTTTGGGGCCTAGCATTCTTTTAGGTGATCCATCTCAAAACTAAAAGTCAAGCTCCAGTGGGGTCAGTCATCAACAGTGGATCCGGCACAAAACAGCCAGGAGTGGAGTGAAAGAGAAGAGGCCTAATACCCAACAGTGGGTGTTATTGGCTGGACAGATTGATAAGAATTTTCACATCACAAAAATATGTATTTTTTTGTAATTTTTATAGTGTTCCACACTTGGAATTTCATTAAGAAATGAAAAATCTTGTCAATATTTTTCAAAGTTTATCAAAAACAGAACGTCAGTGGCTCTGTGGCCGTCAGAATCGAAATTTTGATAAGAATTTTTCATTTCTTAACAAAAATATGTGTGCAGGAATGGAACCTGTCTTATGCTTCGCTGGCTACCTATAACAAATAAATAAATAAATAATACTGGACATTTCACACAGCATCATCTAGCCCCAAACTAAGCAAGCTTGTACTATGGGAACCAGATAATTGATATACTACTTATATACTTTATGTTTGTAAATACATAAATATTACATTATACATAGAAACAGCCAGACCCGAGACAAATATTTGTTGATCATACAAACATTTGTCCCGCGGCGGGGATCGAACCCGCAACCTACTGCGTCGCAAGCGGACCTTCACCCACTGCGCTACAAAAATCGACAAAATAAAGCTTTGTTTTCTCCTTTCTATGTAACCATTGTCTGGTTGTTCAAAGGATAGGCTGGTTAAGCAATACCTAAGTGCAAAGGGCATGATGCATGATTTAAGAGACACGGCAAAACTTAGAGACAATGCAGTTCACTTGGACCCATATTTTATAGTTCCTAACTAACTTATGCTTTTTCTCAAGGCTAAGCATAGATCGGTACTGTCTAGTCACGGTTCAGCTACTGTGTACCTACCTAGGATCTATGACATTTTTCACCTTACTAACTCAAAGAGGGCGCTTTTGCCGCGTAAAAACAGTGAGCAAAACTCTACTTTGCTCACACTATGTGAAAATGAGAGTTGAATTTAGAATGCTTCAAGCAATAAGAATCGAATAGCATTACAGGCAGCGACGAAAGTCGATTAACATTTTTCAACTGTATGAATATTTCAAAAATTCGCCAAAACTTCTCCCCTCACTAAGGTCGACGCCATCTGGTCCACATACCTTAGGGCCTTTCAGCCAACAGTTAATGTCGTTGGATGAAACTTGGAATAGATGTTGTTAAATTCTGTAGATTAGGGCTCAAGTCAAAATAATTTCCCTAGAATTTTTTTTCCTAGAAATCAAAAAGTAATGCGGATGTTACATAAGGAGAGTTTCTCGCGTGCGAGCGGCGAAGGCAATAATATGCTCGCCTAGTGTAAATGCTTCGAGCCTCGCCTCTCGCCTGTCATACTCGCATTCGAGAATCGCTTGAAGAATACGAGTTTCTGTCATAATGTAAACAACCGCAGGTGAGCCTCGAATGGCGAGTCTTGCCTTTTGAGTTTCTCGCCGCTCGCATGCTTAATGGCGTTTTAAAAATGCATACTGTTAATCGACTTACGTTATTGACTGTACATTGTTTGAAGTCGGTTAAAGTATACCGTTTTGGACAACCAGACAGCCATAATCACCCCAACCTGTATAAACTTTAAACATTGCAACCCAATTAGTACACGCACGTTCGACGTACACTGCTTACAAGAGGCTCTAGACAAGTGGTTAACGACTAGCGATAACGGTTATCGACATGTTACTACTGTCTGAATACCTATTTTACAAACCTAAACATCCCACTAATATAATAACGCTGAAAGTTTGTGTGTTTATTCAGATGTTTGTGTTTCAATCACGCCTAAACCAGGGAATTGATTTGGATGAAACTTGGAATAGGAGTTGATAGTGACCTGAAATAGCACAAAGGCTTTCAAAATGTTGGTACCACGCGGGCGAAGCCGCGCACAGTAGCTTTTTTATTACGAATTCGAGAGTTCTTCTTGTCGTGTCACTATTTTTTCGAACCAGTGTGTTGGGAAGATTATAAGTGCGCCTGAAAAAGGCTCCTTTTGTGCACTTGTTGAGATAAATGGATGGATGAACCTTATCAGAAAGTTAAACACTTTGTACGCTATCTGCCGAATAAGTTATCGGACACTTTTTAGTAAGTGGTTGAACTGTTTTAAGGCAATTGCACACGTGATTGAATTACAAAACTACGTCACGTGAGATAGCGTGAGATAGAGACGTCACGTGAGATAGAGTTAGAGACAGCTGTCACGTGAGATAGCGATAAACGAGTTCGCTAGTAGTTAGCCACTTGTCTACCCCAAACTTTCCAACCTTCGATATAGGCGATTAAGATAATTGCTTTTTTCCTGTTGCAATTTAGTGATATGGGGCGTTTATCTGGCTGAGCCTTGGTGGCCTAGTGGGAGATGACTTTCACTAATAGTCGTGGATTCAAACACAAAGCATCCAACATTTTATGGACTACGCCAGTACTTACACACTCAAACGGAGAAGGAAAATACTACTTCCGTTCTTTAGCTCTCTGAAGTAGCTGCGCAGAACCCATTTTTGATGAAGCCTAAAGATAAATAAATAAAGCTGGACATTTCACACACAACTTCGGTTTAAAAAAATGTGCTAATAGAAAAAAACAGCGGCACTCCAGGAGTGCCAGCAGAAGTGAAAACTTGATCAGTTCTAAACTTCACCAATAACCCGGTGCACGTGACATTTTCGGGGCGAGTCCAAGAAATTTCTCTCATCTCAAAACTGCCTCAACTCAAAGTGGGTCATTGTAGATCACACGCACGACCACGCAGAAAGGGCGACGATCAAGAACAAACACACACATATTATCGTCATTGGCCCCATAACCCGCTCATGCGGGGTCGGCACAACATGTTCCCCTCTTCCACTCTCCCCTATCCAGGCGCGGTCGCAGCCTGAAATTGGGGGGGGGGGGTCACTATACTAATAACTGACTTTATTGCACAATAAACAGGATTTTTACTATTGGACGTGTACGGTTTTGGGGGGGGTCATGTCCCCCCCCTTGGACCGCGCCTGCCCCTATCACTCGTTATCTCTGTATCAACTCCTTTCTTTTCCATATCTACTTTCACACAATCCATCCATCTTTTCTTAGGTCTACCTCTACTCACATATACATCCACATTCATTTCCAACACCCTTTTAGTTACATGAGAACAAACACACACACATACTACGCTGTAAGCTGTGTTATGCGCATGAGTTGATTAATAAGAACATTCGACTCCCACGGCGCCGCTAGCTCCCGATTCCATTGTTAATAACGAGACTGAGGTCGATGGTAAGATTGCTGTGTACTCATTGACAGTTCACGACAAGAATAATTGTATTAAATATTGGGTCATTATTCACGTTGTAGTGTGGTGCGTGTGGTCATTATTACTAGGTTTTTTTAACTAAAAAGAAAACCGGACAAAGAAGTCGAGGTCGTCCAATTGCGCGATGGGTAGACAACATCAAGCGGCAGCATAGATTTTGGATGCGTGAGGCACAGGACCGGAAGGAATTTCGTAAACAGAGGGAGGCCTATACCCAGCAGTGGGATATTCTTGGCTGCGAATGATAGATAGATAGATAGACTTTATTGTACACCACATGGACATTACAAAATACAAACAAAGATACAAGAAAACATTTAAAGCGAAGTACAATGGGCAGTCTTATCGCTGTGAGCGATTTCTTCCAGACAACCTTAGGATATGATGATATGACCTTATGATGATGATGAAAAAGAAAACCGACTTCAATGTTTGTCTTAGGGCGCGGCGTGACTCAGGGCATCTAGTGAGGTTGAGGTTTTTAGAGTTTAACGGGAAAACTACCTGAGGAATAAGAATTTATCTTGATGGAATTAATATCGGTGAACATCTGAATATACATAAATAAACAGTTTCACTCCGGGAGTGCCGACAGAAGTTACTTGAACAATTATACTTTACAAAAAACCCTAATAAAAATAGCAAAAATACATTCGGATATAGGCCCACTGCCATCGAACAATCAACTAACTATACCCTTAATCTGGGATTAAGCTTTATACGTAATGGTGGCGGAATATTTCCATACGTTTGTTCGGTCGTGTCGTATTTAGCGGCTGTAAGCCTGATAGTGGCGGGGTACCCGTTTTATTGACACACCGAGACCATATAAAAGTATGTAAGTTGTATAAGACTATGTTAAAAAGTTAGAATACTATTTAACACAGTTCAGGAGCCGTATGTATTCCTTTTTTCATTAGTTAAATTAGTTTTATTTAAAAATACAATTAATAAGTTATTTACAATTAATTCGTTAAATTTAAAAATACAATTAAACGTCATCTCTGTAAAAAAGCCTATTTTATGATATCTGATTATTTGGATGACAAAAAGCTTGGGATTTGCTCCAACTCAATGGATCCATGGATCACCTAAAAGAATGCTAGGCCCCAGATTCTTCACGGTATTGGTCGCGAAAGAACAGGAGTAAAATTAGTTTTAAGACTATTCTAGTGATCCTAGCGGTCCTACTGAATAAATGATTTTTGACTTTGATTTTTGACTTTGACTTTGATTCGTTTGATGAATATTCGGATGCTTCCCATTGACTTCGACACTTGACTTGACTTGACATGATTTTATAACATTTTAAAACAAAACTATTTTTAAAAATCGCGTAATTATCATTAATGCTTAAAATTAATTTGGGAGCTCTAAACTATGACTGGTCTACCAAACAAGAAGAGAATCATCAAACAAAATTTTCTTAGGATTTGGGAAATCGTTATTATGTTATCGTTTTAGGACTGTTATGGTCGTGAGCCTGTTCGTACGATAGTGAATAGCGTATCTCTCAGTGTGTCTCATATGCGTGCAATAATTTTAGTTTAAGCCCGGCTTTTGGAAGCTCAAATATATTTAGAGTAGAGTTTCAAGGGATATATCTTTTAAAGTGCATTGCTTTTATCAATAACTCCGAGTTAAGTTGACATTTGACTGCAAAAATGGCTTAGCTTTTAGTTTTTTGTGGTTTTTGAGTTTTTGAAATCCACATCAAGTCTACAATACTTTTCGGATACCTAGGTATAAATGTAAATAAATAAATAATGCTGGACATTTCACACAGCGTCATCTAGCCCCAAACTAATGGGAACCAGATAACAGATATACTACTTATACACTTGTTGCTTGTAAATACATACATACATACTATACCTACACAGAAACATCCAGACCCAAATATTTGCAGATCATACAAACCTTCTGCGTCCCAAGCGGGCTTTCACCCACTGCGCCACAGAGGTCGAATATAAGTCAAGAATACATCCCATAGGCTTACGGTGCTTTTCAAAAGAAAAAATATAATTTATATCAAGTTAAGTTAAAATAACTTTGCACAGAAGGCCATATCAATCATTTTATCCCTTTCAAAATAACCACAGAAGCCTAGGGTTCCAGTTATGAGCATAGTCCATCTCTTTCACACGCCACGCGACGGTATCTCCATCTCGCTTACTACCCTGTGATGTTATATTAGCGTCTCGCTCGCACGGCACGCTTATTTACCTGTCCTTGTTGAACAGATTACATAATAGTGGAGAGTTTGAAAAGTTCACTTTTAAACTGTAAATCCATCGGTCCTACGGTAGGTATTCGTGAAGCTAGATGCGTCATAGATGCTTTTTCATACAAAATTGTTTACTGCGCATCCAAACGGCTAACGATACTGCTTAGATCTGTTGACTATGTTTAAAAAATAATAAAAAAAACATACTTAAGAACATTTAAGAACTAGCTAACTTAAAGTTAAATAAGTAAGTTTGTATAGTGTAGGCTTATAAATGAAAGCCTTTTTGTACAACATCAGCTTTTCTTTCTCGATGTTACTGATGAAAATTTACACGTGAAAAAAAAACTATAATTTTCAACACATTTTTTTTAACTATTAAAAAGTAAAAAGCTTGATAACTGCTCTGTTTAAAAAACGAATAATCAAAGCAAAGATAAAAACCTTGTATATCGAAAATGGAAAGCCCAAGGAAAAATGGACCTTAACTTAACGGTATAGAGTTTATTTTATGCTTTATTATAATATATATGAAACAGACCGGTATCCTATCGGGTGAATGCGCCCAACATCCGTCCAAACCTGTCCCGGACAGGTGCAAAAACTAAAGATTCCTTGACCATCTTAACAGATGGAGTCAAAATATCTCGCTTTAAGAATGGAAGATTTTTTTCGATCTTAACTTGGTTGAGTAACTTAAAGTCCACAAAATTCGTACGAAGACTTCTTTATTTAGATGGTTTATACAGCGTCAGGAGGCAATGCCTACACTCAACGGGACGCTGTAGTGCCTGGGACATTGTTTGAGATGGAATAGCTTGCCCAGCACCTAAACCACCCTCTCAGCTTAATTGGACTTGCCCACAGGAAAGATAGCGTGGAGCTGTCTAAGCTGAGTGTTTCCTCACGATGTTTTCCTTCACCGAATTTTACGAAAAGCAAAATCCATTGATGCTCGGCCAGGATTCAAACCCCCGCCCTTTGGATTGAAATTCGGCAAACACGGCTCGTTCATGCTTTGGAAAGCAGTAAGCCATTTGAAAGCCGTCATGGCTTAACGACTTATAAGTAAGCGAAACAAGTAGAATCCCACAAATTAATAACGCTATCCCGTTTGTCTAAGTTAAATACATACATACCTACTTACTTATGTTAAAGTTTATACTGAAGAATATAAAAGTACTAAAATAAAAGGTGTATTTATACGATGCAATTTCAACCGATACGATATCGTATCGCATGGCAATATTTCATGTGTAAACGATTATCGTATGAGATTGTCATAGTTAGCGCGACGCTCGTCGGCAGGCTTAGCAAGTCGTAGGAAAAATCGCATCGTGTAAGTGACCTTAAATGTGTTAAAGTAGGTTCAATCTGAAGCTTATAATCCAGATATTTAATTATTTCCAAAAGTGTGCCCTGAATAAACATAGGATAATCAATTTGCGTTTATTTTTAGCCAACCCTCATCCCTCAGAATAAGTTCCAAATATATCGAAACTGATTAAAGGGATAGTTATTTTTAAGGGGAGGTCTAAAAATATATTTCGGGGTTGTTGAAATAACTTTAACTTCCTTTCGATCGAAAGCTCTTAATAAATGATATATACAGGGTGTAAAAAGACGTCTACCGAAGCCGAAAGGGGTAGGTACAGCATTCCAATAGACAACCAAATCCAAAAGGATTTTCCGAAATATTCACTAAATCCGGAGAAAACAGCGTTTGAAGAGTACTGTTTGCGTATGTTTTGGGCGCGTTTTTTTACGTAGATTGCTGGATTTTGAGTTTTAAATGTTTTTTTCTTTTATAAATGAATTTATTAGGTAGGTATGGTCTTATTATGTTGTAATAGTAGTAAATAGCCCAAAATAACATAGCATGACGAAGCTAAGTAAAAATTTTTTTTTTGCGTTTTTTTTCGCTAAATATGTTTAGAATCATGGTCTGATTGCAACCCCTCAGTTTTCGGTAGCAGTCTTTTTACACCCTGTATAATAAGTAGTGTAAACGAAAATAATTATAAAAAGTATTCCATCTCAAGGAACGTCTCGACCTACCTAGATCTTTGCAGATCTTACAAATTGTCCTGCGGTCAGACTACGCTATAATATAGCATACCTATACTGCATATAGTTCATAGCACAACATTATCGTGCACCATAATTTATTTATAGTAAGCCAAGATCTCTGACGTCGGCGAAAGAGCGATAAATCTCAAGTGGAGTTGGGCAGGACACCTGGCTAGACGTGGTGATGGCCGGTGGAGTAAATCTTTGACCGAATGGTGGCCAAGATCGGACCACCGGAATCGAGGTCGTCCGAAAGCACGTTGGGTCGACGACATAGTGAAGGTCGTAGGAAATGTTTGGACGCGAGAGGCGCAAGATAGAGGAGACTGGCATAAAAGAAGGGAGGCCTATACCCAGCAGTGGGTGATACCAGGCTGAAATGATGATGATGATGAAGCCAATAATTTATAGTACAGTACAGTATGAACGTGTCCATAATAAATGTATGGCGCGCGATATTGTTGTGCGATGAGCTATATCGCTTTTATATTAAAGCGTAGTCTGAAGCCGGCTTAAAAGCACTTTAAATAAAGAAAAGTCACCACACGTGTAAAATTCTTGACAGTTTTACGCATATTCTTGTTAAAAAACATCGAGAAATAGATAGAGTTAAGAGCTGTTAAACATAATTCCTCAGCAAATAGGCCGATTGAGCTGAATTTTGGCATCTGTCAGCTTTCAACTACAATTTAACACATGGTTACAGTGAGCTTAACTGAGGAACTCCTCAGTGAGTAAAGCGGCTGTTACACAAGGAGAGTTTCTCGCATGCGAGCGGCGATTTCTTCTAGGCTATAATATGGTCGCCCAGTGTAAACAAATGCTTCGAGCCTCGCCTCTCGAATACGATTCTCGCTATCTAAGCTTTCTTCTAAAAGTAGTCTTTATTACGAGTTACTCAAATGACAAGTTTTGCTGAGGGATAATCGCATACGATTTTGCGCGTGCGCCGAGAAACTCTTGCGTGACAGCCGCTTTACAGTAAAATATCAGTGCTTGGACTAATTTTCAGCTCACGTTGATGTACGAGTACTTAGTTTTGAATTATTGGGCATGTGGTTGCTTATTGACAGTCCTACTGTTAGCTAATCCCCGGTAAGTAACCACAGATTAAATACTAATAAAAAACTCTATACAGACTCAGAGATAGTGAAAAAAACGCATAATTAGAATATAATGATCCAAGTAATTAATAGTACTTCATAAAATAACTCGCGTGGGTTTCAAACAAATAATTTGGCCGAACTTAATGGTACTTTACAGAGAAAAAGCCGGCCAAGTGCGAGTCGGACTCACGCACGAAGGGTTCCGTACCATTATCGATAAAAACGGCAAAAAAACAAGTTTATGGGAGCCCTTATATATTTATTATAATATGTTTTTAGTAGGATTTGTTGATAATATATATAAAGCGGCAACAGAAATCATCATCTGTGAATATTTCAACTGTCTAACTATCACTGTTCATGAGATAGCCTGGTGATAGGTGGACAGACAGATGGACGGACAGCGGAGGGTCCCTTGTTACTCTTTGGGTACGGAACCCTAAAAAATGAGTTCACATAGTTACGGATGTATGTATAATCATTTTGAAAGTTCTTGTGTACGGTTTGATGTAATTAATAAATGGAGCATTGTTGTTGGTTATGGAATCAATTTGACTCTAACTGTAATTATTTGAATCAAATTCAAAAAGAATAATTCAGTTGGACCACAGGGATCACAAAAGTCTTAAAACTAAGTGTAATTTGTCTGCGCGTTAGTTATAAAAGCGTGTTGTGTGTAAATTTTAATATAACATGATAAACAAATAAATAAACCGTTTTCTTTGCTCCGTTTGAAAGTAAAATGTATAAACAAATACAAAACATCTGTTTAACATTCAAAAGGTCAGAATGACTGAGAATGGCCGAATACCAGCTCGTTACTAGACCATAAAAGGGTCAGGGCGTTTTTGATGGAAATGAAGGATTGAGAGACAATAGAATGGTGGGATTCGTCTTGGAGTATGTGGGAATAGACAACACAAATTGTGTTAAAGATTTGATGAACAAAATGTAAAAAAAAACCAAAAGAAATTTTGTTTTGATATTTTTTTTAATCAATATAGATTTGCTTCGTGACTAAAACTAATTCAGATGAACATCATGTATTATTTTTGATATACCTAATAAAAAAATATATAAATCTTGATCGGGTTTATATATTTGAACCATTTGGGGTCGAGACCCTGGGTCCGTGGGGTTCCGGGGCCCATCGCGTCTTCAAAAATATTTCGG
This sequence comes from Epirrhoe alternata, assembly GCA_963565295.1. Taxonomy (NCBI): domain Eukaryota; kingdom Metazoa; phylum Arthropoda; class Insecta; order Lepidoptera; family Geometridae; genus Epirrhoe; species Epirrhoe alternata. The sequence continues at coordinate 3,780,281 of OY751401.1, forward strand.
GGCGTCTGGTCGAAGCGTCGCGTGATTCGAGGGCTGGCGACTTATTGGCACAAAGAATCAGCATTGCCAATCAGCGTGGCAATGCCGCCAGTGTTTTGGGCACGCTTCCGACTGGCAGTGACCTGGATCAGTTGAGCTATCTATAGATCGTTTTTACGACGATCCTTAGATGGCTTGACTGATTCTATTGTATTTTGTAATTTTATGTACATATTGTAGTAGCTTAGTTTCTGTAAATAAAAATCCTAATAAAATATTATTGACCTTCTATTTTTTTCTGCTGTCAGCAATAAGGCCGCCCAATGTAATACTTCATTTTATTGTACTTTATCATGTGGGTGTGTTACATTTAAAGGTATATTCTATTCTATTTTCGGTAAAAATAATTACTTTTTAAAAACCATTTCAAATAAAAATGTCGATACAAAACAAACAAAAACCCTATTTGTACGATGGATAAAACTATAAAATTTTATTTTCTGTTTTAAAAATGTACGTTCAATCAAAAAGAGTGGTTTTATATAATTGGTTTACAAACATTGCGCTTTTTCACGCAAATGCTAGAGTAAACAACAAATTTAGACATGGCGTTTTTCAGAGAATATATCATTGAAGTAGGCCAAAGAAGATGGATGGATTGTGATAGATGACATGAGTTAAGAGGGAGTGAGTGAGATGACGACTGATAGAGGGAAATGGAAGAGGAGTACATGTTGTTCTGACTCTACTGAAGTGGAACAAGGACAGGAGAATGATGATGATTTTTATAAATAAATAAAATTATTTCTTTAATTTATTTATTTTAATAATACCATGTATAAAATGGACATTCTCCGCCCGCACCAACCCCCTGCCCCTCGAGTTCTCGATTGCGTTCTTACGAACGAGGAGCCCGTTAATTTTTTTCTTCTTCCTGGTTTTGCACGTTGCACTCTTTGTGCATTCGCGCGTAAATAATGACACTGCGCAGTTTCTGTGTAAGAAGGTTACAATACTGAGGCGAGTGTCCGGGATGTTCTGATGTCTGCAATACGTGAAATACCTACAATCTGTCTGTCTTTCTTTCATATACAAAGTACATCATTTTGTTTGTTTACAAAGTTAGGCTTTTTGGTTTTAAAGCCTCTAAAGTTTATTACCTCTGTATGCATTATTTAAGGCCCGATGTCGCCTCCAGCTAAAGTAGCTCAATGGAAATGTAGTGCTTTTTGTGTCAAGTATGTGTTTTGGGAAATATACAGACGGCACTACATTTAGGCACGATTTTAGGGCGTTGCTTCCAACAATGTTTTAAAGCTCGTCTAAAAGCGTTCTTCTAGACCGCAATCTATTGATTGAACTGAATGTCAAGGCATTGTCTTACATAGCATTTTTTACTACAGACACTGAGCACACCCGAATACTAGAAAACTTTATAATATTATACGCTCCAATTTAACGTGCCCTCCAACAACACGTGCATAGAAGCACTCAGCGGATATTGTTACTTGTGTAACCGCACAGAACGTTGCTTCACTTTGATGATCTATCAAGAATGACTAAAGGTGCATTTACACGATGCCATTTTTCGCACGATTTGTTAAGCCCGCTCCGTCCATTGAACGTGCCGACGATTGTCGCGCTAACTATGACAAATCGCATACGATTGCCATGCCGTGCGATACGATATCGTATGGGTAGAAATCGCATCTTGTGAATGTAGCTTAAAGCCAGCTACACTACGAGCGTTTCAAGTAGGCTGCGAATCGGCTAGTCTGTAGAGATTTGAATGGGAGTTGGACAAGGTCGTTTTATTCGTGCTCTTTTCTGTTAAATTGGAGTTTTTTCTGAATGTGAAAAGAGGTGTTACATTTTATTGATATTATGTGGGAGGAACTATTGCATGAACAATAAATTACAATGTAGGTAATACAGTATTATTGTTTTCTTTGTGATTATGCATCTACCTGCTTTAAAAAATGTAAATTAAATATCTTAAAAAGTGACATTTTAGCTTACTAGGTATAGGTTCATTATTTTAGGTGATTGTATAACAATAATTAAAAACATATTACGTATAGATAGATACCTACTACGAGTAGCCTCAGCCACTATCTTGAAAACTATAACAGTTGTTAGTGCAATTTGTGCATGTAAATTCAATTCAATTCAATTTATTTATAATACTCGTACATACATAATGATACACAAGTACAGCCATAGACACAATTAAAACATCTTAAATTAATATTACTTATTTAAGTAAAAAGTTCACAGACCTTTTCTGTGTGAGGTTGTCTTTGGATGTTTGAATCAAATTCAGAATACATAATATAGTTCTTTCAAACTAGTAATAATAATTAAATAATAATAATAATGATGGACTTTCCACTCAGCATCATCTAGCCCCAAAGTAATCAGAGCTTGTGTATGGGTACTACATGACAGATATTACACAATGAGCTTGAAATCAAAAGAACATCCCAATGGGCAACATAGAAGAATAAATTAGTTATGTACATTAGGTGGGTAGATAGAGAACTGTATTATAAATAAATAAATAATAAATAATGCTGGACTTTTCACACAGCATCATCTAGCCCCAAAGTAAGCAGAGCTTGTGTTATGGGTACTATGATGACTGATATACTACTTATATACTTTTTGTTTGTAAATACATACATATTATACATAGAAACACCCAGACCCGAGACAAATATTTGTAGATCATACAAACATTGGTCCCGCCGCGGGGATCGAACCCGCAACCTCTTGCGTCGCAGGCGGGCCTTCGCCCACTGCGCTATTATCTAACCTAGGCTAGAACTATAACAATGAAGTCTAGATTTTAGATACTGCAGTATACAATAAACAATTGATGTAGAATTGGAAATAACATCGATTTATTTTCAAAGAATACGATGGCAAGCTTAAGTATTGAGCACGAGTTTATGGTCCATTCGAATAAGTTGAGAAGCGCTCGTGGTCGTGGTTGCTTAGTCGTTCTTGATAGATCGTCGAAGTTAACCAACGTTCGAAACGGTCTGTAAGTGGATGGGTGACCGCCAGTGGCATTTTCATCTGAGCGCTTCCGTGCTTCGGAGGGCACGATAAATTGTCGGTCCCGGCTATTTAAGTCGTTAAGCCATGACGGAGGCCTTAAGGCGGCCTAAAAACTCCGTCACCAGAGTTGGCCACTGACTCATACGAACTTACTTACTTCTTAGTTGAGAACGCTTTAGGAACAGAAACTAGAAATTTTAGAACTTACAAAATTCTTCAAAATCTTTCATAACAGTGATGTAAGTATAATTATTTATATCTGTCTTTCTATTCAGCCCGGTTGCACCCACTGCTGAGTATTAGGCCTCCTTCTCTATAACGCCACTGTTTTTGGTCCTGTGCAGGCCCTTCCCACGCTTTCCCAGTTACAATAACGATGTCATCCGATCATCGGATCCTAATATCCTAATCCTAATATCCAAAGGCGCTGTCTCCACGAGCGAGAGAATCGCGGCGATATTATCGTCGTGCCACGTATTTCTATACACTTCTCTAGAAGCCGTCTCCACACGGCGATATTATCGCCGCGATGCGACGAGTGGCAACGAGCGCGCGAAACATCGTTACATCGTCGCTAGCCCGTCGCCACTAGCCACAGGCCCGCCGCGCGCTCGTGGCGCTCTCGCGACGGGCGCGCAGCGGGCGCGCTGTCAAACGCAGCGTCATTTCAGCGTTGCCAGGACATTTCGACAAGGAAACGCGGCGATACCGTTACGAGTCGCCGCGGAAACGCTGCAATTCCGTTACGACTCGCGACGATACGCGGCGATATTATCGCTCGCTCGTGGAGATTCTCCGAGGATATGAGGGCGGACTCGTCGCGATTCTCACGCTCGTGGAGACAGCGCCTAATAATATAATAAATCTGAAAGTTTGTGAGTATGTTTGGATATTTGGATGTTTGTGTAACAATCACGCCTAAACCAGTGAACCGATTTGGATGAAACTTGGAATAGGCGTACCTGGAATAGCATATAGGCTATTCAAAATGTTGGTACCACGCGGGCGAAGCCGCGCGCAGAAGCTAGTATAATATAGGTACGAGTATATTAGGATTTTTTCAAAGAAAAGAACCAAACAAATAAACCATGATCACGACTATCACCAACGCGCTTGACACTCGATTTGATCTTTTGTGTACTTCCCAAGGCGCGATAGACAATCTGATCTTTTGTGTATTCCGGATCCTTTGAAAAAGTCTAAAGGAGTAGACAGGGTACGTCCAAATACATTTTTGCCCACATTTCAGAGAGAAACATTCCATACGTAACGGGTTGCAAACTCATCGCCGCTCATAAGAATAACTGGTTTTCTTACCGTATTTTTCTTTACAGCTTGAAGCTCGTATAACGATAACGAAAAGAAAAATCCATTACCGCATACTGACTGAGAGCAGTCTCAGGTCAGGCAAGACGTAGCTCGGTCGCTGCAAACGCACGCCCAAACGTTGCGAGGCAAACGCTCGAGGCAAATTTTACGACCTCTGTAGCGCAGGTGGCGCCTGCGACGCAGAAGGTTGAGGGTTCGATCTCCGCCGCGGGATAAATCTTTGTAATCTGCAAATATTTATCTCGGGTCTGCAGTGTGTTTCTATGTATAATTGTATGTATTTATTTAAAAACAAAAAGTACATAAGCAGTATGTATATCAGTTTTGCTTAGTTTGGAGCCAGATGTCCAGCATTATTTATTTTGTTTTTATTTAAATGCCCGAGGCTGTACGCAGCTGTGATGCACGGCCGGGATTCAAACTCGCTACATTCGAGTCGAGAGTGCATTCTAGTAGGCTAACCCGGCTCTTTTGTACTAGATAATGGGTCTAACGGCTACATCCGAGCGCACACACATGCACGCTCGCATGGACTAAGTTATACAGGAAGCAACAATGAATTGAAAAAATAGTTATTATCGATTTTCTCGGGATATTATATCAAAAAAAAATTATTCGTTGAACCCAATTCCTAAATAAAGTTAGTTTAAAATGAATGACCTTAACTAAACACAATTAAGACCAATCCGCCTTCGTGAGTACGAACCACTGTAACAATACTCGGTGCTAAAGGAACCTAAAACACTCCGCTACTCAAAGAATGTTCAAACAAGTGCAACGAACATTCGCAAACAAAAAGCTCTTTACTCAAAAAAAATCAGCTAGTCCGCGCTAAAAATAAAGAAAAATCATGTTAGGCCAGTTTACACTCAAAGTCGACGCGTTCAAACATGGAACGCGAGTAAAACAAGATAGGTTTGAATATTTATGAGTAGTAAAACTATTTATTTAAATAAATATTTATATGCAAATAAAAACGCAGTACATATACGTAAGAATGTGTATTTGCTGAAGTTTGAAATAAATGCATATAATTTATTTAATACTATTTATTTATTTAATATTGTCTTAATGCCAACTGTTTGCTGTGCGGTTCCACATAACAGTGTTCAATTGATATTTATTTAACAGTTGTGTAAATATTTAGCATCTTAGTGTGCCTGACAGAAACATTTTTCAAGTAGATACCTATCACTATATAAAACAGACACCAAATCAAATTGAACAAATAAAAGCAGTATTTCAAATTCTCACAAGTGTTTTTACTTTGTATTTACACAACTAAACTAATAAAAAAGTTTGTTGATACTTTTTACTCTGGTATCATTATAACAATCAATCATACCACGTTCTTTAATTTTATTAAATCTATCTCCACCAAAACATAAACCGACTAAACCCAAAACATTGCTACATTTGAGCCCAAACCGCAGAGCTACTAGCTATTCTGTAAAGGTCGAATCGCAAACAGAAATGCAGCACAACTCCAAAGCCGTGCACTCAGTCCGGTGTCAACGCGGCGCCTGAACGGTCGTGCGCCCTTTGATCTTTGACACGTCACTTGTCAAACGTCAAGTTCGAATTGTTTCGGGATTATACTTTCGAGCGGGACTATACTTTTTGTGGATTTTTTGTGTTGGTGTTGTGAAGTGTTTTGGATTGTTTAAAAAGTTTTGCTTATTTTTTGGATGGTTGGGTAAGTTGTTTTTTTTTTAATTTAGTTATCTTCCTAATATTCATTTTCAATAGTAGGTATGAGTTGGTATTAAATATTTAATCACATATTGTTATCCGTTTGGAAAACAATTTATTATAAATTAATTCGAAAAAATAATACTAATGAAATCATAGGTAAGTACTACCCCTACTAAAATGGTACACTTGCGCACTTATTCCAGGACTGTATGCGCAATTTTCCACATTTAGTTCGTGAAAATGTTAATAGATGGCGTAACTAGTCCTGATCTCAAAGCGTAGGTACCTGAGATGGCGCTTAAATATTTCAAGGCGTTTTAAAATAGGCTTTAAAAAGTGAATTTGACATTTAGTTAAGCCACGACGGAAGCTTTTAAGTGGCCTAGAGATTTCTTGAATAGAATTGGCAATTTAAGGTGTATTTACACTATATGGTTTCAACCCATACGATATCGTATCGCACGGCAATTTGTCACGTGTAAACGCTCATCGTATGCGATTTGTCATAAATAGCGCGACGCTCGTCGGCACGTTCAATGTGCGGGGCTTTGCAAATCGTTCGAAAAATCGCATCGTGTAAATGCACCTTCACTATGTCACACGCAAATATGAAACCTATAAACTAAGTTAAGTTATTAGTTTTACATTATAAGTGGTTATGCTTATAAACTAAGCTTAAAATTTACTTATTAAACTATTATATGGTTGTAACTCGGTCTAAACTGTAGATCATTGTTTATAAAGTTTTTATTATTAATAAAAATAAAGATAAAAAATCAACGTCCAATATCTAGAAAGTATCAACTTTAATTTACATTTTACTGTCAGTTATTTGATAACGCAACACTAGGCACTAAAATCAGTAAAAATACAAAATCCACTGGTTTTACGCGTCCAATAAAAATAAATACACTTGATCTACGACCCGCCATCAAAAAGAAACAAACATTTAATAAAAAACATCTAAAGAATATCCAAAAAACTGATACTTGACCAATCAAATTCAACTTCGATAAACCAATTCGATTCTGAACTCTATTTCTATCACCATACGGTTAAAGGCTTATAAAGGTTGGTGTACATGATAGTTTTTATGTGAAACAGGTTTAGGAATCGTAATTAGGGCAGGTGTTCATTCCCTTTTTGCTTTATCAAACTAGATTTTTATTTTTATAGTACGACTGTTGGGAGATGAGGCGTTGCTTGGGCGGGATGTCTTTATCAAAACGAATTAAATTAAAGCTGGTTAGACTATCGCTTTTTTAAATGTTGTTTTAGTTATGAATGTTTTATAACTATAACTTATTTTTTAAAAGTCTAAGAAAAGAAAGGATTTCTAAGGTCTTAATAGATAGGTGATTCTACTGATGTTCCTTGGCGACCAGACCTTCTTATTTCACTCTTGACAGAGTGGTCGTGGTCAGGTCGGGAGTTGGGTGGCTCGCTTCACAATTCTGCGCCATTCGTCTCGGATGGTGGTCTTTCTGGTGCACTCATTTAAAGGTCTGTCCAGCGCTGCCTTCACTTGGTCCGTCCATCTCATTGGAGTGACCAGACCTAGACATTGTAAAACATACGAGCTAAAATCACATGCTATTAGCACACACACACACACATACATTGGTATTTTTATACATAGGTAATGATAAATCTAAATTCCACCATAATGACGAAAAATATTTCATTAAAAACAACAAATATGGTATTTTCTTTTGTACAATTTATATTCCTAAGTGGTTGTAATTCAAATCATGACCTCTCGTATATAATACAAAATTGCTGTTTTTTATTCCTATACTATCAACAATGCTGCAAAAGACCACTATAACAAGACCCATACAACACCGTTATTTCAAAAAAGTCTCTACAAAATGAAGAATAAGATGGGTCTTCTTATACTGGGTATATTTTTATCTATTCTCTAGATTTTGCGTAGGTGTACTATTACGTATGTTGCAATGCAATTTGACATTTATTTGTATTTCAATAAGGTTTATTCATGATTGATGCTTGTCAAGGCTTTGGATGGGGAAATCAAGAATATAACAAAAGTTTTGCGTAAGTTTGGTGTTAAAAAAATTGTAAACAATGTTTTAAATACTTGAAATATTAACATACTTTTTACATCATAGCCATTGTAAATGAAATTATAGTCTTATCAAATCTTTTAAACAAAGGTAAGGAAATTATAAGCTTACATTTATACAATACCTTCAACTTTAGGTATTCCATTGGCTCCCAACTGGAGCTTGATATACTCGTGCTTACCCACAAAATATGTACTACCTACCTAATTGAAATTTAGACCCGAATCCATGTCTGTTGCCTGGCTCTTCATGGTATTGCAGCGAGTTCGATCCCCGAGACATAAATGTTTATATGATCTACAGATATATGTCTGGGTCTGGGTGTTTATATTAAATGAAAATATTAATGTATATTTACAAAAAAAAGTATATAAGTAGTTTATCAGTTATCTGGTTCCCATAGTACAAGCTCCGCTTAGTTTGGGGCTAGATGCTGTGTGAAATGTCCAGCATTATTTATCTTACGTATTTTCTCTGTAGTGTATTTTATTACCCCATATTTCAGTGTAAAAAGAAAAGGACTGCTGTTGCTAACTTTCAACTTGTTCCGGCGGACACTCTTATTACCACATCCTGAAATACCATTGTTTATACTCATGTTCAACTCCAATTCATGATTTTAAACACAATTAATGAACCACTTAATATAAAAATGTAGAATGGAGTGACGCGAATGTTAAGGGAGGATTCGGTGAAGTCTGAAAATAGTGTGGCAAAATTTTACAACATTTAGAGCAGCATAATGTATTTAACCGACTTCAAAAAAAGGAGGAGGTTCTCAATTCGCCTGTATGTTTTTTTTTTGTATCTTGTTACGCGATTACTCCGCCAATTGTGAACCGACTTTCAAAATTATTTTTTTGTTTCAAAAGGTATGCTCCAGAGGTGGTCCCATATAAATTTTATTCCTGAGAGTTTGATAGTTTTCCCGTAAAACTCTAAAAACCTTCCCTCCTAGCCATTGTAAATCGAATCGACAGATAAGTCTAAGACTCTATGCATTATTTCAAACTGACGTTAGACACGCCGCGTGTAGAGTTGAACATTGAAGTCGGTTTTTCTTTTAGTTTTAAAACGTAATTATGAAAAATAAAATCAAATTCATTTTAGGATAAAAAAAAAATATATAAAAGAAATGTCTTTCACTAGGAAATGAAATTTTGACAAAAAAAACAAATTGCTTTAACCCATCAGGAACACTTTTCCCAAAGTAATGTCAAATCAAATTATACCTAAATTTTTGCAATAAATTCAAAAAACGTTTCTCGGACTCTGGGTCCCGAGGGCCCCCTGAGCTTGGAAGCCCCGGTGCGGAGCACCACCTAGCCCTCCGGTAGCTACGCCACTGATTACCTTGTCATCTGACGATTGACGACCTCTATAGCGCAGTGGGCGAAGGCCCACCAGCGACGCAAAAGGTTGCGGGTTCGATCCCCGCGGCGGGACCAATGTTTGTATGATCTACAAATATTTGTCTCGGGTCTGGGTGTTTCTATGTATAATATGTATGTATTTATAAACAAAAAGTATATAAAGTAGTATATCAGTCATCTTAGTACCCATAACACAAGCTCTGCTTACTTTGGGGCTTGATGCTGTGTGAAAAGTCCAGCATTATTATTATTATTTTTTTATTACTCATATCGTTATAGTTTTCCTAGTTTAAAACCTTATTACTCATACACCAGCCAGTTTTAGTACCTCAGTCATTGTTTCATAGCACTTTCAGAAAATGAAATATTTAATTTAATCTTGGTCCAGAAAGGGAAAGGGTGTTGTGGCTAACTTTCAACTCGTTCCGGCGGACATGTCCATTCCCACATCCTGTACACTAATGTTTTACTGACGAAGAGAATGGCTGAGCTATTTTGAATAACAAAGAGAACTGGGCGCTCTAACTAGCTTCCGTCCACGGCTTTGCTCACGTACGAATAGCATTTTATCTAAAAACTAGCTGGCCGTCGCGGTGCTACCCGCGTTCCTTCGGGAAAACTCCACTTTCCCGGGATAAAATACAGACTATGTTCATCAGGGGTAATGCAGGATTCTAATGGTGAAAGAATTTTTCAAATCGGTCCAGTAGTTTCGGAGCCTATTCAATTCAAACAAACAAATCTTTCCTCTTTATAATAAAGTAATGAGTAGAGAGAGAGAGAGAGAGAGAGAGAGAGCGAGCGATAGAGAGAGAGAGATGGATGCCTTCGTTTTAAGACTATTATTAAGTGATTACAGCGGTCCTACTGAAAATGCTTTTTGACTCTGACTTAGCCGTACAGTGGGACACTATTTAAAAAAACTTAGGCCTTTAAATCTATACCAGATGATTTAAATATCGCCAGGAGGCAGCCTATGCCTACATTTAACAGGACGCTGTAGTGCCTGGGACATTGTTTGAGCTGGAATAGGCTTGCCCAGCACCTAAACCATCCTCCCAGCTTAATCGGCCTAGCCTACAGGAAAGACAACGTCAACACGTCTGGAGCTGACTACGCTGCGGGTTTCATAATTAGTAGAAGGTTTCACCCAAATCGGTCCACTCGCATACTTTTTATAATTTTTAAGTAACTTAATCTTAAGTTACCCAGCGGTTTAAACCCAGCTGTGACCATAACGCTAATTAATTTTGCATTTTAATTGTCATTGTATTAAACGGACGAAATGTGATGAATTTGCATGGAGCTTACAATTGGGGTTCCGGGAATATGATTCGCTTAATTTGTATCAATTGGACTAATAAATTATCTGAATAAGGCTGATTCATTTTAAATCGTCTCAGCCACCTAGTGTCCACTGCTGAACATAGGCCTCCCCCATAGATTTCCACAGCGATCGATCTTGTGCAGCCTGCACCCAACGGCTCCCAGCAACCTTTACAAGATCGTCTTTCCATCTCGTGGGGGGCCGTCCTCTGCTGCGATTTCCGGTGCGTGGCCTCCACTCGAGAACTTTTCTGCCCCAACGGCCGTCAGCTCTACGAGCTATGTGCCCTGCCCACTGCCACTTCAGCTTGCTAATCCTGTGGCTAATTGGTGTGATTCATTTTAAATGAAAAGTACATTATAGGGGTCTATAAATCAAGAGTAAATAGGTTCCTTCTAGGTAAGCATGCTCCATCTCAGACCTCATAACTGCTTAACATCAGGCAGAGTGAGGTCAAATGCTGACCTATTTAATAAAAAAAAAATGCATACTATAAATATTATATTAAATGTTTAGGGGATGAATCACGGCAGAGTTTGTACTTTAAGGTAAAAAATATACTTCTTAACTTAATTTATGTTATTTCGAAAATTAAATCAAAAAGTATGTACCTAAATAAAAAACCGTGGCACTCTCGGGAGTGCCGAGAGAATTGAAAACTTGACCAATTAGGTCAAAAAATACCGGAAGATAATGCTTCACTTATAAAATGAGCATGTAGAAATGTAAAAATATATAAAAGTTTACCGAGTACAGAACTAGATGGCGCTACTGGTAGTATCGGTGAGCGGTATGTGACTCGAACGTGACCTTTTCGAGGCGAATCCAAGAATTTATTCTCATCTCAAAAAAATGCCCAACGTGCCTAAAGAAATTCACTTCAAAATAAAACTTTACTCCTAGTTTTATCTATGTCGGCTAACTTTGCGACAATTTTTTTTTATTTAAACTAAAAAAATGTTATTTTTTGAGAATTAATTGTAAGAAAATAAATTTAGAGCCATGTATTGTGTACCTATAACAAAAATATGTGACACCTTTATTTATATGTCAGGTTTCTGTTGTAATGTAAGAAACCTTACATATAAAAATTTTAATAATATATAGGTATACAACAAGTACTTTCGAACAGAGCAATTGTTCTCTCTCAATTTCTTGAGGAAGTTGGTAAACTTTTTCATTGTAATTCTCCTTTAAATGCAAAACAAAACACGTGTCTCAAACTTATGAAACGTGAGGTAAGTTGGTATTCTGGCGATTGGCTTACAACCTGTCACGTGGACTTAAGAAATCAATCATCATTCTGGAAAAGGATCAAATGAAAAAATTGTGGAACTCATTGCCGGGCTCTGTATTTCCCAAAAAGTACAATATAGGGGTCTTCAAATCAAGATTAAATAGGTTCCTTCTAGGTAAGCATGCTCCATCTTAGACCTCACTACTGCTTAACATCAGGCAGAGTAAGGTCAAATGCTGATCTATTTAATTGAAAAAAAAAAAAGATTTGCTGAGCTTACAATAAAAATAGATTTTAAAATGCATCCGAAAAATGTTAGTTATACGGGACTTGAACCCACGATCTCCAATCAGTGGTGACGCTCTACCATCTGAGCCAAGGGGCAGTCAACGCAATGGTTGCTTCACCGTGTATTGAAATGAAAAGTTTTTAGGCGCGTATTTCACTGACACCGAGTTTTTTGTCAAGTTTAGAACCGTTCAAGTTTTCACTTCTGCTGGCATTCCTGGAGTGCCACTGTTTTTTGGTGGTTTTAAAAGATTTAGGTATCCCAGTGTGGGGTGAACACAATACATCATTTTTATTTTTATTTTTTTTTATGATTAATGGGTCGGCTCTTGACCTCGAAACTAACATAAGCAAGAATGAGGTCTACGATATCGTCCAAATTTGTATTTTACGATAGTGGGCTAAAAACAGAATCGCAGAAATTTTTTACAATTGAATTGAAGCTTACATACTAACATTTCAATAAAGTGGCAGTGGGCGGGGCACATAGCTCGTAGAACTGACGGCCGTTGGGGCAGAAGTTCTCGAGTGGAGGCCACGCACCGGACATCGCAGCAGAGGACGCCCCCCCCCCCCATGAGTTGGAAAAACGATCTTGTAAGGGTTGCTGGGAGCCGTTGGTGCAGGCTGCACAAGATCGATCGCTGTGGAAATCTATGGGGGAGGCCTATGTTCAGCAGTGGACGCTAGATGGCTGAGATGATGATGATGATGAACATTTCTATTTGTTTTATTCTTAGTGTATCGAATTTTAAAATAAAATAATCATCTATAATAAATAAATAGATGCAATAATAGGCCAAGTGAAAAAAAAAATGAAATCTCCTTTAGCCTGATCGCACACTAAGTAAAAAAAAGTAAGTTCGTATGAGTCAGTGGCCAACTCTGGTGACGGAGTTTTTAGGCCGCCTTAAGGCCTCCGTCATGGCTTAACGATTTAAATAGCCGGAACCGACAATTTAACGTGCCCTCCGAAGCACGGAAGCGCTCAGATGAAAATGCCACTGGCGGACCCATCTCTTACAGACCGTTTCGAACGTTGGACTGTGCGACCTCTTCGGCTCGGTTGGACTGTGCGACCTCTTAAGCATAGCCTGTTTTTTTACAGCATCTAATTTAATATGTATCTACTACTTATAAAGGATGTGGTCAGAACGGTGAAAGTAAGATTGTCAAACTGGTTGGAATAGTGTCAAATTGAACGCGTGGTTTCAATATTAGTGGCATATCCTGTCATTAAACGTGTTGATACGCTAATGCCGGTATTCACAAACATTACTTTGACGTTTCCAAGTGCGCGCGGACGCACAGGGTCCCAAAATCAGTAGGTTTTTGGGACCCTGTGCGTCCGCGCGCACTGAGACCTCATAGTACTTAATGTTTGTGAATACAGGTGTAAATAGCCGTCTATTTTGCTTGTTAGCTTTGTTTTTGGACATTGAACTTCATAAAAATTTAGGTAAGGTAGTTTCGTTTACTAATTATATTCGATACTTTTTGGCATTTTATAAATAACATTTAACTTAGGTATGTTTCCAACATAAAAACATAAAATCACGCCTCTTATAATCTACATATTCAGAGACAAATGGTGACGAACGTGTAGATGGTCTATTCGCTTGTCATCGCCTGTCATCTTCTATCCAAATACCTACTAGTTCGGCAAATAGTTCGGCGAATGTGTGGAGTGGAATAATAATTAATAAGGTCTATTGAAAATCTGTAAAAATGATGATAGAATGTAGACTCTTGCCTTAGCCTCATGTCTAAATTATATTATAAGTAATTGTGAAAAAAAACAGAGAGATGCTCAGACGTCAGAATGGACGAGCGATTTGTATTGTAATCCCCCCCCCCCCCCCGGATAGATTTTACATAAGACTAGTTGACCCGCGGCAAACGTTGTTTTGCCATCACCAAGTACTTAATATCTCTATTAAAAAATAAGGGTTGGTGGTAGAATGGTGAACATTTAGGGTTCGATGTATCTTATAATGCCGAATCTTACAATTTCAAGATCAAAATTATCCATATTGGTCTACAGCTAGTTTTTTTAATAAAATTACATTTTTATAAGATCAACAACATTTTCGATATAAATAAAAAAAAGTATACTTACAACACAAAATCCGTTGTTATTGGAAGCTCGTGTCACGTGTTGAGTACTTTTGAGGTTATAAAATCACTTGATTAACTAATCATGCAAAATACACTCAAAATTGATAATTTAATTATTATTGATAAAATAGGAATGATTAAAAGTTAATATGAGAGTTGACATCTGGCGGGGATAACTAATTAAATGACGATTGATCAGTGTTCGACCGGAGAGGAAACATGATTAAATTACTAAAATGGCTATTAAAAAATAAGAGTTGATCGTAGAAGGGTGAAAATTGAGGATTGTATGTATTTTTGTATGTTGTATCATAAAAAAATAGAAATTAATTGTTTTTTTTTTAAATAAAAAAAAAATTTAGGGGTGGACTACCCCTAACATTTAGGGGGATGAAAAATAGATGTTGGCCGATTCTCATAAATACCGGATAAGCACAAAAAATTTCATCAAAATCGGTCAAGCCGTTTCGGAGGAGTATGGCAACAAAAACTGTGACACGAGAATTTTATATATTAGATTAAGCAGAGATCACAGACTTCCACTTTCAATCCTGTCATTTGCCAAAATTTTTAACTAATTTCCTAAACACAACATCTGAGTTGGTTATTACTTTTTCATACCTCTGTCCAATTAATTTGGCAAACCTAAAGGTTATTAAAAAGTAAAAATTCATTCCAAACTTTGAAAATACGGGCGTCCCGAGGGACGGGCGTCCATCGGGCGTCAATCAAACTGCGAATATTACAACGGAAATATTTCAAAACACGAATCGAAAATGTCGGGAAAGAGAGGTGTTGGAGAATTTGACCATTTGACATTTCCTAGACAAAAGCTTGGAAAACCCGTTTAGTTTTTGTATCATACATAATCTGACATCTTATTTTTAAAAGCAATGGATGAAAAGATAAGTAGTTTCTAGCATTTTGTCGATGCATTTATGAAGGACTAGCTGTCCGCCGCGGTGTTACCCGCGATCCCTCGGGAAAACTTCACTTCCCTGGGACAAAATATAGCCTATGTTCATCAGGGATAATGCCCAGTCAAATTGGTCCAGTAGTTTCGGAGCCTATTCAATTCAAACGAACAAATAAAATAAATCTTTTCTCTTTTTAATATTAGTGTAGAAAACATTTTGAATAATCGTCTATTTGTCGTCTATTTTTCAAGATAAAAAGTAGCCTATATCCTTCCCTGGGATACAACCTTTATCCATGCCTTTTTTCAGCCTAATCTGTTCTTCGGTTTAGGCTTGAAAAGGTAAAAAAAAACAGACAGATTACTATTATAATTATATTTACATTGTGGTTATGTTTCTTTTCTTTATGATGTTTTGCCCTACTTGACCTCATTTAATGTCTTCGGTATTGAGATCAATCCGTCAGGTTGAGCTGTAAGCCAATCGGGGCACTTTCCTGGCTTCTGTTTCTTGAGTAATGAGATTCCCTCACAGTCGTTTGAAAGACTTCAAAAAGCCCTTTTAGCTAGGCTGATTTTTCTCTAGAATATTTGATTTATTTGGCCTTTACCCGAAATGAAAAGTAAAGTTGGAAAAATAATAAATAAAATATGAACTTTTAGCGTTGTTTAATAAAATTCTGGCGAGACTATAATTACTCTAGTTAGAAAATGTTGAAATAACTTTTTGGTAAAATTAATTCATATTCTGAATTTTTTATATTTTAATTTTCATGTTTAGCCTTACATTCATTTGGGTATCCAACATGGGGCAGGTATATCACGATAAGTGTCATTTTGTAAAAAAAAAAAATATTTTAAACCTGTCAGTATACGATTTCTTCTATAAAGATCCGATGGCATACTCACATTAAAACCATGAATTTTCTTCTCAAGATTATCACTTGCTATGTTTCTAAAATCTTGTGCCTCATTCACAATCATTACATTTTCTTAAATCGCACAAATTACCTGAAAAAATATACTCTAGCGGAACCCTTAGGCTCTATTCACACTCGGATAGTTCCCAAATACGTAGTTGCCAGTAGAGCTCGTAATCCACTTCACGGTACGCGCAGCTAGTGATGCGTGCGCGTTATTGAATACGGCCTGCTCTACTTGTTCCAAATTCAGAATTTCAATTAGACTTCCCTGTCAAATGTAACGGTATTTTGGATTATTGATGAGCTTCTTTTGATTTGCATTTTTGGACGAGTGGGCTAGTTGAGGTCCGGTGGTTGTGAGTTTGAATCCATGGCTGAGAATCAATGTACATATATATTGGTGCGGAAAATGTATGTTCTTTCATTTAATATGAGTATACGAGCTCCATACATAGTATAAAAGATCATTGACGAGCTCTAATAAATGCAAAGTATCTTCGTTTTAAAGTTAGTTAGGCGATGGACTTACAACCTGTCACTTATGAAATATATACCTAGGTATACATTTCATATCGCCTGAAAAATGCATTTTTTTTAACTTAACTTTTTTTAACTTTAATAAAAAATTATGAATTACGTAAAAATGACAATACCAAATAAGTTATTTAGACACATAGTAAGCTTATTTAGAATTTGAGAGCCTTTTGAGCTTACAGTCGTGATCCTATAAGGCTTTAATATTGTATTTTATGTATGTAAACAAAAACACATTAGAACGTAAAATGAGCTCAAAAAACGAAATACATGCAAAACAAACTTTAGCCCCTTTTGAATAATGAATTCATCATCATCATCATGTCAGCAATCTAGCGTCCACTGCTGAACATAGGCCTCCCCCATCGATTTCCACAGCCATCGATCTTGTGCAGCCAGGACCCAACAGGGGTTGAAAAGTTCTCGAGTGGAGGCCACCGGAAATCGCAGTAGAGGACGGCCCCCCACGAAATGGAAAGACGATCTTGTAAAGGTTGAAACGATGCTGGGAATAATGAATTACTGTTGATTAAGAACTGTAAATTAATTAAAATTACTAAAGATAACAAAGAGAAAAGAAAATTTCTCTTCACTCAATCAAGCAATTTTTTAAAGCGTGCGGAAACACCGCCAACCGCTATTCTTCTATAGCGTTGGGCTGTAACCGATTACAGTCAAATCGATGTTAAATCGATTACTTCATGCCCGTGGGAAGCGAATAGTGTTTAATCGGTGGTACTTAACGCAATTTGCCTTTGAATGGACGATTCTTTATTTATTTATTCGGAGGAAGAAAAGTGATAAAATTGTGTAATTTATGCAAAGTGATATTTGCAAATTGTGTAATTTATGCAACAAAAAAAAATTGGTGTTATTAATTTAAAACCAAATTTTATCACTCTGGTTTCAACATCACTATGGCGATGATGATTACAATTCCTATTTTCCAAATAAAATAAATTTAAAATCATTCTTAATTTTTTCATGGTATTTTATTTACGCTCTAAGAACACCATTTTTTCTATGCTAAATGAAAAGGCATCGTGGGGAAACCGGCATGTCACTGTCATAAAATTATAAAGTTCAACAACATTGAACTTCCGCACGGTATATTTATTTATTTCATACATAAATAATTTACAACGGACCCCGCACTAGGCCAAGCCTGTATCGCGGTAGACTGAGTAAAAAGATTTTTATAAAAATACACGGTATTAACAAATATAATAAAAATTATTTAGACTATTGCTATAAATAAATATCTTAGATATACAAATATGTATAATGTACACATAAATAATATAATAATTACCTACTTATTAACTAAACCTATATTATAGGGACTTTGCTTTCGCGCTGCCAAAGAAAGGAAGATGAAAGGTGCTTGAAACCTCTTCCACTGAAAACCATGTCACCATACTGATTTCAAGCACTACAAAAACGATAAGAAAACTGTCAGAAAGTTGAAAAAACTTCATTCAGAAGTACACCTATTTCGATGCAAAGTTGTCTAAGTCTGTAGTTGCCTTAATTTAAATTCCCTTTGGTACCCTTAGGTCTGGGATCAATGGGAAAAGCACTCTATCCGATTGCATTATCTATTTAAACTGTCATTCGGGTCGTGACAGGCTGTGTCAATCAATTTGCTTCCTTGGGGTACAAACTAAATCGGCATTAAAAGTTAGGAATCGTCTGGGGAATGTTTGGACGTGAGAGATTATTCAAGACGGCTGGGATATTAGGCGCGGGAATACAAGAAGCGTGGCGCGGGCGTGACGTGAGCGTGGCGATATTTCTATACACTTTGAAAGAAGATCGAGGCGCCGCCACTTCTTTAACCCGCCGTTTGTCTGAGAGACCGGGTGGATCGAAAAAGTCGAATAACTTTTTTACCCACCTTCGAATTGAGTTGAGATTTCGTGTATTTTCCTCATTTTGTGTCCCCCTTCGATAGCATACCCTGCACGGACGATGCAGGCGCATATCTCTAACTTTTCGAACAAACCCGGTCTGGGAGACCGGAGTCACCGATCACTTTTGAGAAGTATTTTTTGTTTTTTATGTTTTATACGATCACTTTTATATTTTTTTTAATATTTTCTTGTATTATAAGGTAGACAGAGGCTGAATGTAGTATAAAAAAATTGTTTTGTTACTTTCAATATTTTGAAAAATCTTTAGAACGAACGCAATTTTTCTACTGTTTTAAAGTGTAAAAAAGGAATTAATTTATTAATTTGGATGCGGTTTTGAGTTGCAATGTGGTTGGAAAGAAAAATGCGCCGGCTCATTTTTCTATAGAAATAATACCTATCTTTAAATGCTTAGGCAGTGTACTTATCACGTGAGGTGAGCGAAGCCAAGGGCTTCATCATAAATCTTTATGTATTTCAACTACGTTTTCTATAAAATTATAAATGTAAATCTTCGGTTTGCTGAAGCACGTTGACGTACAGCTTGTCCAATAATTACCAACCGGTACACAAACAGTTATGATGAGTTGATCAACTGGTTCGTCAACTAGTTTATTGATTGTACGCATGTTTTTGTGTGCAGTTCAATACAATGGAGTGCCGATTGTTTTTACTCGACTGACGAAGGAGGGTAATGAGTTTAAGCATGCCATGCTGAAGATTCTGATTATAGTTCTGGAAAATAAAGCTCCATTTACACGATACCATTCTTGCATTCCATTCTTGCGTCTTGCTTTCTCAAACTCAATGGAACAAGAGCTAATATTCTGTGGCAAGAGGCAAAATGGAATGCGAGAATGGTATCGTGTGTAAATGAATGCTAAGCAAAGAAAAAATTATCTCAAAGACATGCTTCTGACTACCCATTTAGACAATTTCTCTCATCTTCACACTATCTATTTGATCTATCCAGCCGCACCTTAGATCATTTAGACGGGATGAGCCTTACCTTGTATTTCCCTCTCCCAAAAGTACACGATTCCGAATCAGTGCGTCCTTTATGATTACGTACGTCACTTTAATTTTCTATACGAAATTTGTAAGAGTGTGCGTAAAAATTAGTGTGTGTTGTAATTTTTTATGCATAAGTGTGTATAAAATGCGTTCATAATGTTTACCGCACTTTGGAAACAGTGGTTTCTGTTTCTATTTTTTTCATTTTGATTATAACAGTATGGTGCAAGTTACAGCATAAAATACAAGTTAGCGAATTACAAAGGAAAACTGTGTGTTTTCCGGACTTGTTAGTCCAAAGTTATTTTATATTGTTTGTGCAAAAACAAAATGGAGGCAGCTTTAGTAATGCAATTTGCATAGATACGCCGCGAGCTTAAAGAAAAACGCGGCGGGACTCACGGGCGGGGAGAATGATAAACAATAAGGTAACAAAAATTGCATCATGGTTTTCTTGTTTTTTTTTTCATTTTTATAAATAAAATGGGTACTCTGCACGTTGTCATATTATATTATAAGGTTAAAAATATGATAATTTAAAGATGAAAAAATAATTTTCAACCAAAATAATTCTGAAAGAAGTTAACATTAAATTATGTTCATTCTAACTTTTATGAAAGTTCTTTTTAAAAAAGCTAGCAAATGAAAAATTGTTTTCTTTTTAATCTAAATACATGTTGTACCTATATTTTTTACTATTATGCGTCCGCCATGTTAAATTTTCTAATGGTCTACAATGTTCCAACAAGCTCGCTATATCTCCTACCAGTGTTTCACACACAACACGTTATTTGCTATTCCTATTCCTTGGTACGTGTAAAACTGTACACGTACCGTACAAACAATATGTTTTACATAATTCATGGCCTTCCTTCAGTAATCGTTGCAGTGTCAAACGTTTTGTTGCTTGACATACAAAAGGATAATGTCCAGAATATTATATTATTGGTAAAATATTTTTGTTGGTTACATTTATCTTGGTCTTAAAGGAAAAGTTTTGTTATGACAAATTTTAAGTACCTAGTATATTGTAATTTATAAATGTCCTACTAGAAATACATTTTAGTTGATGGAAAATATGTCTTAAATACGCTTTGGTTCTTGTTATTGTAGCATAAAAATATTGACAGATATATTTTAACTTTAAAAGTTTAGCATTTTTGCTTATGTTATTTTAAATAGGTTAAGGAAAAGTAAAATAAAGATTACTTCTTTTACTACATTCGTAGGCTTGCTACCTGTCATAATCCTCTTGGAGTCCAATCTCTACTTTAAAACGAATACCTACAATTGATTGATCTGCAATGGACTTGTCACCTGCCTTAGAAAGATAATCTATAAAGAATTTTAATCGTTTAACATTCTGAGATGTCTACTATAAGTACATGGTTTTTACTCATAGGCCTGTTTTCTACATAAAAGCTTACATCGATAAGGTAGTATAGAAAGCTACTGGAAAAGCTAGAATTCTGTGTCAAGTAAACGAGTTTCACATCTGCATACAAGTTGCACTTATTATGTCTGGCAATTATTGTAATTGCTACTTTGATAGCAACTGATCGCTATTTTATAGCAATTGATGTACTTTAAAATGTGTCTTGAACTGGAATGGTCTCAAATTGCTTATGTGCGTGGTTTATTTATAAACGTAGGTTTGTATGTATTCATAGTGTAGAACGTCACGTAGGTAGTGTAAGACGCCCTTCGGCCAGGTGGAGTGACGATCTTCGAAAGGCTGCTGGCAGAAGCTGGATGCGTCGAGCCGAGGTCAGGGCGCAATGGCGCTCATTAGGAGCTTCAGCAGTGGACTGCTATAGGCTGATGATGATGTATGTATTCATGTGACAGGTTGCAGGACCATCGCCGCAAACACAAACCTGTTTCCTCACATTTTCCCGTGCTCGGGCCATGATTTGAACCTACAAAACAACTTTAAAATAGCTCTATTAGGTACTAGTAAACTCAAATATCAAAAAGATCGAGGAAACCCGCATTTAAGTCCATGTCTGATTGTCTGTGGAGAGGCCGAGATTGAGAGAAAGGATTTGGCTGGGCAAGCACACGTCCCAGACACTACAGTGTTGTGTGTAGTCCCGTTGAGTGTAGGTAGTCGTTGCCTTCTGACGCTGTATAAATAAATAAATAACGCTGGACTTTTCACACAGCATCATCTAGCCCCAAAGTAAGCAGAGCTTGTGTTATGGGTACTAAGATGACAGATATACTACTTATATACTTTTTTTTTGTAAATACATACATATAAATAGTATAAATCATTTAGTAAAGATGTAATAGGCATTTAAACATAGATGCAATGATATTTCCCGCTGGTGGTACAGTTTGGTGGTACTACTGGGAAGATGTTGGGAACAAGCACTCTCATTTGTACCACTAAGATTAATAACTATTGATGGTGGTACTAATGAGAATGATATTTCCCACTAGTACCACCGCGGCACCGGTGGTACATTTGGTGGTACTACTGGGAACAACAGATTGAACTGTATTGTAAACTGACCAAACAGTAACATAAAGGTTATAGAATTGAAGTACAAATAGCAAAATAGACACTGCACGATTTTATTGTTATCACAATGCATTGACATTGTGAGGTGTAGACGAAACAATTACGAAGTAGGTGCTAGATCTTCTTATCAAGCCACGAGTTATTACGAACTAGAATTCGGAGAATAGAAGAACACCATGTTGCCGACCCCACATAAATAAGAACAAAGGCAGGAAGCTAATTATTTTTTTTTATTTTTTTTTATGATGAATGGGTCGACTCTTGACTACGAAACTTTCATAGGCAAAAATGAGGTCTTCGATGGAGTGAACCTTCCCAGAAGGTGCCTAATAACTCTCTTCTTAAAAATAACAGGGTCGTAGCTCAACGGAAATACAAAATAATAGTTCTTTTTCAGTGGGTGAAAGCCCGCTTGTGATGCCGAAGGTTGCGGATTCGATCCCCGCCGCGGGATAAATGTCTGTATGATCTGCAAATATTTATCTCGGGTCTGGGTGTTTCTATGTATAAAATGTATGTATTTACAAACAAAAAGCATATAAGTAGTAGGTATATCAGTTATCTGGTTCCCATAGTACAAGCTATGCTTAGTTTGGGGCTAGATGATGCTGTGTGAAAATGTCCAGCATTATTCTTTATTCTTCAAACCAGTGTGGAGAAGGATTTAGGAGGAACTCAAAAGAGTTCGTGCATTTGACACACATCTATTTCGAACTGTTTTAGCTTCAACTAAGCCACTGGTATTTTCTTATCTAGATATACATACATACCATTTTTAATAGGTACATAGGGGTGGATAGTAATGTGTTACCGTCTGCCACCATGTGTTGCCAGTTGGTGGGGGCAGACGGTAATAATTCGGTCTTTTCATTATTTTCTATTCAAAATTGTTTGAAGATCGAATTCCTATATTTTATTACCTCCTTTTATTCCTTTATTTTATAACTTGTACCTCCGGTCACTTAGGTCTAAGCTAATACTACACTATACTTTACTATGCTTTTAGGCCGTTATTAATAAACATGGTGTAAAGTTACGCCGGGTGTAACTTAGGAGTAACCATACAATTTTTGGAGTAACCTGGCGTAACTTCACACCACGTTTATTAATAATAGCCTTAGGGTATTTCTATTGTTATTGTTTTTTCTACTCTTTTTTTTCTATTTTTACACTTTTTGTACATCGCCGGTATTCTGTCGTACTTTTCCAGTCCATCCAAAGGTTGTCTGGAAGAGATCGCTTTTAGCGATAAGGCCGCCCATTTTACTAACTTACATGTCTATGTGTATTTCCTGTTATGTGTTTCTTTTGTGTACAATAAAGTGTTTTTCTATTCTATTCTAATTAATAAAAAAAATCCAAAAAAAAATTCGTTTATTGATTTGTTATTTATAATTTGGTAGTTGTTTTTTGACCTAAAGCGAAACTTTTGCATAACGCTGTCCCATTCTAATGTGAGACTAATTCTCGTCCCGTTTTTTGAATGCTCTGTCTCAAAGTGATGTATGCAGTGCATAAGCTGTAAACAGCATAAGTCGAGTAGCGTCTTGTGACGTAATGTGTGGGTGTTTGTGTTGCGTTCACACCGATCTAGTATGCGAGCTTTGCTAAAATACTTTCAATATTCGGATTAATTAAACTGGTTGTCCAGTTTTGCATCGTGATGGGCAGATTACATAACCAAGGTAGGTCGTAGATAGATGTAATTTACTGTAGTAATGTTTTCTGTTCAATACATGGATATGGATGGCATAAACATAGGAATACTAATGCCCAGCAGTGGGCGTATGTAATTTACTGTAGTAATGTTTTGTGTTCCTATGTTTATGCCCCAGTGGGCTAAACTGGGCTATGGATGATGACGAAAGTGTTAGTAGCCAGTGATTCAACTGGTGTAAAGTTGGGTAAAGTTGTTGACGGATGCCTTCAAATGGCCTAAATATAAATTAAGCTTGCCTTTAACTCATGATAAAAACTACCGCATATTTACATAAAAGCCTAATAGTGACTTGACAGTGAAGACGAGGCACCGACGCAATAGCTCAGGTTGAAATCTCTGCCACTTGCTTGAAGCTTAGTAGGCATTAATGAGCTTAACACCGAGCTAGTGACTAAGCCGTTCAAAGGAGGCACCGACGCAAGGTGTACCTCAGACAAATCTACTACAATTAGGCAAATGCTTTTAGCACGGATGTGTAGAGCAAAGCTTTGGTGCACTAAAAAACGGTGACCGATATAAAACGGACATTATTTATCAATAAGAAAAACTAAGACGCCATTTACACGATATCATTCTGGCATACCATTAATATTGATGACCTTTGTGGCGTAGTGGGTGAAAGCCCGCTTGGGAAAGAAGGTTGCGGGTTCGATCCCCGCCGCGGGATAAATGATTGTATGATCTGCAAATATGTGTCTCGGGTCTGGGTGTTTCTATGTATAATATGTATGTATAATATGTATACAAACAAAAAGTATTTAAGTAGCATATCAGTTATCTGGTTCCCATGTACAAGCTTTGCTTAGTTTGGGGCTAGATGGTGCTGTGTGAAATGTCCAGCATTATTTATTATGTATTTCTCAAACTCAAGCAAGGTCTTATATTCTGTGACAAGAGGCAAGAATGGTCTTGTGTAAATGACGTTTAAATGTTCGCGTTTATTATTTTCGGGTATAAGCGTTGTGTTATTAGTACGTAGCCTTTGATACTCAAGACACAGGGAAGTGTATACCTAATGAAAAGTACCATCAAATGAATGTTTTTGTGCGAGAATAGGACAAGTAATGGTTTTACTGTGTGTAAAGAGATCCAGTTTTTGTTGTAAAAAGCTATAATTATTATATTTCAGTTTCCTAGTATATGTTATACGAGAGTTTTTCCATGCGATCTCCACAAATAAACCATTACGATTGTATTTAAATAGCTCTAATTTATAAGCGTAGGCGGCTGAAAAACTCCGTCAAGTTGGCCACTAAGGCTAGCCACATACATCTTGAATGTCTTGCTGAAATCAGTATCTTAAATTCAGATTATTCTGAAAAAAAGGTCCGGAATTCCATATATTTAGACATACATGCTGAAAAATGATAATCGGAAAAGAATATTCATTCAGGAAGCCCAGAATTCTAATACATTAACGTGTATCTCCAAACGCATTCTGATTTTTTAAGATTATGAATGTATAAACAATCTGAATTTCAGATTCTGATTTCGGCAAGACATTCAGGATGTATGTGGCCGGCCTTACGCCTTTTGCCACACACACACACACACACACATACTGATAAACTCATCATGTGAAAAAATCTGTATGTGTGTGATAAAAGGCGCTAATGCATGGAATTCCGAGCTTTCTTAAAAGAATAATCTGAGTTTAAGATTCTGATTTCGGCAAGACATTCAGGATGTATGTGGGAGGCCTAAATCATACAAACTTATTAATTAAAAGCGAAACACGATTTTCTACTCGACCACATCACTGGTTCTCAACTACTGGAGCTTCACGGTATTGGCCGCGAAGGTTTCGTGAACCGCGAAGTCACCTAGTTTTAAGACTATTCTAATTCTAAGTGATCCCAGCGGTCCTACTGAATAAATGCTTTTTGACTTATACTTTGACCAAATTGCATGTAGGTATTTACGAGTCTTTAGGTGCCCTGAAAACTATCTTCAAAATGATATCGAATGACTTGATCTGATATAATGTCAGTGTTTTATGGGTTTACATTGGTCAAAGACAGTGGCAAGTAACAAGTACAGTGTAGGTAAACCGATCGAAAAAAAATGTTTACTTCGTGTCTGACTGGGGGACTGGTGGGACGAAGCTGGCGACCGCAAGACTTGGAAAATTATGGGGGAGACCTTTGCCCAGCAGTGGGACAGCATAGGTTAGAAAAAAAAAAGTGACTGACTGTAGCATCTTAATGTAGTTGGCCACTGACTCATACAAACTTGCTTACTGTAGCATCAAAACAACTTTAATTTGATAATGTAAAACGATAGATGGATAATATTTTTTTTTAAACAGAAAGCTTGATAATCTTTGATGTCTATGTATCTGACCTGAGAATGTTTTCCGTATTCATATGGAATGTATGATTAAATCATTATTCTGTTTATATGCAATTTAAATCCATAAAATCTTCGCAAAACATATGAAACACGCGACATAAAGTCAGAACCGCTCTGCGCTCGTTACTTGTACCACGTACCAATTAACGTTCCACATCGATGACTCCTATTCCTTAGCAGTAAGGTTGCAATTGGCATGCATGTGTTTTATGCAGAATTTCAATATAAAGTTACAGTTGAAATTTACTTGTTTTTTATGTAGAGCATCAAAATGACAAGTTATTAATGTCATACCAACGTAATTGCTAGGCATGTTCAAAATGTTTGTTGAAGGCGATATTTTTAAAACTGTTGTTGCAACAGTTGTTGTTTTCAGAGCTAAGTAGATTGAAAAAAAAAACTGTACTTATTAAGATTTAAAGGGACATCAGAAATGAATGAATCTTAGTTTCGAAGTATACTTTGGTCGTAATTTCGACGATAGTTAGGAATCAACGTTTAAAATGTATTGAGCATTGATACTTATTTATTCAAATGCTAAAATATTAAATCTTATTATTATTATTTTTCTTTAGTTATATAATTTATCTAAATATATATAATAGTATGTTTATTAAAAAAAATTTAGAATAGCTTTCCAGATTTTAATGTCTTCCGCTATTTTTTTTAAATAAATAAAATTATTAAATACTTCCATTACAATCAGATATGAAATCAAAGCCTATATAAATATTTTAACTTCAAGACCCAGTTCATAAACCGGGTGGCGGTTCCCAAAAACATCGAAAACATCTGTCAGAACTTTTTATCGACCTCCCAAAGTATCGACACTTTGTCAACTTCGTATCGATAACTCCGATCTTTCGATTGTTTGTGGCGCAGCTCTAAGAGCTATGTTGAATTGTAGAGCAGAAAATCAAGGCAAAACATCATTGAGAAGAAATAGTTGTTTCAATGAAAATAAGTTATTTTTATAAGTAATAATAAATTAAGACAGAAAGTTTTGTATACCTTAAAATCATAAAGAAATTTTAAAATAATAATTCCCTCAAACAAGTGAACTGATATAAGTTTTTTTTTGTCAGCCGAGAGACCTCTTACTTCAAACCACGTATAAGTTACACTTGATAGTGGTCACCCTTCCGTGTTGGTCACTATGTAAAGTGAGAAAAACTGATCATTTTTGTCAATATTATTCGCCTAATTTATAAACTAAGCAAATTTTGTAAAACAAAAACAATTAAACCACGACAATATCTCATTCATAATTCGGGTGTCCCAAAAACATCCAAAACATCTGTTAAAACTTTTTATCGACCTCCCAAAGTATCGACACTTTGTCAACTTCGTATCGATAAATCTGATCTATCGATTGTTGGTGGCGCAGTTCTAGAGTGAGAGAGTAATAAAATATAGGTTGTGCATTTGAAATCATATTCAAATGCGAAATATCCGTTTATAAATCAATTGCGATTGAGTATTTAAAATTAGTTTTTTTCTAATATTGAATATCAACTTAAATAATTATTTCGTATTTTGTAAGATAAATAATATTAAATTTTAAATCATGGTTGTTCAAAGTTGAAGAAATTGCTTTAAATTCATTAAAACCTGTGACATAATTTAACTAAACGTTTTAGGCATTATGCAAGTCTAATTTAAACAATAAAAAAAATATTCTACCTAGAGCGGGGTCGCTCTATGAAGTCTGCCGGGAGCGTTTGTCTCTGATAAAAATCCTCTAAAGTATGAACGTTTGACTAGTTCGCACATTACATCTATTATTAAACATTTCGTCTCTCAGACACTCCAGATCACGTCCAAGATAACGCAGCCTTTTGCTTTTTGCCTGTTAATGAATGGGATAGTGTTAAACAAATTGTCGTGTCTTTGAATCGCCATCTTGATTTGTATAGACGTGTTGAAAGAATTATTTGCTCAATGGACTATAATTTCGTGACACGTTTTTTTATAACTGTTTTTTTATGCCCATCACTAGTGTTCACTTGTACTTATTCAATGGTTCTGAATTGGTGAACTAGATCTGGAGTTGAAATAAACAGCAATACCTATACCATCGATATCATGTAGATGGTTGGCAGTCCACAACTGTGCTGTTTTCACGCCAATTCCTGCCTCGCACATTTGACTTTTGGAATCAGCTGTCGCCAGAGGTGTTTCCAGACCGATACGACTTAGGCGCCTTCAAGAAAAGAGCCTATTCCTACCTCAAAGGCCGGCAACGCATCTGCAGTGCCTTTTGATGCTGCAGTTCTCTGTGGGCGGTGGCAATCACTTACCAACAGGTGTGCCACTTGCTCGTTAGCCCCCTCTTCCATAAAAAAAGTACTTTATGTACCTACTTACTTATCTTCTGTACCAGGTATGCACCAGCTCTTTGACACGTTAGAAGCTATCTGGTCCATACTTAAAATATGCGATAAAATCCACCAAGTTTTATTAATAATTTAATTAAAAATTCTCCATTTTATCGCTACGAGCTAAAAACTTTACACGTTCGTTTTTTTCACTCATTTAGGAAAATAAAGTTATGAGCGACAAGTTTAGTGACATTCATTTTAGCACACTCTCAACCGGTCCTGGGTTCACTAATTTATTACTTTTATGTTCATTTGCATAAATGTCGTCTCATTAGCAAATTAGAGCACAGTGGAACGAATTTGCAAAATTTTGGACATAACGTTAATAAAATGCACAGTCAGATTAAAAAAAATTAAACATTTAGGTAAGTAATGTTTTTATTGACAAACTAGCTGTCCGCCGCGGTGTTACCCGCGATCCCTCGGGAAAACTTCACTTCCCCGGGATAAAATATAGTCTATGTACATCGGGGATAATGTAGGATTCTATTGGTGAAAGAATTTTTCAAAACGGTCCAGTAGTTTCGGAGCCTTTTTAATTCAAACAAACAAACATACAAACAAATCTTTCCTTTGTATAATATTAGTATTATTATAATATTATATTATATTATTAAAAATGCAAAAATCATATTCAGTTCTGGCACAATATACAAAATGTTTATCAACGTTTGTGTCTGTATGTACCCATTCAATTAATATAATTACTTGAAATGAACTTATCTTCTGATCAAACAGTATCAGGTTACTCACTTATGGTGAAAAATGGATCTTGATGCAAGCTTGCGGTCAAAAATGGTTCAGTTTCTTTTTTCTTATCCTGGGCAGAGATTTTATTTCTTATTCTGTACCTATCAATCCATATTCGACGAACTCGGCATCAAGCAGCGTCTATCGTCTCTCGTACAATCTCGCATCCTTTTTTTTATCATGAATGGGTCGGCTCTTAACCTTGAAACTAACATAGGCAAAAACGAGGTCTACGATGGAGCGAGCCTACCCAGAAGGTGCCAATTTACTCTCTTCTTGAAAACAACAGGGTCGTAGCTCAGCGGAAATACAGACGCGGGAAGCTGATTCCAAATTTTTGCAGTGCGCATAATAAAAGAACTTTGAAAGCGCTTAGTTCTAATAAGTGGAATATCAACCAGGTGAGGATGATAATCAGCTGTGCGTCTGAAGTCCCTGTAGAAGAACGGTGAAGGCGGAATAAGGTCATCACGTTCTTTGGGCAAGTGTCGCGGTGTGGAGAACTATCCATAGAACTTCTTGAGGTTCCGGGAAAGATGGAGGGTACAAGGCCACGAGGTAGATCTCCAATGAGATTGATGCAAAGGAAGTGCTGGACAGACCCTTAAATGAGTGCACCAGAAAGACCACCATCAGGGACGAATGGCGCAGAATTGTAAAGCACACAACTCCTGCCTCGCACATCAGACTTGTCTAATCAGCTGTCGCCAGATGTGTTTCCAGACCGATACGACAGGCGCCTTCAAGAAAAGAGCCTATTCCTACCTCAAAGACCGGCAACGCATCTGCAGTGCCTCTTGATGCTGCAGTTGTCTGTGGGCGGTGGCAATCACTTACCATCAGGTGTGCCACTTGCTCATTTGCCCCCTCTTCCATATAAAAAAAACTCTAGACTTGACGACAGCGACCACTCTGTCAAGAGTGAAACGAATGAAAAGACTGTCAAAAAATTGATGTGAACTTCTCCAAAATGCACTCAAAGCAGGAAAGCCCTAAACTGCTACTGCTACTAGCGGTCACCCATCGCTTAGCTACGATCAAGAACAAACAAGGACACCACAAAAAGAGTAAAAATAAAATAAACTCTGCTGTTACGTGGATGAAAATGAAGGTAGAATGTAATCATAAAACATAAAAGCTTTTCTTTGTCGGAACGTTGTCGTTTATATATTAAACAATGTAAAATGACTTTCATTTATACATGAAAAAGCTTTAGGATAATCCAACAGCTCATTATGTATACATACATACATAGACTCACGCCTTTTTCCTGTAGTGGTTGGCTGAAATCACATTTTCACTAATCATATCATGGTTGCCTGGAAGAGATCGCTTTCAGCGATAAGGCTGCAAGTTTTCTACCTAAAGTAAAGTTAAATTATTAAATTAAATAATGTTGGACATTTTCACACAGCATCATCTAGCCCCAAACTAAGCATAGCTTGTACTATGGGAACCAGATAACTGATATATGTACTACTTATATACTTTTTGTTTGTAAATACATACAATATTATACATAGAAACACCCAGACCCGAGATAAATATTTGCAGATTATACAAACATTTATCCCGCGGCGGGGATCGAACCCGCAACCTTCTGCGTCTCAAGCGGGCTTTCACCCACTGCGCCACAGAGGTCGTCGCAAAGTGTATTATTTTTCTTATATTAGGTATCTTCTTCGCTGTGCGTTGATGTATTGAATAAAGAATTATCTATCATATCTTTTGTCTCTTTCATATCTTTTTTTTTATTGTAACATAATAATTTATGTAAGTAAAAAATATACATTACAAAGAATTTACATAGGTACTTTTCATTTATCTTAGCAAATAAGGGGAAAACCATAAATGAAAGCCGACTAAAGCTGATCGCACATCCGTGCCGTACGCGCCGCAGCCATATTTCTATAGAAAAATACTGATGACGTCAGAAAATACTTCTGTCTGACGTCTCAGTATTTTCTCTATTGAATTAACAGTATGGTGCGTTCGGCGCGGATGGTACCTTTTTAAGTCAAAATGAACCGAAATAATTCCCTTGACATAAGCGTCTCGTCAAAAATAAACTAACAATCAAAAATACCTCATAAACTCGTCAGAATTAAACGCTTAAGCAAATAGCATCCAAAGGGATAACTAAAAGCATATGCTTCAAATATTCTGTTATACTAACACCCCACAGAGCAATATAAACTCTACTGCTCATTTAACAAAATACAATTTCCTTTGCAACGTGCTGCTGCTGAAAATTAGATCATATACCGTAAATTACAGGGTATATTTTTGAGTGCAGTAGCTGGTGCATTTACAGAATAGGAAAAAAGCAAGTGGTCTGTTGCACTGCGGACAAATTTAGCGAGAGACGACGAAAAGGGGTAAAAAAACGACTTGGACGTTTGCACCCATTTTTCAAGGTAAATTTCGCCTGTACCTACATGAGGAATTAAAGTTCAGCATGGCTTTCGCCAATGAGTTTAAAAAGTTTCATCTTTCCTCTCCATCTAAAGGTTGCCTGGATGAGATCGCGCTCAGCGCTAAGTAGCATTGTAAGAATGTTCATTCATTGTTGAATGAATGAAAATTTCTTATTGCACACCATTCTTAGCGATAAGGCCGTTTTTTGTATTTTTAATAAAAAAATACAAAAAAAAACAAAAGAAAAAAATCAGATAAATATGTACAATGGGCGGCCTTATCGCTAAGAATGGTGTGCAAAAAAGAATTTTCATTCATTCATATATCAACAATTTAAAAAAAAAATCGAATTTGAATACTACCGCATTCTACTTGATTGATTGAAACTAAACGAAATGCAAAAATAGATTACTGATTACCTATCTGTAACAAATAAATTACTACTGAAAAGAAAACATTCACTGTTAAACGATTTTCAGTTCTATTTAGTAGGAATACGGTTTATTTTGTTTATTGGTTGCTGAGGTAATTAACACGTTAAGTGCGAAGCGAGGCCTAAATCACCCCTGATGCAACTTCCCTGTGGTGCGGCAAGCAAAAAAGTGAATTTCTCTGTCGTGCGAATGGTATAGCTTTGGTTTGGTCCAGTGTAGGAAAGAGATAAATATATATTTGAGATCACTAATGGTTCCGGACTCGGTGGTGTACCTACCTTGGTACCGGATGTCTTAGGCCTCGTGCCGCACTGAATTAATATAATTTTAATGCAGTGCGGAACGAGGCTAAAACGTCCCATATCCCCCCTGACCTCGTACCGCACTTAACGCGAGCTTCCCGCGACCAGTGTTGTGCATCACGTCGATTGGAGAGATATCCTTTTACAGCGCCGAACATGTCTAAACGATGTCGGAAGAAGTTAATTTTAAAAAACCCAGAAACAGAGCCAAAACAGGTAAGTTCTAATAAGTGTATTTTTAAAGCCCGAGGCAGAATAAATAGGACAGTTTCTTTTCTACTTCTGGTTGCCTTTTTTTTCTATTCTGTGAACCGCATTAAGATTTTCATATACAAATAGAAAGATAAACCTTATGCATAAACCGTAATCCATTATTTTCCAATAATAAGTCTGTAATAGGTGCCTCTTAATGGTATAGAATGGAACGCTTCGTGCGCGAGTCCGACTCGCACTTGGTCGGTTTTTTTTCTTTATGGCGCCTTCAAGCACAATTTAGATTATTTAAAAAAAAATGTATCCTTTGATAGCTTTGTGTTGTTTTGCCAGGTTTTGCCCTTAAAACGATCTAATGAGATATAATTGATCAAAATCGGTCAAGTCGTTGCGTAGTTAAGACAGTTTAAAAACGTCGATATTATTTTTCCCATCACTAATCGCAGCGAAAATTTGCCCTATTTCAGTGCGTTACGAGGTGTATAAGATCCCATATTTTGTTTTGCTAATAATTCCTAAACTAGCCATCAGATCCCGGGGCGACGGTGGATTAGGGTTCATCAATTCACTGTCTATATCAATAAGGACCAAAATTCTCATTTATCTTTGACTTCGCGCCAGAAAATGGATTTTAGTCTGTAAAAGGAGGTGGGGTCTAATAGACCGCGTGTCGCCCTAACGTCTGGTCATGGTACGGGCCGATTATACCTCGTGCCGCAGGAATGGAAAGTATGCAAAAATTGGTGCCGCAGCTAACGTGTTAACTCTACGTAATGCCCTAATATTCGTCGAAAAAGTAACAATTGAAACCAACGTGTTCTAAATTTGAAAGTAGAATAAAATAGGTGGAATACGAAATGAGCGAGATAGAAATAGGATTATGCTTATTTATGATTCGAATTTGGAATGTTAGTGCATCTTGTCTGGCCTACGCTTTTGAATTTGGAACATAGTGATGACAGATGGCAACTGTTTTTGTGAGTTATCTCACGTAGAGATTTTTCTTATTAGATTGTATTGAATTACTTCGTAATATTTCTAGATCTGTTAACACGTTGGCTTCTAATGAAGTGGATATTAGTTTGAATAAGATAAAAAAAATGTATTCGGTATCAAAAAAAGAAGTTGTTTTTGTTATTTTTTACAGAAAGATTGATGGTTTGTTTTTCGTCGTTGTTCTCACAGAAAATATTTTGTGTTTGAAAAAACTAAGCTCTAGTTGTTTTTAAAGCACCGGCGAGACGATTTTCATAGAATATGAGCATATAATTATGACGACATATCGTCATAATTTTCTATGAAATTCGTCTCGTAACCATTGACTATTTTCAGTTCAACAAAATGGCTACCGAAATAATTAAGTATGTCGGGCACATTGCCCTTCCGCCAACTAATTATAACTATGAATATTACACAATTGCTTTAGCAAATGGCCCGTTTAGGACCACGTGGGTCAAATGAGTCACAATGGGAATCTGGCAATATGGTCTGCGGAGATATTCCATTTTGTTCCAACACGTATTCAAGCCACGAGTTGCGCAGCGTTTCAAAATTAAAATGTTATACGGTATTCTTCAGAGCTCTACTCATCATCATCATCCTCATGCGGGTCGGCACATCATGTTCTCTTTCTCCACTTTCCTCTATCACTCGTCATCTCCATATCCACTCCTTTCTTACTCATATCTTCTTTCACACAATTACTCCACCTTTTCTTAGGTCTACCTCTACATAATATTCATCCACATTCATTTTGAGGTCTACTCCTATGTGGTATACCTACCTACAGCGTTTCTAAGTATTT
The DNA here is from genome assembly GCA_963565295.1 of Epirrhoe alternata. Classification (NCBI taxonomy): domain Eukaryota; kingdom Metazoa; phylum Arthropoda; class Insecta; order Lepidoptera; family Geometridae; genus Epirrhoe; species Epirrhoe alternata. Next base: position 3,814,978 of record OY751401.1, read on the forward strand.
TCGTAGTTCAACTTATTTCAGGAAACGCTTTTAGCTTAAGTATCTCTGCCATCACGATAGGATATTCGATTGTATGTCGTCACTTTTCAGAGTAGAATGTAAAGCTAGTGCAACACGTGTTTATCACGCGTTGATGTAAGAATACTATTGTTGCGGATTTTAGTCTAGAAGTCTGCATGTGGTCATATTTTGAGTAATAATTGTAAATCTATGTAGTGTTTTATTATGAAAACATAAACAGACATAACAGAGTCAGATATTATTCTCATGTGACTCGTAGATGTGGGAATATCTTATGTTAAAGGTATTAATATTTTATTATCAATGAAAAAAAAAAAGTTAACTAGGTATGTTGGTGGACAGTTTATCCAACGTCTAGGTGTTAAAAATAGATTTTTTTATGTCAGTCTAATTTTTTCAACCAAATTTTTTTCTTGATTTCTGTCTACGACCTTCAACTTAGTCCCACTAATCCAAAATCCGGCCAGCTTAGATTTTTTTATTTAAAAAAAAGAAAATATTGTCACGCGAAAAACCAATTTCTCCATTTGACGAACTGACCCTGGCAGCCAACAAAGACATGTCAGCTTATCATGACATCTGACAGCCGTATGTGGATCCATCATCAGTACCATGACCCTACCGGATACACATGTGGACCTAAGAGGGCGTTTTCTAAAAATACCCAATCATACGCATTTTAGTTCGGAGCTTAGTTTCGTTTCGCTCCCGGTCGACCGCGGTCCGGATTCAAATTTGAATTCCGAATTCTAAGTTCGATGAGTGGAAGTGTTTAAAAGTTCCGTTCGATTTTTGAAGTTTGCTTATTTAAATTGACGTGGTGAGTTCTATTTTTGAAATTGTCTCTTGTTTTGAAAATAGAATCGTTTTATGCGTAATAAAACTATTTCTTTTTCTGTTGTCTGCGTTGAAGGTAGGTACGAGTACTACATAAATACATAACCTCAATAATCTTAAGCTCTTTGTGTAGTCGCACATGTCTTTTGTCTTCTTGCATGATTTCATTATATTTCAGTACAAAGTATTCCCTAAGGAAACGCCCCTTTTTCTGGGACCATTTTCTTCATCATTTTCGCCGTGATACGTTTTCATGGTGCAAAGTGAACATTTTAAGCTCAGTAGTCGTTCATTACTACTTATGTCAGCATATTGATGTCATTGTAAGAAAATAATAACTTTGAGCAGGTTTTTTTGATAAGTAGGTAGTTACCTTACATTACATTATTGCGCAATGCATTCAATTTTCAAGTAATTTCTTAATATTACGAAAAGCACTAAACAACTAGTTTTACATGAACATTCTAATTAAGTAGGTATACCTTAATAGGTACTAGGTGCATTTACACAATGCGATTTCAACACATACAATATCGTATCGCACAGCAATTTTCACGTGTAAACGCTCATCGTATGCGATTTCTCACAGTTAGCGCGATGCTCGTCAGCACGTTCAATGGCGGGGCTTAGCAAATCGTAAGAAAAATCGCATCGTGTAAATGCACCTTTACACAATTTATTCAATATGGCGCATAAGTACCAGAAAGTGCTATTAAAAACGAACGCTGTGGCCTGCGGTTTTCCACGTGCTATTTCCGAAAACTCCTCAATTGGTAAAACTATCTGGAATAGGTGTCTGGAAGAAATCGCTTCTAAGCGATAAGACCGCCCATTGTACATTGTCTCGTTGGGTTTTATTGATTGTGTATGTTTTGTAATATTGTGTACAATAAAGAGTTTTTCATTCAACTATTTCTACCTAAATAGGACATATTTCTTGCATTTTCCAATAGAACTTCCCTAGTAAAATAAGCAAATATAGTTCGCGAAGTTTTTGGATATTATAGGTAGGTAATTAAGTATATTAATATAGGAAGGTAAGTACCTAGGTAAATATTATATTTTGACGACCTCTGTGACGCAGTGGGTGAAAGCCCGCTTGGGATGCAGAAGGTTGAGGGTTCGATCCCCGCCGCGGGATAAATGTTTGTATGATCTGCAAATATTTATCTCGGGTCTGGGTGTTTCTATGTATAATTCTATGTTTCTATGTATATGTATTTACAAACAAAAAGTATTTAAGTAGTATATCAGTTATCTGGTTCCCATAGTACAAGCTTTGCTTAGTTTCGTGCTAGATGATGCTGAGTGAAATGTCCAGGATTTATTTATTTATATTGACTGTTCAACCATAAATACCTCATATCACCGAAAAATAATAAATGATTGAAAACCAATGAGCATAAAATATTTAAGGTCAAGATTATGCATGAGAGGCGTGATTTTAAGGTACCTAGGTACAGTCAGAGACAGGAGTTCATGAACTATCAGAGATTTTAAAGCTTCATTTTCATCATGATTTCTGGGAAAATTGTGCTCATTTTTTCAAAAATAGTAATGTTGCAAAGCAAAGCATCCAACATGTTGGCCTTAACACATAAACGAAGCCGCGGGCGGGCACTAGGTATAAATAATTCACAGAAATCAATTCATACTTTAGGCGGCTCCAAGTCTGGATTGTAAAATCTAATGCATCCTTCTGAACCACAGACAACAAAAGTTCAACGCACGATTCAAATATAGAAGAGAATTTGAAAAGAGAATAAGAAATGCAGACGTTCACTCTCTCTCTTTCTTTTCACATAGTTTACTCCTGACGTTTAGTGAGGTTGAAATAAAAACTTGATAAGTGTGAATCGGACACACATGCAAAGTGTTCCGTACGCGTTTTTGTGTATAAAGATAACTTTTGTCTTAGTGTGTAAAAAAAAAACTATAGCAACACTATAGTTTTTAGTATACTTGTGTTGGTTTCAAGTGGTTATTATGGTGCTAATACACTGTAGAGCGGAGGAACACACACAGCGGAGTCATATTGACTATTTTGACTAACTACCTACGTTGAAAAAATTACAGCCCAGTGACAGACTGACAAACAGTCAGACCTTTGGTACCCTTTAATACGGATACTTACCCAATTACTAATAAACGTTGCATAATGTTATGTAATGCATAACCTATGAATAACCATACAAAGGAGTTTATGTATTACATTACTTTGTGCAACGTTTATTAGTGAGGGCTTTAGTTTATTTATTTATTCTTTATTTCACAGAAAAAATACATAAATACTTTCATAAAAATCTTTAGCTAGACCGGTAATGGCAAAGGCGAGCCTAACCCTAGAAAGAGTTCTCTTCCAGCAAATTCTATTCAATTGTTGTTGATTGCATCTTGCTTGCTGGCAATTTTTATTGACCAAGCTCAGTATATTTGAAACTTGGGATAAATCATTTGCAATCTTGCTGGCTAGACTTTGAATATTTGCAAAGAAATATCTTGACAATATCGCCGGGCTACACAGCAATATTGCAGCAATTATTGCACTGTGTTGCGAGATAATCGGCTACTTGGCGGCTATACCATTGCAGCAACAAATTGACAAAATACTAGCCCGTTCTTCTCAGTCGTTGCACTCTTGACAGAGTGGTCGTGGTCGTCAGGTCTGGAGTTGTGTGGCTCGCTTCATTCTGCGCCATTCGTCTCGGATGGTGGTCTTTCTGGTGCAATCAGATAAGGGTCTGTCCAGCGCTGCCTTCACTTGGTCCGTCCATCTCATTGGGGTATACCTCGTGGCCTTGTACCCTCAACCTTTCTCTGAACCACAAGACGATGGATAGCCTGTTTACGAGCACCTTAGACCCCTCGCAGACTACAGACCTTCTATCGGCCGATAGTTGAGACGGAATATACTTCGGCTCGTAATGAGTATGGAGAAGTATAGCCCGTCTCAACTATCGGCCGATAGAAAGTCTGCGAGGGGTCTTATAGTTTAGTCAAAGTCAAAGTAAAAAAGCATTTATTCAGTAGGACCGCTGGGATCACTTAGAATAGTCTTAGAACTAATTTTACCCCTGTTCCTTCGCGACCAATACCGTGAAGAATCAGGGCAACAAACACGGTTTGGGGCCTATCATTCTTTTAGGTGAAGTCAAGCTGCAATGGGGAGCCAGTCAAAGAGAATTGAGGCTCGTCAAAGTAAGTTTAGATGCTCATTAACTTACATATAACATGTAGATATTTTTATGATCTTAGCAAAACCGCTACGTCATTTTAGCAATAAATCAATCTGTCAATCCGTTATTATTTCTATCAAACAGTCCATTATCTTATTATCAATCTACCATATCCATTATCATACCATCTTACAACATGTGTGGTCTGATCTTAACTCACTCATATAAACAAAATTTGTTAAATAAATTAGTTAACGCATTAGTTAATCTTTAAAGGTTACCGAAAAGGGTTCATTTATTAAGAAAACATTCAATTTTTGAAAGCAACTGGCAAATAATAAAGTTAAACTTTTTAAACTTTCGTGATTTGGTGACATAATTGTTATTTTTAAACCGGGTATTTATCAAGTACCTATTGTTATTATTTCTTTTTTCCGACGTTTCGGACGCATTGCAGCGCCCGTGGTCACGGATGAACTCGGATAGGTACGTGATAAATACCCGGTTTAAAAATAATAATAATAAAGTTGGTGGAATACGCATCTGACTACCCCTTATCTTCAAAGGTAATGCTGATGATCTGTGAGAATGAACTGATGAACCGCGCTTTCGGACACATTGTAGACAGGCCATCATTACGAAAACATTTTTCATTACATGACATTATCATGACGAAAATTGTTTCTTAGAATAGAATCTTCTGAACAAAAATTCCAATACTTTTCAATCATGAAAATACCAGATTTTTCCAAAGGATTCAGGAAGTCCTTAAAAATTGCGATTCGATTCGAATAACATTTTCATAACGAGTTTCCGCAGATTATTTTCCAACTTAGTTATTTACAAAAAGTTATTTTTACAGGCTTCTTGAGAAAAATATAAGTTGGATTTTATAAAAAAAAATTGGTTGTCTGTAAAGTCGGTTTACTGACGATAGTTGAACGTGACAACGTTTGTGCTTCTTTGTCGCTCGTTCCGCGCTCTCGCTTGCACTTCAAGCCTTACATGGAACGCCTCAGAGCGAGGTAACGCCGCATTTTTTCGTGCGTGCAGCCGGCTCTATCGAATTATAAGACGTTGTCACGTCAAAAACCATAGAAGAAACTGCTTTTTAACGATTTTTTGGCGGTTTGGTCTTTTAGTTTTTTTTTTGTTGTAAAAATGGACCAAATTGGTGATATTTTAGAGAAGGGCCAACAAAAGTGACTTTAAGGGTCGATTCACATCTGACCGAAGATCCGTCGCGGATTATCGGTCGCGGAACGCCAGAACTGACAAATGTATAGAAAAACACTCGACCGTTCACACTCGACGGATGATACGTTAGTCCGTCGAGTATGAACGGTCGAGTGTTTTTCTATACATTTGTCAGTACGGACTAACGTATCATCCGTCGAGTGTGAACGGTCGAGTGTTTTTCTATACATTTGTCAGTTCTGGCGTTCCGCGACCGATAATCCGCGACGGATCTTCGGTCAGATGTGAATCGACCCTAAGCGTCCTCGCAGATTGCACACTTTCTATCGGCCGATAGTTGAGACGGAATAATTATACTTCGGCTCTTAATTAGTACGGAGAAATATAGCCCGTCTCAACTATTGGCCAATAGAAAGTCTAGTCTGCGAGGTGCTAACGGGTGAGCTTGTAGGACAAAGTAATGAGAGTGAATGAGACGACGAGAGACGTAACCTTACTTGACTTGATTTTAAGTAGGTATAGGTAGCTATGTATTTGTAATGATGAAACAGACAGACATTTATTCACCACATTGGCACATAATACAATCACTAGGATAAAAGATTCAGAATAAAAAATAAGAAGAATTATAAAAAATTAAAAGTTGGAGAATTGTGATTGTGTGTCACAGCAGCAAAAAGGCGTCGACTCAGCATTCTGCCGTCCCACTGAGAAGTGGTAAGGCGCCGGTATTATACAGGGTGTAAAAAGACAACTACCGAAAGCTGAGGGGTTGCAATCAGGCCTTGATTCTAAACATAGGTATTTAGCGAAAAAAAAAACGCCTTAGCATAGTCATTTTACTTGATTTTCGGTTATTTACTACCAGGACAACATAATAAGACCATACCTACCTACCTAATAATTTCATTTATAAAAGAAAAAAACAGTTAAAACTAAAAATCCAGCAATCTACGAAAAAAAACCCGCGCCTAGAGCATACGCAAACAGTACGCTTCTCCGGATATAATGATTTTTTCGGAAAATCCTTTTGGATTTGGTTGTGTGTTGGGATGCTTTACCTACCCCTTTCGGGCTTCGGTAGACGTCTTTTTACACCCTGTTTATATTGCTATAGTGAACCTAAACCTACGTTTAAAAAACACACTAAGAATTTCAACACTATTGTTAGTTTTCACTCATCACACAGTCCTTGCGTCATCGTGATCTAATCCAATGAAAATAGAAAACCATTTGAGTTTCAAGCTTTATTAGTTTGAATCACGGAACTCCTTACGATAGTTAGTCTAAAGAGCCATTTGCACAATACCATTTTTGCCTGTTGACACATAGGTAATATTAGGTATAAAGGTGCATTTACACGGTGCGATACGATTTAGCATCGCACGTCAATTTTGCCGTGTGAACGCTCATCTTATGCGAACGGGAAAATTGACGTGCGATGCTAAATCGTATCGCACCGTGTAAATGCACCTTAACTCTTGCTTCGAGTTTGAGGAAGCAAGAGGTCAAAATCGTTTGCCAGAATGGTATTGTGTAAATGAATGATAGATCGTCGAAGTAAAGCAATATTCGAAACGGTCTGCAAGTGGATGGGTGACCGCCAGTGACATTTTAATCTGAGCGCTATCCCACTGATGACAGCTGAAAGTTTGTGAGTTTGTTTAGATGTTTGGATATTTGTATGTTTGTGTTTCAATCACGCCTGAACCAGTGAACCGATTTGGATGAAACTTGGAATAGGTGTAGATAGTGACGTGGAATAGCATCTAGGATATTTAAAATGTTAGTACCACGCGAGCGAAGCCGCGCGCAGTAGCTAGTATTTTTTTTATTCGAACCCACTATCTCGATTAAAAAGTAAGTTCATAGGAGTCAGTGGCCAACTCTGGTGACGGAGTTTTTAGGCCGCCTTAAGGCCTCCGTCATGGCTTAACGACTTAAATAGCCGGGACCGACAATTTAACGTGCCCTCCGAAGCACGGAAGCGCTCAGATGAAAATGCCACTGGCGGTCACCCATCCAATTACTGACCGTTTCGAACGTTGCTTAACTTCGACGATCTATCAAGAACGACTAAGCAAGCACGACCACGAGCGCTAAAAAAATCCCATGAGACCAACATACAACATAGTTCTTAAATTAGTTATTAACAAAAGTACCTTCACATAACTATAAAAAGTTGTTACCATAAAAACACGTTAAAATAATATTTGTGCGCCACATGGCGGTCATGGACTTAAAATAAATGGAAGTGATATTGAGCGTAGATTGTTTTGTTTGGTCAGTGCACTTTGGTTAAGGCGATGTAGGAGGTCTTATAACCCACAGTTTGGGTGTTCACACATTGCAGTCAATTCAATAGAGAAAATGCTGCTGACGTCAGAGGCGAGCCGCATTTTCTGACGTCATCAGCATTTTTTGTATAGAAAAATGACTGCGGAGCTTCAGTTTGCGATCAGGTTTTTCAGACCGTCTTAGACTACCACAGAACTGATATGACTCTACCGAAAAAAACTCGTTATTTTACAATTACGTATATTTACAATATTTAAACCTAATTATTGTAAAAAAATTCGTCCTCCGGGGTTTGTCGAAAATTTGAACAATTAGGTGCCTGCCTAGTATATTTTTTGAATCGTCAGGAAATCGCAAAATATCGAAATATAATGACTTCACCCGTTTAGTTATTAATTAAGCTTTTAGAAATGTAAAAGTTTACCGAGTACAGAACTAGATGGCGCTACTGGTAGGTGTCGGTCAGCAGTCACGTGACTCGCACTTTTCGAGGCGAATTCAAGAATTTATTCTCATATCAAAACTGCCCGACGTGCCTAAAAGTTTTAACTTAAAAAAAATGTAATGGCAATATGCATTTCAATATAAATACCATAATTGACTAAACTATTATTATAAAAAATTGGTCCAATCATCGAAAATAGTTAAATCAAATAGAATACAGTTCCCCTTTGTATTTACACATTACCGAAATAAATAAGTTTTTATAGTTTTTTTATCTAAAGCGATTGTCACATCTAGTGTCAAATATCTTTTATCAGAACATCCACATGGCCAAACCACATGTTTCACACCGTTGTTAGATATTAATTTATATGTTATTGGGTTTTTGAAATTAAATTCAATTATTTATGTATATAGACTTTTAGGAGACGTGAAAAAGGCTTAAATTGAAAATATGTTGTATAAATACTTAGCGAAACTTGTATGCAAAAACTACTTACTTATTAACCTGGTCGCACACTCATCCACGCCGCACGCGCCGCAGTCATTTTTCTATACTTACAAAAAATGCTGATAACGTCAGAAAATGCGGCTCGCTTCTGACGTCAGCAGCATATTTTCTATTAAATTGACAGTTCGCCGCGTACGGCTCGGCTGGAATGTGCGATCACCCTTTTAAAACATCTTTAGGTAAACTTTGAATACAAACATCATATTCACAGACAAACATTCGCACACACAGACTTTCGCATTTATAATATTAGTAAGATTATTAGAAAGTATTAAAACTATTAAAAATGGTAAGGAAATAAATAGTAACAATCCGCTAATCTATTCTCAAACAAAGGTTTCTTAAAACTAGTACTCACCCCAAAGCCACCCAACCACCCACTAACCTCTGCCAAGCCTCCTACAACTTAGGCTCGGCAATCTGGAACCGTGAGCAGCACCGGGGCGCAAGCAAAAGAACACCTTCATTTGATTTCGACACGACTACCTACTAGTTTTAAGAAACCTTTGTTTGAGAAAAGATTAGCGGATTGTTACTATATATTTCCTTACCATTTTTAATATCTTACAATGGACTTCCGCAAAGTCACGCCTGAATCAATTCAATAGTATTAAAACTGTTCATAGCCATGATTGTTTAAAAAAAAACAGTGGCACTCCAGGAGTGCCGGCAGACTTGAACGGTTCTAAACTTGACAAATAACTCCGTATCGGTGAGCAGTCACGTGACTCGCACGTGACCTTTTCGAGGCGAATCCAAGAATTTTTTCTCATTCAAACGCGCCTAAAGAAGTTCACTCCAATACAACGTGAAGATCAAAGAAGTCGTAAATAAGAAAAGAAATATGTCTTTGTTTCGAAATTGTTCTTTTTGACATTTTGGAAAGACAATAAATTGATGGCAAAATATTCACGATCAAGATTTCACGATATTAAAACTGTTTCCAATATTATTTATTATCGTTTTCGTTCTTAGTTCCCGCCAAAACGGAATTCGACAGTTAGGTTACGAAAATGTTTGAAAAAGACTGGAAAAGATGGCGATTGAAAACAACTGAAACAGGGGCCGTATCCACGTTACATTTTTCGTTCATTTGATGGATATTCGGATGCTTCCCACCACGATTTCTGACTTCAAGAGCCAATTTTTCAACCGTTAAAACACGGTGCTATCCTAGGACAAAATATTCCAAACCAAACCGAAGAATTGGCCCTTGAAGTCAGAAATAATGTAAAAAAATGTAAATAAATGTGGGAAGCATCCGAGTATTCATCAAACGAACGAAAAAAGGAACGGCCAAAAAAAAAATTACGGCCCTAGTGCTTTTCAGTATAATAGTTTAATAGTTTTCAGGCTAGCGTTTTTAGTCGATTCACTCAAAAAAGTTTTTTTTAGAATAGAATATTGCTTTATTGCACACCATGAGAAAAAAAACAACAAATAAAACAGATTTCGCTTAAATATTAAGTGGAGCAATGGGCGACCTTATCGCGCTCATCGCGCTTTTTTTTTCGTTTTTAAAAAAATTACGTAAAAACAAAACAAAGAATGAGACAGTCTTCAAAGTTTTTTATGTTAAAATAATAGTGGCGTCTAACACCTTAAAATAAACTAAAAAATATAAATTCAAGGACTAAAACTTGTTTTTTTAAAGACGGCAAACTTTTATGTTCAATCGTGGTAAATTATTAATTAAGAAAAACGTTTCGCTGGTTCCAAATAATGGTTTCTGAACTGGTTCTATGAATCTTTTGATCTATAGTTTATGCTCTAAGACGCCGTTTACACGATGCTATCTAGCATACACCTGCTGCTTGCTTTCTCAAACTCAACGGAGCAAGAGCAGCAAGAGCTAAATATTCTGGATTGTTCACGTTGTGTCCCACGGGCTTGTGGCCCATTGTAAAAATACACGTTGTGGCCGGTCCCTTGATTACGGATCTCGCGACAGGCGTAATCTCGCAGTCACCGCTGTCAAACTTGCGTTAAATGGACGTAGATATGCGTAAAGGAAACAATCCACACTCATGTCGAGTTTCAATTATATCTATCTCAATTTCGACACGAGTGTGGATTGGTTCCTTTACGTATAACTACGTCCGTTTAACACAAGTTTGACGGCGGTGACTGCGAGATTAGCCTGTCGTGAGATTCGTAATCAGGGGGCGCCGGTCTATAAACTTGAGGAAGTGGCAAGAGGTATGCCATAATGGTATCGTGTAAACGGCATCTTAGACTATGAAAGGTTTATGATTTTGTACCTGTTTATATTGTAATTATTATCAATCATATTTTACGAGTTGAATGATTAGCTTTTAATCATTTTGTAACTTATTCAGATTTTAATTTATTAAATTGGATTCGATAGATTTCTTTAAGTTAAGATTTTTTTTAAGAAGCGTGTTTGGATCAGTATTAGCTCTCATTAATATTCAAATTAACTTAATTAGATTAGATTTACTTAAATGTGTTTTAAGTATTTTTGTTAAACTATTCGGAAATTTAGGTATACCTACCTATTACCTACCTACCTACCTAGATGAAAACAACCACCATCATATTAGATATTTTGATCACGAGAGACGTGATCAGAGAGAATGTCTAGCTTGTCTAACAGTTTGTAGGATATCCATTAGAAGATTTGAAATTGACAACATATTTTTTTTCCAACTTGTAATTTTTTGAAGCCAGTACTTGAGTATAATGACATCCAATTTGTAATGAGATAGCAAACATTTATGAATGAAAAATAGAAAAACTATTAAAGTAGACAAATAGGTAAAATGTATACACTCCATACTTTTAAAATTAATGTCACACTAAAACTACTAGATGTAGGTTAAAACCCAAAAGCGAAAATTGATTTCACATTAGACTAAAGGCAAAATTAATAAAAATATCAGAATATTGTTGGACATGTTTATCTGTACATGAATTGAATCATTGTGGAGTGTATACATCTTATTGTCCGTGACTGTACGTAGGTCTTTCTGTTATATAATCTGTGTCTCTGACATGCCAGCTCACTAGGGTTGACAAAATTCTTGGCTTTGGTAATTAATTATATTTTTTGCGGGGTATTTTGTAACACCCTGTATAAAGGAAAAAACTATGATCCTGTTTTATTGGGTTATTTCACTTAGGCATAGAATGAAATTAATCATTTATCAAAATAACTAATTTCTTTTAATTTTGTTACAGGAACGAAATGCTTCAAAACGACTCATAAAATCCGAACAGATGAAACAAAGTAACAACAGTCACTGTCACCAATATGCTCCATCCGAATAAAAAATGGCGGTGCTCAAAACGGAATTCAAAAATGGAACGTTTATAGGGCGCGCACGCAGGGATGATTCAAAATTCGAAAATAGAACAGGAAAGTGTCGGCGGAAATGGCTACCGGATGTCGGAGTTTGGTTCCTCGTGTTTGCTTTGTTGATGGCCAGTTGCCATTGCTTCCAGGAACAGAGGTTTGCGATGGAGCCGCAGGATCAGGTTAGTTTGTTGCAAAAAATGTTTACGTTCCCTTTCCTTTTTAGTTGGAATTATCAAAAAGTCCAGCTGTCAAAAGCTTGCTCTAAAAATTATGCTAAACATCCGCTCATATATTTAGATAATCAAGTCAGAATGAATATAACACATTTAAAAAAGTTGTTTAAACGAATAATAAAAGAATAATAACAAAATAATAATCTAAAACCATAATAATTTTCTATGTTAACTGATACAGTGACTATAATTTCTTTCTATAACGGCATAAAATTATAAATAAAAATTCTTTCACCTTACCAGAACATAATTTTCATACAAACCAGTTTTATGTTAATTCAAATCCAGTTCAAAACTGCATTTGAATTTCGTGCCATAGACAACATTAATGACAGATTCTATATTATTCTACATTAATCAGTCTAGTTTATGGTCATTGATTGGTGATTAAACATTGATATTATAATTTATGGATATGCTATGTCCCTTATAATTTTATGTTCGTCTAGATAATTTAATTATGTGCGTGCATTTGATACGAATCGATGCAACATGTTGCCAGCAAGCTGATCCGATGAAGTCTGGAGTCCAAAGTCAAAGTCAAAAAGAATTTATTCAGTAGGACCGCTGGAATCACCAAGAATAGTCTTAGAACTAATTTTACTCCTGTTCTTTTGAGACAAATACCGTGAAGAATCAGGGCAACAAACACGGTTTGGGGCCTATCATTGTTTTAGGTGATCCATCTTAAAACTAAAAGTCAAGCTCCAGTTGTACAGCGAAATCCTATCAAATGGCGAAGTATTCAGGTTTTTTAAAATTTGCGACCAAAAAACATAATATTATTATATAAGTTTCTAAAAAGTATTTAAAATGTTCTACCAAAAGACAAAGAACGCATCTAGAGACAAAGTATCAACGACAGGTGATTGACCTAACAGGTTTAGATTTTCATGTCCTCTACTTTGTAGGAGGATGCTTTTATTTGGCATTTGAAAAAGGAAGATGGCGATAAAGTTTGACAGGTTCAATCGATAGGAATTCCCATTGCAATTTCCTGTCCAATTAGAACTCTTTTGATTCAAACTTGTTTCTACAGTATTAAAAAATATTTTTGTTTATGAGTAGAATACTTTTTTAATGATGGTTTAGTTATAGTTTTATAAGATTACGATCACAACAAAAATAGACAAAAACTTTACTACCGAAATATGGAAAACAGTAAAAGGCACAAAAAATCTATCCCAGAAATTAATTAATCAGACCATTTGCCGACGGAAATCACAAAATATCAATTAGAAACTATCAATAGACTGCAATAATATTAATTTTATTCTAAATTTACTAAACATAATGCACCATTTCTAAAATTATGCGCATATTTAGGCTCAGAACAGACGGGCAGCTTTCTTCGTTTGCGGCTTGAGGTTAACAACACAAATGTTTTAAAGCTTAAAAAATCGGCCAAGTGCGAGTCAGATTCACGAACGAAGGGTTCCGTACTATTATAGAAACGGCAAAAATAATCATGTTTTTTGTATGGTCGCTTAAATATTTATTTTATTCTGTTTTTTAGTTATTGTTATAGCAGCAACAGAAAATCATCTGTGAAAATTTCAACTGTCTAAATATCACGGTTCATGAGAGCCTGGTGTCAGACGGACGAACAGCGGAGTCTTAGTTAAAGGTTCCCGTTTGACCCTTTATGTACGGAACCCTAAAAACCGTCTATTCAAACGTATTTCTTTAATTTGAATATTTTAAACCAAATCTTTATTTATATACAAGTTACTGCAAGAATGGAGAAGTGACTCATTTACATTTTGTACATGATTTGGTACACCATGTTAATAAAATGCGCAGTTTCATTAGAGTATTTAAGCGCTTGTCATGGACACTTACACCGGGATTCACAAACATTACAAGCCTCAGATTTTGGGGGGGGTCACTACTGAAATTTTGGGGGTGGGGGGTCACTACACTAATATTAGACTTTATTGCACAATAAACATGATTTTACTATTAGACGTGTACGATTTTGGGGGGGGGGGGGGTCATGTCCCCTGTGACCACCCCCCTCGGACCGCGCCTGTTACAATGACGTTTCAGTGCGCGCGGGCGCACAGGGTCCCAAAAACCTACTCAATTTGAGACCCTGTGCGTCCGCGCGCACTGTGAAACGTCGTAATAATGTTTGTGAATACCAGTGTTAATCCGGTTGATTTTATATCTTAAGTGAACACAATCAGACACGAAGTCTTTGGACAGAAGAACATGTAAAATATTAAATGAGTATATTAAGAAATATTTAAAAGAAAAAAATGCTTTATAAAATATCTTCTCATTCAATAAACACACCGCAAAACTTTTATTTATGGAGAGTGAAAAAAATTATCTTGCTTTTTGAAGCAAAAAATAATTGTTTAACAAACAAAATAAGCAATTAACACTTCCTTTACAATATACTGAACAATTATTTGTTTCCGGTAGTAACTTAAATACTATCAATAAATATTGATGATCTCAAGTTGTCCTGTCAAAGTAATAAAGTTTCCTCTCTCATTGTGATTGTCCTGTCAAAATTGCCTTGGTTTATTACAATTTTATTTCGAAGTTTTGGAACTGCATGTCGATTTCGCATAACAACTTCGCAACTGTGCAAGCGAGATAACTGACATGCATATAATACAACATGCATAAAAACTGACAATACACCCTCATTTTTACGCACACTTGCAAATTTCGTATATGACGAACGTATTACAAGACGCACATGATTCGGAATCATGTACATTTTGGCATAGGGGAAATTACAAGACAAAGATAAAGATAATTTATTTGCTTGAACACAATGTGGGTTATGTACAGTTGTTGGAATATTTCGTTTACTAGGATTAGCATGCAAATGTTAGGTACAAGGTAAGGCTCATACCGTCTAATTGATCTAAGCATTCTAGCATACCATTCATCATCATCATCATTAGCAGCTCAAATGATAGCCCACTGCTGGACATAAGCCTCCTCCCATACCATTATGCTTTCTCAAACTCAACGGAGCAAGATTTATTATGTGGCAAGCGCAAGGATGGTATGCATCGTGTAAACGGTGTCTAATCATAAACTGATTAGCATGTACAGCAATAGATTATAATCTTGTAAATTGTTTATTATAGGCCTAAACGACGGGACTATAATAATGTCCTATGAATATTTATGATTGGACATACATTAACTGGGTTTGATATTAAATAACATATACCTACGACTTTTAGATGGCACGATACGACAAGGGAAGAAGAATTGCATGTGTGAAGCCTTGTACAGACTACGCGTACCAGCCCCCCTAGCCATGTTACAAATCGCAATAGAATAGAAATCGAATCAAAAGATAACGCTGAGACTCCACCTGCGTCTTACGGCATTTAATTGCCAAAACTGCATACATTTTACAAAAGTTATGGCGGCACGTGAGTTCCTGGCTTTAAATCGTCAGTTTGACATTATACAGTTTGAGTTATACAGTCTCGCGCGAGCGCTTGTGCAAGCTATACGCCGCATCCCTACCACCCTGCGCGCATACTCAATACTAATTACTTGTTAATTACGCGCATTCGTTTTGCTCACATTTAGCCACGATTAATACCTACGTGCTGTTACTATGATTTGTGCTAACTGTAACGCCTCGGTAAACGATGTTGCCCAGTGCGGGAGCTGCAAGGAACATTTCTGTTTCTCTTGTGGAAATGTGTCTGAGGCATCATACAGGAAACTTCGACCGGAACGAAAAGCCAACTGGAGGTGTTCCAGCTGTCGTACTGATTCTCCTGCTACCTTGAAGAACAGTGCACCAGCCTCAGCTCCTGTTCCGGCCGAGTTGAAGAAGCAAATATCCCTGGATGACATCATGAACAAGCTAAACGACGTGACCCGTACGGTAGGCTGTCTTCCCAAACTCTCGGCTGATATCGTCGAATTAAAATCGGACCTTCAGGATATAAGAAACTCATGTGAATTTATGAGTGGCAGGATCGACGAGTTCTCATCCAAGTTGAAGGACCTGGGAGATCGTGTTTCGTCGCTGGAGATCGCGAATGTAGAAGCTCAAGCTACCAGTACGTCGGTGGAAAACATTAAATCCCAGTTCTTTAATCAAGATCAGTGGACCAGGATGAATAATGTGGAAATCCGTGGAATCCCAGCAAAAAAGGATGAAAATCTGTTTAAAATAATTGAGAAGCTTGGCGAGTACGTAGGTTATCAATTTCCCAAAACTCAAATCAACTACATATCCAGGATTCCGACTTATAATTCCAAGGATAAGTCGATTTTGCTTAGCTTCGTAAATAGGTACGTGAAGGAAGACTTTGTGGCGGCCGCCCGAGGGAAAAAGAAGATTATGTCCTCAGATCTAGGATACTCTGGTGACGACCGTCGAGTCTACGTCAACGATCATCTCACACCCCAGAACAAGAAGCTTCTGAATGAAGTAAAGTCGATTGCTAAGGATAAGTGCTACAACCATGTTTGGGTGCGTTATGCTAAGATACATGTGCGTAAAAATGATTCATCCCACGTTATAACCATCAACTCGGTGCTTGATTTAAACAAGTTAACATAATATGTTGTTTACTTAACTTTTGTGCCTTAATCTGCATGTTAGTTGTCTTAAAAGACGAACTTAGGTATAAATACTATCTAATAATATGTTTTTATAACCTAATCGGTGAAAGTATGTTATTATGTCTACCTTGCACATTTTATGCATTGAACTTGAACTCATTAAGTAACTGTGCCATTTCCTATGTCTTGCTGCGTTTGAATTCGCATACTATTGCTGGCTATTTCTCGCATACGCTAGGACTCATAAGCCTTCTCGCTCCCACGCGCCTGGAATGTAGAACCGTGGCTTATCACCACTACTCACTACGGTATATTACGAATAATAAACAACACAAACATAATGGAACTTCAACCGTACTTATATTATATTTAATGTACTTCTACAAATTTATTCTCGCCTTTTATCCATTACTAAATAAATGTATACATGCTTTATCTATCAGCCACCTACTACTTACTGCCCGTATGATTTTCTATGCAGAAGCTAATACAAAAACGCACAATAAGATGATTTCTAGTTTGTTGTTATTTCATATAATTTTTAATGATGGCTACCTCTGATTTTAGTATTTATTATCAGAACGTGCGTGGCCTTCGTACCAAGACTTCAGAGTTTTATAGAAATTTGTGTTTGTGTAACTATAATATTTTATGTATTACAGAGTCTTGGCTACTAGAAGCTATCAAGGACTCAGAGCTTTTTGATAGTAGGTACATGGTGTGGCGTCGAGATCGAGATTATGCTAAAACCCAGCAAAAGTTTGGCGGGGGAGTTCTTATAGCATCACGACACGATCTTCATGTCGTGCCACGGCCGGAGTGGAGTTCTAGTGCGGAGGACATATGGATTACCGTTAATTTACCCAAACATGATTCTCAACCGGCTACTAGGCTGCATATCGGACTTCTGTACCTCTGCAATGAGAACTTAGGAAATTCTTTTTCTCAACAGCTTATTAATTTCCTGGAAATGGTAAATGAGGTCATGGTCTTGAATCCTAATGATAAATTTATAATTTTGGGTGATTTTAACCTAACGAATTTAAAATGGATTTTTGACTCCGGTACAAATTCTTATGTCCCAAGTAACGTAAGCTCAAATGATGAACATGAACTCTTCAACCTTATGACTATGCATGACCTCTGTCAATATAATGGCATACCTAATGTATTTGGTCGTTATCTGGATTTGGTTTTATGTAATGATTTACTTAATGTTTCTAAATGTACTCAACCTATGGTTACGATCGATGACAACCACGTACCTATACTTATTTCACCAACTTATGTAAGTTTTAAAGCTTTGAAACCGGCAAGTCGTACCAGGTTCCTCTATCATCGTGCTAATTTTGGTGACATAAACAAGGAATTGGAGTCTATTGAATGGAATTCGAAGCTTTCGTCTGAGTCCCTAAGTGAGTGCCTACAGGTATTCTATCAACTACT
Source organism: Epirrhoe alternata (assembly GCA_963565295.1). Classification (NCBI taxonomy): domain Eukaryota; kingdom Metazoa; phylum Arthropoda; class Insecta; order Lepidoptera; family Geometridae; genus Epirrhoe; species Epirrhoe alternata. The sequence continues at coordinate 3,833,020 of OY751401.1, forward strand.
TTATGATCTCCGTAACAAGTATGTTCCGTCTAAAGTTGTGTCACCTAACAGTTATCCACCTTGGTACTCGCCTGCCCTGCGTAAGATAATAAAGGAAAAGTTTAAATTTTTCCGTAAGTATAAAGTCTATGGTAATAGATCCGACTTCAATTCCTTTGTATATCTCCGTAATAAAATGAAATTAGTTGAGAATAACTGTTTCAATAACTACATTGCTAATATTGAAGAATCTATCAAGCATAACCCGAAATCGTTCTGGTCATATGTAAAGAGTAAATCGAGTTCCTCATCCCTACCTATTAACATGACTCTATCCGGTCAAACGGCAGTCACTGGCGATGATATCTGCCAGCTTTTTTCAGAGTATTTTTATTCTACCTTTGCTGAAAGCTCAAGCAGCTCTTCGTCCACAACATTCAAACCTCAACTTAGTGATGCTCATACTATCAGTAGTGATATTGCCTCAATTGAAATTACCCCAACTATTGTACTAAACAAGCTCCGCAAACTTGACCCTAATAAATCAGCAGGTCCTGATTCTATCCCACCTATTTTACTTATTAACTGTGCTATCCACTTATCAACTCCTTTATCTATTCTCTTTAATAGATCTTTTGCTCAGGGCTTTGTACCAGACGTTTGGAAGTCTGCCTACGTGACTCCTATTCACAAGAAAGGATCGAAAACCGAAGTCGTGAACTATCGACCTATTTCTAAACTGTGCATTATTGCTAAGGTCTTGGAAAGCATCATTCATGATCAGGTCTACTCAGCTCTAAAAGACTCCTTCCATGCGTCACAACACGGGTTTGTTAAAGGTCGCTCAACGGTCTCTAATCTCATCTTGCTCAATGACTATATAACAATTGGCATGGATAACGGTCTACCGGTAGACGTAATCTATACCGATTATAGCAAAGCCTTTGATCGAATCGATCACGCTATACTTATAGACAAGTTACAACTCTCTGGAATTCGTGGTGACTTGCTACGTTGGTTCAGTTCCTACATTACCAATCGCTCACAGGCTGTCGTGGTCAGCAACTACATGTCAAGCTGGGTTCAGGTTCCCAGTGGAGTACCCCAAGGTTCCCTTTTGGGTCCTTTACTATTTATTATCTTTTTATCTGACATACACAAATGCTTTCTGAACTCAAATCTTTTAATTTTTGCAGATGACATGAAAATTTTTAGGAATGTTAATACCAATGAGGACGCTCTATTACTTCAGGATGATCTTCATCGCCTTGATGATTATTGTGTGCGCAACAAACTTGACTTAAATCCACTTAAATGCTCTTGTATTACTTTTACTCGCAAAACTCAAACTCTCAATTTTAAATATAAACTTAAGGGGCATACTCTCGCTAGGGAGTCTTCCGTACGTGATTTAGGCGTTATTCATGATAGCAAGCTACTGTTCGATAAACATATTAATTCTATAGTCTCAAAAGCGTACAGAGCCCTAGGTTTTATCTTTAGGACTTCAAAGGATTTCACTAACATCAAAACACTGAAAATATTATTCTGTACATTTGTTAGAAGCAATTTGGAATATGCATGCCAGATTTGGAACCCCCGTTATGCTATTTATGAACATCAAATTGAACGAATACAAATGAAATTTATTCGTTTTCTCAACTATCGCGCGAGGAATGATCTACATGGCTATGAGACAGCATGTAGGAAATATCATCTCCTACCCTTAGTAATTCGTCGCGAGATTGCCGATTTTACTTACCTAAGCAAAATAGTGTCTGGTCAGGTTGATTGTCCTGAGTTGCTCAGTAGGCTTCGGTTCTATGTTCCTAACAGATCCCGCAGGAGTATTCCTACTTTCAGTCTTGAAATAGCATCTACTAATTACCGTTGCAATTCTTATCTTTGGCGTGTGTGCGATAGCTACAATAATGATTATGCTAGCAGATTTGACATATTCAACTGTAGCATTACGGGATTGAGGCGCTTGATGAGTTCCCAGTTTTTTAATTAAGTAGGTTACTTAAGTTGCTAATTAAGTTAAGTTATCGTCCTAGTTCTTTACCCTTGTTAAAAGGAATGTGTGTTAAATACCTCTGTAAAACAATTAAATCAATGTAGTGTAAACCTCTGTCGTTAGCTTGCACCAATTTTTCTTTGTGCTCAATATTTGTTAACACTAGTTCTAACTGTGAAAACTTATTATTAGCCTTCTGTTACTAACAACTCTTGCTTATTATGTTTTTATGTGCTGTTAGTTTTCCACAAATAAATAAATAAATAAATAAATAAATAAATAAAATTATGCCAAGAACTCACGTGCCGCGACACTTGACATTCTAAGCAGTTTATGCAATTAATGCCATTAGACGCAGGTATAGTCTCAGCGTTATTGGTCGATTCAGAAGTCGAAATAGAAAGCTAGGGCTACTCGTCAAAAACGTATAAATTTTGACATTTTACATCGTCTCGCGCGAGCCTTGAAACGCGTACCCTGGAACGCGGACTCCGTAGGCACCAGCTTATGGCCTTAGAATATGCGGAGACGGGCTTGCAAACTTTCATGTCAATGCTATGCAAAATTGGGCATGAGCCAAATATTTGGAAAGAATAAGTTGTTTTTAAGAAGAGAGTTAATAGGCAACTTCTGGGTAGGCTCGCTCCATCGTAGACTTCATTCTTGCCTATGTAAGTTTCGAGGTCAAGATCAAGAATATTTAAGAAGAAAAAAAATATTTGAAAGTTGTGAATAACTTGGGTAAATTGATCTGAGAGAATGTCTACCATGCTTTCGGGATAAAAATATCGATGATTTATTGTTTCGATTAATCGAGTGATTTGTGAAAGTTACGAAAGTAAAATATTTGATAACCTTGACCTAACTAATTTAACAGATTTTTATTTAGTTTTAAAAACTGAAATTATTTATCAACATAAATTGCATAATAAACAACTACAGCAACGAACATCAATAAACATTAATTTGATGTTTCACAATCTGAATAGGTATTTCCTAATTCCGTAAATCAGACCCTAATTTTGACAAATATTTGAAAAACAAGTGCAGAATGATCTGATGAATGAGGCAAAGATAAAAGTTATTTTTTTCTAAAAATGGAGTTTTAAAATCAAACCATTATTCAACTTTCGTTTGCTGTCTACGAAATTGTCTAGTATTTTGTACATTTTCTGCAGACTTGTTGATCTCAATAGCAGGCCGGACAAAATATTGGTATCTAGAGCACTTTAAATTTAACCAAGTGCTTTTCAGTTTTAAAACGTATTCTTTTATTGCTCTGTCTTTATTTATACGTATTTAGAAGTAACGTAAACAGGGTCACGACTGTATCCCCAAGGTGCGGTAGACATTCTCTCATATCTTTTATATTCCAGATCCTTTGAAGATGTCTAAGGGGGTAGTCAAAGGCATGTCCAAATACATATTTGATACATGCCCACATCTTGAAGAAGTTAGTATATGTGACAAGTTGCAAGCCCATCGCCGCCTATAAGAATACTAACTGGTTTCCTCACGTTTTCCTTCATCGTTCAGAGCTCGTATTTAGAAGTCCCTTATAATATTGTGCGCCTTGGAATTCGTATGCAGCTGACTTAGCTGCATTGTATAATCTATCACTGTGCTAAATTTCATTAACATACATTCAGTAGTTGGTGGGAATATTCAAACATCCTCACAAACTTTCACATTTATAATATTAGTAGACTAGAATATTATGAGTTTATGGGCTAAAATCTATTTTTGTGTGTACTTGTGTTTGCAGTTAGAGCGTTTGCCAATTGACTGGCGCCAACATACTTAGAACATTATTTGTGTAATTTTCTGAGTATTTTATATTGTTATTAAAAAGCATTACAATTTTTGTAGTACGTCTAAAAATACAATTCATCATCATCATCGGCAAAAAATACGATTAGTTTTGTTGTATCTATCTATGTAAGGATAGTAAAACGAGATTTTTCCAAAATATAAAAATCCACCGCGTAAAGTTCAGTAGGTATCGCCTTTTTCAAAGACAAAAAATAATAATAAAAATAAAATCATTATTAGCATACCCACATTAAATTATTTTAATTTGTAAATCGATAAAATTTATTAAATTCTTATATCAATGTAGATTAGTCGTATCGCATTTCATAAATCTAGCAGCACTTATTTAAGAAATGTGATTTAACATGAAATAGCAAGATTCTTATAGTTTGTTACCAATAAATTCTTTATAGAAAAGTAATAAATATGTTATCGACTGCTGTTCAAATTAAATGATTATGTGGATTAAAACACGTTTACGATGCCGGCAGGAATGTACCATAAAACGAAAAACAGTTTATAAATTAAAATAACTATGCAAAACGGAAGGTTTTGTAGTAATTCTGCCTGTAGCTCTAAAAATACTTATTTTCTACGAAATTAGTTAGGTATTCATGTGAACATCAGAATCGACGCCAATTTATACCTTATTAAAAAAAACAAATAGCATCGCGAGTATTACCAACGCATGGTAGATATTTCAAGTCTCTCAAGATCCTTTGTCTAAGGGGGTAGTTAGAGGCACGTCCAAATATAATGGCACCTACCCACATTTTGCAGGTTATAAATACGTGACAGGAATGCAGGTCATTAACCGTTATTGAAATGAAAAATGTATAATCTCCTGGATTTGTATAAATAATTTTTATTTTACAAATAAGTAAAAAGTATCTTTTTGATTTAACAAATAAAATTCATAATTTTTTTATCAATATTAAATTCAACATTCTGTTACTAGTTTAATTAGTATTTTGATTTTATTCAACCATTTAATTTATTCTCAAAACAGCAACACAAAACTAGAAATTAACATTGTACTCTCTGAACTAGATAACTAGTTTTTCCGTTAAAAAAAATACCCGGTAACTTTGCTCCAACAAAATAGAAAACAAAATTAAAAACTATCGGAAAACAATTCGCTTTAGTTTACAATTTATTTAATGAAATTCTAAAATTGGAATAAAAGCTCGATTTTACCAAACAATTTATTAAATTTTGCAAAACAAAACATGCCTTGAGCATGTTTTGTTAACATTTTAAATTTAAAACCCACGAATTAATGAGGTTACTAAACTTTTGCTAGTTTTTTTGCGATGTCAAATTAGGTCCAAAAATAAATGATTACTTAGTTTAGTTTAGTATAAAGGTTGTCTGAAAGAAATCGCGATCTAGCGATAAGACCGCCAATTGCAATCAATGGTTCAATGTAATAACCTGTTTTATAAGTTTAACATTACTTAGATCTAAGATCTACTTTTTGTTACATTGTTGCAATAAAGCTTTTTTCATTAAAAAAAAGACAGATAATTTTTTATTATTTAGCAAAATAACTACCATGTCCAAGTCCATACTTACACTTTCGTCCTACATTCACACATTTTTCTAAAAGTAATCACACCATACGTGACAGGTTGCAACCCCATCGACGCCACGTTTTGGTAATTTTATACTATGAAAAAAACTTGGTTGTCTGTAAAGTCGGTTTACTGACGATAGTTGAACGTGACAACGTTTGTGCTGCTTTGTTGCTCGTTCCGCGCTCTCGCTTGCACTTTAAGCCTTACATGGAACGCCTCAACGCCGAGGTAACGCGGCAATTTTTCGTGCGTGCAGCCGCCTCTATCGAATTATAAGACGTTGTCACGTCAAAAAAAGTTAAAAATTAAAGTTAGAAAGTTTAAAATGTGTAATTTTATACTATTTTCTTAGTAGAACAGACGATAGGATGTTTTTGCTACGCTGTTACCTACTTACACTAAACTTAAAACAATTTTTGTCGTATGAAAACTAAAAACTTCTCCAATGTTCCAACTTTTTGTTGGCGTCAAAACGAATAAATTTGAATAATGTGTTAGCTCTGCGACACACCGGGCATATTGTTTTAGACCATGTTCAATTAAGTATTACTAAATATCATTCGCTATGATTAAATTGATAAATATTAACTTTACCTTTGTTTTCTTCATGGTTTAGCGACGTTATAGCGGTTTTTACACAAGGAGAGTTTCTCGCATGCGAGCGGCGATTTCTACTAGGCAATATTATGGTCGCCTAGTGTAAAAAAATGCTTCGAGCCTCGCCTCTCGAATACGATTCTCGCTTTCTAAGCTCTCCTGGGCCTGTCATACTCGCATTCGAGAATTGCTTGAATTTACGAGTTTCTGTGACAATGTAAACAACCGCAGGCGAGAATCGAATGGAGAGTTTTGCCGAGGGATAATCGCATATGATTTTTCGCCACTCGCATGCGAGAAAGAGTTTCTCCATGCGAGTGGCGAAAAATCAAAAAAACAGTCGCTTTAAGCGTCATTTACACGATACCATTCTTGCCTCTTGTCACAGAATATTAGCTCTTGCTCCGTTGAGTTTGAGTATGAAGAATGGTAAGCCAGAATGGTATGGTGTAAATGACATTACTGGACCGACTAGGTGCTTCCGTGCTTCGGAGTGCTCCATAGTGTGTGATAAAGCTTGATGTGTCTCATAGAAATTTGAATGTATAATTACTTAGATTTGCAAAGGCATTCTGTTAGGTAATAAATGTGTTGTTTCTGTTAGCGTACATTGGAGATCACAACTATAAGATCGGGTTGATAACTAGTAGTTTCCTGCGAGTTCACACGATCTTTCATGCATTCCTGTAATGAAAAAAAAAGTTTTTCGAAAAAAAAATAATATTTTTTTGAAAAATCATCTAATTACATTTGAGTTGATAACTAAACAAGTAGCTTCCTGCGATTTCACACAATTTTTGTGTTCCTGTTGAGACAAAATAATTTTTAGTAAAAAAAAAACAATTTTTTGAAAAAAATATCTTAAAATAACATAATTTTTTATAAAAAAAAGAAAAGATGGATGGATTGTGTGAAGAATGACATGAGTAAGAAAGGAGTGAGTGTTGAGATTGACGGCTGATAGAGGAGAATGGAAGAAGAACACATGATGTGCCGACCCCACGTAATGTGGGGTGGGAGAAGGACAGGAAGATGATGAAGTAAATTTTTATAAAATTGTTAAAATCCCTAATTAAAAATTTTAGGTTCAATTTAAAGGTAATTTTGTAGTAGCCACAAAACTTACGGATTTTGACCTATTGTTTTTTTTTACCGAATTTTTTTTATTTTATTTCTGGCTGTCCTAAGATCTTCAACGGCAAGACAAACAAATGCGTCAAATTTAATAGATGTTTATAAATTAGAACGAGTATCAAATATGTATATTTATAGGAATTTGTTGAGAGTTATTGACCCATAAAATGAGGTTTGCTGATTCAGTGATAGCCACATTTGTGATTGTTTTATGTGTTTTGATCACGATTTGCGGTAACTTACAAGCGATTTAGAATTAATTACTTAAAGGAGAACGGGCAGGCATGTATGAAGCGCCGCCCAAGTCAAAAAACGATCGCCCGCAGAGTGGACGTATAGTGGAATGGGTAGACCTTCTAAAACACTACATTTGATTGTATGACAGCAAAAAAATCCATCCTACAGAAATCGAGATATTTGCAGTTAAAGGTGGTGACTTTTACCATCATGTTTTTTTACTTACAGCCTTTCCGCAGATAAGCCACTATGGGCAATCGATAGAACTTTAGAAGCACTACGTTTCTTTGTATGACAGCTAAAAAATCCATCCTGCAGAAATCGAGATATTTGCATTTAAAGGTGGTGACTTTTACCATCATGTTTTTTGACTTACAGGCTTCCCGCAGACAAGCCACTATGGGCATTCGATAGAACTTTAGAAGCACTACATTTCATTGTATGACAGCAAAAAAATCCATCCTGCAGAAATGAAGATATTTGCAGTTAAATGTGGTGACTTTTACCATCAATGTTTTTTGACTTATAGCCTTCCCACAGACAAGCCACTATGGGCATTCGATAGAACTTTAGAAGCACTACATTTCATTGTATGGCAGCTAAAAAATCTATCCTGCAGAAATCGAGATATTTGCAGTTAAAGGTGGTGACTTTAACCATCATGTTTTTTGACTTATAGGGTGAGAGCCAGCGACCGGCAGACCTTCGTCATTTTATATAGTTAATCGATAGAACTTTAAAAGCATTACATTTCATTGTATGAAAGCAAAAAAAATCCATCCTGCAGAAATCGAGATATTTGCATTTAAAGGTGGTGACTTTTACCATCATGTTTTTTGACTTACAGCCTTCCCGCAGACAAGCCACTATGGGCATTCGATAGAACTTTAGAAGCACTACATTTCATTGTATGACAGCGAAAAAATCCATTATGCAGAAATCGAGATATTTACAGTTAAAGGTGGTGACTTTTACCATCATCATTTTTAACTTACAGCCTTCCCGCAGATAAGCCACTATAGGCATTCGATATAACTTTAAAAGCACTACATTTCATTGTATGACAGCTAAAAAATCCATCCTGCAGAAATCGAGATTTTTGCAGTTAAAGGTGGTGACTTTTACCATCATGTTTTTTTACTTACAGGCTTCCCGCAGACAAGCCACTATGGGCATTCGATAGAACTTTAGAAGCACTACATTTCATTGTATGGCAGCTAAAAAATCTATCCTGCAGAAATCGAGATATTTGCAGTTAAAGGTGGTGACTTTAACCATCATGTTTTTTGACTTATAGGGTGAGAGCCAGCGACCGGCAGACCTTCGTCATTTTATAAAGGCTGAGACTTTGTCTGTGTGTAGTCCCAGTATGGTTATGTACGATCCCCAAATATGAAGTTTGGGTCCGGGTGGCTTTGGGAGATATGAGGCATCAAAGGTGCCCAAAATAGCACCCAAGATTCGTCATTTTACCAAGGCTGAATTTTATATATGTTACTTAGGGAGCTATAAAAAGAGGTTTCCCAAGCGGGCAGACACCTGCGGCGGTTCCTTCATCATATCGGTCAGCCTCAAAGTTTACCGTAGGATCGAGCTCGGGTGATTTTAATAAGGATATTGTAGACGACGTGCCTAGCGAATCTGTACATACCATAATGCAAATAAAGTAAAAAATATGCTCCGTTTGCGCGCAGACGACTGGAACAAACTCAGACGACTGACAGGTCTGGAACATAATCTGTGGACCAGACACCGCGATATTTTTTGATGGTCGTGCACGCGCAAACGCCGATTTTCGAGTTCAAACCTAGAAAAGTTTTATCATTTTCACGAATACCTACCTCTACGCACCCGCCTCCTCTACAAATTGGTCCATCGAGCGGATCTCACGTAGAACTCAAAAGTATTCGCCCAAATGTTCAAAACTCCGCCGCGAAGCAGCCGCCATTACGAAACCCCGGTTCAAACGCGCAGCGCTTGGAAAAAAGAACTCGCAACAAGTAATATGGTGAAAGAAGATCCGCAGCGCGACGTTAAGTCGGAAATACTGAAGACAGGAAAACCTGAAACTGCCTTCAGTGTACAATCGCGACCTAAAACTGAAGGTGATTGTTTGAAGGGAGTCGCCCCCAGTGTGCAACGGACTTCTTCTAAAAAACTTTCATCTAAACATTCGTCGATCGAAGTGAAGAAAAAGCAACTTGAATTCGAAGCTGCCCAAAAGAAAGCCGAGATCGAAAAGAAGGTTATTGAAAAGAACGCTCAGCTCGAAAAATCATTAGTCGAACAAAAATTAGCCGCAGATATAGCAGCACTGGAAAGCGCATCATCTCGAAGCCGACGCAGTTCTCAATATCAACCAACAGAAATAAGTTCAGCAGAGAAAGTGCAACAGTGGCTCGATGAAAGCCGGATAGCTGAAAATTTAAGAAAAGATGTTGCGATTGCTACCCGCGACGGCGGCGACCAGGACGCCGCTGGCTGCAGTGCCGACATGCAAAACATAGCAAGTGCTATCTACCAATCTAATCTGCAAAATAAACAATTAATGACTAGATTTGCTTCATCGAAAGACCTACCACAATTCTACGGTGACCCTCTCGAGTGGCTGGCTTACAAACAAGCTTACGATGAATCTACAAAAATATGCAAGTACAGTGATGCAGAAAATATGTGGAGATTACGCAAGTCATTAAAAGGAGAAGCAAAGGAAACAGTTTCTTCACTTCTCATCGGGACCACGGCTCCACAAATCATCATTGAAGCTCTCGAACTCCGCTATGGCAGACCTGAAATAATAATACAAAAAATTACATATCAACTCAAGAAAATACAACCATTATCACAAAACTACCACCACGAAATTGTATCATTTTCAATAAAAATCAAAAATTTTGTGGCCGCAGCTAAAGCAGTGAAACAAACTGATTACCTGAGAAGTCCTGAGTTGGTGTCCTCCGTGCTCACAAAGTGTCCTGGGCCGCTCATCAACAAGTGGGCTGACTACTACAGTGCCAACTGCAACATAGAAAAGGCTAAGTTAGAAATGCTGGCCGAATTTCTTTACACTGAAGCTTCTAAAATATCAGCTGCAGGTTTGACTCACCTTCAAAGTCAAACTGATTACCGTAAAAAACCTGAAGATAAAAAAACACACTCAGTTTTAATCAGTGCTAATTATGATACTACAAAAAAATGTAGATTCTGCAAGACTGGCGATCATAACTTACCTGACTGCACGAGGTTTAAACGTGCGATGACAAAGGACCGATGGCGATTCGTGAGGGTTAATAACCTGTGTCATAAATGCCTACTAGCTACTCACAGCCGTGACACATGCTCCGCAGCCCCCTGCCCCGTCGATGAATGTGACCTGCCTCATCACCGTCTTCTGCACTGGAAACTTAAAACCAGTGCAAACAGTGCTAAAAGTGAAAATGATAATCCAACCACCGACACTGACAATAATGTGCTCACAAGTGATAAAACAATAATTAATGACTGCTCTAAAAATAGTGAAACTGTAGCTCATGCCACGACCGGTTCAAATTCGTGTGTTTTCTTAAAAGTAGTGCCCATCACTATACATGGACCGAAGGGTACATTCCATACCCATGCACTTTTAGACGACGGCGCGACGGTTTCTTTAATATCAACCGAAATTGCTGACCGCGTCGATCTACATGGACAAAAACAAACCCTATGTGTTCGTGGCGCCTGGGATTCTGAACTTATGTGCAACAGTGAAAAAATAAAGTGTAAAATAACAAACATAAACAATGAGTCATTCGAACTGAGTGTGAGAAAGATAAATGAACTAAATTTACCATTACAAAAATTATCCAGCATAAAATTAAATGACTATGAACACTTGAACCATTTAAGCGAATATATTTCGTGTTGTGAAAATGTGAAACCAATGCTATTAATCGGCCAGGACAATTACCATCTTATCGCACCCATAAAGACAATCATTCGTAGTAAAAATGAACCTTGCGCCACACTTACACCGCTAGGCTGGTGTGTACACGGCGTATGTGTTTTGAAGCAACAATATTCAAGTTCAAGGCCAGAGTGTGCTATGCTAACTACAGTGAAACAGCTGACACGAGCTACCTGCGCGCCCGCGCCCCACTGCGAGCGCCAGCATGCCTGCCCCCGCGCCGCCGCCAGCACCCCCTCCCTGGTGGCCGCGCACACAGGCGCCTGTGAGACTACAGCTGATAATTTGCTGCAACATACAATTGCAAACGTAAGCATGAAAACTACTTTGGAATGCCAATCTTGTTATCGCAAAAATAGTTCGATACACACGGACTCTGAGAATGACGAACACTTACACGAACTGGTACGAAAATCTTTTATGTTTGAAAGTATTGGTGTTCATAATAAACCAAGAGAAAATAAGAATGAATTGAAAGCTGTGCAAATAGTGGAAAATTCTGCGAGATTAATAAATGGAAACTGGGAAGTTGGCTTGCCATGGAAAGATGAAAATTCTAAAATGACGAGTTCATTTTGCAATGCTTATCGTCGACTGAAAACCATAGAAAGAAAAATGTCAGCTGATCAAGAATTCGCCTTGAGATATAAAGAGAGAGTCGATCATTTGTTCGTCAATGGCTACGCCCGTAAAATCGAGCCAAATGAAAACATTCACAATGCTGCGAAGGTTTGGTACCTACCTCACTTTGGAGTTGACAACCCGAATAAAAAGAAACTCCGACTCGTATTCGACGCTGCTGCTACCTCTGGTGGTCATTGTCTGAACGATTATATACTCCAAGGTCCAGACCTGCTTGAATCCCTGCTTGGCATTATGCTACGATTTCGAGAACGTCGAATCGGACTTACGGGAGACATAAAAGATATGTTTCTTAGAACAAAAATAAGAGAAGAAGATCAGGATGCTCTCCGGTTCCTGTGGCGAGATAGCGAGAATGAACCTGTACAAAAATGCAAAATGACTTCATTAATATTTGGCGCTAATTGCGCCCCCTTTATCGCGCAACATATAAAGAATTTGAATGCGCAGCGATTTTCTGATGAAATGCCTGAAGCTGTGGCAGCTATAATAAACAGTCATTATATGGATGATTATATCGATTGTTTTGATGACATAGACATAGCCACAAAAACGATGAGAGATGTCACCTTTATACACAAACAAGGAAATTTCGAAATACGAAACTGGACGTCCAACCAACCGGAAGTATGTCAAAATATATCAAAAGAAGCCCTGAGTGAAGCTGCAGTAAATTTTAAAACTGAAGAAGATAATTTGAGTGAACGTATCCTTGGATTATTATGGTACCCGAAAACTGATACTTTTGGTTTCAACTTATCTTTACAAAAGATCCCAGAGGAAATATTGAAATGCACTCAAGTACCTACGAAGCGGGAACTTCTGCGCATTGTTATGTCTATATTCGACATTTATGGCATGTTGACGCCGTTTACGATAAAGGCAAAAATAATTATTCAAGAAACTTGGAAGTCTACTACTGGCTGGGATGAAAAAATACCTATGAAATTATTTAAAGCCTTTCAAGACTGGGTTTCAGAACTACAGGAAATAAAAGATATTCGCATACCGAGATGGTATTTTCGTACGAAAAATAACTTTCAAAGCGAAGAAAGTTTAGATAAAAACCTTATCAGTTCGAGAGCGAGCGAGACAACAGAGTTGCATATATTTTGTGACGCATCACCGACCGCTTACGCCGCCGTAGCCTACTGGCGCGTACACACAGATAATGAGAATATGTGCGTGTCATTCATAGCTAGTAAAAGCCGTGTTGCTCCTATAAAACCTACTTCGATTCCTCGGCTCGAACTACAGGGCGCTGTTCTAGCGTGCCGACTCGCTGAGCTTATACAAAAAGAACATAGACTGAAACCTGATAAAAAACAGTTTTGGACTGATTCAATGACTGTATTGCACTGGATTAAAAATGATACAAGAAACTACAAAACATTCGTCGCGAACAGACTTGGTGAAATTGACGAACTTAGCAAAATAAATGAATGGAACTACATACAGTCAGATAAAAACATTGCGGACGTAGCTTCAAAAAGTTCAAATTATAAATTACATAAAGATTGTGAATGGTTTCAGGGTCCAAAGTTTTTGTATGAGAATGAAAGTTCATGGACGACCTCTGCACCTGAAAAAGAAAAAGGAAAAATAAATGAAGAAACATTAGAAATGGTACATCATGTATACGCATCTAAGTATGATAGCTTACCTGTTCCGGATCCGGAGAAGTTTTCCTCGTGGCTTCGACTTCTGCGATGCACTGCTACCGTTCTACTATTCGTAGAAAAATGTAGAAACACCTGTAAAAAAGAAATAGACACTGAATTATTACAGCGTGCAGAAATATTACTGATTCGTTACGCCCAAGCTGAGTCATTTCCTGCTGAAATACGTGCATTGAGAAATAATAATAATATACAACCTGATAGCCGGCTCCGCACGCTGACGCCGTACCTAGATGAAGAGGACATATTACGAGTCGGCGGAAGAGTTGAAGCTGCAAAAAACCTAAACTCTGATATTAAACGACCCGTTATATTAGATGGACGTAACCATATCGCAAGACTTATCACAAAGAATTATCACGAGAGATCGACCCATGGAAACAATGAAATGGTAGTAAACGAACTTCGACAGCGGTACTGGCTGCTAAACCTAAGACCCACGGTACGTACTGTCGCTTCTCAATGTTTGTTTTGCCGTATAAAAAAGGCTTCACCCTCCGTACCACGCATGGCCGACTTACCTGAGGCAAGGCTTGCGCATCATCAGCGCGCCTTTACTCACTGCGGAGTCGATTTATTCGGGCCGATGGAAATCACTGTGGGTCGGCGCCGGGAGCGCCGCTATGGAGTGCTCTTTACATGCATGACTGTGCGAGCAGTGCACATAGAAGTGGTACCTTCACTGACAACCGATTCCTTCATAATGTCTCTTCGAAGAATGGCATCTAGAAGAGGATGGCCGCAACACATGTATTCCGATAATGGAACCAATCTACGTGGCGCTGAAACTGAATTAAGAAAATCATTTCAAGAAATAGATCAAAGCAGCATCAGTAAAGAAATGGCTAACCGCGGAGTAGCTTGGTCCTTTTCATCACCAATCAGTCCACATAAGGGAGGAGCATGGGAAAGGCTGATACGAAGCGTGAAGACAGCACTAAAAATTACATTGAAAGAAAGAGCACCTAGAGAAGAGACCCTGATAACTCTTCTTGCTGAGGTCGAGAATATGGTGAACAGCAGGCCTTTGACTCACGTGAGCGTCGATCCTAATGATATGGAAGCTCTGACCCCGAATCATTTTTTGATTGGCTCTTCGTCTAACTTACCAATACCAGGCCACTTTGACGATGGAGATTTATACCTAAAGAAGATGTGGCGAACAGCGCAAAGACTTGCTGACTTATTTTGGCAACGATGGGTGAGAGAAATGCTGCCCGACCTCTTACCGAGACAAAAATGGTACGAAGAGGGAGGTAAGCTACAACCTGGAGACCTTGTCGTCATAATAGACCCCAACTCTCCCAGAAATGCCTGGCCAAAAGGTATAGTGGAGAAAGCATTCCCTGGAGCTGACGGACGCGTCCGCACAGCACTCATTAGAACCAAGAGCGGACTGCTGACCCGACCTGTGACTCGCTTGGCACTGCTTCCAGTAGAAAGGTGTCCCTGAAGCGACACTGGGTGGAGAATGTAGACGACGTGCCTAGCGAATCTGTACATACCATAATGCAAATAAAGTAAAAAATATGCTCCGTTTGCGCGCAGACGACTGGAACAAACTCAGACGACTGACAGGTCTGGAACATAATCTGTGGACCAGACACCGCGATATTTTTTGATGGTCGTGCACGCGCAAACGCCGATTTTCGAGTTCAAACCTAGAAAAGTTTTATCATTTTCACGAATACCTACCTCTACGCACCCGCCTCCTCTACAGATATCTTTAAGGTATAAAGCTCATTTATATATTTGGCTTGAAACAGTATTAGAAATCACGTCGTCCTTTGTCAGATCCCTAGTACAGTTCCAACCCCCTGAAAGTAATTGTAAGTAATGCTTTCGTAGAAACCTGAACTTTGTGTATGTTACTTGAGGAGCAAAAGATGAATGCAACAAGTATATATAAAACATGTATGCAACATGTATCAAACAAGTATGCAACATGTATCAAACAAGTATGCAACAAGTATAAAACATGTATGCAACAAGTATAAAACATATAGGCAACAAGTATCAAACACGTAGGCAACAAGTATCAAACAAGTATAAAACATGTAGGCAACAAGTATCAAACATGTAGGCAACAAGTATGCAACAAGTATAAAACATGTATGCAACAAGTATAAAACATGTATGCAACATGTATCAAATAAGTATGCAACATGT
The DNA here is from genome assembly GCA_963565295.1 of Epirrhoe alternata. NCBI lineage: Eukaryota > Metazoa > Arthropoda > Insecta > Lepidoptera > Geometridae > Epirrhoe > Epirrhoe alternata. Next base: position 3,848,806 of record OY751401.1, read on the forward strand.
ATCAAACAAGTATAAAACATGTATGCAACAAGTATAAAACATGTATGCAACATGTATCAAATAAGTATGCAACATGTATCAAACAAGTATGCAACAAGTATAAAACATGTATGCAACAAGTATAAAACATGTATGCAACAAGTATAAAACATGTATGCAACAAGTATAAAACATGTATGCAACAAGTATCAAACATGTATGCAACATGTATCAAACATGTAGGCAACATGTAGGCAACAAGTATGCAACAAGTATCGAACATGTATGCAACAAGTATAAAACATGTATGCAACATGTATCAAATAAGTATGCAACAAGCAAAACATGTATGCAACAAGTATAAAACATGTATGCAACATGTATCAAATAAGTATGCAACATGTATCAAACAAGTATAAAACATGTATGCAACAAGTATAAAACATGTATGCAACATGTATCAAATAAGTATGCAACAAGCAAAACATGTATGCAACAAGTATAAAACATGTATGCAACATGTATCAAATAAGTATGCAACATGTATCAAACAAGTATAAAACATGTATGCAACAAGTATAAAACATGTATGCAACATGTATCAAATAAGTATGCAACATGTATCAAACAAGTATACAACAAGTATAAAACATGTATGCAACAAGTATAAAACATGTATGCAACAAGTATAAAACATGTATGCAACAAGTATAAAACATGTATGCAACAAGTATCAAACATGTATGCAACAAGTATCAAACATGTAGGCAACAAGTATCAAACATGTATGCAACAAGTATCAAACATGTATGCAACAAGTATAAAACCAAACGGTAAACCAAAGTTTACCGTTTATATAAAATTCAGCCTTGGTAAAATGACGAAAGTTGACTCGTAATTTTCCATACTTTGAGGCTGACCGACATGATGAAGGAATTATCGCAGGTGTCTGCCCGCTTGGGAAACCTCTTTTTATAGCTCCCTAAGTAACATATATCAAATAGCACCCAAGGGTGCTATTTTGTATCTCCCAAAGCCACCCGGACCCAAACTTCATATTTGGGGATCGTACATAACCTTACTGGGACTACACACAGACAAAGTCTCAGCCTTTATAAAATGACGAAGGTCTGCCGGTCGCTGGCTCTCACCCTATAAGTCAAAAAACATGATGGTTAAAGTCACCACCTTTAACTGCAAATATCTCGATTTCTGCAGGATAGATTTTTTAGCTGCCATACAATGAAATGTAGTGCTTCTAAAGTTCTATCGAATGCCCATAGTGGCTTGTCTGCGGGAAGCCTGTAAGTAAAAAAACATGATGGTAAAAGTCACCACCTTTAACTGCAAAAATCTCGATTTCTGCAGGATGGATTTTTTAGCTGTCATACAATGAAATGTAGTGCTTTTAAAGTTATATCGAATGCCTATAGTGGCTTATCTGCGGGAAGGCTGTAAGTTAAAAATGATGATGGTAAAAGTCACCACCTTTAACTGTAAATATCTCGATTTCTGCATAATGGATTTTTTCGCTGTCATACAATGAAATGTAGTGCTTCTAAAGTTCTATCGAATGCCCATAGTGGCTTGTCTGCGGGAAGGCTGTAAGTCAAAAAACATGATGGTAAAAGTCACCACCTTTAAATGCAAATATCTCGATTTCTGCAGGATGGATTTTTTTTGCTTTCATACAATGAAATGTAATGCTTTTAAAGTTCTATCGATTAACTATAGTGGCTTATCTGCGGGAAGCCTGTAAGTCAAAAAACATGATGGTAAGACTCACCACCTTTAACTCCAAATATCTCGATTTCTGTAGGATGGATTTTTTAGCTGTCATACAATGAAATGGAGTGTTTTTGAAGGTCTACCCATTCCACCATACGCCTACTCTGCGGGCGATAGTTTTTTGATTTGGGCGGGAATGCCCATTCTCCTTTACATAATTGTGTGTGGTTTTATACAAATAAGGTATTTTTTGGTTTTTTAATATGACTAGGGACCCCAACTTTGAGCTTTAAAATATTAAAAGTTAGGAAGTTTATCGGGGCAAACTCGAAAAAGTAGTCGATTGGGAGAGCTTAGCACAAGATTGCGACGTTTGGGCAGTGCGACAGCAATGGCTGGAAATAAAAGATATAGGTACATACAGCCGAATAGGACCTCCTCCTTTTTTGAAGTTTGTTAAAAATAAATAGAAATCGGGTAAAGAATACATTTTTAATTTCATAATTATTATACTACTGCCCACATCACAAATGCGAAAGTCTTTCATTTATTAAAACCTAATTATCTTCCACAGAGTGCCATAGTAGGCTCACGGGTGACGCTGCCCTGCAGAGTGGAGAACAAGGCGGGGATCCTTCAGTGGACGAAGGACGACTTCGGCCTTGGCACCCAGAGGAACCTCACTGGTTACGAGCGGTATTCCATGATTGGGAGCGACGAGGAAGGTAAGCTTTCCGTTAAAGCCAAAAAGCATTTACTTGTGGCGACCTCTAACTTCGATCGCCTGAACTGCAAGGGCTTCGTAATAAGAGTTGCCAATTATAGCGACCTAGCTACTTTAGAGCTTTGCCGCTTCATCGCTAGATGGCGCTGGCGCGCTACCAACCGACGCGATTCAAATCCTAGATCTCGCAAGTAACATTATCTTGGCAATTACCCTATATAGAACTATCCGACATTATCTGTCTGCTGAAAGGCCCTAAGGTATGTGGACCAGTAGGTGTCGACCTTAGCAAAGTTAGTTACCTCTTTGCCATGGATTAGGGGAAATATACCTACCCCCAAAATATTCATGAAAACCGCCGGAATCACTTTAGAATAAACGTAAAACTAGGTGATTTTACTCCTGTTCCTTCGTGACCAATACCGTGAACCAGGGTCGCAAAGACGGTTAGCGCGAGTCTTAGTTCATCTATTGTTATCAACTTCAGGATGTTATTTAGCATATGTAGATACATATTAATTTCACAATTATTGTTCATTTAGAGATATTTTGTCGAATGATGTATCCAGCGCCAAGTCACTCAGTAGCTTTTAGGAAATTCAATATTACTCACATCAAAGGCTCGGAAGAAGTACTTGTCATCCCTTCCGCCCACCCAATTTGCTCTGCCTATTTTGATGAACCTAATTAGTATCATCAAAGACCGTATTCATATGGAAAGCGGGCAGTTTTTTGACATTATACACACGATCATGGCACATGTAAAAATATACTAGATTTTAGACACAATCTTCTGGTTCCAAAGGTTGTTTGGAAGAGATCGCTTATAGCGATAAGGCCGCCCATTGTACCTAGTTGTTATTTTGTGTTCCTGTTATGTTTTTTCTGTGTACAATAAAGCGTTTATCTATCTATCTTCTTAACCTACTACAAGTGGATTTTGTAAATGTTTTTTCTTCCACTCCTATCATTCTTTTTGTCGTGTCTCTAGTTATTTTAAAGGTGTAATGATTTCAATGCATCTCAAAGAGGCTACTTTTAAACTTCTACTTTTTTCATTGATAGTACGCACATGAACAACGTATAAAACTCGAAGGGCTAAATCCATTGAATGGTTGGAAATCGAACATGAGCTTAAGGCTCAATTAACATTGAATTGGCAAGCGACGCGACAATTAGTTTTATACCAAGCCGTAATACCGTAATACCGTTCATTCTACAAGCGTTTCTATATCATGTACTATTATATATTCATAAGGTTTATAATGGCTTGCTATAAAACTAATGGTCGCGTCGCTTGCCAATTCAATGTGCATTGAGCCTAAAACAAAGTCAAGGCACCATCGCATCAAATAGAAACTGTGGGGATCATACTAGAAATTCGATTTAATATTTCGCCATACATTTAAAAAAATGTAGTCTATATTAAAAATAAATAAGCGCCAGTACCATGAACTCTATGTAGATGCGTCAGCGTATGTTTACATGACAAATCCCCTCGTTTCAATAAAAACCGCCTACAGTAGGGTCACCATGCTTTTTATGACATTGTCCTATTTATAAATCGTTTCCTGTGTTAGCATTAGGAGTTATAAAATAACCATTGTATAAGGGCCAGTTGGAGGGCTAGCCAAGACGAAAATACTTGGACGAAATTGGTGACTTTTGAGAAGGGCTTTTGAGCTCCATCGTAGACCTCATTCTTGCCAATGTAAGTTTCGAGGTCAAGAGCCGACGAATTCATAATAAAAAAAGGACAAAGCTAAAATTCCGAGTACCTTACCAGCTAACTTGTATGAAGAATGAAATGAGAGTGAATGAAGCGAAAGTTATGACTCATGCAAGTGGAATTTTGTGAAAATAAAACGGAATTTGTGTGATAAATATCTACACTTACACTACTAAGTACTACTCATTAATGTTAAGCTAATCTCATTGTAAAAGAACTATTATTTGTTTGTATGAGAAATAAATAATAAATAATGCTGGACTTTTCACACAGCATCATCTAGCCCCAAACTAAGCAAAGCTTGTGCTTTAGGAACCAGATAACTGATATACTACTTATACGAAAATCCTGAGTTTTCCGCAATTTATGGTAACCACGTTAGCTGGTCAGAATCATTCGTTACAAATTTTACGCGTGACTCATTGTACATAAAAACGCACTTCAAATCATTCAACAGCGGATTTTAAACTCTAAAGTGATATGAATAGAGCATAGAATCACATGCAGAGAAGAACGTAAACTAGAGATAATATAGACTTGTTGCAATGGCGACAACAAATTGGTCTCTATTTTATACAATTTGATCATAAAATGTTATTTTTTACACCATTTTACGGAAATTTAATTAAAAACGCGTCAAGAGTTTTAAACTCGTATTTTTTAACACGTAGGAAAATCAAATTGATCCAATTTTAAATAGGGAAGTACTCGTATAAGTGACTAGCTGTCCATCGCGGTGTTACCCGCGGTCCCTTGGGATAACTTCTCTTTCCCGGGATAAAATATAGCCTATGTTCATCAGGGATAATGTAGAATTCTAATGGTGAAAGAATTTTTCAAATCGGTCCAGTAGTTTCGGAGCCTATTCAGTTCAAACAAACATACAAACAAATCTTTCCTCTTTATAATATTAGTATAGATTAAAACCAGGGGCCGTATTTGCCCTTTAAGTCAGAAATCGTGGTGGGAAGCATCCGAATATTCATCAAACGAACGAAAAATGGAACGCGAATACGGCCCTTGTGCGCGATGTTCCTCGCAGTCCCGGGGAAAAGTTATTTTATCCGGGATAAAAATGAGCTTATGTGCTATTTCAGATAATCTACGCGTGAACGGGTAGTCCGTTCCTACATGTACAAGGCTTAGATTATGAAGATTTAATTCTTAAAAGAAAATGTTATTACATTTTATTTCTCATTCAAATTACTTGCTTTAAATTTTGTGAGCCTTTACAAAGGGTAATTTCAGAACCATTATTTTCTTAATAAAGGTTTTTACAAGAATTAAAATCAAATTAACTAATGAATAATCTTTTTCAGTTATTTACAAAGAATCTAATCCTAATTTGCCAAAGAAATACTTCCTTTACATACCTACCTAGTAGTAACTTCCTCAATTGTGACGCAGAAGGTTGCGGGTTCGATCCTCGCCGCGGGATAAATGTTTGTATGATCTGTTAATATTTATCTTGGGTCTGGGCGTTTCTATGTTTAATACCTACGTATTTACCAACAAAAACGTATTTATGTGGTATATCAGTAACCTAATTTCCATAAACAAGCTTTGCTTAGATTGGGTGTGGTTTCGGGCTAGATGACGCTGTGTGAAATGTATAGCATTATTTATTTATTTATTTTATTTACTATCCGATTACCAGCCTGCTTATATCACATACAATTGAATAAACAGTTAAGGTAAAGCAAAATCATCTTTTTTACAAGCGCAATTAAACTTAAAATCGTTTAGTAGCCTTACGCACTAGCGCTTAGACCGCCTGGGGCGGTTCGTTTGATGGCCAGCCGCCTGACGCGGTTGCCAAGCGGCAGACGCCCGTCACGCGGCTAACCGCCCGTGATCTACCGCCTAATGCGTAAGGGGGCTTAGGTTGGTTTTCCTGTCACGCGTACCGTCGGCGCTGATAGAAGCATAGTCTTTAATACAATGAAGTAAGGATAATAATGTCTCAGCAGAATCGGCATCGCTGATTTCTCTCGGCGCTGCTGTACAATCAGTATCCTTACTACATTGTAATAAAGATTATACTTTTCATCAGCGCTGACGGTCAGCGTGACAGGAAAACCAGCCTTATTCTCAAATGTACTCTATTCTAACGTAGAGATAGGTGTATAGTAAGCAGATAGTTCCAAGTTTTCGAATCTAAAAGAACCATTTCAGTTTTCAAAAGTAATCTTGAAAATAAACAAGAAAATGTTCAAAATAATCGTAGGAAATGTTAAATATAACATCTAGATCTCGACCCTGCGCTTCCACCTACTTGAATACGTAACATTTACATTTGACAGTCAGCAACAAAAACTACTAACATTTTAACAAATTCAAAGGATCTGGAATATAAAAGATCTGAGAGAATGTCTACCGCGCCTCGGGGATACAGTCGTGACCCTGTTTACGTTTTTTATTGGTATAATATAATTATTTGATGCACTCCGGTGATACCTAATACCTACCCACTGTCCCTCGAGAACATTAAAATTTCATTGAAGTGAAAACTTCTTTAGGCACGTTGAGCATTTTTAGATGGAAGAAAAATATCAAACTCAATCACGTGACTTTCTTATTATGAGTATACCTACCTCAATTTCCTCTCACATATCGTCTCCATGGTCTAAGGGTTTGAGTGACTGCCTCTGGTGAGCCCCGAGTTGGAATCCCAGGGGACAGTAACTTTTACCACTTTTTTTGTACTTTTTTAAATTTAGAACCGTCATCGACAGCTCGTTCGGGTTTACTTCTGTCGGCAGTCGCGGAATGCCACTGTTTTTTTTTTGGATAAAAAGTGTTTTATTTTAGGTTATTTTCTTTATTTACATCTAGACTTTTCTACCTTTGTGCGTGAATGAACAAACATACACACAACATCTAGACATCCATCCTATCAAACTTTTGCATTTTTAATTAAGGCAAAAAAAATAGGAAAAAAGGAAGTCAAAGACAAAAACGCAATCATTGCATCTTAGCTGCATTGTCCTAATGGAATGGTGATACTCTAATCTTTAAAAACAAACTTGCAAGTTCAACTGTACTAACAGGTGGCTAGCGCTATTTCTTTTAAATGGAACGTCTGTTATTTCAGAGTTCCGTAAAGGAAAATGCAAAACGCTTGCTTAAAACTGATTTACAAATATAGAAAAGTTTGTTTTGAAAGCAAAGAGTCGAGTCGACTGTTATAAATACTCACGTAGGTAGCAGTTGAAAGAAAAAAATCCCAACTGACCTGATTTTTTTTCTTAATTTTAGAAGTAGTTGTGCTACTAACATAAAAAACTACATTAATACTAAAATATTATATCATTTTCACATAGGCTTATACAAAATACATACAATCAGCTGAGCCATCTTAATGCCGGCCACCCACGATCCAGTCTACCGTCCAGTTTGCAGCGCTGCAAACTTGATCAAGTCGGCAGTTCTTTTTCGCTTGTCATGCACACCCATACCAATACACCGTCAAGTTTACTGGACGCCGCATCCAGTCCGCGGCAGACTGGACGGTAAACTTGATCGTGAGTGGCCGGCATTAGGATAGGAAAACGATCTATAGATAGATCTACATGTACGTTACTGATCTGATTTATGTTTATGAAGGCTGATGTTGTTTGATGAGAATAAACCAAAGTATTTGCATGAGTATTTTCATAACTCATACATGTACATCACAATAATATTGAAAGATATTTTTTCAAGCTGAAACCAAACACAAAACCATAAAAGAGAATTAAATGCGCTTATTGGTAAAATTGAACAAACATACATCGGTAGTCATGTCTTCTGAATTGAAATTGTAGTTGATTGCAAGTTTGAATTCTACCTCAATTTTTTATTTTAACCCTTATTTTCTTTATAATTAACTAGCTGTCCGTGGCGGTGTTACCCGCGTTCCTTCGGGAAAACTTCACTTTCCCGGGATAAAATATACCTAGCCTATGTTCATCAGGGATAATGCAGGATTCTAATGGTGCAAGAATTTTTCAAATTGGTCCAGTAGTTTCGGAGCCTATTCAATTCAAACAAACAAACATACAAACAAACAAATCTTTCTTCTTTATAATATTAGTATAGATGCAATAAATAAATATTAAAATTAAACGCGAGCAAAACCGCAGGATGAACATTGTCTTAGAAACATTTCACTTCTTGAAATATTCGCATTGAATATTATTAGATTTACGCGTGTGAATGACCGCTGGCGGACTGCTGATGCTACCGGCCTTTCAAGGTCTCCTTTTGTTTTAGATAATCAATTTACTCTAATGATATTTGACGTCCTCTGTGGCGCAGTGGGCGAAGGCCCGCCTGCGACGTAAAAGGTTGCGGGTTTGATCCCCGCGGCGGGACAAATGTTTGTATGATCTACAAATATTTGTCTCGGGTCTGGGTGTTTTATGTATGTATGAATGAATGAAAATACTTTATTGCACAATGCACACCTTATAAATACAAAATACAGTGGAAAAGAGAACCATAATACAATGCACAATTGGGCGGCCTTATCGCTGAGAAGCGATGTATGTATGTATTTACAAACAAAAAGTATTTAAGTAGTACCTACTACTGACTGACATACCTATGTCAGTCATGTAGTGTGTACCCATAACACAAACTCTGCTTACTTTGGGGCTAGATGATGCTGTGTGAAAGTCCAGCATTATTTATTATTGATTTTTAACTACACTTCGGTCTTACCACAAAAAAGTTAAGCATCTATTAAACACCATGTTGACACAGTCAAAACAAAACTGTTACCTACTACAAAAATGGTGGGACGTGGCAGAAGACCAAGTGATAGATGGAAACAATTGGGGGAGACCTTTGCCCAGCAGTGGGAAAGTAATGGTTAAACAAAAATGTAAGTGTATTTCTCTTTAGAGATAGTTTTAGTTAGTGCTTCGCTGAACCACAGAATACTTGCTAAAGATGGGTGGTTAAAATCCGGTCGTGAAACAAGTGACTGTGTTTGACGCGGGCTGACGTTTTCGAGTCTTCACTTTCCGCACGCTAGTAACATAAACTACATAAAATTGTTTTTAATATTGATTTATTCTTAAATCTAGAAACTAAGGAGGCTCTCTGTATACCAGCTGACTATGACAACGTATCTCTACGGTAGAGTAGATATAATTTACACTGGAAAATAGAATAGACTCTACAATTATTAGGCACTCAATGCGTTGAAGATGTCTAATGCCCGGTTTCTATATTTAACGGACATTCGTAGGCAAGAGCTATGACTCGTTTCTACATATAAAAGTTTGACAGCGGGGATAAGAGGGTTACAGGCTCCATACAAATAAATTGACAATATCCTGTGTTTCATGAAATAAAGTTGGGTTAATCATCCGTTTAAGACTAGGCGAACATCAGATCTTCACTAGCTAAGATTATGGTAGACAAAGACGCCCACACTTCAGAAATAGACAAAGCAAGCGATATAATGCTTTCCTGTTTCTTTCAGCGTTGAAAAATGGTCTTTCAGTTTTTAGCTCGCGTCGAGTGAGTACTTTTGATGTAGGGCGAGGTTTTAAGATGTTTTAGTGACGGATGACGAGGTTGATAGGTTTTCAGACATTTTTCGTGCTATTGCATGCATGCGAATGCCGGGGGCCACGAACGTGTAGAGGGCTTCATCGCCTGTATTCGCCTGTCATCTTCTTTCCAAATAATAGTTCGGCAAATAGTTCGGCGAATGTGTATAGTGGCCGTTAGATTGTCTGAGATATAGGTACACCAGAGAAATGAATACAAGAAACTAGTTGTTGTCTGCTACTTCGTCCGCTTTTAATGTTCGCAATTGCCTAAACTTGTAAACTTCAGCCTCACAATGGTAAGTTTTGAAAAGAAGTACCTATGCCTGTCTAGGTATGTCTTTCAATGCAATCTACATCCATGCCAAATAAATAAAAAATATTGAGATGGTCTTTGAACATGGCATTTGTTAAGGTACTGTCTCACTGCTGGACCTAAGCATCCTCTCATTTTGTATGATAAAGCTGATCGCACATATGTCCACGCCATACGCGCCGCAGCTATTTTCCATAGAAAAAATACTGATGACGTCAGATAATGCGGCTCGCTTCTGACGTCCCAGCATTTCCTCTATTCAATTGACAGTTCAGCGCGTTCGGCGCGGATGGATCGTGCGACCACCTTAACAGTTTATGTATTCCAAATCTTTAAGATGTTAAATGGGGTAGTCAGAGACATAATAATAATAATTGTAAATGCTATTGTCATTGCTGATGTTGTTGCCCACAGTTGCTAAGTATACCTTTGTTCCAGGAGACTACTCCCTCGACATCCGGGATTTGACGCTGGACGATGATGGCGTCTACCGCTGCCAAGTCAGCTCGGGTCTCAACGGTAAGATCCAATTTATTAATCTTTTTTATATGGATTTATAAACTGCCACCAGAAAATTTTATTCATGAAATTTTGTGGTGTGTGTTTGTGGGGTGAGGAACCCACGAAAACCAACTCACTCACTCAAAGCACAGTCCTGGAATGGCACCCACAGCCACGCTCAGTGGCCACCTTGCAATGCTTTTGACAACAGTCGCTACTGAGTGACATCGTCCCCAGGATCTACACCAAATGAGTCATGGCGTGACTTGTGAATATGAGGAGAAAGGGGTGTGAGTTCGATTCTCTAGTGGAGTGCTTGACCTGCATATTAATTTTGTTTATGAGATTCACACCTTAACCGATGGAACAATTTGGATATTGCTTGGAACAGATGTAGATTGTAGCCTAAAGTAGCATATGCTAGGTGAAGTTCCAATAGTGAAGGGGTTCCAGGCTATTTAAACTGTTGGTATCAAGGAAACTGCGGGCAGGACTACTTTCTTATAGTTTTATTTGTTCATAGGTGAACCAGAAATCCGTTCCCGCTATGCCCACCTCACGGTGCTTGTGGCTCCAGATCCTCCAAGGATCATCCAGGGTGCCTTCATAGATGCTACCGAAGACCAGCCTGTGGACATCGAATGTGTTTCTGTTGGGGGGAAGCCTGCTGCTGAGGTAAGTTTGATTTTAATCATCACCAAGCACATTATTAGTATAATTGTGGAGGGTTGTAGCAGAAGAGGCAGACCAAAGAAAAGATGGATGGAAAGTGTGAAGGATGATATGGGTAAGAAAGGAGTGTGTGTTGAGATGACGGCTGATAGAGCGGAGTGGAAGAAGAAAACCTGTTGTGCCGACCCCACATAAAAGTGGGATAAAGGCAGGGAAATGACGATGACTTGATCATCATCAGCCTACTCCTATCTCGCCTATGTGCAACTGCCTACTCGCTATGATCGATATATCTATGCTAAAATAGAGTGACAAGTCGTTAGTAGCGTTAGGAATAAGCATCTTTTTTCAAACATGGTAGAAAATCGTCTTAATTTACTTGACTACCATTGACAATACATCAGTTTTTTCTACAGTGTGTGAAAAATTTAATGTAATATTTGTTGCAGATTACATGGCTAGATGGTAATCAAGCAGTTATAAAGAAGAAGGTCGAGAGCAGAATAGAAGATCTTGAAGATGGAATGAGGTTCAAAACAAGGTCAGTTATGGATTTTGACATGACCCCACTGACCTAACCATGAATCTTAGTCTAATTTTGTTTAAGATCGGTTCAATTCAGTATTTTCATTTTATCATTCATTTACGCCTTCGGTGTGTTAAAATTAGGGCAACCAGACACCGAAGAAAATGTTGCTTACAAGATATGACCATTGCAAGTTAAAATATCTATGCTATATCCCGTTTGATCTAAAACCACAGATACCCTTAAACAGTTCTATCTCCAACAGATCAGTTCTGCGGTTAAGTCCGAGCAAGCTTCACCACAATCAGACTATAACGTGTCAAGCACAGAATACTGCTGATAGGGCTCCTAGAATGGCCATTGTACATATTGAGGTAAGTCACTCACATTGATTGAAACCTAAGTGGCGTAATGGGTGAAAGCAGAAGGTGACAGGGTCGATTCGTAATATTAGCAGTATTATTCGATTATTTACATAGGTGAGTATCTATGTTCGTAGGCCTATCACGAAATTTACCTACCTTTTGGTCCAGATGATTTTTTGTGATTTTTTTAGCACTTTAGAAAACTGTGTAGTCTTCATTTAGACTCCTCGCAGACTGCAGACTTTCTATCGGCCGATAGTTGAGACGGAACATACTTCAGCTCGCTTCAGCATGGAGAAGTATGGCCCGTCTCAACTATCGACCGATAGAAAGTCTGCAGTCTGCGAGGGGTCTTAGAGTTCTTGTTAAAATGCTTCTTGGGGATACATTCTAGCTAGATGATCATTTTTATTTTGTTAAAATGAAAACAAATTTTCCCGTAGCAAGAAATCTTTTGATGCTCGGTCAGGATTCGAACCCACCATCTTTGTTTTAAAAGTGGAGGTACCCCACTCAACCAACACGGCTAGATATAACAACGATGAAGTAATAAATCTTTCCTATCCGAAATCTAAGCGATCCTCTTTTCCAGGTCAAATACGCTCCTAAAATCAACGTGACGGTCATATCCGGGGTCAACGGGCGGACCCCTGAAGGGTCAGAGGTCAGGGTCAGATGTGATGCTGACGCGAACCCTCCTCCTCAGGTGTACCGCTGGTATCTGAACAATAACCCAGTGATTGGAGACTACACTGATGAGATGGTAAGTTTCATCGATCTGAAATGAACACTGGTGGTCTAATGGAAACGTATCTGCCTCTTGATCCTAAGGTCGATGGTTCAAATCCTGTCGTGTATCTATGGGTTTTTGTGTCCTAATATTTATGTGCGCTATAATGCCAGTACGCTCAAACGGTGATGGAAAACATCGCGAGGAAATCGGTATGTCGTACATAAGATCTATTGAGCACAATTACTTATAGGCATTTGCATCTATATAATAGAAGATTTTTACAGTAATATAAGAACCTATGCCTACTCTTAATGGGATGCTGCAGTACCTGAAAGGTTGTAGTTCCTAAACCAACCAATTGAACACATAAAACAAATCATAAAACTTTAGTAGGTACCTACTATTTGATTACCCCACAATAGTACATACATACCTTCATTAAGTTTGTTACACTACCTACTTCATTACATACCTACCTAGTTACATACAGTTCGGGCAATTGCAGTAAGCCTCGAAAACAGAGAACTAAACTTTAATTTCCAGCATAAGCTTTACTTAGCAATTGCAGTAGAATTTCATAGCTAGTGGAGATCGTTCATGCATAAACTAAATGTGTGCCTTGTTGAAAAATTCAACGTATACTCGCTGCAGTCAGAGAATGTATAATAGTGGTGCATTGAAGTTCCACTAGGTTAAGTAAAGTGTTCTTTTGAGTGACGGGTTTTATATCGACATGGCCTCTAAGATACCGTCTACATGATACTATTCCAGCATACCATTAATGTCTCTTGCCACAGAATATTCGCTCTTGCTCCGTTGAGTTTGAGAGAGCAAGAGGCATGAATGGTATGCTAGAATGGTATTGTGTAAACGGCGTCTAATTCTACACTAGATGACTATACAGCATCAAGGAGTAACCTATGCCTACAGTAAAGTTGTAGTGAGACGAAATTCGTGTTGGAAAAATTCGTGTTGGACAAAATCCGTGTTGGACAAAATCCGTGTTGGACAAAATTATTGTTTGAGAAAATTCGTGTTGAACATAATTCGTGTTGGACAAAATACGTGTTGGACAAAATTCGTGTTTGACAAAATTCGTGTTGGACAAAATTCGTGTTGGACAAAATTCGTGTTTGTCATTATTTCTAGTTGGACATTTTTGATTTCGGACTTTAGCCGTGCAATGAAAAAAAAAATGGGATTAGGCTTACCTAGCACCTAAACCATCCTCTCAGCGTACCCAGGTCCACAGGCAAGACAGCGCCAATACCTTCTTGTAGAGTTGATTCGTCACGATATTTTCCTTCACAGTTCAGAGATTGTTATCAATTTTATGAAGCGAGAATTCCATCGATGTAAGGCCGGGATGCAAATCCATGACCTTCGAATTGAACTACCCCATACGCCCTAAACCCCTGTCAAATACCGGAAATCGCAGCAGAGGACGGCCCTCCACGAGATGGAAAGACGATCTTGTAAAGGTTGCTGGGAGCCGTTGGGTGCAGGCTGCTTAATATCGATCGCTGTGGAAATCTATGGGGGAGGCCTATGTATAGCAGTAGACGCTAGATGGCTGAGATGATAATTGGTGATGATACGGCCTAAACAAAAGCAAAATAGGTCTACTTTTAAAAACTACTAACTTACCTTGTGTTTTTAATAATGTGGAGTGACAAAGACCTCATGCAGTCATATGTAATGCGTAATCTGCTTTACAATTTCCAGTGTAATTCACTTTTAGTGGGCGTGTTATTTATTTTTGAGTGTTTGTTTGTGAATTACATTGTTTCTGTTCATATAGTGCATTGTAAAAGTTGCTTTTGACAAAGGAACTGTTAGTAACTTCGTTAGTATTGAGAATTATGTAAATAAATAACAAAATTTAACTCATATGCATTGGTTTGTATGTATACAAAACTAAAAAATTGTATGGTTATTCAAAGGTTATGCATGACATAATTTTATGTCAAGTTTATTAGAAAAAAAAAATCAAAAAAAAAAAAAAAAGTTTCAAATGCCATTAAGTTTTTATATTTATTTGAACTCTTTTGTTCATCATCCACAACTACTTAGCTAACTACTTCGCTATAGTTTACAATTGCTGTCATCATCATCATTATCATCAGCCTATAGAAGTCCAATACTGGACATAGGCCTCCCCTAATGAGCGCCATTGTGCCCTGTCCTCAGCTCGACGCATCCAGCTTCTGCCAGCAGCCTTTCGCAGATCGTCACTCTACACCACTACAATGTTGTGAATTTCACAAAACATATTACTTATTAAATTTTATTTATCGTCTTTAAACCTTAGGGCAACCTTGAATAAATTAAGCTATAAGAAAACACATGCCTATAAATTTAATGCCCTGGTATTGAGTATTTCAAAGAAAAATATTTTGTTGTAGATCATCTTCAACGCGACACGAAAGCAAAACAAAGCTGTTGCAAAATGCGAAGTCAGTAATTCCGTCGGGAAAAGTGAAGAGAAGGTTACCCTGGACATAACATGTAAGTATTTGAACAATACCCAGGATAAAATAGAGTATTCAACTAGGTATGTGTATTGCATAATTTTGCTTCATTGAGAGTGAGCTTTTTTGAAGTTACAAGCTTTGGTGGTCACATGTTAGGACCAGATTTAAATGTCGGCATTTATGAACGATTATCTTCTATATAAATAAAAATGTATTGCTGTTCGTTAGTCTGCTTAAAACTCGAGAACGGCTGTACCGATTTGGATAATTTTGGTCTTGAAATATTCATGAAAGTCCAGGGAAGGTTTGAACGGTGAGAAACATAAATAATAAGTAAAAGAAAATACTAAAAACGATAATTTAGTTTTCCTATACAAAAGGTTTCTAGCTGTGAAATGAGGTTTGATCACTTTGGTCGGTTCCTTCCTAGCTCTGAAATGCCCTTTGGTCTGTTTTGTTTCAGAAATAAAAAAATCACTCTTCTACCACCCTTATTTTTTAATAGCGATATTAATACTTATACTATGGCAAAATAACGTTTGCCGCAGGTCAGCTAGTAGATTATAACATTAAATAACATTGTAGGAAACTATGGGTTTAGTAAAAAACTTAATTATTTAAGTACACTCAGCCAAGTTGAAATTTGTCTAAAAAACAAGTTGGTCTTGATCAACAAGATGCAGATCGTAGCTTTTAAATACTTGGAATAACATTAACCTATGATGGTACCATGCGAACAAACCCGCGGTCGGAAGCAGTAAAGAATGTAAATCATTTTTATTTAGCTACAATATAATGTTGTATTCTCATGGCACTTCACAAAACTTGCTTCTAGAAAGTTCTTGTTTCTCTTGAATTTAAAATGAGTGATGAGATAGCTATGACGTCACGCGGAGACTAAACTTAGAACATTCTTATTTGTTTTTTAAACACAGAGCCACAGTTTGTATAAAAAATATACTTTAAAATAAAATAAATAAATAATGCTGGACATTTTCACACAGCATCATCTAGCCCCAAAGTAAGCAGAGCTTGTGTTGTGGGTAATACGATGACTGATATACTACTTATATACTTTTTGACTGTAAATACATACATATTATGCACAGAAACACCCAGACCCGAGATAAATATTTGCAGATCATACAAACATTTATCCTGCGGCGAGGATCGAACCCGCAACCTTCGGCGTCACAAGTGGGCTTTCACCCACTGCGCCACAGAGGTCGTCAAAACAATGTAATTTTCATCATCCTACCTTTTTATTGCATTCTTCTTTCCCCCTCTTTGAATTTCTCTATAAAAACGAGTCCGATAATGTCACATTTTGTCCCGAATAATATCGAGTATGAACCCCATTCCTGAAAAGGTCTGTTCTTCTGACCCCACATAGAAGTTGAACAAGATGAGAAAAAAGATAATGATTCCATCAATCTTCCTAGATCCACCAACCTTCCGCACCAGGCCTCAGAACATAGAAGCAGCTGTGGGCTCGAGCGTGACCCTGAGCTGCGATGTTGACGGTCACCCACCTGCGGAGATCCGGTGGCTGCTGCACGAGCCTGGACGGATCGGGGTAAGTGAATACCGTGCTAGAGTATTTAGACCCCATTTTTTAAATTGCGATTTAGAATTATAGTTTTCCCCACGAATGCTATTTTGGTTTTAATTATCTGTGTTTGTGTCAAGTTGTTTCTGTGTGCGTAGGTAAGCGTCGGAACGCTCCATGGACAAATGAACGCTTAGTATTGCTTACGCACACAGAAATAAAACACACACAATTAAGACCAACCCGCCTTCCTGAGATAGAACAACTATAAGTGCTTAAATGGATTTCGCGTTGAGTAAAATTTTACTCATAACTGAGAATGAAAACATCGTGAGACATCTTGTGGATGAGGCTGAGAATCCTCTCAGATGGTTTAGGTGCTATTTTGTTCAGTCTTTTTCCCCACCCTTCTTCGCTTCTGCAATTCACCTCTAACAATCACGCACTTTGAAATACTGTTTAAAACCAACTGTGACAAGTTATGTGAGCATGATGTAAACTTCAGCAGGTTAAAGGAAAGGCACCAAATCTCAGAGTGTTTGTGAGCAACGAAACTGCTGGAAGGTATATATGTAAGGCTACTGTGGAGGGCTACCCAGAGATTGAGAGTGAGGCTACTATTTTCATCAAAGGTAATCATTTAGATCTTTAACCCATATTGGTACTATCTGCATACTTGACTTTGTTTTATAGTGTTTGACCCCTCGCAGACTGCAGACTTTATATCGGCCGATAGTTGAGACGGAATACTTCGGCTGGTAATGAGTATGGAGAAGTATAGTCTGTCTAAACTATCGGCCGATAGAAAGTCTGCAGTCTGCGAGGAGGCTTAACCTCACTCTGAGGGATCATTGAATTGAGCTGATCCCATTTATCAGCAGAGTTAGATTATTATATAAAGTTTTACTCAGACCAGCTTGCATTTTTGTTAAATGAAGAGGTTTTTGAAATTTTACGACAAAAAGTTCCGTGGCCGAGCGGTAAGGCACTACGGCTTTAGTATCGTCTGATCGTTGCGGGTTAGAATCCCGTCGGAATCGCAAATTTTGATAAGACTTTTCATTTCTCAATGAAATACCTAAGTGTGGTTAAACATTTTAAATTTTTGATTAAAATGTCATCCAGGTCCCCCAAAAATCCTGTCCAACCAAACCCAGTTCGGTTCTGAAGGGGACAGTGCCAGTATCGAATGCTTAGCCCTTTCGGTACCAAAACCTGACGACATTCGATGGTACTTCGAAGGGAAAGAGATCAGCGCTATCCATGATCCGGTATGTACGCGTATATAACTAGTATTACATAGAACACAATAAACACATCTACTATATACAAAATCGAAGTGTTTCCTCTTATTAAATCTACTGGTAAAAGCCTCCTCTCAATGACCTTTCTATGTAATCCAAACGAATTTTGACTCTACAATGCCATTCTATCCGATCTGCCGTCATCTCCCACTATTTTCTAGCATTGGTTCAAACCTACTTGTATTTTTATAAAATTTAAGGTGTTTTTTAGGATTACGCAACGCTAGAAGAGATCCTTTTAGACGGAACCATTAAGTCTAGTCTGGTGATACGAGCCAGTCAGTCCAAACACTACGGCTTATACAACTGTAGTGTCACCAATGAGTATGGCAACGCCAATTCTGGGATTGTCCTGAAACCTCTGAGTAAGTACCCAAATACAAAATTCTTTACATCAAAAAGATTTTACTAATTTAAGATTTTGTCTACCAAAAATCTATCAGAAACAACTAAACTAGTTTTCTTAGACCCCTCGCAGATTACAGACTTTCCATCGGCCGATAGTTGAGACGGAATATACTTCGGCTCGCAATGAGTATGGAGAAGTATAGCCCGTCTCAACTATCGGACGATAGAAAGTCTGCAGTCTGCGAGGGGTGTTAGTCGTTCTTGATAGAACATCAAAATTCAGCGCTACCATTAGTCACAGCCTGAAATTTTGGGGGGTGGGGGGGTCACTACGAAAATTTTGGGAGGGGGTGGTCACTACACTAATATTAGACTTTATTGCACAATAAACAAGATTTTACTATTAGACGTGTATGATTTAGGGAGGGTCATGTCCTCTGTGACCACCCCCCTCGGACCGCGCCTGGCTACCATACTTTCTTAGTCACTTAATCATCAATATTCAGAGTTACATACTTTCTTGGTCGTTCTTGATCATTGATTGAATTTCATCGATGTTTCCTTTACGTTTCCTATAACGGACTTGTAGAAAAAAGTTTGGAGGCTGTGTTTTCTCATTATCATCATCTCCTTGAACATTGATTTCATAAATGTTAGTTTCTTTCATCAATATTTTTGTTATTTAATAAAATAACTTTTCCCGTAGAAACATTCCCCCTGATCAAGATCCTGATTGGAGTGGCGATCTGCATAATCCTCTGCTCCGCCTTCATTATCCTCGTGGTGATCTGCCACAGAAAGAGAAGACAAACACAGATTAGGAAGAAACCCGATGTGACTAACAACGGAGATTACAAAGAGAGTGACAGGAGCAGCAACATCAGTGATCTGAAACTGCAGTTGCCACAAAGTGATGGGAGTTATGAACTGGTAAGAAAAAATAAATTATCACAACCGTTTATTATAATACGAGCATCCCTTTAAAATATCATGGGTATAGCTTCAAGTATGGAGAGTATATAAAAGGAAGTTTGAAAGTTGCGCCAGTGACGGATAAGTTGAGGAGTAACAGGTTGTCGTGGTATGGGCATGTTATGAGGAGGGAAGAAAGAGGGTCATGTAACGAGACGAATGTTAGGTTTGAATGTGGATGGGGGGATGAAGCAGAAGAGGCAGACCAAAGAAAAGATGGATGGACTGTGTGAAGGATGATGTGGGTAAGAAAGGAGTAAGTGTTGAGACGACGGCTGATAGAGCGGAGTGGAAGAGGAAAACCTGTTGTGCCGACCCCACATAAAAGTGGGATAAGGGCAGGGAAATGATGATGGCCTCAAATAAGGCTTGCTCAAATAATATCGTTTTGTAAATTGTACCTACCTACCTAGGTATCGGTCTAAATGGCTCTAAATGTTGTTGAACGGACTTGAAAGAAGCGGCAAAACTCTTAAAAATATTTCCATCTCTCTCCCAGGACTACACAGCTAAGCACGTTCAGACAGCAAGCCACCGCTGTCTTTACCGACAAACTCTCAGAAATATACCCATCTTTCTCTCTCAGGACTACACCAGCTCAGAACGTTCAGACAGCAAGCCTGTCGGTCTCCCTCTAGCAGGACCAGTGACTTTACCGAACATGCGACACGATGACCCTCTGCTGCAGTTTAGGTACAGCAACGACTATTCCGATCCTGCGTATAACGATGCTTATTTCAAGGTTGGTGAGGTTTAATTTATTTTAATGAATTTCAAGATCTTATTGACTTTTGAACCACTGAGTAAAGTCACTGAATTGAAGAAATAATTTTTTATCATTTTGCTGATATTTCTAAATTATTTTTTGCTTAGTGATTTGATCTAAGAAAAATCTACCTTGTCCAAGGCAAGGTACGGATATTAGCAGTTTCATTTATACAGGGTGTAAAAAGACGTCTACCGAAGCCGAAAGGGGTAGGTACAGCATCCCAACACACAACCAAATTCAAAATGATTTTCGGAAAAAATCATTATATCCGGAGAAAACAGCGTTTGAAGATTACTGTTTGCGTATGTTCTGGGCACGTTGTTTTACGTAGAATGCTGGATTTTGTGTTTTAACTGTTTTTTTCTTTTATAAATGAAGTTATCAGGTAGGTATGGTCTTATTATGTTGTACTAGTAGTAAATAAAACAAAAATAACCGAAAATGACTAAGCTAAGTAAAAAATTTTTTTTGCGTTTTTTTTTCGGTAAATCTGTTTAGAATCATTGTCTGATTGCAACCCCTCAGTTTTCGGTAGTTGTCTTTTTACACCCTGTATATATATTTTGAATCCAATTCAAAAGCATAGAGCCCAAAATTATATTCTATTCTATTCAAAATACAGCTTATTTGAAGTTCTCGTGAAGAGTTAAATAAAAACTACTTTTCCAAACACAGTACCTATTCCTACCTTCTACGTTAAAAAGTTGATTTATCAGTGTGCCCTTATTATAACCCCTAGCAACCCCCAGCTGCGTACATTTACGACTACCCTCAAGGATACGCGCCGCCACCAAACCTACGAGTCCAATCGCCTGCGGACATCCAAGCAAATAGGTGGGCAATCTCTTCTAGTTTCGAAGCCAATTTAGTAATAAGGTTCTTTGCACCCTCATGAATATTTTGAGGCTTATTATGGTGGTGTAGGTCCTACTCAAGTTTTCTTGTATTTTTTATAGCTTGTTATAGCTTGCGGTGTTTTCTTATATTCAAATAAAGACCTTGCTTTAGCTCTTCTCTGATTTTGCTTACAATTCTGATAGACGTTGTTTATTTTTAATAATACTTAGTGACAAATGTTGCAGGAAAACCTTATTCCCTAAAAACACTAAGACCCCTCGCAGACTACAAACTTGCTATCGGCCGATAGTTGAGACGGAATATAATTCGGCTCGTAATGAGTATGGAGAAGTATTAGCCCATCTCAACTATCGGCCGATAGAAAGTCTGTAGTCTGCGAGGGGTCTAAAAACGAATTTTTGTTTAGGTGTCTCTCTATAATGCTTTTTGAATTTTTTTCATCACCAGGTCCCTCCAAGGATCCCTAACGCGCAGCATAGACACGGCGTCCACACTGCCGTTGTCCGCTGGCAACACTTCCGCCAGCAACTCGCTACAACGAACGAAGAACGACGAGACTGATGCCATCAATAATCTGGGGTTGCCAGTTGGAGGGGAAAATAGTGAGTAGACCAATGTACTGATGAAAGATTCTGTAAATTAATAATAACTAGCTGTCCGCCGCGGTGTTATCCGCGATCCCTCGGGAAAACTTCACTTACCCGGGATAAAATATAAACTATGTTCATCAGGGATAATGTAGGATTCTATTGGTGAAAGAATTTTTCAAATCGGTCCAGTAGTTTCGGAGCCTATTCATTTCAAACAAACAAACATACAAACAAACAAATCTTTCCTCTTTATAATATTAGTATAGAAGTATAGACGTCAATTTTACAAAATGTAAGAGACGTTCCGTTGTCACGTAAGTTTATTTCTAAGAATCTTGATGAAAAATGAGACCCATTAGACCCCTCGCAGGCTACAGACTTTCAATCGGCCGATAGTTGAGACGGGCTATACTTCTCCATACTCATTACGAGACGAAGTATATTCCGTCTCAACTATCGGCCGATAGAAAGTCTGTAGTCTGCGAGGGGTCTTACTTTGCTGGTTCTAGTTAAAACAATAAACGATATAGATTTCATTTAATTTGAATTGTATTTCAGCTCAATTGATTAGAGTACCATAATAGGCGAGAATGGATTCAAATCCCGCATGGGTGCAACTCTTAGGCCCTTAAAAACTTGACTTAAAGCTATGTCATGCAAAGTTTAAAACTAAAAATTTGTATTGTTATTCACAAGATGGCAAAAAAGTTATGGCAAACTTTGTGCAACGTTTATTGGTAATATGGTAAAGTGTCAGTACTACTAGCCTTCACGGAAATTTAAATAAAAAATAAGTACTTTTTTTTTTTTTTTTATACCGTCAGAAAATCCATTATGGATACCCTGCCGCCGTGGGGACAGCGGAAGGGTTATGTCGGACTCTCACCGACTAAAAACTGACGTATGGCCGGCCTCCATGCATGTCAAGGGGCTCCGGGTTCTCCTACGGAACGCACCGGTGCCCCTCTCGCATCGCCTAAAGCACTGTCCCGGGAATGACACCCACAGTCACGGCCAGCACCCTTGCGGTGCTTACGACGGCGCTCGCCACAGAGCGCCGCCGCCCTCCCGGGGTCCGCATCATGGACAGCCGAAGTCCCCACTTCGACCACACCTAAGTATGTCTTTTATCTTCGTTGATTTTCAATGTTTTTTTTTTGTTATTTAGCACCACCAACACCGATCTACGCCCAGCCTCACAACAAAAACCCAGGCGTGGACCTCCGCTATGCAGCCACGTATGGCAACCCATACCTGAGAAATAGCTCATTAGGTGAGTAAAAGTTGATGGAAAAATTGTTTATTGCCTCTGTTTTATTTCTAAATCTAGGAATAGACCTATTAGAAAAAAAATGTTTTGTGTTTAGGACACTAATTTTGTTTGTTGGATTTGAAAAAATTGCCTACTTATCAATTTTTTTTTCAATTTGAAACAGGCGCATTTTCGGATTTTTTTATGTACTTACATACGAAAATTTTACTTTTTCATCAAACTCAAAAAAAAAAATTTATGGTCAGCCTAAAAATTTACGTCTATACAAATTTTTCATACATCGTATTTGACTTTTAATTAATAATTATCAAATTTTACGATTTTTTATGTTTCTTAGGGTACGGAGTCCACACAGCTAAACCGGCGGCCACCCCCGCCCCACCGCCTTACTCCGCTCGTGGCGCCCCTGCAGGTAATTGAAGGTACTATCTTTAAAGTATTGAGAACGCTGACTTACAGGAATGACGTGTTTGCAAATCTTATTGAATTTGGATATTAATAAAATTATTAATTCTGACTTCCGCTAATAATAAAGTTCGTATAATTTTTATTCTAGTCCTTATGTCTATCATGTCTAAATTTTTCGATCCATATTTTTTCTTTTTTTTTCACTTTTCTTGATGCATTAACACCAAAGGACATGCTTCTGACTTGCGCTAACTTCAGTTCTCTTACATTTATCTTCAGTTTGTATTAATTTTTGTTTTTCTTGTTCATATCGATGTTTGCTTTTTAGACTTTCTTTTTAAATATTGAAATACGAGATATTTACAATTATTTTATGATTTCACAATAAAATATTCTACCGTTAATAGGGACAGTGCTCTTGATTGTTTTAAAAATTAAAGGCTAAAATTAAATTGAGGCGAGTGTGTGGGGGACAGCTGGAAGGGGAAGGCCTAGGCGAACCTTCTTGGATCAAATTGGCGACATTTTGGAGAAAGGCCAGGTCAAAAGAACCCTAAACCATGTGTCTGTTTATCGTAACCAACTTCAGTGGCTTCCTATTCGTCTTCGCAGAAATTTGCACATCCTTTCACTACTACATAATATCCTTTTCCTTCCTTCCACTCCTTTATATCTCAAAGAACGTTTTGAGTTCCTCCATCTCTCCAATACCCGTTCCTTGCGATCCTCTGACAGTCGTCAATTAAAAACTCCTGCCCATTGCACTGATTTTTATGGGAAGTCTTTTTCTATACAAGCTGTCAAGCTATGGAATGCTCTTCCCGTTTCAATCAGATTTGCAAAATCGCATACTATTTTTAAAAACCTTGTTCGTCGTCATTACTTATCATTGTAGTTGTTCTATTATTATTATCATTATTCCATTGTTATATTTGTTTATAAGTGTATTGTGCTTAGGAATTTATGTATTTTATTGTATTGTCTATATATGTATTTCTGTCATTATTAGGTATATGTAAGTTTATTAAGTATATATTACAGTTTTTATATCATTTATTAAATTTAAGTTTAGCCTGCTCATTCATCTTAAAATATTCATTGTTTTTTAAGTATGCCCCCGTCCTCATCAGTCAATTTTTATCCTGTCCATCCAAAGGTTACCTGGAAGAGATCGCTTTTAGCGATAAGGTCGCCCATTGCTCCACTTAATATTTAAGCGAAAACTGTTTTATTTGTTGTTTTTTTTTTCTCATGGTGTGCAATAAAGCAATATTCTATTCTTCTATTCTATTCTAAACCGACGAGCATGTATGAAGAATGTAATGAGAGTGAATGAGGCGAAAGTTATGTGTCAGGATCGTAGCGAGTGGAGATCCGTGGTCTCTGCCTACCCCAGGCGTGATTTTATGTATGTTTTTTTTTTTTTTTTTTTTTTATTTATTTATCGAATTAAATTTAACAAAATATAAACTTAGATATCTATAGCACCAAAAAACCACTAAGGTTTGAAGGGGATACTATACATTGAGCCTGGTGAATTTACATAAATAAGTAGTAATAAAATAATGTTACCTACTGTTTTCCTAAATTACTTAAAAAATATGATCTTAACTTAATTTTGATGTTAGTTTCCGTAATACTATCGCGTAAATCAGCGGGTAGGTCATTTATTAGCAGAGGAACAATATGCCTACTAGTTCGCTCGCCGTAAACATTGCAAACGCGCGGTACACGTAACCGGTTTTGAGCAACAGCTCGTGTGTATACAGGGTGACTAATTTCTTGTCGAAGTGATTCATTAAAAAATTGTTTTGTGAGCAATGTGTATTTAACAAGTGTATGAACAGGTAAGATTTTGCAATGTTTAAAAAGACCAAGGTCATCGTCGTAGAAAGACGTTTTGATTTTATTTGAGACAATTGTTTTTAATATTTTTAATTGAAGTTTATGTATCTGGTTTAAATATGTTTTGTATGTACGACCATAACTAATGATTCCATATTGAATATAGGATTCGGCTAGAGAGTTGTATAACATTAGTTTAACCTTAAAAGGTATACGATCTTTAAGAATTGTGATATTTGCCAAGAATTGTCTTAATTTATTTAAAACATGTTCAATATGAATTGACCAATTGAATTTACTGTCAATAGTTATGCCAAGATACTTAATATTATTTACTACTTCTACAATTGGGCAATTACAATAATTATTATTATTAGGATCGTGCAAGCAATCGTGATTGTGAGCAATTATATTTAAGCTGGGAACATATTTAATGTATGTATGTATGTATTAAATTGACTAATAAACTATGGCATGTTACTTAAATTTTCAGTCAAAACTTTAAAATAACTTCAGCATTTAGTAAAACCGCGCACGAAAGCTTTTACATTATATTTAATTTGTGAGTTATTAATCATTTTCTCAAAGTCTGAGAACTTGCAAAGTTTCAGAACTGTTTGTGTTTTCAAGTTGATACACTATCGAGAACTACTTACTAATGAAACTCGAACATAAACTGAGACTTTCTTAAAAAAAATGGGTCTCAAAAATTACACAAAATTACACAAAACTCTCGCGATTCATTCGACGCCATTTGGTCCACATACCTGAGGGCCTTTCAGCCAGTTAATGTCAGATAGTTCTGCATAGGCTAATTGCTAAGAATAATGTTACTTACGCGATCTAGGATTGAAATCGCGGTGAAGTGGTGAAGCGGCTCTAAAGTAGCTAGTTCGCTGTAATTGGCAACTCTATTACAATGCCCTTGTTCGCAGTTAGAGGTCGCCACACGTCAAATATGCGGAAATGTGCGAGAACTTTACTTCGGTTTTCCTACCACTCTACCACGACTTATACAGTTACTGTTCTTATCAAATCGAGTTTCAATAGTAGCAAATTTAAGCCACAACGATTCCTCGAACTCTCATAAATCTAATTGCATCCAAAGAACGTTTCTAAGGCTGAATAATTTATCGGCGATGCTTATTTATCGACTTGCGCCTTAACGTCTTGGTTAAGTTTTTGTTTGCGTAGAACTTTGCGAGAAAGCTTTCAAGTTTTCTTTGTGCTTGTACTTTTCACTTGTGTACATAAAGTTCACCAACAGATAAGGCTAACCACGTTCACACCGACGTATACTTTGGAACTTCAAAACATGGTATTAATACAAGGGTGGTTAGTATTAGCTTACGCGTTTGGTATCGACGCCGTAAACGTGGATTTCTAAGAGAAAAAAACAGCCATCATTTGGTCAGCCAACTTTTGGTACTCGTTCATACTAATGAAAACTAGTATACAAATCCACGTTGACGGCGTCGATACCGGATGGTAAATAAAATTCAAATTCAAAAATTTTAAATGGATTTGATAAGTTTTCAACATGATTACAAATAGTATACAACTTTTTTCGTAAAATAATAGGTAGGTCTGCTATGTACGGTCAGCATCACCAACTGGTAACCCCCCTGCGGTATTAATCGCCTTATTAAGGGGGTTACCGATTGGTGACGCTGACTGTACAAGGAACAAAGGTTCATGCTTAGAATCAAAATATTGTATGATTAGTGACTTTTTAGTTTTGCTTTGTCACAAAACAATAGATTTTTTATAAACTATGAGTACCATCAGTGCATAGTTTTTTATTATCTTATGGCATATTACTAAGTAAATTTCGACAGATTCTAATTATAGTAGTATTATTATCGTCAATATCAGGCCTTCTCATGACATAAAAAAATATAACTAACATACATACATACATACATAAAGTCACGCCTCTTTCCCAAAGGGGTAGGCAGAGACCACGGATCTCCAGTCGCTACGATCCTGACACACAACTTTCGCCTCATTCACTCTCATTACATTCTTCATACATGCTCGTCGGTTTAGGGTACTTTTGACCTGGCCCTTCTCCAAAATGTAACTAACATCTGAAAATAACTGTTTTATATGAAGAGATTTAGCAGTGTTATATCTTTACAGGTAATGGTCCACACGCAACCCACGTATGACGAAGATTTTTAGAGTTTAAAGACCAGAGAAGCCAGTAATAGGGGTTTCTAATGGTATCCAAAATAATGCCTTAAGTCTTTATTATAGTAAAAATAATTTGGGTGCCATTGGGAATGACCCAAATTTGAGTGTCATAAAAGTGATACACGTTTTTTAAAATGTGATGTTGATAAGTGTATTTTGTTAAATAAATGTCTCAGAGTGCATTTAAGAAAAATCATTAATTAATAAGTTTGTAAAATACTATGTTCCTAGAAAATAAATTATATGACTGACATTGTAAATAAAATGTAAATCTCATTTAGTGATTTTGTCGTATTGTAATGACTTGCTTTATTAAAGTAATATAATGTAAAAAACTATGGAAGCATAATAATTTTGTACTATTATCTATTCTTGTAGATTTTAAAAATTAGTAAATTAGTGCAAAACTTAAATAGTTCTTTTGAATATTTAGAATAAAATAGCAAAATTATTTGCTCAATAAAACAATAGATCACAAGAGTTTGAAAATAAATTACTTAGTTGGTTTTATGTTTTGGAAAACAAACTGAAATATTATATTTTAATATACACATGAGTATTTATACTCATGTGTATATTTTATGCAGAAGATTTTTCTTGTAGTCTTATTTAAAATATTATTTTGTTCTTCGAAAAATACAATTGAAATCATATGTCACACTACTGATTTGACGATAATAATCGTTTTGGTTGGTATAAATTAAAATTATTTTCAAATTGCTGGTGTGACTAATTCCTTTTAATTAAAGAAATCGAAATGAGAAAATTATATTTTCTGTGATAAAATGTAGATAATTAAATTACCCAATTAAATTCACAGTAATGTATTTCTATTCTAATCGAAATTTCCAATTTTGTAATTTTATGTTTATTTTGTATTTTGTGCGTAATTAAAATTATAGCTATAATTATGTATTCAGCTGGCATTATTGTTTTTGTTATAACAGAAAAATGATAAAAAAATTGCATGATAGTGTTTTTGTTCCTTGCATGCGATCATTTCAGTAATAAACTGGTCTCCAAAGAAAACGTTTTATTATTTCAGTATCCTATTTAATACACTTATCTCGTATTAAAAAAAAAAATATGTGCCTAATTATGATGAGAGATGGATGAAAGCGGTGACTAAAAGATGGTAGACCACCAGCCCGTCGGTCGGATGATATTGTCAGTGTACTTATTCGGGAATCACAAGGCTCACTTAGTAATTTCCATACTGACAATAATTATCAATGCTAGTCTCAACTAGCAACCGGAAAGAAAGGCCATAGAGAGGAGGCCATAGGCCCTATAACCAACAGCGATGTATCCTATTTTATACTTTATCCCGTAATCTTATAAGTACGAGTACAAAGCTTTTATAGTAGAAAACCAGCTTTTGCTATGGTTACCCGCGATCCATCTCGATTACCACTATTTTACCAATCACTAGTCAAAAGTGACTTGTTAAAATGCCAGTGCAATAATATTGTAATGGATATAAAACCAGTAGCTAATATATCTATGTAGGTTTTATAGGGTACGTTATCATTATGCTTAAATTTGTTAAAATAATGACCACCGCTAGTTCACGGTTGTCATTCTTACCCCCGGTTTCCATATTCAACGGACATTCGTAGGTAAGAGCTACGACTCGTTTCCACATACAAAAGTTTGACAGCTAACAGGAAGCTTTTAAACTTTTGTTGACTTTTGTTTTTTAGTGACCTAATCATGTGAAAAATAGTAGGTAGGTACCTACCATTATTACGAATAATATGGTTGGTTTTCAAACTCGTATAATTTTAACATATAAAAGTTTACGACGGTGTTCAAAACAAATATTTTCTAGAGACTAAAATATATTTGTCCAAAACAATAGTATTTCACTAAGTTTATGGCAGAAGTCACATTTATACGACCGTCATTATGACCGGCTTTAAAATGTATCTGGGGGCACGGTAGTGCCCCCGCCAAGACGAGCCAAGCGAAGCGCAAGCGCAAGGGCACTACCTACCTTTTCTCGAAGCGCTTCGTCGTATTTTTGAACCTTCATAACTTGAGTTTGGGTTATACCAGATAAACAAAATTTTCAGGATATAATGTCAGTGGTAGACTTAATAAACCTCTAAAGTTTCAATTGCATAGCTCTTATACTTTAGATTTTATTGATATCTAAAATACCCCGATTTCGTCACTCACTCACTGATGATCAACAAAATTCTTAAGGTACTTCCTGAAGTCCTAGAAAACTGAAATTTGGTATGTAAGCTAGTATTAGTACCCAAACAACAAAAAAATCCTAAAACTTGGAACTTTTACCCCCCAACCCCTTAAACTAGGGGGTGAAAGTTTGTTCGAGACTTCCGCAACTTTTGACGCTAGAGGTCTGAATGCGGCCGCGGAGGGGTAAAAATCTGAAATAGGGAAACTTAATTCCCTATTTCCTGCTTGAGATCTGAAAATTATACACAAGTACATAGAACACAAACTTTTCATCAAATCAAAACATTATCCTACCCATAAGTACTTAGATATGAATAATATTACTACACTTCACTTCGGTAAGTGTTTATTAATCAACCTATACTTTTGAACATAAGCATCGTAAGTATAGTATGCGCCAACGCCCGCCGCCTGCCCCCTCGTCCCCGCGCAGTAGCTAAAAATAATCGGCCCGTCAGCGAGCGCGGCACCCGAACGCGGGCAGACGCGCGAGGGCAGACGTCGTTGACGGTTGTCTCGTTGAATGAAAAATTTTCGGAATATTTCGGTGATTTAAAAGTTTGCTATCGCGGAGAAAAAAACCATTTGCCTAATATTTAATTGTTAGTAGTTTAGTAGGTAAAGGTTTAGATACTAGTGTTTTAATTTTCATTGATAAAAAGTATTAGCATTACGTTTGCAATTTTCTCACAAATTTAATGAAGAAATTCAAAGAT
Organism: Epirrhoe alternata; assembly: GCA_963565295.1. Taxonomy (NCBI): domain Eukaryota; kingdom Metazoa; phylum Arthropoda; class Insecta; order Lepidoptera; family Geometridae; genus Epirrhoe; species Epirrhoe alternata. Next base: position 3,879,129 of record OY751401.1, read on the forward strand.
TGAATAAGTAGGTATTTGCAATTAAGTAGTATAGGTTAGTAGGTATAATATGTTTATAGTTGTTTATGTAGGTACGACTTAGTGAGAATAATTTGATACGTAGGTCATTGTTTGATGAGCGACAAAAAAATACTTGTATTTGTCGCTCATTTTATCTTTCTATCATAAGCAACCTACAAAAAGAAATGAAATCCCACAAAAACATTTCATGTTAAATGTTGCCAAGACGAGACCATATAGCTCGCACTGTCAAAAAGTAATCAGATCCCGTGTAGAGCCAAGTTTCTAACCCTACATGCCCAGACCTAAATCGATAAGCCCTAATTTCACACTCAAGTTACGGGGAAATTCTACAGCCATAGCTCGTACTGCGTTGTTCGTAGCGCGTAGCAGAGTTTTTACGCTATAATCTCGTAGGCGTGCAAACCTTGGACGTAACTGGCGAGATGGCCGCACGGAAAGAGTTTAGAAGATTGAATAGATTTTTAAGCTCAAGCCCATATGACGAATAGCAAAAAGTCCGTGCGGCCGACTCGCCAGTTACGTCCAAGGTTTGCACGCCTACGAGATTATAGCGTAAAAACTCTGCTACGCGCTACGAACAACGCAGTACGAGCTATGGCTGTAGAATTTCCCCGTAACTTGAGTGTGAAATTAGGGCTTATCGATTTAGGTCTGGGCATGTAGGGTTAGAAACTTGGCTCTACACGGGATCTGATTACTTTTTGACAGTGCGAGCTATATGGTCTCGTCTTGGCAACATTTAACATGAAATGTTTTTGTGGGATATTCTTTACGAGCTAGCGCTGCAATTGCAAATTACTTAGGGCCGAACCACATTGGACGCAACTTGCGTCGCATAACTGAAAAGTGATTGCAGTAAGTGTCCTTAAAACTACTTTTTTCAATATAGAGATTCACAACTGAACCAATCATTTGAAACATTTTATTTAAGCGACTCTGACAGTCGTGTGACAGATTCAAGAGTCGTTTTAAGGAAGACTGCAATCACACACAGTATGTTCCGGTTTATCATCATCATCATTGGCAGCTCAAATAATAGCCCACTGCTGGATAAGCCTCCTCCCTCAAACACCACTTATATTAAAGCTAAAGTCAAAATGTCTGTTTTAACCCTTAATTTGACAAAAACAAATTTTTGGTTATTTTTCAAACCAACCTCATAAACCTTTTAGGTGACGTCTAAGGAAGTTAAAAAACCTAACAAAAAAAATCTAGACTTAGGCATTTCGCGAAAAACCTATGTACCATTTTTAACACATTGCCAAATTAGGGTAAGCAAACGAAAAACTTGATTTATTGATATTATTAATTTTTAAACCAGATTTTTTTTAAAATAGTTCTGTTTTCTTGTTTTGCATAGCCGAGTGTTGCATTTTATGATTTTCAGTCTTACTTATGCGACAGCGACCTAAATTCTAGGTGACCTATGCCACCATCATGCTATAGGTCATCAATGGGTCGGGAAACTACCTGGCTTCTTGGTTTTATCCACAGAGGATGACCGGGTTATTATCAGTTTTCGTAATTTCTACGTCCAAAGTGGTTTTACGATGAAATAGTCTGATTCTCAGAGACATTTTTGTCGTTAGATCGCGAATGGGCAACAGAGACTAACGCTAATAAGTTCGCTGAAGCATCTTCAAAGGAAAACTCTATATTCAACCAAGCCAAAACACGAATATAAACATGGAACAATTATACATTGCACTGAAAAAAAAAACATAACACCATGCAAATACCATAAATCTTACTATGCAATGTTGTTCTAAGCATTTGGCAATGTTGCAATTTTGAAACAACCTAACTTCGTCACGTATTTGGCAATGTGTTAATTTTGGGTCACTTAGGTTATGAAGCCAATTATTCGTTGTTAAATTAATTTTGAAACGAGATTTTGCTGATATCTTCACTTTGATTCAACGCTAATAAAATACACTCAGAAAACAATACCAAACTATAAGAAATATATACAAAACTTAATAAAACCTACCGCATTGTTCTTCCCGTTACGCATTGTACCGATTGACAGATGAAAATATGTATTTATAATTAATAAAAACTTAGTTGATTTTTGTTTTCTAGTGATGTTTTCATTTCTATTTTATGTCGGAATCGATGAATTTTAATTTAAATCATTTTCCAGAGCTCCAGATTAATTTGAAGTAGTTGTCCCAAATTTTACACAAAAACCAATTAAGGGTTAAACATTTACTGTCTAGTTCATTCGAACAAATGAGGCGAAAGAATTGTAAGAATCAAAATGGCGTAATATGACGGTCAGCGTTTTTGAAGAACCTTCTTTAGTCGTCATCAAAAACCCATTTTCTTAGTTTTTTCTTTTTCACATTATTTTGGGCTACAATACGAAGTGTTTTTTCGTGTCCATAGTTCTTTCAATAATGTGAGATTAGTGGAAGTCTCTTTTTGTCGGTATTTTAAGTAGGTATTCTTGTTCATTTTGTGATGAACTTAGGCCTTAATAATGCTGGACATTTCACACAGCATCATCTAGCCCCAAACTAAGCAAAACTTGTACTATGGGCACCAGATAACTGATATACTTAATACTTTTTGTTTGTAAATTCATATTATACATAGAAAGACCCAGTCCCAGGATAAATATTTGCAGATCATACAAACAATTGTCCCGCGGCGGGGATCGAACCCGCAACCTTCTGCTTCCCAAGCGGGCTTTCACCCACTGCGCCACAGAGGTCGTCTAATAGCGTCGGGAGGCTACCTATGCCTACACTCAACGGGACGCTGTATTGCCTGGGACATTGTTTGAGATGGTATAGGTTTGCCCAGCACCTAACCTTTGCTCTCAGCTCAATAAGTTGTCATCTTTCTTCTACTATATAAAAATAAGTCGGGTTTTCTTTCCTGACGCTATAACTCCAGAACGCACGAACCGATTTCCACGGTTTTGCATTCGTTGGAAAGGTCTCGGGCTCCGTGAGGTTTATAGCAAAGAAAATTCAGGAAAAATCTGGTGGCATCTGGTGGCGAAACGGAGTTCGCTGGGTTTGCTAGTACCTAATATAAGTTACTTGGTTGACAAGTTTTCAAAACTCATCCTTTTCGACAGATGTTTTATAATCTGTCATCACTACTTAGGGCTAATTACAGTGCATCCAATGTATCTTAGACCACATTCCTACGATTGTACTGATCTAGTATTACTCCTTTTTGTTCATCGCCACATACGGAACCAGTCAGTCAACATAGCAGACCACCGCAGCGGGGAGACTGTTGCTTATGGACGCAAATAGGTAAGCACGAATGTAATTATTTGTTTCCACTATTGGTGAAGAATTATTGGCGCCGGAAGAATAATTAAACCAATCCGGATCTGGTAAACTCAAGTCTTAAAAAAAGTAAAAAAATCCTGTAGGTAACTCCTCCTCCTCCTGTCCTGTAGGTTGAATTTGGTATGTTTCTGCCTCCTTACCTTGACGACCTTATTTAGAAAACTAAGAGTACATAAAATGCATTTGCAAATGCAGCTTTGACGCAAAGGCATAATATTTTCTACAACACGATACAACTCAATCGTCTTTCGATTGTCTATTCGAAGTCCTTCTAGTAACAATAATTATGTATGCTGCAATTTAGATCACAGTGAATTATTATTTTTCTGATAACAATTTGGAGTCCATAGGTTATTTAGTCATAGCAACAAGAATAGTATGTTGTGGCTGGACAAACCTATGGCTTTTGCCGTCTATTTGTGGTCAATGAATGCTTTGAATTTAATATAATAACTGTTAACTGCTTTAGAAATCCGTTAGAAACATCTGTTTATAAGCTTATGCAAGAAGTACTTTTTGAATCAGAGTATGTCGGTTTGTAAGCCTTTCGGCACTTATTAATCGCTTCAGCCACTTTGGTAACTAACTGATTCGTAACCAGCTACGTGAAAATAATTTTCTTCGCTGTTTCGTAATCAGTTACTAATAAACACTAATTTTTCGTTTTCGTTATATTTTGTAACCAGCTATGAAAAAATACTTTTTGTTCTCTGTTATACACCTGAAATTTTAAATGTTAAAAAACGGTAGTAAGAAGTCGGTTCTGGCACTCGCCGGCCGCTACCGCGGCACGCTTCGCTTTAAAAATTATTTGATTTTGTTTGATAGATGACATTCAGACATTACGGGATTCAGCTATTTTAGAACTATATAGTAAGTGTTTATTAGTAACTGATTACGAAACAGCGAAGAAAATTGTTTTTACGTAGCTGGTTACGAATCAGTTAGTTACCAAAGTGGCTGAAGCCTTATTAATAATGCTTACTGAGTTTATCGTTGATATGCTTGCCTTTACTGTTCTTGGAGAAAGTGGTGAGTGTGGCAGAGCATATAAAAAAACGCTATTATGAGAATATCTATACTAATATTATAAAGAGAAAGATTTGTTTGTTTGTTTGAAATGAATAGGCTCCGAAATTACTGGACCGATTTGAAAAATTCTTTCACCAATACTACATTATCTCCGATGAACATAGGCTATTTTATCCCGGGGAAGTGAAGTTTTAGTGAGAATATAAATTTAAACCTTTACATCTCTAGATGATTTATACAGCGTCAGGAGGTAACCTATGCCTACACTCAACGGGACACTGTAGTGCCTGGGACATTGTTTGAGATGGAATAGTCTTGTAGCACCTAAACCATCCTCTCAGCTTAATCGGCCTTGTCCACAGGAAAGACATCGTCATACGTGTAGATTGACAACGCTGTGGGTTTCCTCACGATGTTTTCCTTCACCGCTTTGAGCTTATAAAGGAAACACAATCCATTGCGCTTATGCGATTTAAATAATATTATATTATACAAGATATAATAATATGTAAAAGACGTTTACCGAAGCCGAAAGGGGTAGGTACAGCATCCCAACACACAACCAAATCCAAAAGGATTTTCCGAAAAAATCATTATATCCGGAGAAAACCGCGTTTGAAGATTACTATTTGCGTATTACTGGGTGCGTTTTTTACGTAGATTGCTGGATTTTGAGTATTAATTGTTTTTTTTTCTTTTATTAAAGAAATTATTAGGTATGTATGATTTTATTATATTGTAATAGTAGTAAATAACCGGAAATGACGTATAGCTAAGTCAATTTTTTTTTGGGTTTTATTCGCTAAATATGTTCAGAATCATGGTCTGATTGCAACCCCTCAGTTTTCGGTAGTTGTCTTTTTACACCCTGTATGTTCGGCAAATACTTTTATAGCATAGATAATAATCCGTGAGCCTCTTTAAGTTTCCAATTAGTTCATGGTATATGATGATGATAGTAATTACTCCAAACTATAAACTGCTCGTAAACAGCGCATTGCAAACTAAATAGGATGTCATTTTGATCTCCGGTTTATGGTGGGCCTACGACAAAACGATGTAGAGATTATAGAAGTGTCTTGAATTTCTTCCATTCACATAGTGTCCCGCACAAAGGTCGAGGATGTAGGTATACGGATTGCGAGGCTTAAGTGGAGATGGGCGGGGCACTTGGTCAGACGGGACGACAACCGATGGACCAAGGCGGCTACTGAGATATGCGGCGGCCTCGAGGCAGACCACCTGCCCAATGGTCAGACGACATTGTGGGGGCGGTAGGAGAGCAGTGGATCCGGCACAAAACCGCCAAGAGTGGAACAGAAGAGGCCTATACCCAACAGTGGGTGTTACCGGCTGGATGGATAGATAGATAGATATAAAAAAGTATGTTCGTATGAGTCAGTGGCCACTCTGGTGACGGAGTTCTTAGACCGTCGGCTTCATGGCTTAACGACTTAAATAGCCTGGACCGACAATTTAACGTGCCCTCCGAAGCAAGGAAGCGCTCAGATGAAAATGCCACTGGCGCTCACACATCCACTTACAGACCATTTCGAACGTTGCTTAACTTCGAAGATCTATCAAGAACGACTAAGCAAGCACGACCACGAGCGCAGTGGGTGAAAGCTTGGGACGCAGAAGGTTGCGGGTTCGATCCCCGCCGCGGGATAAATGTTTGTATGATCTGCAAATATTTATCTCGGGTCTGGGTGTTTCTATGTATAATGTATGTATTTACGAACAAAAAGTATATAAGTACCTAGTATACCAGTTATCTGGTTCCCATAATATTTACAAGCTTTGCTTAGTTTAGGGCTAGATGATGCTGTGTGAAATGTCCAGCATTACTAAAAAAAAATTGCCAGCTAAAAAAGTTATTCAATCTCTTCTGACAGAGCCGACACGCTAGGAGAGTTTGGGATTGTTCTGCGTGGTTTAGCCCTCGAGGCTGTTATTTAGAACTTTAAGGTTTCTCCAGCAGCATCCGAACCGAAAATACAACAGCTTAAAAAATACGACGGAACGCTTCGAAAAATGGGTGGTTGTGTCTCGCTTCTTTGTCTTGGCATCATCTTTTTGTCACTTACAAAACGAAACACAGGTGGTCCTGTACTGTTCTTGATCGACTGTATTCCCAAAATACAGTATATGATCTCAGAGTCTCAAGAGCGCTTCCAGTATCACATTTTATGAAACTGCCCGAAATGTGTAAATATTTGTACTTCGGACTTTATGGCCCATGTTACCGTGTTATTTCGGGCAGCAGTAAGGGGAGTTATTCATTGAATAAACTTCGTGGTACAAGATAATTCTTATTTACATATGAGCTTATTTATGTGTATCTCAACCAAATAGTCTCCTTTCAGGCGCGACAAGACAAAGAAGTTGCTCGACGCACCGAAAACGCCTGGATGAGATATTGGTCGATGAAACAACTAATGAAAGGCGAACTTCCACTCTGCCTCAAACGCAAACTCATGGACATGTGCGTTCTCCCCATCCTCACCTACGGTGCTCAAACTTGGTCTTTGACTGCTCAGCAAAAGTATAAACTCGAAGTATGTCAACGGGCTATGGAACGCAGCATACTAGGCGTTCGGTTAACAGACCGAATACGGAACTCAGAGCTGCGTTCCCAGACAAAAGTTTACGACGTCGGCAAAAAAGCCACCCAGCTCAAGTGGGATTGGGCCGGCCATGTCTGTCGCATGTCGGACGACTTGTGGGCAAAGACCACAACTCAATGGGTGCCCAACGCAAGACGTCCACGCGGCAGACCACCACGGAGATGGCGGGACGAGTTAGATGTGCATCTTCCAGATTGGCCCACTGCAGCCATGGATAGAAAGAACTGGAAAAAAGGGAGGGAGGCCTTTGCCCTGCAGTGGGACAATATAGGCTGAAAATAAAAATAAAATAAATATGAGCTACCTGGTTCCTCACCTTTTTAACAGTTTGCCTAAGGATTTAGATAGTATTTCGGAAAAAAATATCAAAATTAGAGTAAAAAAATTTTTCTTCTTAATCTAGAACACATTTTAAAATTAAAATGAATAGTTTGTTTTTTTAGCATATAAGTTACTAGCTGTCCGTCGCGGTGTTACCCGCGGTCCCTCGGGAAAACTTCACTTCCCCGGGATAAAACATAGCCTATGTTCATCAGGGATAATGTAGGATTCTATTGGTGAAAGAATTTTTCAAATCGGTCCAGTAGTTTCGGAGCCTATTCATTTCAAACAAACAAATATACAAACAAACAAACAAATCTTTCCTCTTTATAATATTAGTATAAATTAAAATTTACTCTTAACATTCTTCAGATGGGTGACGAAGCCGGGGCAGGACGAGAAAACATTGGCGTGACCTGGGATGCCTTTCAAGAGGACTGGTGGGACGTGGCAGGGACCGTGACAGGTGGAAGCAATTGTGGGAGACCTTTGCCCCAGTAGGAGTGTATAAAAAAAATCATTCTTCATACAAGCTTGTTGGTCTAGTGCTTTTGGCAATCTTTATATCTGAAAGATACGAAAATTTGATCACGGTATCCCCAAGGCACGATAGACCTTCTCGTACACTTTACATTCCAAAGTAAAAACAGTAAAACCTAGTGTTCCCATAATTACAGGGTATCACAACATGCGTAGAAACAACTTTAAGTAATGATGCCTACTTGCCTAGTCAATTATGAGCATGAACAATTTTAAGTACTAGGTAAAGTCACAGTCAGAGGCGTCGTTTCAAAGAATGCGAAATGCGCGATCATCGAAGTTAAGTGCTCGTGTCCCAAACTATAAATTAAGTATTTGGTGTACTATCGGGATTCGAACTCACAATCTTTGAATAACTAATACAAAAATATTTTCTGTAGAATGTCTGTGTGTAACATCCCTTACGGTCGAGTTTTGTGACACATCAAAGTATGGGTATAAAAGTCAGGAAATTATTGCCTTTTTATGTCATTAATGTATGTTGTATATTTATTTTACTTAGCGAGAGAGCTAATATATACTCAGCTATACGTAGCCATCTATACATATTTAACTTAATTCCTACTCGGATAAATACTTGCTTACTAACTATTTTTCTATTAACGAACAATTTTTTTTTTTTAGGGAACATACTTATTCTTATACTTATTCATAAGTAACAAAATATAGAGTGCACTACATTATTATTATTTATTACTATCTGTCCGTCGGCGTTACCCGTGGTCCCTCGGAGAAAACTTCACTTTCCCGGGATAAAATATGGCCTATGTTCAGGGATAATGTAGGATTCTGATGGCGAAAGAATTTTTCAAATCCAGTAGTTTCGGAGCCTATTCAATTCAAACAAACAATAATTCTTTCCTCTTAAAATATCAGTGTCGATTAAGAGCCTGTGTCCCACTGCTGGGCAAAGGCCGCCCTTCTCTGTGCCTTCCCTCTCTCCACTCATCCCTGTTTTGGGCTTTGTAGACCAAATCCTTTAGGTGGGCATCCAGTGCACTACAAAACAAAATAAAATTGTGAAGTAAGTAACGCTATACATGTATGAATGAATGAAAATTCTTTATTGCACACCATTAATAAAATTAAAAAAAACAAAAACAAAAGAAAACCAAATAAAAATGTACAATGGGCGGCCTTATTGCTAAAAAGCGATCTCTTGCAGGCAACCTTTGGATGGAGAGGAATATTAGTGAAAAGAAGATTGGTCGGGTGCATAAAATGACAGATTACATGATGTATTCAATCAAACTTTCGTAGTGCTACATCTTGTTTGACAACTAAAAAATCATATCATTTATCGGAACTACATCATAGGCCAATCAGTTTTGAGCTATTGTATCTCGGTTTGGGGTGGAGCCTTTAAATCTCACTTAATAACAGCTGAAAGAGCCCAAAGGTCGTTGCTGAAAGTAATGACATTCAAGCCTTTCCGTTACCCTACAGAATCTCTCTACAAAGAATGTGAACTTTTATCCATCCGCAAATTATTTATTTACCAGTCCATCATTTACTTCCATCAAACAATTGTTTTTGATCCCTCACAAGGTTCATCTATTCGTTCCTATAAAGGTGGTTTTGCTAAGTGTAACACATCATTTGCTAGACAACACGGTTACTTTATGAAACCCTATATCTATAAAAATATGAATAAAATTCTAAACTATTATCCCCTTTCTCTTTTTAAATGTAAACGCGTTGTAAAGAACTGGCTTTTAGAACAAGACTATAATACAATTGAAAAGTAATTAATCCCCTTAGAATAAAAATATAAATATAACTAAAGACTAATTAATATTGTGTACAACCAAACTTAATAATATTGTTTTTTTTGCACTAAATTAAGAAACATCTGCCAGGCGGAGGGCATTGGTATGCCACAACACAGGGAATCCTAGTGTGGGTACCAATGTTGTCCAACCAGGAATATTTGTAAAGTTCTGTGAAACTAACTATGAAATAATGTGGAATATTCTGTTAATGCAATGTTTGTTATTATTAATAAATGATTATCTTATCTTATCGGTTTCAGCTGAACGGAGCTTTGAAAGCTTCGAATGCAATTTATTCAACCCTCAAAGTGTCTAACGTAGCTCCAAAAACGATGAGGTACCTATTTGAGTTTCATCCTAATCAGTTTAGCCATGGAAATGAATAAATTCACGCATGGATCAAATCAAACACAACTTTCTGATTAAAAGTTGGAACAGAACGATCCCACTTAACCAAGAAGTTGACATAGTCAATAATTAATATGATAATGATTAAATTAGATTACAAACTACGTATGTAGTTGTAATACATAACATAACACGGCTTTAATTATGACATTGACATGTGTCAGGTAAACAATTTGACAGTGCAATAGAACATCAATTATTCGGTAGAAAACGTCGTATGTCGTAGCCTATAACTTCAATTAACGGTTGGATGGTGTTATGCGGGATGCAATAATTAAAAGTCAAATAACCAGTTTTTTATTATTACAATTTTTGATCACTTCTTTAAGATACTTTTGTAATTTTTTTAGTGTTAATCCACACTTGGTATTTCATTATGAAATGAAAAGTCCTATAAAAATTTTAGATTCCAACGGAATTAGAAAACTTTGTTAAATGTTATTTATCTCTTATTCGTTATTTTATTTATTGAACAAAATCCACAGCCCTTGATATTAACAGTAGATTCATCTTATCTAAACTTACAGCCAATAAAGGATTTACATTATAAAAGTACATCTTATAAAATAGACAGTAAAAGGTAAATAAATTAAACTTAAAAAAGTGAGTAAAGTGCTTTTAGGTAAGTAGCTAAATTATTATTACTAAACATACAATTAATTAAAAGATTCCTATAACTTAAACGACTGCTAAATCTGTTTCATCATCAGTCATCACGAATTCTTTCAAACATAAAAAGGCCGGTTAACGTCAAAGACAGTGGCAAGTTACTAAAAAAGTGAGCAAGTACAGTAGTGTAAGCCGATTGGAAAGTGCCGAGTCAACTTTTTAGTCAACCAACGTAAACCGCCCATGAAGCGGATATGTTTTTTCATAATCACTATCTCGCATAAACCGTCCTCAATTAACAGCGTGGTAACAAATTGATGTGGTCATTGTATACACAAGGTGTGGTATGAACTGAGTGACTGCTTGTCTGCATAACAATAATTACAGGTTTCTATGAAAATGAGTGAAGAATGTCATAGCTTAGAGGTTATTCTAGTTTTTTGTAAGAGAAAAGGTAATCGACTTCAAATTAAAATAAAAAATAAAGCCGAGAGTACCTATATCCCACAGCCCAATAGGCAAACAAGACACAATTTTTTCGAATTATTACCGTCTGCCACCACAAACTGCCCCCACGCGGTGGCAGACGATAACACTTCTGGTTTAAGATCATTTATTTCTCTTAAGAATAGAATTTTTAGCTCAAAGTTTGCCCAGGGACAATGGAGCGTAGCATCTAGGTGTCAAACTGACGGACAGAGTCCGAAACACCGCACTACGCTCTAAAACTAAAATTGTTGATGAAGCTTCCAAGGCCGCTACGCTGAAATGGAATTGGGCCGGGCACGTCTGCCGCATGCCAGGTGAGCTGTGGGCGAAGGTACTCGCCCCGACCCAGCGAGAAGGCGACACGGCAGACCAAAACGGAGATGGCGAGACGAGCTCGACCAATTTCTGACGAACTGGAGGGATGTTGCTGGGGACAGAGATGTCTGGAGGGAGTGGGGGGAGGCCTTTGCCCAGCAGTGGGACACTAAAGGCTGAAAATAATAGTAATAATAAATAATAAGAATAGAAATTCGCTAACAGATAAATCTTAATTATGGCTATTTACCCCCGCGAGGATGGTTAGCCCTTAATAATTCCTGCCACCGTAGCACTAGACTCAGTGGCCGGACGGTAATTTTGTAACTTTGTGTCCCCATTTTTCATACGTGATAGCCCTAAGTTTTACCGTCTGTCACCGCATGGGGACAGTTTGTGGGGGCAGACGGTAATTTTTTTTTTCTTGAACACATTTGAAAATAGTGCATCTATATAGTATAGTGACTCAAAAGTTTACGTACTTTATAGTAGCTACCAGATCTCTCAGTAGCAAAACTCTGCATCTGCATCAGTCCTTTTGTAGTAAAACGGACTGAAATAATTGCACTGCGGTGTTGCAACAATCGTATCTGTAAAACCGGCGTCACACTGGGTTGACGGTAACGATACTGTCAAAACTTCGGAATATTGTTAAGCACACAATTTAGATTTCAAGCTGTTCAAGACGTACGAGATTAGCTGGTAAGGGACAAGAAAACAATTGAGTGTTATAAAGTTTGAAATACTTATTTTTATTATACCTACTGTAGCATAAAATATCTTGCTTTGCATTAGGTATCAATATTGTAAATCATGATAAGCTACTCTATCCACAGAGCTATCAACAACTTGATCACTGACTCATACGTTTACCTTTAGGTCCGTTTGTAAAAAAAATAAAATAAGTTGATTATGTACACCTTCATTTGACAATATAAATCAGTTGAGTAGGGCACTGGTGACTTGTAGCACAGGTTTTTTCTATACCTATTTCAGGCACCAGTCTCTCACAAAACAGGTTTTTATATCTACAAACATTTTGGATTTTTAATGTATTTTTTAGATTCTTTATGTGTATTTATTTGTAAATTTTGTTTGTTTGTGAGAGAAAATAAATAAATTTATTATTTATTTATTTATATTTACAATCTGTATCAACATAATTGTGATCACAAAGATTATCAAGTCTGGAGTAGTCAAACAAAACGTCACTTTTCCTCTTTATGCTGTTTTGCACTTTTCGCATCAATAAAACAAACGAATAAAATTAAAACTGCAAAAAGTGTAGAGGTGACTCCTCAAGTCCGCGGTTTATTACACCTCTATATTTTTTTTTCTTATCTCCGCATCGCAACGGCCAGTGCCAACCGCCCTAGCTTCCAGCTTTAGCTAGGACTTCAAACAAACCATGTCCACATGAATCACAGGAACAAACGCCAACCTTCGGCGCACATAGGCCCGCCGCCCGTAAATTCTCATAATTAATCTGAGCGACTGTTGGAGCATAGCCAGCTTTCTACGCAATTAGGATTACCTGCAGGGTGACCTGCAGATTCTGTTCCAGGTCGTAGGTGTATCAAATTTTGCGAGATAATAAATATACTCTTGTCTAATGATAAGTAGCTGAAATTTAACTGGCTGAGATTCCTAAAGGTTTATCTGTGGTCTAGTAGTTTGAGTGCATTCCTTACTTCTGTAAACTCAACGCATAAAAGTATCTGAGTATTTGTGTCTGTGTGTTATCTGTAGTCTGTGTCGGCTTTGTAGCTCATAATTGGATAAAAAATCTGTTATTTTGATGTATTTTCTATTATTACTATTGATCACTTTCAAACAGCATAAAAATGCTGTTTAAAAATTATCAACCTTTTTCTAGACAGGGGGAAGGAACTATGGGTTGATATGATCAAAAATAACATTGCCTTAATTTATACTGCACAACAATACAATTGACTATCTATCTATAACTATTATAAAACACCAAAAAGTTAATAATACTGAAATGCAAAAAGTTTACTTCCAAAAGAACCGAACCTGGTACCTCCAGAACCGTCGAGGGGTGAAAGTTGGCACGCGGCCAGAATCCACACAATTAGTATCATCTCGGATTGGTTTCCTCAATGGATTACACCCATGGGAGAGGGGCCAGGTGCTGTTACCTTAGTTTGTTCTTGCTCACCTACTTATTTGACCTGGATTTCATTTCGAAACGTTGTTTTTTTTACTATATTTACTGAACTGGAGAATTTGTGAATGGATTAGCATTTGTGTAATGCATTCCTAATATTTGAAACAAGCCATTTTTGAATTTTTTGAAAAAAAGTAAGTATTTTGAAAGAAGTTTCGAGTTATTGTTATTAAGAAGATATTCAGCATTTTCCACTTAACTTAATTCAAATCAAATAGATATATCTGGTTGACATAATTACACAATAGACTTATTTACTAAAGTAAATTATATCTAAGTTCGTACATTCAAATATAAATAAGTAATTTATAATTATGTTTTTTTACAATGTGAGTGCATTAGGTAGGTAGGTATTATAATTACCTATGTAGTAAATAAGCTTCGAGTGTTCTAGCACACTAGGATTCCCTGTGTTTTGAGCGGTTGATTTTTGAATTGAATTGATTTTTTTTATATTTTGGTAGTAGTTTTGAACCGTGCTACAAGAACAAGGAAAACATCTTGTACGATATTAAATTTCATTAAAATTAGTTATTTTATTTTAATTGAACCCCAAAGTCCGAAATCATGGTCACCCCATGATATCCGATACATAGTAGAAGAGGCTGACCTAATACGGATTAGAGCATTAACTATTGCTAAGAGGATTAGCCGGATGTGTCACCACTCTATAGATGGTGATAGTGTGCCAGTAGTGTCAGATTAATGGGTGAATAGGTTTCACAACATTAGGGTTTTCCTTATGAAATGAAAAGAATTATCAAAATTTTGGATTCCGACGGGATTCGAACCCGCATCGATCAGACGATCCTCCTAAAGCCGGAGTGCCTTACCGCTCGGCCACAGAATCCCTTGTTGCCGGTGTCCAAATTTTCGATAAGCTCATATTTTTCGGTTGAGCACCGATTAGCGCAATCTACACGGCGGCATCTATTAGGGTTTTTACACCACCTTTCTCAACCCTCCTTACTTTACGATATAAGATTAATAGTATAATTGAGTACGAAAAATCTTTGATAAAAGACGAAAATACTCAAGTCGTCAAAAATGTATCTAAGTTTATTCTATTCTATCGTAGAGATAAAATAGAGGTAGGAGGTGGGATATTCTAGGCTGCGGTTGATGATGATGAAACAGGTTGCTTAGTAAAAGTTGTCAAAGAAAAAAAAAAAAGAAAAAAAAAGTAAAGTAGTGATCTTAGTACCCATAACACAAGCTCTGCTTACTTTGGGGCTAGATGATGCTGTGTGAAAAGTCCAGCATTATTTATTTATTATTGGGTCCCTGGGTCCGTGGGGTTCCGGGGCCCATCGCGTCTTCAAAAATCTTTCAGGGCGTCTGGTCGAAGCGTCGCGTGATTCAAGAGCTGGCGAATTTTTGGCACAAAGAATCAGCATTGCCATTCAGCGTGGCAACGCCGCCAGTGTTTTGGGCACGCTTCCGACTGGCAGTGACCTGGATCAGTTGAGCTATTTATAGATCGTTTTTACGACGATCCTTAGATAACTTGACTGATTCTATTGTATTTTGTAATTTTATGTACATATTGTAGTAGCTTAGTTTCTGTAAATAAAATATTTTTATTATTTATCTGCAGAAGTCGAAACTCAAGGTTTTAATAAAGTGATCGTTGATTGTAGCTAGAAGAGTGCTTGCTATTAATGAACATGGAGATACGAGATGTAGAGGTAGATAAAAAAAAACATCATCATCATCAGCCTATAGCAGTCCACTACTGGACATAGGCCTCCCCTAATAAGCGCCAATGCACCCTGTCCTCAGCTCGACGCATCCAGCTTCTGCCAGCAGCCTTTCGTTGAGTTTTAATTGTTTTTTTTTTAAACGAAAAAACAATTAAAACTCAAAATCCAGCAATCTACGTAAAACAACGCGCCCAGAACATACGCAAACAGTACCTACTCTTCAAACGCGGTTTTCTCCGGATATAACGATTTTTTCGGAAAATCCTTTTGGATTTGGTTGTGTGTTGGGATGCTGTACCTACCCCTTTCGGCTTCGGTAGACGTCTTTTTACACCCTGTATACTTATTTAACTCGCAATAGAGAAAAGTAAAAGAAAGAAAGAGAGGTCATTGCCTTGCATCGGGTTCCTAAAATAATAGAAATAAATATTTTTAAAATTGAAGTTTTAAAATATTTTACTTCCATTGGTAATTCTAAATACTCTAAATTATGATCTAACATGGTCCGATCATTAACCCACTTTTCGATATTAATGGATTACTCAATTAAGCATGGTCAGAGATTGTATTTTAATTTAATTAAAACCCTAATTAAAAAACGTTAAATTGCTTTGTGTTGCTTAAAGCTTCATTATTTTAAACCGGAGTTTATTTTCTTGAAAGCTGATACTGCGCAGGGCTGTCACCTAAAGGTAGCTTAGATATTTTTAACACCTGACCATTGAGCATAGAGTTACAATCTGATAAATAAAATGTCCGCGCCAAAACTCGGCACACGCTACGTAGTGCGCCGAGTTTTTCTTTTTGCGTACAAGCGACATTGAACACTTATACAAGTGAGATAACGTCTACATTCGAGCAAATGTCATCAAAGAACGGTGCTCGGACATTTTTTGAGTGTCAGTTATAGTCGGTCCAACTTAATAGGCCACATTTGACGTTTGTCAGTTTGAGCTTTCTAGTGAGGTGACCTTCTTAAAAACTTCGATTATGTTCGAAGTCCGTATCGATTCATTCACATGAATTAAAATTTATCGCCAGGTAAACCGTAAACTAAGAGTAGGTAAGATCAGTTAAAAAAAACCGGGACTGAAAAAAATAGCACACCAAGAACGCAAAGTCACTTTGCACAACGATCAAGACTGCGTCACAACCCCATTACTTATTTATTTTGATAAAAATTGTTCAAAAGTTTATGGTTGTCATGTCAAACAGAGAAAAAAAGTTTTTATGCGATATTCCCGTTGTCCTTTTACAAAAGTACTTTTTGGTATTTAGTAACGTTTTTCGGGATAAATACCTAAGTTTATTTAAAAAAAACAATAAGTATTTAATGCGCCATCATCATCATTAAAGGTGAAATATTCCCTTACGAGAAATCATTTCATTCGATTCCAACTCTCAAATTTCGATTATTTTGGGTAACATACCTAGTGTCAAAAGAGAACAAGGGTTTACTGACGCAACATTGTAACAACGTTCAGTTCTCTCGAAAACAGAAATTGTTCTGAAACATAATAATATGTTTGGATGGTGTAATAAGGAAATAAATCATAAAATTACCTTCTTTTGTCGTTAAGACAAATAAATTATTTAACCGGAATTGAAAAAAAGTTAAGCAATTGTGCAGTACTAACTTCGATAAAATAGTAGTATTTTATGCCCGCCGGTACAAAGTTACGTTGTTAAATTTTGATGAAATGTCAAATGTGGCTTATTAAAATGGACCGACTATAGTGATTGTGACTCTTTAGTATCCTGGCTCAATGTACCAGACGCGCAAGAAATCAAGGTAGACGTGAAGACCGTATCTGTTTAAAAAAATACTACGACAAAGCAATCCTTTTGGTTTTTTGTTTGAAAAGAGACTTTCTTGATTCAGAGTTTAGCTATTTTTCAAAATCTTTGCAGCTGCGTGATTTGAATGTATCTGTGTTATTTTTAACCGACTTCAAAAAAATGAGGAGGTTCTATGTTCGGCTATGTATGTTTTTTTTACCTATTTATTTAGTAGGCTCTATCCCTCATAAACCCTGTAGGTATTTGTCATACTGGTTGCTCATTCAGAGCCAATATTTTAAAATGCTAGTGTGGTTTACAATTTCTCAGGTACAATAGACATTTCCTCCTATCGTTTAGATATTCAAGTTTTTTTTTTATATATTATAATGATGGACTTTTCACACAGTATCATCTAGCCCCAAAGTAAGCAGAGCTTGTGTTATGGGTAGAGATTATGTAAGAGGTGGCTTAGCACATCTTAATATTAAAAAATTTAAAGATGCGGTTGGTACGGAATCCACGACCTTCCGATCTAAAGTCGAAGCATTAACCATTGAGCCAACACGGGCTTAATAAAATACGTAACAACCCTAAAGCGTTGCCCTTTGGCACTGCGAACGAAAAGCAGCGTGTTTTAGACAGTTTTAGGAACACAATTTCTCGGTTTTATCCGTAAACAATTACCTTTACTGTACCTAATGGTACCCTTATGTACCCTTTAGTTTTTAATGTTTAATTAAAAGGTCCATCCCTATTCCTTATTCCAAAGGTAGAAGACATATTTTGGCGTGGTCTGTTACATTATCAAATAGTAGAAACTTACTTTTAATAACTTTTGGATTCCTATAAGGGTTAAATGTGTAGTTTGGGATAACGGGTAAAATTATAAGTTTAGAATTGTTCTGATATTATAATTTGATTGTAAGTTATACACGCCTAAAGAAGTTTTCACATCAAAAATCAAACCAATAGGTCATCATCATCATCATCATCTCAGCCATCTAGCGTCCACTGCTGAACATAGGCCTCCCCCATCGATTTCCACAGCGATCGATCTTGTGCAGCCTGCACCCAACGGCTCCCAGCAACCATTACCAGATCGTCTCTCCATCTAGTGGGGGGCCGTCCTCTGCTGCGATTTCCGGTGCGTGGCCTCCACTTGAGAACTTTTCTGCCCCAACGGCCGTCAGTTCTACGAGCTATGTGCCACTGCTACTCCTTGCTAATCCTGAGGGCTATGTCGGTGAATTTAATGCGTCTACAGATCTCTTATTTCCTGATTCGATCTCATAGAGAGACACCGAACATAGCCCTTTCCATAGCTGGTTGAGCGACCTTGAGCCTTCATAGTGAGGGACTACGTCTCAGTTTCATACGTCATTTCTGGTAACACACACTGATAACTGATATGACCTATAGGTACAAGCATTAAAAAGCACGGCTTTTGTCAAATATCCCACCCCATAAATCGATACGCGAGTGACTCGTCAAACATCTAATTGAAACCTAGGAGGGTATTCATAAATCATAACATATCAACAAAGAGGTGAGGGAATAGTGAAGAGACTTCAGCCAACATACTTGAAGTAATAGCACTCAAAGGCTGGGGTGTTACGTTACGTATTATCGAAGAGTAATAGAACTCAAAGTTACGTTACGTAATTTTACTGAATATACTTAATTACTTTTGTTACTTAATCTACGTAGTCTGAAATAAACGAATTATTGTTTTTACTTTTAGTACTCAGTTCATAAGTAAATTAAGTAAGGGGTAATGCGAAGGGAAGAATGTCATGTAACTAGACGAGTACTCGGTATGAATGTTGATGGATTAACGAGTAGAGGTAGGCCAAAGAAAAGATGGATGGATTGTGTGAAGGATGACATGAGTAAGAAAGGAGTGAGTGTTGAGATGACGGCTGATAGAGGAGAGCGACTATGAGGGATTTGGCAGAATACCACTTGTCGGCATAATGCTGTAACACACAATCACAATTCTCCAATTTTTTACTATTTTTACTAAGCTTTTTCTTTTTACTTTCAATCTTTTTAAATTGGTGATTGTATTGTGTGTCAAAGTGGTGAATAAATGTCTGTCTATGATTACTCGCCTATTTCAGTTGTGGTGTGTCGTTCAAAAAGGACACACATAGGAAGGGTTCCGTGACAAGGCTCTTTTGTGTATTTTTTTTAAGTTGAATCTTTTAGTATTTACTCTAGATTTTACTTATTTCAAAAAAGGTTCATAGTTGTACAGCATGAAACGTAGTTCTGTGCCAGGGATATGCACCTACGTCAAAAATACTATAACAAGACGCTTCCAGTAACTTTAATCCAGCACCCTCTGAAAGGTGAAAAATGCCGGGAGTTGAAGGTAATTTTTCACGGCTCGCTTCCGCAATATCAAACTAATACGGCCCTGTTTGTTCCTTTGTTGCTGATATTTTCATATTTCTCTGGGGTTTTGTTGAAACCACAACCGTCATATTCCGGGCATTATCAATGGATTCATCCTCAAAAAGAGCTCAGCTCTTGTCGGTGCAATGATGCAACTTCCTCCACCTCTCCCTTTCCAATGCGGGATTAACTATTTATTTCAAAATTGAAGTGCTTGCTTAGTCGTTCTTGATAAATCGTCGAAGTTAAGCAACGCTCGAAACGGTCTGTGTGTGACCGCCAGTGGCATTTTCATCTGAGCGCTTCCGTGCTTCAGAGGGCACGATATTTAAGTCGTTAAGCCATGACGGAGGCTTAAGGCGGCCTAAAAACTCCCTCACCAGAGTTGGCCATTCACTCATACGAACTTTTTTATTTCGAAATTTAAGTTTCGTTGCTACTAAAGGAGCATTGTAAGGTGTACTTACAACCCTTTCATCACACTGGTTTGTAAAAAACTAGTTATACGACACACGAAAAGAAGAAGCCTATGTTATTGATCGCGAAATTTTTTTTTTAAAGTGTTTAATCATTTTAGAAATGTAAACTAAGCAAATGTCTACCAATTGAGCAAGATCACGGTATTTTTTTTATACAATTGCAACAACAGTTTCTTAAGAAATGAAAGCTTTCCTGAAGGTTACGGTTAAAGGTTGTTGTAATGGTGTTATGATGATAAGCTTTTTTTACGATAGACGCGTTAATTCATTGTATCAACATAATGAAACAGCCTTCAAGTTGAAGGTTTTATAAAACAAAACTTTGTTGCTTTTCTGCCTCTCCATGCTCTTACGCACTAGCGGTTGAACCATGGGGCGGCTAGCCATGTGGCGGGCCGCTTTCCCAGTTTGAGTATGCAACCGCTTGTCGTTGTACGCACCTAACCGCCACTAACCGCCACAAAATTGTACCATTTGAACCGCGGGGCGTGGACAACCGCTAAGGGGGCTAACTCTTAATTTTTTAACAGTTTCTATCTTTCTATCCAGCCGGTAACACCCACTGTTAGGCCTCTTCTCTTTCACACAACTCCTGGTGGTTTTGTTCCGGATCCACTGCTCTCCCACCGCCCCCACAATGTCGTCTGACCATCAGGGAGGTGGTCTGCTTTGAGGCCGCCGCATATATCTTTGCTACCACTCAGTAGCCGCCTTGGTCTATCGGTTGTCCCGTCTGGCCAAGTGACCCTCCCATCTTCACTTAAGCCTCAAATACAGTGTAAGTAAACTAAAAGTTTAAGTAAAGAAAAATCAGAATCGCAATGCCTTTCAGTGTGCGATTTAGATTAATAATCATCATGATCAGCCTATAGCAGTCCACTGCAGGACATAGGCCTCCCCTAATGAGCGCCATTGCGCCCTGTCCTCAGCTCGACGCATCCAGCTTCTAAGTAAGTAAGTTCGTATGAGTCAGTGGCCAACTCTGGTGACGCTTCTGAAGGCAACCTTTCGCAGATCGTCACTCCACCTGGCTGGAGGGAGTCCTAAACTACGTCTGCCGTGTCGCGGTCTCCACTTAAGAACTCGTTTATCCTAACGATTATCGGTTCTTCGACAGATATGGCCAGCCCACTGCCACTTCAGCTTGCTAATTCTCTGAGCTATGTGGACAACTTTAGTTCTATGTCGAATAGTAAATTTTTGCCGGGACTGATATATCCCTTAAATATGTATTAAGCGTGCTGTACTGAATCATCCTTCAGGGAACACTTAAAGAGGCGATGACTTACTCTCTCGACAATTAGGAATAATCTGATTATTTTTACTCGGTACTTCCACAGACCTATTAAAAATGGCAGGTACACTCTTGTAACGTAAAAATTACACAGGATCACGACTATATCCCCAAGGCACGGTAGATCTCTCAGATCCTTTATTATTCCAGATCCTTTGAAGATGTCTAAGAGGGTAGTCAACGGCATGTCTTAATATTTGATAAATCACACATAAAACTTTTTTTATCAACAAAAATTTCTGGAAGGCAGCCCCAAATCTCCGCATAGCAGGCACGTGGAAGGAACACAAATTCATTGTCAACATAGTGAGTACCGTAAACGACCAAGAATGACGGCTGATAGAGGAGACTGGAAGAAGAACACAATATGTTGTGCCAACCCCACATAATGTGGGAAAAGGGCAGAAATATGATTTTGATACCAAGAATGACGGAGTAAAGCCCGTCGCCTCATTCAACGAATTGTTAATAGCGAATTGTACTATGGGGATAAAAACGTCCCATGTACGATGATAATTAATCATCCACCACGAATGTTGATATCATATTTGATACATGCCCACATTTTTCAGAAGTTAGTATTCCACACATAACAGGTTGCAAGCCCATCGCCACCTAAATACTAACTGGTTTCATCATCTACCTGCCCTTTCCCCCATTACGTGGGGTCGGCACAACATGTGTTCTTCTTCCATTCTCGTCTATCAGACGTCATCTCAACACTCACTCCTTTCTTACTCATGTCATCCTTCACACAATCCATCCATCTTTTCTTTGGCCCACCTCTGCTCGTAAATCCATCAACATTCATACCAAGCAATCTCCTAGTGACATGACCTAAAATGACCTAAATACTAACTGGTTTACCAGGCAACAATCTATATATATACCAAGTTTCATCGTTTGTGTGGTCTCAAACGATATCAAGTATAATTAAGCAGCCATGAACGCTACAAAGTATCATTTTGAGTTAATAAAACCGTCGCCTGTTCTCATTGTTCAAAACGACCCAGTTACCCTGATGTCGCCATAAGGGTAGGGGTTAATGGGATGTGGAATATTTAATATTTAAGTGGTGATAAGTGGCCTTGGGGTTGGGATTAGCAGGTTCAATTCCCGTATGACTGATTAAATACTAATTATAAGATTGCGAAATGTATATGTTTTGTGGATACTTTTTAGGGTTTTAAATGTCACTGTAAAGTTGTTTAAGTATGTTCGTATGAGTCAGTGGCCAAATCTGGTGACGGAGTTTTTAGGCCGCCTTAAGGCCTCCGTCATGGCTATACGATTTTAATAGCCGGGACAATTTAACATGCCCTCCGAAGCACGGAAGCGCTCAGATGAAAATGCCACTGGCGGTCACCCATCCACATACGGACTATTTAGAACGTTGCTTAATCTACGATCTATCAAAAACGACAAGCACGACCACGAGCGCTTTTAAACATTGTAATTGTCTTTTCAATTCCGTTTGGAAACCGTTTGATTGAAAGAAGGGTTTTCTTTTAATTCTGTAACGTCACAACGTAATTAAAACGTCTCAATGACGGAGATCATGTTCTGTTTTAAATTACAGACCCTGTTTTTTAAAGTAATCCAAATCAACTTAAGTGGCTGTTCCACAAGGAGAGTTTCTCGCATGCGAGCGGCGATTTCTTCTAGGCAATAATATGGTCGCCAGTAAAAAAATGCGTCGCCTCTCGAATACAATTCTCGCTATCTAAGCTTTCTTCTAAAAGAAGTCTTTTTTACGAGATTCTATCAAAATGTAAACAACCGCAGGTGAGATTGAATGGCGAGTTTTGCCGAGGGATAATCGTATACGATTTTTCGCCGCTCACCTGCGAGAAACTCTTTTTGTGTAACAGCCGCTAGTCTCGTGCGGTCGCGCTTCGTTCATTCTATCAAGCGTTTCTATATCTTGTAACATTGTTCATAAGGTTTATAATGTCTTGATACGTCGAGTCTTACTGTCGATTGTCTGATATAGGTTACTCAAGGCGAATTGGTTTTAATTGTGTTTGTAGATTTGTTTCATTCGTCCATGGAGCGTTTCTGTGCTTACACACACAGAAACCACGTGCATGTGCATCTACATAGAACAGGGAGATAGGGCGAGCGGCAACGACACACCGAGACGCCTCTTCTTCCGCGACTCCACCCGCCTCGGACGCAACCAGGGTGTCCCCGCCTGGGATTCCTGTTAGCGTCACCGTGTTCCACGTCACGGCTACTGAGCCCGGGTGGGGGGGGGGGGAGTGTGATTGGTTCGAGTTCTGCCGTGTAATTATTGGGAAAAGAACAAAAAATCATAATTTAAGAAGTTTTTCAATATTAATCTAAAATTGTTTCAGGTCATAGTCAGACGCACGTTGTTTCTCGCCTTTAAGAAAATCAAATACATTGTCCCTACTAAAGTTATGTCATGCATAATCAAAAAAGTTGTGTGGTTATTCATAGGTTATGAATGACATAATTTATGTCAAGTTTATTAGTTAGATCCATTAGGTACGTATTAGAGGTGTGCGCCGATCGGCGCGGCGCACGCCGCCGACGATTTTGACCACGCCGCCGCCGCCGACGATTTTATCGGCGTAAAATCGGCGCCAATATTGTGTATGTACAAAATCCCTAAAGTCTATTCCACAAAGCATGGGTGCTGACATATTTGCCATTTGTTTTTTTTTAGATTATAGGGCAAAAGTCTTTCGATAATAAATCGATGACAATTTAATACCTATCAAACTAAGTTTTTTTTTTTTTTTTAAAGGTAAAGAAGTACTTTATTTACAGAAACTAAGCTACTACAATATGTACATAAAATTACAAAATACAATAGAATCAGTCAAGCTATCTAAGGATCGTCGTAAAAACGATCTATAGATAGCTCAACTGATCCAGGTCACTGCCAGTCGGAAGCGTGCCCAAAACACTGGCGGCATTGCCACGCTGAATGGCAATGCTGATTCTTTGTGCCAAAAAGTCGCCAGCTCTTTACTTGTAAAGTAATCAATTTTCTCCGTGGACGCATCAGGCGAACTGTAAGCGGATAACTGTTTGCCTCTAGTTCGCCTCCCTCTACATTTCTGTGCTGTATTATACACTTCATATCCAATATCCATACCGCGCGTACTGTACGGATATGAAGTGTCCATCCAGTTTGCGACGTTTTGCTTGCCAACTCAGTCAGCGGCTGAGTCGCAGCGAATGATTCTAGCGGTCGGTGGCTCAGTTCACTCACTACGCCCGCGCCGCGCGGCGTTACGCGTTCAGTCAGTACGAGCGAACAGTCAGCCGCTCATCATCATCAGCCTATAGCAGTCCACTTCTGGATATAGGCCTCCCCTAATGAGCGCCATTGCACCCTGTTCTTTGCTCAACGCATCCAGCTTCTACCAGCAGCCTTTCGCAGATCGCCACCACCTGGCTGGAGGGCGTCCTACACTACGTTTGCCGAGTCACAGTCTCCACTCAAGAACTCGTTTACCCCAACGGTTATCGGTTCTTCGGCAGATATGGCCAGCCCACTGCCACTTCAGCTTGCTAATTCTCTGAGTTATGTCGACCATTTTAGTTCAGATAGTCAGATAGTCTCGTGGCGGATTCTATCCTTCAGAGAACCTCCAAGCATAGCTCGTTCGTTCCATAGCTCGCTGAGCGATTTTAAATGGTCTAGTCGTACTGTGAGTGTCCACGTTTCGGCACCGTATGTCATGACAGGTAGGACGCACTGATTGAAAACTTTCGTTTTAAGACATGCGGTATGGGTGACTAGAAAACTGGACGTAGTTTTCCAAATGCTGCCCAACCCAGCTGAATCCTCCTCTTGGCCTCCTCTTCCCCTCTCTCAAAGTTGTCTCTCATCATCAATTGGCAGCTCAAATAATAGCCCACTGCTGGACATAAGCCTCCTCCCTCAAACGCCACTCTAATCGGCCCTGTCCTGATCTCATCCATGTCTTTACCACAATGGTCTCAATATCATCCACCCACCTGGCTGCTGGTCTGCCTCGGCTTCTAGCACTTCTCCTTGGGTACCATTCGGCCAGAGCCTTCAAACCACCTGCCATCACCAAATCTGGCCAAGCGCAACACGGTCTGCAATACGGTCTCCGATATCTGCTACTTTTGTCCTCATACGAATATCCGTATTGCGGACTCTGTCTAGCAATGATATGCCGAGCATGGCATTCTCCATGTCCCGTTGTGCGACCCTCATTTTGTGCACAGTTTCCTTAGTGGGTGAACGTCTATGCTTCGGTGCCGTATGTCATTGTGGGCAAGCAAGACCCATTGGTTAAAAAGCTTGGTTTTCAGGCATTGTGGCATTTTGCGGTCCCTGAAAATCTCTTACAGCTTACCAAAAGCTACCCATCCTAGCTGTTTGTGACTCATGATCTCCTTGGTTTTATGCTCTCCGCTGAAAGATAAACAACAGTGTCCAAGATAGATGTAGTGGTCTACCATCTCCAGGGTCACACCGCCAATGGCAATGCTTGTCTGATTGCCGGAGATGTTAGACATGATCTGCATCTTAGACATGTTCATCCTTAGGCCTACCTTCAAAGAAGCATCGTACAGGTCTCTTCTTCTCAGAGATCTTGCAGGTGGTCACTAAGCAGAATGAGATTATCTGCAAAACGGAGGTGCGACAAGTTCCCATTGCATCAATTTTAAAATGTCCTCCAAAACTACAGTGAAGAGCGCCTTATCTTGAGCCTTTCGCGCTCTCCTTTTCAGAGGAATCTCTTTAGTGAGTGCGTGCAAGCGAACTTTCATCGATGTCGCATCGTACAAATTCCGTAGGAAAGTTGTCTCTACCTAACTGCCCGAGGTATGTGGTGTACTGCGAAAAAACTTCAATAAGGTGACCATTTACAGCGACAGGTCTCAGATCGATTCGGTCATTGACCATGACTTTGGTCTTATCCAAATTCATGCCGAGACTCATCGCTCACGAGGCTGATGCTAGGCCGTCCAGCATTCCATGTAGCACCTCCAGCGACTTCACCAGTAAAAATATGTCATCTGTGAATTGTAAGTGTGAAATGTGCTCCCCGTTTATGATTATGCCCATACCTTTCCAGTCCAGTGTCTTAAAAATATGTTTGTGAATTGTTTCGGAGATATGACATCTCCTTGTCTCACTCCTCTGCGCAGTTGGATGGGCTTAGACTGCTGGTCTTGTACTCGGATACTCATGGTGGCGACTTCATACAGACATCTCAAAACTTCGATATAACGATAGTCTATTTGGCATCGCTGCAAGGGCTGTTTTGGAAGAAAACAGCCCAGGGGTCAGACAGAGAGTGACAGAGTCAAAGGCTTTCTCATAGTCCACAAAAGCCTGATTCAGGGGCTAATTACACTCTTCGGACTTCTATATAATCTGAATCACTGTGTGAAGGGTCTACGGTGCCGTATCCTCCGCGAAACCCGGTCTGTTCCGGTGGCTGGAACTCGTCGCATCTTCTGGCGAGACGATTCGTAATAACCCGAGAGAACAGCTTATAAACGTGGCTCAGGAGCTAGATGGGCCTGTAATTTTTAAGAAGAGGCTTATTTACCTTCTTAAAAAACAGAACCACCAAGCTCTCGTTCCACGCCTTTGGAGCTCTCCCTTAATTATAGGTACTGTCCACGCCGATTACGCCGATTACGCCGCCGCCGCCGACTGATTTAAAGCCGGCGTCCGCCGCCGGTCAAGAAGGCATCGGCGCACACCTCTAGTACGTATCATACCTAGCAGGTAAGTTCAATTATGTTAGTGAAAGATTCCGGATAGCATTGAAATACAGTGAGCAAAGCCACAGGGCGCAGTGAGTAAGGCTATAAAGTTAGCTCATAAAAACTCGAGCACGTAGTATTTTGACAAATGACTGCGGTCTGTCAGACAAACATACGTTTTATTTTGTATCGTAATGCCTGAGCCCGGACGATACGTCTGATGAAGGTAAATTAGTTAGTTTGCATTTTTGTTTTGGCTGCGTTTGGAGAGCCTCAACTCTCGAGCCAGTCCTGGGTTTGAAACCTGGCCAACAATAATAAAACTTTTTTGAATATTGATGTGTATCCTAGGACTCCATTTGTTTACACCATGCATAAAACACAATTTACACGATACCAACATTCTTTCCTTCTTTCCGAAAACTGAGGGGTTGCAATCAGACCATGATTCTA
Source organism: Epirrhoe alternata (assembly GCA_963565295.1). NCBI lineage: Eukaryota > Metazoa > Arthropoda > Insecta > Lepidoptera > Geometridae > Epirrhoe > Epirrhoe alternata. The sequence goes on from OY751401.1 coordinate 3,906,603, forward strand.
AGCTTATTTAGCGAAAAAAACATTTTTTTTTTAACTTAGCTTAGTTATTTTAGGTTAATTCCTAGTAGGTATTACAACATAATAAGACCACCTAGGCCTACCACCTACCTAATAATTTCATTTATAATATAAAAAAACAGTTAAAACTCAAAATCCAGCAATCTACGTAAAATAACGCGCCCAGAACATACGCAAACAGTAACCTTCAAACGCTGTTTTCTCCGGATATAATGATTTTTTCGGAAAATTCTTTTGGATTTGGTTGTGTTGGGATACTGTACCTACCCCTTGCGGACTTAGACGTCTTTTTACACCCTGTATATAAGTAGTATATCAGTTATCTTGTTCCCATACAAGCTATGCTTAGTCTAGGTTAGATGATTCTGTGTGAAAATATCCAGCAGTATTTATTTATTATTTACTATACATATAGGTACAGATATTCAACCATAGAAGCTATCGTATGTATAAATAAATAAATAATGCTGGACTATTCACACAGCATCATCTAGCCCCAAAGTAAGCAGAGCTTGTGTTATGGATACTAAGATGACTGATATATTACTTATATACTTTTTGTTTGTAAATACATACATATTATACATAGAAACACCCAGACCCGAGACAAATATTTGTAGATCATACAAACATTGGTCCCGCCGCGGGGATCGAACCCGCAACCTTTAGCGTCGCAAGCGGGCCTTCGCCCACTGCGATACAGAGGTCGTCGAGGTATATCATACAATTTGATCATAATATTTTATGTTTATCTAGGGCCACTAAAAAAACACACACCTTTATCGATATTAAAGAAATAATTTGAAATAACCGATCTCATATCCCCAATTTTGCTAACAACAGCGACACAATAAAAACTCATAGTCACCTGAACTATCTCTGAAAATATTCGGTGCACAGAATATTCAACAGTTTGTACGAAAAAGGAAAGTAAGGGTGCGTTTTCATTGGTAATGTCATTGATACGATAATCGCATACGGTACTAGGAACATTATTCGATTTCGGAGCTTAGTGCTTGACTGTGAATGACTTGATCTGAGGGATGTTCCCAGATCTTTAGACATATTTGACGCTAACATTTTTCTGAAAAATAGCATCACGTTAAATCATTGCTGTCCATTGGAATAGGTAGGTACCTACTAAATTTAGACGAATGTGAGTGCCTACTCAAACCAAAAGCCCGCATGAGACGCAGAAGGTTGCAGCTTCGATCCCCGCGGGATAAATGTTTGTATGATCTGCAAATATTTATCGCGGGTCAGGGTGTTTCTATGTACTTATATGTATGTATTTACAAACAAAAAGTATACACTGAGAAAAATGTCATTTTGGCATAATCTTAAAATATCGTGACGTTGGTTTAAAATAGATGCGTTGTCTAATAATATGTTGATAATAAGTAAATATTACGCTAGAACTGAAATGTGTTAAGATGGAATCGAATTTTTTGGGTAAATAATGCAATATTATGTTAATTGTCATCGTAAAAAATTGTAATTATGAAATAACATTGTCTTCTTCAAATAATAACACAATGTAATAGAAAATGGTATGATAATTATAAATAAGATTCTAATTAAAAAACACAATGACAGTCACCGTAATATAACCGTAATATCATAGTTTAATATGAAGAAGTATCTCTAAAAATACGATGACCTCCCCCTAATGTACGCACATCATTTTTTAATATTACAGTCATATTATTTTATGTGTATCCTACTAAATTATTATTACAGAGACCCATTTATGAGTAGCATTTGAATGATGTCCTACAAATTTAAGGTGAGGGCATTATATAATGAGGTCTCCCTCTCTCACTTCATTCGACCGCCCGCGTCATTTCGGTCATTCGGTCGGCCATTTGCATTTCCATTTGCATGCCGGCAAGTCACTCGTTTAATTAATAGCAATAACAATTCCATTAGTGCCAGTGAACGTGTTTGATCAGTGCAAAAATGGATATGGCTACGCGTGATCTTTTGAAGAAGTGGAATTTGGAACGCTACATCGATCGTTTTGAAAGTAAGTTGACAAACCTACCTAGTAAGTTGCTAGCATGAGCTCACACATTACATTCACACATTCTAATTTCTAGCAAGAATAGGGTCAGAGTGTCGTCTTAGGGGCACTATGAAAAAATAGTTAAAAAAATTTCGCGACCAATTTCAAGGTCACAGTTCTAACATAACCTAACCTATGGATCCCTTCGACATCGTTTTTACGACAAACGGTTGGTCGGAGACAAAAAACACCAAGACACTTTTAGCCTTTCTAGGTGTTACATACTATAGAATCGAGAAAATAAACAATTTGCGAAAATAACACTTTTTTGGCCGCTGTACACTCCAACCAAGAATAGTCTTGTCGTATGGTACCTACCCACCTACCTAGATATACGTTCATATTTATATTATACACTAGATTCGATGTGCAACTGCAACCCAAAAAAAACAAATAGGTACCAACCTACATTTTATAAAGTCGATGCGACGTAGTGCATTTCACAGCTGCAATCAGGGCGCGTTTAGGTAAATTTACCTTTTTTTCCAGCTGAAAGAATTGATATCGCAACAATGCAGATGCTTAGTAAACAAGACATATATGTATGTTCCCTCAAATAAGGGACAGACTCCGGTTTGAAGCAGCTCTGGCCATGTTAAAAAGCGACCAACCAAAAGATATGGTTTGTTTTCATGTTAAATTTTATTTAATAAAAGTAAATTTTGTTTTAAACTTTTTGCTTACACATGCCCTGCGTCGCTTAAATGCACATTCTCCTACTTGCATGTAGGTAGGTACCTACTTATTAACTTTTATTTAAAGTCTTCTTAAGATACCTAACAATTTAACCGGTGCAGTATTTATTTAAAAAGTGGAATAAAATCCTAACTTTTCATCAGTCTTGTTAGTTTACCAACTAAGAACATTATTATTACCTTTTTAAATTTCTTGTTAAATTTCAGGATAACTCCTTCAATTCATCACTCTTTGAAGAGGTCCTGAGGAATGACTTGTTAACTAGTCTACCTTGTAACTTAGAGCCTCTGCCACCGTGTGAAGGACTGCAAAGCTCAATCCTCAACCAAGACTGCGAAGCAGGACTTAACAAGGAAAATTTGGTAAGTTATGCAAAATTGTAGAAAAGTACTCGTACTTACTGTTTTTTGGTTCAAGAGCAATATGTATTCATTTGTAATTACATCCATACTAATATTATAAATGCGAAAATAAGTATGTCTGTCTATCTGTCGGCTGGGGCAGGACCTTTTCACATTTTCATACCTAAGACACTGAACCGATGCAAAATTTGGTATAGACATTCTTTGAGACCAGGATCAGTCCTGATCTTGATCGATTAGTTTTTATCAGGGCCGGATCAAGGGACGAGGGCAGGACCGTTCACACCTGCAATGCTGAACCGATTTCTAGTAAAAAAATATAACACTTCCCTTGAGTTAACTCCGGCTAGGGCTAGCTATAGCCTGTTAGTTAACGGTCGCACTCGGACACATTTAGTGATTATTTCAACGATTATTGAGGTTAATTGACCGTACATACTCATATTATCACACCTTTTTGTTACATGTACTATTATAACATTGTCTTAAAGTAAATATTATTTTAGGATGGTGACATACTGGTGATACCACTGGACTCGTCGTCGTCAGTGGGTGAAGCAGTTAGACAAGAGTCACGTTCTCGCTCCAAGTCCAGTCCTAGGCTAGACACCCCTCCACTCGCTGGAATCGACCTACCCGGACTTTAAGAAGGTAACTCCTTTTCAAGAAATTTTATGTTTTCAGATTGAATTAAATTATCAAGAACAAAATTATTGAGAAAAATATATGAATTAGCAAAAATTTTCGTTACAAATTACAAAATATCTGAATCTAAGAACCGTTATTGTTATTGTACTAATTATTAATCGTTTTAATTTTTGTGTGCAGGTGAAGTGGAGGACGTAGCGTCAGCATTAGAGCAGCTGTCAAGTCCTTCAGCTGGTCCGTGGCAAGAGGTCAGTGTCCTGTAGCGGGAGACGGTGCGAGCTCGCCTCCGGTACTTGTACTACGAGGAAGGGACATTACAGGAGTACTTCAATAAGTATACTAAATTTCTACCTTTATTTTAATTTATAAAAACTAAAATTATTGAATAGAATGTATATAATGATTCTTTATAATGACCGACAAATAGATACTGTAATCATTAAGGCGAGGATGTTTATAAACAAAACAGTCTTCTTTTATACTGAATAAATGTTGAGAGTATATAATAATTATTCATTCATACTATGGAAATAAAAATACCATTCAATTTTCTGTTTAATTTATACATACATCCCTTCTTACCTTCTTACCATTCTTGCCAAGGTACTTTTTGCTATTTTTTTACTTGCTCCCCATTTTTTTAAGGTTCAAGTTTAGGGTTCTTCAGTTTTTTTTTAATATTGAGCTCACACCTAATAATATTTAAAAGGAAAGAACCAATATTGGATACTTAAAAATAAGGGGATCATGTAAGTCCAGTGGCGCCCTCAATTATAGGAGGATTGTGATTTCTAATAATCCAAACAATTTCTGTGTCATCCACCAGTATTTAGTTGTAGTCCTACTGATGGAGAATGAGTAGAACTTCAACTAATCACTGGTGTATTATAGAGATATTAATTGGTTTATTAAAAAACACAATCCTCCTATTCTGGAGAGATCTGTAGTGGAGTGGTCTGGTAGAGATCGCTATTTAGCGATAAGACCGCCGATTGTATGTCATTGTGTTTTTTGTTTAGTTTTCCATTTTTGTTTATTTTTATTATGTGGTGTGCAATAAAGTATTTTCTATCTATCTATCTATCTATTGAGGGCGACCTCCGTAAGATAATAGGCTATAACCAGAGATATGAGGAAATAGTAGGAAAAATAAGAGGACCTAACCTAAAATACGAGGAGGTTACCGAAAAATAGTAGGAAAAATAATAGGATATAACTGGATATATGAGGAAGTCACCGAAAAATAGTAGGAAAAATAATAGAATATAACTGGATATATGAGGAAGTCACCTAAAAATAGTAGGAAAAATTGTATGACATAACTGGATATATGAGGAAGGCACCGAAAAATAGTAGGAAAAATTGTATGACATAACTGAATATGTGAGGAAGTCACCGAAAAATTGTAGGAAAACTAATAGGATATAACTGGATATATGAGGAAGGCATCGAAAAATAGTAGGTAACTAAAACTAAATCCATGGTGACACATCATCTTAAATACTGTTATCATCAACATCAGTATTATCATCGTTCTTTTTGGTGAATCACTATGCTCCGTCCTTTGAGTGAATTCATCATACTTTAAGCTGAATTCACCTCTTTTATGATTGTCAGTTTTCTCAGTGTATAAGTAGTATATCATTTATCTGGTTCCCATAGTACAATGCTTAGTTTGGGGCTAGATGATGATGTGTGAAATTGTCCAGCATTTATTTATTTATTATTTCAGTTATATAAAACAACCCGACGCCCCACAGCGTTAAAACGCGGATCAAAACTAATCAACCAAAAAAAATCTTATACAAACGGTTTTGGCGTGCGGTTATCGCATCCCACATGACCTACCAATGAAAACGCACCTTTATCCCTACCTTTTTCCGATCCAATAGTTTTTTAAGCAGCGATCGTGTACGGAACATTGATTTTGATGTGCTGAGAAAAATTATGGTAGTGCTTTTACGTAGGTTTTTTGTATTGAAAAAGTTTTTATTATCACTTCAATTCAATGGTGAATTGTTTCAGTGACATTGACTCTAGTGTATTGCAGTTAAATTCAATGGGTGTAGGAAAGAAGAGTTGGTATAAAAATCACGCTTTGCTCGTACCTTAAGACCCCTCGCAGACTACAGACTTTCCATCGGCCGATAGTTGAGACGGGCTTTATACTTCTCTATACTGATTACGAGCCGAAGTATATACACCGCTATTTTATGACTACCAAAAAAATTTTAAGGACAGTTGCAGCAGATGCAGAACATGATAATGGCATGGTCAGAACTTTTTTTTATTTAACTATCACAAAGTTATCGAGGATTGCAGTCAGCCAAAACCGAACAAAATTTTATGAAAACTGTACAAATAAGTACAGAATCTACTAATACTACGTACAGAATCTCATTCGAACTATGTTCTCGTATCATCCCCAGTCAGTAAAACCGCAGTAGCTATCATAAATCCATGTCTGACTCGTCTCATCTCCTTTTGAGGTTAGGTATAATTTTTTTTTCTCTTTTTTTGAGTTTTAACTGCAGAAATGTGATCAGTAACAGACACCGAGACCATGTTTAAAATTTTTTTGGTAATTAAAAAATAGGGGTGTGTAAGATTTTGCAACGAAAAACGATAAAATAAATAAAGAAAATCACAAAAATACGTTTAACCAAATTAAAAAGTAGAATTAAAAGTAAAAGTGCATATACACGATGCAATTTCAACATACAATTTTGTATCGCACGGCAATTTTTCACGTGTAAACGCATATTGTGTCGGCAATGGGCGGGGCAAATCGTACGAAAAATCGCATCCTGTACATGCACCCTTAGTAATTGAAATAATTTAATAAAAATAAAAAAAAATCCATTTAGTTTTAGCACTTTATGACTGTCGAAGTCAGAAGTACCTTACTTTTTAGTAGCACAGCTCAATCCATCAGAGTTCCGTAGTAAATTTGAAAAAACGGTACTTATTTCAAGTCATAAACGTTTTCGCTCGCAATCGCTAGTCAGTAAAATTAACATTCAAACGAGAGCGCAATGAATTTTGAAACGAAATAATATTTTTTCATAACCCTATAAATTGTTATGACTTTCTGTTTTTGCTATAGTTTTTTTTGTTTACTCTCTATACAAAAAATTGTCAGATTGTATGTTTATCCTCTATATCCGAAACCATTGATCTGATCGCGATAAAAAGGATTAAACTTGATCGCACACTTATCCGCGCCGTACGCGCCGCAGTCATTTTTCAGGTTCAGGTTTAAGATGTATTTATTTCTCATAAGAATTTACAAATTCACTTACATGAGATTATATTTAAAAAAAATAAAATTTTTAAGTCTGATCGTAGGTATTTCCTTACATAAAAACAACTTAGAAGTAGGTACTATACTAATGTAGGTATGACTTAAATGGTATGCCATGCGTAACTTAAACTACTTATAACTTTACTGTGGCACAGTGGGTGAAAGCCCGCTTAAGACGCAGAAGGTTGTAGGTTCGATCCCCGCCGCGGGATAAATGTTTGTATGATCTGCAAATATTTATCTCGGGTCTGGGTGTTTCTATGTATAATATGTATGTATTAACGAACAAAAAGTATATAAGTAGTAGGTATATCAGTTATCTGGTTCCCATAGTACAAGCTATGCTTAGTTTGGGGCTAGATGATGCTGAGTGAAATTGTCCAGCACTATTTATTTATTTATAAGTATCTGGGTACTTAATTACAATTTGTAGTATAAAATTAGCCAAGTAAAGTTAACATTTTTAAATGCCAAAATTTTTCTATACAAAAAATGCTGATGACGTCAGAAAATGCGACTCGCTTCTGAATATGAAATTGAATGTTTAGCGCGTTCGGCCCAGCTGGACTGTGCGACCACCTTATGACACCATACTCAAATGTTAGTTGTAAGCATTCTACCGTCTCGGGTTGCAAGCTCATCACCGCTTTAATAATGTATTATTACTTCATAATATTATATTAGAATATTTCGCAGCAAATTCGAGCGTTTGATGTGAAAATTGTAACATCACACGCGGTTATAGAATTGTGTTATAACTAGAACCTTTAAGTAACAGGACGCTAAATTATATCGCTTTTAATAGTGGTGTTAACAAAGTAATCTATACTAATATTATAGAGGAAAGATTTGTTTGTTTGAAATGAATAGGCTCCGAAACTACTGGACCGATTTGAAAAATTATCCCCGATGAACATAGGCTATATTTTATCCCGGGGAAGTGAAGTTTTCCCGAGGGATCGCGGGTAATACCGCGGCGGTCAGCTAGTGGATTAATAAAGTAATTACTGTAGTAAAACTTGTAAAAGGCTTTTTTAAGAAAAATAATCTCACCTATCTTATTTTAAAGTGAAAAATAATCAGACTATCTCAAATTCATCATTTCCCTGCACTTATTCCACTTTTATGTGGGGTCGGCACAACAGGTTTTCCTCTTCCACTCCGCTCTATCAGCCGTCATCTCAACACTCACTCCTCTCTTACCCATATCATCCTTCACACAGTCCATCCATCTTTTCTTTGGTCTGCCTCTTCTGCTACATCCCTCCACATTCAAACCTAACATTCTTCTCGTTACATGACTCTCTTCCCTCCTCATAACATGTCCATACCACAGACTATCTCAAATTATGATAGACATAAAGACAATAGGTACCTATTATATTCTTAGATCTACTATGGAGTCCCGGAACTTTGACAGGCATGCATGGGGCCGAGGCCAACACACCTTGGACAATTTTGATCTTTTATTATTATTATTAGCCATTGTTGTCCCACTGCTGGGCAAAGGCTTCCCCCCATGCCTTCCGGACGTCTCGATCTTGTTATTTACAGTAGGTATAGTTATACACCCCTATTTTTTAATTACCAAAAAAAATTTAAACATGGTGTCGGCGTCTGTTACTGATCACATTTCTGTAGTTAAAACTCAAAAAAAGAGAAAAAAAATATAACCTCAAAAGGATAAGAGACGAGTCAGACATGGATTTATGATAGCTACTGCGGTTTTTCTGACTGGGGATGATACAAGAGCATAGTTAAAATGAGAGTACCTACGTATGCTATTGTTGTCTATAGTACCTACTTATTTGTACAGTTTTCATAAAATTTTGTTCGGTTTTGATTGACTACAATCCTCGATAACTTTGTGATAGTTAAATAAAAAAAAGTTCTGACTATGCCATTATCATTTACTGCATCTGCTGCATCTGTCCTTAATTTTTTTTTGGTAGTCATAAAATAGCGGTGTATTATTATATTCTTTTCTACACAATTTTTAGTCCAAAGGTTAATATGTCATAGTACACCCTTCCTTTGATCTCCGACAATGTCGAATAGATATTAATCACAGCGGAGTATTGTGGGATTAACTTTAATTTTATTATGTGGTGTTTTGTTCTAAAACTTTAGTTTATTTGATTTTGGAAAATCTCTAATATCAAAGAAAAGCTTTCTTTATGATGTCAGAAATTAAATTCAAGAATATTGGTAGTTATTTCTAATGTAATAGCTTTGAAACTGCATTGAAATATTTCTCGGAGTGAAAACAAGTTCATATTATTAAAAATGAAATGAATTTAAAATGTCTTCAAGTCGCGAAAGTTAAAAATGTGTAAGTTCATATTATGTATAGTGACCGAGAGAATTAAAAAAAAGAGCATTCTAAAAATCATCATAATTATCATTTTTACACGTAAGACATGACTTATCTTAGATTATATTCCATACACTACTGACCAAAGTAACCTATCTAAAGACGTTTCCAGCGGTTATATCATGGCTCAAAAATAACATTTCAGTCTGTTTCTTCTAAAATTTTATTATATTTTAATGTGTACATTTTCTTACAAAAACGCCCAAAAATCGTTGTTATTATGCGACAATTATGAAAAATGACTCGACGCCCAAATTTATGGCCTGGATAAAGGACAAAGGAAAAATTACTGAGTTGTAAATAACTACAAAGCTAGGTAAAGTATGAACATAATTATTTGTTTAGGGTTACCACAGAAGTACTATGCAGCTATGATCAAAGTTCATATAATCTTTACTAATAAACGTTGCATAAAGTTATGTCATGCTTATACTACTATGTATGGTTATTTATTGGTTATGCATCACATAACTTTATGTCAAGTTTATTAGTAAGGGCCTAAATATATCACAACATTGCAAAACAAAACTCAACAAAATTTTCACAAAAATATATAAATTTTTGTCTTTGTCCTTATTTAGTTTTTCGCTTTCTACCTTTTCTAACCCTGAACTCCATTTTCTAATTAGTTAAAAAAAAATACTTATGTCAGTATAGGTGTTCTATCTGACGAAGGCGGGTTGGTCTTCATCGTGTGTGTAGATTTTGTTTCTGTGAGCGTAAGAGATACTGAGCGCTCATTCGTCCATGGAGCGTTCCCAAGCTTACGCACACAGAAATCACGTCACATGCACATGGTTTCTGCCTACAAACACAATTACGACCATCCAGCCTTCGTGAAATGGAAAAACTATTAGGTAATTTAATAGAAGCACGCTATGTCTGTCTCATTTACTCCATCCACAGGTACTATTAAAAGGACAAAAGCGCAAAAATCACAGCCCATTAGTAATCGTGACGCGAACTGTATTCGCCAAGTTGTTTTATTTATGTAAAGTCGCTATTTTTGTTTGGTTCTGTATAATGCATAAGTTTCTTCTGTCTTGTTAGTAGAACTTCAGTTCTCACCCGCTGTAGCCTAGCGTGAATTTTAAGTAGTACCGTTTTAAGTGTTGAAGTTAAAAGCGCCTACTAATAAACCTGGTACAAAGTTATTCCTGAGTGTAAACTGTCAAAATGTATGCTTATTTTTGGTTTATTCCGAGAAATAGCTTTATGTCACTTTCATGGTAAGGTATTTACCTAGCATAAGTATTTTTTTAATCAACCTGTCTCGTCCCACTGCTTGGCAAAGGTCTCCCCCAAACTCTTCTAAGGGTCTCTATTCACTGCCGAGTTCCACCAATCTTCCGCAAAGGCATCGATGTAATTTGCCAACGTATTTAAAAGTTTTTTTATTAATAGGTAAAAAAATACTTTTAAATACACACGATTGTGTTCTTCTTAATTTATCATAATATCCTACTGCTGCGGTCATTTATTTATTTATTTGCAGAAACATAAATAACATGATAAATTAAATAAAATCCATATCCATACTAATAATATTATAAATGTGAAAGTAACTCTGTCTGTCTGTCTGTCTATCTGTCTGTCTGTCTGTCTGTTTGTTACCTTTTCACGCCCAAACCACTGAACAGATTGGGCTGAAAATTGGCATGGCTAAAGGTTGTATCCCAGGGAAGGACATAGGCTACTTTTTATCCCGGAAAAATCCCGAGGGACCGCGGGTTACACCGCGGGAGCGCAGCTAGTACACAATATATGCACAATAAAAGCATTTAAGCAGTCGAAAAATACAAAGAAAATAAAACAAAATGTAAGTTTGTATGATAATAAACAAACAAAACTACAACTGAAAATAATTTACTACAAAACAACAATCAAACTTTACAAACTTTCACAAAACTCTAGTCATATCGATTATTTAATTTTAATCATATTGGGCTAGAGGGTTCCAACTATTTGCTATAGACGATAAACTCATTATTTTATTTTATGAAATGAATTACATAATGATCTTAATTTAATAATTTTGGTATAGAGCATACAAAGTCGGCTAAAACAAAATCTATACCTAGCTTTAAGCCCAATGATAATTTAAATTATTTTTAAACATCATTGTTTATCCTATGTGTGTTTCTGTAACCTATTTATGAAGTACCTAACATTCCATACACAAGCCCACTAATCTAATAAAGCTGAAAGGTGAGTTGCTTAGGATGTTTGTGTTTCAATCTATACTAATATTATAAAGAGGAAAGATTTGTTTGTTTGAAATGAATAGGCTCCGAAAATACTGGACCGATTTGCAAAATTCTTTCACCAATAGAATTCTACATTATCCCCGATGAATATAGGCTATATTTTATCCCGGGGAAGTGAAGTTTTCCCGAGGGATCGCGGGTTACACCGCGGCGAACAGCTACTTGGAATAGATGTACATATTGACCTAGAATATCATATAGGCTATATTGGTACCACGCGGGCGAAGCCACGCACAGCAGCTAGTACCTAATAATATCAGTTTTTGATTCTCAATATTTACGAACGGAACCCTAAAATGAAGGACAAAAGTACCGGAACAGCTGCTTATTTCAACAAAAGCCGTCTTTTCGTTGCTTTTCAGTTGAAAGCTTAATCAGTACAGTGACTGAAATGTTATATTCATAACTTTGACTTCAAATATGATACTCGTAAAATAGTTTGGCAGGCAAAGGCAGGATCAGTTGAGCTATCTTTAGATCGTTTAAACGATTATTAAATCGATTCTTATTATTATTATTATTTAGCCCGTGTCGTCCCACTGCAGGGCAAAGGAATTTTTCACCTTACTAGCTCAAAAAGGACGCTTTTGCCGCGCAAAAACAGTGAGCAAAACTCTACTTTGCTCACACTATGAGGAAAAGTGATTTGAATTTAGAATGCTACGAGCAACCAATGAGGATCGAATATTACAGGCCGCAGCGTGCACCCTGGCCAAGTGGCGGCCAAGAGGGTCTGGTTGTTGGACTTTAGCCTGCCATTTGAGGGGCAAAATAAAAACAAAATAGCGGGAATTGGTTTTCCTTTACATCTTGTATTTTTTCGCTAGTAAGGTGAAAAGTTGTATGTATCACACGAGAGCAAAATATTTTGATGCTTGTGCTTTTGAATCCCTCACTACGCTCAGGATTCTAACTTAGAATCACTCGCTACGCTCGTGATTCAATTATAGAATCCTTCGCTTGTTCGGGATTCAAACTCAGCACTCGCAGCAAAAACTAATTTTGCTCTCTTGTGGTACAATGTACTATTAAACGATTCTTAGCTGATTTTATTCTATTATTTGTTGACCTCTTTGGTGCAGTGGGTGAAAGCGCTTGTGACGTAGAAGGTTGCGGGTTCGATTCTCGCCGTGGGATAAAATGTTTGTATGATCTGCAAATATTTATCTCGGGTCTGGGTGTTTCTATGTATAATATGTATGTATTTACAAACAAAAAAAAGTATATAAGTAGAATATCAGTTATCTGGTTCCCATAGTACAAGCTTTGCTTAGTTTGGGGCTAGATGATGCTGTGTGAAATGTCCAGCATTATTTATTTTTATTGTTGCTTTATGTATAGCTTCTCTAAATACCTAAGGCCGTTATTAATAAACGTGGTGTAAAGTTACGCCGGGTGTAACTTAGGAGTAACCATATAATTTTTGGAGTATAGACCTGGCGTAACTTTACACCACGTTTATTAATAACGGCCTAAATGTCTATGTTTTGTTTGACATAATGACTCTCGAAAACAAAACCTGGCTCTTTTATTCGGTTAGTTCCGCTATGCTCGAGTCCTTACCTATACTGCCTGTTTGCTTTCTTTCAAATCCAGTTCCTTTCTTAAGTTGTCTGGAAGAAAGAAACTATAAGCCGTCTATCGTCTTTCAACTTAGTCCGTACATATTTTCTTTCTCTCGCTACACAACTTTCATTGGAACCAAAGGATTAATAAACGTGGTGTAAAGTTACACCAGGTCTAAACTCCAAAATTGTATGGTTACTCTTAAGTTACACCCGGCGTAACTTTACACCACGTTTATTAATAACGGCCTAAGAGTTTATAAAATCATTACAACATACACCCAAGTTCCATCGTAAATGTTTTTGGTAGATTTTCAATTTCCATACAAAATACTCTCCTAATTATTTAGAGTTACATCCAATTTTCCTTATTTGGTTGACCAAAAGACATGTCATTATAAAAGTACACTTTTGTTCCTATTCAATCTTCCCCTAACATTAGCAAGCCGTGTTCCTTTCAATTTTTCAATAAACGTCATCCGTAAATCAGAGGGTGCCTGGGAGACATCGCAACGGAAGGAATTAAATTATTTTATTCCTTTGAAACATTTGTGAACTCGGGACTTTTGAAAAGGTCGAATTTTGACCTGTTGGTTTAACTGGGAAGTTTATAGAGTTGATGAAACAGTTTTTATTAAAAACTGAATAATTGCAGGTTTTTTTTAATATATCATCTTTCCGGTCCCTTGCGAGTATCATCGAGGGATTTCTGTAATTGAAAGAAGGCCTAATTATAATCAGCAGATGGGCTGAGTCATCGGGGTGCGTTTTAAGTCTCCTCGCAGACTGCAGACTTTCTATCGGCCGATAGTTGAGACAGAACATAATTAGGCTCGTAATGAGTATGGAGAAGTAAGCCGAAGTATGTTCAGTCTCAACTATCGGGCGATAGAAAGTCTGCAGTCTGCGAGGGGTCTCAATAAATGTATTTAGTTAAATTATAGAGTTCAGGAAGAAACTTATTATCGATTTAGAAAATGAATCGTCAAATAAACTGATCAGACCAATGTAAAAAAAGAAAGAAAGAAAATATTTTTTTTTCAACAATTACTCAGATGAAGTAAGCTAAATATAAAAAAAACAGTGGCACTCTAGGAGTGCCGGCAGAAGTGAAAACATGAACGGTTCTACACTTGACAAATAACCAGGTATCGGTAAGCAGTCACGTGACTCACACCTTTTCGAGGCAAATCCAAGAATTTTTGCTCATCTCGAAACTACCGAACGCGAATATAGAAGTTTTTACTACAAAAAGATTATTTGATATTGTGAAGTTTATTTATTTGATGCCTAGTATTTGGCTTAGACCCAGATCTTCAGTTTTTCGTAAAATGAGACAGAATATATTTGACAAAAAAAAGCAAAGTTCGTTATTATCAACTCTATAAAAGTGAATTACCCTCATGTGACCCAATTCAAGAAGGCGGCCGACCCAAAACATGCTGAAAAAACATTATCCACTTCCCCACATCGGCCTTTTTTGATGTCTTGTTTAGTACTTTGAAATGGTCATGAATATTTTAAGATGTATCTTTTGCTATTTGCGTAATTTTGTTTGCTTCCCCTTTGACAGCCTATCGGGGATTTTATGTTTTTGATAAAAGTACATAGAAATATATAAGATACAGATGATTTATTTGCTTCTTAGAAACTGTAATGCGGCTGTTACACAAGGAGAGTTGCTCGCATGCGAGCGGCGATTTCTTCTAGGAAACCTACAGCGTCAGGAGGCAATCCTACACTGAACGGGGTGCCTGGGACATTGTTTGAGATGGCAAGGCTTGCCCAGCACCTAATCCATCCTCGTCCGAAAGACATCGTCGATGTGTGGAGCTGACTAAGCTGCTGGTTTCCTCACGATGTTTTTCTTCACCGTGAGACCCTGAGACTACAGATTTTCTGTCGACCGATAGTTGAGACGGGCTATACTTCTCCATACTCATTACAAGCCGAAGTATAATCTCTTCTGTAGTCTGCTGTCTGTTCTGTAGTCTGCGAGGGGTCTTAAGAGGTTGTGTATATTCATAGTATACATTTTATTCACGAAAAATTCATTGACACCGGGATTCGAACCCACGACTTTCGGATTGAAAGTCAAGGCACAACCCCATTTACTTACACCGAGAGCCGTGTTGGCCGAATGGGGTTGTACCTCGACTTTCAATCCGAAGGTCGTGGGATCGAATCCCGGCCGTGCATCAATGGATTTTGCGTTTCGTAAAATTTATATGCGCTTTAACACGAGCTCTGAACGGTGAAGGAAAACATCGTGAGGAAACCAGTTAGTATTCTTATAGGCGGCGTTGGGCTTGCAACCTGTCACGTATGGAATACTAACTTCTGCAAGATGTGGGCATGTATCAAATATGTATTTGTACATGCTTCTGACTACCCCCTTAGACATTTTCAACAAGGATCTGGAATATAAAAAGATCTCAGAGAATGTCTACCGCGCCTTGGGGATACAGTCGTGACCCTGTTTACGTTTTTACACACCACAGGCTCTCTCACGGCCACTCACATAACCCTCAGAATAAACCAGCTCCCATTAAAACCGTCCTCAATTAGGTACTTGCGTAAAAACAGACAAACGGTTAATTCTGTCGAGTCAAGTAACAAACTGTTATTGCCCCAATAACAGTAAAGCATGTATTTATGTGAGTATAGGTAAGTTGTATTTATGTGGGAATATATACGAGTTTTATGTGTTAGCTCGTGATCGGAAAAGGTTGAAAGGTAATTCTATGGTATATTAAAACAGACTCGCAGCTTAGTCAGCTGATCATGATTTTGCTGTGGATAAGTCTGATTATGCTGAGAGGATAATGCTGGGCAAGGCAATCCATTTTGAACAAATCACAGTAAACAACTTCCAGTGGGGCGTAAGGATAGGGGCTAATTAAAAGAAATTCAAACCCTTGAAATGTAGAAGCTAAGAAAATATAAATTTCGAAATAGAATCATTCATTCGTCGTGTCAATGTGCTCATATTAAATTAGCTTGCTCCAAAATGAAGCCACCGTTATGGCCCTATCTGAAGCCGCTACAAGGTCTGCCTGGGTGCAGCTGGTTGGGCACAAAGGGCAAGAATGCAACATATTTTGTGTTGGGGCTCGGCACTCACACTGGATTTGGGAAGGATCCCCTATGCCCCATTTGGCTAGGTTACTTTTGCACCGACCAACCTGATTCCGAAGTCTATTAAGCGACTTCCAGATTGGCCAATGCAGTGCAGAAATATACATAAAATCGAAAAGGAATAAATAAAAAAAAAATTAATATGCGTTGGGTGCAGAATGCACAAGATGTATCGCTGTGGAAATCAATGGGGAGGTCTATGTTCAGCAGTGAACGCTAGATGGCTGAGATGATGATGATGAACGTTTAAAAATATTAATAAAAACACTCGTTAAACGGCCGTAAAAATGCAGATGTTTAAAATAATAACGTTTTTGTCTTTTAAAAGCTACAAGATTCTACTCCTGTTCATATAGAGCTGCATTTCTCATTGACGGCCTCTGTGGCGCAGTAGGTGAAAGCCCGCTTGAGACGCAGAAGGTTGCGAGTTTGATCCCCGTCACGGGATATATGTTTGTATGATCTGCAAGTATTCTCGGGTCTGGGTGTTTCTGTGTATATTATGTATTTACAAAAATTAAGTATGTAAAGTACCTTATTTAACGGTTACCTGGTTCCCATAGTACAAGCTTTGCTTAGTTTGGGGTTAGATGACGCTGAGTGAAATGTCGTCATTGTCGGGTCTGGGTGTTTCTATGTATAATATGTATGTATAAAAAATAATATAAATAGTATATCAGTTATCTGGTTCCCATAGTAAAACAGTTTATTAAACTTTTGCAGTTCTCATCGTTCTATTGTAATCAATGTTTTCTAAATACTTTTTTCTGAATAAATAATTTTGAAATAATTTTGAAAAGCTTTTGGGGCTAAATAATGCTGTGTGAAATTGTCCAGCATTATTATTATCATCGTCAGATGATTCATCTTAAATTCGGAATCCTTGCAAAAATAAGAGAATTTTAAAAACATTCTCAAAGTTATGAAAATTGACTGTCCAAAAATGCACAGCAGCTTTCAAAAACCGCAAACAAAAGGGATATCCCAACAGTTTCATAGCCTGGGGTGCTTTAAATTCAGCCTTCGACGCCGTCCAATGTATAGTGCAACTTTTCGTATTTGTTATCGAATTGCGAACTAAAACAATAGGGTGGTCCGACAAAGTCTGTAGGGTGGGTATGCTTGGGGCTTTCTGGGGAAAATAGAAGAGGAGTGATATTGACCAATGTTGAAAACAAATGGACGATTGAATGTGTAACATGCGTTGGTAGAGAATAATGTGTTGAAATTGAATGTGGAAACGATAGTATGTGGTCTTTGGTTTCGTGATAGTTCCACGGATTTATGAAAAAAGTGGAGTCGAGTGTGCTGGCTTAAATGATGTGTCAATTGAATACACACATGTTGCTTGTTTTCTGGAATTGTCTTCAAAAAGCTGCTATACCTGGTCACCCTACACCATCGGACCACGGACAATGCTATCACCGTATAAAGAACATCTCACACAAGCTAAACTCTGGCAGGAAATTAAAAACTTTAACCAGGGCGTATTGAAATGAACCGCATCCAGAGATGTAGTTAGAACGCGGACGGGGACTCAACTACCTGTGCCTCATTTTTAAATGAAACTCGAAAGATTTTTGCTTATAAACAAAAATTGTTGCAGATGTTTCACGCAACTAATGTGAAAAAGAACAGTGTCTGTAGACCACAGCTCCAACAGCCTCCTAGCTAGGGTTTTTCGATCTCACGAAGGTGGATCGGTCTTCAACCTTCACCACTGGATGGAGAGCTATTGTTAAACCATTAAATTTCAGAAATGAAAAAAAATATTTAAGAGCGGGGATTCAAACACGTTTTTTTGCAATTCGTACTAATTTCGTTTGTGATAACGTCAGTAAATTGGTATTCTAGATAACGTATAAACCATTTGAAAATATGCCAAAAAGCTTATTTTAGGTAAGTTTATCTTATCTGTGGTTTTACCAATAGTTCAAAGTGCAGGTCCTGACTCCGGCCCCGCTATATTGCTTTAAACTGAACTAAATGGGACACAGTTTTTCTTATACCATCTGGTGTTCTTGTTCAATTCGGTTTGGTCGGAAAGAGTGGCTAATAAGAGTTTTTGCTTCATAAAATACAAGTTAAATTAGCTTAAGTAATATTGTTTTTGATACTAAAGTAAACAGGAATATTCTGAGTCTATATACATTCTTTTAGAACTAATATTGGGCACCTCTAAATAAACATTTTGTTGAAGTCTCTACAAGTATACGTATATGACAGGTTGCAAGCTCATTTCCGTCTAAAATACAAGCTTGTTTCCTCACTGTAGTGTTTGTTGATCTACTAAATCGATAATTATATTTAACTAGCTGCGCTCCAGCGGTGTAACCCGCGGTCCCTCGGGATATTTTCGGGATAAAAAGTAGCCTATGTCTTTCCCTGGGATACAACCTTTATCCATACCAATTTTCAGCCGTTCAGTGGTTTGGGCGTGAAAAGGTAACAAACAGATAGACAGACAGACAGAGTTACTTTCACATTTATAATATTAGTATGGAAGTATGGATGTCTGAAAATTACAAAGTTCAATGACCGAAAGTAGATTCATTATCACGTATATCTAAAAATCTTTTATAAACCAAACTTTCTTAATTTTAATGCATTTTCTTGCAGTGAACACTAAATATTATGGTAATTATAGACTTGAACCGTCCACATACAACATTCTACCACACAGTAGTGCCCCAGTTCATACAAAAAACAGGTCATACAGATGCCTCAACGAACCTGGACACCTGCAAGTTGCAGTGTATATTAATTTTTTTAATGACGCAGTAGGATCAAAACTGTATCCCGACAGCATGGTAGAGTCACTCAAGTCCATTCACTGAAGAGGTCTAGTGGTAGGAGTGTGACACGTTCAAATTAAATAGAAAATTGATGTAAATTATTAAGCTATCTATAGATCGTTTTTACGACGATCCTTAGACAGCTTGACTGATTCTATTGTATTTTGTAATTTTATGTACATATTGTGGTAGTTTAGTTTCTGTAAATAAATGTATCTTAATTATTTATAATAATTGTAATTTTATGTATTAAGTTTTATGAATAAATTGAATTGAAATTGATTTTTAGGGTTCCGTACCCAAAGGGTGAAATGGGACCCTATTACTAAGGCTGGTTTTCTTGTCACGCTGACTGTCAGCGCTGATAGAAAGCATAATCTTTATTACAACGTAGTAAGGATACTGATTGTACAGCAGCGCCGAGAGAAATCAGCGATGCCAATTCTGCTGAGACATTATTATCCTTAAGTCATTGTATTAAAGACTATGCTTCTATCAGCGCCGACGGTACGCGTGACAGGAAAACCAGCCTTAGACTCCGCTGTCTATCTATTCGTCTGTCACCAGGCTACAGCCTGGTACATCCTGTCACCAGCCTGAGAGACATCTCATGAACCGTGATAGTAAGACAGCTGAAATTTTCACAGATGTTGTAAGTACCTATTTCTGTTGCCGCAACAACATATAAATATTTAAGGGATACCTACAACAAACATGTTTTTTTTGCCGTTTTTATAGATAATTGTACGGAACCCTTCGTGCGCGAGTCCAACTCACACTTGGCCGGTTTTTTTTCTTATAAGTCCAAGATAGCTAACACTGCCATTTTGCAGTAGTCAGTCAGTATTAAAATTTCATACGTAATAAATTGCAAGCCAATCGCGTATTAAACGCCATTTACAAGATAACAATCTTGCGTCTTGCTTCTTAAACTCAACGGGACAAGAGCTAATATTCTGTGGCAAGAGGCGAGAATGTCAGAATGGTGTAAATGTAAAGATCGTTTTAGAGTTAAAACTTTGCCTCATGATGAATTTGCCTCTTGAACTCTTAATAAAATACCTTTTAGACCCCTCGCAGACTACAGACTTTATATCGGCCGTTAGTTGAGACGGAAGATACTTCGGCTCGTAATGAGTATGGAGAAGTATAGCCCGTCACAACTATCGGCCGATAGAAAGTCTGCAGTCTGCGAGGGGTCTTAGACAGACGGATGATCATCGTGAGAACGTGGCTCAAAAATCTAAATCATAGCTTTTTTTAAGCATAAAGAGTAGCACCAAACAAAGCCAAATAAAGACCCCGTGTCCTTTGTAAATGAGGCCTAAGGTAGGACAAGTTCGCGTGCCGGTAGCTAATTCAACCTCGGATAAGATTACATTGAAATACTTCTAGCCGGTGTATGTATGAAGTGAGTATGGAATTAAATTGGCTTAAAATCAAATAAGGTGAGTGCTTGGTTAGGCTTTTTGAATTATGGAAGTATTCGCTTGATAACCGTCATGTACCTAAATATTCTGTAAATGAATATGAATGATACTAACATAATCAGTGTTTCCATGATACCATGATTCTAGTTGTTTCTGAAACCCCTGTGTGGTACAGGGGATTAATATTAATATGTGTTATCATATTTACTGTACGTACGGCTTGGAGACACTTTATGATTAATGTTTTTCAATTTTCTAGTTCCTAAGCAATGAGTGTCTGTTCTTTTACGATCTTCTTCTTTGGCCGGTCCTTCATTTCTGAAGATCGTGATCACCATGTGTCGTTCTGCAAATATAGACGGCTTGTCTCCATCGACTCCGGTTTGTCGCCAGCTGTACCACACTGTAGAACGACGTCTCTCGGTCTCTAAGTTGGTCAGTCCATCTGGTCGGTGATCTCCCACGGGATCGTTTTCCCTCCACGTGGCCAACGATGACCAACTTTTCCAGATTGTCGGCTCCACGTCTCACAATGTGGCCGAAATATGAGAGTATGCGGCGATGACATATTGTAGATAGCCGCTCTTTGATGTTGAGTTTTGTGAGGATTGACGCATTTGTGCGTTTGGCCGTCCACGGTATTCGCATCATTCGCCTCCAGCACCACATCACGAATGCGTCAATCCTCTTTCTCTCTCTGACCAAGATGGTCCACGTCTCTACTCCATATTGGAAAATCGGGAATACGATACCTGAAGACCATCCTTTACGATAGATGTCATAAATAAACGCTTTTTCTTTCTTTCGTTCTGTTAATCAGAAAATGAAAGCACTGCTATTCATCAATAGACTTTACTTCCTAACTAGTGACAAGCCAGACAGGTGGACGAGAATGATGACTGATTGGATTCCAGGATGGCAGGCGACTCCGAAACAGGCCTAGAAACCTCTGGCGCTACGACCTGAGTCGTTCAGAGTTTAGCGGAATGCAGTCGGTTCGGAAATGCCAGCTGTTCAACTGACCACAACCAATCACAGTGCAGGAATTGATCCCAAACAGACGTTTCTTGCACTGTGATTGGTTGCGGTCGGTTGAAAAGCTGACCTATTCCGAACCGAATGCATTCCGCTGAACTCTGAATCGCTACCCTGGACGCCTTTATGAAGGATTGGCTTGCACAGGATTGCAGAGTGTGGATAGTAACGGGAACTTGCCCAGCTGTGGGACAACATAGGCCAACAAAAATGCTATACTGACAAGTGTGTATGAATAAGGTAAGAAATCGGATGGTATCTCATCCCATGCCCTTGAAAATAAATTAATTTGAAGTGAGCGTTAATTGAGGACCTCCTGAACCCACCTTGCAGAAACTCATTATTTATTCTTATAATGCTGCTAACCCAGGGCATGACCAGCTGATTTTAAACGGCTGGTTACCTTGACTTTACCTCTACTGAAACACAGTTTCAAGTTCGGGAGCCTATGGATTCAATACATTGTGTAACAAACTTTTACTATATCAATAAATCACTTTTTTAATTTTTTAATTTACTTTTGCCTCATTTTTGACTCCATGAAATAAATTAGAAGATTCAAACATTCATCGCTGAATAAATGTATCGTAAGTTACAAATAGACGCTTGACTGTTGATAAAATTCTACAAAATAATAAACTTGCTTCAAGCTTATTTAATCAATACAATACAATACAATGCTTTCGGTGCACTGAAAGAACTAGTGAATAACAAGAAGAAAAAGCCTCAGTCATTTGACCAAAATTTTTGTTACTACTGAACTCGCAAAGCGTTTTATGAATTTACTACACACACTACGAATGTAATGAGAAGGGAAGAATGTCATGTAATTAGAAGAGTACTTGGTATGAATGTTGATGGATGTACGAGTAGAGGTAGGCCAAAGAAAAGATGGATGGATTGTGTGAAGAAAGGAGTCAGTGTTGAGATGACGGCTGATAGAGATGGAAGAACACATTTTATGCTGACCCCACATAATGTGGGAAAAGGGCAGGAAGATGATGATGATAACGATACACGTACTACCAAAAACAGAAGTGATGAAGCTGATACTTCATTTAGCTAGGATTCGGGTTAATTTGTTAAAGGGCTTGCTAAAAATTTCGTGGGATGAATTCTAAATTTGGGATCATGTTTAGTTAATCAAAGTAGCTTGACGACCTCTGTAGCGCAGTGGGCGAAGGCCCGCCTGCGACGCAAGAGGTTGCGGGTTCGATCCCCGCGGCGGGACCAATGTTTGTATGATCTACAAATATTTGTCTCGGGTCTGGGTGTTTCTATGTATAATATGTATGTATTTACAAACAAAAAGTATATAAGTAGTATATCAGTCATCTAGTACCCATAACACAAGCTCTGCTTACTTTGGGGCTAGATGATGCTGTGTGAAAAAGTCCAGCATTATTTTATTTATTTATTTTTAAGTGTCATTCTAGGGCTAACATTCTTAGGACAAGGGTGACAGGTAAAATGAGCTTGTAGTCGAAAGCTTTTACTTCTTTTTAGGTATAAAAAAAAAGGTTAGGAAAAAAACTTCATGATAACAAAAAAAGCGACTTGAATGTTGTTACGTAAAAATACAAGCAAGTAAATCTCTTACAAAATCGTTTCAAAAATGCATCTACAAATTAGAAATCCAATGCCGCCAGTATTCTGGGCACGCTTCCGACTAGCAGTGACCTAGATCAGTTGAGCTATAGATCGTTTTTACGACGATCCTTAGATAGCTTGACTGATTCTATTAAATTTTGTTATTTTATGTACCTACATAGTAAGATATTAAAAATGGTAAGGAAATATATAGTAACAATCCGCTAATCTAAAATAGATAGCGGATTTAGATCAGCGGATTGTTACTATATATTTCCTTACCATTTTTAATATCTTACAATGGACTTCCGCAAAGTCACGCCTGAATCAATTCAATACCTACATAGTAGCTTACTATCCAATGAGCATTTTGGTACCTTTAGGTAAAAGTCTCCAATTGTTCATGAACTTCTGTCGCTGATATATCTCTGACTACCACCTCTGTTATTACAGAAACTAAAACACCATTTACACGATTCAATTCTTGCATACCATTTTTGCTTCTTGCGACGGAGTATTAGAATTTAGAATACGGATTATGAGAGGATATGGAAGACGGAATATTGACTGGATCCGTTGAGTTTAAGAATGCAAGAGGGAAGAATGGTATGCCGAAATGGTATCGTGTAAATTGCTTTTTCAAAGTATCATGAATTCAAAGTTATTCAGTCAGCCGTGACTGCTTCGGTATAAAGCAGTGAGCCTGTTTAAATAGCTCAAAAGCTGGTTTAATATGCTTTCAATGATCGAGGTAGTCAAATACCTGGTTATTTTAAAGGCACTCCACTCTCAAAGTGCCAATAATTAATGAGGCGATATTGGTTGTGACGTGGAGTTATGAAGAGATTTTCATATGATCACGGCATTTGGAATTCAATATGACGACCCCCTAGAAAGACAAGAAGCCAAAGTCAAAAAGGGAAAAGAAAAATAGAGAAATGGACAGGTTCATAGGCTGCGTTTCTGTATCGAAAAAACTTCCGCGAGAAAATCTCCAACAATTTGTTCGACAGCAGTTGGCTTCTGTTACTTGTTGTCACAATTCTGCCGTAGCAAGCACAGAACTGTCGTGACAGCATCAGCATCTATCGGACAGACTGTCGGACATTTCTAGCGGAGGTTTGTGAACTGTCATCATCTCGGGACAAAGACCCCTCTAGTGTGGCGCTTATGTCACAGCATTAGGCGCGGTCGCAGCCTGAAATTTGGGGGGGGGGGGTCCACTGCTGACATTTGGGGGGGGGGGGGTCACTACACTAATATTAGACTTTATTGCACAATACACAAGAGTTTACTATTGGACGTGTACGATTTTGGGGGGGGGGATCTTGTCCCTCGGACCACGCCTGGACAGCATCGGACCTCGAGTATGATTTCAGGATGTAAAGGTAGTCAAAGAACCTATCCGAATAAGACATTCAACAAAAACATAACATAACAAAAACATATCACAGTATCTTAGGTGTAAAACAGTCAGACCGCGTGCGGAACAGTATACTGCGCTCTAAAACCAGAATTGCTGATGTTTGTGGCAAAGCCAAGCCTGAAGTGGAACTGGCACGTCTGCCGGATGTCGGATAATTTGTAGGCAAAACGAGCCTCACAGTGGATCCCAGAAAATATGACGCGTAGACGTGGAAGACCTAGGATTTGAGCTGGAATCTCACCTGAGAACTTGGCTTGTTGCTGCGTTAAATCGCGAAAAGTGGAAGAAGGGAAGAGAGGCCTTTGCTAAATTGAGACTATCAGCCAGGTTGTCTGATGATATTGTGGTGGTGGCGGGAAGACATTGAATACAACTGGCGTGGACTGGAAAAAGTGGCTTGAAAATGAGTAAAACCCCTCGCAGACTGCAGACTAAACTATCGGCCGATACAAAGTCTAGTCTGCGAGGGGGCTTACTCAGCAGTGGGTGGATGTGGGCTGATAAGATTGATATATATGTCATATCCAAATGATCGCATACATTTTGCGGCAGAGTATCATTGATGTACGCTTAGAACAAACTTAATGGATGCGTCGCAGAGCTTACCGATGGATCAGCTGAATTCAGTATTTATCGCTCGCATTCACGTAATTCTAGGTTATTTATTGAGAGATAAATTTACCTCTACCCCTAACTAAGGCTTTTTACCTCTTTAATCGATGATTAATACAGCGTCAAGACCTACGCACTCAGCGCAATCCGTAACCCCCTTTGTAAGGTGGTTTGTACTGCAGGGGGGTCACCAGTTGGTGACGCTGACTGTACCTTCCTATGCATGATGACGATGGGCTTGCAACCTGTATACCTAGAGTGCTACCTTCTTACATGTGGGCATGTGCCAAATTTGTATTTGGACATGCATCTGTCTACCTTAGACATCTTCAAAGGATCTGGACACAAAAGAACTGATAGAATTTTTATCGCTCCTGTCCTACAGTCGTGACCATGTTTGTTTTTCAATACCTACACTTTGATGTTAAAATCATGATCATGGCAGTGAACGCAGGTGTGTCTCTTAACTTACGCATTCACAGGCTCGCTCGAGTCGATGTAAAATGTCAAATTGTTAGTCTTGTGTAGTTCCGGAACCAATAGTTCAATTGCATTGCTGCTTTTGCGTTTAGTTCTTCCTTCACTAGTTCAATTTCAATACAATCATATCTCTAGTTCCGTAGTTCAACGCGGCGAATGAGCGAGTCAAAGGTTGCGAGCGAGAACGATAGAGACAGGCGATTCATTGGACTATTGAACTAAATTATCTATCTAATTCAAAAAATAAATAATGCTGGACATTTCACACAGCATAATCTAGCCCGAAACTAAGCAAAGCTTGTACTATGGGAACCAGATAACTGATATACTACTTATATACTTATTGTTTGTAAATACATACATATTATACATAGTAACACCCAGACCCGATAAGTTACGAATGAATACCGATTGAAGCGATGAGAATGACAATCACAATTAAACTACGGAACTAAAGGACATATTACTTCTCAGCGATCAAAAGATATGTATCTTTTCAATTAGGTGACACATTTTGCGCATGGCTACAAAATATATACTACTTGCTGCAGGCTACGAGTTCATTGGAACGCATGAACGCAGCTTTAGTGTTTTACAGAATGAAAAATTATAGCGATTCTGTGACCCCAAAACAATATTTATTTCAACAGACCTAAAACGGTCTAGATTACCTATGGAGAACAGAGGCGAAATTACCTTTGCAATCGTAACCTGTGATATAAGCCTAACCAGAGACTATGTAACCATGGATTCAGCTTCGCTAAATGATTTATAGCGTATCACGCAACCTATGCCTGCTTAACGAGACTGCCCTGGACTTAGTTTAGATGGAGTAGGCTAGGCTGGTCAAGTATCTTCTTTGTCTGAGCGTGCGTTTTGTTATTCTGTATTTTGGACAGATTTTATATAAAATATGCATGCCATGTGAAAATCTGAACTGGTCTTTTAGAAGAGTTTTTTAATTTGTATCATTACTTTTGATGTAACATCCCAATTGAATCGTTATTTTTCAAATCGCCACTTGTATAATACCGATGAGTAAAGGGCTGATAAATCGATGTCATGTAGAAGTAAAAAATACCTCTAAATGAAGAAGTAGAAAGAGATACTAAATGAAGAAAGTTCATGAAAAAAAAATACAGAAAATTCATTAATGCATGACATGACACCAAATTGAGCCTATTTTACACTAAACTACATAGAACTTTTTGGCTCAGTTCACTGAACTTTTGGCGTCCAAACCTCCATACTCCATTACACAAACGGGCCCATTTAGCCAGGAAAAACGTTCGATTTCCTTTATAGCTGCCATAAAGGTGTTTAACTCGGGGGTATAATAATAAACGGGGCGTTACGATTGGGTCCCGGTGATTTTACCCGACTTTTCGGGAAGTTATGCATTGTTTTAGGCATTTTTTGGGTATTGTTATTTATAAGTTATTTATAACCATTTTAATGATCGTATTGGGTTTTGATATGTGACCATTCAAACGAAATGAAGGTAAGTGCTTTTATAAAATTTTAAATTAAATTTCCTGTGCATAAGGCACATAATATCCGACCGCGAGCGAGTAAGCGGTAAGCGATCAACTATTTTATCGCTCAAGAGACGAACAAGAGATATAGATTCCGTGTCAGTGAAAGAGACAAATATTAAGTCCAACGCTGGCCGTTCACACCACCAGCGGCAAAAGTTTTATCGCGGCGACTTTATTGGCTTGGCGTAACGGTGTTATCGCTCAGGGATAATCGCGCGGCGTTCAAAACTCACGCCGAGCGATGAAAATGTCATAGCCCAGCGATAGAACTATAGGTACTCGCTGCAACGCTCAACTCTCGTGGTTGGATGGGGTGCTAGCCAAGATGACATTGATTCGATTCCATTCTACTGCTGATTTGGCGACTTTGCACTCAGTTTGCACTTGATTATGCCATAGATTACAAAGAGTATGTATGAAAATAACGCGTCATAATGAACGAAATGGAAAAATTGGTAGCATTGACATGCGCGATAGATACTTTGTTTACATTTTTGGTCGATGACAAGGCGGTCGTAGAAACCCAGTTGTAATCGCCAGTCGCCAGTAGAAACAAAATGGCTTCTTCAGCTTACTTCAAATTGACGTCTTGCCACCAAGAGTTGTATTTTTCATCCGTAATTTCTACATAAAGAGCGTTGCTGTGCTCATAATTGGATTTTCATATTTTTGAAATAATCAACTTATTTCAATGAAGTAACTTAAAGCTTTCGCTTAGAACTTGAAACAAATATTACCTAATAGTAATAGGTACACACATGAGTTTCCTATAGGGGTAGACAGACAACACTTATTTATACTTGCTCAATTCTTACGCACATTTCTCGCCTTGTTCCTCATTACATTTTTCATACAAGCTCGCCTAAGACTTTAGAGTAACTACATTCACCTATCCTTCCCTTAGCATCCTTTCCACACATATTCACCTCATACCTATACTCTGTTTGGTCAAACTACTTTCATTCGTCACCTCTGCATGATCTGCATGATCAAACCATCTTAATTTGCCTTTCTCAATCCTCATCACTGCTATTAAGCACCTAATACCTTCTTTCACTCCACACTTCCCTGAACGCACTGTATCTTACTCTACCATTCAAAGTTACTCTAAAAAACACTCGTTGATATTATGCAATGCTCTTATTTCTACAGCAATCACTCTATCTATTGAAACAAAAATATAATCCACTGATATTCCTTCATACTATTCATACGCTAGACTATGCCTGCCCTTTATATACAAAATATTTATTACTGAATTACAAATACAAAATATTTATTACTGAATAGGTACAATGAAACAGTTTTATTTGCAACACACAGGAGAAAATAGGTAAATATCCACTCCACGGGTTATGTATTATCCTTATGGTTAGCTCCACCCTACAGAAAGCGCAGGTTCCATTTATATGCTGTGATTGAGCTCTTCAAGTTACTCCGGTTCTGGTGTCAATCGATGACTGAGGGTGGCAGACACTTGCGTGGAAAGCAGGAGAAGGCGCAGTGGTCGTTAAATTATATTGTTGAGGTCCTGTGCGTCTCATCTTTATATTTTACCACGGAAATAGTATCGAAAGCACATTTCATTTTGCAATGCTGCGAGTTCATTTTTGATTCGGGTACTGTTAGATCCGATTGTTCTAGCTAGGTACGGATGCTTGGCGTTGGCTATAAGGTCAAGATATATAAATAAGTGCTAATAATTAATATTTGCAAATTCACACAACAACACAGAAAATGTTGACTTTATTTTGACATCGCAAAGATCGTGGACCTCATTGTTGCTTTGTTACTATATGGTATTCTGTGGTAACTATCTATCCTCGCGGTGTCAATTCGACGTTTGATAATGCCAGGAACTCACCTGCCGCGATATTTGACATAAAATGTATGCAGTGCATAGGCAGTGCTATACAAATCGTGCTAAATAATGTTATTCGCCGCACGTGAGTAATAGTCATTATCTGTCTATTCCACTGTCTATTTCTATATACTTCCATTATGGTGTTTGGCTAGAGCCCCTGCCTAGGTAAATTCCACTTGCTACGATCCAGACACATTATAAAAGTCTTTCGTCTTCACTCTTCTTACCTACATTCTTCATACAAACTGGTTCAGGTACGATATCATTCTGGCATACCATGGTTACCTCTTAATTTCTCAAACTCAACGAAGTAAGAACTAATATTCTGTGGCAAGAGGCAAGAATGGTATTACAGAAAAGTATCGTGTAAATTACGTTTTAGGGTTGGCACCACACGAGGTAAACTAGTCTTCATAAAGTGGACAAGCCCGCGGGGCAAGCCAAGCTAGTACCTCCACCGGATCACGCCTGTAGATATAATCCAGTGCCGCGAGCCACGCGTAGATAAAGTCAACATTTGCATAGAAATAGCTGTAAAATAATTTCATTTGATTTATTACGAAATACAGCTTTTAATAATGGAAACATGCGTCGTAAAGTGTTGGTTTCAGAAACTTTGCAAACAATGGCCTGAGTTTCATGGAATTCTGTGAATGTAAAATGAAGAGTGAAGATTTGAAATGCATAAGAATTTGCCCATGGGCTCAGTTGATAGAGCTTTACAGCGGATCGGTGAAGGTCGTGGGTTCAAACCCTGGGTGCAGCTGTTGGATATTTTAGGGTGATTTTAGGGTTGCATTTTAAAATCTTTAAAGTTTTTGTTTTGTTTAAAAAGCATTTAGTGACCCACCCCAATTTTGCCCCTTCTAAAAATTTGGGTATAGAATTATGTGAATATAGACTTGCCATCTCTCACTAATTTATTCTTATCACATGCATAATCTAATAAGTTGAAACAACAGTAAAAGATATTAAAAATGGTAAGGAAATATATAGTAACAATCCGCTAATCTATTCTCAAACAAAGGTTTCTTAAAACTAGTACTCACCCTAAAGCCACCGAACCACCCACTAACCTCTGCCCTACAACTTAGGCTCGGCAATCTGGAACCGTGAGCAGCACCGGGGCGCAAGCAAAAGAACACCTTCATTTGATTTCGACACGTGTTTCGCCCCTCCACGGGGCATCCTCAGGAATAAACTTGACTACTTCCGTGCAAACGCAGACGTCTTGTCGCTACGAGCGCCGAACGAAAAGACTTTTCGTTCGACTTTTCGTGGCTTTAGGGTGAGTACTAGTTTTAAGAAACCTTTGTTTGAGAATAGATTAGCGGATTGTTACTATATATTTCCTTACCATTTTTAATATCTTACAATGGACTTCCGCAAAGTCACGCCTGAATCAATTCAATAACAACAGTAAAAGTTCAAAAGTTGCACGAGTTCATATTTAAAATCACCCTTAGCCCCAAAGTGCGTCAGAAAATGCCCTAAAGCGCACCAAAACAAACAAGTCACATTTATTTTAAAGTTGGTAACGACTTGGCTTCACTCTATCAGCCTGTGGCTAGTAAAATTGCAGTAAACTTTGTTTTAATCTTGGGTTAATAGATTGGTGAACAGTGGTTAAAAAATTAAATTCATGTAATGTTTGTATGATCTACAAATATTTGTCTCGGGTCTGGGTGTTTCTATGTATAATATGTATGTATTTACAAACAAAAAGTATATAAGTAAATATCAGTCATCTTAGTACCCATAACACAAGCGCTGCTTACTTTGGGGCTAGATGATGCGGTGTGAATAGTCCAGCATTTTTTTTTTTTTAAATCTATAGATAAGTGCTTCTGTTCGATATAAATCGAAACCATCGAAATCATGATCATGATTATTCACGATTGTCATGATCCCATTGAATTAACCTGATCGCACACTGCCCGCGCCGTACGCGCCGCAGTCATTTTTCTATACAAAAAATGCTGATGACATCAGAAAATGCGGCTCTCTTCTGACGTCAGCAGCATTTTCTCAATTCAATTGACAGTTCGCCGCGTTCGGCTCGGCTGGACTGTGCGATCACCCTTAGGTAGAACTTTTTAATACCTAGTTTTATTCGTAATTCATTTTCTTTTCTTCTGCATATTTCGTCATAATTATCATAAACCTACTCGTAGTATGGAATTGAGGTAGTTTATTTTGTTCTGGTAACCATAGTATCTTACTAGTAGGTAAACCTTACTTACTTTACTTACTTTAGTAGGTAAACCTAGTTCCTTTTTAAATACTTTTTGTGTATGTACGTACATACATAGCTAAAATTTTTGTGTAGAAAAGAATAGAATATCTACAATTTTATTGTACACCATAAAAATAACATAATCGTGTATATCTAATAGCTTGAAACTATCGTCTTCATCGTTCCTTTTTTTATTAATTTGTCGTGGGAATCGAACCCATGGCCTGCGTACTTTCTGTAGAAAGCAGCGCTGTGATGACTTAACAATTTGAATTGAAACAAAATTGAAACAACAACTCCAGAACTGTTTAGCTGCAGTCATTGCAGTTGACCCCTTTCGCTATCTGCAAGTTTAAATGATCCCGATATCCAACGTGGGCACGGTATACTTTGAAGTTATCAGTAGACTCGTTCCTGCCCATGCCATGTAGAATAGAAATCGAATCGACAGATACATTCAGCGGTTTTATCGCTAAGCGATCTCTACCAGATCTCTACCTTAAATGTCTAAAAGTATTTAATGTACTCAAAGTACATAATAATTATTATGTGTTACTAAAAGTTTTCAATTTTCTTTCGTAAAAAATATTTTTTCTGTGGGAGTTTTCAATGATAAAGTTTTAAATGTTTTTTTTTAATGCTGGACATAAATATCTCACATCATCATCTAACCACAAACTAAGCAAAGCTAGAACTATGGGAATGAGATTTTCTAAGACCTTTTCTGCATAACAAGGTCTACGGTATTGGTGACAAAATTAAAACTCATGTAGTATCTTGGCATTCATACCTCATTGAAGTGAGATTTAGGTGCACCCATCGTCTCTTCTGTTTGTATGTATACTGTGCTGATACATAATCTAGGTAGCAAGGTAGCGAGGCAAGTAGAGGCTATCTAGATTGAGTTTAATGCGGGTAGTTACAAAATGTGAAGCTTAAGGGCAAAATCCCACGTGAAATCCATTATAGGTTTAAAAAAAATACTTATTCTGAAAAAAAAACAGAATTTTTATTTTAGCTTATTATATAGAAGGTCCACTTGCGACGCAAAAGGTTGCGGGTTCGATCCCTGCCGCGGGATAAATGTTTGTATGATCTACCTACACCACTCTACACAACACATATTTTTCTCCTGTTTGGGTGTTACTATGTATATTATGTATGTATTTACAAACAAAATTTATAATTACTTTCATTTGAGGCCTATACCCAGCAGTGGGCAAAGTCAGGTTGTGGATGATGATGATGATGATTTACAAACAAAAAGTATTCAAGTAGTATAACAGTCATGTCACCCATAAGACAAGCTCTGTTTACTTTGAGGCTAGATGATGTTGTGTGAAAAAGTCCAGCATTATTATTATTATAATAGTTAAATGAAAATAGTGCGGTAAGATAATTCGAATTGAGTATTTCAAAGGGGATTTTGGCCTTAAGCCTGTGATAACAGAATCACAGGTGAAAAATTATAATTACTTTCATTCGAGGCTGAAACATCTGATCACGGATCAAGGGATAAATACCTGTATCCTATTGAATAAAATATCCTAATAATAATATATTTATTATAATAGCATAATGGTTTGGGCATGTAGAGAGGATGGATGACAGTCGTTTGACAAAGCAAGTGTATGAGGCGAGTGTGCATAGGACAGCTGGAAGGGGAAGGCCTAGGCGAACCTTCTTGGATCAAATTGGCGACATTTTGGAGAAGGGCCAGGTCAAAAGTACCCTAAACCGACGAGCATGTATGAAGAATGTAATGAGTGAATGAGGCGAAAGTTGTGTGTCAGGATCGTAGCGAGTGGAGATCCGTGATCTCTGCCTACCCCTTTGGAAAAGAGGCGTGATTTTATGTATGTATTCTATTGAAAAGATTTAAGGTGCATTTACACGGTGCGATATGATTTAGCATCGCACGTCAATTTTCCCGTGTGAACGCTCATCGTATGCGATTTGTCTTAGTAAAATCGCATACGATGAGCGTTCACACGGGAAAATTGCCGTGCGATGCTAAATCATATCGCACCGTGCAAATGCACCTTTACTAAGATTGTTCGAGAAGTGAGTTTGAACCCCCTCCCCGTCAGCTTTTTTATATTCTTCCCCTTAAACATTGCATCTTACAAAATGACTCGAATACAAATGCGATGCAAAACAGCTATTGTTTTAACACACTACAAAACTTTTGTTTAAAAGTTCTTTTAAAAATAGCCGTATAATATGAAAGAAAAATATACTGTTTTCACGATAAAAGTTGAATGATCTTACAATTTTAAGACCCCTCGCAGACTACAGACATTCTATCGGCTGATAGTTGAGACGGGCTAATACTTCTCCATACTCATTACGAGCCGAAGTATATTCCGTCTCAACTATCGGCCGATAGAAAGTCTGTAGTCTGCGACGGGTCGACAATGATAGACAATGATCGACGAATACAGGCAAATAGACCCGCTACACGTTCGTGAGCGCGGGTATTCGTCTATCATTGGCGAATATGGTGAGCGCCCACATATAATTTTGTGCTGTAGGTAATTATTATAAATATTGTCTCTAATAATTTAATAATATCTAGGTATTTTAAAAATACAGGGATTTAAACCCACAACCTTCTGATCGAAGATAATCTCTCCCACTCAGTCAGCACAGGTTCTAAAGTACCAAATTACATCTAATATGAAATTGTCTATTAGTTTTTAATTATCATCATAATTCATTTTGAACCCAAAATGTTTCCGCCCATAACTTAATGACGATGAACCAATTACTTTTGTTTAGATTAGTGAATGAATAATACTGTGTTTATACTGGAGTCAGTTATTAAAGGGGAAACTTCTTTATGGGCATTTTTGAGATGGGAAAAATCTAATTGAACTCAGACTGACGGTGTTACCGACGACCGAGCCTGGTGACGATTTAAAAATATTTCCTGACGATTTAAAAAATACACGTTATTGTTGAAGTTTTCACTTCTGTTGGCACTCCCTGATTTGATTTGATTTAATGAATTTACGCAGAGATGAAAATGTCATATGATTTCATACATGGTGCAACTGATCAAGAACCTATTTATATAATCTCGACGACCTCTGTGGCGCAGTGGGTGAAAGCCCGCTTGGGACGCAGAAGGTTGCGGGTTCGATCCCCGCCGCGGGATAAATGTTTGTATGATCTGCAAATATTTATTTCGGGTCTGGGTGTTAATATGTATGTATTTACAAACAAAAAGTATATAAGTAGTTAATCAGTTGTCTGGTTCCCATAATACAAGCTATGCTTAGTTTGGGGCTAGATGATGCTGTGTGAAATGTCCAGCATTATTTATTTATTTATTTATTTATTTATAATAACTCATGTGTGTCAGTTTCAAACTTGAATGAAAAAGAAAGCAACGAAAATTACAAGCATGTTTTTTGTTGTAATTAAAAAAAAAGAAAATTCAGCCGTGTCCCATTGCTAGCTAAAGAATATTTAAAACAAATAAATTAAATCAAATCAAAAATCTGTTAATTTAGTTCAATTAATAGATTGTTGGGTTGGGATTTTTCTTTTAAGTTTTACAACCTGTGTTAGAAGAATCCCCTCTATTTTGTGGTCTTATAGCTACACTTGTAACATCATCATGAACAGCCTGACTTCACCCACTGCTGGGTATAGGCTTCCCTAAGTTGGTGCCATCATAATTTTTCTAATTTTATAGTGCTAATCCACACTTTGTATTTCATTAAGAAATGAAGTCTTATAAAATTTTTGGATTCCGACGGGATTCGAACCCGCATCGATCAGACGACCCTCTTAAAGCCACGAAATCCTACTTGCCGGTATCCAAATTTTCGATAAGCTCATATTTTTCGGGATTAGCGCCATCTACACGTTCACCAGTGAACTCATGGTGAACAGTGGCCGAGTGGTAAGGCACTCCGGCTTTAGGAGGATCGTCTGATTGGTGCCATCAACCACGATCCTAATCGGACCCTTTGACGGCCCGCAACGTGTACAATATCGTCTACCCATCTGACCGCCGGACGTCCTACGTTAATGGAATATCAAGATTGTTATTGTGAACACAGCCTAAGGATTATCGGGAATGTTGAAAAGTGATTTATGTAGATTTAAATCAAGGTAGTGATAATCTTCATATAATTATATCCGGTTAATGTTTACCGATTACAAAAAGGAGATTATAAATTCGGCAGCTGTAGTCGTTTTTTATTGTAGTTCAATGCGAAATGCCGTCATAATAAGCGAAAAAATTATGGGGCCTCTACATATAATAAACGCTACATATTCGCCGATGATAGACGAATGCCGACGTTCACGAACGTGTAGAGCCTCATTGCCTGTATTCGCCTGTAATCGTCTTGCTAAATCGTTCGGCGAATAGTTCGGCAAATTGTTTGGCGAATACGTAGAGTGGCCGTTTACAATAAGTATTTTCAAGGTTCTCTAGAACTATTACTTGGGATACCAACGCTAAAGATAATCCCGATCCCATGAAAATTCCGGGATAAAAAGTAAATAATATTGCTCTACAATCTTGTCTATCTTCCACTGAAAGTCCCATTAAAATCAGTTCAGCCATTCCAGAGTTTCGAATACCTAAAAATACAGACAAAAAGTTAAACATGGAGTCGGATTCTATTGCTTTCGTGTCACTAAAATTAGTTTTTTTTTTCATATAACTATATTCTAATTATAGACACCGTGAATTTAGAGTTATAAATACTCGTAGTATGTTTGTGTGTCATTTTTATGGACTAAAATCGTGGGCCTTATTCTTTACAAATATTTCATAGACAAGATAGTTATATTGTATCCTCGACGCCGCCACAAGTGGCCTGAGTGGCGCTTTGTGCTCTTTTGTGAACACCCTCTACGAGACTACAAAGAAAATTTATTTTTAAACGCGGGGATTTATTGTCCCTGGAATCGCTTTCATTCCTACCAGGTTATTATAGGATAAAATAGTTTCTAAGATGGCTATAATTCCAAGCGCGATGTGATTAGGTAGGTCGTTTTCCTCTCTATATATTCGCTGATGATAGACGAATGCCGACTGTATCCCCAAGGCGCGGTAGACATTCTCTCAGATCTTTTATATTCCAGATCCTTTGAAGATGTCTAAGGGGGTAGTCAGAGGCATGTTCAAATACATATTTGTTATATGCAGTCTTGCAGAAGTTGGTATTCCATACGTGACAGGTTGCAAGCCCATCGCCGCCTATAAGAATACTATAACTGGTTTCCTAACAATGTTTTCCTTCACAATTTACAATATCAAAATCCATTGATGCACGGCCAGGATTCGATCCCACGACCTTCGGATTGAATGTCGAGGTACAACCCCATTCGGTCAACACGGCTTTTTTTTCGCGTCGTATCATCCATTTATCGTAACTACGATATTCAATGGCCCTTCTAGTATCTTTTAAATCATCCACTTGTCTCCGTCGTTGGTTTAGTTTCAAAACTGCGCTGTTCCTTAACAAAGGGTTTTGTAGTACCTGTCTATAGCCATGGAATAGAGAAAATAAGTGAAGGGTGAGTTGGGTTTTTAAAGATGTCTCGTAATCATATGAAATGAAATGAAATAAATTTATTTGTCATGAAATAAATTTATTTGTCAGAAGAATGGTTACATAAAGATTTTAAAGTTATTAATAAGTGTCACATTCTCCACCGTATGAACACGGTATACAAATCTCTAGTCGTAATTACATAAATAGAATCAGAAAAAACTTATACTTAGATGTCAAACCATGTCCAATAGGTAGGTAAAATTTATAACAAACATGCAGAAAAATTAAATTAAGAAATTGATGTCAAGCATTGTCATAACTAATAATAATTGAATATAATAATTATTTAAAAAAATCCGTAACTGTATAATATTGCCTGTCATATTACAATTTTAACTTAATTGTAAATTGTTTAAGAGGTAGTTCCTTGAAACTATCGGGAACATTAAAAAGAACATTATTAAGTAAAACTCCGTATATGGCGCAAAACATAATCCCACTCATATAATAAAGCTGAAAGTTTGTGAGTTTGTTTAGATGTTTGGATATTTGTATGTTTGTGTAACAATCACGCCTAAACCAGTGAACCGATTTGGATGAAACTTGGTAGACGTAGATAGTGACCTGGAATAGCATATAGGCTATTCAAAATGTTGGTACTATGCTGGCGAAGCCGCGCGCAGAAGCTAGTATCTTATATTTTAGTTTTTAACGGTTACGAAGATCTAAACTAATTTCAATATTTACTTTTTTTATTATTTACAGAAACTAACTAACGAGAAGCCCCTGAGTTCCTAGCGGATTCGACCCCAAATAATGGCAGCAACGGGGCTTCGAGGGAAACCAGGGGTGCTAAGAATTACTGGGAGAAAGCTAGCTGCCGATTTACAAAGAACACTAAGACCCCTCGCAGACTACAGACGTTCTATCGGCCGATAGTTGAGGGCTATACTTCTCCATAGTAATTACGTGCCGAAGTATATTTCGTCTCAACTATCGGCCAATAGAAAGTCTGCAGTCTACGAGGAGGCTAAAATGTCGATAGCATCATACAATGCAAAAACCCTGAGAAGCGAAGAATAGAAGACCACAGGGAAGACCGCAAATACGCTGGTACGATGACATCAAAAGAACAGCTGGACGCAAATGTATGGAAATTGTACAGGACCGCAAGAACTGGCCAATTAAGAAGGAGGCCTACACCCCAAAGGGTCGAAAGTAAGAAGAAAAAAGAAATTCACGAAATTGTCATGTACCTATGACAGTTTAATAAAAAAGTAAGTAAGTTCGTATGAGTCAGTGACCAACTCTGGTGACGGAGTTTTTAGGCCTCCGTCATGGCTTAACGACTTAAATAGCCGGGACCGACAATTTAACGTGCCTTCCGAAGCACGGAAGTGCTCAGATGAAAATGCTAGTGGCGGTCACCCATCCACTAACAGACCGTTTCGAACGTTGCTTAACTTCGACGATCTATCACGAACAACTAAGCAAGCACGACCACGAGCGCTTCGACAGTTTAATGAAACGACTATTTAATAATTATGCGACTGATTTTGACCTATAAAATTTCCTAGGCAACTTTGAAGATTTGATTTAGTGAAATGTCATAAATTATTATCAAAGTCATTTTAATAACTGCCGTTATAAGAGTATTTTATCGTATATCGACTGTTTTTTTCCTCACCTCCTTATGAAGTCATGAAAGCACCTACATGTTAGACCTCCACCCTCCCATGGGTAATGTTTTCAGAGGATCCCAAACCCTTTGATATTTTTTGCATATTTTATGTTGTAACGGGTGTACAACTACTCAGTACGGGAAAAACTTAGGGTTTTTTAGGGATCCTACCTATTTGTGAGTATATTTATAGATAGGAATGAATGAATGAATGAATGAATGAACACTTTATTGTACAAAACAACAACGAAAACAATACATTAGAAACATTTACAAGTTCATTAGTACAATGGGCGGCCTTATCGCTGAAAGCGATTTCTTCCAGGCAAATATCATAGGCATGCAGAAGTGTCAATGTACTTTCAACTTATAACACATGTGACAAATAGGTATGTAGATACCATTTAATACGATCTTTAAGAGTGTGCAGGAGCGATTTATTCAATTTCGTAGTTCGAAATCGTTATTTATCTCAGAATCTGTGAAAGCTACAACCTTCATATTTAGGGAAATTATACTTCATTGTTTTATCTTCGATTACGTGTTTTAAAAACACGATTGATAAAAGTTTTCTAGATAAAATATTTTCCATAGCTCTGTACTTCTCACACGCCGAACAAATCACACTCGCTGTCCCGCTTACAAAATGGCGGCGTATGGCACACTCTTAAACGGCGAAAAAAAAAAAACATTAGCAGTGATGGCTTGCTATTGGTCATGTATAGCTTCTGCAAAATGTAGACATTGGCAATAAATTATGTATTTATATGTTCCTTTAGCTATTTTCAGATAGGTATAACTTTTTGTTTTTTGTTTATTCCTCAAGGCCATTTCGATATTTTATTTGCGCATCTAACATTATAAAAACTTCTTTCTGTGGTTTTAGTTACACAACTTGTCCACCCTTTACACCCTGGGGGTGAAATCTTCAAACAATATTATGTGTTCTTTGTGGTGCTATTGTTTATTTAGGTTGATATTGTATGTACGAGCTTTGGTGTCCAAAAACCTGAGACTATTATAAAAAATGGTTGTATTTTTGTTACAAGAAGGTGATTAAATACATTGAGTTATAATGTACTACGTGTGTAGGTAGGTAGGTACTTACTCAGAGAATAAATAAGAGTATTGAAACTGTAACAATATTTAAATTTCCTTTAAATAATTTAAGTTTAGTTAGTTTATTAATATTTTATAGCCCATAATTATTTAAAACTAGCTGACCCGCGACAAACGTTGTTTTGCCATAGTATAAGTATTAATATCGCTATTAAAAAATAAGGGACCACCCTTATTTTTTAATAGCGATATTAATACTTGGCTGTTTTTTACCATAAGTACCAACTTATGGTAAAAAACAGCCAAAATACTTATTTAAAATTGTACGTCGATAGTGTCTGATCTGTGCATGAAAATTTCTATACTCTTTGACATTCACGTAAACATGGCTGCCGCCGCAGTCACGGTGACGCGTTGCAATTGAAAAAATATAATTAAAATACGCGTAATTATGTTGAACTTACTGGTGAAAAGTCACTCCTTGCCTTTTACTTGTATTTCTCGAGTTGTTTGTGCAGTATCGCAATACACACGAAGGCATATTTCATGGAAAAAAACTTCACACACATCATGACACATGTCTCGCTGCAGCAAGCGCTCGGCACAGACTAAGTGAGTCGGAGTGCGAACACTCTGACTAAGTGTAACAAACAGTCGAGTAGAGGTGACCTCTCTAGTACGTAGTACATTATAACTCAATGATTAAATAAGCTGTTTTCAACCTTAGACCAGTTTGGCCACATGAGTTCGTACCAGCTGGTATCGGAGTTTTATCTCCTCCGTCATGGCTTAAGCTGGGAGTCAGAACTAACAATTTAACGTGCCCTAGCTTCATAGATGACTGGGGTTCGAATTTGAACCAACGACCTTTAAATTGAAAGTCAAGGCGCTAGGTA
Source organism: Epirrhoe alternata (assembly GCA_963565295.1). Classification (NCBI taxonomy): domain Eukaryota; kingdom Metazoa; phylum Arthropoda; class Insecta; order Lepidoptera; family Geometridae; genus Epirrhoe; species Epirrhoe alternata. The sequence goes on from OY751401.1 coordinate 3,947,204, forward strand.
AACTCAACCAAAATTACACTTATATAAAATGCAATACTTAACACGACGAGTGATGAGTATGAATGTTGATGGATATACCGGTAGTGGTAGGCCTAAGAAAAGATGGATGGACTGTGTGAATGTGGATATGTTAGTGAAAGGAGTGAGTTCTGATATGACGAGTGATAGAGGGAAATGGAAGAAAGAAACATGTTGTGCCGACCCCACTTAGTAAGAAGAAGAAAAGCAATAGCCCACTTAAGAAACACTGCACTTATTTCGAAGAGTTATTTAGTTCGTATGAGTCAGTGGCCAACTCTGGTAACGGAGTTGAAAGGGCACTTTAAGTATGCTGGGACCGACAATTTAACGTGCCCTCCAAAGCACGGAAGCGCTCAGATGAAAATGCCACTGGCGGTCACCCATCCTCTTACGGACCGTTTTGAATATTGCTTAACATCGACGATCTAACAAGAACGACTAAGCAAGCACGCCCACTAGTATTTCGAAGAAAAACAGAAACACGACTCCCCAACAGAATACATTCCCTCAAATCTAGGAAATTCAAGATCCTCTGTCATTTATACTAACCATAAACAATAGACGTATTACTGACTGACTTCATAAAGAATATTCTAATACTCGAACTGAAACTGAAATGTAAATGAAACAAAGCGAATTATCCGTCGAGAGTCGGACGAGTGAAGCCTTGGGCTATTTGATTTAGGTTTGGGTGACATCGAGCGAGGCTGAAAGATTTTATTTATTGGAAAAACAAACAGTTTATAACAAATTCATAGAACACATTTAATTAACAAGTAAGCTTTTAGAGGCCTTTTCACTCTATTCCACTCTAATCCACTAATCAAATCCAGTGATGGGTTTATTTCCATGTTTCTCTAAAATCTAAAAAGTTGGATTTAAGGTCATCATCACAATCTTCCTACCCTTTTCCCACATTACGTGGGGTCGGCACAACATGTGTTCTTCTTCCATACTCCTCTATCAGCCGTCATCTCAACACTCACTCCTTTGTTACTCATGTCATCACACAATCCATCCATCTTTTCTTTGGCCTACCTCTACTCGTAAATCCATCAACATTCATACCAAGTACTCTCCTAGTTACATGGCGTTCTTCCCTTCTCATTACATGCCCATACCATGCTAGCCTGTTGATCCTCATCTTTTCATTCACTGGCGCCACTTTCACACTTCCTCTTATGTACTCATTCCTTACTTTGTCCATTTGCGTCACTCCACACATCCATCTTAGCATTCTTCTTCTTCCTGCCCTTATCCCACTAAGTGAGGTCGGCACAACATGTTTCTTTCTTCCATTTCCATTTCCTCTCAGCATTGTTGGATTTAAAAGTACCTATTCAAGTTAATGTGATAAATTAAGCACCACGTTACGAAGCCTTGATCGCGGTCGACATGTACTTAGTGTGCCTGTGTCTTTACTGAGCAAGTGTGTACGTCAGTAGAGGCAGCTTGTTTGAAATGTTTTGTATGGCCTTTGTTTAGATGCCAGCTCTATGCTGTTTTGAGTTTAGATGATTAGGTGAATTTAGCATCTTTGTCTAAATATTTTGGAATTTTACTTTAATATAGGGAAAAATGATTGGACATCTTATACGACATGACAGCTTTATTAAAAACATCATAGAAGGAAAAGTGGAAGGAAGACGAGGAAGAGGCAGGCCTAGAATCAATTTCATGAATCCGCATTGGAAAGGGAGAGGTGGAGGAAGTTGCATCATTGCACCGACAAGAGCTGAGCTCTTAAGTTTAATGAGACTTTAATATAATTCTTTGCTTAGTTTAGAGTGTCTACAGAAATGTATTAGGAAAAATTAACAATTATTACTACATTTAAAATTAGATTCGACTACATTTGGAGTACCTAAGTAAGTATACCAAGGTAGTAGTAGGTTCAAAACTATAATAAAATAGTTTTTAAATATAATAAGCAACCAAATCTGTATGTAGTAAAGCTACTTATATTCTGTGCAAATAATACAATCGCCAATCGAATGAAAACAAACATGGGCGCGTGTGAATTTGCATCTGCTGTGATAAGCGTGAATGTAAATGGTAAAGGCCAAAGCATCATCATCCACGCACCGATTTCACTCAAAAATCCTAAAATGGCATCTAACCTCTATTATTCGATCAGCAATCTTGTTTTTTAAAATTTATCTTAGTACACTTGTGTTGACAATATAAATGATACCTAAACTGTTTTAATCCATCCAGATGTTTGGAGGATCATTATAATTCTAACCCTTGTCCTTCTTTAAGTAGGGTCGTCACACGATGTATTCCTCTTCCATTTCCCTCTATCAGCTGTCATCTTAGCACTCCAACTACTCAACTTTTTGGAAATACGAAGTTAAAATGTACATACAAACCAAATATGCCAAAACATAACCCTTCAGGCATATGGGTAAAAAGGTTGTCAGCTCCATAAAGGAGCCTGTAAGCGGGCTACTAAAATTGCATCTTGTTGGCAATTTTTATTGACCAATATAACTCAGTATATTTGCAACTCGGGATACATAATTTGCAATCTAACCGGCTAGACATTAAATATTTGCGATTCGAATATTTGCAAAGAAATATCTTGACAACATCGCCGGGCTACACAGCAATATTGCAGCAATTATTGTACAATCGACAACTTGGCGGCTATACTATTGCAGCAAGAAATTGACAAAAAACTAGCCCGTTTGCGAGCACCAGAAAGTTCGACGCGTTATCAACTCCGACATTGCAACTAAATGAAGTGAAGAGCATTTAATTATGAGGTAAAAATTCTCTTGCGCTCCTAACTGAATCAGTTCAGCTTGAACGTGCAGGGAGTGGACGTAGTGACGTCATCAAGTGAGATATAACACCGAACTTTGCACTTAGGTTATGTCAAAGATGAGTGTACAGAGCAGCTTATCCTTGAGCTTATAATAATAATTAAAATATTGTCAAAATCACAGAATTAATAAGAATCTAAAGCTGCGTACTGACTACTCGTGCCAAGCTACGCGCGAGTCGATGTAAAAATGTGTACGATTTTGGGGAACGCGAGTACGCGTAGCCTGGAACGCATAGTCTGTACAAGGCTTTAGGGTTCGAGATATTTTTGTACAATTCTTAGTTAGGCCGATAGTTGAGACAGGCTATACTTCTCATTACGAGGTGAAGTATGTTCCGTCTCAACTATCGGCCGATAGAAAGTCTGCAGTCTTAGGCTAAGTCTTAGGTGAATTCATAATCATACATAATTATGTTCATACATAAAAAGTTTTGAAAACATTGTGTCAAGTGCGAAAAAGTACCACTTTTTACCATCTTCTATTAGTAGATGCATTGTGCATTACAGCGTTCCGCTGAGTGTTGCTATAGTTCGCCTCCTGATGATATATAATATAAATAATCATCTAGTTTTTTTACTATTAAGTAGTTAAATAAAATGTTTATTTCAATTTCGCTGTGTAGGTATCAGTCGCTGCTGCCTACGCACACTGGCGTCACGGAAGACCAGCGTTACAGTAGCTTCGGCTGCCGTAACATTTTGCTGAGTGACGACCTATTTTGCGGTCACTTATAGTTATTTAAGTTAAGAGTGTAGGTGCTAATCTGATTATGTCTAACTTAATTTAATTCAATAATAATACAATGTACCTGCATTATATATATTAATTCTTATGTCTGTGGCACAAAATAAAAGTTGCTTTCTTTCTTTCTTAGTATGTAAACTTCGGTACGGTTTAATTTGTTTGTAGTAGGTATTTGTCATGCTCCATACGATTTTTTTTTTCAATTTTGTACTAAAATAAACTTTTATGACTCCAATAAACTTTCTAACCCAAACGCTAAGCCAGAATAACTACCAATTCCACAGAATTATCTCTTCAAAATCCAAAATATATACTTTTTAATTCCCCCAACTCATTACCATCAAAAGTACAATACTATTCAGATTAACAGGCATTAATAAGAATGATACCGCCGAAGGAAACGTGTCCTCTTTGAGTACGACGCGGAATAGGCAAAAACGCAATAGCTTTAACAGCTATTGGCGTTCCGCCAACGAGGCCTAATGTAAAAACCGTAATAGCCCAGGGTTCCGTATGTCTTTATTGGGCCAATTTCGCAAGTGGAATTGTTCCTGTGCATCTGAAATTGAATGTTAGCTTCTAATTTAGCTGAAGAGGGAATTGGAAGCTTTGTGAAAACTGACAATGCGAAGTGCGGAAATCTTAGGGATGAGGGGACAGAGAGGAAAAATATATACTAAGTAATAGCCTTGCTTTTTTATTGGTACTACGTTACTTACGTCGGTGAATTATACAGAATCTGGTTGAATTCATGAGAGCCTTGTTGGCCTATTGGACGTATTAACAACTTTCTAAAGAGTGGCGAATCGAAGACATGCATCAATGAAATCTTCGTTTTGGAAAATACTCTAATTATTGAAGGAAAACATCATCGGTTTATAGTTATTATTGTAAGCTCTCCCGCAGTGTGACCCGCGGTCCCTCGGGATTTTTCCAGGATAAAAAGTAGTCTATATTATAATAGTATGACCTTCCCCGGAATACAACCTTTATTCATGCCAATTTTCAGCCTAATCTGTTCACGGAACAGATTATTTTGGGCGTGACAAACAGACAGACAAAGTTACTTTCACATTTATAATATTAGTATGGATGTTTCGATGGGCAATCTATGGAATGCAATCTTTGGCAAGAGCCATATTAAATAAATAAATAAATAATGCTGGACTTTTCACACAGCATCATCTAGCCCCAAAGTAAGCAGAGCTTGTGTTATGGGTACTAAGATGACTGATATACTACTTATATACTTTTTGTTTGTAAATACATACATATTATATATAGAAACACCCAGACCCGAGACAAATATTTGTAGATCATACAAACATTGGTCCCGCCGCGGGGATCGAACACGCAACCATTTGCGTCGCAGGCGGGCCTTCGCCCACTGCGCTACAGAGGTCGTCAAAATATTAGATCACTTTTGACATCCATTCAATCAGTGCAAAATAATCAGAAATTAATGATCTAAGAGGATGTCTTTATGCAGTCGTGATCCTGTTGTTTATCCAATGAGGGAGAATTAATGTTGTATACAGGCTTCTTAATGTGTTGTCCTTTAAGTCATTACACAGCTGCTTACACAGCCTTTACACAGCTTAAACCCCGTCATCACTTCATTATGCCAGAATTACCCAAAATAATGGATTTACAAGAGTAATACCTATCCTAAATAAACGGTGACGAAATCAAACAAACCTCGGTAAGTTACTAAGATGTTTCCACGCTAAGTGGGACCATAATCTTTATAACAGTGAAAAGGAGACAGCTACGTATCTTCTATTCGAGATGATAGCCGTTTTTGTTATATAAGTATATAAGTAGTATATCAATTATCTGGTTCCCATAGTACAAGCTATGCTTAGTTTGGGGCTAGATGATGCTGTGTGAAATGTCCAGCATTATTTATTTATTTATTTATTTATTTATTTATTTATCATGACACGCTGACAACTCGAAAAAAAAACCTATAAATCTACCTATACAGACACTACACAGGGACAACTTTGTGACACGTCTCTCGTTTGTAAGAACGCAGTCTCCTTTATTCCAGAGTATTTAGAAGATTGTATATTTAAGTACCTACGTAATAGTATTAAGTTCTCTACTACCATATACCCGTGCTTAATAATAAATTGCACAAGTAAATTAAAAGCACGGGTTATCCCTAGCCTCTATTTCTGCCCTTGCAAAAAAGGGGTTGTAATTATATAATGAAAATCGTGTAAATAGTCTATGTTCAGTGGGATGAAATCTCAGATGATAAAATTCAAAGATCGATGACAATATCTTTTTTGAGAAATTTATCATCATTATTCCCTTGCCCTTATCCCTCGCTAAGTGGGGTCGGCACAGTATGTATTCTTCCTCCATTTACTCAACTGTTCATCCATTCCTTTTATATCTTCTCTCACACAATCCAACCATACCTTTGAACCTTACCATGACTTTTTTGAGAGATTATCCATGTTTTTATAAGTGAGCCAGCTGTTGTCTCCTATCTGTACCAAGGAGCATAATCTCAGGGTTATGACCCTCGCAATCACAAGGGTGCGAGCATAGCAGGGTAAGTGATTTTATGCTATTTATTCTGTTCTGTGTAATTATTTCAGAAAATTGTTTTATGAGTCGTAACACAGAAAATTATAATAACGAATTCAAGATGAAGGATTTAAATTAAAATATTTTTAACATGCCTTTAATTTTACTTCACTTCAATGATTTGAATATTACGGTATGTAATCTGTAATAATATTTTTTTTTACTTGCTAGTGAGCTGAATTTTGGCACTACGCCATTTTTCTATTTGCAAGAAAACTTACGCTAGGAATATCTGTCTGTTCGATGAATGCAGACGCTGTCTTGATTTATTTATTTAGTTTCGTGACTGCACTTGCTACGGACCTTAAGCAGGTCGCTAACAGCAAAGTCCAATCTCGTTGAAAAAAGTAAAAAAAAAAAAACAAAGTCAAGAGTTGAGGCGTGGGCGAGGCGGGACCACGTCTCCCAATCACCTGTCTCTACTCTTTTTTCGAATATGACATTTTGAATGAATGAAACAAGACATAGATGACGCCGCCTCGACCACACGACGATACCACACGTCAATTTTACCCGCGCCGCGCCCTCGGCCTCGCCTCGACTTTTGTTTTTGCATTACACTTGCAAACTGCTGTCGGACAGACTGTCAGACATTTCTCGCGGAAGTTTTTTTGCAGGTTGAAAAAGCAAACTGAGCAGGACGCCTCAGTTATAGTTAGATAACCGTGCGCATTTTAATTATTTTACGATAACTTTTTAAAAGCTAAATAAAATAAAATTTATAGAAAATCTATTAAGTTTAATTTCTTTAAGTGATAATTTCTCACAGTGAGCATCTACTGTTAGTATACCGTTCGAATTTAAAAATAAAACATGAATACACGAACAAAGAGGTAACCACACCGTCTGCGTGCAAAAAGGGAATTTATATGAAAACAATAAAACTGTGATGCATGGGAATCTGTGGGCGACACAATTTATAGGAATATTCCACCATGGGATGGATTAAAGGGATCTGAGGGCTTGGAAGCGTCAGACACGGCTTTATTTATAGTCGGGAATGTCTTTTACTATTTTGCTGGTCTGATAGTAAAAAAAATTACAAGCTTGTACACAAATTATTGCGACGATTGTAGGTCTATTTTCAGCTTAATTCTTGTGAGGAAAGATACTTCTCAGTGTCCGATTAAGCTGAATTTTGGCACACCTGTGTATTTTTTACACAAATCTTGTAAGCTAAATTAATGGTCGTGGGTTTGAATCCCAGCAGCACCAATGGATTTTTGATTTCGGCACACGCAACATAAAACTGTTTATGCTTTAATTAGGAGCTTCAAAAGCATTTAAAAAATTTGTGAAGAAATTTATTATTTTACAGAACGGCGATAGGCTTGTAACCTCTCACGTATTACTAACTTGTACTCCTAGGTAAGTCCGTATGATGAAAATTTTAGCATTTTTGAAAGACGCAAAATTTCTACTCTAGCCTTCTCTACTTCACAGGATGATGCATTATGTACACTGGCAGCGCAATGATAAACACACTGTACAATATCATACAATTTTCAAACAAATTGCCCATAAAAAGTCCAGTAATATTTCATTTTTTAACGTTACGCGAAAGGACGGTGGAAAATTAATTTGTTACTACAGATATTAAAATTTACGGCAGTTTATGAGAAGGATAAATAGATATTTTGACAAAAAGAGACTAAAATAACGTTCCAAGACATTTTACTGAAGAAAATATTGTGATAATTTACAATAGGCAGTTCCGGTCACATAAGATATGATTATTTCTGTAAATGCTAAAGCGGCTGTTACACAAGGAGAGTTTCTCGCATGCGAGCGGCGATTTCTTCTAGGCCGCCTAGTGTAAACAAATGCTTTGAGCCTCGTCTCTCGAATACGATTTTCGCTATCTAAGCTTTCTACTAAAAGTAGTCTTTTTTTGGAGTTTCTGTCAAAATGTAAACAACTCGGTCAGAAATCGTGGAAGCATCTGAATATTCATCAAACGAACGAAAAAAGGAGCGCGAATACGGCCCCTGTTTTTCAAAACATCTACGACTTTTTTTTATGATTTTTTTTCATAGTACCTATCTCTGTCTAGTTACAGGCAATAAAGACAACACACATACAGGCATAGATAACAAAGAACGAGACGGGGAACAAAAATCAATTACTATATAAAAAACAATAAAAAAAGAAGAGATAAAAAAAATTATAACCAACAATGTACCTATGCTGTGATGCCAAATAGGTCCAGTCTCAGCTTCAGCTAATGAAGTCTCCTACTTCTACATGACATCGATTTATCAGCCCTTTATCATCGTTATTATATCGATTGGGATATTACAACGAAGTAATCTATCTATCCAGCCAGGAACACCCACTGCTGGGTATAGGCCTCTTCTCTTTCACGCGCCATGATACAAATTAAAAAACTCTTTGAAAAAATAGTTCAGGCACATGGCACGCTTTTCGCTATGGACGTACAGTCAGCGTCACCAACTGGTAGCCCCCTCGTACGAACAATGCCTAAGGGTTTACCAGTTGACGCTAGCCGTACATCCAATTCAATCGACGACCTACGACCAATAAAGGGGCAGTGTCAAAGCTTTGCGGTCGAACAAATTTGCGTTCTTTTTGTTTTCATTAGGCGCTGTTCACACGGCGCGTACAACACAGACGTATTCATACGGTATGCGCTGACGGGAAGGCCGCTAAAATGGCGTGTTATTAAAAAAAGTGAAAATATTAGTGGTATGGACTTTGTTTCTTTGAGTATTCCTCTCGTATAGGATTGTTTAAGAAGGACTGAATACTCAAGAGAAAATTTTGTCCGTTGTTTATGTCGATATTATGTTAACACATACAGATAAATCGTTTTTTTATTATTCTTTCTACATACACACATAAAATCACGCATCTTTCCCGTTGGTACACACCCAACACACCTAAAGGCATTCTGGCACTCTGAAACCTCAGACAATTTCAACTATTTTAATCAATAGTTTTATTATTTCTAAAACGATTTATGACAAGTATCATAAAAAACAATGCGTAAATAAATCAATTATGACTTTGGCATAGAATCAAAACCACAACAGCATAACTGCTTAACATACAATCTAATTCTAAGCAGCATTTTAATGCAGCTAAGCCTATCTGTACAATAATGTATGCGCATACATTTGTCAGCAATGTCGTGCGCCCTGTCTATACCGAGCCTAATATTATGCATACAATGATTTAAAAAAACATATAAAGCCATTTTCGTGTCACGAATGACATGCTTGTGAATATTTTGAGGTTTAACTTCGAATTCAATGATTATTAAAACTAGTTGCGCTCCGTGGTTTTACCTGCTGTCCTCGAGAATACTTTCACTTTTCCGGGGTAAAACGTTACGGGATAACCTGTGCATACTTGACTGTAATCTATCTCTGTTTTAAAATCCATCCAAATCAATTCAGTAGTTTTAACGTGAAGGAATGTACAAACATCCCTAACATCCCCATTTTCTCAATTATAATACGAGTAATTGCACAGTACCACCATTTTTAAAAAACCTAATTTAATTCCAGACCAGACTACGATAATATTATACATATTATAAGTTTCATCTAGACTCGTTCAGCCGTTTTAGCATGATTTAGTAACAAACCTACATACAACCAAATTTTCGCATTTATTAATATTAGTAGGAAAATTTTAGCAATGGAGGTCATTAATATTGGGCCCAAAAAAAAATAGTATCGCCACAATTGGGGAAGTCAATCAACAGAGTATTTTTCTATTATGACACCAAGTCAACTGTCTAATTCAAATGACTGTGTAAGTAAAAAAAAAGTTTTCATAAGTTTTCATAAGTTGAAAAATCCAGATTTTTCAACTTATGAAAGCTTTTGAATTAGTGGACTTAGATATTGAATTGATTCAGGCGTGACTTTGCGGAAGTCCATTGTAAGATATTAAAAATGGTAAGGAAATATATAGTAACAATCCGCTAATCTATTCTCAAACAAAGGTTTCTTAAAACTAGTACTCACCCCAAGGCCACCCAACCACCCACCACTAACCTCTGCCAAGCCTCCTACAACTTAGGCTCGGCAATCTGGAACCGTGAGCAGTGTCTTTTCGTTCGGCGCTCGTAGCGACAAGATGTCTGCGTTTGCACGGAAGTAGTCAAGTTTATTCCTGAGGATGCCCCGTGGAGGGGCGAAACACGTGTCGAAATCAAATGAAGGTGTTCTTTTGCTTGCGCCCCGGTGCTGCTCACGGTTCCAGATTGCCGAGCCTAAGTTGTAGGAGGCTTGGCAGAGGTTAGTGGGTGGTTGGGTGGCTTTGGGGTGAGTACTAGTTTTAAGAAACCTTTGTTTGAGAATAGATTAGCGGATTGTTACTATATATTTCCTTACCATTTTTAATATCTTAGTGGACTTAGAAAAAGGTTAGGAATATAAATCTCATTCGACAATCCCCTGCGTCGGAGATTTTTAGACTTTTTTACTAAAAATCCTCTGCCTCCACTCGGATGAGATGCTCAAGGGATTTTAAAGAAAAAAGACTGAGATTATCATAACCAATACTAGTCAGGATAGATTCCGCAATGAGACTATCCGACATAGAACCAAAGTTGTCGACATAGCTCAGAGAATTAGCAAGCTGAAGTGGCAGTGGGCTGGCCATATCTGCCGAAGAACCGATAACCGCTGGGGTAAATGAGTTCTTGAGTGGAGACCGCGACTTGGCAAACGTAGTGTAGGATGCCCTCCGGCCAGGTGGAGTGACGATCTGCGAAAGGCGCTGGCAGAAGCTGGATGCGTCGAGCCGAGGACAGGGCGCAATGGCGCTCATTAGGGGAGGCCTATGCCCAGGTTTGACAGTGGACTGCTATAGGCTGATGATGATGATGATGATGATGAATACTAGACAGGCCTTTATTTTCATTGGCCGTGACTGTTCGGTAACACAAAAACGGCCTCATAGGCTATTAGTATCATCATCATCATCTCAGCCATATAGCGTCCACCGCTGAACATAGGCCTCCCCCATCGATTCCCACCGCGATCGGTCTTGTGCAGCCTGCACCCAACGGCTCCCAGCAACCTTTACCAGATCGTCTTTCCATCTAGTGGGGGGCCGTCCTCTACTGCGTAGTGATTAATATTAGGCTCTCCAAAAAAAAGACTTTTGGGCCCAATCTTGTATGTAGCCTGAATGGCCTCTTTGGTAACAGACTACTATGTGTGTGAGTTTGTTCAATTTCGTTCTAAAAGCTTCATTTCCTAGAATCCCATGTTTTATTTCCGTCCAATAATCTAACCTATTTCACCAAGCTTTAAACTTTAACTAAAATGCTTTTACATGTTAATCACAACTCTAAGCCCGCGATAAAATAAACAGTGTACCCTGGCCTTAATTTCTCTGTTTTCACCTCTAACGCATGCTCATTTACAAGCAAATTTGTTCTTTAATCCCATGGGGTAAAGTTTAGTTTTCTGTGACTGGTTTTATGTGTTATCTAGGCACTGGACACAATAATTCTGCAAATGAAATTATCGCCCGAACCTTGCCAAAACCTCAATTCGGTAGGTAAACGGATTTACGCAAACGTCTAATACTGCCAATAGATGTACAGTTTGGTTTGAATTACTGTAAATAGAGATCAAGCTGTTCGCGACTGTGCTTGTGTCGTGGTATCGCCTCACTTTTGTTCGACTGGCTCCTCACAAGAGCTTGAATAAGTATTTTTATACTTTTAAAATGGATCACCTAAACGTGCCCTAAACCGTGTTCGTTGCCCTGATTCACGGTATTGGCCGCGACGGAATAGGAGTAGAATCGAAGAAGAAGATTTAGTTCTAAGTGAGAAATGAAAAGTGTAATCAAAATTTTCGATTCCGACGTGATTTGAACCCGCAACGTTCAACCGGCTAAAGCCGGTTTGCCTTACCGCTCGGCCACGGAATCCTGACGTCGCAATCTAAATTTTCATAAGCTCATGTTAACTTATCTTGGCAAATCATACAATAGAATGCAAAAGTTTGACGATTAAAGACTTTGAAATAGCTAAATAGATGTGGATGTCTTTTTTAAGGTAGGTTTATTTATCTTATTTGTTTTGTGTCATATTTTCTTTAATTACTCTTATTATTTATTCAATACTAAGCTACAGCTAAAGGTGGTCGCACAAGTCATCCGATCCGAACTGTCATTTCAATAAAGGAAATGCTGAGACGTCAGAGCTATAATTATGTGCGATCATCATCATCATCATCATCCACAACCTGACTTTGCCCACTGCTGGGTATAGGCCTATATATATTATGTGCGATCACAGCAAGGATATTTTACTTAGGCGCTCCACGAGCGAGAGAATCGCGGCGATATTATCGTCGTGCCACGTATTTCTATACACTTCTCTAGACGCCCCGTCTCCACACGGCGATATTATCGCCGCGATGCGACGAGTGGCAACGAGCGCGCGAAACGTCGTTATATCGTCGCTAGCCCGTCGCGACTAGCAGCCTGTCAAACGCAGCGCCATTTCAGCGTTGCCTCTCGTCAAGCAAGGACATTTCGTCAAGGAAACGCGGCAATACCGTTACGAGTCGCCGCGGAAACGCTACGACTCGCGACGATACGCGGCGAAATTATCGCTCGTTCGTGGAGATTCTCCGACGATATGAGAGCGGACTCGTCACGATTCTCTCGCTCGTGGAGACAGCGCCTTAGACTTGAATATTTATTTAGGTAACAATTTTTTGCACTATTTGTAAAGTATAGTTATTTTAAAAATAAACAAACACTGTAATCTTTCATTTACATTCATGGTTCTACGCCGTAGCATATCAGCTACGCCGTAGGCCATTACACATCCCATCGTCGCCGGAAACACGTCAAAATGAAGCAGTTTCAACATTTTGACACTCTACACGGAAGTGACCGTAATTAAGGTGTATGGTTCGTCATAGGGTCCTACCTGTCCTGGGGTACAGTCAACGCAAAAAGGCTTTTGATGACAAAGCCACGAATCGAATTTTGCACATGGTTGTTTCTTAAACCTAATCGCACACTGAGCCACGCCGTACGCGCCGCAGTCTATTTAGTCTATTCAAAAAATAAATAAATAAATAAATAATGTTGGACTTTTCACACAACATCATCTAGCCCCAAAGTAAGCAGAGCTTGTGTTATGGGTACTACATGACTGATAAACTACTTATATACTTTTTGTTTGTAAATACATACATTTATGTAGATTATACAAACATTTGTCCCGCGGCGGGGATCGAACCCGCAACCTTTTGCGTTGCAGATGAGAAAATGCTGATGACGTCAGAAAATGCGGTTAGCTTCTGACGTCAGCAGCATTTTCTCTATTGAATTCACAGATCGGCGCGTTCAGCTCGGCTGGACTGTAATGCTTACACCCTAAAATGCTTATTGTTTTCTCACGATGATGACAGTTAATATTTATGTCATTGTTTCTAGCCCAAACTAGCCCACTTCTATGTACCGACTACACGTTCCAGGCTACAGCTTTGCACGAGCCGTCACAATCGTATACATTTCATAATCGTATTCATAGCATCGTGTTTGAGGGTGCACAACTGTTCAACAATTTGCCAAATGAACTAAAAACCTGCGAGTCAACCCTGGTTTTCAAGAGTAAACTCAAAAAATATATTTGCAACAATGTCTTTTAATCAACCTCTGGAATATAAAATATATTTATAGAACTAATTGATAGTTTAGTTTTTAAGCTCATTGTAAGTGAATTTTCTTTAGAACGCGTAGTCCATACGCAGCTTTACGCGCCACTCTTTCCAAGTCACAAAGTAATCATAGCCATTGCATTTGTGTAAGTGTTGATATTGATAGCGTGGCTTTTATATCACTGCGGCCATGAAGGCCTATTGTGATCTGTGTAAGTGTTTCTTTTTTAAGTGCTGTGCACAACCTTTAGGTTTACAAATTCAACTTTACTTTCTTGAATAATTGTTCTTTTGTCCACTGAGTGTGTGAATGTATTGATTTGTTAACTGTTTTTGGGCCTAATAAAAATAAAATAAAAAATAAAATAAATTTAAAACAAAAATATAATGTTTCTGTGGTAGGTAATTTTGCAAGGCGAATCAAGCAATATTTGTTCAAAATGTTTTAAAGGTCACCAATTTATGACATCTGTACGTACAGTAAAGGGCAGGAGCAACAGGCTTGGAGATACTTTTTATGATTTATGTGTTTCTATTTTCTACTTCCGAAGTGTCTGTTATTTTACGATAGATGTCATAAATAAACGTTTTTTCTTTCTTTCTTTCTTCCATTCATCTAGACATTTTTCAAGTTAACTGTACCCTAGTTGATAAGAATAGGGCTTATTTTGGGTACAACTAGGACCATAGTAGGATTGTCACCTTCAATAATCACCACCTGGTTGGGTCGACAAAGCTTAAATCGTCTAGAACTTTGTGGATGTTTGATTAGAACCAGCAGCTATTTCGAGCTTTTCAGAGGAAACAAGTTATTAATGTTTATTTAAAATGATAAATTGTATCATTTACATACATACATAAAATCACTCCTCTTTCAAAAGGGGTAGGCAGAGACCACGGATCTCCACTCGCTACGATCCTGACACACAACTTTCGCCTCATTCACTCTCATTACATTCTTCATACATTCTCATTAATTGTATCATTTAAAGGAACTGTAATTATTATGTGTTGCACTATCACTTTCTAGTTCTTATCTTCTTCTTCTTCCTGCCCTTATTCCACTAAGTGGGTCGGCACAACATGTTTATTTCTTCCATTTCCCTCTATCACTCGTCATATCAGAACTCACTCCTTTCACTAACATATCCCCATTCACACAGTCCATCCATCTTTTATTAGGCCTACCCCTACCGGTATATCCATCCACATTCATACTCATCCCTCGTCGTGTTATATGACTCTCATGACATGCCCATACCACGCCAACCTTCCACTTCTCAATTTTCAGTCACTGGCGCTACTTTCAAACTTCCCCAGATGTACTCATTCCTTATCTTATCCATTCTAGTTACTCCACACATCCATCTCAGCATTCTCATCTCTGTCGCATGCACTCTTCTTTCATCCGTCACTTTGGTTGCCCAACACTCTGATCCATACAATACGACAGGTCTAATGATCGATTTGTATATTTTCCCCTTGAGTTTGAGTTTAACTTCTTTGTTGTTTTTCTATCGTTTTTTTTTTCTCTTTTTAAATCTTTGTGCCGAAAAAAAACCGGCCTATTGCGATTTGGACTCGTGCATGAAGGGTATCATTATTTATAAAAACGGCAAAATATAACACGTTTGTTGTATGAAATATTAATTTTATTCTGTTTTTTAGTAATTTTTGTTACGGCAACAGAAATACATCTCTGTGAACATTTCAACTGTCTATAACTATAACGGTCCGTAAGACACAGCCTGGTGACAGACGGACAGACAGACAGCGAAGTCTGAGTAATAAGGTTCCCATTTTACCCTTTGGGTACGGAACCCTAAAAAAATGATTCCATCTTGGTATCATTTCTAATTCATGGCCATACATAACGGTTGCGGTTCCTCAAAACGTTTATTCAGAGCTTCTAGTACAGTCGACGTAAGTATCTACATGCCAACGCGGCCGCCACTCACAGCACACTGACGGATTACGTGAATAATGTTAAGGTTTGCCGCATACTAGCGACTAATGCAGGTAATTTTATATGGATTATTAAATTGAAATCGCTTGAACGAGTAAGCCATAAAAATTAAAATTAGGCAGAATGCCTACTTTTATTTTTTATGAGGAATAACTTGCATAATTGCCTAATTTTATTTTAGGAATAACTTAATTTACTTTTTAAATTGAATTTGTATTAATTAACATTTTGTAACCCATACCAGTAAATTCAGATGAAAGATACAAAATTTAATCAGTGGAGTTGTTTGCAGAAAAACTGTAAAAATACTTTTTTTTATTTCTCTATATTGTAAAAAATTATTGAATGAAAATAGAATAAGATCCCAGAAGGTCATGGACAAAATATAACAAAGTAAGAAATTACACAAATGCTTTAAAAAATATCATTAATTCTTACCAGATCAAAAACTGTCTTGAACTAAGAACTCTGGGACTATGAGTTCTTGAACTGCATGGCAATTTTGAGATAAAGAAAGGAATCTGAAATGACAGAGCTTATCATGTTCTCTCGCTTGCACATTACTGACTGCACTGAGAGAACATGATATTACGACATTCCTGTCATCCGAAATCGTCATGAAATTCGTCTTCACTCATTCGTCGTCAGTTTGCGTCTATACTTATTAGAATATTTACAAAAAACAATATCCGGCAGGAAGTTCCCTTATAGAAATGTAAATTTAATTTGCGCAATTTATTTATTTATATGCGGGCTGTCATATTTGATTGCCACGTGAATTATTGTTTTATCTGATAAACAGTTGGTACAAAGGCGGCTTGGTCTTAATTGTGTGTGTAGATGCACATTTGCGTTGTCTCTGTGTGCGTAAGTTTAGGAACGCTCCATGGACGAATGAGCGCTCAATTATCTATCTATCTACTGTGACAGGCTGTGAGCCAATCGCTGCCTTTTATAATAATACTAGCTGTCCGTCGTGGTGTTATCCGCGGTCCCTCGGGAAAACTTCACTTTCCCAGGATAAAATATAGTCTATGTTCATCAGGTATAATGTAGGATTCTAAATTCTAATTTTTTTTTTTTTTTTTTTTATTAGGTTCTCAAAACTGGCCGTTACACTTTGGGAATTTTTCATTACAATTTTAAAGTTATCTTAGGCTAGTGGACGACCTTCTCGATGAGAACACAGCATGCATTTACATAATTATTACTAACTCTTGAACAGAGATAAACATATTTGAACAAATAAAACATTATAGCAAAATTACAATATTCAAAAAGCAAAAATGCGCTTTGGACTACCTATTAACTTCTTCCAAACAGTCTCTTGATAGAAGAGACTGTGGAATAGAAAATATCTATTTCATGACATTTATCATTATAGGACGAACACATACGGTAAATTGATGAGTGCTGAGCGTAGTTTGTATGACAGAAAGGAAGACAAAACGTTTTTCTATTATGAAGACGGCTGGAGGGACGCGGTATAACTATTTCAAACTTCTGAAGTAAACTAGGACTGTCAATAATACCTGAAAGCCTAATAATAATACCTAATGGTGAAATACTTATTCAAATGGGCCCAGTAGTTTCGGAGCCTATTCAATTTAAACAAACAAACAAACAAAATCTTTCCTCTTGTAACTGGTTTAAATTCATGCTAGGCGAAAAAAAAAAAAGTGACATTGACATCTATTGTCCATGTCACGTTGACAGTATAGGTGTTGCAAGCTGTCAAGAATCTGCAAATTAATGAGTTGTTTTGTAAATCAGTCTCGAGTTGAAATTTATTGTAGTCTTTTGTTTTTCGGATTGTTAGTACGCAATGGCGTAATAGATCGGTAGAAGAATGACCTGGTCTGGTCCGAAGAGTGTTCGAGCTTGTCTCTGTCGGACTGGAGGATAGATTTGCTTCCCGGATCCTCCCTCAGGTTTGGAAGGGAGTGAGCGGCGTTGAGCTGTGATCCCTAAATTCTCTGCTGGCTTCTTCGAAGGACGTGACTTGTTCTTTGGCTGTGACACTCAGACTGAGTGGTTAACTTTTTACTCGTGAACTTATAAATTCGTACTGGAATCCCTTCAGCTGGTATGTATGTTAGTGATCCGCCTGTGCGTAGCTTCGCCAGCTCTGTGACTAAAATTCTGGTTCTTTTGGTGGAAATAGGACCTCGTGGTCAAGTCGTGACGTGACTCCGGAGCCCGAGACATCTGCCTCGTGGACACCTGAAAAAGGCCGCCGAGAGGATCTTTTCCCTGGAATCGGAGAGCTACGTTCAAGGTACTTTTTATACCGGCGATAGGCAATGCCACGCGTCACTCCCTAGGGTTTCCTATCTTGAGGAACACTTCTTTAACACTATTCTCTTGTCTTCCCCCCCCAGAGCACTGGCAGCGGGGTCCAGCTGAAGGCTCCAATTATCTCGTTTTGTGTCGTCCCTGGAACGGCCTGTGAGAGGTCGTTCCCTTGGCAGTGCAGCACCGAAGGAGGCCTGGCCCCTTCTTTTGAGCTCGGCTCCTGCGGAGCGCCTGCGGAGTATCCTGGTACCACAGTCGGACCTTGTCCGCTGTGTATTTTTTCTATATTCTGTGCTGTGTCCAAACTAACTAACTTTTACCCCTCGGTCAACTCTGCGGTATCCGAATCTACAACCTACAAATGCTGAACATCACCTAGACTCAGACTTTACTTTAATTTAATCCTATTAATATTTATCTGGTTGCTAGGAAAGTTAATGTAGGCCTTCACGCCCTGTTAATACTTCTCGTTGCTATACCGACTTAAGCTGGTCATATAAATTTAAGGCGCCCAACATTCTTCAACACTCTGTAATAATTTAACTTATCAATATTATAATTTTAAAATAGCTTCTCTGTATTAACCTAATTTATTAGTTTTATGACTTTTGTATAACAGTGAATGCTGAATAAAATACTGTTATTAACGCCAACCTTTTAGTTTCTACTTATACATCCCACCTTTAAATATTAAGCGTTACAGTGGCGCTTCCAACTTGGTAAATAACTCCTAGCAACCACAGATACTTTTAGATAGGAATTCTTTTGTTTCTAAGTTACAGCATTAGGTGAAAAACATTATTGCTAGAACATAACTTACTAACCAACAAAACAACTGTGTAAAATATATTTGTTGTGTTTTATTTCCTTCCTTTGATTGTTTTGAATCTGTGTAAATTGTTTTTATTGTGTGTATACTATAGGATGTTATCATTGTATGGTGCCAACTTTACTGTGTAAACTGTCCAGCTATTTATTGTAATTCTTAGCAACCAAATAACTTAAAAATCTAAAAACTAAACTTAATATTTTAATACCTGCATACTTACTTCTTTAGAAGCTCATGCAAACATACAGCACTTTGTTTACTCTAGTTTTTACAATAGTGTTGTAATGGTGGAATTGTGCTTCAATAGATAGTGTTGTTCCGGTGTTACATTTTCTTGAATTCAATTCTGGATAGGGTTTTCTCTGCTCTAATATTCTAAGAACTGCTGCTGGGATGATCCTTAGCTTGATATATTCCCGGTTAGATTCTTTGCTTAATCATAGTAATTTCTAGGATACCTGGTCTTATCTAGAATGGTAACTTTGTTTAGTAGGAAATTCTAAAAATTCAATTTGGCACGGTTGCTTTGGGTAAATAGTTATTTCTTCTTGGATAGTTGTTGTTTGTGTGGTGTGTACATTGATTTACTGGTAATATTGCTAAACTAATATCACTTTGCACTAAAAATCAAACACTAAATATCAACACATTGCAGTGATCAATAAGCTAATTTCAAACTTTTGTTATATTTACTACTAAATATTCTCACTAATACTACATAAATAAAACAAAATACTTAAATATACTCAAGAAATTTTTTTTTTATTTTTTTTTATTGCATTTGTAGGGTACACTAAATCACAAGGGCTAGTGAAATAAATTCTTCTTTCTTCTTTCTATTTTGGCATATTAAGGACCTTGTAACTTCTAATTAACTTATGTAACTGACTCATCTACGTTGCAAGATTCAATTCGTTTAGTCCGCTGATGCTGGTTCATACTCTCCTTAGTTCATTTTGTCTGAGATGTTCTCACAAACTGACCTGCGAAGAGTTGAACTAGTAAAACATAGCGCGATGGCGCGTCTTAACTCGCTAGGAGCAGCAAGCTAGGTACTCCTACTTACTTTATCTAAACCTAAAACTTAACTCAAGCGCGTTCTAGGCTCGTTCTGAGATGGTAGCTATTCCTACCTAACTTAAACTAAAACTTAACTCAAGCGCGTTCTTAGCACGCTGTGAGTTGGTAGCTATTACTACCAAACTTTCACTAAGACTTTAACTTAACTCAAGCGCGTACTTAGCTCGCTATGAGATGGTAACTATTACTACCTAACTTTCTCTAAACCTAAAACTTAACTCAAGCGCGTTCTTAGCACGCTGTGAGTTGGTAGCTATTACTACCAAACTTTCACTAAGACTTTAACTTACCTCAAACTTAAAACTAAAACTTAGTCTATAACTAAGATCTAAAACAGTTCTGACTAGGACTGTCTGAGACTCTCAAGCTCTCAAGGAAGCCCTGGACCGTAGCCCCGGCTACGTAACACTTGTCCCGGGAGTTCGAATATACTTGGTTTGTTGGATTGCTGGTGTCATGCTTTTATTTCTTTTGTTGGTAGGCACAGGCCCGCTACCCAGTGGAGTGTCGTGTGGTTGATCTCCTGTAATCACCACCCCTCACTTCCGCCGGCCTGTTGCGTGGTTGGTTAGGTTAGAGTATCGGTTAGATTTAGTTGCATGCTAGAATTAATTAGGTTAGACAGTAGGTAGATAGGAAGTAGGTAGGTTAGGGCTCCTTTATAGGTAAATACTACCTATGGGGATTTTAGATAGTCGATTAAATTTAGATGCATGTTAGAATAATTAGGTTAGACAGTAGGTAGATAGGAAGTAGGTAGGTTAGGGCTTCTTTATAGGTAATTACTACCTATGGGATTTTTTCTTGTTCTGCAGTTTTTTTTTTCAACAAGGAGATGTTCCCCAATTGCCATTTAGCGGGTCGTGACTATTGAAATAAGCCAACACTGGGTATTTTGGATACACTCACTTGATTACTATTGACAGTCTTACCATGTCTAAACAGGTAGACTTCATGATGTTAGTATGTTAGTTTTCAATCACAGTATCTTCAGTTCCATAGGAGAAACTGTGTGTGCTTGTGGAGGTATGATTGTGTGATTTGCTAGGGGGGGTTTGTGAAAGGGAAGAATGAAAGACATTGTATGGAAGGAGAATGTATCAAACTGCTTAGGATCTTCAATCCTAGGGAACTAGTCCCCTAAGCCAGTAAATAACTACTACCTACTATTAGTTTATACATTAGGATATGTAAATATAGTATTATCTAGGGACTTTTGTACAGATACATAGTTACGTACGCTCCTAGCTACTTTTCTTACCTTTAAACTATCATGATAGGTAGCGGGACTAAACCGTCGCTTATTCATTGCTAATAAACCTACTTAGGTACTCATAGGGTTTACTTTGAATTTAAAATAAGATTTTCTTTGTTGGATAGGTTAACATTTCTGGTGTTTTCTGGTGTTTTTTCTTCTGTTCTGGTATTCGGCTGGGGTCAGCCGATCGAATTTACTGCGTAAATTCTGCTGGGCAGGGGATGTACTGTAACTGGTTTAAATTCATGCTAGGCGAAAAAAAAAAAAGTGACATTGACATCTATTGTCCATGTCACGTTGACAGTATAGGTGTTGCAAGCTGTCAAGAATCTGCAAATTAATGAGTTGTTTTGTAAATCAGTCTCGAGTTGAAATTTATTGTAGTCTTTTGTTTTTCGGATTGTTAGTACGCAATGGCGTAATAGATCGGTAGAAGAATGACCTGGTCTGGTCCGAAGAGTGTTCGAGCTTGTCTCTGTCGGACTGGAGGATAGATTTGCTTCCCGGATCCTCCCTCAGGTTTGGAAGGGAGTGAGCGGCGTTGAGCTGTGATCCCTAAATTCTCTGCTGGCTTCTTCGAAGGACGTGACTTGTTCTTTGGCTGTGACACTCAGACTGAGTGGTTAACTTTTTACTCGTGAACTTATAAATTCGTACTGGAATCCCTTCAGCTGGTATGTATGTTAGTGATCCGCCTGTGCGTAGCTTCGCCAGCTCTGTGACTAAAATTCTGGTTCTTTTGGTGGAAATAGGACCTCGTGGTCAAGTCGTGACGTGACTCCGGAGCCCGAGACATCTGCCTCGTGGACACCTGAAAAAGGCCGCCGAGAGGATCTTTTCCCTGGAATCGGAGAGCTACGTTCAAGGTACTTTTTATACCGGCGATAGGCAATGCCACGCGTCACTCCCTAGGGTTTCCTATCTTGAGGAACACTTCTTTAACACTATTCTCTTGTCTTCCCCCCCAGAGCACTGGCAGCGGGGTCCAGCTGAAGGCTCCAATTATCTCGTTTTGTGTCGTCCCTGGAACGGCCTGTGAGAGGTCGTTCCCTTGGCAGTGCAGCACCGAAGGAGGCCTGGCCCCTTCTTTTGAGCTCGGCTCCTGCGGAGCGCCTGCGGAGTATCCTGGTACCACAGTCGGACCTTGTCCGCTGTGTATTTTTTCTATATTCTGTGCTGTGTCCAAACTAACTAACTTTTACCCCTCGGTCAACTCTGCGGTATCCGAATCTACAACCTACAAATGCTGAACATCACCTAGACTCAGACTTTACTTTAATTTAATCCTATTAATATTTATCTGGTTGCTAGGAAAGTTAATGTAGGCCTTCACGCCCTGTTAATACTTCTCGTTGCTATACCGACTTAAGCTGGTCATATAAATTTAAGGCGCCCAACATTCTTCAACACTCTGTAATAATTTAACTTATCAATATTATAATTTTAAAATAGCTTCTCTGTATTAACCTAATTTATTAGTTTTATGACTTTTGTATAACAGTGAATGCTGAATAAAATACTGTTATTAACGCCAACCTTTTAGTTTCTACTTATACATCCCACCTTTAAATATTAAGCGTTACACTCTTTATAATATTAGTATAACAACCACAACTTTCATAAAACTCGGTACAGTCAAGCTCTTAATACGTAAGCAAAAAACCATATCCTCATCACAATCCCTCATAACAAGTAAGGTAGGAACGCTATGAAAGCGCGACGTTGAAAGCGTCTAGTCTACAATGTGAGACTCAATCCTGAGACCGTTTGAGATGTAAACAGTACAGTACTGGCATGCACACAAGTGTTTGTGCAGAAAAGAGAACAGAAGTAAAAAACTTGTGTTCAAAAAATTTCCCCATCAAGTAACATTTTGAAAGTATTCTTTTTTTAAATTATGTAACCATATGATCAATTTTCAGACACTACTGATGATCGCATTGATCTTATTAGACTCCTCAAAAAGATTTAGAATGCTTAAAAATCAAAGATAATGTTTCCAACAACACCTAACCCTGAGACAAATATTCATATCTACCGCTTACAAGAATTGAGCCTCTGTGTCTAAGCCAAGCATTGAGCCAAGCTATACCTAGAGCTATACCCTGGCCGTTTAATCATCATCATCTTGCCCTTATCCCACTCTATGTGGGGTCGGCACAACATGTATTCCTCTTCCCTTTTCTCTCTATCAGCCGTCATCTCAGCACTCACTCCTTTGTAACTCATATCATCTTTCACACAATCCATCCATCTCTTCTTCGGCCTACCTCTACTCGTATATCCATCCACATTCATACCAAGTACCTAGAGGTCGTTTAATAAGTCTAGTTTTTACTTACAATTAAATGTCATGATAAATTGAGCTTTTATTAGAACAACTGATGCATTGTTCTCTAAAGTAGAGATTTGAGTGGTTGTAAGTGGAGATTTCAATTATTTACCGAAGAGTGAACTATGAGGCAATTTAACCCAAAGTTCTTAATATTATCGACAGTCTTTTATGACGGCCGTAATGACAAACAACGGTAAATATTACGACGAGAAAACTGATGTATGTCGAGGTAGTGGGGTAAATTCTATTACTAAAGAATCGAAAATGTTCAGTAAGCCGAGGAAAAACTTTTTTTTTTACTTACTTTTATTCAAAAATTGCTACTAGGTAGTTACATAATAAAAAATTAGTGATTGTGATTGCGTCGTGCAAAAGTCCAAAAATAAAACAGACCTGAAGCCTTACAGTTTTTACGTCCGTCTTTGGCGGTTATACCATTACGTAAATAATCTCGCAAAGACTGGGTATTAATTAACTATTGTTTGAACTACAAATTTAGATTGGAGCAATTATCTTGGATGACCTGTGAGCCTAATTGGAGTTCAGATATAGATCTAGCTTGTGTTCGGGTGTACCTAGAGGTCACGTCAATAATAAATGATTCTCGATTAAAACTATTTAAAACAGAAATTGTGTAATACAATGAAATTACTATTGCAATGACAATGATAAAACAATGAATTGAAATTATTAAGAGTTGTATTTGTAAATGTTTAAGAAATAATTTACGCTGTACTTCATTCGAATGCATTAACAAAAAAGATTTGTTTGTTTGTATGTATGTTTGAATTGAATAAGCCCCGAAACGAATGGAAATTGAAATTTGAAAAAATATTTTGCTATTAGAATCCTACATTATCCCTGATGAACAAAGGCTAATTTTATCCCAGGAAAGTGAAGTTTTCTCGAGGGGCCACGGGTAACGTGACGGACAGCTAGTTATTTAACATTTCAAGTGTGTAATGTCTATGTGAAATAAATTTAATAAAAATTACTTTAAAACTTTAGCACTTTTCGCCGCAACTGCACTTACCCGCCGACTCTGTCAATAGGTTCGTGTACTGAGCCGGCGCGCTGTACATCGCTGCTTAACTTGTTGTGTTTCCCAGCGTCTGTTTACAAAGCAGCGATGGAGCGTAAACATATTGAGAACTCATTTCTTGTGCGTGATTTGAGTATAGAACGTGTAGGAAAATTGTGTAGGAGTTTTACATCGCTGTTTTTGTTCAACAAAAGTAACTATTCAAATATGTTCGCGCCGAGGACGTCACTATGAGCTACGCACATCACTACTCGGTCCTCGGCGCGAGAAACGCCGACGCAGTCCAATCGTTCTATTCGCCTGCGGCCGCCGAGCGCTGCGCACGCTCCATAGATAGATATTAGAGACTCGCTCGCGGCCATTTTATTGTAACAATATTTTGGATAAAGTTTGAATTGAAACCATATCTTTCGTGTTTTGGATAAAACCCCCTTATGTCCTGTAGCCGACATAAATTGGCGCCCCCGGGTGGACTTATTTCCTCTCTTTTGCATTAAAATCTGCGCGCGCCGAACGCCATTTTTACAACTCCGACGCACAAGACACGTGTCGCGTATTCCTACCGCCGTCGAACCACGTCGAGTTATCCAGCACGCAATCCTGAGGGTCCCGGACAGCTGCAGCACCGGGACAGCGGCGATAACAAGACATCGACGAAGACTTGAACAGGGAGCGGCATACCCCACGTTGGCCATCCGACCACGTGAAGACAACGAGCTGACGAGACGAGCCCAGGCGCAGCGCATCCTACATCATACCTAACAAGGAGAGTGCCGTGAGCTTATCCCATCTTTTCCCAACCTCTTGTCCAAGAAAATTGTGCCGATACGGGTGGATAGCACCTTGTATGGGGCGTGTGAGACCATCCATTTTTGATCATCTTTTATGACCATCTATTTTAGATCATCTTTACGAGAAAACATCTAATAGTGACCATCTTTTATGACCATCTTTACGAAAAATAATTTCCGCTGCATGACACTGCCGCGTGTTTGCAGCTTCAAGAATTAGCTAGGATAATTTTTATTGCACGTGTTTTACCTTGCAGCTACCCTAGCCTGTATACCTCTATTACGAATCGAAATAATTTTAATTTCCCATTTTCTGCCATTAATATTAAATTGTACTCAAATTGCCTGCCCAGCAACACATTTCCTATCTATAACTTCTATAAGTAAATTAAGGCTTTCATTCAACTAAGTTAATTATTTTGCAACCTTTTACTGCACAAGATTTCCAATACCTACACGCATAACTTCACTGCACTGCCTGCTTACGCTATCCCTCACACGTGTTCTTCCCGCCTTCCAGGGCTTATACCTACCGCTATTATAGCGAGTGTGGGCGCGCCTGCCTTCCTTCCCACGTTGAGTCCACGTGGTGAACGCGTGCGCCGCCTCAGAGTCAAAGGGGTCATTCACTGCGCGCGGTCAGCTGATCGACGCGCGCCGTGTCTTCGCCAGCAAAATAAGGAGCGTAAGCCGTCAGCCAATTTATTAGTTTAATCGATTTAACTTCGCGTGATTTATTGCAACTTTTTCATTCACATAATCAGTTAATCTCATTGGTTGTTACTGTCTATTTCAAGTAAATATTTATTTTGTGATCATAAATTAATTTGTCAAATCACATTATGTCCAATCCAAGTGGTAAACTTTCTCCTTTGCCCTTCGCTGCACAGTCGGAAGGACTAAGTGAACTTAGAGTGAAACGCAGCTCGGTGAAGGGACAAGTTACTAAATTCAGTAATTACCTAACTAAATTCAATAAAAATGAGAAATTGTCTTCTATTCAAACCAATGAATTAACTGTGAGATTGAACAAGTTTTTAGAGCTTCAATCTAGTTTTGACAGACTGCAGACTCGCATCGAGGTTCTGAATAGTGAAAATCTTGAGAGTGAGCTCACGGAGAGGGACAATGTTGAGGAGAATCTTTTTGCTTGCATAGCCTTGGCTCAAGATTTAGTTAAGATAAATTCCACTTTGCCTGTTGACCATGACTCTTCCTCTCATTCATGCTGTGCTCATACTCAATCTCACGCTCATCAACCTGCAAGTTTCAAATTGCCAATCATCCAAATCCATAAGTTTGATGGATCTTTCTATAAGTGGTTGGAATTCCGCGATACGTATGAGTCGCTTATCCATAGCAACGACAGAATACAACCGGTACACAAATTCCATTACTTGTGTTCATACTTAGAGGGCGAGGCTGCCCGGGTGATTTCAAACTTGGAGATGACAGCTGATAATTATGATAAAGCGTGGGAACTTCTTTGTGATAGATACAACAATAAGCGGCAACTTGTCACTAACCATTTAAATGCACTATTCAAAATTGAACCCATTCGAAATGAGACTGACAAATCACTAAGATACCTTGGCGATCAAGTCACTAAAAACTTAAGAGCACTCAAAACGCTGGGGCAGCCCACT
This sequence comes from Epirrhoe alternata, assembly GCA_963565295.1. NCBI lineage: Eukaryota > Metazoa > Arthropoda > Insecta > Lepidoptera > Geometridae > Epirrhoe > Epirrhoe alternata. The sequence continues at coordinate 3,974,310 of OY751401.1, forward strand.
GAGCAGTGGGACACGATCATTGTACATATGATCAGTAATAAGCTAGATCCAACTTCGTTTAGGAAATGGGAGGAATATATGGGCAGTTTAGATGATATACCTACATTTGATGAATTCAAATACTTCCTCAAGACTAGAGCTGATATCTTAGAATCTCTGTATAGATCAAAGAAAGATTATAAACCAAAAAATCAGCAATCTGAATCTCATACCAAGTCTTTTGTGGTTTCAGCAAATAACACATGGCGGTCGTGCTTCACATGCAACGGAGAGCATCGCCTGACAGACTGCAAGGTCTACAGGGCTCTCTCCAATGATGAGAGATGGCAGCAGGTCATGAAGCACAAGCTGTGCCACAACTGCTTGAGACCGGGTCATACTGCGATCCACTGTCGGCTGGGAGGTTGTCAAGTATGTAAGAGGCGTCACAACACAACATTACACAAACACATAGCCACAAACACATCACTTGCACAATCTAGTCAGGTAGATGAGAAGCAAGACACTGCCGAAGATCATAAAGACAAGACTACAATAGCTATGTCGGCAGTGTCTTCACAGGAGGTATTATTGTCTACTGCACTCATTGATATAGTAAACACGAAAAATAACAGGGTAGAAAAGGTAAGAGCACTTTTAGATAGCGGAAGTCAGTCTTCTTTCATGACAAACGATTTAAAGCTACGGCTACAACTGACTTCTCAGCCACAAGAAGATATTAGTATTTTAGGAATAGGAGATACTAAACTTAACATAAAACCAGAACGTTGTTTTGCAGACATTAAATCCAATCAGACAGCGTTCACACGAAAACACGAATTTTTAGTGCTGCCACACATAACTGAAAAACTTCCAACACAGCGCATAAATGTGAATAACTTTAACATACCTAGCTCACTAGTTTTGGCAGACCCCAACTTTAATGTACCATGTGAGATAGATATTCTCCTGGGAGCTGACATTTTTTGGGATCTCTTGGGAACACAACAGCAGTCACTTGGGGACAGACTACCAGTTTTACGCAGCTCTAAGCTAGGATGGCTGGTTGCTGGGCCTATACCCACATTACGGAGCTAGGGTTTCACTGTAGTTTAACCACTGACGACCTATGTATTACGATTCATAAATAAACTTAAGAAACAAGGTCATGAAGAAAGTCTAAGTACAGTCGGAACTAAATAACTCGAAGTTTTTATTGATAAAGTTTGCACAGCAACAATCATTTCCTAATGAATTACAAGCACTTCGCAAAAATGCCAATGTAAATTCAAAGTCAAATATTTGCAGTCTTTCACCATTCATAGACTCTCAGGGGATCCTGAGAGTAGGGGGGAGGTTAGCCAAGTCTGAACTTGAATATGAAAGGAAGCACCCTATACTCTTATGCAGTAAACACACACTTACAAAACTAATTTTCACACACGAACATAAACGCCTCTTACATGCAGGACCACAGCTCATGCTCTCATCCATTCGAGAGCAGTTTTGGCCAGTGGGTGGCAGAGACCTAGCACGACGCACGAGCCGCAAATGTGTTATTTGCAACCGTTTTAATGGAAAAACGTTATCTAACATCATGGGTAACTTACCGAAGCAACGCATCACTCCAGATTTTCCATTCATGACTGTGGCCTTAGATTTCGCTGGACCATTTTTTATAACAGATCGCCGTGGACGAGGTTGCAAGATATCTAAATGCTATTTGGCTCTTTTCATATGTCTTAGGTATAAGTGTGTTCATTTAGAAGCTGTAAGCGAACTATCAAAGGACTACTTTATGCTGTCTCTGCGCCGTTTCATCTCTCGCAGGGGTAAGCCGAGGGAGATATTCTGCGACAATGGTAGAAACTTTGTTGCAGCAGCCAAAGAGATAAATGATTTTTTTAGACACTATTCGGCTTCGATCGCTGAGTATGCATCTGATCATGACATAAAATTCAATTTTTCACCGGCTTACGCTCCTAATTTTAATGGCTACGCTGAGGCAGGCATAAAATCAGCAAAATTTCACTTAAAACGCATCCTGGGAAATACGCACTTGACATTCGAGGAGCTATCTTCTCTTTTTGCACAAATTGAGGCTATTTTAAATAGTCGTCCTCTCGCTCCTCTTTCCTCCTCCCCCAATGATTGCTCAGCGCTCACACCAGGGCACTTTCTCCTTGGCAGGTCACTGATGTCGCTGCCGTCTCCAGCAGAAACGCTCGACCTCAACATGAACAGGCTGGACAGATATCGATTCATAGAGCGCACCAGACAGCACTTTTGGAAACGATGGCAAGCGGAATACGTGACAGAACTTCAAGAGCGCACGAAATGGAAGACACGCACTAGAGATCTACAACTCGGGGACCTAGTGGTTGTCAGAGAAGACAATCTGTCTCCTATGCTGTGGAGATTGGGCCGAATACATCACTTATACTTCGGCTCAGAGGACAGGGTGCCGAGAGTAGCCGACATCCTGACATCGAAGGGCATCATCAGGCGAGCCCTCAACCGTATCTGCCTACTCATGGAAGCTTAAGCACGAACCTGACAGTACTTGAAACCCATGGCAAGAGGAGTATGTGACAGAATTACAAGAGCACATGAAAGGAAACCAAGCCAGAGACACCCGGGAGCCAGGAGAGATCTGTGGGACTGCACTTCCAGTACTTCAGCTACGAGGACAGGGTGCAGAGATCAGCATGACATGATGGCGACGACGGGCATCATCAGACGAGCCACAACCGCCTCGCCTCACTCACTGGAGCTTGAAAGCAACTCATGCTTTCAAGGGCCCGGACTATGTTCGCGCCGAGGACGTCACTATGAGCTACGCACATCACTACTCGGTCCTCGGCGCGAGAAACGCCGACGCAGTCCAATCGTTCTATTCGCCTGCGGCCGCCGAGCGCTGCGCACGCTCCATAGATAGATATTAGAGACTCGCTCGCGGCCATTTTATTGTAACAATATTTTGGATAAAGTTTGAATTGAAACCATATCTTTCGTGTTTTGGATAAAACCCCCTTATGTCCTGTATGTTAGGCCCTATCATTTGTATATCATTGATGGAGAAGCCTGATGATGTACGAGCTGACGCGTCAAATACTACTCGTAACTTAGTGGATTCACTATTTTCTTTAAAAACAGCATGATGCGGTAGATAGTACGAATTCTCTGATTGGTCTACTACGGCATTAGAAAGGTGACCCAGGTCACGATATTCTTTAATAAAATCTGAATACATTTGCTTCAATTGAGGATTCTGATCAAGACGCCTTTCAAGGCTTAAAAATCTGCGTTTGGCAGAAGTGTAGGAATCACCTAAACAGTCTGGAGAAGTTTTGAGAGGGAGTCTAACACAGAAGCGTCCGTTTTGAGCACGAGAAGTGTGTTCTAGAAAGTGTTTTTCGCATTCTGTCATGGTCTTGGATTGGTTGGGAGCTGGCAGGTCTTCATGTTCCCAAAACTTGGTAAGCAAAGAGTCTAACTCGTCAGTCTTTAATATTATCTTTTATCACGGTTTTTTGAACTTTATCTTGGCTGACAAAATGCTTGTGTTGATCATGTTAGTATTTTATTAGTTACTAGCTGTCCATCGCGGTGTTACCCGCGGTCACTCGGGAAAACTTCATTTTCCCGGGATAAAATATAGCCTATATTCATAAGGGATAATGTAGGATTCTAATGGAGAAAGAATTTTTCACCAACAAATCGTTCCTCTTTATAATATTAGTATAGACTAAAACTGCACAGGGGCTACTGTGCAGTACACTAAATCACAGGCAATCGTTTACGGAGCTGGGTGATTCCACATCTATTATTAATATTATAGCAAAATGTTGACTTTTAGACCTAGGTATGACTTAATCCTTTTTTTATGGAAGAGGGGGGAAAACGAGCAAGTGGCATACCTGATGGTAAGATTGCCACCGCCCACATACAGCTGCAGCATCAAAAGGCACTGCAGATGCTTTGCCGGCCTTTGAGGTAGGAATAGGCTTCTTGCAGGTGCCTAAGTCGTATCGGTCTGGCAAAAGCTCTGGCGACAGCTGATTCCATAAGTCTTAAAGTGAGGAATTCTAAATTTTTCACTTCATTATTATTTCAAACTCGAATTGCTAAAATGTTTCAACTGGAAAATCATCATTTGCCTGCCCTTATCCCGCTTATGCGGGGTCGGCACAACATGTTCTCTTCTTCCACTCTCCCCTATCACTCGTCATCTTCGTATTCACTCCCTTCTTACCCATATCTTCTTTCACACAATCCATCCATCTTTTCTTTGGTCTACCTCTACTCACATATCCATCCACATTCATTTCCATGTTTCAACTGGAAAATGCAGTTTCAATATAAATTATTTTCTAAAGGAATTCAAAACTAAAATCTTTGAAGCTCCCCGATTCACAAGTTCTCTCACTTATATCTTAGACACAATTAATCTTAGCTGTTACACTTGAAGAGGGTCGCGTCTCAGGTGGCTAGACTGTCTTCTTGACTGTCTGTCACGATGGATCAGTGACTGCGGTTCAGTTTTTTATTCTAGTATAAAAGCGCCGTGAGACATTAAAAAAAAAAGTTTTATATAATTTTTGTTGCTTTTATGGGTAAATTTTATTTGTTTAAATTTTAATTTCTCTAAATACACAACTGTATCTTTAGCTTACTTAGTTTAAACGCATGTAATCGCAGCGTCTGTCGCGCGCTCGCATCTGGTGCCACATAATACCAACGCTTGTGCAGGGGAGGTATCCTTCTCTGCACTTGCACGATGCTGAGTGGTAACCTTTTTTGCTAATAACATGAATGTAACTTGTACCTTGTAACTTGTACCTGCCACAGGTTTAGCAAAATAAACTTTTACTTTACTTTACTTTACTTTACATTTACAAACCATTTAAAAAAAACGAATATGAGTGAGAGTGAGAGTGAACCATTGAGAGAAAGATCTGGATGAGAACAGCACAAGGTCAATTTGAGCGGCATTTGAGGGAGGAGGCATGTCCAGCAGTGGACTATTATTTGAGTTGATAATGATGATGAATTTCAATGCTAGAAGGATGCAAAATATGGGCATGCGTTTGACCCCCCCAAGACATCTTTACAGGATCTGGAATATATTTTGTAGGAATCGGAGGAATTTATATGAAAGGATCTGAGGGAATGTCTACTGCGCCTTGGGTATAACCTCTCAAGCTTCAAACATCAATGCTTACAAAATCCAGTCAAAAATTGTATTTGAACATGCATCTGACCCCCTGACATCTTTAAAGACGCAGTGGGTGAAAGCCCGCTTGTGACGCAGACGGTTGCGGGTTCGATCCCGCGGGATAAATGTTTGTATGATCTGCAAAATGAACTGTGTGAATGTGAATATGTTAGTGAAAGGAGTGAATTCTGATATGACGAGTGATAGAGAGAAATGGAAGAAAGAAACATGTTGTTCCGACCCCACTTAGTGGGATATGGGCAGGAAGAAGAAGGAGATCTGCAAATATTTATCTCGGGTCTGGGTGTTTATGTGTATAATATGTATGGATGTATTTACAAACAAAAATAAGTAGTTTAAAAGTTATCTGGTTCCCATAGTACAAGCTTTGCTTAGTTTTGGGCTAGATGATGTTGTGTGAAATATCCAGCATTGGAATCGGGAGACTATCCTGCATCTTAGGTGCAGCTATGATCCTATTTGTTTTTTTTTTTAATAATATATATCGATAATCGATCAATCTTGGTCTTTGTCACAAAGTTAATCGTCTCAATACCGGTATAGTTTTAGTTTAAGTTGAGTCATTGTTGTATTTGTTGACCTCTGTAGCGCAGTGGGCGAAGGCCCGCCTGCGACGCAAGAGGTTGCAGGTTCGATCCCCGCGGCGGGACCAATGTTTGTATGATCTACAAATATTTGTCTTGGTTCTATGTAAAAAGTATATAAGTAGTATATCAGTCATCTTAGTACCCATAACACAAGCTCTGGGGTGCTAGCCAAAATGACATTGATTCGATTCCATTCTACTGCTGATTTGGCGACTTTGCACTCAGTTTGCACTTGATTATGCCATAGATTACAAAGAGTATGTATGAAAATAACGCGTCATAATGAATGAAATGGAAAAATTGGTAGCATTGACATGCGCGATAGATACTTTGTTTACATTTTTGGTCGATGACAAGGCGGTCGCAGAAACCCAGTTGTAATCGCCAGTCGCCAGTAGAAACAAAATGGCTTCTTCAGCTTACTTCAAATTGACGTCTTGCCACCAAGAGTTGTATTTTTTATCCGTAATTTCTACATAAAGAGCGTTGCTGTGCTCATAATTGGATTTTCATATTTTTGAAATAATCAACTTATTTCAATGAAGTAACTTAAAGCTTTCACTTAGAACTTGAAACAAATATTACCTAAGTAATAGGTACACACATGAGTTTCCTATAGGGGTAGACAGACAACACTTATTTATACTTGCTTCAATTCTTACGCACATTTCTCGCCTTGTTCCTCATTACATTTTTCATACAAGCTCGCCTAAGACTTTAGAGTAACTACATTCACCTATCCTTCCCTTAGCATCCTTTCCACACATATTCACCTCATACCTATACTCTGTTTGGTCAAACCACTTTCATTCGTCACCTCTGCATGATCTGCATGATCAAACCATCTTAATTTGCCTTTCTCAATCCTCATCACTGCTATTAAGCACCTAATACCTTCTTTCACTCCACACTTCCCTGAACGCACTGTATCTTACTCTACCATTCAAAGTTACTCTAAAAAACACTCGTTGATATTATGCAATGCTCTTATTTCTACAGCAATCACTCTATCTATTGAAACAAAAATATAATCCATTGATATTCCTTCATACTGTTCATACGCTAGACTATGCCTGCCCTATAAATACAAAATATTTATTACTGAATAGGTACAATGAAACAGTTTTATTTGCAACACACAGGAGAAAATAGGTAAATATCCACTCCACGGGTTATGTATTATCCTTATGGTTAGCTCCACCCTACAGAAAGCGCAGGTTCCATTTATATGCTGTGATTGAGCTCTTCAAGTTACTCCGGTTCTGGTGTCAATCGATGACTGAGGGTGGCAGACACTTGCGTGGAAAGCAGGAGAAGGCGCAGTGGTCGTTAAATTATATTGTTGAGGTCCTGTGCGTCTCATCTTTATATTTTACCACGGAAATAGTATCGAAAGCACATTTCATTTTGCAATGCTGCGAGTTCATTTTTGATTCGGGTACTGTTAGATCCGATTGTTCTAGCTAGGTACGGATGCTTGGCGTTGGCTATAAGGTCAAGATATATAAATAAGTGCTAATAATTAATATTTGCAAATTCACACAACAACACAGAAAATTTTGACTTTATTTTGACATCGCAAAGATCGTGGACCTCATTGTTGCTTTGTTACTATATGGTATTCTGTGGCAACTATCTATCCTCGCGGTGTCAATTCGACGTTTGATAATGCCAGGAACTCACCTGCCGCGATATTTGACATAAAATGTATGCAGTGCATAGGCAGTGCTATACAAATCGTGCTAAATAATGTTATTCGCCGCACGTGAGTAATAGTCATTATCTGTCTATTCCACTGTCTATTTCTACTTCCATTATGGTGTTTGGCTAGAGCCCCTGCTTACTTTGGGGCTAGATCATGCTGTGTGGGAATTCCAGTTATTTATTTATTTATTTTATTTATTGTATTGACTCAAATTCTCTACATGCGTACATCTCGTCACAACTGCCACGTAACCCTTACATAGCTAGTAAAAACAATTTATCTTTTACGGAAAACTGCCACAAGTCATAATTTTTTTATGCAGTACACTCCCCGGCCAAAGTTCGTCCCCGGACGACGTTGGCATGAATTATTTAGTGACCCCTGTATTTCTGACGTCATAAATGCCAATGTAATAGGTTACACAGTTCAGAGTTGATCTGTTGATGGGAAAAAGATATGAGTGTATATACTTACTGAATCCGGAACATGGAAATTCGTCGACAGACAAAAGTGTTCGATATAGGGGACCGTGTTGTGGACCTCAAGCAGACTAGGGCAGGACCTGGCTAGACGTGGTAATGGACGCTGGAGTAAAACCTTGACGGAGTGGTGGCCAAGAGGATACAGTAGAAGTCAGGGTTGACCAAAATCGCGTTGGGTCGATGACATTGAAAAAATCGAGAGCAAAACCTGGATTAGAGACGCACAGGACTGAAAAGTCTGGCAAATGCGAAAGGAGGCTTATACCCAGCAGTGGGTGACAACGGGCTGAGATGATGATGCTGAAAGAGATTATTCTGACTGACTGACACAATACTTTTGCCCATTGCTGGGCAACTGTGCAGCCAATTCTTTCCAACTGTCTCTTCTTTGATAGGTTCTACCATCCACTGAATAAAATATTTAAAATTGGAAGTGACTCGGTATGTCTGTATATTTAAAAATGCTAAGCAGATTAAGCTGAAATTCGGCATGGATATAAATTGCATCGCATGGAAAAATAGTATTAATTATTTTCAAAAATAATCAGCCAAAACAAATCTACATTGCATAATAACTTAAATAGCTTCAACAGTGCTATACAATGAACACTTCTCAATTTTCTCGAACATCACAACAAACACCCTGTAGCTACCTTAATTTCCTTTCTGAATACAGGATGTTTCGAAATAACACGGGCCCGGCTAGAAATTGGGTGTTACTTTGTAGCGAATATTACTAATATTATCGTTTAGAATAAATGAAATGGTCTTGTTTGTGCAGAATTTGTCTCAGAAAATAATTTTGTGTATTTCGATTGAATATGAATGAATGAATGAAAATTCTTTATTGCACACCATTAATAAAAAATACAAAAAACAAAAGAAAAATCAGAGAAAAATGTACAATGGGCGGCCTTATCGCAGAGATGCAACCTTTGGATGGAGAGGAACATACAGTGAATAATGCTTAGAAGGATTTTAAAATATCACGAATTTTTTGACTTTAATCCCCAAGTTATGGTTGATTGTCTCTTTGAACAAGTCAGTATGTAATAGCAACGTTCGAAACGGTCTTGTAAGTGGATGGGTTACCGCCAGTGGCTTTTATATTTGAGCACTTCTGTGTTTCGGAAGGCACGTTAAATTGTCGATCCTTAAGCCATAATGGAGGCCTTAAAGCGGTCAAAAAACTCCGTCACCAGAGTTGGCCACTGACTCGAAACTTAATACATTTGATTCGAATTAGTCTCGCGAGTCTCGCTTATCAAAACTGCGGTTTCCATAAAGCTCAATTAAAAATAAAACTTAAAAGTCAAACTCTATCAAATTAAAAAGCTTTTTGAGCTCCGAAAAGTTAAAAATGGCATATTGCAGGAAATTTTCCGGCGAACAAAATGAGTGCAGCCTAAGAATCCCTTGCGACCTCTGTATGTTGGACACAGTCAATATACCAGTAGGGTCGTTCAGAATGTATTCGAATGAAAGTATGAAAGAATGAACGAACGAATTGAAAAATTTACGACACATACTCAAACTTAAAAAAAAAACAAAAACTAAAGACACTAATAATAACTTATGTTAAAACTGTTTCTTTCTTTTACAAATGAAATTATTACTACTAAGTAAATAACCGAAAATAAAATAAAATGACTAAGCTAAGTCAAAAAATAATTCGCGTTTTTTTTTTCGCTAAATATGTTTAGAATCATGGTTTGATTGCAACCCCTCAGTTTTCGGTAGTTGTCTTTTTACACCCTGTATATACATATGTATAATAAAAAATATTGGTTTTATAGAGCTTTATAAAGAGGAAAGATTTGTTTGTTTGTTTGAAGATATTGAATTGATTCAGGCGTGACTTTGCGGAAGTCCATTGTAAGATATTAAAAATGGTAAGGAAATATATAGTAACAATCCGCTAATCTATTCTCAAACAAAGGTTTCTTAAAACTAGTACTCACCCTAAAACCACCCAACCACCCACTAACCTCTGCCAAGCCTCCTACAACTTAGGCTCACACGTGTCGAAATCAAATGAAGGTGTTCTTTTGCTTGCGCCCCGGTGCTGCTCACGGTTCCAGATTGCCGAGCCTAAGTTGTAGGAGGCTTGGCAGAGGTTAGTGGGTGGTTGGGTGGTTTTAGGGTGAGTACTAGTTTTAAGAAACCTTTGTTTGAGAATAGATTAGCGGATTGTTACTATATATTTCCTTACCATTTTTAATATCTTGTTTGTTTGAATTGAATAGGCTCCGAAACTACTGGACTGATTTGAAAAATTCTTTCACCATTTGAATCCAGCATTATCCCTGATGAACATAGGCTATATTTTATCCCGGGAAAGTGAAGTTTTCCGGAGAGACCGCGGGTAACACTGCGACGGACCGCTAGTAATATAGTCCCTATCTTTTTTACTATGGCTGGATCAAACAAACAATGTCATACAAAAGAATCACCAATTTGTTACTCGCTTGAACCGCCGAAAAATGGCGAATATTTTCGTCACGTTCTGTAAAATTAATTCGACAATGACGTGACGCTTATAAGTTTTGTGAGGGTTTCAATAAATGTATTTTTAACGTGTCACAAAACGAGGGATGATAAAGTTGAGGTGTATATTTTAACCGAATTTAAAAGAAATCCCATTTTTCTGTCGCCATTGTTATAATTATTTATTTTTCCGCCATTTCTCTGACATTTTGTAGACCATTAATGATTTTGAAATGTGATCCAAAAATTGCACTCATACACAGTTTTGGTACATGCGATTGTTTAAGTTCGCAGGTTCGAATCTCTTTGTGCACCACACTTCTACATAACCTACTGCTGTCTGTTTGCTTATTCAGTGTAATCTTTTAATTTTCTCTCATACCGTTTAGTGAAAACTCTAAAAGATAAAAATTAATTTAACATTCGGAGAATGTGAATTGAAGTGAAGCGCAGGCTTTTTTTCTATCCACTGTTCCAATTTGGATCTGTGACGCGTTCGCGTTTTCAGATAACGTAGAACTTGGAAAATGAATGGATAAGACATAAAAACTACACAAAACCAGTGACACTCTGAGAGTGCCACTGTTCAAGTTAATGACTTGAAAGGAAAAGAAAAATAAAAAAAGTTAAATGCAAAAAGTTACTGTCCTATTGAGATTTGAACTCGCGGTTGTCTCACTTAGAGAGTAAAAGCTCTATACACTCACCGCCATCCATGCGACGTGACCATGTGTGACGAAATTAGGAACAACTTTGTGGATCTTTGCCGAAGAGAACTGTCAGAGATGGTGTCAGTAACGAGTTCGATGGTTTATTCCCATCTCAAAAATGCACTGAGAAAACTGACAATCATAAAAGAGGTGAATTCAGCTTAAAGTATGATGAATTCACTCAAAGGACGGAGCATAGTGATTCACCAAAAAGAACGATGATAATACTGATGTTGATGATAACAGTATTTAAGATGATGTGTCACCATGGATTTAGTTTTAGTTACCTACTATTTTTCGATGCCTTCCTCATTTATCCAGTTATATTCTATTAGTTTTCCTACAATTTTTCGGTGACTTCCTCATATATCCAGTTATATCCTATTAGTTTTCCTACAATTTTTCGGTGACTTCCTCATATATCCAGTTATATCCTATTAGTTTTCCTATAATTTTTCGGTGACTTCCTCATATATCCAGTTATATCCTATTATTTTTCCTACTATTTTTCGGTAACCTCCTCGTATTTTAGGTTAGGTCCTCTTACTTTTCCTACTATTTCCTCATATCTCTGGTTATAGCCTATTATCTTACGGAGGTCGCCCTCAATAGGAGGATTGTGTTTTTTAATAAACCAATTAATATCTCTATAATACACCAAGGATTAGTTGTAGTTCTACTCATTCTCCATCAGTAGGACTACAACTAAATACTGGTGGATTACACAGACATTGTTTGGATTATTAGAAATCACAATCCTCCTATAATTGAGGGCGCCACTGGACTTACATGATCCCCTTATTTTTAAGTATCCAATATTGGTTCTTTCCTTTTAAATATTATTAGGTGTGAGCTCAATATTAAAAAACACTGAAGAACACTAAACTTGAACGTTAAAAAAATGGGGAGCAAGTAAAAAAATAGCAAAAAGTACCTTGGCAAGAATGGTAGGAGGGTAAGAAGGGATGTATGTATAAATTAAACAGAAAATTGAATGGTATTTTTATTTCCATAGTATGAATGAACAATTATTATATACTCTAAACATTTATTCTGTATAAAAGAAGACTGTTTTGTTTATAAACATCCTCGCCTTAATGATTACAGTATCTATTTGTCGGTCATTATAAAGAATCATTATATACATTCTGTTACGAGTAGAAATTTAGGATACTTATTGAAGTACTCCTGTAATGTCCCTTCCTCGTAGTACAAGTACCGGAGGCGAGCTCGCACCGTCTCCCGCCACAGGGCACTGACCTCTTGCCACGGACCAGCTGAAGGACTTGACAGCTGCTCTAATGCTGACGCTACGTCCTCCACTTCACCTGCACACAAAAATTAAAACGATTAATAACTAGTACAATAACAATAACGGTTCTTAGATTCAGATATTTTGTAATTTGTAACGAAAATTTATACTAATTCAGATATTTTTCTCAATAATTTTGTTCTTGATAATTTAATTCAATCTGAAAACATAAAATTTCTTGAAAAGGAGTTACCTTCTTAAAGTCCGGGTAGGTCGATTCTTGGAGCGAGAACGTGACTTGAGCTTTTCAATAAAGCCCTAAAGAAACTAAATGCTGCCGTCGAGCCCTTCTGGCGGTGACTAACCAGCCAGAGATATTGCGCTTAGCCTGGTAAGCATCAGCCAGCAGGTACGGCGCGTAGTATAGGGGTGGTGACTCCTCTTTAAATAATCTGCCAATGTCGTAGGATAGAGCAAGCAGCTGCGAATCTGTCAGAAGTACCGGGTTTTCGGCCGTAATGAGCTTCTCCATAAGCAGCTTGCATAAACGCCCACGCACGTTTGAGGGTAAGGCGCCCGTTTTCTGCCCAATTGCTATTATTTGTTTTCCCTCGACTGATGAATTCAGTGTGACATTCACCTGAAACACAAATAGTATAAGTATGGCATTAAAAACTAAATATGCAAGGTAGAAGTTAAAAAAAAATGTCACTAAAATGTTGAAAATACAGGTTCATTACCTACCTTCCATTCAGTATAATGATCAGTTGGAGTCGGTGCCAGTCTAGGCATCATGAATTTAGTTGTTAGTTATAGCTGTCACCAACTCCAAATATATTACTGATCTTTGTGACAGTATAGCTCCTAAACGGCCGTCCGTACACACATACAGGACAGGACAGGTACAGACGTTAAACTTATCTGTTTACGCCGGGGGTTAAAAATATTGAATGTCAATTTAAATTCCTTATCAAAAGTACAGGATAATAGGCAATAACTTACTAAATTGCTCCCGGTGGACTCTTGTCTAACTGCTTCACCCACTGACGACGACGAGTCCAGTGGTATCACCAGTATGTCACCATCCTAAAATAATATTTACTTTGAGACAATGTTATAATAGTACATGTAACAAAAAGGTGTGATAATATGAGTATGTACGGTCAATTAACCTCAATAATCGTTGAAATAATCACTAAATGTGTCCGAGTGCGACCGTTAACTAACAGGCTATAGCTAGCCCTAGCCGGAGTTAACTCAAGGGAAGTGTTATATTTTTTTACTAGTAATCGGTTCAGCATTGCAGGTGTGAACGGTCCTGCCCTCGTCCCTTGATCCGGCCCTGATAAAAACTAATCGATCAAGATCAGGACTGATCCTGGTCTCAAAGAATGTCTATACCAAATTTTGCATCGGTTCAGTGTCTTAGGTATGAAAATGTGAAAAGGTCCTGCCCCAGCCGACAGATAGACAGACAGACTTACTTTCGCATTTATAATATTAGTATGGATGTAATTACAAATTAATACATATTGCTCTTGAACCAAAAAACAGTAAGTACGAGTACTTTTCTACAATTTTGCATAACTTACCAAATTTTCCTTGTTAAGTCCTGCTTCGCAGTCTTGGTTGAGGATTGAGCTTTGCAGTCCTTCACACGGTGGCAGAGGCTCTAAGTTACAAGGTAGACTAGTTAACAAGTCATTCCTCAGGACCTCTTCAAAGAGTGATGAATTGTAGGAGTTATCCTGAAATTTAACAAGAAATTTAAAAAGGTAATGTTCTTAGTTGGTAAACTAACAAGACTGATGAAAAGTTAGGATTTTATTCCACTTTTTAAATAAATACTGCACCGGTTAAATTGTTAGGTATCTTAAGAAGACTTTAAATAAAAGTTAATAAGTAGGTACCTACCTACATGCAAGTAGGAGAATGTGCATTTAAGCGACGCAGGGCATGTGTAAGCAAAAAGTTTAAAACAAAATTTACTTTTATTAAATAAAATTTAACATGAAACAAACCATATCTTTTGGGTGGTCGTTTTTTAACATTGCCAGAGCTGCTTCAAACCGGAGTCTGTCCCCTATTTGAGGGAACATACTATGTATGTCTTGTTTACTAAGCATCTGCATTGTTGCGATATCAATTCTTTCAGCTGAAAAAAAAGGTAAATTTACCTAAACGCGCCCTGATTGCAGCTGTGAAATGCACTACGTCGCATCGACTTTATAAAATGTAGGTTGGTACCTATTTGTTTTTTTTTGGGTTGCAGTTGCACATCGAATCTAGTGTATAATATAAATATGAACGTATATCTAGGTAGGTACCATACGACAAGACTATTCTTGGTTGGAGTGTACAGCGGCCAAAAAAGTGTTATTTTCGCAAATTGTTTATTTTCTCGATTCTATAGTATGTAACACCTAGAAAGGCTAAAAGTGTCTTGGTGTTTTTTGTCTCCGACCAACCGTTTGTCGTAAAAACGATGTCGAAGGGATCCATAGGTTAGGTTATGTTAGAACTGTGACCTTGAAATAGGTCGCGAATTTTTTTTAAAGTATTTTTTCATAGTGCCCCTAAGACGACACTCTGACCCTATTCTTGCTAGAAATAAGAATGTGTGAATGTAATGTGTGAGCTCATGCTAGCAACTTACTAGGTAGGTTTGTCAACTTACTTTCAAAACGATCGATGTAGCGTTCTAAATTCCACTTCTTCAAAAGATCACGCGTAGCCATATCCATTTTTGCAAACACGTTCACTGGCACTAATGGAATTGTTATTTGTTATTGTTAAATTGTTATTGCTAATAATTAAACGAGTGACTTGCCTTGCCGGCATGCAAATGGAAATGCAAATGGCCGACCTGACGCGGGCGGCCGAATGAAGTGAGGAGAGAGGGAGACCTCATTATATAATGCAGTCACCTTAAATTTGTAGGACATCATTCAAATGCTACTCATAAATGGGTCTCTGTAATAATAATTTAGTAGGATACACATAAAATAATATGACTGTAATATTAAAAAATGATGCGCGTACATTAGGGGGAGGTCATCGTATTTTTAGAGATACTTCTTCATATTAAACTATGAAATCTATTTATATTACGGTGACTGTCATTGTGTTTTTTAATTAGAATCTTATTTATAATTATCATACCATTTTACCATTACATTGTGTTATTATTTGAAGAAGACAATGTTATTTCATAATTACAATTTTTTACGATGACAATTAACATAATATTGCATTATTTACCCAAAAAATTCGATTCCATCTTAACACATTTCAGTTCTAGCGTAATATTTACTTATTATCAACATATTATTAGACAACGCATCTATTTTAAACCAACGTCACGATATTTTAAGATTATGCCAAAATGACATTTTTCTCAGTGTGCCCAAGTAAAAGAAGTTTACACTTTAAAAATGCATCCCATAGATTGCGCCTATGCAGGACTTGAACCCGCAACCTTAACTGATATCCGTGGTGACGCTGTTCCATCTGAGCCAATGGACAGTTGATGCGATGGTTTCCTTAATGTGTCGTTATGTTTCATTCACAAGGATATATTTTACAACTATGAGCACAGGCTTTTAAGTCCTAGTGTCGGGAACAGAAGTTTACCCAGGCTACAGACTATACCTGCTTCTGTCACAAAGAACTTTATCTTATCTTTTACTAAATGATTTTATCTTTTTTTTTATGATGAATGGGTCGGCTCTTGACCTCGAAACTAACATAGGCAATAATGAGGTCTACGATGGAGCGAGCCTACCCAGAAGGTGCCTATTAACTCTCTTCTTGAAAACAACAGGGTCATAGCTCAGCGGAAATACAGACGCGGGAAGCTGATTCCAAATTTTTGCAGTGCGCATGATAAAAGAACTTTGAAAGCGCTTAGTTCTAATAAGTGGAATATCAACTTATCAGCGTCTGGGGGTTCTGCGTACACTCGACGGAACGCTGCAATGCCTGGGATATTGTTTGAGATGGAATAGGCTTGCTCAGCATCTAACCAATCTCTCAGCCTTATCGGCCTTATCCAGAAGACAACATAATTTCCTATGGAACTGACTTTTTTTACGGATAGAAAATTTGCTCATAGACATCCAATTACGTCAAGGGAACGTAATTGGAATGTGTGTGGTTGTCGAGCACTTGACGACCCACTAAAAACTACCCGATGGTCGGCCTCTATGCATAACGATCTCCGGGATCTCCTACGGAACGCACACGGTGCATCTCTCGCATTTTGCCTTGCGCACAATCCCGGTAATGGCACCCGCAACCACGCCCGGCACCCTCACACGCGCCTGTTTAACCACGTACGCGGAACTCACGATGACTCCTATGGAACTGACTAAGCTGCTTCCGCACTTAATGGCATCGGATCAGCAAAACGTGCCAAAAATCGCATCGCGTAAGTTCCTATAGGACCTCCATATTTATCGATCTGTGCCATTCAGTCACAATGGTTCGTCAGTTCTGACTGAGGCCGTGACACGCCTTTGACACCATTTCATTTCAACACTGTGTACCTGTTGACTTTCTAGTTTCACAAAAGTTCTATTGTAATTTTTGAATGAATTGATCTTAAAAATGTAATGAATTTTTCAGGAAATTGAGCTCTGAAAAATTTTTTGACGCATTGAACCTTTAAATGTGAAGAGACAAAGCTTTGCTGTTACAATTAACAGAAATACGACTGTTTCTAAGGCATAGTAGACATAGGTTGCTTGGAAGAAATCACTCAGCGATAAGGTCACTCATTCTACTAACATCTTGGATAGTCATACCCAGCTATGGATGAAGTCTAGATTATAATAATTTTTTCTTGATGTGTTTAATTCCATTTAATATATTCATAAAATATAATATCTATGTATTTACAAACAAAGGTATGTAAGTAGTATTTCAGTTATCTGGTTCCCATAGTACAAGCTTTGCTTAGTTTGGGGCTAGTGCTGCTGTGGAAAATGTCCAGCATTATCTTCGAAAATATCTGAGGAGCCAGTTATATTTGCCACGTAGTGTAGTGTTGACTTTCACAATACCTAAGCCTTTGTGGTAATATGCATCAGTTCATTCAAAAACTTCAAAGCTGATCCTATAATCCTAAAAGAACAACCTAACTCACCCAAGACTTTTACCCCTAAAACACAAAGTCCACCACAATTTACTTACTTATCGCAATTTCAATACAAAAACTTTGCTATGCTGTTTGCTTAGGACTCATACAATGTGGGCTCTATCAGGCCAGAGAATATATAATAGTCAGTACATAACATAATAATGAATACAGATGTGAATCTCCGAGAAAAATAATTGGTAATGATTGTATTGTGGTATTATGATCATCTCAGTCCGATGGTGGGCTTTATAGGCTATTTTTCCCGTAAAACCTAAAAGAATATTCCTAGCCCATAATATTCTATCGAGTAAAACAATTAAGTAGGTTTAGTTAAAAACAAAATTTACACACGTGCTCCAAGTCACGGTAGACAATATTAAACGGTCTGTTTTAAAATGTTTTTAAAGTCGACAACTCGGTGGAGATAACAGTAAATTATAAATAAACACATACGTTTATTTCATCGAGAACGTCTTTTCTGAAGTCGTTAAAATTTAAATACCTAATACCGCCAATTGTACAATGTCTATTTTTATGTTTTCTCTGTATTATGTTTTTGTGTACAATAAAGCGTTTATCTATCTATCTAATATTTTTCAAATTAACCTATTTTTACCCACTGCTAGGGCATAGGTCACTTTTTTCACTCATAAAATACTAATTTAATGCAATTACGTTTCTATAATTCTTCTACTCATGTCAGAGCGAAACAAAGGATAACTGCTGAAAATCCTGTAGACATACTTATCTGTTTGAGATAGGGGTTAGAACTAAGTTCTAAGCGGTTCTGTTTGCTTACTTCTGTTAATAAGCAAAAAATAAACAAGTTCTTTTATATTATGTATGGTAGGATTATTTATATTGGAAAAAATTATTGGATGAACTCACGTCTTTCGTTTTGAAAGTTTATCTACTAGGCCGACACAAAGATCTAAATTAAAGGATAAAGGTGTGGTCCATAAAAAGTTAGAGTCAAAATAATTATTGTATTGATATTGTACTGTTATTTGTAGATTTTCAATACTCATACTTACTCATTTATTCGCCGCAGGAGTCCCAGGCACACTTGGTTTTGTCATAAAAGTAAAATTAAGTTCGTATGAGTCAGTAGCCAACTCTGGTGACGGAGTTTTTAGGCCGCCTTAAGGCCTCCGTCATGGCTTAACGACTTAAATAGCCGGGACCGACAATTTAATGTGCCCTCCGAAGCACGGAAGTGCTCAGATGAAAATGCCACGGGCGGTCACCCATCCACTTACAGACCGTTTCGAACGTTGGTTAACTTCGACGATCTATCAAGAACGACTAAGCAAGCACGACCACGAGCGTTTCGGTTTTGTCATTTAAGTACAAGGATCAACTTAAATACATTAAATTGAATTGAAAAATGTAGTAAGAGTCACCAACTTTAAACATAAATAACTGTCGCACTGTGTAGGTTTTCGAATCTGTACTTTATAGAGGTCGTAGGGATTTTTTCTTTTAGCGTTACTGTTGTAACTAAAAATACCTCGTCAAGGGATAACATGTTAAGTTTCCTCTTAAGAAAGCAATGTAAAGGGCTACGCACATAGCGACCATTGACTTATACGTAAAATAAGTTTCCACAGAAAAAAAGTTTTGACCGCATTCAATACTGTTTTCTTGTTCCCCATACACATTTTCAAACATAAAAAATAACGTGAATATAAAAAAAAAACATCTTCAGTCTTGTGTTACAAAGAACGACCTTATCTGGTGAATACCCTGGTGAATATCCAAAGTGCGGAACTCCGTTGTCTGTTGTCCAACATTTTACCTGGTTTTAGTATTACTTGGCATAGTTCAACGGTTGTCTGTGAGAAATCGCCTCGAGTGATAAGACCGCCGATCGTAGGACATTACTCTATCGAAACCTATCATCTAATTATTCAATGTAAACTTGTGTCCTCTATTGAGTTCTTATTTATTTATTTATCCTGAAAGATATGATCGAAGCCTGAAAGCAACCTCAGGTAACCTTAGGCTTGACAGGATAAAAATCTACCGATGCTCCTAACATTTTTGAAATTCATAATACCTATCTTTTGAATAAAAAGTGAACGCATAGTGTGCACTTACCCTATAAGGGCCCAGGTGGTTAGAAGGCATCTCATCAATCACAAGTGACAACCTAGGAATCAATACCCACATCACATATGCCAAGCAATTTTTTGCCACTTTGTATTGAAAGTGCGGTTTATAAGATCTTTAGTAGACGTTGAATGATGATGTTAGATTGAAAAGATATTCGCGAGAATACTTCTAATAAGGGAAGTGCCTTTGTCAAGTTTCTAAAAGAGTATCGATCTTGTTTTTTAAAAGCTCGCGACAGAAAATTCTAGGTAGTCTTGAACAAAATCTGGGAAAAGTTTCATCAAAAACAGAACAGCCAGCTTGGTACTTCAAAGTCAGGTCATGTATATTTGTACTGTTAATAAACATTTTTAATTTTCATGTGATTTTATTTTATTCAATCCTCTGAGTCTTATTCAAATATCTACATAATATGTGACAGTTTGCAGGTCCATTGCCGCTACTACGAGTACAACATACACAAAATCAGTAGACATTGTCTCAGGCACAGGGAATGTTCTATTGTGCTTTGGTAATAGAAAAGTTTGGTCTATAAAAACAAAACACAAACTTTTTAAATATTCCATTTCATACTCTCTTTGCTAGTCTATGACAAGTTACTGTCAAAAAAGCTAGTGTCAAAAATAACATGGCACCAAGAATATATTTTTCGTAAAAATAAAAATTTGTAAAACTTTAGGTATGGACCAATAACATCACTTAGTAAATTATGAAGCCATTTTCGATGCAACTCTTCTAGATCAAACATGCCAAAGATCTGGACAAATTAGTTACATAATTGACTAGAAGTGGCATATTCAGGAACACCATGGGAATAATAAATAGCAAAGATACCAAGAAGAAAATAGATGAATCCACAAGCAATTCGAGGTAAGATACCAGATAATCTATACAAAAGACAACCACACCTTGTCCAGTATAAGTGGTCGGATAGTACAAGCTTTGCTTAGTTCGGGGCTAGATGATGCTGTGTGAAAATGTCCAGCAATGTTTATTATTATTATAGAAAGTTCTTATGAGTTTGTAGCCAATTGACGACCTCTGTGGCGCAGTGAGTGAAAGCCCGCTTGAGACGCAGAAGGTTGCGGGTTCAATCCCCGCCGCGAGATATGTTTGTATGATCTGCAAATATTTATCTCGGGTCTGGGTGTATCTATGTATAATAGTATGTATTTACAAACAAAAAGTATATAAGTAGTATAACAGTTATCTGATTCCCATAGTACAAGCTTTGCTTGGTTTGGGGCTAGATGATGCTGTGTGAAATGTCCAGTATTATTTATGTATTTTTCCAGTACCTACAAAGTAGAGAAAGCAAATAAACTTATTTTTGATCATCATCACTTAACAGTAACTTAGTTCAAAGTGAGTTTATATGAGTATGATTTAAATGTGTTAATAATGATTGTAATTATACCTCTTAATTAACCATCTTTTTTGCCATGCCTATTCTAAAAATTCCTTAATATTTCGTTATTATACATGAGATCACTTACCAATATGAAGTGAAAATGGTACAATGTACAATAGCGAGGTTAACCCTAGATGAGATGTCTACCAGAAAACCTTTATTTTCAGTTTGTCAAACTTACGTTACGTGATCACGGAGAAACCAAAATGGAAGGTGTTCCGAAAAAAAGAGTAAGTCAAAATCAAAAACACTATCACACAGAACAAGTTTGTTAAATTTTCATTTCAAGGTCTAGATGATTATCTCCTCTTTTGCGACCAATATTGTGACCTTCGCCCGCGTGGTACCAACATTTTGAATAGCCTATATGCTATTCCAGGTCATTATCTACGCCTATTCCAAGTTTTATCCAAATCGGATCACTGGTTTAGGAGTTATTAAAACACAAACATACAGACATCTTAACAAATTCACAACTTTTCAGCTTTATTATATGAGTGGGATGAGATCCGTGTTGGTAAATAAGATGCCTCGACTTTCGAACCTAAAGACATTCATTGTTGGTCCATCTAATCAAAAAATCATAAATAGTTTCTCTTGAAAAAATATAATACCTAATTTTGACGACCTCTGTGGCGCAGTGGGTGAAAGCCCGCTTCAGATGCAGGAGGTGGCGGGTTCGATCCCCGCCGCGGGATAAATGTTTGTATGATCTACAAATATTTATCTCGGGTCTGGGTGTCGTATATTATGTATGTATTTACAAACAAAAAGTATGTAAGTAGTATATCAGTTATCTAGTTCCCATAGTACGAGCTTTGCTTAGTTTGGGGCTAGATAATGCTGTGTGAAATGTCTAGCATTATTTATGTATTTTTCCAGTACCTACAAAGTAGAGAAAGCAAATAAACTTATTTTTGATCATCATCACTTAGGGTCGATTCACATCTGACCGAAGATCCGTCGCGGATTATCGGTCGCGGAACGCCAGAACTGACAAATGTATAGAAAAACACTCGACCGTTCACACTCAACCGATGATACGTTAGTCCGTCAAGTGTGAACGGTCGAGTGTTTTTCTATACATTTGTCAGTTCTGGCGTTCCGCGACCGATAATACGCGACGGATCTTCGGTCAGATGTGAATCGACCCTTAACAGTAACTTAGTTCAAGTATGCTTTCATTCACCAAGAATATGTACTTACATAAAAGTAATATTTCTTTTTAATTCTAGAATCAGACCGATCCCAGCGTACCAGACTTCGCTAAAGCCAGTGAAGGGGTGTCCCTGCGGCAACATCGGGCCGTGCAAGCAGAAAGTCACCCCGAAGGGGGTAACAATACATTACCCCCAAAAGTGAGTAGAAATTGATGAATTAATTTATTGACAACAAAAAGCAATCTTCATAATACGACCTCCTGTAGCGCAGTGGGCAAAGGGTCACTTGCGACGCAAGAGGTTGCGGATTCGATCCCAACGGCGGGACCAATGTTTGTATGATCTACAAATATTTGTCTCGGGTCTGGGTTTATCTATGTGTGCATTTACAAACAAAAAGTATATACTTAAGTAGTATATCAGTCATGTAGTACCCATAACACAAGCTCTGCATACTTTGGGGCTAGATGATGCTGTGTGAAAATAAAAGTCCAGCATAAATAAAGGGGATTCTTTGAAATGATATAGTTGAGTTTTTAAGTCAAATAAAAGTAAAATATATATTTTTACAATAGTTTATTTATAGGCTGTTATTAGCTCAAAACGCCACGACTTTCTGCTGTCGACTAGACCCAATTTTACTTATTTTGCCTCTCAAAGCTAAACGTATTTATTTTTGCTGTTGATTATAGAAAGAGAAAATTCTCAGCGTCGTTTGGATCAAAACGGACACCGGCAAAGCCAGACAAGGGATATTATAGCAGGTAAAAGTCATCATCATAATTCCACTGCCTTTATCCTACACTCATTAGGGTTGGCTTTGAGAGCACTGGTGGTCTTGTGGTAGCGACTCCAACTTCCAATTATCATAGGTTCAAATCCAGTCGTCGTTGAGTTCTTCTACCGAATTTATGTGCACCTTGCCAGTACTCGCACAAGGTGAGGGAAAACATCGTGAGGAAACTGGCATAGCATAAACATGGTTTCAAGAACACAAAAGGAGCCTTTTAGGGGGGAACTTATAATACTTTCATCACACGGGTGTGAAGGAACTGGTGACATGACAAGAAGGGGTTTACACACCATGTCTTCCTCTTTCACTCTCTGCAGGTAAAGAAGGTATTTTTACGTAAACAACTTTTGTAGCAGTTGAATATGTATCTATCCACCAAACCGCCGAAAGCCCTACAATTCTTTTAACACACACTAGCCTCCATTCACTCTACACCATCATCAGAACGATAACCTATTGTTGTCTCTCTCAGTAAAATCCGAAGCATCGGCAGTCGGGTTAAAAGATTAGCAATTATCAGAGTAAAGAAAAAACCAGAACGGAGACTAAGCGGGGAATTTATGTTCATGCCGTTTTTGTTTTCATGAAGGTAAGACTTTTACCTCGGACACTCAAACAAACCATTTAAGATTTTTAAACATCCCCCTGCACCCATGCAGGACATGAACCCGCAACCTTCCACACGGTTCGGTGAAGGCCTCGTGATCCATAAGTGGGAGGTTAACACTATAACAATATAATCTTTTGGGTGATGATGATCACGTCGGGGTCACCAATATGGGGGTAAGTGGAATTCCCCCAATTAGTAGCAAAGTGGGAGATCTCACCTCACCAGGTGGACCCATCTGGTCCACATACCTGACTGGCCTTTCTCTTACTTTATTTGCGAACTCGGTTGTGTCTAATTTAATTCGACGGCATGTTGTCCTTCGCTACTGCAGTTGTTATCTCACGAAACGAGTTGGTCTTGATTGTGTGTGTAGATTTGATTCTGTGTGCGTAAGTACTGAGCACTCATTCGTGCATTTACACATACAAAGGCGGGTTGTTAGATGAAACAACTTTAGCGCGCTAGTCGAAAGAACGCAATCGAGAACTCAAGGGGTAGGTAGGGAAGTTGGTGCGGGGCCGGGAGTGTCGAATCTATACGTAGTGTTATTAGATATTCTCTGCTAAGACAGCTATGATATTTTTCCTAGAATATTTGTTTTACTCGTAATTGGCATGATTTAAAAGAATTTTATCGCAATATTTTATGTAAAGAAAGTTTAGTCGCTTGAAAGGAAAAACTTTTTTAGTTTAGAAATAAAAATGAAAGGTTTAAAATTATGAGTAACTCGCTAATGCACGCGGCTTCGCCCGCATGGTACCAATATTTGAAATAGCCTATATGCTATTCGGTCACTATCTATGCCTATACCAAGTTTCATCCAAATCGGTTTACTGGTTTAGGCGTGATTGAAACACAAACATATAAACATCCAAATATCCAAACATCTAAACAAACTCAAAAACTTTCAGCTTTATTATATGAGTGGGATGTGGGAATAGAGTTAGTTTGAAGTTAATCAGTGAATAACAGTTCTTTTACTCTTCTTATTTTACAGTTTAGTAGATAAATTATTTTATAAAATTACTAAGTGCCCTCCCTCGGGAGTACTTCACTTTTTAGGAATAAAAGACTTTTTACTATTACGTACTCTCTCCCATTAATTCACAGCCATAACTTTATCCATCCTCACAAATTTTAGGATTTATATTATTAGATAAATTGGAAGTAGGATTCTAGGAAGTAGATTTTGCATGATTTGGTCCGGACAATCACAAACGTCCATATTCATTTATACTATCCTAATATCCTATCCTATCCTAATAATATAATAAATCTTAAAGTTTGCGAGTATGTTTGGATGTTTGTATGCTTGTGTAACAATCACGCTTAAACCAGAGAACCGATTTGGATGAAACTTGGAATAGGCGTAGATAATGACCTGGAATAGCATATAGGCTATTAAAAATGTTGGTACCACGCAGGCGAATCCGCGCGCAGAAGCTAGTACTATACTATATACTATACTAATATTATAAATGTGAAAGTAACTCTGTCTGTCTGTTTGTTACCTTTTCACGCTCAAACCACTGAACAGATTAGGCTGAAAACTATCATGGATAAAGGTTGTATCTCTAGGAAGGATATAGGCTACTTTTTATCCCGAAAAAATCCCAAGGGACCGCGGGTCACACCGCTGGAGCGCAGCTAGTTCACCATAAGCTTCTGAAAACTTAGTTCATTTCAATCTTTCGACTTTAACCTTTAACCCAACAGCTGTAGGTAAGGTCCAATTCTGATAACAATCTGTCTATAGGTATATATCATCTCCAACGTCCCCTCATAGTGAAACAAATGCTGCAATCGGCTCTTCGCTTGCTTTTTCTAGGTAGGTACACAGCACTCAGCCAATTACGTAATCACAAAACACAAACAAAATAACGGCCTGAGCTGTTATTTGCCGAGATGGGTTTTGCTGGGTTGACCCTGAATCTTTAGTATTCTTGTAAAGCCATGACCCCAGACTACCGCTGCCTAAATTCTCCATCATCAGAATTGGCTAACACTTTCAGGTGGACTTAGTAAACTTTATTTGACGACCTCTGTGGCGCAGTGGGTGAAAGTCCGCTTGATACGCAGAAGGTTGCGGGTTCGATCCCCGCGGCGGGATAAATGTTTGTTTGATCTGCAAATATTTATCTCGGGTCTGGGTGTTTCTATGTATAAGTATGTATGTATTTACAAACAAAAAGCATATAAGTAGTATATCAGTTATCTGGTTCGCATAGTACAAGCTTTGCTTAGTTTGGGGCTAGATGATGCTGTGTGAAATGTCCAGCATTATTTATTATTATTTTATGGAAATAATTCTGTAGTTTCACGTCAAAAACCATGCCCCAGTCGGTTTAATAAGTCAGAAAAGAACCATTTGGAGTTAATTAAAACGTTTTTGTTACAGCTCCCGAGTGGCACAGAAAGTGAAAATTGTCCGACCGCGGAAGTTTCCGACTTTTCGGTTGGACAGTACAAAAACTAAACCTTACTTCAGTTAGGTGAGTTTGGGTGTACTTGTTACAGTTTTTCGGTGTTGTGGCAGGTTAATAATATTATCTCCCCCCCCGAAGGATTCCGATCTTGTCGCGACGGGGGGGCTCAGTAACCGTGGTTTGGAGGCCCACCGTGAAGCCAACAGGGATCCCAGGCGGGGACGCTCCGAGTGGGCTTGCGGTTGGGCCCGCTCTGGATGCGTCTGAGGCGGGTGCGGAGGACGGAGTAATTTCTGTCCCCCGCAGTCAGGAGGGGTCGCGGGAGAAGAGGCGTGTCGGTGTGTCGTTGCCGTTCGCCCTATCTTCCGCGACCAAACGGTGGCGCACCGTTGATGCGTTGGCGGTGGGGCCGCAGTGGAAGAGGAGTGTCGGTGTTACGTTGCCGCTCTCCCTATCCTCTGCGGCCGGTTGGAGGCTTCTCCACGCGCAGCTCTTTCATTAGAGCGCGCAGTGGACGAAGGGAGCGGAGAGCTCAGGTGGTGAGTAGCGGACGCTAGGTGCGGGGGCACCTTCGTCCGCCTTGCACTGCTCACCACGACGCGGGGCCCGCCGTAAGGGCGGGGATCGCCGGAGGGGGACTGGATGTAGAGGCTCTGCCGGTTGCCCGGGCCCCCTCCATTCCAGGCGACGCCGGAAAGGCGCTGGGATGTTTAGTGGGTATACCGGGAGTCCCCGGGAGTCCCACATACCCCTCTCGCCCCCCGGCGGAGGGGATGCGTAACGCATTTTACCCAGCGACAAAAAAAAAAAAAAAAAAAAAAAAAAAAAGGTTAATCTTGTGTCCCCCCCGGTGGATTCCGATCTTGTCGCGATGGGGGGGCTTAGTAGCCGTGGATTGGTCACGCACGGCAAAGCTAACAGGAATCCCAGGCGGGGACGCTCCGAGTGGGCTTGCGGTTGGGCCCGCTCTGGATGCGTCTGAGGCGGGTGCGGAGGACGGAGTAATTTCTGTCCCCCGCAGTCAGGAGGGGTCGCGGGAGAAGAGGCGTGTCGGTGTTTTGTTGCCGTTCGCCCTATCTTCCGCGACCAAACGGTGGCGCACCGTTGTTGCGTTGGCGGTGGGGCCGCAGTGGAAGAGGAGTGTCGGTGTTACGTTGCCGCTCTCCCTGTCCTCTGCGGCCGTTTGGAGGCTTCTCCACGCGCAGCTCTTTAATTAGAGCGCGCAGTGGACGAAGGGAGCGGAGAGCTCTAGTGGTGAGTAGCGGACGCTAGGTGCGGGGCACCTTCGTCCGCCTTGCACTGCTCACCACGACGCGGGGCCCGCCGTAAGGGCGGGGATCGCCGGAGGGGGACTGGATGTAGAGGCCCCCTCCATTCCAGGCGACGCCGGAAAGGCGCTGGGATGTTTAGTGGGTATACCGGGAGTCCCCGGGGAGTCCCACATACCCCTCTCGCCCCCCGGCGGAGGGGATGCGTAACGCATTTTACCCAGCGACAAAAAAAAAAAAAAGGTTAATCTTGTGTGTGTACATGCATAAAGCCGTGTTGGCCAAATAGGGTTGTGCCTCGACTTTCAATCCGAAGGTACGTGGGATCGAATCCCGGCCGTGCATCAAATACGCTTTAACACGTGCGCTAAACGGTGAAGATATACATCGTGAGAAAACCAGTTAGTTCTTATGAGCGGCGATGGGCTTGCAACCTGTCACGTATGGAATACTAATCTGCAAGATGTGGGCATGTATCAAATATGTATTTCAGACATCTTCAAAGAATCTGGAATACATAAAAGATCTAAGAGAATGTCTACCGCGCCTTGAAGATACAGTCGTGGCCTGTTTACGTATTATTTATTCATGTTGTTTTTGTGTGCGTAAGCTCAGGAACGCTCCGTGGACGAATGAGCGCTTAGTATCGCTTACGCACACAAACAAATCTACACACACTATTTCATTATGACATCCGCCATCGGCATCGTGAGATAATATAGGTATTAATATTTTTTTATTTTTATGATGAATTGGTCGGCTCTTGACCTCGAAACTTACATAGGCAAGAATGAGGTCTACGATGGAGCGAGCCTACCCAGAAGGTGCCTATTAACTCTCTTCTTAAAAACAACAGGGTCGTATCTCAGCGGAAACACAGTCAATCTGAAATTTAATAATTCCTTTCTCTTTGTTTCAGTTTTTCGTTGTTTTGAGAATTTCAAGATTTCAACATTTATAACAATTTTTAAAACCTTGAATAAAATAAGTGCCTGTTTAATTCTGAGATTTTTACTTTGACGATTTTACTCAACGGGACGCTGTAGTGCCTGGGACATTGTTTGAGATGGAATAGGCTTTTAGCATAGCTGCTACAAGCCTGATACTCTAATCGGTCTTAATTTTGTAATTTTTATAGAGTTAATCCACACATGGTATATCACTAAGAAATGAAAAGTTACCGGTGCTTAACCAATAAATATGAGCTTATCAAAAATTTGGACTGCGACGACTAAGGGTTCCGTGGCCGAACGGTAAGGCACTCCGGATTTAGGAGGTTCGTCTGATCGTTGCGGTTTCGAATCCCGTCGGAATCTAAAATTTTGATAAGACTTTTCATTTCTTAATCGGCCTTGTCTAAAAGACACGTGGAGCCAAGCTGATTTAAATCGTAAATAGGTTATTAATACAGCCAGCGTCAAGAGTTTACTAGCCGTGCCAAAGTCAAGTCAATAAATCATTCAATTCAATTCAAATTCAGTAGGACCGCTGGGATAACTTAGAATAGTCTTAAACTCATGTGATTCTACTTATCTAATTTTTAATCCTATTGTTAGTATATAATGGGAGAAATGGATCCCTGTTTGGGTAAAGGCCTCCTCCATCTTCAGCCATGATTCCTCATCAGCTCCTGCATTCATCCAGGCGTTCTTAGCTATGCCTGTTATATCATCAGTTCAGTTATTCATAGGTTATGCATCTCATAATTTTTTGTTAAGTTTATTAGTACGGGGTTTATTAGTGTTTCGTCTTATAACGAAATAGTCATGCTCGAGGCCAGATGCGAGGTAGAACAAAAGTGCCATTTCCCGTTTTCAAAACTAAATAATGTGCCATACTGATTAGGCAGTAGAAAAGTTTATGGAGCATATCCCACACGATACTTCGTCCCATAGTAATGTATGCGCATATATTTGTAAACCTGAACCAAACAGTCTTGAACACGACCGGTACAGTTTGCTGTGAAATTGTATACAGAGTGTGGCGAAATTTTACATCTTGGAGGGTAGCTACCTTATATTTTCTAGTACAATAGCAACAGAAGCGGGGTAAGGGCGGCGGGGGCTGAAATTATGTGTTAGATAGGATAACGAAATCTTGAAGGTTCGTTTTTCTTAAACGTATTATGTTTTGTAAAAAGTCATAGAACAAAAGTTGTTGTTTATGATGATAGAAACACAGTCCTGAGAGGTTATCGGTGTTTTACAAATAACCCTGTATACAGACGCCCTAAAAATACATCTGTTGATAGTCGATCAAGAATACGGATCGAAGGTTGACAGAAAGTAAAATAGATCTTAAGAGATCATAATCTAGCATCGATTATGATGCTAATTTGCGATTTTGTACGATTTTTTCCATGTGAAAATTGACGCATATTAAATTTTCATCAGCTAGGTTAGCATTTCCAGGCAGTTTTTGAACTGCAAGGCAATTGTACATAGAGAAACGAATCTGAAATGGTGGCGAATATCATGCTCTCTCGCTTGCACATTTGTGACTGTACTAGTGTGCAATCGAGAGAACGTGATAAAGTTGCGACGTTACTATTAATGAATTGGGTTATTCGAAATTGACATTAATTTCGAAAACTAGCAGGAAAAAAGAGTCCATGTTAACAGACGAACACTTTTTATAGGGTAATAAAAAAAAACTCTTACCTGCCTATGTACTCTGATCTCTACGAAACGCTACAAAATGCTACGGAATGCTACGCTGGCTTGGTAGAGCTACGGTATTTGCAGTAGTATGCTAAATTGAGTGCGGACGCTCTGATTTTTTACTTTTTATACAGCTCTCTTAATTAGCTGGTTTATTTCAATAGAGTTGAAGGAATTTTAAGATTTTTTATGATCTGTGGAAACTTTATAATATCCTTTTGTCTGGGCGTTTTTTAGTAGTTCCATTATTTTGTCCTATTTCTAGTTTGGTGGAAATAATTAGTTTCTAAGTGCGATCAATATAAATACCTGGGAAACATGATGCACAGTTCAGGAGACCTAGAACACAATATTCAACACCGAATAGCAGCAGCATGGCTTAAGTGGCTAGAAGTTACAGGAGTAACCTGCAACAAAAAGATGCCGGTCAAATTAAAATGTTGTAAAATGTAAATGAAGATGTTGAGGTGGATGTGCGGCGTAACCAGGCTGGATAAAATCCGGAATGAGTATGTGTGTGGTAGTCTGGGAGTCCGCAACATTGCGGAGAAGCTGCAGGAGAACAGGATGAGATGGTATGGACATGCCAAAAGAAGATCACCCGATTACGTTTGCAACCAGGTACTGGGACTGTCCATCTCCGGTAAAAGATCTAGAGGGAGACCAAAAACAACCTGGACAGCTGTGCTGGAACGAGATATAACGACGTTTCCCATGATGACGTCATGGATAGGGCGAAGTGGAGGAAGAGTGTTAGGAAGGCTGACCCCACCACCATGTGGGATAAATAGTCGGGAAGAGAGAGAGAGGTGGAAATAATTGGTTTCTGGCGCATCGCGCCAGCCGCAGCACGCTCGCTACGCTCGCTCGCCTCGCGCGTAGTTTTTCACTATCCTAACATAATCTAACCAACTGACTTTAATCAAGATATCTTCTTTTACAACCGCATATACAATGGGACTACGAGAAACAGAGTTCCCTCGTGCTCCCATAATGGGACCACGAAAAAACAGCTTTTTCTTTTTTCTTCTCGTAGAATAATTATCTCTATTACTTTAATTATATACAGATTCTATTATAATTCTATTATATTCATCAAAGGATCTGGAATATAAAGATCTGTGAGAATGTCTACCGCGCCTTGGGGATACAGTCGTGACCCTGTTTTTCTATACAGAAAGTCGCGGTATGAACGTTCTCGTAAGTCGTGATCAAAAAGAAATCGTTGCCTATTATAATACCTAATTACTATGCTCTTCTCACTATACTTTTTATTATCGTTTTCAGCATCTATTTATTTTCATAAGAAATTGTAATATCCATAATTACGTTTTTTTTTAGGTATTTATTAACCCCTGGTTTCTATATTCAACGGACATTCGTAGGTAAGAGCTACGATTCGTTTCTACATACAAAAGTTTGACAGCTAGAAACCGGCGGTAAGATATCTGTCAAAGTTTTGTATGTGGAAACGAATCGTAGCTCTTATCTACGAATGTCCGTTGAATATAGAAACCGGGCATTAACGGTTTTGTCGCTTAGCGACCACATCACCCAGACCAGAGATAAATATTTGCAAATCATACAAACATTTATCCCGCCGCGGGGATCGAACCCGCAACCTTCTGCGTCCCATGCGGGCTTTCATCCACTGCGTCACAGAGGTCGTCAAAATATGAGACCACCTTGAGAGTATAACCCTTTCAAACTATTCAATGTTTGACTCAGATTATGACTTAGGTTGTGTAGTGAGACTGAGATTTTTTGAGTTTTACAGGAAAACTATCAATCGCTCAGGCGACATAGAACCTCCTTCTTTTTCGGAGTCGGTTAAAAAAGACATTCATTCGAACCCAGGACCTTTTTATTATTCGAAGTACTACCCACTCGGTCAAAACAGCCTTCAGATCTGCAGATACCAACAATTTGCCCATATAATCGGAAACTACAATATGTTTGTCCGTTTGACGAGGGTCTATGATTGATGTGTTGGAAAATTCGACTGGAGGTTTTATTTGTCATTTTACAAATGTTGAATTTGTGACGATATTGTTTGGTTTTTTGCCTACCTATTTTTTAATTCAGCATCATTTCGCCGCCCCCAGCGAATAAAATCGTAATCGACCATTACGATAGGAGTGTTTTTATTTGAAATAATTGTTCTAGAGGTCCCATTACACCTTGTGAAATTTTTTCAGCTGATTCGTACGAGTACTTTTTGATTTAGAGATTTTGTAATGGATTTTACAATAATATTCACTGAAAAATATCTCACCTTTTTATCTCGTAACAGATTAATACTTACACCGCTTTATCTTCATTTTTACAGTAAACTGTTGTTGCGTGTTTATTCCAGTAAAAAATAATGTTTTGATTTCGGTAATGTACATTACCATATTATTCGGGTAAAAATGTTTCATAACTTTTCAAAGTAACAGTTGTTTGCGATTTCGCTTTGAAACATTTTAAACTGTTTGCATTTCATTCTATACCCTATATTACTACAAAAATGGCACAATCCGTTTTATTATTAGAGGTCGCAATGATTTCAATTAATTATTATATGGTTTAGCAAGTCTAGCGATATTTGATTTCATAATAACAATAGTAACATGCAAAATTATTTTTATAAAGTTCGATTGTTCATCAAATTTCATTGAGTACTTTACTTAACTAATATTTTTTTGCTGAAAAATGAATAAATTCATTTAAAAAATGAATGTATAAATCTTAGAAGGAAGACATTAACTACTAACATTATTATTATGAGATTCAATGCTCTCCCTGTTAATCTTTAGATCTTGCAGATAAAAAAATCTAAGATAATAGGTAATATAATCTGGATAAAACAGGTTCTTAAAACAAAACTATTTCAGGTACCAGTTTCTCACAAAGATATACGTAGGTTTACCATTAGACTGCCACTTCAGGAATATAAAAATAAACACCGCGAGCGGGTTCAAACATATTTCTTGATTCAAAATTACTCAGTACCAAATCCAGGAACTAAAAGACTCAGAAGAAAAAAAAAAGTAATTATATCCAGGAAAGAAGTCGTGTCGGTAAATAAATTGTCTTAAACTTACTTGTGAGCACAAATCATGTTTATTTAACAGTTAGAAAACAGAATAGGCTTCACTATTTCAGTAAGGTTTTAAACTGAAAATGAGTCGTACAAATTTTTATCTTAGTCTGCTTTTAACTACGAAATGTTCATATAAACCAATTTCAACAAAAGTACCTACAATCATTGCAAAATATTTTTTGTCGTCGAGGTCTTCAATTCCATAATATCTGAGGATGAATTTGTAGTAGTATCATTCGAATAAGGCGTGGTCATCAACAACCTTACATGCTTATTGCTCACCGTCTTTTACATCTTTGCTTCTGACGACTTAGAACCATCTGGATTAAAATACGGGACCCTAAAAACATTGTCTCTTTGAGACTATTAAAAAATGAAAACATCAATCAGTATAAGTCCATTACTGTGATGGGTCGCGCGCTCTACCGAATTTCAGTGATTTTACTAATATTTTTTTTACGTTGTATTGTGTTAGTATGTGTTTATATTGCAAGATAAACTCAGTGAGCAGTTGTTTATGATATAGTTTTGTGTTGACAGTGATTTAATTCAAGAAAATATCCAACATTGTTATTGTTTGTGAAATTTTGGTAAGTCTGTATTTTCACTTCAAATTTTATTGTATTTAGTATGTTGAATGCTATAATCAAACCTAAATATTCATATGAAGCAATGCCCAAACATTACCATGACTTTTACGAGTACTTTATAAGCCGTGGAAGCCAGACTGATGACATTCAGTCGAACTTATGAGTTTAGACTTAGATAAAGGTGAAATATGTGTGTAAATAAAAAAATTTGTGATAGCGTGTCGTTTCTGAAATTTTTTAATTGTGTTATTGTTAAGTTAAGTTTCATATATTTTAATTGAAACATCTGAAATTCCAGACAAAACTAGGTTTTTTCCCATATTTTGACTTTTTATTACCTCGCATTTGATTCAGGAGACTTTTCGGTAATCGATATTTACACAAACCAAAATGATCTACCTTGCCATGGAATATAAACGTAATCTAGTTTTACTATACTAGCCATACTTAATTTAACGCCGAATAATATGGTAACATTGCATTACTGTTATAGTCAAAATCGCTTGTTTACCGTTTAAAGTGTCGTATTCGACTATTACTGTATAGGTCCATGTCCATAATTTACACGAAGAAAATCGTAATGTTTATTACCGTTGCAAAATATGTTTTCATTTGTGGTAATATATATTTTAGCGATAGTTTTAATAGGGTGCACGTAGATTTTTTTTTGAAAACACTATATTATTGCAATAAAAATTACCTATCTTTTGGTGTATAAACGATCTCGTTACGTTAACAAACAAAGGAGATACTAACAAAAATCGGTTTTTTGCTTCTCCTGTAAAATTTGAATTTTGCTATTACGATTTTCTTCGTTGGGGACGGCGATTTCATCATTTCCCTGCCGAAATGATGATGAATTAAAAAAACACTCCTATTTTTTAATTACCAAAAAAATAATTAAACAAGGGTTTGGTGTCTGTTACTGATCACATTTACGTAGTTAAAACTCAAAATAGGAGAATTAAAATATTATAACCTAAAAAGGAGACAAGACAAGTTAGACGAGACGAGAGTAATATTTATGATGATGAAACTTGGAAAATGAATGAATGAATGAATGAATGAAAAACTCTTTATTGTACACCATAATTACAAAACATATACATATGAACCAATAGAACCCAACGAGACTATGTACAATGGGCGGTCTTATCGCTTAGAAAATATGTAGATAGTGACCTAAATTATCATTTATTATTTATTATTAAAGCCTATTTATTTCCTATCCCTTAAAAAATTACATACTGTATTTGATCTTGTCGATTACGGTTGACACAATAGTTTTTTAATATAAAAAGAGTTTGTCCATAGAAGATTATGTAGCGTCACTCTTCGTTTTCTTGGAACCCCTCTTTGGGTGTAGACCTCCTCCAGCTTATTCCAAATAGTTATCTCTTTTTCTTTTCTGATCCATTCGTTCCCCGCTATCGCTTTGACCTCATCACTCCACCTTTACTTCGGCTAAGGGTCGATTCACATCTGACGGAAGATCCGTCGCGGATTATCGGTCGCGGAAAGCCAGAACTGACAAATGTATAGAAAAACATTCGACCGTTCACACTCGACGGATGATACGTTAGTCCGTCGAATGTGAACGGTCGAGTGTTTTTCTATACATTTGTCAGTTCTGGCGTTCCGCGACCGATAATCCGCGACGGATCTTCCGTCAGATGTGGATCGACCCCAACCCTTTCGCATTAAATAGCATTTAAGCTATACAAAATGTTGGTACCAAGCGAGTGAAGCCGCGCTCAGAAGCTAGTAAATTATATTTATATTTACGTTTCATCAAATAAACAATTCAACTGTAAGTAATCCCTAAAAGCCTTCAAACAAAAGTAATTCAAAGTCCTTTGAATACTTAGGTCTTCAAGACAAGTGTGCAAAGTTAGATTAATGTTAACATAAGGAAGGTTTAGACGGTTTGTGACGCACACTTTTACTTTTCATATGGAAATTATGTGAACCGTTTTATTGAGAGTCACAAATTGTGACAAAAATATTATTTAAATTCAAATATAATCTATACTTATATTATAAAGAGGAAAGATTTGTTTGTTTGTTTTTTGAATTTTTTGGCTCCGAAACTATTGGACCGATTTGAAAAATTCTTTCACCATTAGAATTCTACAGTATCCCTGATAACATAGGCTAAAGGAAAGTGAAGTTTTCCCGAGGGACTGCGGGTAAACACCGCGACGGACAGCTAGTAGATTATAAACAGCACCTCTAAGTTTCATCCAAATCGGTTCACTGGTTTAGGCGTGATTGAAACACAAACATCCAAACATCTAAACAAACTTACAAACTTTCAGCTTTATTATATGAGTGGGATTACATAGCACAGAAATAAGATTAATTTTAAGATTTAAGATTTGCAAATACGTATTACTTTCAAAAATCTTTCAGGGCGTCTGGTCGAAGCGTCGCGTGATTCGAGAGCTGGCGACTTTTTGGCACAAAGAATCAGCATTGCCATTCAGCGTGGCAATGCCGCCAGTGTTTTGGGCACGCTTCTGACTGGCAGTGACCTGGATCAGTTGAGCTATCTATAGATCGTTTTTACGACGATCCTTAGATAGCTTGACTGATTCTATTGTATTTTGTTATTTTATGTACATATTGTAGTAGCATATTACTTAAAATAATAATTTGCAAGTTGTATCATGTAAACGAACCCTTAACATATGTTTACGAATATAATAAGGGGAGAGGCAAAGTAATGTCTAAACTTGTGGTTTTGGTATAGCCCAAAATAAGATATAGGTACCAATGGTTTTGCCAATGAACCATGTTACCAAAAGAGTTATGAATATGAGTTTAGCTGGGACGTAAGCAAGTAGAAGGAAGACCCAAGAAGGTATAGTTGGATTGTGTGAGAGACCATATGAAAATTAAAGGAGTGAATGAACAGTTGACGAATGATAGGAGTGAATGGAGGAAGAAAACATGCTGTGCTGACTCCACCTAGCGTGGGAAAAGGGCAAGGGAATGATGATGGTACAATTACTTTGTATTCCATCGTTAGAAAATAATATTTTCTAGATTGTTCTAACATGAGATCGAAAAACAAAGGATCATGATTCTATTATTGTATCTCCTAAGCGCATTAGACATTCTACAGGATCAAGTCGTTCAAGATTCTTTTGATGATGTCTAAGTTAGGGTGTAGTCACAAACAAGTCTTGATAATGTCGTACAGAGCGAAAAACATCTCACGACAGGTCAGTAACAGTACCGAATCGTTTTCAAAGATCCTTAGCTAACGATCCACAGATCGTTTCAATGACCCAAGCTGCATTAACACGATGCGATTTTTCGTACGATTTGCTAAAAAAGAAGCGCTCGTGGTCGTGCTTGCTTAGTCGTTCTTGATAGATCGTCGAAGTTAAGCAACATTCGAAACGGTCTGTAAGTGGATGGGTGACCGCCAGTGGCATTTTCATCCGAGCGCTTCCGTGCTTCGGAGGGCACGTTAAATTGTCGGTCCCGACTATTTAAGTCGTTAAGCCATGACGGAGGCCTTAAGGTGGCCTAAAAATTCCGTCACCAGAGTTGGCCACTGACTCATACGAACTTACTTACTTTACTTTTTTTTCGTACGATTTGCTAAGCCCCTACAAATCGCATACAATGAACTTTTACACTTAAAAAATATCGTATTGGTTGATGCCTATCGCATCGTGTAAATACACCTTTAGTTGGAATTTATTTGGTTTAGGACACCGCCAGTCTGAAGCGTCTACCTCTGGAAACATTTGCTTCCTACGATGAAGAGCAATGCTGATCGGATGCTGATCGCCTTTTCTTCGTGCTTGTTCTTGTGTTTTCCGTATTTAGTGTGTATCCAAATAAATGTTTTTCTTTCTTTCTTTCTTTTCTTTCTTTCAAAATATTAAGCTGGGTACTGACCGATGTAACATAAAAACGAGCAAAAAATAATAATAATAATGCTGGAAAATTTCACACAGCATCATCTAGCCCCAAACTAAGCATAGCTTGTACTATGGGAACCAGGTAACTGATATACTACTTATGTACTTTTTGTTTGTAAATAAATACATATTATACATAGAAACACCCAGACCCGAGATAAAAATTAACAAAAACCTCATATAATCTTAATCCGAAATATCTCGACAAAATACCACAAAAATTAAGCTCTAACAAGCATTTTAAGGACCTTTTCATAAACATCATTACACAAATTAGCCGCAACAGACCACAGCTCGGTATCAACTTGATAAATAATTTACAAGCTTGACCTTCAAACCTTTTTCATAAATAATGGAACCTTTCTGTACGGACATGTGGAAAATGAATAGGAATTTACGCCTCGCACGACTCACTCTCGGGGACTTTTCTTGAATTTATTTTTAAGACTAGCTGCGCTCCCGCGGTGTAACCCGCGGTCCCTCGGGATTTTTTCGGGATAAAAAGTAGCCTATGTCCGTCCCTGGGATACAACCTTTATCCATGCCAATTTTCAGCCTAATCTGTTCAGTGGTTTGGGCGTGAAAAGGTAACAAACAGACAGACAGACAGACAGAGTTACTTTCACATTTATAATATTAGTATGGATTTTCTTTTTAAATAATATTTGCCAAAAAGCACTTCCTATCGTTCATTCGTACATTCGTTCAAAGAATCTTATCGTTCATTTGTTCATTCCATTAATGACACATTGTTTGGAGGCATGGTCAGGCAAAAATATATATACCCGTCGACTTGATAACCTCCTCCTATTTTCGTCGGTTAAAAAGCACTTCCAATCGTCCATCCGTTTATTCATTCATTCGGTCATTCGTTCAAATCACGTCAGTATTTTAACTGCCAACCTTCGGCTTGTCAAGCATTATCCCACTCGGCCAACAAGACTGCTACAGTAATAAGGTTATTAAACAACTTGAATTACTTTTTCTGTACTGCATGACTCATCGCCAGCTTTTCTACTTCGCAAACAAAAGAACGGAACAGAATATTCAATAGTTGGCAACACGCTATTGGACTAAGTTGTATAGAAAGCTGGAATAGTTACTTGTGTCGAGTCGTTGCCATTCCACGATAGCAGTGTGGTAATACTTTATTCAGGTTCTATACGATGTCATAGAAAAAACCAGCATGTACCGGCATATCTATACTTAATATTATAAAGAGGAAAGATTTGTTTGTTTGTTTGAAATGAATAGGCTCCGAAACTACTGGACCGATTTGAAAAATTCTTTCACCAATAGAATCCTACATTATCCCTGATGAACATAGGCTACATTTTATCCCGGGGAAGTGAATTTTTCCCGAGGGATCGCGGGTAACACCACGCCGGACAGCTAGTAAATGGATAAAGGGTTGGGGTATAAGCGATACGACTTATGCGCCTTCAAGAAAAGAGCCTATTCCTACCTCAAAGGCCGGCAACGCATCTGCAGTGCCTCTTGATGCTGCAGGTGTCTGTGGGCGGTGGCAATCACTTACCATCAGGTGTGCCACCTCTTCTATAAAATAGGCTACCTAGATACTTTGTTGTTACTCTATCACGCAGAAACTACTCAACCGATTTAAATGAGCATATGAACCCATTCCATACAAGTTAGAAGCCCTGTTTTTTTTAATTAACTTATACTTTCCTACTGCTGGGCAAAGGTCTCCCCCAATTGCCTCTTGAAAGGCATCTAGGTCGTCACGCCAACGTGT
Organism: Epirrhoe alternata; assembly: GCA_963565295.1. Taxonomy (NCBI): domain Eukaryota; kingdom Metazoa; phylum Arthropoda; class Insecta; order Lepidoptera; family Geometridae; genus Epirrhoe; species Epirrhoe alternata. The sequence goes on from OY751401.1 coordinate 4,013,703, forward strand.
CCTTGGCCTGTCCCGGCTCTGTCGCCCACATGCAGGCACCCATGGCGTGGCATTTCCTTCCCACCTATCCCCATCCATACGACTCACGTGCCCCGCCTAGGTCCATTTTAAGTTTGCAGTTTTTTCTCCGACATTTGCAATCACAGTTTTTGCCCGAAGAGTGGAGTTACTGACTCTGTCGGTTCTCTTCACACCTAGCACGCTGCGTTCCATAGCTCTTTGGCAGACCTTGAGTTTGGACTTCAGCGCCTCGGTTAAAGACCATGTTTGTGCGCCATAGGTAAGGACAGGCAGAATACTCATATCGATGTGTACAGATTATTTTATTAAAACCTGCTTCCTACCTCGACGTGGGCAAAAGCTGGCAAAACAAAAAGTTTTCAAACTAATTAGGTAGTGCATCTTAAAGAAAACATAAAAATTCTGAAACATAAGTTAATTTACAAGCTTCAGTGGAGTATTGTTTTAAATTATATTAAGAATGATTTTAAAATGCCTGGGGTTTCACTAAACATAAGTAAACTAAAACAATGTCGAAGCTGAACGCAGACATGTCCGCGCCGTATGCGTCGCAGTAATTTTTCTATTGAAAATTTTTTATTACTTATGTCAATGCATTTGGACGTTCCTTTGACTATACCATTTCACCCTATCCTACTTCCTTCTTTGGAATATATATAAATGGTGACCTAGAATTGTATAGATTTGGATGAAATTTGGACTATAGATAGATTATGGTCCAGAATATCACACATATATAGACTATACATAGATTTATCCCGGAAAAGAAAGGGATTCCCAAGGGGCTGCGGGTAACATCGCGGAGAGCAGTTAGTATAATAGATAAACTAGTGCGGGACTCGAACCCGCTATTCGAGGTCACAGATGTTACTTGGTTTTGCAAGAAATATTGGTATAACTATCGAGGACAGTCGACACTGACGGATGCCAAAGCGTTTGTCGTCACATGTCAATAAGTTAGCTTGGTCCTTTATGGAAGTATTCTCGTTAATGATACCATGTTGGACACTCAGATTTATTTCTTCAGTCATAACTTTAATCTACACTAATATTATTAGAGGAAAGATTTCTTTGTATGTTTGTTTGAATTGAATAGGCTCCGAAACTGGACCGATTAGAAAAATTCGTTCACCATTAAAATCCTACATTATCTCTGATGAATATAGGCTATATTTTATCCCGGGAAAGTGAAGTTTTCCCGAAGGAACGCGGGTAACACCGCGACGGACAGCTAGTATCCAAGTAAAAACCATGATAACTAATTTTCTCGTTTTTGAGCTAGTACTTAATACATTTTTTGCAAAAATTTCCTTATTAGCAAAATAATCCGTTTGTTCAATAATACAGAACTTTGGGTCGATTTTTTTCAGAATGAAGAGATGAAAAGAAACTTAATTTGAAGTTATTCTTTTCATATAAATCGAGGGTATGTAACTTTCACGACTTTTCTATCTCGTGGCTACGAACTTCGAACTTAGCCATTACCACCCTTCTCAAAAACACCCAGGGAACACACATTTCCAGAGATAGAACATCTTCTATCCCTGGAAATGTCATCACATTTGGTATTTAAAACTTAGGCCTTTACATCTTTATTAGATGATTTATACAGCGTCAAGAGGCAATCTATCCCTACCTACACTTAACGGGACGCTGTAGTGCCTGGGACATTGTTTGAGATGGAATAGGCCTGCCCAGCAACCATCCTCTCAGCTTAATCGGCCTTGCCCACAGGAAAGACGACGTCAATACGTGTAGAGCTGACTAAGCTGTGGGTTTCCTCACGATGTTTTCCTTCACCGTTAAGAGCTCGTGTTGTGAAGTGCGTATAAATTTTACGAAGCGCAAAATCCATTGATGCACGGCCGGGATTCAAACCCACGATCTTCGGATTGAAAAAGGCACTTACCCCATTCGGCCAACATGGCTCAAACTTGCTCAAAAAAATAAGCATAGTATAGAATCTAACCACCTTAGCAGAAGTAAGCTCGCCCCAAGGGTACTCTCAATATTATCATTGTTTCGGGCCGAAGCGCGGGTTACATATTTCTAGGATTAGTTTTGTTGGGGTTTCGGTTATATTCGGCGAACGCATCTTTTGCTCAGATAAAATTATATAAGAAGCTCGTTTGGTAGTGAGAATAAGTGAACTCATCTATTTTTTACTGTTCTGAGATAATAAGGATTGTGGATCGAAATTAATTTGAAAATCATTGAATTTCATCTATGTAGATCATCTTTTTTTTATTGTTGAACTAGCTGTCCATTGCGGCGTTACCTGCGTTCCTTCGGGAAAACTTCACTTTCCCCGGATAAAATATAGCCTATGTTCATCAGGGATAATGCAGGATTCTAATGGTGAAAAAATTTTAGAAATCGGTCCAGTAGTTTCGGAGCCTATTTATTTAAAACAAACAAACAAATCTTTACTCTTTATAATATTAGTATAGAAATATTACATTTTTTCTGGTTAGTGTCTTAAATCCTTAATTAGGTTTATCTGGACACTAGAGTTCTCTAATTTTTGACGTGACAACGTCTTATAATTCGATAGAGCCGGCTGCACGCACGAAAAAATGCGGCGTTACCATGGTGTTACCTCGCTCTGAGGCATTCCATGTAAGGCTTGAAGTGCAAGCGAGAGCGCGGAACGAGCGACAAAGAAGCACAAACGTTGTCACGTTCAACTATCGTCAGTAAACCGACTTTACAGACAACCAATTTTTTAATTTATGCACACGCTTAATACCTATTACGCACACAAGCACATCAGTGTCACCGTTTTGTGTTCTAGCTGTATGGCGCGGTATGCACCAATCACATGCATCAGGCAGGCGACCATTGAGTGAATAAGTGACAACGCTGTACCTGAGTTTGGCTATAGGCGCGTCTGGATAATGCGTTCATCCAGCGGCAGCAACCTTTACCCGGGACGCTGTCTATGACATTGTTTGAGATGGAATAGGCTTATTTAGCACCTAAGCCATCGCAGCTTAAATATGTAATCAGAGCCAATTATACGATGCGATTTCAACATAAACAATATCGTATCGGCAATTTTTCACCGAGTTCTTGAGTGGAGACCGCGACTCGGCAAACGTAGTGAATGACGCCCTCAGGCCAGGTGGAGTGACGATCTGCGAAAGGCTGCTGGCAGAAGCTGGATGCGTCGAGCCGAGGACAGGGCACAATGGCGCTCATTAGGGGAGGCCTATAGCAGTGGACTACTATAGGCTGATGATGATGATGATTTTTTCACGCGTAGGTAAAAGCTCAACGTGCGCGATACTTGTCGAAACGTTCAATGGGCGAGGCTAAGCAATTCGTACAAAAATAGCATCGTGTAAATGCGCCTTTCAAATTTCAATTATTTTTATGATAAAAATATAATAATATATAATATAAAAAAAAAAATTATTAATGTCTTGTCATTAGTACATGATTAAGTTTAGGTATTTTATTTATCTTTGTCTGTATAATTTCTACCGTTTCATTATTATTTACAATTTGTTTGTTATGTATACCCAATTCATTCTTTTGTTTTTATTTCCAGTTCTTATTTTTTGTTTCTTAATTGTAACACCACCTCCTCTCGCGTTCTTTTCTATCCAATCCATCCAAAGGTTGCCTGGAAGAGATCGCTTTGATTAGTCTTAAGCTTTTTAAGTTTTTATTTGAATTGTATCTAATGGTAACAATAAAGAGTTATCTATCTATCTATTTATTTGGAACCAAAATTACATTCTGATGAAACGATGCTGCCAGCAGGAGTATAAAACTGTGTTGCATTAAGATCCTTACAAACTATTAAGTAGGTTTTTCAAAATAAGTCTTCAACACGTAAGACCTGTACATTAGTTTACAAAGTCAGCTCGGAACATTTGTCGAGTTATCTTTGCCAGGAGTGGCAAGAAAATCTTAGTGCAGTGACACACTCTGTACCACGGAACTCAAACGAATAGTGAATTTTGCAAGAGTTATAATAGTCAAGTTGGCCTAGTGATGAACTGCCCCAAACCGCCCCAAACCGTGTTTGTTGCCCTGATTCTTCACGGTATTGGTCGCGAAGGAACAGGAGTAAAATCACCTAGTTTTAAGACATTTCAAAGTGATCCCAGCGGTCCTACTGAACAAATGCTTTTTGACTGCTTGACTCATATACGAAGGTAGAGGGATTGAATAAAAAGTAGTATATTATGGCCCTGGAACCTTAAAAAAAAAAAAAAAAATTTTCAAATTTCAGCCCAAACTATTTTTTTATGATGAATGGGTCGGCTCTTGACCTCGAAACTAACATAGGCGAGAATGAGGTCTACGATGGAGCGAGCCTACCTAGAAGGTGCCTATTAACTCTCTTCTTGAAAACAACAGGGTCATAGCTCAGGAAAATACAGACGCGGGAAGCTGATTCCAAATTATTGCAGTGCGCATGATAAAATAACTTTGAAAGCGCTTTATAATAATCTATTCAGCGGTTTGGGCGTGGAAGGATAACAAATAGACAGACAGAGTTACTTTCACATTTTTATGTAGTAATGGATATGGATGGATGGAGATAGCTATAGACCAATAGACACACTGTAAACCCTTATTACATATTTTAACTTACATCATCGAAAAAGCTTTTTAGATATAGCGATTGCTTGGATTATTACATTCTCTTCCATAAACCTTATCATAATCATTATTTATTCAACCTTTGTCCAGCAGTGGACTGCTATCATCATCATCATCATCATCAGCCTATAATGAATTTTTCAATTGTTTATGTACAAAATACCTTGGTATCTTGACCTTGAGTACATCTTAACAGTTGGTACCGAAATTTTGATTCTTGCGATACGGTCGCAACGCTGAAGCACTTGGTACAGGGGCTGGAGTAAATATTTTTCAATTCGGGACGTCGATATTTCTGGAAGCTTAGTGAGAAGAAAATAATTACAAAGATTGTAAAGGGGTTACGGAAACTGGGAGGAGTTGACAGGTATTTCAGTGTTGTTTTAAAGCAAGCAAGAGTTTGCTAGTTTATTAATGAATAAATAAAAATTCTTTATTAAATCAACTCAAATTGCTAAATGCTACTAGAATAATGTACTCAGAGGTATGTAGAAATACATATTGGTACATATCCACATCATCATCATCTCCCTGCCCTTTTCCCACATTATGTGGGGTCAGCACAATATGTGCTTTTCTTCCATTCACCTCTATCAGCCGTCATCTCAACACTCACTCCTTTCTTATGTAACTCACTCCTTTTTGATGAATTGTGTCTTTCACACAATTCATCCATCTTTTTTTTAGTCTACCTCTACGTATTCAAAACAAATACTTATTTTTATTAAACTGAAGATAAAAAAAAAATCGTATCACCAACCGCAGGTGCAGAAATTGATTTCGCAGAATTATTCTAGAACTCGAAAAAATACTGCCTTAAGAACGTGACAATAGATACTAAAACGTAAATCTCATGTTCGAAGAATGGACTTTTGAGAGAAAAATATTGCACGCGAAAATAATCAGAATTACCTTTTATGCATAAATCTCTTCCTCCATACCCAAACAACCTATAAAAAACAAACACACCACTTTCAACTTGCCATCAAAAAGATATATACCTTCCTTACTGCGTAGGATATAGAGTTGAAAACAACTTTTCGGAACTGCAAAAGTAAGTTTGTCAATCTGGGGTATAAATATGAATCTACAAGAATCTCTGTGCTGCCAAAATAGTCATTATCACTGTAGCATAAGAGCTAAAATAGATTATTTATTTTTGAGTTGGCGAGCCTAAAGGCTGTACCTAGATTTTTCGCACGTTTTTATTCGTTATGGTCCAGGGTTTGATTTATGTTAAGCGTACAAAAAGAGCGAATGAGTGAAAAGGTTTACAAAGAAGATGCTTTACAAAAAGGCCATCTTTACTAGATTCATTCATTCTTTACAGATTATTCAGTTTCAAGCTTCCCATAGTTTTGCGTAGTTCAGGGCTAGACGATGCTATGTGAATTGTTCAGCATTATTAAAAAAAAAGGTACTAATATAGCTTGTTATAAAACTCCTGCTCATAGCTCTGATTTCTACGGGAATTCCTTTACACTTCAAGCCATTAAACTTTGGAATGCACTTCCCGTACCTATCAGAAATGCTAAGTCTCTTCCCATTTTTAGGAATTTAGTTCGTCGTCATTACCTATCAAAATAGTCTCAACATTCTTGTCCTTAATTATTTGAAATAAATGTAGGAATAAGTATATGTATAATATTATTTAAGTATATAGTTTTATGAATATATATGTAAAATTTAGTACATAATGTGTTATAGTATTTTTATGTCTGTGTAGTTGAATTTAACTAGGTATTTATAACAGGTATATAATTATGGTTTATAAATTGAGCATGTTTGTATGCCACCGTCCTTTCCATGTAATTTTCTATCCTATCCATCCAAAGGTTACCTGGAAGAAATCGCTTTCAGCGATAAGGTCGCCCATTGTTGCACATTAATTAAGAACTGTTTTTGTTACTATTGTGTTTCTTTCTTTTTGGTGTACAATAAAGTAATATTCTATTCTATTCTATTCTATTCTATTCTTGTTTTCTTCTAGCTTAGTCGTTCTTGATAGATCATCGAAGTGAAACAACATTATATACTGTCAGAAAGAGGATGGGTGACCGCTGGTATTATGAAATGTGCGCGTCCGTGCTTCGGAGGGCACAAATTACGTTTCTGGCCGTTTTCATACTAGAAAATATAAATGACATGTTTTCTTCGAGATTCGTTCTAAGATTAATATTAAATTACTCAAGATCCTTATTAGGTAGAGTCAGAGGCAAGTCAAAAAATACATTTCGTAACAATATTCGAAAGTAGCTTCTGCGCGCGGCTTCGCCCGCGTGGTACCAACATTTTGAATAGCCTATATGCTATTCCAGGTCACTATCTACGCCTATTCCAAGTTTCATCCAAATCGGTTCACTGGTTTAGACCCCGTGCAGACTACTGACTTTCTATCGGCCGATAGTTGAGACAGGCTATACTTCTCCATACTAATTACGAGCTGAAGTATATTCCGTCTCAACTATCGGCCGATAGAAAGTCTGCAGTCTGCGAGGAGGCTTAGGCGTGATTGAAAGGCATACAAACATCCAAACATCGAAACATGAGTGGGATTTCGATCTATTTTCGAAGTAAAAACAAACGCAGGTAATTTAGTAATACATTTTTAAAAACTTTCTTATAAATCTTTCAATCTTTGTTAGATAAAATCTTAAAAACAACTAATTGACGTTTTTCAACAACCAACAAGATAAAGCAACAATAAATCGATGCTAAAAGGAAAGTTAGAGTCAACGCTTCGAACTTTCTAGAACTTTGTAAGACGTTTACTATGGCCCAAGGAATGGGATTAGAAAACAGAACACCTCATCGAACCTTCATTTTTTAATCAAACAAAAAATTTAACGCGCGGCTATTGCCTTCGCTAAAGCATTTTTGAATAATGCGAAATACAATAGTCATAAGCGGGGTTCAGACTACGCTGTAATATAATAGCATATAGCATAAGTGTACGATTTTTTATAGCATATGTCTCATAGCATAACAATATCGCGCACCATACATTTTTATTTTTCTTTTGTACTTTTCTCTTTCTTCTGTGTTCACTGTTGGTAACTTTTTTTTTGTAAAAATTGTTGTTGTGTACAGCTGCGAATAAACATATGTCTATTTATTATAGTAAGCCAATAATCGTACAGTATAATACTACATTTGTTGTGCTATGAACTATATGCTATTAATATTACAGAACAGTCTGAAACCAGCTTCAGGCTTTAAACCAAAATCAAAGTAGTAAAAAAATTATTCAGTAGGACCGCTGGGATCACTTAGAATAGTCTTAAAAGCTTGGTGATTCTTCCTTCGCGACCAATGCCATGAAGACTGCTACCAAGATATTTATATTATCTTATACATACACGGCCTTATTAATAAACGTGGTGTAAAGTTACTACATGTGTAATTAAGGAGTAACCATACAGTTTTTGTATTTAAACCTAACTTTACACCACGTTTATTACTAAGGCCATTAGTGTATAAATGAAAATGTTATGGATAATAATGTTGCTCTTTCACGCTAAAACGGCTAAATCAATTGAGATGTAATTTGTTATGGGAGTAGCTTCTACCCTGGAATAAAATATAGGCTACTTTTTTATCCCGAAAAAGTGAATTATCCACGATTGAACAGATGTCCTTGATCGCAGATAACATCGCGCGGTGCAGCATTAATTTATTATCTCTAAAGAACAGGTTTTTGGAACGGGAATGTGCAATTTTATTACCTCACTTTACCAAATTGCAGAGAAAATTTACATTTTTCTACCTAAATCGCTTCGTCTCTCAATGTGGGCCCTTTTAAAAAACTAGGTCAAGTTGCCTGAAAAGGTTTAAGCGTAGATTTAGCCTTCGCGACGTCTACGAAATGGAAGTGAAGTGTTCAAAGGCAGAATTTAGCTCTTAGCTTTAGCATCTAGGCAGTGGAACGTACTGAGTGAAGTCTTGTACGGACTGCGCGTTCCAGGCTACGTCAAAATGTCAAAAACAATAATGCCGGTATTCACAAACATTACTTTGCCGTTTCCAAGTGCGCGCGGGCGCACAAGGTCCCGAAATCAGTAGGTTTTTGGGACCCTGTGCGTCCGCGCGCACTGTGAGACCTCATAGTAATGTTTGTGAATACCGGTGTAAGAATATGAACCATTTATTGTTCAACTGTGTGATACAAAGATGAAGTGTTTCCCATTGCTGACGTACAATCCATACTAATATTATTAATGTCTAACTCTGTCTATCTATCTGTTTGTTACTTTTTCACGCTCAAACCGCTGAACAGATAAGGCTGTAAATTGTCATGGATAAAGGTTGTATCCAAGGAAAGGATATAGGTTACATTTTATCCCGAAAAAAGCCCGAGCGACCGGGGGTCACCGCGGGAGCGCAGCTAGTATTAGTTTAAAGGTTCATTTATACTCGTTGCTGCAGGCTCAGTGTTCAAAGGACCGCGTGAACGCGTACCTACCTAGTCCCATTTTTTTAGATCGATGTATAAGATCCATGTACTAGTTGTTTTTGATTTCGCATTGAATGTTGTTATCATATTGCCCAATGCGAAATTGCTTGATTTCAGACATTAAAATTTAATAAAAAATATTTGAAGTAGCCTTAGTTACCGGGGATGCAATATCCGTGCCTATAAAAATCTGTATCGTATTGTGTAAAGTTACCTATTAAAAGCTAACCTATTTCTACCTCAAAGGCCGACTCATCTGCAGCTCCTATGCTGTTTTTTCTCATCTCAAAAATGCCCAACGCGCCTAAGAAGTTTTCGCCTCAAAAACCCAATGCCGGTCGTGATTTAAACTTGCGACCCCGGGTTGAGAAGTTGGGCAAACCAATCCAGCACAGCTTTTAAAATATCTTTAGTAAGTTAATACCCCCACACATTAGCACTACCTTTAGACATCCACACTTATTGATTACACTGTCAGTAAGATTTATATCTCGGATATTTACAATCGATTTTGTTCGATACCTGATTTTAATCGATACTTTTGAAACTGAATATCAATCAGATGATTATCGATATGAAATGTATACAATTGTTTTGACAGCGGGTTAGTTAAAACCAGCCTCTCCATATCACGAAGGCGGGTTGGCCCTAACCCTGCGTCTTACGTGGGTGATCTGAAGCGGCGCGGTGCGGCGCGGAAACAATAAACAGTCGATGTACTATTGAAGTGTCCTACGTGACCGGTGTGCAGCGGCGCGGCGCGTATTGAATCTAACACGATCAGAATTTTTGAGAATTTTGACACTATGTATGATTTGATGTAAACTACATAATGTAGGACGATTCGCACGCACGTACGACAGACTCGCCACGCCGCGTCGCGCCGCGCCGCGCCGCATCGAATAGCATCACTTCGCTTGGCAATCGCGTTCACGTCAACTCACCCACGTAAGACGCAAGGTTATTGAGTGAAGATGCATAAATGTACGTTGCTTGCATGGAATAGACTACGATTACAATATAGCAGCCTATTCTAGGCTATGATCTACATTCATTCCAAGTTTCATCAATCAAGATCAGTGCAACCGTTTAAGCGTGATTGAGTACACAATGAATACCCAAACTTTCGGATTTATAATTAACCCACTTTGGGGTCAATATGCCAGCATAGTAAGTACCTAAGTTCGAATACTTACCTACTTACTATCTTGGCACATCCAAAGATGTGTTTGTGGTTCTTCACACAACAATACCAGTAGTCATAACGAATTTTTGCCCCTCTGAAGTTGAATGCAAGCTGCGCAAAACTTATTTTTGATTACCCGTTTAAGATGGAAGTGTTGTATAGCTGCCTCGCTCACTCGCTTAAGTTTGTTGCATCGTCCTATCTCGCCAACACATACGCAATGCGCAAATCTGCGCAATCGTTTATTGCACCTAACTTCAGAGGGACAAAGTTCCGTAGTGACTACGTACTAACGATGCGATACACTCTCGTGTATATGATGCCTAAGTTATGAATTTATATTATCTGCGGTTATAAAGCCTTGGAACTTAAAGTTTAACTTGAAATCTCGATAACAATAACTTAGTTAAGTTTATTACGATACTAAAGTAAGCAACTACAGTCCTTTTAAGTAATTATGGAAGTTTACTGGATTCCAAAGGATGGTTTGATTTTTTGTTTTTAATTCGTGAATTAAAATTGCAAAATTATTACTTGATGTGGAATTCCAATTATGCCATACATTCGTAAATTAAAATATAACAGCCACTCTACACATTCGCCGAACTATTTGCCGAACTATTCGCCAAACTCACGAATTATTATTAGGATAGAAGATGACAGGCGAATACAGGCGATGAGGCCCTCTACGTTCGTGAGCGTCGGCATTCGTCTATCATCGGCGAATATGTAGAGGGCACATAATAGTAGGCTACAGTAGGTATAATAAAATGAAGCAACACATTGACGCTGAATATACAGGGTTATTTGTAAAACACCGGTAACCTCTCAGGACTGTATTACTATCATCATAAACAACAACTTCTGTTCTATGACTTTTTACCTAACCCCACTCCATTCGCTTTGTACTATCGCTTGATTCGCATAGACTTCGTAACATTTAGAGCGTTCAATTTAAATATTTTTATTTTTGTATGACAATCTGATAAAAAAAAATAATGATGAATTTTTAAAAGTCATAGAACAAAAGTTGAACATGATGATAGTAATACAGTCCTGAGAGGTTACCGGTGTTTTACAAATAGCCCTGTATAAAACTAAAAAAGTCTATAACTTGGACCAAAAAACCGAGTTTTTCCTTCTGTATTGAATATTGGGCAAGTGAGCTTTTTTTAATGCATGTACAAAACTAAAAATAATATGCACAGAATGCTATTTTAAGATGTAAAGTTGGAGTCTATCGCTGCCAACTCTCAGCCAGCTCCATAATCATTAATTATAATTAACAGTTATGTACTCGACGGTACAGTACAGTTCACTGGATTGCATCGAGATGATAAATGATAATACTATCATTAGAAGATAGTGTTTCAAGCTTAGATTATCGACTGCCGCTCTGTTAGTTTCAAGTTTGTCTGTGATGTGTCAGGTGTTTCTGTCTTCCTCAATGTTGGAATGAAACTTCTCTTTCCCCTTCGGTCCAAAAATGTGGACATGGCAATACCTTTGGGACATAGCCTCTATAAATTTAGGAATGTGTGTGTGTATGTATTTGGACTTTGACTAGCCCCATAAGACATCAGAAGATTTTTTTAATTAAATAGGTCAGCATTTGACCTCACTCTGCCTGATGTTAAGCAGTAGTGAGGTCTAAGATGGAGCATGCTTACCTAGAAGGAACCTATTTAATCTTGATTTAAAGACCCCTATATTGTATTTTTCGGGAAATACAGAGCCCGGCAATGAGTTCAATTTGGCGGTGCGTATGAAAAATGTAGACTCAAAACGCTTTGTACGAACTCTGGGAATATCGACCATGTACAAGTGGCGTCTTTCCGGGAACCTGTTGGCCCGATAGAAGAATGGGGATGGCGGAACTAAATTGTGGAGTTCTTGTGCACACTCTCCGAAATGGAGTCTATAAAAGACCGACAAACACGCGACTCTACGGCGATGCTCAAGGCTTTGAAGCCGAGACTCAACCAAGATTTTGGGTCTTAGACATTTCATGATCTAAGAGAATGTCAACCATGCCTAATGCCTATTCCTTGAGGATAGGGTAAAACCGGGATAGATGCCACACTTTTTGAAATAGTCTCATAATTTTAAAACAGTTAATTTACCATAAATTATTTAACCATAGTTAATATAACTAGTTTAATGTTTTATCTTATACTATGACTTGTTTTTATTGACCTAACAATTACAAATTTTGCAGAAATTAACTTTTTGCAAAACCATTTTTTTTGAGGATAGATGCCTACCTGGATGATAGATGCCCCACCATGAAAATGCTAAGAGGGATAGATGCCCTATCGAATAAAATTAGTAAATTTCATAGTTATTAAATATTTTATTAGTCCAAGATATTACTCGAGCTCGCACTTCTTCCTTTTTGTATTTTCTTGGCATGGTTCACCTGCAATCAGTAGACATTAATTAAAATACGCGTTAGTCAAAATAAAAAGGTATTTATTTCAGATAAATCACAAGAATCACTGTGAAACGTCTTAAAAGCTAGGTGACCAACGTCTTATAAGCCTAGAAGAATCAGGCAACAAAAACGGCTATCTTTTTTTTTTCAGTGATCCTTTCTCATATGTTTCTCTATGGGCACCTATACCTCCAAAAATCGGGGCAACTATCCTTTTTGATATGGATAGATGCCCTTTCATTTAAAAAAAAAACTAAAGCCAAAATAACAATGATTTTCACCTAGGTGTAAACCTAATGAACAAGTGTATTGACATAATAAACAATATAGCAAAATATATAACTGCATTAGAAGTTATACTACGGCAAATACTCACCTCTGAAACTTTGAAGCAGTCGCAGCGTTCGCTGCGGAGATGATCACACAAAAACGAGAAACACGTTGGTTCTGCAGCCACAACCAGCGGGACCTGAGGTTTGGGGCGCCTGAGCTTCTTAATGAAACTATTAATTCTTTGTTGCGATTTTGGGAAATTAGGTTTTTTGAATACGAGGCGTCTATCCCACTGCGGCATCTATCCTGGTTTTACCCTACACTTGTCATCCTATTCCAGTTTCATTAATTAATCTACGTATTTTTGCTTCAAAACATGACAGGTAGCAAGCCTTTCACCGCTATTTCTCACGCCGTATTCCCGCCGTATTTCAGCAGTTAATGGTTGCTACCCTAAAATAGCAAGTACCTATCAAAACACCCCTAACCAGGGTCAAAATCTGCCCTGGAGGTTTCATTAAAACCCCAGTTGAAACTGATGGTTATGAATGAAAAAAGTAAAACAAGATCTACTACTAAAAATATGTAAATCTACAGTATAAAATAAATAAATAATGCTGGACATTTCACACAGCATCACTAGCCCCAAACTAAGCAAAGCTTGTACTAAGGGAACCAGATAACTGTTAAATACTGTTTGATGTTATAGAACATATTTTGTCCAATGGCGGATATCGAACCCGCAAGCGGACCTACTGCGCTACTGAGGTCTATATGTATTTAAACTAATCAAAAGAAAAAAAAATGAAATAAGTAGATAAATAAAAAGAAAGATATTAAATTGAAGGAAATAGATACTTACTTTTCATTTCATTTTTTTTTTTTTTTTTCATTTCATATTTTATAACCTCACTTTCCAAACTGACTTAACACATGCATAATTAATACACCCCAAAAATATAACCCTCTTCTTAGGGTGCAAATAACAGAAATTCATATTATTCATTTAAATTGACAATCACAATTAGAGTGACACACAAATAATTTTAGCGCGCCATTATGAAATAAATCATCCCTGAATAAGCGGAATCTAACTCGCTATTCCATATCTTAGCTTTTCGCAATAAATCAGCTAAGGGCATCGACACACGAAGCGTCAATCAAATCACCGAGATGCGGTGGATATTCTCTCAAATCCCGACTTTATAACCGGTGATAAAAAAGGTAGCCAAAAATAATGAAAATTTTGACATGAAATCACAAAAAATAAACAATTTCCCTTTAAATTAAAATTAAGATTTTAAATCTCCAATTGTTACTGAACTTCTGTCGCTATCACCTAACATAGAACGTCACTTTCAACAAAAACTAAGTTTATTAAAATCCAGTCCATGCATAGAATGTCTTGATAAGGTTGCTATTAGCAATAAGACCGCTCATTGTACTTTCTCTTTTTTATCTTGTCTTTCTGTACTATTCATGGTGTAAAGTATTTTCTATCTATCTTCCAAGTTATAGTGCTCTGTTCACAAATAAAGCAGTTTTCGTGTCTTTACAGTTTCAGTACACCAGTTTCGGAACGCGTCTTGTATCGTGCCCCTAACATAGCAACCAGTGAATTTGTCACGGCCCTCACGGCCGGCGTTTTGCGCGTGATTTCCTCTGAATCGGGCTCATTATCGTGTCACCAGTTGTTTAGTTAGTCAAACGGATTTACGATTTGTTGACGTTGCTTTAGTTGCTGAATTTCTACGAAATATACTGTTCTACTAATGAATCTGAGAGGATGTCTGGATGTTTGGATGTTTACTTGCGACAATAGACTATTCTAATAATAAGGGCCAGCTTCAACACCGTCCTGGCAATGATAGCTGCCAGGGTGGACTGTCCCTACATTAGGCATTGCTGTGGGCGACACCTAACTATGAACCCTGTTAGTTTTTAAGCTTTGTGTGTATTTGTCTTCTGTCTGTGTGTCAAAAATTGTCTCATTTGTCAAAAACTCGTTTGTGTACCTATGAGTGTTTTCTCGAAATAAATGTTTTTTTTTTATTTATTTAATAATCCACACTATCCATAGTTCTGTAGCCACCTTTAACCGATCATCATCATCATCATCTCAGCCATCTAGTGTCCACTGCTGAACATAGGCCTCCCCCATAGATTTCCACAGCGATCGATCTTGTGCAGCCTGCACCCAACGGCTCCCAGCAACCTTTAACCGATATCGCCACATAAACAGACTCTTTCAGCTATACCACCTAGCTGAAAGAGTACTAACTTCAGTATCGGTATCACTATGAGATCAAAGATAAGCAAATTCCCATACAAATGACAAAATTTGTACTGAATCGTGAATCGCGATTAGGAAGTATTCAAGCACAACTAACCTATAAAGAACTTTCAGCTTCAACCGTTGGCCGTAAGGCCAGCCAGGTAAGTGGGCCAGATGGGCCGACCTGGTGAGGGGAGAGCTCCCCTCACCAGATTGACCCACTTCTTTGGACTAAATTGGGGGAATTCCAACTACCCCCAAAACTTCCATGCTAATATTATAAATGTGCAAGTAACTGTCTGTCTGTCTGTTTGTTACCTTTTTACGCCCAAACCACTGAGCAGATTGGGCTGAAAATTGGCATGGATAAAGGTTGTATCCCAGGGAAGGACATAGGCTACTTTTTATCCAGAAAAAATCTCGAGGGACCGCGGGTTATACGGGTAGCGCAGCTAATAAGTATTATGAATCTGAGGTTTGGATGTCTAGATATTTGATTACGGGATTTTGAAGCCACGAACAGCCTGGCAAATCATGGCCATGATGTTATTGTTATACCTAATCCTTTAGACCCCTCGCAGACTACAGACTTTCTATCGGCCAATAGTTGAGACGGCCTATACTTCTCCATACTCCTCATTACGAGCCGAAGTATATTCTGTCTCAACTATCGGCCGATCGAAAGTCTGCGAGGAGGCTTACGCAAACTGCTTTCGCAGTCCATCTTTTCTTAGGCTCATTGCGTACTGAATTGGCAGCGACGCACTCATCATCTCCCTGCCCTTTTCCCACATTACGTGGGGTCGGCACAACATGTCTTCCATTCTCCTCTATCAGCCGTCATCTCAACACGCAGTTGAGATGACGTTGGCAGCGACGCACTATCTACTCGTATTACAATCTTGAAGTTTTTTAAGATCTAAGGGCAAGGCCAACCGTAATTTTTGTCTTATAAAAAATATTTCTTTTTCAACGATAATTCAAGACCACCGCTCGACTAAGTAAAACATTTTCACAGCCCATTTCATCTTAAGCTAACAAACTTAGTCCAGACTCATCACCAAGATTTATCTGTCGCACTCATTTTATAAGCAGGGTGAAACAATTAAAGGGAGAAGAATTGTAATCTCTTAATTTGCATCTAATCTTTTTAAAAATGTAAAAGTTAAATGTTTGCATGATCATGGTCACAGTGGCTTGGATTAGTTTTTGATCAAAAATTTTAACGATTATATTTAATTTAAAATAATGATAAACCTAAACCTAAATACCTAAAGATTATTCAGTCGGAAGGTGATCAAATCCTGGCCGTGCTTTTTTTTTAAATTAAAGTACTATTTCTAGCTATTTTACATTTAATTAGAGTATGAAATTTGGTGTTTCTATGTAGAATTGCGGTTTCTTAAAAGCCTTTTCAAATTATTATACTTAACTACTTAAATTAAATTTTATTAAAAAGTATAAAAATATTTCAAAAAATCTAAGTATTAAGTATTCGGATTATATTTGGAAGATTTTCTTTGATGTTATCTAAATTAAACGTTTTAATTAAAAATAATAGGGCTGTTATTTCAGTTTTAGATTTCTCGAGTTTTTAAAATGATCCATACTAATATTATAAATGTGAAAGTAACTCTGTCTGTCTGTCTATCTGTCTGTCTGTTTGTTACCTTTTCACGCCCAAACCACTGAACAGATTAGGCTGAAAATTGGCATGGATAAAGGTTGTATCCCAGGGACGGACATAGGCTACTTTTAATCCCAAAATACTTTTTATCCCAAAAACCGCGGGTCACACCGCGGGAGCGCAGCTAGTAAAAAATATAATTAGGCGTTACCAGTTAGTTTTAAGTAGACATCAACGTAAACAGATTTTTTATTTCGATATATTTACAAAAGTTAAATCGGTAGATAAAACTGTTGTTAAATGAATACTTTTTTTCTTTTATAGAACTGTTGTTAAGTATACTACTTTGAGGTATATCGGGACCCCTAGTAAAAAAACCATTCCAATTTATAAAGCAAATAGCAATTACGCAAAATATCGTAAGTCACATTGAAACATCTTTTTGATGTTTTCCTATGAGATACCACGAGAGAATCTACTTGGAGAGAACAGAGATGGTACAAGTTATAAGCTGAATTCGTTTTTAAACGATCTCAAGGTTACAGATTCACGCACCAAAGAAAAATTTAAATAAATGTATTCCATCAGTTAACTGGGACCGTATTCGCGTTCCTTTTTTCGTTCGTTTAATGAATATTCGGATGCTTCCTATCACAATTTCTGACACACGGCCCAGACCCGAGAAAATATCCCATTGTTCATGAAGTCATGTTGCTGAGTGTACCTACGTTTTTGTGGAAACTTTCAAACGATGCAGTAAAGCATCATGAGGAACCGGCACATCGAAAACGTTGTGCATGAAACCTTCTTTGAGGCACACCTCATCTGGTTTGAAATAATTATACTTCTCGTTTAGTCACAAGGACTAAGCCCCCTCGCAGACTACAGACTTTCTATCGGCTGATAGTTGAGACGGAACATACTTCGGCTCGTAATGATTATGGAGAAGTATAGCCCGTCTCAACTATCGGCCGATAGAAAGTCTGCAGTCCGCGAGGGGTCTAAACAAGAAGGAGAATCCACATCGCCATCTCTCATCACTTATATTCTATCAACAAATGAACTGGAAGGTAGCTATTATGCAAATTGAAATGGTCCCGTCTCATTGGTATACAATTTGATGTATTCCGTATTTTTCAATTTCTGCCTTCAATCTTGAGCTTGTTGATTTAAGGGATTTCATATTGAATGTTATTGATAGGTTCTGGAGCAAAATTGTACTGCGGTTAAGATATTTTGAGTTAATTTGATGATATAGATAAAATACTGTGATTCATAATAATTTTAAATTTAATAATCTGTCATTTTATGCACTCGACCAATCTTCTTTTCACTGATGTTCCTCTCCATCCAAAGGTTGCCTGGAAGATCGCTTCTTAAGTATTTTCTTTCATTCATTTATCCCTTTCGTATTACTTAAGTAAAAATTCTGATGATCAAAAATTATACAACAGCTCAAAACGCAACAATAGAGTTACAAAGGACAATGCCCATACCGATACCCCGTAGGTACTTCGTTGCGTCACAGGTAGCATCTTTTTTCAAACCAATAGTATCTTTTTGTATTTTGTATAAAATTTAATGATAAAAATAAGCATTTTGTGAACTTTAACTTTAAGAAAAATATATAATCAGGATGTATTATAAACTTTTTGAGACTTTTGAACTGCATTCACAGATTTTGGAAAAATACAGTCAGCGAAAAATATTCAAATATACCAAAATATTTTTAAAAATCTATTTCAAATCATAATATTTTCAAAATTCATTGGTAATGAAAAGATAAATAAAAGCAAGTCTTTTGAACGTTAATTGGCTTTAACGCAAGTTGGTACTTCTCCCCATACAAAAATGGGCATTGTCCTTTACAGATTCATTGAAAATCTCTCCTTATGATATAATAAAAACACCCTTCCTCTCACGGCTCGCCGTAATTCACTCCCATATGTAGTAACATAATTTTGAACTCGGCACTACAATATATAGCGATACGTATAAATCAATTTTCCCTACGTGCTTGGTGTCTAAGGAAAACTTACTATGACATCTCAAATCTCCACGCGAATATAATTCTTACTACACGTATTTTAGAGTTCAATTTTCTTTAGTATATTTTCGGGTAGCCTTATAAGAAAAAATAGTGATGAGTCTAGTTTAAACGATTTTGACAGGAATGCTTTTCTTCGGGATGTTGATAATCCTTTTTCAGGAAATACAGGGTCTTTCATTTTAAACTACAAAAACTGTTGCATAACATTTTTTATAACATGTTGCATAACATTTTCAAGGAAAACAGACGTTGACCAATCACATCGCAGCAACATCACGTCGCATGGTCGAATGGACTAAGTTATACAAGAAGCAACAATCAATTAAAAGGGATAGTCTTTATCGATTTTCTCGAGATTTTCATAACAAAACAAAAAAAATCATTATATAAATATTTTTTAATTTATTTGTTGAACCCAATTCCTGAATATAGTTAGTTTAAAATGAAAGACCCTATATATCGCGGTGATAAGTAGCAGACACTTTATATCATGCCGTGATGTATAAACGCCTTACACGATACAGCTTGACATATCATCGTTGCCTCTTGCCACAGAATATTAGCTCTTCCTCCATTGAGTTTGAGAAAGAAAGAGGCAAGAATAGTATGCCAGAATGGTATCGTGTAAATGGCGTTATACTCTGATAAGTTACCGCAACTTTCGAAGAATTTACGAGCAAAACTCATAATCTATGGTAGAGTAGGAGCTAAATAAAAATAAAATGGCGGAGTAAGGTAGACTTTTTATTTAGAAAGCTTATGGCTTGCCAAGAAAGATTACTTGGCAAGAACAACTAGTATATTATGTACCCAGTAACCATTTTGTACAAGTAGGTATAACGTATTAAAATCAAAATAAACGACTAAGTTTATTATTAAAGAGAAAATTAATAAGAAATGACGGGATTCGAACCCGCGATGATCAGACGTCCTAGATTCGAATCCCGTCGGAATCGAAAATTTTGATAAGACTTTTCATTTCATAATAAAATACCCAGTGTGGATTAACACTACATATAAAAAAATACAAAAAATGATAGAAAATTACTAAATCAATTAATCCCTCAAGAATTAAAACTTAATGGAACCACATACACCAACACCAGCTCCTCTGAAAAAAACGAATCGGTCTACAATTTACAAAAATATCGGCAAACACTTGGAAGAAATTGGGCTACACTTCCTTGGGAAATACATAAAAAAATGAAAATTGGGCTAACATACATAAAAAATGAGAAACAGAAGAACAAAGCCTTCTATCCTTTTTTGAAGAAGATTAAGAATGATGATGATAAGTTTCCTGCAAGAATAATATAAAACCTATTTCTACATGATACCTTTGTGAACAATAAATGAAACTTTATACATGTAGGATACAAGTTTTGTATCTTGGTGTGAACGGTGGTTCTGCACCACCTGTAGATTGAACATTCTACACCCTTGTGATCCTAGGATTACTAGAAATCTAGTGATAACCCGGGGCTACAAGGATTCCGAGAGCTTGGCGTGCTGGTTAAAGTTGAAGAGGGTAGGGATTTTTGTAAAGTTTTACTACAGATTTTTATAAAAGTTTATATAGGTAATGAGTATAATAAAAAAGTTTTCTACTTCTTTTGATTTTTCTTCGCAAATTCCTCCTCAATTTTTTTCAAACTACCTATGTACCTCAACTTTTATATGTATAACCACGAACCCATGTATAAATCATGAGTTTGTGGTAAGCGCAAATAAAATACTGAAGAATTCAATAAGAAATTAAATCAACGGTTCATCTTCTATTGTCAATAGTTGTTTCAAACCTGGTGCTCCATCTCTCAAGTGTTGTCTCGTCTTTTTGGTTCTACGAGTTCTTACGACAAATTGCGAGGAACCATTTCCGGTTTCCTCGCGATTTTCCTTAGCCGTTTGAGAGTATCGGTATAGTGCACATAATTTCATTGGACACAATAGCTTATTGGATTCAAAACCACAATCTTAAGATCGAAAGGTGGCCGATTCCACAAAGCCAACAGTGTTCCTAATAAAAATAAATATCTACATGCCCTAGGGAAAAGATGGATGGATTGTGTGAAGGATGACATGAGTAAGAAAGGAGTGAGTGTTGAGATGACGGCTGATAGTGGAGAATGGAAGAAGAACACATGTTCTGCCGACTCCACATAATGTGGGAAGAGGACAGGGAGATGATGATGATCTACATGCCCTAGAGAATATAGTAGTGATACTGCTTTTGGAAACTCATGTTGCTTCTTGGCAAGCTTGCCTACATAAACTCCGAAAAGAACAATTTGCGTCCCAAAAGTTACACAACAAAAAAGCAAACAATAATAGGATTTGTGGGACCGAACTCGGCTTATTTCCCGATAAAACAACCACTTTCGAAGAGACACATTTCATTACGGCGAGACAGCTGGGAGTTAATCGTGGTATTCTATAAAAGAATCCCCTTTCCTTGCAAGGAGGCACGGTAGTATATGGTTACAGTAGGATAAGTATAGAACAAAACAGGGTCACAACGGCAAGGTAGAGATTCTTCCAGAAGAGCTTTGATTAGTATTGCGACTATAATCTTCAATACACGGTAGGCATCACTTAGATTAGAGGGACTTATATTAGACTAGGACACGATAACGCAGTGTCCTAGGCTGGCCAATACTTCCGCCACAATGGCTCATAACAAAGACCACCACCAACTTGTGCCAACTCAAATGGCACTCAAATTAAGTCACTCTAAACATGTGGCTCATGTAGCACATACGTTCCTACATATACTCAGGTTCAAATTTCGGATGGGTGCAGCCTTCCGTTCCTAAGGTTGTGGATCAAATATGACTATGAATGTTTCTTTCCCAAAATACCGTCAAATATTGTGAGCGTACAACCTATAAAGTTCGATATTATTTGTGTCAAAAAAAGAGCCTTTGAGACGCACTTACTTGAAGAAGATGGTCAGACACAGTATTGGCATTAAAACTAATAATAATAATAGATAATGCTGGATTTATCACACAGCATCATCTAGCCCCAAAGTAAGCAGAGCTTGTGTTAAGGGTACTAAGATGACTGATATACTACACAACTGTTCATACTGTTTGAAAAGCAACTTCTACTGTGACTTTCCTTGCAAGGAGGGGAGATAAAAGAAATTTATTGGCAAGATTAAACCGACCGGCGATTGTGTGGTGTCAATCTGGTCGAAAGAAAATGCCGGTTTGTCGCGTGCAGGGCTTGTGCTCTTGGGGGAAATATTGCTTATTGGATGAAATGCTTATAGCGGAACGTAATTCCAGATTTACAATTTACAATTGTTGAGCATTTGATTGTGCTTCTTTTGAGCTTAGGTCAAGTGGTATTGTGTCATGTATTTGTTCTGAAGGCCCTAAGTTTGAATGCTGGCAAATATCAGTAGATATAATTTTCATTTTGGAAAATTGATCTATGCAGCAAATGATGCAAATGTGAAGATCAGTGACTTCATTTAAAAAAAGAAACCAAATAGAGCTTGCATGCTAGTACTTGGCGATGTGATGAGCTTATAAGCTTGCAGTTATTATTTCCATCAGTCAGTGCAGATCAGTGTCCCATCTCTATTAGTAAAGATATATAGAATACCAGTATTTCAAGAATGTGTGTGCGTGAGATGTCTTTCCAAAAATACATCAAAAAGCAATTTCAATTCGAAAGCCGGCGATTTTTTGTCACAGAGAATCAGCATTGCAATTCAGCGTGGCAATGCCGCCAGTGTTTTGGGCA
The DNA here is from genome assembly GCA_963565295.1 of Epirrhoe alternata. Classification (NCBI taxonomy): domain Eukaryota; kingdom Metazoa; phylum Arthropoda; class Insecta; order Lepidoptera; family Geometridae; genus Epirrhoe; species Epirrhoe alternata. Next base: position 4,036,392 of record OY751401.1, read on the forward strand.
TACGCTTCCGACTGGCAGTAACCTGGATCAGTTGAGCTATCTAATAGATCGTTTTTACGATATCTTGACTGATTCTATTGTATTTTGTAATTTTATGTACATATTGTAGTATAGTTTCTACAATAATATTTACTATTTCAATTCATAAAATCATATCCAAAATGTATAGAATATCAGAAGAATCTTTCGATTCCCATGGCTCGGCTTGTATCGTCTAAAAGTTTTGCACCACAATGATAGCATTTCAAGACTTCTGCCACTCTGTTTTTGGCAGCTCGCAATTTTCGTCTATTACCTCTGAGAAGCTTTACTTTGCGATATTCTCAAAGCATTTCACAGCATATACCTACGATAATACGAAGTGTCTAAGTAGGCGGGTGTGTGGAGTACGAATATATGGAGCTGACATTGTGGATGTGTTTGTATTTTGTAATCTTCCATCTTAAATAACGGACCGAATACGTTTCCAGACAAAAGTTTACGACGTCAGGAAAAAAACTGCCCAGCTCAAGTGGGATTGGGCCGGTCTGACGCATGTTGGACGACTTGAGGGGAAAAACCACAACTGACCCATTCAGTTGTGGTTTTTGCCCACAAGTCGTCAGGCCCAACGCAAGACGCCCAGCCCACGCGGCAGACCACCACGGAGTTGGCGGGACGGGTTAGATGTGCATCTTCCAGATTGGCTCACTGCAGCCATGGATAGGAAAAACTGGAAAAAAGACATAGACTTAGACATACACATCAATACACTGAAAAAAAACAATACAGCAAACAAATAAAAGGAAGTTTGTGTGGCCTTTGCGAAGGGCAAAGGCCTCACAAACTTCAAGTGGGTAAAATAACATAGGGTAAAATAAATTAATAATCTTAATAACTACGCAAAAGATACAAAATAAGGAAACATAATAATATCTTCCAATCTTTAAAAACGAAGTAAATTACAATGTTACAAGGTGCCACTCAATTTTCACCGTTTATGAGCATAATGCTTATAAAAACTCAGTGGTGCTCGTCCATCTCAAACCAACGGATCTATAATAATAGGACATTTCCACTAGATAGACGACCAGTAGGCACTGCTCTTCAGCTGAGCGATTCATACTTCAGCAGAAATAATTCTGCTATTCAACCGACCGCAACAAATGGCAGCAGAAAACATCACTTTTGGATGGAATTCCACGAAAAGCCTTCGTTCTGAATGCGTCCCGCTGAAATATGAATCGCAGTATACCACATCTAATAGTTATGTATCTATGAAACCACAAGGGTGAAGGCATTTTTGCTGAGTCAGCGTCTAACGTGGTCGGAATGCAGATCAGCAAGTCCGTGTTCAAACTTAGACGCTTGCTCCATCGCGGATAAGCGACAATTGATGCTTAATCAGTTTTCAAGTTTGATCCAGGATCTAATTCAAAAGTGGAAAATCTATTTTAAGAACTAACTTTAAGAGATCTACTAGCTTTAAGAGATGCTGCAAGTGCGCTTCCGTGCTTCGGAGGGCACGTTAAATTGTGCCCCGGCTATTAAAGTCGTCAAGCCATGACGGAGGACTTATGGCGGCCTAAAAACTCCGTCACCAGAGTTGGCTGACTCATACGAACTTACTTTGGAAGTGCTTACTTCTGAAGCTTATTTGATGCACTTAAAAAAAATCTGTAGGTAACCGTAACTGTTTACAGAAACGTTGGTCGTCCGGCAGCGAGATGGGCAGACGATTTGGATGAGGTTAGCACGAGGCCGTAAGGAGTGGCATAAAGAGGCCTTTACCCAGCAGTGGGCAAAGTCAGGATGTGAATGATGATGATGATGAAAAAGTTAGTTTCTTACTAAATGGAATTAACAACCAAAGCTCATTACATCCATCTTGAAAACAATTTTTCGATGCCTTCAGACAAACCTTTTGCTTTTATTAGTATTATCCAGCCAAACCCAATTCACATCTATTCATCTTTTCAGACTCTCTATCCAAATACCCATCCTTTAATAAAGTTCCTGGTATCTCAATACGTACACACATCAATGCTCTGATAAACATTTCCGTCCTACAAATTACAGATGGCTCGATTCATCCATTCCTATTCGGTCCAGCATTTCAATCTTATGACTCTTTGCGAAAGTGAATGCGTTCCGGAAAACATTATCTTGCCATGTGGAGCTTGACTTTTGATTCAGAGGTTCTTCCAGATTTTTCGTAGCAGATTATGTTTCTATTTAAACTCAAAAAAAAATGTTGGGAAACCCACAGTTCTTAGTTTTAGCTCTACGCTATTGACCTTATTTTTTTGTGGATAAAGGCGAACAATAAAAAACGTTTTTATTTAGATACTAGATGTCCGTCGCTGTTTTACCCGGGTTCCTCGGAAAAACTTCACTTTCCCGGGATAAAATATAGCCTATGTTCATCAGGGATAATGCAGGATTCTAATGGTGAAAGAATTTTTCAAATCGGTCCAGTAGTTTCGGAGCCTATTTCTTTCAAACAAACAAACAAATCTTTCCTCTTTATAATATTACTATAGATTACTGATGATACAAATCGAAGTAGTAAGAAAATTAAATAGAATCACGTGCCATGGGGATGCAGTTGCGTTTTTTTATGGAAGAGGGGGCAAACGAGCAACTTGCACACCAGATGGTAAGTGATTGCCACCGCCACAGTCAGCTGCATCATCAAGAGGCACTGCAGATGCGTTGTGTTGTGTTGTTGTGTGACCCAATTTTTATAGGTCTGGAGTGTGTAAGTATATCAATTTTTTTTCAAAAAAAAAACAAACCCAAGTCTATACTAAAACTACTTCTTTGAATACTAAAACTTTATTAAAACTTAAGATTGGACAATTTTCTTAACCATTTAAAACACACACCTAAAATGAAGCTTCTTTCTTGCAGAGATATCCATTTGAAGCTAGATAATTATTATTTTTAACAGACTTCAAAAAATGGAGGAGGTTCTCAATTCGCCTGTATGTTGTTTTTTTTGTATCTTGTTACGCGATTACTCCGCCAATTGTGGATCAATTTATTTTTTTGTTTGAAAAGGTGGTCCTATATAAATTTTATTCCTGAGAGTTTGATAGTTTTCCCGTAAAACTCTAAAAACCTAGCCATTGTAAATCGAATAGATAAGTAAGTCTAAGACTCTATGCACTAAGTCAAACTGACAATTTACATACTAAATGCCAGGAACTCACTTTTTCTTATTTAGATTTTTATGGATGGCTTATTGATTCCCTGAGTCGTGCCGCGTGTAGAGTCGAACATTGAAGTCTGTTTTTCTTTTAGTTTTAAAACGTAATTATTCTTTTGAATTTTTGACGCCTGTCAGAAATCGTTCACTCGTAAAATTGAAGCACTGGCCATGCAGAAGTGATAAACCAGTAGCCATTGACGTTCAAAAGTAAGTTAACACGGATGCTTAGGTAGATATGCATCAAAATTGAGCATCTTATTGTCGCTTTAGATAGCGTGATTTGGAACATCCTGTTTCGGAATTTGGGTTCCGTTCCGTAACCAAGTCGGAAGGAACTCTAATAATTGGAGTATGATTAAATTTAGTAATAGACATAACCACAAATACTAAAAAACAGCATAAAATTAATACATCAAACGTGATTTTTTTGCCGTTTTTATAGAATGGTATATTTACAACCCTTCGTCCGCGAGTCCGACTCGCACTTGGCCGGTTTTTTCTCTTGCTGTAATTGGAAAATAAAGTTATCTGACAATTTCTGAACTATATTAGTATAGTATAGTATAGTATGTATCGATACCTAATTACTAACTGGTATCAAATTGTAGAGCTCTTTTGAAAATAAAAATAAAATTCCTACCGGGATTCGAACCCATCATTTAAATTGAAAGACTAAGCACTATAATTTTTTTCAAACTGAGATTTGTGTGTAGGTACGCGGGTAATGGAACTCAAGTGGAGCTGGGCAGAACACCCGGCAAGACGTGGTGACGATAGGTCACCACCTATCGTCGTCGTAAAATATGACTTTATAATTAGCAAGTTTCGCTACAGTAATTGCCACATAAAAATGACTAAATCCAATATTCCATTGTATCGAGCTCGACTGTTCCACAGACAAAGGAATTTGCATATCCAGGGTTGATTTCTGACAATTTATTGCTGTTACGCAATCGCTATTGTTTTGATCTAACTAATGACCGGTGCTTGGCGATAGCGCATCACCCTGTATAGCAAATGAGTTTTGATAACTATCCCGAACACACCTAGAACCTAGTTCTCCTATTGCAATTAGTATTGAGTTTAATGTTCTATGTAGGTACAGTTAGCGACATATGTTCATGAATGATTAGAGATGTAGTGTTGAGGATCGAGAAAGGTATGTTAAGATGGTTTGGGCATGTAGAGAGGATGGATGACAGTCATTTGACAAAGCAAGTGTATGAGGCGAGTGTGCATGGGATAGCTGGAAGGGGAAGGCCTACGCGAACCTTCTTGGATAAAATTGGTGATATTTAGGAGAAGGGCCAGGTCAAAAGTACCCTAAACCGACGAGCATGTATGAAGAATGTAATGAGAGTCAATGAGGCGAAAGTTGTGTGTCAGGATCGTAGCGACTGGAGATCCGTGGTCTCTGCCTACCCTTGGGAAAGAGGCGTGACTTTATGTATTTATGTATGATTAGAGATTTTAAAGCTTCATTTTCATTATTTGTTGGGAAATTGTGTTTTTTTAACAAATACAATAACTGGGGGGCCCAGTAGTGAGTTGGCCAGTCTCCACGTGGGCGACTTGACGCGAACGCGATTGAGCGATGCGATTCGATGCGGCGCAGCGCGGCACGGCGAGTCTATCCTATGTGCGTGTGAATCGTCCTACATAGTTTACGTCAAATCATACACAGTGTCAAAATTCGCAAAAATTCCGTTCGATTCAATACGCGCCGCGCCGCTGCGCACCGGTTACGTAGGACACTTCAATAGTATCGACTGGCCGCACCGCGCCGCTTTAGATCGCCCACGTAAAGCACAAGGTTAGTGTGGGATCAAGAGGTTACCTAATTATTGTTGTTTGTTTCTAATTTGCAGACATTATTAATTTATCGAAAATCAAAGAAATCTCTAATCTTTAAAGGTTTCATCTTTAAGAAACAATATATTGACTACTAGATAATATCTCTTTGATGAATAAGCTTTTGATCGCGTTTCATTTTGTTCGTAAATCGTCGAATTTTAATTAAAAATGCGATCTTCAGAAATAAATTCTAAGAAGAAATATTTAAAAACATTTATGACCTTTGGCGAATGAATAACTTTCATAAAGCTAATTTTGACCTTTTTAAGCGTCAGTTCAAGCGGGATTTTAATACCAGTCAAGAATTTTTAAATATTGATAACAAAAAAAAATTATAGCTTCTCACTGCAGTTTCACTCGCGTGGTATCAAGAATCAACATAGCATTTATACTTTTCTAAGCAACGATCTACTTTTTTTATAACCATCGTGTACTCCTGCTGCGCAAAGGGTTCTTCCACTCCTGTAGCGTAGTGGGCGAAGGCCCGCCTGCGACGCGAAAGGTTGCGGGTTCGATCCCCGCGGCGGGACCAATATAAATAATAAAAGACAAAATATTGGTCTCGGGTCTGGGTGTTTCTATGTATAATGTATGTATTTACAAACAAAAAGTATATAAGTTACTACTTACTGATATAATCAGTCATCTTAGTACCCATAACTCAAGCGCTCTGCTTATTTTGGGGCTAGATGATGCTATGTGAAAAAGTCCAGCATTATATAATCTTTTTTCTGGCTTCTCACTGCAGTTTCACTCGCGTGGTATCAACATAGCATTTATATGTCATTCCTAGCGTAGATCGTAAGATCGTAATCTACTTTTTTTGTAACAATCGTGACCCACTCACCCAAGGTCCATTTATGGGTAACCTACCTACATTATATCAAAATTTATCCATATCGGTTTACGATGATTCAAACCTAAAAACTTTCAGATTTATACTATTAGTAGGTGGACAGGATAGTAGGAAGAACGTAGCTATTTCGAGTAACCGAAAAGTACATTAAGCTTTCAATTTAAAGCCGGTGCTATAAGGACTATATTTGCATGTAGAGTCGATCTACGTTCCCGTGGTTTGTTAATCCCATAATGGAATTAACCCGCGCCGCTGATGTCACTGGAATAGCGGACATGGCTGCTAGAAGAGACTAGATTCATCATCATGATTTTTTGAAGGCTGAAACGGTGAGAGACAATTAATATGTCTTTCACCGTTTCAACCGTGACCATCAGTTTCTATTCTGATAGGCGGCTATGGGCTTGAAAGTTACAGACACAATGGAAATGAAGATGTTGAGGTGGATGTGCGGCATAACCCGGCAAGATAAGATCCGGAATGAGTATGTGCGTGGTAGTCTGGGAGTCCGCGACATTGCGGAGAAGCTGCAGGAGATCAGGATGAGATGGTATGGACATATCAAAAGAAGATCACCCGATTACATTGGCAACTGGTACTGGGACTGTCCATCTCCGACAAAAGACCTAGAGGGAGACCAAAAACAACCTGGACAGCTGTGTTGGAACGAGATATGAAGGCATGCAACGTTTCCTATGATGACGTCATGGATAAGGCGAAGTGGATGAAGAGTGTTAGGAAGGCTGACCCCACCACCATGTGGGCTAGTCGGGAAGAGAGAGAAAATGGAATGGAGCTTTACAAAGAGCGAAGAAAGCTTTTTTCTATACTTTTTCCTGGACAGATAAACTACTGTGATAGAGACCAGTGTGACGGTGTCGTGAATCTTTAAAAGCTAGCAGTTTGACGTGGTAAAGGAAATAAAAACATGGCACTCCGGGAGTGCCGTCAGAAGTGAAATCTTGAACGAGGAAAAAAATTACTGTCCTACTCTGGGATTTGAACCCGGAGCTGTCTCATTCAGAGGCGCTGTCTCACATCGACTGTTATGACGATACAATGTGCAACGAAATTAAGGTAGTAGTAAGAAAAGGTCGTAACAGTCACGTGAATGAGTTTGATGTCTTTCTCCCATCTCAAAAATCCCCAACGCGCATATAGAAGTTTCACACTAAATAAGAAGTAAAAGTTGTCGTGTCTATCAGTTCTCTTTCTTCGTCCTCGCCTAGTAGATTGTTTCGTTTCTTGCATAATTACTTAGCTTTTGTTACTTAATTATTGTGAGAGAAAATGAGGTTTTTAACTCAATGAGTTGAACGAATAGGGTTGATTTATGTTTTGTGCCCTGAAAGAATTGCCCAAGGAGTTTTATAAAATTCCTTTCAGTTACCCGCTGTAATAAAATTGTCTTAGATCTGGCAAACACTAGGCGTTATAAAGCGCGTGATAGACGCTGTAAGATTTTTGTGACTAGAAGCGAGCGTTTCGGACCAAAGTTGGACGCTGCAGAGAAAATCTAGCCAGGTGGAGATTCCGGGACCCTGCACTTATCCAGTGCGATTGTGGGACTCCCGTTCAGGATATGGAACACCTGCTCTCATGTCCTCTGTGCCCTACAACCTGCACTCAAGAGGACCTGATCAACGCCAGAGAGAAAGCAGTTGGAGTGGCCTCATACTGGCAAAAAATGGTTTAAAACATTGAAAAAGAAAAAGAAGCGTTTCGTCATCGCGTAATGTGTACGGATGTATTGGACCACATAGTTTTTAAAACGCGCATTATAAAATCGCGTGCTTGAAAACGCTTAATGTGTATTAGGGGTTAAAAAGACTGGTAATGGTGTTATGGGATGAGGGTGACTTTTGATTTGAAGAACTTGGGTGGCCGAGCGGTTGAAGGCACTCCGGCTTTAGGAGGATCGTCTGATCGTTGCGGGTTCGAATCCCGTCGGAATTGGAAATATTGATAAGACTAATTGTTATTTCTCAACCATGTTAAAAACGTAAACAGGGTCACGACTGTATCCCCAAGGCGCGGTAGACATTTTCTCAGATCTTTATACTCCAGATCCTTTGAAGATGTCTAAGGGGGTAGTCAGAGGCATGTACAAATACATATTTGATACATGCCCACATCTTGCTGAAGTTAGTATTCCATACCATGTTCCTATCTACGTATTTATATAGCAGGAAATAATGAAACAATAAAATTAAGTTTTATCTCCAGATCTTACTAATTAAATTGAAAATTACTACTTCAATCATTACCATTAACACTTCTGTTAACCTAAATAAGGCTTAAAGCATTTCTTTCAGAGAGCCATGTTGGAGAATGAGTATCAGAAAGTCGTTGGTTCGAATCCCAGATTGTTTCAATTCCAGAATAAAAAAAAACAGGTATCTGCAATATTTTAATATTAAAAAAGCAAGTAAGTTCGGAGTTAGTTTCTAACACTTGTGACGGAGTTTTTAGGCCGCCTTAAGGCCTCCGTCATAGCTTAACGACTCGATAGCCGGGACTCCAGACAATTTAACGTGCCCTCCGAAGCACGGAAGAGCTCAGTTGATAACGCTACTAGCGGTCCCCCATCCACTTACTGATCGTTCAGAACGCTGCTTAACTTTGGCGATCTATCAAGAACGAGAGCTTCTACTAAGTACTTAGTAAGATAAAAAAAGTAACTATCGTATTTTTGTTACATTATTGTTATTATATAAATTATTATTTTCGTAAGAAGTAAAAGAATAAAAATTACTTATATTTCCTACAATTTGCTTGTTACGTATAAAATATAATATTAATACAGTATTTCCATAAAAATTGTATTTCTCGTAAATAAGACCCACGATGGTAATAAAAAATATGGTCACGTAATTACGAGTAACAAAATACTTGTTTGGTTCCGTACAGTAGAACCACAAAGTAGTGTAGGCTTTTGTAAATTTCGCGCTTTAAAATCAGAATTTTGTTTTTGCTTATTTTTTAGATACCTACATAAAAAAAAATAGTCCTATTACTATTTTGTTTTTTATTGTAAGCAAACTTATTTTAGTTTTTTGAAGATTCAGAGACAGAAAATGTTTTTTTCTTGTTAGCAGATGGCAATTTAGCAGCCATTGCTCGTGGTCGTGCTTGCTTAGTCGTTCTTGATAGATCGTCGAAGTTAAGCAACGTTCGAAACGGTGTGTAAGTGGATGGGTGACCGCCAGTGGCATTTTCATCTGAGCGCTTCCGTGCTTCGGAGGGCACGATAAATTTTCGGTCCCGGCTATTTAAGTCGTTAAGCCATGACGGAGGCCTTAAGGCGGCCTAAAAACTCCGTCACCAGAGTTGGCCACTGACTCATACGAACTTACTTTTAGCCATTGGACCTTGCAAAAAACCTTAATTACTATTTTGAAAAAACTAAAAACGTTCAAGGACATTACAAGATATAGACATCTCATTATCAATATAACTTTGAATAATTTACTCGTCTTTCTATTTTCATTTTTCCGGCCTTAACAAGATATAGTTTTATAGACGGTCTCCTGAGGAGCCCCTACACTCAACAAACTTTAACCGAACTTCACATTCTTCCCCCAAACACAAGATCACACTTAAATAACCATAAATAGTTTCATAAACTACGCTTTTAGTAAGCTCCCACTGTTTATAAGTTTACTTTTGACAAACAGATGAGACATGTAGAATCATAGAATTAAAATGGCGTAGGTAAAAAAAAAAAAAAAAAAAAGAGGAAAGATTTTTTTGTTTGTTTGAAATGAATGCTCCGGAACTACTGGACCGATTTGAAAAATTCTTTCATTAGAATTCGACATTATCCCTGATGAACATAGGCTATATTATTATCCCGGAAAAGTGAAGTTATCTCGGGGGAACCGCGGATAACACCGCGACGGATAGCTAGTGTCAAATAAAATTAAAATATAGATACTTTTTTAGGAAATGCTAAATTAAAATGCCAAATCAGAGAGGCCTCGTAGTGATTATGGAAAAAACCAAATTCGATAAAATTAAGGACTTTTTAAATTATCATGATATATTCCTAAAGATTTGTATGTCTACCGAATTTTAATGATATTTTTTTGACTATGTTTTGTTGCCACAAAAGAATAAAGTCCTCCAGAAAAAAACTAGAACATATCTGCAAAAATTCAACCGCAACGAAAATCAAACACGCACCTTTTGCATCTCAGTCGAGCCAGCAATCACCTATTTTGTAACCGAGCTCGTCTAAAATAAGTAAATTTTCTATAATGCTAAGGATACAAAACCTTACAGTCAAGTCAATTTTTTTTAATAAAACCAACCAACGGAACCCTAAAACCTACTACATTAACACATCCTTACCACAGATGTGCGAATCGATAGATAAGGCAACTCATTTGTCCATTACCTACGAGCAAGACGTTGACAAATTGTTCGAATGTTTCCGAAGTTCTTTTTTCAAACTGAGATTAAACGCCGATAAACTTTGTAGTTGAGAAGATGAATTGTTTTGTATTGTCTTGAGTTTTTTGTTGTTGAATGTTTTCTTTTATTCGTGAGACAAACGTAGGTACCTAAGAAGTTTGAAAACTGTCAAGTGCACGAAAAGGGCCTCTTTGAGACTTATACTTTCACCACACTGGTTCAAAAGATGTAACACGACTTGAAAAAAACAGTAGCACTCCAGGAGTGCCGGCAGAAGTGAAAACTTGAACGGTTCTAAACATAACAAATAACCCGGTGTCGGTGAGCAGTCACGTGTCTCGCTCGTGACCTTTTCGAGGCGAATCCAAGATTTTTTTCTCATCTCTAAACTAAACAAGTTTTCACTTCAAAAAATTGTGATTGCCAACTGAAGTGAAGAGAAAAGATAGAGTGAAGTGGAAGGGAAGATCAGTTGTGTCGACCCTTTTATGTATAATGGTATAAGTGAAAAAGTAATAAAATAAAAAAAAGTTAACCGTTATTTTCTGTTAGTTTTTTATATAAAAAATGTCTATTAAAAAGTTGTATAAGTAAGATTAATTTAGTATTGTGTAAGTAAAAGTTTTCATGTAATTAGTACATAATCTACTATATGTATAAAAATAAGTCGCGTTTTCCTTCCTATAACTTCCTATAACTCCAGAACACACGAACCGATTTCCACGGTTTTGCATTCGTTGGAAAGGTCTCGGGCTCCGTGAGGTTTATAGCAAAGAAAATTCAGGAAAAATCTGGTGGCGAAACGGAGTTCGCTGGGTCTGCTAGTGTATTATAGAAAAATAAAAATAATCTATTCTTCAACAACCCAAATTTGGGTGAAGGCCTCCTCCAAAGTCCTCCACCATCATATCCAATATGATGCTGAATTAAATGAGAAAAAAACACATCTACTTTTTCTATATGGTGTGTTTATCCTTGGAGGAAAATCTGATCATTATTATGTTTCGAGATAATCCCATTGGTAGGAAGGTATCGGCCTTTTCTCGTGTGCTTCTATGGAGGTAGCTAATTCACGAATTGTGCTGACAGAACGAAATTAAACATGGAATTATTAGGAATATTCGTATTTTTTCCACAGAAAAAAAAACAGTGCCGCCCGGGAGTGTCGACAGAAATTAAAACTTGAACGAGGTTTCGGTAACAGTTCTAAACTTAAAAAAAAGTACCTACGAAAAAAAAGTGCAAAAAGTTACTGTCTTACTCTGGATTTGAACCCGGAGATGTCTCATTAGGAGACGATGTCTATCTTCGACTGCTATGGTATACTCACAGTAAGAAAAGGTAACAGTCACGTGACTGAGTTTGATATTTTTCTCTCATTTAGAAATATCCAACGCGCCTATACGAGTTGTACCACAAGAGAGCAAAATGAGTTTTTGCTGCGAGTGCTGAGTTTGAATCCCGAACAAGTGAAGGATTCTATAATTGAATCACGAACGTAGCGAGTGATTCTAAGTTAGAATTCTGAGTGTAGTGAGGGATTCAAAAGTAGAAGCAACAAATTATTTTGCTCTCGTGTGATACATACAACTTTTCACCTTACTAGCGAAAAAATACAAGATGTAAAGGAAAACCAATTCCCGCTACTTTGTTTTTTTTTGCCCCACAAGTGGCAGGCTACAGACTGATGTCCTTAGAAGTAGCTATTGTTGTGTACGCACATACTTGCCTACATAGTATATTCATCAAAGACTAAACATACTTGTATTTTAATTATTTTTTTTAGTTATTATCTAAACTTTGTCCTTATTTTTCTCTTTTTTTTTGCTTTGATTGTTTAAAACAAGTCACTTCACTACCTTACCTTTTGTATACCGTACTTATGTACATGAGTGCCAGCCTGCCTACTACAAAATTTTTGTAAAACTATTTATAATTGTCATGGCCCTTATGTAATGTATGTAGGTAGGTACTCAAACTATCTAGCTTAAAACACCTTTATACAAGGGTGGGCGCTGATACCTATCACACAGGATTTAGGTATTAGTTGTATCACATTGTTAAATAACTTCCTTAGGCTAAGAAATTTATGTTTAACTTATAATGTAAACTTATTATCTAAGGTGCTCAATAAACAATTTACAATTTTTTTAAATTTTACTTCAAAAGGCCTCTTGTAGTCAACACTCTACGAGACGCTGTAGTTCTTAGAGATGCTGTAATGTTTTTGATTCGCTATTAGAATTTACCGATCAAAAGAACTATTTGTTGATTTATTTTTATTTTTATTTACAAAAATTAATAATGATTTATAAAAAGTTAATTATTTGATTTGTATAAAGTTAATATTTAAAAGTAGCTTGCCACGCCATCTGTTGACAATCATAAACATATCTTTAAAACAACTGTGCTATGTAGCATAGCATAGGTAGGTGGATGACGTACTTTCCTGGTGGTATAAATTGGCTAAATAAATTATTATTCGTCCACTTCTTTTCGAGCCAGCAAACAACTCGTTTCATTTTAAACCCTAACCTCTCATACCTACTATTAACGCACACATAAGAAGCAGAAAGGAACTACAACGTCAATACCGTGTGGAGTTAAGCTGCGGTTTTTGTAATATTAACTTAGTTATACAAGGTTATTGACCTAATATCCGACAAGCATGTATAACTAAGGTAACTATGTAATAGATAATCTTGCATACAACCCACGCGTAGGTAATATGAGTGACAGAATAATACACGCTTATTTGATAGCAAAGTAACAAGAGAGATGGTATTTAGACGATCGATAGTAAACCGATTTTGTTTGAGGGGTCTTACTGACTGACTTGAATCAGTGAAGCTATATTTTTTTGCGATCTTTAGATGGATTTGATTCTTTTTTGTAAAATGTTCATCAGCCTCGCTGTAAATAAATGTTTATTCTTTCAATAGATAGATAGATCGATGGATAGATAATTCTTTATTGCATACCACAAAACGAAAAAGATATACAAAACATAAGGACACTTTACTTCAATAAGAAATGAAAAGTCTTATCAAAATTTTGGATTCCGACGGGATTCGAACCCGCATCGATCAGACGATCCTCCTAAAGCCGGAGTGCCTTACCACTCGGCCACGAAATCCTACTGGCCGGTATCCAAATTTTCGATAAGCTCATATTTTTCGGTTGAGCACTGTAGTCTATAAATACTCATTTACATATTATCGTTCTTATATCGTTCTCAGAATAAAACCGAGTTATGAATAGCGCGAATTCACGTGTACGCCCCGCCATTTATTTTGTATGACAATAAGCTTCGTTCTATGTTCACGGTCCGGGAATCAAACCTGCGAACTTGAGGCTTAAAAAGTTACGAATTTGGTATTAGATGTAAAAAAAAGTATGAATGGTATGTATGGACCAGGAAACAGACAAAAATTTTTATTGGATACATTTTCAAAAAATATATTTTTATATGTACATTTTGAAGAAGTAGGTAATTAAATTAATTTAAAAACAGTAAATAAAAGTTAAGCCATCATCTATTTTTTTTAATGCCATGTACCTACTTATAAAAAAAAAACAAATACAGAATTCGTGATCAGTTATTGTGTGTGGCATTAGAAAATATGAATATACAAATTTTTGATTTCATTAAAATAAAATATGATTTAGGGGATTTTCAGATCATTTTTGTTTAAAAATCCCCTAAGCATCTAATCCGAGTGAGGGCAGGGGATTTTTAGACAAAAAGTTTAAAAATCCCCGACGTAGGGGATTGTAGATTATACCTACCCTAAATCTTTACTAGAGCGTATTGTTGATTAACCTCTGGTACCTGTAGAATCGATGGAGAGTGACCTAAAAAATTTCAAAATGGCGGCAGTTTTTTCTGTATGTACTACTGTAAGAAACTAATAAATAAATAATTATGTACTGAATAAATCATGTTTTGAATACTACCTCATTATAGACGATGAAATTTCCAATTGTTATCACATTTTAGTAAGTTTCTATCTTCAACAGATTTTGAAATATCCAAAAAGAAAAATGCTCAAAAGACATTTTGTAAGAACTTTCACGAAGTCGGACAATTTGTACTTCTAATTATACTCGTAAATTGAGAGATTATAGACATATATCACAAACGTATTTCTATAGTCTAATCAATTATGTACTCAAATAAATAGCTAAATAGCACGCTTATTTACTCAAAAATAATAATAAAAACAAAAGGCGATATCGAATTGCGTGAAAATGGCGGGAAAAAAAACCGATGACTTTGCGTCGTCGTTCACTAGAAAGACTAGATTGGTTGAGTGATTGGTTAAAACTTCAGTATCCAGAAGCTAAACCTCCAAGAGCTTTTAGTCAGTCTTCGTTGAATTTTAATTATCAAAGCTAATTTCGTTAATTACTGTGAACTTTAGGGGCTGGCTGTCTCTTAAGTCGCGTTTTCACTTTGCCCTGTTAATTTAATGTAAGGAACTGGTTCCTGATAGAAATGAGCTTATGAATAGACTCATGCTTCAGATCCTTCTTTGATGTGATGACTATTAGGTAGCTTTTCGGAGAACTGTCTATTTTAAAAGCTTTTAATTAACTTGCAATGTTTGAAAAATTATACAGAATGTAAAAAGACTGCTACCGAAAACTGAGGGGTTACAATCAGACCACGATTCTAAACATATTTAGCGAAAAAAACGCATTTTTTTTTGACTTAGCGTCGTCATGCTATGTTATTTTCGGTTATTAACTACTAGTACGACTTAATAAGACCATACCTACCTAATAATTTCATTTAAAAAAGAAAAAAACAATTAAAACTCAAAATCCAGCAATCTACGTAAAACAATGCGCCCAGTACATACGCAAACACTGCTTCAAACGCTGTTTTCTCCGGATATAATGATTTATTCGGAAAATCCTTTTGGATTTAGTTGTGTGTTGGGATGCTGTACCTACCCTTTTCGGGTTCGGTAGACGTCTTTTTACACCCTGTATGTTTTTTATGAAAAGATGGATGGATTGTGTGAAGGATGACATGAGTAAGAAAGGAGTGAGTGTTGAGATGACGGCTGATAGAGGAGTATGGAAGAAGAACACATGTTGTGCCGACCCCACATAATGTAGGAAAAGGGCAGGGAGATAATGATGATGTTTGTATGTTTGTCCGGGTCAAATCTAGCAAGCTGAATTTGAGCCACTTCCCGGTGTTCAATTGAGCTGTTTTGGTACACTTATGAGTCCTCGGTGACAATGCAATAATATGATAACAGCGAGCTGTTCTAATGATGGAGTCATGAGCTGTTCTAGGAAACTCCTCAGAAAATAGGCCGATTGAGTTGAAACTCGGTTCGTAGATATATTATAAAATTTTCAAATATGATGACAGCGAGCTGATCTGATGATGGAGAATAATTTCTCAGATATAATGAAAATGAAATGATGATGATGGTTGATTGAAATGAAATTTTGTACTTAAGTACACCAGTGTGTTCAATCAGCTCACGGTTTTAAAGCTTGTACTAGTTGAATTAAAAAAAAAACTTATTATTTTATGAATGTATTTATGACAAGTTTTCATCTCAGACAATGTTTTTTTATGATGAATGGGTCGGCTCTTGACCTCGAAACTAACCTAGGCAAGAATGAGGTCTACGATGGAGCGAGTCTACCCAGAAGGTGCCTGTTAACTGGGTCAGTAGCTCAGCGGAAATACAGACGCAGGAAGCTGATTCCATATTTTTGCAGTGCGCATAATAAAAGAACTTTGAAAGCGCTTCTAATAAGTGGAATATCAACCAGGTGTGGATGATAGTCAGCTGTGCGTCTGAAGTCCTTGTAAAAGAACGGTGAAGGCGGAATAAGGTCGTCCCAGGCACTACAGCGTCCCGTTAAGTGTAGGCATTGGTTGCCTCCTGACGCTGTATCTAGTAAAGGCCTGAGTATTTTGACAAACACTGTAGCGTAGGTGAACGTCTGCGATGGAGAAGGTTGCGGGTTCGATTACCGCTGAAAAAATATATTTATTTCGGATTGGGTTGCTTTCTTTGTATTTTCTAAATAAAAAGGTTTTGCTGTACGAAACATACATTATTTACTTATTTTATACTACACACGAACACACACAAATTATGTACAAAAATTACCATTTTATTAAACATAGATTGTAACATATTCCATGTAGGTATATGTTTAAAGGAAAATTATATTATTAATTATTTCTAATCAATGACCAATAAACTCAAGTAGCCTTGACCAGACCAATAAATCTTATACCTGTGTGTGTGTCAAACTAAATAAGTCTCTTCGTCAATCAGTCAAAGTTGGAGGACTCCTAAACTTGTATGGACGGCATAGGCACTATAATTCCCTGACAAATTGTCAAACAGAAGTTTATACAGTACCGCACAATTTGAAAGTTACAGATGCAAGACTGTTCGAACAAAAAAGAATCACGACTGCATCCCCAAGACGCGACACGTTCTCTCAGACCTTTAAAGAATACATCATAGACTGAGAAAATCATCATCATCTCAGCCCGGTATTACCCACTGCTGGCCTAGGCCTCTGTTGTTTATGATGACTCTTGACCTCGAATTTTACACAGGCAAGAATGAGGTCTACGATGGAGCGAGGTCTACGCTCCCTTCTTTCACGCCAGCCTTCTCTATCTTGCGCTTTTCGCGTCCAAACATTCCTTACGACCTGTGTCGTCAAACTCAACGTGCTCTCGGACGACCTCGATTCCAATGTATTAGATCCTAAAAATGTCTAAGAGGGTTACTGAGGCATGCCCAAATAAATACGTATGTCTACATTTTGCAGAAGTTAGCATTCAATACTTGACAGGTTATAAGCCTATCGCTGCCTATAACCCTGTTCAAAGAATATTAAAAAATATGCTGAAGACCCTCCTAGCCATGGATTGACTCCTGACGCTGGATAAAGGTGATCGCACGACCCATCCGCGCCGAACGCGCCAAACTGTCAATTCAATATAGGAAATGCTGAGACGTCAGAATCTAGCCGCAATTTCTGACGTCATCAGTATTTTTTGTATAGAACAATGACTGCGGCGCATACGGCGCGGACATAATTCTGTACGATCAACTTAAATCATCATGTATAGAGTCTATACATTTATTTAATTATATATGCTACACCCTCTCTAGAAATCCACTCATAACAATAACTTTTCATTTCCTTCATTCACCCAGCTTAAGGTTTCACCAGTAATTTTATGCTACCAATATTTTCGCCGCTGAATCCTCGAATCTTCGCCAACCTGTAAACCTTTTTTCCTCAGCATTTTCTCGTTGAGTGCAAAGTTTCTGAAGGAACTCAGCCAAATGATGTTACCGAGTTTTTATATCGCCTACTCGGATGTGAATCTATTGTCCCCAATTTTGGGGAGAATTTGACAAGTGTGGAGAAAGAATACTAATGTTTTTAAAACTTTGCTCGGAAATTGCCTGTCAAGCTTTGGTTTTACGCGTTAACGCGTTCCTTTCATTTATGTAGATTATGTAGTGTACTTTTATAATCCTTGTCTATGTCTATATGCGCCGCAGTAATTTTTTCTATAGAAAAAATACTGATGACGTCAGAAAATGCGGCTAGCTTTTGACGTCTCAGCATTTTCTCATTGAATAGACAGCTCGGCGCATTCGGCACGAATGGATCGTGCGACCATCTTAAAAGAGATACTAGTTTATACCGTGTATTTACTTCTATATCTTTAAAAAGGCGATTGTCATGGTGAGTTTCGGCCAAAGTCATTTTGGCACATGCCCAAATGCAGAAGTTATTCCGTGTGTGACAGTTTTGTAAGGTTGACTATAAATTGCGATCTTCACAGAATTCATTTGTGCCAAGCCCCTATCGCAAGTTTACACTTGATTTGGCAAGACGTGCCCGGTAGCCTGTAGCCTAGACACTAGGTAGTAGGTAGTCTACACCTTAAAGTACTAGCTATAAGTATTAAGCCATGACGGAGGCCTTAAGGCGGCCTAAAAACTCCGTCACCAGAGTTGGCCACTGACTCATACGAACTTACTTAGTACTAGCACACATTTGAATAGTATCGTGTAAATTTTTCAAGTTACTTTTTGATAAATATGCTTACCGATACCCCCGGCATAGTTTCTATATGTGAAAACATGTAATTGGTGCTTGGTTACATATCCTCGCAATCCACACAGTTGTTGTATCACTGTTTTGTTTTCCGAATAAAAAAAAAAAAAAAAAATTCTGACTCAAAAAAAAGTCAAACTTATAAAAAATTACTGGCAAAAGTTATGTACGATTAAATCGATTAATAAATAAAATAATAATAATGCTGGACTTTTTCACACAGTATCATTTCATTAATAAATGAGAGCTTCCATGCTTCAATAGAAAATTTTAGGTCCTGGCTGAGAAGTCATTAAGGTTTCATCCAAATGATAACCTCTAAGTAAAGTAAGTAAGTTCGTATGAGTCAGTGGCCAACTCTAATGACGGAGTTTTTAGGCCGCCTTAAGGCCTCCGTCATGGCTCAACGACTTACGTACCGTCCGAAGCACGGAAGCGCTCAGATGAAAATGCCACTAGCGGTCACCCGTCTTACAGACCGTTTCTATCAAGAACGACTAATAACCTCAAAGTCATAAACTTTTTACTTTTAAATTATGAGTAAGTTTTACTCATGCCTTCAAAAACCTTCGTTTTGCTAGCGTGTCGAAGAATGCGTTACAATCAGTACCGGTTTTACTCTAATCCAACACGAATGTACCAAAACAGATAAATTTTAATTAACCAAAGCAACCGTTAAAAACTAGTTATTTGTGTCAAACTCAAAAATGAGTGGACGTTTGATTACGACCGTCATTATTGGGACCGTTTAGTTGTCATCATTTCAAAAAAAAAACGAATTATTTATTTGGTATAAAAGCACGTTCTTTGGTCAGGGTTTTTTTTTTATTAAATAGGTCAGCATTTGACCTCACTCTGCCTGATGTTAAGCAGTAGTGACTAAGATGGAGCATGTTTACCTAGAAGGAACCTATTTACTCTTGATTTGAAGACCCCTATTAATAGGGTGTTTTTTTTTGTAAGTATTAATTTGTATTTACAAAAATCTTAAATAGGTAATAGTTTAATATAAGTCATGTAATGTTGCCATAACACCAACTCTGTTTACTTTGAGACGAGATCATGCTGTGTGTGTGAAAATGTCCAACACCTTTTTATTTTTTCATTTAGAAAAAAATTATGATTCAATTCATTATTTACAAGCCCATCACCGGCTATTTAAATTTGTTTCCTCGTGTTTTCCGTATTGTATAAAGCTTGTTAAAAATACGGTAATAATTTTTTGAAACTGCGGTTTAAATGGCGCCAAAAGTTGATCTTGTTTAAAAGTGGCTAGAGAAATGGATTTTATTGATTAAGTCAGGGACTAGGAAACAAGTTGCAATCATTCGGAATATTAAAAAATTAGTGTTAATAAAATTACATACACTTTTTAAAGATTTGAGTTTAATAAAATTGCTAGCACTGGATATAAGTGCAAAAGCAAATATAATAAATATCAGATTTATTTATTTCTAGCAAGATTAGTCAAGCAGAGGGAGGCCTATAGCAGTGGGTGAAGGGTGGATGATGATGGTGATAAAAATTACTCATCTTATAACACTAAGTTTCTTCGTCACACTTTTTGAAATGCTATTCACTATTGCTTAACATCTGGCCGAGTGAGGTCAAAATGCTGACCTATTTATTAAAAAAACAAATATGAATACGAATTGAAATTGAATGTTTTTGGCTAATCAAATTCACTCAGATTTGTTGATATTTTTTACCTATTTTTCTCTTGTTTTCATTATTTATGCGGTGATTTTGTAAGATAAATAATAATATATATTAAAGACACTTGTTTAAATTAATAATTTTATAGGCATTAATAAACGGAAAATCAGTAACTGTCGTACACTGAGACATTGAGACTCGGCGCTCTGCAAATGCGGTGGAGAAGACAATTTTTTTTTATTTTTATTTAGTTTAGATTAGTATTTTTTTTTTAATTTATCTGTTTGTGATTTTTAATAATTTTATTGTAAACGTAAACACGGGGTCACGACTAGGCGCGGCCCCCAAGGCGCGGTAGACATTCTCTCAGATCTTTATATTCCAGATCCTTTGAAGATGTCTAAGGGGGTAGTCAGAGGCATGTACAAATACATATTTGATACATGCCCACATCTTGCAGAAGTTAGTATTCCATACGTGACAGACATTTTATTGTGATTTGTAATAATTTTAATTTAATATTCCTTGTAGTAAAAATAATTTGGAATGTTGTGTTTGCACCCATAAAATATTTTGCATGCTGATATATAAAAAAATTAAGGACAGTTGCAGCAGATGCAGAAAACGATAATGGCATGGTCAGAACTTCTTTTTATTTAACTATCACAAAGTTATTGAGGGTTGTAGTTAACCAAAACCGAACAAAATTTTATGAAAACTGTACAAATAAGTACTACTAGACAACAATCGCGTACAGACTCTCATTCGAACATAAATCTATGTCTGACTCGTCTCGTCTCCTTTTGAGGTTATATATTTTTTTCTCTGTTTTTGAGTTTTAACTACATAAATGTGATCAGTGGTAATGTGATACCGAGACCATGTTTATTTTCATTAATTAAAATTAGGGGTATTGAGACACTAATTTTAAAATCTTGTGGAAAGTTTTTTTTAATAAGTACCTATAACAGGAACGTGTATTTAAGACCATGACCGGATAAAGTTAAGTATAAACTTAAGATAGAACTATTATAATTTATAAGTTTATAGGTCCCACGATATATTTGAAGAAGCTTAATTGATAAATATTAGCATAACACTTCCTTAATAAATTCGTTTATAATTATTTTTTTTACAAATTGTCTCAATATAAAGTGTGAATAGTGTTTTTAATTGTGACATGATTTTAAAGTACCTATAACCGTGAGATAAGTAGTGTAAGATACTTGGTACTTGTATTTCAACTGAGTCGTGAGTTTGATTTCCAGTCGTGGAATGTATTTTTCGTTTTAGAATAAATAAATATACTCTCTGACTACCCCCTTAGACATATTCAAAGGATCTGGAATATAAAGATCTGAGAGAATGTCTACCGCGCCTTGGGGATACAGTCGTGACCCTGTTTGTTTTGTTTTGTTTTAAATAAACAATGCTGGACTTTTCACACAGCATCATCTAGCCCTAAAGTAAGCAGAGCTTGTGTTATGGGTACTACATGACTGATATACTACATACTTATTACATATCAAATTTTTATGTTTGTAAATAAATACACTAAACATAGAAACACCCAAACCCGAGACTAATATCTGTAGATCATACAAACACTTGTCCCGCGGCGGGGATCGAATCCACAATCTTTTGCATTGCAGGTGGCTCTCAGCCACTGCACCAGAGGTCGTCAAAACAGAATAGAACATTTTATAGGCAAATTTTTCTTTTAATTTTAACTCGAAATTGTTACAAAATATGGAAAATATTTAAAAAAAAGTATGTGTGTGAAACCATTCTTATCACATTTAACTGTTTATTATTAAAATGTTTATTAGAAATCTTGATTGCGTGTGACATTACTTTAGATTTATAAAAAATTGGTGTTATTATATCATGGCGACTGACTTTTAACGTTTATTAAAACCTCCAAAACAAAAAATGAACATCAATATTTTATGTTCCGAGGCAAAATCAATAAGTATTCTAAAGCCACGATAGGCTTGCAACCTGTCACGTATTCCATACGTGAAGGTTGCAACCTCAAGCCCGGCTAACTTGCAAAATATTGTGTATTTATACATATATTTGTTCGTTTATGTATTTGGAGGTTGGTGCCAGGCGTGCCAGCCCCTATTATTACTACTACTAAGTGCACTAAGTATGCTGTGGCATTCTTTGACTGGGGAAACACTAGATCTAAGTCGCTAAGATAAGATTTTATTAGTTTTTTTTTGGATTGCCGTTGGATGTCCTAAATAAATAAATAAGTGCAACTCTTCCAAATTATAGGTCTGAGAGATAACTTTGCCTTATTTTGATAAACTTTTAAATAAATAAGCTTACTTGTCATCCGCCAAGAAACAAAACAATTCCTTTTATAATAAACATAGTTTTAAGTAGTCTAATCAACGTACTTCGTTATTATAAGTAAGCGGATTAACATTGATATGCATAATAATTTTTGACATTTTAAAAATCACCTACCAATTTATGTTTTTCGAAATGAACTTGAATTGAAAATGGACCACACAGAATACAATTTACACGCCGTTTACAGGATTCTATTCTGGCATACCATTCTTACTTGTCACGGAATATTAGCTCTTGCTCCGTTGAGTTTGGGAAAGCAAGATTCAAGAAGGGTATGCCAGAATGGTATTGTGTAAACAGCGTCTTAGATTTTATAGTTGTTTTGTGTGTAAATTGTGGATTTCTGACATTTATTATTAACAACTAAATTGAATAGAGCT
This sequence comes from Epirrhoe alternata, assembly GCA_963565295.1. Lineage (NCBI taxonomy): Eukaryota > Metazoa > Arthropoda > Insecta > Lepidoptera > Geometridae > Epirrhoe > Epirrhoe alternata. The sequence continues at coordinate 4,059,244 of OY751401.1, forward strand.
ATTATTTTACGCTCTGTTTTTTATTATGGATGATAAATTGGGGTAAACTCTATTTCACCCACTCAATTTTATCGCAATCCTTGTTTTAATTTTGTGTAGGTTTATTTGTTATTTTTTTTATGGGTGGAGACATGGCCGCTTACAAAGGAATCTATGCACAAGATAAGAGTAGCACAGCGGGCCATGGAGCGCGCCATGCTCGGCATCTCCCTCCTCGATCACATACCCAACGCAGAAATACGACGCCGAACTAAGGTCGTAGACGTAGGTATGCGCATCACAAGTCTCAAGTGGAGATGGGCAGGACACCTGGCTAGACGGAAAGACGGAAGATGGACTACAGCAATTACGAAATGGTGGCCCAGAGACGCACAAAGACCACGAGGCAGACCACCCGCCCGATGGTCGGATGACATCGTTAATTTAGCTGGGAGAGCGTGGGAAAGGACCGAGAGACACTCTTCTCGGTCTTCTCTTCACTGTGCATAGATAATCAGCAGTGGGTGCAACCGGGTTGAATAGATAGATAGATTTAAGGGTGATCGCACACTCCGGCCGAGCCGAACGCGCCGAACTGTCAATTCAATAGCGAAAATGCTGCTGACGTCAGAAGCGAGCCGCATTTTCTGACGTCATCAACATTTTTTGTATAGAAAAATAAAAACTTTTTTATGAATTAAAAAACACGATCACGACTTTATCGCCGCAGTTCGGTAGATATTTTCTCAGGTTTTTGTCAAAAACGTTACAAATATTGCATGAGTAGGAAGGATAAATTAAGATAATTTTGACCAGAAAACGTCATAATTTTAACTAGGTACTCATTCTTAAGATAACCTTATCTTAATCATTATTGTTTGTCAGTATTGTTCTTTAAGATTTATTCATCTACTAACAAATCATCCAAATTAAAGGTATCATGCGAACGTACTTCACAAATCAATACTGTAGACTCTCAACGGTCGTAACACCACGTACAGTTGAAAGTAATAATATTAACTATAGAATATTTTTTGAAACGTTCATACTTATTGATCATACTCTAATCGACAAGCACTGTTTTATCTGTTTTTATCTCAATCTCGTATTTCTTTGGTAAGAGTTTATGGGTACTATTCACCATAACCTTGAGTTTAGGTACTCTATACAGGGTGTAAAAAGACGTCTACCGAAGCCGAAAGGGGTAGGTACAGCATCCCAACACACAACCAAATCCAAAAGGATTTTCCGAAATATTCATTATATCCGGAGAAAACAGCGTTTGAAGAGTACTGTTTACGTGTGTTTTGGGCGCATTTTTTTACGTAGATTGCTGGATTTTGAGTTTTAAATGTTTTTTTCTTTTATAAATGAAATTATTAGGTAGGTATGGTCTTATTATGTTGTAATAGTAGTAAATAACCGAAAATAATATAAAATGACTAAGCTAAGTCAAAATATTTTTTTGCGTTTTTTTTTTCGCCTAATATGTTTAGAATCATGGTCTGATTGCAACCCCTCAGTTTTCGGTAGTTGTCTTTTTACACCCTGTATAACTTCTTCTTGTGGTGCCTCTCCTACTTACAAAAGTTGGCAGAAAATCGTATTATTACACACAGCTACACTTATTCTATAAACCGTCTTACGCGCTAGCGGCAATGGCAATGGGCTGGTCACGTTGCGCGCAAACAAGCCTCGTGGTGCAAAAGACTCGCAGAATGAAGACCATGGGGTGAAAAACGACCACAGGGAAGACCGCAAATGCGTTGGTACGATGACCTCAAAAGAACAGCTGGAGGCATGGATAGAGATTGCACAAGAACGCAAGAAATGGCAAATTATGAAGGAGGCTTACACCCAAAGGGTCGAAAGTGGCTAAAAAGAAGAAGAAGACGCGCTAGCGGTTGATCAGTTTTAAATGCAATACGCACTTTAAGCGCCACAAAATTGTATTAACCCTGCGTCTTACGTGGGCGATCTGGACGCGAACTTCGCGGTGCGGTGCGGAAAACAGTCGATTTACTATTAAAGTGTCCTACGTGACACCGGTGCGAGTTTTGACACAATGTATGACGTAAATTATGTAGGACGATTCGCACGCAAGTAGGGCAGACTCGCCGCGCCGCGTCGCGCCGCATCGGTTTGCATTGCTTCGCGTCGCAATCGCGTCCGCGTGAAATTGCCCACGTAATTAGTCGCGCTGCTAGCCGCCCCGTGGTCCAACCGTGCGTAAGATAGATAGATATATAAATATATTTATTTCTCAAAAGTTTACAATCTTTAGTTAGTAGTGTTTAGTTGGTGTGTTGGTAGTGTGTGAGTAGTGTGTGTAGCCTATACACCCCTATTTTTTAATTACCAAAAAAATTTTAAACATGGTCTCGGTGTCTGTTACTGATCACATTTATGTAGTTAAAACTCAAAAAAAGAGCAAAAAAAATTATAACCTCAAAAGGAGATAAGACGAGTCAGACATGGATTTATGATAGCTACTGCGGTTTTACTGACTGGGGATGATACGAGAGCATAGTTCGAATGAGAGTCTGTACGCGATTGTTGGCTATAGTACTTATTTGTACAGTTTTCATAAAATTTTGTTCGCTTTTGGTTGACTACAATCCTCGATAACTTTGTGATAGTTAAATAAAAAAAGTTCTGACCATGCCATTATCATATTCTGCATCTGCTGTAACTGTCCTTAAACATTTTTTGGTAGTCATAAAATAGCGGTGTATAGGTTTGTCTAAACACTACGTTCTCGTTTACAGTAACAAAGTTATTATGTAGGTACAAAGTTTGAGTTAGATTACTTACAAAGACATCGAACACAATAATGTAGGTAGTTATTCAAAACGTAATTATGAGCGGACGCGTACAGCTGTGAGTATTTGAGAAAAATAGTTGCACGCACACATACAAAATATCTTGCGATAAGGCTTGGTATTGTGCGACAGTTGCAAAAAGCAACAGACGTGCATATTTAACTTCACCTGTGCGTCTGTGAAGAGGGCTTAAGATTTGTGTCTTAATATAGGTATACACTCTGATCTCTCCGTGCTCTATACATTTTCATTACTCTGACACGTTCACACACATAAAATAAAACATGATTACTAGCTGTGCTTTCTTCGGATACAGGATGTTCTCTAAATGGTAACATTTAATTTATTTGTTAGTTGATAATGTTTTTGATTGGCAGTGACCTGGATCAGTTCTAACTGTAGATCGTTTCCAACGATCCTTAAATGGCTGGGATGATTTTAGCCCTAAAGCAAGCAGAGCTTGTGTTATGGGTACTACATGACTGATATACTACTTACATACTTTTTGTTTGTAAATACATACATATAAAAGTATAAAAAGAGACAAATATTATATTATGTAGAAAATACAAACATTGATCCTGTCGCGGGGATCGAACCCGCAACCTTTGCGTCGCAGGCAAGCCTTCCGCCCAATGCGCCATAGGGCTTAATACTCTTATTTTTTACGATAAGCTAAACAATTATAACAACAACGGAGGATAGAGACAGTTGGAAGAGTTTTGGGGAGACCTCCAGCACGCTAGTTAGAGGGAGATAGATATCTTTTGTCGCATGCAAAAGTTTTAGTAGGTACTTTAATGATCGTGAAAATGTTTTTGTAGCATCCTGTATAGCGGAGGAATAGATTCATTAGGTGCAGACGATGCACCTGCTAGTGTCAGCCAAGACTACGTGTATATCTATATTATATGTATGTCTATAGGCGAGTAAGAAGCGTGTAGCTACGGAATAACTAAAACCCGTTCATATATACAGGGTGTGGCACAATTTTACTGCATTCAGGGCAGTTACCTTTTAAGAAGGTATCCTAAGAAAGTATAGGTAAATTAGGAGAAAATACTTTTTTCGATTTTTAAATAGATCATTGTTAATTTTTAACTGACTTATTACGAGTATGTTTACCGCAACAACTGTATTTTAAAGGTAGAATTACATTTGAGTTTAAGCAAAAGCATCTTTATTTCAAGCTTCATAAAACTCATAATCGTCTAAACTGAAAGTATACAGGATGTGGCAAAATTTTACAACATTGAGAACAGCTTCCTTTTCTTTTGCAGTTATAAGGTTTTGTTCTTAGGATACTATACTCACGGCCCCCTTGAGCTTGGGGGCCCCGGTGCACAGCACTGCCTAGCCCTCCGGTAGCTACGCCACTGTCCAATACGCGTTAGGCATTCTCTCAGATATTTCACCTGGTATCACTTGTACCATTGATTTGTACCATTACTAATGATATTACTATGTTTTTATGTCACCTGATATGGTCATTTAACTCTAGTCTACCCTAGAGATACGGTCATGCTAAGTAAGAGTAAACTTGCAAATGGAAGGGCTCACAGCATTAGGCGCATCGGGCTTAAACAACGCGCTCAAAGAAACGGGGCTATTTGCTGTACAAGGATGCAAGAAGAGGGATTTGTGGATACGGTACTTTTATTGACATAATCCTCATCTCTATCGCTTTAAATGTTTCCTTGTATCTTTGTTTGTATTTTGTAATGTCCATGTGGTGTACATTAAAGTATTTTCTATCTTCTATCTATCTATCTCTATTCTATAATAAACGCAAGTTGGAACGAACGGTTTCATCTTTTTAAACCCGCGAACAGATTAGGCAAACATTTTGCCATGCACATGGATTGCATCCCAGATATACAGATATACATAGGCAACTTTTGTATCGAAAACAATCACGGTGTGGATGAAAATAAGTCATGAAAGTTTAAATGGAGAAGCGGGATAGCAGCATTATTTGCGGACAAAGTAGCAGGAAACAAAACTTGTTTCATTTTATGAATATTAAGATGTATTCCTTGAGGTTTGTTATAAAAGTAGCTTAAACCCTGCCCATGATAGGTACTACATTTTCCTGGAAAATTGATACTCCACGAAAATCAGTCAAAAAATTCATACAGCCGAAATAGAACCTCCTCCATTTTTTGAAGTCGGTTAAAATAGTCATGAAACAGTTTTGTTATTTGTTCTTAAAGTGCCACATCCGCATACCCTGTTTTATTCATCCACGGTCTTTAGAGACATTTGCAAAGTAAAGCAATTGCATGGAATACACATGAGTCCTCTGCGACTTTAGAACACCCTGTAGAGCGCAGAACAATAAGTTCCATTTATTGAAATGAAATTGAAATAGTACAAAAAAAAATTGAATATATGAAAAAAACTACTTTTAGTTTGTGCAAATGTAAACTTCAGCTCGAGAAACAGAAAAACTTATTTTACGAAATTTCATGCGAATTAAAGAGTTTAAATTGTACTTGAGTATAAAATCTGCAATAAAACATACATACAGCCGAACATCGAACCTCCTTTTTTTGAAGCCGGTTAAAAAGTGGATAAGTGACATTTGTATCCTAATAATACTAGTAAACCTGGCTTAAAGTTATTCCTGAGTGTAAACTGAAAATGTATGGTTATCCTAGGTTTATTCGGAAGAAATGACTGGTTTATCTTGGTTAATTCCGAGAAATAACTTTATGTCACGTTTTATGGTAAGGCTGTAAGAATAAAACCTTTTTTTGTGTAAGCAGCAACGTCACGTATGATCTAGTCATGAACGATGGGTGCCCGTTCACCAATTGCTAGAAGTAAAGACCAAAGAATTGGAACTAGTAAGTTCTTCACAACTACCAGAGTAACCATAAAATGACATGAAGCTATACAGTCCGCGTGGATTTCTATGGCAATATCACAATAACACATCTTTTGTACCTATTCAGAGGCACTAGTAATGGTTTTTCGATGCTATAGTGTTTATATTTTGTAAAATTAAATTCAATGAAAAACTGAAATAAATAAAAAAAAAATATTTGGCACAGAGCCTCATTTTGCAATAGTTACTACATACTTGACAACTTAAAAAACACTTCGTCACGTTTCCTTTAAAACTGTTAAAGCTATGACGCCGTTTACACGATGTCATTTTGGCATACCATTCTTGCATCTTGCCACTTTAGCTCTTGCTCCGTTGAGTTAGAGAAAGCGGTCGCTTGTCGCTGCTTGTCGTTTGGGACAGAAAAGTTTAGGGCATTTTTGATTTTTAATATTATTTTCACTGTCGTTTCGGACAATATCATAATATTGAAGCTGTTTTGTACAGTCAGGTCAAAAAGTCTTAAAATGATTATAACAACAATTTTTAAATTGAAGAACCCAAGAAAGTTTTTGGACAAACATGAATACACCGCTATTTTATGACTACCAAAAAAAATTTAAGGACAGTTGCAGCAGATGCAGAAAATGATAATGGCATGGTCAGAACTTTTTTTATTGAACTATCACAAAGTTATCGAGGATTGTAGTCAACCAAAACCGAACAAAATTTGAAGAAAACTGTACAAATAAGTATTATATACAACAATCACGTACAGACTCTCATTCGAACTATGTTCTCGTATCATCCCCAGTCAGTAAAACCGCAGTAGCAATCATAAATCCATGTCTGACTCGTCTCGTCTCCTTTTGAGGTTATAATTTTTTTTCTCTTTTTTTGAGTTTTAACTACATAAATGTGATCAGTAACAGACACCGAGACCATGTTTAAAATTTTTTTGGTAATTACAAAATAGCGGTGTATAATTAATGATTAAACGAACTTACCTTGTACGTGGAGTTCTGTTATAATTGTATGAAGTTTTATCTTCATACGAAGGCTTCATATAATTATGATAGAAGTAACCCCGCCCTCCCAGGTCCCAACAAGCTGCAGAAATATAGATTGACTTTAAACTAAATGAAAAGGACAGGAAGGAACTGGTCAAGGTAGGGCGGCAAAAAATAAATGACGCCACATCTAGCCGGTGTGGCCATTATTTTTAGTTACTTTTATTTTTAGTTATCTGGTTCCCATTACAAGCTTTGGTTAGTTTGGTGCTAGATTTATTTATTGGTCACTGTGATGTTTTGATTAAAATGATTGTCAAAGCGTGGCATTAGTTGGTCAGTCGTGCGTTGGCACTCGAGGGGGACGGACGTCCTTATGCACCTGACAGTGTACATTGTTGAGTGGTTTTCACTGTAGCTTTATACTGTTATTATAGCCCTGAATACCAGGACGCTACATTGGCGACGAGTATAAAAACGTGAGTAAAATATTTATACAAAAATACTTGCTCAAATAAAAAAAAAAAAAAAAAAAAAGGTAGGATAACCAAGTGCAGTGTTGGTTTATGACTTGTGAGTTTTAGATACGATAAAAGGAATAGAATATCACGCATTAATCGACGATCGAATTTGTGTGGTGTGTTTGAAACGATTATGAAAATAATTAAAGATATTGTTTTTAACAAACTTACCTACCCACATAAATAATTTAAAAGTTTATTCTTTTCATTGTGAGTAAAATTCTATGTACATATCTAAAGTATATTCTATCAGTACCTTATAAAGGTAAATTGAATAAGTATTTACGATAGGGTACCTAGGTACATTGTATTACAACTTTACACAAAGTAATACTTAAGTGGAATGATCAGTGATATTTTTATCTTATCGAATTAGAACTTTAAGACCAATAGGTAGTTAAAGTGCTAAATTATTTAAGCTCAATATTACCACACTGCACGAAGTTACTGAACCTACCTACATGTAAGTAAGAAAGGTTTCGATTACAAGCGATGCAATAAAGCATTATTGCATGCGCTAACCTCATAAAATGATAACAAAACAAATTGATAGCAAATAGACATGCTATTGATATAAAAGCGTTTGTCAGTGCTAACAAGAGGTAATCGAAACCACAGTAGTAGTAACTGATGGGAGAAGGATCATCAGTTTGGTACTAAAAACAAGTAGTAGGGAATTGGCAACAATTCGGTACTAATAATAAGTAGTAGAGGCAATAATTGGAATATTATTGGCCGGTACTAAAAACAAGTAGTAGGGATTGGCAACGCCATTCGGTACTAATAATGTAAGTAGTAGAGGCAATAATTGGAATATTATTGGCCGGTACTAAACAAGTAGTAGGGATTGGCAACGCCATTCGGTACTAATAATGTAAGTAGTAGGGGCAATAATTGGAATATTATTGGCCGGTACTAAACAAGTAGTAGTGGATTGGCAAAGCCAATTGGTACTAGATCAATTAAATACCTAAGTAGTAGGTGCAATACAGTTATTAAAATAAATTGTCCAATGCTAAGTATATCAATGAAAATTGAGATCGGAATCGAGATCAGAATCGAGATTGGAATTGAGATTGAATTGAATTATTTGAACTTAAATTGAAATTTTAGCGATACTAGTGAATGCATTTCTCGGGTAATTCTTACATGAGTTTACACATAGTGTCGAATTTGGTAATCAAAATAAATATACTTATGGATAAAAGATTTTGAGGATAAATAATAATAATAATATAATCATTACCTTACCATCCTTATTGGGAACATAAAACAAGGGTACAGATTTCTAAAAGTCGATGACATCTGCAGAAGTTTGAAACTGAGTCGCAGAATATAATGAAGTCGGGAAAAAAATAAATGAATACTTACAACATTATAAAACTTCATATGAATATCAAAGGGGTTGTTTTTCTTGACTATCTTTACTGATCAGATTTAAAATGACAAACCAACAAACACGCCCACTCAGATCAATCGATTTATCAAATCAGATAAATTGTAAGTTCTTTTAGTGTTAGTGTTTAGTTTAGTAGGCTTATGTCTGTGTTAGTGTTAAAACTGTGAAACTTTCGATTGAGAAGCGTTCAGTCTTATCATTGTATTAATGACAGGACGAGATCGCGTAAAGGTTTTAGATACCTAATATTCGAATATAACCTTTACCTCGTTATTTCGATCGGGTTGCACTGATCGTGGTGGAGAGGCGGGCACATCGTTTTCATTTGTTGTGAAGGAAACTCAAAGTACCCTCACAACGTGTTTAAAGTGTCGTCGGCACACCACCGACAGGATAATTATTGTTATGTGCTCATCACGCTCACAGTATCCGAAAATATGTTCGGAGATGCGATGATTTATTAATTAGGTACTGGATTCCACGTCAATGAGAGCTTTTATCCACTTTTCCGGTTGAAATTGTTTTACCTTTTGATTTCCACCGCTTCACGGACAATTCTAGGGTAGTAGTCCTAACGCCTTCCAGTGGAAAGGAATTTTGGAGAATGGAACTCAATCCAGTGGTTTGGTCCTGATAGCAACAAATGTTTTCAGTCTTATCAGTTTAAAATGTATTGTAAGATTTTGCTACCAAAGTGCAAAGTGTAAAAGTTGGGCAAACGGCCTTTGATGACTAATTTGAATATTACCGAGAAATGCATGTCATTTGGTTTCAGATAAAATACCCTCCCACTATAAAAGGTGATAGATGATACAGTCACTATAGCACAATAATATAAAACCAGTAAATAACCTAAAAATATGAATACGAGAACACAATTTGTGGAACATTTTGAGTGAAATGTCGAACTCATGCAGTGAGCAAACACAAAAGGTAGTCTAAACCAAGCAAAAGAAATAATTTTACAATTTCACACTAACGAAGATGACGCGTCATATAAAATGGCAAGTAGGTGAAGTTTCAATAGAAGCATAAATAGGCTTTGTGAATATTATAACTATTGATGAAACTTGAAACTACCAAAAGGAAAATGGAGGAGACGACCACTTGGTCGTCAAATCAACAAGAAATAAGAATATAGCCCGCGTTGGTGTTGGTACTTAACTGGTAAATTGGTATTGCAGTTACCTACAGTTAGTTAAGAACCATCACCGATTTTATTGTAGTATTGGAAAAAAATAAAACCTCTTCATAGGTTGCACCAAGTAACTGGGGACTAGAATATGTGTCGCGTCAACATGCAATGTGCGAGCATAGCCATAAACCAAGAAAATCACCTACTGTGACTTCTTCGACATAGCAAAAGAATTACCTACCTACTACTACTACAATTATTATAATATTCAAAAGTAGGTAGGCAGTAAAAACAAAAATGTTTTATTAGAGATTAGTCCATCAAAAGAAAATTATAATTTCTTAAGCATAACTTTTATTAAGTACTTACGTCCTTAAACACATTCTTTCCGACACCTACCAGGTAAGTAAGTAACGTTTTTTTACCTACCAGGTGACGGTGTCTTTAACTTTATGGGTGATATTATAGTACTTTCGGTACTTACGGATGATAAATAGTACAAAAGAGATTTTATAATGTTCTAAAAGGTAACAATGTTTTGTTAAACAATGAGAAGTGTGTTTTGGCAGTAAAAAGAAACATGAAATTTTCTAGACACGAGCTGTTTTCAGAAAGTCTCTGTCAACAAGTAGGTCCATAGCTAAAGATAATATTTAAATACATTCAGAGACCTAAAACTGTCGAAGAGGTCGGAAGTTTCCTTGGAATAATTTATTTTGTCACTAGGTGAAATTGTAAGGCAGGAATACGTTTTGATCGATTTTAACAGTTACTGGATAATGTTAGCACATTAAGATTTGATGACCCTAATGATCAGACAAAAGTCATAGCATTAGATTAGATTGCGTCATAGTTTTAGATCACGCAAGCACGGTATTCGGTTACAACTAACCTATATATACATATATCTATATTATATATGTACATCCGATATCAAGTATTGGTCGAAAGACCACCAAGGTAAGTGGACAGCCTTGGTAGAGGTGAGATCTTCCTTTGCAACTCGGTGGGGAAATACCACCTAGTCCCCCAAACAGAAATTCTATTGAACGTCAAAGGTGTTGATAACTCAATACGTCAAATAACCTATTTGAGTTTGATAAAACTCGAGGTGTTTTATAATCTATTATGTAATATACAACAACTATTGTTGGTAATTTTCAGATTAGACTAAAGTTCGTTATGAAACCAAAAAAGTGCTTCTCGAGATTAGCAAGTCTTGTATGCTCTTAACTTTTTATAAAACCGAGGGTTCAAGTACAAACCGCTGTTATTAAATAAATAATTGTTTATTTCAGAATACAAAGTTCCATATCATTAGGTACAGTCATTGGTACAGTACTAGTAATAGTTAGAGACCTAACAAAATCATAATTTATTAATATATTGAAATAAGAACAATATATATTATAAGCTTAAAACTACTTCTATTGAGTAGAAGTCACTTTTTAATCACGCTGTGGTTCACAAATGTCCTGTGACGATAAAAATCATTATCCTTTTAGTTATTGTTGGGTCGAAATTAGAAAGATGGTTTCTCCGGTTAGAACGTTTCGTATCGTCGGATACATAACATAGCTGATAGTTTATACGGTTTGGCGCCATTTCGGTTGCTCATTCTCTTGATGATGGAACTAAAATAGTAGATAATAGAAATTATACCGTTTAACGATTTCGTTGAAGACTCATTAGAAGTCATAGGATTAAAAATAAATAAATTACGTAGGTTGGTACTAGGTATCTAATAGTTTTTAATGATTTAGGTATGCCAATACCTAGGTACTTCGTTAAGTCCACTATAATAATATCCTACATAGTAATGAAATGTTAGTACCTACCTATACCTACGCAATCGGATCAGCAGCCTTATTGTCTAACTTGAAATCCATTGCCGGTTGTCATCCCAATAGAGCTCAACCAATCACTCAATACGAAATATGACAATTGAAGTCCAGGCTAGGTTTCAAATGTCGGAATGAAGCTGATGTCCATTGTCAGTTGGGTTACGCAATAGCCCCTTAGGTTTTTCAGATTGGACATTTTAGTTAGCCTAAATTGTGATGTGCTATATAATGGAAAATTCGAAAGTATCTGCAAATAAATCATAATATAGGTTTCATACCATACAGATAGTCAACACCCTCAATATCCGGATTGTGTTAATAAACTATTGTATTATATTATATAAAAAAAAAAAATAGATAGATAGACACCAGAATAAATGGCAAGCGATTGATGTAAAAATAAAAAAAAAGCGGAGCAAGTGAAAACAAGTTTAATTAATACGTGTAATGCCTCACAAGCAAAGTGTTTAATTTTGGTAATGATAATGTGTTATCAGAATGTATTAAGATGGAATTAATTACATAAGTATGTACGTATATAAAATCTTTAAATTGTATAACATAATGATTGTTTATTCTAGCGATAAACTTAATGATTATGTAATTAAATAATGGCTACTTTTAATTAAAAAAAAAAAAAAGGAATGATGTGATGTTTTGATTAAAATGATTGTCAAAGCGTGGCATTAGTTGGTCAGTCGTGCGTTGGCACTCGAGGGGGACGGACGTCCTTATGCACCTGACAGTGTACATTGTTGAGTGGTTTTCACTGTAGCTTTATACTGTTATTATAGCCCTGAATACCAGGACGCTACAGTCACGAAGGAACAAAAGTAAAATCACCTAGTTTTAAGACGTTTCAAAGTGATTCCAGCGGTCCTACTGAATAAATGCAGTACCTAAAGTAAAGTTAAGTTTAGTAAAGTTTTTTTAGAATTTCTTTAAAGAAAGCGTATTTTTGGTTAGGGGAGAGTTGGCAAATACCGTGCCCCTAAGGGAATTATTCTATAACTCAGCTCAGGTTAGGTTAAAATAAATTCTAAAGAGTTTAATAAGTGGAGAATTTATCTGGTTACAATTACAAAACTTCAAATTCACAAAAAAAAAATACACAAAAATAATACAAGCAAAAAACTAAAATTTGGGATAGCGCGGTATTATCAAACTGGTCTGGAAATATCGTGCCCCAGGTTGGTAATTTCGCGCTGTCACCGCGCCTCCACAAATGACAATGAAATCATCACTACGCAATAAGTCATTCAAAGAGTAGAAGCCTGGAGCCTGATACATACAGACTCCAGCATTCACAAATGTTTAGTATTAGCCAAAATTATAAACAAGTTTAAGACAAGAAAAGAAATCTTTTAGGATGGAAAAAATAAAATATACTAAAGTACTTTACTTATGTATTTATTATTATAAAATCAACTCAGTCTCAACATTATACTTCTCAGTTCTGTGTTTCCTTCGACAGTGACCTACCGTGTCAAGAAAGTCGTTCCTGTAAATAAACAAATTTGCCATAGATATTTTCATACTCGTTAATTTCGCGCGTGGTTTGATAATACCGCGCCCTACGCGCGAAATTATCAAACAAGGTAGTTTTATTTTGTAACCTTAAAAACTAAAACAAACTCAAAGGATTAATTGGACGTAGTTATGCAAACGGGAACCAACCCTCAACTTGGCCGAAATTGAGTTATATGCATAGGCAGGTTCCTAGAGGCGTATTCTATATGCTCTAAAAAGATCATAGCAATAGGGCAGTTCATGATGAAGTTACAGGTATGCCACTTGGGAACCAAACCACATTTTATAAAATTTGAAAAAAACAAACAAGAACCATGCATCATAGTTTCAAAAAACGAGAAAATTTAAAATGTTAAATAGAACTATAGCACATGGTCCCCGAAAACCATTGAAATTTGTATAATGCAAACTAGAACCAAGCCACACGGTTCCCTTTTACCGAACAAAAGTATACACTTTATATTATTTTTTTATTTAGAAAGGAACCATGTGGTTTGGTTCCCATTTGCGTAATTAAACTTCGAAACTTTGAAAGAACCATTGTAATTTGGTTCCTGTTTGCGTATAAAAAAATTTAAAATCATAGGCAAAATGTGACTTGGTTCTAGTTTGCATATTTAACTTTCAAAACTCGACAAAAATTATGTCGTTTGGTTCTCATTTGCGTATTAAAAAGCCAATTTTAATAAGTACATACTTTACAGCATAACTTTTGTTTACTTACGTAAAATACGACAAAATTATTAAAATATCCTTACACAAAAAAGTGGAAACCCCAAATCTGATCTAGCAACACTCATTAATCTATTAGGGATGTGCAATGATTGATAAAATTATATCGTATTTGATTCAATAAATGTTAGCATGTCTCGAATCGATCTTTCAGTAGGTACCTAAATCAGTAGCAATAGTAATTAGAATCCTATCTATATACTTACTTTTTTTCTTTACTTACTTTGGTTCTTAACGTAATTAAGAAAATACCTACTTATGTCTCCCATTATCGACGGGCAAATTGCAATGACACTAAGTTTTTGAGGCCTGAAATGACATTTTCAAAAATTTATAATCCGTTGGAAAAAAACCAGTGTCTTCTGCAAAACTCAAAAGTAAAGCATTTGTTTCTGACCAAATTCAACCTTCGCACCAAACCTTTGAAAGTGTCTTTTACATATAACAAATGTGACTATTTCGAAAGTAAAAAAAGTCAAGTATCAGAAGAAGAAACGATCTTGCTCGAAGAAAATCACGAAACTCATAAACAAAAAGCAGAACTTCTTCAGCATCAACTTAAAAATGGGGAAGTCCACTCAGGAAGCAATGACCAAGCTCATTGTACCGTATGTATAGAAGGTGAAGCGGGTAGAGGTTCTTAGGAAGTAGGATCTTGTCTAATTAAATATGTGAAAGAGAGACTTGGTGATAGGGTCAAGCGCTTAATACTTTGGAGTGACTATTGCGGGGGGGGGGGGGGGGGAGAATAGAAACATCAAATTAACATTAATGCTAAAAGCCTTGTTAAATGACCACCCAACACTCCAGCAAATTAATCTTCGGTTTTTGGAATCTGGCCACAGCTTTCTACCCAATGACACTGATTTTGGGAAAATAGAATCTGCCCTAAAACTGCAACAACGGTTATATACAGAAGAAGATTACATTCGAATAATGCAAGGATGCAAGAAAAATAAACCAATGAGTGTGCATCGGATGAGAAAAGAAGATTTTCTATCATCAAGCAACCTAGAGAAAATGATAATTAATAGAAAAAAAGCAAGTGATGGTTCAATGGTGTCTTGGCTGAACACAAAAGAAATAATACTTTTTTTTCCGTTTGCATCTGCGATCAGTCCCAAGACTTTAAGCAGGTGTGGTGTAGGTGGTCGTCATTCAGAGGAAGAGCTCCAGTGAGCTGTTCCTCTTCTGTTCTTTATCACGCCAAATCCAGGTCCATGATGTGCGGTCTCTTCAGCCTTCTCGGGTAGCTTATGGTGATCAATTGTGAGGCCAAGTGGTTTGGGTGGACCCTGAGACGCCTCTTGTATTTGGCTGCATACAGCTGTATCTCCTCTTTGACTGTGTTGGTATTCAGTTCGCTGTGCAGCTCGTCGATCTTCAGGAACCATGGAGCGTTCGAGAGGCTTCTCAGGATGGCATTTTGCGCTCTTTGCACGATAGCTACATTCGACTTGCACGCCGACCCCCAAAGCTGTATGCCGTAGATCCATGCAGGCTTTAACACCACCTGGTACACCAAAAGCTTGTTTTCTAAACTCAGGACTGAGTTTCTACCTAGAAGCCATTGTAGGCTTCGGTATCGGAAGTTCAGTTCATCTCTTTTCTTCTGTAGATGAGCCCTCCAGGTCAGTCTGCGGTCCAGGTGCATCCCGAGGTATACACCTGACAGGTGGGCAGTCACCTCTGCGGAGTGTGAATGTGGCGTGGGCCGACTTAGAATCCTAGAGGCACTGGCTTTGATCCTCCATTTTGTAAGCCACTGCTCAATTTTGTCCAGTCCAGTTTGGAGAGATCTTGATGCTTCATTTGGATCTTTATCACTAGCAAGAATGGCAGTGTCGTCCGCAAATGTGGCAGTTATTACCCCTGGTGTTTCAGGTAGGTCCGATGTAAATATGTTGTACAGCACGGGGCCCAGGACCGAACCCTGGGGTACTCCCACTAGCAAGTCATGGAATGTAGAGGTATATTCACCATCCTTTACCTGAAATATTCTTTCCGACAGGTAAGAGTGCAGAATCGTGAAGAACGAGTGTGGCAATGAGTTCTTTATTTTGTAGAGGAGGCCTCTATGCCAAACCTTATCGAAGGCCTGTTGTATGTCTAGGAAAGCCGCTGATCAGTATACTTTCAGTTCCAGTGTTTTTCTGATATGGTCAACGACCCTGTGGACTTGTTCAACCGTGCCGTGTTCCTGACGAAATCCGAACTGGTGGTCTGGGATTATTGAGTCTTCGGCCAGTAGCTTTAATATGCGCGAAAGAAGGATTTTTTCAAAGAGCTTGGAGACGACAGGTAGTAGGCTTATCGGTCTATATGAGCCGACCTCGTTGGCAGGTTTTCCCTCTTTGTATACCATAATAATTTGAGAAATCTTCTAAATGCTTGGGTAGTGGCCAACCCAACTGCAATTTCTCTCTCAATAGACGCAATGAACCTGCTCTGGCCTAATGGGAAAGCGATACCAGAAGCTAAACTGATCGACCTAAAAAGCTTGCTGTATCTAATACCTAAAGATGCTCAAAACTTTTATCAGAAATTCATCAGTAGTGAGCAGTTGGAAGATGATATCGAAGGGTTTTCTGGCGAAATCGACTATGTCATGGAAGTAGACGAAGAAGTTCAAGAAATCGGAGTTGAAGCTATAGTTTAAGATTAATTATGTAATAATTCTCTCTCTCTTTCTTTTCTCTCTTTTTTTCATTAATAAAAGTTTAAAATGAGCATAAAAAAATATTTTATTTACTTATTTACGTGTTCAATCTCATCGTAATAGGGAACCAAGTTGATCAAAATCAATAAAAAGTTATTTTGCAAAAAGGAACCAGCGTATATTTTACGAAAAAAAAATACTTATCCAGTAGGAAACCTTTCTATTTCAGCCCTCCTAGATAGCCCTTAACGCTTTACATAATACTGTAAAATTATAAATCATAAATGACTTACCTAGACTTTTGTGTACGAGTCTGATCTTAAAACTCAATTATCTCGAAAGTAACATTTTGAGGGTTGGTTCCCGTTTGCATAACTACGTCCAATTTAAATTTATTTTACACATAAGATCTACACAAGTCCCCCCCTAAAATTGCGTATAATATATAACTGAATGTGAAATATTCATTGACTCACCTCTTATTCAAATCTCCCGAAAAAATAGATTGATTGCGCGGGAAAAATAAAAGAGCGCGGCCTTCCTCTCTGCTTGCTCGGTGGAAACTGACAGTGCTCGGGGGGGGGGTTGGGGGGGCGTAGAGCTATGCTTTTACTAACATTGCGGGCGCGTATTGTTGATAGTTTTAGAGAAACCAAGGGGCGCGAAATTATCAACCGCGCGGTAATAGCATACTCTCCCCTACAAGTAGTATGTCGTTATGTTAGCCGCGCAGTACGAGATCAAGCCAATGTCCCACATAAATGAACTGTGGTTCGTTTACTGCCGCCCGTCGGTGTGGTAAAATTCAAATGGTGTTCATGTGCCCATAGGGCCATAGCTAGCTTCTCCTGTGGATGGTATAGGTTGTAAAAAATAGCGAGTAAAGCGGGTAGTTGAAATAAAAAATTAAGATCTAATCCCTTAGTAGAGTTGTATAATGCGGCTCAGAGAGGAATAGGGCTCTCGGGTGTCCAAGACACCGTAAACATTATCTTAGATTTCGAGAATTCTATATTGTTTCAAAAATAATAAACAAATAATGCTGGACTTTTCACACAGCATCATCTAGCCCCAAAGTAAGCAGAGCTTATTTTATGGGTACTTCATGGCTTATAAGTACTACGTAAACTTTTTGTTTGTAAATACATATACATATTATACATAGAAAACACCCAGAACCGAGACAAATACATTTACGAACATTTGTATCGCGGCGGGGATCGAACCCGCAACCTACTGCGTTGCAAGCGGACGTCCTTCGACCACTGCGCTACAGAGGTCGTCAAAATGTGGGATGACCAAAATATGTGTTTGACCGAAGCAAGAATTTGACCAAAGCATAATAATAGTGACAGTTTGTAAACCTATCGCTGTGTTTAAACTCTTTGAACCACCCGGCACTCGACCAGCACCGACTCGTGGTTCGGCGTCCACTCGTCGACAGGTGGTCCACGGGTACACGCTCCCTCGAAACTTACACAGGCAAGAATGAAGTCTACGATGGAACGAGCCTACCCAGACTGTGCCTTTTATATCTCTTCTTAAAAACAACAGGGGTCGTAGCTCAGCAGAAATTTTAGTCATTTGTGTTCAATAAGTAGTAAATCTCTTGTAACTTGTACCACGTTTTAAGTTGATCTTGTTGCAGTGTGGACATTAAAGTGAATGTGACAGTACTCGCAGACAAGTTAATAAGTACATTACTTTGTAACTAACATTTACTGTTCCTTTATTAGGAGTTGAGCCTTGTTTATCGATATAGCAGCTTGGAGAATGAATATAAACAACAAAGAGTGTAAGAAAAGTCATAAAAACTATGCGTCTTAAATTCTAGTTAGAACCTTTGTGAAGCAAAACATCGTGAGGAAACCCGCAGCTGAATCAGCTCCACACGTATTGACGTTGTCGACGAGATCTCATCTCACAGTGCGCGCGGGCGCACAGGGTCCCAAAAAACTACTGATTTTGGGACCCTGTGCGTCCGCGCGGACTGTGAAACGTGAAAGTAATTAAGAAATGAAAAGTCTTATCAAAATTTTGGATTCTAACGGGATTCGAACCCGCATCGATCAGACGATCCTCCTAAAGCCGGAGTGCCTTACCGCTCGGCCACGAAATCCTACTTGCCGGTATCCAAATTTTCGATAAGCTCATATTTTTCGGTTAAGCACCGATTAGCGCCATCTACACGTTCACTAGTGAACTCATGCTCATTGTCTGAAATTACATTCAGAATCAAATGACTAAGAGATGTCGCTTTTGCTAAATCTATAATTTATGTAATTTTATAGTGCTAATCCACACTTGGTATTTCATTAAAAAATGAAAAGTCTAATCAAAATTTAGGATTCCGACGGGATTCGAACCCGCATAGATCAGACGATCCTCTTAAAGCCGGAGTGCCTTACCGCAAAGTAATGTTTGTGAATACCGGTGTTAGTGACTGGTAGGGAGACTTTTGCCTTAATGGGGCAAGTAATGGACCAGTATGGGATTTTAAAGAACTGCAATCTACACTATTAATCATTCTGGGTGGTCGCACAGTCCAGCTTAGCTGCCCGAACTATCAATTCAATAGAGAAACTGCTGCTGACGTCAGAACTGAGCCGCATTTTCTGACGTCATTAGCATTTTTTGAATAGAAAATGCGGCGCGTACGGCGCGGCCAATTGTGCAATGATGATGATGATGACAATTGATTGATGGAAGCAGACAAGTGCTTTGAATTTTATAAACTATGTTTCTCTGAAAAACAAAGCAAAAATGATAAGAGTCGAGTGCAGGAACCGTAAAATAAAGCATTTATCCCGAGACTAGCGACGCCAGAGCGGTTTTGGGAGCTTTGAACAAAATCAATTATCTGAGACGAAGATGGCTTAGGCGTAGAGTAAACGCACAGATGAGACAAAAAACAAACAGGATCGCGTCTGTTTCCCAAAGAAGCGGCAAAATTATTGTTGGTTGAATGAAATAAAAAAAAAAAACCCAAACTGTGTTTACTATTCAGCGCCTTCACTATATTGATCGCAAGTTAACAGAGATAAAATTACTTAGTTTTTACTAAGTAATTTTATCTCCACTAATTAAGTATTCCCAAGGTTCTACTCATGTTTTTTTAAACATGAGTAGAACCTTGGAATACTTAATTAGTGGTCTTGCTTTCTTTTAGGTGATCTATAGAAAAAAATAAAAATAAAATAGTGCTGGACATTTCACACAGCATCATCTAGCCCCAAACTAAGCAAAGCTTGTACTATGGGAACCAAATAACTGTTACTACTTAAATACTTTTTGTTTGTAAATACATACATATTATACATAGAAACACCCAGACCAGATAAATATTTGCAGATCATACAAAAAAAATAAAAGTATTATCCCGCGGCGGGGATCGAACCCGCAACTTACTGCGTCCCAAGCGGGCTTTCACCCACTGCGCCACAGAGGTCGTCAAATCTATACTATCTATCTAAATAGTAAAGTGGGGAACTGATAGGAAGTAATCATCACCATCATTTTCTTCGTCCAACACGGTCATCACGATATTTTTGAATTCACATTTTTGTAGGTAAGAAAGGAGTTAATACGGAGATAAATAGAGGAGAGTGGAAAAACATAAGTTGGATCTGTTTCCTGTTTAAATTAAAATAAAGTTTTTTTTGAAATGATGATAATATTTTTGTAGGCAAACTTTTCAACCCAAGCTTCGGTTCGTCCCAAAACCGTGCACGCTACACCGAACTGCGAGTATGTGACGTTACAACGACGTATATCGCGGGATTGTCTTGAGTTTTCAGGAAAGCGTGAAATACGATGAAATAGCTCGCGGATACGCGTGTAATAAAGGCTTTATTTTTCTTGAGACACTGATTTTATAGTTTGTGGTTGTTTTTCGCTTGAAAATGAGCTTGAAAACATTTTTTTATTTGTTTTCATATTACTGCAATATTGTAGCGTTTGCGATGGGTTTGCAACATGAATGAATGAATGAATGAAAATTCTTTATTGCACACCATTAATAAAAATACAATAAACATAAGATAAATCAGATAGAAATGAACATGAACATGAGTGCCTAGTAAGAGCTTTTAAAACATTTTTTTGTTGTCCGTGGTGGTTCCGGCATAAGAATAGACCCCTCCATTCCAACCCGTGGATGTCGTAAGAGGCGACTAAGGGAAAACGCTGGGGGATGGGCAGCAGCATCCCCCCCTCATTTAACAACTAGTAGCTATCATCTGCGCTCGCCAACCCGCATGCCCAGCGTGGCGAGTATGGGCAAATCCCCCCCTGATGATGGTACGAAGACAGACCAGGCCCCCAGTCCCCGGCGGCCCCGCTATTCCTGGTATAGGTGCTGGGAGCCGTTGGGTGCAGGCTGCACAAGATCGATCGCTGTGGAAATCTATGGGGGAGGCCTATGTTCAGCAGTGGACGTAAAAAAGGCTGAGATGATGATGATGATGATGACACAACATCATCTAGCTACAAAGTAAACAGACTTTGAGTGAACATGGCTGATATATTTTTAATTCTTAGATTACTTAGACCCTCGCAGACTGTAGAGGCCGATAGTTGAGACGAAATATACTTTGGCTCGTAATGAGTATGGAGAAGTATATTCCGTCTCAACTAACGGCCGATAGAAAGTCTGCAGTCTACGAGGAGGGTTAGAAGACCCCCAAATACTTTAAAATTGTTGGATTGTGCAAAACATGAATCCCGCGGCAGTACTTGAACCAGCATCTTTCATCGTAGGTGGACCTTCGCCCACTTTCCTGTTGAAAGGACAAAACAAATCTTTTCTTTTAATTCATTTATTTTGTAACAGTTATCGGCACTGTCTTCCGTGATGTTTCCATCGCGACCGCAGGCCTAATGACCCCATCTTAATTCAATTGTAGATACGTTTGTAGTAATAACTCTGTTGTATCACAACTGTACGGGAGAGTGAAAGTATTATGAGAAGTAAGCAAGTTCGTATGAGTCAGTGGCCAACTCTGGTGATGGAGTTTTTAGGCCGCCTTAACGCCTCAGTCATGGCTTAGCGACATAACAGCTGGGACCGACGCGTCCGAGCGCTTGAGTTTAAAAAGCTTTCATACAAAGTTTTTTTTTTATAAAGCTTTCTTAGTCTTTCTTGATGTCACAGATGTGGATGAGTCACTTGGCAGTATTAACAGAGTGATTCTGTGCTTCGGAGGGCACGTTAAATTGACAGTCCCGGATATTAAATCGATAAATGACAGACGCCCTAAGGTGGCCAGGTGGTCTAAACATTCTGTCAGAAGAGTCTACCACTAACTCATACTATGTGAGGTTCATAACATTCATTCATCATACCAGTTTGAAATCAGGTATTCTTTTATGAAAGATATTTGCTTTGCAGCAGACACACTTTTAAAAAAATACTTTAACCCTACCCTTTCTCCCTTACCCTTTCTCTCCAGAAACAACAAACATCAACACTTTCTACCTCCCGTGCTCAAGTACAGGGGTAAGAAAAAACGCGGCTACCGCATCAAATGTGTAATAACAAAGTAATGACCAGCCACACACCGCAACACCGCTTTTTGTAAATATAATATAGCTTCCGCCTCCGGCCTTTGTTGCTCATAAAGTTTACCTTTTCACAAATATCCACAACCGAGTAATATAGTATTTAAATGTGTTCTATACTCTCAGAAAAAGAGATTGAAGTGAAAACTTCTTTAGGCACGTTGGGCATTTTTGAGATGGGAAAAAAACATTGAACTCGTGACACTGTAACCGCTACCGTTACCTCTGTCTAAAAGTATTTGCTATTTCGACCTCAACGTCATTACTAACGGTGGCCTAGCGGTTCATAACTCGGCTTACGATGCGGAATGCGGCTGGATCGTATCCCACAGAGGCATTATTTATGCATTTTTTTTAATCTAGAAACGTAACCGATTGAATCGACAAGTTCCAACGATTCGTCTAGCTAGACTTACAAGATCTAAGCCTGGCTGCACTTTTTATTTTTAAACTGCAGACTTTTTATCGGCCGATAGTTGAGACGGAATATACTTCGGCTCGTAATGGGCCTGTCTCAACTATTCGTTCCGGAGACATAAACACACAGACGTATTAATAATTTTATTTAGTAGGAATATTTTCGTTGACTGTGCTACTGTTATTAAGAAGGCGTAATTTTGAGCGCCTATCATGGATTGTATTTGAGTATTGATCATAACCATACGTATTTAAACAAATTCAGACCACACACAGAAATTCATCTGCCTATGAAACGAAAACTTAGCCTCCTCGCAGACTACAGACTTTCTATCGGCCGATAGTTGAGACGGAACATACTTCGGCTCATAATGAGTATGGAGAAGTATAGCCCGTCTCAACTATCGGCCGATAGAAAGTCTGTAGTTTGCGAGGGGTCTTAATAATAGTGGTTTAGGCTAGTAAAAAAATACAGTCGAATTGAGAACCTTCTCCTTTTTTTGAAGTTGGTTAAAAAGTAAGTTCATAAGAGTGGCCAACTCTGGTGACGGAGTTTTTAGGCCGCCTTAAGGCCTCCGTCACGGCTTAAAGACTTAATAGCCGGGACCGTTGTTGATGCAAAATTCATTGTAAATTCCAAAAAGACTAATCCGTTGATGAACGACTGAAAAAACAATATTCGGATCGAGTCGAAATGCTATCTCACTCTATCACGAGATAGGTACTCGTATAGAATTAACAATTGAGCAATCCATAATCTTTGTATAAAAATTTAGCTGGACACAATTCGGGTCACAGCAATTAACTTGTGTGCTTTTATTCGCGCTTGTGCCAAATTTAAAAAAAAAACTTCAGAGCTTGCCAACTTCACCGTGTTAGACTGATGTTAAAAGTTGGCAACCTCTGGCTAAGAGCCAGCTGCTGACTGATTTATGTGGACATACTTGACAATAATCAGTGATGGGAAATGTTGTGCACCCCTGCAGTAAGTTATTAGGTTCTTAGGGAATTGCTGTGGAGTATTCTTGTCGTGTCGATGCTTCATTCGTCAGATACACTTGGAGTAATGATAGGCCACTTTAATAGCAATCTGTGGCAGCATTGAGGTCTCTTGTGCAGGTCTCAGGGCACAACGCACCAGTAGGTGCTGCATTGACTGAACTGGAGCACCACAGTCACATTGCATTAAGCTTGATTCCCTAAATCCCCATTCACACATGTGAACACATGCTGAAGAGTGATTTCGTAGGAAGTTCTTGGTAGATTTTCTGATGAGGGCAAGCTGAAGAGCCAAAACTATGTTCTATGGCATATTGGTTTCCTTACTATGTTTTAATATTGGAGTTTGGGAGTATTGTTTTTTTTTCTTATTTATCTTCTTCGCTGTGTTTGTGTATTCAATAAAGAATTATCTATCTTTAGAACATGATGGGATTCGAACTCACTTTGAATAGAAGGATGTGTTTCGAAGACGCCAGTGTTACGATCTTGACCAGTTCCAGTAGATCTTTAGACCATAGGATCACCTAAATCCGTTACTCAATAACAGAGATAGTACTCAACTCAGTAACTATTGAGATACAAAGTAGTCTTTTGGTTAGTTTTTACTAAGACTCCGCTGTGCGTCTGTCTATCTGTCTGTCACCAGGATGTACCTCATGAACCGTGATAGTGAAAAACTTGAAATTTTCACAGATGTTTTCTGTTGCCATTATAACAACAAATACAAAAAAAAAACAATCAAATAAATATTCAAGGGACCTCCCATACAACAAACATGATTTTTTTAACACCGTTTTTATAGATATTGATAAGGAACCCTTCAAGCTCGAGTTCAACTTGCACTTGGCCGGTTTTTTTAATATGAGAGAAAGACGAACACTTTGACTTTTTTTAACAATCGAGATTTGAATTCAATGACCAGAAGCCGGTAATAACCGGTTTAAAAGAATAACAAAACAGAACAGCGCAAACTATAACTGCAAACCAATATTTTCTGTACAAGTATTTGCAATTTCCACCTCCAGGTACAAACGATGATTTCTCGAGGGATCGGGTGAGGGGGAATCGACCACGATTCTTTATAAATTCTTAATAACAGTAAAAAAAAGTTCTGCCCCTAAGTTTTTACAGCACTTGAGCTTTTTGTATTTTATCTTGTAGCGTTTTGTTTTTACTGAGAGACGTAAAGGGTGAGGAGTGCTTGGTATGAATGTTGATGGATTAAATTAAATGTTTGTATGATCTGCAAATATTTATCTCGGGTCTGGGTGTTTCTATGTCTAATATGTATGTATTTACAAACAAAAAAGTATTTAAGTAGTATATCAGTTATCTGGTTCCCATAGTACAAGCTTTGCTTAGTTTGGGGCTAGATGATGCTGTGTGAAATGTCCAGCATTATTTATTATTATTATTATTAACGAGTAGAGGTAGGCCAAAGAAAAGATGGATGGATTGTGTGAAGGATGACATGAGTAAGAAAGGAGTGAGTGTTGAGATGACGGCTGATAGAGGAGAATGGAAGAAGAACACAATGTTGTGCCGACCCCACATAATGTGGGAAAAGGGCAGGAAGATGACGCAAAGGGTGAGGAAGCGAGCGTAATTTTTTGAACTGTGTGTCGCGTAAAATGAACCTTTACCAACATTTTAAATAGCCTATTCTTGGTCACCATCTACATCTATTCCAAATTTCATCCAAATCGGTTTATTGGTTTAGGAGTTATTGAAACACAAACACAAATATCCAAACCAATCATAAACTTTCGGATTTATTATTTTAGTAGAATTACCTGGATCTAATCCTTCTAATATTTACAGGTTGCCTGGAAGAAATCGCTTTCAGCGATAAGGGATACTAATTAACTTGTAAATGTTTCCAATGTATTGTTTTCGTTGTTGTTTTGGTGTACAATAAAGTGTTCATTAATTCATTCATTCATTCCTTCTTTTGAACAATCTAAAACCTTTCACGTGACCAGAAACATTTAAAATAATCATAGATGGAAAGTGGTTGTATTGTACAAATAAAATAAATAAAGTCATTCATGATCGTTCGTACATCATTTTATTGCATAGTTTTTCATAGCTCAGTAGAATCATCGTGGTCTTGTTGTTCATAGTCACTTGACGCATGGGCGCGTACACCTCAAAACTGCTTCGACTCTGGATCATATCTATAAAAGTATTGAACCAATATTATTTAAAATATATATATATTATAGTTGAGGATATAAACTGTTGCTCCATTGTAGTGAAAACACGAATCACGATTACTAAATATTTTCTCGATAGAAAATAATCACAAACTTCCCTCTGAATTTTACTTAAAAACAAAAGTACTCAATAAATACTTTAGCTAGACTAGTAAAACTTTGTATCTAAACTCAGCTTAGTACACTACGTGGTCCCGTTGTTCCGAATTTTGATCTTGTTTTTGTTTTTGTACTTTTAATTAGCTAAAAAGTGTTTTAGCTGCGTAAATAACGTTGCGCATCCATAGCTCTGTACTCCTCACACGCCGAACAAATCACACTCGCTGTCCCGCTTACAAAATGTTGGCGTATTATAGGCCCTTAAGTTCATACCATGAACAGTATTCTGCTCAAATCACTCTTTTTTCACCTCCCACGGGATAATGCTTCTCTGTTGATTTTTTGAGAGTACATTTGCTTAGATTTTAAGTTATTATTGCGTAATGAAATCGCCATGTTTTTTAAGGGCAAAGTCGGGAAGAATAAACAATATTAATTGTTAAGTCTCCTGATTTTTTAAGTAGATGTTCGTAAAATACAGATCACGGCTTAACACTTGGAGTTTTATTTTTTGGTGTTATGCGATGCTCGCGAATGAACGAAAGTTGAATGAATGAAAAGATGATTGAATGATAATACTTAATAATCATTTATCATCATTATTCAATTTGACATAGATCTAAGGGGACTTCTTTCGCCATTTTTGGAAAAGCTTGTTGTTCGCTTTCAGCGATAAGGCCGCCCATTGTACTAAGAACTTGTAATTGTTAATTTCTTGGTGTACAATAAAGTTCATTCATTCATTCATTCTGTTATTTTATTTTCTTCTTCTCGTGTTTTACTAGGTTTTTTTATTTAATTTCGGTGGAATTTTACTAATGAAGCCTTGGATACTTGGAGATTTGGAAAATGGAATAGGGGAATATTGAAAAAGATTTCCCATTTGACGAAAAATTTTCGTTGCCGTTTGAAAAAACAAGCCACCGTGTTTCGTTCAAATCCAAATTGACAGGTCTGACTGACTGACTGACGTGAATTTTACATTATTCCTACTTGACATTGACAGAATTATACTAATTACAGTTAGTTGCCATTTCATAAAAAAAAAGAAAAAGATAGAAGAGAATTATATCCGGAACTTGTTCCTGATCCTTTTTTGTTTTTTTTAATTTCACAAAAAATTATGCTTTCTAAGAAAAGCTTGTGTTTGAACATTAACTATCCCACTCATATAACAAGGTTTCTACATCTTATACTATTGTTCATAAGGTTTATGGCTTGCTATAAAACTAATTGTCGCGTCGCTTGCCAATTCAATATGCATTGAGCCTTACACGTAAAGTAACAATAAAAGAAAAATATAAAAACATTATTCTAGCTTTGTTACAATGCTATGACATAGCCACACCGCGTCTTGCAGTTTTTGAATTAAGAAATATGACATTTCTCCTACAATGTCCCTTGTGGGAATCACTAATATTTGTGGAGAAGGTAAGTTACTGTGGTAAGTTTGCAGCCAACTATAGTGGAGAAGTTTTAGGGTGGTCGCACAGTCCTCTCAGTTGACGACCTCTGTGGCGCAGTGGGTGAAAGCCCGCTTGGGACGCAGAAGGTTGCGGGTTCGATCCCCGCCGCGGGATAAATGTTTGTATGATCTGCAAATATTTATTTCGGGTCTGGGTGTTTCTATGTATAATATGTATGTATTTACAAACAAAAAGTATATAAGTAGTTTATCAGTTGTCTGGTTCCCATAATACAAGCTATGCTTAGTTTGGGGCTAGATGATGCTGTGTGAAATGTCCAGCATTATTTATTATTTATTTATTTAGTCCAGCCGAGCCGAACGCGGCGAACTGTCAATTCAATAGAGAAAATGCTTCTGACGTCAGAAGCGAGCTGCGTTTTCTGACGTCATTTTTTGTATTGAAAAATGACTGCGGCGCGTACGGCGCGGCCAAGTGTACGATCAGGTTTAATGGCCTCAGACACGGCTTAACGACTCTATAGCCAGTGCCCTCCGTAACACTCAAATTAATAAGTTACTAGAGATCACCCATACACTTTGTGACTGAAGAGAACGTTGTTTCATTTTGACGACCTATCAAGAATGACTACTAAGCTACGAGTGTTTAAAAAAAAAAGTTGCTTAAACTAAAGTTAACATAAACCATAGATTGTGAAAATCAAAACTCTTCCCTACATCTTTGCCAAAGTCGGGCTAAGTATAAATTACTAGCTGTCCGCCGCGGTGTTACCCGCGATCCCTCGAACAAACTTCACTTCCCCGGAATAAAATATAGCCTATGTTCATCGGGGATAAAGTAGGATTCTATTGGTGAAAGAATTTTTCAAATCGGTTCAGTAGTTTCGGAGCCTATTCATTTCAAACAAACATACATAGAAACAAATCTTTCCTCTTTATAATATTGCCTATCCATTTTTTATTAACTTCTCGTTTGATCCTAGTAAAAGACATTGTTCTATGAATATTCTTATGAAATACATCTTGGAGCATCGCTGATAATAGAGAAATACTGGGAAAATGACACCGACTCATGTTTTGCATAATAAGTAGAGATCTAATAATACCTACCCGTACTTACCCGCACTACAGAATATACTACAGAGAGTAAGAGTGAACTACAGACTAGCAGAATACTACAGAGTGCCTAGTACGAGTTTTTTACCTATTCGATTACGTTAACGTAAGAGATTTGTATTCCATCAAAAACATTTACCTTACCATGAAACGTGACATAAAGTTATTTCTCTGAATAAACTAAGATTAACCATATATTTTTACAGTTTACACTCAGGAATAACTTTATACCAGGTTTATTAGTAGCCCTAATGTAAAAGTTGTTGTGGTGGTTAGTAAAAGCATTCCCAATCCGTAACACCATCTGACAGATGGGTGTGAGGGTGAGTCAGGCGCGAACATTTTACTGTAAAAAGTAATGATATCTCTACTAGTAGAGCCAAGCCTAGTCTAGTTTGTGCTGCTTGTGTTAGTCCTCAGAAAATCACAGAAAACTTTACAAATGTTTGTTTTGATGAAAAAGTATCCAATTTTGGAAGTGAAAACATCCTTAGGCGCGTTGGGCATTTTTGAGATGGGAAAATCTATTGAACTCAGACTGACAGTGTTACCGACACCACCGTCAGCGCCATCTAGTTTTGAACTCCTAAACTAAACATGGTAAAAAAAATAAAAAAATAATAATGCTGGACATTTCACACAGCATCATCTAGCCCCAAACTAAGCAAAGCTTGTACTTAAGGGAACCAGATAACTGATATACTATTTACTTATATACTTTTTGTTTGTAAATACAAACATATTATACATAGAAACACGATATACGAGATAAATATTTGCAGATCATACAAACATTTATCCCGCCGCGGGGATCGTACCCGCAACCTTCTGCGTCCCAAGCGGGCTTTCACCCACTGCGCCACAGAGGTCGTCATCCTAAAAGTACCTTTAGAAAAGAACCTTTTTTGCGCCTGGTGATGATTCAAAGATATGTTACACACGTAATTGTTCATGCATGTATGAAGAATGTAATGAGAGTGAATGAGGCGAAAGTTGTGTGTCAGGATCGTAGCGACTGGAGATCCGTGGTCTCTGCCTACCCCTTTGGGAAAGAGGCGTGACTTTATGTATGTATGTATGTATGTAATTGTTCAAAGTTTTTACTTCTGTCGACACTCCCGGAGTGCCAGTTATTTTTTCAGGTCAAGGTATGATTTGTTATGTTGGTATGAACGTGGTGTACCTTTACTTCGTCAACCAATCAAAGACTAAGCTACAAGTTCTTCGTCACCACGTAGCTGGTTGTGCATTGACTTTATAAAACAAGATGAAAACTTGCCACCGACCTTTTTCAACTAAATTATTTATGTTTTTCCCGGAATGAGACGAAGCGAAACCGAGTGCGTGTGTGTACAGGGTGTTATAAAACTACATAATGAAAATAACCTATTATACATTTTTTTTTTAAACAAAGTTATTCGAACGACAAAATAAACAAGAAAATTGTAAATTAAACGAAGAACCATTATTTTCAGAAATTTTTGAGAGTTTCTGATAATGTCTGACGAGGTCACAGACATTTCATCATAAAAATATAATACTTTGAATATCCAATGAGACTATAATCTTCAAAGAATCTTGAGTGACTTAATCTAAGAAAATATCTGCCATGTCTTAGGGATAAGTAAGCCTTATTAGACTCTACCGAGAATAAATCTACGTTTATTTTCTCAATAGAAGGATAAATTGTTTTTTTTTAACCTATACCATCCCACTGCTGGGCAAAGGTCTCCCCCATATATCTCCAACCATCTCTCTCCTTCGAAATCTCCCACCAATATCTCGAAGAAGCCGAGGTCGGTCGTCCCGCCAACGCTTCCTCAGCCGACCGCGACCAAGACAGGCATTCGCCCATTTGTCGGGGTTGATCCGGCTTATATGACCCGCCCAGTTCCATTTGAGTCGTGCTGCTTTTCTGCCGACGTCTGCAATGTTGATAAATTGCATATTATGATAAAGTGGACCACTATGGTTAGCCATACATGTATAGGCGTCCAACAAGTCATCTACCGTATCATGAAGTTCATGGTACTTCATTGTAGTCCACAGCAACAATGCTGTGTTTATTATTTCTCCGAATGCAGGAGTAATTTTGTTACACCATGTACTCGTACAAGCAGTCCGTGAACTGCTCATATATTCCGTTTCAGGCATGTAGACTATTCAAGAAAATATTTTACAAGCTTTACTTTCAGACAACTCAACTTTCGTTAACATATACGTGGTTTGTATGAGATTTAGGCCGCTTGAAGGCCTATGCAAATGAACTTGATCTGAAAGACTAAGGTTCAATTTCCAGCCTCAATGGACATATCGCACCTCACAACTAATATAGTCGTAACTCAAAATTTTGCACTTTTGAGTTAAGTATGCCACCAAGAAGAAGAATTATTTCTCTACAGACTGGTGGTAGTACTATAAAACTTTATTGACTGTCAATCTCGTTCATTCTTTCGACAAGTAACACCGTCACAACTTAGTCCAGACGTGTTTAACCTGTCTCATGTTAATATAAGACATAGTGATTGTCAGCTTTTATACAAAAACAACACAAGGGAGTAGTCAATATAGTCTTATTATCTAGTTGTGACACTTTTGCCTGTCAATAAAATATAAATATGAGCGTTACATCACAAGTTGAGACTTTATTGCTTGTCAATAATGTCCTTTCGTGGATTATTACGAAAAATATTTCGACTTAGGACTATATTGCCACTGTTTTGTTTGAGTTACTACTGTATGACCTGTTAAAATCATCGCGAAAGTTATTCGATATTTTGGGTTAACTATAAATATGACGGTTCCGCCTGTTCAGTTTTGCTAAATATCTATTTATTTACAGAAAGAGTCCACAGTCGATTCCACATAACTGAGGGTAGTGATCTCTTATTAAGGTTTTTTTCTTTCTCATTAAGTATGTTGAAAACCATTAGTAAGTGGATGCAGCCTTGCCTTACTCCTGAACTTAAATGGCTGATAAAAAGTCTTATCGACCCCCCGACTCATGGCATTTAGCGATCTGATGAGGGAGATAAGTTGTTGTGGTACTCCAAAATCAGTCAAAAAAGGGATCAGTTAACGCAGTCGAACGCCTTGCTGTAGTTGTTAAAGCAAAATTACTCCAGGAGTGTCGAATATTCATAGCACTTCTCGATAATCTGCTTTATATTCAGAATGTATCCTTTCACAAATCCCAATTGTTTCGGAGATATCTGCCAGTACAATAAATGCACACAACCTGCTGTTAATTATAATCAGTAGTTTTCGTTTGCGTGAATATAACAGAGAGGGATAAGTTTCAAACTTCTTAGTATAACCCTTTCGGTGCATCGATATATTAGTAGAATCCGACAAGTCCTGAGGCCATACACCCGTCCGAAAGACAGTATTACAGATTCCGTGTAACAGATTCCGTGTCACCTAGAGCTTTCAAGACTTCAGCCACAATCATATCAGGTCCTGATGCTTTGTTAAAGCTTCTTAATCTCAGCATACACTTCCCTTTTGAGACTTATTATCCTCTTTATTTGTGGTCATGTGAATTGGCTAAAATATGTGAGGTAAGCTGACAATTGACGTGTCTTTGTAGAGGTCTTCGCAGTTTTCACACCATCTATATGCTATCGGTTCTAGTCTTAAGATAGTGCTTACCTTGTGCATCTTATAAAGCATAGGACTTTGGTTTGATTTGAATTTTCTTCAAAGGAGTCTTTTTTTAACAGGTCTGCTGTTTGTACTCTGTGAGCGTGCTTTGTGGAGAGGAGTGGGTTGTCCCTACCCTAAGATTATTATCCACGGCTTGGCTGCTAACTGATAGATAGCTCTGTTTTGTTGATTTTTTTGGAACCTGTAATAGTGCATTTCACTGTTGCCTTCAGACGCATGGAGAACCGCGTTACGCTACGAATAATGTGTGGTCTATGCCGCAATCTTTTCATGGGAAAGGTTTTGCATTGGTGGTGGAGATCTCCAGCGGGTATTGATCATGATGTAGGAAAGTAGTCAATTTGGTTGGGGTATCTGTCGCCTGGAGATATCCAGGTGAACAATCTTCTTATATCTTCTTATAATATAAGTAGATTGTACCTACAACTCGATATTATGATGTAAGTCTCATACATATTCATTTAAATAAAACACCCGTCAAAACGCATTTTTGTTAGTTTTTGAACAGGCCTTACAGTCGTAATTCCAAAATTGATTTTTTACTGATAGGCAATATAGTCTTAACTCAAAGTACTAGTAAAATAAAATTTATTTCTCAGAATGTATTAGCTGTATATAATCAAAAATATAAAATTATTAAAGCCAGATAATATATCTACAATTGTGCATTTAAGAAAAAGCATAATATTTAATATTCTGGGCGGTATGATTTTTCAAAACTTCAAAACGCTGTATCTCAAAATCGCCTTTTTTGAGTTACGACTATATTAGTTGTGGGGTGCGATATCTATTGAGTTGAGTGAGTTTAGACCAAAATGCGAATAACTATACAGGGTGTAAAAAGACAACTAACGAAAACTGAGGGGTAGCAATCAGGCCATGATTCTAAACATATTTAGCGAAAAAAAAACGCAAAAATTGTTTTGACTTAGCTTAGTCATTCAATTCAATTTCAATTCAATTCATTTATTCATTGCGATAATGGGTAGTACAACAAAGAGTCATGTCAGATTAAATAAAAATGACAGATCAGCCATTATCAACTTTTCAGCATGCAATATTTGGTAGTACATAATCATAGAATATTTTTATTATTAAGCTTAATTAATGTCATAAATTAGATTAATACTCTTTAAGTGTCCAAATAATTAATAAAAACACTACATTTTACGTTACTTTCGGTTATTTAGGCTTTAGGTTTTTGACGACCTCTGTGGCGCAGTGGGTGAAAGCCCGCTTGGGACGCAGAAGGTTGCGGGTTCGATCCCCGCCGCGGGATAAATGTTTGTATGATCTACAAATATTTATCACGGGTCTGGGTGTTTCTATGTATAATATGTATGTATTTACAAACAAAAAGTATATAAGTAGTTTATCAGTTATCTGGTTCCCATAGTACAAGCTATGCTTAGTTTGGGGCTAGATGATGCTGTGTGAAATGTCCAGCATTATTTATTTATTTATTTATTTACTACCAGGACAACATAATAAGACCATACCTACCTAATAATTTCATTTATAAAAGAAAAAAACAGTTAAACTCCAACAAACATGGGCTTATCCGTAAATACGACCACAACATCTGCAGACAGTGCTTCAGAGAGTACGCGATCGACATTGGTTTCAAGAAGCTGAACTAAATGCTTTAGAAATAAAAATAAAAATGATAATGTAAGATCCGGTAACGCAGGATCTAGTCTGGCCAATTCAACACAATGATACAAAAAAAAACACACTATCAAAACAACGAGACTTAAAATCCTTTCACCCCACTAGTTTTGATTTAGTGATAGAACTATGATTAGTATTAGCTCAATGGTCTTTTGTCTAGCCGCCGGACGACCTATTCTTCTGTAGCCCAGCCGGGGTTATCACTATGCTCCATCGGTCATTCACGTCTGGCCAAGTTTCCTGCCCAACTCCACTAGAGCCCCAATATTCTTGTCTGGTATAGCTAGATAAACGTTTCAAAAACGTAAATCATTTCCGAAATTCCGAATCAAAGACAATCCGATCAATTCCAACTATCTCGAACGAACCGAGCTATTTTGAGTTTCCGAATCGAATTATTGAAATCAGACTGCTATAGAGACATTGATGACGTCATAGTTCGTTCTAGAATGTTCCAGTTTTCATTTAGGCAGGCTCGCGGCTGTATAATGTTGGCCCCTTTCGCGACCAACGTTCCTATTCGTTAGCTAGATTTAAATAGGGTAATGGAATGAAACTTGTACTCACACTAGATCACCTTTATTTCATACACACGGTAGCACAACATAACACAGTCAGTTTTTTCTACTCGTTACAGTAGGTATCTTTAGAGTCGAACAGTAGACAACTTATTCCCTCAAAAATCAGATTAAGACTGCCACACTCCGAAGCCGGTAGTGCCCAAAAACCTCCCTCAACCCTAAACGGCGACAATGGCGCCGGCTATGGTTTTTTCCAAGCAACTTTTATCAAATCTTGTCTTTCGAGTCAAAACACGGCTTTTATATGAAAAGCAGTGTTTTGATATTAATAAAATAAATATTGATCAAATATAATTACGATTAACACAATACTTTCTTATAGCACTAGGTATTTACAAAATAATAATTGTAGTTATTTACGTAAATAATAATTAATTACAACACAAGTCAAAACACGGCTTTTGATATAAAAAGCAGTGTTTTGATATTAAAATAAAGATTGATCAAATATAATTACGATTAACACAATACTTTCTCATAGCACTAGGTATTTATAAAATAATAATTGTAGTCATTTACGTGAATAATAATTGATTACAACAGTCGGCCATCCCATCATTTAAGTATGACCTCGTACTTTTACTTACTGTATAGTAATAAATAAAAAAAAAAAATAGTGATTGATACAGGTATTGAAAAATAGT
Organism: Epirrhoe alternata; assembly: GCA_963565295.1. Lineage (NCBI taxonomy): Eukaryota > Metazoa > Arthropoda > Insecta > Lepidoptera > Geometridae > Epirrhoe > Epirrhoe alternata. Next base: position 4,094,102 of record OY751401.1, read on the forward strand.
GGCATATAATAGTAATATGATTTAAAACAGAGTAGGTACATTGATTTACAGATAAATAATTATTACGACATAAAGGTTACAATATTAAGTTAATTTTCTTAGAATTGACTGTAGTGCCAACGCTGTTTAGTCACAGGTACAGTTTTGTATAAATACCAACGCCGGACAATGTCCAGAGGGTATTTGATAAGATAATACCAACGCCAGAACAAGTCCAGAGGGTATAAAGTAAGAGAATACCAACGCCAGAACAAGTCCAGAGGGTATAGATAGGAGTATACCAACGCCAGAACAAGTCCAGAGGGTATTTGATTCGATAATACCAACGCCAGAACAAGTCCAGAGGGTATGAGGTAAGAGAATACCAACGCCAGAATAAGTCCAGAGGGTATATGATTCGATAATACCAACGCCAGAACAAGTCCAGAGGGTATTTGATTCGATAATACCAACGCCAGAACAAGTCCAGAGGGTATAGGTAGGAGTATACCAACGCCAGAACAAGTCCAGAGGGTATACATGCATAATGTATTGTATATACAAATATTTTATTAATAATTACTTAATATAATAAATCCAAAATGAATTTACAAACAAAAAAGTATATAAGTAGCATAACAGCTATCTGGTTCCCAAAGCACAAGCTTTGATTAGTTTGGGGCTAGATGATGCTGTGTGAAATTGTCCAGCATTATTATTATTATATTATTATACTCACCATCACCATAAGAATCATGCAACTTTTTAAAATTAAGCCATGGTTTTATTTTGTCTACAGCAACAACTGTGAAATATAGTCTGTTGCCTTTTTTTTTTTTTGTAAGTGGTGTGTTCTCGATAATATGATACCTGTATAAGTCATATACTTTGTTATCCTGATATTTCGGAATAAGTTTTAAGTTTTACTACTACCTGTAGCAGGAATATTGTTGAATTATATCCAAATAATCGACTATTATGCTAATTACTTGTGATCTTTAAGGACGATGTTATCATTGTCTTTGATTGATAACATCGTCCTTTATACTAAGTAAAATAAATGTCAGTTCTCAATTTAAAACACAAAGTGTCAACTCGTTTTATTATAGGTTATGGGCCCAGTAAAATAAATGTATTTCTCGCGATAAAACTTGCAAATTAGTGCTGTATAAGTTTACGCAGACTGAGAATACGCTGTGCCTAAGTTGAAAGGACGGGAGAACTACCAGGAGTGGCATTTGCCGCAGAGAATTTTCTGGTGCTGGAGGGAACTTCGAAATTGGAACTTCGAATGGAGGGAAATTGTTTCAAAGTTACGTACTCAGCCGAAGCTTCAGCAGATGCGAAAACTAGAGTGAAGTTGGTCTTGGCCATCGACTCGTCGCTATACGTACACATTAGAGAAGTGAAAAGTTCTACTCGTCTGGCTCCGACGTAAGATCAGCGCTGCGTTATAATTTAACTAACGCAGTATTATGCTGAGTCGGTCACCATTCTATGACATCCTTTACTGTACGTACGGCTTGGAGATGCTTTTTACGATTTATGTGTTCTTAGTTTTTAGTTTCTAGTTCCGAAGTGTCTATTACGATGGATGTCATAAATAAACGTTTTATCTTTCTTTCTTTCTTTCTTTCGAAGGAACTATGAGATAAACTAAAGCAGCTATTCGATGACTCAGGGTTCGCCTGGAGAATCAGCTTGCTTAGAACCCTAATCTCAATACGTCTCGAAATTCTACATCTATGACGTCGTACGAGACTCAAATTATTGAAACAAGTCAAAAACTAAGTGGAATGGGTTTCACATTAATGACGAGTGGATAGGATCTTTGTTTTTGGCCGGATTATCTGAAAAATATTCGCCAATGATAGTGGCCATCGAACACTCTGGCATCAAAATTTCAGCAGACGCCATAAAACTAAGTTGATGGATTTGGAAGAAGACATTGGCGACGTCAGCGGAGCGTTTGCGAGTTGCCGCAGAAATAAAGACGGGAACACAGGCGGTGGGACCAGAGACAATACGTCAAACTCGTCAAAATTCAAACAGAAAGCTATCAAATGTTACAAATGTAAACAAAGCGGACATTATTGTAATCAGTGCCCGAATTTTGATAAAGACTCATTAAATACCAAATCAAAGGAACACAAACAAACTAACGCGTTCAGTGCCTTGTTCTTGAATGGTGATTTTTCTAAGAATGACTGGTGACTCTGGAGCGAGTGCCCATCTAACGCCAACGAACATTGGATGGAAAATGTTTCGTTAGAGCATTCGATAAAGGAAATAGTAGTTGCAAACAAAGCAAGAGTGGCTGTAAAATGCTCAGGTGATGTGCAAATTACAACATTGACAGAGAAATGTTAATATAATGTTGTTGTCGAAGGAGTATTATTGACTACGAATTTGATATCGGTGGGTCAACTGATTACTAAAGGCAACAAAGTGGTGTTTGAAGAAGATTGCTGTCAAATCTTCAACAGGGCTGATGAGCTGGTTGCCACCGCTTACTTGATAAACGGAATTTATAAACTAAATACGCCTACATGTTATTTTGACTCCACAACAGCAGCGTTGTGGAGTCTCCAGAGCTTTGGCAACGCAGATTGGGACATGTCAACAGCTACAACATGAATAAAATGCAGAATGCTGTAGAAGGAGTAGTGTTCGACAAAAGGGCTGATATTACCAAGATGAATTGTGTTGAAAGCAATAAAGCAAAAAGCTAGGAGCCAGGGAAAGCAAAGTAGTTTGCCTTTTTCTCATGAAGGCAACAGGAGTACTGAGCTGCTGAAGGTACACTGTGACATCTGTGGGTCCATGGAAAAAGTATCTCTCGGAGGATCCAGGTACTTTCTTTTATTAGTTGATGATTGCAGTCGCACGACATATGTTTATTTCCTCAAGAATAAAGCGAGGCTTTTGAACGTTTCAAAGAATATAAATCTACAGTTGAAAACATAACTTCAAATAAAATTAAGATTCTGAGTAGTGATAATGGCATGTAGTTTTGCAACAGTAATTTCGATAACTATCTAAAGAAAATGGGGATAGTTCATCCACGAACTAACCCATACACGCCTGAACAAAATCGGCTTTGTGAGCGTATGAATCGGACAATCATAAAGAAAGCCAGATGTCTTTTGTTTGAGGCCAAACTTGGCAAAGAGTTTTGGGCAGAGGCCGTTAATACTGCTGCAGTAATAGCGCGTTAATAGTGCTGTATTTACAGAACCGGATTGTGAAAACTGGTCTGAATAACCGTACACCCTTTGAGCTATGGACAGGAACAAAGCCAGATATAAGTCACTTGAGAATTTTTGGGAGTGTTGTAATGATGCATATATCGAAAGAGAAGCGACTTAAGTGGGATAAAAAGGCGGTAAAAGGCATCCTAGTTGGATACTTAGATCATGTAAAAGAGTATCGCGTTTACAATCCAGACACAAAGGACATTACAACGAGCCGTGATGTGATCATAATATAAGAATCAAATCCAGCTGGAAGTGCAGTTCAGATCGAGGAAACTCCACAGTTTCAGTGAGGGATGCTTTAGATGATTCAGGAAGTGAATATTATGATGGTGATTAAGCTTATCATCCAGAAGAAGATTCTTCTGTGAGTAGTGTGGAAAGTGTTATGAACATTGACACAGAGTATAGTTCCGGTAGAGTGAGAAAGCAACCAGCCAGGTATGGTTTTTCTAATATGTGTGGTAGTGTCGACAATGAATGTGAACTTTCAATGATGGAGGAATAGACCGAGACGTCAAAAATAGAATGAATGCGGGATGGATAAAATGGCGATAGGTCTCGGGAACAACTTGTGACCCTTGTACGCCCCTCAAACTTAAGGGGAAATCTACAAGACGGTCATTAGACCTGTCGTGCTGTATGGATCCGAGTGCTGGGTTACGAAAGCGACGGATGAAAGAGTGCATGCGACAGAGATGCGAGTGTTGAGATGGATGTGTGAAGTGGATGTGTAGAGGTATACCAAAGAAAAGATGGATGGATTGTGTGAAAGAAGATATGGATAAGAAACTTATTCTATGTTTTTTTTTCACCATTATACCGATACTTGTACCTAGCTGTTATAAATAAATAGATAATAAATAGTACAAAGATGAGTGATATGGGAGAGTGGAAGAAGAGAACATGTTGTACCGACCTAATGCGATGCTGTGCGGGATAAGGGCAGGCAAATGATGAGGCGCTGCGTAGATGTTCCCTGCGGCGTGGATGTGGGCTCCGTGATCGGTGAACGCTTGCTTGTGTGTTGGCTCGCCGATCCAAACGCCTGCTGTCAGCGCGCTGACTCGCTCGGCCGCTGCTGTCACGGCTGCTGGCACGCTGATCCGTGCGCCAGCTGTCACGTTCATCCACGCGAAGGCCGGTGCAGCTGCTGGCGCGCGGAGCCGCGCGCGAGCCGTCGCGTTCATCCACGCGAAGGCCGGTGCAGCTGTTGGCGCGCGGAGCTACGCACGAGCCGTCGCGTTCATCCACGCGAAGGCCGGTGCAGCTGTTGGCGCGCGGAGCCACGCACGAGCCGTCGCGTTCATCCACGCGAAGGCCGGTGCAGCTGTTGGCGCGCGGAGCCGCGCACGAGCCGTCGCGTTCATCCACGCGAAGGCCGGTGCAGCTGCTGGCGCGCGGAGCCGCGCGCGAGCCGTTGCGTTCATCCACGCGGAGGCCGGTGCAGCTGTTGGCGCGCGGAGCCACGTGCTAGCCGGCGCGTTCATCCACGCGAAGGCCGGTGCAGCTGTTGGCGCGCGGAGCCGCGCACGAGCCGTCGCGTTCATCCACGCGAAGGCCGGTGCAGCTGCTGGCGCGCGGAGCCGCGCGCGAGCCGTCGCGTTCATCCACGCGAAGGCCGGTGCAGCTGTTGGCGCGCGGAGCCACGCGAAGGCCGGTGCAGCTGCTGGCGCGCGGAGCCGCGCGCGAGCCATCGCGTTTATCCACGCGAAGGCCGGTGCAGCTGTTGGCGCGCGGAGCCACGTGCTAGCCGTCGCGTTTGTCAAAATAACATATAACTATCCATTAGAACTGATAACTCAGATAACTCTACCGAGCATGGAATGGAAGGAGTGTCATATAATGGAAGAAGTGTTAAGAATCGAACTTGCACTTCTACCCTTTGAAGCATGAAAAATACATAAAGAATACCAAAAGCTATGGATATTTTGTGTCAATATTACAGATAAACCGTCACGTTCATCCACGCGAAGGCCGTTGCGGCTGCTGGCGCGCAAAGCCGCGCGCGAGCCGACGCGTTTGTCAGAATAACATAATATAACTATCCATTAGAACTGATAACTCAGACAACTCTACCGAGCATGGAATGGAAGGAGTGTCATAGAATGGAAGGAGTGTTAAGAATCGAACTTGCACTTCTACCCTTTGCAGCATGAAAAATACATAAAGAATACCAAAATCTATGGATATTTTGTGTCAATATTACAGATATACCGTCGCGTTCATCCACGCGAAGGCTGGTGCAGCAGCTGGCGCGCGGAGCCGCGCGCTAGCCGTCGCGTTCATCCACGCGAAGGCCGGTGCGGTTGCTGGCGCGTGGACCCGCGCGCGAGCCCTCGCGTTCCTCCACGCAAAGGCCGGTGCAGCTGTTGGCGCGCGGAGCCGCGCATGAGCCGTCGCGTTCATCTACGCGAAGGCCGGTGCAGCTGTTGGCGCGCGGAGCCGCGCACGAGCCGTCGCATTCATCCACGCGAAGGCCGGTGCAGCTGATGGCGCGCGGAGCCGCGCACGAGCCGTCGCGTTCATCCACGCGAAGGCCGGTGCAGTTGATGGCGCGCGGAGCCGCGCACGAGCCGTCGCGTTCCTCAACGCGAAGGCCGGGGCGGCTGCCATAAGCCGGACTCCGTGTGACGCTGCGAGATGTACGTTGGGAAGCACTTGCACCCGTGGGACTCCTTGGAGGCGTGTTTACCACATGTCCCCGTGCATTGTTTGCATTTTCCTTTATGATGTTCTGAAAAAATAATTAAAAACAAACAACAAAGTATCTTTTTTTTTATTATAACAAGAGTGTTATATAAAATCTTCATTTTAAAATGTATGTACTTTGCTTATAATCTATACTTAGATAGGTAAACCAACAATAGAGTAATTTTAGCAAAAGACTTGAGCTAGTTACTCAGTACTTCTTTAATATTCGAAAATGTATTCATATTGAGGGTAGATTAGATAGTTCATGCGTTTGATTTTTTTAAAAATATAATGCAGTAATGGTCACCTTTTAATATGAGCCTATATCTAGCTAACGTAGGTAAAGCATGAGAATAATGTGGTAGGTATGTACAAAAAAAAATAGTATATCAATGTGATAGGAAAGAGAGAAAAAGAAAAAAAAGAAAAGGAAAAAAATGCCTTTATTATATCTATAAGGATTCCATTCTTTGTTCGTATCCCACTTCTGAAATGTTGGCCCCTTTCGCGACCAACGTTCCTATTCGTTAGCTAGATTTAAATAGGGTAATGGAATGAAACTTGTACTCACACTAGATCACCTTTATTTCATACACACGGTAGCACAACATAACACAGTCAGTTTTTTCTACTCGTTACAGTAGGTATCTTTAGAGTCGAACAGTAGACAACTTATTCCCTCAAAAATCAGATTAAGACTGCCACACTCCGAAGCCGGTAGTGCCCAAAAACCTCCCTCAACCCTAAACGGCGACAATGGCGCCGGCTATGGTTTTTTCCAAGCAACTTTTATCAAATCTTGTCTTTCGAGTCAAAACACGGCTTTTATATGAAAAGCAGTGTTTTGATATTAATAAAATAAATATTGATCAAATATAATTACGATTAACACAATACTTTCTTATAGCACTAGGTATTTACAAAATAATAATTGTAGTTATTTACGTAAATAATAATTAATTACAACACAAGTCAAAACACGGCTTTTGATATAAAAAGCAGTGTTTTGATATTAAAATAAAGATTGATCAAATATAATTACGATTAACACAATACTTTCTCATAGCACTAGGTATTTATAAAATAATAATTGTAGTCATTTACGTGAATAATAATTGATTACAACAATATGTAGACGATACCAGATCTTTTGCAACTATACAAATCCTATCCGATCTTACTCCTACCTGGTTGCGCCAAATTTTCAATTCATTGTTATGGACTTTTTTTTTTCTTTTTTTTTTCGGAAAACTTACAGCTAACAAAAGTATGAACTTACACATAGGTAATAGGGCCAATTACGAGTTTTCAAAAATATACAGCTGATTGATATATAAACAAATAGTTCAAAAGTAGACGGAAAAAGTAGACAGAAAAAATATCCATCCACGCCGACTGCGTAATATTTGATGACGTCAGCATGATTTCTATTGAATTTAAATTCGGCGCGTGGATAGTGCGATCACCTTAAATCTGAAAGTTTGTATGTACTTATGTTTATGTTTTTAACACCCTTGACTTTGAGCTACATGATGGAGGTCCACTTAAAAGTCTTGAAAACTCTGTCACCATTGATCACTGACTTTCACAGATTTCCATGTGCTTGATTCTGACACATATTTGGCATCATTTACTTGTTACATTTTTAATTTCAAAATAGATCCTTATTTCTTTTCAATAAAGTAAATAATCGATCGCCGATGAAAAGTGACAGATCTAGAACTACCGCACTTAACTTTGAGCTAAGTGACTGCTAAGTAAACCACTTCAACTTGGCTCGTTAAGCTACGATTTTGTAAAATACTGATTCCGCTATGTTACTGAAACGAGTGAGTTCGATTCTTGTGGCAGGATAGTTTTTGCAACTGCAGATTACGCCTCTTTCCAAGGCAGACCATGGATTTCTACTTACAATATCTCATTCACTCTCATTACATTCTTCATACAATGACATGCTCGCCAGCTTAGGGTATACTTATTGGCCTAGCCCTTAGACCTCTCGCAGACTACAGACTTTCTATCGGCCGATAGTTGAGTCGGAATATAATTCGGCTCGTAATGAGTATGGAGAAGTATATTCCGTCTCAACTACTCTCTCAGCCGATAGAAAGTCTGCAGTGTGTGAGGAGGCTTATACTTAATAGATCAAAAGACAGTATATTTTTTTTAATTCTATGGATGTTATGTTTCTACCTGTTTGATTTTTTTTTAAATAAATACAACTCCTCACACCAATTTTTTCCGGGTGTATAGTATGGTCTTCTTCTTCTTCTTCTTCTTCCTGCCCTTATCCCATTGTGTATCCCGGGTGTATAGTATGGTATATTTTCTAATTACAATGACACATAATCTTAGTATGGGATCAAAGCAATGGACAATAAATTTGTACAGGGTGTGTCTAAAAGAGTGGATATCCACTAAACGCTTTCGAGGGCAGGTTTAATTTGGTCCTGGCTAAGAAGTGACGGGAGCCTAGTGGCCTAAAAACTCCGTCACCTGACTTGTTTAACTAAGTAGCAAGACTGCAACAAAGTTTCAGAGAGCCCAGGTTAGATCGACTGCAACGACTGCTTCTGTAAATGTTGGATAGCCTAATTGAAGTGGCTGATTTCCTACGAGGTAACTTTAATTTGTCAAATTGATATTCACTTTGGATTGAATGGCTTGAACTTTGTGTACCTTCGGAGGTAGCACAAGTTTCTGATGTACTATAAGAATGTGATGAGAGTGAATGGTGAATGATGTGTCAGAATCACAGCTCAGAATGGAATGTACTTATTATGTAATTAGAATTAGAGGAATTTAATAAAAAAATAATTAACAGTCCATAGCCAATTTCGCTGAAAATAAATAACTTTGATGTTGTACCTTAAATAATATACTTAAAGAGGTAGAGTTTTTAAAGCTTAATTTTCAATATGATGTGCATGAAAATTGTTTACGTATTTATTCTCAAATAGTGATGGGCAAAGCAGCCAGTCGCTGACTGTACCTATCTATGTATGAACACCATGTCTTTCACGCCCAATGTCATTGAGTAAAGGCAGATGCTGCCGAAATCAATAAAGATTATTTCTTCTGGCTGATAAATAGAATTAAAAATGATAATTTGGTGACTCGATAACTCAGCTTGTGCTACACTGATATGATATTCCCATCTCGTCCTCATCTAATTTGACAAATTGAAATTCAGTCCTTGTTAGTGTAATTTGAATGATTGAAAGATATACAAGGATTCCTACATTACATGGTTAATGATAATTACTTACCTAACTGTTTATCTGCCAAGAAGTTACCTACTTACTAGAATAGGCATGATGACAGTAATCAAGTTTCGCCAAAATATTTAACTGGTCTAATAAAATAGGATTCCAGGATTGAGAAAAATGCATTTATTGTCCTAATAATGTCGAGATTATTAAATTATTTAATAAAATAAATCTACAAAATACAACAATCCGCCATGATAGCTGTACACCAATCAGAGCGCGTGACGTCATTACTCAATATAATAGACCAAAACTGCGCCTTTTGTTTCCTTTGAGCTTCAGTCATTAGTGTCTATGCACGTAGTTTTTGCTGTTGCAGAGGTGACCTGTGACGTCAAAACAGCCGCCATGACACCGACGAGCGTTTTGGCGTAAATTTCAAATCTTAATTTTTAATTTGATTTTTATGTTTGAAAACCTTTATTTTCTTGTGAAATATGATATTTTTTCACATAACAAATTATTCTGAACAACATAGAACAGATTTTGAAAAATTTTCATCATGCCTATTTAGAGACAGGTTTTATAATTAATTAAAAATACATTGGCATTCCAGGAGTGCCGACAGAAGTGAAAACTTGAACGAGGTTACGGTAACAGTTCTAAACTTGAAAAAAGTACAAAAAAATTAAGTGCAAAAAGTTACCTGTCCCACTGGGATTTGAACTCGGGGCTGTTTCACCAGAGGCGGTCCCTCAAACACCTCGACCAATGTGACGAATTTAAGGTCGTAAGAGAATGGTGTCGTAACAGTCACGTCACGTTTTCATTTCAAAAGTTTTCACTTCAATAATATTGAGTAAATAACGGTCGACATAGCTCAGAGAATTAGCAAGCTGAAGTGGCAGTGGGCTGGCCATATCTGCCGAAGAACCGATAACCGTTGGGATAAACGAGTTCTTGAGTGGAGACCGCGACTCGGCAAACGTAGTGTAGGACGCCCTCCGGCCAGGTGGAGTGACGATCTGCGAAAGGCTGCTGGCAGAAGCTGGATGCGTCGAGCCGAGGACAGAGCGCAATGGCGCTCATTAGGGGAGGCCTATGTCCAGCAGTGGACTATTATAGGCTGATGATGATGATGATGATGATGAAATAACGGTCTGTCTATATATAGTTTAGTAGATCATAATGTATTGTCTTATTAATGTGGACTTTACTTAAGAGTTAGTACTCTTGCAGACTAAGGCGCCTACTAATAAACCTGGTATCAAGTTATTCCTGAGTGTAAACTGTCAAAATGTATGGTTTTTCTTGGTTTATTCCGAGAAATAACTTAATGTCACGTTTTTAGATTTTTTGAGTATCTAAATACTCAAGACTTTTTTGAAGAGGTTGGTAGCAGTATAATCTGCATAGTCTTAGCATTTTATCCTAGAAAAATGAAGTAAGCCTGAGGGACCGCAGGTACCAATGACCTAGTGTTTTTTTCAAATTCAATTCAAAAGTATTTATTTTCAAGAAACTTATACATTAACTTATATATATACAGTAGGTTATAAAATTTGTTCTTATAAAGTATTAAAAGTTGTAATTGGTAGGTTATAACGTAGGTATAGTACATATTTATTTAGTGAAGTTTAAACCTGTATCTGTATTATATAATTAAAAACGTTGAACCTTGCTCTTACTAAGTTAAAAACTTGTATTAAGACGCAAGGGTCTCTGCTTCAGCTCATATTATACATTGTAGGTAAAGTAAATAGCACTGTCGGTACCAACTACTTTTGTCCAGTAATACAACGGACAGTTAGTTTTTTAAAAAGAGTGTGAGTCACTGTGTTTGTATGTGTGTGTGTGTGTGTGTGTGTGTGCGTGTGTGTGTGTGTGTGTGTGTATGTATGTGTGTGTGTGTATGTGTGTGTGTATGTGTGTGTGTGTGTGTGTGTGTGTGTGTTTAATCACGTACGTGCATTCAGTGTGTCATCAAGTTACGATGTGTAACAACGCTTCAGTTTGTGTGTAGTCCAAGCCAGAAAAGTATTTTTTTAATATCCTTTTACATTCAATTTGTGTTGTTTGATGTACTGAAAGAGTTTTATTAATTTTATTATAGAGATATGCTCCTAAGAAGTGAAAATGTTTTTGTGCAAAAGTTGTTTTGCATTTTACTAATTCGTATATTTTGTCTGTTCTTCTTTTACTTTTTAATTTTGTTTCTGGGACGATCTTATGCTGTTGAAGAATTAATTTCAGTATGAAGAGCTGTCTTACAGATAGGACGTCGCAGTCGCAGAATAGTTGTTTAGTAGGGTACATAAAGGGCCATGAAAAAGACACTTTTAAAACAGCTCTTTGTGCCCTTTCGAGTGGGAGTAAGTGGGTTTTTTAAGCCCCGCCCCATGCAATCATACAGTAAGTTAATATCGACTGGCATAGCGCATAGTAGGTGTTTTTAAGTTGGTTGTTGTTTGCTGCATGTTTAATATTTTTCAAAATAGCAATTAGTTTTCTGATTCTGGAGTTAATGAAATTTATATGAGGTGCATAGGATAGGTTTTGGTCAATAATAATACCCAGGTATTTAATACTATTGCTAGTTTCAATATTTGGACAGGTGCAGATAGAGCGGGAACTGGATTGTTGGAGGCAGAGTGCGGTATGAGCCTTTAGCAAATGGGTAGAGCTTGGGAGTCCACTTTGTTTTAATGAAAACGACAGGTATTTTGTTTTAGCAGGGTTCAGAGTTAAAATATTTTGGTAGAGACTTGAAGATACCAAAGTGTAGTGACCTATAGCTAGAAGATACCGAAAAGGGTAGTCATAGGAAAGCAGCCTACATCAAAGGATTATCCTTAGCATAACAAGATGAATGAACAACCTTTTTCTAAGTCGGTTAACCCAAATATTGTCGTCTCAAAAACATCTCACACCGTCCATATATCACAAAGAAATATTGAAACTACCTCTTAGCCAAATTCGATTTCGCAAAAGATATTCAGTGAACCCTTAAAAACCTGTTAAAAAGGACCCTTAACTGAGTGACCGCGGTAAAATGTACCTTATCTTTGCCCTTTTTCTTATCAAACTATGTTTTTCCATTCGATTTAGCCTAACAGAGAATCTCAAAGAAATACTGAACGTAGGTTTCAAAATTGAATCTGAGATAACCTTTTTGAATTAGGATAATCTGGAAGGGTGTGGATATCTTCGTATTTTCTAAAGACGCCTCGAATTGTATACTTGAATTCAACGAACACATATTGAATATATCTTTGGTATTAGTTCTATTGATTCATAAAAGACCAGATGAAAATAGAGCTGCTAGATTCGCTTGGCAAGTGAATAGGTAGGTATAGTTATTCTGTACGTCTTTTGTAATCCACTTTATTTATAGATAATTAAGTTTTATTAACATAAAAAACTGACATACAAATACCTACATTTATTGCAAAAAATAGAGCATACTAAAAAAATCAACCACTTTACGATATATTTTTTACTCAGTCAACCTATGCTGTCGCAATGCTGAGCAAAGGTCTCCCATTTCTCCCAACCGTCTCTACTTTGTAATTTTAATATAAAAAAAAATGTTTTTTTCGTTTTCGTATAAAGCATGTTTTAGTTTTTAAAATTATCATTTTTTTAAATTTTCATTGAACGGTATCAAATTAAGCCGTGTGGCAGAGCAATAAACAATTTACATTTTTTATCTCTCTACTTGTTGCTCAAATACGAAACTCAAATAAATACATTTACATAAAGCTTAGGTATCAAATATTCAAACGTAATTTCGCATTTCAAGATTACTCCAAACACTCAGAATAAGGTATTATGGAGAAAAAATATTATTTTACAAATCGAAAAAGACTTTTTAGATCAAATTCGACATTTATAAGTTATGAGAAAGTTCTTGGAATTTTTTTTTGATCAAAAGAAATTGAAACAAATAGATCAACCTGTTATACATTTTATTTTATCTTCTTGATTTATTCAGTGTCAAAAGTCACCATTTGTCTACACATCTACATAGGGCGTTTTAAGGTCCCGTAATTTATAAGAAAAAATAGAACCCTTCTAATAGGATCACTAAACTTGATTAAAGCGCTCGTGGTCGTGCTTGCTAGTCGTTCTTGATCGTCGAAGTTAAGCAACATTCGAAACAGTCCGTAAGTGGGTGACCGCCAGTTGCATGATCATTTGAGCACTTCTGTGCGGAGGGCACGTTAAATTGTTGGTCCCGGCTACGGTTGAAGTTGAAGATAAAAATCAATTAAAAAAATCTTTGTGATTTAGACTCCTCGCAGACTACAGACTTCCTATCGGCCGATAGTTGAGACGGACTATACTTCTCCATATAAAAAATCAATGAGACTGTAAATTATATGTAAGTTCGTATGAGTCAGTGGCTGACTCTGGTGACGGAGTTTTTAGGCCGCCTTAAAGGTGCATTTACACGGTGCGATATGATTTAGCATCGCACGTCAATTTTCCCGTGTGAACGCTCATCGTATGCGATTTGTCTTAGTAAAATCGCATACGATGAGCGTTCACACGGGAAAATTGACGTGCGATGCTAAATCGTATCGCACCGTGTAAATGCACCTTTAGGCCTCCGTCATGGCTTAACGACTTAAATAGCCGGGACCGACAATTTAACGTGCCCTCCGAAGCACGGAAGCGCTCAGATGAAAATGCCACTGGCGGTCATCCATCCACTTACAGACCGTTTCGAACGTTGCTTAACTTCGACGATCTATCAAGAACGACTAAGCAAGCACGACCATGAGCGCTTCTGTAAATTATAAAACTGCTATAATTCCACGGGAGAGTACTATCAGAGATAAAAACGTTTCATCGCCCTAAGCTTGCGTTTTTATTGCGAGATTACCCGGATCAGCTGTACCGCGATCGCTGACTTATTGCTGACCTCCTTTGTTTCGTTTGCATGGCGATTTGATAAGGTGTCTGAGAAATAAACAACAAAAGATTTTTTAGTTTTTTTTTAAAACATACATACATACATAAAATCACACCTCTTTCCCAAAGGGGTAGGCAGAGACCACGGATCTCCACTCGCTAAAAAACAGTACTACTACTAAGTTATAAGAGGTTGAAATAAGCATAAAGCGGTTGGGGCCGTGGTAGAGTGCGAAAGTGTGCCCACAGCACCGACACCATGGCGTCAAGTCAAGAGGAGATCCCTGCCGGTTTTTAGTGGGTGCAAGCCCCACATATCCCCTCCGCCGCCCCCGCGGTGGTGGGGAATGCGTAAGGCATTCATTTTCCGGCGTAAAAAAAAAGCTGTCACAAATAAGTGATATTTATTTAAGTAGTTTTTTTTTAAATGCCGCATAGATCTGGCTGAATTTAAGCGAATGAATTTAAACTCTACAAGAAAAAGTCTAGCTAGCAAGGTCAAATGGCATGACCGTGGAGACCTCGTCGGTAGAGATGATATTCCGAAAATTTTAGTCTTTTTCCAAACGAAGCGAGCAGACGGCGTTGTCAGGGTCGTACGTCATCAAACGAACAAAAAAAGGAACGCGAATACGGCCCCAGGTGACAGGGCCGAAGAATTATCATTAGAGCTGCCCATGATGATAATGATTATGATCTAAATAAACACAAGATAAACAAAGTATTGGGCATGCACACTTTTTTTGTTTCACAAATTGTGGGACGGTTTTTCAGTGACTTTTTATTTTCGTAATTTTTGTTTCGTAATAATAAACCTTTCCTAAAACGAATCCAAAATAGCATATCGGGTTGGATCAATAGCCTGCACCATTTTCTTTTATGGGTAGGTAGCAATCCTAACTGAAACTATTTCCCATCAATCGAAAAAGTCATCCCTCTACCCTTCGCTTACATACGACCTTCTTAACCTACCTATCAAGGCAGTTGAAGACTTTACCTATGACTATTCTGTCATGGATCAACGTTTCCTCCAAAATGTGCAAAAACGTTAACAGGGTCACAACTATCCCAAAGGCGAGGTAGTGTCTCTCTCAGATCTTTTTATGTATTCCAGAAAAAAAAGGTCGCTATCTGTTATAAGAAGTTAAAGAGACAGCACTAGAAAGAATGAGATGGAGAGACTAGTCTAAACTCTCTTAAATTTATGCAATAAAAGAGTTCAGCTCTGGCATTTTTCTCAGATTTTTTAATTACAACTTTAAAATAAAAATTAACCTTCATAATTATTTTCATAAATATCCTTAGTATCAAATTCATTCCTTTATACTATTGATCAAACACACTATTCCATTTTTGGATTGGTAAAAAAAGAAATCCATGCAGGTATAAGTCCAAGATACAGTCTACACATTGTTTTGCCAACTACCTCTGACAGTTCCCTGAAGGGTTCCGCAGGTTTTTGCATAATGTCACTGCTGCCAGATTGTTCAGTTCAGCTCAAGGACCTTAAGCCTAGGACACACTATAGTGCCTATAGTCAACATTACTTCCTGATCTTGTTCATATTTATGTGGGTCGGCACAATATGGTATTCTACTTCATTTTCCTCTATCAGCCGGCATCTTATACATCAAGGAAAAGACACACTTTCTAGTACAAGTAAATTAGTTTTTTCGTTCCAGCTATAAGGTCATAAAGCCATGACGAAGACTTCAGGCCTAAAAACAACTGTCACTAATTCAAACTTTATTTTTAGTGAAAATAATTAAACCAAGGGCGTAGATGTAGAAGGATAAGTGGAGATGGACAGGAAACTTGGCAAGACGGGAAGACGGTAGGACTAACGCAGTTACCGAGTGGCCGCGTGGCCACTCGGTAACTGCCTAAAGGGTCATAGACCAGGCAGACCACCAGCCAGATGGTCTGATGATATTGTGGTGGTAGCAAAGGCAATGGATTCGACTGGCGCAGGATCGGAAAGAGTGGCGTGAAAATGAGGAGGCCTATACTCAGCAGTGGTTGGATGGTGAGCTGATTAGATAGATAGATAGAAAATAATAAAATTAATCACTTGAATCATCTCACGGAATCCATACTTACTAAATATTATAAATCTGAAAGTAACTCTGTCTGTCTGTCTGTCTGTCTTTCTGTCTGTTTGTTACCTTTTCACGCCCAAACCACTGAACAGATAAGGCTGAAAATTGGCATGGATAAAGATTGTATCCCAGGAAAGGACATAGGCTACTTTTTATCCCGAAAAAATCCCGAGGGACCGCGGGTTACACCGCGGGAGCGCAGCTAGTCTAAAGAGGAAAGATTTGTTTGTTTGTTTGAATTGATTAGGCTCCGAAACTACTGGACCGATTTGAAAAATTCTTTTACCATTATAATCCTACATTATCAATGATGAACATAGGCTATATTTCATCCCGGGAAAGTGATGTTTTCCCGAGGGACCGCGGGCTACACCGCGGGAGCTTAGCTAGTATTCAATATTTTAACAACAAAATTCTACATGTGCCAGGCCTTATATTCGGATTGTTTAACCGAAGCCTTATGGACCATGAATTTATATGGGTTATGGAACCAACCTTTTTTCGTAAAGTAGAAGGCCCTTAGTTGATAAGGTACATTCGCTCAGTTTGGAGTCCTGATAGGGGTTGAATACTTTTAGGACGCAATCTATTTTCAAGTGACTTTTGTGAAATAAGGTTTCAAACTTCTGGTATATACGGAATCGGATATTCAAAAGCTGATGAAAAAAATATCTTCTACGTCTTAGGTACTGTTTTACATAGGTTCGAGTTGCGGAGTTTTAGGCTGCCTTGATAGCTTGCATTCGTTAATACATACATAAAGTCACGCCTCTTTCACAAAGGGGTAGGCAGAGACCACGGATCTCCAGTCGCTACGATCCTGACACACAACTTTCGCCTCATTCACTCTCATTACATTCTTCATACATGCTCGTCGGTTTAGGGTACTTTTGACCTGGCCCTTCTCCAAAATGTCGCCAATTTGATCCAAGAAGGTTCGCCTAGGTCTTCCCCTTCCAGCTGTCCCATGCACACTCGCCTCATACACTTGCTTTGTCAAACGACTGTCATCCATCCTCTCTACATGCCCAAACCATCTTAACATACCTTTCTCGATCCTCAACACTACATCTTCTTTCACTCCACATTGTTCCCTTATCACACTATTTCTCACTCTATCATTCAACGTTACCCCACACATGCATTTAAAAATCTTTAGATATCCCCTAGTGTGCTGTTAACACTATAAATATAATCTTTAAGCAACGTTCTAAAGTTCAGTAAGTGCATGGGTGATCGCCAGTGGCATTATCAACTGCCGGGCTAGCGTGCGGGCAGCGTACCCCAGCCGAACACCTGCCTCCTGGCCGTGAACTGCAGTGGCCAACGTGGAAAGCTCTTAACCGATTCCGGACCATAGTTGGACGCTGCAGAGAAAATCTAGCCAGGTGAGGATTCCAGGACCCTGCACTTATCTAGTGCAATTGTGGGGCTCCCGTTCAGGACATGCAACACCTGCTCTCATGTCCTCTGTGCTACAACCTGCGCCCAAGAGGACCTGCTCTACGCCAGAGAGAAAGCAGTTGGGGTGATCATACTGGGCAAAAATGGTTTGAAACATTGATACGAAAAAGAAGCGTGCGGAACGAGACAAAAGTCTCTCGTCTCTTTTTTTCGTAAAAAATCGTAGAAACTCTGTACGACGTCGTGCGCTAACATGCCATCTCGCTCATCTCGTTTTGTCTAATTACGAGATACTGCCTAATCTACATTATCTGTGGATCTTTTTTCATCTTTTGCTAACATTGTGACACATCATTTTGACACTGAGCGCTTCCGTGCTTCGGAGGGCACGATAAATTGTCAGTCCCGGCTATTAAGTTATGACTGGGGCCTTATGGTGGTTTAAAAACTTCGTCACCAGACTTGGCCACTGACTCATAAGTAGGTACTAATTTTTTTAGGCCGCCTGGAGGCTTCCGTCATGGTTTTACGACTTTATACGTTAAGACACTGAATGTAATGTTATAATGTCATAATAAGATAAAAAATGTATTGCCTACGATTTAATATTGTCTTAAAAAGTAAAACTCAGTTCAGTCTAGACAATCATAAATTCATAAGTAACTTGTAAAATTCAACTTTTCGATATAATAAGTTAGAACTTTTAAAAGTAATGTCATACACTTACATTTCAAAGTTCATGAAAAGCTTTAAGTATAGTTAATTTGAGTGTATTAAATCAATGTACACGTGGGCGTTTTGTTTCATAAAACGTGTAGGAGTAGTGATTACTTAAATGTAAGCTCATCAGTCAATTTTTTTACTTTATTGTTAGCACTTTTTATACCTTCAACTTATTTTTTTTTAATTGTAATAAGCATACCTATCTGTAAAAATTGTATTGGTTGAGTTATTTATTTTCTAATACCTCTTTTGAAAATCGTAAGCTTTTTTTAGAGAACACGACTATTCGTATGAGTCAGTGGCCAACTCTGGTAACGGAATTTTTAGGCCGCCTTAAGGCCTCCGTCATGGTTTAACGACTAGTGACCAAAGAAGAATTATTATATCGAAACATTAACTAGTGCTAAGCCTCAGTACATTATAATGATACGGTTTTTATTCTTTTTTAATTATACCATTAATTGGTTTTAGGGGTTGTTTCAAAGTTACCTTGGCCTCTTACTATTATATTTTTCTTTTAGAAATGTAATTAGGTAGTATACCAATCAATATCATTATTATAAAAAAAAACATGTTCGTACGTACAACCAAGTTTTAGCGTGTTTGGCAGTTTTGAGATAAGCAAAAAATCTTGGATTCGCCTAGAAAAGGTCACGTGCGAGTCACGTGACTGCTCACCGACACCGGGTTATTTGTCAAGTTTAGAATTATAGTTTTCACTTCTGCCGGCACTCTTGGAGTGCCACTTTTTTTGTTTCAGAAAAGAACACGCACGTAACAAGAGCTCAAAATGATAAAGGACATCAACGTGAGGAAAGCTTACTTTTAAATATCCGGATTGTATAGGAACAATAGGAATTCGTTTTCCGGCGTTACCCTAGCGGCATTTGTTTTTCTCGAGTGGCGCTGAGGCCTTGGTGGGCGCAAGTTTTATTTTTGGGGCGCATTTTCAGGGCATGGGGTGCTGATTTTTCCCGGTTTTTCATCGGGATCCGAGTTGGCTTGCCGCTGGGGTAACGCACACAAGCTAGGCCCCAAACTGTGTTTGTTGCCCTGTTCTTACGGCATTAATTTCCAAAAATTCACACATTTTATGTCAAGTATCGTGGCACGTGAGTATCTAGCTCTACGTAAATCGTCAGTTTGATATAATGACAGGAATTCGCGTGCCGCGATACTCGACATAAAATGTATGCAGTTTTAACAATTAATGCCATTTGACGCAGGTGGAGGTCTCAGCATTATCTGTCGATCGATTTCTATTCTATTGCAATTTGTGACATAGCTAGGGGCACTGATTCTTCACGGTATTGGTCGCAAAGGAACAGGAGTAAAATCACCAAGTTTTAAGACGATTCAAAGTGATCCCAGCGGTCCTACTGAATAAATGCTTTTTGACTTTGACTTTGAAAAACAAGCAAGAAAGAGAACAATTCCTTTGTCTCATTTGCCCAAACACAACCCTCAGACCATATCTCTCATTGCCCATAAAAGTGATAGCTCAAGAAAATACTATCGTGTCTAGTTGCAGATATTATTTTAAAAGAAGCATCCTTGGGCGTTTGCCAAAAATATCACGTAGAGCCTTTATAGGTAGACGTATTTTGGACATAAAAAGAAGTTTACGATTTGCTTGGCTACTAGGGTTGTCTCTGTTAACGTATATTTGTCATAAATGACTTAAAAAAAAGTAAAATGTTTATTTGACTAAAGCAGGGTCCACAGCGCCGCGTTCTCATGTTTTTAACATGTTATTAACCGAATAGGCGCGTGCTATTGGTGGAAAACAATTCTAACATGTTAGAAAACACTAAAACACGGAGTTGTGGACCCGGTTTTACTTGGTCATCATTACATTCATGTTGGTCACCACTACACAGCGTATCCTAGTGTGGCGACCAAAGTTTGCGTTAATTATATGTAAGCCTAGTTTAAGACCTTAAGACACCTATGTATATTTTTTACTGTGTATTTGCTGTTTTTGGAAACAAATAAATAAATTTATTATTATTATTACGAGTAACCGCGCGCGCGTCCCTCCTTCGCTGCCGGCGGGCGGACGGGGCGCTGCAGGAAACGCATACAAACCCCGACTTTTGGCGAAGTTTGCCGAACGGTAACAAATGTCGCGAATTCAATGTTTTTTCCTTATCTCAAAAATGTCCAACGCACCTAAAGAAGTTTGCACTTCAAAAATAAATGAGTAAGATGAAGGGGCAACCCTACGAAAGCTGAGATAAAAGAATGTACCACATTGTGGGGTTGATTATACTTTTGTTGTGGCAATATTTTTGTCGGAGTTTAGCTTTAGATCTTTGTTTGAGTGAGAACCTTCTTTGGAAATGACGTGATGATATTCTATAAGCGGTGATGGGTTTTCCTCTCACACCCAAATCAATATTAATAATATCAGGTCACACATTCAACATTTTTTATTGAAACCATTTTAAATGTGACGACCTCTGTGGCGCAGTGGGTGAAAGCCCTCTTGGGACGGAGAAGGTTGCGGGTTCGATCCTCGCCGCGGGATAAATGTTTGTATGATCTGCAAATATTTATCTCGGGTCTGACTGTTTCTATGTATAATAGTATGTATTTACAAACAAAAAGTATAAATGAAGTTTATCAGTTATTTGGTTCCCATAGTACAAGCTTTGCTTAGTTTGGGGCTATAGATGATGCTGTGTGAAATGTCCAGCATTATTCATTTATTTATGGGTTGGGATAAACGAGTTCTTGAGTGGAGACCGCGACTCGGCAAACGTAGTGTAGGACGCCCTCCGGCCGGCGGGGCGCTAACGGCCGTCCCGCACCGCCTGCCCCCCCGTGAGGGGGGGCGGAGTGGTATCCCTTGCCAATCAGGGGACTTTCCGGGTCCGCGTGTGGTCGAAGTGGGGACTTCGGCTGTCCATGATGCGGACCCCGGGAGGGCGGCGGCGCTCTGTGGCGAGCGCCGTCGTAAGGACCGCGAGGGTGCTGGGCGAGACTGTGGGTGTCATTCCCGGGACAGTGCTTTAGGCAAATGCGAGAGGGGCACCGGTGCGTTCCGTAGGAGATCCCGGAGCCCCTTGACATGCATGGGGCCGGCCATACGTCAGTTTTTAGTCGGTGAGAGTCCGACATAACCCTTCTGTAATTCTGTAATTCTTTATTGTACACAAAATAGTGACAAATACAATATGTTTAAAAGTACATGTACAAAGGCGAGCTTAACCCTAAAAGAGTTTTCTACCAGCAAACCTTTGGGTCTAGGGAGAAGCCATAAACAAATGTGGATGCGCTGTGTACATACCTACCAGTAGATATATATATATATATAAACAACAAGCTGTTTGTAAGCTAATCAGCAGGATCTAGAGATTCCTAGTTTTAAGCATTAACATCAGCTACTCTGTAACCTAGGTCCACAAGCAATAAATAAATGAAATGAATGAAATGAATGAACAAATACATATAATATATATACTTACACACATAATATAATATATAATTCAAGAAAAATGGATTCATAATGACAAATAGTGCTCTTTTACCTTTGACTTAAAAGAGTTAAGCGTTTGACTACTGCGGATAGCATGAGGAAGAGAATTCCACAACTTCACAGCGTGTACAGTGAAGGAATCACCATAACAGCTGGAGGTGTGGGGCCCCCTTCCGCTGTGCCCACCCTTCCGCTGTGCCCACGGCGGCAGGGTATCCATAATGGATTTTCTGACGGTATAAAAAAAAAAGGACGCCCTCCGGCCAGGTGGAGTGACGATCTGCGAAAGGCTGCTGGCAGAAGCTGGATGCATCGAGCTGAGGACAGGGCGCAATGGCGCTCATTAGGGGAGGCCTATGTCCAGCAGTGGACTGCTATAGGCTCACGATGACGATGACGATAATAAAACTAAGCCATCGTCGTGAGGAAGCGGGTTTGTCGGTTTCTACAGACTGTACTACCGGTGGTGAGTGTGGCCAGGAGCAACACAACCTTATTCCGCCTTCACCGTTCTTTTAGAGGAACTTCAGACGCACAGCTGACTATCATCCTCTTGGATGATATTCTATCTATCAGAAATAAGCGCTTTCAGAGTTCTTTCATTATGTGCACTGCAAAGAATCGGAATCAGCTTCCATCGTCTGTTTTTCCGCTGAGACGTTGTTTTTAGGAAGTGAGTTAATAGGCACCGTCTAGGTAGGCTCACTCCATCGTAGACCTCAATCTTGTCTGTGTAAGTTTCGAGGTCAAGAGACTCATTCATCATAAAAAAAAATGAAACAACATCACTTCTTGAAGAAGTTCATCAAGTAAGTTCGTATAAGTCAGTGGCCAACTCTGGTGACGGAGTTTGGGCCGCCCTAAGGCCTCCGTCATGGCATGGTTATATTGATAAGAGTTTAAGACGTTAGGTAAGTACTTATTAACAATCAGTGTACCAATTATGAGCTTTAATTATGCTGATTCAAGACAAAATTATGGCGAAATTAA
The DNA here is from genome assembly GCA_963565295.1 of Epirrhoe alternata. Classification (NCBI taxonomy): domain Eukaryota; kingdom Metazoa; phylum Arthropoda; class Insecta; order Lepidoptera; family Geometridae; genus Epirrhoe; species Epirrhoe alternata. The sequence continues at coordinate 4,116,852 of OY751401.1, forward strand.
GACTTTCCTACTTATGTAGATTTACCAATTAATCTAATTAACAAATACCTAAACCATTACAGAAACTAGAAGATAATCTATGTGGTGTAGGTAATTTCTTTGAGTGCCCGGCCCGATGTAACCTATCTTATTGACCTAACCTTCAGACTTCTAGATTGTTTTTTTTATTAATAAATCAATATTTCTCGAATCTAAAAAATGATTCAATAAACCAGTAGGTATAGTGAGTAGTAGTGATTACTATACAATTTAATTTTTTTCTTAAAAAATAATTTGAACTAATAATTGACTTGGGGACGTGGTGCCTTACTATAAAATACAATTGACTTCCCCAATAGTGATGTCACCTTTATTTTCGTTGGCCGGCACTTTTGACTTTTGGGCCCATAATATGATGTACCTAGGTATATACCTACCTAACTAAGATTTGGAATAGATGGTTAGTACCTACCTTGACGCATGTGTACCTAATCAGCTTCAGTGCCTATAATTATCATTACAATGCCCACGTAACGACTGTTTCTTTGATTGCTTGACCTTGTCTAGGTCAAAAGGTTGTTTCAAAGTTTTTGTAGGCTGAAACACATTTGGTCTGCACCTCACGAAGTTGAGTGTAAAGTTTGTACAGACAGACAATATGGGGGTCCTATGAGTGAGCGACTTTGTAAGCGTAGTTTGGAAGCTAGTAGGTACATAATATACACCTATTACAACAATCATCATCATCATCCACAACCCGACTTCACCCACTGCTGGGTAAAGGCCTCCCTAAGTTTGTGCCATCCACCACGATCCCGCGCTAATCGGACCCATAGACGGCCCGCGACGTGTACAATATCGTCTACCCATCTAGCCGCCGGTCGTCCTACGTTTCTGTACTGGATTTTTTCATTTCATTTATGGTTTTTCCAGATCTGGGCCACCATTCAGTCAATACTCTACTCTACCTGTCATCACCGCGCCTCGCTATGTGTCCCGCCCAGCTCCATTTTAGGTCCATTGTCCTATTCCCGACATCCTGGACTTTTGTCTGTTTTCGGATTTTAACATTTGGAACACGGTCTATGAGTTTGATGCCGAGCATGGCGCGCTCCATGGCCCTCTGTGCCACCCTCATCCTATACACAGCCTAATGGGTTAGCGTCCATGTTTCGGCACCATCATGGTGGGCAAAGACACATTGATTGAACAGGCGGGTTTTCCACAGTGTCTGAAAACCCGCCTATTATAACAAATAATAAAAAAATGCTGGACTTTTTTCACACAGCATCATCTTCTTCTCAGTCATTTTACTCTTGACAGAGTGGTCGTGGTCGTGTCTGGAGTTGTGTGGCTCGCGTCACAATTCTGCGCCATTTGTCTCTGATGGTGGTCTTTTTGGTGCACTCATTTTAAGGGTCTGTCCAGCGCTTCCTTCACTTGGTCAGTCCATCTTATTAGAGATCTACCACGATCGTCTTGTACCCTCAATCTAGCCCCAAAGTAAGCAGAGCCTGTGGTAATGTTATTAAATGACTGATATACAACTTATATACTTTTTGTTTGTAAATACATACATATTATACATAGAAACACCCTGACCCGAGATAAATATTTGCAGATAATACAAACAACATTAGTCCCGCGGCGGGGATCGAACCCATTTGCGTCGTAAGCGGGCTTTGTTGACCCACTGCGCCACAGAGGTCGCAATATTAGTAGGTAAGTAAATAATGTTTAATGTATATGTATGTATTTTACAAACAAAAAGTATATAAGTAGTACCTATATCAGTTATCTGGTTCCCATAGTACAAGCTTTGCTTAGTTTGGGGCTAGATGATGCTGTGTGAAATGTCCAGCATTATTTATTTATTTATATTATAGCGTAGTCTGAAATGCGTTTAAAACCAACACGCAACGTTTGCCTTTGAACAATAAGTTTAAAGGCAAACAATTTGTGTTGGATAGCAATGGCGGCAAAATTACAGTCGATAGCAAGTTTTATTTGGTGTGGACTCAATGATAAAAAAAATCATAGAAATGTTGAAGTTCGAAATTTGAACCTTACTTATCTGTTAACGGGGGCTACCTGAATGATGAAATTTCATACTACTTTATTCCCGCCCGCCATTTATTTGTTTTATACCTAAGTAAGTATACTTTTACTGTCTGTACTTTTCTAGGATAATCAAGTAGACGTTACGTCAAGTTTTCTTTGAGTACTTGTAAGACCTTAAAAAGTTAGGTTCCTAACCTAATCAAAAGAGAACGCTTCATACGATTTGCAGTGGTCTTTATTATCGATAGATAGAAATCTTTTAGTTTTCAATCCATAGGTTATGGGTTCCAATACTGGTTTTAAGAAAAGTTAAATTTTATCTTTGTATAATACTTGTTCTGATCGATATCTTTCATTTTGAAGTAGGTACCTACCAATTGATAAAAATCAAAAAATCTTTTAACTTACCTCCTTAGAATGGCATTGCCTAAAAGATTGTGAAAATGGTGAAGGTACTTATTAGATTGATAGATTTATATTAGTGTGGATTAAAAGAGGGTTGTCAATAAAAATAAAAAACAATATCATAGGCCAAAGTTTCGTTTTAATTAGAAAAGTATTTGTACAATTTACTAAATTTACAATGCATTACTTTCAATTCTTCCTCTATCTACTCTCACTCCATAAAAACAGCTTCCCAACACGCTATTACTAATTAAAATTTAACCGCCTTACCAAAACTACGAAGTCTAAATTTAAAAAAACTTAATTTAAAAGACGAACTTAGTATTAAATTTCATTTTTTAAAATTAGGAAAATGCTAAAAATAATTAAATTATAAAACGAACTTAGTTTACATTAAGTTCGTTTTTCTAATAAGAATTTTTAACATAATTTATGTTAAAACTGTTTATGGTAAGGCGGCGAGTTTTCAAAAGCTTTACAATAATATTACATTTAGTAACAAGTCACTCATAGTAGCAGTTAGTATTTACAAAAAAATTACTCTAGGTATCACAGAAAAATAACGTTATTTCTAGCATAATAATAGTAGTTTACAAGATATTTTATTCACGCGAGTACAGATGCTAATTTTAAAGGGTAATTAGATAAAACTATAAACTTAAATTAAGTAACAGTAAAGTTAGGTAGGTAACATAAGTTTTAAATTACCAGAAAATGCGTTTACTTTTAAATTCATTTATTTGACGGATGAGATGATTCTAAAATGCTATTTTTTTACATTTATTTATAGTTAATTTCTAAAAAAAGCAAATAGTTCCAAAGAGAAATAAGATTAGGTACCAAAACAGTACAAAAATAGAATCTTTTACAATAGGTATTGATAATATAAATAATCTTGCTGGCTCAAAACAATTTTTAAGTATCTATTCAAGCACTAAAAAGTTTTAAACTAGACAAACCTTGTATTTAACAAGACATTAACTTTAAGAAGTGATATTTTTATTGACAAAATTAAAAACATTTTGTATTACATAAATAAAAAGCTATTTTCCAAGATTTTCTTTACTTACAAGAAGAATGTTACAAGGCTTAATTTCTTTAACAAACAATAAAATAAAAAATAATAATTTATGTTTGAAAACAAAAATAAAAATTTTTGAAACATTTTTAGTATGCTGTCCTAGGTAATTGATTAAAGCAAATGCGATGTGCATAAATATAGCATTCACTATAACTACGTGTTCTATTATACCAACTAAAAGTATCGCGTTGCATCGCATAGCTTGGCTACCATAAGACAGCAGTCATAATGTGAGAAAAAAGTTGTATTACTTTGTTCCGAGAAATGAAACATATTTTTTATATTTTAATTTTATGAAAGACGGTTGTCAGTGCACAAGGCTTTCAAAAAAATATTTTTTCCAAAATTTTCTTTTAAAATTTTACTGTTCAAGAAATGCATACATTAATTTAGTAAGAATCATATAAATATGTCGACCAGTGAATTACATAAATTATGTATAATATTTCAATGAGTCTGTGGCAATTTGTTTCATGTCTTGGAACGTTTTTAGTGTAGGTAAGTCTAATCAGTCTTAGATCGAAAAATTTAAAACAATATTCTTCGACTACAGAGTATTGAGCATCATAGTGATAAGCCGTAGTTATCTATCTATTAAAATAATATAACATTTTAACTAAAATCAAAATAAAAATGCATTTAAAAACAAATGGAAGAACTGTGCTCTATTCAATCTAAATAAAACTTTGTATTTGTAAATAAAACATTTTTCTAATTTGTAATAGAATCTATTCTACAAAGAAGATATGTGTAGAGGATATGACCAATGGCACGAAATTTTTCTTAACCAGCTACAAATTTAGTCTAAAGTTTAGTTTCATCGTTGGGCTATTCAGTTTCTGATATGTACAGTCTATGATAGAAGTATCTAATGCTGTTACTGTTACCAACTGTACTTACCTACTGCTAATGCGGTATTTTCTATTTTCCTATAAAACGTATAAAATATTTAAACATTTCTATAAACTAATACATATTTACAAATAACACTAAAGTGATTGGATATTCATCAAATATTTTATTTAAATTGACTTTTTTTACGAGGAAAACTAAGTTTAATTCAACTACCTACAAAATTGACCAATTTTACTAATATGGGATTCAAAGGTTGTAAAAATTTCCATCTAGCAATCAAATATTTAACTATCCAAGCGATAAAAGAAAATTTTATACTTATAAAATTTATAATTAGTAATTACTTAAAATTTTACAGAATTTACATAACAAGAGTATAGTATCAGTCAAACATTTTTGAAATTGACAAAATGTTAAATTAAATTGACAAGTTTAGGCAGAACTAATAAGTAGGCTAAAAGTTTAGGCCATATAACTATTTTAACCTCCCTAAATTTTATGGAACACAATTAAATTTATACAAAACTGCATCGAGAGTCTTTCAGGGTAAGGTTCAATTTAGGTTATACATGCGTCGCTAAGGGTGATTGTAGACCATTACCTGAAATAAAATATAGTGGTGTTGAAATTTTCCGTTTTTGGAAATGTTTTTTTAGTTTTTGCCTTTTTAATTTAAGACACAACTTTCCTTCTTCCAAACTATCAGCCGTCATTTTTAACATTAAATCCTTTGTTTCTTTGATTTGTTTTAAAAAGTTGTGTTTTTGTACCTACTGTTTGTTTTGAAAGTTATGTATTTTTAGTATTATTTACCTTTTTTAGTAACAGTCGCGTTACTAATAGTCCTATTCGATGGTGCTAGAATGTAGTGGGCTCCTGGCGATTGTGGCGTCGCTGACGTTGTTGCTACACCAACCTGAGACAATGCTATTATTATTTCCTGTTTTTTGATTGGATGTAGTTATGCAGAACGCAACCAATCCACAAAATGGTAGTTTTGAGATACAGCAATTTTAAGCTAAATTGTGTATGAACAAAAAAAACTATCAATGTTTTTCACAATGTTTGTATACAATATTGTATAAAATACTATTTCCTATGTATATCAACTTTGAAGAAAATCTTTAATCTCGTTTCTGCATACCAAATTTCATTACTTATTTCAACCTGGATAAAATGACGCTAGGTACTACCAGTGCAGTGGGCCGCACACAGTGAGGATTACGGGACGCTATGACTATTTAAAAAAAGCCTATGTCCTTCTTTGGGATTCAATGTTGCGCCTATATTTTTTATCTGTTCAACTTTTGTAAAAGTAACGCATTCAGACAGAGCTACGTTCACATAATATTAGTATGACTTACCGTCGTAGGCTGAGTCGCGCTGTCGTTAGAGACAGTGGACGTTGTGATAGGGCTCGTCGCACATTGAGGCGAAGCGACGCTGGTTGGAGATGTTATTGAATGTGATGATGTGCCTAAACGAAATAAATGAATAGAAGTTTAGGAAAATTCTTTTACTGCTTAACTTATTACGTGCCAATAATAAAAAGAGCCTTGAAATACATAGTTGATAAAGCTGTAGCTATGATATTTTACTATTTACTAGCTGTCCGTCGCGGTGTTACCCGCGTTCCCGCGGGAAAACTTCATTCCCGGTATAAAATCTAGGCTAGTTCATCAAGGATAATGCAGGTTTTCTAATGGTGAAAGAATTTTACAAAAAGGTCCAGTAGTTTCGGAGCCTATTCGATTCAAACAAACAAGGAGCCTATTCGATTCAAACAAACAAACAAATCTTTCCTCTTTGTAATATTATTAGTGTAGAGTATTAAGATTTTCAAGTATTTCATAATTAATTTCAGGCAAAGCTGTAATGACATAAATTATATTTTTACAAATTGTAAGGTGGCGTCCTAATAGTGCACAACTGCGCGATCATCGCAAGTTCGCGCGAAATTAGTTCGTACGAACGCGCGATCAAACATATTAGCGGCCTTCACATTTACACGATACCACTCTGACATAGCATTCCTGCCTCTTACTTTCTCAAACTCAAGTGAGCAAGAGCTAATATTCTGTGGCAAGAATCATGCCAGAATGGTATTGTGTAAACGGTGTTTAAGTCGAATATGGCAAATATCTTTCTTTGGAGTCAAATGATGATGTGTGATGATGTCCATATATTACCTGAAGGCATGATCACGGAGTTCCTCACAGACGAGTAAGGCGGAGGAGCGGGGGTGGAGGCTGGCTTAGCTGTGTTCACGGTAAAGCCCCCGCCGGTCCTTAGATGTGGGTTGCCGTAAGTAGCTGCGTATCTTACGTCGACGCCGTGGATGAGCCCGTTTGGTACCCGGCTTAAAGCTGTTGGAAATGTTACCTTTATGTGGTTGTGTTTAAGGAGGCTAATGAATATTTCTCAGAACTCAGCGCCGTATGCCTAAGGCCAATTTTAATACGGCGGTATTAGAAATGGGCTTGAAAACTCGTACAGACAGCGTCACCAACTGGTTATCCCCTTGTACGAGGCGTGAAGATACAAAAACTGCATATACACTCTCATTTTACACTACACAAACTGACAAAGCCTCATTTTTGGGTTGTAAATAGACGTCTGACTTTATCAATATAATTTCTAAGCCGATTTAAGTTTTCACTTCAAAATTTATCTTTTATTGATTTTTACACATGTTGCATAATGATTTTCAAGGTTCACCGCTCGCAATGCAGCTACATCACGTCACACGCTCGAATTGACTAAGTTATACAAGAAGCAACAATCAATTGAAAGGATAGTCTTTATCGATTTCCTCGGGATTTTCATAACAAAACCAAAAAAAAGCATTACATAATTTTTTTTTTATTTATTTGTTGAACCTACCTCACGTATAATAAAAAGTAGTAAATTATGTCATCACTTTTAGTTCAATATTTCGCGCGTCACGTTTAGTTTAAAATTTTTGTAATTTAATTCCTATCTATAGATCGTTTTTACGACGATCCTTAGATAACTTGACTGATTCTATTGTATTTTGTAATTTTATGTACATTTTGTAGTAGCTTAGTTTCTGTAAATAAATTAAAGTTATTTAATTCCTTGTTTTCCAAATTTTCCTTTAAATTAAAACATAATAGGTAGGAACCACTCGCTTTTGTTTCTCTGTTACATTTTTAGTTCAAATATAATCAGATTATGAAACAGATGCAAAATTGTTTCAACAAAAACAAAGCCCATTTTTTGTTGCACCAACCACAAACATAGTGAAATTCTTATATTTCCAGGCTGAAATTGCAGCGTTTTTAGACTTGAGTGCATTAAAAATGAGCTAGAGTAGCGTCCGAAGCACCTTGATATTACAAATTTGCTGCAGCCGTACCACCTCGGGTTGTTTTAAGTTATTCAACGCTTAAAGTGTAGTCTTCGAGTCGGACATCGACTGCCGTCAGTTTTAGATTTTTATTTTTTCTTATATAACCTGCACTGTCCCACTGCTGGGCAAAGGTCTCCCCCATATTTTTCCACGACTTTCGCTCACATGCTGCTTCCCACCAGTCCGTATCACCACCACCAGTACCAGTCCGTAGGCATAGGTATCCATTGGGTGACGATCGTGGCCCATCTCTCTGGGTGCATGCGGCTTACATGGCCCGCCCAATCCCACTTAAATCAGTTTTAGATTATTTATTTTATTTTATTATTATTATTTTTGTATATTTTTTTTTAGAATATTTGGGGCAAATCAAAACACGAACGAAGTTGCAATTATTGATTTCAGACACCCTAGGATCAAATTTTTTTTTTATGAGATGGCAGATAGGCAGAATATTCGGAATTAGGATAGGAAATAGGATAGGCAGAATATTCGGATGGGAATTTTTTTTTGTGAATAAACGCACACTTCGGTCATGTAATTTAACAATGTTTACGAAATAAATTATCTTATCTTATGTATTTTGTTGGGCTCGGACATTCGGCCGTTTCTTATTAGAGTAGTAAATATTTATTTTTGTTATTTTTTAATACATAATATGCTTGCAAAATAGTGAAATTACTACACTACTTGGCTACATTTTCTTACGGCCGTTTACTGACGGCAGTTCACCAGTAACAAGCAGACTCGGACTTAAGCTGTCTTCTGCAGTTTATTTAAGGGTTTAAGATCTGGGCTCTAGATTCTATTTTCGGTGTTGGAAATAATTATTTCAGCTGTGAGTACTAAAAGCTAAGATGCTAATTACAATTATGCAGTCTTAAAATAGGTTTTACATTAAAAAATACAAAGTTAAAGTACTGTATTTCGTAAATAGAATTTTAGTTTTTATTGTTTTAGGAGGATTTATTTTGTGCACATTTTTTGAACGACATTTCAATCCAGTAAAAAAAAGTTGCTCGTGGCTGGTCGCACAGTCCAGCCGAGCCTAACGCGCCAAACTGTCAATTTAATAGAGAAAATGCTGCTGACGTCAGAAGCGCGCCGCATTTTTTGACGTCATCAGCATTTTTTGTATAGAAAGATGACTGCGGTGCGTGTGGCGCGGATGAGTGTGCGATCAGGTTAATGTTTCTTGATAATTTATTTTCTAAGACAAGACCCGTTTGAGGGCAGACATTTTTGGCTGTTTCAATACACTCGTTCTATTTTACGAAGGTGGGTTGGCCTTATTTGTGTGTGTAGATTTGTTGCTGTGTGCGTAAGCGATACTGAGCTCTCATTCGTCTCATAGAGCGTTGCGAGCTTACGCACACAGAAACAAATCTACACACACAAATAAGGCCAACCCACATCTTTTATATTTTATGAGCAGAAGTATGTTCCGTCTCAACTATCGGCCGATAGAAAGTCTGCAGTCTGCGAGGAGGCTAAATGGATGGGTGTGTCGTGCTTCGGTGGGCTATAATTTTTTTTTTTATAATTCCGAAATTTAGTTTTTTGAAATTATTTACCTTCAGTGGTTGGGAGTCCTAGGCTGTTCAAAGCGTTGTTGCTGCCTTGCCTCTTCCTCTGAAGCGAGTTGCTTTGGGATTGAACTGTGGATGGAGTGTCCACGCTTCGTGGTAGGCTTCCGTTTATTGACCTAGTGTGGAAAAAATGTAAGCTAAAATGTAGGGACAAAATTCTACCATATTGAGGCACCTGACACAAACAAAAGAAGATGCCAAAATCGGGCTGTGGATGATGATGAAAGCTCAGGGTCTATTAATATCTTATTTTAATATGAACCTGTGATGTGACACTGAAGGGCAAAGGCCTCCCTTCTTTTCTTCCACTCAACTCTATTAGTAAGCCAATGTTGTCAGTGGAGAGTGAGTCAAGTTCTAGTTCAAGGTTTTCTATTGATTAATGAAGTCTTCTGTCTTTTTCTCGAAACTATAATTATTTTGATTAAAAAACCACCGCATTTTTGGATGTTTGAATCAGCAAAAAATAAAAATAAGAAATTTTTATTTTGTCGATAAAAATCAGTTTGTCAGAATCGAAACTACATTGATCAGAGCAATTTCCCAAAGTAACAAACTGAATGAAACCTTAAAGATGTTAGTTTCACGAAGACGTACTCACCTGTTCGAGGTCAGTTTGTCGCTGTTGGGTGACTGTACTCGAAGAGAGCCGGGAGTGTAGTCGTGTCCGTAATGCACGTACGTTTGGTAACCATTGCCGAAACCGTTCACCTGAGAGTATCAAAGATTATAAATCATTATTGCCAATGTCCAGGAACAGAGAAATAAAACAGGATCACGACTGTATCCCTAACGGGAGACATTCTCTCAGACTAGCGGCAGATTTCTCGAACGCTTTTCACAATGATAAACTGTTTAAACTTAGATTACTGGTCGAATAAAATTGAGTTGCAATACGAAAATTGTTTTGTCATTTTCGTGTTATGTGATTGGTTGAGCTCTATTGGGATGACAACTGGGGATGGATTTCAAGTAAGACCAAGCTGCTGGTTTGACCAAGAGATTTGACCAATGATTCGATAATTTTGGAGATGATTTGCGCTCGAGAAATCGGGCGTAAGTCATGATTCAGGAAAATGTCTAAAAGTGGGATGAAAGACACTTTGAATAATTATTTGGGACAAACTAAAAGATTATAAATTTTTTCACTAACCTAAGTGTTCATTTTACTTTCTTTTTTTTTCAATGCATAATAGTTATGATTCTATTCAAGGAGTTTTTTCTTCACCTATTATGAACACTCAGCGTCACCAATTGGTAACCTAAGTAAGGCGGTTTGTACTGCAGGGGAGATACCAGTTGGTGACGCTGACCGTGCTGGCCGTATTGTATGGATCTGATTGTTGGGCAACAAAAGGGACGGATGAACAAAAGGTACACGTGGCTGAGGTGCGAATGCTGAGATGGATGTGTGGACGCGAATGGACAGAGTAAGGAATGAGTACATAAGAGGAATTGTGAAAGTGGCGCCAGTGAATGAAAAGATGAGGAGCAACAGGCTAGCATGGCATGGGCATGGAATGAGAAGGGAAGAAAGTCATGTAACTAGGAGAGTGTATGAATGTTGATGAATTCACGAGTAGAGGTAGGCCAAAGAAAAGATAGATTTCGTGAAGGATGACATGATTAAGAAAGGAGTGAGTGTTGAGACGACGGCTGATAGAGGAGAATGGAAGAAGAGATGTTGTGCCGAACAGATAATGTGGCAAAAGGGGAAGGAGATGATGATCTACACTCAGCGTCACCAATTGGTAACCTTAGTAAGGCGGTTTGTACTGCAGGGGAGATACCAGTTGGTGACGCTGACCGTACTAGGTGGGAACTGTCTGTTTTACTTTACTTCTATAATGCAATAGTGTCCAAGATCTTACCTTATAACAGTCAGCATACGTCGGATCCGTATAGTCGTTGCTATATCTATACGGCTGGTACCCACTCTGGTTGATAGCAGACATAGGCACACTGCCAGCCAGTGGGATACCACTGCCCAGCTTTGCGTTCGAGCAGAGGGTACTGTCTGAACCAGTGTTGGAGTAGTCCTAGAAGGATGAGGAATGAGCATCTTACTTTTGATTATATGGTTACTCTTTCAAAGACTACTGAATGGATGTGAAACAGAGATAGATAGCCTGGAATAGTACTGAGGGTAGGTGAAAAAGTTAAGTGTATCCGAGTGGCAGGTAGCACCGCGGAGCGCAGCTAGTCTACTATCATTTTACCAAAGTCAATGTCTCAATGTTAGTCGCAATATTTTAAAGTTTATTTCTATACCAGCTGTCCCTCGGGAAAACTTTACTTTCCCGGGATGAAATATAGCCTATGTTCATCAGGGATAATGTAGGATTCTAATGCTGAAAGAATTTTTCAAATTGGTCCAGTAGTTTCGGAGCCTATTCAATTCCCTAGGTACTTCATATTTTCGTCATTAATGGTTTCATTATTTTTTTGAAGTCAAAGTCAAAAATCCAGTACAAAAAATTCATGAAAGGGTTAAAATTTGTATGGGAAATCTAGATAACATCAATGTAGACATCACTATAAGATAACTTGCTTAGAAAGTAACATAATGAACATACAATTTGATGTTACTAAGTTTTTGCAACTTGATAGTATTGAATCAGAATGATTTATGAGTTCTAAAACATTACTTTTATAATCATTCAATGATATCGCAAATGGCTTGAACTTTGAAATATCGAAACTTTTAGACCCCTCGCAGACTACAGACTTTCTATCGGCCGAAAGTTGAGACGGGCTATACTTCTCCATACTCATTAGGAGCCGAAGTATATTCCGTCTCAACTATCGGCCGATAGAAAGTCTGCAGTCTGCGAGGGGTCTTATAAACGTCAATTGCATAAAATCTATCATAAACAAATTGAATTCATAAACACGCAAACTTGAATACAAGTAAATAATTCAGAGTAAAAGCGTTTTACAAATAAAATATCATTTTATGCTTCAAAAGATGCTCATACAAACGTCATGTATATTAAATGTCATCGTAAATACCATTTTCATACACATAAAATATATTTAACTGTATTTATGAGGCTGTCTTTCGATATATTCTTTTGCATTTTTTGCCACACATTAAACAAATAATTCATAATACTTCTATACTATACAGGGTGTAAAAAGACTGCTACCGAAAACTGAGGGGTTGTAATCAGACCATGATTCTAAACATATTTAGCGAAAAAAAAACTCAAATTTTTTTTTTTACTTAGCTTCGTCATGCTATGTTATTTTCGGCTATTTACTATTATTACAACATAATAAGACTATACCTACCTAATAATTTCATTTATAAAAGAAAAAAACATTTAAAACGCAAAATCCAGCAATCTAGGTAAAAAACGCGCCCAAAACATACGCAAACAGTACTCTTCAAACGCTGTTTTCTCCGGATTTAGTGCATATTTCGGAAAATCCTTTTGGATTTGGTTGTCTATTGGGATGTTGTACCTACCCGTTTCGGCTTCGGTAGACGTCTTTTTACACCCTGTATAACTAACACTTATACTATATAACGTATACTAATACTTCTATACTATATACTATTATAAAGAGGAAAGATTTGTTTGTTTGTTTGAAATGAATAGGCTCCGGAACTACTGGACCGATTTCAAAAATTCTTTCTCCAATAGAATGCTACATTATCCCCGATGAACACAAGCTATATTTTATCCCGGGGAAGTGAAGTTTTCCCGAAGGATTGCGGGTAACACCGCGGTTTCTTTCGTTCAAAATGACAACACGATTGTGTCCCAGGCAGAACAGCGCGTCCCGAATTTGACTGTTTGAAGATTACGTGATCCATCTTAAAACTATAAGATGGATCACCTAATCTCCAAACCGTGTTTGTTGCCCTGATTCTTCACGGTATTGGTCGCGAAGGAACAAAGGTAGAATCATCTAGATTTTAGACTATTCTAACTGATCCCAGTGGTCCTACTTTAGTGCTTTTTGACTTTATAAAAGTACACATTTTAAACTTGTCTTCTCGTGACCACGGTAGCTGTAACGCTACTGAAACGTCGAGGTAAATAAACAAATGTTATACCTACGCGATTAAGTCCCGTTATAAAATTTAAAATGTTTTTTATAAAAGTACTTACCACTTCACACGTTCCATTAGCCTGTCGCAACTCTAGCTTCAGATCACTGATGTTGCTGTTCCTGTCGTTTTCTTTGAACAGCTCCTCAGCTGTCACTGTCACATCAGGCTTTTCTGTCACCTGATAAAATTTTCATTTTGGGAGTACGTTTATTAACTCTATGGGTACCTAGACCCAAAACATACACACAGACAACCTCTCACCCCAAACGCATACTACACCTCCTTTCCGTCGTGGGTAAAAATAGCATCACAACAAATAGTTTAAAAAAAAGACAGTAACTACTCACTTGGCTTTGCTTGTTTTTCCGTTGCTTCCTCTGGCATAGTATGACGAGCATAATGACAGCTGCCACCATTATAAATCCAGATGTAACGCCGAACAGAAAGAGGAGAAGGGGGAATGATTCTGCGAAAAAATAATGTTTTGGTCTAGTGTCAATCATTTTAAGCTTAATAATTCGTAGGTACTCGGATGACTTGTCATCCCCCAAGACTTTTTTAGATATTTTATTTAGTAAAAAAGTAATATACATAAATGAATTAAAATACCTACTCATAATCAGGTAGGAAGTGTCTTAAGTTTGACTAGACACTAAGATCTTGAATCAAACATAAACATTTACTTAAAAAAGCAATTAAAAAAACAAAATGTGAAATAGTGGGGTTATCGTATCTGTCATAATTCGTAATTAACGACAGCATCTGCCAATTTAGTAACAGTTTCACGTCTCATATTTGGCACATTTAAAAATCAAGGTACTAACTCCATTTGACCAACAACGCCTCAATACCTTAGCAAAAGCGGTAGAGGCTCACAAAATTCCTATACCATAATTCTTTTTGATAAATTTCTAGTTGACAGCGTTAAGGACACCACATTACATAGTATGTCGAACCGCCATTACGAAGCAATGGCCACACATTACCCTAAATGTATAGGCCATTTTAACTTTATGGCCCACACATAAGCACGGGCTATCCGTCTTTACCTCTTTATAATAAATTCTGCCGTTTTTTAGGGAGATTTTATTACGGGTAATACGGGTTGTATGGATTGAGTCAATTTTCCAATTTTGACAAAATTGGTATTACCCGAATCGTAAAGTTTCTTGTATCTCGACTATTATCTTTATGTCTATTTTTTATTGTTTCTTCCTAATAATAGGTTTTCTGACCAAGACCCAGAGTTAGATTCGTCATCAAAGGGCCAAGACAAAAAAGCGATAAGGCAGTCTAATTTTAGAGTAAAATATTTTACCCTATTATTCATTTACAGACTAGAGTTTTACAGCTAAATCTATTGCCATCTCTTTTCATTGAAATGACTTATTTTCTTTGTGACATTTGATACAATCATCATCTCAGCCCGGTATCACCCACTGCTGGGTATAGGCCTCCCTTTTTTTATGCCAGTCTCCTTGATACAAACGTGCCAAATATAGGACCTGCCCCTGTCTACCCTTTAGTGACTTGATTCTGTGTTCTTTTGATGTGCGAATAGTGACTATATCTTTGAATAGTGTCGTAATCTTGTCTCGTTTGGTATTAAGACATTAAATAAAAAAGAAATAACGACTGCTAATGAAAATCTTAAAGATAACCTATGCAATTTAGATAAAAATATCCCATTTAAAGATAAAACAAAAGTCATGAAATAAAGACTATCCCCTATTTCCTTGCACAGAATAAGCAACAATAGGATAATAAGAAGGTTCACTGTGTAATTCTCTTTAGATTTCTGTTCAGCGGGATCACGACTGTAGTAGTAGTAGTAGTTATATCACGGCATAATAGACATTTTTTTGGATTCAGAAATGAAAAGTCTTATCAAAATTTGATTCGATTCTGAAGGGATTGAAACCTGCGATGATTAGACGATCAGCCGAGTGCCTTCGACTGCTCGGCCACAGAACCACTCACGTCAGATTCGAAATTCTTGATAAGCTCATTTTTCGGTTAAGCACCGGTATTTTTGTTTTATAATTAAACTTTAAAAAAAAAATAGAAGGACAGAAGCTCTGAATAGTTGGGCATAAAGAATATTGCCTTTGCTGTGGGCGAAGTAAGGTTGTGGATGATAATGATAATAATGCCTTGACATGGTCGTGGGTACGAATTCCTGCTGTGGTTTTTTTATTAGTGCGCTTTCTAACACGACCTCTAAACGATGGAGGAAAAAATGATGGATTAGTACCAACGGCAACGGTGATATTATAGGCACGTATATTGTCTTTGACTACCCCTTAAAGGATCAAAACAAGTGTAGATCTAGTTTCGTTCCTGCTTTTCAAGTTACTCAAGATCCTAAACAAATATCAACCTTAGCTCATTAGAATAAAGATGCTTCCACATTGAAATCCAGATGAAGTGGCAAAGACTCGCTGTATCTCCAAAGAGTCGTAAATTCAAAAAAGTCTCGTAAAAAGTCGTAAAAGCTAAGTAGATGGGTACTTAATAAAATGTGATCATGAAGTAATAATATTTCTTTACGTATTAGTTATAGAAATAAAAACGCTTTTAAGCTCAGTGTTTTCTTTATAAATAATAATTTTCTTACAAATAAAAACTGTATTTTGATATGAACAGTAAAATTGTTCTATCTCACAAAGGCGTTGGTCCTAATTGTGTGCACATGCATGTAGTTTCTGTGTGCGTAAGCTCAATAACCTTCCATGGACGAATGAGCGCTCATTATTGCTTACGCACACAGAAAAAAATCTTCACACACATTCAAGACCAAACCGCCTTCCTGCGATAGTAAGTAGAAAGCAATCTTGCGGTTCCTAGCTATAACACAGTCTAGGTGATGACGAGTGAAATGTCCAGCATTTTAATGTATTAAATTGGGAATTTAGACGGCTTGTATTCTGGAAAAACTGTTAATTAGGGTGTTAAAGTATGTGTGGCCATAAACTGCATTGGCCAATCTGGAAGTCGCTCAATAGACTTCGCACACAGGTTGGTCGATGCAAAAGTAACCTAGCCAAATGAGGTATAGGGGATCCTTCGCAAATCTAGTGTGAGTACGGAGCCTCAACAGAAAATATGTCGCTTCTCCTTTCCTGCCCTTTTTGCCCATCCAACTGCACCCAGGAAGACCTTGTTGCGGCTTCAGATAGGGCCAAGCGGTGGCTTCATTTTGGAGCAAGCAAATTTAATATGAGCACATTGACACGACCGACGAATGAATGAATGAATGAAGTATCTGTGTTTAGTTTTTTATGGAAAATGTGCAGACGAAGTCGCGCATGGGTCCACTAGAAGTAAAAAATCAGCCTCTCAATCAATCATTAACCGATCTATCGCAAAATAAATAACTCTGAATCAGAAAATACTCACTATTCGGCCACAGCACAATCTCCATAGCATCACTGCCATAGTCATTGGACACGTTGCACTTATACACGCCGAAGTGACGAGACTGGCTCTCCCTGATGATGAGGGTGGAGTTCACCACGCCTCCAGGCTGCAGGTCTTCGAGAAATGCGTAGTCCTGGTGGAAAAAACGGTTTATCTAATGTTTTGAAAACTTTTATGGAAACAAAACTACGCAGAAAATTGTAGGCTTTTAAGCCTATCCGGGAAAAGTATCAATCTCTTAGGAATAAAATGTATATGGGACCACGGATGAAGGAAATTTCTGATGTCTGTGATATGGGACCATCCTCATGAGTGTATAAAAAAAAAAGACAATTATTGATGAAGAAATCAATTGAGTTCTATGACGATTTTTTGCCAATGAAACGTTAAATAAATCATCACTGTAACAATTATAAGTAAGTGTAAGACCCCTCGCATTCTACAGACTTTCTATCGGCCGATAGTTGAGACGGGCTCTTCTCCATACTCATTACAAGCCGAAGTATATTCCGTCTCAACTATCGGCCGATAGAAAGTCCGTAGTCTGCGAGGGGTCATAAACATAGTAAAATTCAGAACGCTAGCCTGTTCTTAACTTTCCTACCACTGATGCTACTTCAGTAATATACATATAGGCATTCTTATTCTTGGTCTGTTGTAATGAAAGGATTTTAAAAGTATTCCCGTAGAAAGAGATTCCTTCGATGCACCTGACCCACATATTTTCCATTTGATTTATAAATTGACAGAAAAAACTGCTTACCTGGTCATGTATAGCATCTATCTCTTTCCCTTCAAACAGCCATACGATATTATCAATGCGCGGGACAGAGAAAGCTGCACACTCAATATTGACGGTGTCTCCTTGGGATCCAAATTGCGTCTGATTTGAGATTATTTTTGGAGGGCCTGGAACAATGTAGACAATTAAAATCATAATCATAAAAACGTTCCTAGCTTGCTTAGTAGAAATCATAGACGTTCTGTTTTTCGGAAGGCACCGAACGATCTTTTGGCTTGCAAGACGTTAAGCCATGACGGAGGATATTATGCTTCTGGCTTTAAACAACTTTAAGCTATGACAGAAACTTTATGTCCAGGCTTTTAGACACAAAGCCATGACGGAGAACTTTGGTCATGGCTTTAAAAGCGCTAAGAGAATCGTTTTTAAATTCCGCCTTTAAATTATGAACCAATTTAAATGAAATTTTGTGCTCCATTCCACTATGATCTAGACCAGAAGACCACATAAAGTAGTAACTTTGCTTATCCTTAGTAGAGTCCAGCAGCAAGGGAAAGGTTTCTAGAACAATCCACAGTACAATGACCTAAATAACCAAATCTGAGGATCATGCAAGTCAAATAAACCTTTTACGGAACTACTACGAGTACTAAGAGAATTAATAATCTCTATTTGTTAGCGATCCCCAAGCTACCCTTGTTCGTTGGGTCAATGTCCTTACTAATATTATAAATGTAAGGTATGTCTGTATTTCTTTGGAAGTAGTGTCGAAGTCAAATTCAAAAATCATGTTATTCAGTAGGACCGCCTCAAAAATAATGTCCAGCAGCGGGCTATCATTTGAGCTTCCAATTGTGATGATTTGAGTGCTTAAGTGCATATAACTAAAAAACTTATTGATGCTGAACCGGATTCGAACACAACCTCGGGATCAGAAAGGCGTAGCTGCTTCCACTAGTGTTCAGGCAGAAATTCAAAGAAATAAACATTTGTAAAACAAAAACCAGTTCTTTGAAGGGATAAACAAAGTTTTAGGTCACCCTTTATATGTATATTCGATACACGTGTACGTTTCTCAGAAACTAAATTTGTAATTATAATTGCAGGTTATGTAGGGCGGGTATCAAACTGGGTTACAAAGGGTTGATAGGTTGACCTTGGAACATTTACAATGGAGCGCTTTACAATCCCACCCTAAAGTTAGAGTTGGGGTGTATTTGGGTCTGTATAGACCGGCTTTTTGTCCGGCTAAATTAAGATTTGACAGTGAGATCAAATTCTAATTTTAGCTTCATACCAGAATCAGTGCAATAGTTAGTGTCTCTATCCGCTCAGCAACGATATTTTAAATCTGTTCACCTTTTGATCATGCAGTGTGATAACTGTTTTTGTTGTTACAATATGTTCACTTGGTTTTTATTTTACTGATTGTGTTTCCTTTTTGTGACACGAAATAATCCTTTTTTATTATTCTATTATTACGCGATTATCGTTTATTCTTTTATATCGACTATTACGCGAAACCATCATCATCACCCTGCCCTTTTCCCACATAACGTGGGGTCGGCACAACATGTGTCCTTCTTCCATTCTCCTCTATCAGCCGTCATTTCAACATTCACTCCTTTCTTACTCATGTCATCCTTCACACAATACATTAACCTTTTATTTTTTTTACTACTACGCGAAACCGATTACTAAAAAATTAACAGCACTGAATTTTTTTTTGAAAGTGCATAGTCTTGATTCTCCGTCTTTAACGTGAAAAGCCGGAGAAGACACTTCTCTAGCTAGTTGATTAGCTTGAAAGTATGCCAGAAAGTTTTCATATAATGCTGAAATCGGAGCATTTAATTAGCCAGTAGTAATATGCTAATCGTTTTGCGGCTAATGCAATTATTTGATACACAAGTAAGAAGCCAATATAGCTTTTTATTTTATGTTTCCGTTTGTAATTAATACAAAATCCAAGGAATTTATTTTATTACTAGATTAATACAATCATTAATATTGATTGTGGCGATTTTATGAGTTTTGTCTTCATCATAATTTTTAATTGTTTTATAGCTACATGACTGAGAATATAAAAATACAGCTTATAATGACACTCGCTAAGAACCAATAATTACACCGACTTGGCCGTGTTGGCCGAATAGGGTTGTTTCTCGACTTTCAATCCGAAGGTTGTGGGTTCGAATCCCGGTCATGCATCAATAGATTTTGCGTTTCCTAAAAATATGCACTTGAACACGTGCTCTAAACGGTGAAGGAAAACATCGTGAGGAAACCAGTTAGTATTCTTATAGGCGGTGATGGGCTTGCAACCTGTCACGTATGGAATCCTGACTTCTGCAAGATGGTAGGCATGTATCAAATATGTATTTGGACTTGCGTCTGACTACCCCCTTAGACATCTTCGAAGTATCTGGAATACATAAAGATCTGAGAGAATGTCTACCGCGCCTTAGGAATACAGTCGTGACCCTGTTTACGTTTACGTATAACTAGTGGCGGTCGGTCAGGGTCACGCGAAGGTCACAGAACACCTGGCAGTTCACCAGCCACATGAGCTGATGATCTGCTAGGTGTTACACGGCGGGAAGGCAGTGATTCGACTGGCGCAGGAAAATGAGGAGGTCTAATACTCAGGGTGGAAGTGGGCTGATTAGGTAGATAGATCTACAGCGTCCGCCTGTGACTTTGCTCGCGTACATAATCTAAGGGCTCATACACACGAGCGGCACAATGTCAACGACAGTTGCAACTGAAGCCTTTGACTTATCAACATGCTTGGCACGCTACAAACACAAACAACTGCAAGCGACGCTATAGGTCGACGGCAGCCGCCGACGCGTCGACGGCTGCAGTTGCATCTGCCGTTGACATCGTGCCGCTCGTGTGCATGAGCCCTAAGATGCTATGCAAGAACACTAGTTTACGTCTATTTTAAGTTATATCCAAATCGCTTCACTTAAGGCGTGATTAAAACACGAACAATGACAAAACTTGTAAATGTATGTAACCTACTTACAAAAATATTTCTACACTCAAATAAAAGTGCCTTAATTTTTTTCCAATTTCTTTAAAAATGTCCTCTGACCTACTTCATCGTTGTTTCGATCGAAACGTGCTTCAAAGAACTACCAAGGACTACTTGGTATCACATAATAAACTTATTCGTAGTCGTGGACAATAGCCCTTAGAATAATATTGACCAGATTATATCAAACAGTATGAACAGTGAGGTATGAACCTAAGCGACAACTACCCTGACAAGATTTTGACAACTTTTCGGTTTATTTAGGTGGTCGCACTACCCATGCGCGCTGCGCTGAACTGCTAATCAATTGAGGAAATGCTGAGACGTCAGAAGCGAGCTGCATTTTCTGACGTCATCAGTATTTTTTCTATAGAAAAATGACTGCGGCCCGACATCAGCGCGGACAATGTGCAATCAGCTTTTAAGTACGACATTAGTGTTTTTAGTTTTTACAAAAAATTCAATCGAGAGCTAAAACTAGTATTTTTACTACCTAAATGTCAGTTGTCAATGTCTATCTGAAAAAGAATAACATTTGAGACACTATTAATATTACTCTTCTAACAAGAGTCCCTGAAACATGCTTAATACAAAACTTCAAAGGAAATTCATTATACAATCTAGCTTTAGCTAGAATTTGAGGGTTAGTTGGATTTGAAGAATAAAAGCGTTTATGTTTATTTGATTAGTACCGTAGAACTGTAGACCTAGTTTGAATATTAATTTATCCTTGTCATCATAAAGATTGGTGTACTTACCTTTGATATAAACAGATGCGTCTGCCTCGATCTCCGGGTACCCATCTACACTGGCCTTGCAGAGATAGCGTCCAGATGTGTGAGTGTCCACGTTCAGAGTCAGGTTGGCAGTTCTTCCGACACGCTGTTGAAAAACGCAAAGTTTTATTCATCATCATCTCCCTGCCCTTTTCCCACATTACGTGGGGTCGGCAAAACATGTGTTCTTCTTCCATTCTCTTCTATAGCCGTCATCTCAACACCCACTCTTTTCTTACTCATGTCATCCTTCACACAATCCATCCATCTTTTTTTTTGGCCTACCTCTACTCGTAAATCCATCAACATTCATACCAAGTACAAATACTTATTTTCATTTTCATTTCATTTCAAGTACACTTCTAGTTACATGACATTCTTCCCTTCTCATTACATGCCCATGCCATGCTAGCCTGTTGCTGCTCATCTTTTCATTCACTGGCGCCACTTTCACACTTCCTCTTATGTACTCATTCCTTAGGACGTCAAGTGAAGATTTGGTTTGTTGAGTTGACTCAACAAACCAAATCTTCACTTGACGTCCAGAGCCACACCACGCCATTGAAGTCGGATTTCTTTTTGTTTTTTTTATTTACTAGGATCAGTAATTTCACGTAAGCTGATCTGCGGGATCTACAAGCTGACAATTGGCAGGAAACTGCGTTGGCCAGAAAAAAGTGGCGAGTTCATGTATCGGAGGCCAAGACTCACTTTGGGTCACTGCGCCAAAGGAGTAAGTAAGTAAGTAATTTCACGTGGCCTTTCAGTAATCCATCCATTTGACAATTCTATGGTTAATTTGTCCGATTCACCCCACAATATTAAAGCAAGTTACATTAACAATATAATTTAGGAGCATAACGATCAATCTTCATTCGGCATTCCATCAATTTCAATTTAGTCCCAAATCGTTTGCCTAGCAAGTCTCTAAGGAATCAGTTGAAACTTAGGAATGTAAAATTACTAAGGGAATCTATTCCATCATAATTATCTTCATGTTGGGAGTGATAGTGATACGATGACTTGTCTCATGGGCGACGAGTTTAATTTGGTGGCTATTAAGGATATTGTCGGGTTCTTGAGTAGCCAATACTTGTACTTTTGCTACTTTTTTTTTTTTTTTTTTCAACATTACTTCTATTCTTACTTTAAAATACAGGGTGTAAAAAGACGTCTACCGTAGCCGAAAGGGGTAGGCACAGCATCCCAACACACAACCAAATCCAAAAGGATTTTCCGAAAAAATCATTATATCCAAGGAAAACAGCGTTTGAAAAGTACCTACTGTTTGCGTATGTTTTGGGCGCGTTTTTTTACGTAGATTGCTGGATTTTGAGATTTAACGGTTTTTTCATTATAAATGGAATTATTAGGTAGGTATGGTCTTATTAAGTCGTACTAGTAGTAAATAAACCGAAAATAGCATAGCATGACGAAGCTAAGTTTTTTTTCGCTAAATATGTTTAAAATCATGGTCTGATTGCAACCCCTCAGTTTTCGGTGGCAGTCTTTTTACACCCTGTTTATTCAGTTACCTCAATGAATTATTGGAATTGTACAAGAAGTAAGAAGGGCGGCATGAGATGCTGTCGTATGAGTCTGATCACAAACCCTCAGTTTTCGGTAGTTGTCTTTTTACACCCTTAACAAATTCTTCAACTAGCCGAAGCACGAAAGCGCTCAGTTGTTAATACCACTAAGTAAGTTCGTATGAGTCAGTGGCCAACTCTGGCGACGGAGTTTTTAGGCCGCCTTAAGGCCTCCGTCATGGCTTTACGACTTCAATAGCCGGGACCGACAATTTAACGTGCCCTCCGAAGCACGGAAGCGCTCAGATGAAAATGCCACTGGCGGTCACCCATCCACTTACAGACAGTTGCTTAACTTCGACGATCTATCAAGAACGACTAATACCACTGTCGGTCACCCATCAACTTACTGACCGTTTAGAACGTTGCTTAACTTCGACGATCTATCAAGAACGACTATTACCACTGTCGGTCACCCATCAACTTACTGACCGTTTAGAACGTTGCTTACCTTCGACGATCTATCAAGAACGACGGAAGCTGCACCATGAACGTTTTAATGAAACTCAAAGACAACAATGAGATCTTCGATCAAGAATACTATAGATGCAGCGTGACGTCCAAAATCAAAGCTAAATTCTGTCCACGTGACAAAAAAGTTTTAAGTTCAACCGAATCACACCCTTTGCACTGAGGAATAAAGTCACTAATCCTCAAAAAATATTTTATAGTTATGATCATTCATCACAAAAAACGTCAAATGCTATACAAAATAACGGCGTGAGCTGTTATTTACCGAGACAGTTTTGATGCGCTGACCCTGAATCCATACAGGGTCTTTTATTTTAAACTACACAAACTGACAGGGCTTCATTTTTGGGTTGTAAATAGACGTTTGACCGTATCAATTTAATTCCTAAGCCGATTTTAGTTTTCACTACAAAAAGTATCTTTTATTGATTTTTTATGACATGTTGCATAACATTTTTAAGGAGAACAGGCGTTGATCAATCACAGCGCAGCAATATCACGTCGCACGCTCGAATGGACTAAGTTATACAAGAAGCAACAATCAATAAAAAGGATAGTCATTATCGATTTTCTCGAGATTTTCATAACAAAACAAAAAAAAACATTATGTAAATATTTTTTAATTTATTTGCTGAACCCAATTATTGAATAAAGTGAGTTTAAAACGAAAGGCTCTCTTAATTATTCTTGATCAATGAATGAGATATTCAAATCAGTACTTACAATATTCTGGTCCTCTTCATAATGCAACCATCTTATCTCAGGGTTGGGGTAGCCATCCACATCACAGCTGAGGGTCACGCTGGTGCCTATCTCCGCTTCCACGTCTTTTGGATGATGTCTAAATGATGGTGCATCTATGACAAAAAGTTTGAACTTATTAAGGTTTTGAAGTAGATAAATGAATAAATAATTCTGAACATTTCACACAGCATCATCTAGCCCCAAACTAAGCAAAGCTTGTACTATGGGAACCAGATAACTGATTTACTACTTATATAGTTTTTGTTTGTAAATACATACATATTATACATAGAAACACCCAGACCCGAGATAAATATTTGCAGATCATACAAACATCTCGCGGCGGGGATCGAACCCGCAACCTTCTGCATCTCAAGCGGGCTTTCACCCACTGCGTCACAGAGTAGACAGAGGTACTTATGAGTTTTAATATCAGTCGTGTGTTGGTTTTTATTTATTTGCACTTGTTTAAGATTTATAGTTGTAAACTTAGGTGATAGATAGATAGATAAATGATTTATTAGACGCAACATTACAACACAGACACAAGAGCAAATAACAAGTAAAAGGTAGGTACGTGCTTAAGTTCCTAAAGAAAAAAAAACACAAAAAGACAAACTATAGACAATGAACAAAATGATACAGTATAAGGGTCGATTCACATCTGACCGAAGATCCGTCGCGTATTATCGGTCGCGGAACGCCAGAACTGACAAATGTATAGAAAAACACTCGACCGTTCACACTTGACGGACTAACGTATCATCGGTTGAGTGTGAACGGTCGCGTGTTTTTCTATACATTTGTCAGTTCTGGCGTTCCGCGACCGATAATCCGCGACGGATCTTCGGTCAGATGTGAATCGACCCTAAAACTACTTTTGCCTGCTTGGGACGCAAAAGGTTGCGGGTTCGATCCCCACCGCGGTATAAATGTTTGTATGATCTGCAAATATGTATGTTTGTATGATCTTTTTGCTGCTGTAGCACACAGCACTGTTAGGAAACTTTCCCCTTATTGTTTTTACTTTACCTATATTTATGTTTTTTTTTACATGTACCTAAAACGTGTATCTTCCCTTTTATTGATTGCTGTATTGTTTTTTTTCTGTGTATTGATGTGTATGTGTGCTTATGCAGTAAATAAACGAATGTCTATGTCTATGTCTAAATATTTATCTCGGGTCTGGGTGCTCCTAAGTATAATATGTATGTATTTACAAACAAAAAGTATATAAGTAGTATATCAGTTATCTGGTTCCTATAGAACAAGCTTTGCTTAGTTTGGGGCTAGATGATGCTGTGTGAAATGTCCAGCATTATTTATATTTATATTTCGTGGCTTAGTTATACTTTAGGTTCTTGAAACAATACAACCTTGATTATTCATTCATTACAAGAATCATTAATCGGTATGAAAAATAGATCGCCCTCGGGTGAAAGAACTAGATTGTTCATTATCAAAGAAGAAGCTCAAATGACAAAAATAATTTAAAATATATTTCCTGAGGCTGTTGCTGTTTTTGAAAAACGGTATCCGCAAATGACGTTTATAATTTTCTTTGTCATCACATTTTGCAAAATTAATTATTCTTAATTTGAGTGGGTAGATTTCTATAGGTAATTAGGCACTTAGATAAATAAAATTACGTTTTATTTAAATAGTTGCATCATAGATTTTAATCGTAATGCTATCTGCCCCTTTAGCATGGTGATTGTCTATCTATCTATCTAATGTCAAGGTACCGGAGAATAGATAAAAATGACAGTTATGACATTAGGGTGTGAATAAAACGGGTAGAATGTAGATAAAAGTTACTTTTATCCACACTCTAATGTCATTACTGTAATTTTTATCTATTCTCCGGTACCTAGAAAATCGCCATGTTAAGGGGGCTGGTCTTATTGCGATCTGGTCTAAACGCGATCTTAGCGATCTAGTCCGTCCGCGATGCAGTCATATCGAGATTTGGTCTCATAGCGAGTTCGTCATACAACTCTGAAACTACCCAAAATGTTCTTATTTTGCATTTTACCTAAGTGTGTTTAAATTAAGATGATGATGATACATCAACTTCTTATTGCTCTTATTTTTTGTCGTCATTCAAAAGTAACGGCTGTAAAAAAATGTTCTCCGCTTTTTAAAAACAATGCTTAAGGCATTTTTTTAATGATAATAAACCGACAGAATGATAATCACAGTTAGAAATAGTAGCTTATTATATTTAGAATAGATTTTTCACACTTATTTATAGATTCGAAAAAGTCCCTCAGGGCACCATTTATCAAAAATACAATAAATCTTTATAATAAGATGTTGCAACATTGTTTATTGAACGCATTTTTTCAAAAACACGATGAAAAAACAATAACTTGTTAGATGGTTTGTTAGGCGTATTGCAATATTTTTTTTATAAAAAAAAAGTCTTTCCAATTATATTTACAGCTGTTGTTCTATGAGATAGGTCATGTGGTTAGGTACTATAACACAAGCTCTATTTACTAAAGGACCAGAGAATGCTGTGAAATATCCAGAAATACTTATTTTATTGAGTATTTTAGTGAGCCGTGTTGGCCGAATGGAGTTGTTCCTCGACTTTCAATCCGAAGGTCGTGGGTTTGAATCCCGGCCGTGCATCAATGGATTTCGTAAAATTTACTCGGGCTCCAAACGGTGAAGGAAAATCGTGAGGAAACCAATTAGTATTCTTATAGGCGGCGATGGGCTTGCAACCTGTCACAAGAATTCTGCAAGATGTGGGCATGTATCAAATATGTATTTGGACATGTTTCTGACTATCCCCTTAGACATCAAAGGATCTGGAATACATAAAAGATCTGAGAGAATGTCTACCGCGTCTTGGGGATACAGTCGAGATCCTGTTTTAGTTTTACGTATTTTATAAATTTATTTTAGGGTGCTCGCACATTGCAGCCGAGTCGTACGCGGCGAATTGTCAATTCAATAGAGAAAATGCTGCTGACGTCAGAGGCGAGCCGCATTTTCTGACGTCATCAGCATTTTTTGTATAGAAAAATGAGTGCGGTGCGTACGGCGCGGGCAAGTGTGCGATCAGGTTTGAACGGGATTTGTATCATAATAAAAAAAAGTTTTTTTTTGTACTTACATGTAATTTCCAATGTTTCTGTCTCCTCAGTCTTGCCAACATCGTTGTAAACAGCGCACTTTACAATGGCGTCGTGGTATTTTCGAGTGATGTTGTTAATTTTCTGAAAAAAATTAATATTATAGAGAAAACATAGTGACGAATAAATATAGCGAATGTTATAAGCCGGTTTTTCTCAGCGACACAAGTGAAATCATGAATTAATTTAAAGAATAGTCTTTCTTAAACTTTCGCGATCACTATTCGTAATTATTCATAATTAAATAAATAAATAAATAATAAATTTATTTATTTTCTCTCACAAACAAACAAAATTTACAAATAAATACTCATAAAGAATCTAAAAAATACATTAAAAATCCAAAATGTTTGTAGATATAAAAACCTGTTTTGTGAGAGACTGGTGCCTGAAGTAGGTATAGAAAAAACCTGTGCTACAAGTCACCAGTGCCCTACTCAACTGATTTATATAGGTAAAAACCTAAAACAAAAATTTTGAAAAAAGGATAATTCATTAATTTAACGGGATTTATCGCGTACCTTATTTTATTGTTAATATAAATCCCGTTAAATTAATACGTTATTATAATTTAAAGAAATGCATGTATTTTTTTTTCGTTTGTCGTTAACGTTTTTTTAAGTTCGTATGAGACAGTGACGAAGTTTTAAGGCCTTAAGGCCTCCGTCATGGCTTAACAACTTAAATAGCCGGGACCGACAATGTATCGTGCCCTCCAGACGGGAGCACTCAGATATTCCACTGGCGGTCACCCATACACTTACGCACCGTTTAGAACGTTGCATAACATCGGCGATCTAGCAAGAACGACTAAGCAAGCATGACCACAAGCGCTTCAGCACATTCCTTAGTAATATTAGTGGGGGGGGGGGGCACAGGGGACATGACCTCCCCTCCCCAGAACATTCCTTAGTATTAGTGGGGCAGTCCGAGGGGGACATGACCCCCCCCAAAATCGTACAAGTCAAAATGAGATATGTTGTGTATTGTGCAACAAAGTGTAATAGGTATTAGTGTAGTGAGTTTGGGGGGGGGGGGGGGGCAAATTTCAGGCTGTGACCGCATCTGATTCCTTAGTAATATTAGTATACTTAGACGTGGATCCACTCACCAATTCAGTAGTATTCCCACCTATTAGCTCATCATTCATGTACCATTTGTACGTCAAGTTTGAAGGGTTCCCGTCTGCTTTGCACACTGAAATAAACATTCAGTTAGTCAACTGAAAAACTATATTTTAAATTATGTACCTACAGCAAAAACATTTTTGAATCAAATAATTTTAAACAAATGTTGGAGACTAAGAGTAGGCACCACAAAACCTTGTCCCGCGGCGAGAATTGAACTTGCACCTTGTGTCTCATAAGACTTACCCGTCACGCCATTGAGGTCTACACTAACACCTATATACAAAATTATGCACATTTTTTTTTTAAGTAAATACCTCTTTACGAGTGGGTAATAATAAGGAGAACTTATAAAACAAAAACAAAACCAACTTACCAATAACAACGTTTTGCCCTTCTGGGATCTTTCCATTGATCCCTGATTTTAGTAGTATCTTGACCTTCGGCGCGTATTTTACCTGAGAACAAAGTTGAAATCAATATATATAGCCCTCTCCATCTTTACTGGATGTTTCATACAGGAGTAATTAATGCCTTTGCTCAAAGCTGTGTGTGTAGTGCCTGAGATATCGATTGAGATGGAAGAGACAATGCAAGAACATGACACAGGGCGCAGCAGATACGACTTAGGCGCCTTCAAGAAAAGAGCCTATTCCTACCTCAAAGGCCGGCAACGCATCTGCAGTGCCTCTTGATGCTGCAGTTGTCTGTGGGCGGTGGCAATCACTTACCATTAGGTGTGCCACTTGCGTGTTTGCCCCCTCTTCCATAAAAAAAAAGTTTTCGGATTGAAAGAGAGAGCCTTGAAACTTCTTTAGGCGCGTTTGGCAGTTTTGAGATGAGAAAAAATCTTGGATTCGCCTCGAAAAGGTGTTTACCGACACCGGGTTATCTGTCAAATTTAGAACCGTTCTACTGTTTTTTTTTTGATACCTAGTAGATGTTAATACTGTGATAGTAACGTGCTCGTTTCACTATCAAGTTATTTATGTTTCTCCAACATCAGGCTATGAATTGTGTTACCCATTTTTAAAATCCGGTTTTAAAATTCGATGTATTGCTGCTGCTCTGATAAAGATTAAAATTTATAAAAAATACACAAGGCTTTAATAGGGTTTTTTTATGGAAGAGGGGGCAAACGAGCAAGTGGCACACCTGATGGTAAGTGATTGCCACCGCCCACAGATAACTGCAGCATCAAGAGGCACTGCAGATGCGTTGCCGGCCTTTGAGGTAGGAATAGGCTCTTTTCTTGAAGGCGCCTACGTCTAAGGATTGGCGGAAAATATCTATGTAGATGATAAGAGTCCAGACCAAAAGATTTGCCCAGGAGGCGAATGAAATAGACAAACTAAAGTCGTCTTAGTCAGTCTCTGAATACAAACGTTTGTCCCGACGCGAGAATCAAACTCACACCTCTCAGCCAAGCATTTTTCATTCCAACGAGGTTATCAAGTCTTTCAAACAAATTCTTTCATACTAAGGTGGTCTTACAGTCTCTCAAACGTTTATCCCGACGCAAGAATCAAACATCCTCTTAGGTCTCAACTCTCAGCCAAGCCTTAATTCTAACGAGGTTATCAAGTCTTTCAAACAAATTCTATAAGAGCGGTTCAAGCGGTTCATCTTTTTAACGTTCAATTGTTCATTCCGTTCATTCACTTTGACAGGTCGTAACTCTCAAGCGATTTTGAATTTGTTTTGCACGTTGGAAACTGTTCCAAAATGGGGGAACAGATTTAGGGTATGCTGGTATTTAATGTGAGCGTTGACAGGAGATTGCCCAGTTTTATAGCCTATGGTGCTAAATCTAAACTTTAACGACTAGTTTCCCGCGGCTTCGCTCGCATAGTAGCAAATTTACAGCTTATATGCTTTCTTATTCGAGATCTCATACTTATTCCAAGTTTCATTTGAATAGGTCCACCTAGAGCTTAGAACAATCCATCCTCACTTATATTTTTTTTATGAAGAATGGGTCGGCTCTTGACCTCGAGACTTACAATGGCAAGAATGAGGTCTACGATGGAGCGAGCCTACCTAGAAGGTGCCTATTATCTCTCTTCTTAAAAACAACAGGGTCGTAGCTCAGCGGAAATACAGACGCGGGAAGCTGATTCCATATTTTTGCAGTGCGCATAATATAAACTTTGAAAGCGCTTAGTTCTAATAAGTGGATCAACCAGGTGTGGATGATAATCAGCTGTGCGTCTGAAAGCTGTGTGTATTGACTAAAGATGTACCAAAAAAATGTAGTAAACCTTAGTTTAGTAATGACAATTTTAGGGCTCTTATGGACCCCTTAAAATGATTTGTCCAGTAAAAGACAACTACAATCATTTCATTTGATAACATGACAATAATACTTAATTTCATAAACAGTATAAAACATCTAAAAACTCAACATGTTCTCTTGAGCGCCATCAAAATTTATGCCCAAAATGACCGGGACTGTATTACGTGTATGAATGGCAACTCTCGATATCAACCGGCATTGTCGGCCATCATAAAATGTAATTGGGTTGCCTGTAAAAAGGGGTTTTATTTTACGAGCGAAGAAAAATACATGATAAACATGCGCGGAGCATAGATTGAGAGTGCTTGGAAGTGTTATTTTGGTGATATTATAGGTTATACATAAAAAAAATTATACATAGAAAATTTCGAGGATAGACTTTAGGAATTGAATAAATTTTCCATTAAACTACCTTCATATTATCCTCTAGGATGTGAAAGAAATTTTTATAAAAAAAATGGTTATGTTAATATTCAGCGTGGAAATGAATAAGCTTGTGATTTTATAAAAAAAAATTACCGTACTTTTTTCTCTAAATTTTTTTTATAACTCCAAACATAATTTTGGGTGATATTCGGAGGAGAGTCAAACCTACGATCTTCAAATCAAAATTCAACGATACAGTTTAAGAAAAACTCCATTCAACTACCAACATAATTATTATTCATCTATGCAAATCGGCTGTATGCATCCAAAGCTATACTCCAAACAATTTAAATCCGAAGCCATTGAGCGATAAAAAAAGTAAAACAATACAAAATAAAAGTAAAAAAGCAAACTAAATGACACATCTATGGTCCTATCCGTGACCTTTTGTGGACAATTGGAGCGAAAATAATAAAGAGAGCAATATTAATATTAATGTCACATCCAGTGGAGTGTGTCTTTGGAATAGTAATTCCTTTCTGTATCTTCGAAGGACAATCGTTTTTATAACTCGGCCGGTAGTATTGATATGTTTATGGAATTGTGCACAAAAGTGTAGTAGGCTACAAAGTGAATGAATGAATGAATGAAAATATTTCTTCAATAAAAATTTTTGAAAAAAAAATTGAACCGACTTCACATAACACAAATAGACACTAAGAACCTTCTATGTACCTACACTAAAAAGAGAAAAATAAGAATATACACATGCAATTATTACTAACAGTATTCAAATAATAAATTATTATTATGTTATATTACATTTGAAGTCGGTTCAATTTTTTTTTCAAAAATTTTTATTTTTCAATTTTTAGTGTAAATAATATAGTAGGTTAGGTTAAATTGGAATAGTCAAGATTAAAGAAGTTAGAGTGAGAATCCCTCAGGAATAAAATTATATGGGATCACCTCGAGCGTATTTAAACATGTCAAACTATTCAATGTTTGACTCAGATTTTGTAGTGAGAATGAGGTTTTTTGAGATTTACAGGAAAACTATCAATCCCTCAGGAAAAAAAAGTATGAGGATCACCTAGATATGGATACCCTTTCAAGCAAAAAAAAAAATTTTGGAAATCGGTCCACATTTTTCGGAAAGATCGGTGATTTTTTGAGTATTACGGGAAAAGTATCAATCCCTCAGGAGTAAAATTTTTATGGGACCACTATGGTAGCATACCCTTTCAAACAAAAAAAAAATTGAAAATCGGTTTACAACTGACGGAGATATCGATGAACATACATCCAAAAAAAAAAAAAAAAAAACATACATACACCCGAACATAGAACCTCCTCCTTTTTTTGAAGTCGGTTAAAAAGGTCTTAAATGGTAACAATGTTAACAATGTTTTTTAGCTTCAAGGTTTATAAGTTTGGATAGTATCTGAAAGTAGCCTAGTACCGCAATAAACATGCTCACGGCTGGATACTGCTAACTAGGTACTTTACTTACATAAATAGTGGGGTCAAATGTTCTAGGCGTTTGTAAAATGAACACAAATCAGAAGAGGAAGAGTAAATGAATAATTTGTTACTGTTACCGTACTGGGTTATGATCGAATTTTTTAAGTGTTGTCTCTTCGTCTTCTCTCGTGTCAATGGCTTGACCTTAAATCTTTTTAGCCCAGTAATATGCGACTCTTACTCCCCAATCTGGCCTTGTCTAGGCAGAAGTTTTAGGCAATAAGTATAGCAAAACAGAGTTCTTTATGACAATATTTATACATTTTTGATACGTAGGTAGTTTTTAGTGACATTTTAATTTTTTTAAAGTAATTAACACATTTACCTATGCCTTTGTACATGTACTTTGTAACATCTTTTTATCTGTGTTCTATTATTTACAGTAAAGAATTAAAGAATTAATGTTATTTGATTACTTACTAACAATTAGGCTAAGCATTTTACTAATATGATATGGTGGACTTGTGAAACTGAAATAAATGATTTGAATTGAATTGAATTAAAACAGCAAAAAACGTACACAAATCAGTTTACATGTTACACATGATAAATCACGTATTGCTACACATTTTCGATCAATTTTCCGTAATACCTAAACGTAGCCCAAAGATGTCACAATAATATGACCAGTATTCCGATACGTTTGTTATTAGTTAGAAGAATAGTTATTTCGATCAGCTTTAATACCGAAGCTATTATTTTCTCGTTTTATTCGTTATTTGGATAAACTGTACAAATACACAAACAGTTTTTATTGAGATTATGTAATAATTTATACAGGGTGTAAAAAGACGTCTACCGAAGCCGAAAGGGGTAGGTACAGCATCCCAATAGACAACCAAATCCAAAAGGATTTTCCGAAATATGCACTAAATCCGGAGAAAACAGCGTTTGAAGAGTACTGTTTGCGTATGTTTTGGGCGCGATTTTTACGTAGATTGCTGGATTTTGAGTTTTAAATTTTTTTTTCTTTTATAAATGAAATTATTAGGTAGGTATGGTCTTATTATGTTGTAATAGTAGTAAATAGCCGAAAATAACATAGCATGACGAAGCTAAATCAAAATATATTTTTTTTGTTTTTTTTCGCTAAATATGTTTAGTATCATTAAGTATCATGGTCTGATTACAACCCCTCAGTTTTCGGTAGCAGTCTTTTTACACCCTGTATATTTTATAGGTTATAGCTTTTCGCGGTTACCCATGAACAGCCAAACCTACGTGGATTTCAAAATTCCTTTTACATAACACTTTAGTTCCAGTGATTGCTACTCGATCGCAATGGCGCTAGTGACATTAATCCAACAATCAAGGAGCGATTTTTTGTTTATCTAAGATCAGCAATTGATTGTAAGTTTTCATTTCAAAATTGTCATGATTTTTTTTTGTACTTTAAATTATATTAATCAGGAGTTACAACAAATATCGACCATTGACTACCTCTGTGGCACGTGGGCGAAGGCCCGCTTGCGACGCAAAAGGTTGCGGGTTCGATCCCCGCGGCGGGACTAATGTTTGTATGATCTACAAATATTTGTCTCGGGTCTAATATGTAGGTATGTGTTTCTATGTATAATATGTATGTAGGTATTTACAAACAAAAAAAAGTATATAAGTAGTATATCAGTCATGTAGTACCCATAACACAAGCTCTGCCTACTTTGGGGCTAGATGATGCTGTGTGAAAAGTACACTGAAAAAAATGTTTAGTTCTAGGTAACCAACATTTTGTCTACCAGTTACACAAAATGAGTGACAGCAAAACCAATGTAACATATAGCTAAACCCAGTTCGGTAACGGGAGTTATGTAGCCTTTAACTAATCTATTTTTTGTTTTGTATTGCTTATTCTCTTTAGCTGAGGGTTCTCAAACAGTGGGTCTACAGCTCAAACAATAGTTATGCTATATTCAGATAACCTGTTTTGTTAGATATGAACCAATAGTTATGCTATATTTAGATAACCTGTTTTGTTAGATGTGAACCAACAGTTATGCTATATTTAGGTAACCTGTTTTGTTAGATATGAACCATCAGTTATGCTATATTCAGATAACCTGTTTTGTTGGATATGAACAATTAGTTATGCTATTTTCAGGTAACCTGTTTTGTTAGATATGAACCAATAGTTATGCTATATTCAGATAACCTGTTTTGTTAGATATGAACCAATAGTTTTGCTATATTTAGATAACCTGTTTTGTTCGATATGAATCATTAGTTATGCTATATTCAGATAACCTGTTTTGTTAGATATGAACCAATAGTTATGCTATTTGCAGATAACCTGTTTTGTTAGATATGAACCATTAGTTATGCTATATTTAGATAACGTGTTTTGTTATGCGTAGCAAACGCACACTACCCGAAGCCGCAGAAATATACCGGGTGAAATAAGACTACCTCAGAAAACTTAGGGGGCTACAGCACCCACCAATATGAACAACTTTTTCTATTGAACCAACACTGTGAGCGCGAAATAAAATAGCTTCTCCATAATAGTTAATTAATGACCCACTTAGCTAAAATGTATGAACAGTTTTTCGCGCTCAGTGTTGATTCCATAGAAAAAATAGTTCATATTGATGGGTACTGTAACCCCCAAAGTTGTCGGGAGTAGTCTTATTACACTCGGTATTTATACAATTTGAGCTGTCAGCATTTTGAGAAATGCAATTCAGCTGACAAAAAGTATGGAGAAAATTTCTGTGGCTCAGAGTAATGCGCGTCCACCTGTAAGAAAATTACTATGTAAAACTGGTTAACAACTATAATAATATAAAAAGCTGCCCATTAGGAAAATCAGTCTCTAGTTATAAATTAAAAGGAAAGATTTACTGCTTTCGTATGATAAAATAAAATAAGCAATTTCGTAACGACATTATTATTTATTAAAAATAAACACTTTTATTCATATCACTTACAGTTACTTAGTCCTTTATCACTCTGCGTTACATAACCTTTTTTCACTTGAGGTGACAGTAATGATAATGATCACTGTACTTAATTACGAATATTAAAGAATGATCATTTTTTATATTATACCGGGTGAACTCCCGAAAACTTTAGGGGGTTACAGTACTCATCAATATGTAAAACTTTTTCTATGGAACCAACACTGTGAATGCAAAAACAGCAGTTCCATACAATATCCTCTTAGCTAAAATGTACGGAACAGCTATTTTTTTTTCGCGCTCAGTGTTGGATCCATTGAATTTTTTTCATATTGATGGGGACTATAACCCCCCCCCCCCCCAAACATTTTGGAATTAGGAAGTCATATTACACCTGGTTAATATAATATTTATAATTATAATACCTTAGTATCTATGCTAACCTACTAAAAAACTACTCTAGTACTATGTGGTAGGTCTACTCGTAGGATCAATCAAACATAAGTCTTCTTTACTGTTTAAGGTACAAGTAGTAATTGCAACAACATGATTATTATTTATATGTTTGCTAAATGTATTTCTTAAATAAAATGAACGGTCACAACCATCATCTATACAGTGATAAACCGTAAATTTATGTGACTTATGAATTAAATCAAAATGTTTAAACAGATCTCTGACAGATGAGAACCTACCAAAACATAAAAAACATGTGATCATTTTAAATTACGTAAAAGTGATTTTATGATTTTAATACTTGGGCACTATACCCATTTACTGAGATAGTTATTTTTTATTTTACATTAAGCCAAGGTCAGTTGCTAGAGCGCGCACTGTGGTGTAGATTTTATCATATTTGGTGTTTAGTTTGAAAACATATTTTTGAATGAACTGCCAAACGTGTGTACTTTCTGCGGAATAATGGGCATTCGAAACGAATATTATCTTAAAACAAGCGTCAACCGTCTTGATGATTGAAGGCATTTCATAACGCAACTTGTTCAGGATGATATACCTTGCAGATATTTGTTTTAATGAGGGACCTACCACAATTATAAATGGTTGCAAAGTTAACCCCAATTCCAGAAGCTTAGCTTTCCGACGTGTAATTGTTTCTTCAATTTCCGCAGCAGCCTTCACGTGACATTATGAAACCTTGTAGGGCTTCGTGCTTCGAAGGGCGCCACGGTTTTTTCGAATTAGTTTTCTTTACTATGGATGTCGTCATCAAAAACGGCAGCGCCATAAAACTAATGAGATCCAGCACCTCGTCATCATCATCTGTAAAAAAATACTAACGTTAACGAGACAGAAAAACAGCTGTATTATACATTTTAGCCAAGTAGGTAATGACTTTTGTATGGAGAAGCAGTTTTAGTGGTTCCATAGAAAAAGTTGTTCATATTGATGGGTACTCTGTAACCCCCCAAATTTTTCGGAAGTAGTCTTATTACATTTGTTAGTCTTAGTAGTCCCTTTCTGACTTTTCTAGTACCTACTCAAACCTTAAATGGTCCCATAGAGTCTTTTGATCCCTATACGAAACAGAATCGATTGGCATAAAAAAAATAGTTTAAGCATTTATGTCGCTTAGGTTAGGTAAACGGTTAGGGTACCTGCCCACCATATCCTATCTCAAAAACCCACCCTTCCTGTATAGGTACCGAATTTAATTTTTGGACCTGCCTCTGTTTACCTCTATTAACATCCTTAAGAATCCTAATGTCTGTAGATCTTAAGAGTCGTATTTATCGCAAACAGTAAACTTAATCCTACAATAATTTCTAAAGTCCTTCCTCATTTTAGCCATGGGGTAATCAAATCCAATCTCAAAAAAAAGCTCAATAAAGCATTAAGTAAGATTGGTCAACAGGCACAAAAGATTAAAAGATGACGACAAAACTTACCATAAATATCTGTAGTAATATCCTTTAGCCCAGAATCTACATTAGGGGTCGTTTTTTAACTTCTTCAAGAATTTTTGGCCGGACTATTGGCCAGTTCTGGTATAATTTATCATCAGTTTCTTGGTAAAGATTTTTGAAGTCTTTCAGAAGCTGCAAAAAAAAAAGTAGTAGGTACATTGTTAAAACTATATACGAGTACATAGCTAAACTTAGGCCTTTACATCTTTATTAGATGATTTATACAGCGTTAGGAGGTACCATTGATGTACGGCCGGGATTCGAACGCACGACCTTCGGATTGATAGTCGCAGCACAACCCCATTCGACCAACACATACACAGCTAACCGTAGTATATAATACCAATAAATAATAGTCGAGGGACCTCCCACTTAGCTAACACAGATTTATTTAAGAAAATCTACATAAGTACTTACCAAAAAGACACCGCCTGGCTGGTTGAGAGGCTTAAACTCCCGAAGGTAGTCTTCAACTGTTATTTCACTAGAAGTTAAATCAGACAGCCTTTTTTTGGCTGTGATATCCCAGTTTAATTCAACAGTCACCCACGGGTCACAACAATTTTTCAACCACAATAATTTCTCATCAACATCCTCCGTCAATTCATTTAATTGGTCAATAGCGTCTTGAACACTGCAGCTGGAACTGGGGCCGGGTGAACCTCCTTTACTGGTAGATAAAGAGCCACGTTTTGAAGATTCAGCAATTACTCTCCTGCGTTGCCTGTAGCAGTCAAGTAGTTTCCCTTTGAATGATGTTTTTTGACCTGGATTGAAGCTCATGAAAGGTATGAAATATACCGATGAATTTTCTTTTTTAAATACTCTTGGTACATCATAAGCTAACTGATATAGCCTACTGCTAGTATTTTTTTTATTAGGGTCAGTTTTCAGCTCATTGTCAATAACAATATTGCATAATTTTCGTCTTGAGGAATTGTTCAACAACCCGTTTTCTTGATACCTTAAGAGCAATGACTTCCCTTCGTTGCATGTATTTAAGATATTGTATAATTCCTGAAATAACATAAAACATTATTTTACATGTTTATCTATTAATAGCTTCCGATCGTGTGATACATTCTATGTGGACAGGAGCAGTATGTCCATGTGGCATAGATACCAGTGTGGCTTCAAGGGAAGATGAAGATTTCTATGGTAAAAATCAAATGAAGTTGCAGGTGGTTTACTTGTACAATAATAAGAAAATTGAATTGTTGAAACGGGGAATACTTACGCAGGATGTATTTGGACTTGTATCATGAGTGCTGTCCACTTCCAGCGCTATGGGTGCAGAATCATCTATAGTTATCGCTGAGGATTCAGCAGTGTTCGGTTCGAAAATGAAGTTGAGCACACTATCTGACAAAAGAGACTGCTGGGCTTCAGAAATCTGAAATACATACAAAAAATAAATTGTGACGAAGAGAACTGATAAACATCTTGGAATGGACAAGTAGGTACTTACAACAAACAAATAAGAAAGAAAAGAAGCTACCAGCCAAGTGGACACCAAATTCTTTTAGATACTCATTGGTATGTTTGCATACGTTATCAAAAAGTATTCAATTGACAAAATTTAAATAAATCCCAAAATATAATCTATCAAATCAAATTTTTTTTAGTTAAGGCTGGGTAAATAGAACTTTTCTGAAGACATGTATACATGATATACTTACTGATACTTGATTACCAGCTTCAGATAAAGTCCGTAACATTTTGATTTGTGTTGTTAGTATGGCCCTATGGCCAATGATAGGTATTAGGTCTTTTATGTCATTTTCTGATAGCATTTGAAGAGTTTCTAAATCTATGGCTTGCTCTGCAAATAAGAACAGGCCTTTATATTTACATAAAGTAGATGATTTATCTGTATATACCTATCATCTACTCTAGATGAGTCAAATAAAAGGCAACATATGCCTACACTTTGAAAATAACTAGCTGCACTCCCGCGGTGATCCGCGCCGCGGTCCCTCGGGATTTTTTCCCAGCCTTCTCTGGGATGGGATACAATATAAGAATGCCAAATTTCTGCCTAATCCGCGGTTTGGGCTTGAAAAGGTAACAGACAAACAGACAGAACTCCACTCGCGGTATTTTTTTATAGATAAGTAGGTAAGTAATAGAAACAGAAACAGTAGGACTTATTGGTACTTACCGTTGAACTTTCCAATATACATTTCAAGGCCCCACTGCCGGAGATAATCGTCTACAGGCCGATCTAGAACTGTATTTTCTTCGTACATCACAGGACGTCTTTTTGTGTCTTTTAGTAGTTTCACAAACATAGCACAGTACCAATGATTACCAGTAGATAGGACTTTATGCAACAAACGCACGCGCAAAATACCTCACCTAGTGCCGTGCCGCCGACGCCATCAATAATGCGTAATCAATCAAATTGTGCAGGTTTCGACAGGTTAATGGCAGGTACAACCAAAACGTTCCGTTACACGCTACAATAGTTTCGTTATCGGATAGTCGTTTATTAATTTATGTATAGCCAAAGTTTTGCAAAGCAACACATTGGCCGTGTGTGTGTTTACAAACAAAGTCAATGATTAGATAATTACAGAGGGTTAGGTTAAAATAGCCAAATTTTGTTGGTAAATTTTGACAAAATTATTGGTTAAATTACTTTTGCAACATAAAGTCAATGTTATAAGCTTTATAGTAGCGAAGAGTTTTGTTACATTGTGTACAAAGGTTTGCTTACAGGTAAATGAATCAGTTTATCTACAGAAGTTAGGTTACTAATAACAAAAAAATTGACTACATCTAACCTACGGGTTAGTAACAAAACAAGTTAAGGGCCTTAAACAGTTAAGTTATATATTTATATTAGTTAGTTATATTTTTGACGACCTCTGTAGCGCAGTGGGCGAAGGCCCGCCTGCGACGCAAAAGGTTGCGGGTTCGATCCCCGCGGCGGGACCAATGTTTGTATGATCTACAAATATTTGTCTCGGGTCTGGGTGTTTCTATGTATAATATGTATGTATTTACAAACAAAAAAGTATATAAGTAATATATCAGTCATCTTAGTACCCATAACACAAGCTCTGCTTACTTTGGGGCTAGATGATGCTGTGTGAATAGTCCAGCATTATTTATTTATTTATTTATTTATATTTTTTTCAGTGTACAGCATTATTTATATTATTATTATTATTATTTATATTTATATTTACTTAAATTATATACGAGAGCTAGAAATATAATTATGGGACACGGCTGACGGATGCGGCTGACAGCCGCGATCTGGTTATTGATTGTACACTCACACTGGTATTCACGAACATTACTATGAGGTCTCATAGTGCGCGCGGACGCACAGGGTCCCACAATGGGTAGGTTTTTGAGAACCTATGCGTCAGCAAGCACTGTGAAATGTCAAAGTCATTACTTTGACATTTCACAGTGCTTGCTGACGCATTTGTGAATACCGGTATGAGTCTTGCAAACTATTCAATTCAATTCAATTCATTTATTTATTGCGATAATGGGTAGTACAACAAAGAGTCATGTCAGATTAAATAAAAATTACAGATCAGTCATTATCAACTTTTCAGCATGCAATATTTGGTAGTACATAATCATAGAATATTTTTATTATTAAGCTTAATTAATGTCATAAATTAGATTATTACTCTTTAACCGCCTTATTAATTAGAAAACCCTAATTCTAGCTAAATCCGAGACTGCTCTCAGAACTGTTACTTCTTGGAGTAACATGATGAGTTTAAGGTTATTAATAAGTCGGTAGTTATCTCGAATCAGTAATACATTTCTTGCATCGGGACTAGCGCGTGCGTTATGGCAACCCATAAAATTTAAAATAAAAACGAGTGAATGAACGAATATTATTATCATTCAAAATATTGTCTGTCTCTGTCACTAATTATATGAATGACAGAGATAGACAATAATTTGTATTTGATAATCTGTTTTATTCAAAGAGGTCAGAGGTTTTATTCTTCTCAAAATTTTTGGTCAAGTGAATATTGACCAAAAAGTTTTTAGTCATAAAAAAGTATTTACTGTGTTTAGTCATTTTTAACTGTTTTTTTGTTTCTTGCTAATGCTAAATGATTTTTTACCTCAAAATCTATACTTACTTGGATTTTAAATTCAGTTTCTTCGAGATCATAAAATGAAATTGTACGAATATTGTAAATTTTCACTCGCCCCATTTATCGTAATTGGTATCCATCCAACCTCATTAAATTTTTCCTCAAACCATCAACATATCCATCCTATTTGCACAATCTTTTTTTGGATATGACATGAATATTATGAAGTAAAATGTCAAAATTCATGATAGAGTATGCTTACTCCATCTCTATACTAGGTTGCACCTAGGCGTAACTCTTGCTCCGAGAGCAGCGTCGGATTAGCTTATTTCCTCCTTGGTCTTTCTTTATTAATACAGATTTGACCTACTACTGCCTTATGCTTTGGATTAGCTCTAATCCCAACCAAGTTCGTGTTTATTAATAACAGGGTAAGTGTCCAAATAATTAATAAAAACACTACACTTTCAAATAACAAAAAATAGTATGTCAGTACTTATTAGACGTAAGTCGCGGACGTGTCTTTCAACAATCTGGCAACAATCTGGCACGCGGATGGCATAATTGTACAAGTCTAAAATAAATAAATAAATAATGCTGGACTTTTTCACACAGCATCATCTAGCTCCAAAGTAAGCAGAGCTTGTGTTATGGGTACTACATGACTGATATACTACTTATATACTTTTTGTTTGTAAATACATACATATTATACATAGAAACACCCAGACCCGAGATAAATATTTGTAGATCATACAAACATTGGTCCCGGCGCGGGGATCGAACCCGCAACCTTCTGCGTCCCAAGCGGGCTTTCACCCACTGCGCCACAGAGGTCGTCACTTATCAGTCGCGTCCGTCAGCCGCGTCCGATAGTTTGTTTCTAGCTTTAATCGCGTAGGATAACTTATTTACCTCGACGTTTTGATAGCATTGCAACCATCGAGGTCACGAGCAGACTCAACAAAATGTGTGACATAAAATATGTAAGTAAAACATACCAAATTTTCGGATCTACTGATTACGTAACTGTTTCGAAACAAAATCGGAAACACAATTGCTCATTTTCTTTTTCCATTTTCACCTTTGCTAAACCAGATGGAGAGCAAACAAAGATAGATAGGCGAACTCAGTCAAGCGTTCTTCTTATCTTTGTAAGTACATATAAAAGAGGTATGTACTTACTGACTGACTGACAGTAAAAAAACTTTTCTTACAGCATCATATAATAATTTATAAGGATGATTTTTTGGATATGTCTTCAGGTTATTCAGATACAAATGACGTCCAAATGACGCCTGTGACGTGTGATGACCTTCTTATATCAAACACTTCTTTGAATTTATTTTGTACTAACCAACCGTGGCTGTTCTATCATTGTTCCTAATAAATTAGCCAAGATGCTATTCAAGACCTTCACAGTCAAACGAAATCGGTGTCAGAGGCATTCCAAATTCAAAAATACAGATTTATTTAAAAAACCTAAAGCATTCTTCATTCAAATTTAAAAACGAAAGCAAGAAAAGTCGCAGGCGTTCCAAATTCAAACATAAACAACGTTCGAAACACTCCATTCTAGGCATCGACGTCTGCACATTCCAAAAAATTATGTGTATTGGAACGTGAAAAACGGCGCTCTCTTTGTTTGGCTTGCTCCATAATTTTCTCGCCTATGTTTAGTTAGCTGAGTTTCCTTTGGATTTTCCGTATTTATTATTTGAACAGGTTTTATATTTACATTTATTTATAGCTGGTTAAATTGTGTGTTAAAGATAAAATGAGTTTAAAATTAGCTTTTTTTGGTACAATGAAACTGAAAGTTTGTGAGTGCCTGGCATAAAATATTAATAGAATTGCTATCACGAAAGCAAAGCTGTGGACAAAGGCTTGTTTTCTTGTAATTTAGCTTCAAAATATTATGTCAAATCTCCCAAAAAGCCTCCGGAAATATACGTACCTATACATTTTTTTTAATCAACCTATGTCGTCCCACTGCTGGGTCACAAAGGTCTCCCCCAAACTCTTCTAACATACAAACCACATATAAACAAATACTTAAAAAAAATAGAAAATGAAAAATAGATCTACGACGATTCTACGAGTATTTTCTTAATCTCTCTCTCTCTCTCTCTTAATCTTCTTTTTGTAAAATCTTTGACAAAATAAGTATTTCAATAAAAAATGTAAAAGGTAAGATCCGTAAAGGAAAATAATGATATAAAGCTCCACACGGTACCTCACAAAGTCCGCAACAAGCCGACACTAAACAATGGTAAATTGGCAGGGTGACGCGTTAAGCTACCCTAATTAGACGAATAAGCTTATCTGCGGTCCATTCTATGACGATATCGACAAATAGTTTTTTTGTGGTCTATTAAATATATTTCTTACAAAACCTATCGAGAACTATTACCGCCTTATTAATTAGAAAACCCTAATTCTAGCTAAATCCGAGACTGCTCTCAGAACTGTTACTTCTTGGAGTAACATGATGAGTTTAAGGTTATTAATAAATCGGTAGTTATCTCGAATCAGTAATACATTTCTTGCATCGGGACTAGCGCGTGCATTATGGCAACCCATAAAATTTAAAATAAAAACGAGTGAATGAACGAATATTATTATCATTCAAAATATTGTCTGTCTCTGTCACTAATTATATGAATGACAGAGATAGACAATAATTTGTATTTGATAATCTGTTTTATTCAAAGAGGTTAGATGTTTTATTCTTCTCAAAATTTTTGGTCAAGTGAATATTGACCAAAAAGTTTTTAGTCATAAAAAAAGTATTTACTGTGTTTA
This sequence comes from Epirrhoe alternata, assembly GCA_963565295.1. Taxonomy (NCBI): domain Eukaryota; kingdom Metazoa; phylum Arthropoda; class Insecta; order Lepidoptera; family Geometridae; genus Epirrhoe; species Epirrhoe alternata. Next base: position 4,161,199 of record OY751401.1, read on the forward strand.
GTAATTTTTAACTGTTTTTTTTTTGTTTTTTGCTAATGCTAAATGATTTTTTACCTCAAAATCTATACTTACTTGGATTTTAAATTCAGTTTCTTCGAGATCATAAAATGAAATTGTACGAATATTGTAAGTTTTCACTCGCCCCATTTATGGTAATTGGTATCCATCCAACCTCATTAAATTTTTCCTCAAACCATCAACATATCCATCCTATTTGCACAACCTTTTTTTGGATATGACATGAATATTATGAAGTAAAATGTCAAAATTCATGATAGAGTATGCTTACTCCATCTCTATACTAGGTTGCACCTAGGCGTAACTCTTGCTCCGAGAGCAGCGTCGGATTAGCTTATTTCCTCCTTGGTCTTTATTTATTAATACAGATTTGACCTACTACTGCCTTATGCTTTGGATTAGCTCTAATCCCAACCAAGTTCGTGTTTATTAATAACAGGGTTAGAGATTTAGTGTCAGCACAGCAAAACCGTCTCGGTAAATAACAGCTCAGGGCCGTTATTTTGTTTAGCATTTCGACGTTTTTCGTAATGAATGATCATAAGTTTATGATAATTTTTTGAGGATTTGTGACTTTATTACGAGGTGCAAAGGGTGTAATTCGGTTTAGCTTAAAACTTTTAGTCACGTGGACAGAATTTAGTTTTTATTTAGAACCTACGTCACACTAAGTCTATAGTACCTATTCTAGATCGAAGTACCAACCGCTTTATTAGAAAAAAATATAAACCTACTGTGACTTGAAAATCGTACCTTTTCTATTGTAGCTACAAGTTAGTCTTCGAAAATAAAGGTTTGTGAGACAAAAAGGAAATCGCTCCATTGATGGAGATATCGGTCAAGCGGGAGCTCTTGCTCCGTTAAATGTGAGAATGCAAGAGCCAAGAATGATATGCCACAACGGTATCGTGTAAATGGCGTTTAAGAGTCTGAGATGAGAGATCTGTTCTTCTTCTTCTAACTTAAGGACTTAAGCTAGAAACATACTATCGGACGCGGCTTACGGACGCGGCTGACAGCCGCGATCTGGATAATGATTGTACTCTGAGCTGTGCAAACTATCGAACGTAAGTCGCGGACGTGTCCTAGAGCTTTCGGACGTCCGACAACGATCTGTCGCGCTGGATGTTTTTGTACATACTGTGCTATCAGTCGCGTCCGTAAGCCGCGTCCGATAATATGTTTCTAGCTTTAATCCTTGTCGGAATAACTGATGCTTTCTGCGTGGAGAGAGGAGATAGAAAATAAAGTTTATGTCCCTAAAAATTAAGTCGTAACTGAAACTGCCGTTACTGCATACCAATCGATCACTTGGACATAGGTAGGTACACTCAAGTTCTCAACTTCTAATTTTTCAGCGGAAACAAACTGGGAAGTGTATTTCATCCGCTTCCACGATATTTACAGTGCGCTCGGCTCGTACCTGCATCTGTATTTCTCAAATAACCACATGGTGAAGTATTGGATTCCCTTTTTTCAACCATTCAACAAAGAAAGGATGGTAGATAATGAGTAGTTGTAATGAGAACAGTATTGACTAAGTAGGGTAAAAAGTAAGTTCGTATGAGTCAGTGGCCAACTCTGGTGACGGAGTTTTTAGGCCGCCTTGAGGCCTCCGTCATGGCTTAACGACTTAAATAGCCGGGACCGACAATTTAACGTGCCCTCCGAAACACGGAAGCGCTCAGATGAAAATGCCACTGGCGGTCACCCATCCACTTGCAGACCGTTCCCAACGTTGCTTAACATCGACGATCTTGCAACCCGTCAAGTATACGTATTACGTACACGCGAGTCCTAACTTATGCAAAATGTACTTAACTGTAATTGACTGTACCTCTGTCTGTACCCATAGATATCTCTGGAGTTATTGAAAAGACGAAGAATGTCTGCCGTACCTTGGGTATACAGTTTAGTTAAGTTCCGATAGTCTAAGATGTAAAAACTTAATTAACTTACCTCGATCTGTATGCTCGCAGCTCGATACGCTCTGTCAGCTGTGTTTTGTGCTTGGCATGTGAAGGTCTGATTATGATGTTCTTCTTTTGGAGTCATGTTGATTATTGATCTGCAACAAAGAGGTTTATTCTTCCGAGCGAAACGAGGGAGTTATGGATAGGATCTCGAGTTCCTTCAAGCGCTAACAATACTAAGACAGCTTTATCCCCGAGATCAATACTCCACGAGCACATACTGCAAGAAAAATAAAATCACGGTTATTTGCAATGGTCAACTCTAGAATGTTTCGATATCGTATAAAACTAAAACGCACCCTTGCCTTACTATGACATTGCCCTAACCCCATAAATACAGGTTCGTCTATAGTGACGTCAGAAGAAATAAAAGTGAATAAAAGGCCGTGTATTTTCATTTATTTTTATTCTACTGTTTTATTTATCACTTAAATATAGGGTTATTTGTAAAACATCGGTAACCTTTCAGGATTGTATTACTATCATCATAAGGAACAACTTTTGTTCTATGACTTTTAAAAATTCATCATTATTTTTTTTCATCAGATTGTCATACTAAAATAAAAATATTTAAATTGAACGACTAAATGTTACGAAGTCTATGCGAAACAAATGAAAGCGATAGTAAAAAGCGAAGGGAGCGGAATTAGGGTGGCGGGGGCCGAAATGTGTTCGATAGGACGATGTTTTAGATAGGAAAACGAAATCTTGAATGTTTGTTTTTAGTAAATGTATTATGTTTTGTAAAAAGCCATAGAACAAAAGTTGTTGCATACGATAATAGTAATACAGTCCTGAGAGGTTACCGGTGTTTTAAAAATAACCCTGTATATCGAAGCCACTCAGAATGAGGCGTCGACAACCAAAGTACTCATAAACAACAATAAAGCGAGTAAAAAAGTAGACAGTAACTATAAAACAGTTCCCCTTGTCCCCTAAATAGGGGTATCAAACTATTGTCTAACCGCCAGGCATTGTAGCAGGCATTGCGGTAAGAGCACTGAACTCTGTCTGGATTTTGATCTAGATTTCAGGCTGAATAGCAATTAACAGAGACTAGCAATCTAGCTCCGATAAAGGGGTAACTTTTGAGACACATCGACATTATCTTGTCTTATTAAACTTATGTTAAGATTGTTCGGCATTTTCTGATTGCGAATACCTAATCTACTGTTAACTAATAGAGTTTATAAAAAAAAATGGATTGTGACGACTAAGGGTTTCGTGGCCCAGCGGTAAGGCACTCCGGTTTTAGGAGGATCGTCTGATCGTTGCAGGTTCGAATCCCGTCGGAATCCAAAATTTTGATAAGACTTTTCATATCTTAATAGAGTGCATTAACGTATTGTATTGGTAAAGCGAGATCTACTATCGACTTTAAAGCCGAAAGTTCCGTTCTAGATTCGAATCCACAACCCTCGGATTGAATATCAAAGCTCTGCCAATAGGCCAACCCGGTAACGCAGTATCTTTATTTTCCCCTGGGAAAATGTTCAAACAGAAGATGCAAGTTTAACAAAGTTAGACTGTATGCTTTTAGGTTTAAAGTTGTATTTACCTTGCAGTGAACCTCTGGCCATCTGGCAGAGCCTCTACGGAGTATGTGACTCCTTGTGTCAGGACACCAGCATTGCTGTCCACCCATGTGATCTGAAACAAAGCCAAATGTTAAAAGTCGAAAGTTAGGGTCAAAGCAAGGGTAAAGTTAGAGTCAAAGTAAGGGTCAAAATTTGAGTCAAAATAGTCAAAGTTTGGGTCAAACTTAGGGTTAAAATTATTGTATTCAACTTATCTTTGATCCTTATTTACGATCAAAGTCAAAGTCAAAAAGCATTTATTCAGTAGGACCGCTGGGATCACTTTGAAACGTCTTAAAGCTAGGTGAATTTACTCCTGTTCCTTCGCGACCAATACGTGAAGAATCAGGGCAACAAACACGGTTTGGGGTTGAGATAGTTGAGACAAAGTTGAGATTATATTAAACATGCTTTGATATTAGGGATTAGTGTCAAACATTTGATGAGGAGTGCTTCAAAACGTGCGTGAACGTTGCTTTCATAATATTCTATGAAGATCTTATTTTACACTGTTATTCTGCGACCATTTTCTTCTACCAGAATTTATGCTAAAGCGAAACGCTCGTGGTCGTGCTTGCTTAGTCGTTCTTGATAGATCATCGAAGTTAAGCAACGTTCGAAACGGTCTGTAAGTGGATGGGTGACCGCCAGTGGCATTTTCATCTGAGCGCTTCCGTGCTTCGGAGGGCACTTCGTTAAGCCATGACGGAGGCCTTAAGGCGGCCTAAAAACTCCATCACCAGAGTTGGCCACTGACTCATACGAAATTACTTTACTTTTTGTATGCTAAAAACCCATTCAGGAAATTGGGTTTGTCATTATGTAGACCCGTCTTGAGTTATTCAAAATGTATGACCTTCATCCTTCGACGTCACAATGAAATTTAATTAGCAACTTCTAAGGCAAGTTGACATTCCATAACTCAATTATTTAAAGGGAAGTTTTGATATTGCTGAATTCTGCGAAGGTCTATTAATTTAAGATTTGAACGAGAAGGAATAAGTTTTTGAAATAATAATTTTTAAAACAAGTTTTTATTCAAGCTTTTTTACTGAATGAACCCATCTTATAAGCCCATCACTAATCTGTTTATTAATTTATTTATTTTTCCCTAAGCTAGCCGTCGAAATCTTTAAATCTGTCCTGTCCATCCAAAGGTTGCCTGGAAGAAATCGCTTTCAGCGATAAGGCCGCCCATTGTTATACCTAAGTTTTATATTTTCTGTTCTTCTTTATTTCTCTTCGTCTATTGCTGTTATTAGGTATTTTTCAATAAAGATATATTCTATTCTATTCTAGTTTTTTTTCTGAAAAACTCCACTGAACAACTCATCAGATTACTGTTACTATTAGATCGTACTATCCCATAGTTGGGCATAGTATGTTGGGCAAAGGCCTTCCCCATTTTCGTCAGTCACTGTGATCTAAATGCCCTCGTGTGCCAGTCCCTCCTATAGGCGTTTAGCTCCGCCATCATCATTGGCCTGCCCTTATCCCGCTCATGCGGGGTCGGCACAACATGTTCTCTTTCTCCACTCTCCTCTATCACTCGTCATCTCCATATCCACTCCTTTCTTACCCATATCTTCTTTCACACAATCCATCCATCTTTTCTTAGGTCTACCTCTACTCACATATCCATCCACATTCATTTCCATCACCCTTTTAGTTACATGTGTTTCATCCCTCCGCATTACGTGCCCATACCACGCTAACCTATTGCTCCTCAACTTTTCAGTCACTACTTTCAAACTTTCCCTAATTTATATTCATTCCTCACCTTATCCATTTGCGTCACTCCGCACATCCATCTCAACATTCGCATCTCTGTCGCATGCACTCTCAGTTTCGTTCCGCCATCATCGGATAATATTTTAAGTTGTAAACCCAATGCCGAGTAAACAGCTAAGACGCGAAATAATAAAAATGATGATGATTTTACAGAGATTCGTCTGTACCTTGTAACTAATTATACCAATTCAAATTAAGTTTCACCCTGAGTTTTCCTTAAATCTAGCTTAATTGAATGTAATCTAAATAACGTTTATCTACCAAGGTCGTTTCAACCTCAGACGTTTCCAGTTTGTTTAGAAAACTGTTTAAGCATTGTTTTTTTTATTACTAAGATCCATTGTTGGTTTCTAGCCTGCACTGTCCCACTGCTCGGCAAAGGCCTCCCCTCGAGTTTTCCAGCCTTTCCGTTCCAACGCCAGTGCTCCCATAGATAGTTGCTGAAGGTGTCCAGCTCATCGGACCATCGCATGGTCTGCCGCGCTGTCTCACTGTCTCAGGGTTCCACTCAGTGGTTATTTTGGAACACAGTTCATCCGGCATGCGGCAGACGTGCCCTGCCCAGATGTAAGAACAATTATTTAAGAAAAAAATTAACCGTTTTCTACTTAAAGCTATCATGATATTTGACCTAGCTGATCCATGGCCACGCTCTAACCAACTGAGCAATAAAAGTGCAGATGGCGCTTCTCGGTTCTATATTGTGAGAATTCATTCTGAACACTTAGGTACACGTATTCCTTTAAATTTTCAAGATTTCATATCTTTACGTTACTTTTAACGTTTGATAGACCTTAGTTCACTCGTAGGGGTTCATCTCAGTTGATAGAAGATATCAGTATTTAATTTTAATTTTTTTCTGTCACATCATGGCACAAACAAAGCTTATACCCATTACCCAGCAGTAGGTGAAGTCGGGCTGTGGATGATGATGATTATATCACATCTATTGAAATTATAGTCTAAATTTTAATTCCATTTCACTTTTGCTCCGTGAATTGCGATTGAAGATAAAAGAACAGACGTAATTTGCTATAGTCGGACATAATGTAGCTTCGTATTCTATGGTGATCCAAGTCTGTTTTCATAGTAGAGTCGACCCGAAGTGATAGCCAGGGATATCTAGCGCTGGCTATACCCAGGAGAGTAGACGTAATTGGGATTTCAATTGAGAATGATTCTCTCACACTGGGGTCTTTAAAGACCACTTTGACGTTTTAATAATGAATAATAATGAGATTTACTGTAAATGAAATTTTTTTACGTAGCTACTAAATACAAAATATTCTTTTGCTGTGAAGCTGACTTGAAAAATTTCAAAATAAGTACCTACTGATACTGCAGTTTTATTTTTTCTTCGAAATGCCCTATTAGTACGATAATCAAAAATACAAATTTTAACATATACCCAAGTGATAAGTGTAAAAGTGGCATTTTCATCTGAGCGCTTTATTTAGTGTAAAATTCGACAGTCGAACTATTGAGTTTTATGTTTTCTTCTTCATCAATGGGGTTAGTGCTTATAACTAAAACGATGAGCAACTATAGTAGTATTCTCCAATGCTTTAAGTTACTGTAAAATTTGGATGGCTTGAGCCGAATTTGAATATAGATTGGTGTTTGAGTAAACTCGGTGGAAGGAATCGCTTTATGGATTCCTGATTCTTGAATTTGGAGAGTCATTCTGATAAAGAGCTGTAATTTGGATTTGAGGATGAGTTCTATATGAATTTAATCAATAAAGGTATCACTTTACAACAAAATTATCATTTCTAAAAACCTAACTGCACCAATATTAAATACAAGTCGTACCTATTGTGTTGTTATGTCAGTAGGTGTCAAAAAAGCTATCCTTCTCTTATCGCCTCACGGCAATAACAATACCTACTGCTGTCTCTTTCTGGTGTAAGCAAAATTTTTACAATTACAATGTAATTTCCACGCATCCAAAACTAACGAGACTTGAGCTTTGGGCACTGGGCTTGTTGTGAAAATTTGTTTTTAGGCGTGCCTTTTAAATTGTATTGATGCCTATTGATCTGAATAATAATAATTAAAAGTTAAATTATTATTATTCGTTATTCGTCTAGTTATTCCATGGCATTTTAGTTAGTCACTAACAGAATGGGGAACCAATGTTCGACAAAATTTAGAGAGATCCTAAACCAACAGCGTTCTGTGTACTTAGCTACTATTACATTTAGTAATGGTTTTACTAACAAAAGCTTCTCAAAATAGGCCAACATTTTTCACGAATTAATTATTTAGAAAGCATTTCAAAGGGGTAAGACAAATTATTCCCATTATAGGATTGACAGTGATTTGTTGCCAATGTAAAATAGTGCCTACGCTGTAATTTATACGATCGATTTTAGTAAAGCAATTAATACTGTTTGAACAACAGTCCTACGGAATTTTCATCGAAGATTTTACTCGACTAATACATTTGAAAGAGGATAACATTATTCCACTCTTGTGAACAAGAGTGATTCTTATAAGCTGAGATGAAACTAGCAAAAACGTGCATTTAGTTTCAACTAAGACCAGATTTGATCTTTTTACTACTCGAGGTACGACTAAAAAATTGATCTTCACTACATAGTATAAAACAAAGTCGCTTTCTCTGTCCCTATGTATGCTTAAATCTTTAAAACTACGCAACGGATTTTGATACGGTTTTTTTTTAATAGATAGAGTGATTCAAGAGGAAAGTTTATATGTATAATGCACTTGCTGACCCGCGCGACTTCGTCTGCGCATTTTTTTTCCCGCTTTTCTGTTGAAATTTTTCCTAAATTTTCTTTGCTATAAACCTCACGGAGCCCGAGACCTTTCCAACGAATGCAAAACCGTGGAAATCGGTTCATGCGTTCTGGAGTTATAGCGTCAGGAAGGAAAACCCGACTTATTTTTATATAGTAGATAATATAGTAGAGAAATTTAGTGTCAGCATTGCACCCGTGCGAAGCCGGGGCGGGTCGCTAGAAAAAGATAAATGCTTGAATGCAAGCTTAAATTCCCATGAATTAATTCATTATTTGAATTCGATTTAAGCCTACGATTAGCAAGTCAAAAGTCATTCGCAAATTAATAAATCAAGAATGCATTGTAATCCATAGCGTTATTTAATGACATCAATACGCTAATAATTGAAGTAGTCTTTCTTTGTCCCCGTTTCATCGGGTCTCATAATATTAATTAATCAATGTCATGGCCTAATGGAATTCGCAGGCTTGTCCCAAAGGGCTTACTGTGATGAGCAGAGCGATTTAATTGAATGCAGTGTACCATTGAATCCTACTATAAATTAATTAGATAAAAGGCACACCTCTGTGGCGCAGTGGGTGAAAGCCCGCTTGGGACGCAGAAGGTTGCGGGTTCGATCCCCGCCGCGGGATAAATGTTTGTATGATCTGCAAATATTTATTTCGGGTCTGGGTGTTTCTATGTATAATATGTATGTATTTACAAACAAAAAGTATATAAGTAGTTTATCAGTTGTCTGGTTCCCATAATACAAGCTATGCTTAGTTTGGGGCTAGATGATGCTGTGTGAAATGTCCAGCATTATTTATTTTATTTTATTTACACTGTGATAATTTATACAGTCAGGACCTATGTCTCCTTCGGGACGCTGTCTTACTCTGCCTAAACTATCCTCTCAGCTTAATCGGCCTTCATCATCATCATCTTCCTGCCCTTTTCCCACATTATGTGGGGTCGGCACAACATGTGCTCCTCTTTCATTCTCCTCTATCAGCCGTCATCTCAACACTCACTCCTTTTTTACTCATGCCATCCTTCATACAATCCATCCACCTTTTCTTTGTCCTACCTCTACTTGTAAATCCATCAACATTCATACCAAGTACTCTCCTACTTACATGACATTCTTCCCTTCTCATTATATGCTACCATGCTAGCCTGTAAATTTCAGCTTAATCGCCCTTATCCGCAGGAAAGACAACGTCAACACGTGTGGAGTTGACTAAGCTGCTGGTTTTCCTCAAGAGTCACGTTTAATCATGTCAATTGCTTTATAAGTAAACTCCATAACCTTCACACATGTATGGGATTCGCTACCGTTATCGCTTACGCTTACGTTCCGCTTGTCTCTCCGCTCAAACTCATTCTCTTTCTAATTCAACTATTATGTTATCTATGCTCACCTCGCCCTGTTCATATTTTTCACAATTTCGGTCGAATCACGCTTTTCTTGAATGACAAAGTGATATTCTTAAAGCTTTGTTGGGAGTGAATAATAATAACCGCCATTTTTCGTCCTTAGTGTTAGTACTTTTATGGATTTTTTTGGGGATTATTATGATTGAGATGGTGCGACACAGGTTTCTTGAATGGAGACTTTAATAGAATTTTATTTGCAACAAAATTTAGGGTATTATTATCTCTTTTGGTTCACCACTTCATTTCGAGAGATTGAAATCTGTCTTTTTACGTTTACTTTTCATTCATTCACAGAATAGTTTCGCACTCCCTCACCATTGACCAATCCTCTTGCGTATGTTGATTCCTCATTACTGAGGGTCGCGACCTGTCATTAATTTTTTTTCCGAAATCGTGGTTTTCCATCTTTTTTGATACTTTGCGACATTGATGGCATTGTGTAGTTGGGTGTCGAGTTTGGTGCAAATTTGGTCAGTCCAACGCATAGGGCTACAACTTCTGGGTCATTGGACTACAACCTTATCTAAATAGAGTTCAATTTTGCACTTACCTCTGCCGGTGGTTTCCCTCCAATGGAAACGCATTCCAATCTGATATTTCTGTCTTCTGTCGTAGAGTAGAAACTCCCCTGCAAGATCTTCGGCGGCTCTGGTGGCACCAACACAGTTAGACGCGCGTATCTTGACCTGATCGCTGGCTCACCTGAACAAAATATTTTTAGATTATTTGAGGGTAGTCCTTCATGAGCACGACACAGGACAAAAAACGGTTTCTTGCTTTTTTGGTGATAAATCTTCTTAAATCCAATTAATGATAAATCATCATCATCCGCAGCCTGCTTTTACCCACTCATGAATATGTACACAATAGGTAATCCTGCGATAAACCCATCGACGTTAACGAATATAAATATGAAAAACTTCCGATGCGTCACGACACGACAAATCTGAGTGTAAATCTGCCTTTAAGACTTGTAATACTCATTCGCAACTTCCTAACGTGTTCAGGTACTTTCGCTGAAGTAATAAGAAAATTAGTTGTTTAGCTTTTAATGCAATAAAGTTGCCAACTTCCTGAATGGCTTATAAAATCTTCCTTCAATTTCAAAGTTCGAGGGATATTTCGAAATCTCGACGTAATTAAGTTAAAGATCCTGAAGCGTCAAGTTTCATGTTAGAATAAGTTATTATACAGAAGAGGTAATAGTTTAACCACTGACGCCGCAAACTTCGTATCGCTATTAAAAATAGGGGTTGGTGGTAAAAGGGTGAAAATTTAGATAAAACGCTCTTAGGACACCTTCCCTTACTTTTTGAGATATTTTGAACTGCATTCACAGAATTGGGAAAAAATGTACAGCCAGCGACAAGAATGCTAAAAGTAAAATCATTTCTTTTTGCCAAACGATTCAGTTTCATGGAGGGATCAAAAGATTCTATGAGACCATTTAAGGTTTGAGTAGTTAACGTTGAGATTCACACTCCATCATTCATTCGACGGGCCATAAATAATAAGGTGAATAACTCGATTAATTTCCGCGTCTATGGTATTGAGATATGCTTCAATATTTATGTATGAGGCGAATGTCAGAATTATGACAAGTGGAAAGCTAATAGTCCTTTTCCTACGGGATTGGTGCGTTTTCTTTGTGTCGTTCTACTTTCCTGTCTAGTTTGCGCATTAACGCATTCACTGCCAAAGTTTGTACTTTCCGTACAACATCGCGCCGCCGCCAGAAAGCTGAACATGCGAGCGTTGAACGTGATAATGTGAGTGTTAATCGCAAAAGCTTATGCAAGACATAATAGAATTGAATAAAAAAAAATATAATTAACTAAATTTAGAAAGCCTAGCCCTGTTTTATAATGGACTGTTAGAATTATACAAGTATAAGGCTAGGCCCGCACAGGCAGGCAGCTTGCTTTGCGCCTGAGCCTAGCGAGTCACCTAGCGAGTAGCTTAACGTTCTAGAAAGTTCATTTGGTTGGTGGAATTCCCCCAATTTAGTCCCAGAGGTAGAGCTCCCCTTCACTAGGTCGGCTCAACTGACCCACATACCTGGCTGGCCTTACGACTGACAGTTGAAGTCGGATAGTTTTATATAGGTTGATGTGCTTGAAAACATCGCAAACGCGATCTAGGAATCAGTACAAATCTCGTCATTTATAAGGAAATTCGCTTATCTGTGACCCCAACGCCATCTAGTGGTACAAGCTCTGAAGTAGGTACTCTTTCAGCTAGGTGATAACTAGTATTTTGTGGCGATCTCGGATAGAGGTCGCTACATTCGTTTTACGAAGCTACTTGGTAGGCGACTCGCTAGACTCTAGGCACTAAGCCGCCTGTCTGTGCGTTCACTCCCTAAGACTATAATACCCATAGCTTTTTATTGTTTCATATGGTTTTATTTAACCCTCCAATAATAAGTAAATTTTATGGATCTTGCAACTTTTCATACATTTCTTTGTTGTTTTAGTTCTTTTCAATCCACTTTAATCCTATAACAATAACGCTCAATTTCCCTCAAAATCCGGAGTGGAAAGCCTAAGATAAAGTTATATCCTGCAGAATTAATATTCCTTAACACAATGAGTCAGAAGTTTGCCATTTCGCGGTTTCGTTAACTTGCATCGGTAGGGTTGTCACGTTGAGTTATTGAGTGAAGATGTGCCACGTACCATAATGTACGCAAAGTTCAAACAAGGGAATTTACTCAGTCAAGAAGTAACCATGTCGGTTTGTTGGCGTTTGTTTGTTCGCAGATGAAACGAAACGCAAATCCAAATTCACAAATTATTAAAAATAATGGTTACGCGCCCATCGCAGCCTATTATAATAAGTATTTACTAATTGACTCGAAAGAAATTCATGAAAATTTCAATACTTCAATATTTTGTTTGAGAATCGGTCAGTGACCCCATATCTCTTGCTATCACGTCATCTGGATATAGTATAATAAAGTCTGAGCTAGTGTACTTTTTATCCAGGACCATAGCCCCGAAAAACATGGAATAAAACTCTTTTTTGAAAGAGCCCCGCAATACTTAGCTGATATTGGTGTTCAGATGCTAGCAAGGGGGTAACTGGTAGTCGCTTCACAGAAAATTCACGCGAATTTTTGAAATCATATGAGTGATTCTGGAGAAATTTGCAAAATTTATCTTTTTGGAAAGCAGCAACTGCGTGTCGACCAGATGTCTGTAGTGTCAACCCTACTCTAGATCATACTCCTAGCAAAGAGACAATGAAAATCGCGGTATTTCAGGAAACTTTAAACTTAAATAGTGCTGTAATTTTCCGACTCTTCCTGGAAGTTTTGAACTGTTCCATGATAGAAAACAACTATTTACACCGATTTATGCTTAACATTTTTATTGAAATAGTGGAGAAAAGAAAGGAATCGAACGACGATCTAAAATGATCCAGTCCCTCCAATTCGATTTTTCCCAACGACCCCACTAACCTCCCCACTAATGGGGTAGTTGGGAATAAAAAGTCCCAACGACCCCACTGCTCATGTCAATGGGGCCTCTAAGGCAAAGTATTTCAGTTTAAAATGTGTGTGCACTTTGCCAGTATCCTAAACGATGAGAAAAACATTGTGAGGAAGCCAGTATGTAGGAGAAAAAGATTGAAAACATGACTGTGTAGTGCATGGGCGGATCTAGGATTTTTTTCTGGGAGGGGCACAAGAAACAAAAACTGACAACACAATTTATTAATTTTTCGTCGTTAGTAGGTACAAAAATATCGGGGGGGGGGGGGGGGGGGGGATTTTCTGAGGCACACATTAAATCCTTTCACTGGTTTGAAAGTGACACGGAAAGAGGAACTCATGATCTTGTATCAACCCTTAAAACTGTGTTTTGTATGAAATAGTGACCAACTCTCATGCCGGAGTTTTTGGCCACCTTAACCTGATCGCACACTCATCCGCGCCGTACGCGCCGCAGTCATTTTTCTATACTAAAAATGCTGATGACGTCAGAAAATGCGGTTCGCTTCTGACGTCAGCATTTCCTCTATAGAATTGACAGTCCGGCGCGTTCGGCTCAGCTAGACTGTGCGACCACCCTTAGAGCATCATGACGTCATGATTCATCATACTCATTGTAGTAAATATTGTCACACATTAGACTGAAACCATATAAGTTCTTCAAAGTTTCTAATGCAGGTTGAATCCTTCAAAAGGCTGAGTTGATTTACATAGGTCCTTTGTGTAGAAACCTCTGTAGTCTCTAGTCTCATTGAGGATCTTCAGATTCGCTTATCTCAGTCAGCCGGGTTCCGTGGGCCATTCAGCTTTTGTTTAAGGATTTAGAGTACGGATCTCTAAAGGTATTAGTGCCTTTGTATGGCCTTTTGAGTTTTGAAATTGAGACGGGATATTGTTTACTGAAAATTATGTTTAAATGTTATCAACATTTGATGTGTCTTAGATTTTTACTGATATTTATTAGATCCGTGGTCTCTGCCTACCCCTTTGGGAAAGGCGTGTCTTTATGTATGTATGTATTTATTTGGTTGATACGTCGACGGTGTCTGACGTAAGAAATGCTAACTTCTGCATAATGTAGGTGGACGTGACTCTGACTTCTAAAGACAATATCTTCAAAGACTTCAGTGACTTGATTTAAAATAATATCTACCACGCCTTGGAGATACAGCCGTTATCCTGTTTCTTTATTTTAATCCATAGATAGTACATAGAAACACCCAGACCCGAGATAAATATTTGCAGATCACACAAACATTCATCCCGCGGCGGTGATCGAACCCGCAACCGGCGTCTCAAGCGGGCTTTCACCCACGTGCCACAGAGGTCGGAATTTGTATGAATTATGGTGTTTCAGGAGCGCTTTTGTCCATGGAGTATTTTGATGCTGACGCACACAGAAACACCGTTCATGTGCATTTTGCACACACATAATTAAGACTAGACCGCCTTCGCGAGATAGAACAACTGTAAACTTACAAGGCTACCCTTTTCAAGGATCGGAAGTCTTTTTTTAATGATAAATGGGTCGACTCTTGACCTCGAAACTTACATAGGCAAGAATGAGGTCTACTATGGAGCGAGCCTACCCAGAAGTTGCCTATTAACTCTCTCCTTAAAAACAACAGGGTCGTAGCTCAGCGGAAATACAGACGCAGGAAGCTGATTCCATATTTTTGCAGTGTCCATAATAAAAGAACTTTGAAAGCGCTTAATTCTAATAAGTGGAATATCAACCAGGTGTGGGTGATAATCAGCTGTGCGTCTGAAGTCCCTGTAAGAGAACGGTGAAGGTGGAATAAGGTCGTGTAGCTCCTGGGCACACTCACTGTAGTGCAATCTGTAGAAGACCGACAAACTCGCTACCTCACGACGATGGCTCAGACTGTCGACTGTCAGTCTGTAAACTCGAGTTTTGCTTCGGCAAGATAGTCTTCACCTATGAGCCTCTTGGCTCTGCGCTCCACTGAGTTAGCTACCGAGTTAGTCTTCGGTTTTCCGAACATAGCCGATGTCAATACTTCTGTGGTTGTAATATAAGATCAATTATTCCAAGTCAACTGCGGATGTAATACGGATACATACAATATTTAATGGGGTATACGAGGAAACTACAAGAAGGGTAAACGGAAACCCACCCTTACTGGGACAATAGTTTGCTCTTAAGGGTGCTGGGTAGCCAGACGTGGGGTGACTAAATGATATTTTTGCAAACAACGTCAAAAACACCTTACTAATAAAATGTCATCCATAAACAAAAAAAAATATGGTTATTCATAGGTTATGCATGACAGAACTCTTGGTCAAGTTTATTAGTAAGGGCCCCAAGCTTTAAAACGGCTAAACAAGTTTTCTTGAAGAATAGCTAAGAAGGACTCTTAAGTGGTCATTGAAAGAAATAATTACGTTTTAAAACTAAAAGAAAAACCGACTTCAATGTTCGACATTACACACGGCGTGACTCAGGGAATCAATAAGTCATCCATAAAAATCTAAATAAGAATAAGTTTTTTTTTAAATATCATCAAGTACAAGCTTTTAATGGATTACCGTGATCTGATTGAACTCACCGATGTAAGTACAAAATTTCATTTCAATCAACCTATTTTCTGAGGAGTTCCGTTCTCCATCATCGGATCAGCTCGCAGTCATCATATTTCAAAATAGTAGATGAAACTTGACCGATGTAGTTTTTACTCAATCAACCTATTATCTGAGGAGTTCCATTCTCCATCATCAGATAGCTCGCTGTCAACATATTTCAAAATTTTAGATGATACTTGATCTACAAACCGACTTTCAACTCAATCGCCCAAATGCTGACCTATTTAATTTTAAAATAAAAAAAGCAAGCTACCTACACCGTACATACAGAGAGTGGCGTTATGGAGAGGAGGACTATACTCAGCAGTGGGTGCAACCGGGCTGAATAGATAGATAAAAGCTATCACCATGGACCATTTGGGAAATAATGCAACAGCCACGTGTAGAAGGATCATAGGAATGTTGTATTGTTAGCTCTATTTGAGATTCGGAGTGTAAACCCGAGTTAACTTCAATGGATCAACTTGTATGATTGTTCAGCTAGTTATGATCCAATGTCAATATTGTATAATGATCTTCATAAATTCATGAGCAAAGTTCAAGTATTATTTGTATGTCCTAGGCCATCTACACATTCGTCGAACTATGATTTGGATAGACGATGACAGGCGAATACAGGCGCTCTACACGTTCGTCATCGTCGGCATTGAAAGTAGGCTTGTGTAGTTCCTGAACTAAGTACTAATAGGAATTCATTCCCACAAGTGTACTAGTTGAGCTAGTTCACATAACTCGGTCCTAATAGGACTATTAGTACTCTAGTACACTAGTTCATTCGAACGTTTCGTTAAGGAAATTATCATAACTGCGCCTTCCTGCACTGTAATAGGGTTCAAATCGGCATGCGTATCTACCCTTGTACTAGGACGGAATGAAAAGAACTACACGATCAGTTCATTCGATCGTTCGGAAAAAGAACTGTTAGAAATGTATTCACATGTCAGTGTCTGATTGGTTTGTCAAGCGCAGACAGAATTAGACTCATTAGGCGAGTAAGCGGTAATAAAAGAGACAGAGATATTCATTCGATCTTTAGTTTAGTACGAACATCGTTCATGTCCTACAAAACACAAAGCTAGTACGTAGTTCAGGACCGACCGACCGACCGAGCGACTCATTATAGAACCGAAGATCTACTGTACTAGATGTACTAATGGTACTAGAAGTCCGATCTAGTTCTTCACAACGATCGTACTAGTACGGAGCGCTCTCTGTACTGACCGAGCAAGCACAAGCCTAATTGAAAGAAAGAAAATATTATTCAGCACGAACGAAACGAAACAAAGATAAAACACAGTAGGTACTAAAACTAAAATATTCCGCTTTGAACAATTACCTACTTAACATGTCGTCAGAAAATGCGGCACGCCACGTCAGCAGCATTTTGTCTATTGAATTGACAGTTCACCGCGTGCGGCTCGGCTGCACTGTGCGAGCACCTTAAAGCTTACTTTTGAAACTAAGAATAACTCAGGATTGAAATTGAACCTGTTTCATTAATTATAATCCTTCTCAAAGTATGAAAATGAAAGATAAAATAATTGTTAATCCATTCTCTAAAGCTATATTTTGACGTATAAAATATTTCTCAAAACAAAGTTAATTTAAGACAGTTCTACAAGATCGTCGATTCTACTGAATGAATTTTACACGATGCTACTTTGGCACGTTTTGCTAAGCCGATACCATGATTCTGTGTGAAATGTGCAGTACTAGCTGTCCGTCACGGTGTTACCCGCGTTCCCTCGGGAAAACTCCACTTTCCCGGGATAAAATATAGCCTAAGTTCATCAGGGATAATGCAAGATTCCAATGGTGAAAAAATTTTTCAAATCGCTCAAGTAGTTTCGGAGCCTATTCAATTTAAACAAACAAACAAATCTTTCCTCTTTATTAGTGATGACTAGCTGTCCGCTGCGGTGTTACCCGCAATCCCTCGGAAAACTTCCCGGGATAAAATATAGCCTATGTTCAACAGGGATAATTAGTGATTAGTGATGATTTAGTGTCCGAGCGAGCGTCGCACTAGGCTATTAGAATCCGATGAGCGTTAAAAAATCAGTACAATACCAAAGGTGCATTTACACGATGCGATTTCAACCCATACGATATCGTATCGCATGCCAATTTTTACGTGTTAACGCTACGTTTACGCTTTACGTGCTATAGTTAGCGCGACGTTCGTCAGCGCGTTCAGTGGGCAGTGCTTAGAAAATCGTACAAAAAAAACGCATCGTGTACGTACTTACTACATGCACCTTAAATCGTATCAAATTTTTCTGTGAAAAACTTTATCTTTGCTCCTTTTGCTCCGTAGAGTGTTTTTATTCGCAGATGGATTGAAAAACATAATATTGCCGTCGCTACAAAACAATACCAAAGTGACACTTTAAATAAAATATACCAAAAAAGGAATAATACAAAAAGATCACGAAGAAATGCAAATTACAGCGGAAAAATTAAAAAATAAAAAAGAAGAAAGAATTTCTTTTCCGTAAAGGGTGAGTTAAAATAAATTAAGATCCGACATTGAGGTCAGATGTTTGAAGATGTTATTTTTACGGGGCTGGAATTTCAAAACAGCTTATTTTACCAAAATGTACAGTCAAAAAGGGCCATTATTATGCGTATTGTAAGTTCAAAATTGAATAATGATTATTAAAAATAAATAAATAATGCTGGACATATCACACAGCATCACCTAGGTCCAAGCAGCAATGCTATATGTGAACCAGATAACTGATATACTACTTATATACTTTTTGTTTGTAAATACAAACATAATTATTATACATAGTAACATCCAGACCCGAGATACAAACATTAATCCCACAGCGGGGATCGAACCCGCAACCTTCTGTGCCACAAGCGGGCTGCTCCACACTCACCCACTGCGCCACAGAGGTCGTCAATTATTTATATTCGTCATATTTTTTATGATAATGTTTTAAGACGACATCATTGACGTAGAGGGTGAATGCCCGCTAACATCAGAACACGAGAACTCCGGGCACGCAAGAGGTGCGTAATGCTGGAGAGTGTTATTTATTTGTTACTGGCAGCTGCTCTCTACGTGGATAAAAAGATACCTAGCGTAATTTGATTCTCCATTTACTAATATTCTATCTATCCCCGAACGTTGGGCGTAGATCGTCACTCAGTGGGTGCCTGGAAGCAGTCGAAGACGACGCGGCAGACCCAGGAAAAGGTGGCGAGACTATGGATTTGACGACCTCTGTGGCGCAGTGGGTGAAAGCCCGCTTGGGACGCAGAAGGTTGCGGGTTCGATCCCCGCTGCGGAATAAATGTTTGTATGATCTGCAAATACTTATCTCGGGTCTGGGTGTTTCTATGTATAATATGTATGTATTTACAAACAAAATGTATATAAGTAGTATATAAGTTATCTGGTTCCCATAGTATAGCTTTGCTTAGTTTGGGGCTAGATGACGCTGTGTGAAATGTCCAGCATTATTTATTTATTTATTTGTTTATTCCAGCCAGACTGGCAAACCGTGGCCTTGGAGTGCAAGGAGTGGAAGCTAAGGGGGAGACCTTTGCCCAGCAGACCACGATAGGTTGAGTTAAAAAAAAAATATCCAAATCAATTCAGTAGTTTCTACATGAAATAGTAACTATCATCCATCCATCATTCATCAAAATATTAGTAAGATTTTCGAGCAGTATTGGCAAAAATCTGATTTTAAAAATCTGTCGTGCTTTGGATATTTTTCTTCAAACAACGTACAATCAATCCTTGTTCCAAT
The DNA here is from genome assembly GCA_963565295.1 of Epirrhoe alternata. Classification (NCBI taxonomy): domain Eukaryota; kingdom Metazoa; phylum Arthropoda; class Insecta; order Lepidoptera; family Geometridae; genus Epirrhoe; species Epirrhoe alternata. The sequence continues at coordinate 4,180,610 of OY751401.1, forward strand.
ACTAGCTGGAATTGGTTGAAACAATTGCATACAAAAGTCGAATAAAACGATGATGGATCCATTCAATAAGTATAACAACGTTACATGAAACAAAACGTAGCCATTTCTCATCGAGTCCAAAAGGTAGGAAACTCGAGAAAGATTTTCAATTTATTAATGCCAAACACAATTTACGAAGTTGGGAAGAAAACAATAGTTGCTCGGGAATATTAGTGGGACAAGTGACAAGCTTTTAGCGACAAAGTTTTTGAAAACAAAGTAAGATCGACGTATACAAGAGGACTGCTTTTGGTAGGCACAGTCATAGGTCTAATGTTTTCACATTAAAATGTAAAACAAATAAAAATTGAAGGAACGAAATCACACATGCAAAAAATGTTACCAAAAGAAAGCTTTGTTTTGAAACTATGTATTTCAAAATAAGAACATAGCATAAAACACTTAAGCCTCCTCGCAGACTGCAGACTTTCTATCGGCCGTTAGTTGAGACGGAATATACTTCGGCTCGTAATTATTATGCAGAAATAAAGCCCGTCTCAACTATCGGCCGATATAAAGTCTATAGTCTGCGAGGGGTCTAAATAAAGGCCAAATTTAAATTCCAAGTTCATTGTATAAAAAGGTTTACATAGAAAAGAAACTAACAGAAATAGAATAATAGACCTTAATAACTGTATCTACCAATGAATGACTGATCTAATAATGCTATTTCTTGAATAATGGCATTTTGTTGTAAAATACGTATATTTTAGAGTAAATAATTCGAATCCTCTTGCAGCTTATAACTTGAAAATAAATTTTTGTTGGTAAAAATATATTTTTCAATATAATACTGCATACAAAAAATAACTTATTTAGTGAAACGAGAACGCAATTTCGATAAACAATTTGTAAAGCAATGATTGAAGAAAAACTTAACATACTCGAACAATATTTACTACCGATCCGAAACTTTAATACCTATAAATTACGGATAAATTCCATTTATTTTCCTGTATTATTAACAAGAGATTTCAAGTGGTTTTTTTTTAAATTGGGATTATTTACTTACTCCAATAATTTGTGTAATTTTCGCCGAAAAGTATGTTTACAATTTTAATCTTCCTTTGAAATTGCTATGTACCTATTATTTACTTACTACATAAAAGCATACCACTAAGTAAGTTCGTATGAGTCAGTGGCCAACTCTGGTGACGGAGTTTTTGGGCCGCCTTACGGCCTCTGTCATGGCTTACATAATATGAAGATGAAAATGCCACTGGCAGTCACCCATCCACTTACAGACACACAGAAACGGGTTGATATTATTTGACCACCTTCGTGAAATAGACTTACGAGTATATAGTATAATAGTTTTTGTTGCTTATGGGTATATTTTATTTGTTTAAATTTTAATTTCTCTAAATACACAACTGTATCTTTAGCTTACTTAGTTTAAACGCATGTAATCGCAGCGTCTGTCGCGCGCTCGCATCTGGTGCCACATAATGCCAGCGCTTGTGCAGGGGAGGTATCCTTCTCTGCACTTGCACGATGCTGAGTGGTAACCTTTTTTTGCTAATAACATGAATGTAACTTGTACCTTGTAATTTGTACCTACCACAAAAGCAAAATAAACCTTTACTTTACTTTACTTTATATTTGACGTACCTTTGAGCCCCGTGCTGACTTGGCACTGGTATTTAGCGTCATCATCTAGCGTCACGTCCCGGATGTCCAAGGAATAGTCCCCTGAGAACAAAAACACAAGTTAGAGTATAAAAACACCAAAACAATTTGTTTTAAGCCCTATTTAGTGCTATCCTAACTATCAGGTACTCATAGTACGTATCTTAGTGACGTATCATAGTGACGTATCATAGTGACGTATCATAGTGATGTATCATAGTGAAGTATCATAGTGACGTATCATAGTGATGTATCATAGTGAAGTATCATAGTGACGTATCATAGTGACGTATCATAGACGCCTTAGGCAAGCCTTGCTTAGTGCAAAACTATATTTAAGTTTTTCTACTTAATATTTTTAAGAAATGAAAAGTCTTATCAAATTGGATTCCGACGGGATTCGAACCCTGATCGATGCGGGTTCGAATCTCTTAATGAAATACCAAGTGTGGATTAGCACTATAAAAAATTACAATAATATTTTTTAAACTTTCATTCCTTTTAAGCGAATTAAAGGCAAAGAAAACGCCATTTTATTATTTGAACCAACATTATACACGAACATAAACAATGAATCTCGACATTCAGACACATAATAAATAAAATAAACCATTTTTATCAAAACGAATAGCGAGTTTTAAAAAGTTTAGAACATTCTGTAAAGGTCATATTCACCCATTTTTATCTACATAACCGAAGAAGTAATGTTTGTTTGTAAGTTTTAATTTATAAAGTCATCTTTGAACGCTAAGCTACTAACTTAAAACTCAATGTTTTTAAACTAGCTGTCCGTCGCGGTGTTACCCGCGGTCCCTCAGGATAACTTCACTTTCCCGGGATAAAATATAAATATATATATTTTTCAATAGTTTGGTCGAATCCGGTCTAAGTGAACTAAAGCCATCCTAATCCTAATATCCTAATATTATTATAGTAAATCCGAAAGTTTGTGAGTATGTTTAGATGTTTGGATGTTTCGATGTTTGTATGTTTGTGTAACAATCACGCCTATAAAACCGATTTGGATGAAACTTGGAATAGGCGTAGATAATGACCTGGAATAGCGTATAGGCTATTCAAAATGTTGGTACCACGCGGGCGAAGCCGCGCGCATTAGCTAGTACATTACAAAAAGGAAGTTCTGCTATCTTTTACTCCAAATATTTAAATAGCCAAATAGCCTTTCTGCATGAACATTTTGATGCCGAAACCGCAGACAGTAGTTAGTAAACAAAAAGTACGTTATTGTCTAGACAACATTAGGGCTGAATCAGATTTATGAGCTAGATAAATAAAACTCATTACAGTAATGAGTATAATGTATAATGTTCTATGTAAAAGCTTTTTGCAAATTTTCAACATTTTATTATTTTTAGATTAACGGATATAACAAGCTCTGCAAGGCAAATATCTATGTTCTTTTTCTTAAGGATTCATTCCGAAGGCCGTAGGATCGAATCCCGGCCGTGCATCAATGGATTTTGCGTTTTAACTCAAACTCGAAACGGTGAAGGAAAACATCGTGAGGAAAGGTGCATTTACACGATGAGATTTTTCGTGCGGTTTGCTTAGCCACGCTCATTGAACGTGCCGACGAGCGTCGACTAATCGCATACGAGACGCGTTTACACACGTGAAAAATTACCGTGCAAATATCCCGCATATGGGTTGAAACCGCATCGTGTAAATGTACCTGAAACCATGGAATGGGTGATGTGGCGATGGGCTTGCAACGTGTCACGTATAGAACTAACTTTTGCAAAATACAAATACAAAAAACAAGTGGACATGACGTATCTTGGATTACCCTGATCTTCAAATCATCTAGATTACATAGAGAATATCAACTCTCGAGGATACAGTCGTGATCCTGTTGTTATCCTATTCCCTCATCGTAAAACAACATATAATCTATCTCTTTCTAACTCAACACTGCGTTACCAACAGATGGATTCTCGCAAAAAGTTGATTCATTGCTTGCCAGCGCCGAAAGACATGTAATATTTCTGAGCAAAAAGGTTTCCTCTGAGATAATGCCAACATTAATTAGGTAGGCTTGAGACGTGATCTTATTTTTAATTACATATTAATGTACCCAAATCTTCTTTTTGTTCTTTGGCTTTTAAATTATTACGGACTTTACGGCTCAGCAAATAATTGTTAGTCTGACAGTTAGGTAAGTCTTATTTCCGAGGACTTAGACCTCTCGCAGACTACAGACTTTCTATCGGCCGAGTTGTGACGGAATATACATCGGCTCGTAATGAGTTGGCAGCTATACCATTGCAGCAAGAAATTGCCAAAAACTAGCCCGTTTACTTTATTAATGTTAAATTTTTTCTATTCGTGATACAGGCCTAGCCTAGTGCGGGGTTCGATGTAAATTATTTATAACTAGCTGCGCTCCCGCGGTGTAACCCGCGGTCCCTCGGGATTTTTTCGGGATAAAAAGTAGCCTATGTCCGTCTCTGGGATACAACCTTTATCCATGCCAATTTTCAGCCTAATCTGTTCAGTGGTTTGGGCGTGAAAAGGTAACAAACAGACAGACAGACAGACAGAGTTACTTTCACATTTATAATATTAGTATGTTTATAATAATTGTAATTTTATGTATTAAGTTTTATGAAATAAATTGAAATTGAATTGAATTGAATTCTAGCTATTTTGACATCAAATTAGATTAAAGAACGGTCCCAAAAAGTCAATGTCCTAATCTTTGATCTACAGATTGTATTTTGTGTGATTTAAACTGGAATTCTTATATTGTGTGTAGTAAAAACAAGGGCATAAATACCGGGCCTTTATTAATTAATGTAGAAGCATTTTTAACGATAAAATGGGTGACCCAATTCTTTATTACGATATGGAAATTATGTTTTTGTTTGTTTAGATGTAGTTGGTTTATTAGGGTTACATAACTTAAATGAAATAACGAAACCGTTCTATGGATCGTTTGGTCAATTGTTAAGGGTTCTGTGTATAATTAAGTGAAGAGTGGGTTCAAATCCCAGCCATCAATGAATTTTTTTTTCGGATATTTGGAAATAAATTCATATTAATTATGAAGTTAAATAGACGAAGGCAATTAATTCTTGGCACAGACAAGAACAAAGCTCTTAAGAAAGTCAGTATCACGACTGTATCCCCAAGGCACGTCCAAATATTTTTTTAATAAATGCCCTTATGCTCATCCAAGCTCTAAATTAATCTCACCTTCTTCATCACTACCGATCATCTTGTACCGGTCATATCCACTCAGGTCTCTATTCAGACCTAGACCGAAGTCATCTTTCGTCCACTGCAGCTGGCCAGCCTTCTGCTCCACTCTGCAGGGCAGCGTCACCCTGGATCCCACTACTGCCGTCTGTCAAAATAAAAAATGCTGAACATACATCATCATCTAGCCCCCAACTCCCCATTTGACTTGGTTAGCCTGTTGTTGAGGCGTTAGAAACCTATACCTACCATACACGCGCACTTCAAATGCTCTCACCACACTGGTTCGAAAGAACTAGTGACACAATAAAAGGAATTCTAAATTTGAATTCATTCAAGCTCAAAAGAGACAAAATCGACAAAATGTTACCATTCCATCCTTAACCCCAATCTATGTAAAAAACTTGCCCATAGTTTGATGCCATAAATAACCCCAGATAGAGCAAGAGCAAAAGTTACTGCAAGCACGTGGCAACGATACGGACATCTGCTCACCCTGAGGGTAGTCATGTTTTCGTGATAAAAATAATTCCGCCACTCTATAATAAAAACTCCCAAGTTTTTCGATATTTGAGGGTCAAGATAGTATATTTTTTATTGGAGCACCATTTTTACAATGCTTCTTTATAGTCTTGGCACTCTGTTTAGTTGTTTAATAAACTTTATTATTCTGAGCATGTTTGAGAGTAAAAACGACTGTTTCCTTTGACGACTCTTTCAAGTCTTATCAGATCAAAGTTTTTAAAATGATTATTAAATCTAGAGGTTAGGAGCTAACTTCAAAATGTGAGCTTAGCATAATTATTCAAAAATAACAATCAGACTTTTGAAATTCCATGTTCAACGTCAGCGCTTACATAAATCTTCCAGTATTGTCTATTTCAGCAAGTAGTTAAAAGAGTCATAAACATACCTGATCCTGCGGCTCCATCGCAAACTTCTGCTCCATATACCCCCCACACACACACGCACAGAACACGACACTCACACAAGTCCGCAGCAACAGAAACAGTGGATTCACCCCCCTCTGTGTCCTCTCACAACGCATCATCACAACTGCATACGGATATCCGTAAATAAATTCACATTTTAAAACTCCCCACTCAGGCCGGAGCTATTCTGCTAGGCGCCATAGTTATTTCCGATCTGAAACAAAAAGAGGGTAGTGAGGAAACGAGTCTCGGAAGTTGGGAGTGAAACGTGACGTCATCTATCAATGGCTTTGATGGATGCCGAAACTATGTATTTACTACTCGGAAGTCTTAACTTTAAAGGAAAAGGTAGCTGTCAAGAGATGGGGAAAAATGTACGTCATTGAGACGTACATTTTTCCCCATCCCTTGTTAATGTATAATTTCAACTGATACGATATGTTATCGCACTGCTATTTTTTACGTTTAAACGGTTATTGGCTGCTAAAAGTCTTATGATGCATTTACACGATACGATTTTAACCTATAAGATAATCGTATCGCATGGAAATTTTTCACGTGTAAACCCTCATCGTATGCGATTTTTCATAACGCGACGCTCGTCGGCACGTTCAATGGCTTAGCAAATCGTACGAAAAATCGTATCGTGTAAATAATCTTAGTTTCGAACCTACAAAGTATTGAAAGCCAGTGTCCCACTAGACCTTTGTAGCTTAAAATTAAACTCGTGTGATACTATAAGGGATTATAATTAATTACAAAATCAAAATTGATTTAAATGATCCGGAATGAAAATGTTATGATGTGATTTTCAATTTATTAATTGGAAATTTTGTTCCCGTGAAATTTGGATTATTTTAATTTATTAATCCGATTGATTTGAATTTAATGCGGCTATGAGCGGTTTCCTGTGACTTTGCCTTTTAAATTTTATATGCGTATTTAAATAGATGTACCTAATTGATTTTAATTCGTAAATTATGGTTTTCTCGTATTACGGATGGTCACTCACACATTGCTTTATATAAGAGGCCTTAATTAATAACTATTGAACAGGGTCACGACTGTATCCCCAAGGCGCAATAGACATTCTCTCAGATCTTTTACCTATAATCCAGATCCTTTGAAGATATCTAAGGGGGTAGTCGGAGGCATGTCCAAATACATTTAATACATGCCCGAATTTTGGCAAGTATCAATTAAGTAATATAACCTTATGATCTAGATAAAAAAACTTTATTAATAAATAGGTTAGGTATATAATTTGGTATTATTTATAACTTTTTAGACAGCTTTATTAAAAAAATATAAGTACTTAGGTATAGTTTTGGTAAAAGTATCGAAATAATTTAGTTCATACTCGCATTTAGCCAGGATTTGAGTTTCTAGAACGATTATAAATAGGTATTTTCAAATTCAAATTCAATAATTTCAGATAATTAAAATCCATAGCAATTTACAAAAACAAATAATCATAGGTACATCTTGTTTGTTTAATTTAGTTCTGTTTTATTTGTTTTGTACCTGCTTCCTTCCGGTTATTTTGTGTCTGTGTAATGTTGTGCCAAATTAAATTTTTATCTATCTATCTATCATATAAATAAACTAGCTGCGTTCCCGCGGTGTAACCCGCGGTCCCTAGGGATTTTTTCGGGATAAAAAGTAGCCTATGTCCGTCCCTGGGATACAACCTTTATCCATGCCAATTTTCAGCCTAATCGGTTAAGTGGTTTGGGCGTGAAAAGGTAACAAACAGACAGACAGACAGACAGACAGATAGACAGACTGATAGACAGAGTTACTTTCACATTTATATTATTAGTATGGATCACAAAAATAAAATAAAATATTTAAAAATTTACGGCGGTTTAAATCGCTCTCCGCACAAAACTTATCCAGATCAGAAATTATAATGAAAATTGTAATTCTACTCGTATTTATTTTCAAATTAAAATATTGTAACAAAGAAGGCACCATTCACACGAAACGACCCAACGCTACTTATCTCGCAATTAATATTCCGTGTGAACAGAGCGTTATCGTCAACAGCTTTTTTAATCATCACTTTAGACGATTGAAAGATAATCGTGGATAGAGTTGGGATAGACTTGTTCTAGCCGGAAAAAATATTCGGTTCAACGGAAAGAAGTTTATAAGAATTTGTCAAGGGTACGTTGAATTGTCAGGACTATACGGTGACGGACTTTAAAGCTATAGTATTTTTCACGTAGGATCGTATCCCTGACACATATAACTTTTACGTTTTACGCTGTACAACAATGAAAAATTTTGAAATAAATGAAATCTAGTGATAATACTAAAAGATACAACTTCGATAAAAAGGGATTTTTCATCCCATCTATTCGAAAAGGACGACTTGGTTCGCCTTTATGTGCACCCAAAGGTGGTGTTTTCTATAAGAAGCCTTGAGCGGGCAGTAATGAGTTTTTATTCCTCTTTAAGTGCGCCGCAATTATCTTTGCCGCGCACTTTTTGAATTTGGAACATCTTAGTGTTCAGCGCCAAAGAATTCGAACGCAATTTTTTTGAATAAAGACTGGCTTGACTTCTGAATAAAAAAAATCAAACAAAAAACGCGCGAACTACAGCCCGCGTTTTCGTCAATTTTCACGGATTGTTAGAAATTCATGGTTTTAAATATAAGTTTTTAGTTGTTTTATTATTAAATACGATTTAATTTTAATTTAGTTGCCTTTTATTTTCTCATAGAGGGTGATGAAAAGTAGAGTGTATCACTCGGGCGCAAAATATATTTTTGGCTCGGGCGAAGTACTTTGAATCCCTCGCTATGTTCAGGATTCTACTAAAGAATCGACTTCGAATTCGACTCTAGAATCCCTCACTTCGCTCTGGATTCAAAAAAACGCCCTCGCCGTAAAAATATTATTTTGCTCCCTTATGATACAACCGATGATACGTTAGTGCGTCGAGTGTGAACGGTCGAGTGTTTTTCTATACATTTGTCAGTTCAGGCGTTCCGCGACCGATAATACGCGACCGATATTCCGTTAGATATGAACCGACCCTTAAGGCCATGGGATATCATCATCGCCAACTACTGTTGAAACTAACAACTTAACGTGGCTTGAGCGTTGCTAATGCCATTAGCTGACCATCTATACTTTACTGCGAAAAACGGCGCCTAACTTAATTTTATGATCTGTCAAGAGCAACAATTATGTGCAAATATTTGTTTGTTTGTATGTATGTTCGTTTGTTTGTTTGAAATGAATAGGCTCCGAAACTACTGCACCGATTTGAAAAATTCTTTCACCAATAGAATCCCACATTATCCCCGATGAACATAGGCTATATTTTATCCCGGGGAAGTGAAGTTTTCCCGAGGGATTGCGGGTAACACCGCGGCGGACAGCTAGTTATACATAAATCGTTTACGGCTTCTGTAAAATATTTTCCGGCTTTCATAAATCCCCTCCCTATTTAATAATCTTAAACATTTAATTTTATTTCTGATAATGGCTGATAACTAAATTGAATTGGACTGTTAAGATATCAAGTTAATTTTTAATTACTGAGAAGTATTTTAAGTAGTGCTTATGGATTCCGAGTTTTTTGTATATAAGACAACCACATCTCGACGTCCATATAAACGTTAGGCATGTTAGGTATGTACTATAAAAGTTTGACAATTTCTTTGGCGCACGACTTATAAAAAATTTCTGACACAATTTTATCTATACTTCAAAAAAAACAGTGGCACTCCAGGAGTGCCGGCAGAAGTAAAAACTTGAACGGTTCTAAACTTGACAAATAACCCGGTGTTGAGCAGTCACGTGACTCGCACGTGCCCTTTCCGAGGCGAATCCAAGAATTTTTTCTCATCTCAAAACTACCAAACTCGCAGAAGTTTTCACTTCAATAAACTTGAATGAGCACGTGGTTATGAACATTGTAACTCAAAAAAAATATCTCATAGACAACATTGTCTGTGGTTAAAAACTGTCAAAGGTAGAATGACAAAAGGTTTTGCCAAAAAGTGCTGGCCACTAAAAAGTTCACTCACCGAAACCGACCAATCACACACAGTTCTTAATTCAAATGCACTGTAACACGTTGTTCCCGCGCGCCTGTCCCGACTGTCTGGCGGGTATTTCAGATTTGGAATTATTTTTAACCTACCCCCTCGAGTGTGAATCTTTACACGGGCAATTTTTCAGGTATTGTTGAATGGTCTGGTTGCGCAACTTTATGCAGCAATATAAAGCATAATTTTAAGTTAGAAATCAAAAGGAATAATTAGGTAATAATAACAAATTTTGAGTCACTCATATAATTCTACTAGGTTGGGTCTAAAACAATGCTATTTTTAATTTTTAACTTGTCTTTTACCTTAAAATTCCATTAGTTATTGAGTAAAATTTGCGTACTGAAAAGTTCTAATTTAGAATATTTCAAAGCATATTGTATACCATCACAGTGACTGGAGTCATAAAAATAAGTTGCCTGTAAAATCAAAAAAATTGCCCGTTTAAAAGCGCTCTGAATCATTATGTAGCTGGAATTTAAGTTTAAATTTAGAACGACAGTGCAGTCAAATCAATGTCTCGATTTGGAAGGAAGACGATCACTTGGACTTTGACATTTCATGTCAGACAACGGAAACGTATCTGAAAAGAATTACATCCGAATTGACAGCAATTCGGAAGATGGAGACTCTCGTTCGTTGTTTAAAATTTATTGCAAGCTGGCTGATTTTAAAATTTAAATATAAAAATTATAAAAAGAATAAAGAAATAAGTAATGAATTTAATTTTGTTAAAGAATTTAAAATTACACAATATGGTCATGCTTTTAGTTTTACTTATCTACTTGTTGAGTTTGAGACTTGCGCTGTTTTAATATTTCATCAAGTAAAAATACCGTAGGAAAATGTTTGTTAGGAAAATCTTAGCTTGAAAAACTCGGTCTGTGAGACCGGCGTCAAAAACTATGTAAGTCAAATTCACGTCACAAACGGCGGGTTAACTTATCTTGGTAACAACTAACGCCTGTACTTATTTAGAAGTAAGTACGTAATATCTAGTAGCAACACAGCCTGTAATTTTTTTTTAATCATTAAAATCAATTTCATAAAAATGAATAAAAACTTTTCAACATAAAACAGGCGTGAACTTTTATTTACGATCTAAAGCTACCTAGTAATTTCAGTAATTGTATTTACACAATACCAAATAAGGCCAGTTCAAACGATCAATATAATAACAGGGAAGGAAAGTGCGGTAAGACAGCTACTAGTTACCAAATAGGTTAAAAAAAAACCATCAATACATGATTAGAATAAATACGAAGCGATCAACTCACATTAACTAAAGTAAATCGGACTTAACCGTTGTAAATTAGAAAAAAACCCGGTGGACTTGTGGTGCAGCTCAAATTGATACAGCTCTGTCAGTTTATAGTTATGTAGAGCAAGATTCTGAGAGATTTGTAAATTCTATTTCGTATCAAGTTCTATTCCAAATATAATTTTTATTGAGAAACAATGAAAAACGAGCTTTTATAAAAAAAAAACATGATGCACTTTTACATAGCATCATCTAGCCCCAAAGTAAGCAGAGCTTATGATATAGGTACTACATGACTGATATACTACTTATATACTTTTTGTATATAAATAATAATATTATAATTATATAGAAAACACTCAGACTCGAGACAAATAATTGTAGAGCATACAAAGATTTGTCCCGCAACCTTCTGCGTCGCAACTTTGCAAGCGGACATTCGCCCACTGCGCTACAGAGGTCGTCGTATATTAACAACATTATTACTTATTAATTAATATCATGTACAATGTACATTGTATAAAGGCATATTAACAGGGATAAATAATGATGCTGTCTTTGTTTTACTACTTCAATTAAATTGTTCTTACAACTTAATGGAATCACGAAATGAAAACATAAAAAAACTTTTTATTGATCTTCACATCATTTATTATTTATCGTTTAATCACAATCTTTATGCTTACGTTTTTACCACTAATGATGTAATTAAATAAATTTTTGTATGACAAAAAACCTGGCTAATATAGCTGTAAGATTATGTTCTAATAGTAAAGTTTGAGTTAGGTTGTATTTTTTTATGATGAATGGGTCGGCTCTTGACCTCCTTGTATCATACAAAATCAAGTATACAAGCTATTCTATTTTGAGCTGCGTCGTGTATCCAAATGCATTCCATTTCCGAACGAGTGAGTAGTTTAAATTTAGAGCATTTTAAACTAAGCGGGAGCGCTGACGTGGATTTATGTTCTAACGCCAAAGCACGAGAGTGCATTTTAGATTGATTCGTCAATTTGTCAGCAAAAGTCCCCAAAATAAAGGGAGAGAAGGGAAACATGGAATTGAATTGTCTGAAATCTTTAGAAGCTTAGAGCTTTGGGTCGTTATGAAGCTAATGTTTCAATAGAATCGGCCATTAGAAGTTTTTGAAGCGTTTACGAATTTGGATGTTTTGGGTGAACAACGGTTATAAGGTTTGTCTTTGGAATCTTTTGTTTTAATTTGAATTTAGAAGTTTAAGAGGAGGGTCTGTGATATTATCATTCTAGCTGCGCAGTCCTTCGGGAATACTTCATATTTTTCATTATTTTCTTCACTATCACTACATAGTATACCTAAAACAAGCTTTCCGCTGTCTGTCTGTCCCTAGTATGCTTAGATTTATAACTACGCAACGAATTTTGATGTGGTTTTTGTAATAGATAAAGTGATTCAAGATGAAGGTTTAAAATGCTTAATATAGTAAAGAAACACTGATAATTTTAGAGGTTTCTAAAGTGATGTAAATAAACACATTTTTTGCACTTATTAAAAAAAAATATATATTATTATTATAGCATTTGCAATGCTATAATAATAATTTACTACGGCTTTGCTGCGCTGACCCTTATAAATAATAAATAAAATAAAATAAAAAGCCTTTTATTTCATTGCAGGTTTTACAAAAAAAAAAGCATAATTAAATTTTATGTTAGTATAAGAAAGTTTTTGTTATTAGTTTGTTATTAGTTCTTAAATCTTAAAAGTTTTTAGTTTTTTTTTTGTAATATTGTTTGTAAGGTTTATTTTTATCCATCATTGTCTGCAAGAACCCCTCTGCGGGTAAAAATAAATTGGCTCTTTTAAATAATCCATACTATATACTATATATACTATATAATATATAATAATATTATAAATGTGAAAGTAACTCTGTCTGTCTGTCTGTCTGTTTGTTACCTTTTCACGCCCAAACCACTGAACAGATTAGGCTGAAAATTGGCATGGATAAAGGTTGTATCCCAGGGACGGACATAGGCTACTTTTTATCCCGGAAAAATCCCGAGGGACCGCGGGTTACGCCGTGGGAGCGCAGCTAGTTATAACATACTAGCTGCGCCCCGCGGTTTCACCCGCGTAAGTCCCGTTCCCGCGGGAATATCGGGATAAAAAGTAGCCTATGTGTTAATCCAGGGTATCACTTATCTACATACCAAATTTCAACCAAATCGGTCCAGCCGTTTTTGCGTGAAAGAGTAACAAACATCCATACATCCATACATCCATACTTACAAACTTTCGCCTTTATAATATTTATAGGATTTAAATGAAAACCGGTATCGGACCTACTTATAATTTAAAACCTGGTACTACTTAGTAATTACAGTGTTTGTTTAGTCCACTTTAAGCCACCTTTTCGGTGAAAGGTAGGTAGTTTTACAAGAATATTAAATATAGGCTATTAAATTAGTTATTTAAACGGTTTTGGACCGTCTTAAGATATTACTTACGGTATTTTAAGAACATGAGCAAAATACAATAAAAATTATAGATATTTGACGACCTCTGTGGCGCAGTGGGTGAAAGCCCGCTTGGGTCGCAGAAGGTTCCGGGTTCGATCCCCGCCGCGGGATAAATGTTTGTATGATCTGCAAATATTTATCTCGGGTCTGGGTGTTTCTATGATAATAAGTATTTACAAACAAAAAGTATACAAGCTTTGCTTAGTTTGGGGCTAGATGATGCTGTGTGAAATGTCCAGCATTATTTATTTATTAATTTATTCTTTAATCGACTTTAATTTTAGTAGTCCCGGTCTAATTCTCATCAGAATAAAATTTACTAGGTTGTAAATAGATATTACACTAGGTAGTCTAAAAAAACAGAATAAGGACCCCAAGGCATGGTAGACATTATCTTAGATCTCCAGGGACTTCAAACTTCTTTCCCCTGAAGTTGTCTATATGCAGATATTTAAATATGTCGAAGGAAAAATCTAAAGGGCCATCTACACATTTGCCTAACTATTTGGGTAGACAATGATCGACGAATACAGCGAATAGACCCTCTACAACTCTGCACGTTCATGGACGTGAGTATTTGTCGAAGTTCGGCGAATGTGTAGAGAGGCCATAAAACGACCGACTATAATACCGATTTTCAAACCTCACAAAAAGCTACTCAATGAAAAAATATCAACAGGGGGTCACGGCTGTATATTTCCAAGGCGCGGTAGACATTCTCTCAGATATTTTATATTCCAGATCCAGTCTAAAGGGGTAGTCAGAGGCATGTACAAATACATATTTGATACATGCCCACATCTCGCAGAAGTTAGTATTCCATACGTGACAGGTTGCAAGCCCATCGCCGCCTTTAAGAATACTAACTGGTTTCCTCACGATGTTTTCCTTCACCGTTCAGAGCACGTGATAAAGCGCATATAAATTTTACAAAACGCAAAATTCATTGATGCACGGCCGCTATAAAAAATATCAACATTGCTGTAAAAGGACCTACAAAAAAAGATCGACATAAAATGTTTTTCGTTCTAGAAACCCGTGTGTATCGCTAGCTTTTTAACCTTTTTACATCTCCAATCCTTCTGGGAACGGATGCTGTGTAGCATCCGTTTAATCATACCATCGAAACAAAATACCTACCACCTGTTAAGCCTACAAGCGAAAATAACCCGTATCTCTTTCACAAAAGGTCGACAACATTAAGCTGACGTTCGTAAATTATATTACTTATAAAGAAAGATACCAAATTGATGCTTAATTCTCGGGGAATAAGGTTGATAATAGTGTTTACGTTATCTGTTTCGAAAAACGTAATGATTAGGTTTGGGTACCTTTGAGCTGGATCGCTTTTTTCTTCAAAGGTTTTTTTGCTTTTTTCGGCAATAAAGGTTTTTCAATTGGCTGTTTTCCGATCTGTTTCGTTAAAACATAAGCCATTTTCAACCTTAACGTTAAAGGAATAAGGTTTCAAAAATCTTGCAGAATACCACAGACAATAAGAAAATGCAATGATTTAATGAAGAACCACAACACAGATCAAAAAATATTACATTTTGGTTCCTAGGTTTTGCAAACTACATCTATTAACACTACAGGGTTATTTGTAAAACCCCGGGAACCTCCGGAAACACAAAAAACATTGAATCGTGGTAAATATTCCGTTACCGTACTATCTATAGAAAGTATTTTTTCTTCGTCTCCAATTCATTTACTGCTTTTAAATTATTGTCAGTCATTCAATTTTCCTGTATTTTTTATGAATCACATTGATTTTGATATTCTGAATTTTCATAACTCTAGATTGTGACAGATTGCAAATCTTGTTACCTTTTACATTTTTGTAGGAAAATTATCTGAAGAACGAAACGGGGGAAATTTTATTAAACGCGGGACAATTCTGATAACTGGGTGAGTGATGACGACTCTACCAGGCGCGGTTGCAGCCTGAAATTTGGGGGGGGGGTCACTTGAAATTTGGGGGGGGGGGGGTCACTACACGAATAGTAGACTTTATTGCACAATAAACAAGATTTTAATATTAGAAGTGTGACCAATTTTGGGCCCCCCTCAGACCACGCCTGGACTGTACCGATTTTACCAGTCAATTTTGGACATCGAGCACTTACCCAATAGAGTGGCAATGAGGTCAATACAATTACGAAACTGATCAATGATTTGTCACTACACTAATAAATATCAAGTCTTTTCTTCTTATTTTATAACATGGCAACTAACTGTTATATTAGTAGGTATAATTCTGCCAATGTCAAGTTTAAATTATAACATGGCAGTCAGTCCTGTCAATTTTATTTTAAACAAAACATGGCGGCTTGTCTCTTCAAAACTCCAACGGAAGTCTTTCGTCAAATGAGAAATCTTCTTCAATATAGGTACTAGTACAAAATAATGAAGCCTTGGAAACGTAACAGCCACCGAAAAGTACCTACATAATAAAACCTAGTAAAACACGAGAAAAAGATAATAAAATAGCAGAGGTTCTAGCTTTTCAAAAATGGCGAAAGAAGTTTCATATCAAGTCTCGCTCGCTGTGAAGCTTGACATCGAGTAGGCCAATCGGATTGCAGTGTCGCCGCAGTGATTTGGCGAATTTAAAAAAAAATTACATTTCGGGTACCTACTATTACTGCTTTGGGTCATTTTATTTAGGGGTATTTTTTTTTGAAATTTTAATTACAAATTTTCTGACGTCATCAGTATGTTTTCTATAAAAAAATTACGTTTGAGTTACGTGCGGTCAGCTTTAGACGTTATTCATGTTTATGTGACTTTTTATTAAAGAGTTGCAAGCCAATTTTGTTATTTTGTGTTGAATAATTGAGAGAAGCTTTTGCTAACAGCTAGTTACAAAGAACATAACCATAGATGTAGTACATTATTAAAATTAAACTCATCAATTTGTAAATTAAATAACTCCAAACATAGAATGTTATGTTATATATTATTCAATCTACTATTAGGTTATTTACATATTGATTGGCTCTCCGGTGGCTATCGTCCATCAAAATATACGAATCAATCAATACTCAAGATGGACACCATGCCATAAGTTATTAAAAATAATGTAAGTTTATTAAATTTCATGCTGAACCCTATAAAAGATTTAATTTAGTTCTATCTCCCGAAGGCGGGTTGATCTTATTTGTGTGTGTAGATTTGTTTCTGTGTGCATAAGCGATACTGAGCGCTCATTCGTCCATGGAGCGTTGCCTAACTTACGCACACTGACACAATGTGCATGTGCATTTACACACACAATTAGAACCAACCCGCCAGTCTGTTGTATTTATCTAGGAAGTTTTCCACTCATTAATAAAGCTGAAAGTTTGTGAGTTTGTTTAGATGTTTGTGTTTCAATCACGCCTAAACCGATGTGGATGAAACTTGGAATAGGCGTAGATAGTGACCTGGAATAGCTTATAGGCTATTCAAAATGTTGGTACCACGCGAGCAAAGACGCGCGCAGAAGTCTAGTATTAAATAAATAACGCTGGACATTTCACACAGCGTCATCTAGCCCCAAACTAAGCAAAGCTTGTACTACTCGTATAGGAACCAGGTAACTGATATACTATATACTTTTTGTTTGTAAATACATACATTTATACATAGAAACACCCAGACCCGAGATAAATATTTGCAGATCAGGGGATTGAACCCGCAACCAAGCGTCACAAGCGGGATTTCACCCACAGCTCCACAGAGGCTGTTATTATGATAAACGGTAGAGGCGGGTCTAACATTTATTATTGACTTATGATTGAAATAAATCGTACCAATGCAAGTAAACTAGATCGTATCAGTTTGTTTCGGAAACCCGACCTACAATCAATTTCCTATCAGCGATAAGCCTTTCCTTTCATTAATAAAATTAATTACATTTACATAGGACATGATGCTAGACGCGAAGATAGTGTTACAAAATTAGTTGGCTTCCTGTAGACCCCCCACGGGTGATGATGACAATTATTTATCTTATTTATTCAAATTTTTAAATACCAAATATAATTTAATAGGAATTTCGAGTGTTTATACTAAGTAGGTACCAGATTCATAGAGGATTTTTGTATTTATTTGGGAATCAGCAAGACCGATTCGAATCTAAGTATTCATCATCATCATCTCATCCACTGCTGAACATAGGCCTCCTCCATCGATTGCTTGTGCAGCCTGCACCCAACAGCTCCCATCAACCTTTATCAGATCGTCTTTCCATCTAGTGGGGGGCAGTCTGCTGCGATTTCCGGTGCGTGGTCTCCACTCGAGAACTTTTCTGGCCCAACGGCCGTCAGTTCTGCCACTCCAACTTGCTAATCCTGTGGGCTATGTCGGTGACTTTAGTGAGTCTACGGATCTCTTTATTCCTGAATCGTTCTTGTAGAGAGACACCAAGCGTAGCCTTTCTATAGCTCGTTGTTTGACGACCTCTGTGGCGCAGTGGTCGAAGGTCCGCTTGCGAGGCCGTAGGTTGCGGGTTCGATTCCCGCCGTGGGACAAATGTTTGTATGATCTACAAATATTTGTCTCGGGTCTGGGTGTTTCTATGTTTAATATGTATGTATTTCCAAACAAAAAGTATATAAGTAGTATATCAGTTATCTGGTTCCCATAGTACAAGCTATGCTTAGTTTGGTGCTAGATGATGCTGTGTGAAATGACCAGCATTATTTATTTTGAGGTCGGAATAGGCTCTTTTCTTGAAGGCGCCTAAGTGGTATCGGTCTGGAAATACAATACCCTATTTTCCAGATATCGTAAACCTGCAGAAACGAAACAAAATCAACATAGCTAGCAAGCTATCAACACCTTGAGTATCGCAAAAAATAGATTGACTCAGGTATTTTCCCATCAAGCTACTATCCCGGGAGAGAACTATTAAACGAATGTGCGAAAGAGAGGGATTGAGCGAATGAGATAGACTATTAGAATAATTAATTCCTATTACTTGGTAAAATAGCTAATGAAAGGAAACTGAAGAGTAAACAGAATTTTCGCTGATGTTGGAAATAAAAGATTTATTTGAAAAGTTTTTTTCAGCTCTAATTAAGTACCTGCATAAGTACACTACCTACTTTGTTTTTTCAAAATCACACCAAAATACTTTTGAAGTGAAAACTTCTTTAGGCGCGTTGGGCATTTTTGAGATGGGAGAAAAATATCAAACTACGTACGTGACTGTTACGACACCATCCTCTTACTCAGCCTACCTTAATTTCGTCACATACTGTATCGGTCTTGTTGACCGCCTCTGGTGAGACAGCCCCGAGACCCGAGTTCGAATCCAAGTGGGGAAGTAACTTTTTGCATTTTATTTTGTTTTTTTTAAGTTGTCGGCCGTCCTGGAATGGTTCTGTTTTTTTTACGAAATAAGCATAGAAATTACATTTGAAACTGATATTTTTTAATAAGACTAAATTCCTACTAATCTTCTCTCATCAAGTTTTGCTTTATTAAAAATATCTCGCGAGGACAAAATGGCGGAGCAAAGAAAATGTCTCATTTACTATGTTGGAACTTAATGAAAGAGCTCTCTCGTACTTTGTTGATAAGTGCATTAAATGAGAGAAAAAAGTGGAAAAAAATGTCTTCGTAGCTAAAATTACTACTTACAATGATTTACATCATAGGTACTTCTATCTTATTAGCGAACCTTGTCTAACGGCAACTCTACATATATGCGTCGAACTATTCGCCGAACTATTATTTGGATAGAAGATGACAGGCGAATACAAGCGATGAGGCCCTCTACACGTTCGTCACCGTTGGCATTCGTCTATCTTCGCCAAATATGGAGAGGGCCCAAAGGCGTTTCTAAATTTGAAATCGATGTTTTCCTTCTACAAGGGCTAGACTCTTAAAACTGGCACAATTCCTTATTTGAATTAATTTCGCGCCATTCCAAATTTGGATTTGTTTTCCTTGCCTTTTTATAAACAGCCAGTATTTGTTTTCTTTTTTCAAATACGTATTCCACAAGCCCAGCTAGTCGTTTCGAAAGCTGGACCGCAACCGGTCGGGTATCCGCTGGTGCACCTGTCGTGTGCATCGACCTTAGTAAAAAATAAGTCTCACACTAGCTTCGGAGTGGGTGCCGATAGATGGCGCTATTCGGATTAAAACCTGAGATTAAAACATGTTTTTAATTTCGGATATGAACCATAAATACTAATTATTAATTGTGCAGTATTCTATTTTTAATAGATGATATTTTGGTTTCAGCTATCTCTACAAATTACCTCATACTTGTAGGTAGGTATATTACCAGAGGGAATGTTACCAATGTCAGTTGATAGGATGCTTGCCCAGCATAATAATATAATCCACAATCTTAACTTGATTGGCCATAATCTTCGAAAATTAGAACAAAAATAACAATGATGCAGGCGGAGATTCGAATCTGCTACATTTGACTCAAATCCGAAATGAAGGATAACTTATCGTTTTGTCATAAAAAGCACATTCAATCTATCTATTTATTTTTCGCTGGCCATATCTGACGAAGAGCCGATAACCGTTGGGGTAAACGAGTTCTTGAGTGGAGACCGCGACTCGGCAAACGTAGTGCAGGACGCCCCCCGGCCAGGTGGAGTGACGATCTGCGAAAGGCTGCTGGCAGAAGCTAGATGCGTCGAGCTCAGGACAGGGCGCAATGGTGCTCATTAGGGGAGGCCTATGTCCAGCAGTGGACGATGATGATGATGATGAGCCTAAATTACAAGTTTACTAACGAACTGAACTGTAAAAATTGTCTGCATATAAAAACCTAGTATGAACTGTATTTCCCTGGTAAGACTAAATCAATATTATTCCTCTTCTCCAGAAAATAAGAAAAACAGAAAACCAGTTGTTATAGTACATTACGCGTGGCGCAGCATTATTCCATACAGAAGACCCTATATAGCTTTTTCCTTTCAACCGAAATTGACACTTAGTTCCAAGACATAAAGCCCAAAACGGCTGTTTTGGAAACAGATTCGTTCGCGTGGCTGTCAAGTCGAAGCTCCAACACTATACCGCCTTAAGTCCCCTTAAACTTTCAAAGGGATATGCACTTTATTTTAAGTGGGGTTGATGCTATTTTCGTGTGCTTTATAGCGTGCAATGTTTTGTGATCCAGCCGTCATTTAGCTACCAGTTTCGTTCAGTGCCTTAAACCTAGTACTCAGGAAGATGTGTACGGAACCAAATTGGTTCCGTATGTTTTACGAGGAGTTCATTTTACGATGGGGGTGAGTAATGGCTTTAGGTATCGACATAGCCACTCCATTTGCTAATGAATAGTTAAATAGAATCATCTGAAGAATTATTAGAGGAGACTGGGCAACATCGACCTGGGTTATTATCTGTTAGGTTATTCTGTTATTTTATTATAATAATCCTACATAAGTGTGTGAACCTCCTCTTTTATGAAGTCGGTTATTAAAGGTTTAAATTCTTAATATATTCCCATATGGATAAACTTGAATCATGACTTCATGAGTCATTTATTGAATGGTAAATAAACCATTGCATTTTTAAACAACCACAAAAAATACTGGTATAACTAGTTAAATCAACAATGTGTAGGTGTATCCTTTTTGGGGGTCCGTGGGATAACAAACATTAAAATATCGACAAAAATGTTGCCATCTATTTAAAGGTGCATTTACACGGCGCGATTTTACTAAGAAAAGTCGCAAACGATGAGCGTTCACACGGGAAAATTGACGTGCGATGCTAAATCGTACCGTACCGTGTGCACCAAACAAACACAGTTTGTGATGGTTGCCTTGTTTTGAAATTATTATCTTCTCATAGACTACCTAGGACATTTTCTTGAGATGGAAGCTTAACCGGCATTTAAACCATTCTCTCATCATCCATCTTTATCTACTGGAAGTTATCATCATCATCCGCAGCCTTTTTCATCCCACTGCTGGGCATAGGTCTCTCTTCGCTTGTGCCTTCCCTATCCTGCGCCAGTCCCATGTACTACCTGCTGTTTTTATAATGTCGTCAACCCATCTAGCCGCCGGACGACTTACTCTTCTACTACTGGAAGTTATAAATATGCGACGACGTGTGAAGCTAAGCTGCAGAATTTATCGCAATTTCTCCTTTTCCGTTTAGAGCAAATTAATACTGGGTTAATACATTATAAAACGCCATTTGCACGATACCACACTGGCCATTTTTGCCTCTTGCCACGTAAATTAGCTCTTGCTCCGTTGAGTTTGAGAATGCAAGAGACAAGAATCGTATCGTGTAATCGTTTTACGATCGAATATCCATAGATTGCATAGCTGGCATTAGAACCCGCAAACAGTTAGAAAGTCAAGAGTAGTTGCACTAAACCTACCAGGCACCTACGGAACCAAAAATGTATAAGGCAATATTTTTTTGCAAAAATCTGCGCGCCAGAATAAATAAATACCGTTCTTCACAGAACCCGTTTGCAATCAATACTTTTGCGTTTATTTTTGACGAATGCAGTTTAGTAAAACAGCTGGATTAGATTATGCAAAATCCCGAAAGACGTGGGACGATTTCGTTTTCATTGAATGACTCATTTGATCTAAAAAAAAATTTGGGTGAGGCAAGAGATTTTGTACAATTCATTTCTAAAACCCATCCGTGGTGACGCTCTCATCGACAAATTTACAGCTTTGTTTGAGATACAGTTTTAAATCAGATTGCTTTCTACTTTGCTTTTTTTCTTTTTTAAGAGCAAAAAGGCTAAAAATGTCCTATGGAAAACAAAAAATTCTCCCGTATTACTCAACATAATACACGTCATCGGTGTCACGGTTTCCTGTTATCTCGCTCTTCGAGCAGATGCTGCTTTTCCTTATAGGTCCAATTACTTTCTACTTCGTTCGTTTTTTTTTTGCTGAAAAGATGGTTTTATCTGCAGTGTGCTTTTGCGGAAAATTCCGTGCATTTTTTAAAAAGAAACGGAATGAGACTGATTTTTGCTCAGCGATGTTTCAATTCTAACGAGATCATGATTGTATAGGTTTAAAAGAACGTTAGTGTTTCAGATCTAAAAATTAAAGATCATTCATATTATACCAAGACAAAGTGACTGTTAAAACTAAACAAGACTTATTGATCGCATAATTGTTTTACGTAATTGTTATTGATTTTTAGGACATGTTACATAATGATTTTCAAGGGGAACAGACATTCCACCAATCACAGCCCGGCTACATCCGAGCGCACACCCATGCACGCTCGAATGGACTAAGTTATACAGGAAGCAACAATCAATTGAAAGGTTATTCATCTATCGAATTTCTCGGGATTTTCATAACAAAACCAAAAAAGTAATTACGAGTACATAAATATTTTTTAATTTATTTGTTGAACCCAATTCCTGAATAAAGTTAGTTTAAAATGAAAGACCCTATATACAAGGCTTAAGATAAGATCTGAACTTTGCTAAGCTAGCCCAATTCTTTAAATTTCCGCTGTTTTGACGATGTTCTGGACTTTCCAATAGTGGATATTTAAGTAACATACTCACACATAAAACTATTAAGTTATATAAAACAATCTATAGTATGATAGTAAACTAAAGTACCTAAATAAGTTTACAAAAGTAACCAAGCTATCCAAACTTTAAGCTGTACAAGTCGATAGTGATGTGAAAATGAAAGATAATAATCTCGTTTATCTTATCATCTGATCAAGTTATTGATAAAGTTGTCGGTTAAGTACAATAAAATGTGTGGAGTGACACTGATAACATTATGTACAATGTTATTTGTCTGTGCTCGTTAAATGTGACGTTTGAAGACCGAATGATCATTTGGCGATCCAGTGAGTTCAGTTCTGACGGCTGGACAAATATTTTTATGATTTAAAAATGTTTGTCCTGAGTCAGGTATTTTCTTTTATATTTTTTATCACTACATAGTATAAAACAAAGTCGCTTTCTCTGTCCCTATGTATGCTTAAGTCTTTAAAACCACGCAACGGATTTTGATGCGGTTTTTTTTCATAGATAAAGTGAGTCAAGAGGAAGGTTTATATGTATAATACATGCATAATATAGTAGAGGAACAACTCATTTTAGAGATATCTAATGTGATGTCGTGAATTGCTAATACATTTTTTGCGCTTACATTGCAAACGCTGGCTAAACCCTAATATTTAGCATCAGCATTACACCCGTGCGAAGCCGGGGTGGGTCGCTAGTATTATTATATTATTTCTATGATATGTAGTTACAAAGAAAAGTTACAGGTAGGTAAGTATATCAGTCAGTGTGGTTCTCATAACACGAGCTCTGATCCAATGATGCTTTGTAACAATCGTCATCAACAATCTTATCATCATCTCAGCCCTTTAAGGTACCTACATCCACTGTTGGGGCCTCCTCTATTACCTACTCCATTCTTTCCGTCTCTTGCGAGTCTAACCCAATGTGCGACAATGTTCATTTATTACTAGCTGCACTCTCGCAGTGTAACCCGCGGTCCATCAGGTTTTTTTCGGGATAAAAAGTAACCTATGTCCATCCCTGGGATACAACCTTTATCCATACCAATTTTCAGCCTAATCTGTTCACTGGTTTGGGCGTGATAACAGGCAGACAGACAGACAGAGATACTTTCACATTCATAGTATTAGTCAAGGATTAATGTAAGTTATATCGCTGAATATTTATAAATTATTATATTTTAGCAATATTTTACCCATCCCTAAAGTGCAAAATGTGCAAATAAAGCTCTCGTGCACAAAACCCGCTAACCGCTTAAATCAATTCCGCACTTCATTATGCGCAGTTTTTAAGCTTTTGAATTGTTTATTAATTGACGAATCGTTGTTGAATGATTGATAATATTGATTATACCCTGAATAACCTTATGCCACGTTTATAAGTGAGACTGAAAATTTTTAAACTTTCGTGATTTGGTGAAATAATTATTATTTTAAACCGGGTATTTATCACGTACCTATCTTAAAAAAGAAAAAATAACAATAGGTGAGATAATTACCCGGTTTAAAATAATAATTAAGACTGAAAGGTTTTTCGGTTCATCTATTTTTTTTTAACAGATTGATATTGATTGAAACAATACATTTGATAGTTTATCTGTACTATAATATTATAAAGTGGAAAGATTTGTTTGTTTGTATGTTTGTTTGTTTGAAATGAATAGGCTGCGAAACTACTGGACCGATTTGAAAAATTCGTTCCCACATTATCCCCGATGAACATAGGCTATATTTTATTCCGGGGAAGTGAAGTTTTCCCTACCTAGTTAGTAATAAAAACTAAATTCGATTTTAGAATCTCCTCTATTATTTTCAGATGGTCCAATAAAAATAAGAATGTCTTTATTCGTAGTTTAAATAATAGGTACAGTAATAATAGGTAGGTATAATATACCAACTCACTAATGTAACCCAGTCTCCCCAATTCGTACTTCAATCAGTCATTTCAATTCCTTTGCGGTACAAGGATATTTCTTTGATTTTTATCTCCGGATGTAACATCAAAAGTACCGTGTGCCCAATTATATAGCATATGTTACATAAACAAGCATAATAACCAATTACTTATACAAAATACTTTGAGAACCAGCTCAAATAGAGTTTTTTTTTAATAATGTTTATCAATATGTGGGTAGGTATGTAGGTACAAAATAATAAAAATGTTTGATGTCACTGTTACCAGGCGCGGTCCGAGGGGGGGGGGGTCACAGGGGACATGACCCCCCCCCCCCCCCAAAATCGTTCACGTCAAATAGTAAAATCTTGTGTATTGTGCAATAAAGTCTTATATTAGTGTAGTGACCCCCCACCCAAAATTTCAGGCTGCGACCGCGGCTGGTTACCACCCCTTGCCAGAAGAAAAGGCACAAATCTAAATTTTGCAGAAATTAGTAGGTGATACAGGTTGTAAACCTGTTTCAAACCGATCAGAGTACTTCTGTAAAAAAATACAATCATGGTAACAAAGCTAAAACTCTAATCTCCGGAAACCGCACACATTTCATTCATCTCATAAGTTTAGAGCCTTTCCCGCCATAAAATCGCCTGCCACGCGATATTGGTATTTATTACCAAAAATAACGATACAAAACCCGATAAAATCGAGTGGCCGCAAAAACTATCGTAAATTACGTTTTATATTATACTCTGTATTCCAAAAATGGCGCTTCAATAACTCATCTATACGATCTGTAGCCGAGATTTACTCAAAATGGCCATTTTTTTTAGTTTTTATCCAAATTGTGTGTGGGATGTTAAATGGGCAGCGACAAATTTTACAGAGCATCAAAGTTTTTAAAACTATAAAAGTAATTAGATAGATAGATAGATAGATAATTCTTTATTGCATTACCACACAGCGAACAAGATATACAAGAAAAATACACTTAAGGCTGCTCTCTCGAAAAAAACTTGAAAAAGGCGTGCAGATGAAACAACTTTTCATCGGCATTAACAGAGAAATTATATCTGAAAAAAATTGGCGGCCTTATCGCTGAAAGCGATCTCTTCCAGGCAACCATTTACGTGAGAAAAACATAACCAACCTAACCTAATAATAACCTAATAAAATATTTTGCGTAGGCTGATAAATAAGAAAACTATACTACGAGTACTAGGTACGTATTTTTTTGTAATTCAAATTTTAATAGCCCAGATTTTATAAAGGACCTCTGCTCAGAAATGACCGAGCAGGTGTAAGGAAGTCGATTTCCTTCCTACAAGAAAATTACTAACACAAAAGGTGAACTAGAACAGAATTAAAATGAATAGGTAAGTTTATGACAGCTTCTAGAGTTCGTGTCATCTCTATTTTTATGGAGCGCTTAAAATTCTCTTTGAGACGCGTCAGCTCCTTCCGAGTGCCGTCGCCAATTTCCTTCATCTACTTTTACGTTCTGTGCTTTAAAGTTAAATGCGAAATACCCGACAAATAGAATCCAATAGTTGGTCTAGTAGGGTGATGTAGAGATACACTCTCAGTTTTGAACTTATAAGATTTATTTACAGATTAAGCTACTACATTATGTACCTACATAAAATTACAAAATACAATAGAATCAGTTAAGTTAAGCTATAGTTAGCTCAACTGATCCAGCCTAGGACACTGCCAGTCGGAAGCGTGCCCAAAATACTGGCGGCATTGCATTGCCACGCTGAATTGCAATGCTGATTCTCTGTGCCAAAAAATAGCCAGATTTTTGAAGACGCGATGGGCCCCGGAACCCCACGGTCCCAGGGTCTCGACCCCAAATGGTTCAAATATATAAACCCGATCAAGATTTATATATTTGCGCCTTTTGAGATTTTGAACTTACGTACTCTTTCGACTTTCTCAGGATCACGAGCTTAAATCTGGGCTAAGCATAAATTGACTTTTCTAAATGCTCAAAACAGAGAAGGACATTATTGAGGAAACCAGCCTTTATCTAATAGGCAGCGATGAGCTTGCAACTTGTCACGTATGGAATGCTTATTCCTGCAAAATGTGGGCATGACAATGTCAGTTTGTATTTGTCAAATGCTCAATATGCTTTCAGCAATGATGCTATATACTATAGTATAGAATTCTGTGGCTTTCAGTAAAACTCGTGTCATAACTCAGTTAAGTATCTACGATAATTCAAGTTAAATTCATGGAGTTTTATGCCTAAAGCGTTTCCCAAAATCTAAGGTATCTTACCCAGAAATAATTACCAAAGGGGTGGTTTCGTCCGCAATTATTTCAACTCGCATAATACTCCGGAATTTATCTCCAAAGTCATTTATCTCTCAAATAAATCTGCGGAGAATTGTAAAGTTCCTAAAGAATTGATTTATCGTGAAATCGGAAATATCTATAAACTCGAGTCGCGTTCCGTTAAAACAGCATAACTTGTAACTCTACGTTTAGGATGGACACTCCCCACCCCGCACCAACCCCCCTCGAGTTCCCGATTGCGTTCTTACGAATGAGGACCACGTTACATGATTCAAAAACCTACAAACCAGATCACGACTATCAATCCGCGATGGACAATCTTTTAGATCTTTGATGTATTCTAGATCCTTTGAAGATGTTTATGGGAGTAGTCAGAGCCATGTCTGAATACATATTTTATAAGTTATATTTCCCATAAAATATAACAGGTTGCAAGCCCATCGCCTATTAAAAACACTAAATGGTTTCCTTACGATGTTTTCCTTCACCGTTCAAATGTGTTACATAGATGCGCATGTACAAAATTGACACAATATGACACTATGTAGTGTCTGAAAGAGTAATTAAGTTGAAGGCGCATGTCTGCATCATACGCTCTCATTAATGACGTCATCAGCATTCTGCTACCCACAGCATTTTATAACGACGCGTACGGTGTGGGTAAATGTGCGAGCTTTCATACTTCGAATTATTTAGATAAATGGGCAACCTTTAAACCGCAGCATTTGTGTGGAGTTCTTCGAGTGTCCGGGGTACGGTTACCTACATTCGATTTTATTTGTCACTAAAAGGGCCATAATTTTCGGCATTAAACACTTAAGGCGACAGAATTTGCTATAAAGATTTTGTGTTCTGACTTTGATATTCATTACAAGATTTTTAATTTATCAACAGTTATATTACACTATCATCTTTAAAATAGTGTACCTATTGATGCACATGGACGTTGTTTCTGTGTGCGTAAGCTCAAGAACGCTCTATGAACGAATGAGCGCTCAGTATTGACAACGCACACATATAAATCTACACACACGATTAAGACCAATGTGATGTAACAACTTACTATACTGACGACCTCCGAGGCGTAGTGGACGAAGGCCCGCCTGCGAGCAAAACGATGCGGATTCGATCCGCATCCTTTTCTGCTGATCCCCAAAATGTTTGTATGATCCACAGGTATTTGTCTCGTGTCTGGGTGTTTTTGTGTACTTTTATAATAAAATATGTAGATATGTAGGTATTTACAAACAAAATGTATGTAGTATATCAGTTAGTACCCACATAAGCTCTGCTTAATTTGAGGCTAGATGGTGCTATGTGAAAAGTCCGGTATTATTTATTTATTAAACTTACCAAGATTTCAAAAGTTCGTTAATGTATAATATTTTGAAATAAATATTAGCTGATCCACTAAAACTGGTGTGGGCACTATCGCAATCATTGTACCACAATGCGTGGGTTTAAAAAGATAATTTTGTTATAAATTGGCTCAAATTGATACTATATTGCTTATAATGCGAATAAAATACAAAGAAAATTGATTTTATACAAGCATCACAAAAATAGTTTAGATATTAGTCATAATTTTTGACCAACAAAAATAGGAGGTGTTTTATTCGTCTGTCTTGTGGTATGTGGTATATTTTATTTTATGTTCATCGATATTTTTTGTCAATTGTGGATCGATTTATGTAATATGTATGTACAAAAAAAAAATATATAAGCAGTATATCAGTCATGTAGTACCCATAACACAAGCTCTGCTTACTTTGGAGCTAGATGATGCTGTGTGAAAAATTCCAGCATTATTTATTTATTATTTTCAAATTTTTATTTTGGTCTCGAGGTGGTCCCATTTAGGTAAATTGTATTCATGTGGCATTGATAATTGTATACCATCCCTTTCAACTCAAAAGAAACCTCATAATTATATCGCAAATTAAACATTTTTCTTCGACTTATTTGAAATCTTTTCTTTTTAGTTTTAAAAAATAAACAAAGTTTTGAGTCTACAATTTTCATACGCACCGCCAAATTGTGGAACTCATTGCCGGGCTCTGTATTTTTCGAAAAGTACAATATAATGGTTCCTTCTAGGTAAGCATGCTCCATCTTAGACCTCACTGCTGCTTATCATCGGGCAGAGTGAGGTCAAATGCTGACCTATTTAATTTAAAAAACGTTATATTTAACGACTAGGATATTAGTCTGTTTCAGCTAAAAATTGTGGCACGTTTTACTACAGAAAACTAGTACGTAGGCGAAATTGATGAAACTTTTATGGCTATCCTACGCTACCGCAAATAACCCTCCTTTCCCCGTAGTTGGGTAATAAAAGTAATGTACAGCACGACTTAGCGTGGAGGTCGCACCGGCAAAGTTCTTAAACTTGATTACTGCACAGTGGCTTTATGACTTTTGTTTAAACAGAACTCGGACGGATAATATTGGTGTGTTTTACTGTTGTCTAGAAACAGTCTGGATTTGGTATCTAATGTGATTAAAACGTATGCCGTAACTTTTTATGACGCACACCGCAAGTTTTTAATCCAGAAAATAGGCTTTGGTCTTATTTCTTACTAGCTATCCGCCTCGGTGTTACCCACGATCCCTCGGGAAAACTTCACTTCCCCGGGATAAAATATAGCCCATGTTCATTGGGGATAATGTGGAATTCTATTGGTGAAAGAATTTTTCAAATCGGTCCAGTAGTTTCGAAGCCTATTCAATTCAAACAAACAAACAAATCTTTCCTCTTTATAATATTATAGTATACCTAGACATGACGTTTGGAATGATTCCAAAACAGCTTTCAAGAAGGTCACATGGATTATTATATAGGAATTATTATGTTATACTAACCCTTACTTCGACGAGCTCTGTGGCGCAGAGGGAAGCCCGCTTGGGACGCAGAAGGTTGTGGGTTCAATCCCCGCCGCGGGATAAATGTTTGTATGATCTGCAAATATTTGTCTCGGGTCTAGGTGTTTCTATTTATAATGTGTATGTATTAACAAACAAAAAGTAAATAAGTAGTATATCAATCTGCTTCTATATCAATAGCTTTGCTTAGTTTGGGGCTAGATGATGCTGTGTGAAATGTCCAGCATTATTTATTTATTACATAGGAATATTATAAATCTGAAAGTTTGTGAGTTTTTTTGTGTGTTAGTGTTTAAATCACGCCACAGATTTGAATGAAACGGATCTTCGTCCCATGATTATCACTATTATCACAGTGTTTAAAAACATTACAGACTTGTTGAGCCAAATGATTGTTTTTATTTGTAACTAATCTACGTTATGTTATATCGACGTTACTCCAATATTATATCACACTGCACAGAAACAGTATGCTACCAGTGTGGCGATCGGCCCGATCAACCGGTGGTCGATTGACCCCAATCTATAACGAGCAATCGGTAGAAAACCAGGTAATGTTAGTGTTGGAAAGTTGATAACTTTCCTAGCAAACTCATTTGTGGTGCCCCATAATTGTATGTCATCGAACTTACAAGCCCTAATTGGTGCAGCATTTTAAAATCGATGTTATCATTATTATCCAAGGGTAGACACGAGCACCCTTATAACAAGTTGGGAGTCAACTGTCACAAGCTGGTATCCATTATGTTCGCGCACCTCTTGCGCTCCGCGATCTTGCAACTGCTCCAATAGTGGATACGTTCACGCTCCTGGAGCGTGCACCAGTGCGCGCTCCGCGCTCAGCGCTCCAATCGTTGGCGGTTTTTGGGCGAACACAAAGGGGAGCTCAGTCTGTTCGTGGACGCGAGCAAAATACCACCTATGGAGATTCGCGTATCGTCTCTATCAGAGCGGTTGTAGATGCACGGAGCACAGCTGGTGCGCGAACTTAATGTATACCCGGCTTCAAAGTACAAGAGGTGCAAAAAGTTACTGTCCTAACTGGGATTTGAACTCCCGGTTGTCTCAACTCAGAACCAGAGCTCTTTACACTTCGGCTATTCTGACACAATGTGTGACGAAATTATGGTATATAGTTCGTATGAGTTAGTATCTTTAGTGACGGAGTTTTTAGGCCGCCTTAAGGCCTCCGTCATGGCTTAACGACAATAGCTGGGATCGACAATTTAACGTGCCCTCCGTAACACGGAAGCCCTCAGATGAAAATGCCACTGGCGGTCACCCATCCACTTACAGACCGTTTCGAACATTGCTTAACTTCGACGATCTATCAAGAACGACTGAGCATGCACGAACACGAGCGCTTCATATTTGATACATGCCCACATTTTGCAGAAGTTAGCATTTACGAGACAAGTTAAACATCTCAAACACGTGCAAAACCGCGGGCAGATGCTACTAACTGACATTTGCAAAGCTGCAATGTTAATATGTAGGCAATCAGTATTCTTTGAGCTACGGAATGAGACCGTTATGTTGTTGAATAGAGGAACCGTCTCATCCGCCCACGCTGCCACAGGCTAGAGCATACAGCTAGGGAACCACAAGCTTTTTTTTTAAGTGTATACGATTGGGCAGTTTTGAGAAGAGAATAAATTCGAGCTCTGAACGGTGAAGGAAAACATCGTGAGGAAACCAGTTAGTCTTATAGGCGGCGAAAGGCTTGCAACCTGTCACGTATGGAATACTAACTTCTGCAAGATGTGGGCATGTATCAATATAGATAGATAGATAGATAGATATAACTTTATTTGACAACACACAGACACAGGCACATTAGGTACATCAACAGGGAACAGGTACATACAGAAAAAAAAACACAAAAGTAGGTATGAGGTATAATATGCATTTGTACGTGCCTCTGATTACCCCCTTAGACATCTTCAAGGATCTGGAATACAAAAGATCTGAGAGAATACCGAATCTACCGCGCCTTGGGGATACAGTCGTGACCCTGTTTACGTGTTTATAATATATTCTTGGATTCGCCTCGAAAACGTCACGTGCGAGTCACGTGACTGCTTACTGACACCTGCCAGCAGCGCCATCTAGTTCTGTACTCGGTAAGCTTTTACGACAGTATTTTTGCATTTCTAAAAGCTCATTTTAAAACTAAACGGTGAAGTCGTTATCTATTGATATTCTTCGATTTCCTGACGATTAAAAAAATACACTAGGCATCTAAAAATACACTAGGCTACCAGAGTTTGTCATGAACTTAACAGATTTATATGGGAAATATTATAAAAATGTAAATGCTATAAGTGAGAAGTATGTCTAAAATAGCTTTCTGAATTTAGAATACCTATTTGATTGTTATTTTTGGATCAATAGATACTATAATATTAGTCTAAGCTTTGATAAATCTTTATTGTAAAATATAAACTAAGTTTGTAGTTGTTTAATAACATAAATGTGTGGAATATTACTTTTAAATCGGTGATATCATAGAATTGTTCTTAAAATGTAATCGTATATGATAAGTGTGTATCTCTGTGACGATGGTAGCTTGGTAGGGGGAGACGGCTTTGCAGCCTATAAAAACGGCTGAGCGTTTGAGAAGCCCTCTCATAACGTCTAGCCGTTAGCCAAGCTAAGTATTTGCTCCTGTTTATTATTCATAGTAGTTGTGTGATATTACCTACCCTTAAAGTATTATAAATGTATTTTATATTTTATTTGTACATAAAGTGTGTTCGAAATCTGGTTGTGTGATAAACTATAAAATAATGGTGTATTGTATAAAAGTATAATTCTTTTAATCTGTGATTCTTTTCTTTATTATCCACTATTAGCTACCCTATTAGGATTTAATATTATTTTTATAAAGGAAATAGATCCCCAGGTAGTTAAATTAGGGTTTTCCAGGGATCTTATAACTTCTTCTAATGAATAGAGCCATCTTAATCTAACAAACTCATACGAACTAATTTACTTTTTATCTTGGATAATAACTAAGTATGTAATTTTTATCGAGTTTACCAGCTACATTCATCTTAGCTGCAGTTCCGCCTTAGGGGCCAACCAAATTGGTTACTTTTTGTTGTGGAATTTTGTTACTTTGCGTCTTTATATTTTGTGTTTTGCGCACTCATACTTGACAGTCAAAATTGGCGAAGATCTTTTTACAAAATTACAATAATATGATTTGTCATCAAATTAAATTAATAAAAATTATGGCTTTGTATATTATCTCTTTTCATTAGATTATCATTTCCTCCTAATTATTATGAATGATGAGAAAGAGTTCCTAGCTAGAGTACCTATATTAAATTATAATATTTCATAATCTTAGTCGCAATCTATGTTATATTATAGTCCTCCCTCGCTACACTCAGTAAGAAGCTCTACTCCCTCGCTACGATTAGAAGTTCCCTCAGTACAAGTAAAGCCATTTGAACTTGTACCTATTGAATATAACTAAAGCCTGGTAAGCTGCACTTCGAGATGTTTTTCACGTTCCCTCAGGAATGTTTCACTATTTCGGGATAAAAAGTACCTAGATTAATTGGTATTATTTTGGGATGCATTTAAAATCTTAAGATATCCCCAAGTGTGCGGTTAACACTATAAAATACAATCTTTAATGTGGTAATATTATTATCCATACATACGTATTTTTATTAATTACCTAACTATCTGCACTCCCGCGGCGACCCGCCGTCCCTCGGGATTTTTTCGGGATAAAAAGTAGCCCATGTCTTTACCTGGGATAATTATAACCTTTATGCCTTTCTCAGCCTAATTTGCCCCCCTAACCATGACACAAATCTCAATAGAATAGAAATCGAATCGACAGATAACGCTGAGACTCCACCTGTGTCTTAAAGCATTCATTTCCAAAAATTCATACATTTTATGTCAAGTATCCCGGCACGTATGTATAGTAGGATAATGGCGTATACCTTTCTTGGGATAAAGTAATTAGCATCATGTTCATAATGTTTCTCTGTGAAATTATTACAAATCCAAATTCCGTGAAATTCGTAACA
Source organism: Epirrhoe alternata (assembly GCA_963565295.1). NCBI lineage: Eukaryota > Metazoa > Arthropoda > Insecta > Lepidoptera > Geometridae > Epirrhoe > Epirrhoe alternata. The sequence continues at coordinate 4,214,891 of OY751401.1, forward strand.
GAACTCTACACGAACTACAATATTCTATTCAAATGAATCCTGTTTACAACGAAAGCACAATTACCAAGATAAGTATAATATTTCTGTGAGAATTTGCAAGAATTATCAAATTAAAGCAATCTCGACCTAACTCTATAAATCATAAGGAAGAAAATCTATTTGAAAAGAGCTTTTAGTTCTTGCTATTGAAATAAAGCTTTACGCTTCAGACTTTGAGGTTGAAAATCGATTGATTTCGAATCAAAGGTTTCAAAATATTCTGCCAAGCGAGTTTGCTCTTTATACAGTTAGATATAAAGTGTATTATTGTGTTAGGTCAAAAGGTTACGTGACCGATAAAGGACTCAGGTTGCACTTAATAAAGAAATTTCTATGATAAGGTTGCATTTATAAGTATTTTTGCTCTGTTGAACACAATAGCAGCGCTTTGATTGTTGGATTTATGAGGTGATGAAAAGATAAGGAATATTTCTGGTTTATTGTTTTGAAATATTAATGTTTTTGAATCAATATTTATGGTCTTGAACAGCTTGGTTTTAGAAAGTAATTTTTGGGGTTCCGTACCCAAAGGATAAAACAGAATTACTAAGAAGACTCCGCTATCTGTCTTTCCGTCTGTCACCAGGCTGTATTGAAATTTTCACAGATGATGTATTTCTGTTGCCGCTATAATAAACAACAAATACTAAAACTAAATATATATGGGGGCTCCCATAAAACAAACGTGATTTTTGCCGATTTTTATAAATAATGGTACGGAACCCTTCGTGCGCGAATGCGACTCGAACTTGGCTGGTTTTTTAATATACATTAGGTACCTATATTAAAAAGCTGTTATGATTGTATGTTTCAAGAAACTATTTATGATGATGATGATGACTTGAAAAAAGTAGACATGATAGATTTTTTTAAAGTAAATGTCTAATGTCTAAATAATATATCTTTCTTTCTTTCTTTATCAAGAAAAAGTTGACTTGTAAAGGTATCGGGATCTACCTCTGAATAACCCCTTAAAGATACCTTATTAAATGCGAACCGCGGTATCATTACCTTGTTATGCGAAGGAATATTAAAACCGGTAAAGGTCTATTTGTGATTCCAGAGCCATCGGCAAAGAAAAATAAACATCAGGACACACCTGTCGAGCAATTAGGAATGGGTACAAAAACTCGGCCAGAACCTTAAGCACCAGTTTGTGTCAGATTTGAGGCTGTATTGACCTCTTTGTATGAGCTTTTTGTATTTATGAGCATCTAAACTTACTTCGACCAGCCTCAATTCTCTTTGACTGGCTCCCCACTGTAGCTTGACTTTTAGTTTTAAGATGGATCACCTAAAAAATGATAGTCCCCAAACCGTGTTTGTTGCCCTGATTCTTCACGGTATTGGTCGCGAAAGAACAGGAGTAAAATTGACTATTCTAAGTGAAATGCTTTTTAACTTTGACTTAGCTGTGATACTTGGCTGTTATATTCTCAGGAGAGACGCAGGTTGTTGGTTGCATTCTCGTGACAGGACAACAATGCAAAACATACAATGTTTGTATGTTTTGCGTAGGTACGGTTGTGGTTGTGTCATGGTGCTCGTAGGTATCTGACTGACAAATTGATTGATGGATATGATGGGGATATCCTAAAAAATATTTCACACAATATTTTTCCCCAAAGTAAACAGAGCATGTGTTATGTGAACAACATGACTGATAATAATTTTATTTACATTCTTACACAAAAAACACTATACAGTAAAACAATTATCGTCATACAAATCTTTGTCTTGCCACGGGAATTGAATCCTAATAAAAATTCTGTAGGAACGAAAAATATTATACAGTTAATTTGTGCGCTGGCTGTACCGGTATTACGGTCCACGGTCGATTTGTTAGGACGTGGTAGGTTTTTGTGGGTTAAAGTGGGATTGTTAGTTTTTATGGGTAGATGGGCAATGTCATGGGCACGTTTTTATTAAAAAAACAATTTGATGACACTGCTGAACCGTTTAAAAACACTATTTAGTTTTTAGGGCGATTGAACTGCAAAGAAAATTTAACAAGTTGAGTGCCATCGATCTCACAATCAAAGCGCTTCTAAATTCCGAAATGAAAAATTGTATGTAGTGGTGATATGAGAGAGAAAGGGGTGAGTGCTGAGATGACGGCTGATAGAGGGAAATGGAAGAGGAATACATGTTGTGCCGACCCCACATAGAGTGGGACAAGGGCAGGAAAATTATGTACAGTACCTACGACCGGGATTCGAGCCCTATTACTTTCGATTGAAAGTCGCTCCATTCCATTCAGTTAAAACGACTTTGGTGACGGAGTCTTAATGACGTCATGGCTCATACAGACAGGTACAGTGCCACAAACTTATCTGAACCGGTGAGAGAGGCGCTGTTATCGCATTTGGTGTTGGCAGAAAAATACACTTTAGGTACAGTAAAATTCGTCAGTTCCTCTTTTAGCCACCGGTTCATGGTGTGTTTGTGGCACTGTACTTGGTACTCAAATTGAACATCGAAGCACTCTCAAAAACGGCTTAAAATATTTATTTTTAAACGTCATTGACCTAATTGAAGAAACCAGTTTCACGACAAAGCGTTTCACGAAATTAATTCACTTTTCGCTAAATTAATTACCAAATTGGTATCGGCTTTACCTTGGCGTGACCGGAAAATGCTAACCCATAGTTTTCTAACTTAAAGCTTTAGGTTTTAGTAGATCAAGATCAGTTACGCCTACTTATCTGATATTTATAGGGTTCTGTTTAACACGTCCAGTGCCAGCGTTTATAAAACATATAAAAATTGTTTATTTCGGACAGTTTTTTTTTTTTTTTTTTTATTTGGAACAACTAACAGCTACATTATACAGTATAATGTTAAACATTTTATAGGTAGAATTGGTAATAATGCAGGCCACAACATTGTTCACAGATTACTATAAATAAGTTTAACAAATTTTACCGCTAAAGGTTACAAACATGCAAAACAATTTGAAAGGTTATGAAGAAAAAGAAAAATAAAGGAAATATTCTAAACTTAAAATTAATAATTTTTATACTAGGGGTTATAAGCATGCAGATCAATTGGACAGTATGATTTAAAAGAAATATTCGAAGTATTTAAATATTAATATGTAAAAACTTAAACAACCAGAGTAAGGGGGGGGAGATTTAGGGGAGTACTAAGATAATAAGATAAACATTTTGGAAATTCCACCGCTGAGGGGGTGTAATAGAGGAAAACGTTTCAAAGTCACGGGCATGCAGTTCAATACTAAAATTTTATGATGATTTGTAAGTTGTTTGTGATTTTATAGCCATGACACGGATTAAAATCAATAAAAGCGTCTACCATATTTCATTAACACGACGATCTATGGATTATGTCTGTCAAAAATGTCATAAAGGTATGACAAGCTTTGAATGATCACATTTTTTTTTAATTATTTTTATTCAATATTCTTTTGAAGGTTTGTAATTTTTTATTTCTTTTTATTCAGCCAACACGAAGATTAAGCACAGAATACAGATGTTTTAGACTGTGACTAGCTGTGCTACTGCGACTTACTAGTTTGGTTAAAATCCACCTAAACCTCAACATACAAAATAAATTCAAGCAATCAGTTGCAAAAATATTTCATCCCCAATATTCCTTAGAAAATACATCACTAAAATCTAAATTAAACTCACAACATTATTTCTATACGGAACACAAGACCCTCTTAGTTTTATAACTTAGTGTTTCCAACATTTTGCTAATTCCAAAGTTTCCGGGAAATCGGTAGGGTTTCCGTCAACGTGATTCGTAGAAATACCTTGAAGTCAGCAAAGCTTAGTGAGCTTTTAAGCGCTGAATAGACGAGGCTACTTTGATCTCGGTTGGGGCAAAATACTCGTTACCTGTTGATGATTTCCGTTCATAAAAATAACTTAATTTGTGTAAGATTTTTATTTTTAGAGCACCGGTGCTTGTCTGCTCTCGTATAAGCTGTTCCCTTCCAATTTCAAGGTCGTGAGTAAATCTGTTTATAAGAAATACCTATTTGCCAGTACCTCACTACATAGTTTAAAACAAAGTCGCTTTCTCTGTCCCTATATCCCTATGTCCCTATGTGTGCTTAAATCTTTAAAACTACGCAACAGATTTTTTTTCCATAGATAGAATGATTCATGAGAAATGTTTATATTATGTATAATACATGCATAATATAATAGATATAGTAAAAGGAATGTGATGTCGTGAATTATTAATACATTTTTTGCGCTTACATTGCAAACACTGGCTAAACCCTAATATTTAGCATCAGCATTACATCCGTGCGAAGCCGGGGCGGGTCGCTAGTTTGATTATTAAAGGAAAAAACTTAGGCCTTTAGATGACTTATACAGCGTCAGGAGGCAATCTATGCCTACACTTAACGGGACGCTGTAGTGCCTGGGATATTGTTTGAGATGGAATAGGCTTGCCCAGCGCCTAAAACATTCTCTCAGCTTAATCGGCCTTGTCCACAGGAAAGACTACGTCAATGTGGAGCTGACTAAGCTGCGGGTTTCCTCACGATGTTTCCCTTCATCGTTAAGAGCTCGTGTTAAAGTGCATATAAATTTTTCCAAACGAATAATCCACCGAGATTCGAACCCACGACCTTCGGATTGAAAGTCGAGGCACAACCCCATTCGACTAACACGGCTAGGATACTACCTTTATCCATGCCCATTTTCAGCCTAATCTGTTTAGCGGTTTGGCGTGAAAAGGTAACAAGCAGACAGACAAATAGACAGACAGAGTTACTTTCACATTTATAAATAAGTATAGATGTATGGTATGGATTTTTTCATCAATAGAGCTAGTTGAACTAGTTTCAGGGTCAGAACTAGACACTTTGTAATTGAGAACAACACAATACGAGGAACAAAAGCATTCCATACAGTTAAATAAAGAAAAACATATCTTCTTCCCACCTTACTCACCAGTTTCTACAAGATACGATGAACGCTATATAACGTCCATAATCAAATTAAGAGTAGGATAGGTTTATTATCAGAGGTGCAACACAACCGACTATTATTAAACTCCAAGTGATGCTTATAATCAATACAATATCAGAACTAGGTGTCAGGTTTTGACCAAGTGAGTTTTGACGACTTTATATTCGAAGACTTGGTACTAGATCTAGTGATAATAGAATAGACATTAAATATTACAGATTGAAATGAAATGAAATATTTTCAAAATAAGGTCTCAAATTATAACAAAATTTTTTTTGCTACCTGCCGATTATCTAGACCCAAAATATTACTCCTGTGGTTAAGAAATAAACGAGTATTATTATTCGTATAAATATTCTCTCGAATTAAACCATTCCAAAATGATGTCTAAGGGAGTAGAGAGAGGCACGCCCAAATACATAAAATACCCACAACCAATTTTACGTCCGGTTTATACCTTTGACCGTTTTACAAGAAACTAAAGGTTAAGTACACACCATTGTTTTACTAAACCACTTTTTACTATGAAGGTAGGTCATGTTTAACTGTTACCATCTTTATGGTGTGACCGGGAAAATACGAGTGTTGTAGAACATTGAATGGAATATGGTATTAATAAGGTTATAAGTACATGTATTACAAGTTTTCATTCAGTACGTCCTACCAGTCACATTACGGAGCCGAAACGTGGACACTTAGACCCCTCGCAGACTGCAGACTTTCTATCGGCCGATAGTTGAGACGGAACATATTTCGGCTTACTTCTCCATACTCATTACGAGCCGTAGTGTGTTCCGTCTCAACTATCGGCCGATAAAAAGTCTGCAGTCTGCGAGGAGGCTCACAGTACGGCTAGTCCACCAGTTTAAAGTCGCTCAGCGAGCTATGGAACGAGCTATACTCGGAGTTTCTCTGAAGGATAGAATCCGCAATGAGACTATCCAACATAGAACAAAAGTTGTCGACATAGCTCAGAGAATTAGCAAGCTGAAGTGGCAGTGGGCATATCTGTCGAAGAACCGATAACCGTTGGGGTAAACGAGTTCTTGAGTAGAGACCGCGACTCGGCAAACGTAGTGTAGGACGCCCTGCGGCCAGGAGTGACGATCTCCGGAGGCTGCTGGCAAAAGCTGGATGCGTCGAATGGAGTACAGGGCGCAATGGCGCTCATTAGGGGCCGCCTATGTCCAGCTGTGGACTTAGGCTGATGATGATGATGACATAAATGAATAAATTATGCTGGACATTTCACACAGCATCATCTAGCCCCAAACTAAGCAAAGCTTATATACTATGGGAAACTAACTGATTACCATTTATGATGTCTGCACATTCTGCAACCTTATAACAAAATCTATTTTTAGATTATTCAAATTGTAGCGAGGCTGTCAAAAGAGATTTTTGATAGAAGCAATGGGCTTGCAACCTGTCACGTAGGAGTGATAGCTTCTGCAAAATTTAAGCATTCTGCCTATACACATGCCTCTGACTCCCCCAGACATCTTCAAAAGGTACCATAAAAGATCTGAATGTCTACCACGCCTTGGGGATACATGATGCGCTTAAATTCACGTGCACACGCAACAAAAACCCAATATAATAAAAAACAGCCCTAAAGGGCAAATAAGGGTTGGATGTTATGCCATAGTCATAATACGTTGTCGAGTATACATTCTAATGAATAAGTAATGTAACCTTAGGGATTTTTATGTAAACTCAAAGAGAGACAGTCGGCAACAAAAGATTATTATCATTCGTGTATAGTTGGTAATTTTTCATATTTTCGGGATAAAAAGTAGCCTATTTCCTTCCCTGGGATACAACATTTATCCATGCCAATTCGAGCCTCATCTGTTCAGAGTCTGACAGATAGACATATAGACAGACATACAGAGTTACTTTCACATTTATAATATGTATGGATTGTGGTATGTGAACTATGCCAATACTCTCAAACAACGAACAAAAAATCACGAGGGATAGCGGGTCACACCGCGGGAATACAGCTAGTATAACTTATATTATCACATCGAAGACTTTTTCCAGATTTCTGTGCTTTTGCGTCGTCCTAATAGAACGCGAATACGCGATAATTTCATCGTCAAGAATCGTATGAACGCGCGATCAAACAATTGATGTCGAAAACGTAGATGTCCTAATTGACAGTCGCGCGATGCGATCGACATTTTTGATGAATTATAGAAATAGTCGTATCGCTAACTCGCATAAATAATTTAAAAAAATATTGATTAAAAATTAACATTTAAAAGTATATTCGATATTGACTATTGTAATGTCTGCAACCAGCGATGTTATCGCTTCTAGAGATCTCATCCAGACAACCGTATAACTTTACTAAACTACATGGAATGTCAAACAACAGACAACCTGCCGTTACATCAGCTCCTGAACTAGTTAAGAAACTGTATCTTGGGGTCAATTGCTTCCCTCAGTGGATTCTTGTCAATTGACATTTTGGGAATAGTTGAACAGCGCCATCTATACGTCAACTTTTAGCTATGCAACATTCAGGTGTCATTGAACATCTCTAGGATGATTTTCAAGTTTAATATCATCAAAAAGTTCGTAATCGTTGGTATCCAACACTGATGACGGAGTTTTTATAGTGTGAGTTGATTGTGTGTATGTGTGTATATGCGTGGGAGACGGTTGAATTTGTATGAGAACAAGTTTGTATGACTGCGTGTAGTGTATTACTTTGCATCGGAATTACATTTTTGCCACATCAATCACAATCCCGTCACATTTTGTAAGTTTGTATCTTAGTCACACAAAACACGTTACAAATCTAACTAGACCAAACCTCCTGAAACTATAAATTTTTGATGCCGACTGTACATATCAGTTATTGAATATTCTTCAAGGAGTTGTGTAATGGAGTATAATTTTGTTAAGGGTTCTTCTTTGTACATAATCACGCACCCAGTACGGATTCAAAGTCGTATCTTTTTAATAAAAAACTATAAACAGACCCACGAAAGTATAATACATACAATAGACATTAGGATGTTACAAACCATAAAATATTTTGAATTCCGTATTATTTTTAGCTGTTTCTAAAAAAAGATGGATGGACTGTGTGAATGCGGATATATTTGTGAAAGTAACACTGCATCACCGTGGCGCAAACGTATATTACATATAAGTATACGTAAAGTACTTCAGGTAAAGTATTTCACTACCAAAGTAAAGTATTTCAGGTGAATACGCGACTTACTAAGTTACTACTATGAGAGAAGATAAGATAAAATTTTATAAAAATTGTAAAAAAAAAGGACAAAAAACAATATAGGTCAAATTAATTACTATGGACCCCGCACTAGGACAAACCTGTATCGCGGGGGTCCAGTAGACTATAAGAATCATGTTTATTCTAATTTTCATCACCATCACCCCACTTATCGCATTGACTCATAAGTTTCAATGTTTAAGCGACTATAAGGCTCAATGCACATTGAATTGGCAAGCGATGCGTCAATTAGTTTTATAGCAAACCATTATAAACCTTATGAACAATGGTACAAGATATATAAACGCTTGTAGAATGAATCGCACGAATGTGCTCGGGCCAGCGCGACCCGCTAGATGGGCAGATCTCGTTCATTCTACAAGCGTTTCTATATCTTGTACCATTGTTCATAAATTTTATAATAAACTAATTGACGCGTCGCTTGCCAATTCAATGTGCATTGAGCCTAAATGAGGAGGTTGTCAATTCGTGATCTTTTTTTTTTACTTTAAAATACGCTTTTATATCACCTCACCCTACATCATCCGCAACCGTATTTAGCTCACCTATATCTAGCATAACCAAATCGCCTCACAACGTTTCAATGTTTAACCTACTATAAATAAGGAGGTTCCCAATTAGGAATCTTTTCTTTTATCTTATCTACAAACTTTTAACACCTTACCCTATATTTCATTGCACTATTATGTAGCTAGCGATAATAATAATCCACGTAAGAGCAAGCTCAGTACAAAATAATTTACATAAATTCTATCCAATCAAAACACACCAACATTTATGTTGCACATTAACACAAATTACGTAGCAAGACGTTCACAGAACATGTTTTTAGAATACCGAGTATCATGATTATGATAATGAGTTTTGGGCGAAATAATTACAGAAGGCTTTTGAGGTTGGGTACAATTTCTATGGTTATTTCAACGCCGACGCGGAAATTGTACTAAAGAAAACATACTAATATTAAACTGCGTACGGACTACGCGTTCCAGGCTACGCGTGTATAGTATATGCTATGCGAGACGATGTAAATGAATACGATTTTGACGTCTCGGAACGAGTGAACGCGTAGCCTAGGGAAAAATTGGCCCTTGAACATATTCATCAAACGAACGAAAAATGGAACGCGAATACGGTCCCTGCCCCCTTAACTATGACACAAATTGCAATAGAAAAGAAATGCAAATTGCAATAGAAAGGCTACGCGTTCAAGAGTAGCCTGCTCGCGCGAGTCGGGTAATATTTGGTCCCTGTGTTTTAACGTTTGAAAAATTGGCCCTCGAAGTCAATCGTGGTGGGAAGCATTCGAATATTCATCAAACGAACGAAATAAGGAACGCGAATATGGGCCTGGAACGCGTCGGTACAAGGTTTTAAAGTATTTGCTGTGTTCCATGCCTCTGGAATACTTCAGTTTTTCGTCGCATAAGCAGATTTTCCAGATCAATCACACTTTCGTATCTATAATGGCAGATTTTTGCTACTAAGGGCTTGATACCTTGAGACCTGTCGTATGGGATGCCTTTTACAACATAGACTTCAAGGACTATAACTACCTTTCACACCTTCAAAGGATCTGAAATCTAAGCAGATCTGAAAATGTCAACCATGCCTTAGGGAGTTACTGTAGATAGATTTTTGTTTTCGATGTCGAAATACTTTTTTTTAGCTAATGCTCGCGCTACTACAAATGATTTTATTTTCAAAAATAAGTGTCACGACTGTATCCCCAAGGTGCGGTATTCTCTGTATTCCAGATCCTTTGAAGATGTATGGTGTTAGTCAGAGGCATGTTCAAATATTTGATATTTTATTTCTTATTATCGTCATTTTATTTTCACTTAGGAAAAAAAAAGACTAGTATTGTAAACTATTGATAAAATTGACGAAAAAAATGTTCGAATATTACCTTGACCTAAATTTTAGTCTTGCCACGTACCTACTACAACTATATTTATTTGTCCTTTAAACCTACTAGAAAAAAAATTATGCTGCAGAAATAAGCAATATAATTATCATACTACTACTTCATGTGGGAGAGTTCGTCAATATTTATTTATCTATGTGTGTTTGTGACAAAGGCATAACAGATAACAAAAAATCAACCAATAAGTTGAATATAAAATAACGCAAATCTGAAAATGCGCGTTACTTTTCAGTCTGTTGCTCAATCCATGACGGGATGAACCGGTTATAATGACTTAAAATGCATACAAATACAAAGGTAGAATTACAGTGATTTTACCTATAAAGATTTATTGTTTACTAAAATCGCAATCTGAAGCTGGTGACTCTAGTAAAATCATATATTGTTCAAAATGAAACCTTGTATTTTTTTAATTTTTTAGTTCAGCTCAAAAAAAAAAGCTCTACCTCGGGATATAGACGTGTTTTTTTTGATCACAACAATGGCTGTTCTGTCCACGTAGATTTCAGAAATGGAGCGTTGAAATAAATAACAAGTCCACCTAGAATATTCCATTAAAATATTTCACATTTCAACCGAAAAGCACGTTAATTATTCAAGCTTTTAGTATTAATACATTTTTTTCATTCCAGCAAAATACTAACCTTCACTTATGTCACGAAACGTTACAAAACAATCCATCAATCCACATAAAAATCTGTCACAACACTGAATTTTTTACACAAACTAGTCAAAAATCACTAACTTTGAATCCACTTCGTCACGCACAAACTGTCACTTTTATAATTGACACTGTTCGACGTTTGAAATTACACGATTTGAATTTGGAATGCCGCGTAAAAACGCAAGGAGGTTCGTCATTGGCGGACACGTTTGAACCCGGCCGGTGACTGGGGTGAACTGGTCGTGAGCTCGCCCGGCCAGGCTGGTTTGCCAAAGATTAGACATCCAGAGAGGCAATTGTAAGGGTAATGGAGGTGAGGAAAATGGACCTCAATTATCGCTGCTGCGCAGGGCTTTGGGCTTTGTAGTCAGTCTGGAAATTTGAGGATTCTTCGGAAAAAAATACTGAATGTGATTGATTGTGATGCATGCTTTTGATTCCCAATTATTGGGTATATTTGTCACACTTAAAAATAGAATCAACATTATGGATTATTGTAGGTACATTTTATTCAAAGTTTGAATCATAACACATTTTCATTGTTGACTGTTGAGAATTTTATGCTTTGTTGAGATTTGACTTACATCAATTATTTCATCAATAATTTAATTAGGTATTTATTAGAAAAATGTCACAGCCGTGTAAAATACTGTAATTTGTATATTTTGTGTAAAAATTGTATAAGCATTAGGTATTACTTTTGCCTCACCGAAGCTTTGATAACGCTCTACAATAAATGTATAGAGTCACCCATCTAAAAATTTTCCCGACAACCTACTCTTTGACTCGACAACGACCTTAATCTGAAATCCCTTTTCAACTCCTCGTGCCTCTCATTATTGATCTCTTTCACTCCTCACTACCGGTGCAATAATGTTTCCTCTCGCTCGCGCTGCGTGTTTTTACATCGCGTTGTCTCGTTTCCGCATCACTGCAGAGCCTCAAAAACGAGGTAGAACCTCTGTACTATCACAGTGTGCGTACGGAATAAGAAATTTTTCCCCTTACGGTCACAGTCTAATTTAATTTGGTTCATTTGTTTTGTGGAAATGCATTTCCTTTTCACACTCTTCGGAAATCCTTGTTTTGTTCCAATACGGAACAGTTTGTTTTCAACTGTTTTCAATGAAAATGTCGAGCGGTAGTGATTGTGAAAACGAAACAAAAAGCTCACCTTGCGGTTCAGTAGGTTCTATAAAAAACGTGACAAATTTTAGGAGTTTCGTTATAACAATATCTAGACATATCGTTTTTTTTGTTGATAACTATTGACAATGTTTGTTTGGAGTTCTAGTTGTACAATTTATCGATAGCTATTTAATTGTATGGATCTCTACAAGTTTCAATCACAAAGAAGGGGTCAAAGGAATCGTGTTTGTGGGTACAAATTTTAGTATTCTACAATGGTCGGTGGCTTTCTGAATAAAACATAGAATCGTGCAGTTAGAGAAAATATTTTCAAGGATCTTTGCGAATCTGTTCTACCTTAATTCTGTTTTAAAAGATGCTTTTTCATCTGTTGTTTGTAGCTCTGATACTTGTACTTCCAGATCACATTTTAATTTGAATGAGACACGTAAAATAAAAAAAAATCACACAAAGCAAACTTTGGTAGGAGACCAGTCAAAGGTGGTGAATTAAATTTGTATTAAATTTGTTAACGACTTCTGGTAGCACATAGGGCGAAGATCCGCCTGCTAAGCAGATGGTTGCGGGCTCGATTCCCGGAATTTTTTTTGTTGATCTGTAAATATTTATTTTCGCTAAATATGTTTAGAATCATGGTCTGATGGCAACCCCTCAGTTTTCGGTAGTTGTCTTTTTACACCTTGTATACACCCCTATTTTTTAATTACCAAAAAAATTTAATACATGGTCTCAGTGTCTGTTACTGATCACATTTATGTAGTTAAAACTCAAAAAAAGAGAAACAAAAATTATAACCTCAAATTAAAGGAGACGAGACGAGTCAGACATGGATTTATGATAGCCACTATAGTTTTACTGACTGAGGATGATCCGAGAGCATAGTTCGAATGAGAGTCTGTACGCGATTGTTGTCTATACTACTTATTTGTACAGTTTTCATAAAATTTTGTTCGGTTCTGGTTGACTACAATCTTCGATAACTTGGTGATAGTTCAATAAAATAAAGTTCTGACCATGCCATTATCATTTTCTGCATCTGCTGCAACTGCCCTTAAAATTTTTTTGGTAGTCATAAAATAGCGGTGTATTTGTCTAGAATCTTATCAAGCATAATTGTAAATCAATCATTGTGATACCCATAACACAAAATCCGCTTATTTTGGGGCCGGGTGATGTTGTGAGATGCTATGATTTAAAAAGAAAAGAGAATAAAAAAAACTGATCCTGGTGTGTCCGATCAACAAGTTTAAGAAGTCTATGTAGTTGAGGTAAACAGTAGTACGGTTGTATTGACATGTTTGCTTTACCTGTTGTACGGATTTGTTAAACCGATTTAACTTGAACTAAAATACTTCTGTGGATTAAGATATATTTTTTTGACAAAATTTGAAGCAGCTCTTCAAATACTTTCTGCTTCTTGCTGAGTAATTTGTTTCTAAAAAAACGTAAACAGGGTCACGACTGTATCCCCAAGGCGCGGTAGACATTCTCTCAGATCTTTATATTCCAGATCCTTTGAAGATGTCTAAGGGGGTAGTCAGAGGCATGTACAAATACATATTTGATACATGCCCACATCTTGCTTTGTTTCTATATATTTAATTTAATTAAATATCCTATAAATATTATAAAGGCGAAAGTTTGTAAGTATGGATGTATGGATGTATGGATGTTTGTTACTCTTTCACGCAAAAACGGCTGGACCGATTTGGTTGAAATTTGGTATGTAGATAGGTGATACCCTGGATTAACACATAGGCTACTTTTTATCCCGATATTCCCGCGGGAACGGGACTTACGCGGGTGAAACCGCGGGGCGCAGCTAGTGTAGAAATAAATAAGTTGGACTCTGATGTTGATTGATTCACTACTATGACGTCTTAGTAGTATCGATAAGGCCGCCCATTGTACTAATGAACTTGTAAATGTTTCTAATGTATTGTTTTCGTTGTGGTTTTGGTATACAATAAAGTGTTCATTCATTCAACTCATTCAGTGTGGTGCGTAACTATTCCTTTTGTAGTTTTCTTTGGGGTCTAGGTCTCTACTCCAGTACACAACATTTTGAATGTGTCACACACATTCAAAATATTCGGTTTTACCATTTTTTAGGTAGACGTAAATTGTAAGTGTATGAGGCGAGTGTGCATGGGACAGCTGGAAGGGGAAGGCCTAGGCGAACCTTCTTGGATCAATTTGGCGACATTTTGGAGAAGGGCCAGGTCAAAAGTACCCTAAACCGACGAGCATGTATGAAGAATGTAATGAGAGTGAATGAGGCGAAAGTTGTGTGTCAGGATCGTAGCGACTGGAGATCCGTGGTCTCTGCCTACCCCTTTGGGAAAGAGGCGTGACTTTATGTATGTATGTACGTAAATTGTTTGAAATTTTGAACACGAGACACTAATATGCTCTTTTTGCCCTTGACACATTGAAATCAAACTTTTTGGATATCGTTACAGTTTTACTGGCACAGTGCACAGTATTATTATTAACCGCATTTGAACCCACGACCTAAGAGTTGAAGGGTTTTTACTTACCTCCAGTGCTCATTTTGCTATATTTATTTACAGAAACTAAGCTACTACAATATGTACATAAAATTACAAAATACAATAGAATCAGTCAAGTTATCTAAGGATCGTCGTAAAAACGATCTATAGATAGCTCAACTGATCCAGGTCACTGCCAGTCGGAAGCGTGCCCAAAACACTGGCGGCGTTGCCACGCTGAATGGTAATGCTGATTCTTTGTGCCAAAAATTCGCCAGCTCTTGAATCACGCGACGCTTACTTCATCTATCCTAATATTATAAAGAGAAAAGATTTGTTTGTTTGTTTGTTTGAAATGAATAGGCTCCGGAACTACTGGACCTATTTAAAAAATTCTTACCTTAGCCTACATTTTATCCAAGGAAGTGAAGTTTTCCCGAGGGATCGCGGGTAACACCGCGATGGACAGCTAGTTTTCAATATGACAAATCACACTTACCTTGTCAAGATTCTGTCATTCAGTTATTGTATTCACTCGAATCCCGCGTTTATTTTTACACTCAATAGCAAAAAACGGTTGTCAATCAGGTTTCGCTGGAAGACAGGCATAAGCGTGCCGCTAGAAAGAGACAGTTGGGGAGCCCCACGGTAATGAAAGAGACGGCGATATCGCGTGGAAAAGCGGTGCCTTCAGGGCTGTCAAAGTATAATTACATAAAATTGTGGTGTAGAATGCAGAAAGTCATTCTTAGTAATTTGTTTCTGCAGTGCAATTTGAATCCTTGAATATCATCATAATTATTTTTATTTATTGACAATATAATTGACATTATAATGTTGAGTATTTCAAGAATATTATTACATACGATTTAATTTTATTTACACTTCAGCGTGGCAATGCCGCCAGTATTTTGGGCACGCTTCCGATCTGGATCAGTTGAGCTATCTATAGATCGTTTTTACGACGATCCTTAGATAGCTTGACTGATTCTATTGTATTCTGTAATTTTATGTACATATTGTAGTAGCTTAGTTTCTGTAAAGCATGTAGAGATTTTATTTATGTATCAATGTCAAACCGTAATGCCTAGGGAATTTTTTGAGAGCGGTGTCGGTTTGAGTCTTGGTATAATGTATTTTTGGTTTCGGAAATAAGTTAATTCGGAAATAAATGTATTTTAACCTTACAACAATAAAACATACAAGAGGGCTTCCAATTTATCGAACACATATTAAACAAGTATCTATAATATAAAAAAAATGCTGGACATTTCACACAGCAAAAGCCCCCCAAAGTAAGCAAAGCTTGTACTATGGGATTGGGAACCAGATAACTGATATACTACTTATATACTTTATGTTTATAAAACACCCAGACCCGTATTTGGATGATGATGATGATGATGCCTTTGACTTTTATAACGGAATGAAATTAAACTAAATAGAATCACGACTGTATCCCCAAGGCACAGTAGACATCTTTATGATGAACCTCTTTCTTTTGTTATGATAATCTACTTAACCTTTACTTTATAAACAGATACATCAGTGTATATTTATATACTTACGTACATAATATACTAGCTCATACATATTAAGTAATCGTTTTTTCCTACCCTTCTTAGGGTAAAACACAAGATATCTTATTGTCCTTGTCTTAGTGGAAATCTTGACGTGGGGGGTGTTAATCTTACCCTACGGATCTTTTTGGGGTTCTGCATCTTGAAAATGATATCTACAGCGTTTTGTGGTTCCGTACTTTAATATCAGTAAAAAATGGGATGATGAATCAAGGATGAACTTAAATTGTCTGGAAGAGATTGCTTTTTAATAAGACCGCCGATTATATGTCATAGTTAAGTTTTTTGTTTAGTTTTCTATTTTTGTTTTTTTTATGTGGTGTGCAATAAAGTATTTTCTATCTATCTAATTGTCCCAAATTAATAGTTGTTTTTTACCGGAGTTTCAAAAAAAAAGTAAAAATTACGAAAAACAATCGGAAATACTCATAAAGAAAATAAAGTACAAGGAACGTAATAAATCTGAAATAAAAGCTTAAACCAATTTGAGCTTAAATATTTCAATAAGCCACAAACCCATAAAAATTACCCCAACAAAATAACAAACATGTAAAGTGCCTTTAAACTTATCACAGTCGCATTAATAACAATTAGTTTGTGAAGTATTACGCTAAGAACGTGCGACATGCAAGAAATTGTTATTTTGCTATTAAAATTACTTATAAATATTGTATAGCTATCCGTTAAAATAGTCGAGCTGGTGGTGTGCAACAAAAGTATATTTACATCAAGATCATCAGCCTATAACAGTCCATTACTTGACATGGGCCTCCCCTAATAAGCGCCATTGCGCCCTGTCCTCAGCTCGACGCATCCAGCTACTGCCAGCAGTCTTTCGCAGAGGCCGGAGGAAGTCCTACACTACGTTTGCCGAGTCGCAGTCTCCACCCCACCGGTTATCGGTTCTTCGACAGATATGCACATTTCCATTTTAGCCTGCTAATCCTCTGAGCTATGTCAACTATACCGACTTCAAAAAAGGAGGAGGTTCTCAATCATTAGGATCTTTTTTGTTTTTTTCTTCCGAAAAATTCACAAAACCTCGTCTCGTGTAATTTTTAACCTGATGGAACAGCAAACTTTGAAGTCTGTTTTCTTTTCATATTACATAAGGTGCATTTACACGATGCGATTTCAACCCATACGATATCGTATCGCTCGGCATTTTTTCACGTGTAGACGCTCATCGTATGCGATTTGTCATAGTTAGCGCGACTCTCGTCGGCACGTTCAATAGGCGGAGCTTAGCAAATCTTACCTACAAAAAATCTTATCGTGTAAATGCACCTGTAGTACCTTACCTACTTATTTATAATTAATATTATCTATGTTAAATTCATATGAAGTTCCAAGTTGGTGAGAACGGGATCTGCAAATAGTTCAGTAGAATCGTAGAACAGCAATCCATATTGAATCCGCTCTAAGTGAAGGGTAAATTCTTTAAGGCCTCGCCTCGGCCCGCTTTGACACGTCCCCGCTTTGACATTGCGAGTGTTGCTAAACTAACGTGTTTATAGTGCAGGACAAAATAAACGTACGCTGAAGAGGATCACCACTAGACATTCTTGAGAACGTGTGAATTGGAGATCCTTTTTGCATCTGTATCTTATGGGCCCTCTACATAATTACTGATGATAGACGAATGCCACGAACGTGTAGAGGGCCTCATCGCCTGTATTCGCCTGTTATTTTCTATCCAAATAATAGTTCAGTGAATAGTTCGGCAAATAGTTCGGCGAATGTGTAGAGTGGCCGTTAGATATCTTATTTGTTTTCTATGTTCGTTTGTATTGTGTGTATTTTCGAAATAAAATCTAAAATCTTTGGAAATTTCAGGTTATCATCATCATCATCCGCAGCCAAGAATATCCCACTGCTGGGTGTAGGCCTCCCTCTGTTTACGCCATTCATTCCGGTCCTGTGCCTCACGCATCCAAAATCTATGTTGCCTCTGGATGTCATCTACCCATCGCGCAACTATTATTATTTTTGGTTATATATTTTTTAAATTTTAAGGAGCGAACTACATACCTCTTCCTATACGTTCAATAATATGAAACTATGATGGAATTTTGCGGTGCAACTTTTATTTAAATAAAGCACAGAAAAATATTTGAAATTCTATGTAGCTAAACGTATTAAAATATTCTTGAATCAAACCATAAAATGGACAGAAAATTTGATGGATCGAGCATGAATACTCAGTGCGTAAACAAAAAGTTAAAACTTTGACATCGTATGTTGACCAAACGACCATGTTTACACTTTAGGACAAGAAAATAGTAAAAAATTATCAAGACAACATAATTGAGAATAGATTTGAATACTTGTTTATGATGTCTTACGATATAAAAAAAAAATCATCAAAGCGTTTTGAGTCTAAGTACATTTTTCATACGCACCGCCGGAACTCTCTGTATTTCTCGAAAAGTACAATAAAGGGATCTTTAAATCAAGAGTAAATGGGTTCCTTCTAGGTAAGCATGCTCCATCTTAGACTTCACTACTGCTTAACATTGAGAGAGTGAGATCAAATGTTGACTTTTTAATAAAAAAAAACAAATGCTTACAAAGCTTAAAAAAATAAACATTCAATAATAAATAACAATATTACCTACAACAGAGAATATAGAGGTAATTAATACGTACCTAATTGCTTTTATACTTAGGTTATTGCGTAGGTTTGTTTAGAACTCAGCATAGTCAGCATTGTTAATAGAAAAGACAACAGTCAATACAAGTAAAACTGTCATAATTAAGGGTGCTATTTCTACTTGATATGATGCATATATGCACATAAAAGTTTTCGAAAACGATAAAACTGGACTTCGTTGAGCTTTGGGGCTAGATGATGCTGTGTGAAAAGTCCAGCAATTATTAATTAATTACTAAAGCTGTCCTGTGATAATGCTATCATCGAACCTAAAAAAGTCTAGCAACTGCGTACAGAACCAAAGATTTCTATATGTATCGGTTTTGGCACACTGTAACGAAGATACGTTAGCAAATGCAAATATTGAACTCCATCAAGAGGTAAGACAAATTTCGTGTCCCGAAGTGTATCAAGTAGTATACGCCCGATATTATCGAGGCACTGCGTTCTAGATATGCACATTGCACTGCAGTGTACATTCAAAGAGATTTTGCATAACGATAAATTTGCTTGACGTAGATGTTTCGATTTGCATCTACTAAAGTCAGGTGGTTAGTAACGATAGAAGGAAACCAAATATTGAATCTTTGCAAAAACGAGTCCTAAAAAGTCTTCAGTAAAATTTTTGGAACAGTATAGAGATATATAAGAGATTTAAATAAGAAGTTCCACTTTCACGTCAGATCAAAATAAGCAGAACTAAGAATGATTACATACAGACAAATGCAGGGTGATAGGATATTGATTTCCATACATTATATTCTAAAAACAAAACATTTATGAGTTAGTTCTATGGTTTTGCAAGCTTAAGTACCTAGTACTTATTAGTAGGAATTTTATGGTATCGTGAAATTGTATGAGAGATGTCCGAAGACTTCACACAAATAGAAACAATGTTTTTGTTGTAATGATTGTCTATTCTGCATTTTCTCAAGTCTACAATCGTAACTAACCTACAGTAGACAGTTACTCTTGTGTGGGTGCGGACGCTTCTGTTCCCATACAAGTTGTTATTGAATCAGTTTGTAGAACAAGAGATGGTTGTATTAGCGTTACGTCATCGAGTACTAGAACCAACAGTGATACTATCGTATGGTTTAACGATGTCTTCTTATCTTAGAAAATCAAAATCTAAAAATGAGTTTTTTTTTCGGATCGACACTACTAGTCTTGGTTACGCCAAATTGTTGTGGTGGATGTTGTTACAATAGGAAACGTCGATTTTTTAATGGATGACATCATCTCAGCCATCTAGCGTCCACTGCTGAATCCGTTCCCGATCGATTTCCACAGCGATCGATCTTGTGCAGCTTGCATCCAACGGCTCCGAGCAACCTTTACAAAATCGTCTTTCCATCTATCTGGATGACTTGTCTGTACAAATAATCATTGAGCAAGATCATTGGTAAAAAAAAAAGAAAAGAAAGAAAGCATAGAAATAATGAATTAGTACTAGATGATATAAGATTCTTATTACCAATTTCTCGGTCTACAAGTTTTGCAACACTTTGCCCTACCTTATAGAGACTAGGTTAGTACTAAACATAGTTATTTCAAAGGTCCAAACATGGCTATTTATTGGTGATCAACCTGTTACGTAACACTGTAAATGTTATTACTATTGCATGAAGTAATCGAAGTTAATATGTAGGTAGGTTTTCAACTTACCTACTTCTAACATTTTAATTATTATTTTTTTATGAAAAATATTGTGAAGTAAATCAAAAAAAATATGCACGAGTATCGCAAAAACTCATAAAAATAAAAATGACAACATGTCCACCATTTTGTTATTCCACGCGTGCACAAAATGGCGGCTCGTTCCTCTCACAATTGCGACAATAAACGTCAAATCGCTATCGTTACTTGTAAAAATTATGGTCTTTTTTGCTACGTGTTCCGAACGGGTAATTAGGGGTCAAGCTTTCATTTTTAGGGTTCCACACAAACACCATAAAGTAGAACAAGCGTTGTGTACGTCCTTTTACGATAAGTAGCAGCTGTAAAAGCTGAAGGTCGTTACAGTGCGTGCTTTGTAGTATGGCACGCTGAAGATTTGAACTAATATTCTACATGCAAATGTGTTTTTTGAATGTGCTTGATATGGTACATGAACATTCGACGTTTGCCTAGTTAGCTCAGTTTGCTAGAGCATAGCTGTTGAAAGATGGTGCCTCAGGTTCACGGTTGCAATTTTCGGGCTGCATTTGAGTATCATCTAATTTTGTAATCATGTTGTCAGGCGTATGAAAATTAGTTATTCTTATGAAATACTAGCTGTCCGTCGCAGTGCTACCCGCGCTCCCTTGGGAAAACTTTACTTTTCGAGGATAAAATATAGCCTATGTTCATCAGGGATAATGTAGGATTCTAATGGTGATAGAATTTTTTTATATCGGTCCAGTAGTTTCGGTGCGTACGAGAAGATTGGTTTTCCAGATATAAAAACTCAAATGAAACCAAGAAACACTTGAAATCAATAATTTTGATGAAAAATGCTTAATATTATGGAATGCTGATATGAAAACTATTTTGTGTCAGAAACGGAACCCATTGTATCCTAATTATTTTATTTTATTTTATCTTTTCACGGCAACCATAATTGGTATAATACCTGTATTTACCGTCCTTGCTTCAGAAACACAGCTTTTTGCAAATTATAAGATGATTTTCACTGCATTACGTTTTTATGTACCTACCTATAAAAAGTAACTATTATTAAAATCATAACTACAAGAAATCTCAAAAAAATCGCTTCTAAGCGATAAGACCGCCCATTGTACATTGTCTCGTTGGGTTTTATTGATTGTGTATGTTTTGTAATATTGTGTACAATAAAGAGTTTTTCATTCATTCATTCATTCAACTACACTACTTTAGAAGTAGGTAAGATTCTGTGGCAAAAAACAAGAATGATATGCTAGAATTATATCGTGTAAATGGCGTTTTAAATACAAAAACAAAAGAAAAATCACGCCGAACCAATTTTAATGAAACTTAGAACAGATGCAAAGTTCACTTTTCAAACTCACACACTTCAAATTCATTCATTGATACAAGATGACCGAGATGTAAAAAATAGAATGAATGCGGGATGGATGAAGTGGCGACAGGTCTCAGGCACAACATGTGACACTTGTACCTATGCTCCTTAAACTTAAGGGGGAAATTTACAAGACGGTCATTAGACCTGTCGTGCTGTATGGATCTGAGTGCTGGGCCACGAAAGCGACGGATGAAAGAAGAGTGCATGCGACAGAGATGCGAATGTTGAGATGGATGTGCGGAGTGACGCGAATGGATAAGGTGAGGAATGAATATATTAGGGGAAGTCTGAAAGTAGCGCCAGTGACTGAAAAGTTGAGGAGCAATAGGTTAGCGTGGTATGGGCACGTAATGCGGAGGGATGAAACTCATGTTACTAAAAGGAAATGAATATGGATGATAATATATAATGAATATGTGTGTAGACCTAAGAAAAGATGGATGGATTGTGTGAAAGAAGATATAGGTAAGAAAGGAGTGGATATGGAGATGACGAGTGATAGAAGAAAATTAATTAAGAAAATTAAGAAAATTAATTTAATAACTGGACGAGATCGAGTTTTGTTTTTTTTTAGATTACATAAGATTTAAGATAATTCGCACTAGTAATAATATTCTCGCGAGCAAAATTGTTGGCGGAAGCTATAGCTGTTACTCTCAATTTATTTGTTGTTTATGCAACTACGCTACGCAAAATACTATCTCATAAAACAATTTCAAATGCAAAACTAAGGATGTACAAAATAGTGCATACATCAAAACATTGTATATCTACGTCCGCTCAAGTAACATAAACGGAAGCGATAAAACGACTTTTAATATAATTTATATCAGCCATTCTAAGCCTTATTTCCATGTGAATAGAGTAGCAGTTATAGTGTATTAAAAGTAGTGTGTATTATAAAATGATTGCTGCAATTGAAATAGATCGAATGCAAATGGATAGTTTATTTTTAAATTCTTAAGACGAGACTTACAATTATTTACGATGTCCGGCTGTTTAGGCTGTATTAATATCGATCGCAGCTCTCGGATTAAAAAAAAACATGATCTAAACTGGGATACATTTTTTTAATAGAGCAAGGATCGAACAACACTAATTAAAAAAAAATATATTAAAAATGTTAAAGTTCCAAATTCAAATCTCATTACTGCGTTGCTGAGAAGGAATAATATAATTCCCATAGTATATTACCCTCGCCCTCTATTTTAGGGAATAATGACTCACGTTAAGCTATTAGGTATATTGTATTATACAGGGTGTAAAAAGACAACTACCGAAAACTGAAGGGTTGCAATCAGACCATGATTCTAAACATATTTAGCGGAAACAAACGCAATTTTTTTTTAACTTAGCTTAGTCATGTTATTTTATTTTCGGTTATTTATACTACTACGAGAACATAATAAGACCATACCTACCCAATAATTTCATTTATAAAAGAAAGAAACAGTTAAAACTCCATCCAGCAATCTAAGTAAAACAACGTGCCCAGAACATAAATGCAAACAGTAATCTTCAAACGCTGTTTTCTCCGGATGTACATTTTTTTTCGGAAAATCCTTATATTTGGTTGTGTGTTGGGATGCTCTACCTACCCCTTGCGGCTTCGGTAGACGTCTTTTTTATCCTTTATTGTATGTCGTTACTTTTTCGAAGATGTGTTGTGAAAATGCTCCTTGTTATATGATCTCGTCCCATTGAACTATAGTATTCTATGGCTTAGTTTCTTTGCGATTTCATGTTACTAAGTAATTTCTTCTAACCCCAACTGGGTGACTGACTCACTAATGAGTGGCAAAATAAAAATAATCCTGTCGTCAGTCGAAACAGCAATTCCTTGGAAGGTGACACACAGACTTGCAAAATGTATAACCAATTAATCATTCTACAAATACGTAAATGTTATTCACGACTTATTTTTATAAAAAAACTGTACTTGCTACTCATATAGAAAAAGGTTTTTTCTATGTTTCCCAATGCTTGATAAAAAAAAATGCGCAATAAATATTGATAAAATTAAGAATAATTTTAATGGAGCCATTTTGAAGCGCCGTTTTTTTCACCACACTGGTTCGAAAGAACTGGTGGCACGATAAGAAGACGAAGAAAGAATATTTCAATCTCACTTAAAGCAAAAAAAAGTTCGCATATTTTTAACGGTTTTACGGTTTTTATCGGTTTCATGTGTTAGGAAAAACAAAAGATCGGTTATCTAATCCAATCGACATTGTGTGAGGCACACACGCAGCGTTTATCGAATAAATGGGTTCATTAGGAGGAATTTAAGACAATTGGTCTTGGGTTACCCCACAGACCAATTTTAAAGAAGCTGGTCTATAAAAATTGAAGAGAGATCCGAACCATTTTTCGGGATAAAAAGTAGCCTAAGTCCCTGGGATAAAACCTTTATCCATTCAAATTTTCAGCCAAATCTGTTCAGCGGATTTTGCGTGAGAAGTAACAAACAGACAGACAGATAGATTTCACATGTTTGGGAGGCTCCTCTCGTACACTTGAACAATGTTTTGTATGCCGGTTAACTTACTTACTATCCTGGCGCATCGACCCCAAAGTGGATCCTGGCCAATACACTAGAACGTCATCACCGCTTCCACCCAGTTCGGTGCAAGGATTTGAAGTGACCGAAGGTCTTTCTCCACTTCATCCTTCCTATATCTGGGACGGCTGACTGGTCGACGGCCGGCACCCTATGAAAAGCCCGCCCAGCTGCACGGTCCTCTCTTTTACGCATGACAACATGACGGTTTCCTCACATTTTCTTTCATATCAAACTTTATTTTTGGACAGAAAAGAAGAATTTCGTAATGCAATGACCTAGCTGTTCCAGCCCAGCCTCCCCAGGGGTTGGTGCACTTGTAATCAAAGCCGGAGCCTGGATACCAAGATCTCAGATTAAATGAATGATGCTGATTAATTGTTTAGTAGGCTAAGATTTAGCGAGCAGCGGTTTATTGCGTTGTCACTTCATTTTGTTTTGTACTTAGGTACTTTTAAAGGCTTGTGAATTAGACATTTTTATTTGGATGGTTTATCTATATTATTATAATGAGGAAAGATTTGTTTGTTTGTATGTTTTTTTTTGTTTCAATTAAATAGGCTCCGAAACTACTGGACCGATTTGAAAAATTCTTCCACCATCAGAATTCTACATTATCCCTGATGAACATAGGCTATTTTTTATCCCGGGAAAGTGAAGTTTTCCCGAACGACCGCGGGGAACACCGCGAAGGACAGCTAGTACAATGACAAGGTTGGCCATCAGAAACGAAATCAATTTTCATAGGGGATAAGTAAAAATTTGTTTCATAAAATATAAAGACAATAACAAATATGCCAAAAACATTTTTTTAAGTATTATTTTTACGTTTTTTTTTTATAAATAGTTTCAGGTCAGGATCGAAATAATGAGTACCTACCTAAGTATTTATATTTAAGGAAAAATTATACAAAAATCTATTTGTACCCACCACGCATGAAAACCATCTTCACAAAGAAACTCTCTGCAAAGATCCATCTAAAAATAGGTCAAACTCAACCCAAGTGAACCCACAGCTTCATCAAACATTGGCATGGAAACGTTTAAAAAACAAAATTCATGAAACTTTTCAAATAACCGGCTTGTGCAAACGCTATTAGCGTTCCGGTGATCTTAGCAGATCTAGAAGTTTATGCAGGGATGGAGTGAGGATTCCAAACAACAAATAGAACAAAGACAGCTCAATAATTTTGTTTCAAGGAATAGAAAAAAACAAAATATTGTTTGAGTATTTGCCAACGTGCGATGGAGCGTAGCATCCTAGGTGTCAAGCTCACGGATCGAATCCGCAACACGACGCTACGCTCACAGACTCAAATCGCTGATGTAGCTCTTAAGTCCGCCAAACTGAAGTGGGACTGGGCTGGTCACGTCTGTCGCATGCCAAGTGAGCTGTGGGCGAAGGTAGCCACCGAGTGGCGCCACGACCCAGCGAGAAGGCGACGCGGCAGACCGAGACGGCGATGGCGGGATGAGCTCGACCAATTCTTGCCGGAGTGGATAGATTCTGCTCAAGATCGTGATGTGTGGAGGGAATGGGGGGAGGTCTTTGCCCAACAGTGGGACACAAATGACTAAAATAATAATAATAATTGATTTCGAAACGTGTCAAGTCAATATACTATTGATAGAAGTAGAGGCACGGATGACAGAAACCAAATAGAACAAAGCATAGAAAAAAATTGAAAATATTTGGGCTATTGTTGTTGAAAGAGTATGAAAAGAGTCGCATAATGGCGCACTTTATACCTTTATTGTGCCAAGAGAAGAATTACTTTTTCTCAGGAGAAGAAGTACTCCTACGTACCCTGTGTTGTGCCCTGGCACAAGATACCTGTATGTAGGAGGTACTGTTTTGGGTGGTATGGTAACAGAAACTAAATTACTAGGCTACACTGTGTTCGGTTAACACTATAAAAACTAGGATTGTTAGAAACGATCTATAGATAGTTCCACTGAACCAAGCGTGCCTAAAACTGGCGGTTTTGGTGTTACTACTTATTTAATTTATCAACTAGCAAAGAAATGAAAATCCCAATTCAGTCCCTCCTCAGACCTCCGTGACTGGGGCACGGAAATCCCAACGCGATCCCGAGACTTCAAAATAGAATATTCGTCTCAAGCGCCTCTCAAAATTCTCAAATAAACACACAATTCAAACTTAAAAGTCCACTCCTGTTCCATCTTTGAATTTGAGCCTCCCAAAAGAAAACTTAGATTGGACTTTTGTGGGGCTTTCAGAATTTTGGAAATTAGGCTGCTGTTCACGTTGCGGTACGGGTATATGCGTAAACAAGCGAAAATAAACATGATTACGAACATACCAAAGGCTCGGTAGAAATTCTCAGAACAAATTGAGCAGATTTCAGGATAAATGATTTGATTTGAAAGTATCTATCTATTCAGCCCGGTTGCACTCACTGCTCATTAAAGGCCTCCTCTCTATAACGACACTCTTTTCGGTCCTGTGCAGTCTTTTCCCGCGCTTATGAAAGTATCTAATGAGATTCATTGCTTTGCCGTCTAGTATAAATCCTAGCGCGTGTTAAAATACACAAATTCTTAAAAATTGTATAATTGCTCGAAATGCAAAAATCTGTAAAAATACGGCCTTTATTCATTCCTATTTTTCACATTACCTATGAATTGATAGTCGGACACTATTGAGTGCACGCGTCTGGTAAAATCAGATACGGATAAAATCCGCAGAGACACCGCAATGTGTAAAAACGCTTTCAATTCTCCAAAATTTTGTTCTTCAGACTTGAGAAATTAGATTCTCGAGAGCTCGTTAGTTTAATGGAATAATTGTCTGTTTACAATTTACTTTCTTGGCAGAGGTTGCGCATTTTAATTCGCTACTCCTTGTTTTATAAAAGCGGTCACCGTTTGCATCTTTGACGTGCGTGCAATCATTCAGTCGTTCAGAAAGCACTGGAAGATACTTACATGTATACACCCCTATTTTTTAATTACCAAAAAAATTTTAAACATGGTCTCGGTGTCTGTTACTGATCACATTTATGTAGTTAAAACTCAAAAAAAGAGAAAAAAAATTATAACCTCAAAAGGAGACGAGACGAGTCAGACATGGGTTTATGATTGCTACTGCGGTTTTACTGACTGGGGATGATGTGAGAGCATAGTTCGAATGAGAGTCTGTACGCGATTGTTGTCTATAGTACTTATTTGTACAGTTTTCTTCAAATTTTGTTCAGTTTTGGTTGACTACAATCCTCGATAACTTTGTGATAGTTCAATAAAAAATAGTTCTGACCATGCCATTAACATTTTCTGCATCTGCTGCAACTGTCCTTAAATTTTTTTTGGTAGTCATAAAATAGCGGTGTATAAACAATATATCAGTCAAGTAGTGACACCCATAACACAAGCTCAGGGACCGTATTCGCGTTCCTTTTTTTGTTCGTTTGATGAATATTCGGATGCTTCCCACCATGATTTTTGACTTCAAGGGCCAATTTTTCAAACGTTAAAACACGGTCCCTTCCTAGAACCAAATATTCCAAACTGAAAAATTGGCCCTTGAAGTCATAAATCGTGGTGGGAAGCATCCGAATATTCATCAAACGAAAGAAAAATGGAACGAGAATACGGCCCCTGCTACTTTGGGGCTAGATGATGCTATATGAAAAGTCCAGCATTATTAATTTATAGCTTCGAAATAGGAATTGCTTGAAATGTCGGTTAACATTTTTCAGAAAATCAAATACACAAGCCAAATTTTAATCAGTCAAACCAATTAAAAACTCATTATCAATGTATTAAAATAACACAACAATAGCATCGAATCAACGAATTAAATGAATTTTAATATGATGATTGGGGAGATTAAATTTTAATGAGGTTTAATTTGTCACAACTAAAACTTGTGTGTCAGGATCGTAGCAAGTAGAGATGCGTAGTCTCTGCCTACCCATTCGGGAAAGAGGCGTGATTTTATATAAGATATGCATGTCAATTTATATTTTTGTTGTCAAGAAACGGAGCCAGGACGTCGCTATAGCGCCCTGTCCTCAGCTCGATTTTATACGTTCATTTTTTTACATCGTATTTTATAAGTTAGTTATAAGTTTTTTTTTACTTACATATTTTTTAATTCCTTTAGAATCGAAACTCAATACCCAATACCTTTAGACCCCTCGCAGACTACAGACATTCTATCGGCCGATATTTGAGACAGAATACTCGTACTTCGGCTTGTAATGAGTATGGAGAAGTGTAGCCCGTTTCAACTATCGGCCGATAGAAAGTCTGCAATCTACGAGGGGTCTTACTGATTGAACAGGGTTCGTGAATACTCAGTATTTACCCAACAAATTGAAGATCATTTCCATTCAACATAAATAGGCATTACTCTGAGATTAGTTTAGACAATTAAATCCTGTTTACCGAACACTATTATCGTGGAAATAATTTGAATTAGCAATTAATTACACACAAATTGCCACGTAAGGTGAGCTCTGGAGATAGGTAAATAATATACAGGGTGTAAGAAAACAACTACCGAAAACTGAAGGGTTGCAATCAGGCCACGATTCTAAACATATTTAGCAAAAAAAAAACGCAAAAAAAATTTTTTGACTCTTACGTTATTTTCGGTTGTTTACTACCAGGACAACATAATAAGACCATACCTACCTGATAATTACATTTATAAAATAAAAAAATAGTTTAAACTCAAAATCCAGCAATCAACGTAAAAAAACGCACCCAGTAATACGTAAATAGTAATCTTCAAACGCGGTTTTCTCCGGATATAATGATTTTTTCAGAAAATCCTTTTGGATTTGGTTGTGTGTTGGGATGCTGTACCTACCCCTCTCGGCTTCGGTACACGTCTTTTTACACCCTGTATTTGGTTGCTAATCATAAAAATCATCATCAGCCTATAGCAGTCCACTGCTGGACATAGGCCTCCCCTAATGAGCGCCATTGCGCCCTGTCCTCAGCTCGACGTATTCTGCCAGCAGCCTTTCGCAGATCGTCACTCCACCTGGCCGGAGGGCGTCCTACCTATCTGTATTCTGTGGTCCTACACTATGTTTGCCGAGTCACAGTCTCCACTCAAGAACTTATAAGATTTAGTAATCTATTTATAGGCCCGGGATTCAAAACAGATTAACACCATTAATTGTTGACAGTACAGAATAGGGCAATCACTACCTCATTCAAAAATACTCCAAAAAGAGGACATAGTATAGTTTGATCAAGTATTACTCGTACAAAGGTAAGAAAGTGGGCGATGAACTAATAAAAAGTACGAGATTTTGGTTGGCAACTAGCGTGGTCGTGCTTGCGTACTCGATATTGATCGTCGAAGTTAAGCAACGTTTGAAATGGTCCGTAAGTGGATGGGTGACCGCCAGTGGCATTTTCATCTGAGCGCTTCCGTTCTTGAGGGTTAAATTGTGGATCCCGGCTATTTAAGTCGTTTAGTTATAACGGAGGCCTTAAAGCGGCCTAAAAACTCCTTCACCAGAATTGGCCACTGACTCATTTAGCTTACCAATTTTGGTGAAGTGTTTGGGCACATCATGGGTTTGATTTCCGGTCACACAATAATGGATTTTTTGTCAAATTAAATGAGGTAATAAATAAATTATCTACTGTTGCTTTGAGACGCTTAAATCTATTTTATTAGGTCTTAGGTATTTAATTAGGCAGAATCTGTTAATTTTAAAGTGTTTTTTACTTATGGAGCAATCAACTTTCAAAGCAAACTTTCTATTGCTAGGTATTTGTCGTCAACGCGATGCAAAAAATGCTAAGAATCTAGATAAAATGCATTTTAGCCAAATACGTCCA
Source organism: Epirrhoe alternata (assembly GCA_963565295.1). Classification (NCBI taxonomy): domain Eukaryota; kingdom Metazoa; phylum Arthropoda; class Insecta; order Lepidoptera; family Geometridae; genus Epirrhoe; species Epirrhoe alternata. Next base: position 4,245,050 of record OY751401.1, read on the forward strand.
GTTTTCTCCAGCAAAAACTATTTAAATCTTTTTCTATTTGCAATTGAAACTGGTTCAGAATGTAGCTAAACATTCTTTCTGAATCGTTGACCGTCATATAACTGCTGTATGCAAGAAATTCTATATGACTAAGTTTATTGTGACGCCCTCGGTAACGGAGTGGGCGAAGGCCCGCCTGTGACGCAAAAGGTTGCGGGGTCGATCACCGCGGCTGGACCAATGTTTGTATGATCTACAAATATTTGTCTCGGGTCTGAGTGTTTCTATGTATAATATGTATGTATTTACAAACAAAAAGTATATAAGTAGTATATCAGTCATCTAAGTACCCATAACACAAGCTCTGCTTAATTTGGGGCTAGATGATGCTGTGTGAAAAGTCCAGCATTATTTATTTATTTATTTTGGTGTATTTCAGAAGTATAACTGTCGCATACTGCGATCAAAAACTACAATTATTCATCGATAAGAAAGCCGCAATTTACTTCCATTCTAAATTCCCGCCTAATTTTGTGGTCTACTACCACCACGGTTACATTGAAAAACAAACATCCGAACAAACTCTCAAACTTAATTTACTTACTTAACGGATACTTACTTAACCGATAAATATGAGCTTATCAAAAATTTGGACTAGGACTAGGATTCTGTGGCCGAGCGGTAAGGCACTCCGGCTTTAGGAGGATCGTCTGATCGTTGCGGGTTCGAATCCCGTCGGAATCCAAAATTTTGATAAGACTTTTTTCATTTTCTTAATTTACTTACTGTTTACTAAACTAGTTATAAAAACGACTTAAACTAAAATAAGAAGTAGGATAGGTTAGGATAGTGGAAATGAGGTCTGTCTTAGTATATCAAAATCTTGTAGCGTTTCTAACATCCGTAAAATACAGGAGACCGCTTTTTAAGAATCCAAGTCTTAATGACGGTGTCAGCCACCGTTATTAGGTATGTCCATTAGGGTATAGAAAAAAAGAATTGTGGCATGATTGCTGTCATTTCAAAATGACTCAGTTCCACACTTTCACGTAGAGATGAAAAACGTGTTATAATGATGATGATGTATCTACTGTTTGATAAGCGAGATACTACTGAGAACTTTTAAGTATGCAAATAAGTTTTCGATTGAAACTTAAACCGGTCCTCAATTATATAAAGCTAACCTGGAATAATAATCTGGAAGAGATCGCTTTTAGCGATAAGGTCGCCAATTGCTACACATATTATTTAGACTAAGTCTGTTTTTTTTTTCATGGAGTGAAAAAAAAACTTATAAATAGGTACCGAATGCTGGACTTTTCACACAGCATCATCTATCTAGCCCCAAAGTAGATAGATAGATAGATAGAAAATACTTTATTGCACACATAATCCTATATAAATATTATAAAGGCGAAAGTTTGTAAGTATGGATGTATGGATGTATGGATGTTTGTTACTCTTTCACGCAAAAACGGCTGGACCGATTTGGTTGAAATTTGGTATGTAGATAGGTGATACCCTGGATTAACACATAGGCTACTTTTTATCCCGATATTCCCGCGGGAACGGGACTTACGCGGGTGAAACCGCGGGGCGCAGCTAGTAAAAAATAAACAAAAATAGAAAACGTAGGTAACAAAAAAACTTAACTATACAATTGGCAGTCTTATCGCTATCGAAAAAAAAAATTGGTTGTCTGTAAAGTCGGTTTACTGACGATAGTTGAACGTGACAACGTTTGTGCTTCTTTGTCGCTCGTTCCGCGCTCTCGCTTGCACTTCAAGCCTTACATGGAACGCCTCAGAGCAAGGTAACGCCGCATTTTTTCGTGCGTGCAGCCGGCTCTATCGAATTATAAGACGTTGTCACGTCAAAACATCGAGCGACACTTAAGCGCACTCTCTGGGAGAAGAAACATCCAGCACCACCTGATTTCATCACACAGGAACAACTGCCCCCAGGATCTGCCCTGACCGGTTTGGAGGTCTATCAACCGATTGCGGACCCAAGTCGGTCGATGTAGGGAGAGTATGTGCAAGTGGGGCTATCGCGATCCCTCCCAGACCGACTGTGACTGGGTCCCTATCCAAACGATGTCCTACCTGATCGTTCCCATTTTCAAAAAGCAATTGCTCGAACACTTTCGTTAAGTCACTACTAGTTTTATTGTGTGGGTTCCTAATTTGAATACTTATTTATTAGGATTAATGTATTCATATATTATAGTTTTTCGTACATAGTTGGTATATATTTATTTATTTATTAGTATTTATTTATTTGTTTTTAAAATACATATTTTATTTACACCGCCTTTTTGCCTTCCTTTAATCCAGTTCATCCTAAGGTTGTCTGGAAGAAATCACTCACAGCGATAAGACCGCCCATTGTACTTCGCTTTAAATGTTTTCTTGTATCTTTGTTTGTATTTTGTAATGTCCATGTGGTGTACAATAAAGTATTTTCTATCTATCTATCGTTTGCCCTTTGTGCCCTACCAACTGCACAAGGAAGGATCTCATTGACGCCACGGACGCTGGAGTGATGGTGGCGGGGTTCTACTCAACCCATAACTAAGCCCTCGTTCGCACGAGCGTAATTTTATCGGACGTAAAATTTACGTCCAAATAGAACAAATGAAAGTCCATGTACCTGTTCGCACGACGACGTAATTTTTACGCGACGTAATTTTATCGCGCAGTGACCCAGCGCGTTGAGCGTTGGGCATAGAGTTGAGAGTTGAGAATAGAGCACTGCGCGGTAAAATTACGTCGCGTAAAAATTACGTCGTCGTGCGAACAGGGGCTAAATGTACTGTTGATAAGAAAGAAGAAGGAGAAAAAACGTGTCATTAACATACTGTACGTATCTTTTGTCGATCGCAAGAGAAATCGTATAAACTGTGAGAACTTTTTGTACCAATTTTCTTAATAATAGGTATGTTTACAGACTGCTACCTAAGCCCCGGAGGCTGGGGCCTATCGGAACGATCTCAGAATTAAATACATCTCAATATTTGAAAAGATGTCGTAAATTTTATAGCGTTCAAGTATACAAAAAATTTTTCATTCATTGTTTTTGATAAAGGGACGAACACGTATAGGATTTTGGATAATGTTCAGTCTTTGATTTTACCTCGCTTAGAAGCATTGAGCCTGCTTGGTCGTTCTTGATAGATCGTCGAAGTTAAACAACGTTCGAAACGGTCTGTAAGTGGATGGGTGACCGCCACTGGCATTTTCATGTGAGCGCTTCCATGCTTCGGAGGGCTAGTTAAATTGACAATCCCGGCTATTTGCTATTTAAGTCGTTAAACCATGACGGAGGCCTTAAGGCGGCCTAAAAACTCCGTCACCAGAGTTGGCCACTGACTCATACGAACTTAGATTATCTTAACTCGTTTTGATCGGGTTGCACCCACCGTGGTCATGACGGAACTCAAACCAAAAACTATTCATGATCTCGTCATAACAAAAGCAAATAATTTATAACGTGCGAGTTCAAAAATGAATTTTACATTCATAATCTTCAATGATTAACATGCAACAAAATCAACAACAGTAGCAACAAATACAAAAAATATGTCAAAAAAAAAATCGTGTAGTGACACGATTTTTTTTTTGACATATTTTCTCCTAGAAGTGCTCCGAGAAGGGAAAGAAAAATTAGGTGCCTAGTGTTTTTTTATTATCCTCAGGAAATCGCAAAATATCGAAAGATACCTAATGACTTCACCCGTTAGAAAATTAGCTTTTAGAAATAAAAATATTGCCGTGAAAGTTTACCGAGTACAGAGCTAGATGACGCTACTGGTAGGTGTCGGTGAGTCACGTGACTCGCACGTGACCTTTTCGAGGCGATTCCAAGAATCTATTCTCATCTCAAAACTGCCCAAAAAAAAAATAGAGGCTGGGAAAACTGTGTCAGGTTTTGTCACGGTGTTTTCTTTACTAAGAGCTCATGTCTAAGTTAATTTTTCGTTGGATGGGATATTTTGATCCCACACAACCTTTGTATCAAAAAGTCAAGCTAAGCGCTCTTAATAAGATTCGAAAAATACTTTTGTTGCTTATGCTTTTGAATCTCTCACTACACTCAGGATTCTAACATAGAATCACTCGCTACGCTCATGATTCAAATATAGAATCCTTCGTTTGTTCGAGATTCAAACTCAGCACTCGCAACAAAAACGAATTTTGCTCTCTTGTGGTACAATGTACTATTTTTACCCTCATCATTTAGCTATTAGAAATCTCAGTAGGTAGTTCATTCTTTTGTTTCTTTCATAGCATTCTTTTTTCGAATTTTTTAATTGTTTTTTTTTTATGTCGATTATAAAACAATGCTACTTTGATATCAATAAAATATTTCGGCACTTTTTACTTCTGTTATCCAACTGAATATAGTTTTTAACAGTGATTTATTAAGTGATGTGATGTTATCTGTAACATCTTTTGTTACCGTTTCGACATACATACTCTATGGTTTCAATCGCTTTAATATCAACTCTATTTCCATACAACTAAGAGTTACAGTTTTGTTAAATTATTTGTCATGATTTGAACTTTAAAGCATTAGCAATAGGGTTGAAAGTATTGATGTGATTTTAATGTGTCTAAATCGTTTTGATCAGTTTATTGTTTTCGGATATGACCGTTAAAAGCGCCCCGGACACAGATCTCTATTCACTCGTAGTTGAATTAATCATTATTATTTGTGTCAGTAAAAATGAGACGATCATTCAATATTTCGAATGTCTTTCATGATAGTTAAAATTAAATATAATTTAAATAATTTTTTGCACAAAATTACAAAAAATTGCCCCATTGGCGAGCATAATGCCGAAGGCATTTTCTACCTGCTGATCAACGTGTTGTTATAAAGGTATAAATGGCCTATATAATATTACGTTTAAGTTAAAAAAAAACAGACTTTAAAATAGTTAAAGATGCCTAACAACTATTTCCTTAGGTTTTAAGACATTTTATTCTCAAAAAGACACAATGCGTCACTTTTATGAGAACACTAATATTTATTTATTTATTATCAGCCATAAGAGTCCCACTGCTGGGCAAAGGCCTCCCCCCACTCCCTCCAGACATCGTGGTCCCCACTAGAACTCTAATAAAACATAATAAATGTTATAAATTAAGTCAATCTAGTTTATTCTTCAGAGAAATAAATGATCTTAGTTAGTTAGCAAGTAAAAGGTAAATCTTAAAAAAAATATTGCAGTTCTTAGCGTAAGAGCTTGAAAATTTTGCTACGTAATGTATGGAACTATGGGTGTCCTGGGACAAAGGTATCGTATTTTAGCGTATGATTGGTCCTATTATTGATTAGATTAATGATAATTTTTTTGTTTCCTGTTCTAAATAGATAGTTAGATTGCTTTGTCTGACTTGTATCCGATAGAGCTCTCTAACTACTTACTTACGCCTTTACATTTATAATAGACTAGCTTCTGCGCGCGGCTTCGCCCGCGTGGTACCAACATTTTGAATAGCCTTTACGCTATTCCAGGTATCTACGCCAATTTCAAGTTTCATTCAAATCGGTTATATTGCTTTTTTCCTATTACAGAATACTATTATTTTGAATTATTCAAGTAAACATAACCTTTCCTTTGACAGTCGGGTAAAAATAATGGAATTATGTAGCGAATTATTTTTGAATTGGATATTCATAGAAATACGAATTCGCGGGATTAATTTAATTTTTAGTTAAGGTGCTTTTACACTTTTTTCTTCTTCACAATAGAGTGAAGAAGAAAAGAAGGCCGCCGGAAAAACACATTTTTTGTATTTTTTTTTATGATGAATGGGTCAGCTCTTGAACTCGAAACTAACATAGGCAAGAATGAGGTCTACGATGGAGCGAGCCTACCCAGAAGATGCCTATTAACTCTCTTCTTCTTGTACAGTACGGCCGGCGGATCTAGACCGGCGTTAAGTTCGTCGCAACGCTGCGCAGTAGTCACTTTTAGGGTCGAAGACGCGGAATAACCTGCGCACAGCGCAACTTCAGACCGCTCTAGATCCGCCGGCCGTACTGTATGTAAATTGTAAATTGTTTATTTGAGCACCTTAGATAATTAGTTTACATTAGTAGTTAAACATAAATTTCTTAGCCTAAGGAAGTTATAAGTTTAACAATGTGATACAACTGATACCTAAACTAAGATTAGAAAAATCCTGTGTGATAGGTATCAGCGCCCACCCTCGTATAAAGGTGTTTTAAGCTAGATAGTTTGAGTACCTACCTACATACATTACGCATTAAGGGCCATGATACCTAATTATAAATAGTTTTACAAAAATTTTGTAGTAGGCAGGCACTCATGTACATAAGTACGGTATACAACAACAGGTAAGGTAGTGAATTCACTCGTTTTAAACAATCAAAGCAAATAAAAGAGAAAAATAAGGACAAAGTTTAGATAATAACTAAATAAAAAATAATCAAAATACAAGTGTGATTAGTCTTTGATGAATATACTACTATGTAGGCAAGTATGTGCGTACACAACAATAGCTACTTCTAAGGACATCAGTCTCATAGGAGTCTGAGTATCAGCAGACGCAAAGTGTGTGCAAGATAATGTGTGTGTGTTGAGTGTGTGTGCGAGTGTTGAGTGTGCGTGCGTGTGTGTGTGTGTGTGTGTGTGTGTGTGTGTGTGTGTGGGTGTGTGAGTGCATGCATGTGAGTGTGTGTTTGGGTCGAAATACTTCCTAATTATTATGATAAAGTCATACATAGGTAAATATAAATTATAAGTTCTTCACATTAAGATATATGTGACTTATAAATGTCACATACAAAAAATGTGTTTGTCCGGCGGTCTGATGGGCATACAATACCCATACAAACTGAGGTCTTTAAACTGCAAACTGCATCATGAAAATTGCACCCATGTAGAACTCGAACCTGAAACCTTCACCAATGGTGCTCTAAACTATGTCACAGGGATTTTTATTTTAACTTTGCTGGACAATTGTCTTCTAAAAAAATATTTACTTTAAAAAAATCTAGCACTACAACTCATTAACTAGATTTATTTATTATTTATAGATGCAGCCATAAGCTTGTGTAGACTGCCTGTCTGAACTGACGGCCGTTGGGGCAGGCAAAGTTCTCGAGTGGAGGCCACGCACCGGAAATCGAAGTAGAGGACTGCCCCCCTAGATGGAAAGACGATCTGGTAACGGTTGCTGGGAGCCGTTGGGTGCAGGCTGCACAAGATCGATCGCTGTGGAAATCGATGTGGGCCTATGTTCAGCAGTGGACGCTAGATGGCTGAAATGATGATGATGATAAGCCTGTTTATTGCGTTCGTAAGCGCGTGTAAAAGCTTCCTTTGATTGTTGAAAATGTCAAGAGTTTATTGTTGCTTTGCAAATTGATACTCAAAGTTCTTCAAATGAATCTATTGTTCTGAATTAGTACAGAATTCCATTCTTTTAACGAGTTGTATAACAACCTCAGGGTATTTGTTAACTAAATAATTTTGTTATACTGATATTTTGTTTGGCTTTTGGTCAAAATAATTTGAATTGACGGATATATCGGTGAAACTACAGAACCTACATAAAAAAAAATTCGATTTGAAATTCATTAGATTTATGTATGTATTTACAAACAAAAAGTATAAAAGTAAGTATAAGTAAGTTTAAGTATATAGTTTTATGAATATACTAGCAAACCCAGCGAACACCGTTTCGCCACCAGATGTCACCAGATTTTTCCTGAATTTTCTTTTCTATAAACCTCACGGAGCTCGAGACCTTTCCAACGAATGCAAAACCGTGGAAATCGGTTCGTGCGTTCTGGAGTTATAGCGTCAGGAAGGAAAACCCGACTTTTTTTTTATATAGTAGATATGTAATGTAGTACATAATGTGTGTTATAGTATTTTTAGAATTAAAATAGGTATTTATTACAGGTATATAATTATGGTTTATAAATTGAGCATGTTTGTATGCCACCGTCCTTTCTATGTAATTTTCTATCCTATCCATCCAAAGGTTACCTGGAAGAAATCGCTTTCAGCGATAAGGTCGCCCATTGTTGCACATTAATTAAGAACTGTTTTTGTTACTATTGTGTTTCTTTCTTTTTGGTGTACAATAAAGTAATATTCTATTCTAAAGTAAGTAGTATATCAGTTATCTGGTTCCCATAGTACAAGCTTTGCTTAGTTTGGGGCTAGATGATGCTGTGTGAAATGTCCAGCATTATATATTTATTTGTGAAATAGGTAGTATAACAACACATGTACCTACATACGAACATAGAACCTGCTTTTTTGTGGGTTGGTTAAAAAGAGGACCACGTACTAACTCCCCAGGGTATAGTAGGCATCACAGATCGGTCACTCAAGATACTTTGGAGATTGTATATGGCACATGGCCATAATTTCGCAGAAGTTACAGTTTCATAATGATTCTAAAAACTCTTCTAACCCCCGGTTTCTTTATTCAACGGACAGTCGTAGGTAAGAGCTCCGACTCGTTTCCACATACGAAAGTTTGACAGCTAGAAACCAGTTGTAGCTCTTAAGCGCAATACCCACTGAGCCCGCCGGGCCGCCGACATATGTCGGCAACATTTTGTCGGCGACATATGTTGGCGGCTTCACTTATTACATGTCGGAAAATTATGTCGGCGGCATGTCGGCGGCTTGAGATGAGTTGTGTGGTTGTGTCATATAATTTATGCCACCGGGCAACTGACCGCAGGCAACACAAGCTGCCAACATGTCGGCGGGTAACACGCGCCGTCACATGTTGCCGACATGATTCTTTTCATACAGGCCGCCGGGTTGTGTCGCCGGGCTGTGTCGGCGGCCCGGCGGGCTCAGTGTGTATTGCGCTTTACCTACGAATGTCCGTTGATTATAGAAACCGGGCATAAGCCATTGCCACAACATTGTTATGACTGTCCTACGGCTGGGCAAAGGTCCCCCATACCCCTCCAGTATCCTATCCAATGATATTTTACTCAGTACCTACCTTGAATATTTTTGGAATCTCATTGATCATATCTAATTAAATTTCCAAAAGTGTAAATCAGTCGTTATTCTCGTCACGACCGCGGCACGCTCTACTATTTAAACATACCCAGACTGTGCCCTTTATTGACTTTGCAACTGATGTAGCTTATAAGAAACAGTTGGCTCAAACCTGAAACCCAAACCACTCTCGCAAAAGCGGTTGAACCGCGGGGTGGCTAGGCGAATGGCGGGCCACTTTTCCAGTTTAAGTATGCAACCGATTGTCATTGCACGCACCTAACCTCCACAAAATTGTACTAAAATTTCGCGGATCAATCAACGACATACCGTATGTCCTAATTTGTGCTTTATTTCCATGCATTTAGTATGACATTTGAATGGAATATATAGACGCCCTACGCCAGACGCGAGTTAGTTGGGGCTTGCGCCTAAGTCCTTAATCTGAAGGTTTTGTTCTAAAGTTCAATTCGGTCTTGCACTAGAAATTTTAAACTCATCCAAAAACACCTACCATTAAATAAATAATGCTGGACATTTCACACAGCATCATCTAGCCCCAAACTAAGCAAAGCTTGTACTATGGGAACCAGATAACTGATATACTACTTATATACTTTTTGTTTGTAACACATAACATACATATCATACATAGAAACACCCAGACCCGAGATAAATATTTGCAGATCATACAAACATTTATCCCGCGGCGGGGATCGAGCCCGCAACCTTCTGCGTCCCAGCAAGCGGTCTTTCACCCACTGCGCCACAGAGGTCGTCATTGGTACTTATTTGTATCCTCAGGCAATCTAGTATGGGATCAAGTATGCCACTGTTATGTGTGTTTTTTTGTTGTTTATCCTCAGGCAATCTAGTATGGGATCAAGTATGCCACTGTTATGTGTCTAGTATGGGATCAAGTATGCCACTGTTATGACTGTCCTAGCTGTTTAAGGTATGGAACAACCGAGGAAATTGCATGGTTAGCTATACCGGTAACTGAATCCGGACATTCTATTACGATTCTGATAGCATTTAATGTTTGTACCGCTCCGCTGGTCTGTCATCACTTTGATGCACCGTTGTTTTGGGCCTTTACAAACAAACAACTTTAATTCTATTACCAAATAGGCCTTTCTCTGTAAAATCTAGGCCGAATAAGCTGAGAGTTTAGGTGCTATAAGCCTATTCCATCTCAAACAATGTCCCAGGCACTACAGGATTATATACGTTCTGACGCTATACAGGGTTATTTGTAAAACACAGGTAAACACAGGACTGTATTAATATTATCATAAACACACATCTCGGCCCCCGCCGCCTTAACCCCGCTCCCCTAGCTTTGGACTATCGCTTTCTTTTGTTTCCCATAGACTTCGTAATATTTAGAGCGTTCAATTCAAATATTTTTATTTTTGCTTGAAAATCTGATAAAATGAAATAATAATGATTTTTTAAGTCATAGAACATAAGTTGTTGTTTATGATGATAGTAATACAGTCCTGAGAGGTTGCCGGTGTTTTACAAATAACCCTGTATAAATCATCTAGTACGATGTTAATCATCTAGTAATAGTAGTAGTAGGATATTAATCATTTAGTTAATCATCTTGTATTAGTTAAAAACTAGAGTAGGTAATTAAAGACGAGCTTGCTATTCAAAGGAGGGGAAGAGGAATTTCATATTATGAGAGTGAATCTGTAATGAAAACTACTTACACACACGTTTGAAGTGGGACTGGGCAGGACATGTGACTCGAATGCACCCAGAACTTTGGGCGAAGCTCTCAGTGCGTGCCTGAAGACAGTCGAATAACACAGCAACGACACGAAACCAAAGGCCTCCCTTCCCTCTCTCCGCTGTAATAATCCCAACTTAACTAATATCTGAAAATCCTAAAATCCAGATAAAACACTTTTCTAGTGTGTCATTTATAAAATTACCAGTTTGTTACACAGTTAATGCAATAAGCAGTAGTTCACTTCAAAAGTAATTTAGCGCTCGCGCGTGGCTGCTAAATTTCATCGAAGTAATTCAGTAGATTTATGATGCTCAGAAGAGAAGCAGACATATACATTTTGTATTAATTAATACCTGCTAACATAGCTGCTAGTTTAAACAAAAACAAAGTTTTTTTTCATTTATTCATTCTTGGTTTATTCTTCGTTCATTCTTAATTCATCCTTCGTTCATTCGTCGTTCATTGTTCATTCATTATCCGATCATTCTTCGTTAATTCTTCGTACATTCTTCGTTCATTCATCGTTCATTCTTCGTTCATTATCCGTTCATTCTTTGTTCATTCTTTGTTCATTCGTCGTTCATTCTTCGTTCATTCTTCATTCATTCTTCGTTCATTTTTCGTTCATTCTTTGTTCATTCTTTGCTCATTGGCTCATTATCTACTGCATACTAATATACTATGTCCAGGTTGCGTGCGTAAAGCCCCTTTTTGTCGCCATTTCTGTAACTCCAGACGGAGTTTTCAAGGTTGGTGGAAATACGTGAAAATTGGCCGGATTTCCCTATCTACGGTTTGAACCGGTCGTATCTTTTTTTGAATATGTAGAGTTTCACGCAAGTAATCAAATGTTACAAATAAATAAAAGAAAATGAGGTGTTGACATAGTTGATGTGTAGTTCTCAACGTTTTATTCAAAGGTTGCCAATTTGAACTAACACGAGTTCTAAAATCTTTGGCGCAGTGGGTGGAAGCCCGCATGCGACGCAGAAGGTGGCGGGTTTGATCCCTGCCGCGGGACAAATTTAATGTTTGTATGATCTTGAAGTATTATCTCGGGTCTGAGTGTTTCTATCTCTGCAGTCTTCTCGTGACCACGGTAGCTGTAACGCTACTGAAACGTCGAGGTAAATAAACAAATGTTATACCTACGCGATTAAGTCCCGTTATAAAATTTTAAATTCTACGTATTATATGTATGTATACCGACAAAAAAGTATATAAGTAGTATAACAGTCATACGGTACCCATAGTGCAAGCTTTGCTTAGTTTGGGGCTAGATGATGCTGTGTGAAATGTTCAGCATATATGAACATGTCTTTCCTGTAGATGAGTCTGACTAAGTTGAAAAGATGAGCTGAGTGCTGTGCAAGCCTACTCTATCTCAAACAATGTCCCAGGCACTAAAACTTCTCGTGTGTCAGCATAGCGTATTTGTATATTTTTCGCAAATTTCGTTCTTTTTGTGCTTATCAAATACATTATTCTATTCTGTAATGTGATCCGAGGTATTCCAGAATTTGCAAAAAATATCGAAGCAATTCTTATAACTCATACATCCAACTGAATAACAGAATTCGATATTCTCATATCGATAATTCAATGTCACAACTATCGGTTACATTATCGATTTGGTTTCGTGGTAAATCGGGTGGTTACCCGTTTGTGGATTCATTCATCTTATTTTAATTTCTGAATTCTGCTTTTAAGGTATGTTTAAGCATGAGTTTTTAAAGGATAGAAGAACTAGAATTAATTATCTATGCAGTTAATAAGAGAGTCACGGATTGTGAACACGTCTTCCAAGTTTCAGGTCTCTCTAATCAGCGGTTTAGGCTGTGCGTTGATCCCTCAGTCAGTCATTCAGGACAAAAGATTTGATACAGGGTGTAAAAAGACAACTACCGAAAACTAAGGGGTTGCAATCAGACCATGATTCTAAACATATTTAGCGAAACAAAATGCATTTTTTTTTTTATTTTGTTATTTTCGGTTATTTACTACTAGTACAACATAATAAGACAAAACCTACCTAATAATTTCATTTACTAAAGAAAACAACAGTTAAAACTCAAAATCCAGCAATCTACGTAAAACAACGCGCCCAGAACATACGCCAATAGTACTCTTCAAACGCTGTTTTCTCCGGATATAATGTGTAAAAAGGGGTAGATTGTCTATGGTGGAACCTACCACTTTTTAGCGAATATTGGTATTGGTTTGGTATGAAATGAAAATCACTTGGTAGCGCGATTAATTATAATAAAGTTCCACAATGGTTAGATTAATACTTAATTAAATTATGTATAAAAATGGTAATGGTTTATGGTTGGCGAAATATGGTAAAATCGTAATAAATGTTTGGTAATTGAGCACGCGGGTGTCTCAAATGGTAGAAGTTCGCGTACTGACTCGATCGTCAGTTTTGGTCAAAAAGGTGAACAGTAAAATGCACACCTATGCATAACGCATGATTGCTGACTTGTTCGTTTACTCCGAACATACTCCCGACAGCGAGAAGATGAAATGAGATGAGATGAATTAAATGATATGTGCGATATAACTAAATAACTTACAAACGTATTTAAGTAAGTACTTCTAAATAATTAGCAAAACATAAAAGCTCTTAATTAATTGGTAAAAAAAAGTAAAACAAAATGTAAAGCAATGGTATAAAAGCACTTAAATAAATTTAAATATTAAACAATAGTGTCCTCTTGTTCCGAAATGCTAGTTTTAGTGTCCGATGGTATATTTTTATGCGATTTTTTAATGGAAGCGTAACGTGCACTGGGCCACCGTTTGGCACATCTATAAATTATATCATTTTCACTTTTTTCGCGTAAATCACTAACACTTAGCACTTCACTATGCACTGTGACGTTGTTTATGTCTGGTTGCGGCGAGAGTCCGGCATGCTCCCGCCGGCGGTGTCGCGACGGCAGCGGCGGCGGCGGCGTCGCTGCCAACTCCTGCTGGCAGCGATGCGCACCGCTGGTGCTCGGCGTGGTTCTGCAACACAGGCACGAGTGTCGCCTGCTCCTCACCATCCAAATTGCTGCGCCGCATATTGCGACTAGTATAATGGAGTAGCTAACGACGTACTGGTGTATATCATGGTTTGATATTTCGGCAACTTCTGCGTTGCTCTCCTTTAATTTTTTCACAGCGCTTTCGAGACTGGTCATGGATGCATTCATACTTGGAATCTCATCTGAAGTTCCATCGTTTGGAATCTTTATGTTTATTAGGTGGTTAATTTGGTCAAATTCCGGGACGTAAATATTTGGTGAAGTATGCATCTGGTTAGATTGATGTTGCAATGAATGTAGCGTAAAGTCCTTGCCCTTTATTACGCAACTTTGACTCATGCCGATGACTCCCGCTCGGCTCAGCTGTTTGATGGTAACTTGATCACCGCACATAACTTTTATTGTGTATTCATCACAACAAAAGTATAAGTGTTGAGACGATAAGTGTAGTTCGATCCATCTGTTATGGCACCTTGACCTACGTATGTTACACTTGTTAGTCTCTGTGTTGACGTCACAAAAACTTTCGTCACTCTGAATGGTTTTTATTGGTTTTAACAACTGGCACATATATGTTTCTCCCAGGTGTAAGCATGCATTTATTTCAGTAGTAGATAAACTGATGTAGGAGTCCTTTTTAAGATTCACGGCGACATATTCTGATCGTGGTATTATCTCGACCATGCTCTTATCAATTTTGTGAGGGACTGGTAATAATTTGTACAACTGAAAGCTTTCCCTTGCTATCAGCGGGAAGGTGACTTCAATTATCAAGTATCTTTCCATGGCTCTGGCTCTAACCTTAAGAAGTTTGTAGATAAATTGAAGATCACTCTCTATATTTTTTATTGGTAAGGCAAGTTCGCTGGGCATCTGGCCGTTAATGGTTTGAAGCTCACCTTTAAGTTGTTTTGGTGTCAATAGATGTAAACTTATTTGACCATGGTAAATGTCTGTTATCGTGTCGAGCAGAGTATCTTGTAACCTCTTTAGGCTCAGGAGCAAACTGTTTTCGGCCATCGCAGTCAGAGTAAAGTCTTGTACATAAGAGAGATTTTGAATGTTGTTTTTAAGTGTGCTAAAATTTGCTTGTAAATCGTTCAGTTTCTTGTTTACGATCTTATGTTGCCTATCCATGGTGGTTTGCATCCTCTTCATCAGGTTGAACTCTGCTTCGATCACTGAAGTTTGATTTTTCCATAAATTGGAGAGGTGTTTTTCATTGGTTTGAATAGTGGCAATGTCCTTTACGTATTGTTCTGCGAATCTCGAGTCTAATACGCCGAATAAGTCGTTCGCGATGTATCCGACACCGTTGATAAGGCCTCGGCGCCGGCGACGTCTAGCGTGAATATCAAAGTGCTGGCTTAGCAAAAGTTCATTGTAGTAAATGAGTTCCTCGTAATCGTGGTGCGACTGTTGTATTATCATGTTGCAATGCGATTGTTTTTCAATGGAGGTACATAGCTTGTCTAAGTAGCCAGATATTTTATTGTATGTTTCTATACTCGTCCAATATGGTTTCATATCATAATACACGATTAGGGTCCATTTATCTCGGATTAATTGTATTTTGAAGTATAGAGACTGGTTTTTTGGTAGTTCTCTGATCTCATGTAATCCATGCGCAGACGATACTAACATAATAAGCATGCAACTAAATAATGCTGCTGTTGTAGAAATGCGATTACGTTTTGAGTTTGGTTTTCTTGGTATCTCGTTGGTATTTGGTAATTGGTTTTTAGTGGTTTCTCTGGGGTTTGGTGATTGATTGTTTTTGTGGACAGGAAGTACGGACAGCTTTACGACTGGTCTTTTTAGTAGGCCGCTTTTGGTCTTCAAAGTTACGGCGCGGGTCAAACCGTCATCCCCCGGGTGCGTGTCAATCACGCGCCCTATTCCCCACTTTCCTGTTGGTAGATTGTCCTCGTGAATGGTAACTAAATCTCCGATCTCGATATTTTCACGGGTTTCTTTCCATTTATTTCTGGCTGACAGTTGGGTTAAATATTCGGCTTTCCATCTGTTCCAAAGGTCTTGAAATATTTTTGATGTTAGGTGCCATCTGGTTCTCGCATCCTGTTCCGTTTCGATTACTGTCAGACCTGGACTACCTGATAAAAAGTGAGCTGGTGTGAGGAAATCAAGATCCTCAGGGTCTTCTGTTAGTGCACACAAGGGGCGCGAGTTAAGGCATGCTTCTACTTTGGTGAGAAGAGTACTGTTTTCTTCGAACGTTAGTTTTTGGTTTCCGATCACTCTCTTTAGGTGATGTTTTAGGCTGCGTACTGCCCGTTCCCATAACCCCCCAGCATTTGGCCAGCTTGGTACATTGAAATGCCACTCTATTTCCATCTCTGCTATTTTTGCGAGGAATTCTTGATTAACTATCTTGCGTAGCTGCTCAATTTCTTCCTTTAGCATTCGATTAGCTCCTACAAAGTTGGTACCATTATCGCTGTAAAGATGAGCAGGAGCTCTCCTTCGAGCGGCCATCCTCTGAAGCGCTGCCAAAAATGCTGAACTGCTCAAATCTGACACAAGCTCAATATGTACAGCCTTTGTGACCATACATATAAATATTGCAATATATCCCTTGGTAGTTTTTATCCCGCGTCCTTTGTTTGCCTTTACATCGACAAACCCGGTGTAGTCCACACCACAATGGTAAAACGCTCTTTCGGGATTCACTCTCGCGGTTGGTAAATCACCCATCAGCTGATTTTGTCTCATAGGATCGTGCCTTTTGCAAGTGACGCATTGCCTTACATACTTCTTAGTCGCCATATATCCGCCGATTATCCAGTAGTTTTGTCTAAGGTTCGCCAGAGTAAGACGTGCGCCGCCATGAAAGGTTAACTGGTGAGCTTGGTCTATCAACAGGATGGTAATGCGATGGTCGTGAGGTAAAATTATGGGATGTTTCATTTCATGGTTTATCTGTGCGTTTTTCAACCGTCCACCTACTCGCAATATACCTTGGTCATCAATAATAGGGTACAAATTTAAAATTTTGCTTTTAATGTGCACCTTTCCATGTTTATGTAGGTAATCTAGATCGTTAGCGAATTCCGAGAGTTGGACAGTTTTAATAATTATATTTTTTGCGCAACGCAGCTCCTTTAATTGTAGGTATGGTTTGTGAGGTATTTTATTGTAAGTAGGTATTCGCAGTATCCATGCTAAAATGCGAGTTATTTTTGCAAAGGAGCTGAATTTGTTGAGTAGGTAATTCACTATATCGGTGGTGGTTTTTTCATAATGTTTTATAACTGCTAAGTTGGTTTGCTTTATGGCTGATTTTTTCTCTTCTAGATTGGTCTCGTAAATGGTTTGATCTTTATTTTGGTTTTTGTATAATGGTAACCACGATGGTCCGTGCCACCACAACTTATGGTTTTTCAGCTGGTTGACTGATAATCCCCGACTTGCGCAGTCAGCGGGGTTTTCTGTTGTGTTAACGTAGTGCCACTGGTTTGCTGGTGTTATTTTAATTATTTCTTTCACGCGATTCGCTACGAACGGCTTCCATCTCGCAGGATCTCCTTGTATCCATCCTAATACTGCAGTGGAGTCCGACCAGCAATGCACCTCGGTTTTATGGTCTTGCAAACATTTCTGCACTTTTTGTAGTAACTGGCACAAGAGTTGAGCGCCCATTAACTCTAATCTAGGAGTCGATGTAACTTTGCTCAGGGGGGCCAATCTTGCCTTTGCCGCTACTAACGTTATGGTAGTTTTATTTTTGACAACCTTGCAATAAATGACGCATGCGTAAGCCTTATTCGATGCGTCGCAAAATCCGTGTAATTGAATAGAATTTGCGTTTAATTCTATTCCCAGCCATCTTTCTATTTTTATGGTGTTGATCTCTGTAAGCTCCTTTCTTAATATAATCCATTCGTTGATTATTTCTGATGGTAAAATTTCATCCCAGCCTAATTGTGTCATCCAGACCTTCTGAAACATGACTTTCATGGTAGTGGTAATGGGAGTTAACCAACCTAATGGATCAAACAGTTTGGAGATGTCAGATAGCAGAGATCTTTTTGTGGTTTTATCTTGAGGTGACGACTCTATCTTTGTTTTAAAAATAAAGCTGTCCTCTTGAGGCTTCCAGCCTAGCCCTAATGTCTTGGTCGAATCTGTCTGTTTGAACTCAAATGTTTGTTGGTCACATTGATCTGTTTCTAATCCCGATAAAAGCTCAACCTTGTTAGAAGCCCATTTTCTTAGGTTGAATCC
This sequence comes from Epirrhoe alternata, assembly GCA_963565295.1. Classification (NCBI taxonomy): domain Eukaryota; kingdom Metazoa; phylum Arthropoda; class Insecta; order Lepidoptera; family Geometridae; genus Epirrhoe; species Epirrhoe alternata. The sequence goes on from OY751401.1 coordinate 4,263,057, forward strand.
TGCTTCCCGTAGCAGTTTTATGAGATCAGATTTTAATTGGTTCGCCTTGTCGATGGTGTAACTGCCCCCACAGTAGTCGTCCATATAAAAGTTGTTCTCCAATTCCCTTGCAGCCTCCGGGAATTCGGACCGCACGTCTTTTGCTAACTGTTTAAGACACATCATAGCTAGCCATCCCGCTGGTTTGTTACCGTATGTGAGTGTAGTGAGCTGGTAAGTTTGAATACTTGCGTCTGGTGAATCTCTCCATACGATTTTTTGAAAGGCTTGGTCGTCATCTTGAATCATAATTTGCCGATACATTTTTTCTATATCCGCAGTGTAGGCATATTGGTACTGACGCCATATCAGTATAAGCTCCTGTAGGTCCTTTTGTAGGTTAGGACCTCTATACATGACGTCATTAAGGCTGTATCCTGACGAAGATCTGGCAGATGCATTGAAAACTACCCTTAACTTTGTGGTAGTTGATTCAGCTCGGGTGACGGCGTGGTGTGGTAAGTAGCACCCGAGATCTTGGTTACTTGTTTCAGGCTTCATGTGGTTCAGTTTTAAATACTCTGCCATGAACTTTTTATAGTCAGATTGTAATTGCGGGTTTTTAGTTAGTTTCTTTTCTAAGTTGTGAAACTGAGCTAATGCTTGTGGCTTTGTAGCTCCCAACTGGTCTTTCATCTCAGGTTTAAATGGTAGTCGAACCTGATATCTACCGTTCTCCAGCCTTTCTGTGGTTTCCAAAAAGAAGTTCAAGCACTCATGGTCGTCGCTTGACATGTCCACTTGTTGGTTAATATCCTCGTTTTCCCAGAATTTTAGCAGATCATCTGTGTTATGTAAAACGACGTTACATTTATATTCAGGTTTCATGGTTCCGCATAGCAACCACCCAAACTGTGTTTGCTGAGCTATAGGTTGGTCACCCGACTCTCCTCTCAGGATACCTCCCAACATTATTTTGCCGTATACTTCCGCCCCCAGAAGTATATCCACTGGTTGGCTAATATTAAACTCGGGATCAGCTAATTTAATATTGTTAATGTGGGGCCAAGTTGGTTTTACAATGGTTCTATTTGGTAGGGCCTTAATCAAACTATTCATAATGATCACATCTATGTCTAATGTGAAATCATTGTAGAGAGACTGTATTTCAATTTTCATCATCCCTTTAGCGTTGTTTTCTCGCTCTCCTACGCCGAAAATGGTTCCTTTGCATTGAGATCTTTTTAACCCGAGAATTTGAGCCGCTTTTTCATTTATTAAAGATATTTGCGAGCCTTGGTCGACTAATGCTCTCATGACGTGTTTGGTTCCGTCGCTTTTCGTGACTTTGATCATAGTTGTAGCTAGTAGTATTTCAGACATGTCGTCCCACGACACGTGCGATGATGATGATGATGATGATTTGGACACGTTTTCTTCATTGGTGGGCTGAAAACTAGGTCGTGAACGCGCTACTGAATTTTCCTTGGTTAGCGCGAAATGCAGTAGAGTGTTGTGGCTAGCTAAGCATTTTCGGCATCGCTTCGTAGAATTACATGGTAATTTATTATGATTAATTAAACAATTATTGCAAAAACTAAGTTGGTTAATCTTTCGCAATCGTTGTTCCGGCTGCATTTGTATGAACTGCTTACATTGCCAAACTGCGTGGTCATCGTTACATATTCCGCAGGTTGACGACCGCGACACGTGTAATGTGTTCATGGTGAGGCTTGGTTTTATTGAATTATTATGAGATGTTCTAGGATAAAATTTTTGACTGGTACTTTTCTGGTTCGTATTATTCTGGTAAGAAGTAGACGGCAGTTGGTTTGACTTCTGGTTCTGGTGTATTGGTTCATTCTTACGACGGGACGCTTCTAAAGTGGTAAACTTGGACTCTAGAAAGTCCACGAACTCCTGTAAAGTGGGAAGTTCTCTTGGTTTTTTCACTGACTCCATATACTCGGTAAATGACGTATTATCTAGCTTTTGAGCGAGTAAGTGCACTAAGAGTGGATCCCATGTGTCAATGTTCACTCCTAGGTTTTGAATCGCATGAAGACATTCCTTGGTGTTGTCGTGCAGTTTTTTAATCATCACAAGCGACTGGTGTTGCATTGTCGGCAGACCGAAAAGCGTATTAGCATGAGAGGTAAAGATGAGCCTCTTGTTGCCATAGCGATGGTTGAGTATCTCCCAACAAGCCTCGTAATTGTCTGAGCTGATTGGTAAATGTTGTATCAGCCGCTCAGCCTCTCCGGTCACCTTTCCCTTTAAAAACTGCATCTTTTGCGCGTTGGACATCGACGGGTTATTATGGATGGCTTCAGAAAATAAATCTTTAAATGAAACCCAATCCTGGTATCTTCCGTTGAACGTGGGAATTTCAATTTTCGGAGTAGATTTCTCTCGATGGGATACCGACCACATCTTGGTGTTAATATCTTTCTTCAACTTATTGAATATCTCCTCATGCTTGCCGAACTCGTCCTGGTATTGCATGTCATCACTACCGCTTTCGCCTTCAATCTCCCAATGCTGTTTATCAATAGCACTCCAACGAGCCTCGAGAGTTTTTAAAGCGTCTTCAAACTCCCATTTCTTTTCAAGTTCGCTTTCCTTTAAGCTATTCACAGTCCTCATAAAAGCCTTCATATTAATATGTTGTTTCTTTAACAGCTCTTCTAACTTGCCGTTGCTCGCGAAGTACGTAGGGATGGTTTTTTCTTGTTGTGCTGGTGTCTTAGTCATTGTTGGATGGAATACTAAGCCTTGGAGTTTTGGTGTTCCCGGTCGCGAAGAAGGTTGTTCAGCCTGCGTTGGTTGTGGTGTACGTAAGCTGGTTGATGGTTGCGCTTTTCCTAACTGGTCAACGGTCTTGTTCAACGCATCTTTCATGGCCACATAGACCGCTTCCGCTGTATTGTAGCATTGTTTTTTAAAGTAAACATGGTCAAATAAAGCTAACTCATAAATCTTCTGGTGATTGTTCTGGTATTCTTTCCAATAATTCTCCAAAATCTCGTTCTTCCGCTTACAATAGTCATAAGTTTTTCTATCGGCCCCGTCTTTCTTAAAATTAGACAGTAGGCTGGTTAAAGCTTCGTAAATTTCAGTCTGGCTGACGAAAAGGCTATCCATGTCCATTTTCGAGGATGAAATTCACAAAAGGCAATAAGTATGGTATATAATATGGTTTGGTCTGACCTTGGTTTCTCCTTCTCCTTTCTGCTGCTCACTGCAATCCTTTGGTTTGTTTGCACTGAACCGTATCACTCACAACTCACTGGTTATTCTCGAAGGACCATGTAAAAAGGGGTAGATTGTCTATGGTGGAACCTACCACTTTTTAGCGAATATTGGTATTGGTTTGGTATGAAATGAAAATCACTTGGTAGCGCGATTAATTATAATAAAGTTCCACAATGGTTAGATTAATACTTAATTAAATTATGTATAAAAATGGTAATGGTTTATGGTTGGCGAAATATGGTAAAATCGTAATAAATGTTTGGTAATTGAGCACGCGGGTGTCTCAAATGGTAGAAGTTCGCGTACTGACTCGATCGTCAGTTTTGGTCAAAAAGGTGAACAGTAAAATGCACACCTATGCATAACGCATGATTGCTGACTTGTTCGTTTACTCCGAACATAATGATTTTTTCGGAAAATCCTTTTGGATTTGGTTGTGTGTTAGGATGCTGTACCTACCCCTTGCGGCTTCGGTAGACGTCTTTTTACACCCTGTATATGCCATTTGAAGCTGATGGAGTCTCAGCGTCGATTTCAATTCTAATGCGATTTTTGACATGGCTAGGGGGGCTGTATTGAATTAATAGTTGGGCGCTTAGCGCGGATGGATATTGCGATGAGCTAACAACTCCTTCACTCAGAGAAATCTGAGCTCCTTCATCAGAGTTGGCCAATCACTCTTACGAGTTTACGTACTTTTTTGTTGTTGAGTTTAGGTTTGTGTTGTATTTCTTCTTACTTTCACAGTTTTGAGTGACAGGCTTGCCTAATAAAACTTGTAAAAAGACCCAGTAGTACAAAGAATCTTACAAAGGTCACGTAAAGTTTTCAACTTATTCATTTCAATACGAATCAACAGAGCGTAGCGTTTTATCAATTCATGATTCGGACCATTGAATTCGGTTTTGACACCTACTAGTGATGGGATGAAAGCCGAATTATTCGATATAATGTGGAGTGTTAAGATGACGGCTGGCTGAGGAAAATGGAAGAAGAATAGACGTTCCTATTGTGCCGACCTCAAAATAGGGTAGAATGATTACTTTTCGATAAATTGGGATGTTTACTATGATTTTTCGATAAGTTGCTCAAAGGAACATGGAGCGTGCCATTTCACTGGTTGACCGAGTGCCTAACGTCGAAATACGACGAAAAACCAAGGTCGTAGATGTAGGTAGGAGGATTAACCAGTTAAAGTGGAGATGGGCAGGACACTTGGCAAGGCGGGAAGACGGTAGATGGACAAAGGCGGTTACCGAGTGGTGGCCACGCGAGGGTCATAGAACACCAGGCAGACCACCAGCCAGATGGTGTGATGATAGGTATTGTCGCGGTAGCGGGAAGGTAATGGATTCGACTGGCGCAGGATCGGAAAGAGTGACGTGAAAATGAGGAGGCCTATACTCAGCAGTGGGTAGATGTGGGCTGATTAGATAGATAGATAGATAGAAATTGGGATATAAAATCAAGAACTAAATCAGAACAGAATCTCGATTCGTGAATTTTTTTAGGTAATTAAACATTCAAAATCCCTTTTAAAATGTGTCACGGGTAATACACGTACAGTCAGCAACAAAGTCGATTACATTTGATATTTCACAAATCGAAATATTTCCGAAATCCGTAACATCATGACCAGGATTTCAACAAATATTTGAAGATTTTCTCAGTTCATAATAATTTCCAAGGCAAAGTTTATTTTACATTAGAAATCGAAAACAAATGCAGCATTAAAAACCCAAACTGTTAATCGATTTTCTTTGCTGACTGTACACAATCTTTTTTCTACAAAAGGCCGAATTCGGGGTAACTTTCGGGCTATTCTATCATTGGCCTTACATTTTCCCTGACAGAGTATATAAAAGCTATAAAATTGTAAATAAAATATACCATAATTACGTTTTTAAAAAAAAAGAAAAACCGACTTCAATGTTCGACTCTACCACGGCGTGACTCAGGGAATCAATAAGCCATACATACAAATCTAAATAAGAATAAGTTTTTTTTAAATATCATCAAGTACAAGCTTTTAATGGATTACCGTGATCTGATTGAACTCACCGATGTAAGTACAACATTTCATTTCAATCAACCTATTTTCTGAGGAGTTCCGTTCTCCATCATCGGATCAGCTCGCAGTCATCATATTTCAAATTAGTAAATGAAACTTGACCGATGTAGTGAGTTTCAACTCAATCAACCTATTAACTGAGGAGTTCCATTCTCCATCATCAGATCAGCTCGCTGTCACTATATTTTAAAATTTTAGATGATACTTGATCTACAAACCGAGTTTCAACTAAATCGGTCGATTATCTGAGGAGTTCCCTCCATCATAAGATCAGCTCGCTGTCACCATTTTTGAAAATTTTAGATGATACTCAATCTACGAACCGAGTTTCAACTCAATCGGCCTATTGTCTGAGGAGTTCCCTGGAACAGCTCTTGACTCCATCATCAGATAAGCTTGAAAGAAAGAAATAAATAATGCTAAACAGATAATGCTTAGGCTCCACCGGCGTCTAAAGGCAATAATTACCAAAACTGCATACATTTTATGTCAAGTCTCGCGACACGTGAGTTCCTGGCATTAGTAAATTGTCAATTTGACATATTGCATAGAGAGTCTTAGACTTATCTGTCGATTCGATTTACAATGGCTAGGAGGGAAGGTTTTTAGAGTTTTACGGGCAAATTATCAAACCCTCAGGAATAAAATTTATATGGGACCACCTCTGGAGTATACCCTTTCAAACAAAAAAATAATTTTGAAAATCGGTCCACAATTGGCGGAGTAATCGCGTAACATGATACAAAAAAAAATAAAAAAAATAATAATAAAAAACATACAGGCGAATTGAGAACCTCCTCCTTTTTTTGAAGTCGGTTAAAAAAACAACTAAACATAGGTCTTCATATTTTTTTATTATTTTGTTAAAGTGGAACTGTTTTGAAGCAGACTAAACTTTACTAAAGCATTGTGTAGGACCTTTAAGCTATCTCAAATAATTTTCTATCTAAAATGCTTAAAACGGACCATTAAACCTAGTTTTTGGAGCGTGTCGCGTCATTACAAAAGTTAATTTTCAACTCTGAAGTGGATGCAAATTATTTTTACGGGGTAAAAGCTTTAAGGTAATTTAGTTTAGAGTTTAATTTTTATGACAGCTTAAAAATAAAGGGTTAATCTGAGTACTAATTCGACTTATGAGCATTAAATAAATGATTGCAAGATTCTATGTAAGACGCTAGGCGTCTTACCATAGAACGTGACATAAAGTTATTCCACCGAATAAATCAAGAATAACCATACATTTTGACAGTTTACACTCCGGAATAACTTTATGTCACGTTCTATGGTAAGACGCTAGAGTTTAGGTTCTGGGGGCCTTGTGTAACTAAACTGGTAATGAACATCTACTTCATTTTGACATTATGTCATTTTCGGGGTGGCCTCATACTGACAAAAAAAGGTTTAAAACATTGAAACGAAAGAAAAAGAAGAAGAAGTATGGAGAAGATGATACCTTAAGGAGGTTGACCCTCAGCATTGAGGGAATTCGAGGAGGAGGATTATCCATGCTATCCATACTAATATTATAAATGTGAAAGTAACTCTGTCTGTCTGTTTGTTTGTTACCTTTGCACGCCCAAACCACTGAACAGATTAGGCTGAAAATTGGAACTTTTTATCCTGATAAAATCCCAAGGGCCGTGTTGACCGAATGGGGTTGTACCTCGACTTTCAATCCGAAGGTCGTGGGATCGAATCCCGGCCGTGCATCAATGGATTTTGCGTTTCGTAAAATTTATATGCGCTTTAACACGAGCTCTGAACGGTGAAGGAAAACATCGTGAGGAAATCAGTTAGTATTCTTATAGGCGGCGATGGGCTTGCAACCTGTCACGTATGTAATACTAACTTCTGCAAGATGTGGGCATGTATCAAATATGTATTTGTACATGCCTCTGGCTACCCCCTTAGACATCTTCAAAGGATCTGGAATATAAAGATCTGAGAGAATGTCTACCGCGCCTTGGGGATACAGTCGTGACCCTGTTTACGTTTTTTTTAAATCTCAAGGGACCGCGTGTTACACCGCGGAAGCGCAACTAGTAAGACCCCTCGCAGACTACAGACTTTCTATCGGCCGATAGTTGAGACGGAATATACTTCGGCTCGTAATGAGTATGGAGAAGTATAGCCCGTCTCAACTATCGGCAGATAGAAAGTCTGTAGTCTGCGAAGGGTCTTGTAAATAACGAAAATATCTGATCGAAGTAACATAGAAAAAAAATATGAGTGACAGAATTTAAGGAATAACTTTTCTTAACATACAAAAAATCACAAGAAAAAATGAAAAAGAACACGTTTAAGGAAGTCAGCAAAAAAACCAACAATGATTTCAAAGCCGAGTATCTATCTCTGAGCATCAAAAGGATTCATATTTGGTGGAAAAATTCGGATATTCGTTCGTGGCAATTAGCAGAGTCTATCGAAGCGCCAAAGGCTGGCAGCTCCTATTTCGATTCACAATCAACATGTTATGCGGTTATACAGGATGTGCCTTTATTCATTTCTAAATTCTTTCATTTATTCATCTTGTCTTATTTCATGTGAGTATCCATACTATAAAATCATTAAAAGCTTATCTTTATGTGTGAAAATAAATTCCTCTTTCCCTACGCCAGAGGACATTGTTGAAATAGGAAATTCGGCAAGTAAAAGTACGTAGCAAGTCTAGGAAGACTTACAATTGCACCTACAAGTCGCCGCATATATGTCGCATATGGTCTTTAAAAGCTACTCTAAAATAGTTGTATTATAATTATTTTAAGACTTTTTGATCTCACTGTACAAAACAGCTTCAAAATTTTGATAGTGTCCGAATTGACATTGAAAAAATATTTAAAATCAAAAGTGTCAATCAAAGTGTCCTAATCTTTTGTGTCCCAATTGACGACAACCCTGATCACGGCATCCCGCAGGAACAGCTGGACCGATTTCGCTAGGTAATTATTTATTTGTTATTTGTTAATGTCAGGATGAATTAAAACATTAAGAAAGTAGCGGATTATGTAGAGGAAACTCAACGATCTCATTTAACTTTTCTAATTATTTTCTAATATACCTAACGGCCAAGGAAGCGTTGGAGAGACGACCTCGACTCCTTTGATAGTGGGTGGTGGAACCTATCAAAGGAAAGGGACGGTTGGAGAGAGTTGGGGGAGACCTTTGTCCAGCAGTGGGATAGCATAGATTAAAGAACAAAAAACCTAATGGCATTTTACGTCAATCGTTTGACAGGACAACGCCTGTCGGGTCATCTGTCTGTGTACGCAGCAGGCATCTGTGTAACGCGCTTGTACTGGCATTACAATATGTTTGTGATGTTATACATCAGAGTGTGTACAGTTTTGATCATGATTGAAAGCTATAAACTAAATTGGATCATCCTGTAGGCTAGGTGTATGTGGGGTGTGCCGGTATTGGTTGATTGCTAGTTCCAAAACCCAAAATTTGGGAGCTTCCGTTTCATCTGAGGGCTGTGTTATATGGAGACTACTTTTTTTAGTTATATAATTTTTGATGGTTGCCTCTCACCACTCGATTTAAGACAAGTTAAGAGCACCAGCCCGGCTAGCATGCGCGACGTGAGATATCTCGTGCACAAGAGACAAGAAATTAGTTCATTGTGAAGAAATTAAGAAACCCGACCGTGCAAAAATGGATTTTGCATTTCGTAAAATGTATATTTACACTTTAACACGTGCTCTAAACGGTGAAAGAAAACATCGTGAGGAAACCAGTTAGTATTCTTATTGGCGGCGTCACGGAATACTAACTTCTTTAAGATGTGGGCATGTATCAAATATGTATTTGGACATGCCTCTGACTACCTCTACTACAAAAATTGTCCTGTCAAAATTGATAGAGACACTACTGGCGACTATTTTTCTAACATAGTCACCAAAGCTGGTCAACGCAGGACTAATATGACTAAATTCATATTAGTCTTGCATTGACTTATTTACCACTTACGGTCACTTTATTTACCAGAGTACTCTAATATGGCGATCAAAGTTAGCGTAAATTTTATAATATCTTAGGTAAAACGCCATTTTCACAATACCATTCTGGCATAGCAGTGCCAGAATGTGTGTGTGCTCTTGCTTTCTCAAACTCAAGGGAGCCATCGTCATCATCATCGTGATCAGCCTATATCAGTCCACTGCTGGACATAGGCCTCCACTAATGAGCCCTATTGCGCCCTGTCCTCAGCTCGACGCATCCAGCTTCTGCCAGCAGCCTTTCGCAGATCATCACTCCACCTGGCCGGACTCAGGGCTAATAATTATTCAGGAGGTAAGAATACTATCGTGTAAATTACGTTACATTCATATTATGCGACAATTTGTATATTTCTACTTTGAAACTGTTCTTGTGATACATATCAAAGTCAATGAATATTATTTTCGTTTGGAGCCTTCTCCACACTTACCCAACACACAAAGTATCAGTAAAAAACAGCGGTAAAATCAAAGGCTTACCGAATGTACTTATTATATTCATTATTTTAACATGAATTTGGTTTACCGTAAAGTCACAATTTTGTATTGTGGGTTTGAAACCTACTTTTAAGTTTCTTTTGAAGTTTCATGAGAGTCGTATCTTGTGTTTTGTGTGTTGAAGAAAAACATCATAATTAAGGGCATTTGTTTTAGAAAAATCCACGATGGCACACGATAAGGATTCAAATCCCAGACCTTCAGTCTCGTGACCACGGTGGCTGTGATGCCACTGAAACGTCGAGGTAAATAAATAAGTTATACGTACGCGATTAAGTCTCATATAATTTAATTTTAATATTTTTTTTTGATAAAATGTGTTCAGATTGAAAGTTCAAGCAGGCTTTGTAATTTGTTTCGACATTTTTTTTAATTTTCTTCTCATAAAGTTGTTTTAACTAAACTGGTTGTATTAACTATGTTAGGGTTGGCTATCTAAGGTTTTACTGTCGGTTACAAAAAACTCTTTTGATAGCAAAACATTCACAAAATAATAAGCCACAACAAAAACACGAGCTCGCCTTTTCAAATACCTTCAAAGAACTTCATGAAAGAAACTGGCTAAGTACGTGTCAACCCATACTTTGACGGGTTTTATACGACATTTCTATACTAATATTATAAAGAGGAAAGATTTGTTTTTATGTTTGTATGTTTGTTTGTTTGAATTGAATAGGCTCCGAAACTACTGGACCGATTTTAAAAATTCTTTCACCATTAGAATCCTACATTCATTTTTCTATTGAAAAAATATTGATGACGTCAGAAAATACGGCTAGCTTCTGACATGTCAGCATTTATTTTCCTCTATTGAATCGACAGTTCGGCACGTTTGGCGCGGATGGGTCGTGCGACCATCCCATGGTTTTCCTGCTAAAAACATCTAACCCTAAAGCCGTTCTGAATAGAGTTTTTGCCAAAGTTACCTTTTGGGAGCAAATAATTATTATTTTGTAGGCGACTCACGTTCCCTGGCTTTGGGGAAGCCCACGCGTGAGTTTCACGAATAGCAATGAATGGGGGGATTTCTTCTTGTTCGATACACAGGGATGGATTGAGGGATAATTATTAATATACAGGGGTATAATTTCGATTTGAGCAGAGTTGGCTTATTGGGAGGTATCCTTGCCTTGCATTTCGAAAGTCGCAGTGAGTTTTTGTTTTTTTATGATAATTTTTTGAGTGTTTGTAAAACAAAACTTTTGCGTTTATGTGCTAATTTTATAGACTTCTTGGCCTAACGGAAAATTACAAATTATTTAACAAAAGATTACATATATGTGAGTAACTTCATTTAACTTATAATACGAGTAGCTTCCACCCGTTCCCTTCGCTCCTGTTACCAACATTTTAAATAAGTAATTTTAAGTCACAAGAACGTAACACCAATTTTCAAAGGACTAACGTTATTTTACCTGTACTTATTGTTGGTTAATTTAAAATTTCAAAGTTGCCATTTCAGTAAGTACTGAATTCGTCCCTGTTCTAACATTTTTTCAGGTAACACCCAAAAATGTGTGGGCAAAGGATTGGGTGAGTAGTTACTTGTTTGTTGAATAAAAATAAGCAAATTGCTGTTACCTTTTGATTTTTCTGAAGAAAACAAAGAATTGCCCTAAAAGGAAAGTTTATTATGTTTTACGAGTTCTTTAGTAAATAGGTCAGACTAGGGGAATAGGCTTTAGGTTCTTGGGTTTATTTGGTATAATGGCTTGATATAAACGTTGAATATGTTTTTTCAAAGGCTTTGAGACAGAAATTCTAGGACAATCATCCAAAAAACCTAGCCATAAATATGTTACCTAAAAATAATTATGTTTTTCTAAAGCTATTGATACTATAGTTCTATGAAAATATTTAAAATCTAGGCCTTGCCTATCAGCTGTCATTGTTTTCATCGTCTGTTACAAAAATTAAATACCAAAAGGTAGGTTTGTCAAATATTATTACGAAAATTAACCTGTTTTAAGAAGAGAGTTAATAGGCACCTTCTGGGTAGGCTTGCTCCATCGTAGACATCATTCTTGCCTTATTTATTTATTATATATTTATTAATATTTAATATTATGCTCTTTGAAATCCAATTTAAAAGGACCTCCAAAAAGCTATTTATTTTAATGTATGTAAGCCCAAAATAAACACTAACCATTAGTTAAATCGATTAGTACAGAATACTAATGATAAATGCAGTTCACACACGATTGGGTAGGACAATATTAAGGCTGTGCACTTAGTAGAATGCTAATTGCATTACAATATTGTAGAGCAAAAAACACAGTCAAATTGAGAACCTCCCTTTTTTGAAGTTGGTTAAGAAAGGAGCTTCTTTGAGGCGCACTAAGAATCCTTTCTTCGCCCTAGTCTAATAACATTTGACGCGATAATACAAGAAGAAGATAAGAATATGAGTAGTAGAGAGTATAAAGGCAGAGAAGTGCTGATTGATAGGTCAAGGAAGAGAAGAAGAAAAGAAGGAACAACGATCTTGTAAAATCCTCAAAATTGGCAAAAGGATAGAAAAAGTGGGGGAAGCAAAGAGCTGATATTTGAGCCTCCAGGAGTATAGTGACGAAGGAGATCATGCTAAATCAAGAAATAGCCTCGACTTTGGCCTGAGCCCACAAAAACATATTGAGTCCTAGTCGTGTTTCAATTTGTAGGTAAACTAGCCGCTTCCGCGGAGTTGCCCGCGGTCCCTCGGGATTATTTCATTTTTTCGAGATAAAAAGTAGCCTATGTCCTTTCCTAGGATACAGCCTTTATCCATGCCAAATTTCAGCCTAATCTGTTCAGCGGTTTGGGCGTGAAAATGTAACAAACAGACAGACAGACAGTAGTATGGATTAGATTCAAATCACGCACTTTTTTGATGGAATCGTAAGAAAGTTTTTACCTGATCATCCACAACCTGACTTTGCCCACTGCTGGGTAAAGGCCTCTCTTTCTTTATGTCACTTTTTACGGTCTCGTGCTAACCTCATCCAGGTGCGGCCCGCGACGCATACCAAGTCGTCTGCCCATCTCGCTGCCGGACGACCAACGTATCTGTAACCTGTTCTTGGACGCCATTCAGTTATCGCTTGACTCCACCTGTCGTCACCTCGCCTGGCCAGGTGTCCTACCATACATTACCTCATACATTTTTTGAATTGAAATTGTATGAAGAAAAGTGAGGTAAGTGATAATTGCAACCTATCACGTATAGAGTAGCTGTAGTACCTAGTAGTAGTATATAGTCTTCTGCAAAATATGGGCATAATCCTTAGTGTGTATTTTTGATATCCCGCTGAACACCTTAGATCTGGAAATTCAGTTAAAATTCTGATATCTTCCACGCCTTGGAAAAGAGCCATGAATAATGAACATATTGTTTGTTTTTAGGGTGCCGTAACTCAAAAGGAAAAACGGAACCCTTATAGCATCACTTTGTTGTCCGTCTGTCTGTTTGCCTATAATCGCTCCCGCATCATCTTATCAACATCGACAGACGCTATTGTGATCACTTAGCTGCAAACGCTTACAATACCCTCTAATACACGTCGTTTAACTGGAGCATACCTTTAATTACCTTATGCTATGCGTTTTGTTCTTTTATCCACTTGCTTAAATTGTACACGCCCTGAACCGGAATTAAACCCATTATGTTTATTTAATTTCTCCACCTATTTGAATGTACAATGTATTTAAGAGGGAATGAAAAACTATCATAATTGTTGTTGTTTCAATGTTTAGGTGCTGGGCAAGCCTATTCCATCTCAAACAATGTCCCGGGCACTACAGCGTCCCGTTGAGTGTAGGCATAGGTTGCCTCCTGACGCTGTATAAATCATTTCATATATGCAAAGGCCTGAGTTTTACTTTATTCAATTTCAAAATCAATGTTAAAAAGGTCAAAAAATCGATTCATCATCAGCCTATAGCAGTCCACTGCTGGACATAGGCCTCCCCTAATGAGTGCCATTGCATCTGTCCTCAGCTCGATGCATCCAGCTTCTACCAGCAGCTTTTCGCAGATCGTCACTCCACCTGGCTGGAGGGCGTACTACTACGTTTGCCGAGTCGATTCGTTTATCGAAGGGGCTTTAGGCTCAATGCACATTGAATTGGCAAGCGACGCGACAATAAATTTTATAGCAAGCCATTAAAAACCTTATGAACAATGGTACAAGATATAGAAATGCTTGTAGAATGCCACACGAAAGTGCTCGAGCCAGCGCGACCCGGTAGATGGCTTCGCCAGACCTCGTTCATTCTACAAGCGTTTATCTTGTGCCATTATTCATATTATTATTATTATTGCTAGACCGCATCGTCCCACTGCAGGGCAAAGGCCTCCCTATCCCCCTTCCACCTTTCTCGGTCTTGTGCTATGGAGGACCAACTTTCCATAAACGAGTCTAGCTCGTCTCTCCACCTCAATCTAGGTCTGCCGCGACGTCGTCTTCCGCCATTGGGGGCCCATTCGGTTGTTAATTTGGCTCAAAGGTCATCCGACATGCGGCAGACATGTCCGGCCCAGTCCCATTTCAATCTAGCGGCCTTCTGGCTCACGTCGACGATCTTCGTTTTGGAGCGCAGAATAGTGCAGAATAGTGTCTTATCCTATCGGTAAGCTTCACTCCGAGGATGCTGCGCCCCATAGCCCTCTGACAAACCCCCATTATTCATATTGGTAGTTTATAAAAGCTTCCTATGAAACTAATTGTCGCGTCGCTTGCCAATTCAATGTGCCTAGCCTGCTATACCAAGTCTACTGTTTTTTCTTCAGTGACCAAAACATCAACAACCAAATGATACATCGCCCAATATCATTGTTATTTTAAGTTTCTCAGACCATTTCTGATAATATTAGACCTATAATTAATTATTGAGCCCGCGGCATCATCTCTGAATTGTGTTTTAATTACTAGTTACTTGGCGAAACATTTATTTTACTTTTTAATGTTATTTGGGTTTCGTGATGAAAAAGTTTGGACTCGTTAGTCGGCTAGCTGTCGAAAGCATTTATTTAATGTTTTTTGCGAAACAACAAACACACACACAAACTTTCACATTAATGATTAGTGTAATAAGTAATCATACCATTTACAAATGTGATAGATTAATTTCAAAAACTTTATGCTTATGTTATTGAAGCTAATACAATAAGAGTACTATAAATATATTTTTTTAATAAGTGTACTTACTACTTTACCTTTGCCCAGCAGTGGGACACATCATCATCATATTCCTGCCCGATTCCCACATTACGTGGGGTCGGCACAACCATGTATTCTTCATCCATTCTCCTCTATCAGCCGTCATCTCAACACTCACTCTATTCTTACTCATGTCATCCTTCAAACAATCCGAAATAAATTAATTACACAATAGGTTATTAAAAAAACTACCTTACCAGTCATAGGTTCACTTAGCTCTCTCTGCTTCCCCCCCGAAGGATTCCGATCTTGTCGCGATGGGGGGGCTTAGTAGCCGTGGATTGGTCACCCACGGCAAAGCTAACAGGAATCCCAGGCGGGGACGCTCCGAGCGGGCTTGCGGTTGGGACCGCTCTGGATGCGTCTGAGGCGGGTGCGGAGGACGGAGTCATTTCTGTCCCCCGCAGTCAGGCGGGGTCGCGGGAGAAGAGGCGTGTCGGTGTGTCGTTGCCGTTCGCCCTATCTTCCGCGACCAAACGGTGGCGCACCGTTGATGCGTTGGCGGTGGGGCCGCAGTGGAAGAGGAGTGTCGGTGTTACGTTGCCGCTCTCCTCTGCGGCCGTTTGGAGGCTTCTCCACGCGCAGCTCTTTCACTAGAGCGCGCAGTGGACGAAGGGAGCGGAGAGCTCTAGTGGTGAGTAGCGGACGCTAGGTGCGGGGGCACCTTCGTCCGCCTTGCACTGCTCACCACAACGCGGGGCCCGCCGTAAGGGCGGGGATCGCCGGAGGGGGACTGGATGTAGAGGCTCTGCCGGTTGCCCGGGCCCCCTCCATTCCAGGCGACGCCGGAAAGGCGCTGGGATGTTTAGTGGGTATACCGGGAGTCCCCGGGAGTCCCACATACCCCTCTCGCCCCCCGGCGGAGGGGATGCGTAACGCATTTTACCCAGCGACAAAAAAAAAAAAAAAAAAAAAAAAAAAAAAAAAGCTCTCTCTGCTTAGCCTTTATGATGCCGTGTAAAATGTCCAGGTGCACTTTTTTTTATTAAGAAATGAAAAGTCTTATCAAAATTTTGGGTTCCGAAAGGATTCAAACCCGCAACAATCAGACGATCCTTCTAAAGCCGGAGTGCCTTACCGCTCAGCCACAGAACCCTAGTCGTCGCAATCCAAATTTTTGATAAGCTCATATTTATCGGTTATCACTTTTTTTCTGTAAATACCTACATACCTATAATAATAACAATCAAAATTTTATTCGTCAATCTTTTAATCTATTTTTTCCCATAACGCACTATCTATTTCATGGGATATTAAAACAATGTCAACTATTTTCACACAAGATAATATCAATGTAAATACATGAAGCTAGTTATCAGATTTGAAAACAAGCGATAAAATGAAAATGCGGTCATTGGGTATCAACAATTAATGTTTTTAAAGCGCAGTCTACAAGAAACTGTAAAAACTATAACTCAGTCAACTATATTATAGATATATAAAAAAATTATGCTTGGTATCTCTCTACGAGATCGAATCAGGACTAAAGAGATCCGTAGACGCACTAAAGTCACCAACATAGCCCACAGGATTATTAGCAAGTTAAAGTGGCAGTGGGCGGGGCACATAGCTCGTAGAACTGACGGCCGTTGGGGTAGAAAAGTTCTCGAGTGGAGTTTGCACCGGAAATCGCAGTAAAGGTGTGATTGAAACACAAACATCTAAAAATACTTTAGAATCTTGCATAATACAACCCCATCTCTCTCTCTCTCTCATAAGGTTTGCTGTAAGAGAACTCTTTTTAGGGTTAAGCTCGCCTTTGCTATTACTTCTCTAGATTAACAGGCTTACCATAGAACGTGACATAAAGTTATTCCGGAGTGTAAACTGTCAAAATGTATGGTTATTCTTGATTTATTCGGTGGAATAACTTTATGTCACGTTCTATGATAAGCCTGTAAGTGTTTATGTATCTTTGTGCAATAAAGAATAAAAGAAACAAAGAAAGAAAGAATAACGTTGCAAATAAAAAATACTGACGTAATACTAACTCCTATAGTTTAAGTTAGGAGAAACTTTACTTTAATCTCAGAAAGAAAAAAATAGAAAAGCAATATGATGGTGACGCTGTTTTAAAAAGTCCAGTTTCAATATTCCAAGTATAAGTTATCTGCGATCTCAATCTTCAGTTCGAATTGTTTCATCTTTATGCTTTCTTAAGCGGATTATATGACCATTTTTCTCAAATTTTATTTAAGGGGAGAGTAATTCTTTTGATTTTAATTTCACTACTTAAAAAAAAATATATTTAGTATGTTAGCTAATAACGAATTATTTATATTTCAATTCAATTTCTTTATTCACAAAACTTACAGTGTATCTAAAAACAGAGGAATTATGTACTAATTACAAAGATAAAATATAATTATGTTGATTTATAGACGTGTATCTGAGACTTCAACACTCAACAGATACCAAAGTATTAAGAAATTTTATCTAGGAGATGTTTACCGTGCCTTAGCAATAGAGTCGTAAACATTTTGTCTCAAATTTTTTACAATATTATCAGGATCAAAGTTTTATACCTATTTAGATACCTACTTATAAAACGCTCGGAAACGAGCAATCAGAAAAGACAGGTTGAAAGCGTCACACAAATTAGCATTGAATAGCAAAACCACTTTGTGTGTCTTCCGTGACAGACAGATGACAGCTCCTTACACGGTGACAGATAGGAAATGAACTGAAGATAGACAGTAGGAATTACTTGTTTAACATACAAGTTGTAGGAAAATTGAATGTTTCTCTATTTGATTGAAAGGATTGGAGGATTTGAACTCAAAGGCTACGCGTTCCAAGGCTCACGCGAGTCGATGTAAAATGTCAAATAATATAATTTTGTCAAGACTCACGCGAAACGTAGACACTCACAGTACGGCTAGTCCACCAGTTTGAAGTCGCTCAGCGAGCTATGGAACGAGCTATACTCGGAGTTTCTCTGAAGTATAAAATCCGCAATGAGACTATCCGACATAGAACCAAAGTTGTCGCCATAGCTCAGAGAATTAGCAAGCTGAAGAGGCAGTGGGCTGGCCATATCTGCCGAAGAACCGATAACCGTTGGGGTAAACGAGTTCTTGAGTGGAGACCGCGACTCGGTAAACGTAGTGTAGGACGCCCTCCGGCCAGGTGGAGTGACGATCTGCGAAAGGTTGCTGGCAGAAGCTGGATGCGTCGAGCTCAGGACAGGGCACAATGGCGCTCATTAGGGGAGGCCTATGTCCAGCAGTGGACTGATATAGGCCGATGATGATGATGATGATAAGACTCACGCGAACCGCGCGTTAATCGCGTGAACGCGCCGCGTAGTCAGTACGCAGCTTTAGAGTTTGCAGGAGTCGCCATTTTCTAAGCGGGACAGCCAGTATGATATGTTCGGCGTGTGAGAACAGAGCTGGTGGTTTTTACTTTAGATACTTACTGTGGACAATTTTAGTACGAGTAGTTTTTCTATACAAAGAGATGGCGTGATAAGCTTGATACTTTTAAAAATAATACGTGGCTCTTACTTTCACGAGACTACAAGACGGAGTTATCAAAGTCTGCCCAGCTATGGGACACGCGTGCTCGAAAATTATTGGTGTTCGCTATCCAAAATTATCACAATTAAGCCGGCACCAGACTTACTTCAAATGTTTGAACAAGTATTTGAACAAATGTTTGAACACATGGCACTTTACCATAAAACGTGACATAAAGTTATTCCTGAGTGTAAACTGTCAAACTGTATGGTTACCTATTCTTATTCTAGTGCGCGCGGACGCACAGTGACCCAAAAACCTACTGATTTTGGGACCCTATGCGTCCGCGCGCACTTGGAAACGTCAAAGTAATGTTTGTGAATACTGGCATTAAGTTTATTCCGAGTAATAAATTTATATCACGTTTTATGGTAAGACACATACTAGAGTTTTTAGTCAAAGTCTCGTGCCACACGTGTTCAAATATGTGTTCAAACATTTGAAGCTAAGTCTGTCGCAGGGGTTAAATGATAGAGCTTTTAACACTGATACTGTTACGTGTTACTCACGTCGCTTTACGAAATGCAAATTATAACAATTAGTATACGGAGATGACGTCATAGCTCATGTTACAACGTATTATCATTATCAAACACTCAAGTGCTAAATGAACACAAATTACTAACACATGTTCGCCACACCCATCTAAGCCGGCTTAATCGACATAGTTTCGCTAATCTAAGCACCCTGTATTCCAATATCCGTTGCAATTGACTGCACGCTGTATAATGCTAGGTTACCGCCTTAAAAAAGTAGAACTTGCAGTTACATAAAAATTATGTTAAAACAGAAAATCTTTGAAGGTCCTGATTATAGATTTTTTTTAAATAATAGGTGCATTTACACGATTCGATTTTTCCCCCGCAGAACGTGCCGACGAGTGTCGCATAAGATGAGCGTTTACACGTGAAAAATTGCCGTGCGATACGATATCGTATGGGTTGAAATTGCATCGTATAAATGCACCTACTCCGGATATGAATCAAATCACTGTTGCTATCGAAATCAATGATATTTTTACGTTATTATTATTGTCTGCCACATGCCAGATGAGCTGACGAAGGTAGTCACCGAATGGCGCCCCGACCCAGCGAGACGGCGACGCGGCAGACCAAAACGGAGATGGTGGGACGAGCTCGATCAGTTTCTAACGGACTGGAGGGATGTTGCTGGGGACCGATATGTCTGGAGGGAGTGGGGGAAGCCTTTTCCCCACTGTGGGATACTAACGGCTGAAAATAAAATAATACATACATACATAAAGTCACGCCTCTTTCCCAAAGGGGTGGGCAGAGACCACGGATCTCCACTCGCTACGATCCTGACACACAACTTTCGCGTCATTCACTCTCATTACATTCTTCATACATGCTCGTCGGTTTAGTGTACTTTTGACCTGGCCCTTTTCCAAAATGTCGACAATCTGATCCAAGAAGGTTCGCCTAGGCCTTCCCCTTCCAGCTGTAATAAATTAATAATAATAAATAATAATTGCTATTAGGCAATTGATTCTTAAAATGGTGTATTTGTTAGAAAAATAAAGTTTCGTTTTGGCAGCCACCCATACTTCTTATAAAATATACTTTGAAAATGAATACCAAATTAATAATCATAAGGTCTTCCCCTTAACACTTAAGTTACATCGACTTGTACTGTCCAGCACTAGATCGATGAAGAGGCTAATACGCGTTAACTGACTATGTACTGTGATACTATCGGACGTGGAGCTACGAAGATTGTCTGCTTAGGTAGCTCTAGCTATAAGTCAAAGTCAACGTCAAAAAGCATTATTCAGTAGGACCGCTGGGATCACTTTGAATCGTCTTACAGCTAGGTGATTTTACTCCTGTTCCTTCGCGACCAATACCGTGATACCGTATAGCTGAGGCTACAGGTAAGCAGAATTGTAATTTTTGAGGCCTGTAGACATTAGCACTACGCGCACTGCAAAACATTGGAATCAGCTTCCAGCATCTGTATTTCCACTGAGCTGTGACCCTGTGGTTTTAAGAGGAGAGTTAATAGGCACCTTCTGGGTAGGCTCGCTCCATCGTTGACCTCACTCTTGCCTGTGTAAGTTTCGAGGTCAAGAGCCGACCCATTCATCATAAAAACACTGGGTTCTGGGTACAGTTACTGTACCCATAACTGAGTAGACCTCTTTTGAGATCTTTTTTTTGTATTCTCTGAAAAACCAAAGCACTTTGATGATGTCTTAGTAGAGTAGTAAAAGACATTTCCGAAAACATTTTGCAGAACACATACGTGACAAGTTGCAAGCCCATCGCCACCTGAATACTAACTCACGATGTTTTCCTTCACCGTATAGCTCATGTTATCGCGCTTAATAAAACGTTTTACAAAACACGAAATCCATTGATATGATTCAAACTTGCAACATTGAATTGAAAATCGAGACAGCAACCTCTTCCCACGAACATGGCTATTAAAAAAAATTCTTTAAAACTAGCTGTCCGTCGCGGTGCTACCCGCGGTCTCTCGAGAAAACTTCACTTTTCCGGGATAAAATAATGTAGGATTCTAATGGTGAAAATTTTTTCAAATCGGTCCAGTAGTTTCGGAGCTAATTCAATTCAAACAAACAAATCTTTCATCTTTATAATATTATCATAACTTAGTAGTAAATTCAATATGCCTTCTCCAAAAAATAAAATTCGTAGCTTAACTCCCCGCGGTCGGGTAGCCGACTCGTCAGACAAGTTTGACAAATTATTTTTATTTGAAGCGCCTCATTTGCGGTTGGGATATTCGACACTCGAAAGTTTTCGACCGTTTCGACATCATTGGAACACATTTTATGAATAACTATTTTTACTTATAATTATTTACATAGAACACAACAGTGTACAGTGAGCCTCCTCGCAGACTGCAGACTTTCTATCGGCCGATAGTTGAGACGGAATATACTTCGGCTCGTAATTAGTATGGAGAAGTATAGCCCGTCTCAACTATCGGCCGATAGAAAGTCTAGTCAAGTCTGAAAATAACAATTCTTTTAGTAGAAGGGCATATGTTGAAGTTATTGACTTTCAAGACGACCTCTGTGGCGCAGTGGGTGAAAGCCCGCTTGGGACGCAGAAGGTTGCGGGTTCGATCCCCGCCGCGGGATAAATGTTTGTATGATCTGCAAATATTTATCTCGGGTCTGGGTGTTTCTATGTATAATATGTATGTATTTACAAACAAAAAGTATATAAGTAGTATATCAGCTATCTGGTTCCCATAGTACAAGCTTTGCTTAGTTTGGGGCTAGATGATGCTGTGTGAAATGTCCAGCATTATTTAAGACCTTTATACACAACACACTACAATAAGTATGCATGTATAGTATGACGACCTCTGTGGTGCAGTGGGTGAAAGCCCGCTGGTGACGCAGAAGGTTGTAGGTTCGATCCCCGCCGCGGGATAAATGTTTGTACGATCTGCAAATATTCATCTCTGGTCTGGGTATTTCTATGTTTAATAAGTATTTACAAACAAAAAGTATTTAAGTAGTTTAACAGTTATCTGGTTCCCAAGCTATGCTAGAGCTTTTACTGTCGGAAGCTTTGCAAGTCTGGGGCTAGATGATGCTGTGTGAAATGTCCAGCATTATTTATTAGTGTATGAATACAATTATTGAAAACATAAGATAGATAGATAGATAGATAGATAAACGCTTTATTGTACACAAAAACATAATACAGAGAAGTTAATATTTATTTACAGAAACTAAGCTACTACAATATGTACATAAAATAACAAAATACAATAGAATCAGTCAAGCTATCTAAGGATCGTCGTAAAAACGATCTATAGATAGCTCAACTGATCCAGGTCACTGCCACTATACATAAAAATAGACATTGTACAATGGGCGTTGACTTTCTAAGATACATAAGATTTGATTTATAATTCTTTTGGTCTGGGTTTTTTGAGCATGCTCTTTTTTCTTTTTATTCTTGTCGTGCTACGTATTAGATGAATACAGGAGAAGAAGAATGCTTTGTTGAATATATTTTAATATTATTACTTTTTGTAAATAAAAAAATACATATTCTACAAGATTAGACATCTTCAAAGGATCTGTGGAATACATAAAAAGATCTGTGAGAATGACTACCGAGCCTTAGGAATACAGTCGTGACCCTTTTTACCTACGTTTATATTCTACAAGGTAATGGAGTTTTTAAGTTCCAAAGTGTCATCATCATCATCATCTCAGCCATCCAGCGTCCACTGCTGAACATAGGCCTCCCCCATAGATTTCCACAGCGATCGATCCTGTGCAGCCTGCACCCAACGGCTCCCAGCAACCCTTACAAGATCGTCTATCCATCTCGTGGGGGGCCGTCCTCTGCTGCGATTTCCGGTGCGTGGCCTCCACTCGAGAACTTTTCTGCCCCAACGGTCGTCAGCTCTACGAGCTATGTGCCCGCCCACTGCCACTTCAACTTGCTAATCCTTGCTATGTCGGTGACTTTAGTGCGTCTACGGATCTCTTCATTCCTGGTTCGATCTCGTAGAGAGACACCAAGCATAGCCCTTTCCATAGCTCGTTGAGCGACCTTGAGCCTTCTTATGAGGCCCATAGTGAGGGACCACGTCTTCCAAAGTGTACCTATACAAGTCTTTATAGTGTTAACTATAAAAATTACAAAAATTAAAGACTTGTATACGCTTTGGAATGAATTAATGAAATACCAAGTGTGGATTAACATCCACACTTGGTATTTAATTAAGAAATGTCTTATCAAAATTTTCGATTCCGACGGGATACGATCCTCCTAAAGCCGGAGTGCATTCACGCGCTCGGCCACGGAACCCCTGACGTCAAATTCGAAATCTTTGATAAAAACACGTAAAAAAACAGGGTCCCGACTGTATCCCCGAGGCGCGGTAGACATTCTCTCAGATCTTTTATATTCCAGATCCTTTGAAGATGTCTAAGGGGGTAGTCAGAGGCATGTACAAATACATATTTGATACATGCCCACATCTTGCAGAAGTTAGTATTCCATACGTGACAGGTTGCAAGCCCATCGCCGCCTATAAGAATAACTAACTGGTTTCCTCTGTTTTCCTTCACCGTTCAGAGCTCGTGTTAATCTTTGATAAGCTCATAATATATCGGTTATACAAGTCTTTTTCTGAACACGTTGCATACCCCACGTATTCACGTATCCTTCGCATTTTGTTGGTATGTTTGTTTGTACACGCATTAGCTGCCACTTCTAATTACTTGAGAGCGCACGCTCCGCCAATTTTGCAATAACCCAAATTACCTAATTAACTTTATTCCGTCTATAAAACAGCTGCATGAAAGCCACACGGCGTTTTACGTACAAACGAGGTGAAATGGTCGATAAAAGAAAAGCTTATTTTCGCGACTTCGCTCTTCCTCTGCTTATTTTATATGATGCTCTTAGGTACTTCCAAGTTTTTTCCAAATGTAATTGTGAAGTAAAGTGTAATTGCAACAAAAACTATCAAAATTAATATCAGAATTTTTTGGGGGGCGAGAGGGGTACGTGGGACTCCCCGGGCGCTCCTGGTATACCCAATAAACGACCCAGCGCCGGCGTCGCCTGGAATGAACGGGGTGCGGGAAACCAGCAGAGCCTCCAGTCCGGCGCCGGCGATCCCCGCCCTTACGGCGGGGATTACCCTCGGGCTTACCCTAACCCGCCCAACGCATCTTACGGTGCGCCACCGTTGGGTCGCGGGAGCAGGTTTTGATTTGTTTCTATTACACGCAAATACTACTGAACGGTAAAACGTGATGGGTTAAAATTTTGCTCTGATATACATTATATTCAAAATTGGGAAAAACATTCCGCTTTTTATCCCAGAAAAGTGTAGGTATATTGCGGTGACCGCGGTTAACACCGCCAAACGCAGCTAGTGCTATAATCTATCTATCTAATCAGCCTACATCTACCCACTGCTGAGGCCCCTGCATAGGCCTCCTCATTTTCACGCCACTCTCTCCGATCCTGCGCCAGCTGAAATTGCCTTCCCGCTACCGGTGCAATATCATCAGATCATCTGGCTGGTGGTCTGCCTGGTGTTCTATGACCCTCGCGTGTTTTCTTTGGACCAAATTTCCCGTTAGTGTTGATATAACTTTAAAAATTATACCCTCAAAAGCTACCAGTGTTATTTCGAGTGTACAAGAGAGCCTACGAGTTTTTAGTACTTTCTTCCTGGGTAGTACCCGAGCGAACAGGCAGGATCGTGAGTAGCGCCCATAAACTGTAGCTGGGTAGTCTAAACTAAAACTCGAAAGTTGAAGTTAGCACTCTGACTATTTGTCGGTTTACTAACAAACGATGGCTGTATATCACACCACACTGAATGAGTTCTTAAAAAACGAACATACAGACAGACACTCTTCTGTTTTAAGTCTTAAAAAGTTAAGTGAAAGGGCAATGAGCGAGAAATGGATAAACGGAACGGACTCCTTTTCTATAAATTAAGCCCGGTTTACACCGCGAGCGTAGCGGACTCCGTATGGACTTCGTTCAACTCGCAAGAATAAATATTTGAAATGAACTTGTTCTGTTCTAAATTAAAAAATGTGGAATCAAAATACTGAACTCTTTGTTGGTGGAAATTAAAACCTATTTTATAAAAAAGTATCCGTTCCGCTTAGCCATTTCTCGCTCATCACCCTTTCGCGGTGTAAACCAGGCTTTAAGATTCAATTTCCACCAACAAAGAGTTTTGTCGACTAATTTTCGTTTTTTAATGTGCGAGCGAGGAATTAATTTCAACTCTTTCTAGTCGTTTAGTCCTTTCGGCTCGACTATTTGTTGGTTAAAACACAAGTACTTATTATGCAGTATATTCTTTCGAGTTCAAAAGAGTCCGTATGGAGGCCGCTCTACTCGCGGTGTAAGCCGGTCTTTAAATATTTTCTATCTCGATGTCTAAATGGTCTGAGAGCATGTCTAGCAAGCTTTGGGGATACGATCGAGATCCCATTTTTTTTATAATTAATAGTAGTGCATTCGTCGTTACATTTCGGTGTGACAGTCAGTCAAATAATTTGAAACTGACAAAGTTTTAACGTTAACACTGGAAGACTATATTTACGGGCTGCGGGCAATACAGGGTTCGCAAATTACAACGTTAACTACGTTCTTACATTTACGTTCTATTTAATTACGTTAACGGTTTAATTCACGACAGAAATGCGGATGATAAGGCTTTAAAGGCTGTATCTTTTACAAAATGTCGTTTTAAGTTGCTTTAAACTTGGTTGGATCAACTTTAAAGAATGAATGAAAACTATATTGTCAACATCATTGGAATGCAGAATGGCGATTTAACTGACAGGATAGAACTTTAGCTTATAATGGATGCTTTGCCTCACACTATTATTATTTGTAAGTAAGTAAGTTCGTATGAGTCAGTGGCCAACTCTGGTGACGGAGTTTTTAGGCCGCCTTAAGGCCTCCGTCATGGCTCAACGACTTAAATAGCCGGGACCGACAATTTAACGTGCCCTCCGAAGCACGGAAGCGCTCAGATGAAAATGCCACTGGCAGTCACCCATCCACTTACTGACCGTTTCGAACGTTGCTTAACTTCGACGATCTATCGAGAACGACTAAGCAAGCACGACCACGAGCGCTTCGATTATTATTTGTGAAAAAAATACACAATTTTCCCACAAATTAAGAAAATTAAGATTTAAAATCTCCAATTGTTTCTTCTGTTGCTGACTCTACCTCAGTTTGTATAGTCAGTGAAGTGGAAAACTCCGATGACGGAGTCTTTAGGCTGCCGTCCTGGCTTAGTGACTTCTTCTTCTCTCGTGTCAATGGCTTGACCTTAAATCTTTTTAGCCCAATAATTTAACAGCGACTTAAATAATTTTTGTAATTTTATAGTGCTAATCCACACTTGGTATTTCATTAAGAAATGAAAAATCCTACTTGCCGGTATATATCCAAACTTTCGATAAGCTCATATTTTTTCGGTTAAGCACCGATTAGCGCCATCTACACGTTCACTAGTGAACTTATCGAAATATGAGCTTTATCTTTTTTAAAATTTGGATATATCCGGCAAGTAGGATTTCGTGGCCGAGCGGTAAGGCACTCCGGCTTTAGGAGAATCGTCTGATCGATGCGGGTTCGAATCCCGTCGGAATCCAAAATTTTGATAAGACTTTTCATTTCTTAGCGACTTAAATAGCCGGGACCGAAAATTTAACCGAAGCACGGAAGCGCTCAGATCGTTTCGAACGTTGCTTAATTTCG
Source organism: Epirrhoe alternata (assembly GCA_963565295.1). Lineage (NCBI taxonomy): Eukaryota > Metazoa > Arthropoda > Insecta > Lepidoptera > Geometridae > Epirrhoe > Epirrhoe alternata. The sequence goes on from OY751401.1 coordinate 4,289,850, forward strand.
ACAATCTTTCAAGAACCGAAAGACGATCTTGTAGCCGTTGGCAGGCTGCACAAGATCGATCGCTGTGGAAATGTATGGGGGAGGCCTATGTTCAGCAGTGGACGTTAGATGGATGAGATGATGATGATGATCAAGAACGACTAAGCAAACACGACCACGATTCTTCCTATGCCCGTAGTGAATTTGACCGAACTTTGGTTTGTGATTTTGACTCAACAACTCTAGTTACATTGTACAATTCATTTGTTCGTCACGACAATACATTTACGTAACTGGTTACGAAATACTCTTCCGATAATTGAGTTATTTTGTACAAAAAACAAACAGTTACACGTGCTTTCCCTCAGGCTAATATTAAAGTCTGTGTTACAAAGGCTGATGCTATATAGCTCTAAGATTAGATTTATTTTTACAATAGACAACAAATAATACAATACAATACAATACAATACAATACAATACAATACAATACAATACAATACAATACAATACAATACAATATATCTTTATTGTAAAACATAAAACAAACAATAACAAAGAAAAAAAAAATAAGTATAGGCACAGACAAAAAATATGAATTACAATGGGCGGCCTTATCGCTAAAAGCGATCTCTTCCAGGCAACCTTTGGATGGACAGGACATATTTGAAAGGTAAGGACAGTAGAATTTAATAAGTTATTCGAAAACTATGCATTGAACTACCTACTAATCTGTTGAATACCTACTTACAATAAATATTAATAAACATACAAAATCTATATATATAAAAGAAAGTCGTGTTAGTTACACCACTTATAACTCAAGAACCGCTGACCAGATTAAGCTGAAATTTGGCATGGATAAAGATTATACCCCAGGGACGGACATAGGCTACTTTTTTTTTTAAATAATCTTAAGGAGGCTTGAAAATAAGGGTTGCAAGTTTGTATGGGAAAAAAAGTTAAGCAACCCTGGGCGCCGCCATAAAGATGATGGGTGACCGCCCAGGGCCACTTTTTGCACGCCAGATTTTTTTTATTTTTTTTTTATTTTGCACGATAAATGATTTTAAAATTAATGATAAACATGTAACATGTACATTCCCATTCATCAAAACATCCGAACTTTTTAAACTTTCGTGATTTGGAGATATAATTCTTATTTTAAACAGGGTAAGTATAAGTACCTATAAATCACGAAGGTACCTATTGTTATTCTTTCTTTTTTCCGACGTTTAGGACGCTGTAAAACGTCGGAAAAAAGGGTAGGATAAAGGTACGTGATAAATACCCGGTTTAAAATAAGAATTAATACATGTCGCCGTCCCCAGCGAATAAAATCGTAATCGACATTTTCAAATTTTACAGGAGGAGCAAAAAACTGTTTTTCTGCCCTAACTCCTTCATTTATTTACGTACGCCGACCGTTTATATACCAAAATAAAGCTAATTTTTAGATACAAAATAAGATGTCTATAAAAAAAAATCTACGTACTCCTAATCAAAGTTATTGCTCAAAATATCTATTACCTGATATGAAAACATAATTTTTTACAGTAATAAAACATTACCATTTTCTTCGCGTGAATTGTTGACAGGGACCTATACAGTAATCGTCGAACACGATATTGTTGACTGTAAAAAAGCAATATTGACTGTATCAGTAATGCAATATTACCATAGTATTCGTTGTTTTAATAATTTGTAACAATTATTGTAAAACTGGATTACGTTTATATTCCTTGTCAAGTATAATAAGGTTGATTATTGCAAATACTGTTTACTGTTCAATACTGTTAACGTATTTACGAGGTAATATTATATCAAAATATACAAAAAATAAGATTTTGATAGGAATTTAAAATGTTTTTATTAAAATTTAACTAACATAACTTAGTACCAACATAATTTTAAATTTTTCAAAAACTAGTTTGAGCCATACACGCCTTTAGACTCAGTTTTTAGCACCTTCTAGATCTGAGCTATCAAAATCGTCTAAATTTTGAGGTTCTGGGTTTGCACTGCTTACAAGAGACTTGTAAAAGCCGTGGTAGTGTTTGGGAATCGCTTCGCTAGCACACAGTCCAAGTAAATCATCGTGTAGAGGTTTACTAATAACGATAGGTTCATTATACACCTGTTTTAAAACTTCCACTTCAGTAATCAGTTCACTATGAAATCCTGATGGGTATCTAGTTCACAAGATTCATCCTCAAAATCATATTTAAATTTTAAGATATGAGGCCTTTCGTGGGTTATTTTCACATCCATTACCTTCGACCAAAAAATGTTTCTACCTTGGGTATCTTTTAGAAAGTTTTTCCCGGAAATCAGACTTTTAAATCGTAAAAGTCACTTTGCTCCATTTCTTTTACATTATATTTCTGGCCCGTGACCATGGCATTTAATATTACGCTGTAGACTTGGTTAGGGGTATATAATACATTATTTTTCATTGCCCGTTCTACACATGAGTGCATACTATCGCCCTCACTCTGACTATGACTAGTCTCAAAAAAACGATATGTTATACTTTCTAACCCATAAGTTTTTAGGGCATAGATAACCGTGGCAAAAATAAACTAATTTTTGTTTTGCCCTGCGCAGCCATCTGAGTAAAATGATATATTTTAATACCTCTTTGTGCCTCTTGCTTTATAAACTGCAATAGCTTTAGTAAATAGGAAAGACACTGAAAAACTGACCTTGCCTCCACCAACTGCTGCCAAACTACTTCATCCGTAAGGATATCATCATTCAAGGATCATCATTACTCGCTGGTCAAGATCACTCACTCACTATCCGCAGGTGTGCGAGATGAAGGTAAATGCATACACGCTAGATGCCAACTACACGTCTAATATTTATAACAGCGATGATGAATTGAAACTAGCTTATTATCGGGAAGATGTAGGGCTTAATTCCTACTATTTTATAAACATGCTGAGGTTTGGTCCATGGGGTAATGTGGAAGTAGTCATTAACAGCCAATACGGCGATGTTATGTACTTGTGGATGAAGCAATGGTCGTCCAGGTATAACCTAGAGAGACATTCAAACGGCCTTGCTGAAATAGATGGCATGAGCTGTGATCTTATTTCTGATATCCCATAAGACCCCATGTTAGTTTACTCGAACGGAAATGAGTTCATACACAGAACATCACCTCTCACTGAAGAAGAAAACGAAGATAAAGCACTATTGCAAACTATCGAAAATCCTAGCAACAGTAGTTAGTCACATGGTAAGTTATTTTAGTGTTCTGCAAGTTTTGTAATACTTTTAAATGGTTGAATGATTATTTTTACAAGTTGCGGTATTTTCAGAGGGACGGTGGTTATAATAAGACCCAGATACTGAATCACTTGGAGATCCTAGTAACAGGCGAGAAGAGTTATGAGACTTTGGCACGACGACTCTTCGGCAAATTAATTTTTAACACAACTTTCAAATAAGTACCTAGGTAAATAAAACACGCGCGCGCACACTCTAAGCGAAAACAAAAAGTGTTCGGTGCCAGCGGCCGGTGGTGGACTGGCGGTTTGTGTGATTGTGTTGTGACCAAATAATTAGCATATATTCTAACGAAAACAAACTTTTCTAGACTCGATAGGCCAATAGCAATGCTGGAGAGCAAGGTGATATACTATCCCTTTCTTTTACCTTATGATGAAATGAGAGCAAAATTCATTACGAGTTGAGAAAAAATGTAACGGTTTATCGTAACTTGTTATTACTTGTCGAAATCTTTGCGACCAGATATCGTAAATTAGATTACAATCTAAATGTTTTTTGAAATCAGATCGTAAATAACTTTACTTGAAAAACAATTATCAACTTTCACCCGAATAAAATGGTAATGTACAATACCGAACTGATTTGATATTTTGAAACTCGAACAAAAACGTAACAAAAGCTTACTGGAAAAAATATTAAAAGGCCGTGTCTGTAATAATTATTACAGACACGGCCTTTTAATGTTTTAGCTACGGGGATCTTCGGATTAGTCCTCTTCAATAAAATATGTATTATTTTCCCAGTAAAAACGTTTTTTTATTGCTAAAATATGAAAGTTACAAATTCGTGTAAAAGATTGAATATCATCATAATCAATTGATTATGATGATATTCGGGGAATAAAGTTTAATTTATCCTAAGGCGAATAGTACAGTAAGATCCATTACAAAATGTCTAAAACAAAAACTACTCGTACGAATCAGCTGAAAAAAATTGACAAGGTGTAATCACACCTCTAGAACAATTATTTCAAATAAAGACACTCCTATCGTAACAGTCGATTACGATTTTATTCGGTGGGGGCGGCGAATTGTATCCGAAGTTATGATTTTCCTTGACTTTGGTTAGAACGCCATCTATATCGCCGAGTTTTCGATTCTTTTTGTTGGTTTTCAAGTAATTACCTAATGTTATTTTATTTTGCTACCTTGCGCGGGTTTCAGGAACCAGCTAGAAACTAAAATATTTTTTTTTGGCGTTTATTTTACCTGGTAATTTAGAAGTTTCAGTTGTAACGCAAGTAGATGGCGCTGCTAATTTTGACCGATTTCTAGATCGCGCTATCGTTGCGTTTTTGCAAAGTTTACCTTAGCTCAAAATTTCTTAGCTCATTTCGTTTGAATAATTATTTCAAAGTTCGCTTTTTCTTTTGGTTGGTGTTTGGATTTTTGGATATTATTTACGTTGATTGAAGTCTGTCTGTCTGTTGAACATTATAAAAGATACTAGCTGACCCGCGCAACTTCGTCTGCGCAATATTAGGAACAAAGTACAGGAGTTTTGAGTGAATCGAGAGTATAATCATATTTTTTTTATATTTATGTTTCTCTCAAAAATCCAATAATAGATAGAGGTAGGTAGGGAAAATCTTATTAAGATTTTAAGATAAGATTTTCCCTACCTCTATCTATTATGGGATTCTTGAGAGAAACATAAATATAAAAAAAATATTATTATCATAACAAGCGACGGAGTTTTATATTTTGTATATACCTACTCTCGATTCACTCAAAACTCCTCTACTTTGTTCCTAATAATGCGCAGACGAAGTTGCGCGGGTCAGCTAGTATTACATAAATACACCTACATTAAAATACTTACTGTACCTATATAAATAAAATAAGTAAAAACGGAAACAGTAAATAAGAAATTATTATAATGTTCACAGTAGAAGTTAAAAATTCTCATGTTGACAATGAAAGGTAATTTTGTTAAATAACTAATTTTTTAAAAATAGGCAAGGATTTCGCAAGACGCATTGTTACATGTCATAAATAAATCATTCGTTCATGATCTTTAAACGCCCTTTGACCTACGATAAAAAAAGAAAAATGACATTTGATTCAAGGCTACTGACTATACTGTCTACAATCGCGATAAGATCAAAACTGTCATTTACTCTATTCTAGTCTGGTAGAGATCGCTATTTAGCGATAACACCGCCGATTGTATAGTTTTAGTTTTTATGTGGTGTGCATAAGGTATTTTCTATCTATATTTCTATCTATTCCATTGGGCATGTAATGAGAAGGGAAGAATGTCATGTAACAAGAAGAGTACTTGGTATGAATGTTGATGGATTTACGAGTAGAGGTAGGCCAAAGAAAAGATGGATGGATTGTGTGAAGGATGACATGAGTAAGAAAGGGGTGAGTGTTGAGATGACGGCTGATAGAGGAGAATGGAAGAAGAACACATGTTGTGCCGACCCCATATAATGTGGGAAAAGGGCAGGGAGATGATGATGATTTCTATCTATTCCACGATAGAGATAGTGATTTTGGTAAGCATTCATCACCCCAAATTCACATTCTTCTAAAAAATATCAAATTGTATTACCTATGCATCTGAATTATAAATGAAGGTTTCTTGAGATAGCTACGAGCTATTTCGTTTCAAATGATATTATTCTCACTGGAACACAAGCTTCATTGATGAATATTTATTTTGTTTGTTATCACAAAAAGTTGCTCCGTTATTAATTATAGTGTCTCTTGCTAGATTGATGTGATATTAATTAACAGGGTCTAAAAAAAACGATTCATTCAAATTAAATAGTTAGATATAAAAAAAAGTTCATACAAACCTATAATCCTGAATAGCAACAAACTTCTAAGTGGGAGTAGGACTTGCACATGAAAGGTTCCGACCATCATCATCATTTTGAATCTCAAACAATGTCCCAGGCACTGTTTCCTGTTGAGCGAAAGCATTGGTTGCCTCTAGACGCTGTAGGTATAAATACCTAAATAAAGATGTAGGCTTACCTCAGTTTTGTGTGGCAAATAATATTGTTCTTATTATTCACACACACGCGTGGTAACAACATGAATAGCCTATACGCTATTCCAGGTTACTATCTAGGCCTATTTTAAGTTTCATCCAAATCGGTTCCCTGGTTTAGGCGTGATTGAAACACAAACATCTACACAAACTCATAAACTTTCATCTTTATCATAAGTAAGTAAGTATGAGTGGGATGTTCTATCTCACGGCGGCGGCATGGACTTAATAAATGTGTGTAGGTTTGTTTTTGTGTGCATAAGATTGAGCGCTCATTCGTCTATAGAGCTTACCCAAGCTTACGCACACAGAAACAACGTGCATGTTCATCTACACACACAATGAAGACTAACCCACCTTCGAGAGGTGGAACAACCGTATAGGTATAACCCTGTGTTTTACATGCGCGAAGCGGCGCGGTGTGGCACGGAAAGAACTAGGTAACAGTCGATTTACTATTGAAGTGTCCTACATGACTGGTGCGCAGCGGCGCGGTGCGTATTGAATCGAACACGATCAGAAATTTTGAGAATTTTGACACTATGTATGATTTCACGTAAACTATATAGGACGATTCGCACGCACGTAGTAGGTAGGTACAGACTCGCCGCGCCCCGCATCGAATCGTATCACTTCGCTTCGCAATCGCGTTCGCGTCATGACGCCCACGTAAGACGCAGGGTTACCCATGTCTTTTTCGGATGAAACTTTGATCTACAGTCGACTTTATACGTAAAAGGAAGGAATAATATGGTTCATGGGCGTAACTAAGAAGTAATGAGAAAAAACTAATACGAAAATGATAATAAAGAAATGAGTTATATGAATGAGGAAAAAATACGTATTGCTTTGAGACCTTATTACGAATAAATAGCGTAAAGGTATATGAAACAAATATCTTCCGCGTATATTTTCATGTAACATAAATAATAATTGTATTATGTACGAATAAGAGCGAGTCAGACTCATAAAAGATCATGTAAAAATGGTTACCAGTTGCCGCCCGTGCCTTCATTTGTTGACGACCTCTGTGGCGCAGTGGGTGAAAGCCCGCTTGTGGCGCAGAAGGTTGCGGGTTCGATCCCCGCCGCGGGATAAATGTTTGTATGATCTGCAAATATTTATCTCAGGTGTGGGTGTTTCTATGTGTAATATGTATGTATTTACAAAAAAAAATAGTATGATAAGTAGTATATCAGTTATCTGGTTCTCCCATAGAACAGTTCAATTCTGGCTTTGCTTAGTTTGGGGCTAGATGATGCTGTGTGAAATGTCCAGCATTATTTATATTTATTTATTTAATCTATTTTAAGTTTTATCTAATTACTAATAAAGCCCTGTTCTCAATTTTTAATATTTTGTGTTTAATTTTTTTGGATTTTTAGGAATATAGGTAGTGGGATATTTTTTACAAAATAACCTAATAAGTAGATACAACGGCTTTGCTTGTATCGGAAGTTGAAACTCCCTACAGCATACGGCAATCCCGATCGAGGCATTTTTAATAAAACTTTCTACCAAGTTTCACGTCGCATACCTAGAGATAAAAAAATTGCCGGGAATTTTAATATTTGATATGGAGCTCTGTTATATTGGCGATAGAAGCAATCAGTATACTTTCATTTTCGGAAAATAGGTTAAATAGAAATAGTTTTTTTTTATTAACCCTAAACAAGCTTGGTCCTAAAATTACGTGTCTTATAAACGAATTGTTATCATTTTTTTCTTTTTTCTGTTTCTTATAAAATGTGTTCAATAGGTCTTACTCTGTAAATTATAGTAGTAAATAAGTAGAAGATTATAAATATAAGTTTATAAGTACATAATCTCATCTAGATTATCGCATTAGATTTAAAATTAATCTGTAATAATAATTTAAAGTGAATAAATAATTGAATAACTGAATAACTTTTCTACAAAATTACAATGAATATTATAAATCTGAATGATTGTAAGTATGTTTGATGATTGTATGTTTGTGTTTCAAGCATGTCTAACCATTGCACCGGTTTAAATGAACCTTGGTATAGATTAATAGTACATTGTACCACAAGAGAGCAAAATTCGTTTTGTTGCGAGTGCTGAGTTTGAATCTCGAACAAACGAAGGATTCTATATTTGAATCACGAGCGTAGCGCACTCGCTACGCTCGTGATTCAAATATAGAATTTTATGTTTAAATTCTATGTTAGAATCCTGAGTGTAGTGAGAGATTCAAAAGCATAAGCAACAAATTATTTTGCTCTCGAGTGATACATACAACTTTTCACCTTATTAGCGAAAAAAATACAAGATGTAAGGAAAACCAATTCCCGCTATTTTTTTGCCCCTCAAGTGGCCTGCTACAGTCCTGACACCAGAGCACTTTGGCCAGGGCGCACGCTGCGGCCTGTAATATTCGATTCTCATTGGTTGCTTGCAGCATTCTAAATTTAAATCACTTTTCCTCATAGTGTGATTTGCTCACTGTGTTTACGCGGCAAAAGCGCCCTTTTTGAGCTAGTAAGGTGAAAAAAATATATATTTAATACCATGATTTACTGTTTGTTGAGTTTCCCGATATTCTGTAAGAACTGGCCATTGCGAGTGGACATCACGACTCGAATGGCGAGTCTCGCCGTCCGAGTTTCTCGCCGCTCGCATGTGAAAAACTCTCTTTATGTAACAGTCAAAATACAATCTAGCCCATAAAAATGACAAATCCACAAAACCGCGCAACATTTCAAAATCCTCTCAACGCGAAATGGTAATTTAGTTTTGAACCAAATCACGTACAAGTTGTGCGGAACCCGCTCATTATCCGTTATAATTAATTGGAGTTCAGCATAAAAGTTTCAGTCGGTAGGTCAGGGCAATTGTGGATTATAATGTGCTGGATGTGGCTTGGTCAGGCGCGGATCCAGCACTCAAAAAAGGTTGTGGGCACACCCGAAAATTGGCCAAGTGCAAGTCGGAACATGAACTTAATTATAGTGAATTTTTTTAATAAATCAATAAAAAATAAAATAAATAATAAAAACTTTATTGAGCAAAACATTGTTACAGAGGTATACCTACCTACTTACCTAATTCTAGACTTAATTTAGCATTCTGACACAAACTTACCTACTGACAATTACTTTGAGAACACTACTTAAACATATTAAACTCACTCGATTTAATCTCATTTTTGTTTTAATAACTCACACGATTTAGACTATTTTTATTTAATAACGATCCAAAACCTTTACGTGATCTCGTCGATATCAAAGAACACATGTGCTAATTTTGGTCAGATCGGTTGAAAAATGCGATGTAGGTACACAGAATTATAAACGGTACGAACATAATCAATTTTAAGAAATCTATCGCGTTTCTGCCTATCCTGCTGATGAGGCTGAGTAAGCTGAGAAGGTTTAGGTGCTGGGCTGTTCTATCTTCAACAATGTTCCAGACACTACGGCGTTCCGGGTCCCTCTACATATTCGGCGAAGATAGACGAATGCCGACTGTGACGAACGAGTAGAGGGTCTATTCGCCTGTCATCTTCTATCCAAATAATAGTTCGGCAAATAGTTTGGCGAATGTGTAGAATAGCCGTTAAAGTGTAGGCATCCTGGCGCTGTTAAATCATCTAGGTAAGAACAACCCCACACACCCCAATTACGTTCCCTCGACGTGATTAGATGTCTGTGAGCAGATTTTCTATCCGCAATAATAAAAAAATAATAAAAAGGTAAGAAGTAAAGGCTAATTCCAGTTTCCCTTTCATAGGATTTTTGAAAAATGAAGTTAAGTTTTTGATAGTATTGACACAGTTTTGTCGTAAACATAAAAACATTTAATAATCTAGTACATATTCACGTTTTTTTTTTCTTATCAGATTTACTGTTGAAAGACGAGATGGCTTAGTAGGATAAGAAAATTGTGACGACCCCGTCTGGGTAGGAGAATGATGATGGTCTAATTTTTTACTGTTCTTTCGGTAGCCCATTCCAAAATAACATTATCTTTGTCCAAACAGTGTTGGTCTGTGCCTTGAATTGATAAAGAAACTTCGGTCGAAGTTTTTGTTAAATTCTAAGGTTAAATGATAAAATACTTTTAGTTTGGAAAATGCTTAGGTAATTAATGGTGGAAACATGTGGTTCTGATAATTACAGCCTTCTAAATGTTGAAACAGTTATACTTTACTACCGGGACAGTGCTTAGGCAATAACCTACATTCACACATAGGTAGGTACTGGATATGGTTTTGTTTTTTCGGGGGCACTGAGGATCGGGAAACAGAAAATCTTGTCCGAAACTCAGGGCACTAAGTCCTACAGTGTAATTTGTGTGTAATCATAATTTTCTTTAGTCTTAATTTACACTAAAAAAAAAACTTACTTATTTTTTAATTTACACTGTAAACTATTTGATGTTAAATAAATAAAGTTGAAAGTTGAAAAAAGTATTGGGACAATATAGGTTGTTTCTTACACATACAAAAAAAAATGCGAGAGAACCGGTGTGTTCCGTAGGAGGTCCCGGAGCCCCTTGACATGCATGGAGGCAGGCCACGCGTCAGTTTTTAGTCGGTGAGAGTACCCTTCCGCTGTCCCCACGGCGGTCGGGTATCTATAATGGATTTTCTGACGTATTAAAAAAAAAGTTATTATAGGTACTTTAAAACTAGAATGGTATGTCTGTGTATTTTTGAAGTGAAAACTTCTTTAGGCGCGTTTGGCAGTTTTGAGACTCTTGGATTCGCCTCGAAAAGGTCGTGCGAGTCACGTGACAGCTCACCGACACCGGGTTATTTGTCAAGTTTAGAACCGTTTCAAGTTTTCACTTCTGCTGGCACTCCTGGAGTGCCGCTATTTTTTTATTTCTTTTTCAATAATCCCTTTACCCATGTGCCGTTGGCTTAGTGGAAACTTGTGAATCACTCAAATCCTGCATTCATTTGATGCATTAATGAATTTTAAATGAAATATTCCCAAGAGACCGAAAACGGACTTTAAAAAAACTACTTAGATTCTAGATAATCGAAAGATTTCTAGATAAATCGAATAGTCTAAAACCTATTTTGGAAACACCACAATCCTGTTATACATCTCTAAAAGTTTAAGCAAGCTGAATTATTTACTAACTTTTCAACCAAACTAAGTTTTGCGTAAATTCTTTATAGTAGTTACGTAAGTAATCTAAGCGACCTGGATCTTGACACCTACGCACTACACAAGGCTATAGTGAACGTTTGTTTATGATGGCATTCGATTAGTGTGGATAAGCCTTTGTTAGTTGGTCGGATATGCTGCTTTTGTATCGTAAACATTTTGTTATAGGTATATCAAAATAGTGCGCAATGGTTGTTGTGACAGCAAACAAAAAGCATTCATCATCATCATTTCCCTACCGTTATCCTTCTTTTATGTGGGGTCGTTACAACAGGTTTTCCTGTTCTACTCCGCTCTATCAGCCATCATCTCAACACTGACTCCTTTCTTATCCATATCATCCTTCACAAATTCCATACATGTTTTCTTTGGTCTGCCTCTTTTGTTACATCCCTCAAAATTCAACCCTAAAGCTGGATACTCACTTAGCAGTGTAGCACGTAACGTATCAGATACGGTATCAAGTGAGTACGTAGGCACGAGCCCGCTGCGAGCCGCTCGCACGTGGAGCGCTGTAAGCTCGCAGTGACCCGCCGAGTGGCGGTTTCACTGCGAACACAAAGGCGGCTCGCAGTGTGCTCGTGGACGTCGTCACGAATGCTAGTGTAGTGAGTACGTACGCGCGAGCTTGAAACGAACTGAACGGGTATCGCTTTTCTAAACCTTGTGTCTCTAGTACGAATTTGAGGTCCAATTAAATTAATTAGATACTCAAAATCTGTACTCGACATACGAGTGAAATTCTTGAAATGTCCACTAATCTCTTGAGACTTCATATCCATTACTAAATTGTTAGAACGATTTCTATCTTTGAAAATTTCACTTTGCCAAAATCGACGTGGGCTTTTAAAATTATCTAAAATATTATACATGAATATGAACGCAGCACTAGCCACCATTTGAGACATGTTGTTGGACGAGCCGTACCCACTTGCAGATTGATACCGTATCTGATACGATACGTGCTACACTGCTAAGTGAGTACCCAGCTTAACATTCTTCTAGACACATGGCCAACATAATATCGTTATTGCATCTTTTTTTATTACCTTACCTATCTTTCTTATTTTAAAGAAATATTTATGTAATCATGGAACGTGTAAACAATTAATAAAAAACAAAGTCAAAAAAATATTTATTCCGAGACAAATACTTGTAGATCACACAAACATTTGCCCCGCGGCGAATGAAGATTCTACAACATCAAATGTTCATGAACATCTTAATAACCAGACCCGGAACTAATATCTAAATAGATTATAGAATATCCAATTATCCATGATATTCTTTCTTAAGAAGGTTAGCAACGTCTTTCGTCTAATCTGGCGCCAAAGCCGACTCTTGCGCAACATGTCAGTTTCCAAATTTGAATTATTGAATTGTTTGTGCGCACTAAAAATCCTAATACGGGCGCGTTTGTGGTCTATTGTTCACTTTTATAAGATTTAGAGATCTGTAGGTTAAACAAAGGGTTATTTTTGAGTTAGGATTTTTATAAGTTTATTGTGATTTTTTTGAAGTGAAATTCTTCTTAATGCTCGTTGGGCATTTTTACGAATTAAATAATGTTTCGGTTTTGTACTTTTTTTTAAGTTTAGACACCTCGTTCAAGTTATCACTTCTGTTGGCTGGCACTCCAGGAGTGCCACTGATTTTTTTAGAAAATTTCTTGAAAATGGTTTTTGGAATGTGTTTTCAAAAATGTAATGAATCGGTTGTGGGTTACACCTTACCTTTTAAATTATTAGTAGGAGTGTTATTTCTAATTTAAAAAAATGTCTAAACCAATTAATTTGATAGGTTTGTCCGTTACGTTTACTACGGATTTATCAGATACTGAAAAAATAAGGGCAGTGCCAACTTTTTCTAAGATTTTGATAAAAAGGCTGAGTCTCTCCTGAGTAGAAGATATACCATAATTGAAATTATGAATAAAATTAGTTTTTTTAGTTATTAGAGTTAGGTTTACATAAGTAGTTAAGTTTTAAGTTTCTTCTGATATTGTTCATAATCATTTTCTGTTGTATCAGGGTGATGTGGTCGCTAAGCGACAAAACCCTTAAATAAAAAAATATGAATAAAATTGAACGGAACCCATAAAACCAAACTTTATTTTTGACAATAAAATTAAGAACAGATGTTATACCAGTATTTTTGAGTCATTTTTTATTGTTTTTGATAAATAAACTAGGTCCACCCACTTCATAATAAAATCATCATAAATTGAGGCATTTGTTAAATTCAGCAATAAAATATTATTGGTTAACAATTTAAAACCTATAAATTAAATTATAAGATCAATACGAGATTTCATAACAACTATACGATTTATATAATTCCTATTAGTATAAAATATTACTAGCAGCCCGCTAGTTATTTTGTTTGACCGGGATTCAAACCCACGACCTTCGGATTTAATACATACATACATAAAGTCACGCTTCTTTCCCAAAGGGGTAGGCAGAGACCACGGATCTCCAATCACTACGATCCAGACACACAACTTTCGCCTCATTCACTCTCATTACATTCTTCATACATGCTCGTCGGTTTAGGGTACTTTTGACCTGGCCCTTCTCCAAAATGTCGCCAATTTGATCCAAGAAGGTTCGCCTAGGCCTTCCCCCTCCCACTTTCCCATGCACACTCGCCTCATACACTTGCTTTGTCAAGCGACTGTCATCCATCCTCTCTACATGCCCAAACCATCATAACATACCTTTCTCGATCCTCAACACTACATCTTCTTCGGATTTAATTCAAAGCATTAACCTACTCAGCTAACATAATCTCCAATACGAGTACAACGAAAGCATGACATCGACATCTCTATAGAACAACATCATAACTCATTTTAATCAATTTTGAAGTTCATAGTCTTGCTAAATTAAAATCTATGTTTTATCTCAAATTGTATTTGTGGGTAACCATTTGAGTTAGGTACATACGACCATAAAAAAATAGGAATCATGATTTTGAATGTCTAAAACTTAAATTATCTACATAAAAAACTCACGCATGAGCCCTTCTGTAAAAAAAATTAGGTAATTGTGATATTCGGTGAGTTTAAACTCATTTTCAAAAATACTTTTAGCATCCTCGAAGACAGAACATACTTAAATTTGCATGCCGACGATAAGGAAGGAAAGTATTGGAACTTTCCTCACTACTATTAAGACCAACAATGTACATACTTTCTGGCAAATAAATGATTTGATTTTGATTCGGCTCGTAATGAGTGTGGAGAAAAGCCGAAGTATGTTCCGTCTCAACCAAGGTCTCAACTATCGGCCGATAGAAAGTCTGCAGTCTGCGAGGGGTCTTACAGCCAGCCCTAATAAATCTTTCTGTAGTTTTCCATTTTCCTTGTCAGCTAAAACCGCTAAAACTGTTTTTATTAGACAGGTTAAGTGCGAAAAGACTATAAACTCCCTCTTACGGGCAAAATGGCTCAAAACTAACTGATTGTATATGACCTATAACTAATTACTTATACGTTACAAGACCGTATAAGAAAGTTCGTATAAGTCGCTAACTCTAGTCATCATCACCATCAGCCTATATCCTCCCCTAATGAGCGCCATTGCGCCATATTCTCGGCTCGACGCATCCAGCTTCTGCCAGCAGCCTTTCGCAGATCGTCACTCCACCTGGCCGGTGGGCGTCCTACACTACGTTTGCTGAGTCGCGGTCTCCACTCAAGAACTCGTTTACCCCAGCGGTTATCGGTTCTTCGGCAGATATGGCCAGCCCACTGCCACTTCAGCTTGCTAATTCTCTGCTTCGCTAACTCTAGTGATAGATCTTTAATTTTTGTAATTTTTAAATTGTTTCCACACTTAGGTATTCCATTAAGAAACCGATACATATTATGAGGTTATCAAAAATTTCGAATCTGACGTCAGTGGGTTCCGTGGCCGAGCGGTTGAAGGCACTCCGGCTTAAGACTCCTCGCAGACTGCAAACTTTCTATCGGCCGATAGTTGAGACGGAACATACTTCGGCTTACTTCTCCATACTCATTACGAGCCGAAGTATGTTTCGTCTCAACTATCGGCCTATAGAAAGTCTGCAGTCTGGCGGCTTACGAGGATCGTCTGGTCGTCGCGGGTTCGAATCTCGTCGGAATCGAAAATGATACGACTTTTCATTTCTAGTGATAAAGTTGCTAGGTCGTATAAAAGAACATTTTTTTTCGTTGAAGATTTCACTACGAAGAAAATTGAAGTGACAAAATGTTTAAATAGACTGTTAGTTGTAAAATTTTAAGAGATAGACACATGCTATACAAACTATTCTTATACTTATGCATATTGTATATCTACTATTTATAAATACAGAAAGTCGTTAAGTATACATTTTTTAGTTAGTATGTAAGTCAGTATTTGATTGTGATTTGATATTTGTGTTTTTTTTTTATATAGGGTATATTTTAAAGAAATAATTATTTACTTGTTGTTTTTTTTTTATTAGATCTCAAATTTAGTTAGTTTTTGATTGTGATAATCTATTTTAGATGTTCCTGTCACATTAGTGACTTCTGTGATTTTTTTATATTATGTGACTTTATTTAACTGTTTTTAACAAAATAATGTGTTACATTATTTTATAGGACCTACCTATTTTATTGTAGACACGATGTCCTTAACTGTGTGCTTGATTACAATATTTTTAGTCTATGTTACCAATGACACCAATACTTAGTCTGAAATGTTAAACGATTGTGATTTTTATTAAAACTGACTGATTATTATTTTTTGTTTCAATTGTACCTTTCCAAAATCGATATAAAGGGAATAGGAAGCGTAAACAGTAATATTTAACATAACAATAGACTTTAAGACTCGACGTAAAGGGACTCGACGTAAAGGGAACAATTCTTCAATTTTATGTTGTTTTTTCTAAGCCGATGCCATTTAGCGACCGAGCGAGCGTCGCTCTTACTAAAAGTGCATGTACCGACACATTATGCGATTTTTCGTACAATTTGTAAAGCCCCACCCATTGAACGTGCAAACGAGGGTCGCGCTAACTTATGACTCAGTGTCGTCATTCATGTCATTCAGATGAGCAAACTGATGAGTAAACTGCAAGACCATACGAGAGAAAACTCGAAGAAACAAAAAAAATGACAAATCGCATACCATAAAAAAAATGAAAAAATTGCCGTGCGATATCGTATGGGTTGAAATCGCATCGTGTAAATGCACCTTTAGAATTTTGGTACCCGACCGATGACGTAAAAAATTATATTGAATCGGTTGAAACTCTTGTAAATACTCTTTTAAAGTCTTGGTCATGGCTAAACGACTTTAAAGATGACTTTAAAACAAAGGGCTCTATAAAATTGTTCTGCCTAAAAACTTAACGATCTTTGTGTACAGTAACTTTAAGAATAAATTTATTTATTAAGGCAATTTTCTCTTTAATTAAACCACCTATTTCCTACTTAATGGTAACTCCCAGTTTTCCCCTAATTTGAAACTTTTAAACTTTTTAATGTTTACGCGTTTACAGAAACTTTGTTAATTTATACCCACAGGATTTAGGAACTTATTTTGGTATGGCAATGTTTATTCCTTTGGAAATGCGAAAAAGTTTTTATTGTTAAACATAATAAATGGAACGTTCATACATAATAAGATTTCACCCTCATTGTCGGTACCGGTGCAAGTTCGATTCTCTCGAGATAAATTAATGTTTGCTGGAAATATCACTCAGGGATACAGGGTGTAAAAGACGTCTACCGAAGCCGCAAGGGGTAGATACAGCATCCCAACACACATCCAAATAGATATATCACTCAGGGATATATACAGGGTGTAAAAGACGTCTACCGAAGCCGCAAGGGGTAGATACAGCATCCCAACACACATCCAAATAGATATATCACTCAGGGATATATACAGGGTGTAAAAGACGTCTATCGAAGCCGCAAGGTACAGCATCCCAACACACATCCAAATTCAAAAGTATTTTCCAAAAAAAACATTATATCCGGAGAAAACAGAGTTTGAAGAGTACTGTTTGCGTATGTTCTGGGCACGTTATTTTACGTAGATTGCTGGATTTTGAGTTTGAAATGATTTTTTCTTTTATAAATGATATTATTAGGTAGGTATGGTCTTATAATGTTGTAATAGTAGTAAATAACCGAAAATAACATCAAATGACGAAGCTTTTTTTTTGCTAAATATGTTTAGAATCGTGGTTTGATTGCAACCCCTCAGCTTTCGGTCGTTGTCTTTTTACACCCTGGGTCACGTCTAGATTTTTTTAAACTTTAGTAGCAATCATTCTTATTTTGAGATACTTAGCTTAGCTCTACATAAAACAATTATTTGTTAAAATAATTGTGTATGTCGGCTTTGAATTTTGTTACCCCTACTTATAGACACAAACGAAAGATACTTGTAAGTATTCCATATTCTACTTAGAAAATAATTGTTTTAAGCAACTGCAAGAATATGCCAATGAAAACCGTTTATTCATTTAACAGTAATTACAACAAAGTTATTTCGTACATGGTATTACAATTTAGAGCTAGAATGTTAATTGATTTAGGCTTACGGTTCGTTAAAATTCCCTTTTGACGAGCATAATTGGTCAATGAAATATTAGTCTGTGTGAAATATCAGTTTATTTAATAAATGTTTGTAATTAACCCTTTTAGGGCCATTAGTTTGCGCCCTACAGCTTGGCAGGTTCATAAGGGAGCCTAGTAAGGCAAAATTGGATTTTAGGATTCTAGATTATTTAGATTTTGCTAAGATTTGCCTAAATATTCTTTTAAAACTCAAATCACATTACTTTTATCATTGTTTAGGAAACATGGAAACATTGTCCGAAACCAATTTGTAGCAGCACAGTTGGACGATTGCGAGACACTCATTATCTTTTTTGATTCATGTTTTTCTTTGTTTTTTGGTATTGTTGTTGCAAATAAATAATTTTTCTTTCTTTATTAACATATTGCATAGCTTCTATCGCGGGCCTTGAGCGTCTATCGCGGGCCTTGGCGTGGTGACCGAATCCAGAAATTTCGTAACGAAAAAATTCAGACAAAAATTACCTAACGAAAATTTACTGAGATAGAAAACTCAACCGTATTTCAATGGCATTAGAAAACTATTAGATTGAACGCTTTCAAATAGCCGTCAACCTCGTCACGTCAAACCGCGCGCGGCTAAGTCAAAATACTCTAACTAGATTGAAATACGGTTGAGTTTTCTATCTCAGTAAATTTTTGTTTGAACTGAAGCTTATTTTCGTTGTCAATGATATAGTTTTCGTAGTCGAGGAGAAAGACAGCACCGGGTTCAAATCCTAGCTTAGGTTCATAAACTTTTCAACTTTTTTAAGTTAAGAACCATTTACCGAAACTTTGTCAAGTTCTCCTTAGGGTCCTTAGGGTAAAAACACTCGACCGTTCACACTCGACGGACTAACGTATCATCCGTCGAGTGTGAACGGTCGAGTGTTTTTCTATACATTTGTCAGTTCTGGCGTTCCGCGACCGATCATCCGCGACGGATCTTCCGTCAGATGTGAATCGACCCTTACCTACTCACGAATTTGTTAATGAAACATTTTTATGTAATAAAGCTGAAATAATGCCAGCCAAAACCAATGCCACCTAGAGGCGAGTTGCTGAACTAAAGAGACAAGCGTGATATTTCAAAAAAGTCATTAAAAGTTCTGCTATTCATCGATTGATGGCAAAACTAAAAAATACTATGTACCTAGATTGAAATAAGGTCCAATTTCTATTTCTAACGCGGTCAGTAAGTTTGACTCCCAGGATACTACGCTCCATAGCCCGCTGGCATACCCCGAGGCTGAACTTTTGGCTATTGGTGAGTGACCAAGTTTGTGCACAGTATGTAAGGATAGGAAGAATGTACATGTCCATGAGTTTTCTCTTTAAGCAGAGTGGAAGAGGTCCTTTCATTGTTCCCTTCATGGACCAAAAGCTTTTCCAGGCGTTTTCTGTGCGTCGAGCAACCTCTTTATCTTGTCTCGCTTGGAAAGAGACTATTTGCCCCAGATAGACGTATTCGTGGACATGTGCAATCTCCACATCCCCGATTTCTTTTTGTTGGTTGGTCATCACTTTTGTCTTTGCCATGTTCATGTGGAGTCCTACCTCGTGGCTTGCGGTGTTAAGTTGATGAAGCATTTCTTGTAACTCTGTTGCTGATGAGGAAAACAAGACTATGTCGTCCGCAACTATTCATTAACTATTAATTACATTAACAAATCAAATAAACAAATCAAATAATAAGTATCTAAGTAAACAAATAATAAGATCAATAGGTATGGCTGATGAGATCATCAGTTTATTGTATCAAATAGGTATCACCACAATAATGTACAGTACCACAAACTTATCTGGACCGGTGGCCAAAAGAGGAACTAACAAATTTTACTGAAAAAATATTTTTCTGCC
This sequence comes from Epirrhoe alternata, assembly GCA_963565295.1. Taxonomy (NCBI): domain Eukaryota; kingdom Metazoa; phylum Arthropoda; class Insecta; order Lepidoptera; family Geometridae; genus Epirrhoe; species Epirrhoe alternata. The sequence continues at coordinate 4,309,719 of OY751401.1, forward strand.
AACAAGCGCCTCTTTTACCGGTTCAGATAAGTTTGTGTGGCACTGTAGTGAATTATGTACAGTGCCACAAACTTATCTGAACCGGTGAGAGAGGCGCTGTTATCGCATTGGTGTTGGCTGAAAAATGAATATTAAAGTAAAATTCGTTAGGTCCTCTTTTGGCCACCGGTTCAGTACGTTTGTGGCACTGCAGTGACTACATCATAGAAAAAAAACAAAGGAAAAAATACTGCATAAATAAATAAATATAATTGCATAAAGTTGATAACAAATGCTATGCAATAGCTTTACCGCGGCAGTCCCCGAGTGCCACACGTCTTTTTTCTTTCTATGATTTTTTTCTCCTTTTTTGAGTTTTAACTACATAAATGTGATCAGTAACAGACACCGAGACCATGTTTAAAATTTAAATTTTTTTGGTAATTACAAAATAGCGGTGTATAACGACTTTGTACCTAAACCTTGTTCACAGTCAGAATTTTCACTAAAAATGCAATTCCAAAAAATAGCTCGACACTTTAAGAGTGCGCAGGAAACGCCGAACGAGACGGATTCGTGCCCCACTTCACCTCACCCTTCTGCCTAAATACGCAACACCGCCAACGCGGCAGAGTGCGAGAGTTCGAGTCGCGCATTGCCAATGTATTTTGGCCGGCTTATTTACGCACGGTACGGTAGGTAGGTAGTAGGACAGCAAATCAGCGAAAACATGAATATTATTTACTAGCTTCTGCGCGCGGCTTCGCCCGCGTGGTACCAACATTTTGAATATCCTATATGCTATTGGTAGGTAAGTACCTACTCGATTGTTTTAGATTTTTTAGATGGTAGGATAGGCCTACTAGAATGTCAGCATGAAATAAAATAAAATAATAGGTAATTATTAGGAAGAAGGACATAGCTTCCTACACTAAAGGTACAACTTTACCTATTTTATGAAAAACGATGGGCGATTCCGAGAAAAAGTGACCGTAACGTAATGGATTTCCACCCGGAAAAAAAATATAAAATGTGAATAAGTAAGAAATTTATGTTTAAATGAAATATGGGCCATCAAAAATTCCGTTACGTCACAAAGTTTAGATATGATTTACATAAAATGCAGTGGGAATTCAAGTTAACCATTTATTTAAGTACCTTCGAAACCCATCAGCCTTCAATTAATACGTCATTCACGTAGGAAATAACATAAAACAAACATAATATGTAACAAAACAATTCCTAAACGCTACTTTATGGTAAGTTTAATTGCACATTTTTGTCTTAACTTTGGTATTATGTATGATAATTATGTCATTTTAAATTTAAACGAAACTTTAGTTATTACTCTACTTATTTGTCTTAAATTTGAGCGTCCTAATTTGCAAATGAATAAAATTAAGTTAAATCTAATATCACAATAATATGTGACAAGTGACGTTAGTGGAAAAGACGTCACGTTTAGGATTTATAGGGCAGGGCTTACATGAACAAAGAGTCAGTACCACCACTAACATAATAATGTGTCAGATAGCCTTAAAGACCAATTATAATAATTATGCTCATGATTTTGAATCAATCAAGAGAGATTTGCACATGAAAAAATGTTATAAAATATTTTACCAGCAAGATATATCAGCCACTCAAACAAATTTAATAAAAATTAACAATTGTAATTTTAATTATTAGGTATTTAGGTACCGAAATCACAAATATTAGTAGCCGAAAAATATTGTTTAGCTATACATGATGAGTTTTTGTATTTTTCGCATTTATTGATGACTAGATATCCGTCGCGGTGTTACCCGCGGTCCCTTGGGAAAACTTCACTTTCCCATGATAAAATATAGCCTATAATCATCAGAGATAATTGTAGGATTCTAATGGTGAAAGAATTTTTCAAATCAGTCCAGTAGTTTCGGAGCCTATTTAATTCAAACAAACAAACAAATCTTTCCTCTTTATAAAATTAGTATATACTATATATTGTTTGTTATCATTATAGAGCATCCAAAAATTCGAAAAAAGAAAAAAATATACTGGGTGTAAAAGACGTCTACCGAAGCCAAAAGGGTAGGTACAGCATCCCAACCCAACACTCAACGAAATCCAAAATCGCCCAGCTGGATGAGCGCTATTAGGCGCGTTGTTTTACATAGATTGATGTAATTTGTATATTATGTTGTTCTCGTAGTAAATAAGTGGAAAATAACATAAAATGACGTAGCTAAGTAAATTTACGTTTAAATTACCTTTCACTGAAAGTCCCATTCAAATCAGTTCAGCCACTCCAGTGATTAGCCCGGGACACCAGACAGATAGACAAAAAAATTAACAATGTTTGTGTGTGTTTAAGTATCGTGTCGATAACTACACAGACTGAGAAAACAGTTATTTTGAAATCACAGGGAGTTCTTTTGGTGATTACTATCTTCATACAAACAAACTTTTACCAGCATTATTTTATTCTATTCGAAATGCATTATAAGCATCAATAAGTCGGATAATAATATAATAGTAAGCGATATTATTGCAGGCACAATGTAAACCATGCTTAATAGTTCCATTACGTCACATTTTGCTTTCCGCTTATACATCACGTCGCGTTGCGGACGTAACGTAATGATGCCGGTCAATAAACAAACTCAAATAACGTAGTTGTTTATTACATTTCTACTGAATATTGCATTAAATCAAAATCTAGATAGATCAAGTAATTAGTCTTTAAAAGTTGTATGTCTAACGAATACTACTTATTATTATTATTATATAAAAACAGAACATCGTGACGCACGATCTTTCTAATCCATGTCACAGGCGCTACTGCGCCTAAAAATCTAATAAGATGTTTATCTATGGTCTAAAATATTGCCATAATCCTAAAACAACTATTAAAAATCGATATTATTCTCTAAATATCGATTTATGATCGTAGCGTAAGCGGAATTTTCCACCGGTACCGATTTTAGTCTCAAGACAAAATAGTATTTTTTTAGTATTTTGAACTCATAAACGTTGTATTCAGGGTATAAAATTGCATTTCGTGCATAAGATCTTTCTAAAAAGCATAAAATTGACATGCAAAAAGACTATAAAATTTTGCCTTCGGAAATTTCAAAAGTTGGGTGTGACACTCGAAAAAACCGCCTCCCGAGATCTTATTTTGCCAATATTTTTTCGAAAAAAATGTATTTATGAGCTTTTTGTTATTTAATTATTATCAGTTTTTGAATTATATTGTACGATGTTGTTAAAAAAACCCTTGTTTAATTATCAATAGCCTGCAGAATATGAGTCGAAAGTTGTGTGACAGGCCATTTTTTCTCGGAATCGCCCCGATACCTAGGTAGGTAAATAGAAAAAAAATTGTTTATATTCAAAGTGTGACGCAGACAAGCACAGGTCCGTCCCGCTCGCAATGCCGTAGCCAACTGACTACAGAGCGTCGAGCGGAATGGCAAGATATGCTTTTCTCGTGAGTGAGTAGTACAGAGCGATAGCCGCGCACCGTATTTTATAACGACGTAAGCGCCAAAATAGTTTTTATTTAATTAAAAGTTAATTAAACAACCTATCGAAAAATGAAAACACAAAATTAAAGAATTACTTCAAGGTTTTTTGACAAATCGAAAACCCCAAAGAAAAATTGTCTTGTTCCTGAGATAAATAGCAAATTCTGTGCAAAACATGTATTTTTCAAAAAAATATATTATCGAGAAAATTTTAACCAATCGTGTTTCTAAAAAGAAGCAATCCGAGATAAAAGTTCGAAGTATCATTTCCCTAAATATGAAGGTGGTAGCTTTTACAGATTCTGAGATAAATAACGATTTAGAAGTACAAAATCGTTTCTAGCACACTCTTAACATCTGCCATGAATTTATAATGAAAGTTACTCGGAGCTGACATATTTTATTCCCTGCTGCAATATGAATATTGGCAATACCATATCGTCGTCTGTGTAGGTTAAGAAATTGAATTTTTATGCTTACCTGCATGCGGCAGCGTATCTTTGAACCTCTAAAACTTTGGATCTAAGAAAAAAAGGTTAAAAATAAATATCGTAGGCTTATTGAAATAGTTTCGTTTGAAATTTTGTATAAATCTAAAAGTGTGTGAGTATTTGGTTGTTTGTGTTTAATCCTTAAGGTGCATCAACACGATGCGATTTTTCGTACGATTTGCAAAGCCCCGCCCATTGAACGTGCCGACGAGCGTCACGCTAACTATGATAAACAAGCTTCAGCGCGTGGCTTCGCCCGCGTGGTACCAACATTTTGAATAGCATATATGCTATTCCAGGTCGCTATCTACTCCTATTCCAAATTTCATCCAAATCGGTTCACTGGTTTAGGCGTGATTGAAAGACAAACATACAAACATCTAAACAAACTCACAGCTTTATTACATGAGTGGGATAGGTATACGATGAGCGTAAAAAACGCCGTGCGATACGATATGGTGTGGGTTGAAATCGCATCATGTAAATGCACCTTTAGCCAGTGAACAGATTTCGATGAAACTAGATGTACCTAGATTGCAACATGTCTGAAAACATCATGATCATCATTAGCAGAATAATACACAAGCCTCCTCCCAACCTATTTCCAGAAAAGTACAATATAGGGGTGTTCAAATCAAGAGTAAATAGGTTCATTCTAGGTTAGTATGCTCCATCTTAGACCTCACTACTGCTTAACATCAGGCAGAGTGAGGTCTGACCTGTTTAATTTTATTTTCTTTTTTATGGAAGTGGAGACACCCGATGGTAAGTGATTGCCACCGCCACAGCATCAAGAGGCACTGCAGATGCGTTGCCGGCCTTTGAGGTAGGAATAGGCTTTTTTCTTGAAGAGTAGTATCGGTCTGGAAACACCTCTGGCGACAGCTGATTCCACAAGACTGATGTGCGAGGCAGGAATAAAAAAAAAAACCGTCAACGTAGTCTAAAATAGCATAAAATAAAACATTAAGCTACCAATAATTCCGTGGTACACGAGTGTAGCACGGGGCGGAAGCTAGTAGGTTAAGAGTGATTCTCTAAGTAGAAGCTAGCTAGTAATGTACTTACTAGACTGGCTCAAAGACTCGTCCACTCCATTAGCATATTAAAGACGAGAGAACAAGGGTGTGTTTCGCGACGCGACTGTCTGGTAAGTGTAGGTAATATTACGTGTTCCGTCTACAGTTGTCTAATACACGGTGTAAAAAGACGTCTACCGAAGCCGAAAGGGGTAGGTACAGCATCCCAACACACAACCAAATCCAAAAGGATTTTCCGAAAAAATCATTATATCCGTAGAAAACAGCGTTTGAAGAGTACTGTTTGCGTATGTACAGGGAGTAAAGGAACCTGGTAAAATTAAAAAATAATGCTGGACTTTCAGCATATCTAGCCATAATGTTAGCAGAGTTTGTGTTATGGGTACCTACTCAGATGACGTTATTTTGATTAGCGTTGGACGAAATGTGTAAGTAGTTGGTAAGTAGAAGATAGTATAATTATCAGCCTTTTACTTTCTGTTTAAAGATATAATTACGATTTAAAAACTAAAAAACAAACTGTTTTCATTATTGTAGGTACTCAGGTAGAACATTACGAGCCGTTGTTTTTTTTTTGAGTTTTGGAGAGTGAACCACCTAGAGCACTCTTTCAAACAAAAAAATCTAGTAGAACAAGTATTACTTTAAAACGTCTTAAAAATAAATTAAAATTATTTTTATCTACATATTACTACTCGTGTTCCTTCGCAACCAACACCGTCCAAGAACCAAAGCAACAAACACGGTTTCGGGCCTTTCTTTTCAGTGATCAATCTTTTTAATTCGAAGTAACTAAATCTATACGCTAAGTCTTTCACCACACATGTTTCGAATGAAGACTATTTTTATACCTTAGTTTATAATAGAATCCCAGCTTCATATTATAATAAGAATATATATTATAGAATATCAGCTTTCCGCGTCTGTATTTCCGCTGAGCTACGGCCCTGTTGTTTTTAAGAAGAGAATTAATAGGCACCTTCTGGGTAGGCTCGCTCCATCGTAAACCTCATTCTTGCCTATGTAAGGTCGAGGTCAAGAGCCGACCCATTCATCATAAAAAAAAAGAATCAGTGTTAAAACAATTAAATTGTTAAATTAGGAATTACCTATCCATTAATTAAGCTATAGGTAGCATAGAATCTCAGGCGTTGGCAAATTGGAATTCAGTGTGCAAGTGTTTGTAAGGTGGTACAGTGGAGGATTATAAAGTTGTATAGCGGAGTTTGTAGTGCATAAGATTACTTATAAACAGATTATACACTACACCTAGCTAGACTCGAGTCTAGCTAGCACCTCTATGCTTTTGTATCTAGTAGCTACCAGAAAACTTTTCGCTTTAAATTTGCTCTGCTAAATTCCTATCAGCACCATATATTAATTAAATTATTCTTTTCATGTCTATTATATTGTTATTATTATTATTATGCGACGCAAAAGGTTGCGGGTTCGATCCCCGCGGCGGGACCAATGTTTGTATGATCTACAAATATTTGTCTCGGGTCTGGGTGTTTCTATGTATGATATGTATGTATTTACAAAACAAAAAAGTATATAAGTAGTATATCAGTCATCTTAGTACCCATAACACAAGCTCTGCTTACTTTGGGGCTAGATGATGCTGTGTGATTAAGTCCAGCAGCATTATTTATTTATTTTTTATTTTTATTATTTATTTTGACTGTATTCCACTTAGGTACGTAGACTATGTAAATAAGTTTGTTAGATTTTTTTTAGTGTAGAGACAGATGGAAGCAATTAGGGGAGACTTTTGACCAGCAGTGGGAAAGTATAGGTTAGTAGAAAAAATAGAAGAGCGGGTTACCCGCGTTCTAATCGTACTTTAATCAATCATTTTCATTTCCAAAAAAATTAGATTAAATATATACCTATCTTCTCCACGCCGCGAGATTTTTTGTATAAACTTAGAATATAATAGGGCCTCTACATATTCGCCGATGATAGGCGAATGAAAAAAAATTCAATTCAATTTATCTAAATAATTTAATTTATTTAAGTTGTTCCAACTACATGACAAAACCAGTGTGCCTTGATTTCCTACGGCGAATAAATGAGTATGAGTATGAATGCCGACTGACGTGTAGAGGGCCTCATTGCTAACGATCGCCTGTCATCTTCTATCCAAATCTTAGTTCGGCGAGTAGTTCGGCACGACCTGTGTGGCGCAGTAGGTGAAAGCCCGCTTGGGGCGCAGAAGGTTGCGGGTTCCATCCCCGCGGCGGGATAAATGATTGTATGATCTGCCATTATTTATCTCGGGTCTGGGTGTTTATATGTATGTATTTACAAGCAAAATGTATATAAGTAGTATATCAGATAGCTGGTTCCCATAGTACAAGCTTTGCTTAGTTTGGGGCTAGATGATGCTGTGTCAAATGTCCAGTATTAAAAAAAAAATAGTTCACTGAATGTGTGTGTAGAGTGTAACTTACGATGATAAGTCTAAAAAAACTAAGTGACACACGTCAGTCATGTTGTTTCTTTAGCACAAACTCCAATTACTTTGGGGCTAGATGATATTAATGAAAATGTCCGGCATTATTTATTTACCGTAAACAAAACTATCTCAAAGCATAATAGCCCTAATTTACTGATAACTAAGAATCAAACTCATCCATCACAGTTGAGAAATTGCTTTATCCACCCAAAATAATTCTGCTAGATAATGGTGTTGACAAATGAACAGCTCGACACAGTTAGGAGGTGACATCGATAACCTATGCACATAGCACAATTTATTAAAAAAAATGTTGATCGGTGTTTTTGGTCAGAGCGTAACCTGGGGTTCTGTAGCGGCATATACTTTTTAGATGGAATAAAGTTTCAAAGAACAAAACAGTTTTTGAAAAATTTACTGAAGATCTTTTTTATATTTTTTTAAAACCTGTGTGTGACCCAACAGCACAAATGTCTCAGGTCAATAAAGTTGAAAATTATGTTTGTCCCTAATTAAAAAAACAAGCGTACCTAAACGAAATACCATTTATTTATTAGTAGGTACTGTTTTTCTGGCAAACGTCCGAGAGGTTGTAGTCTACTCAGATGGTCGGACCAAATCCACTTTACGCTGAGCGCCAAGCTCATGATGCGCTCCATGATCCCAAAGACAGGAACAGGTGGCGAGACATAGTCAAGAAAAGTATTACGGCATGTTCAGGGGATCACGACCCTCAGCAATGAGGATAACGACACAAGGTCCTCCTTGTGTCGTTATCCTCATTGCTGAGGTACCTCCTCCTGGTGGTACCTATTTATTTCAGTGAGTACCTAAGTACCTAATATTCAAAATGTTATTATTCCTAACAGTAGGTACCTAAAATCAAAAATATTTACTGTCCAACTGAAAGTGCTCAGTACATGCGTAAAAATCTATGATTTTTTTAGAAATCATCTGCTCTCAAACTCATATCCCTAACAGCGGACTTTGAGTTTTAACTGTACAGTTTTATCTAATGATAATTTTGTATAGATTATCAGTTCAACTTTAAACTCGCAGTTATGCCTACACACATATCTACGTTATAACTGAACAGTTCAACTGTTGAGTTAAAAATAAATCAGTTAAACTAAAGGTATAGCCCGCTTAACTAATAGTTAAAAATGAGTATGTTATCAGTTAAAACCTGCTGAAGCGACGTCTACTTTATTACAAGCTACATAATGTACAAAATCGCCAAATCGTGTCAACAGTCCCTCCAATTTTATGCAAATTAATGAGCTTTGCTTTCCACTGAAGCGTGCACTTGAGGATTTCAAGAGGTATCCGAATAAAACCGTCAATGTATACAAATTTTGCGGCGGAAAATATTTCAAAAAGAATGTCAACACGGCAAGAAATAATGCGGTAGTGACACGCCAGCGGTTTTCGGAATTAATTTGAATCTAAATTTGTGAGCAATAAAGTTGAAATTGCTTATTTGGATTTAAATGAAGTAACAAATCAGGAAAATGTGCTATTATTCAGTCTAACAGTTCAATGACATGATGGAAGATGAAACCGTGTTGATCGAGTCGTAGTGCGTTGAATTTCACTTGAGTCCGGGCTGTGTCATGAACGTATTTTCCATTTTTAACCGACTTCAAAAAAAGGAGGAGGTTCTATGTTCGGGTGTATGTATGTTTTTTTTTTTTTTTTTTTTTTTTTTTTTTTTATGTATGTTCACCGATATCTCCGTCAGTTGTGAACCGATTTCCAAAATTATTTTTTTGTTTGAAAGGGTTTGTTACCATAGTGGTCCCATAAAAATTTTACTCCTGAGGGATTGATAGTTTTCCCGTAAATCAAAAAAAATCACCGATCTTTCCGAAAAATGTGGACCGATTTCCAAAATTTTTTTTTGCTTGAAAGGGTATCTATATCTCGAGGTGGTCCTCATACTTTTTTTTCCTGAGGGATTGATATTTTTCCTGTAAAACTCAAAAAACCTCATTCTCACTACACAATCTGAGTCAAACGTTGAATAGTTTGACATGTTTATACTCTCGAGGTGGTCCCATATAAATTTTATTCCTGAGGGATTGATAGTTTTCCCGTAAAACTCAAAAAACCTCATTCTCACTCTAACTTCTTTAATCTTGACTATTTCAATATCTAACCTAACCTACTATATTATTTACACTTACACTTTATTTACACTACACACAGTGTTTATTTACACTAAAAATTGAAAAATAAAAATTTTTGAAAAAAAAATTGAACCGACTTCACATAACACATACAGACACTAAGAACCTTCTATGTACCTACACTAAAAAGAGAAAAATAAGAATATACACATGCAAGTATTATTTACAGTATTCAATTAATACATTATTATGTTATATTATGTATTTGAAGTCGGTGCCAACTATTCTACTCCAACTACTCGATACAATTTTGCACCCAAGTTCTATTGTACTCGTAATTTCTTCTTAGATGTAAATGCATAGTTGGCACCGACTTCAAATATAATATAACATAATAATTTATTAATTGAATACTGTAAATAATACTTGCATGTGTATATTCTTATTTTTCTCTTTTTAGTGTAGGTACATAGAAGGTTCTTAGTGTCTGTATGTGTTATGTGAAGTCGGTTCAATTTTTTTTTCAAAAATTTTTATTTAACTTTGGTTTAAAACTATCCAAACTCTAATATCACAATTCCCTTGGATTGATACCACCATGTCTAAAAGAAACCATTTAAAATCTAAAAAACTGTGATGAAGTAGAGTTTTTAGTTAAGTTATTAGTGTTAGGTTTACATAAGTAGTTAAGTTTTAAGTTTCTTCTGATATTGTTCATAATCATTTTCTGTTGTATCAGGGTGATGTGGTCGCTAAGCGAAAAAACCGTTAAATAAATTAAAAAAAAAAAAAAACATTTCATCAATGTGTTTCCTCGGTTCTTCAAAACTAACTTTTCCAATAGAAAGTGCTCAATGAACAAAACTTATGCAAATTATGAGCATGCGTGTACCAAATATTGTATTTGAACCATAAATTAATAAATAATGCTGTAATTTTCACACAGCATCATCTAGCCCTAAAGTAGGCAAAGCTTGAGTTATGGGTACTTCATGACTGATATACTACCTAAATACTTTTCGTTGATAATACATACATATTATACATAGAAAACACCCAGACCCAGACCGATAATACGAACATTTTGTCCCATGGCGGGGATCGAACCCGCAACCTGCGTCGCACGCGGGTCTTCACCCACTGCGCTACCGAGGTCGTCTCTAACTACCTCTTAGATCTATCTATCTACCCCAAGATAAATTTCATGATCCTATTTCATTACATCATCATCATTCACAGCCTGACTTCAGCCACTGCTGGCCTCCATAAGCTTGTGCTTCCACCACGATCCTGCGCTACTCGGACCCATTGACGGGTGGTTAGTTATAACTTACGAAAGTTGTTTAGGATATTGACGGAAATACCATTTACACTGCACTTGGTTTATTTCAAACTAGCTGTCCGCCGCGGTGTTACCCGTGATCCCTCGGGAAAACTTCACTTCCCCGGGATAAAATATAACCATGTTCATCGGGGATAATGTGGGATTCTATTGGTGAAAGAATTTTTCAAATCGGTCCAGTAGTTTCGGTAGTATTCATTTCAAACAAACATATAAACAAACAAATCTTTCCTCATTATAATATTAGTATAGATTACGCATAATACAACAGTCATATATAATTTACAGCAGGTTTAGATTAATTAATTATTACAGAGACGCGTGTGCTCGCGCAAGACAAAGAGCAGTCTAAAGTTTGACAGTAAGTAAGTAAGTTCGTATGAGTCAGTGGCCAACTCTGGTGACGGAGTTTTTAGGCCGCCTTAAGGCCTCCGTCATGGCTTAACGACTTAAATAGCCGGGACCGACAATTTAACGTGCCCTCCGAAGCACGGAAGCGCTCAGATGAAAATGCCACTGGCGGTCACCCATCCACTTACAGACCGTTTCGAACGTTGCTTAACTTCGACGATCTATCAAGAACGACTAAGCAAGCACGACCACGAACGCTTCAGTTTGACAGTGACAGACCAACTTACTACTTTACTTTACTTTTGGTTTGGTTTAAAGAATTTATTCTCAAAAAGACAAAGTCACTTACATGAGAAGACTTATTTAGCTTATAGTTAGGGTATACAAAGTAGTAAGTAATCGTCGATCTGTTACAATATAGGTAGATAATAGTTCGGTGTGTACACAGTAGGTACAGAGTAGGTAGGTACAGTATCTTGTACGTAGGTAGGTATACAACAATTTCACTAATCAAAGTAATCATTTTCAATTATTAATTTAGCAAGAGATTTTTTAAATGCATGCGCTGAGGTTACACTTTTTAACATTGCGGGTAGTTTGTTATACAGCTGCGCTCCTTCAAATGTAAACATCTTTTTTCCGTAATTAGTTCTGACCTTGGGCAAAACAAGAAAGCTGGCTCGTCGAGTGTTGCGTTTTGTTACCTCATTCTTTGTTTTAAAGGATAAGCTAGTATGGAGAGAGTTGTTTATTATTTTGCGAACTAGAATACATGTGTTATGAATGTACATTTGTTTTATGGTCATTAGTTTTTGTCCTTTGTAAATAGTTTTTACTTTTTTAGAGTACTTTTTAGTATGTCAGTCTGACAATGACAAATACTAAACAAAAGTTTTGAAAGCAAAACTCATTCAAACGAAATAATAAAGCTATCGGGTAAAAGCTAAAAGGTGTATAATAATAAAGCTATCGGGGATTAACTCAATCCTTATTGGGACGATATTGATTAAAATATCGTGGGTTTAATGTAATTGGCGTGTTACAAAGCCTACCTCAGACATGTGTCAAATACAGTAAAAGCCTGTAGGGTGACCATATTACTGTGTTAATCCTTTGCACTGTTTAAAAAGTTTGACGACCTCTGTGGCGCAGTGGGTGAAAGCCCGCTTGGGACGCAGAAGGTTGCGGGTTCGATCCCCGCCGCGGGATAAATGTTTGTATGATCTGCAAATATTTATCTCGGGTCTGGGTGTTTCTATGTATAATATATGTATGTATTTACAAACAAAAAGTATGTAAGTAGTATATCAGTTATCTGGTTCCCATAGTACATGCTTTGCTTAGTTTGGGGCTAGGTGATGCTGTGTGAAAAGTCCAGCATTATTATTATTTATTTATTTGATTCTAAAAATTGTATAGGTATGTATGCTCATTTTTAAGTTTTTTGAAGTGAAAGCGCGTTTGGCAGTTTTGAGATGAGAAAAGAATCTTGGATTCGCCCGAAAATGTCACGCGCGAGTCACGTGACTGCTCACCGACAACGGGTTATTTGTCAAGTTTAGAACAGTTCATGTTTTCACTTCTGCCGGCACTCCTGGTATGCCACTGTTTTTTTTTATATTTTGTCCTACAGGATAAATTATTTATTTTATTAAGGCACTTTTAATATCGTAGCATAGCCAAGAATAACATAAAATAATACAAAAATTCAATTACTAAAGTCACCAGAATTAATTGACGAGGTAGAATATGAAAAAAGTTGTTACTTAGTTGATTTTCGACGATCTGTTGTGATATATCATTATTGTAATAACACTAAGTATCGATAATTTCCCTGCCCTTATCCCGCATAAGCGGGGTCGGCACAACATGTTCTCTTCTTCCACTCTCCCCTATCACTACTCCTACCTCAAAGGCCGGCAACGCATCTGCAGTGCCTCTTGATGCTGCAGTTGTCTGTGGGCGGTGGCAATCACTTACCATCAGGTGTGCCACTTGCTCGTTTGCCCCCTCTTCCATAAAAAAAACTCGTCATCTTCGTATCCTCTCCCTTCTTACCCATATCTTCTTTCACTATGTATCGATATAATAATCATAATTTATGACGTTTTAATTTCATCAAATTATGGCCACCCTTACAAAATGTTTACGTAAGCAGAAACGTGGCAAGCCAAGTCGAGCCGAGTAATCAATTGTCATTTAATTAATTAATACGCATCTATCATTGGTAATTTATAATCTGCTCAAATTAACAATTTATTGTGTTAATCTATTCTGCTTTGTCTTGTTTATTAATAAGGATCTAGTTGTGAATGCTCAACTGGTATACCTACAAGAGGTGCGAGTTCGATTTTCAAGAGAAGAAGTTTACTTATCTACTGATATTTGTTCCAAATTGATATTGTGAAACTATAAATAAATAAATAATGTTGGACTTTTCACACAACATCATCTAAAGTAGTGTGACTTGACTGTCGCCACCTGAATCATCTTTTATAGATGGAAAACAGGCCAATGATGATGATGACCCAGACCCGAGACCAATATCTGTAGATCATACAAACATTTGTCCTGCGGCCCTCAAAGTCGGTCGGTTTACTGAACTCTCAGAGCGTATTTCAGTAAAAATAACGCCGTTTTAAAAAAAAAGAAAAATAAATAACGAGTAAAACAACAATAGTTTTACCTGTTTGTCAACCGTAGTCTTTTCCATGATAAAAATTAGCTAAATTAGTTAGTCCTTCTTCCGACTATGAGACCTAATAATCTAGCATGTGCTACATTAGATCTCTGTGGAATTTCTTTTTTTTTATGATGAATGGGTCGGCTCTTGACCTCGAAACTAACATAGGTACCTAAGCAAGAATGAGGTCTACGATGGAGCGAGCCTACCCAGAAGGTGGGTTTTATCCTAGTCTGCTATAGTTCAATACGTTTTTACTAAATTCTTGAAACGTACATTTTGTTTTTCTTGTGTGAAAAAAGCAAAAAAACATCCTCCTTTTACTTAAGTAAAGATAATATTACTAAACCCGGGGAACTGAAAGTCGGAGCGTGGAGAGTAAAGCATAATTTAGACTTTTACTTGAGAACATGGGAAAATACATGGGTCACATTGTGCGTGTCACAAACGCATGTGCTAGGGTAATGCCATCTTTGTGCCGTTACTAGGAAGTAGTTCTAGAGACAGTTCTCATAATGTCACTGTTAGACTTGAGTTGTAGATACGTGACTAAACGGTTGTGACGGTTGTGATACTCTTCGGTTGTTTTTAATCAAAGATACGTAAACGCGAACAGTTGTGTCTTTTGTAAAAAGTCACGATTTTCCGAAAAACGCAGCAGTAAACAGGGTCACTACTGCATCCCCGAGGCGCAGACGTACTCTCAGATCTTTTATATTCCAGATTGTGTCAAAGATTGTCGAAAAGCAACATTCTGTGCAGAAACATAGTGGGTGACTGCAAGTGGCATTATAAACTGAGCACTTTCGTGCTTCGGAAGGCATAATAAATTGACAGCCCCTACTAGGGCGTCATCGATCATCACTGCTTCACGGCTACTGAGGATCGATGACGTCCTTATGGCAGGTCGCTAACAGCAAAGTCGAGGCGTCGAGGCGAGGTCGGGGCGCGGGCAAAATTGACGTGTGCTAAGGAGGCCGCGGCGTGTATTTCTTGTTTCATTCATTCAACATTGTCATATTCGAAAGATGAGTGGAGACAGGATGTTAGGAGTTACGGAAAGAGCACGCGCCGCTCCCGCGCCGCAACCGCGCCTCGCCCACGTTCGCCCACGCCTCGAGCACGCCTCGCCTCTTGTTTTTTTGCACTTTTGTTTTTTTTTTTTAACGAGATTCGCGGCCGCGCCGCGCCTCGATTTTCATTTCTGTTAGCGACACGCTTCTGGCGGCGTAAAAACTGTCCCAGTCACCAGAGTTGAGTACTAAAAACATAGGACTTTTTAACGTAAATTGTCTAGAATAAAACAAAGTAGGAACTATGGCTTTTATCATTCTCTACGCAAAGCCCCAACTCTATTACGAGTCTCACAATTACAGAAACAGATGATACAATAGGTTCCCGTACTTTTGTCATTCAATATCAATGTCTACTATGAAAATTGATATAGGTAGGTACCCTACTTGCCTTTAAAAACAGGACTCATATAAGTAAATATTAATTATCTCTGACGTCCATCAACAATATTGTTGATCGAAGATCTCACACGCAAATGCTTGAATTATTCCGGAAAACTGTCTTATTTTCCTGATTTTTTTTATTGATTTAATCTAAATTAATTTAATTTAAGGAGAGCAATGGATCCGGCTGGCACAAACCGCCAGGAGTGGCGCGAAAGAGAAGAGGCCTATACCCAACAGTGGGTGTTACCGGCTGGATAGATAGATAATCTAAGTACACTTTGATTATACAGGCTAGCCCTAGTGGACCACTGAATGTTATCTTGTAATCTGTTTCCTTCTTTTGGATAATATACTATTTGATTTGATTATAGAATATAGAATAGAATATTACTTTATTGTACACCAAAATGAAATTCAATTCAATTCAATTCAATTTGTTTATTGCTTCATGTTAGTTACAATGTCTTAAATATAGGTAGGCGTTTCATAACATGAACCCCGCTGGGGCACTGCAACATTTGGTAGGTTACTTATAAACTAACTTATGTAGGTATATATTGGCTCAGCCCTTAAAGATTTTTAATTTAAATATTTTTAAATATTTAAATATTTATATGAAATGGAATGAATATCATGAAAGAAACACAATAGTAACAAAAACAGTTCTTAATTAATGTGCAACAATGGGCGACCTTATCGCTGAAAGCGATTTCTTCCAGGTAACCTTTGGATGGATAGGATAGAAAATTACATAGAAAGGACGGTGGCATACAAACATGCTCAATTTATAAACCATAATTATATACCTGTAATAAATACCTAGTTAAATTCAACTACACAGACATAAAAATACTATAACACATTATGTACTAAATTACATATATATTCATAAAACTATATACTTAAATAATATTATATACCTACTTATTCCTACATTTATTTCAAATAATTAAGGACAAGAATGTTGAGACTATTTTGATAGGTAATGACGACGAACTAAATTCCTAAAAATGGTGGATGATTATTATCTACACGTAAAACTTGATAACGAATTAATAAATTCGCATTCAAACGAATACCTTTAAATTCTGAAAAACGAAAAACGCACCATTAAACGTCCTTTCCCACGATTAAACATATATTTTTAGGGGAACATTTAAAAATTTAATTAAAATGTGTCAACCCTCTACGTTGGATTCACGTATTCATTACTGCGGATGGACTGGCCACAGTGCAATTGTTTGACCAGTAGGTGAATTGCAGAAACTGGGAAAATTTTTACAATGAATGAATGAATAAAAATACTTTATTGTACAGTACAATGCACACCTTATAACTACAAAATACAGTGGAAAAGAGAACCATAATATAATGCACAATGGGCGGCCTTATCGCTGAGAAGCGATCTAATACTTCTCCTTATTAAAATAAGGCTGAGCCTGTGCGGAGGTGATACCTATTTCAGGTTTTAAATGAACCTACTATATATACGTATGCGATTCTGTGGCCGAGCGGTCGAAGGCACTTAGGAGAATCATCTGATCATCGCGGGTTCGAATCCCGTCGGAATCGAAAATTTTGATAAGACTTTTCATTTCTTAACCTATATTTTTATTTTTGAACAGGATTCTTCTTCGTCTTATGTTATTAGTTACCTACGAAACTAAATTGGGACTGGACCGGTTACGTAAGTCGTATATCGGAAGATCTGTGGGCCAAAAGTACCACTTTGTGAATACAGTGACTTGACGATGGGGAAGACCACGAATGAGATGGCGGGATGAACTCGACGTCTATTGAGAGGGACTGGTAGACGAGGGAGTGGATCGTAGTGACTAGCGTAAATGGGGGGAGGCCAACAATGGGATGATACCCCCCTAACCATGTTTGTTGTCCTGCTTCTTCACAATATTGTTCGCAAAGGAACAGAAGTAAAATCACCTTTAAGACGATTCAAAGTGATCCCAGCGGTCCTATGAATAAATGATTTTTGACTTTGATACGGGCTAAGTACCTTAAAATATAACTATGGTCACCACAACAACCTTTAAATAGATAAATAAGTAAATAAGTAAGTTCGTATGAGTCAGTGGCCAACTCTGGTGACGGAGTTTTTAGGCCGCCTTAAGGCCTCCGTCATGGCTTAACGACTTAAATAGCCGGGACCGACAATTTAACGTGCCCTCCGAAGCACGGAAGCGCTCAGATGAAAATGCCACTGGCGGTCACCCATCCACGTACAGACCGTTTCGAACGTTGCTTAACTTCGACGATCTATCAAGAACGACTAAGCAAGCACGACCACGAGCGCTTAGATAAATAAATAAACCCTAACCATCTGGTAAGGGGAATTTAAAAAACCCCAACCAATTGCATACTCTGTGTCGATCCCCCAGTAATTGCAACGGCTCATTCCATCGCTGTAAGGGTTAATTTTACGGTCTATGCCCAGTCACTGGGCACTGGGCAGGTGCGTGTGATGAAAACCTTTTGAACTTGGTCTGTTAGACAAATGACCCTTGGACCGAAATGTAAACTTTTGGCGAAACCTCTGAGCATTTACAACTCTGTTCGAGCGATACTTTGTTTTGAAAAATGTTTTACAAGGAACAAGGACGAAAATATCAGATTGTGGGTGGTCCAAAAAGTGTGTTAGTTAATTTCAAGTTAAATTTACATTCCATATTGTTTTATGTTTGGTACTAAATGGAAGTTATTTTGAAATTTTAAGGTAAAGTAGAATTATTTTGAAGTACTTATTTTGAAAAACACTATCACAACACACATACAGATTGTGTAGGTTTTTTAGTATAATCTTATAATAAGCTATGAAGATAAAAACATTTATTAGATAGGTACCTAACCTACCTACGTCTTTTTAATTTTCATTGATGTTTGTCTCCTAGTGAAACTCTAAGAGCAATCGGAAAAATGTGACTACGAAAACGATAAGGCTTTTTTTCTTTGATTTTCAATTTGAAATTACGGGATTGTTCATAGTTTATTTTTACCAGTTGGACCAACAGGTCCAGAAGTTTTTTACCTGTATTACCTATATGAAAGTTCACCAGCATTGGCCTGCCCTTATCCACGCTAAGTGAATTTGGCACAACATGTTGTCTTCCTCCATTCACTTCACTCCTATCACTTATCAACTTTGAAACTCCATTCACTTTCATTTCTTCTCTCACACATCATTCATAAACGAAGGTTTTTTCAATTCAATATTATTCAAACAAAGTAGACAATAAAACACGATATAACAATACGTTCTCCTAAAACCTAAAATAAGCTTTGAAAAGATCAGGAAATTGCCTCAATTCATTGCTCTATCTGAAATCTGGATATCGAGCTATTTGAAATTTAAATCTGCTCTTAAATCGATGGGCTGAAACCGCTATTCGTCCTCCTCACTATAAATCTTATTTCTACATCCTAAGATTCAATTTGGGATGGCATTATCGAACTGAGCAAAACATGGCAGATGAATTGCTATTTAATACAAGGCTTATTGTAACGTTTTAGAGTGTAATTTTGAGTGGCAAATTTTTCTGAAAAAACATGACTGATCGAGGAACAGTTGTACCGATATTCGGAATTTCGACTTGGTTTTACTTTTATTGATGCTAATGTTTTCGGCTTGCGGTATGGTTTAACGTTTCCCTGATTTGGGAATGATGGCTGAACCGTTTAACTTTAAGTGGAAATCATTTCATTTAGATTTCCTGACGATGCAATCCTGAATTTTTCTTAATGTAACTGAGTATACGGTGAATCGCTGTGACCCTAAATGATTTTCATTCCTGGAACAGAGGTTTAACCATAGTACAAATCCTATCATGACACCTGTAAAATATACCTGTCTATTTTTAGTAAAACTTCTGTTCTGCTATAGGTACCTACCTACCCGATTTGGTCACAATCAACTTTTGTCTATTTATTTATCTTATCATAAATCGTGTTGAATGAAAAAAAAGAAAACAGCTTTTTGTGTTCCCCAAACATAACCATCGTAGAGCTGACGGCCGTTGGGGCAGAAAAGTTCTCGAGTGGAGGCCACGCACCGGAAATCGCAGCAGAGGACGGCCCCCCACGAGATGGAAAGACGATCTTGTAAAGGTTGCTGGGAGCCGTTGGGTGCAGGCTGCACAAGATCGATCGCTGTGGAAATCTATGGGGGAGGCCTATGTTCAACAGTGGATACTAGATGGCTGAGATGATGATGATGATGATGAAACATAACCATGATACCTACCACCATTCCTTCAAGTCTAAAACCGCATACAGTCACCGTCACCAATTGGTAACGTCCTTAGTAAGGCGGTTTGTACTGCAGGGGGGTGACCAGTTGGCGACGCTGACTGTACCTAATATTTCTACGTAATAATGGCATTTTTTGAATCCACAAACTCGACAAAGGTTTTTGTTGCGAGCATTGGTCTAAAACGGTCATACAAAAGGTGCAGACCGTTTCAATGACATTGTTTAACCCCGCAAAATCACCTAATTGCCTGCGCCCATTCTTATATTTACTGGAACAATAAGAAAATCATTGGGTCAAGTGTACCTCAACAAAAGAGTGCTTTACACAATGAAGATTGAATGAGCAACTTTTAATTGTGGACCGACGATTTATGTAAATTATGAGTAATTGTGTTCAAGTCATTTAGGTGACTTTTTTAGCTGCTTTTCTACTTTATCACGAAATATAGGCTTTGTCTTTTATGGTCTTTTGTCTTAGTTTATTTCTTTTTGTAAATTATAGCTCTTGGAAATTCACTTTCTTGCTGTTCATATCATTATTTTCGACATTGGGTCACTAATATTAAGTAGCAATTCGTCACCAACATGACATCTTTCACTTTGCTCTTGTCTTATAAATAAAAAAAAATTCTCTATAAATCAGATGGGTTTTCTCTGTCTGGTGTGGGTTTATTTAAAAAATGGCGCCGCTAGTCTTTCTCTTTATTTTTTTGTCGTCTGTGCCTTCCCCTAGTTGACGTCTCATATACCAGTTCAATTAAACAACAATAATTATTTATTACACACAAACCATCACAAAATAAAGTTTTTAAATCTACTTAGTAGAATGGCTTGATCTGATTTGTGGGCATTTACTTCTATAAAAGCTAAAAACTTCAGGAAGACCAGGAATCGTCTGTAAGTATTTGTCATGCGCCATCTTGCGAGAACTAGTTCTAGACCAAGTTATTCAATAGTTTCGTACAAGCTAAATATATCTGAGGGTTTGTGTAAGTAGCATGTTAGGAAGTTTCTATAGGTACTAAGCTACCGTGATAGATCAATAGTCGACCAGGGCCGGTGTAAAATAAGTAAATTCTGTGAAGAACCGGGGCAAAAACTACGGTTTGGAGCCTAGCTTTCTGATATGTAATTCAAAGTAAATTATCAAGCTCTAGTCGAGAGCAATTTCATTGTACTTAGTATCTGCCATACTACCGGGAAGTGCAGTGATGGACGGCCTCATACTAGATGGAAAGACAATCTGGTAAGGGTTGCTGGGAGCCGTTGGGTGCCGCACAAGATCGATCGCCCTGTAAATCGATGGTAGGCCTATGTTCAGCAGTGAACGTTATGGCTTAGATGATGATGATGTGCCATAGCCGTCCATCAGAAAAGACCTAACTAGTTATAACTGGAAGGGCGCCGTTCGTTTTTATTGGTTGTAATCGTTTGTAAGTGATTTTTGATGGGTTTTCTGTACGTGAGCAGTGTTCGAATTCATTTCTATTGTTTTTCGGAATAGGTTTAATTTCAGTGTTTTTCACCTGTTTCGTGTTTTTTAATGTTTATTGCGATCACTTGAAATTATAGGACTAGGTAATAAAATTGTTGTTGGTTATCGAGAGCTTTTGATCTGACACTAAGGTAAAGCTTTAATAAATAAATAAATAATGCTGGACTATTCACACAGCATCATCTAGCTCCAAAGTAAGCAGAGCTTGTGTTATGGATACTAAGATGACTGATATACTACTTATATACTTTTTGTTTGTAAATACATAGGTACATATTATACATAGAAACACCCAGACCCGAGACAAATATTTGTAAATCATACAAACATTGGTCCCGCCGCGGAGATCAAACCCGCAAACTTTTGCGTCCCAGGCGGGCCTTCGCCCACTGCGCTACAGAGGTCGTCAAATAATGCTGGGAATGAAAATAATGACCTGTTAATGCTATGTGATGCAATAAACAATAAAAAAATTGCAAATATTTGAAATCTCTGCGTCTGTATTTCCGCTGACGACTTGTTGTTTTCAAGAAGAGAGGCACCTTCTGGGTAGGCTCGTACCAACGTAGACCTCATTCTTGTCTATGTAAGTTCCGAGGTCAAGAGCCGACCCATTCATAAAAAAAAAACAATGATAACGTTTTTAAAAAACACATACCGAACATAGAACCTCCTCCTTTTTTGAAGTCGGTTAAAAATATTTATCATCCAAACTTAAAAACCTAATATGTCCCACATCAAACTCCGTGAAGCTTTCATCCAAAGACTACCATCGCTGATCATATGAACTTGTTTGTTTATTAACTGCATCGAAACTATTATAAAGGCTTTGCACTAAAACTGTTGAGTATTGAAAAGACTGCATTAAAAAGTGGATTTTTAAGCGTAATTATTGATTATTACTCTGTACAGGCCCAATTCTTGTTATTATTTTGCTATACTTGGCTAAAAATGCTAAAAAAAAGTAATGTGAAGCAAAAAGACATTCCAACTTTTCTAACAATTTTACTTTTTCCCTCTCAGTTTAAGGTTCACCAATTCTTTTGTTTGCATGGTTATCTTAACCCGTGGTTAATAACAAAAGCAAGAAATGTATCATAACATCCAATATTTATTGTTTTATAAGGTACATTCAAAAACAAAAACTTAATCCGCTCTACAAAACGAAGACATAGGTACAGTGCTACAAACTTATCTGAACTGGTGAAAAAGGCACTGTTATCGCATTTGGTGTTGGCAGAAAAATAAATTTTACAGTAAAAATCGTAATAAACTAATTCCTCATTTGGTCACAGGTCCAGATAAGTTTGTGGCACTGTACCTAGGTATCATTCAGTCCTGGTTTCAAATGGTGAAACCCAGAGAATAAATAAAAAATCTTAATCATATAGGTTAAGTAGGTACTTGAGTTTAGCACAAAACCATTTACCATGATAATCAGTGCTTAAATGCTCTTCTTTTAAATTTTCTTCATGATGCACTTCTAGGTTTATTGTTACATATACCTAATAAGTATACTAGAACTCTTAAGTTCTTAAAAAATTCTCATAATAAACGACTTCATTTTATAATGAGATTCACTAAATTACACTCCTGAAAAAATGTCAGTGATATAAATGCGAGTCTGGTTACCTATATTAGAATCCGGTAAATTTTTAACGCCTGGTTAAAACGTTGGTGAGCTGCATACCCAGGGGGATAAAGTCGTTAAATACTTTAAATGATAACAAGGTGTGTTTGATAAATGTCAGCGAGAGCCTGCATTTTAAAATTACTTCTGAAATTACTGTTTTTTGTTCTGTAATGCTAGGGAGGAAGTTGAACTGTTTGGCTTTTTGGGTAATGGATACAATAATATCTATAGATCGTTTTTACGACGATCCTTAGATAGCTTGATATTCTATTGTATTTTGTAATTTTGTAGTAGCTTAGTTTCAGTAAATAAATAATGATAATAATATATTTTTGTATAATATCTTTAGTAAAAACAAGATTAACGTAAGTAATATTATTAATGCATTAAACATTAATATTACATAACTGAATGTTTCCTAAATCCGTAATATTTTGTAACAAACACAGATTATTTTGACTCTTTCTGAATTCCTTAAGTAGGTAGGTTATTAGTACTTATTAATATTTTTTTTAGAAATCGAAAAGAAAATAGTGTTCACAAAACGACGAGGTCGGCATCCTAAAGAAATAATTTAAAAATAAATAAACTTTTAATCAACTTTCGATCCTGCCAGTACTTTGGATGAACATTGGATGTCTGAGATGAAAATTATCTGAGATTATTAGGTAAGACTAGTAAGACTTAGTTAAATCTAATTTTAATACATAAATAAAATACTTAGTAAGGCATCTAAGTATTTCAATATCAAACTATCTTCCAATCAACTGTAGATTTATGTAGGTGCATAAATTAAAAGTAAACTTAGCACTAAGTATTTTTAATTAAAACACTCCGACTCAGTGACACGGAATAGGTCTTAAGAATTATTGACCTAATTTAGTTCTCTTTCAATAATTTTTATATAAAAGTACTACAATGTGAAATTGAAAATTTCCCATTGTTTTTCAATTATCCATACTTCCAAATAGTATGAAATTAACCATACTGATATTAATAATGTGCAAATTCGGGAAAAGGCATTATCAAAGTAGGAGGCCATTTGTGCAAAACAGCTTTACTCTAGTTGGTTTACCGCATGTGCGTGATAACTATGATTATTTCGACTGACTTATCATCGGGGATGTAACTCAGTGGTAGAGTGTCCGCTTCGCATGCGGAAAGTCCTGGGTTCAAATCCCAGCTTCTCCACAAATTCTTTTTGTTTTCAAAATTTTTGCTGACAATTATTTTTTATTTAATTTACACAATAGAAATGAAATTGCATTAAAATATACGCAAATTATAATTTTTTATACATAATTATGAGAACTAGAACTAAAATCATCATTATCATCAGCTTTTCTTATCCCACTGCGTCATAATTAAGCATTTAACAAACAGGATCACGACTTAAATAATTATGTGATCCAGATCTTTTGAAGATGTCTAACGGCCTTATTAATAAACGTGCTGTAAAGTTACGACGGGTTTAACTTAGGAGTAACTATAAAATTTTTGAGTTTAAACCTGCCGTAACTTTACACAACGTTAATTAATAAGGCCGTATAGGTTTAGTCAAAGCCATGTCCAATACATACAATACTTTTACGTAAACTACCTAAATCATCTGCTTTCAAAATCATACACTCGTTTATTAGTTCAACAGTTTTATAAACTTATTCCATGCTTAATCGCCGACTAAACTCGCATAAACATACAGGCTGTACATTAAAAAAGTTAAAATATGGAGGGGGCAAGTGTAGTTTGTTTTATTACTCCCGGGGGATGCAAGCATACCGAATAGGTAGCTTGGATGGTACCTCCTGGTTAGTTACAGGGTGACACGATTTGGAGGTATCACTAGGAACAACTTTTGACTTTATATAAAGCTCAAGTTCGATCTTGTATGGAGTATTGCAGCCACCTTTGGGATGGATCTGCTAAGTATCAACTTGCTGCACTTGACTCGGTGGAGCGCAGAGCCAAGAGGCTGATAGGTGAAGACTGTCTTGCCGAGGCAAAACTCGACAGTCTGAGCCATCGTCGTGAGGTAGCGAGTTTGTCGGTCTTCTACAGACTGTACTACGGTGAGTGTGCCCAGGCACTACACGACCTTGTTCCGCCTTCACCGTTCTTTTACAGGGACTTCAGACGCACAGCTCACTATCATCCACACCTGGTTGATATTCCACTTAATAGAAGTAAGCGCTTTCAAAGTTCTTTTATTAAGCGCACTGCAAAAATGTGGAATCAGCTTCCCGCGTCTGTATTATCGCTGAGCTAACGACCCTGTTGTTTTTAAGAAGAGAGTTAATAGGCACCTTCTGGGTAGGCTCGCTCCATCGTAGACCTCATTCTTGCCTATGTAAGTTTCGAGGTCAAGAGTCCACCCATTCATCATAAAAAAATAAAAATATCTAGGTACCTAAAAAATCTGCGGATTTATGATACGGAAAGAATAATAACCGGGACCGAAAAATAAACGTGACTTCCGAAGCATGGAAGTGCTTGTATGATTTTCATTTTAGCCCTTCAGCAACTTCAAGACTTCTCATAGACTTTACTTTCGCTAACTTTTATAGCGTGCTTTAGGTACTATCATTTTAGGTAACTAGGAAAATTGACCGAATTTGCCATTTTCGATTCAAAGTAGTACCCAGGTTACCTAAATTTCGATCAGCAGGGCTCTCAACCCACATACAGAATTAGGTATAAGTACTTAATAACAATACATTATTTTGGTTACCTTTTGTACCTTTTGTACCTGAGTTGACCATTGACTCATACGAACTTGCTTACTTTAATACCTTTTTGTAGACAACTACCTCTTCATCATCATCCACAGCCCAACTTGACACAATGCTTGGTATACAGGCCTTAAAACAGAAATGACATACATAGGTACAACAAAATTATTTATTTGAATTACGGGTTTCACCGGTTGAAACCTTTCACTTGTGCTTCACTGAAATATAAGTTTATACCAAATTTATCTTGTTTTATTAGATTTCTGTATTCAGGTAAGTGTTAGTATATAGCCCATGTCTTTACTCGCATGGGACTTGGTGGATTTTGATAAGGATGAACTATAGTGAAATTTATAAACCCCACGGCACCTGAAAACAAATTTATGATCTGGTCAACTTTGCCTAAGTTATCTATAAATAAAATAAAAATAAAATAAATAAATATGCCTGGAGCCATGCCCATTGCCCAAACAAAGAGGTTTTTTAACTTAATATCATAAGCTCACGATGTTTTCCTTCACCGTTCAGAGCTCGTGTTAAAGCGCATATAAATTTTACGAAACGCAAAATCCATTGATGCACGGCCGGGATTCGATCCCACGACCTTCGGATTGAAAGTCGAGGAACAACCCCATTCGGCCAACACGGCTGTACGCACGGCAGTTAGTATTCTTATAGGCGGCGATGGGCTTGCAACCTGTCACGTATGGAATACTAACTTCTGCAAGATGTGGGCATGTATCAAATATGTATTTGTACATGCCTCTGACTACCCCCCTTAGACATCTTCAAAGGATCTGGAGTATAAAGATCTGAGAGAATGTCTACCGCGCCTTGGGGATACAGTCGTGACCCTGTTTACGTTTAATATCATAAGCTTTAAGACGACGCATTGAGGATATTGGCGTCAAGGATTGGAATATTTTTCAGCAATTGAAAAACCTTCGGAATTGATATTTTAAGTTTTGAATATTTCATGTTTTTTACTTCGAACTGATAGCTGGTTTTTCAAGATTTGTTAAATATTACAGCAGAAAAAAAATCCCAAAAACTGCTCCATAAAAACATAGATTTTAATTTTACAGGTGAACGGAACCGATCTAAGCTTCTAAATTTTATTTACAGATAAGTCTATACACCCTTTTCAAAGTGCAAACTTGATTTTACATAAATACCTATAGTTTTTATTTTAAACGAGAATTACTGTTTTGGCGCTTACGACTTTTACTAATTAGCTAGATCTCGCGTCTTTTTGTATGCAGGCCGCCCCCTTCAGTCCGCGTCTGACCATTGTCAACGTCGGACCTGTGTCAATCGAGCTCCCGCGCTCTAGTAAACATCGATAGTCGTATTTTCTAAGTAAAATCTCAAATACTTATTATTAAAAATGGGGAAAAAAAGTTGATGGTTTCTACATGAAGATGAGAACTCTGTATATTGAAAATGTAAGGAAATGATCAAGAAAACATAAAAGTAAACGTTAAATATTTTTCCGGGTTCTAGTAAAACTACAGGATATTGTGACGGGCACAGTGACAGTGAGCACCTCAGACTAACTAGACTTGGACGCGGTTTTGACGAAATTTCTTTTACAAATTCTGTCGATTTTTGTGAGGGACGAGGTAGAACACGAACGCATTTTACACACACGTAGGTATGCATAAAAAATTACAATAGCTTATATTATGTGTACGATTCTCAGACCCGCTGAATATTATGTAGGTATACAGTATACACAAAAAATTTCATAAAAATCGTTCGAGTTTTGTTACAAGACCTTTCGGGGTCTCTATTATATCTTCGAAAATATTCTTCATATAATTTTGCTTGGTATAAAAATGTATAAGTACCATAATCATCCTTTGGCCGAATAATTTGGAATCTCGAATATTGTTTATTAATATTGATACCCATAATGACTAAAAAACATACATATATTTGTCATAACATTTAAAACTCATACTAGATATTTCGTATATTTTTTCCCCTTACATTTAAAATCGTGATTTTAAAATACAAAACGGGGTCCTGTTGATTGACATAATGTTAATAGTCCTAATATAACTACACATAACATACTAGTTCTAAAATACTGTAGTCATAATGTTAAATTCCCGTAGTCTTAAACTGACATACATTTATGTTGTCCTAATATTATTACCTAAAGAAAAAAAAAGAAAAATTAAAATCAAAATATTTTTATTGAGTCTTATTTAAGTAGGCATAAAGACATTTTGTTCATCCTTGTAAAGTTCACGATAGAAATCGGTGGCTGTCTCTAATATGTCATTTCTTTTCGATTTATGTTTTTTACTTTTATGATGTGTTACATTACATTAATAATCCAATTTGTATTTCCTTGAAGTTCTTTCCATGCATTTTTGATTCCGCCTGATTTTTCTATGTGGAATTGTATTGTTTATGTTCTTAGTTTCTGTCTGTGCTTTCTTATTTCTAAGTTTATTTCTTTACTTAGCTTAGTTATCTCTTGTTTTTTTGTTTTTTCTGGTTTGGAATAGAAAGGTTCTTTGTTGAATCAAATCTCTTGCTTTTGTTCCAATTCTGTCTTTTGGTGTTTTGTCTCTTTCTAGTGTTTTATTAGTTTCTTTTAGTTCTTTCTCTAAGTTATCGTATTTTTCTTGGACCGTTATAAGTGCCTTTATTGGCGCTAACCTGGTCTTTAAAGTTTCTAAGACGTGTATCGGTAAAGGTTGAGTAATTGGTAGCTTTGTATTTTGTACTTGTTTTCTTATAATCTTCGGCTCCATCATTTGTAAATGGCCACGAAGTAATCTGTGGTCAGTGTTTTATTTAAAGTTGTTAAGCACTTCCACGTTTAAGAAAAGCTTTGGTTTGTTTGTGATTATGAAGTCTATTTCATTTCTAACTTTGCCGTTGGGAGATTGCCACGTCCATTTTCTTTTCAGTTTTCTTTTATAAACACTATTCATATGTAATATGTAAGTTATTCTCTAGCGCGTAGTTTATCAACCTTTTACCGGTCGTGTAGGATCCCAGTATTTTGTCTTCATTCTTTTTTCTTTCGCCAATTTGGCTGTTAAAATCACCCATCACAATAACGGTGTTGTTTAGAGTCTCCATCGTGTTATTTAGTTGTTCGTTAAAGTTGTCTTTAATTTCTTTTTTTGTTACTTCGGTAGGAGCGTATACCTGAACTATTGAAGTTGGGTGTTTGTAACCAGGCAGTATGATGTTTAGGACGGCTATTCGATCTGAAACTCCTTTGAATTCAATGATATTGTTTTTCAGATACTTCTTAACTAAAAAACCTACGCCGTATAATCCTTGTATTTCATTTTTGTAATACGTGATGTGTTTTTCATGTTCTTCAATTTTTGCATGTGCATTCTTCCTATCCTTACATACGGTTCACAAACTTGGTCACTCACCAATAGCCAAAAGTTCAGCCTCGGGGTATGCCAGCGGGCTATGCAGCGTAGTATCCTGGGAGTCAAACTTACTGACCGCGGGCAGGGCTCCCTAATGATTGATATAACGTATCTTTTTTTTTTTTTTTCTTATCCTATTTTAAATTCCCATACTGTATTTGGTACTAATATTAAATGGTCCTAATGATTACTCGACATAACAATACTACACCTAATTAACAATAGTCATAGTATTAGGTAAACATAACATTAAATAGTCATACAATCACATCTCCTAACATACGGTAATCCTAAAGTTATAAGCCTTAACAATATGTACTCCTAAAGCTATAAGCCCTAACAATATGTACTCCTAGTAATCAAACATAATAACAATTATGAAATGAAAAGTCTTATCAAAATTTTGGATTCCGACGGGATTCGAACCCGCATCGATCAGACGATCCTCCTAAAGCTGGAGTGCCTTACCACTTGGCCACAGAATCCCTTGTTTTGATATGAGCTTATCGAAAATTTGGACACCGGCAACAAGGGATTCTATGGAATACCAAGTGTGGATCAGCACTATAAAAAAAATTTACAGAAATTATAATAACAATTGAAATCATAATGGCATTTAATCCTTAAAAAAATACCACACTAAAGATGCCTGAGACAGAAGGTTGTGAATTCCAAAATGTTTTTATGAATAGAAAATACTGGTTTCGGTTCAAGGTATTTTTTTATAACGATTATAAAAGACACAGAATATACAGAAGCGCTCGTGGTCGTGCTTGCTTAGTCGTTCTTGATAGATCGTCGAAGTTAAGCAACGTTCGAAACGGTCTGTAAGTGGATGGGTGACCGCCAGTGGCATTTTCATCTGAGCGCTTCCGTGCTTCGGAGGGCATGTTAAATTGTCGGTCTCGGCTATTTAAGTCGTTCAACCATGACGGGGGCCTTAAGGCGGCCTAAAAACTCCGTCGCCAGAGTTGGCCACTGACTCATGTGAACATACTTTTTTTATAACAAATATGCATGAATTAAATAAACAAATAATAAAAATATTATCGAGTATTATAATTATAGTATTAAATAAAAAATATATTATATAAAACTATACATAATTTTATTATGAACGAATATACCCAAATAGATTCCTAACTATATCAACTTTGTAAGGTTTATAAAATTAACTAACATAACTTCGATTAGGGTGAATGAGTGAATCCACTAAACTTATTCTGATCACTACTCAAACCTAACCTAACCACTGAATTCGATTTGGGTGAATAGGTGACTCTAGTGAACTTTTCTGGCGCTTCGGCGGCCATCATATCAGTTTTGTAGATCTTAAATAGTATTTATTAGGATAAATAAACATAAGAACGATCAAAAGCAACAAACAAATTGGTACAAAATAGGACAAAATAGTTTATGTAACTTAATAATAGTAATAATAACTATTATGACGACATATATTAGAAGTTGAGACTATTATGTCAATTTTATGGTATGTCTTTAATATATTAGGACAACATTATGTATGTCAGTTTAAGACTATGGGAATTTAACATTATGACTACAGTATTTTAGGACTAGTATATTATGTGTATTTATATTAGGACTATAAACATTATGTCAATCGACAGGACCCCCTATAGCAGTCCACGTCAAAGTCAAGGTCAAAGGTCAAGATTAAACTTCGTTCCAACCGAGTGTTCCACGACGCTCCGATTTTTTTGTGCCAGCCTTTTATTCGGATTTTCTATTATTATTAATTGTTATCATTATGACATTTTATGTTTATTTATATCCTCTAAAATTAGGCTAAATATTGATTATGTATTACAAAATTATGAATTAAAATCATTATGCTAAAAAATATGATATATTTACTAAACACTAGCTTCTGCGCGTGGCTTCGCCCACGTACACCAACATTTTGAATAGCCTATAAGCTATTCTAAAGTCATTATCTACACCTATTCCAAGTTTCATCCAAATCGGTTCACTGGTTTAGGCGTGATTGAAACGCAAACAACTTAACAAACTCACAAACTTTCAGCTTTATTATTATGAGTGGGGTTATGATATCCTAATATTATTGGTTTTGATATTATGAAAACATGTTATGGGATGTAAAATTATGAAGAAAGTTTTTCGGCGAAACAATGGGGTCCCGATGTACCTACTTGATTTGTATTTTAATTTTTTTTACTAATTCTAGAAATCCTAGAAATGCTCTTGCGTACTGCGTACTAACATTATAACAATCTATGGACTGTTTTGCGACTGTGCACTTTGCACTGTGACCGACACCATTTGACCTAAACATGGTGTCGTGACGCAAAATCTAACACTTTTTTCGTCTAGCCACCATGCGTATCATCCAAAAAAAATAAAAACATACATAGGTACACCCGAACATAGAACCTCCTCCTTTATTTGAAGTCGGTTAAAAAGGAAATTATTTCCAAAATTAAATAAATGTAAGGCGACTCCATGTAGTCTTATGTCAACACCGAAAAGCGAGCGAGTTCGACTCAGCCGGGCGGCCGGCGCGCAGCGCACAGCGCGGTAGCGGCCGGATGCAAACCGCCTAAAATGAGCAGGGGGTATGAGCTGCTTGCGGGAAGCTCATGGGGGCGTGGCGCCTGGTTTCAAATAATTGTTTATCAATGCGTCACCTTAATCGGTGAAAGTGATATTAATAAAATACCTAATTTTTTTTTAAACAACTGCTCTCAGCTCCGTTTGCTGCCTAGTATAGTTCGCGTCACGTAAAAAGAACGCTGGCTGTCAAGCTGCGCCATACACGCTTTACGGGTCCATTTGACGGTACGAGGCGAGGCGCGGGGCGGGATGGTCGCGCGCCACACGCTTGCCAGCACGCTATTGGTTCGTCAGTTGGCATTTGCCTTCCGAGCTTTGTCCACGTTACTTTTCTCTCAAAATACCATCGCGCACAAAAGTTTTTAATTACAAAATCATTTTACATAAAAAAATTAGAAAAATATTTATGACGTAGGTATATTGCTCTATGAAAAGAAAGGTTGATAATAATGCTTTTGATATTGTAAAACAATGTATGAAACGGACAACAAAGGCAACAAAACGTTCCGAGTCTACAGTGACATGAATAAAATTGTAAAAGGTTCTAAAGATTCGGAATACCACTACGACTTAGTGGAAGGAGTTTCAAAATTATCTTTAATGATTTTTAATACGATTAAACATTCTTTACGGGATTAAATATGTTTTTAATTCTATTTAATGATAACTCTATCTAATAAATTTGAATGTACCTACCAATAACCAATATACGGCGCCGCTAGCGAAAGACTAGTTTAAAAATAAAACAGTAGGTTGAGTACTTTCGTGCGCGAGTGTACCCATGCGCAAACATACCCCCTCCACTTTTTCCCAGCGTTCTTTTTACGTGACGCGACTTATACCTACCTATACATTAGTAGGTACTTCGAAGTACATTTTAAATTCAAAAATTCAGAACAGAATGATTGAATGAACGATTTGAATGATAGAATAGAATACAACTTTATTGTAGGTACACCATAAAAATAATATAAAAAAACAAACATGTAAAAATATAGTAGCTACAATGGGCGACCTTATCGCAAAAAGAATGAAAATAATGATTTGTTTGATATCTGGTCACAAACGAAACATAACCACACAGTTACGGAACTGTGTTACCTAAGAGTTTTTATTTATTTATTTATGTATTTACTCATAGATAGTACATTACAGAATTAATTATTCTAATTCGTAATATCTAGGAGTGTGTGTGAGATGTTTTTGTGTTGACGTCCCCATTTTTAATCGTTGCGACGTAACAGTGTCGGTTCTGCAACCAGATTCCATTACCAGATTACGTCAGTGTGGTATGGTAACATGTCGACATGTGTCGTAACGGCTACCGAAAATGCTAGGGCTAATGTAGGTATCATTATAATAATGACACAAATAGTATCTGACTGGAGGTAACTTATAACTCCGCGGCACTCGCAGATTTTAGTGAATTATAAAACAACTTAAGTGCTTGATCTGGTAGCCATGAATATTTCAGAAACCTTTCGTTTCTCAAACTTTTCCCACACACATCACTCAAACTTGACAACTGAGGTTTTTATTCACAGACCACACAAGTCGAAGTTATATTTAAATTAAGAACGATTCATATCGAACGGATTTCCGTTATATTTGAGCCGAAATGCGAAGAAAAAAATAAGTAGGTAGGTATTGCTGATGGGCGATAACGGCCAGGACAAAATCAAAATGTCCTCAATCATGGGGTTTTTACTTTAGGCAGCAATAAAAGATGATTATCATAATAGTTGGATAGTTACCTAGGTATAATCCAAGACGTAGAGTAGTGGTAGTTAAAAAAAACTATTTCGATTATACAGGGTGTAAAAAGACTGCTACCGAAAACTGAGGGGTTGTAATCAGACCATGATTCTAAACATATTTAGCGAAAAAAAAACGCAAAAAAATTTTTTTACTTAGCTTCGTCATGCTGTGTTATTTTCGGCTATTTACTACTATTACAACATAATAAGACCATACCTACCTAATAATTTCATTTATAAAAGAAAAAAAAAAAACATTTAAAACTCAAAATTCAGCAATCTACGTAAAAAAACGCGCCCAAAACATACACAAACAGTACTCTTCAAACGCTGTTTTCTCCGGATTTATTGCATATTTCGGAAAATCCTTTTGGATTTGGTTGTCTATTGGGATGCTGTACCTACCCCTTTCGGCTTCGGTAGACGTCTTTTTACACCCTGTATAACTACCATAAATGAAGGTTTCTTACACCGAACTAATTGGACATTGGCCTTTGAATATACCCTTAGATATCATCAAAAGATCTGGAATACAAAAAGCTCTAGATGAATGTCTACCGCGCCTATTCAATACAGTCGTGATCATGTTTGTGTTTTAATCACACATCGTAATCGTAATGTATTTACATTCTTTATTAGAGCAATAATTATAACGAGATCCTACAGTCAACAACTCGTGCAATCAAAGTTCCCGCAAACTGAATCCACGAGTCGTGCGAGTGCGAGTTCACGAGTAATTACTCGCGCCGCGAGCGGAGCGAGCCGCGGCTGAGTGCACGCGTCTCTGCGACAGAAGAACGGGAATACGTCCAGTCGATTGTTTTTGTTTTATTTATTTTTTCAACAGTTCTATAACTACTTTCACTGACTCTGCACTATTCCACGTGAATTTAAAAGTTAATCGAATTACCTACCTGCACCGTGAACTGTCGTAGCTGCGAAAGAGGCAATAA
The DNA here is from genome assembly GCA_963565295.1 of Epirrhoe alternata. Classification (NCBI taxonomy): domain Eukaryota; kingdom Metazoa; phylum Arthropoda; class Insecta; order Lepidoptera; family Geometridae; genus Epirrhoe; species Epirrhoe alternata. The sequence continues at coordinate 4,343,999 of OY751401.1, forward strand.
ATTCTGTGAATTATTTTTGATTTTTTTTGCGACAAGACATTTTCAAAATCACTCACACGCATTTTAAACAGATTTTGATGATTCACATAAGAGTTCTATTTACGCTGCGAGCGAAGCAAGCTGCGGAAAGAGAATAGGAATAGATTATTCATAATAATTATGAAATACTTATTTTTCAAATACTTTTACAAGTGACTTCTCTACTATTTTCTCTGTGCATGAAAACATTAACATTCGTAAATCCCGGTTGACGTCTCTGCAGTCGTTTGCATGCGTTTAGTTAATTGTTACTCTGACAGTCCATCTCTGGCTCCTGTTTATGATAATCATCAGATGGGCGACCGTTAGTGGCATTATCTACCTAATACTTACTTTTATTATCTACTGAGCGCTTCCGTGCTTCGAAGGACTTTCACCATAATATTCGTATTGCTACAATAAATTGACTAAGTAAAATCGTATGATTTGTAAACAATGAATGAATGAATGAAAATTATTGATTACACACCATTATTAAATACAAAAAACAAAAGAAAAACCAGATAACTTCCAGGCCTTATCTTCCAGGCAACCTTTGTATGGAGTGAAATCAGTGAAAAGAAGATTGGTCGGGTGCATAAAAGACACAAATAATATTCGATTTCAATCAAACAAATGTGACAAGCCGATCTTCGTCAAACAAATAGGCTCTCACTAAACGTTTCATAAAGTTATGTATTGCTTAAACTCCTTTGTTTGGTTATTCATAGGTTCATTCAGAAAATCTTCTGATTTTTAAATTTCACTTGAACTACAACTTGGCTTAAAAAATCATCATCAGTGAAAAATTTATATCGATCAAGCGATCAAAATAAATAAATAAACAATGCTGGACATTTCACACAGCATCATCTAGCCCCAAACGAAGCAAAGCTTGTACTATGGGAACCAGATAACTGATATACTACTTATATACTTTTTTGTTTGTAAATACATACATATTATACATATTAACACCCAGACCCGAGATAAATACTTGCAGATCATACAAACATTTATCTAAAATAGACCTAATTAAAAAAACCTTTGCAGTGGCACACAAAATGTTTTACAAAAAAAATGAGAATCGAACCCACGGCCTTCGGACCTTCGACTTGGCCTCTTATAAGACTATCAATGCCCCTGCAGCCCTTCAGTGGAGGGCGCTTTGTATGTCAATGTATTGTTCTTTATAACAATAGCTATTGAAAAAGTAATTCAGTTTGAAGATACTAGCTAACCGCGGTTGCATAATATTTTCAAAGAAAATTTATAGCAAACTAGCAATCCCCGCGAACTCCGTGTCGCCACCAGAAATTTTCTTTGCTATAAACCTCACGGAGCCCAAGACCTTTCCAACGAATGCAAAACCATGGAAATCGGTTCGTGCGTTCCGGAGTTATAGCGTCAGGAAGGAAAACACGACTTATTTATATATAGTAGATAACATCAAATAATAGGCGTGACATTGCAAACATACTTACTTTACTCACTTACAAATAATTTACTATCACATTAATCAATTATTAGTATGGAATCATATTGCTATCAATTAACCGGATCTGATCCACAACTTAATGGATATGTGGGATCGGGGAGCAATATAAAACACTGTATCTATTTTAACTGTATTTAAAAAAAAAAAAATTCACTTTACATTACAGAGCATCGTTCGTACTACATCGTAGGAGTCTAGAGGAAACAGGGTGCCTAGTATTAGTTTTTTACGCGTTCGGTATCGACGCCGTAAACGCAGATTTGTATGGGAAAATAGCAGCGCCATCTTTTGGTACTCGCTCATTACTAATGAAAACCAGTACAAAAGCCGCGGCTTCGGTACGTAACGGTGAAGTCAAACGTGGTGACACTCATACTAAGCCCTCTGGTCTTATTATTTTTCATCGTTCACCTCATTCTTTCATCTCGTTCACTCACTCATATTTCTTCCATTCCTTACCGTTTAGATACAATAAGCTAATTTGTTAACAATGAATGAATGAATGAATGAAAAACTCTTTATTGTACACAATATTACAAAACATACACAATCAATAAAACCCAACGAGACAATGTACAATGTTCGGATACACCACCATTCGTTTCCTACAGATATTTTTTGCGGAATATTCATTTTACCTTATATTTGGGGTCATTTAGCGAAATATATTACCAATATTGTTTCATTATTTAATGTAGTTTTTGTGATAATTTGCCCTCTTACATTTGATACGTCGTATTTTATCCATTCTGTGTGAAGGATATCAAGAAACTACAAGTACCATGATGCAAACACAGCAAATACTGCAATTTATGCAAACATTTGCCCCGCCTGCGAGAATCTATTTCGTACCTAGGTACTTCTTGCGTCTCAACTATTACCATCTGATAGTTGAGTTGTTGTCTTATTTATATATTTCTGTAGAATTTTTTCAGTTATTTTGTGTTTGTATTAGTGTTACCACCTTTTATATGTTATTTTAGTATGTTTATTATGTGTCCTTGTATTTTCTTAGATATTAGAATAATTAATTCTGTTTGGTCTTATTTGTGTGTGTGTGTGTATATGCAAAAAAAATATAAACCTACCTAGGAACGCAAAGGTTATTGACTGTATAAAAGTACTCTGTGGTTATTGACACCAATGAGCGTTTCCACGTCAAAAATTGCAGTGCGATGTTACTTAAATCATACTGGTTTAAATTCTTCCGTGTTATTACTACTGTAATACAGTGCGCAGATGGTACAATGGCACAGATTACCGGATAGTGTTAGGATGAACTCGAGCCGAGTAGGTATTGCAGATGGCTCGCATACTCTCTAATTTGCCAATCGAGGGAAAAATTCTGCTTGGGACGGCTTTCACAGAGAAGGAACCAACCATTTTTAAAGAACCTGTTTTACATGAAAAAAACGGATTACGCAATAAATAGGTGCCCAGAGTACAATCAAAGTCGGCTATAATCAAATTTATGTATACTAGATACTATAATTAATTATACTATTATTTATACAGGGTGTAAAAAGACTGCTACCAAAAACTGAGGGGTTGCAATCAGACCATGACTCTAAACATATTTAGCGAAAAAAAAACGCAAAAAAATTGTTGACTTGGCTTCGTCATGTTATGTTATTTTCGGTTATTCACTACTAGTACGACATAATAAGACCATACCTACCTAATAATTTCATTTATAAAGAAAAAAACAATTAAAACTCAAAATCCAGCAATCTATGTAAAAGGAACAATACTCTTCAAACGCAGTTTTCTCCGGATATAATGCTTTTTTCGGAAAATCCTTTTGGATTTGGTTGTGTTTCGGGATGCTGTACCTACCCCTTTCAGCTTCGGTAGACGTCTTTTTAAACCCTGTATATACTATACTTTGACATAATTTTAAATTTAAGTTGGTTTGCATAACGTTGTGATGGTCTTTTATTGTATTTAGTTAATTACGTTTAACTGACGTTTGACAGGTTGTTGTGAGTTTACTAAACAATCTAAACATGTTTTTAAGTACTTAACTAAATAATTATATTTGCAAGCAAGTCCCAGCGAGTTTAAATGTAACTTTTCTTCATTATTACAAAAGCACGTCCGAATACGACACGATATGGAAAGACGATCTTGTAAAGGTTGCTGGGAGCCGTTGGGTGCAGGCTGCACAAGATCGATCGCTGTGGAAATCTATGGGGGAGGCCTATGTTCAGCAGTGGACACTAGATGGCTGAGATGATGACGATGATGACGTCCGAATATTCCGAATGATAGGCACTGACAATTATATGGTGTTATTTTGTTCATCTCCTAGAAGTTTACACAACAGTTCCATACTAATAAAACAGGGTTTTGTAATAGCCACGTTCGTTTATATTGTTCTCACGTTATATTCTTGTTACAGAACATGTATGCAGAAGCCCCAGCTAGTCTATAAGCTTTTAAAATTACTGACTGCATCTAGCATAAAACCATCCACTACGTGCTTGAAATTCTTACGAGTAGAGCGATTCCCTAACTTTTGACTTTACCTTGCGAATTGTAATGAGGCCTAATGCTGGATAAGGCAAGGTTAACTGGCTGATTGGCGTATTATGTGGTATTGGATTGCGATTTGTGAGAATTATTCTAGTTTTATCATCATAAAGATAGGTATAGATATCTAGAGAAAAATATAAATACTCTTGAATTGTTTGCCTACATATCAAAAGTAATTTAATTCACAAGACAACCTCAATAGTAGTAGGTATAAAAATACCGTCCCACATGAAAAAGTTTTTCTTTAATCTATCCTCTAATAGATATTCGCATCCAATTGATGCGAATATTTACCTATCGATAAACACAATTTGGACCTAAAGAAACGTCTTCAATTTTCTTATAAAATTGCTTCTTACCCGAAACTATAAAAAGTAATAACTTCAGAGCTTGTACCACTAGATGGCGCTGGTATTAGAACAGCTAAGTAAAATCCCATACAAGAGACGCAGTTTTTACTGGATCCTGAATCGCGCAAGTGACATTATTCTCGGCAATTAGCCTATATAGAACTATCCGACATCAACTGTCGGCCGAAAGGCTCCAAGGTAAGTGGACCAGATGGGTTGACCTTGGATGAGGCGAGAACTCCCTCTTTGCCATTAATTGGTGGAATTCCACATACCCCCAATATGCATTGTTTAGGTACCCTACCTACATTGCAAAATGTCAAAAGTGGACTTTCTAGCAAACGGGTTGTTTAATTTTTTTATTGTAATACTTGTTCTTATTTTTTTGAGATCTTAGATAAGCTAAATAAAAAGACAAATGTTGAGATGACGGCTGATAAAGCGAATTGGAAGAAAAAAACTTGTATCGACTCTACTTAAATGCAAGGCAAGGTAATGAAAATGATAAGTAAGTAAGTGAAATAAGTATGATGATGAAACGTTATTATAAGTAAATAACGAACTCACAACCCTCAATTTTAAAACTATGATTAGAATAGTAACTTTAAAAGCGAATAAAACAATTTGCTTACTTTACAACAAAGTAAATTATAACGTTCGTATGAGCAAGATAAAAGCTAGTTATATTCATTGTTCTCGACATAATGTAAATTTATTACTATGCTAATAAACCTAACTTTGTAGGGCTGTCAAAATATATTGTGGGAAATTAAGCTAAAACTAGGGAAACTTGTTTAGTTTCGAATATATTTTTGTACAAACATACACAAAATTACGTTCATTATCTATTCATGTTCCCCCCCCCAAGCCATGTTACATATAGAAATGGAATAGAAATCGAATCGACAGATAACGCTGAGACTATACTTGCGCCTAGTGGCATTAATTGCAAAAACTGCATACATTTTATGTCAAGTGTCGTGGCACGTGAGTTCTTGGCATAATGTCAAACTGAATTATTATAAAATGTATGCAGTTTTGACAATTAATGCCGTAAGACGCAGGTGGAGTCTCAGCGTTATCTGTCGATTCGATTTCTATTCTATTGCGATTTGTAACATGGCTAGGGGGGCTGGTAAATCAGCATGCATATTTCAGGTATACCTTGAAATACCTAAGTATCTACTTGTTTTAGTTAGTTTATGTATTAGTTTATTAAAATATTATTGTATGTATTAGGATTAATAAATTATTTGTGTATTGTTTAATATTATTATTACTTATTCATTATTATCAAATTTTAGTTCATACGATGTTAATACCTTATCTAAACCTAAAGTTATATTATGCAAACCGCCTTCCATTTATGCCTATAATGTTTTTCTCACGTAAATGGTTGCCTGGAAGAGATCGCTTTCAGCGATAAGGCCGCCAGTTGTCTACCTATAGTTAAGTGTATTTTTCTTGTATATCTTGTTCGCTGTGTGGTAATGCAATAAAGAATTATCTATCTATCTATCTATTGACGCTGTACATTTTGAAAAACTTTATCTTCATACCTTCTTCCTTTTATCAAACGTCATCTCACACTTAGAAGTTGGTAATGCAAAAAGCTCAATTTTAGTACAGAGTTTGCAATTACTTTGTAATGAACTAGGTATAGTTTATGACAGCCCTATTAAAATAGGTTGAACGTACAGCAAGCTAACAGCAAATTCTTTTCTCGCTACTTTATTGGCGTGATACTAGAATGTAGTGGCTATTAGCCCGCACGTTGAATAAGTTCGTAGGTTTGAAACTCAACACCAATGCAGTACTTATAGGCGTGGTAGATATTGGATGTGTTTTACGCATAAACTTTTTTTTCGTAATGTTGCATACCGCCGTCTTGCATAAATACTTTCTCGCATAAAGTTTATTTGCATAACTAAAAAGGTATAATATGAACTAAGCATAATGAAAAAACGCATAAAATGTAATTCTGATTTGGAATTTCGAATTTCGAATAAAAACATTTTGCATAATACTAATTTTTCATAAAAAGTATTATTAGCATAATAAATATTTTACACACAATCATAATAATTTTACAATAATAACTAAGTTTTTTTACTATCATAGCTATTAGTAAAAAATTTGGTAGGTCATGTCAGCCAGTAAAAGGTACGTCTACCTACGCTTTAAATATTAGAGTTCAGCGTTGAAAACCAAAATCCTTGACTCATTACTCAGAGGAAAATGAGCTATTCTGATATAAAACCTTCTCAAACACACAAAATTCACTGCAACCCTACACACAGCTTAAATTCCATAGCTGGTTTACTCTTACTCTCATACTCTACCTTTACTTTTGTGATATGTTTCTGCAATTTTAAAAGTTATTTCATCATCATCATTTCAGTGGGTCATCAAAGTGGGATAGGCCCCACTTTGATGTGGGGTCGGCACAACAGGTTTTTCTCTTTCACTCCGCTCTATCAGCCGTCATCTCAACACTCACTCCTTTCTTACTCATCCTTCACACAATGAATCCATCAAAATCATTATTTAAAAATTATTTCTAACGGAAATCTTTTATTTTTGGAAAATAACTAGCTTAGTAAACTTCCCTGTGTAAAATTAAACTTCTTTCTTTACCAGAGGTAGGCAGAGACAATGTACTTTCACTTGCTACGATCGCTCCATCATACATAGACATACATCTTTCGACTCATTCACTCTCATTATATTCTTCATACAAGCCCATGACTAAGCATTGTTGATCGGCCCTCTTCTAAAATGTTATTAATGATCAAAGTGGACCAAGTAAATAAAACAAGTCTGGTAGTTTTGCATTCTTAGGTATTTAAAATTTCTAGGAGGCAGCAAGCCGCCTCCAAAATGTGGCACGTGCACGTGGAAATCCATTAAAATTTGTAAAATTTGTGTTGAAAAATTCTATTATTCTTTTGAAAAGAGAAATTAAATCAGCTGTTTCACTTTTTGCTGTGCCTCAAACAAGGGTTGTACATTACCTGCGAGAACAATAAATTATTCAGCTAATGAAGTACTACCCATGACAGAAGGGAAATTGAGTTCGTTTACCCCGGAATTAATGTTTTTAAAGGGTTCTGAGGGGCCGAGATTGAGTGGTGCCATCTGTTGGTAGAATGTAACTTTGACGTCTGTCATTATGAGATTAACCTCTACTCACTGTCAACAGCGAATCGTTGGATTCCTCTTTGGCCGTGGTTTCTACTAAAAGCCTAAGAAAATCTGTTTGATGACCCCTGTGGCGTTTGTGACACAAAAGGTAAGAGGTTCAATTCCTATATACCACAGGACAAGTGATTTGATACTTATAAACAAATATTTGCAAATTATTCAAGCTGTCCTGTGCTAGAATCGAACTCGCACTTCTTTTCGAGCAATTGCCTGTCATGCCGTCGTAGTCGTCTTACCTCTAAACCTTCGTTAGACATTACATTTGGGACACCCTGTATCAAAAGATAACATCACGCCTACTTTAGTATGATTGCAAAATGTAGCGAAATATTATTGGTTCATATAAATTATCTTTGGGTACTGGACCCTTGTCAGTTTCTTGTCACTCGCACTTGACGCGGCGCCACCTGTATTTGTCACTTCCGTTTAATTGGTAATTTGAAGGAACCCTAATATTTTACTTGCTTGGTTGTGGTCTGTGACTTATGCCTCTGAGATAAACTCTTTAACTTGTAACAAAAGTGAATTACTGCCTATAATAGTACCACTCTTTTTCTTGACTAGTAGCACAGAATACAGAAAGCTCTTAGTAAGTAAGTAAGTTCGTATGAGTTAGTTAGTGGCCAACTCTGGTGACGGAGCTTTTAGGCCGCCTTAAGGCCTCCGTCATGGCTTTACGACTTAAATAGCTGGGACCGACAATTTAACGTGCCCTCTGAAGCACGGAAGCGCTTAGATGAAAATGCCACTGGTGGTCACCCATCCCACTTACGGACCGTATAGAACGTTGCTTAACTTCGACGATCTATCAAAAACGACTAAGCAAGCATGACAGCGCTGACAGGACGAGTCTTAAGCAGTGTTTAAGTTGAGAGCCGATTCGAAGGACGGCCATTGAACGGCCATTGAGATTGGTCAAAAGTAACTAGTTTTGACTGTTATTTATCGCTCGCTTTATGCTCGCGCATTAGTGGTCACTATCCTAACATAACCTAACAAACTGATTTCAAAAAACCAGCTCCATTGGTCAAAACTACTTTTAACTGGTTAAGAATTTTGACTGCAACAGATACACACACAGAAAATAACAAAAATTAGAGTCAAGGTGTTGTTACCCCATAGCAATCGTAGGTTCAGGGTGCCTAGTATTAGTTTTTTACGCGTTCGGTATCGACGCCGTAAACGCAGATTTGTATGGGATAATTACGTTTTAAAACTAAAAGAAAAACCGACTTCAATGTTCGACACTACACACGGCGTGACTCAGGGAATCAATAAGTCATCCATAAAAATCTAAATAAGAATAAGTTTTTTTTTAATATCAACAAGTACAAGCTTTTAATGGATTACCGTGATCTGATTGAACTCACCGATGTAAGTAGAAAATTTCATTTCAATCATCCTATTTTCTGAGGAGTTCCGTTCTCCATCATCGGATCAGCTCGCAGTCATCATATTTTTAAATTTTAGATGATATTTGATCTACAAACCAAGTTTCAACTCTATCGGCCTATTAACTGAGGAGTTCCGTTCTCCATCATCAGATCAGCTCGCTGTCACTATATTTTAAAATTTAGATGATACTTGATCTACAAACCGAGTTTCAACTAAATCGGTCGATTATCTGAGGAGTTCCCTCCATCATCAGATCAGCTCGTTGTCACCATTTTTGAAAATTTTAGATGATACTTAATCTACGAACCGAGTTTCAACTCAATCAGCCTATTTTCTGAGGAGTTCCCTGGAACAGCTCTTGACTCCATCATCAGATCAGCTTGAAAGAAAGAATGCTAAACAGATAATGCTTAGGCTCCACCGGCGTCTAAAGGCATTAATTACCAAAACTGCATACATTTTATGTCAAGTCTCGCGACACGTGAGTTCCTGGCATTAGTAAATTGTCAATTTGACATATTGCATATAGAGTCTTAGACATATCTGTCGATTCGATTTACAATGGCTAGGAGGGAAGGTTTTTAGAGTTTTACGGGCAAACTATCAAACCCTTAGGAATAAAATTTATATGGGACCACCTCTGGAGTATACCCTTTCAAACAAAATAATAATTTTGAAAATCGGTCCACAATTGGCGGAGTAATCGCGTAACAAGATACAAAAAAATAAAAAAAAAAATAAAAAAAAAAAACATACAGGCGAATTGAGAACCTCCTCCTTTTTTTGAAGTCGGTTAAAAATAACAGTCATATAACATCAATAACATCTTTTATAAATGAATATTTTGTCACTTCATTTTTAGAATTTGATCTCTTTTTTTTAATTAATGTTAATATTATTTTACTATTCTTTCACATTTTATTTTAGCTTTAAGTCTGTTGAGAAGTTTTTGCATGCTGTGGTGTCCTTTAATTAAAGAAACACATTGTTCTAAGATAATATTACTTTAGTTATAAGCATTCTATGTGATTTCTTTGTTGGATGCCCTAAATAAATAAATAAATAAACAGCGCCATCTTTTGGAACTCGCTCATTACTAATGAAAACCAGTACAAATCCACGTTTAAGGCGTCGATACCGAATGGTTAATAAAAGTCATACTAAGCACACAGATCTAGGTATGTACTTATAATCAATCGACACCACTACTTGAAAATATTTTGTGTGAAAATCTTTCTTTTTAAGATTTTCACAAGGCCAAAACAATGCTCCCCAAAGTAGGTCAAAATACAAAAGCCAGTCACCATAAAACAACACAAACAAGATTCCAACTTTAGCTTTAGATAACCGATTAGAGTTCACAAGTTCATCGATTAAATCAATCGAGTTAATTCGATTATATCCTACGTGATTCGAGTTCGATAATGCGCACATTAATTTTGGTATCGATAAAGCTATTCGATTATGGCAAATAGGATTTATGGGGGCAACTGAAATGACTACTGGGTACTGGTTGTACTAAACCTACTGGTCGTATGATCAACCATACAAGATATTGTTTTTAAACCGTCTCTATTCATTCGATTTGATTAATTAAAATCTTAGGCCTTTACAATTATGTTAGATGATTTATACAGCGTCAGGAGGCAACCTATGTCTACACTGAACGGTACGCTGTAGTGCCTGGAACATTGTTTAAGATGGAATAAGCTTGCCCAGCACCTAAACCGTCCTCTCAGCTTAATCAGGCTGGCCCACAGGAAAGACGACGTCAATACGTGTGGAGCTGACTTTGGAAGTTGCGGGTTTCCTCACGATGTTTTCCTTCACCTGAGCTCGTGTTGTAATCGGGATTTTTCATAACAAAACAAAAAAAATCATTACATAAATATTTTGTAATATATTTGTTGAACCCAATTCCTGAATTAAGTTATAAATAGATAAAGCTGGACAATTGCACACAGCATCATCTAGCCCCAAACTAAGCATAGCTTGGTTGGACTATGGGAACCAGCTAACTGTTATACTACTTGTATACTTTTTGTTTGTACAGTCACGTTCAATAAGATGTATGTATACACTCCATAATGCTTCAACCCATGTACAGGTCAACATGTCCAACAATGTTCTGGTATTTTTATTGATTTCGCCACTAGTTCAATGTGAAATCAATTTCCGCTGTTTGTTTTTAACCTACATCTATTAGTTTTAGTGTGATATTAATTTTAAAAGTATGGAGTGTATACATCTTATTGTCCGTGACTGTACATACATATTATACATAGAGTTAGTTTAAAATGAAAGACCCTAAATACTTATAAATACAAAACGTCTTGTTGATGTTCAAGTATATTCAGGTGGCGCATTTCTACCGCTTCCGTTCTAACATCCTCCATTATGACATGGAAATGACTCCTTCCGTCTTTTTGTCGCAGGAAGCCAATGTTGTTGCAAATGCTTTGTAAGACTTTACAAGAGGATTCTGAACTCTTATTTCCAGACACTTTAGAATAGAATAGAATACAGCTTTATTGTACACCAGAAAAATAACATAAATTAAAAACAAACATGTAAAAATATGGTACAATGGGCGACCTTATCGCTAAAAGCGATCTCTTCCAGGTAACCTTTGGATGGACAGGATAAGTTTTACAAATGAGGACGGGGGCATACATAAATGATACTTAAAGGAATAAGTCAAACAATAATAATATACTTATATATATAACATAAATACATATAAAATACCTACTACTAACTATAAATCCTAATCCTAATCCACTTTAAGATGCTATTGTCATAAATAGCGCCGTAAAAATAAGTTTACATACATACATAAAACCACGCCTCTTTCTTTTTTCTTTTTTTTTAAATAAGTTTGTCTTGATCAACTCTGGTAACGGAGTTTTTAGGCCGCCTTGGCCTCCGTATTGGTTTAACAACTTTACTGCCGGAACTGACAGACGTGCCTTTCGAAGCACAGAAGCCCTAAGTTACCTAATACAAGCAGTGGTCAGCCATCCACTTTAGTAGTCTTCATCATTGGCCTGCCCTTATCCCGCTCATGCGGGGTCGGCACAACATGTTCTCCTCTTCCACTCTCCCCTATCACTCGTCATCTCTGTATCAACTCCTTTCTTTTCCATATCTTCTTTCACACAATCCATCCATCTTTTCTTAGGTCTACCTCTACTCACATATCCATTCACATTCATTTCCATCACCCTTTTAGTTACATGACTTTCATCCCTCCGCATTACATGCCCATACCACGCTAACCTATTGCTCCTCAACTTTTCAGTCACCGGCGCTACTTTCAGACTTCCCCTAATATATTCATTCCTCACCTTATCCATTCGCGTCACTCCGCACATCCATCTCAACATTCGCATCTCTGTCGCATGCACTCTTCTTTCATTCGTCGCTTTCGTGGCCCAGCACTCAGATCCATACAGTACGACAGGTCAATGACCGTTTTGTAGACTTTTCGCTTTAGCTTCAGGGGCATTCGCGGGTCACATATCGTCCCTGAGACCTGTCGCCACTTCATCCATCCCGCATTCATCCTATTATTTACGCCCCGGTCAATATTGCCGTCGTTTTGGAGAAGCGAACCAAGGTACTTAAAATCGGAGCAGACTGGTAGGGTTACACCATCTAGAGCAATCGATGAGAAATTAGAAGAGCCACTAAAGTTGCAGTACAAGTGTTCTGTCTTAGTGCGGCTGATCTTGAGGCCTACTCTTTCCAATTTCTCCACTTAGTAGTCGTACAGAACGTTTATTCACCTTGACCAGTCAAGAACCACACTAAGCTACACCAGGGGCGCAACAAAGTGCTTGGAAATAAGTTCACCCCCTGGCCTCTTCATTTTTCCTAAAATGTTAAATCCAATAACGACCGCCTAGATTCGAACCCACGACTATGAATTACTACCACTTTACTAACACGGCTCTTTGATACGCGTATTGAGATATTCAAATCAGTGTGAAATAGGTAGACTGGAACTCCCTGAACTATCCGTAACTCCAATTAAGCCCTTAGATTCAAACTTTACCAAATTACTATCCCATACAAAATCATTTGTCAGTACCACATAAAACACGTCACCCTATAGATAGGTTAGTTACAGCTTAGTTTAAACAGCTGATACAAAAGACATTTGTGCTCCAGATCCTTTGAAAATGTCTAATGTGTGTCCGAGGCATATTTGGCACCATGCTCACATTTTGCAGAAGTCAGCACCCAGATAATTAGGTAAGTAGATATACAATAGTTTAGGAGTTCGTATGAGTCAGTGGCAAAGTCTGGTGATGGATTTTTAGGCCTCCATCATTGCTTAACGACTTAGTGCTTGTGTTAATGCTCCAAAGAATTAATCCATTTATTTGGCCGAAATTCAAACTTGCAAGCTGAAAAGCGGATTGTCTAGGATACTACATCCCACTAGGCCAAACATAGCTCACTAGCTGGTAAACTTAAAATTTGCTGTGCAATCCTATGGTTTTCTGAGACTTACGTGCCAAGTGGGAATTTAGTTTGCATGTATCTGTTATCACTTCATATTTTCTTGGAATTTGGTATTGCAATTGCTGGATGCATTCAAGTCACATATACCGCGCAGTGCTACGTTGCAAAGCTACTGGAGTTTATACGAGTAATCACTTGAGGCGATACGGAGTCTTGTAAATTCATATTCATACTACCTTTTCACGCCCAAGCTACTGAACAGATTAGGTTGAAAATTGGCTTGGATAAAGGTTGTATAAGGAAAGACATAGGCTACTTTTTATCCCGAAAAATCTGCGGGTTACACCACGGAAGCGGAGCTAATTCTTTATACCATCTATCCAGTGGTCGCGAAGGAACAGGAGTAAAATCACCTAGTTTTAGGACGTTTCAAAGTGATCCCAGCGGTCCTACTAAATAAATGCTTTTTGACTTTGACCAGCTGGTAACACCATGCTGGGTATAGGCTTCTTCTTTATCATGCTACTCCTAGTGATTTTGTCATCCGGATCCACTGCTCTCCTATCGCCCCCACAATGTCCTCCGACGTCGAATAATCAATTTAAGAGTGTACCAGCTGTTTCAATCCAACCTTTACTATTTTAGGCCTACAAATTACATGATATTGGCTTATAGGGGTTAAGCGGGCTCAAACTTTAAATTTATTGATAAAAGGATTAGAGGTACATGAAATGTTGCAAATCTATAATGAAAATTCACGGTTTCGAATATAATAATTCCGGGTTACCTTAGTTTATTAGGTAGAGGGATTCAACAAAATTAGCTAAGGAAGTTTTATTGTTTGGTTTAATAGTTTATTTATAAGTAGTTATGGAGGACCAAATTGGCATAAATTGGTTTATTCATATTGTTTTCCTCTACTATACAAATTATCGGTAGGTAATGCAGTTAGGTTCCTTTATATTTTTTTTCCAACGCCTTGACTTTTCTAATAGCACTCACCTCTAATCTTGTAACTAGTGCAGCTCTTAATATCAGGCGCCAGCTTTCCCGCGCTTTCGCGGATGACACATGCGACCAATGCGGTTTTTGTGCAAAATGGCGTCGACATCGGAAGGGCTAGGTAAGGTAAGCAATCTAAGCATGGTCTTTCTTATCACTACTGCTTAACAACAGGCAGAGTGAGGTCAAATGCTGAACTATTTCATTTAAGAAAAAAAGTTGGCCGTCAATCCCACTACCATTGACATCGAAAGAAACCTTTGAGCCGCACTTAAATATACTTTCACCACACTGGTTCGAAAGAAAAGTCACGCGACAAGAAGAAGACCACCACAAATCACAATAACAGACAAAAACAAAAAAAATCCCAACAAATACGTTACAAATACTCCGAAAATCAAAACCCAATCAGATTTCCACAATACAGAGTCCCAAAAAGAGGAACTTAAATAACAATTTCGCATAATTAAGTTGGTATCGAAGCACCGAAACGGTATACCAATCAAGCAATTTTCTGCATGGCCACTGGACTGAGGCATATCTTTTACTCATCACGACACGATCGACAACTCAATGTCAAAGTCAAAAAGCATTAGGTATTCAGTCGGACCAGATTGATTTCTTAGACCCCTCGCAGGCTGCAGACTTATCGGCCGATAGTTGAGACGGGCTATACTTTTCTATACTTTTGTTATTATAAATTGTAATATGGATTGTAACTATCTGAAATAAAATGAATTTGAATTTTCCATATTCATTACGAGTCGAAGTACTAGTATATTCCGTCTCAACTATCGGCCGATAGAAAGTCTGCAGTCAGCGAGGAGGCTTATAAATTGATTTTTTCTTTGACCTATGTTATCCCACGGCAAAGGTCTCCCCCAATACTCTCCAACCCTCCCTCTTCTTTGATAGGTTCAACCGCCCACAATCAAAGGAGTCTAGGTCGTCTCTACAGCGTTTCCTTTGCCGCCCGCGGCGTCGCCTTTCAGGCTGTCAGGTGGTAACAATGTTAATAATTTTGATAAGAGTTTGCTGCATATAGATACCTAGCGTTTTCATTATCTTTTTTGAATTCTCAATCTCAAATATCTAAGAAAGTCTCTCAGTTACGACCTTTTTAAGACCCCTCGCAGACTACAGACTTTCTATCTGCCGATAGTTGAGACGGAACATACTTCGGCTCGTAATGAGTATGGAGAAGTATGTTCCGTCTCAACTATCGGCCGATAGAAAGTTTGCAGTCTGCGAGGAGGCTTAATGTTCCTCTTTAGAGCCATTTCCGTATTGTACTCGGCAAAAAATAAACAAATCGCACAGCGTAAAACGCATTCTTTCGCCAATGTGTATGAAAAACAATGCTTCAGTACATTTTGCCTGTGCAAGCTCCGCGTGAAGTTGCCAAAATTCGTGTGAATGAATTTCGTTTAATTTCCTACAGGCAAATAAATATTCTTAGAAACCGAAACAGAATTTAATTTTTTTAAAATAATTTTAATCAGCTACACAAACTATCAGAACAATATAACCAACACATAAATCTACTCAACTAACTATATCACTACAACTACCACTAGTGTCTCTAAATACGTCCCTCACGACTAAACGCTACGAACAAAATGAGCCCGAGTCCAACTGTGCGTTCCTTTTTATGCTGTGCCGCTCGGCCCGCCTCCATCCATAGGAAAATTTGCTAAGAATATTTTAATACCTAAGATGTAATAAATGTTGTTGCTGTGCAAAAAGACTGAGATGATCAACTTTAGACCCCTCGCAGACTACAGACTTTCTATCGGCCGATAGTTGAGACGGAATATACTTCGGCTCGTAATTAGTATGGAGACGTATAGCCCGTCTCAACTATCGGTCGATAGAAAGTCTGTAGTCTGCGAGGGGTCTTAAGGTACTTTTGATACTGTACCTTTAATGAAACTTGGATTCTAAATAATTCCGTGGATGAAGCCAACTTGGTGTAAATGGAAAATGGGTCAAAATTTTGTACTTCAGAAAGTATTCCAATGTATCTTAATTGATCAGATCACTGCCACTCAAAAGCGTGCCCAAAACACTTGCGATGATCGGCCGGGATTTGAACTCGCAACCTTTGAATTGAAAATCGAAATAGATCCCACTAAGCCATATCAACAATACATTGTTACTACTTTAGTTATCTAGCCACGTACTCATTTTATGTACCATGCTAAGGGCAACGATAGTGGCAATCCATTTGATCAGAGAATTATTGTATTGGCTTATTTTATTGTGCTACATTCTTTTATTTCGTATCTTTTCCTGTTTTGGGAACGTTGTACAGTCGTCTGTAAAAAGATGTAACATTTCATTATCTGCCTACTGTCAAAATATCTAATTTTGTGTTTACTTCTAAAGATTTAGATCAAGGTAGAGCAATTACAATAATTAGTGTATTTCACCGTTCATTAAATTATTAAACATAGTAATTATTAAGCATCTTGTACTTAACTAATGTAATGTTATAAATAATAATGTATATGGGATGCATAAATGTATATTTTATCTGTGGTTTTATTCAAAATTACCCAGATAATTTTGACAGTGAGTGAAAACCAGAAAATAGCTAAGTATACCTACTAAACTAGTGGTATACCAATTCACTGGTGAAAACCTATGACGAGGTAGGTTGCTGGTTTGATTCCTGCTAAGGAGAAAATAATATTTACGTGCGAGATTTCAAAAACTTCAAAAAAACTTGAAAATGTGGCGTGAAAAACTTAAAACAGAAAACCAATATGGCCACCTCATACACTTTATTTTTATACTAAGTTACGTAGGCTTCATTTTCCGTTACAAACTGGCAAAACTTCAGCAACATTTCGTGTTCTGCGTGTAAGCCAAGTGGCGAAGTTGCCAAAGGTAAATCTGAGGTCATTAACCCAAACTTAGACCCTACTTACTTGGAGTTACAAGTTTACATGTGGTGCTAAATATTAGAACAAACACACATGCAGTGTTGCTTCTTGTGGCCAAGTAAAAATGAGACTGGCTGTATTCTTCAGGGCATGGTACACAGGAGTACGCACAGGAGTAAAATTAGTTTTAAGACTATTATTAGTGATCCCTGCGGTCCTACTGAATAAATGATTTTTGACTTTGACTTGACTTTGGTCGTACTTCTTATGTTATGCCTGTCATTTTATGCACCCGATCAATCTTCTATTCAATAATATTCCTCTCCATCCAAAGGTTGCCTGGAAGAGATCGCTTCTTAGCGATGAGGCCGCCCATTGTTAATTTTTATCTGGTTTTTCTTTGTTTTAATTTTATTAGTGTTGTCCAATAAAGAATTTTCATTCATTCATTCTTAAATTTAAAAGTACCTACCACTATCGAACAGTGTAGCTGTGGTAACTATTATAAATCCACGACAATCACCACGACACAGGGTATCCTAGTGTGGCGACCAAAGTTAGTGTAAATTATATGTATGCATAGTTAAAGACCTTAAAACATCTATGTATATTTTTTACTGTGTATTTTCTGTTTTTTGGAAACTAATAAATAAATATTTACTTTTTTTTTTTTAATCTTTCAAAATATGTTGAAGGAATGTTTAGCTATGCCGTTTACCTATGCCGTTCATCATGACAAGATTTTTGAAGTGCAAACTGAGGTGGGTTGGACATTTTTGAAATGTCAAAAACCATCAAACTCGAGTCGCAAGTCACGTGACTGTTACCGACACCATCTCTTACTATACCTTAATATGTTCATACATTGTTTCGATAGAATCGTAGTGACAAAGCTCCGCCTCTGAGACAACCCCGAGTTCAAATCCCAGAAGACAGTAACTTTTTGCACTTTTTTTAAGTTTAGAACCGTTACCAAAACCTCGTTCAAGTTTTCACTTCGGCACTCCTGGGGTGCCAATGTTTTTTTTAATAAGCTCATCGCCAACTGTTTTAATAACAATGATTTCCTTCACCATGTAGACAAGCTAGGGATGATTTGATGGTTTGGTGAAGGGTTTGAAAATGGGAGTTATTTAAAAATATAATGCCTAAGTAGGGTGGATCAATTTAATTAAAATGTTTTTTTTAATTAAATAGGTCAGCATTTGACCTCACTCTGCCTGATGTCAAGCAGTAGTGAGGTCTAAAATGAAGCATGCTTACCTAGAAGAAACCTATTTACTCTTGATTTGAAGACCCCTATGATATTATGATTCCCTAATACTGAAGATCGGGACTCTTTGAAAGATCAAAACCCTCAACGAAGTCATGCAGTGAACCAATTGTTCACATTTGTTACAATACTCATTTCCGTCTACTATGCTTGTGGTTGAGTTCAGAAAAGTTTTCAAAACTTTGGAAACTCAGGCATTAAATTTCAATCACTATACAATATGGCGACCTAGTTTCTGAGTTTATGTATGTTAGGGCTGGAAACGGTGTAACATGACGACTCCTCAAAACTCAAATGAGAGAAAGTTCCTCACTCCGCTAAGCCTAGGAGATTTTCTGATTAATACACAATTCAAATTATTTTCGAATGTTATTAAAACTTCTTTTTATCTGAGGTATCATCCTCTCAGTAACATTGACAGTGGAAAAGAAAAGAGAAATATAGTTTTTTTTCAATTGGATTTTTTGCGAGTAAAAAAGTATCACTAACTTATTTCTACAGCGTAATTACTAACTTCTAGTCAAGAATCTTTTAACTAGTCTAATGTACTATTCAATGCAAGTCCAAGTACACGTACCTATCTGTGTTTTTAAACACAAATCGTGATCGTAACTACCAATAAGAGAAGAATACTAGTTAGTAAGTTGTAATAAATATTAGAAACAAACAATAAAACTACAATAAAATTGAACGACTCAATAGAATCCTAATAACAAATGCCATGAATATTGCTTCAGTTTTATTGATTTCGGGAAGTAGTTTTATTACACCCAGCACACCTAGTGGCTATAAAATATGAAACTATAGTATTTTATTGTTTCAAGTGTTTGTCAACAATAATAAAACTATATTTCAGCTTGAACTTGCAAATTGCTACTTGGTAAGACCCCTCGCAGACTACAGACTTTTTATCGGCCGATAGTTGAGACGGGCTATACTTCTCCATACTCATTACGAGCCAAAATATATTCCGTCGGCCGATAGAAAGTCTGCAGTCTGCGAGGAGGCTAAAGGTGCATTTACACGATGCTTGATGAATGTTCAATATTTGCCTATGAACAATCGCCTTAACATTTTAAAAGATGACCTGAGATGATTGATCTGAGGTCTACGACCCAGACACACATCTATCGCCTCACTCTCATCTCTTCTTTACATAAACTCGTCCGTTTAGTCTCGTAGCTACACGGTACTACTAGCCTCTATTTCCAAGTGAGAGAGACTTCTGCAAGTCTCTCTCATAGCCCTCCTCATTCGTGGTCTACCCCACTACCAAGTCACTGTCTCATGGTTCTACTTAGGCCTTTACATCTAAGTAAACTCAGATGATTTGTACAGCGAGAGGAGGCAACCTCTGCCTACACTTAACGGGACGCTGGTGCCTGGGATATTTTGAGATGGAATAGGCTTGCCCAGCTAAGCCATCCTCTTTACATAGTGATAACACAGATCTCCCGGCATATTAGCGTAAGTGACCGGTCCAGCCCAAAAAAATTTAAATAAACAAAATATTCTAATATTTTTTAAATGTTGCTGAATGGGGGCCCGATGGAAGACGTCCGCGCGGCAGACCACTACAGATTGGTGGGAAGATTTGGATGTGTATCAGACTGGCCAACTATATTAGCTAAGGACAGAAAAACCTGTAAATAAGTAATATTATTGGGATACAATTGAAATTGAGCTTGAAATTGGTTCAAATCCACAGATTGTGAAAGCTACGAAACCACATCCACTCAAAGGTATAACTTCGATATTAGTTCTAGAGCGCTCAAAAGTGTCAAGTTAGTTCGGGACATGTTATTGTAGGGGGATACAGTGAGGATAGAATAACTGGTTCATTTTTATATCAAATAAAAACAATTTATTTACCAAGGCAATATCATCATCATGTGAACAGCGAGCTTCGTAATTTGAAAAATTGAAAATAGCACAGCACGGCTTTGAGAGACATAATTAAATAAGAATATGATCAGTTTTCTGGACATGGATGGATTGTGTGAAGGATGACATGAGTAAGAAAGGAGTGAGTGTTGAGATGACGGCTGATAGAGGAGAATGGAAGAAGAACACAATGTTGTGCCGACCCCACATAATGTGGGAAAAGGGCAGGGAGATGATGATCAGTTTTCTGGACATCCATTCTCTATAAAAAGTCAAGTCAGAATACGGCGTAATGCTTTGTCTCAAAACTTACTGATTGGTATTCAACAGTTTGAGATAAATAGGACAGTGGGTCAGCTTTTCTATCCCCACTGTGATCCATGTTCGCTGTATAGTGGGGTAATGAGACTCAGTGAAGAGAGGAAAAGTTTGCGCAGTAACCGTACATGTAAACTTACTCTTAATGCAACAGAAATTGGCTGATACATGAACCGACTAGCGGAACTAGACTTTAGTAAAGAAGTAAGTAACTTACTTTACTTACTTAGACTTTAGTGAAGAAATACAAGTGGGTGATGGCAAAGCTTTATTGAAGCATTAGTTCTTAGTAGCGACAAAGAAGAAATGGAAAAAGACAAAAAGGACGACAAATTAAGAGATGGGAAGATGATCTACCAAAATGTGGAGAAGATTAGCTCGAGACAGAGAGGAGTGGAAAAAATTAGGAGAGGCCTATGTCGAAAGACAACCTAACTGACAAACTGGTTGCTGAAGATTTAGTGATTGTTTTATTTTGGAAACTAGATTAAAATTAGATTAAGTTCAATTATTTAAGATGGTTAGGGAACAAAGGCTTTTTTACTTTTTTTTTTATTTAGAAAATTTTTACTTTACTTACAAAAATGAGAACATCTTGTTTTGACGAGTCTCATTTTTGTTCGGCTGGCTCATCAGTCCCCACTGAAGCTTGGTACTGTTTAGTTTTAGGGTGGATCTCATTCTCTCATTCATGGTATTCATCACGAAGGAATACGAAGAAGTAGGAGTCCAATCTCATAGCTTGTAACACTACTTATTCTAAGTGATCCCAGCGGTCCTACTAATCAATGATTTTAGACTTTGAGCAAAGTACCTCTTGAGAACCACTGGTATCTCTAGAGTAGTTTTAAGAGCTACGTGATTTTACTCCATTCCATGACGTCACCTGGGACCCTATTGTGTAACTCAACAGGCAATGGACATTGGCTTCATTTTGACATTGAAACCTCGCCAGCAGTCTTAAGTATTGTCTAACTTGAAATCCATCTCCAGTTATCATCCCAATTGAGCTCAACCTAACACAAAAATTACATCGGAAGTGACAACACGTCATTTTAGTATTGTGTGATTGGTTGAGCTCTATTGGGATGACAACTGGAAATGGATTTCAAGTTAGACAATGGCTGATGGTTTCCACACGATGGTCATCAAAAACAGTTCATCAGCTTCAGCGTGAAGAAGTACCAAAATCCATGTTTCTTATTTATCGTGGTATCGGAAACAAAGGGTTACGATCGTAAAACAGTCCCCCACTAATCAGCCATCAATACAGAACTGCAAACAAATCCTGACACAATACTGCTCGATTTTATGAGTGTTTGTGGCACAAGTCAGGAGAAAAGTTTGTATGAGTCAGTGGCCAACTCTAGTGACGGAATTTTAAGGCCGCCTTGAGGCCTCCGTTTTGGCTTAACGGCTCAAATAGCGGATGGTGCTTCAGATCGTACGCTGATCCACGTTGAGCGTGAGTAAGCGGTGAATAAATAAATAATGCTGGACAATTCACACAGCATCATCTAGCCCCAAACTAAGCAAAGCTTGTACTATGGGAACCAGATAACTGATATACTAGTCTTCTTATATACGTTTTGTTTGTACATACATATTATACTCTAGCTGTCCGCCGCAGTGTTACCCGCGATCCTTCTGGAAAACTTCACTTACCCGGGATAAAATGTAGCCTATGTTCATCGGGGATAATGTAGGATTCTATTGGTGAAAGAATTTTTCAAATCGGTCCAGTAGTTTCGAAACCTATTCATTTCAAACAAACAAACAAAGAAATCTATCCTCTTTATAATATTAGTATAGATAGAAATACCCAGAACCGAGATAAATATTTGCAGATCATACAAACATTTATCCCGCACCGGATCGAACCCGCAACCTTCTGCGTCACAAGCGGGCTTTCACCCACTGCACCACAGAGGTCGTCAATGATCACTCGGTTGAGCCATAGAACGATGCGCTAGTCTCCGGGACCGACAATTTATGTGCCTTCCGAAGGACGGAGGGGCTCAGATGAAAATGCCACCCATCCACTTACGGACCGTTTAGAACGTTGCTTTTTGACGATCTATCAAGAACAAAGCAAGCACGTTGGCCACTGACTCATACGAACTTACTTACTTATAGTAGAGGAGCCCACGATGCTAAATGAGGATTTACTCTAGCGTCATTGAGACCTATTAGGTTGCAATGCTTAGATGATAAGAAGAAAAAAATGTTATTTAATATATACCTTTTCATCGGTGGGGAAAGCGGCTATTATTAGTAATCGCTGTCTCTTTTAAATTGTACTGTAATCTACCTCTTTCACGAGGGGACTATGAGTAGCAAGATCCCCAAGAACTGATCCTATTACAATTCAAAACGTGACTTTTGGTGATTTGTATTTCGCCCTAGCATGAAACTTCATTAATTAAAGTTTTTAAGAATTAGAAAACAGAAACCATGCTTATATTTAGGTACATAAATTTAGAACAGGTTGAATTATTTTTTACTAGCTACTGCATGCGGTTTCTCCCGCGTGGTACTAACATTTTGAATAGCTATTTCAAGTCACTATCTACGCCTATTCCAATTTTCATCCAAATCGGTTCACTGGTTTAGGCGTGATTGAAACACAAACATCTAAAAATCCAAACATCTAAACAAACTCACAAACTTTCAGCTTTATTATATGAGTGGGATTATGATGAATGAATAGGTCGGCTTTTGACCTCGAAACTTGCACAAGCAAGAAGTCTACGATGGAGCGAGCCTACCCAGAAGGACCTATTAACTCTCTTCTTAAAACAGGGTCGTAGCTCAGCGGAAATACCGACGCGGGCTGGAAACTGACCTTTGAACCTAAGATTCGTTGAAAACCGTGGTTTCCAAGTTGCAATTTTTTCGGGCTTGCAAGGTGTCACGAATGCGTAATAACTTCTGCAAAATGTGGGCATCAAAATATTGTACTTGGACATGGTTCCGACTATCTCCTTAGACATCTGCAAAAGATCTGAAATACATAAACGATCTGAGAGATGTCTACCGTACCTTGGAAAGACAGTCGTGATCCTGTTTGTTGGCTAAACAGATTTTGATGAAGTTAAGTTTTTATCATCAGATTGTCATATCCTTGTATGAATTAAATTTTAGTGCTCGATGAAATAAATTCATTTTAGGTTCACGAGTCTGTTATATTTTCCTCTAATAAAGCGTCTTAGATTCTGCTTAAGTGGCTCAGTGAATTTTGAAGCACAGAAGCCAATTTGTCGTAAACATTTTACGTATTTCCCTACCAATCTAGCCAGATCGCTTGCCTAATTGGTCACGCGTCCCCACTTCTCACAAGAGCCTGTCAAGGGGACAAATGTTTTGATCTACCGTTGCCTGTGATTGGATGCTGATTTGAGGGTAGTTTGAAAATAGGGGGAGGGTTTCCCAAACTGTGTTTTGGCGGAAAAGTAAGTTTCACTTCGAAGTTTACGCGCGACGTCATTTTTCGTTTTCAATCTGATCATCGTCATCATTTGCCTGCCCTTATCCCGCTTATGCGGGGTCGGCATCTTTGTATTCACTCCCTTCTTACCCATATCTTCTTTCACACAATCCTATAGCATCATCAGCCTATAGCAGTTCACTGCTGGACATAGGCCTCCCCTAATCAGAACCATTGCACCGTGTCCTCAGCTCGACGCATCCAGCTTCTGCCAGCAGCTTTTCGCAGATCGTCACTCCACCTGGCCGGAGGTTGTAATTGTGTAGGTAATTGACGACCTCTGTGGCGCAGTGGGTGAAAGTCCGCTTGGTACGCAGAAGGTTGCGGGTTCGATCCCCGCGGCGGGATAAATGTTTGTATGATCTGCAAATATTTATCTCGGGTCTGGGTGTTTCTATGTATAATATGTATGTATTTACAAACAAAAAGTATATAAGTAGTATATCAGTTATCTGGTTCCCATAGTACAAGCTTTGCTTAGTTTGGGGCTAGATGATGCTGTGTGAAATGTCCAGCATTATTTATTATTATTATTAATGTTGTAATACCTACAAATATTTTTTCGCAGTTACATACTTGTGTATGTATGTAATGTGTATGTTTCATAGAAATATTTTTTCACTGTTGCTTCTTAACACCAGTGTGAAAGTATAAACAAAATCAGCTTTATCCAAAGTAACATCATTTATTCCAAACTCGAAAAATGTGTTATTCTAGCAAATTTTCTCTTTTCTCCATTCCAATAATCTAATCAAACAAATCGTATCATCTAGCTTTCGTTCCATCATGCTTCGTATTTTGGATTTATATGAAATGAATCCATCTTCGAAGGTTTTTTTAAACGTTGCGGTGCGGTTTTTTCTTTCTACAAAAAAAGTTACTAAATTACTTTCTACTAACAATCTTATGTCGTTGTTTGTTGCTATAAGACCCCTCGTAGACTACAGACTTTCTGTCGGCCGATAGTTGAGATAGAATATACTTCGGCTCGTAATGAGTATGGAGAAGTATAGCCCGAACTATTGGCCGATAGAAAGTCTGCAGTCTGCAAGAGGGCTTAAGGTCTCCGTCATGGCTTGAAAGAATAAGTGACACGGCAAGAAAAAAACGCACCGCAAACGACTCGTTCATCGTTACATTTCGATGCCAATATTTGTAAAACATAGGTATATATATATATATATAACTAGCAGCCAAATCCCCGAGTGACAAGTGATCAAATAAATAACACAACGACCTTGTGAGATTATAGAACCCTTTTAGGGCTCAAGTTAAGAGATGATAGTAAACGAATATACGTGGAATGTCAGTCGGTAAATGGATGGGTGACCTAGTGACATTATCAAAGCGCTTCAGAGGGTAGGTACGTTAAATTTTCGGTCCCGGCTATTAAGTCGTTAAGCCATGACAGAGGCCTTAAGGTGACATAAAAAATCCATGACCATACTTTACTTTTAACGTTACCATAATACGAGAAGAAAAATCCAAGGATGCTCAGGATTTGAAAACGACTCTACATATAAACGAAACTGGATTTCTAAACTACGTCTATTTAGAAAACAAAAATGTCAGCTTTAAGCTCATCATTCAAACCATCCCCTAACAAATAGACCTAATATTTTCCATGGAGCGTTCGGCGACTGGACTCCAATCATTCAACGGACCACACATCGACTGGATCGAGATCCAACCTCAGATTTGACGGCCAAGTTAAATGGTCCCACGGGACAGCTTTTCTAAATGATAGCAATTATAATAACGGCCTTTGCATTTTGGTTGGGTTATTTTTAATGTGATTGGTGTTTCGATAACGTTTTTTAGGTGCGGTTACTTCAATGTTTTATGAGTTTAAAATGTGAAAAGCAATAATAAATCGCTTTTCTTTTTGATAGGCTGTGCTGGAAAACATACTGTGTATTTAGAATAGAATAAAATACAAAATACTTTATTGCACACCACATAATAAAAAATAACAAAAATAGAAAACTAAACACTAAACTTAATGACATACAATTGGCGGTCTTATCGCTAAATAGCGATCTACCAGACAACCTGTGGATCGATAAATGGACAATTTGAAAAATATACACCTACACACACACCTATCAGTTAGTGTTTAAAATAGATTTTATGGCATGATACCTACTATGGTAAAAACTGCACTTCATAATATTGTGTACGTGATTTGAGAGCTGGCTCATTTGGATCAACGGTTCAGCATTGCCATTCAGCGTGGTAATGCCGCCAATGTTTTAGATACGCTTCCGACTGGCAGTGACCTGAATCAGTTGAGCTTTCTAATAGATCCTATTCAACGATCTTCGATAGGTTAACGAGTACTTTAGATACTGCGCTATAATTTTGTGAAAAAAGCTTTGAATTTCATCAACAAATAAGGCTAAAACGAACACCGTCCTTTACTAAACGGCTTACTGAAACTACATTTTATCTCTAAATTTTAGAGACCAAAGACGAGTAATTAATTTGCGCTTAAATTAAATTTTAATGTGCCAGCCGACGGACAAAGCATCAAATGGGATTTCTGACCTCAAACATAGTAAAGGGAAATGCAGTAGTCTACTACTTTATTGCTTCGAGATCACCTACCTACTGTACTTAATTTCCTATCCTACTAAAAAGTCAATCTTATCTTGACTTCTTTAATGGATCGGAATACAATATTATAAGATGAATGAGAGAATGTCTCCCACGCCGCAAGGAATACCTTCATTGTCCTGTTTTTTATACCAACTTCAAAATTCATTGTACTGTTTTTTTCTGTAATTCTTAAACAATAGAACACAAAAAGAAAAACATGTTATAAAGTAAAGTAAAAGTAGAGGGTAAAAGTGGGGGGAGTGAGAGGGAGAATTGTACTAGAAGCCCTAAAGCTTCTAGCTCAATTCTCCCTCTCACTCCATAGGGCAATCCTTCATGTGTGAACGAGAGGGAACGATTCGATAGTTCGGTGGTTGTCTGCCTCATGTAATCGTGCGAGCGAGAGGCACTTGCTACGTCACCACATTGTCAGTTATCTCTCTGTTATCTCATGGTCGCCGAGTTTTTCGTTATCTCCACAGGTCGTAGGTTACCGTTAAATTTTATTTATTACGTCATCCCCACATGGAGTTCTATAGTCATAGTGTTAAGGTTGAAAATGGCTCGCCGCAGGTATTCGATGGGTAACACCGCGACGGACAGCTAGTAGTACTCGTAGGTAAGGACAGCTTGTAGTAATTTCTAATATTATTATATATTATATAGTGTCATCATCATCATCATCATCTCAGCCATCTAGCGTCCACTGCTGAACATCGATTTCCACAGTGATCGATCTTGTGCAGCCTGCACCCAACGGCTCCCAGCAACACTTACAAGATCGTCTTTCCATCTAGTGCGTGGCCTCCACTCGAGAACTTTTCTGTCCCAACGGCCGTCAGTTCTACGAGCTATGTTATACACCCCTATTTTTTAATTACCAAAAAAATTTTAAACATGGTCTCGGTGCCTGTTACTGATCACTTTTATGTGGTTAAAACTCAAAATAAGAGAAAAAAAATTATAACCTCAAAAGGAGACGAGACGAGTCAGACATGGATTTATGATAGCTACTACGGTTTTACTGACTGGGGATGATACGAGAGCATAGTTCGAATGAGAGTCTGTACACGATTGTTGTCTATTAGTACTTATTTGTACAGTTTTCATAAAATTTTGTTTGGTTTTGGTTGACTACAATCCTCGATATCTTTGTGATAGTTAAATAAAAAAAAGTTCTTACCATGCCATTAAAATTTTCTGCATCTGCTGCAACTGTCCTTAAATTTTTTTTGGTAGTCATAAAATAGCGGTGTATATAGTAACAACAAAAGCAGTGATGTAACAATCCGCATCATTTGAACCAGTGTTCGAATGTTCATCGAATCGATGCTTCCGAATGAAATGAGAATCGCCATCGCAATGTTGGAATAGTATTAGCCAACATTTTAACCTAAATTTAATTAATCCTGAATTTGATTTCGAATAGGAATTTTGAAATGTTAAATATGAAGTTAGAAATTATATAATTCGACTAGGACGGCTTTATTAAATAGTTTCAGTGTTGTTGTGTTGAAGCGCTCGTGCTTTTGCTTGCTTAGTTGTTCTTGAAAAAAAGAGAGAAAGAAAAAATATTTTTTTGCAACAAATATCCCAAAAAAAACCAGAAAAAACACTCGAAAAGTAAAAAAAATAAACTTAGAAACAGAAACATAAATCAAAAAAAGATAAAGAGTGTCTCGCAATCGTCCAAGTGTGCTGCTGCAAATTGGTTCTTGATATAGATCGTCGAAGTTAAGCAAGGTTCGTAACGGTCTGTAAGTGGATGGGTGACCGCCAGTGGCATTTTCATCTGAGCGCATCCGTGCTTCGGCGGGCACGTTAAATTGTCGGCCCCGGCTATGTAAGTCGTTAAGCCATTACGGAGGCCTTAAAGCGGCCTAAATCTCCGTCACCAGAGCTGGCCACTGACTCATACGAACTTATTTTACTTAGTTTTGTTGTATTTCTCGTGAACAAGGCTGACTTAGCTGAGAGGATGGTTCAGAGACTGGGCAAGCTTATTCCATCTCAAACATTGTCCTAGGCGTAGTGTCCCGTTAAGTGTAGGCATAGGTTGCCTCCTGATGCTGTATAAATCATCTACTTACACAGTATGTAAGTAGGTGTAACATAAGTATGTACAGTCAGCGTCACCAACTGGTAACCCCCTGCAGTAAAAGAGGCCTTACTAAGGGGGTTACCAATGTGACGCTAACTGTACATAATAATATAAAAACTACAAAAATTAAAAAATAATGTTTAATTGGCATAAATGTTTGTATGATCTGCCAATATTTATTTCGGGTCTGGGTGTTTCTATGTATAGTATGTATCAAAAAAAAGTCAAAAGTCAAAAAGCATTTATTCAGTAGGACCGCTGGGATCACTTTGAAACGTCTTATTTTTGTCTTATTAGTATGTATTTACAAACAAAAAGTGTATAAGTAGTTTGTATATATCAGTTATCTGGTTCCCATAGTACAAGCTTTGCTTAGTTTGGGGCTAGATGATGCTGTGTGAAATGTCCAGCATTATTATTATTAATATAGTAGGTATACGTCGAGTATACCTATACCTATACCTATACCATAGTAGGTATAGGTATACGTCGGTTTCTCAGTTTCGGTACTAGTTTTAAATTCACTATGCTCTCAACCCTTGGGGTAGAAAAACCGCAGGCATCTCGAGATCCGAAGGTTCGGTATGAATATTTTATGTGATTCTAACATCTAAAGGATTTATGGTATCCACCTTGGAATTTGGGATCCCATGTTAAAAGTATGTCAGCATAATGATCATGAATACAGACATAATTAATCAAATAACTTTTTTGTAATGAAGAAATGAAAAGTCTTATCAAAATTTTGGATTCGAATTTCGATCAGACGATCCTCCTAAAGCCGGAGTGCCTTACCGCTCGGCCACGGAATCCTACTTGCCAGTATCCAAATTTTCGATTAGCTCATATTTTTCGGTTAAGCACCTATTTTTTTGTAATTGTTGTTACTACTTATCCTACTGAGCCCTAGTGGTCGATTTTTGGAACAAAAAAAACATGTCGCTTGTTTTTTCTCCGTATCTAATAAGACGATCTGGCAAAGGCTGGGAGCCGTTGGGTGCAGGCTGCACAAGATCGATCGCTGTGGAAATCTATGGGGGAGGCCTATGTTCAGCAGTGGAGAATAGATGGCTGAGATGATGATGATGATGAATAAAAGTCACTAGGTTTGCAACCCACGTAGTGAATGCTAGCTTCTGCAAAATTGAACCATATGCTAATTTACTATGGTTTAAAATGTTCAACAATTATCCCTGTCCCTACCGGTTAGAGGTGGAAACAGTAGCGGCATTCATAATTTGTAATTTTTTTCACTTAAACTATGTTTATATAGAATACTAAAAAACTTAAAACATTTCTTAAATTTATAAAAAGCTTGTCAGAAAAATTACCTGCAGCAGACAATTTCATCTACGTATCTCATAATGTGAACTTGGATGTGATTAAATTTTGAAAGAAACTTTAATCTTTTTCTATATTACAGCGAAGTTCTCAATTCATCCAATGAGATTAGTCTGCACTGTGGAAAAATAGTGATGTGCCTTTTCAAACATTTATAATAATTATCGATTTAAATACTGGAATATAAAGATCTGAGAGAATGTCTACCGCGCCTTGGGGATACAGTCGTGACCCTGTTTTTTTTTTTAAATACCGGATTACGTCGATAAGTTCATGTTTACTTTGTCATGAATCTTTATTGATGCTGTGTAAAATGTGCAACATTAATTATTTATTGCTTGATATGACATTAATGTCGCTAGCCGCTTAACATTTCAGCAAAATTAAGGTATATTTCAAATTTAAATGTGACTCTGCATATTCCCCTTGAGTGCCAGAAGCTCTTTGAGAATCGATGAGTCGTTGGAATACATTAGTGACATTTAAGAAGTATTTATAGTGCCACAACAATAGTATTTATAGGCTACGCAATAGATCTTTAAGGTGATTTAGGTCGCAAAACTCACTTTTTGACTGTACGTCAAGTAATGACTTGACGTACATTTTTAAGGCATAAAAACACCGATTTTTTAAGGCAGTTGGCGAGCGCGCCGGAAGCCAGAACGCACTTCACCTTAAATGGAATCTCAAAAATGTGCTTAAAACTGGCATAGATCTGTTTTTTTTTTACTCAATTGAAATAAGTAAAACAAATTTTAAATTAGATTTATTATCATCACACTGAGCTTTAAAAAAAAATTTATAATTATCTTTCTTATTATCGACATCGGTGATTTATTTTCTCTCTCATCCCAACCCTACTTTTTATTTGGCATTCGGCAATCGGCGCCTTCAGTGACGTATTGCAGAGCATTCTTCTAGCTCAGGGTGAAGGTAGCTATTTATTTTGAAATCCACTGGGCTTAGTCTGTCTGTTACTTCTAGCTTCACAGATCTCATGGAGTGGATGGAATTTTAAGTACCTAAGGATAACGTTTTATAATACGCATGTTTTGTAATGCATGGGATGGCTTGTG
The DNA here is from genome assembly GCA_963565295.1 of Epirrhoe alternata. Taxonomy (NCBI): domain Eukaryota; kingdom Metazoa; phylum Arthropoda; class Insecta; order Lepidoptera; family Geometridae; genus Epirrhoe; species Epirrhoe alternata. Next base: position 4,375,437 of record OY751401.1, read on the forward strand.
CAAATGTTAGGTATCCACTGACTATTCTCATTGACATAAATTCATAAAACCTTGAGTGAATTGATTTCAGAGATCTTCTAAAGTTTTTTGGGACCCTGTTTTGTTAGTTAACCCAACTTTTAAATCAAAAAATAAGTAGGTATCTCTTACAAAATAATTTAACTTTACCAAAATAATAAGTTGAAAACAGTGGCACTCCAGGAGTGCCGACAGAAGTGAAAACTTGATCGAGGATTCAATAACGGTTGTAAACTTAAAAAAAGTACAAAAAAATTAATTACAAAAAGTTACTATCCTACTAGGATTCGAACTCGGGGCTGTCTCACCTAGAGGCGGCGTTTTGTCCACTCTGACGATACAATTCAGTGAGAGGATGGTGTCGGTAACAGTCACGAAACTCGCGCCTCGAGTTTTATGGATTTTTTCAAGGTACCAGCCCTCCGGCCAGATGGAGTGAAGATCTGCGAAAGGCTGCTGGTAAAAGCTGGATGCGTCGAGCTGAGGACACGGCGCAATGGCGCTCATGAGGGGAGGCCAGTGGACTGCTAAAGTCTGATGATGATGATGAAGGTAGTCAGAAGTCATATCCATACTGCGGGAACTCAAGATCACCAAAAGACTATCATCCGAGTGTGCGTAAAATCCTGGAGTATTTCGGTCACATTGCAATGAAAGATGGGGACAACCTAGAGAAGCTGATAGTGACCGGAAAAATAGAAGGAAAAAGACCTCGTGGGCGAGGTCCGATGCGCTGGTCTGACCGAATTCGCACCACTCTCGACACCACGATTCACAATGCTCTTCATACTGCCGGGGACAGAGGAAGATGGAGAAACATAATAAGGGAGAAAGTGATACCTAAAGGAGGTCACGACGTCTGAATCCTCAGAGTAAGCTATCTTAAATTGGCTACAACGCAAAATAAAGACGCAAAAGAAAGAAATACGCAGATACATTTGTACATTTGATAAATGACCTTTGAAAATAGGATAACTCGACAGCTGACCTTTGTAAGGGCCGAGCATCAAATATTAAGCTAGAATAGAGTTATTTTCAACTCGCCTGAAGGCACAGAATATAGCTGAAGGATTATTAATTTACCATCATTATTAGAATGATTGGGAACTGATAAGCTTTAACTTTAATAGTAGTTTTAATTAAGGTTATTTTTAACCGACTTCAAAAAAAGGAGGAAGTTCTCAATTCGACTGTATGTTTTTTTATCTTGTTACGCGATTTCTCCGCCAATTGTGGACCGATTTTCAAAATTTTTTTTTGTTTGAAAGATATTGCTCCAGAGGTGGTCCCATATAAATTTTATTCCTGAGGGTTTGATAGTTTTCCCGTAAAACTCTAAAAACCTTTCCTCCTAACCATTGTAAATCGAATCGACAGATAAATCTAAGACTCTCTATGCATTATGTCAAACTGACGATTTACTAATGCCAGAGGAACTCACGTTCCGCGAAACTTGACATAGATCTCATCAGTTGAGGATAGATTTACAAAATTATGTGGTCACTTATAAATTTTATTCCTGAGGGATTGATGTTTTCCCGTTAAACTTAAAAACTCATCCTGGCTTTTAATATGGTATCAGAGATTTCAACCTTGATAGAGTGGACCTGTTTAATTATTTTCCCGTAAAATATTTAAATATAAGTATGAATTTAATTAATGTTTATTTGCAAACTGAGCACGAACATAATAATTTAAACACGAACGTGCAACAATTATGTAGATTTAAGATGGCTTTATCAGATGAAAATTAGTAGGTATGTAGAATCTGTTTGTTAAGACTTGTAACAAAAAAAATATTTCTCAATTTAAAATAATAACACTTTTTTTTTTTTAAATCATTTCTCAATGAGTCCTATAAAGCCAACGTCGAAACGTCGAGGTAAATACGATTTTACTTCGTTGGTAATCGTAGCAAATAACTGTATAAATAGTTCTTTTTAAACATAAAAAAAATAGTCCAATGACTCAAGTCAAAAATTACAAGATAAAGTTTTTAAGTTTTATGTAAAAAAAAATTAGGACCAGGAAAAGCCATCCACAGTTTAGTCGGGTATCTATGAACATAAATAAAAAGATATAGATAGCCGAACAAAAACCTCTTCCTGTTTTTTAAATCGCTTAAAAAGGACTCGAATAAATGGCCTACACAAAACAATAGAGAGATTACTATCTGAGGATGATAATTATGATTAAATAGGTAAGGGTCGATTCACATCTGACCGAAGATCCGTCGCGGATTATCGGTCGCGGAACGCCAGAACTGACAAATGTATAGAAAAACACTCCGACGGATGATACGTTAGTCCGTCGAGTGTGAACGGTCGAGTGTTTTTCTATACATTTGTCAGTTCTGGCGTTCCGCGACCGATAATCCGCGACGGATCTTCGGTTAGATGTGAATCGACCCTTGAGCTGATGGTTATTTGCTGCAGTAGTGTTCAGTTCTGCAGCTTCCGACTCCATTTCCTAGAATCAGCTAAATACTCAGAGAGAATTATTAATTTTGCTTGCAAGATTTGCATGCTCCTGCTGAAATTTTGCATAATGATTTAATGCTAAACTATGCTATAATTATTTACAACGCCAAGCACTTGAATCAGTGAGCCATCTAAGGATCGTAAAAGCGATCTATTGATATCATCTAATCCAGATCTCTGTTGACATTTGTTTACAGAAACCATCTGAGGATCGTAAAAGCGATCTATAGATAGCTCAACTAATCCAAGTCTATGTCGAAAGCGTGCCCAATCACTGGCGGCACTGCCACGCTCACTTCCTACTTCCTCTGATAAAAATAAAACTCTGATAAAAAGGAGTTTAATGTATTGGTTTCAAGGGTAGCCAGGGAAGAGTAATGACTTTACATATTGACGAGGAAGGTGAAAAATCACCGTGAAGGCGATAGACGAAATCATTAATGTGGTTCAAGTTTCATAAGATAGGAAAGTGATTGATGGAATAGACCTGACGACGTCGCATGACGATAAAAATTATGTTTTACTTAAAAAAATACATGATATGGAAAAACTTTATCTTAGAGCAGCTACTTTTTCTCCTTTGGTTTTTAGGAATCTCTAGGTTTATTTTAAAGAACAAATTGTCAGAACAAAGCACACTGCAAAAAATTGGAACCAGCTTCCAGCGTTTTTATTTCCGCTGCTGAGCTATGCCCTGTTGTTTTAAGCAGTTCAAGTTCATTTATTCATTACAATTTTTTTATTTTATTTTATTTATTTATCTTATAAAAAATCTTACAAACAATACAATTAAATTAGTTCTAAGAAAACCACGGAGGTTTGTACTAAAACTAATAAGTCTACACTAATTACTTATGTGCTAAAAAAAAAAAAAAATTTTTATTTTTAATTTTACATATAAAGTGTTCTAAGTTTAGAAGAAAAAAAAAATTAAGTTTAATTTTGATATTTTTTTCCGAAATACTATCTATTAAATCATTAATTAATAATCGTGTTTGAAATTGCTACTCACATAATATAAAATCGCTTAAGTATAAAACAAAATCAGTTACACAATATAATAAAATCAATAAAAATTACAAAGTCACATAACTAAAACAGCGTTTGTCAGATAAAAATATAAGTCGCAAACAACTTATTTCCTATCATGAACAGTTTTCGCAAAATAAAATACTAAAATTGTGTGAGAGATGATATGAGTAAGAAAAGAGTGAGTGCTGAGATGACGGCTGATAGAGGGAAATGGAAGAGGAATACATGTTGTGCCGACCCCACATAGAGTGGGGCAAGGGCAGGAAGATGATGATGATGAAAATACTAAATCAAATTTCAAATTCCTCCACTTAATTATTTTAAACTAGCTGTCCGTCGCGGTGTTCAACCGGGATTATGCAGGATTCTAATGGTAAAAGAATTTTTCAAATCGGTTCAGTAGTTTCGGAGCCTATTCAACTCAAACAAACAAACACAAAAACAAACAAATCTTTCCTCTTTATAATATTAGTATAGATCTACCTGGGGTTACAATCGTGATCCTGTGATCTGGTGAAGCTCCCGATTTTTCGTAGTACACGGATTAGCCTCCTCGCAGACTACAGACTTTCTATCGGCCGATAATTGAGACAGGCTATACTTCTCCATACTCATTACGAGTCGAAGTATAGGTATTCCGTCTCAACTATCGGCCGATAGAAAGTTTGCAGTCTGCGAGGGGTCTTAAAGTTTTGTTATAGGTATGCAGTTCATTACAACTGAAATATTGCAGTGCAATGCTATTAACAAAAGGGATTTGAAGCACTAAAAATAAAGTTTAAAAAACTGCTATCCATCTGACAGAAACTATTATGACTAACTAATTTGTACTGGACAACTTCGCTTGTACGACCAGCGACGAAAGTTCATGAATTTTTATTATTTAGCCGGCGGATTTATAATAAATAATAATATTAAATATCTTTAAGTATCTTTTAGTTCCGTAGTTCAATTGCCTATGTCATTCTCATCGCTCCAATCGGTATTCATTCGTAATATATCTTTTAAATAAATAAAAATCATTTGAACTAGATCATTAAATCATTTGATCTTTTGAACTAGATAGATAGTTTACCTAGTTCAGTAGTCCAACCTAGTCCAATGTATCGCCTGTCTGCCTCTATCGTTCTCGCTCGCAACGTTTATGTCGCTCATTCGCCGCGCTGAACTACGGAACTAGATAGAGAGTTTAGTTCAGTAGTCCAATTTAGTTCAATGTATCGCCTGTCTGCCTCTATCGTTCTCGCTCGCAACGTTTATGTCGCTCATTCGCCGCGCTGAACTACGGAACTAGATAGATAGTTTAGTTCAGTAGTCCAATCTAGTCCAATGTATCGCTTGTCTGCCTATATCGTTCTCGCTCGCAACGTTTATCTCGCTCATTCGCCGCGCTGAACTACGGAACTAGATAGATAGTTTAGTTCAGTAGTCCAATCTAGTCCAATACATCGCCTGTCTGCATAAATCGTTCTCGCTCGCAACGTTTATCTCGCTCATTCGCCGCGATATGATTGGATTGAAATTGAACTAGTGTAGTAGTAAAATTGAACTATTAGCTCCCGAACTACACAAGACTAAAAAAGTGTATTTTTTCTTTGAATTAAAGTCAATTTGTCGTGATTTAGTTAGATTTTCAAACATAAAACAAACAAGCAAACTGATATAATAAAATTTGTTGCTTTGAATAGTTTAAATGGCTGAAATCGTAAAAAATATATAAAAGTTTGTTTAAGTTTATTATTGTACAGCAGGGTGTAACAAAGTTACTCTTGAAAACTTAAACAAACATTCATTTTGTGATTCTTTGATAAAGTTTCAAACAAAAGCATGTTTTATTACGAGTAATAGCCGTTTGTTTTACTTGAGAGGTGCTGTCAAATTCCAAGTAAGGAAGGCGAGCTTGTGTGAAGAATGTACTGAGAGCGACTGAGACAAAATATGTGGTCAAAATAAAAAGTGTGGTCTCTGTCTTTCTGATTTTGTTTCAATGTCAAAGTGATTGAGTTATTTCTGAGATAGTAATTAAGTAATCTACGTTTCTCAGTATTCATCATTAGCAACTCAAGTGATAGCCCACTGGACATAAGCCTCCTCCCTCAAACGCCACTCCAACACCAGCCCATTGCTGATCTTATCCAAGTCTTTCCCTCTCTGGCCTCTATGTCGTCCACCCATCTGGCTGCTAGTCTGCACCGGCTCCTACCGCTTTCCCTTGGGTACCACATAGTCAGTTTTACACCACCTGCCATCACCAAATCTGGCCAGGTGTCTCAAGTGTGAATATAACTGGTGACGAGTAAGGAAAATGACCAGAAGTACAGTTCGCCCAACGGATCTAGGCATTCGTGAAGTTAGCCGTTTGTCTGCGTAGAACACAATTTTGTATGAAAAAACGTTCACTGCGCAGACAAACGACTAACTTCACGAATACCTAGATCCGTTGGGCGAAGTGTACCTATGCTAACTCAGACAATTTGCTAAATAACGGACGTTCGAATTTCCTAGAGTATTTTTTATCACCCTATATTAATTTTATGGTTAGCTATATTTTTTGCTTAACATGACACAGGCATCTAAAACAAAATAAAAATGTAAGTGTTCTTCTTTATACAGGCCTTTTTATTTTTCACAAACTGAAACTAAAAACTTTGAATAATGAAAATAAACTAAAAGTTTTTTATCCAAATGTCTACCGTGCCTTGGGGATCTTAGTAGTGATCCTATTTAGTTAAAATTAAAGTTTTTAATTTTAGCAGTTTATAAAAATATGTGACTAGGTACTACCTACCGTACCAGTGCTTTGTGTCGTTCTGTTTTCCCTATTTCGGTCTCTCGCATGTACTACGTTAAAATTTGTTTTCCAAACAGGAAGCTATTTATTTAAAAAAATCTGCTGATTCCCAAAACATTTTGTTTATCTTTGTTCCAAATACAAAACGTGTACGGTTTTCGAAATTTGAAAAGAACTTTTTTGTTAAAATCTGTTAGCCAATCAGGTGCATTGGTTCAAAGTTCAACGTTTAGTGACGGCCGTCAGTGAACGGCAATGAGTGAACGAATTCTTAACAACTCAGCATTTCCCTAAAGTTTTATTACTGCGAACTTATTGCAGTTGCTTGCTTGCCAACCCTGTAGATTAATGATGACACTCAAAACTTAAGAGTTAGAACGGACGACGGTCGCTCCATCGAATAATATTTGTTATTTTTTTATGAGTGCCATGTGAAATACCTTTTGGGATGAATCTTAATTTAAAAGATGTGTGCTGAAATGAGTGTGTTATAAAAATTTGCTCTTAAAGGACGATTGGACGGCCGTTAGCTGACGGCCGTCTATGTAACCAAAACTTAAGAACTGTTAATATAATTTAACCGTTCTCTTCCTGTTTTATTTATATCGCCGTCTCTTTCGGAAGCATTAACTGCTTATTGTCTGAAACGTAGACGTGAGCAAATTGAAAATGGCCGTTAAAATGTCCTAGGACACCTATTTTGTCATACACTCAAAGTTATTTTATTGGTTGGTATATTTCCTTATTTTTTGTAATGTACATATCTCATAATAACATAATTTACTTCAATATTCTTAAAACATTACACTGAATAAATTCAGTTACAAAAAAATCAACGAAGCATTGATTGATTTTTCGTTAAGAAAAATATGCATATAACGCGAGCTTTGTAAGGTGAAAGAAAACATCATGAGGAAACCAGTCAGTAAGTATTCATCTTAAGCACTGGCGGTTGAACCACGGGGCCGATTTTCGCCGATGAACTTGCTAGTCTAGTTGAACCACGGGGCCGATTTTCGCCGATGAACTTGCTAGTCTGTCACGTCTGGAGTACTAGCTTCTGTAAAATATGGGCATGTGCATTAATGTATTTTAATATGTCTCTGACTACCTTTTCTAGCCAATTTATAAGGATATAAAGATCTGAGAGAATGTCGAGCGCGTTTTGGGGACACAAACATGATAATTTTTTTTATATTATTTTAGATTGATAGATAGATCTCTGGGTGTACGCGTCATTCTTAAACCGAGCTTCTATAATTTAAAATCCTATTCCAAACTCAGCTTATTTAGTGAGCGCTTAACTTAAACGATCTCTCTGTTTATTTGTAAATAAAAATACTTTGAATAAATATTTAAAAGAAGAATAAACAAGGTTAGCACTTTGGAAAAATAAAAAGAAACTTATTTACTCGTATTAACTATAACCTGTTGAGGAGATGGATTTAATCCTACTTTAATCCTACTAATATTATAATAAATAAATAATAAAATAATGCTGGACTTTTCACACAGCATCATCTAGCCCCAAAGTAAGCAGAGCTTGTGTTATGGGTACTAAGATGACTGATATACTACTTATATACTTTTTTTTGTAAATACATACATATTATACATAGAAACACCCAGACCCGAGATAAATATTTGTAGATCATACAAACATTGGTCCCGCCGCGGGGATCGAACCCGCAACCTTTTGCGTCGCAGGCGGGCCTTCGCCCACTGCGCTACAGAGGTCGTCAATTATAGTGCTTAACCGATAAATATGAGCTTATCAAAGATTTCAATCGCGACGAGTAGGATTCCGTGGCCGAGCGGTAAGGCACTCCGGCTTTAGGAGGATCATCTGATCGTTGCGGGTTCGAATCCCGTCAGAATCGAAAATTTTGACAAAACTTTAACTTCTTAATATTAAAGTGCAAATATAATCAATAAGGCTAATTTCGGTAGAATCTTGGAATAGGTGTATAGAGGTCTCGACAAACAGCTGGAACCATGAACGAAGCCATTGACGGAAGCTAGTAGCTGATATTTTGTGCAAACTAAAATCCTAAGCGTATTTTTAATTTTTGAATGATATCACCACCTCGACTAACTTATAGGTAAACTGATCCCTTTAAGAAAATAGACTTTATAAATCACATGACAAAGCTCATATTCCTTTACGCTGGTGTCAGTATACGATATTATCTCAATACGTATACAGAAGTGAACTTTAACAGCGTGACATAAAGCTTATTGTCCTTTACACAGTATGATATCAAAACAAAGTAAAGCTGCAGCATTGCATTGTTCCGAATAGTCGGCTTCTCAAATTATTGTTCTCGAGTGCTCCGGTCAAGATTTATCGAGTGTTGTTAGAATTAGGTTTGCTAGCGTTATACTACGGATGCCAAGAGATCCTTTTGGTGTGAGGACTTTGAAACTATGAATGAAAATAATGAAGAAAATATCTGCATACAGTAAAAAGTAAGGGAACTTTCTGTCTCTTTTTTTTATTTTTTAAAGTGTGTACTTAGGCATTTCATTGAGCTTAACCGATAAATACGAGCTAATCAAAGATTTCGATTGTGTTCGATTGGCCGAGCGGTAAGGCACTCTGGCTTTAGGAGGATCGTCTGGTCGTTGCGGGTTCGAATCCCGTCGTAATCGACAATTTTGATAAGACTTTTCATATCTGCCTCTAATCGTGTCATGTTTTTTTCGAACTTATGTGGTGAAATAAATAATAAATAAGGATTTAATTAATAAATAAGGATTTTATTTGACGACCTCTGTAGCGCAGTGGGCGAAGGCCCGCCTGCGACGCAAAAGGTTGCGGGTTCGATCCCCGCGGCGTGACCAATGTTTGTATGATCTACAAATATTTGTCTCGGGTTTGGGTGTTTCTATGTATAATATGTATGTATTTACAAACAAAAAGTATATAAGTAGTATATCAGTCATCTTAGTACCCATAACACAAGCTCTGCTTAGTTTGGGGCTAGATGATGCTGTGTTAAAAGTCCAGCATTATTTATTTATTTATTTAAAGTGCGCTTCAAAGATGCTCCTTTCGTGCACGTAGAACTTTATAGGTACATTACAGTACATTTAAAGACTTGTCAGTTTCTTCGCGATGTTTTTTCACACCGTTCAGAGAGAAATGTTTTTTTGCACTGAATTCACATGGAGCTCCACATTCTGCCCAAGTTTTTCAACCTAGGACAACCATCGCATCAATTGACACTTGACTGTTGGTTAGCATCGCTACGAATTGACGAATATCGAAGATTCTTTCGAATGGCTGCAATTTTTTTGCATTTTTTTTAAATCTTAATAAAAGGAGAAATACCTGATTGGTTCATTCCAAAAACTAAAGTCTCAGAGTATCAATAACTGTCAAATTGTAATGTTTATGTCCCAGGTCTCTGAGTCCAGTTGTGATTGCGATGCGCTGTGTTAACAGCTAGTTATTTACGGCAGCGTGGCTCGGGCACGGCTCAATAATTCAGTACATTCGAGAGATACTCTGAATAGTCTTTTGTCTTTGGTTTTATTTCTATCAACCACCCACTAGCCTCGAATCTATCGTGCGTAACGTAAGACACGAGACATTGATGATGATGGATTTCTTTAGAGGTCAGAGAAGTTTGTCGTCGCTTTTCGGAGACGCCTGGTCACGCGTCGCGTGTAGCGTTTTTGGTTTCTCCATAAACGCTACTCTGCAACGTCATACGTTTGAATTCAGAGCGAGCGCCGCCATCGATGCCTTGCGTTATTTTTTGCCTTATGCTTAGTCTAAAAACTGATATTTTCCTGTGAAAGTTGACTTTATTTCTTCTTAAAATAATGCAGTCTATTTTGCACAAGAACTTGTCTCCTTATGAAGTAGGTATGCTACTGGTGGTTTTAATGGTTTAAATGCCCTAATTTTATTATGGTATTTTCGGCGAGGTATATAGCCAGCACATCATTGCACTGTCCAGGTATTATGTAAATTCCTGGATCGAATCTATAGCCAATGTCCAGAATAGCCCCGCGGCACAATACAAAGCGTAAATCTGATGCAAATTGCACGACACACGTCGATTCTGCGTGAATTGATAACGGAAATGGGCAAACAAGCATATTTTACGATTAAAATAATGCACGCAACTAGCACCCTTATTATTTAATACCCAAAGCCGGTATTCGCTCGTAACAGATTTGTATTACAGAATTATCAGTTGAATATGAAAGAGTCCGGGACAATTGGATTCTTTCACTGAATACGTTCATCAAACTAATCTTGATACCGGCCGCGCAAGTTTTGAATAAGTTATCATTCAAGGCGTGACAGGTTGCAAGCCCATCGTCGCATTTTGTAGAGCCTAAAAAGTTCGTAAAAATGAGAAGATTTCTAAATCCTACTGTTGAAAATTGTTTCAAAAGTGTAATTTACACGATACCATTTCGGCTGCGTTCTTGGCTATAGCTTAGAGGCAAGTATGGTATCGTGTTAATGGCGTATTACACCCATATCTTTAGTCGTTTTCCTAGATCTCGACTCATCCTCCACTCAACTGTCATCTCAGTTCTTGTTGTTGTTTTAATAACGGGACGAGATCGCGTAAAGGTTTTAATGATATTCGAATTACCTGACCTCGACGTTTCGATCGGGTTGCACCGACCGTGGTCACGAGGGAGCTGAAATGACTGTTATTTTCTAGGAAAATATCATAACGCAAGAATGAGTGGAGGATTTTTTTACGACCAAGCATAAAGAAATGCATTTGGTTGGACGTTGAGTGGAAGTTGAGTTGAGGTCGATATTACGACTAAAGATATAAATAAATAAATAATGCTGGACAATTTCACACAGCATCATCTAGCCCCAAACTAAGCATAGCTTTTACTATGGGAACCAGATAACTGATATACTATTTATATACTTTTTGTGTGTAAACACATACAATATTATATTATAGAAACACCCAGACCCGAGATAAATATTTGCAGATCATACAAACATTTATCCCGCGGCGGGGATCGAATCCGCAACCTTCTGCGTCTCAAGCAGGCTTTCACCCACTGCGCCACAGAGATCGTCAAAAAAAAAAGATATGGGTCTAAGAATATCATAACTTTCCTTTTTTTTATTTGGCCTAAACAGAAAATCCAACATCAAAAAAACTAAAGAAAACATAGAAGATCGCGACAAATCTAGAAAATTCCAAGCTTTGAAATAAAATATCTGAATATTCCACCTCGGGTGACAGGCAGACGAATGCAAGCCTTACCAAACCGGAACTTTATAATGGCGGTGTTCCTTCAGGACGACTAATTTCGACGCTATCGCCGACAAATACATTTTGAAAGATGGAGCTTGCACGAAAGGTAACGTGAATGAATTTAAGTGATTTTGAAAAGGATTTGGAAAGATTAAACTCGATTTTCGAAGTGTTTAAAGAATAGTTTTTAAAAGCTTAAAAGATTTACTTTGCTGGATTCAGGTGGAAGTGATTTGGCTGGAATGATGTTTTTTATGTTTTACAGAAAGAGTATCAATACTCATAAATAAACTTTGCTAGTAGTTCATTTCAAATGAAAAAGCATTTTTGAAAATTAAAAAAGGATAAGTATCAAAATTGGACTGGTCTGTAAAAAGATATGAGTGGTCTAACATAAAAAAAATAAGCGTCGACTTGATAACCTCCTTTTTTTCGTCGGTTAAAAATGCAGCCGAACAGCAGCCATTTCTTGGAAAAAAAAAGTTTTAAAACACTCAAAATACTAGCTGTATAGAATCACCAATCAGTAGGTAACATTTTTCTCCATTTCACATACATTTTTAGTCAGCAAAAATGCTTTAAAAACCCACAAAAAATAATCAAAAATGTGCCAATTTTCAAGTTGGAATAGAACGTATAGGACAAAGCCACTCTTTGTTCAACCAACGTGCTTAGAATGAACCATGACAAGGAAAGTTGGCCGAATTTCCCAAAAGGTCAGTTTTTTGCTCTTTCATGAATCGTGCGTTATTTTGTGAAATAAAAACACTATAGCCTCACACTATAGTGTTTTTATTTCACAAAATACCGCCATAAAAATATTTTTAATCGAATAAAGTTTTTAAGTAGTGGTGGAACGTAATTCGTTCAAGTTCTGATTAATTTAGCAGTGACAGAAAAATCTGCTGCATTTTGCATTTTACCCCGAGAAAATTTTATCCTCTTTGTAATTTTTTTGTTTAAATGCATAATACAATAAGTACGTCTTTCTCTTGACACGAAAGAAGAATTATTTTTTGGAATAAGCCGCTACCACAAATAAATACCACGATTTCAACTACGGTTCGAAAAAAATGAAGAAAGAGCTTAGAGAGCTTGATTTTTGAGTAAGCGATGTATTTGAACCAATGAATGAAAGTAAACTCACCTATGTTGCTACGCGCGTAGCCACGTAGCGATGCTACGGTTCGTAGAGGCTTAATGGAACTAGTGTTAGCAAATATAATAATATGCCTAAGACTTTATCAAAAGCAAATTATTCTAGACAAAATCAAACTGAGTGCACAAAAACCAAGGCATAATAAACAAGGAATTTAAAAAATAATAAATTAAGATCAAAAAATCGAGAAACGCTTTTCCGAACAATAATCAACAAAAATCTTTCAATCCATTAGAAAAAGAAAATAGATTAACAATTTTCAAATCTCCAACAATTTTACATAAAAGCTTACTCTTTCTTTGTAAAAATTGTATAGGATAACGTTTAATGGCAATCCGAAGGTCCATTATTATTGTAATCTTTGAAAAATTGCACCGTTTATAGGATGACTCCGATTATAAGTTGCATCGATTTATTTCTTATTAAAATGGACAATATAATTAATATTGAACTTGTAAAGTGTGGCCTCGCTTGGTTGGCCTCGCTCTAGTATTAACAATATGCAGATAAAATAAATATTTTACGTTTTACTCATAAAGTTTTTTTTTATATTTTTGTGACTACCCCCTAATACACACTATTACCTCTTTACAATCTGAACACAGATTTTAGACATAGACAGACATTTTATTCACCACTTTGGCACACAATACAATCACTAATTTAAATAGATTCAAAGTATCAAGAAGAAGCATATATAAATATTTAAAAGTTGGAGCATTGTGATAGTGTCACAGCAGCAAAAAGGCCTCGACTCAGCATTATGATTATTTTATTAATTTTGACGTGACAACGTCTTATAATTCGATAGAGCCGGCTGCACGCACGAAAAAATGCGGCATTACCTCGCTCTGAGGCGTTCCATGTAAGGCTTGAAGTGCAAGCGTGAGCGCGGAACGAGCGACAAAGAAGCACAAACGTTGTCACGTTCAACTATCGTCAGTAAACCGACTTAACAGACAACCAATTTTTTTATATAAAAAACGTTTAAAGAAAAAGCGTAGCAAAGTCTATTTATTACATATCTGTTTTTTCTTTTGAAATTCATTTTCATTGGCACTGTTAATTTTACACATTCCAAGTTTCAACTCAATTGTGACCTCATTAATCATCCAGGGTGATATCGCCGGAGTCAGACTGTCTGGATTATAAGCATTATTTCATCAATCGATGCGTCGTCGAATTGTGTCTATCTGTACACGTCATTATAATGAATTGAAATAGGAAGCCTATAAAGGCGAGGAGTGATGGATTGGCGCTCATTGTGACCGCTTTATCGGCCGCCATTTTGATAACATAATGACAGCTGTCAGATTGAAAAACAAAATGGCGTGTGAAACCTGATTAGCTAACGCTTTATCTATGCTAGAGTTTTTTAATTGCAGTTTAAAAAGAAATAAACAGCCAATTCCTGTGGCCATTTCAAACATTCTGGCACATTGTTAGAAATATCATTTCTAGTAAATTAAAAGATACTTAAATATCTAATTCCAAATTGAAGAGATTTTTAAGAGGGTATTTTACAACATGTAAGAAAACACATAAAAATGCATGTATACCATAGGTTTCGTTACAAGTAAACGATAAACGTTGATATTTATTCATAAAAATGTAATACACCTACATTTTATAATTCAGTTTTAAAAATCGTATTTTTTCTTCTATCGTCAAGCCACCAAAAACGCCTTCTGCCATTATTGGGTCCCGATGTGAAGTCACTCAGTTATGAACAAAGAGTTTATCTTTTACAGTCGTATTGTTCACAAACCACATGACGTCACAAACCTAAACAGCATGGCGGCTCGCGTTTTCGCGACAACTAAAAATCATAAATTAAAATGCATTTCTAAGGCATTTTACGGTTTAAAAAATTTTAAATAAAAATTCTACTGGTTATGACCTCAGGATTGATTTAAAACTGTCTCAAAAAAGTGTAAAATAGCATTTTAATAGCTAGGAAACTTTGATCAAGACTGAGTCACGTATTGTGAAAATAATAAGATGTTAAAGTAAGTAAGATAACAATGGATCGAGGATCACACAATAAAATAGAGTTCTAAGAGTTAGGTAAGAAGAAAAGAAACAAAAACATGTTTATTTACTAAAGAACAATTACTTAGTTATGTTTGCCAACATCAACCACCCACACAGTCTTTACAGACCATGCGTTTTAAGGTTCTATTCACAAGAAGCGCCCACGCGCGTCTCACTCGCATTCTGTTATTAAATAAATAAATAAAATCTTTTTATTTCAGACAGCCAGAATGAGGTTCATATTCACACACTTTCTAGGAAATCCTTTTTTTTTTAGTCTACAGTCAAACATAGAATCACTTTAATTTGTGACAATCAGAATGAGGTCCATATTCACACACTTTCTAGAAAATCCTTTTTTTTTAAGTCTACAGTCAAACATCTTAAATTATTAAACTAATCAGTGTCTAGTCAGTTGATCCTCCATAGCACAAGACCGAGAAAGGTGGAAGGGGAATAGAGAAGCTTTTGGCCTGCAGTGGGACGATGCGGCTAGAAATAATAATTATCAGTGGCTATACACGAAGAAGTGAGGTTGTGTAACTTTATTTTGAGATTTTATGTTGTATCTATACTTAAGTACAAAGGCGAAATATAGTCAAGATTACTTATTTATTTATTTATTTTCAGCCCACATTGTCCCACTGCAGGGCAAAGGCCTCCCTCCTCATTTTCCAGGCTTTTCTGTCTTTAGCTATAGTTGGCCAGTCTGGTAGATGCACATCCACATCGTCCCGCCATCTCCGTGGTGGTCTTCCGCGCGGACGTCTTCCGTCGGGCACCCATTCAGTAACGGTTTCTGCCCGTAAGTCGTCAGACATGCGGCAGACACGGCCTGCCCAGTCCCACTTAAGTTGGGAAGACTTTTTGGTGACACTGACAACCTTAGTTCAAGATTACTATCAGTAGGTAAATCTTAATCTTTTATTTACCTATAGTGTTGTTTAACAATTTAAACTAATTTAAGTTGTTTATAAGTGACCACTCACCAACTCCTAGTCTACAACTGCCAACAATTTACTCGGTAGACTCTTCACCGATAATTATAAAGCTGCGGAAATCAATCCAATTGAAGCGGCTGAATCTATTTCAATGAGATTACATACGGTTACATATTTTGTTGAACATTTGTGATACCATACTGAATGAGATCAGCACAGCCTCTTCGCCATGTTACAAAAAGAAATCGAATCGACGGACAATGCTAAGACTCCACCTGCGTCTAATGGCATTAATTACCAAAACGGCATACATTTCAGATTTGTATCATGGCTAGGAGGGCAGGGTCGATTATAATGACGTTTGAGGAAGGAGGCTAATGTGGGCTATTATTTGAGCTGCCATCATCATCATCTCAACATGTGTTCTTCTTCCATTCTCCTCTATCAGCCGTCATCTCAACACTCACTCCTTTCTTACTCATGTCATCCTTCACACAATCATTTGAGTTATTTGAGCTGCCAATGATGATGATATTTTATGAAATAAAATTAAAATGGTAACTCAAGTACAGCATCAAATACTTGTAATAGAGGTGTAATCAGTATGCTGGAAGAGGAAGGCCTTGACGAATATTTTGACGAATTTTGATCTAAATTATAGGTACTTATAATTTAGATCAAAACCCTAACATTTTTTTTGGAGACGATCAGGTCAAAAATACCCTGAAAACCGTGAGATTGTGTTGGTATGTAATGGCATTAAATGATTCATTAGATGTAGTATATTGAAAGTGGCTTCTTTCCCTTTGTGAAAGAAAGCTTTTATTATTTTTTTATTTTCCCATAGTACAAGCTTTGCTTAGTTTAGGGCACGATGATGCTGTGTAAAATTGTACAGCATTACTGTTTTATTATTTTATTTTTGAAAATTTGTTTTATAATAAAATAAATTTAAATGCTCGTTGAAACAAACAACTGTATGTTTCCAATTCATTACTCCGTACGAAAGGCTTTCATTAATTATAAGGGGCTTAGAACGTATCTATTGATCGTTGAATCATTTGTTATGGAATTTTCAATGGTGTTTTGATGAGTTCATAATTTTTACAAAATGTGAAAATATCATACTTTTTAGGTACTTTTCATACGTTTTAGACAAAAAAGGGTAAATTTCAATATACATACTATTCACCCTTTTTTGTCTAAATTTTTATTACAACGTTAAATTGACGAAAACCTGTTCTATCTAGAACTAAGCTACTTTTAATAAGCTGTTCTAGTGTTACCAACAAACTGTCATCACTTTTTCACCCTAAAGCTTAGCTTTAGCTTTTAGCTAATTTTAAGACCTTATTCTAACACATGTGTTCGTGCAAATAAATTTCATTTATCATTTATTTATTTATTTACCCCTTTCAACCTCTTTTAACCCCTTTCAATAATTATCTTTAAAAAAACGTAGTTTATGACCCAGGAAGAGGTGGCGAGATGATCTGGGCGATCTGGGAGACCTTTGCCCAGCTGTGGGACATGATAGGTGAAGTAAAAAAAAAATGTCCTTCGTCAGGATGAAATCTTTATTCCTTGCCATAGTTATCTCAAATTCAATTTAGGCATAGTCCTGACAAATATACCTAGCACTAATCATTAGTGTAGATGTAAAGAGGCCTAATTTTTTCAGAAATGATATGATGTTTACAGATAGAGTAATTTATCTACATTTATAATATGGTGAGCTAAATACTTATTTTCACGCTCGATTAAATGAAGCAGCTGTATGTGGGCGTTTAACGTAATTGTGTTAAATGTGTTTGTGTGTGTGTGTTGTTTCAGATTCAGTGAGAAGTTAATTTTCCCCTCGCCTTGGGTTCGGATAGGAAAGTTTACTGCGTAAAACAACTGACATGCTAACCTTATCAACGTCATCAAAGATATAAAATCGCTGGAAGGTCTTTTTATTTTCATGTCTCTAGTTTTTTCAAACTTGTCTTGTGAACTCTCCCATCGATTTCCACAGCGATCGATCTTGTGCAGCCTGCATCCAACGGCTCCCAGCATTTACCAGATCGTCTTTCCATCTAGTGAGGGGCCGTCCTCTGCTGCGATTTGCACACTAAAAGCGGCTGTTACACAAGAAGAGTTTTTTGCACGCGAGCGGCGAAAAACCGTATGCGATTATCTCTCGGCAAAACTCGCCTGCAGTTGTTTACATTTTGACAGAAATTCGTATTATTCAAGCAATTTTCGAATGCGAGAGGCGAGGCTCGAAGCATTTGTTTACACTGGGCGACCATATTATTACCTAGAAGAAATCGCCGCTCGCATGTAACAGATTTATATGGGAAATATTATAAAAATGTAAATGCTATAAGTGAGAAGTATGTCTAAAATAGCTTTCTGAATTTAGAATACCTATTTGATTGTTATATTTGGATCAATAGATACTATAATATTAGTCTAAGCTTTGATAAATCTTTATTGTAAAATATAAACTAAGTTTGTAGTTGTTTAATAACATAAATGTGTGGAATATTACTTTTAAATCGGTGATATCATAGAATTGTTCTTAAAATGTAATCGTATATGATAAGTGTGTATCTCTGTGACGATGGTAGCTTGGTAGGGGGAGACGGCTTTGCAGCCTATAAAAACGGCTGAGCGTTTGAGAAGCTCTCTCTTATCGACTAGCAGTTAGCCAAGCTAAGTATTTGCTCCTGTTTATTATTCATAGTAGTTGTGTGATATACCTACCCTTAAAGTATTATAAATGTATTTTATATTTTATTTGTACATAAATTGTGTTCGAAATCTGGTTGTGTAAAATAATGGTGTATTGTATAAAAGTATAATTCTTTTAATCTGTGATTCTTTTCTTTATTATCCACTATTAGCTACCCTATTAGGATTTAATATTATCTTTATAAAGGAAATAGATCCCCAGGTAGTTAAATTAGGGTTTTCCAGGGATCTTATAACTTCTTCTAATGAATAGAGCCATCCTAATCTAACATCAGAAGAAGGGATATGAACTACCTACATTATGTGCCTTACTAAAATTTTACTTTTTCTAGATGGACGACGCCCCCTGTCTTACAACAACTTCTTCGAGCCATCAAACATGCCGTTTTCGGCAGCCACCGAAAAGATGACGTTGTCCTGCCGACATTCGACCTGACCACGAGTCTCCTGGGCACCGCGGCATGGTGCAACAGCATCGAGGCTTTCTCGACAGAAATTGGTTGGAGCAACACCTCAGCCGCCGCAAGGGCGGGTAAGCTTCTGAAAATCATAGTTCTAGACAATGTGATCCTACAGAGGGTCGTTCGTGGCAAAATTTACGCACCGAGTTGTCAGCTTTTGTACACTTCCGTTTCTGCAAATTCATATTTTAAACATGCTAAGAATAAGATTTGGTAATTTAGTAACATATTACACTACGCGCCGTCCGAATAGATTAGAGTCTTAATTTATACCTATACCTATATATATAACAACAAGTAGTTACGCTTAGTACCTGCTACCACTGTCCACATAGTTTATAGAAATCTCTTTTTTTTTTTTTTTTTGAGGGTAGATACCGTCTCTGTTGGGTTCATTCGCCCCGTCCATCATTCGCATTTTAGTGCTCAACCACTCGGACACTTTTTGAGTGTTTTTTCGTGTATTTTCGCATAGAAGTTTACGTTTGTGTTCAATTTCAATATGCCGAAGAGAAAGCATTCCAAGGAGGAACGATATCGGAAGAAAATCAGAAGATTAGAGGAGAAATTACGACTCTGTGAAGATAGTAGCAGTGGTTCAGGTGATTACCTACATACAAATTTTACGTATTTACGTATTGAAAATAATGCACTCTGAGCAGTCATTGGGGCTGTCTCGCTGCATGGACCTATGGTTTGCGTTCCTTCCGCTGGGGATTGTAACCTAACCATTTATGTACCCACCGATAACAGTAGTTATCCACTTTCATAGCTACTAGAGTTGGCCTCTGACTCAATACGAAAGTCATGTATTTACATGCATACTAAATAACCATTGAACGTCTAGCAGTCTACTGCTGTACATAGTACCTATGTACTTAAGTACCTACGTTTAGATAATTGAGGTTGACTTACCTATACTAATGTAGGTATAATACTACTACCTATTTTCCTACGTAGGTAGGTATGCGTTCACTATCGAGTGAACATAGTATATGCATACGTACGTAAGTACTCAATAATATTGGTGGTTTCCAGAAAATGTACTCCAACCAATTTGGACTGAAATACCGGAGGAGTCCGTGGATGAAAATACTGTCAAGGTCACCAATGACTCAAATGTTTCCACCTTACCCCAGCCTGTGCCGGGTCCCAATACTTTGGCTACGGAGACTCCACTCGCGGAAGACGACATTATCTTACCCATCGAGCTAGATAGTGAGGTTTTGGAGATTTTGGGTGAAGATCCTACCAGCGTTGTCAATTACGGACCACAGGTACGCCAGGAGCTTGCAAACCGGTTGCTTCACGTTATTTCGGAAGGGTTTTCTAAAGAAGTTCGTAAGGATTTACTAGATAAGTATCCGACGCCAGCCAATTGTACCCTGATAGATGCACCTCAACTGAATCCAGAGATAAAAGCGGCCATAATGGATTCTGCCGTAAAACGGGATAAGGGAATCGAGGTAAAACAGAAACAAATGGCAACCGCCATAGCTGGCCTTAGTGAAGTGATAAATTCACAGCTACAATCAAAAACAATAGAAAACGCTTTGCTGCAAAAACTATTGGATGTGAGCCGCATCTTGTGCGATATACAACACGCTGACTCTGTGACCAGAAGGAATTTTATCATGTTCGCCCTAAAACAAGATATGAAAGATCACCTAAAAAATACCAAAACAGGAACTTTTCTTTTTGGCGATAATTTAGCGGAGGCCATGAAGACAGCAAAGGCTGTTAATAAATTAGGCGTTGACTTAAAGCCAGATTCCACCCATAGAGATAACACAAATAGACTGAAGCCATCGACGCCGGGCACAAAGCCTTTAAACCGCAGAGCGCCTGCCCAGTACCAGAGGCCATCGGGGCAAGCGCCACCTGTACAACAACGGGAGCAGTGGCAATGGCGTCCTGCGCGCCAGCAGCGCGCCCCACCCCCCGCTCCGTCGTCGAGGCCCACGCGCTTATCAGCACCGTCGTCGCGGCATCACCCGCCGCCGCCGCGCCGCCGTTACTAGACGCCACCGCTGCCGATACAGTTGAGTACACAGGACGCTTATCGTCTTTTTACAAACAATGGTCTCTTATCACAAGTGACCGCACTATCTTGTCCTGGATACAGGGCTACAAAATTAAATTTAACCAGCCTGTTGTACAGGACTCGCTTCCAGCGACAAAGATATATACTGATACTGAAAGATCACATTATATAGAAGCTATAAATAATCTTTTAGAAATAGGTGCGGTTTCAAAATGTGATCCTTGTGAGGGTCAATTTATTTCAAGCACTTTTTTAATACCCAAACCGAACGGTAAATTACGTTTTATTTTAAATTTAAAATTATTAAATAAATTCATTCCGACTGATCATTTTAAACTTGAGGATTTAAGAACAGCAATAAAATTAGTAACAAAAGATTGCTACATGTCTACCTTAGATCTCAAGGATGCTTATTTAATGATAAAAATTCATCAGGAATCGAGAAAATACCTACGTTTTTTATTTGAACAACAAATGTATGAATGGAACGTTTTACCATTCGGTTTGAATGTGGCTCCATACATATTTACCAAGGTAACTAAGCCTATAACAAAATTATTGCGCTCCGCCGGATATATATCTACCCTATATTTAGACGATTGGCTTCTTTTTGGACATACTTACCAACAATGCTTGTCAAACTTCGATATGACAAAAAAATTATTAATCTCCCTAGGATTCCTTATTAATGAAGAAAAGAGTAACATTGAACCCTCAATGACTTGCAGATTTTTAGGTAAAATTATAGATTCACACAACAATTTGTTGAGTTTACCTTATGAAAAGAGATTAAAGATCAAAGATCTAATATTAAGTTTATGGAGCTTAAAGAGTTGTAAAATTCGGGAGTTTGCACAACTTTTAGGCACATTAGTATCAGCTTGTCCAGCTGTTGAGTACGGCTGGTTGCATACTAAAGAAATGGAAAGGTGTAAGTACCTTAACTTAAAGGATCATGACAATTATGATAGATACATGAAATTACCTGATTCAATTTATCCAGATTTTCATTGGTGGCTCAATAACATTGACAAGTCAGTGCATCGGATTCGAACCGATGACTACCGTACTGAAATATTCTCTGACGCCTCAACTTCGGGGTGGGGGGCAGCTTGCAAAGGCGAAACGGCGAGTGGCCAGTGGTCAGTAAAAGAGCGGCAGTACCATATTAATTACCTTGAACTACTTGCAGCTTTCATAGCTCTAAAGATTTTTGCTCGAGACCTGTATGATTGTCAAATACTCATGCGCATCGACAACTCTACGGCAATTGCATACATCAATAGGATGGGAGGTATTCAATACCCCCATCTTACTGATGTAACTAGAGAATTTTGGAATTGGTGTGAAAATAGGAAACTATTTGTTTTTGCCTCCTATATAAAGTCTAGCGATAACTATATTGCTGATGCCGAGTCACGCAGATCACATCCCGATATTGAATGGGAATTGGCTGATAACGCATTCAACTTCTTAAGGCAAACGTACGGTCACCCAACAATTGATTTATTTGCGAGCAGATTAAATAAGAAATGTTCAACTTATATCTCTTGGCAGAGAGATCCTGACGCGTTTGCTGTAAATTCATTCACAATTTCCTGGTCAAACTTAGATTTTTATGCCTTTCCCCCTTTCTCGGTCATTTTAAAGACATTAAGAAAAATTATTACAGATAAGGCTCAAGGTATTATGGTAGTCCCTCTCTGGCCAACACAACCTTGGTACCCAGTTTTCAGATCTCTACTTATTTCAGAAAGTATTACATTTCCTCCCCACAGTCATGCTTTGTTATCTCATTCCAGCTCCTCCCACATACACAGATCAATTACCCTGGAGGCAGGGTTGTTATCCGGCAGGCATTTTCAAGACGAAGTATACCAAGGTCGTCACTGGACATAGTGTTAGCATCATTATCCGAGAGCTCCATTAAACAGTATGATTCTTGTTTACGTAAATGGTGGAACTTTTGTAAGTTTAACTCTATTGATTTTTATAGTGCATCTGTTCCAAATGTTATTTATTTTTTAACTCAGCTGTACAATGAGGGAAGTCAGTATAGTACATTAAATTCATGTCGATCCGCCCTATCACTAGTTTTAGGGCCAATTATTAGTAATGATGATCGAATAAAGAGATTCCTTAAGGGTGTGTTCCGTCTAAAGCCTCCACAGCCTAAATATAACACAACCTGGAACACTAACCTTGTCTTAGACCGCTTGAGTAGCTGGTACCCGAATAATGAAATTCCTCTGGACAATCTGTCAAGGAAAACCGCAACGTTATTAGCACTTGCAACGGCACATCGGGTCCAAACGCTGTCTAAAATCAATGTTAAGAATATTGAAATTTTATCAGATCGAATTGTTATAAAAATTCCTGAGCTAATAAAAACTTCAAGGCCAGGCTGTAACCAACCAGTGCTACACTTACCTTTCTTCAGTGAAAGGCCGACAGTGTGTCCCGCTAAGGCATTGTTAGCATATGTAGAACGCACTACATCCCTAAGGACATCTGATTATTTATTCATTGCATTTAATAAACCTCATAAATCTGTCGGAAGCCAGACCATCAGTCGTTGGTTAAAATGTACACTGAACGAGTGTGGAATCAATTCCAACACTTTTACTGCGCATAGTACACGGCATGCCGCCACCTCGCGCGCGCACTCTCTTGGTGTCAACATTGACACCATCCGAAAAACAGCCGGTTGGAGCGACAGCTCCACTACTTTTGCTCGTTTTTACCAAAGGGTAATTGTTAATACTGATGAGTTAGCCATAGCTCGTTCAATTTTCGAATGAAAATAGAATATGTTTTGTTTATTTTTTAAAATAATATTGTGTTCTGAATAAATCATTTATAATATTGATCAATATAATGTTGTTTGTATTGATGTTATTCCCTTGAGAACTCTCAAAGTCTACTTGTTGTTATATATATAGGTATAGGTATAAATTAAGACTCTAATCTATTCGGACGGCGCGTAGTGTAATTAATGATTAAACGAACTAGTGAAGTTCTATCCTAATTACACTAGCGCCTAGTCCGAATAGATTAGTGAGTCCCGCCCACCCGGCGCGTATCGGGTATACCTACCTAGATACACACACACTCCCAAGTATTATAGGGAATACATCAATAATATATTACTCAGGCTTTAAACTAAATGATGGACGGGGCGAATGAACCCAACAGAGACGGTATCTACCCTCAAAAAAAAAAAAAAAAAGAGATTTCTATAAACTATGTGGACAGTGGTAGCAGGTACTAAGCGTAACTACTTGTTGTTATATATATAGGTATAGGTATAAATTAAGACTCTAATCTATTCGGACTAGGCGCTAGTGTAATTAGGATAGAACTTCACTAGTTCGTTTAATCATTAAATATTTATAGCTTTTGAAGAGTTGCAATTCAAAGTCAAAATAGTAGGTACCTATGTGGCGTTTCTGATCTAAATGTAAAAAATGGCATTTTATAACAGCAGTGTCAAAACCACTTCCGTATTTAATAAGCTTCTTCACGTCATACGTACAATCTAATAAAAAACGTCCATTGGAGCAAAGTGGTAGATCAACTTATTGATACGGATAGTAGCATAACTATGGAGTCTAGCAAAACGTTGTGGTTGTAACATTACTTCGCATTTTTCTCGTATATGGTACCATAGATGAATGTAGTTTGCAGGTATTTGCTAAAGTGAAGGTACCAGTTCGATTTCAAGATTGATGTATTGAGCTTGTTATTTTCGTTGTTAGGGATACTGATTGCTATTACGATTCTGATACATAGATTTGGTTCGATATCCTGATTTAGGAATGGTAAAAAAAAAAAAAACACTACGTTCCATCTTGTAAGAATATAATTTTATAGACTGATTTTTTTTTTTTTACCAATAATATTTTAATACCTAAATGCACAAGTCTTTCACAGTCTAGGTACAGTTCTTATGATATTATGCGAGGCAATTGCAATTCTTATTTCAATCGTTAAGATGGATTTCAGCTCTGTGCATCATTGAATCTACTAAGTAGATAGGTATAATGCACGTCGTAATGTGAGTGTGAAATTTCGGTTAGTGTAGTATGCGCCATACTGCAGTCGGACTGCGACCGCGCCTATAAAAATATTAAAATTGAGAAATAAAATAAGGTAGGTATATACTTGCGAATGAATTCCCGTTTAAATAATGAATAGTGATCATGAATGTTTAGGAAGACCAGTTCACATGTTGTCAAACCTAGTTGTACATGTAATATATGTCGTATAGTCGTAACACATTAAGATTTATATATTGGTACTTATTAACCATACGATCATTCCTCATAGGCCAATTAGGCCATTAGTATTAGACCCTCCGAAAAATACGATCATTACTGATTGAAATGTGGTTAAATCAACAATGTCTAAGGGAGATTTGTCAAGATTAGCACACTGGTAGATGTACTACGTACAATTAGCCTGTTGAGAGGTAGGTTGGGTGACCAGTAGAAAACCTGAAACTGATAATATTTGGGATCCACAGAGTACAGTTAACGGCAATTTTTAACATAAATAATAGTTTGACTACTCTAGTCGCCGCGCGTTTTCGTCAGCGCGATCTAGCATTTGACCATTTTTAATCACGCCATCTAGCGGTAAATTTTTGAACTTATTATAGAACATTTTGTTACAATGCATCAGACAGTAGACTTTTAAGACTTGCAAGACTTCCAGTTTGAATCTAAATAAAAGGACAAATTCATTAGTGAGTAGAAATTAGCATTTGCAAGCAGAGATCTGATTGAGTCCTCAACTACATAGATTTCTAAGTTTATTCTCAGAAGTAAATATCATACATGTGTCCAATGACACCGATAGATAACTTTCATAGTTGAAAAATGCTGAACCACGTCTCACTGTAGAAACAGATGATTTACATTCTAACCAATATTTATGAAAAATGATTAAGTAGTTACATTACAAAACAAACCCCAGTGCTGAACGTAGGATGTTTATTCCAAGAGTATATAGGTTGAGTATATCCAAATTATTCCATTATGTAGGTACACCCAATAAATAAAACAGCTGTAATAGGTACCATTTCATAACATACATTTAGACTGTACTAGGCCCTTTTCATTAAGCAATGAACAGGTTGAACATTACGTAGCAATATAAATTAATATGTTATGTAGGTACTACTTATCTGTAATGATTCGTCAGATTGGCCAAACGAACAATTTAAGATAGGTACCACAGTCTTATCAATACTAATGTCCAAAATCTACTGGGTTTTCTCCGTTAGATCTTCAGGTAGTACTTAGGTAGTGTTTCGAAGCCTATGTGTTATGTTTGTCCGAACACTAAGTTCATTATTGTGTTTATATTCATGGCGTTTATTAGTTGTTGTGGAAACTAATAAATAGCTGTTGTACCAGCCCGTCTAAATGAGGTTCGTGTCAAAGGTAGCTTATAACCAGGTATAGGATATACTTACGTTTTGATCAAGAATTTATATTGTAGGTAATTTAGTACTTATACGTTAGTCAAGCAAGATCATATTAGGCGTAATGAAAAATTAGCACCGAAATTCAAGTGACCTTATGCGATTATTTCAACTCACCTCGATGACCGCTATGCTCTAAAAGGCTTAAATAATTGAAGAAATATAATTGTAGCAAAAGAGAAATTATGGTTTTGGGCAGGAGAATGGTTGGAAGAAAACATTGCTGTTAAAAACGCCATGTGATTAATACTAGGTACTAGGTACCTACATGTAAAATTATTATTTAAGAAAGAGTTTATGTTCAGAATTTTAATTATGAATATTAATATGATCTACAGTTATTTTGTATCTGGTCTGGGTGTTTCCATGTATAACATGTATGTATTGACAAACAAAAAGTATATAAGAAGTATATCAGTCAGTACCCATAGCACAAGCTCTGCTGACTTTGGGGCTAGGTGATGGTCCAGCAATATTTATTTATTATTTCTTATTACTACTTAAATCCGAGGTATATAATAGGTATGTATGTACAATGACTACTGTTTGTGAACGATTACTTTTGTGCTGAAAAATCTCATCGGGTAAAAATCCGGGCCATTTTATGGTGAAAAGAATATTACATGTCATATTATTTATATTTATTTATCGCTGTGTGGCCTCTTGCTGGGTGCTAATCAGCACATCGACAGCGGATGCAAGTGAGAAGCACGTTCGGTAGTTGGCTACGCTGTGGGCTTCGAGGCTCGGCTGAATCAGCTCATTGTACAGCGGATGATGGTGATCAGCAGGAATAGTAGTTGCCCCGCTGTTCTAGCCTCCAATTCCGGGTACTTGGCGCTCCATCAGCAGCGGGTGGAGGTACGCAGTACAATACAGAGTAATTGGCCAGTAAACAAATAAAGTAAAGGGAAAAAAGGGTATAAAAATGGGATAATCAGACACTTGTAAATCGTATATACCTTATTAAAATGCATCTATCTCATGAAGTGAGATCGATGTGTATAACTGATTAGTATTAATTACCTATCTATTTTGTGTACCAATGTAAAACGTAAAGTAAGTACTTTCCTATTAAATACCTCGTATTGCATTGAATACATATAATAAATTCACACACACAAACATACACCACGCACACATTTTATATACTCCTTACATATATATACACACATAAAATATGTATACACACTTACACATACACAAATCATTTGATACCTACCACTAAAATACACTTAACAACGATACATACCCTAACGCTTTTGTCTTTGTATAAAGGTAAAATTTGAAAATGCACATCACACCCATGTAATAAAAAGTACCTATCACTATCGAACAGTGTAGCTGTGGTAACTGTAATATAAATCCAATGTTGGTCACCACGACACAGGGTATCCTAGTGTGGTGACCAAAGTTAGCGTAAATTATACGTAAGTAAGTTTATTCATACCTTATATATAATGTGTATTGTTTACTTTGTATTCTGCTGTTTGGAAACAAATAAATAAATCATTTAAATTATTTATAACTATATATATATATATAATATTATAATAGCTGTGAGTAAAAATGTACTCGAATGATGACCCAAATTGAAATTTTGTAAAATAGTGGCAAGAAAAATGATTGTGTATACTAACTATAAAAAGCTACTTCGAGACGAAGTATAGGTCAAGATTGGCCGTAACAGATTTATATGGGAAATATTATAAAAATGTAAATGCTATAAGTGAGAAGTATGTCTAAAATAGCTTTCTGAATTTAGAATACCTATTTGATTGTTATATTTGGATCAATAGATACTATAATATTAGTCTAAGCTTTGATAAATCTTTATTGTAAAATATAAACTAAGTTTGTAGTTGTTTAATAACATAAATGTGTGGAATATTACTTTTAAATCGGTGATATCATAGAATTGTTCTTAAAATGTAATCGTATATGATAAGTGTGTATCTCTGTGACGATGGTAGCTTGGTAGGGGGAGACGGCTTTGCAGCCTATAAAAACGGCTGAGCGTTTGAGAAGCTCTCTCTTATCGACTAGCAGTTAGCCAAGCTAAGTATTTGCTCCTGTTTATTATTCATAGTAGTTGTGTGATATACCTACCCTTAAAGTATTATAAATGTATTTTATATTTTATTTGTACATAAATTGTGTTCGAAATCTGGTTGTGTAAAATAATGGTGTATTGTATAAAAGTATAATTCTTTTAATCTGTGATTCTTTTCTTTATTATCCACTATTAGCTACCCTATTAGGATTTAATATTATCTTTATAAAGGAAATAGATCCCCAGGTAGTTAAATTAGGGTTTTCCAGGGATCTTATAACTTCTTCTAATGAATAGAGCCATCCTAATCTAACACATGCGAGAAACTCTCCTTGTGTAACAGCCGCATAAGCGCCGCCATTTCATTTCAGATTTGCATCCTTAAGTCAAGGTTAATTCAAAAACTGCTAGGAAATATTATTATATTTTACTAATCCACCCAAGCCATATCCAGCATAACCAACCATCCACGCTCAACATTAAATACGGCTAAGTAGAATTTAGAGGTGGTATGTAAACGACGCAACATGTTTAATCCATTCTTGTGAGCCAATTTTATTGCAACACCCTGTATTCACGTATAGCGGTCTTGTGCAGCACCCTGTACACGTATTTTGTGCCAAATTCTAAGTAAGATTTCAAGTTTTGACACCTTTATTAAATAAATAATAATATAAATAATGCTGGACATTTCACACAGCATCATCTAGCCCCAACTAAGCAAAGCTTGTACTATGGGAACCAGATAATTGATATACTACTTATATACTTTTTGTGTGTAAATAAATACAAACATAATATACCTCCATAGAAACACCCATAGAGATAAATATTTGCAGATCATACAAACATTTATCCCATTGTGGGGATCGAACACACATAATTCTGCGTCCCAAGCGGGCTTTCACCCACTGCGCCACAGAGGTCGTCATAATTATATAATAGAATTTAGACCTCATAATTAAATATTCAAATAGAGTCGTGTTGGCCGAATAGGGTTGTACATGACTTTCAATCCGAAGGCCGTGGGATCGAATCCCAGCCGTGCATCAATGGATGTTGCGTTTCTTAAAATTTATACACGAGCTTCCTTCACCGTTCAGAGCTCGCATTGTTGCACGGCCGGGGTTCGAACCCGCGACCTTCAAATTGAAAGTCGAGGCACAACTCCATTCGGCCAACACAGCTCACATGCGTTTAAAAAGCGTGTTAAAAATATCTCAGAATTTTGAGGCAAAGTAATACAAAGCCAGGCAAAGCTCCATTGCTAAAGCTATAACTTTTAGATTAATGAATCAAAAACGAAGCGCATTCATGCCAGTTTGCGATGCAATTAATATACGTTCAAAATAGTTTAACAAATTGGCTCTCCACATGACTAAAAGCAAAAGTTAACCCAAATAGAACGATACAAATAGTGCTTGATGAGAAATTTAAAGGGCAGGGAAATTCGGGAACTTTTGCCCGAAAAAGAACTCCGAAATCCCCTGAAAGTCATTTTGGGATTTGAATTTTCATGTAAAGTTATTGCAATAGTTTTTTGTAAGTTCTGCTAGATTCCATAGAACTATTGGATTTTATGTTCGCAAAATACTAATGTGCACTACACAAGCCGTAAATAAAACGTTTGTAGAGAAATCTGCTAGTATTTTTCAGGCAACGTTGGGCTTGCAAACTGAGTCTTACTTCAGCCAAATGTGGACCAAGAATACAGTTATCAGGTGGTTGCACGACTCATCCGCGCCGAACGCGCTGAACTGTCAATTCAATGGAAGAAATGCTGAGACGTCAGAAGCTAGCCGCATTTTCTGACGTCAGAAGCATTTTTTGTATATAAAAATAACTATCAGCTATATTGTTTAGTTTTTTATAGATTCGTTTACAGTGTTCGGCAATAATTGGCCGTTTTGCCGAAACAGTATTTTATATCAATAGTCATAATATTCAGCAAGGAAAACAGTTCTAATTTTTCCTTGAAAATGTTCGGCAAATATTTGCTCGAAAATTTGCCGAAACTGAATTCACCAGTAGTCATAACATTTATCACTGCACCTGGCCGTATGAGATTAATTAGCTCACTGCATTTTCATCAGTACCTACCTACAGGTTTATTCTGTCTGTTGTTTTAGAAAAGTTTTCTAGTTAAACGTGAGTAAGACGATTCACTCATAAATGTTTCCAGAGGTGATAGACAAGTGTTCAAATTCAATCAGAAAATTCTGTGGATTTCTGTTTCCTTTTCTTAACGAAATTTCTTTCGACTAGAATTCTGTACACTGCTTTTAATTCAGACTGGATTTCCATTATTATCTATCTATATTTGTCTCTACCACATAATATTTTAAAAGTAAAGGTTGACGACGTCTGTAATTGAAAGATATTTGGGAAAAACTTTAGAAGCATAATTTATTAACACAATAGGATCCGATTCTATGTTTATCTTTTTGTCTGTTTCTCTGTGCTTTGTAATTTGTGAAATCATCATCATCATCAGCCTATAGCAGTCCACTGCTGGACATAGGCCTCCCCTAATGAGCGCCATTGCGCCCTGTCCTCAGCTCGAAATTGTGAAATGGCTTATCCGATTTAGATACGGTTTTCTCTGTGTTGTGATACGATAAAAAAGGCAAATGACACGACAGTTATTTTTTCGTCAGGACCTAATCCTTCATTAAGAGCCTATGATACCCTGCCATTTTGTAAGCGGGACAGCGAGTGTGATTTGTTCGGCGTGTGAGGAGTACAGGAGCTATGGATGCGCAACGTTATTTACGACGCTAAAACACTTTTTAGCTAATTAAAAGTACAAAAACAAAAAAAGATCAAAATTCGGAACAACGGGACCACGTAGTGTACTAAGCTGAGTTTAGATACAAAGTTTTACTAGTCTAGCTAAAGTATTTATTGAGTACTTTTGTTTTTAAGTAAAATTCAGAGGGAAGTTTGTGATTATTTTCTATCGAGAAAATATTTAGTAATCGTGTTTTCACTACAACGGGGACTCAGTTTATATCCTCAACTATAATATATATTTTTTTCAATAATATTGGTTCAATACTTTTATAGATATGATCTAGAGTCGAAGCAGTTTTGAGGTAGTACGCGCCCTTAAGCCTATATCTGCATTCAACAGAACCCTTAAGTGCCGAAACATTGCTTAAGATGGAATACTCTTAATAAGTCTCCCTGTTGTTACCACTCTAAGAGAAACCGAAAACTAGACTAAGTGGAAGCTTATTTCAAGGACCCGATCTTCAGCAATGAAGAACACGACCAGGAAGAATAAGGCTTACTAAACACAACAAACTCATTTAATAAGGACAGTATGACATTGCACAAACCTAGAGGCGTGAACAATTATACCAAACTTGGACATTTAAACCCACCCTAAAACTATTAGGGTAGTTTTACAAACAACGGAGACTTAGTTAATAAGAAATGTTAGAGAACTCATTAAAATTCTGAACTTACCCTCAACGTCATTTCAAGAACGCGAATGGTATTCTTAAGTCGTATTTACACTAGTAGGATCCCATTCATATAATAAAGATGAAAGTTTGTGAGTTTGTTTGAGGTCTGGATGTTTGTACGTTAGTGTTTCAATCACGCCTAAACCAGTGAACCGAATTGGATGAAACATGTAATAGGCGCAGATAGTGCCTTGGAATCGCATATAGGAGTTGTGTTGATAGTGACCTGGAAAAGCATATACTCGTACAATATTCAAAATGTTAGTATCACGCGGGTGAAGCCGCGCGCAGAAGCTAATTTATAATAAAGATTTCTTTTAAAATACCTCATCTTCCAGCATTTGTCCCTCTATAGTGGGGTCGGTACAACATGCTAGGTACTTCTCTTCCTTCCCTCTATCAGTCATCATCTCAGCACTCTCTCTTCTTACTCATATCATCATTCACACAATCCATCCACATTCATACCATTACCTACATTTTCTTTAAAAACCTGCCTCTAAAAAAACGACGATAACTAGTGTCCCTAATGGTTAATATTAAAAGCGGTTGCACCTATCCCGAAAGAATGACGCATCTTGTCTCATACAGATATATAGAGTTGCAGATCCTTTAGAGATTTCATCGCGATTGAGACGGGCTATACTTCTCCATACTCATTAGTCATTACGACCCGAATTATATTCCATCTCAACTATCGGCCGATAGAAAGTCTGTAGTCTGCGAGGGGTCTAAGTGTCGGTGGTCTTGCAACCTGTCATGAATTAAATTAATCGCATTAAATCTCCAAAGGGAGAAGAATCTAAGAAGGGAAGACCAGCTAAAAGATGGGAAGATGAAATAAGGCTGACAGCCGGACGGACCCTATTGGAGAAGAGCTGCATTAGACAGAATACACTGGAAGGAGTTAGAGGAGGCCTTTGCCAATAGGCACACAGAAATAAGAGATATTATTTAGTACTACCCGTACTACTAAAACTTAAGTTAGATTCTAGGAAAAAACATTGTTATTTAAGTATTTCTGAAATAAAGGCTCATATATAAATCTCCAAAGGATCTGCAACTCTATAGATCACAAAGTGCGTCATTCTTTCGGGATAGGTACAATCGCTTTTGAAGTCTACCTTCGTCGTTTGACATGCCTTCTAGGGGTCTTAAGGAACACTAACGGACTTCCTTACAAAGATAAATACATGGAACTGTAAAACCTAACATACGTTTTTGTTGAGACCTTATAACTATCATTGTATATAACCCCAACGAAAAGCACATTGATGCACGAGGGATGTGAACCACGACCATTAAAACGCAGAAGCATTTCCCATCAGGCTACCCTCAAACCACAACTATTTATGAATACGCACTCAATTCTAAAACAGTATCACTAAGGGCTAAAATCCCGTGCGCCTAACTAATTGTTTCATCAAATTGAACATCGCGAGTTCCCGCCGAATTCATGCGAAATAACACTTTATGGCACATAAGCTTGTCCATTACCACATTTTATAGGGTTATGCACCGGGGTATAATGCAAATTAATGTTCCGCGTGAGACGTCGATCTAGGGTTGTCACGTTTCGTTTTACAATTGGTTTTAAATGTATAAACTCGAGCCTGTATAGACATTTTGGGCATAGAAAGATTTTTTTTTTTAGTAATGGAATTTTGTATTCACACTATTTGTATTTTATGAATTTGGACGTTCTTCTGATTGCCCCTAGATAGATGTCTGTGAACTAGGCTTGTCAAGACTATATTTCAACAAGCTCTGATTTAAGACGCAGACCCAAAGAAATGGTAAATTGAATAGAAAAACACTGTATTGTACACAAAAGAAACACCTAACAGGAAATACACAAAAACAAGTAAGGGGGCGTCCATAAATTACGTGACGCGTTTAAGGGGGGGAGGTGGTCAAGTCAAATCTCACCAAATCTCACGTGGGGGAGAGGGGGGTCTCGACAAATCTCACGTAATATTTTTCGACAAAAAACAAGTGTAAAATTGCGATAAAACTGGGATAAAATTTCTTCATTAAAATATAATAGGAACAATAAAATTGTCTTTTTTTTTTAATACTTGAGATTTATTCATAAAAACATAAAAATATTTACACGAAACAACAATAAACTGTGATTTCAAAATAACTGTGTTTTTTCAAGTGCAATATGCAATTTGAAATCTTACGTAAGATTAGAGGGGGTCCCTCCCCCTCTAATCTTACCGGGAGTCAAGCAAAATCTCACGACATCTCACCAAAGGGGGAGGGGGGGGGGTCGAAAAATCGCCAAATTTGCCTCACGTAATTTATAGACGCCCCCTAAGTAGATACAATGGGCGGCCTTATCGCTAAAAGCTAACTGGTAGGACTGCTTGTATAAAATTTTATGGACTACCTATACAGGGTGTAAAAAGAAGTCTACCGAAGCCGCAAGGGCATACAGCATCAAAACACAGAACCAAATCCAAAAGGATTTTCCGAAAAAATCATTATATCCGGAGAAAACAGCGTTTGAAGAGTACTGTTTGCGTATGTTTTGGCGTTGTTTGACGTAGATTGCTGGGTTTTGAGTTTGAAATGTTTTTTCTTTTATAAATGAAATTATTAGGTAGGTATGGTCTTATTATGTGTAATAGTAGTAAATAGCCGAAAATAACATAGCATGGCGAAGGTAAGTCAAAAAAAAATTGCGTTTTTTTTTCGCTAAATATGTTTAGAATCATGGTCTGATTACAACCCCTCAGTTTTCGGTAGCAGTCTTTTTACACCTGTATATACACCATATTTTTTTTTTACATACCTCCTGAAATAGTAGAAGAAAAAAATGTTGTCTTGATAACCCTAGCTCACAGTATCGAGCTCTGAGCTTAGACCGAGGGCACACAGTGTACCACGCGATCCAATTAAGCCCAAGCTAGACTTTCTGTAAATGAAACTACGTAGCATCGTTGAATATTGGAACGAAAGAGGATAGTGTGATCAGAGGGTTATATTTACCCGGGGTATTTGTGTTTATCTTGCTGAACCCTAATTTCGGCTTGATGTAATAGATTGCTTGAGGCAACTGGACGCTTGTTTTCAGAATATTTTTTAAGTCTGTATTATAGTGGTTTATCCACGTATTATTGACTATGATCATCATTTGGTAAAACGAAACGAAACGGGATCACGGCTGTACCTACCTATTTTCTAGAGCATGGCAAACACAATACTATTATTCAAGATCATTTGAAAATTTTAGGGATATAGGCACGTGCATAATACGAGTATATTTTGGAGCACGCCCGAACCTAGCACATGACTTTCTAAAGACCGCTACAGATCCTAAATTAGTAGTAAAAGAATGATAGGCCCCAAACCGTGCTTGTTGCCCTGATTCTTCACGGTAAAAAAAGAACAGGAGTAAAATTAGTTTGAAGACTATTCTAAATGATCCTAGCGGTCCTACTGAATAAATGCTTTTTGACTTTGACTTTGAGTGTCGCTAGTACCATCGATGGTACTATGATACCTAGTAGTAAGTATTATTAGTGCCATTGATGGTACAGTCATGGACAATAAGATGTATACACTCCATTCTTTTAAAACTAATAGATGTAGGTTAAAAACAAAAAGCGGAAATTGATTTCACATTGAACTAGTGGCGAAATCAATAAAAATACCAGTACATTGTTGGACATGTTGACCTGTACATGGGTTGAAACATTATGGAGGGTATACATCTTATTGAACGTGACTGTACATATCAATGGTATTTTTGGAGATTTTGGAGATACCAGGCGTATTAGTCGCATTTCGAAACAAGTAGCTGGACCATCGCTATTTGAATACTCTTAACTTGTTTTCTTATCCAAAACCAAACATGGTGTGGTTGGTTAGAATCAACCTCAGGAAAATAGGCACTACTCGATTCCTCCAAGAAGACACTACAGTATAAGAGTGAACAAAAGGTTCTATTATATGACCGCTATATAATAGACGAGAGTACACTCAACTTGATTAAATTAAGCTCAGACTAGGCACAAACGTACCCCTTTTAGTTATAACAGAGTTAGATATTTGCGTACCAGATAACAATTTAGGCTAGAATGGACTAGTCTAAGTCTATTTTTGTATTTGGATGTGTCTACCACCCTATCCATTGCACAAGTTCTAGTCAAGCGATCTGTCTCTTTATAAGAAGATTATGCCCTGATTACAGGACAAAATCAAAACTTTGTCAGCTCCATCTCTTTATAAAATAAATCCTAAACCAGCTGTTACAGAAGGAGAGTTTCTCGCCTGCGAGCTGCGATTTCTTCTAGGCGATTTCTTCTATATCTTATAATATGGTCACCTAGTGTAAACAAATGCTTCGAGCCTCGCCTCTCGAATAAGATTCTCGCTATCTAAGCTTTCTACCAAAAATATTATTTTTTACGAGTTTCTGTCAAAATGTAAACTACCGCAGGCGAGACTTTAATGGCGAGTTTTGCCGAGGGATAATCGCATACGATTTTTCGGCGCTCGCGTGTGAGAAACTCTTTTTGTGTAACCGCCGGTTAAGTCAATAATTATAGTTTTAGATGACTGATTGTATCTACCACCCTATCAGTTGCTCTTCTGACAAGTTGCAAGACCTTCACCGCTCGAACGTCACTTACACAATGCCATTCCGGCACACCATTCTTGCCTTCTGCTTTCTCAATCTCAACGCAAGTTGCAAGAATGGTATGCCATAATGGTATCGTCTAAACGGCGTCTCTGGCTACGATGTTTTCTTTTGCCGTAGCTTGTGTTGGAATGATATTTTCCTTGTAAAGTGAATATTGAATACACATCCACATTTAAAATTCAATCTACCAATAAGGATTCCATTTTCATATTCGCTCAATATATTATCCAATCAACATCAGTAGATTTCTGACCTCAATAAAGCACCTATTACAAAAGGTTTGTGTCTATTCAAGACTTTCCTCCGACAGGCGTTCATTGTAGTCCAACACAATGGTACTTTTCACAACACTGATCACGCTTGGCAAAGTATCCCATATTGTCAGCATGTTAGAGTTTATATTCTAATAGCAAAAATGAGAGATTTAAGCTGTTTAAGATGAGGCTTGCGTTCATAGACAGCTTCTCGTGTAGTGATATCGTTAAAAGTATTTTGATCTGAATTTTATACAGGTTTTACGATTTTCGATTCTAAAAGTTGCAGGTTAAGTTTAGGTTATTCCCCTTTTGGAGATTCTGGATTTCGTTGTATCGTGCTGGATAACAAAGTGGAGAGTAATTTACACAAGGTCAGTAGCTGTCGTCAGTGCTGGCGCCGAAAAATGACACACTATTTACACACAGTCAGTATTCCGTCAGTAGTCGAGGATATTTTTGGTGACTTGAAATCAATTTACACGATGGCAGTGCCAGGTCAGCACTGAGTCGGCAGTAGACTGACGTTAGTTACTGACTCAATGTATTACCTTCGCCTAAGAGCCGAATCATGACGTAATTTGCGTCGCATAATTGTAAAGTGATTGCAGGAAGTGTCCTTAAAACGACTCTTTTAGATCTTTTAGCACTAAGAGATATACAAGTCATTTTTATCAACACAACTGAACCAATCTTTAGAAACATTTTACTGAAGCAACTCTGACAGTCGTGTGACAAAGATTCAAAAGAGTCTTTACAAAGAAGTAGTGCAATACCTATTCAAATTACGCATGATACGCAGTAGTGTGTTCCGACACTAAAGTACACTTGTGTGTACACTTAAACACATGACGGGTTTAGCCCACTCGCAGATTGCAGACTTTCTATCGGCCGATAGTTGAGACGGGATATACTTCGGCTCGTAATGAGTATGGAGAAGTATAGCCCGTCTCAACTATCGGCCGAAAGAAAGTCTGCAGTCTGCGAGGGGGCTTCAGATCCAGCCAAATATCGGGTTTAGCTCTTCGGAAGATTTATTAGCTAAATTAACTCTATGGTGAAGAAAAACATTGCAAATAATTGAACTTCTTATTTTACTATGTTGGTTTGTATTTAACGTGTCACGTATGGAACGCTTTCTTTGACACAATGTGAGTTGCGAGCCAAATATGTATTTGGATAAACTACTGGCTAACCCTCTTCAGACCTTTTCATAAGATCTGTAATGAGTGACAGTCATTCAGTCCTTTTATACCCTCAGGGGTAGACAAATACCACAGAAGGAGATCCTCTTGCTTAAATCCTCAATTTTCACATTTACCAGTCTCATTTTTTTTGGACTTCCTACATTTTTCATACCAAATCATCGGTTTAGTCATTTTTAATTCAATATAGCTGAATAACCTACCCAATATTTACATGTCAGCCCCTATGAGACTGAACCCAGTGTCACGTACCACGCTTTTTCAAACCATCCCCCAGACGAGAGTTAGAAGTTAACCCTTTTGTCACGGCCTCGTTAGGGGTCGGTGGGGCCGCTTAAGGCTGAAAGTTTTAGGGAAAGTACCTAAAAGGGTTGAAGTGCACCAAAAAAAAACCGGCGGTTAACTACTATAACAATACAGAAACAAACAGATAAAACTGTACGATGGACTTTCTAAGACCTAAGATCAATTTACTAATCATCATAATAATTTTCAGCTACATGAGCACTGCTGAACATTTGCCGAACACTCTACCTACACCATTTGCCGAACTATTATTTGGATAGAAGATGACAGGCGAATACAAGCGATGAGGCCCTCTACACGTTCGTGACTGTCGGCATTCGTCTATCATCGGCGAATATTTAGATCGCCCATAAGTCCCCCATATAAATTTCCAGAGCGAACGGCCTTTAGCAATACTGTAAGTCCACAATACTGATGCTGATGCTAAGACTAGAACTCCCAAATAAAAAAGAAAGAACAACAAAAGCTGGAACAATGCACATAAAATCCACAGAAAGAAATTAGCTGTTGTCGGCGGCGTCGAGAATCACTCACACTTTTGACGTCTCGAATTCACAATTTAGGTACATACCAAGTTGCCTAAAAATACTGTGGAAATCATCATTTGCCTGCCCCTATCCCGCTTATGCGGGGTCGGCACAACATGTTCTCCTCTTCCAATCTCCCCTATTACGCATCATTTTCGTATTCACTCCCTTCTTACCCACATCTTCTTTCACACAATCCATCCATCTTTTCTTTGCTCTACTCACATATCCATCCACATTCATATCCATTACCCTTTTAGTTACGTGACTTTCATCCCTCTGCATTATATGCCCATACCACGCTAACCTAAATACTGTGGAAATATTGGTTATTAAATCTCGTCTACGTTTGTTGGTGAACTTTGGCACAGAGCTAGAGTTT
This sequence comes from Epirrhoe alternata, assembly GCA_963565295.1. Taxonomy (NCBI): domain Eukaryota; kingdom Metazoa; phylum Arthropoda; class Insecta; order Lepidoptera; family Geometridae; genus Epirrhoe; species Epirrhoe alternata. The sequence goes on from OY751401.1 coordinate 4,414,727, forward strand.
TGGAAAGGATAATTTGATGACCGCCAAAACACAATGGAGCTAAAACGCCTATTTTGCTTATAATAAAGTTTTTGTTCGCACTATTTTGGTATTACGTATATATGATGCTTTGCGTTGATTCTAAAGGATAGTTTTAGTAGGACTCATTTTCTAATGCAAAATTTAATTTGAATGAAATGAAATGAAAAAAGCTTTATTGCAACACAATGTAACAAAAAGTAGGAAGGTAACTTTTAATAGAGTTATTACATAGAACCATTGGTTGCAATTGGCGGTCGCGATTTCTTCCAGACAACATTTATACTAAGCTAAAACTAAAAAACAATAAACATGCTGGGACCCTTCCACTGACTGCAAAGTTGAGCAGTGAGGATAAGTCCTCCTGGCCCTCGAACTAGTGTAAAACTGTATCTCGATTTAACATCATTTCAAATGGAATAGAGAAATTGCATATCTATCTATCTATTCAGCCCGGTTGCACCCACTGCTGAGTATAGGCCTCCTCTCTATATCGCCACTCTTTTCGGTCCTTTGCAGTCCCTTCCCACGCTTATAGAATATATAATATAGTATATTTGGTTCATACACACACAAGACAAGGACATTAAAACAATGAACAAAATAGGCAGGCACAGTATATCCAGGAAAATACACGGCCAGACCAAAATCTGTGAATTATTTAAATTAATTTTCGAACGAGAAAATAATGCTGAAAATGTCACTATTGGAACTCAATTTCCGGAATGTGAGAAAGAATAACAATTGGTACGTGATAAATACCCGGTTTAAAATAATAATTATTTCCTGAATGTGATTTACGAATACCAATACCTTTTCAGCAGATTCTTTGTATTTAATATTTTCAGGATAATAAAGTAAATAAATAAATAATGCTGGACAATTTCACATAGCATCATCTAGCCCCAAACTAAGCATAGCTTGTTATATGGGAACCAGATAACTGATGTACTACTTATATACTTTTTGTTTGTAAATACATACATATTAATTCACTTTTTAAACTCACACGATTTAAACTCATTTTTGTTTTAATAACGGGACGAGATCGCGTATAGGTTTACCGATCGTGGTCACGAGGGAAGTTCCCTCGTGACCACGATCGGTGCAACCCGGTCGAAACGTCGAGGTAAGATAATAGTTCGAATATTATCGAAAACCTATACGCGATCTCGTCCCGTTATTAAAACAAAAATGACATACATTATTATACATAGAAACACCCAGACCCGAGATAAATATTTGCAGATCATACAATCATTTATCCCGCGGCGGGGATCAAACCCGCAACCTTCTGCGTCCCAAGCGGGCTTTTACCCACTGCGCCACAGAGTTCGTCAGTATGATACCATCAGTCGTATACCGTACTTAGGAAGGACTATCCACCAGAGTCTACCAGACTACTAACTAATACAACTTACTTTTTTGTCTCCCTATGTCATCTGAGAGAATGTCTACCGTGCAATGAAGATACAGTCACTTTATTTACATCAGCGAAACTAGCTGACGAACGTTAGCTAACGGCCGTAAACCAGAGTTCCGGATTTCCCAAGAAAGGGATAAAAAATATCTGACCCATGATCCATCATGACATGGAACCATCACGCACAGACAGCATAACAAATAACTCCGTGTCATACGTAATGCAGTGTGATTCGAATCCTCACGTTTCGGCTGAAAAACAGGATCACGACTGTATCCCCGTAAACCATTTCTCAGATCTTTTTTGTAATCCAGACCCATCAAAGATGTCTTAGGGGGTATGAATCAAAAATGTATTTGGACATGCCTCTACTCTTTTGACTGGTAAGTTCACCGACATCTCCGTTAATAAGAATTTTGGAAACCTCAAAAGTACCTATACCATTGTATAGATTGTGATGTGGTACCATGTGAATATTTCTGATGAATATATAGTTTTCCCGTAAAACTTAGAAAAACCTCATAGTCACTTGAAGAGTCAATCATTGACGTCGGTTTCCTTTTTAGTTAAAAAAAACGTTAATTGTATACTACGTTTTCCAATAAAATCTGTCTGTATGTAATGGGCCCTCTACATTGTAACGCTTTTAAATTTAGAGGTGGGATGTATAAGTAGAAACTAAAAGGTTGGCGTTAATAACAGTATTTTATTCAGCATTCACTGTTATACAAAAGTCATAAAACTAATAAATTAGGTTAATACAGAGAAGCTATTTTAAAATTATAATATTGATAAGTTAAATTATTACAGAGTGTTGAAGAATGTTGGGCGCCTTAATTTTATATGACCAGCTTAAGTCGGTATAGCAACGAGAAGTATTAACAGGGCGTGAAGGCCTACATTAACTTTCCTAGCAACCAGATAAATATTAATAGGTTTAAATTAAAGTAAAGTCTGAGTCTAGGTGATGTTCAGCATTTGTAGATTGTAGATTCGGATACCGCAGAGTTGACCGAGGGGTAAAAGTTAGTTAGTTTGGACACAGCACAGAATATAGAAAAATACACAGCGGACAAGGTCCGACTGTGGTACCAGGATACTCCGCAGGCGCTCCGCAGGAGCCGAGCTCAAAAGAAGGGGCCAGGCCTCCTTCGGTGCTGCACTGCACGGGGGAACGACCTCTCACAGGCCGTTCCAGGGACGACACAAAACGAGAAAATTGGAGCCTTCAGCTGAACCCCGCTGCCAGTGCTCTGAGGGGGGAAAACAAGAGAATAGTGTTAAAGAAGTGTTCCTCAAGATAGGAAACCCTAGGGAGTGACGCGTGGCATTGCCTATCGCCGGTATAAAAAGTACCTTGAACGTAGCTCTCCGATTCCAGGGAAAAGATCCTCTCGGCGGCCTTTTGCAGGTGTCCACGAGGCAGATGTCTCGGGCTCCGGAGTCACGTCACGACTTGACCACGAGGTCCTATTTCCACCAAAAGAACCAGAATTTTAGTCACAGAGCTGGCGAAGCTACGCACAGGCGGATCACTATCATACATACCAGCTGAAGGGATTCCAGTACGGATTTATAAGTTCACGAGCAAAAAGTTATCCACTCAGTCTGAGTGTCACAGCCAAAAGAACCAGCCATGTCCTTCGAAGTACGAGCCGAGAATTTAGGGATCCCAGCTCAACGCCGCTCACTCCCTTCCAAACCTGAGGGAGGATCCGGGAAGCAAATCTATCCTCCAGTCCGACAGAGACAAGCTCGAACACTCTTCGGACCAGACCAGGTCATTCTTCTCCCGATCTATTACGCCATTGCGTACTAACAATCCGAAAAACAAAAGAATACAATAAATTTCAACTCGAGACTGATTTACAAAACAACTCATTAATTTGCAGATTCTTGACAGCTTGCAACACCTATACTGTCAACGTGACATGGACATTAGATGTCAATGTCACTTTTTTTTTTTTTTTCGCCTAGCATGAATTTAAACCAGTTACAGTACATCCCCAGCCCAGCAGAATTTACGCAGTAAATTCGATCGGCTGACCCCAGCCGAATACCAGAACAGAAGAAAAAACACCAGAAAACACCAGAAATGTTAACCTATCCAACAAAGAAAATCTTATTTTAAATTCAAAGTAAACCCTATGAGTACCTAAGTAGGTTTATTAGCAATGAATAAGCGACGGTTTAGTCCCGCTACCTATCATGATAGTTTAAAGGTAAGAAAAGTAGCTATGTATCTGTACAAAAGTACCTAGTTAATATTATATTTACATATCCTAATGTATAAATTAATGGTAGGTAGTAGTATATTTACATGGTAGGTAGTAATTATTTACTGGCTTAGGGGACTAGTTCCCTAGGATTGAAGATCCTAAGCAGTTTGATACATTCTCCTTCCAAACAATCTCTTTCATTCTTCCCTTTCACAAACCCCCCCTAACAAATCACACAATCATACCTCCACAAGCACACACAGTTTCTCCTATGGAACTGAAGATACTGTGATTGAAAACTAACATACATCATGAAGTCTACCTGTTTAGACATGGTAAGACTGTCAATAGTAACCAAGTGAGTGTATCCAAAATACCCAGTGTTGGCTTATTTCAATAGTCACGACCCGCTAAATGGCAATTGGGGAACATCTCCTTGTTGAAAAAAAACTGCAGAACAAGAAAAAATCCCATAGGTAGTATTTACCTATAAAGAAGCCCTAACCTACCTACTTCCTATCTACCTACTGTCTAACCTAATTAATTCTAGCATGCAACTAAATCTAACAGATAATCTAAGCTAACCAACCACGCAACAGGCCGGCGGAAGTGAGGGGTGGTGATTACAGGAGATCAACCACACGACACTCCACTGGGTAGCGGGCCTGTGCCTACCAACAAAAGAAATAAAAGCATGACACCAGCAATCCAACAAACCAAGTATATTCCAACTCCCGGGACAAGTGTTACGTAGCCTGGGCTACGGTCCAGGGCTTTCTTGAGAGCTTGAGAGTCTCAGACAGTCCTAGTCAGAACTGTTTTAGATCTTAGTTATAGACTAAGTTTTAGTTTTAAGTTTGAGGTAAGTTAAAGTCTTAGTGAAAGTTTGGTAGTAATAGCTACCAACTCACAGCGTGCTAAGAACGCGCTTGAGTTAAAGTTTAAGTCTTAGAGAAAGTTTGGTAGTAATAGCTACCAACTCACAGCGTGCTAAGAACGCGCTGGAGTCAAGTTAAAGTCTTAGTGAAAGTTTGGTAGTAATAGCTACCAACTCACAGCGTGCTAAGAACGCGCTTGAGTTAAGTTTTAGGTTTAGAGAAAGTTAGGTAGTAATAGCTACCATCTCATAGCGAGCTAAGTACGCGCTTGAGTTAAGTTAAAGTCTTAGTGAAAGTTTGGTAGTAATAGCTACCAACTCACAGCGTGCTAAGAACGCGCTTGAGTTAAGTGTTAGGTTTAGAGAAAGTTAGGTAGTAATAGCTACCATCTCATAGCGAGCTAAGTACGCGCTTGAGTTAAGTTAAAGTCTTAGTGAAAGTTAGGTAGTAATAGCTACCAACTCACAGCGTGCTAAGAACGCGCTTGAGTTAAAGTTTAGTTTAGAGAAAGTAAGTAGGAGTACCTAGCTTGCCACTCCTAGCGATCGCGCCATCGCGCTATGTTGTACTAGTTCAACTCTTCGCAGGTCAGTTTGTGAGAACATCTCAGACAAAGTGAACCAAGGAGAGTATGAACCAGAATCAGCGGACAACACGAATTGAATATTGCCACATAGAACAGTCAGTTACCTAAGTTAATTAGAAGTTTTAAGTCCTTAATATGCCGAAATAGAAAGAAGAAAGAAGAATTTATTTCACTAGCCCTTGTGATTTAGTGTACCCAACAAATGCAATAAAAAAAAAAAAATTCTTGAGTATATTTAAGTATTTTGTTTTATTTATGTAGTATTAGTGAGAGTATTTAGTAGTGAATATAGCAAAGGTTTGAAATTTTGTTTATTTATCACTGCAATGTGTTGATATTTATTGTTTGATTTTTAGTGTAAAGTGATGTTAGTTTAGCAATATTACCAGTGAATCAATGTACATACCACACAAACAACAACTATCCAAGAAGAAATAACTATTTACCCAAAGCAACCGAGCCAAATTGAAGTTTTAGAATTTCCTACTAAACAAAGTTACAATTCTAGATAAGACCAGGTATCCTAGAAATTACTATGATTAAGCAAAGAATCTAACCGGGAATATATCAAGCTAAGGATCATCCCAGCAGTAGTTCCTAGAATATTAGAGTAGAGAAAACCCTATCCAGAACTGAATTCAAGAAAATGTAACACCGGAACAACACTATCTATTGAAGCACAATTCCACCATTACAACACTATTGTAAAAACTAGAGTAAACAAAGTGCTGTATGTTTGCATGAGCCTCTAAAGAAGTAAGTATGCAGGTATTAAAATATTAAGTTTAGTTTTTAGATTTTTAAGTTATTTGGTTGCTAAGAATTACAATAAATAGCTGGACAGTTTACACAGTAAAGTTGGCACCATACAATGATAACATCTTATAGTATACACACAATAAAAACAATTTACACAGATCCAATACAATCAAAGGAAGGAAATAAAACACAACAAATATATTTTACACAGTTGTTTTGTTGGTTAGTAAGTTATGTTCTAGCAATAATGTTTTTCACCTAATGCTGTAATTTAGAAACAAAAGAATTCCTATCTAAAAGTATCTGTGGTTGCTAGGAGTTATTTACCAAGTTGGAAGCGCCACTGTAACGCTTTAGAATTTTAAAGTGAAGGCCTGCATTTACTTTCCTAGCAACCGGATAAATAAGAATAGAGTTTAAATTAAAGTAAAGTCTGAGTCTAGGTGATGTTCAGCATTTGTAGATTGTAGATTCGGATACCGCAGAGTTGACCGAGGGGTAAAAGTTAGTTAGTTTGGACACAGCACAGAATATAGAAAAATACACAGCGGACAAGGTCCGACTGTGGTACCAGGATACTCCGCAGGCGCTCCGCAGGAGCCGAGCTCAAAAGAAGGGGCCAGGCCTCCTTCGGTGCTGCACTGCACGGGGGAACGACCTCTCACAGGCCGTTCCAGGGACGACACAAAACGAGAAAATTGGAGCCTTCAGCTGAACCCCGCTGCCAGTGCTCTGAGGGGGGAAAACAAGAGAATAGTGTTAAAGAAGTGTTCCTCAAGATAGGAAACCCTAGGGAGTGACGCGTGGCATTGCCTATCGCCGGTATAAAAAGTACCTTGAACGTAGCTCTCCGATTCCAGGGAAAAGATCCTCTCGGCGGCCTTTTGCAGGTGTCCACGAGGCAGATGTCTCGGGCTCCGGAGTCACGTCACGACTTGACCACGAGGTCCTATTTCCACCAAAAGAACCAGAATTTTAGTCACAGAGCTGGCGAAGCTACGCACAGGCGGATCACTATCATACATACCAGCTGAAGGGATTCCAGTACGGATTTATAAGTTCACGAGCAAAAAGTTATCCACTCAGTCTGAGTGTCACAGCCAAAAGAACCAGCCATGTCCTTCGAAGTACGAGCCGAGAATTTAGGGATCCCAGCTCAACGCCGCTCACTCCCTTCCAAACCTGAGGGAGGATCCGGGAAGCAAATCTATCCTCCAGTCCGACAGAGACAAGCTCGAACACTCTTCGGACCAGACCAGGTCATTCTTCTCCCGATCTATTACGCCATTGCGTACTAACAATCCGAAAAACAAAAGAATACAATAAATTTCAACTCGAGACTGATTTACAAAACAACTCATTAATTTGCAGATTCTTGACAGCTTGCAACACCTATACTGTCAACGTGACATGGACATTAGATGTCAATGTCACTTTTTTTTTTTTTTTCGCCTAGCATGAATTTAAACCAGTTACAACATATTCGCCGATGATAGACAAATGCAGACGGTCACGAACGTGTAGAGGGCCTCATCGCCTGTATTCGCCGGTCATCTTCTATCCAAATAATAGTTCGGCGAATGTGTAGAATGGCCGTAAAACTATAGGGTGGTCTCACTTGGTATTTTATTTACGTTGCCTAGCTGAATCGAGTGATCCTGAATCGGGAGTCAATGCCCAAGGCACCCCATGGGCTCAAGTGAGTACCATTAACTTTGTTGCGATATTTTGGAAGAAAAAAGACACATTTCCTAATAATTCAACGTCAATGTGACTACTGATAGTAAGCCTTGTTGAAAATAACGAATATTCGTTACTATCCTAATCCTTCCTAATATCCTAATATAATAAAATAAATCTGATAGTTTGTGAGTATGTTTGGATATTTGTATGTTTGTGTAACAATCACGCCTAAACCAGTGAACCGATTTGGATGAAACTTGAAATAGACGTAGATAGTGACCTGGAATAGCATATAGGCTATTCAAAATGTTGGTACCACGCGGGCGAAGCCGCGCGCAGAAGCTAGTAATATAATAAATCTGAAAGTTTGTGAGTATGTTTGGATATTTGTATGTTTGTGTTCCAATCACGCCTAAACCAGTGAACCGATTTGGATGAAACTTGAAATAGACGTAGATTCAGGAATAGCATATAGGCTATTCAAAATGTTGGTACCACGCGGGCGTAACCGCGCGTCGAAGCTAGTCTAAGATAAATACGCGGAGGCTCTATGCTAAATCTATGGTTACTATGGCTATGGTGAATAGCTAGTTCATAATAGCCAGGGACTAACTAAAAGTGACGTCTTCAAACTAAAATGCCCTTTCAAGCGCGGAAGCGCTTAGTTGATAAAACACTGGCCGTTGAGAACGTTGCTAAGCTTCGACGATCTATCAAGAATGAGCAAGCTAATATCGAGCGCTTCAAGACAAAAGTATCTTAAGATATTAAAAATAGTAAGGAAATATATAGTACCAATCCGCTAATCTATTCTCAAACAAAGGTTTCTTAAAACTAGTACTCACCCCAAAGCCACCCAACCACCCACTAACCTCTGCCAAGCCTCCTACAACTTAGGCTCGGCAATCTGGAACCGTGAGCAGCACCGGGGCGCAAGCAAAAGAACACCTTCATTTGATTTCGACACGTGTTTCGCCCCTCCACGGGGCATCCTCAGGAATAACATAGGGAAATAACTTGACTACTTTAAAAAAAAAGTAACTACTTTAAAGTAGATAATGTAGAGGGCCCATCATGCACACATATAGTACATGCTAGGTACAACGCTAAGACAAACGATAGTAAGACGTCTAGAAGACAGTTTCCTTAGAGAATAAATAGCATGGTACATTAAAATCGCTTTGTTGCCAACGGTTGGACACAAAGACGATTATTGAGCCTGTATTCACTAAGAGCTCTCTTAAGACTAAGATGAAATGTTAGATTCAGACATCTTTTAAAAATACATTGAATTCATACTTATTATTTTAACCTGTTTTAATTAAGTATGAATATGTATTGCGTTGTAAAGGACTATAGATTTTTACGAAACATCCTGGAAAGTATTATGCAAAGTATGCATGTTCGTCATGTTGTCTGTAAGGCCCCTCGCAGACTGCAGACTTTCTATCGGCCGATAGTTGAGACGGGCTATACTTTTCCATACTCATTACGACCCGAAGTATATTCCGTCTCAACTATCGGCCGATAGAAAGTCTGCAGTCTACAAGGGGGCTAAATATCAAAAAAAATTATCAATGGGGTGAATTTTAAATTTTAGTTTTTATCTTAATTTTCAGGGACCGTAAAATGCCACAATGCCTGAAAACCAAACTTTTTAACCAATGTGTCTTACCCACAATGACATACGGTGCCGAAGCATGGACGCTCACTAAGGAAACTGTGCACAAAATGAGGGTCGCACAAAGGGCCATGGAGCGTGCCATGCTCGGCATATCGTTAATAGACAGAGTCCGCAATACGGATATACGTAGGAGGACAAAAGTAGCAGATATCGGAGACCGTATTGCGAGACTTAAGTGGCGCTGGGCAAAAATCAAAATCAAAATCAAAAATCATTTATTCAGTAGGACCACAGGGATCACTTAGAATAGTCTTAAAACTAATTTTACTCCTGTTCTTTCGCGACCAATACCGTGAAGAATCAGGGCAACAAACACGGTCTGGGGCCTATCATTTTTTTAGGTGATCCATGGATCCATTGAGTTGGAGCAAGTCCCAAGCTTTTTTGTCATCCAAATAATCTGATATCTTATAATAGGCTTTTTTACAGAGATGACGTTTAATTGTATTTTTAAATTTAGTGATTGATAAATTTTGCAATTTGCTTGGGACTTTGTTATAGAAGCTTACACATTGCCCTTTAAATGATTTCATAATTTTATCTAATCTAGTAGTGGGAACAGCGAGTTTATCCTTATTTCTAGTGTTTACATCATGATTATCGCTTTTTTTCTTAAATGATTCAATATTTTTACGAACATACATCAGATTTTCATAGGCAGGACACTTGGCCAGATTTGGTGATGGCAGGTGGTGTAAGGCTCTGACCGAATGGTACCCAAGGGGAAGTGCTAGAAGCCGAGGCAGACCAGCAGCCAGGTGGGTGGATGATATAGAGGCCATTGAGGGAAAGACATGGATGAGAACCGCACTGGGCCGATTAGAGTGGCGTTTGAGGGAGGAGGCTTATGTCCAGCAGTGGGCTATCATTTGAGCTGCCAATGATGATGATCTTTATTTTTGTAATCCCTAAAATAAAAATAAAATCTTTATCAAAGTCAAATCGAACGAATACATATTCTAAATCATCAATCAGCTTACCATGGTTGCCTGGAAGAAATCGCTTTCAGCGATAAGGCCGCTCATTGTACTAATGAACTTGTAAATGTTTCTAATGTATTGTTTTCGTTGTTGTTTTGGTGTACAATAAAGTGTTCATTCATTCATTCATTAATTCATTCATTCATTCATGTTATGACAACTTCGTAGAAGCGTTAACGAATACGGTCATGAACCTTTTTGTTTGAGTCAGCATTCAATTTAGCATTTTTACGACGATGCACTCAGAAATGACTGGTTTCTAAGTATTTTTAGCCTGAGGGTGCTTGGTAAGTGTTTTTGTAATCATGAAAATGAATTTTCGTAGACAATAAACAGACCAACAGCTTAGCAAAATACGGACGTACCTACCTCTGAATATCAAAAAAATAAATCTTTATTCAATAAAATCAAGTGGTACAATTAAATGGGTTTGGATCTCTTCTTATAAGTTATGAAACCTGTGTTAGAAAAGTCACCTATTTTCTGTGGTCTTAGGGAGCACTTGAGTTTAAACTAATCTTATATCCCCATGTTTACAATTATAATCTCTAGATTTGATAGACCATTCGAGAGCGTCTACTGAGCCTTGGAGATAAAGTCGTGATATTTATTTCATGTCAATTAAAATCTCATTTTTGTAAAATATTGCTCTTGACATCAAAAATATGATGATTCAAGAATATTTTAGATCAAACGGGACATCTGACACCGGAAATATTTTCATGCTCAAAAGAACTCATAAAAAGAAAACGAGCTGCCATTAAAACGATCAGGATCAAAATACCGGTAAATTGTAAAAAAACGGTTTTAAGAACAGCAGCCGATAGCCACAGCGAATGATAAAACAGCTTGGTTAGTAAGTACGTATGAGTTTGTGGCGTACACTGGTCACGAAAGAGAACAAAACATTGTCTCTTTGAGCCGTACCCTTTCCCCACATCTGATAAGTAAGTAAAGTAAGCTCGTATGAGTCAGTGACCAACTCTAGTGACGGAGTTTTTAACGACTTAAATAGCCGGGACCGACAATTTAACGTGCCCTCCGAAGCATGGAAATCACATTTTTTTTTTAAGTATCTGAAATACTCAAAAGATGCGAGTATGTCAACCGCTCCTTGGGGATACGACGTTTTCGTATCGGTTGACATACTGGCAGATCTTTTGTGTATTTCAGATACTTTAAAAAAAAAAATGATTTTTTATTAATTTTACAAGATTGTTGGCAACATGAAAATCAAAGTCAAAAACATTTATTCATTAGGACCGCTTGGATCACTTAGAATAGTCTTAGAACTAATTTTACTCCTGTTCTTTCGCGACCAATACCGTGAAGAATCAGGGCAACAAACACGGTTTGGGGTCTATCATTCTTTTAGGTGATCCATCTTAAAACTAAAAGTCAAGCTCCAGCGGGGAAAACCAGCTATTTGAATAGTCTGTATCTAAACACTCAATTTATCGCATTATTCCCGATTTCCATAATCTTACCTTTTAAATTTAGAAGCGGAAGAAAAATTTCCCCTTTTAAAAAGAAAAAATATTTTGAGTGCTATGGGTTTTTCTTTCTACTTATACTCCGAAAGACAGTTTTGAATTAATTACGCCATGCTTTTGGCTTACGTTATCGAAAAAAGAAAGCTTTTGAACTAATCCTCTTTCTTTTCAGGTTTTATTTTTTGCATTTTCAATGAAAATACCGAGAACGATGGATTAAAAGGGATTTGTTATTGTTGAGTTCTTGACTGATGTATGGTGTAGGTAATAAAATCTAGATAGCTAATCCAATGAAAGATAAGAAAATGTGAAACATCTGAGATAAAAAAAATAAAATCATCATCTCCCTGCCCTTTTCCCACACTATGTGGGGTCGGCACAACATATTGTGTTCTTCTTCCATTCTCCTTTTTATTTATTTGTTTAAAGTATTACTCTATTACTTTGGGAAGGATTGAGGGAAAATCGCAGAAGATCGCGAGGTGTGGAAGGTGACGGGGGAGGCCTTTGCCCAGCAGTGGGACAGTTTAGGCTAGTTAAAAAAAAATATAGTTTTACTCTACCTAACTGCATTGCTGAAATTTAAAATAAAGTTCTCATGTAAACCCCTTGTAGGGCTCCTCATTATCCGATGTTAGCCTCATCTAGTCTTCTCACCACGCAAAAAAAATATTAATTTATTTAATTAACTATTTCCACTATCTTAATTGAAATCGTAATATTGTACGAAAATCACCACTGGCTCCTGGTCTATTATCGCTCTTTGAAGTTCCGGGGTAATTTGACAAGTTCAATTTGAAACATGGCCCCTTTTTGGGGAGAAAATTAATTTCGGCTCATTTGGCAAGGTGCAATTGACATCATTTTTGGCGGTTCAACTTTTTATTTGTTTGTGGACAAATTATAATCATGTTTTTGACAAAACCCTAGTTGGGGTTGTTTTTTCCTTTTAATAAAAAACGCTGTTTTGTGATGTTTGTTTATTGAATATTTATTTCGTGTGTTTACATATTGTTTGATGTTTATTTCTTAGTTATTTGATGTGAAATTCATACCTCCATAATAATATAAACACACCAACATTATTATGGAAGAAATTAGATATTCTTCATCTGATATAAAGAATAGAATAGTTTATTAGCACAATAAATATTATTACACAGATAACATAAAAATTTTATGGAATTTATTTATATACTAGTTAAAATGTAAGTAATAATAACATTAATAAATTAAAGATCACAGATGCCTAAACTAGACTGAAAGCCTGTACGATTGACATCTGATCTGAAAAGGGCGGCCATACCTAGCAGTGGGCTGATAGATAGATAGATAGATAGAAGTAATCTGAAGGGTGCGAACTCTGATGACGAAGCTATAAAACCGCCTTTAGTAGAAATCCGTCATGGCTTCGAAAATCTATCAAGAGCGATAAAGCATGCTACTCTATGAGTGCTTCAATATACAATGATACTATTTCATTTCCCTTCCCTTCTTCGTTCCATTCCCATTCTAACCAGCTTACTACGAGCACCCTATAATTACGACAGAACTGAGTTAAAGCAGGTCAATAACATGAAACTTTGTAAGTTATGATCAAATCAATAAAGAACACAATATATCCAACGTCTCAAGCAATTCCGAAATTAAGAACCACCCCATACTTTTCACCCCAACGCTTTTTCTGAGTCTCCGCCACCACTTAGGTAGCGACAAGTGGTGCTTCTCTGTTGAAATACACGAGTACAATGACAAACAGAAAATAAACTGCATGCATGTATATCTATCTATCTATCTAATCAGCCTACATCTACCCACTGCTGAGTATAGGCCTCCTCATTTTCACGCCACTCTTTCCGATCCTGCGCCAGTCGAATCCATTGCCTGCCCGCTACCGCGACAATATCATCACACCATCTGGCTGGTGGTCTGCCTGGTGTTCTATGACCCTCGCGTATATAAGACAGTTAAAAAAAAAGACGGATGAATTGTGTGAAGGATGACATGAGTAAGGTGTTGAGATGACGGCTGATAAAGGAGAATAAAAGAAGAAAACATGTTGTGCCGACCCCACGTAATGTGGGAAAAGGGCAGGGAGATGATGCAAGACAGTTTAATTTGTTTGGATCAAGGAAAAGATTGAAGAACTTATTAAGTAATTATGTAATCTTATGATGCGGATAGGATAGGGCGATTGAAGGAAGAGTTTTAGGAAGGCTGAACTCACCACTCACATGGAGTGGGATGAATAGTCGAGAAGAGAGGGAGAGAGAGAGAGAGTTTTTTGATGCGAGCGCTAACTTGGTCAGTTTCAGACAATTTTAATTTTATTATATAATATTTTCGTTTGAATGAACCTAATAGGTTTTCTCAAGGTGATCATATTAATTGCATTTCAAAAAGATTGATATTTTGCCAGTAAAACTAAGCTTGTAATTTCCAAAATCCAATATTAAGCATTTTTTAGGTTTTGATAGTTATTATGAGTTATTCCGTTGGGGCAGAAAAGTTCTCGAGTCGAGGCCACGCACCGGTGCAGGCTGCACAAGATCGATCGCTGTGGAAATCTATGGGGGAGGCCTATGTTCAGCAGTGGACGCTACACTGAAAAAAAAAGAGTCGTCTAAGTTGCTAAATCCCTTTGTCGTTAATTTATTGTGCTCCTGACGTAGCTTTTTAACTTGGCGTCTTGGTAAAATAAGACTCTGCAGCAGAGGTTTTTTTGTGGATAGCTTTTTTGTCTCTGCGACAAAGCTTCTATAAACACCGCGTTACATTAAATTTTGCCTATGTCACTACGTCAATGCAAGCTGTCAAAACGTCAATGCAAGTTGCCAAATCCACAAATCCGGCTGTAGAATCCGTTAATGGCAAAAATAAACTGTAACATGTAACTTTAACGTAATGACACAACGATTTTTTACAATTTACTATGACATAAGACTTTTGTCTCTACGACTTAAGAGGTACAGAATCCGCTGAAGTGAAAAGGTATGCTTTATTACGCAGACGCATAAACAAAATTAACTCAGTGACTATGTCTTAGGAGGTTGTCACTACAACATAATGAGCTTTATGCTCTGGGTTAATGTAAATGTATTGTGTACTTCAACGCCAGTGCAGAAGTTTTAACGAAGTACGTACGTACCTACACGTAAAAGTTCAAGAATTCTGTTAGGTAGGTAGGTAGGTGCCTACCTACCTACCTAACAGAATTCTTGAATAAAAACTTTTTTTACACGTCAAAATATAAACTCATAAACTACACGTACGTCACGTAAAGTTTTTTAGTAATCTTTAAAGGGCGTCACACACGTTAGCTCTAATGTACCTACTTACCTACATTACATTCCTTTCTTTCCCATTCATGTAAAAATAAACATTAGCTGCCACAATATAAACCTACTTAAATACAATAGCATGGTGCGTCGCAGATGCTTGCTATTCCATTTTACGTAGGCGTTACAAGTAGGTAGGTAGGTATCAAAGGTTTATTTTGCGTTTACATTAGATCATTATTTAATTGTTTTGATAATAACCATTATTTTAATGGTCATTAACAAAAGAACAATTTTTAATCCTGTAAATGTAAAATGTCTAAAATAATAATATCTCCATTAACTTTTCAAAACTCAAAATCACAGAAAATTATACTCGATCGTATCTCGATCTCCGCTATAGTAGAAACGCCACCTAGGAGAATGATGGCGTTCTAACTATAGCCAAGGAAAAAGTATTTTAATATCAAAAATCATAACTACGGAGTTCGGATATTGATGGGTGGGAACACACATGTTACATCTTTATCATTAATTTTTAAATAATTTATTATGCAAAATACAAAAAAAGACAAAAACTCCGGCGGTCACCCATCCTTTTTATGACCGCGCCCAGGGTTGCTTAACTTTTTTCCCCATACAAACTTCCAACCCTTATTTTGCCGCCCCCATAAGGTAACTGACAAAAAAAAGTAGCCTATGTCCATCCCTGGGGTATACTCTTCATTTTCAGCTTAATCGGTTCAGCGGTTTGGGCGTGAAAAGGTAACAAACAGACAGACAGAGTTACTTTCACATTTATAATATTAGTATGGATATAGCGACATTGTACACGTCGCGGGCCGGCAATGGATCAGATTAGCGCAGGATCGTGGTGGATGGCACAAGCTTAGGGAGGCCTAATACCCAGCAGTGGGTGAAGTCAGGCTGTGGGTGGGTGATGATAAGCGCGGAGATCACACCTGCTACACAGCGTCGCCGCCCTCCCGGGATCTGCATGATGAGCAGCCAGAGCCCTCACTCCGAGGACCCGAAAAGTCCGCTGTTGGGCAGAGGATACCACTCGCTCCCTCGCGGGGCAGGCGGTGCGGGGCTGATGTTGCCAACAACCCGTTCCCGTATTCTATCTCGAGCGGGTTCGGCCTCATTCCGAGCCCACTCAGTGACCTTGTCATACAGACCATACAGGTGACTGGTGCCAAGGTAAGTCAGTCAGTGCCTACCTATCCGACCGAGTCGCCGAGGCCCGAGGCACCCACATCCCATGATGCCGGGCAAGAGTAGCGAAGGCGGCGATATTGCGTACCACGCACTCTACAGTACGAATCATGGAGGTAACACCGCCTTCCACCACTTCGGTGTTCTGCCGCCTACGAGCCCAGGTACCAGCTTGCTCTAGCTTCATCCACTGCGCCCTCTGCGAGTCAGAGGGACGCGCGGAGAAGACCATTAGTTATCCGACAATGACTTCGTTGTCCGGTCATTGTCGGACTTAGCCGGGTACACCGGTCCTCTACTGCCGATCCTCCCGGTTCCTCCCCGGGACAAGCAGCTTTGGGCGCACGAGAAGGTTGTCAGGTCGCATTTTTCAACCGATTTTGAACTCGGTAGGTACTATTAATTACCTACTTAATGCGAAAGTATGTTTGTATATAACTAGTAGGTAGGTAGGAGGTAGGTACCTACAACAAAGTAGGAAGCGTTCAACCTTAAATTAAGGGGGGGGGGGAACCTGGGGTAACTTGATCCTTTGGAAGACTTGTGTTCCATAGGCATTAAAATTTAAATCAAGGCAACAACAAAATATATTTTTTTCAGACAACCTGTCGACAGATGGTTGACAGGATGGTTTTTTATTGACCGAATCAAGGAATCGACATGCGTCTAATTTATTTGATGAAGGATCACAATCAGCCCCATTGCCCCCGTAGGTATATGAATCCGATTCACTTTTAGAACCGAATCCGAATAGGTAGGTAGTTACCTATGCCGTTGCCGATAAAACTTAAAAACTGATTTCATTAATAATGCCGAAGATTAAAAACCAGGAACTAATTTTCTGATTGTATAATAGAATTGATAGAGGAAGCTACCATTAAAAAATCGAAACAAAAACTGCTGTACCTAACTATTTTAGCTACCCGACTTACCCTATTAATTATAAGTAGCAACGACACAATTATTTAAACGGTGAAGATGGAAAGAGAATTGGAAGGAAGAGTATAATTATTATGCTATTCCAGGTCACTATCTACGCCTATTTCAAGTTTCATCCAAATCGGTTCATTGGTTTGCAATACCGGTCAGTAGGTGGGTAATACCGGTCAAAGCTACTTTTTTATAAATATTGCCAACCATTTCGGATAATACCGGTCAAGCTTTTCAATGGCACAAGTAACACACAGCCTTTAGGGGACTTATTCAACGTGAGCCCAAAGCCCAGACTTGTACCAGAGCTCGTTATTACGACCAAATTATCACAAAACATGCAATTTTGCTCCTGGTGGAAGATCTTTAGAAATAATGCCTGACATTAGGGAATGGCATTGTATTGTATATTATTATCGATTGTAGGACTCTGGGAGATATCCGCACATTCTAGGAATCCAATAGGAATAGGAATTCCAAATAGGGATTTGGATATTGTCTATGAGAAGTTATGGAGCACAAAGAGTTAAAAAAGAAATACAAAATAAAACATATAAAAAATGACATACTTACATTAATTACTTACACATTTAGCTTGCGGATAATGCCGGTCAGCATGACCGCCATTAAAATAACATAAACATAACATATATCTTTATTGAAACATTAGCCATCTATATGCTTTTCAGGTAAACATTAAAATTGTCGATAACCTGTTGTAAAGTGCGAACGTTATGTGATCACAAGGGTAGCTCAATAACTAAACATTAACACAGAATACAGATAGACATTAATTACTAAATAACTAAGCATCACGTGGACTCTGAAGGCAAGAGATCGTTAACGTGTAGATGCGTTCGAGATGTGGTGTTCGAGGAAAATGTTGCGCATCCCATGCATATTAATAGTACTCATTATTGTCAGTTATAGTAGTAGGTAGGTACTGGCCGTGACGAAACTCCTCTGGCTCTAACTGAAAACCAGCGCTGGGTAGGCACACTACTGTGTACCTATCCAGCACATTGCTGAGTTATGGCCATGTTTACCTGGACTCTGCTGCGCACAACTAGTTATAAGTAAATCGTAAGTTAGGCATAATTTTTAGGTTTAATTGTGTGTGTAGTGTTTAAGTGTCTAGGTAAATAAAAATATTTTATTTCTTCTTCTTTCTTTCTTTTCCCTTGGACTGCGCACAGAACCAACCTATCGGTGCTCAAGGAACTCAAGTTGGACAAAAAGCCACGCCTGTCATCTGTGTGCCTTCGCAGGATTCTCGAGTTCTTTGGCCATATAGCCCGTAAACCCGGAGACAATCTCCAGAAGCTCATTGTCACGGGTAAAGTCGAGGGATAGCGGCCAAGAGGCAGAATCCCGATGCGTTGGTCAGACCAGATCCGCAGCACACTCGACCTCAACATGCCGGAAGCTGTACATCTTTTTTAGTTACAAGAGAGTTTTGCAAAACAAACAAACGTATGGTTCTTCCTAATGCATGCTTGGAACCGAGCGAGGGTCGGTGTGTTCGAGGGGGGGCTACTTGCGGCACCTACTATTCATAGGTGTGTGCGCATATACTTTGTAATTTGGGCAATAATGGGGTGACCGGTATTATCGCCTGACCGGGAATACCCGCTATTACCCTAAGTAGAATTCACTAGATTCAAAAGGAGCCTCTTTGAGGCACTTAAGTATAATCCTTTCACCACACTGGTTCGAAAGAACTGGTGACACGATAAGAAGAAGACTAGATTCAACAAGCTAGAATAAAGTTTACTATTATCACAAATCACAAAGGCCTTTGTTTATTTGTCTGAGGCCTTTGTCATTTTAAAACTGTCTGTTACACACAGTGTTGCCACAGTGGTCAACTCTAGATCTATCCGAGCAAAATTATAGATACCACAGAATTTACTACACATGATAGGTAATAATAATAAATAATGCTGGACATTACACACAACATCATCTAGCCCCAAACTAAGCAAAGCTTGTACAATGGGAACCAGATACCTGATATACCTATTACTTATAGACTTTTTTTTGTAAATATATCTATACTAATATTATAATGAGGAACGGTTTGTTTGTTTGTTTGAATTGAATAGGCTCTGAAACTACGGGACCGATTTGAAAAATTCTTTCACCAATAGAATCCTACATAATCCCTGATGAAATTATATCCCGGGAATGTAAAGTTTTCGAGGGACCGCGGGTAACACCAACCACGACGGAGAGCTAGTACATATTAGTACATAGAAACACCCAGACCAGGGACAAATATCCTGTAGATCATACAAACATTTGTCCCACGGCGGGGATCGAACCCGCAACCTCCTGCGTCGCAAGCGGACCTTCGCCCACTGCGTCACAGAGGGGAAGCAGTGGGCTCGCTTCGCTCGCCTATTGGGATGCTCGCTTCGCTCGCATCTTTCGGTAAATCTTACACCACATGCCGCTATCGTTTTATTAGCATTGCAAGATCTGGGTTTGATTTTCACTTCCTCTATTTACTATGAACGTCTTGAGATAAACATAACGCAATATTTATTAGTATTATTATTTCAGCCCATTGTATCCCACTGCTAGGCAAAGGCCTCCCTTCTTTTCTTCTTACGCAATATTGGTTAATCATTTTTTTCCCTAATTTAATCTCAAAAAAATTGCTAGTAAGCATTGTAAAACAAATCGGCACCAAAGAAGATTTTTTTGTGGAAAATTTAGCAATTTTGGGTCTAGTATAAATTTTTGTCAGTGGTTTTACAGGTTGACTTTAGTGGGAAGGTAGTATAACTGTTGGCAACACTGTTTTCAATTGCTCATTCATTTCGGTCGGCCATTTCGTTCGCTCTAGTCGTGCGTGCGTAGGTAAATAATATTTTAGTGTAATGTAAAACCTTGTATTGTATTTGTATTTAACTTTTGGATGATGGAACGATTAAGCAACGACATAGAATGGCTTGAAGGTTCTTCATCGCCTTTCGATGTCGTTTTGAGAAAATGGCAATCAACTTTTAAGGTCAGGGAAAGCCTTTTAATAGAGAAGTCCATTGAAGATTATTTCCAGCAGTTTCCTGTCTTGCGTTTGCCGGCTGGTCACCAACTGGTAAGTGAATACTCAATATCTACGTAAATGATTGTATAATCCCACAAATATAATAATAATAATGCTGGACTTTTTCACACAGTTTGGTGCTAGATCCCCAAAGTAAGCAGAGCTTGTGTTATGGGTACTAGATGACTGACATATTAATTATATACTTTTTTGTTTGTTAATACATACATATTATACATAGAAACATCCAGACCCGAGACAAATATTTGTAGATCATACAAACATTGGTCCCGCCGCGGGGATCGAACCCGCAACCTTTTGCGTAGCAGGCGGGCCTTCGCCCACTGCGCCACAGAGAGAGTCAATGACATGTTTTAAATTTAATGTCGTCCATAGAATTACATTCTGTTTCATATGCGTTTAGAGTTGTGTGTTACCATCATTGTTCTCCAAAATGTAAAGAATGTTTCCTTTGTTCTAGTTGGAAAGCGATTTCGATAAAAGTTATCCCCTGGGATCAGCAACATTCATTGAAAATTTTCCATTGATAAAAAAAAGACTACTAGAGCTACTGGTGAATAAAGGGTCACATAAAAGAGCTGAGTCAGCGGTCTCCGAACTACTGGACTTGGCAACTGGTAAGTTCTATTTATTTAATCTTAAATTTCAAGTCGCCAGGACCAGTGGTTTAGGCTGTTAGTCAGTCAGTCAGTCGGGACTTTTCCTATTTATAATGAGATGGTTGTAGATATTATGTAAAGCCTCTATATCTCATAATATCAGTAGAGGAGGCTATCGCTTTGCAACTTTAGGTTTGATTTTAGATTACACTAGCTACTGCGCGCGACTTCGCCATATGCTATTCCAGGTCACTATCTACGTCTATTCCAAGTTTCATCTAAATCGGTTCTCTGTCCTAGGCGTGATTGAAACACAAATATACAAACATAGTCACAAACTTCCAGCTTTATTATATTAGTAGAATAGTAGGATAGGATAATGTATTTTATTTTTGACTGGTCATAACACGTCTTAAAATATATACTTTGGTTTTTTCTAAACAGAAGGAGAGGAGCAAGGAAGCGTTGCTGCGCTGAGGTGCATTCCGTATTTGGTTAAACAAGTGCCCCCCGTATCAAGAAAAGTCAAAGGAAGACAGTGGAAGACTGCACGCATTGAAGTGTCACAGGCGTTCATTGGCCATGTTTGTTCACCGGGAGACGTTCAAAGGTGTATCTCTTATGTGTCTATTATGTTTTATGTTATCATAAACAGAGTGAGTTTTATCTAGCGCCCTCTCGAGGGGAAAATGTAAACGGCTTTAGTTATGGAAAAATGAGGCTCGATTTTGATAAAATTAAGAACTGCATTTGAAAAAATTATTTATTAATTTATTCAGCAAAAATATAAGTTATAATTTTAATTTTATCCATAACTATAGCCGTTTACATTTTCCCCTCAGAGGGCGCTTGACAAAACTCACTCTGTATACCTCATAGCTAATAGTTGGTTTGTTTGTATGGATGTTACTCTGGTAACAGCTTTTTAATTAATAAAAGTGTTTATTTTAATCTTTTTTTAGTTTTTTATCTACACTCCTTGGAGTCATCGTGACAGTGGCTAGTGTGGCAACGTTAAGGTGATATGTTTCAAAGGTATTTTTTCTTAAGCGTTTCTTCAAATTATAAGCGACATATTCAGAAACCCCCCTCCCACACAATCAAAATCCTCCGAGGTGGGATATTCGATGTAAGTAACTGTCCAGTTATCACAGAAAGCTGTTGAGCTCTGTGAGCTTCCTTTCTCCCCTTTTGTAGGATAGCTTTATTGGCCCATGATATATCATGGGCCAATAAAGCAATAAAGCTTTGGAGGCTAGAGGAGGCTCCTTAAAGCTCACAGAGCTCAACAGCTTTCTGTGTTAATTGGACAGCTACTTACATCGAATACCCCACCTCAGAGGATTTTGATTGTGTGGGGGGGGGGGGGGGGTTTCTGAATATGTCGCTATAATATAATTTGAAGAAACGCTTAAGAAAAAATACCTTCTCTGCCACGAATTTTCCTCAACTATTTTATAGCAACAATATAAGTGACGCCCTCCCCCTCACATACCTACATCTCCCCCAGGTATGTGAGGAGGGGGAGGGCGTCACTTATACTGTCGCTATAAAATAGTTGAGGAAAATTCGTGGCAGAGACATATCACCAATCACGTGGGCACAGCAATACACTGTCACTGTGACAACACCACCTAGACGTAGGGACAGCAGAACATTGCCTCTGTGACAATACATAGGTAGACGCAGGGACAATAGTACACTGTCACAGTGACAATTCACTGTAGACGTAGGGACAGCAGTACATTGTCTTAATGACAATGCACAACAGACATAGAGTCAGAAGTACATTGTCACAGTGACAGCTGTACACTGTCACAGTGACAATTCACCTTAGACATAGGGACAGCAGTACATTGTCATAATCACAAAGCACAGTAGACATAGGGACTGAAGTACATTGCCACAGTGACAGCTGTACACTGTCACAGTGACAATTCACCGTAAACATAGGGACAGCAGTACATTGTCATAATCACAAAGCACAGTAGACATAGGGACTGAAGTACATTGTCACAGTGACAATTTACCGTAGGCATAGGGACAGCCGTACATTGTCATAATGACATAGCACAGTAAACATAGGGACAGAAGTACATTGTCACAGTGACAGCTGTACACTGTCACAGTGACAATTCACCGTAGACATAGGGACAGCAGTACATTGTCATAATCACAAAGCACAGTAGACATAGGGACAGAAGTACATTGCCACAGTGACAATTTACCGTAGACATAGGGACAGCCGTACATTGTCATAATGACACAGCAAAGTAGACATAGGCACAGAAGTACATTGAAACTGTGACAGCAGTACACTGTCACAGTGACAGTTAACCCTAGACGTAGGGACAGAGGTACATTGTCTCCTTGGCAATGCACTCTGTCATTATAACAAAATAGCATAGTTAAATAGTCGATTTGTTATCATCTGAACAAAGTTTTATTGTCAAAAAGACATCGCCTTATAACGCGAAGCCAACGCAACGTTGTCGAATTGTTAATATGCCATGAACGTGTGGTATTATGCACTTATCAACTTAGACGTAGGGACAATTTAGCAGAGGCTAATCTACAATGTTTGTGACAGAGTTGCGCATACGAGGCAACAAAATCCGTCTCTAAGTTCCTTCGTCATTGATGACAAAAAAGGCTCAGTCGGAGTGTTCAAGTTCCCTAGTAATCTCCCATTTGTTAAGGGATTTTTGTCACCGCGTCAATATTTTTTTTTGAGTGATAGATGGCTGAGATGATGATGATGATGAGTTATTCTCTACTATGTACTGCTATCTTAGCTGTAAAAGAACTCTATCTCCACTCGTGTGCACAAGTGGTGCTTCTCCACGCCAGAGCTCTCAAGCACTAGCTCATTGTTCTAGGGCATAATAGAGTCGCCATTTTGTAACTTTTATGTTATAACCGGTTTTTTGTAACGGTTTACGGCGTTTTAATAAGTAAACTCACAAAATAGGTGAGCGATGAGAATTATAAGCAATGTTTAGTGTTTAATGAATAGACTACCTACCTAATGTATGTAGGTACTACAAGAGTTGCTTTTAATTCTGCGTTTGATTTTCATGGTGAGTCAAAGTTCTGTGAATAAGTAGACTCTCTTTGAAGAGCACATAAAAATTGAAAGAACAGTTACTATAAATATTTTCCATAAGTACACATTAGGCGTTTTGAAGCGTGCGCTTTGGTAACGCGCGTTTGAAAAACTATGTGCTCCAATGCATACGTACACATTACGCGATGACAAAACGCGCGCTTCTTGTCATAAAAATCTTACAACGTGCGTCGAACGCGCGTTTGAGAATGCCTAGTATGTACCAGCTCTTTTTCGGCATCAAATAAGGGTTTCATAATAGATCTTCGCTCGTTCTTTTCAGTCAGCGTGGTGAAAGGATTATAGGAGTGCCTTAAGACTCTCATTCCATGGAATCATTTTATCATCTTCATCATTCTAGAACATGCCAGTTTCCTCCTCATAAAGCTTCAAAAACCATGACAAAAGTTGCCATCGAAATGATTTTTAAAAATGTCCTACCAACACCGCAAATAACCGGTAAATCCCCATAAAAATACCAAGATGAAATTCACAATGGCCAATCTAAATGGGTCTGTGTAATAAATAGGCATGATAATTGCCTTATTCGTACAGTCGTTAAATGGATAAAGCTTTGGGTTTCTGATAATAAATCACAATTTTTTGACGACCGTTCTGTAAGGGATAAGACCTTAAGACGCCTCGCAGATTACAGACTTTCTATCGGCCGATAGTTGAGTAGCCGATAGCCGATAGTTGTAGTCTGCGAGGGGTCTAAATTGTATTTTTGTGTTTGACAATTAAATCAAAAATGTTAGCCATGTTGGTCTGTCTAAAGTCTAGATTTTTGATCTCACGAACATCATGTCTGTCTAGACTCTAGACAGACATGATGTTCGTGAGATCAATTCTCCGCAGTGCAATGACATACATTTTGTTTTGGACGCGATAGTTATTTACAAAAAACACACGGTTTTCGCCATGTTTTTCCTCTGAATAGGTGAGGCTGATTAAGCTGGGGTAATGGGGTTAGGTGCTGAGCAAGCCAATTCCATCTCAAATAATGTCCCAGGCACTACAGCGTCCCGTTGATTTTAGGCACAGGTTGACTTCCTGATGCTGTATAAATCACCTAATAGGTAGGACTTATAGATGTCAAGATTAGTCAAAGTCAAAAACCATTTATTCACCGCTTTGAATCGTCTTAAAGCTAGGTGAGTTTACTCCTGTTCCTTCGCGACCAGAACCGTGAAGACCCAGGGCAACAAACACGGTTTGGGGCCTAGATTTGTTAGTTTTAATTTATCATCTTCGTATTGTGTCGTACGTGTTTTAACGGTCACATGATTAGAGAAAACAAAGGTTCCCAACGTTAGGTATGTATTGAATACAGTAAGTATTTTGGGGTTCCGTAATTGGTTCGCTTTGTATGTTCGCTTTTTAATTGAATATTTTGTGATATTTGGACAATGGTGGTTTAGAATTTGTATTGTTGGGCAAACATTCGATTTTATGGGGCTTTCATTGAGATGACGTCAGAAGGTGCCTTTTCAACTTATTTATCAGCTATGTGCGTCTCAGTTTTAGTCGAGGTCCCTTAGAAAACTTTAAGGGTAGACTAGGTAGGTATGCATTAATCCTTTTCTTTAGCCATTTTACAAAAATATTTTTTTTTTTGCGTCTAACAGCATTATTTTATCATTTTGGCAATACGCGATAGTGCTGTAGAACTATTTCGACTCGCTAAATGCCATATTGACTGCCAACCTTCGCTAGTCGGAGAGGCACTACAAGAAGAAGACGAAGGCTAAGGGAGCAGTGAATTATAAAAATCGCAATAAATACAAATGAGATAGCATTGGTTTTGTGAATAAACCAACGCAGTTTGAGCTTCAATAAGCAAAACAACAGTATCGTCGTTACAGGTTTTCTCTTAATCATGACACAAATTTTCACCTCTAAGCTGCGTACGGACCGCGTTCCAATAAACGCGTAGCCTGCAACAACGCGTAATCCTTAAAAAGCTCTACATTCTTCATAGAAGCTCGCCAGTTTTTTGTACTTTTGACCTGACCTTTCTCTAAAATGTCACCAATTTGGTCCAACTATGTTCGCTTAGGCCTTCCTCTATTTCATCACAATCGATATTTGATTATTGTATTTCTTAGAGGCCATTATTATTTTAGGCAAAACACGCAATGCCAGCGGGGCGGAGTATACAAGGAAATCCACTTTCGGAAATAGGTGCCTTGTCTCAAAACCTCTAATTAGACAAACGAATGCTTCGTGTTTTGATAGTGAATAAAATATCCCATTAACGCATTAAGACAACTTCAATTACGTCTGGAGAATGTTATAGGTATAGATATAACTTGTATTGGGGTTAGCCATGTTACAAATATAAATGGAATAGAAATCGAATCGACAGATAACGCTGATACTATACCTGCGCCTAATGGCATTAATTGCAAAAACTGCCTACATTTTATGTCAAGTGTCGCACGTGAGTTCTTGGCATAATGTCAAACTGACGATTTACATAGAGCCAGGAACGCACGTGCCGCCATAACTTTTATAAAATGTATGCAGTTTTGGCAATTAAATGCCGTAAGACGCAGGTGAAGTCTCAGCGTTATCTGTCGATTTGATTTCTATTCTATGACGATTTGTAACATGGCTAAGGGGGCTGTTGTGTAAATGTATTTCAGTTGTGTTAAAATACCTATCTTGTTGTTCTTCTTCTCAATCGTTTCACTCTTGACATAGTGGTTATGGTCTTAGGTCAGGAGTTGTGTGGCTCGCTTCACAATTCTGCGCCATTCGTCTCTGAAATGAGTGCACCAGAAAGACCACCAGGTATTTCTGTGCACTCATTTAAGGGTCTGTCTTGTCCCGTCCATCCCAATCATCATTGGCTTATTTTTTTATGGGTGGTAAAACTTTGAACACATAGGTATATTTTAGACTAACATTGACAGATGAGAAAAATCTTGTAGGTATATTGATGAGTCATCATTATCCCTCATACATACATACATAAAGTCACGCCTCTTTCCCAAAGGGGTAGGCAGAGACCACGGATCTCCAGTCGCTACGATCCTGACACACAACTTTCGCCTCATTCACTCTCATTACATTCTTCATACATGCTCGTCGGTTTAGGGTACTTTTGACCTAGCCCTTCTCCAAAACGTCGCCAATTTGATCCAAGAAGGGTGTATTAAAAGGGTGTATAATCTCTTGCTATTTTTTCAAAACTGAGCACGGGACTCCTAACAGCATTTTCATAGCTATTTATAGACGTTTATGTTTTCTCTTTAAAGCGGTCATGAGAACTCACCCTGTATAATTCAAAACGGCGGGTAGTGACTTTTCCAAAAACAACCCTATTCATCCTTTTGATATCATTAACCCTAAAAGTAAAGATATTAATAAACTTTGACTTTCAAAAGGTCTCTCAACCCTAACATCTAAGTCATTTAAATAAACCTTTTCTAAGTATGAACTGGTAAGCAATACAACTCCAAAACTCATTCAAAGTTTGTATGTGCTATAACCCATATTTATTTTCATTCATTGACAGGTTTTCTTGGATCTAAGGGTCGATTCACATCTGACGGAAGATCCGTCGCGGATTATCGGTCGCGGAACGCCAGAACTGACAAATGTATAGAAAAACACTCGACCGTTCACACTCGACGGATGATACGTTAGGCCGTCGAGTACTCGACGGATCTTCCGTCAGATGTGAATCGACCCTAAGTATCTTTAATTAGCAAAATACGAGAGGGGAGTTTTGACAATTGTCAAAAAATTCAATAGCATTGCAATATGGTTCTCTTTTCTACTGTATTTTGTAGTTATAATGTGTGCTTTGTGCAATGAAGTATTTTCATTCATTTATTCATTCATTCAGTAGAACCACAGCTGGGATTGTCTTACAAGCTAGGTATATACTCATGTTGCTTGCAACCAATGAGGTGAAAAACCAGGCCAACACACATCCCTGGGCCTTTCTTTTAGGTGATTCATCTAAATCTAAATAATTATCAATGTGAATCTGACCCTAGCCAGGTGGAGTGACGATCTGCGAAAGGCTGCTGGCAGAAGCTGGATGCGTCGAGCCGAGAACATGGGCGCAATGGCGCTCATTAGGGGAGGCCTATGTCCAGCAGTGGACTATTAAAGGCTGATGATGATGATGATGATGTGAATCTGAATGAAGGTTTACTGCGCCTTGTAAATAGGGTGACTTGATCCTTTTTTTGTAAAAGTATTGCCATCATAGGTGATTCCACGAAACGTGGACACTCACAGTACGGCTAGTCCACCAGTTTAAAGTCGCTCAGCGAGCTATGGAACGAGCTATGCTCGGAGTTTCTCTGAAGGATAGAATCCGCAATGAGACTATCCGACATAGAACCAAAGTTGTCGACATAGCTCAGAGAATTAGCAAGCTGAAGTGGCAGTGGGCTGGCCATATCTGCCGAAGAACCGATAACCGCTGGGGTAAACGAGTTCTTGAGTGGAGACCGCGACTCGGCAAACGTAGTGTAGGACGCCCTTCGGCCAGGTGGAGTGACGATCTGCGAAAGGCTGCTGGCAGAAGCTGGATGCGTCGAGCCGAGGACAGGGCGCAATGGCGCTCATTAGGGGAGGCCTATGTCCAGCAGTGGACTATTATAGGCTGATGATGATGAGGTGATTCCACGATGTTTTCCTTCACCGGTTAAGCACTAGAAAGGTAAACTCTCAATTTTTCACTCCGTACCGAAGTTTACTCTGAAGAAAATTAATGTTTGTCCCCGCAAATTACAATCTTTGCGCTGGCATATTACAACATGGAGGTACAAATTTCGTAGGTGACTTATTGTTGGTACTTTCTTATCCACGGATTAAACATACATAGTAGATGGGCGAGACAGTAAAATGGTACTAGGTCGAGAGAGTTGATGGTTCGACCGAGCACTCGGCGATATGTCTACAAGACAACCTCTGTGGCGCAGTGGGTGAAAGTCCGCTTGAGACGCCGAAGTTTGCGGGTTCGATCCTCGCGGCGGGATAAATGTTTGTATGATCTGCAAATATTTCTCTCGGGTCTGGGTGTTTCCATGTATAATATGTATGTATTTACAAACAAAAATTATATCAGTTCCCATAGTACAAGCTTTGCTTAGTTTGGGGCTAGATGATGCTGAGTGAAATATCCGGCATTATTTATTTATTTATTTTAGTATGTGCACTTGTCTGATTACTGTCACTTACACGGGGTACGTGTAATCCCACCATTAAGACAGACAATAACCTTAAAGTGTTGATTTGAATATTTTCGAAGCAAATTATAATTATAACTAGCGTCTGCGCGTGGCTTCGCCCGCGTGATACCAACATTTTGAATAGCCTATATGCTATTCCAAGTTTCATCCAAATCGGTTCACTGGTTTAGGCGTGATTGATACCCCAACATACAAACATCCAAATATCTAAACATAAATAAATAAATTATGCTGGACAATTTCACACAGCATCATCTAGCCCCAAACTAAGCAAAGCTTGTACTATGGGAACCAGATAAATGATATACTATGAATGATATACTTTGACGACTTCTGTGGCGCAGTGGGTGATAGCCCGCTTGAGACGCAGAAGGTTGCGGGTTCGATCCCCGCCGCGGGATGTAAATACATACATATTAAACATAGAAACACCCAGACCCGAGAAAAATATCTGTAAATCATACAAACATTTGTCCCACGGCGGGGATCGAACCCGCAACCTACTGCGTCGCAAGCGGGCTATCACCCATTTTAAACAACAACCTTCGTCATTAGGCCTAGAATCATCTGAAGGTTTCAACAAAAAAGATTCAGCGCTTAATTAAAGCGCCTAGCTAGACCTGTGGCGTTCTTGCATTAACTTCTCTTCCAGTTAGCATATCCATGGATGGATTTTTACATATCCGGTAGTATACAGGATGCAGGATTTATTACATTCAGATATTTTTGTTTACTTTTTAAGATTGCTTTGATATAATATCCGGTATTAGCACGTGATTTTGAATACTGGGAACGATATTGTAACGCTTTGATCGTAAATTTGTACTGAGAAATGCTTACAAAAATAGGATTTTTTACGGGTCTCGCTGGAGCGCAGAGCCAAGAGGCTCATTGGTGAAGACTGTCTTGCCGAGGCAAAACTCGACAGTCTGAGCCATCGTCGTGAGGTAGCGAGTTTGTCGGTCTTCTACAGATTGTACTAACGGTGAGTGTGCCCAGGAGCTACACGACCTTATTCCGCCTTCACCGTTCTCTTACAGGGACTTCAGACGCACAGCTCACTATCATCCACACCTGGTTGATATTCCACTTATTAGAACTAAGCGCTTTCAAAGTTCTTTTATTATGCGCACTGCAAAAATGTGGAATCAGCTTCCCGCGTCTGTATTTCCGCTGAGCTACGACGCTGTTGTTTTTAAGAAGAGAGTTAATAGGCACCTTCTGGGTAGGCTCGCTCCATCGTAGACCTCATTCTTGCCTATGTAAGCTTCGAGGTCAAGAGTCGACCCATTCATCATAAAAAAAAAAAGTCTCAGTCCTAGGATACGATTAGCTTAAATTTTGATATTAAAAATAAATAAATGTGTTTAAGGAATTTTAAAAACAACCTGGTTGAAAGGTTTTCGTGTTCTCAGAACTCTATAATTCATAAACCTTGAGAGATTTTTTGTTCCTACTTCCAGATCGATTTTATTTTAACAATTTAAATTCGAACCTACGACAAGTTGAACTTCCAATGGGTCAACAGAGAATTTCTTATTGACGTGACGATTACTCTCTAAAACAAACTATAAAAATGCGTCTACCAATATTGAAACTTATTACAAGAGTATGACAGCTCAATTTCGTTGAACAAAAAAGCTAGCACTTATTTCGTATTTTATTGCGACTCTCACACCAAATTTAGACGATAAAGTGTTAAGGGGTTGAGCTAAATTGAATCTAAATCCACCACAATAAAGACTATTTCACATAGAAATGTTCGTAGTAACAGAAAACTCACAATTACCAAAGTTCAGAAGAAAAAGTCGTGAAACTTTTCAAAGGTAATTTATTGGGTTTCAGAGTTCCACATCAAAAAGGCTGTGGAATTTCACAAATGTTTTTTTCTTTGGAAACGTGTTAGCTACGATCACATTGTACGTTCGAAGGTGGTTGAGGATTCAAGACCGAAAATTAGGCTGAAAACAAAATAAGATTGTCAAAAGGAAAAGTCTTGAAAAACAGTTGAATGGAAACCTCGTCTTTGAAGTCTCTTGAAAGGACATTCAGCAGTGGGTGGATGTGGGCTGATTGGATAAACAGACAACAGTTTTAGATAAGTATTGTTTTTGCAAATCAATTAGGTAAGTACCCACTTCTAAATAAGCAAACAAATACAGTTTATTCTCTAACTAAAAGAAAACACAGGGTACTATAATATAAATATAGGTAGCTCTATTTCAGTATAATTTAGTTTGATATAAAAGGCACTTGTTAAGTAAGTTCGTATGAGTCAGTGGCCAACTCTGGTGATGGAGTTTTTAGGCCTCCTTGAGGCCTCCGTCGTGGCTTATCGACTTAAATAGCCGGGACGGAAAATTTGACGAGCCCTCCGAAGCACGGAAGCGCTCAGATGCTCGCTTTTTAGGGTTAAGCTCGCCTTTGCCATTACTTCTCTAGATTAACAGGCTTACCATAGAACGTGACATAAATTTATTCCACCGAATAAATCAAGAATAACCATACATTTTGACAGTTTACACTCCGGAATAACTTTATGTCACGTTCTATGGTAAGCCTGTTAGTGTTTATGTAGTATGTCATTTCTTTGTGCAATAAAGAATAAATAAATAAATGAAAATTCCACTGGCGGTCACCCATCCACTGACGGATCGTTTAGAACGTTGCTTAACTTCGACGATCTATCAAGAACGACTAAGCATGCACTTGCTTTTTTTTTTTGTGAAATCTTTGTACCGCTATAACTGTTTCCGTCACAATAAACTTTATCTTATCTTATTTTGCCCTATTCCACTCTGATCCACTATACTTAGTATTTTTCCTGTAGGAACGTATCTCTGACACAAAGAACTTTTACGTTTCACGCTGTACAATGAAAAATTTTGAAATACAACTTAAAAAAAAATGTTTTTGTCTATTTCCTTTTTAATAAGAGCCTTGTCACGGAAACGTTCCTATGTGAAAACGACTATAACCAAACCTACTTTTTCACGGTCGCGTAGCAACAAGAGAAGAATCATCTAGCTTTTAAGACTATTAAAAACGACTTATCCCTACGAAATGTATGTGCTAAATATTTAGACATATCTCTGACTACCCTTGTCAAGTCCTTTTGTGAACTTTTACCGTCTGCCCCCACGCGGTACGGTAGCGCCTAATATTTGGATAAATCTCCTACCTCTTGTCAATTCTTTTTGTGAATTATTAACGTCTGCCCCACAAACTGCCCCCACGCGGTGGCAGACGATAAAGGCGGAAACGTCTATTAACACGCTACGCGACCCGATGAAACGCGACGCGTGTCGACTCATAATAATGGAGACACGTCGGATGTTCATAGTATGATTCTAGTCATAGAAAATAGTACAATTTGATTCGAGTCGACACGCGTCGCGTTTCATCGGGTCGCGTAGCGTGTTAATAGTATGTTTCCGCCTTAACACTGTCTTATTTGCAACACATGTTCGTGCGTACAACCGTCTTAAGCAAACACAAAACATATCAAAGCTCAATATCCAAAACTCCATTATCGCTAACAAATAGACGATCTAATTGAAACCCCGCTGCCGGTCTTATGGACCGTTACGTCTTGCAATCCAATTATTTTTTACGATCAGGTGGGACAAAATGGCCGACAGATAAAATGGAAGACGTGGCTGTATGTAGGGAAAAATTGTGGGATAGAATTGATAAAACATTTAGAAAATAAGTTGAAAAGTTAGATAAGTTTGTATAAGTTACAAGGCCAATTTTTTTGCAAAGTTACATATACATGAATACATTTTTTTATTAATAAGCTGTGATGTTTCATGGGCAAATGCTTCCCTTCTTTTCTTCCCTCCTCTATTAGATATTGTGTGCAAGTACCTTTTTTTCAATTTGGAAAAAAAATACATTTATCTCTGGCCTACGTCGTGGCTTAAAGCTCAAGCCAACAATTTAACATACCCTCTGAATCACGGTAGCGCTCAGTTAATAATACATCAAGCGGTCACCCATCCACTTACTACCGATCAGAATCTAAAAAGAATGCTAGCTACCTAAAAGAAAGCTAACAAACCGTGTTTGTTGCCCTGATTCTTCACGGTATTGGTCGCGAAGTAACAGGAGTAAAATCACCTAGTTTTAAGACGTTTCAAAGTGATCCCAGCGGTCCTACTGAATAAATGCTTTTTGACTTTGACTTTGAATGATTAAGCAAGCAAAGCATCTACATGTAGCAATAACATCTTCAGTTTTCATAAGCTCAATACAGTTGAAGTAAGCTTCCAGAATATTGTCTCAATCCGCCCCTGTCTACAACCACGTCCAGGTATAATAACCAGGGGCGTAATTCAAGCGAATATTTTGAAAAGATCAGCTATTTTCATACCGTCTTCGTCCGACTTCTGTAATCGGTTGGTCCAATTTGCCGAGACTCCTTTTTGGAAATTTATGCAGCTTATTTGGTGCTCAGAACTTAAATTAAGACTTTATTTACACAAAGTTCTTACTATAGTTATCAAACGGGCGGAGATGGAATTGAATTTTGTCTTTTTGAGTGTTCATTAACATAAAAATTTTCAAATCTTTTAAATTTTACTTGAAAAATTTCAGTTAAAACCTACATTTTGTCTTATGTTTTGCTTTGCACTGTTACTTTTTGTAAACAAAATATTTTTTCATCACATAGTATTAGGGGAGGCATTTGCCCAGCAGTGGGACACTAACGGCTGAAATAATAATAATAATAGCACAATGAAAAGAACATTGAGTAACGTTCATTTTTTAATGAAACATTTATTAATATGAACCCACTTCTTTTAATTCAAAAGGTAGAGCTAGTACTAACTTTGAAATCATCTTTACACTGAAACTTAAGTTAATCAATCAGCCAGAATAATAATTTTAACCACGACAACGTATTCGAAAAGTAAACCTTTAATCAAAATCAACCGACATCGAGAAAAGCGAGGTAATGCTCTCCACGCACCGAGGGTGATGCAAATAATATTTGTTTTGCCCTCTGACGTGCCTGTGTGCAGTGGATGGTGTTATGCTGTATTGAAAAATCATAGAAAATTATCAACGGAAATTAAATAAGAAATTGAAACAAAAAAGAAATTGCATTACTACTCATTGATAGTAGTCAAAGGATCTAGAATGAATAAAGATTTCGATCAAAGTCATGATCCAGGGAAAGATTCAGTCAGAAATCGTGGTGGGAAGCATCCGAATATTCTTCGAACGAACGAAGAAAGGAACGCGAATACGGCCCAGTTCTTTTATTTTTTCACTTGTTTGTATCACAGAGTCGTGTTGGACTCCAGTATTTCTATCCGAAGCTAGTGAATTCAAATCCCGGCCGTGTGTCAATTGATTTCATTGAAATGAAATGAAATGAAAAAATGAAATGAAATGAAATTTATTTTGCCATTTCATCCAACAAACTCTTGTGTGTGTTATTTTCGCCACATGAATTGTTGTCATGTAAAACTGATTAAGTATGTAAACTCATGCGTTTAATTTTCTGTATTTTGAAGAAAAAAATCATTTTATTCTATTAACATAATTTTTTTTAATGAATAAACACAAACTTAACTTAACAAACGAAACTTAGAATCATCATCCAGTCAGCTTTCACCACTGCTTATTGGGCTTAGGTATTTTCGCTGGTGCCATCTGACACGATGCAAGTCTGTAAGCTTTAGATTTAGACAATGAGACCACCACTTACATAATGAAATAACTTTTTTAAAATAAATTCAATTTCGTAAAGCATTATCAATTATTTCCACGGATTTAGAGAGGCACGTGATTATTGTATTAAACAATTTCCAAGCATTGCTTCTAAAGAATGCAGTTGAAGCATTTCACTTTACTTTTGGAATGACTAGACTTTGGCAAGCGTCCCAGTAGTAATAATATCTTAGCGAAATTGCGGAGATTACGTGATTTTGTTGGCTTTTTAGGGTTTCGTAGTAAATAAGGAATCCCCAAATCTGTCTGTCTGTTTTAGTTACCACTATAATTTGTCATCTCTACTCTAAAAAGTGTGTAGTAGTGTAATATTAATGGTAAAAACACGTTGATTTACATACATGGTTTAACCGAACAATTTTACGATAAAACTGTAATTTTCACATTCTATAGGTGGACAATTCTATAGAATTATCCATGCTGGTGAAATCCCATAGCTAGTACTATACACAGCGCCAAAAACTCAATTGCAATCTATTAGTGCGACAAATTAAAAGCATACAGAAAAGTAATAAAACAAAAATAAATTGCTCACTCTTGCACAACGGCATCAGAACGAATAGTGTCAGCTTTGTAATCAATGTTGTTTGTGTTTATAAAGTCCGCGTTCTTCGATACGGTATACCCCGGACACTTCAAGCCTGTATGGACAAGGCGCAACGCGTAGTCGGTTACGCGAACATAAGAACGCTAGTCCATGCCTGCAGTTTTTGCAGTTGCTACGGGTACCGTTTGGGACGCAGAAGGTTGCAGGTTCGATCCCCGCGGCGGGATAAATGTTTGTATGATCTGCAAATATTTATCTCGGGTCTGGGTGTTTCTATGTATAAATGTGTGTATTTACAAACAAAAAGTATATAAGTAGTATATCAGTTATCTGGTTCCCACAGTACAAGCTTTAGTTTGGGGCTAGATGATGCTGTGTGAAATGTCCAGCATTATTTATTTATTTAATTAGGCGTTCCAGTGTAACTGACTACACGTACCTACATTACGCCTAGTCCGTACAAAGCTTCACAAAACTATATACAAACACCGCAGTATAATGTCAACGACAGGCCACGTTCCCTACAAGGAAACTTCCATAAGAAATGTTCGACAGCAGCTTGGAAGTGTAAGCTCCGTAGCAAGTGTGTCACGAAACTGCTTACTCAGCTCCACACGTACATGTTCCTGGACAAGCATTTTCGGTCTCAAAACAATGTCAGGGCCAATTTCCCGCCAAAAGTAGGCATGGGCCTCTTGGCACTGTCCAAAACATCTAGTAAAGATGTGGATCTAAGTTTTATAAAACAAACACAGAGTAAATTTTCATATAACTAGAAGAGTAATTGGTATGAATGATGATGGATATACGAGTAGAGGTAGGACAAAAAATACCTGCTTGCAACGAATAGTGCGGTATTTTGGCCACGTTGCACGCAGAGAAACTTACAACTTGGAACGCCTGATGGTGACTGGAAAAATTGAAGGGAAAAGAGGCAGAAGTCCATAACGATGGTCGGACCAGATAGCGGAGGAATTAGACATGGCTGTCAGTGCCGCACTACACCAAGCAACGGAACGCAACCGATGGAGACAACTGGTTGACCAAATAAAAAGGAGTCACGGTTCTCAGTAGTGAGGGAACGATTGTGGAGAGAGGCCAAAGCTCAATCGAAAAGAGGCATGCAAAGGAGTGTCCACTCTATATCCAGTATTATTAGATATTCTCCGCATTAGTGGTACTGCTTTTACTAGAACACAGAGGAATGTGTGATTCTGTTAATTGGTGGAAATAATTGAATTTGCATTGTCTTTGATCGATAAAGTCTATGTTATGGAGAGTGGGATTAACTCTCAACGAGAAAATGTCTGTCAGACTGTCGGAGACTGTCTTCAAGTGTAAAGTGGTGTTACCACACCAAACGATCGATACTTGACCGATGCTCGAT
The DNA here is from genome assembly GCA_963565295.1 of Epirrhoe alternata. Lineage (NCBI taxonomy): Eukaryota > Metazoa > Arthropoda > Insecta > Lepidoptera > Geometridae > Epirrhoe > Epirrhoe alternata. The sequence goes on from OY751401.1 coordinate 4,451,546, forward strand.
CGATGTTGATCAATGAATTGACTAGTAGGAATTGTCGATCGACGTCGATTAAACTTATTCAACATCGATCAAAGGCATCAATCGATGATTGATCGATTGGTGGTAATCCTAGACTGTTGGGATAAATTCGAAGCAGTGTTTACGAGTCATTTTATGAGACTCACAACTGATAAATAACGCTCTTTTAGCCTTATCCAAGGTGAGGTCTACTGAAAGCAAGGTGTGTAGTGCACATAATATCCAGTGAAAGGTAGGATTATAGTGAGTCATTAGCTCGGATCGATCTAGGTCTTTGAAGGTAAGTCTCATGTGGAATAGTAAAATCAATATGTTTATTTAGTAACGTGAGCTGGATACTAACCTTTATAACAAGGGAATAAGGATCACTTTGAATCGAATTTCAAAATTTATTTTAATCAGTGACTGATCTGAGAGATCGTATAACGTGCTTTGGGGATACAATGTAATATGATTTTGTTTCATCAAAGAGTAGCATTTAGTTTCATGTTTTTTCGTTGAATATTATTTATCACCAGCGGCATTCTCCCACAATTTGCAACTCATCAAATCTGATGAAGGCGGATTGGTCTTGATTGTGTGTAAAGATGCACATGCACGTGGTTTCAAGCTTGGTAACGCTCCATGGACGAATGACGCCTATAGCACACCTCCCCTGCGAAATGATAACAGTAAAACCGCGGTAATTTCGCCATGTCTTTTCCGTATGTAGGAGAAGTTGAATACTACCTTAATAACTGCCTGTTCTAGTGCATAGATTTGACTATAATTCTGGACTTCTTTCACTATTTTTGGAGAATCTAGTGGCTCTTCTTTTTTTTCGTTTTCTCATGTTTTTTACAATGTAATTTCGGTGGTATTTTACTAATGAAGCTTTGGATACGCATAAGGAGATTTGGCAAATGGAATGGCTCCCCCATTCTATTCAAGAGGATTTCTCTTATTTGACGAAAGATTTCCGTTGGAGTTTGAAGTGACAAGCCGCCATGTTTTTAAACCAAATTGATAGGACTGACTAAAGTAAGTAAGTTCGTATGAGTCAGTGGCCAACTCTGGTGACGGCGTTTTTAGGCCGCCTTATGGCCTCCGTCATGGCTTAACGACTTAAATAGCTGGGACCGACAATTTAACGTGCCATCCGAAGCACGGAAGCGCTCAGATGAAAATGCCACTGGCGGTCACCCATCCACTTACAGACCGTTTCGAACGTTGCTTAACTTCGACGATCTATCAAGAACGACTAAGCAAGCACGACCACGAGCGCTTCTAGGACTGACTGACTGACACGATATGAATTTATAAACATTAAAACTTGATATTGGCAAAATTATACTGATAATACAGTGGCACTGTAGTTGCCATTTAATAAAAGAAGAAGATGACTATAATTCTAGATCTTTCCCCGACGCCAGCCACACTTCCGCGCTCGGACCGGCACCGCTTCTGGAGCGCGGAAGTGTGGCTGGCTTCGGAGCAGGTCGACTAGTGTTCCGCTTTTCCTACATACGGACAAGTCATGGCGAAATTATTTGTAACTAGGAGAGTGCTTGGTATGAATGTTGATGGATTCACGAGTAGAGGTAGGCCAAAGAAAAAATGGATGGATTGTGTAAAGGATGACATTAGTAAGAAAGGTGTGAGTGTTGAGATGACGGCTGATAGAGGAGAATGGAAGAACACATGTTGTGCCGACCCCACGTAATGTGGGAAAAGGGCAGGAAGATGATGACCGCTGGTTATGGTTTCACAGCGGAGGTGTGCTACAGGCGTAAGCGCTCAGTACATTACGCACACAGAAACAAATCTACAATAAACAAATTTTTACTTGTTAAAGCAAACTTTTCTCATCATTCGCTTAGCCCCGGAAGGTTTAATCATGCTCTGAATGTTTTGTTGCAAAATGAGGGTATTAGAAAATCCCATTTTGTTTTGGATAATTTGAGTGTTTGGGGTCCTTTGTCTTTAGCTATTCGGACGTACATCATTTTAGAAATGATCGGATCTACTCGGTGCTTAGCCGAAAAATATGAGCTTATCAAAAATTTGAATACCGGCAAGTAGGATTCTGTGGCCGAGCGGTAAGGCACTCTGGCTTTAGGAAGATCGTCTGATGATGCGGGTTCGAATCCCGTCGGAATCCAAAATTTTGATAAGACTTTTCATTTCTTAATTTTAGAAATGCTCGTTACCTCAAGCTCTAAACAAGTAGTATTTTATAAGCGGTGATGGGCTTGCAACTTGTCACGTTCGTGTGGAATACTAACTTCCGTGAAGTATGTTTGTATGTCTCTGACTACTCTACTGAATTCATTTTGAGTTATCGTATTAGACGATAGACGAGGCTGGAGATAATGTTTTACGATTATTGAGATGTATTTTCTGTGATTTGGCTTACTAACTAACTTAACTTCAAATAACCTTTAGCAATGAGGTTACTAGACAATAAACAGAGGAATATCATAAGTAAAAAATACTTAAATTTCAGTTAATATAACAGTATCTTTATCAAAATCTCAATTCAAATAACCAAATGCAACAAATCACTGCATAGATCAAGAGCTAGCTGTAAATAACCACAGACCATCGAGTACCTACAAAACTCTCTGTCGACTCTACAAATCTCACACACATCCTGCTTATTGTAGTCTCAGTATCGTGGGTAGTCAGTAATAAATGAGTGTCACCTACCTACGGAATTTCATCAATGATGAACAGATTGTAGTAATAATAACTTTGACTTCGCCATTTCGTTTTCCGTGTGAAAAGTTTAACATATTTTTATAGTACGTTGGGCGATAGTTTAAAGCGGCTGTTACACAGAACTCATATAATTCAAGTGATTCTCTAATGCGAGTATGACAGGCAATAGGCGAGCCTCGAAGCATTTTTTTACACTAGGCGAGCGTATTATTGCCTAGAAGAAATCGCCGTTTACATGCAAGAAACTCTCCTTGTGTAACAGCCGCTTAATAATATTATAAGTTTGTCTTCCACTTTGTTTTGCACGTTCCTAACTAACAGCTTATATTGATTCATACGTCACATTTCCCGAAGCAAATTAAATCTGGTACACAAAGATGTAGAGTTGTTGACAGGTGTCTCTCGGTCTAAAACCGTTCGGATTCGTTTTACGACTAAATTTACGATTGGACATTTAATTTACGATTAAAGTTTAGTAGTTTATGTCGATTTACCGGCGATTAATGACTCTCTATCGGCCACTTCTATGGCTTTTATGGACTTTGACTGTTTATTAACTTGTATGGTGGGTACTGAGTTTATGACTTTCTAATACAAGTCTTAAAACTAAAAGTTAACAAAAAAACGTGAAGAAATAGCTAAACCTTAGCGTGGTGGTAGATAGATAGATAGATAGAAAATACTTTATTGCACACTACATAATAAAAATAAACAAAAATAGAAAACTAAACAAAAAAAACACACCGCGTGACGGTATGAGACTATGTTTTAGTTTATGCGAGGGGCTAACCTATCACGTAAGGTAACGACGCAGAAGGTTGCGGGTTCGATCCCCGCCGCGTGACAAATGTTTGTATGATCTAAAGATATTTGTCTCGGGTTGAGTGTTTTCTATGTATAAGCATATATTTACGAACAAAAAGTATATAAGTAGTATATCAGACGTCACATAGTACCCATAACACAAGCTCTGCTTACTTTGGGGCTAGATGATGCTGTGTGAAAAGTCCAGCATTATTATTATTAACTTCTGTATTTTCTGACTACCCCCTTAGAAATCTTCAAAGGATCAAGTGCCGTACCATGACCTACAATTTAGTTTGGGTGCTATCCAGTTTAGATTCCTAATCTGAATCGCAAACTTTCGTACCGTGACAACGTACAAAATAGTAGTAAATGAAACCAAACTTTGTATTAAGCTAGAAAAAAAATGTAACTGGAAGGCTCACGTCGATCAGGTTTCCAAAAAGTTAAATAGGTACGTATATGTCCGTAAAGGCTCCGTAAAACTGCAAATCTTAACACTATTTTGACTGCTTACCATGGATATGTAGCCTCTACTATAAAATATGGTCTTATCCTCTGGGGTAACTCTACGAATGTAAAAAAAGCTTTTATTGCTCTCAAAAAATGCATACGAGCAATTGTGGGGATACCACCGTGGGAGTCTTGTAGGCCGATCTTTCGGAATCTAAAATTGTTGACGTTGCCCAGCTTGTATATTTTAGAGGCACCTAAGTTCGTTAAAGAACAACCGCATTTGTTCAAAAGAGCACGTGACCTATATCGCAGATGTGTCAGAAATCCTGATTATGTGATCCTAAATTGTAAACCTTATCAACTTGTTAACCATATTTCTTGCAAATAAAAATTTCATTACATTTCAACTAATTATTGCAAAATGATTCAGTTTTTACGACAAGTCTAGTTTTTATTATAAGTAACTTTTATTATCATACGTCATGGTACGTTATAGCGTAGCAGTTCAGTTTAGGACCTAAACTAATAAGAGCTCATATAAATAAAAATTCTGCTACAGTTGTAATTCTGTTTTTTTTTTCCTAAAGACAATAACAAAACATGCTGAAACCGAATACTTATAATATAAATTAACTCAGCCTAGTAATCAGTCTAGGAGACAATTGAAAATGCCATCAAAGCTAGCCAGTCTGTTGTTTCGTATTAATCAATGCATTGTCTCCAAACAATGCTGTTCCCACAGGATTATTGGCCTCAATCTTAGCTATTCCTAGACGTCACTGCCAATGATTATAACAGCTATAAATTATCATCATCCAAAGCCTTCACTAACTATAGGCTAATCTTGTGTCTCCCACCACGATCCAGTGCAAATCTGACCCAATGACGGCCCACGGGACATCATCATCATCATCATCCGCAGCCTTTTTCATCCCACTGCTGGGCATAGGCCTTTCTTCGCTTGCGCCTTCGCTTTGATGTTTTGACCGGTCAGGATCTGGATGGCTGACTGCTAGTGATGTTATCAACTGAGCGCTTCCGTGCTTCGGAGGCACGTCACAAAAGGTCCTCGCTCATAATTCGTCCTAAAGTCGGAGTGCCTTCAACCGCTCGGCCACGGAACCCACTGAAGTCAGATTAAAAATCTTTGATAGGCTCATATTTATCGGTTAAGCACCGGTTAGCGCCATCTACACGTTTCACTAGTGAACTCATGCTCATTGTCCGAAGTTACATTCAGAATCAAATGACGTAGAGTAATTTTTGTAATTTTTTAAGTGTTTCCACACTAGGTAGGTATTTCATTGGTGGCCGAGCGGTTGAAGGCACTCAGCCTTTAGGAGGATCGTCTGATCGTCGCGGGTTCGTCCCGTCCCGTCGGAATCAAAAATGTCGATAAGACTTTTCATTTTTCAATTGTCAATTGATTGCAACGCCGTACGCGCCACATTTTATGATTCCAAAAATTGTGGAAATATGTGCGAGGACCTTTAAAGCTCGTCACCAAAGTTGGCCTAACTCATAGACTCATACTGTCTCATACTAAGTGAACTTAAAGATTTCCTTTATCGTTTAGAGCTTGATAAATTGGCTAGGTACGGCCGGGATTTGAATCCAGGATCTACGAATTGATAGTCGAGGCAACACCCCGCTCGGGTAACCATGCTCCTTAAAGTTTTTTAGTTTGTTATAATTATTGATTGTAGTTCTCACCAGGAATAGTAAGAAAAACTAGAAATAAAAACTCCAAGCTGATGCTTATATAACTTCTACCGTATCCAACTTTTCTCACAGAAGCAAAAAATACAATACAATATTTGTTATTGTAGAGCTCAAGGAAGCTCTCTGGGGAGCAGGTGAGAAATATCATCTTATAGGCAAGTGCTTTGTGAGCGCGATTGTACTAGCACTTGTGATTCCGATTGTACGAGAGCTAGATTTCAAAGAAAGAGCTTTCGTTTAGATAGAAACAGTATTGGCTGAGCGGGGTCGACTTACAATCGTGAGTTCAAATCCAGGTTGTGCATTTATAGATTTATTTAAAGGGTGAAGAAAGCCAAAGGGAGGAAACCAGTTGCTCTTATAGGTGGCGATGGGCTTGCAACTTATGTGGACATTTTTTGCATAAAATTCTGCGAATATAAATCTATACATTAAACATTCAAAAATTTGCTCGCATCACCACTTAATCCCATGCTACTTTGATACGCCATTTTGTCCCTTTTCAAGGGTTGATTTCTCTATCATTTTACATTTTAAGTAAGTATTATTCATTTTACATATCACAAACACACACATATTCATTTTACATATCACCCGAGTTTAAAGTCAATCGCATCACCTGTTATTTAAAACTATACCCCATTTTACCCCTTTTTAAATGTTTTTTTATCTTCTTTTTTGCATTTAAAGTATCTAAATGGAGTTTCCATTTTGTTTTGTGTCGCCACCTATGTGTGTGATAAAAACTCAATTAATAAAAACTGTCTGTTACTATTTGTGAGTTCGACGGAACCGGAAATGCTAACAGGGCATCTCGAAAGCGGAAGCCCTGTTTACCACCACTTCCGGCATTCGAATGCGTTTCCCCATAGCAATTATTTATTTAATGCTTTTGAACGTGCCTCACTTCACAAATCGATTGTTTAAAATAATTCATTATCATAGCTTAAATAATCATCATCAGCCTATATTAGTAGACATAGGCCTCCCCTAATGAGCGCCATTGCATCCTGTCCTCAGCTCGACGCATCCAGCTTCTGCCAGCAGCCTTTCGCAGATCGTCACTCCACCTGGCCGGAGGGCGTCCTACACTACGTTTGCCGAGTCGCGGTCTCCACTCAAGAACTACCTAGACTCTAACTCAAGAAATAACCCACAGCTAGACATAATTATAAGTATCTCTCAAAAGATAAAGATTTGGATGAGAATACCACAGGGTCAATTAGAAAATTTAAGTAGATTTTTTTTAAACAGATCACCTGAGACGTGGGTACGAGTACTTGAAATCATTAGTTAGCATAAATGATATCAATAATAAATTATTGGATTTTTGCAACCTATCACGTATGGAATGCTAACTTCTGCAAAATGTAGGTATACAAAAATGTATTTGGAAATACCTCTGTCTACCCTACTAGACATCTTTAAAGTATCTGAATTGCACGAAGGATCCGAGAGAATGTCTACCGCATCTTGAGGATACAGTCCTTGTGTAACATACGGGTTTTAAAGTTATATACAGGGTGTAAAAAGACAACTACCGAAAACTTAAGGATTACAATCAGACCATGATTCTAAACATATTAAGCGTAATTATTATTTTTAAACCGGGTATTTATCACGTACCTATTTTGATTATTTCTTTGTTCCGACGTTTATTATAAACGCCATTATTATAAACGGATGGTCCGAGAAGCGATTTAAATCAGAAAACACCCGAATTTCAACCGTGAAGATGGTTTTCGACTCACGGCCTCGTGGAATCCTGTTATTAATAAGTGTGTGAGTCGTGGTTCGTGTTTGCCGCAAGTTGATACAATCAGTGTCGTGTGTCGCGGTGTAAATCTGGCCTTATCGGATTCTGAAGACGAATTGAGGGTAGACGCAGTCTACTCTCAATAATAGGAGCTTACTCGCCGTGCCTCAGTTCATCCGTGACCACGGGCGCTGCAATGCGTCCGAAACGTCGGAACAAAGAAATAATAAAAATAGGTACGTGATAAATACCCGGTTTAAAAATAATAATTATGTCACCAAATCACGAAAGTTTAAAAAGTTTAATATTAAGCGTAAGCGACTATAAAACGCAAATTTTTTTTTTTTACTTAGCTTAGTAATTTTATGTTATTTACTACTATTACAACATAATAAGACCATACCTACCTAATAATTTCATTTATAAAAGAAAGAAACATTTCAAACTCAAAATCCAGCAATAAGAAAACGCGCCCAATACATAGGTACGCAAACAGTACTCTTCAAACGCTGTTTTCTCCGGATAAAATGAATATTTTGGCAAATCCTTTTGGGTTTGGTTGTGTGTTGGGATGCTGTACCTACCCCTTTCGGCTTTGGTAGACGTCTTTTTACACCCTGTATATAGTATGTTATTCTTAAATATTATCAATATAAACTATTTCAAACTATCCGTGTTCATATCTATTCGCTTATCAATAGGTATTATAAATATTGTGATATAATTCAGCCGGTTCCATTCTTCGAAGGACGCTATTCCAAGACATGGTTATGTTTCCGAAACCAATCAAGCATTATGTTTACGTTCAATCTAGGCGTCCAATCTAGTGGCCCCCTACTATCGCCAACTCGAATCACATTTTTTTCACAAAATCTAAAACTTACTTTTTATACAGGGTTATTTGTAAAACACCAGTAACCTCTCAGGACTGCATTACTATCATCATAAACAACAACTTATGTTCTATGACTTTTACTTTTACAAAAAGTAATATATTTACCAAAAACAAACCTTCACGATTTCGTTGTCCTAACACATTTCGGCCCCCGCCACCCTAACCCCGCTCCCCTCGCTATTGTGCTATCGCTTTCTTTTGCTTCGTATAGACTTCGTAATATTTAGATCGTTCAATTTAAATAATTTTATTTTTGTATGAAAATCTGATGAACTAAAATAATAATGATTTTTAAAAATCATAGAACAAAAGTTGTTGTTTATGATGATACTAATACAGTCCTGAGAGGTTACCGGTGTTTTAAAAATAACCCTGAATTAATACATAATATAATATTTCATTTCATAAAAGTCAAAAAGTCTAAAGCATTTATTCAGTAGGAGCGCTGGGATCACTTAAAATAGTCTTTAAGGCGAAGTGAGCTCTGGCTTACGCCGCGCTCCTAGCCCCCTAGGCCGTCTGATGACGGCCTGATACATCACCTTAAACTAATTTTACTCCTGTTCCTTCGCGACTACTGGCTTAACATAAAGCTATGTTTTGTACACTGCCTGGTTGTCTGGAAGAAATCGCTTCTAAGCGATAAGACAGCCCATTGTACATTGTCTCGTTGGGTTTTATTGATTCATAAGTGTATGTTTTGTAATTATTGTGTACAATAAAGAGTTTTTCATTCATTCATTCATTCATTCACTGCCGCTCTCTCTTTGAATATTGTGCATCCATCCAGGATTTGAACGCAAGACCTTGTTGATCCGTGGCGACGCTCTTCCAGCTGACCTAATGGGCAATCATCGCTATGGTTGAACTTGAGAGTTCATACTTGACATTCATTTTCAATTTCAAGTTGTTTACCAGTTCTTTTGTAAAAGCAGCTAGTGAGCGATCTACGCTCACATAGATGCAACGTAAGTCATCTCGCTCTCACCATGTTCTGGAGCACGGTGTGTGACTGAGACAGTGCCTACACGCCTTTTTTGCAAGTTGTTCCTTATCGCCATTGCGTTAGTGTGAGTGTGCTTAGCGAACTTTGATTTTTAAACCTTTTTCTTTGTGATCTTAATGATTGTAAAACATAATTTAGACGAATGTGAGTGCCTACTCAAACCTAATATGGTTTTCAGGCACAATATCAAGTAAATTATGTAGTCTGTATACTGAATAAATAAATAAAAAAAAAAAACAGGAAAGTCTATTTCAAGAATTGAATCAAGAGTGATTTCAATAATTGACTTCAAAAGGAGGAGGTTCTGTCAGATTGTTTTAATGTTGCCCGATTACTCGAAGAGACCTAGACCTATTTAGATTCTTTTTATTCAAGTTGCGAGTCTCGTTCGAGAATCGAAGCTGAAACTTGGTAGAGACAACGACCAATAGGATTATTTACGAACTGTTGACCTCGTCTGCTCTGAACTAGTACATGACTATACCAATTATTCTGTGTACCTTTAAAATAAATATTGGTAGACATTTCACAGTCCCATCTTAGCAAGATTGTACTGTATACACCAACCCTGTGTCTTACGTGAAGCGGAGCGATGCGGCGCATATACAAACAGTCGATTTACAATGGGTGCAGGCTGCACAAGAACGCTGTGGAAATCGATGGGGGAGGCCTATGTTTAGCAGTGGACGTTAGATGGCTAAGATGATGATGATGATGACTATTATGCCAAAGGATATGCCTACTTTCTTATTCAAAAGTCATCCATGAGATTAGGTTTTGCAATTTATTTGTCTGAAAAACCTGAAAATTAAGCTTAGGTGCTCAGTGCACGAGAGAAACATGACTTTAACGTTAGTTTTATTGAAATTAGACCATTACGCCTTCCAATTTGTTCGAATCTTCGTGGAGTAAATAAAAACTCATTTAAAAGGATTACTTTTTATTAGAAAATGTAATAATTCTTAAGATTAAAAGCAAATCTATTAGAATTTTAAACATTAAAAAATGCATGGTGAGTTTTTTAGCCCTATGAGGCTCAAGACTCATTGAATTGGCAAGCGACGCGTCGATTAGTTTTACAGCAAGACATTATAAACCTTATGAACAATAGTACACGATAAAGAAACGCTTGTAGAATGAACGAAGTCTGGCGAAGCCATCTAGTGGCTCGAGCACTTTCGTGCGGTTCATTCTACAATCAAATTCATTCTATAAAACTAATTGACGCGTCGCTTGCCAATTCAATGTGCATCCTAAAGTCGTAAGTGATTTCTATATCATTCACAGTCATCAATGTTCACAAAGTGTTTTAACACTCGTGCGCGCCGTACGCGCCGCAGTAATTTTTCTATACAAAAAATGCTGATGACGTCAGAAAATGCAGCTCGGTTCTGACTTACTAGTGGTACTAACTAGTGTCTATAAGAATATAATTTGTTTATCTTAGATATAAATACTATGCATATATTTCAGCAAAAGCAAAGAAGTTATTTTTGCTATCTTTTATTCCCATAAAACTGCTACTTAATTTAGCTGAATCTTCAGCTTTAATGTGATAATACTTTTCATTCAAGAAATACATGGCTAAACGCACTTCATCCTCACCGTCTACAATCCCTTTTATAATCGAAACTAAGAAGTCGCTAGAATTTATATTATTATAATAATCATCTATATAATTTACAAGTGCATCTTTATAGATATAAATTATACTTTCGAAATACTTTTCCATCAGTTCTTTGACTTCTTTAGCGATGTGCTTTCCAAAAAGATTGCCAACTACTTTTACGCCTTCTTTGCATCTATTTATTTCATTATCGAAAACTTCGGGAGCTTGTATCGCTGTTTGTCTTATTGTTTTGAAATACAACATAGTCAAATGTATTTTTGCGTATTTATTAAAGTGTTCTTCAACTGGAAGTATTGTTTGCATCCAATTTATAGTTTTCTCTATCACAGGCAGACATGACACGTATTCGGGAGACATAAAAACTTTGGTGTTCTTGAAATTCAGCATTATCTCATCCAAATACGTATAGAATGCTTCAGGCTCGGTCTTATATACTTCAGTCAAACGTTCTAACGAAACGTTACCAAAAGTTTCAAATCTTCGTTTCTGATCTTCTTCTGTTTTTGATAGGTAAATGTACTTGAAGATAATCCTCAAATACATGCAGTTGCAAATAACAATGTCATGGTTTTTGGTAATTTTATTAAGAACAAAATCTTTTTCAAGAAATTGTTCAAGAATCGTTTCAATAAAATCTTCAGGTACATGTGACAGTATATTTTCTATACGACAAAGATAAGGCATTGCCTTGAATGGATCAGATGCTTGATTTTCGTAAGCTTTAAAAATAATAATACTGTATTCTGGCTTTATCTTGATTGGCAAAGAATCAACAGCAGAAAGAGCATTAATGACGTAGAATTGATTAGAATTTTTAATAAAATTAATTTTTTGAATGAGTGGTTTGATCAAATCCCATATTTTAATATCAAAATCATCCCCCTGCTTTGTTATTTGTTTCAGTCCCAATTTGATTCCAATTGTAGGTCGAAGCTTAGATACATTTGCTAGAACATCAGTTACGTTTTCTGTTCTACGTGAAAGTACATAAGCGAGTCTAGCCGTGCGCTTCCATTCTAGCAGTTTTTGAATGTTATTTTTTACATCAACAAACGGACAAGTTGTTAGTTTGTTAGCGATCATTTTTACTCCAGCTTTGCGCCATCCAAACTGATCGATGTCTGGAGTTGGTCTAGTTAAATAAGAGTTTGCTCTTACTGTAGCTCTAAGAACTTTTGTTTCAACCTCTTCTGTTTTATCCAGATCCCGAAGATATGTCTCAAGCTCACTTCCAAGCAATATAGCAAGAGGACGACCAATCAATTTATTATGCTGCTTTTCTTTAAGCTTGTTTCGATATGAAATCGCCAGCCCGTCACTTTCATTGAAATAAATTGCAAGTTTTCGAAGGAATTGTTCAAACTTAATGCTATCTGTACAAGAGTCATAGAATATGTCAAAATCAAGAACACCTATGCCATGTTTTAAGGCATTGATATGAGATGCATCAGTTTTGATAAGTTTATAAGTATAACGGAATAAAGCTTTCCTTCCTATTTTAGAATCGAATAACTTTTTTACGAGATTGGAACAAGCAGAATAATCTTTCTCTGCAAGGTCAACAACAGTTGGTACAAAATCAGGGTAATTTTCAACAGCAATTTTATAAGTTTGGAGAAATTCCATCAGCTTGTCGATCAATGGAATAGCATCTTTCACTTCTTTAATCTCTTTTGCTGCCGAAAGAAGCATCTTTGGAAGTACTTCATTAATAGTTTTTTTCTCTGCTGGAGTCAATGTGTAAGTACTTAAATCGGAAAAAAATTCCAAAAACGCGTTAAAAATAACATCATCGCAAGTACCATTTTGGAGCAGGCTACGGATGAAAACCGAGTGTAATCCTTCGACACAGTCAGCTTCAGGAGGTCTTCCATCCAAACCTAATCCTTTACCAAACGCCAGGAGCTTCCTCCAAGTATTTTCTGGTAAACGCCAGATAAAAGCTCTTTTGACAAGACTTCGGATGACTGCAGCTCGGAGATTTGCAGGCTCGTTACTATGACGAGCTAGTAGTTCCATCAGTGAAGCTATAGCATCTTCACGACCACCAGTTTTGCTGATAAGTACCAACATCATGTACTGTCTGTTCTGAGATGAGCTTTCAACTAAAATCCTTTTTTGCAGTTCGTAAAGTGTCTTCTCAAAACTAACGAACCGAAATTCATCAAACAGTTTATCGAGTAATGTTTTTATCTTTATAGACTCTACCGCATCACATATTTCAGTACAATATGCTTTCATGCATCTTTTCAGTATTTTCCTTTTTCTTAATTGTTTATTTCCCAAATATGCATATTCATATGGTTCATGTTGACTATCTTCAAACAAATCTGGTTCTAAATTTTCAGTTGATGGCTCTGATGGGGGTTCGTAAGGCCATTCTTTGACTTTATCTCCAATATCTTTGTCCACAAAAACTTTTTTCTTAAACGCTGCCCTGTCATCAGGCTTCAAACATTTGATCAACGGTTCGACATTCTTATAGTCGAACCACGAATTTAAATATTCAGCTCTGGCTAACATTTCTACCAGTTTTTTGGATTCTTCAGCAGTTAGGTTGTCTGCTAAAGTTTTTGTGTTTAGTAACCAAGCTGTGTAAAGTTCAGGTTTTTTCCAAAATCTTTCTTTCTGATGGCACATAATGAATTTTGTTGCAATAGGACTAAGTTGACTAAACTTATAGTTAAAATATTTCTCAGTTATATCCAAATACAAGTTTGAATTGGTTTTAAGAACACTTTTCAGGCTGTTGTAATAATCATTGTCATTTTTCATGTACTGAGATTTAACGTTTTCATCAGTTGCAATTAGATCAAAAAATGTTTTTGCAACTTCTGGGTTTTTTTCGCAAAGAAGTTTAAAATGTTTTGGTGTGATCTTATTAACTATATTTGAAAATTCAACTTTAATAAATTCATTTGAGCTTTTGACTAAAAACTTCATAGACAACTCAAAATCTTTCTTGCTGTAGTAACGATAGAATTCTTCGAATCTTTTTTCATCTTTTAAGTTTAAATGTATCCAGTGTTTCATCTTTGTTATTGCAGTTGTAACCATGTAAGGGAAAACATTATCTTCTAAATTGACTGGATTGATAATAGTCTTATATTCTGGATCAAGTAGCCACTTCGATTTAATAAGCGCTCTACTAACGTATAGCATATCACCATCTTTCAAATTGTTGATAATATATTCTACATTGCGATGTTTGGAAGCTAGATCTATTTTGAAAAGGCGGTCGACTGCTGATTTTTCTGGGATGCTTAGTATGTTTTTAAAAGTTTCTTGTCCAGCGTCATACGCCTCCTTTACTAAATCGTTAATTTGTTTGTGGCGTTTGCCAAGATTATCTCCACTGAGTGTGATCGGTAAAATTGATGCCATTTTTGTGCTTTATCTCTTACTTTTTTCTTTGCCTGAAAATAAAATGAAAAAATAGTTACTTACAAGAAAGTCTGTCACTTGTAGTGTTAAAGATTACTTAAGTAGCGTAAACCATTCCTTTTGGAATCTCAATGAGTTCTTAAATCTGGCTCTCATCATGAATGTTAAGTATCTATTTTTAATTTTAAATGTCACTAGCATATGGTGAACCAATTTTATAAATAGTATTAAAACGCATAAGTACAACTGTTTAAGATATAAAACTGCAAGTTGAAATTAATAAGTAGGTATAAATAACTACAAATATCCACAAATCAAACTATCTGTTGTATGAATGTTTTAATTACAATAGAGATTCTAAAAACAAGTTCGAAAACAATTAGTTGATAGTCTGATAGCAGAGAAACACATTATTAAAATGACGTCATTAAATGACGTCACACTGTTTACAAAGTAGGATAACATAATCAAACTTTCTCAATGACAATAATACGGCCACTGATAGACCTAAGCCTATATAATTAGTAGCAATACAATTGCTTATTAAAAAAATGTTTTAAAACTAACCAACCGTACCTAATCCGGTTCTTCAATGATTTTTCATGGACACACTGAGTAGAATACAATAATGAACTCTACTCTCTAACATTTAGCGATCATTATTTCCTTAACCATGTTAACTGTATAAGAACCTACGCGTTTTAAAACCTACATAACTGTAAAACTGTACTTCTCTACAATATCAAACACTTACCTTTATTCCAAACTTCCACAATTTCACATAATTCCACGATCACAAAAATAGATTGCTAAACTAAAATGCCGGTATGACGTCACGGCGTCGTGTGGCTTGTACCACGAATGTTATTCAACTGAGTTCCAATCCAACTCGTTGACCTTGTTGGATACAAACAAAATGACTCATAAACTATGACTGGGTAAAGCTGGGCGTCGCCATCCAGCTAGTTTCTTGCTTTATTTTGGTAAAAATAATAATTGTGGAGGAACACCAGCTTGCAAATTTTTCCAACTTCGTGAGAAGGGCTATCTTTTCTATAGATACAGGATGTGGCAAAATTTTACAACATTCAGGGCAGCTACCTTATCTTTTGTAGTTAGAAGGTTTTGTTCTTAAAAAACTATAGGTATATTTTGAAATTAAAAACAACTGCATTTTTGGATTTTTGAAAAAATGACCAGCCTGAAAAATGACATTTCTCAAAAAAAACAAGTAGGTATCAATCGACGCTATTTCCCATTAGGAACACTTTTCCCAAAGTAACTTAGCAAACCAAATCGTAAGTTTTTGAAAAAAATAAAGAAAACGGTTTCAGTACAATTTCTATGAAATTCCATTTGACGTGCTCTACAGCAACTTAACAACTTGGTTATTCTCAACATTTGATACTACATTCGTTGTATTTGTCTTGATTTTTTGAGTACGTACATATGAATACTGCTTCGATCAACAATATTAAAGATATAGCGTGACACACAAAATCAAAGCTAAATTCTGCCCGCGTGACAAAAAAGTTTTAATTATTATTTTTAAACCGGGTATTTATCACGTACCTATTTTTATTATTTCTTTTTCCGACGTTTAAACCCCGGTTTATTACCCGGTTTAAAAATAATAATTATGTCACCAAATCAAATTCAAAAAGTTTTAAGTAACCTAATACATATCAACAGTCACAAATCCTCGAAACATTAGAATAGAACAGAAAAACACTTTATTGTTCACAAAAGAAACACAAACAGGAAATACACAAAGACAAGTAAGTAGGTTTATTTATCATAAACTTTCGATTATTCATTACGAAAAACGTCAAAATGCAACAAAATAACGGCGCGAGTTGTTATTTACCGTGGATGGATTTGCTGCGCTGACCCTAAGTCTATACTATTGTTGATCGAAGTTACTACTGCAATAAAAGTAATAAAAAGTTTTTAAGTTCAATAATGCATTACTTTTTGGATTTGACGCAGTGCTAGTTTTCATTAATTACTACTTGTAATGGATGTCGTGTGGAACCTCTAGCTGTGTTTGGATTTGTGCCAAATAACATTTGGGAATGGCTCTGAATTTTCTCGACATGTTAGAGATCTGAAGATACTTGGTTCTATAGTAATTTTATTGTTTTTCGTATTGAAACCTTTTATCAGCTACATCTTCCTTCACTGTTTCACTGAAAATCTAGTTCCAATATCATCTTAACTGCACTAAAAAGCTTTTACTGAAAGGCTGATTTGAATTGTGTTATGATAAAAGGTTTTGACCCCTCGCAGACTACAGAATTTCTATCGGCCGATAATTGAGACGGGCTTCTCCATACTCATTACGAGCCGAAGTATATTCCATCTCAACTATCGGCCGATAGAAAATCTGTAGTCTGCGAGGGGTCTTAACCATTTTGTAAATTGTATCCCCCCAAAAAAATATCATGTAAAATTGGTTGCCAAGCCAAGACTCTACATTTCACTGTAAAATAGTAATAAGATCTCTACTAGTAGAGCCAATCCTTCGAAGATCATTTTCTATGAGGACACCTTATTTTGAAAGATTCATCAGCAACTGATCCTATGTCAGCTCAAAAATACGACAAAACACTTCGTGAATAAAGGTAGTGCCTCGCTTCTTTGTCTTGTCTTGGCCGGGGGTTACCCGGGAGGGTACTCCCGTGCCCCCAGATTTATTCGTTCTCTTTTTTGTTTTAACAAATTGATCTGTCCCTGCGTCTATGTCCTAGTACCGAGAAGAAGAAAGCATAGCCTCTATCTTTACAGGAATACAGAAATAGCTTCTGTTCATAAAACTTTATCGGTATCTATTTACATCAGCGCTAGTTGTCGGTCTTCGGCCGCGTTGCATACACGTCATTTCTATATCAATTGCAGTTTGAGATCTGTTTTTGTTATGCGATATTGTGTTCGAGGTAAGATTTTTTGGTATTTTTGTACTTCTTGAGTTCATAATGCATCTCCTGTTAATTTAGATAAGCAATGTCCCTTTTGTTAATTTAAAATTTCATCATGATTAATAAATAATAATAATAAATAATGCTGGACATTTCACGCAGCATTGATTGATGTATTTATTCCAAATTTTGTGCTAATACGTTCCTTACTGTTTCCATATATTCAATTTTACATGCCTACATAGCTATAATTATTATATAAGTAAATATTTTTCTTTTTATGAAATGTTATAATTATACATCATGTATTTTTCGATTTCAGAGATAAAAATACACAAAGCGATGTCGTCATTAATTCCATTAACTCTTGTTGGTGATAATCTTGGAAGCAGACATAAGTATTTTAACGATCTCGTGCAGAATGCTCAAGACTGGACGAATATTTTTGAATCCCCAGAAAAAACTTCTTTAGATCGACTATTCAAAATAGATGTCGCTTCAAAAAATCGAGATGTTAACTACATTATTGAGAATCTCAAAGATGACGACATTTTGTATGTCTGCAGAGCTTTAAAATCAAAATGGCTTCTTGGAACAGATTACAAAGAAATTATAAATCCAGTGAGCTTAGAAAACAATTTGTATCCATTCATGATTACAACAGCTGTTATAAAAATGAAGCATTGGATACATCTGAATTTGAAAGATGTTCAAAGATCAGAAGACTTTTACAAGTTTTACCGTGAAAATGAATTCGAGGTAGCATTTAAATTTTTGGTTAAAAGCTCAAAAGATTACATAGAAAATGAATTTCAAAACATAGTGCATACATTATCCCCATGTCAGTTGAAGCGGCTTTGCGAATGCTGTCCTTCAGTAGCAAGAATATTTTTTAACTCGTTGTCAACCGATGAACGGCTAAAATCTCAATATTTAAAGAAAGAAAAACAATACTTTGAAAGTATAAAGCCTGTTCTAAAGCTAGATGCAGAAATATATCTGGATATAGTAGAAACATATTTTAGTTTCGAAAAGTTCAGAAAGTTGAAACCGATTGCAACAAAGTTTGTAATTCAACAACAGAAAGACAGATTTTTCAAGAAACCAGAACTTTATACAGCGTGGTTATTAGATATGGAAATTTTAGCTGCAAACCTTACTGCTGAAGAATCGGAGGATCTCATTCTTAAATTAGCTAAAGCAAAATATCTTCAATCTTGGTTTACTTATAAAAATGTGGAGCCTTTAATAAAGCGACTAAAACTGCAGACGAGAGCTTTTTTCAAAAAGATGATATTTGTTGAGAAAAACGTAGGACAAGTAATTGAAAATTGTCCGTATGATTTTCCTTCATCGCCTAAACTTGCAAACAACAAGTCAAGCATTTTCAATGACCAAGTACATTATCCCAAGGAATATTATGGCTTAGAAGATATGGATTTCAGGTGTCATCTAAAAAAACGCAAATATGCTAACTGGGTAAACTGTGAAACCAATTGTGCAAAAACTATGCTTGACAAACTCTTTGATAAATACCGTTTTGATGGTTTTGATAAGGTTATTAAAGAGCTTAAAAGTCGTATAAAAGCAGAAAGTTCAAAAGAACATAGACAATACATGATGCTCGTTTTGGTGAGCAAAGCTGGTACCCGTGTTGAAGCATTATCAACATCGATTGAATTACTTGTATCTCACCGTAATGAACCTTACAACTTCAAAGCTGCAATAGTTCGAAGTCTTGTCAAGAGAAGTTCAATCTGGAGGCTGCCTGAAGAGACGTGGACAAAATTATTAAATTTTGCTTACAACCTCGGCCTTGATGGAAAATCAACAGACTGCTTGTGTGTAGAAGGCCTTCATGCTGTTATTTTACGCAATATATTATGTGATGGTAAACTCTCAGAAGAATTACTTGGAGCATATTTAAATAAATTCACAACGTTTGCCAATTACTCTCTATCTATAGAAGAAAATACTAAAGTTTCAACGGTTTTACCGAAAATACTTTTAGATACCTGTCGCAATGAAGAAAATATGTCCACAGCTCTAAAACTTATAGACAATTTTTTAAAAACTCTTAAAGATTATCGAATTTCCGCTGATACATACCCCGGTTTTATTAGTCATATTAAATACCTTGCTAACAAAAGTTTGACTGCCATGGAACCGTTGCTTAAAAGTTTATATAAAGCGATGATTGCAAGAAAGCCACTCTTTGAATCAAACTTTGAACTGTTTAAATCTGAAGATACCTACCTGAATGCTCTACGTCATAATGCAAATATACTAAAAACAGACATGTTAGCTGTTCAGATAATAAACAAAAAAATTAAAACAGATAGGTTTTTAAAAAAAATTGCAATTTATTTTAACGAAGAAAATGGTTTAGGCCAACTTATTCTAGACGCTTTGAAAACTAAAATTCCAAATCGGTTCATCGCTAGGCCAATCACTATACTTAGCAATGGTGGAATAGATGAAATAGTTAAAAGCTTAGATACTGATAAGAATGGAATGGATATTAGACAATTCGAATCATCAATAAAAGCAAACGGACATATGAGAAGACCTTTCCAAAAACTAGACATTGCTGATTTGACGTCAGCTTGTACAAAATTTATTGCTAATAAAGTATTTGTTTGCAGACAAATAGATGTTATGAGAAATATTGAAGAATTACTAAAATGTAAGAGAACCTTAGGGTTGGCTATGGCTCTTGCTGAGAGAACCAATAATTTTAATGGAATCGTTTCTATTGCTTCTCTTACAAGACCTACAAAGGCCATAAAAGCTGGGTTGAATTATATTAGAAAAAACAAGGAGTTTGATGTAATGATTTGGAAAACTATTAAAGAACTTATTGAAAAATCAGACTTTACGAAACAATCAAACAAATATATTCAAAAGCATCTTACTAAAATTAATCTTAATCAAATAGAAAACGTACCTTTACACATAGTGGCAGAATTCAATGTAGCTGTATTTAAAGTTCTTAAAAATGACCCGTATAAAAGTGCTTCTTATTTATGTGAAATTGAAAATAATTTGCCTCATTGTGATGAGTTTTTCGTACATAAAACATTATTGGAATGGCTAAATGACCAGTTTATACCTGAAAAGCTTAAAAAGAAATACTTTATTATAAAAGTTATGAACTTGCACATAAGGATACTAGTAAAGTATATTTTACTTTCAGAAACTGAAGAAATTCAAAACAAAAAACTGGACACACTAGGTGAAATATTTTTTGCAAAAATGAAAGCAATTTTAGATAATTCATTAGATACAAAATACAAATACTTACGTATCATGTTTTTTGAATTTATGGATGAATGTTTACTCGCTTTGAAATTTACCAAAGTTTTTATTGATTCTAAATATACTTCATGTATACCAGTGATGATTCGATTCGAAGCCTGGATGAAGACGATGATTCCGATTGAAATGTATTTTGACAAATATTCTCAACTGCATTTGACCATGGCGTATTACACAGCTATCAAACAGAACTTTAAAGAAGTAACACATTTTAATAATCAAGATCTGTTTAAAGAAAAAGTTAAGATAGTGGGATATGATTTTGGTAAACTTATAACAGCTAAGATTTCGGAGATAAGTGATATGTATTTCGATTCTGTTACTTTTCTATACAAAGATAGTCTCATAAGCTATTTAGATGTTTATTTCTGCACTGTTGACCTTGATTTTATCGAATCAATTATTGAAGGAATTTGCAGTCAAGGTCAACATTCTGTTTTAATAATAGCTGTTTATTTGGTAAATGAAAAAAGATATGAGTTTAATGATGCAGCGATGCATAAAATGATAAGTGACTTGAAAAAGCATAAGTTGATATGTTTCTTAATACAAAAGTAAAAAAAAACAAGACATTTTTCTATAAACCTTTATTCTCATTTTCATGGCATTTAAGAATATCATGAGTTTTTCACTCCATATTACATAAAACAATCACTTAAATATCAGGTAAGTAGAACCTTTGGATTTTATACATAAAGTGCTTGAACTTATCAAGCATAGTTGTTTAAAGAGTATTACAAATTTAAACTTACTCAAGTTATACTTATGTTTTAGTAGTCAGACATTTTAAAATTAAATAGTACAAGCTACAATTCATAATGATATCATATCAGATAAATAAATAGAATTAAAATTGATAAAACATTCCTTAGCCAACTCGCAGACTACAGACTTTCTATCGGCCGATAGTTGAGACGGGCTATACCTCCATACTCATTACGAGCCGAAGTACCTATATTCCGTCTCAACTATCGGCCGATAGTAAGTCTGTAGTCTGCGAGGGATCTTAAAGATTTAGAGACGATTGCTTGGGACGAAAACGACAATTTTAAGTCTTATCGAAGCTTATTTTATCAACTATCGATTTAATTTCATACTTGTTTTGATCTTACAGTACCTATTTACAATTGCCTAAAAATTATCTTAAAATTATATTTTCAGTCTCAGTCAAAGAGATATCGATAAAAATAATATCAAAACTTGCACTAAACTATAAAAAAACATAGAATATAGAAATTTCTGTTTTTTATCTATTTGGTATTTTTGTGATTGCCAACAATCGCAAACTAAGGGTCGGTTCATATCTAACGGAATATCGGTCGCGTATTATCGGTCGCGGAACGCCAGAACAGACAAATGTATAGAAAATCACTCGACCGTTCACACTCGACGGACTAACGTATCATCGGTTGAGTGTGAACGGTCGAGTGTTTTTCTATACATTTGTCAGTTCTGGCGTTCCGCGACCGATAATACGCGACGGATCTTCCGTTAGATATGAACCGACCCTAAATGTTATCAATTGATGTTGGTTATCAAACTATTGACAATCGATACCTTTGTAACTAACTTTGCGCCTTGGGGATACAGTCGTGACCCTGTTTGCATTTTTTTGTAACTGAACGCGTCAAAATTACTTTTTAAACACACGATTTAAACTCATTTTTGTTTTAATAAGGACGAGATCGCGTATAGGGGGAACTCCCCCCCCTCGTGACTACGATCGGTGCACGATCCAAAACCTTGCGATCTCGTCCCGTTATTAAAACAAAAATGAGTCAAAGTTAGTAACGAACATTTTCATTCATTATCACATTGAATAGCCAATACAATTTGTTTTTTACGGCTTTTTATATCAAAACCAATATTTAGGTACATCAAATTTGAGACATAATTCAAATGTACTATTCAAATTAGAGATCAAATCAATTTTACTTATAACTGACCTATATATTAATATTTAACACAAACTATGAGCAATGTATTTCTTATCAATATACACCGCTATTTTATGACTACCAAAAAAAATTTAAGGACAGTTGCAGCAGATGCAGAAAATGATAATGGCATGGTCAGAACTTTTTTTTATTTAACTATCACAAAGTTATCGAGGATTGTAGTCAACCAAAACCGAACAAAATTTCAAGAAAACTGTACAAATAAGTACTATAGCCAACAATCGCGTACAGACTCTCATTCGAACTATGTTCTCGTATCATCCCCAGTCAGTAAAACCGCAGTAGTTATCATAAATCCATGTCTGACTCGTCTCGTCTCCTTTTGAGGTTATAATTTTTTTTTCTCTTTTTTTGAGTTTTAACTACATAAATGTGATCAGTAACAGACACCGAGACCATGTTTAAAATTTTTTTGGTAATTACAAAATAGCGGTGTACAAACTAATTACTTTTAATTACTTAAATTCTATTTTAAAACTCTTAAATCTTTGATATTAACACTTAAAGCTTTAAAATTTTAGGCTCGTTTCAAATAAAATTATGGCCGTAAGTAGACCGAAACATTTTCGATTATAAAGTTATCAAGAATTGTTGTGATACAAAAACGTTTCTTTTGTAAACTTTCCAAGCACTTTCAGACATCTATTCTATATAATTTAATATTTGTTAATCTAATAACAAAGAAGCTGGTTCTATTCGAACAAATTTAATTTTTAAGAAAATTTCGCTATTCAGCCTCTTTGAGCCTGATTAATTAGAATTTTTGAAACTACATACAACGAGTAAATTCTTTTGATCGCTCGCAAAATCTTTAGAAATAATGGAAAATTATTATTTTTTATAAAATTTTTAAAAGATGAGATGACTGACAGATTTATATTAATATCAGCTGATATTCGTGAATTTTATAAAACGTTTATCAATTTATAGAAGACCCCCGACAGCTATGGCTTTCAAAAAAAATTTACCTTAAACCGTTGTAAATATTGTTTTTGTGAAATAAGTCTTAATTCTGGACATTTGGACATAAAACTACATTCAAATTGTTTCATGTTTTTGAACTGGAAATCGAACCCATCAATGTGGAAACACCATTATTTTACAAAAATGTAAAATAATACCGACCAATAGGAGATCATCAAAATTTTTCTTATAACTTAGATTCGCCGGACGCCCTGTATAATTTGCTGTTTTGTCACTCTCAAGACAATGAAAAGAGATTAAAACGAGATTAATTTTCACTACTTTCATCAAGTTACTTTAATAATAATAAAGAAAAAAACTTCATCGCTATTAACTTAATTTTTAAGTCACACATTCAGGTTTATTCTGTATATTATATTAGATTTAATATATTTTAAACATGAGTGCCAGGTGTGATTTGGGACCCGTTTCCTGAAAATATAAAACCTATTAAAACTATTCTGTTTTTACTTTCTACAATACCTTCTACATAATATAAAGCTCATACCATACATAATCACACTGAAGCAAAACACAATGATTATAAAACTAGGTTAAACAGAAAATGATATTAAAATAATCGTATAAACAAAATCCGAAACACAATATAAATAAGATAAGCTTTACTGTTAGTAGTAGAGTAGTTAGATTTCATTAAAAAATACAACGAAAAAAACGAGATACCCTATCTTATGATCATTGATAAATTCACAAAACAAATCAATAACTACTTAAACAAAACTTGCAAGACATAGCCAACACAACTAACTACAAGAACTATTAAAATAAAGAAAAATAACTAAATTTAAATTTCGATCACATTCAAATTCACTACAAAACAATTCAATCACTACATCGGACATCCAAAAATGGTTAACATCAGAACCCTGTGGCCGCGCACGCAGAGATATTCATTAAAATATAAGCTACATCGGCCAAAAGTTTTTGCAACTACAACGTCACAAATAAAAAGAAGCACACCATGCTGCGTCACCTACGAGTCATTAAACATTAGGATAGCATCCAGGTCTCCACGTGCGCGGCCACAGGGTTCTGATGTTAACAAAAAAGGACAATACAATTACACTACAATCTAAAGATAAACAATGCCCTTAGAAGTGCTAGTACCTTTTATTTTTTGTGACTGCAAGCTTCCTTGGCTTGTTGGTGGAAGGATGTATAGGGCTCCCGTAGATTGCGGGGATGCTTTAGGCACCTGTGAAGATAAAACTTTTTAGAGGAATGGTAATATCCAAAGTGTTAGTTGAAATTATTTAATGATAAAATAATTTCATTTATAATCGTGCCCTAGGTAAAAATTACAACTCAATGACAGCAACTTTTCTTTTATACGTAGACGGTTTAGTTTTTATAAAAGTACATTTCTATATTGAAATAATATAATTTAATACCTTCTACTAAAAATGTGCAAAGGTTAATGACATAAATGATTTTTAACAAAAAAGTTTACTTTTCAAAATGAATTCAAATTCTTATGAAGTAAAGGAGAATTAATGTTGGTACTAGAGTCAAAGCTTCGATCAAATATCTGATCGAAGCAAGTAAGTAAGAAGTGTCAAACACAATACAGATATTATACTTACTTGAGGCTGAGCCCCGCTAGTGGTAGATGATGATGATGCTAGTGGACTGGTGACGGGTCTAGATGATGAAGAAGATGCTGGGGATATCGATGGACCTGGAGAAGACAATCTATCTATAGATGACACAGTATGAGATCTACAATCAAAGAAGATACTTTGAATTTAACTTCAACAAACTAATATAAATTTTTGAACAGAAAAGTCGAGGCACTCTCCTAACACTCACCAAACATCAAAATTTGGATCATCCAAGTCATCAAAAAGTAACTAAACATGAAGCTAGATGAGTGCATTATGACACATTACTGATACAAACGCCAGAATAAAAAAAAAGAAGAAGAGTGCATTATCAATGGCCAGAATACTATATGAAATAGTGCCATCATTAGGTTTGCTACACACATAATGAATCCTACTATCCTATCACACAATATTAATGAAAGTTTGCGAGTATGTTTGTATTTACGCCTGATTTGGATGAAACTTGGAACAGCATAGCCTGGAAAAGCAAATCTGCAAACGGAAGCTAGGGTAAGATTTAGGGTTCACATACCTGACGATGTGTGATTTGGGTTCCGTATCGTATAATAAGGTGGAGGAGCGTGTTTTCCCGGTGGATTGGTGTTTTGTGATACGTAAGCTGTAAATAATTATAAACTTCAATAACGCTGAAACTGCAGCGAGATGGGCAGATGACTTAACCAAGGTCGTGGGTCGATGGATGGACCTAGCACAGGATCGTGTTGCTAAAAAACTAACTTAAACAGAATCATGGCTGTTTCCCCGAAGTGTGGTAGACATTTTTTCAGATCTTTTCATCATCTTCCTTCCCTTATCCCACTCTATATGGGGTCGGCACAACATGTATTCTTCTTCCATTCACCTCTATCAGCCGTCATCTCAATACTCACTCCTTTCTTACTCGTGTCATCCTTCACACTATTCATCCATCTTTTCTTTGGCCTACCTCTAGTCGTAAATCCATCAACACTCTTTCAGATTTTTTATATTAAATAAATAAATAATAATAATATTCTAGAGCTTGTGAAGATGTCTAAGGGGGTAGTTATTGATGTATAGGGTAGGTTAGGTACTCCCACAAAATTCCTACCATCGCGTCGATTGCCCATTAGCACAGTTGGAATCATAGATTGGCGAGGTCATGTCAAATGATGATAATATGGGGCGCATTCTACAAATGTTAATTAGATAAACCTTTTTGAACACTTACACAATGGGCCACTTCCTCGTAGGTAAGGGTTTCCATACGTAGCTGCGTATCGCACATCCACACCACCTGTGATCACTACACCAGGGTTGGACATCGGAATAACTGTTGACAATCACAAAATTCAAATAACCGAGGTACCTACTTTGTACAAATTTAGTTTCTGAATAGAAAAGCATTACTTCACAAAATACACAAGAATCAGTTGAGTCAGCAAATTCTATTAACAGATAAACCAGTCAAGAGCTGATTGATTTCATGAGTCTGATCTTGAGCTCCACGAAACGAGATGGGTACAGTAAGTAAAAGTGTTAACAGACGATCGAATTTGGTGCGACCGGACCACGAACGCGGTCCGCCCTTGGACCATATTCGAGCGTGTGGCGCACGGTACGCGGAACAATATTATTATTAATATCGGTGCGGCTGGTTCGACTGGACGGTTCGGAGTAGTCCGCTGGTCCGGTCGCACCAAATTCGATCGTCTATTTATACTTTAAGACATAGATGATAAGATAACGTCCGCTCTACACATACGCCGAACTATTATTTGGATAGAATAAGATAGGCGAATACAGGCGATAAGGCCCTCTACACGTTCGTGACCGTTGGCATTCGTCCTTCATCGGCGAATATGTAGAGAGCCCATAAGATAATACATATCCACTATTGTATTCCAAACATCGCAGTACCTAATATTTTGTGGTTTTATAAAATTGTTTCAACGAACGTCGATAAACCATTTCAACGAAAGAGACAGAGAGTTACTGAATATCAACTTACCATCAGGTCCAATGAGTCCACCTAATCTTCCAGAGCTAGCTTGTCGTCTCAAAGACCCTTGGCTAGGGTAGGATCCGTCGATACTTCTTGAAAGAGACCCAGAGAGAGAGTCACTCGGGATACTTGGTGGTGCGTAGTCTCTAGAGTAGTCTACGTAAGGGACGTAGCCGTTGGTTTGTGCTTGTCCCTAGGAAAAATATTTTTCATTACTACGTCTATCTTCCAAATAAGGTGGATGAAGAGATCGTTTCTTAGCAATAATACTGCCCATTGTACATTTAGGAGGTTCTATTTTCGGAGGTTCTATTTTTTTTTTATACATTTTTTTTATCTTGTTAGACAATTATGGCATTTGGCACAACAATTATGTCAAACTGACGATTTACTAATGCCTGGAACTCACGTGCCGCGAAACTTGACATAAAATGTGTGCAGTTTTGCCCTTAGACGGTGGAGCCTAAGCATTATCTGTCGGTTTGATTTCTATTCTTATTTTGATTTTATACTTATGGTTGGCTTATTGATTCCCTGAATCACGCCGCGTGTAGAGTCGAACGTTGAAGTCGGTTTCTCTTTTAGATTTTAAAACATCTATTACGTAGTTATATTTTATTCATTCTTGTTATTTCAGTAGTTTTTTAATTAGGGAAAGGATTTTAAGCGCTTCGTACAAGCTCCCTTTGTCTCAGAACTTAGTACAATTGTTTTGTATAAACTATTATTTTTATTTTTCAAAAGACTAAAAATAAACTATTATTTTTAGTCTTTGACAGAATCCAAGTAAGCAAGCTCTCTTGTATTTTTACTTAGTTCTGAAGAAAACTAAAAATTCCTTTCACGTATTAAATTATATCTCACTATGCCGGCGCTTTTACGAGCTTGAAATCTTATAAATTACATTTGCGCCCTGTAATTTTATTATGTGAACATATTAAGTAATTGTCTGGATCCACATTCTGGAATTTAAAAGGCTTCATTGGAATTCATTTAGGCTCTTAGAAATTATCACCCAACAATGCAAAATTGCAAACATAATGTGGTCAAAAAAATCGAGGCAAAGAGAGAAAAATTCTCTTATAACTAAGTATCAAGTCTCTACTTCATCAACTTCCTGCCCTTTTCCCAAATTATGTAGGGTTGGCACAACATGTGTTCTTCTTCCATTCTCCTCTATCAGCCGTCATCTCAACACTCACTCCTTTCTTACTCATGTCATTCTTCACACAATCCATCAATCTTTTCTTTAGCCTACATCTACTTGTAAATCCATCAATATTCATACCAAGTACTCTAAATCAGCTACTTAAGTATATACTTGTTTCTTCTTGTCGTGTCACGTGTTTTTTCCAACCAGAACCAGTGCGGTGATCGGATTTTAAGTACGCCTCAAGGAATCGCCTTTCGTGCACTTCAAGTCCTTGACAAGATACTAAGATGTCTAGAAGTTCGAGGACCAAATATAATATTTGGCAAATGCCATACTATTTTGCAGATTAGTAAACTTACTTTGAAATTAAGATGGTTGATAGCCTGGTTGAAGTCCCCACTATACCGCTGGTACTGCTTCATCAGCTCATTGTCATACCCTGAGTCTGGAAGAGGAACAGGTCCAGCCAGGGGTAGACCAAGGTTTGAAGTTAGATGAAGAGTTGGATGTAGGTCTGTTTCTGATCCTCCGTTTGAGTTATCCTGTGGAAGAGGATAATGATTAAACAAAAGGATCATGAATGCATCCCCAGGGTGCGGTAGACATTTTCTCAGATCTGTAGGCATTCCGTCTCGTTTTAAAATATCGAAGGGGGGCAGAAGTATGTGAATCAAGACACTCAAGATCATTTGAAGATATTGATAATAGTATAGCGAGGACACATCCAAACACATTTTGCAGTTAGTTTTCTGTCAAGCATTGTCAACTTCACATAATCTTGAATGATTTTAATTTTTTCCGTTTTAAAAACAATCATAAAACTACTTTTTGAGATACCTTATACGTATGTACACTTAGAAAAAAAAATTTTTGAAAAAAAAATTGAACCGACTTCACATAACACAAACAGACACTAAGAACCTTCTATGTACCTACACTAAAAAGAGAAAAATAAGAATATACACATGCAATTATTACTTACAGTATTCAAATAATAAATTATTATGTTATATTATATTTTTGAAGTCGGTGCCTACCTATGCATTTACATCTAAGAAGAAATTACGAGTACAATAGAACAAAATTGTATCGAGTAGTTAGAGTAGAATAGTTGGCACCGACTTCAAATATAATATAACATAATAATTTATTATTTGAATACTGTAAGTAATAATTGCATGTGTATATTCTTATCACTTAAGCAGTCGCTAATGGGTCTATCAGACCCAGTCCTCCATTGTTTGCATGGTAACTATTGAACCTTAAGGATTGCGACGTTGCCGCTCTTAGTACCTTCCGACGTTAGAGTGAGACTGCGAATAACGGTCGCCGCAGTCAGTTGGCGTGCTGCGCTCGAGTGCTATGGACGTAAAAGGTGCGCATGGGTTCTTTGGACCCGGTAGCGACTATATACGTAAGTGATTTTCCAAAACTTTATTACTCTAATTAATTCTTTAAAATTTGTTTTTATTATAGAAAATGGCAACCAATAGGTCCTTGAGCTTCTGGGATATTGAACAATGCTTGAACGCAGAAATAGAGAATGAAGACTGCTCAGAAACAGAAGACTCATCAAGCCAGCCAGTTAGTGGACGAAATGTGCGTTGTGGTCTTTGCAATTGGAAAAAAGACAGAAAAACTAAAATTTCCTGCGTAAAATGCAATATACCAATTTGTGGAGAACACACTAAAGCAATATGTGTGAACCGCAATAACAATATTTGACTTACAAAGTGACAAAATAGTGCCGATTTATAGTTATGTTCCAAAGAAGTTATTTTTAAATTGTTGATTTTTAAAGAAGTTTTTTAGTTTTTTTTACGAAATAATGATTAATCTCTTTTTGTGATTTTGAATAAGTACATTATAGTAGTATTAGAAAAATAAAGAAACTTAATGTTATTATCTTTATTTAATAAGATATAAGATAAAAGTTAAAATGTGTCTTTAAAGCAAGTTGAATTTTAGTATGTTTTTAAATTGCGTTTTTTTATGAATAAAGGTATTAAATAAAAATGTTTAATACCATTTGTAATTTTATTTTAGAATATAATTACTGTTACGAAATACAAAATAACATTAAATTCAGCAGTTTTAGAAAAAATCGGCAATATTAAACTGGGCGGTGGACACGGTAGCGACTCCTAGCGTATCAAAACAGAGCGCGACTGCCCAAGTGTTATTTTTCTCTTTTTAGTGTAGGTACATAGAAGGTTAGGTTAGGTTAGGTTAGTGTCTGTTTGTGTTATGTGAAGTCGGTTCAATTTTTTTTTCAAATTTTTTTTTTTTTTCAATTTTTAGTGTAAATAATATAGCAGGTTAGGTTAGATATTGGAATAGTCAAGATTAAAGAAGTTAGAGTGAGAATCCCTCAGGAATAAAATTTATATGGGATCACCTCGAGCGTATTTAAACATGTCAAACTATTCAATGCTTGACTCAGATTGTGTAGTGAGAATGAGGTTTTTTGAGATTTACAGGAAAACTATCAATCCCTCAGGAAAAAAAAGTATGAGGACCACCTAGATATGGATACCCTTTCAAGCAAAAAAAAAAAATTTTGGAAATAAATCGATCCACATTTTTCGGAAAGATCGGTGATTTTTTGAGTATTACGGGAAATCTATCAATCCCTCAGGAGTAAAATTTTTATGGGACTACTATGGTAGCATACCCTTTCAAACAAAAAAATAATTTTGGAAATCGGTTTACAACTGACGGAGATATCGATGAAAATACATACTAAAAAAAAAAAAAAAAAAAAACATACACCCGAACATAGAACCTCCTCCTTTTTTTTTAAATGTGGTCTACCACTTTACGGTTGAGGTTCATTTGAACGTTATGAAACGAGGTTTATTTTACTATTATGACAGAAAAGTAAACCTTAGCGGTAGTTAGGTTTCACAGAAACTATTGAATGAATGAATGAAACGTTGAATGATAGAGTGAGAAATAGTGTGATAAGGGAACAGTGTGGAGTGAAAGAAGATGTAGTGTTGAGGATCGAGAAAGGTATGTTAAGATGGTTTGGGCATGTAGAGAGGATGGATGACAGTCGTTTGACAAAGCAAGTGTATGAGGCGAGTGTGCATGGGACAGCTGGAAGGGGAAGACCTAGGCGAACCTTCTTGGATCAAATTGGCGACATTTTGGAGAAGGGCCAGGTCAAAATTACCCTAAACCGACGAGCATGTATGAAGAATGTAATGAGAGTGAATGAGGCGAAAGTTGTGTGTCAGGATCGTAGCGACTGGAGATCCGTGGTCTCTGCCTACCCCTTTGGGAAAGAGGCGTGACTTTATGTATGTATGTATGTATGAATGAATGAAAAACTTTTATTGTACACAATAATTACAAAACATACACTTATGAATCAATAAAACCCAACGAGACAATGCACAATGGGCGGTCTTATCGCTTAGAAGCGATACTTACAACCTTTGGATGGAAAGAAACGAACATATTGAACTATTGTTAAAAGTGGTAGACCACTTTATTTGCTGACCGTACCAATGTAGTATAATTTTTAAATAAAACGACGGATTCCAACTTCTCAATAACCCATTATTTTTGCAATCAAACTAAACAATTGGAACAAAAGTGTTTCAAGTGGTCACAGGACCCAAACAACTTGGAAAGCTTAGCATAATTCAATGTTTGCCTGACCCGTAGGGACCCCAGACGTATAATAGCTATTTCATGAAACTTGGAAGGCCAAACATTGGTTCAGTTAATAATCACTGCCTAACTCAAACTATTTCTGAACTATACATAACATTCGTAGAGCCCTGTTCTGATTTGATATTGAGATTTGTTGGATCGATTTTGGAACAGAACAGTTTACAATACACGATTATTCCAAAGCCAAAGTAGACAATTCCTTAGATTTGATAAAAAATGGATTGTGTGAAAGAAGATATGGGTAAGAAAGGAGTGGATACAAAGATGACGAGTGATAGGGGAGAGTGGAAGAAGAGAACATGTTGTACCGACCCCGCATAAGCGGGATAAGGGCAGGCAAATGATGATAAAGATAAAAAAATATAGATAAAGAAAAGTAGATGGGAGGATTAACCAGTAAGAGTAAGATAGGACACTTGGTAAGGCGGGAAGACGGTCGATGGACAAAGGCAGTGACCGAGTGGTGGCCACGCAAGGTTCATAGAACACCAGGCAGACCACCAGAAAGATGGTCTGATGATATTGTGGCGGTGGCGGGAAGGCAGTGGATTTGACTGGCACAGGACCGAAAAAAGTGGCGTGAAAATGGAGAGGCCTAGGTGGATGTGGGCTTATATATACTATAGTTCTTGTACTCGTCATCAAAGTAAATAATACGATGTTTTACTCACAATATCACAACTCCCCTCAACTTGTCGCAATTCCAACTTCAGATCGCTTATATTCGAATGTCTATCACTCTCTTTGTAATCCACTCCTGTCTTCTCCATCAGATCTGGTTTCTTCACGTCCTTGGTCTTCCGATGGCACAGCATCACGATCAGCATGATAATTAGAATGCTGATCACGATTGAAGCTAGAGCTGATATGATCAGGAATAAGGGGAGGGATTCTGAAAAAAATTGTTCTGTTGTAACAATGCATTATAGATTTTTCTATATAATTTTAATATGTTTTCAAGTAGAAAGGCTTAAATGTGTAATACATTTAAAGCTCATGCAGATATTATTTAACTGTACTTGATATTTATCTGTAGGCACTTGTCCGACCACGGGCGAGTGAGCGGCAAGCGATCAGCAATTTTATCGCTCAAGAGATGAACAAAAGATATAAGATTCCGTGTGAATAAAAGAGACACAAATATTTATAGTCCAACGCGGCGGTAAAAGTTTTGTCGCGATGACAAAATTCGCTCGGCGTAATCACTCAGCGATACTCGCGCAGCGATCAAAATTAACGCCGAGCGATGAAAAAGTCATAGCCCATTGACAGAACTATTACTCCCTTCAACGCTCAACGCTCATCGCCCGACGCTTTACGCACAACGCTCGCGGTCGGACAACTGCCTAAATATAATACGAGAATAATTGTGCTTGTAAAAAATACCTATTTCTTTAGTTGAAAGTAAGCTTGAATTTATTGTAGGATTTAATCAAATTGAAGATGATTCAATAAAAAACTAATCAAATTGAATAATTTTCAAGTAATCTTTAGAGGTCAATATATTTTTTATAAAGTACATTGTACATTGTATTTTTTATTTTATCACAACAAATAACCAATTCAATCATTTTCGCAATCAAGATAAAACTAATCACAATCTACTTACTATCAGGGATCAGTGTAATCTCAACACTGTCTATGCCAAAAGAGTTTATAACTGTACAGTTATAAGGTCCAAAATGCTTCGCCTCGCTCCGTCGTACAATCAGAGTGGATTTCGTCATCCTGTCCGCCAAAGTTTCCTCTAAAAATGCATATTCCTGAAAGAAAGAGGACTAGTAGCGGTCTACAGAGATATACAAAGAAGTAGAAATGATTATTTGCTACGTATAAAAACTAGGTTATTCCCACTCATCCCCATGTTTCTTCCCCATCAGGGACAATTAATACGATATTTTTCCCATTCACCCACTGTAATTACTTTTCTCGTTTCCCATACGAACTTTCACCATTTATAATGAAGCTATGTTAATAGTGAATAAATAAAATTACCTACCTATGTCTTATTCGGAGATGCAATCTATGTACATGCCTTATCATATCTGTTCAGCGATTTATTCTGCAATTTACACGATGCTATTTACCCGTACGATTTCATTTTTCACGTGTAAAATCTCAGCGTATGCGATTTATTGCGACGCTCGTCGGCACTTTCAATTGGCGGGACTTAGCAAATCGTACGAAAAATCGCATCGTGTAAATGCATCTGTAGGCATGAGTAAGTCTAAGTAGCACATAGATAAATAGACAAAAAAACTCTGTTAAAAAAAGTCATAAGTCAAAAAGCATTTATTCAGTAGTTCATTTACCTACCTATAATAAAATGTTACGTGAAAATGTTATGTTACCTACCGCTGGGATCACTTAGAATAGTCTTAGAACTAATTTTACTGCTGTTCTTTCGCGACCAATACCGTGAAGAATCAGGGCAACAAACACGGTTTGGGGACTATCATTCTTTTGTGTCATTCAGGTGATCCATCTTAAAACTAAAAGTCAAGCGCCAGTGGGGAGCCAGTCAAAGAGAATTGAGGCTCGTCAAAGTCACCAGAGTTGACCACTTACGAACTTCGCTCTAAGGAAAATAATGTATCTACCTTGTTCTACCTCTTCGGCACTACAATAGTACAAGTTGGAAGTAAAACTTCCAGTTGGAGACACAGGAAATACGTCCCGAGCAAAATAGAATTTTTCAATTCAATTTGTGGTTTTCTTATTTATCTTTTGTGAAATTCAATCAGTTGTTTTGAATTTATCAGTTCTCTGTTGGTCTTTTTCAATGGCAGATTGTTAATAATAAAATCTATGAATGAATGGATTTAAATTATTTATTGTAGATTCATTCATTTATCATACACGAAATAAGAGAATCTATGTATCAATGTTATAAATCAATAGTTCATGCATTTCTGGGATTCGAACTCACGATCTTGGTTAATTAGCCGAGACTACACCAGTCAGCTTTTTAGAGACGTTTTGGATAAAATCTTGTGAGATTTGATTTGATTCTGAATGTAACTTCGGACAATGAGCATGAGTTCACTGAGTGAAACGTGTAGATGGCGCTTACCGGTGCTTAACCGATAACTATGAGCTTATCAAAAATTTATATTGTGACGACTAGGATTAAAATAATGAAGACAAAAAAAAAAAAACGTAAACAGGGTCACGACTGTATCCCCAAGGCGCGGTAGACATTCTCTCAGATCTTTATATTCCAGATCCTTTGAAGATGTCTAAGGGGGTAGTCAGAGGCATGTACAAATACATATTTGATACATGCCCACATCTTGCAGAAGTTAGTATTACATACGTGACAGGTTGCAAGCCCATCGCCGCCTATAAGAATACTAACTGGTTTCCTCACGATGTTTTCCTTCACCGTTCAGAGCTCGTGTTAAAGCGCATATAAATTTTGAAGACATTATTTTTTTTAATTAAAAAAAATATTGTCTTCATTATTTTTTTTAAGTAGTTTTTTCGCAACTAATGTTAATTACCTGATTATGAAATGAATTGATCTCGTTGCCTCCAAAGCTCCACATTACGTAGTCGGGTTTGGGGACAGAGAAGGAAACACATTCGATCCTCACGCTGTCTCCCTCTACCCCGTACTGTGTTTGATTCGACATTATTTTGGGAGGACCTGCAACAAAATAATAGATAGATAGATAGAAAATACTTCATTGCACACCACATAATAAAAATAAACAAAAATGGAAAACTAAACAAAAAAACACAATGACATACAATCGGCGGTCTTATCGCTAAATAGCGATCTCTACCAGCAGTAGCAGTCTCTAATAGTAGCTTATAAACTGAAAAAAAAACGCCTCCTAATTCCCTCGTCTGAATCCCTAAGGCAAGTTAGACGCAGATCAAGTTACTGAAAATTTTCTAACGAGCCAGAGTCGTGTACAAATACACTATTAGCAAAAACCAACATTTTCATACTTTGTTTGAAAATAACTAAGTATTTTTTTCGCGACACTCTCGGGATTATTTCATTTCAAAGTAAAGTTTTCAAAGTTTTTAAAAGTAGCCTTTAATGTCCTTCCCTGGGATACAACCTTTATCCATGCAATTTCAGCTTTCCCAGTTCAGCTGTTTGGGCGTGAAAAGGTAACAAACAGACAGACGGACAGACTGAGTTACTTTCACATTATAATGTAGGTACCTACACATAATCAATAACTACAATAATTAAAGTAACAATTGGAACCATTATCATTTCTCTGCCCTTATCCCACTTTTATGTGGACCCGGCACAACAGGTTTTTTTTTTTTTTTTACACTCCGCTCTATCAGCCGTCATCTCAACACTCAACAAACATAATAGTAAAAATTAACCATATCACTACATAGTATAAAACAAAGTCGCTTTCTCTGTCCCTATATCCCTATGTATGCTTAAATCTTTATAACTACGCAACGGATTTTGATGCAGTTTTTTTAATAGATAGAGTGATTCAAGAGGAAGGTTTATATGTATAATACATGCATAATAATGGGTGTTTCTATGTATAGTATGTATGTATTTACAAACAAAAAGTATATAAGTAGTATATCAGTCATCTTAGTACCCATAACACAAGCTCTGCTTACTTTGGGGCTAGATGATGCTGTGTGAAGTCCAGCATGATTTATTTATTTATTTATAATAATAGTAGAGGAACACTGATAAGTTTAGAGGTATCTTATATGATGTCGTGAATTACTAATACATTTTTTGCGCTTACATTGCAAACGCTGGCTAATCCGCATTACACCCGTGCGAAGCCGGGGCGGGTCGCTAGTCATCGATATAACACCAGAATGAAAACCCATCATACAAACATAATCTAGGCCAAGTTATCGAATGACAATATCTCAACTCCAGTGCAGCACAATGAATGGGTCCCGGAAGTTCCGGAAAACTCAACATTTCACGTTCAAGTTCGCTCGTAACTTGGCGATGTCGGAATGACCTCGGTAACGACCGAGCACTTGTCGACTGAGCTTCGAACTGTTAAACTTTGTTATGCATTTTCTAGAAAACGATGACCGTACTCAAAAATGGAGGACCCATGTCGAATAATTGGCCTGACATTAATGTCAAATAATGACATTTCGTAGCATAGCGGCACTTTTTGTCAGGTACTTTAAAATCCAAGCATAGCGGGAATCGAGATTAGCGGAACTAACCTTTAATATCATTATAAAACCTAGTCCCAACAGTCACATAGGTACCTACAAAAATATGTGTTACATTACATAGTCCATCCTAATTTACGATTTGAAATGTAATTAATAATCAAAATGTCATGAACCCTTTGTTAGGGTTAGCTTCATGATTACATCTCAATTTGACTAGGATAGCTATAGGAAAGACTAAATTGGTTATCACTTTATCGTATGTATACCTACCTATATACAGGGTGTAAAAAGACTGCTACCGAAAACTGAGGAGTTGTAATCAAACCATGATTCTAAACATATGTAGCGAAAAAGAACGCAAAAAAAAAAATTTCACTTAGCTTCGTTCACCCTGTATACAGGGTGTAAAAAGACGTCTACCGAAGCCGAAAGGGGTAGGTACAGCATCCCAATAGACAACCAAATCCAAAAGGATTTTCCGAAATATGCACTAAATCCGGAGAAAACAGCGTTTGAAGAGTACTGTTTGCGTATGTTTTGGGCGCGTTTTTTTACGTAGATTGCTGGATTTTGAGTTTTAAATGTTTTTTTCTTTTATAAATGAAATTATTAGGTAGGAATGGTCTTATTATGTTGTAATAGTAGTAAATAGCCGAAAATAACATAGCATGATGAAGCTAAGTGAAAAAAATATTTTGTCTCTGATTACAACCCCTCAGTTTTCGGTAGCAGTCTTTTTACACCGTGTATATATTTTTTTATATAACGTTTACGGCCGTAATATACGGCCACCGTATTTTGCAAATCTAATTTAGAGTTAACTGGGTCGCTTTTTTGCGATATGACTAGGAGAAAATTTATAGGCTTTAATTTTTAATAATTTCGAACAAATTGTGTTCATTTACAGAAAACTCCCTAAACGTACTACTAACATATTAACTATTCTTATTAGGGATGTTTGGGCACTACTGTTTTCAATTATTTTATTCTTGAAAAATATAGGTATTTCTATAGAATGGCCAAAAAAAAACAGTGACTCGACAAGCATTTCTCATCATCTTGTCATCATCACTTTTCACTTTTTAGTGATTATAAATAATTATGAAGAAAAGCATGAAACAAAAGGTCACTCACCCCGTAAGTAGATGATGGCTGGTGCCTCCACATTAGGTCGACCTTCGATGCTGCCTCTGCACCAGTACTGTCCTGCAGAGTGAGGGGTCACTGACACCGTCAGCTCTGATGATTTTCCGACCCTCTGTATAAAAATTTAAACTTAAGCCTTTATACGAGTAGATCACTAGCTTTTTCGGGATAAAAAGTAGCCTATGTCCTTCCCTGGGATACAACCTTTATCCATGCCAATTTTCAGCCTAATCTGTTCAGTGGTTTGCGCGTGAAAATGTAACAAACAGACAGAAAGATAGACAGAGTTACTTATCACATTTATAATATTAGTATGGATTTGCATACATTATCAGGAAACCTTTGCTTACATTCAATGGGACGCTGTGATATTTGTGATCTTCTTCAGGAAAGACATGGTTATTACGACACGGGTAGACCTGATTAAGCTGACTTTCGACCAATATACCTGATTAAGGGTCGCCCTTAATGAGACGAAAGTTGTGTGTCAGGATCGTAGCGAGTGGAGATCAGTAGTCTCTGCCTACCACTTTGGGAAAGAGGCGTGATTTTATGTATGTATGTATGTAGCAGATGGCATCATTAGTAGAAGGGAAAAAAACGTTAAAAGGGACTTTAAGCGTAAAAACTTACAATAAAGCGGTTGTTCTCATATCTTAACCAGGTAATCTTCGGCGCTGGATGTCCATCTACCACGCACGTCAGGGTCGCTGCAGCTCCTCGCTCAGCCTCCACGTTTTCTGGCTTCACGGAGAAGGATGGACCGTCTGGAAAGAGATTTTGCTTAGTATCGTGTCTATATCATCATCTACCAGATACCATTCTTGCCTCTTGCTTTCCCAAAATCCACGGAGCAAAAGCTAATATTATGTGGCAAAAGACAAGAATAGTATCATGTCAATCATATAGAAGATCTATGAGACTCCTATGCCTTGGAAAATAAAATTATCTAAATAAATTCGTATGAGTCAGTGGCCAACTCTGGTAACGGAGTTTTTAGGCCGCCTAAAGGACTCCGTCACGGCTTAACGACTTAAATAGCCGTGATCGACAATTTAACGTGCCCTCCAAAGTACGAAAGCGCTCAGATAAAAATGCCACTGGTCACCCATCCACTTACGGACCGTTTAGAACGTTGCTTAACTTCGACCTATCAAGAACGACTGAGCAAGCACTACCACAAACGCTCCCCTGAGAAAATAGTCATGATATTATAATATCTACTTCAAAAACTCTCAACTCTAGCCACAACTCAAAACTCATACTCGTATCATCAAAGTTACCCACACACACAAACTCACTTTTAAAATAAAATAATGAATATAAAGTCAGTTCGGGCGCTTTGCAATTAAGTCCCTGTTTATTTTAGTCTCACCTACGTTTTAATTAAGTAATGTTATTTTGTATTACTTTATGTTTTTATATGGCTAACAAAAGGGTACCTATGGTTTATTTTTCTTGAGGTCCGAGTCTTTTAGGTAAAAATACACTGTTTTTGATATTTCATAATTAATGGCGTACCTATGCATGAAAATCTTATACTGAAATTTAAACTCTCTCTTCTCATCTCATTCACCTTCATTAGCTTGTGCTTCACATCCTACCAATATTATAAATGCGAAAGTTTGTAAGGATGTATGTATGTTTGTTCCTCTTTCACGCAAAAACTACTGAATGGATTTAGATCAAATTTAGAACAAAGACAGATTATAGTCTGGGCTACTATTAAAGCAACTTATTATCTCAGAAAAAGTAAAGTGACCGAGGGACAGCAGGTAATACAGCGTGG
The DNA here is from genome assembly GCA_963565295.1 of Epirrhoe alternata. Lineage (NCBI taxonomy): Eukaryota > Metazoa > Arthropoda > Insecta > Lepidoptera > Geometridae > Epirrhoe > Epirrhoe alternata. The sequence continues at coordinate 4,491,594 of OY751401.1, forward strand.
CTATATTCCAAATTAGACTAATACTCACATGCGACCTCCAAAGTCTTCGTATCCGCACTTCTGCCGACGCTGTTGTGCACCTCGCACTTGACCGTCGCCTCGTTCAACTTACGTGACACGTTTGTAAGTACCTGTTTTATGTGTTACTGGTTTAACATGTAATAAGTTTTGGGATTTTGTAGCTAACAGCTACGAGCTACGTCGTAGCTGGATAGCTACGAGAATTGGAATTTATAAAAATGTATAAGAATAAAATGCATTTTTAAATCTCACACGATTTAAATTCATTGTTTTCAATAACGGGACTAGATTGCGTAATGGGTTTTTGAGTTATCCCGTGAACACCGTGACCGAAACGTAAATAGTGCAAATATAATCCAAAAACATACGCAATCCCATCCCAATTTTAAAATCAACAATATTCATCATAGATAAGTAAATTGGTGAACCTTGATCAAGGAAGAATTCGAACATTCTTAGAGATTGGAGAACACAAAATGGGTGACTACTAAAAACGAATGTGACTCTCATTCACAACTAAGCATTAAGAGCTTAGCAGGGCATATTGATAGCTGCCAGGGTGGACTGTCCCTACACGAGACATTGCTGTGAGCTACACCTATCTAGAAAGCCTGTTAGTTTTTACGCTTTGTGTATTCGTTCTGTCAGTCTGTGTGTTAAAAATTCTGGTCTATTTTCTGTGTGTTACTATGAGTTTTTGTTGGCGTGGTATGGGCATGTCATGAGGAGGGATGAGAGATGTATATCACGACCAATGATGAGTATGAATGTGGATGGATATACCGATAGGCCTAAGAAAGTATAGATGGACTGTGTGAATGCGGATATGTTAGTGAAAGAAGTGAGTTCTGATATGACGAGTGATAGAGGGAAATGGAAGAGAGGAACATGTTGTGCCAAACCCACTTAGTAGGATAAGAAGAAGACTATGAGTGTTTTCTCGAAATATTTTTTTTATTTCTTTATTGTATTGTTAATCTTGGTTATAAAGTTCGTTGACCCAGGTAGCCTGCTAACTACAACACCATCATTGGTCCCTAAACCACACAACGAAGCAACGAAAATTACATTGCTAAATAACGGCGAATGTAATTGTTGAGACCAAACCTTAACTAAAACATGACATGTAACATCCATCAAAACTAGCTGCACACCACAGATGACCGCAAGTACCTACACAGTTTTATGAAACAAAGCTAATGCAAAATGCATACTGCAGGTATGCTGTGTGCCAAAACATTGGACGATAAGAACAGCTAGAACACATACCTAAGCTGTTCTTATTAAATTAAAAAACAAAAACCTAATTTATTGAATGATAGAGTGAGAAATAGTGTGATAAACGAACAGTGTGGAGTGAAAGAAGATGTAATGTTGAGGATCGAGAAAGGTATGTTAAGATGGTTTGGGCATGTAGAAAGGATGGATGACAGTTGACAAAGCAAGTGTATGAGGCGAGTGTGTATGGGACAGGTGGAAGGGGAAGGCCTAGGCGAACCTTCTTGGATCAAATTGGCGACCTTTTGGAGAAAGGCCAGGTCAAAAGTACCCTAAACCGACGAGCATGTATGAAGAATGTAATGAGAGTGAATAAGGCGAAAGTTGTGTGTCAGGATCGTAGCGAGTGGAGATCCGTGATCTCTGCCTACCCCTTTGGGAAAGAAGCGTGATTTTATGTATGTATGTTACAAAAACCTAAATAGTCAACTCCAAAGTTGACTTAAATGCTGATGAAAACTTCACAATAAGATTTAAAAAATCCCTAAAATTACACCGGTATGAAAATTGAACTATAAATCTTAAAATCCTAGATGTGAGGAAGGAGTAACAAAACTACATAAAATATATTGACGTGTAAAATATATTGATGAGCAGAGTAGAAGAGAAAAGCCTTTTGTGGCCATAAAAGTGAGATAAGATCAGGGAGATAATGATGATGAAAAATAATAATTGAGAAATGAAAAGTCTTATCAAAATTTTCGAGTTCACTGAGTGAAACGTGTAGATGGCGCTTGATGAGCTTATCAAATTCGATTGTGACGCATAGGGTTCCGTGGCCGAGTGGTAAGGCTTTAGGATCGTCTGATCGTTGCGGGTTCGAATACCGTTAGAAACGAAAATTTTGATAAGACTTTTCATTTCTCAATCAAATACCAAGTGTGGATTAACACTTGAAAAACTACAAAAAAATATAATATGTTTAAAGGATTCACGTATTGAACTAGCTGTTCTAAATATTTTGTGGTCATAGAGCGATGAAATTTGAAAATTCACCGCCGTAAAATATTTCTAGAGACATGACATGTAAATAAACTTTAATACAGTAAGAAATTACTGTCTGCAAAATACAGGGAGATTAAAAAAAGGACGTAGGTACTTGCTTTCGTCTAGAAAGGTCATTGAACTCTACTTGCATAGAAAATTTACCCAAAATTAAATTGTGTGTTAGCTTTAGAGTTGGTGGTAGTCATGGGTGCAATAATATAAAAACATAGTTATAATAATAATCAGTTCAAAAAAGCCTTTTTTTTGTTTTTGATAAGTATTTATTTTAGTTGATCAAGTTGATTCATATTTTTTTACAGAAACTAAGCTACTACAATATGTACATAAAATTACAAAATACAATAGAATCAGTCAAGCTATCTAAGGATCGTCGTAAAAACGATCTATAGATAGCTCAACTGAGCCAGGTCACTGCCAGTCGGAAGCGTGCCCAAAACACTGGCGGCATTGCCACGCTGAATGGCAAAGTTCAAGTTGATTACTTGAATATTTTTTTTATATTTTTATAATTCTTATTCTGATTCTATTTATAAGTACCTACGGGGTGAATTCTGTCTGGAAAATCTAATCGACTATTACTTTAAAAATAGTTTTTGAAAAACTACTCCATGGGCTGAATTTTGATACAAAAAATAACTGCATTAAAAATTCAAAAAATGTAGTTTTAAAAAAAACTATATTTATTATTTTTGTCTCGGTTCGGGTAGCTTAGCTACTTTGAACAAGAGACAAATCTAAAGCAACAAGCCTGTACCTACAGGTGAAGTCGGGAAATGATGATGACTTACCAGTTCGTTTCGTATATCTCCGTACAACTGTTCGGTGTTGATAAACCACTTGTAGGTTAGATTGTTGGGGTTAGCATTTGCTTGGCAACCTGCAAAATGACAATATTAAAAAACTAGACAACGACTGTATCCCCTTCGATCAACATTATTATAGATATAGCGTGACGTACAAAATCAAAGGTAAATTCAGTCCGCATGACAAAAAAGTTTAAGTTTAACCAAATTACACTCTTTGCACCTAGTCTGTCACTATAAATTACTAATCCTCAAAAAAACGTCAAATGCTAAACAAAATAACGGCGTGAGCTGTTATTTACCGAGGACGGTTTTGCTACCCTAAATCTATAATATTGTTAATCTAAGTCTCACAGTCCCAAGGCACGGTATACATTATTTAGGGAGTTTGAGATTCTTTTTAAATATCTAGTCTCAAACACGTCATATTTTTATGCACATGTCAACATATTGTAGAAGTTAGAAGTAATCCAAATTCCACTAGGCATATTCAATTAAAATATATCAGATTGGACGTACCTATCACAACAGTATCCCCTTCTTGTATCCTGTTCTTCATTATACCAGTCTTCACAAACATTCTCACTTTTGGCGCGTATTGTACCTGAAACAATGATATCATAAGCTGGAGGCCTTAAGAGTGTGCCATATGCCGCCATTTTGTAAGCGGGACAGCGAGTGTGATTTGTTCGGTGTGTGAGAAGTACAGAGCAATAGAAACGCAACGTCATTTACAGCGCCAAAACACTTTTTATGTAATACAAGTTAGATTGGTTGATTAGTTAAATCAACCAATCGAAAAATAAAAAGACGCAACTTAAGAAATATTTGTAGGTTTCGAGACTGCGGCAACATACATACATACATACATATAGTCACGCCTCTTTCCCAAAGGGGTAGGCAGAGACCACGGATCTCCAGTCGCTACGATCCTGACACACAACTTTCGCCTCATTCACTCTCATTACATGCGGCAACACCCCTTTTGAAACAAAAACAAACGTTCACATTCAAAACGAAAAGGAAATAAGCTAATCTTACCTATAAAATTAGCGGATGGAAATGTAAAACAATATAATGGATTGTGTTCTGACTTTCTCAATTGTTAAGGAAATCGAACGGCAATATTTCCTGTTGTGTAAAATATTGAGAGGAGTAACAGTGAAAAAAACTCAGGATGTATAAAAATAAACTTGGTAACCTGTGACTTTGCTTACTTGGCGCAGTCAGAGGCATAATTCTGTAATCAATTTGAGAAACAGTTTTTTTTTTGCAGACCGTTACCGTATCATTTTGGGTTCATAATTCTATTTTTATCAATTTATATTGTCCCATTGCTGGTCTATGTAACCAGCAATGCTCTCCCCAAATTCTTCCAACCGTCTCTCTCCTTTAATAAGTTTTTGAGAGAGAGTTTTTTTGAGTAGAACCCTAGTTCTTATTATAAAATAATGGAGCTTAATTTACACCGGTAACGATGCTGTAGGTACACAGCGGCCTATTTGCAAAAAGAACGTCGAAGACGGAAAGCAATGGTTGCTTCCGTTGCAGCTACCGATTGCAACTCTACTTTTTCCTTTTGATAAATGGCTATATCGCTGTCTAGTTTTGAATTGCTATGGCTTTTGTTTATGCTTTTCATCATCATCATTTTAGCCATCTAGCGTCCACTGCTGAACGGTCTCCCCCATAGATTTCCACAGCGATCGATCTTGTGCAGCCTGCAACGGCTCCCAGCAACCTTTACAAGATCGTCTTTCCATCTAGTGGGGGGCCGTCTTCTGCTGCAATTTCCGGATTTTAGGCTTTTAACACCTTGTAAGACTGTTGTAAACTTGTTGTAAAGAAGGAAATATTGTACCACTTCAAATCCGCCTCGTCACGATGTTTTCCTAAGCCGTATGAAAGTACTGATAAGTGCAAATACATTTTTGGACGGAAAAACTCATTGGTGCACAGATTCAAACCCATGGCTTTTAAAACTGAAGATGGGCTTCACAAAATTACATTGCTTTTCATTTTACTAGCTGTCCGTCGCGGTGTTACCCGCGTTCCCTCGGGAAAACTACACTTTCCCGGAATAAAATGTAGCCGATGTTCATCAGAGATAATGCAGGATTCTAATGGTGAAAGAATGTTTCAAATCGGTTTAGTTTCGGAGCCTATTCAATTCAAATAAACAAACAAATATTTCCTCTTTATAATATTAGTGTAGATAATCACGAGTGAATTCGGGGTGACCGCTAGGTATATAAAAATGAAAGATTTGATGCGCACTTAAAATCCTTTCACCACACTGGTTCGAAAGATCTGGTGATACTCACGACAAGAAAAAGGTGTTATAACGCCGCAAAATAAAGCCGTTATAAAACTGACTCGCAAGGTCGTTCGGTGCTTTAGGAAGTAAATTGTCTTCCTAGAACCGGTATTATGCTTTGTGCATTGTCTTTTGCAAAAACGCTAATCTAAACCTCAGTGGGAACATCACAAGGAAGTAATCGATATGGGGAACTAACTTTCTAAGAATTATCGTTTTTAGTACGATGTGCGTATGAGACATTCATTTCAAAAGAATACAATTGATTGAACTTTTCTGATAGATTTTTATTATGTTTACTTGTATTTATTAGCTATAACGATTTAGATTTATCTGTGATGTTATAGTTAAGTTTGTAGATAAATAAATAAATTGCTGAGCCCCGTACTTGGTGATACTCCAGGCTTTTTTAGATGTGAAATAAAGTGAATAGATTTTGATAAAATAAACACTTATGGTGTATTTCATACATAGAGACATTGTTATCTGTAGCTAGTAGGTTTTTTTTTTAATTTCGGTTAAAAATTTCAATGAAGCACACCATGTTCATCCACATTTGAAACAAACATAACACAACAGTGAAAACCGCATTAAAATCGGATAAGCCGTTTCTGATTTCACAAATACAGACAAAAGTTTAACATTGATTTAGTTTCTATTTCATTTATTAGTTTTTCTCAAAAAATTACGTTAGAGTTAAACAAAGAAATGGAAGAGAACTAGGTAGATAAAGAAACCGTTTTTTAGTATTTGTTGTCATATTTGCCAGTTCTCCTGTTACGTATCCAAGGCTGTATTAGTAAAATGCTACCAAAATTACATAATAAAACCTAGTAAAACATAAAATCAAAAATCTAAAACAAAATCAAAAATCATTTATTCAGTAGGACCACAGGGATCACTTAGAATAGTCTTAAAACTAACTTTACTACTAATAAGAAAATGAAAATAAAATAGCAGAGCAGTGCGTCTTCCTTAAAATGGTGAAAAACAACCCAAATTGCGGTCGCCCATCTACTACTTAGATGCCAGAACTATCTGGCATTTCAAGTTATTCCAATCCATTTCACCTTTTGCGTACTAAGAAGGTCGCTCAAGTTCAAGTTCAGGATTTAAGAGAATTGATTTTATCAGTGCTTAATGAATTAAAGTCCACTTTTCGGATTAAAACTTGGATTGATCTTGATTGTAACAAAATAGTCTGGGATCTTATTGGGGCTTTGAAATTAGGTACTACAAGTGGATTTAGTTTGGCTTGTACTCACTTGCCGAATATGAATAGTAATGTCAAAATTATTAAAAGTATTATTTTACAACATAGTACGAACTCAGACACTCTTGTGTCCTGAGTCAAACTTAACTTTAAAAAAAATCATATTATCTACGTTTTCTGTTATCTAGCTGTTTACATTTTCTTTATACCTACTTACTTTCGTTTTTTTGTTTTTACTTTTAACATAGCTTACCTGCATGACATTTTAACTAACTTGGTATTTAAGTACGCACAAGTTTTTACGTCACAATCAAGATCTGATATGTACCTACCTAGTTTTTATGAATTGAATGTGGTTGTAATGTGTTGTTGTGTGTGAATAAATAAATAAATAAATAAATAAATGTTGGATTAAAACCTCGATTTAAATCAAACAAAGAATTAGAACTTGAAAAATTAAGCACATCATGCTGATGGGAGAGCGCTCGTGGTCGTGCTTGCTTAGTCGTTCTTGATAGATCGTCGAAGTTAAGCAACGTTTGAAACGGTTTGTAAGTGGATGGGTGACCGCCAGTGGCATTTTCATGCTTCGGAGGGCACGTTAAATTGTCGGTCTCGGCTATTTAAGTCGTTAAACCATGACGGAGGCCTTAATGAGGCCTAAAAACTCCGTCACCAGAGTTGGCCACTGGCTCATACGAACTTACTTTTTAAGATGGGAGACAACCATTTATCGGCATTGCCATTCAGCGTGGCAATGCCGCCAGTATTTTGGGCAAGCTTCCGACTGACAGTGACCTGGATCAGTTGTGTTAAGTACCTATAGATCGTTTTCACGACGATCTTTAGATAGCATAACTGATTCTTTTTAGCTTTGCTTAGTTTGGGGCTAGATGAGATGCTGTGTGAAAATGTCCAGCATTATTATTTATTTATTTCCCTGGAGTCTTCAATTGGTGACTTTACCAATGTATTATAGAACAGGGTTTAATCATGTCCTTTGAACCGTGTGACGTCACTTACGTACTACACTTCAGTTGAGCTAAGCTGTCTATGGCTTCGTCTAGACAACTGGCGCCTTCAGGATTACAATTTAGCCTTTTAACCTTTTATGTCAAAATTTAATTAATTTAAATAATAACTTTGAAACTAAAAATTATATTGAGTATCAAGCTATATTTTTTTTAGCACCTATACCTTTCGTATTGATGGTTAATGTAGGTAGCTATCACATAACTATTTTAATTCTGTGGTAGCTATGACATAGATTTTAAATTACCTGGTTCCATAACAAGTTCAGTGGAAAACTAGGTTTTATTCGATTCATGGAAATACTCAGTTAGTTATTTTTATCGATACCATCGATGGGACAAAATTGTTGGTAAATTAAAATACCAAGAATAGTGTAAAGCATAAAAAAAAGAATGAATCAATATGTAATTTTCAAAAATGTTTATTTATAATAAATAATCTTAGCTAGCTGCATTTGTGTTTTCTTATTTTTAAATAACTTTAACTAGAATTTTTAACATAATGTGTTGAAAAAACAGTACATAATCAGGTACACACAGGGTCATGACTGTATTCCCAAGGCGCGGTAGATATTCTCTCATATCTTTTATGTATTACAGATCCTTTGAAGATGTCTAAGGCGGTAGTCAGAGGCATGTACAAATACATATTTGATACATGCCCACATCTTGCAGAAGTTAGTATTCCATACGTGATAGGTTGCAAGCACAACGCCGCCTATAAGAATACTAACTGGTTTCCTCACGATGTTTTCTTTCACCTTTTTCGATGTTTTTGTTTTACACATAAAACAATTCCATTGTTAATCTTTACTTGCAAATATGCAATACGATAATAAAAGAAATAAGCAATTTCAGTTTGCGCAGTAAATTAAATATAATGCAGAACCCTATAAACGAATACAAAGAAAAGCGAAACGAAATAAGGAAACAGACTTGAAAAAAAATCTGTACCTCAATTTTGTACATCCCCTTTGGAAAAATGTCGAATCGGCTCCAGAGTAACTAGAGCTCTCTCGTCGCGACAGTAGAGGAAATGGGCTAAATCCGTATGGAGGGTGAACTTGGTATGGTATTAATGGAAAGATTTTTGTGTTGGTTACGTATTTATTATGGTTGATTTGCCTTTAGGTGAGCAATAATAATGTTGGTTAAAAAAAGAACGTTTTCTATGAAATTTTTGTAGAGGTGAAAACGTTGGAATTTGGAACTAAATTATTTATTCTCAATTATTTTTGTATCTATTCCTCCGTGTCCTATCGCTGGGCAAGGACTTATTGTATAAGTAAAATTCCTATTATTTTGGATTAATTTATTACTTTTAGATGAGAAATACAAAAAAAATTGACCAAGCATTTTCAGGCAAGGAAACAAAACATTATTAATTTTACTTTTTATCACGTAAACCTTTCTTAAAACTACTGAACCAATCACTCACAAAAGCCGCAGTACCCCAATCTCCTTTCAAAACGAAACGTCATGAGAGTCCTTTATATTTGGTCATGGTTTTATTGGAAAAGTGAAAATACGGGACCACGTAGCCTTTAATTCCTGTCGTGTGACAGCACTGTGATGTTTCCATGACTCAGGCAATGGTGGCATTTAGTACAGTTGTTCTATCCCACGGAGGCGAATTGGTTTTAATTGTGTATGTTGGATTTATTTCTGTGTGCGTAAGCGAAAACGAACGAAAACTAGAAGTATCGTGTTGATTTTTGTCTAAAAATATAGGCTCGCTTCGCTCGCCCAATAACACACTTACTTCGCTGGAAAATCGCGATTAGGGGGTGCCGTACAAATCTCGTTTAGGGGACCGGTAGTGCGGCCTTGCGGTAGCACCCCTAACACACGTCGACTAGGAGCATAGTAGGTAAAGCAAGCAAATGTTTTAAGTTTTCTGGTTAGGGGGGGGGGGGGCTCGATTGAAAACCGCCCAGGGTACCAACCCACGCTACGCCGCCACTGATCCTTTCAAAATATATTTGGGGTCATTGGCACGTCCAAATACATATTACGCCCGCGATTTGCAGAATTTCATACGTGACAGGTGACAAGCCCACCGCCGCCGCAATTAGAATACTAATTGGCGTTTGTTCCACAAATGAAGATCGACTAGCAATAACAAGAGCGTTTACCAATAAAAGTAAGTTCATATGAGTCAGTGGCCAACTCTGGTGACAGAGTTTTTAGGCCACATTAAGGCCGCCGTCATGGCTTAACGACTTAATAGTGGAGGCTGAAAATTTTACGTGCCATCCGAAGCTCGGATGCGCACAATTTATAATGCCTCTGGCGGTCACCCATCCAATTCTGGTCCATTAACTTCGATAATCTATCAAAAACGACCACGAGCGCTTCGCTTCGCAATAAAAAGCCTAGTTACACAAATATACAATACTTATGCAGCTGCTACCCCAGTATTCGAAAATAGGGTAAGCTTCGGTTATTTTCGTATAATTCTCAGTTAAGGCGAGATAATTTGATACTGCGATTAAACCACCATTTTGTTTGAGAGTTTACGGTTAAAAGTTTCAGTGAGCGTTGGGTGCATAATTTTTGTGTTGAAACTGCGAAGGGCGATGGTGACCATCATTTCGTTCGTACAATTACATAGGTCAATGACACTGAGACAACATCTACTCAAGTTATAAGTCTACTCAAGAGCAAATACGATATCAAATGACAAATATTGTGGTGGCTTAGATCGGGAATGTTCTGAATCAATAACGTTAGCTGAATCGCTGATGACAATATTAATTGCCGTTTGCGTTCTCGAAAACAGGACGTCATTATAGAGATTCCGTATTTTTCATATTTATTATGTGTTGCAAAGTAAGATTGTATATTTAAGCTAACTACGATGACGGAGCTTGACTTCTTGGTGTGTGACTTCTCTGTTATCTTGGTTAAATGTTGCTTTGGGTGTAAAAAAAAAGAACAAAATGGATAAATTTTTGTTGCTTGATGTAAACAAAAGGTAAAAACAAGTAAAATAGAGTAACTCAATTTACACAAAAGTAAACTAACTGAATAAATATTACTGATTTGTATGTGCGAAAGGTTCTTACCATAAATATCCGCTTGACTTTTCCTGTAGTATTTCCACAATAAAATAGGATACGCAAAGCATTGTCACCCTAACGGAAGGAAAAAACTCGCATTGCCTTCCTGCGCGTTATGCAAAAAAGATGTCTGCATACGCAAAGTTTTTCCTCAAGAAAATAGCATTTTCGAATTGCCATGTTTCCTTTTTATGGTAAAACAAAGATTTGGGAAATCCGTGCTTTGAAATTATGGGATTTGATTGTAGTAATTTTGTTTATTGAGGCTAGAGTGTGTAAAATTAGATATCCGTAAGCAAGAATTTATCACGTGTTCTATCTGAGTGTTTAAAATACGATTTCGATTATGTTGTTATGACATGGATCAGAGCACCCGCTCGATGGTCAGATGATTTAGTTAACGTAGCTGAAAAAGCGTAGGAGAGGACTGCTCAGGACTGAACAGAGCGGCGTTACAAGAGGTCTATACTGACGACCTCTGTGGCGCAGTGGGTGAAAGCCCGTTCGAGACGCAGAAGGTTGCGGGTTCGATCTCCGCCGCGGGATAAATGTTTGTACGATGTGCAAATATTTATCTCGGGTCTGGGTGTTTTTATGTATTTACAAACAAAAAGTATATCAGTTATCTGGTTCCCATAGTACAAGCTATGCTTAGTTTTGGGCTAGATTTATTATTATTTATTTATTTACACTCAGCAGTGGGTGCAACCGGGCTGAGATAATTCCATGTTGGGCATGGAATGAAAGAGTGAGATGCATAGCTTTTAACTTACTTGCAACATAATGGTGACTGCTCTGTATGCTCTATCGGCTGTGTTCTGTGCTTGGCAAGTGAAGGTCTGGTTGTGGTGTGACCTCCTTGGACGGATACGTAGAACAGACCTGAAAATAAGAGATTATTAGATCATCCCCAAGAAAAGTTTTGAATGGTTTAAATGGTCAGCCACGTTATCTGACTTTGTGCCTCGACTTTCAATCGTCAGGTATATGGACAAGATTGGTCCAAGACCTAGAGGTCTTGGACCAATCTTGTTTCCAATTGGCCTCTGCCAATGGCAGAACCAAAGAGACACCTATAACCAGCTATGGGATAAGAAATGATGATGGTGTTGATATTACCTTGCAATAAACCTCCTGCCATCAGGCATTGGTTCCACAGTATAATTGACTCCTTGTGTCAGAACTCCTCCATCACTGTCCACCCATGTAATCTGAAACAAAAATATAATTACTACATAGTTCCCGATGAATTCTCTTTTCTATCTACATAATCTAACAAGCCTGGTTGCACCCATTGCTGCATTGGCCTCCTCTCTATGAGCCCACTCTGTTCGGTCCTGTGTTGTCCCACGCTATCCCAGCTACACCAACGATGTTATCCGACCGTCGAGCGGATGGACTACCTCGTGTTCTCTAATCATTTCTGGATCACCATTACATAATCATTGATCATGTCCCATCTTTTCGTTTAGCCACGTGTCTTGCCCACTATCACTTGAGACTTTTAAAATTTATATGATGCTGACTGAAGCACCCAGAGCCAAATCAAAATTTTGCAGATTAAAAAGTTATTTCCATAACTGTAAATCTGCAAGTCTTATCTCTTACAATTGTAATTTTAGAAATATTATTCTGATACAAAAACCTTCAGTTCGAGTTCAGTTCCAAGAAAACCATTGATATTTAAATCGCAAAGACCTGTTTAACCACTTAAGAGGCTTCATGCTAAGGAAAAAGTTATTAAACTACTAGCTGCGCCCCGCGGTTTCACCCGCGTAAGTCCCGTTCCCGCGGGAATATCGGGATAAAAAGTAGCCTATGTGTTAATCCAGGGTATCACCTATCTACATACCAAATTTCAACCAAATCGGTCCAGCCGTTTTTGCGTGAAAGAGTAACAAACATCCATACATCCATACATCCATACTTACAAACTTTCGCCTTTATAATATTTATTATTATAGGATTGAACGAAATGATCTGATTATACGCTAGCTCGCAGGAGTTTCAACTGGCTTATTTCTGTAGTCAAGTCGAGAGAGATTGTGTTTAGATACTTACAATAAAAAGTATAAAGGCTTAGTTTAATATTTAAAAAAGGATTGCGTTGGACCATGCTATTTTTCTACCCCGCTTTGCGTGGTGCTTAAGCCTTAGATCTAAGGAAATGTCCACCGTGTCTAAGGGCTACAATCTTGATCCTGTTTTATAAAGTTATAAAGAGATTTTCACATTTAAAGCTAGGAGGCTTATACCATAACAGTGGGTGCAAACGGGCTGAGATAATAAAGGTGAAGAGAGTTTTTTTTTTAGGTTAATTACAAAGTAAGTTACATTAGTAGTCAACTCTGGTGACGGCGTTTTAGGCATAGGCCTCCGAATACGCCCAGGATGGGTAACTGTTGATACAGTTTGATAATAAATGATTTTTATTCCTTGTAGCCTGAGGAGAGGCAACGCTGTGGACGGCCAAGGAAGCCCTGGAGAGATGACTTCGACTATTTTGATGCAGGTGGAACCTATCAAAGGAGAGATGGTTGGAAGGACTTTTATTATTAATTACCTCAGAAGCGGGTCTTCCTCCAATAGATAGACACTCCAGGTTCACTTCCCGGTCTTCGACAGCATTCAGGATAGGTCCTTGGACGATCCTCGGAGGTTCAGGAGGCATAAGCACGATGAGACGCGCGTATCTTGATCGAATTGGTACTTCTCCTGTTGGCAAAAATAATGTGATAAAAAAATCAGAAGGGCAAAATCATATCTATCATAAAAATCATACCTATTACAAAATTAAAATAAGATAAGATAATGTATAAATCTACTATATAAAAATAAGTCGGGTTTTCCTTCCTGACGCTATAACTCCAGAACGCACGAACCGATTTCCACGGTTTTGCATTCGTTGGAAAGGTCTCGGGCTCCGTGAGGTTTATAGCAAAGAAAATTCAGGAAAAATCTGGTGGCATCTGGTGGCGAAACGGAGTTCGCTGGGTTTGCTAGTGTTACATAAATATTTGGATTACATTATTTAGGCCAAGAGATAGAAAAAATAATGTCGGTCGCCCACCTACAAGAATGTTCGATGACATCGTTAAATCCGCAGGTCCGTACTGGCTCAAAATAGAGATCTATCCTAAGAGCGAAAGCGGCGAAGAGAGGCCTATCTATGCCCAGCAGTGGGATGAAACGGCTGATGATGATGATGACATAAATATTACAATTACATAAGCTAAGTAGGCTAGGCTAAGCCTGTATCGTGGTAGCTCGAGTGTAATTTTTTTTATTTGCTATAGTTGGAATGGATAAACTAGGTCCTGAATGGAATTGGATAAAATATAGCACAGAAGTCGTATAGTTTAGTATACTTATATTCCGGAAACACCGCAGATATTATGATATTAAAATTCATAGTATGAGCTTTTCATTGTTAGTTTCAAGTCAGATTGAAAAGGCTAAAACATTCTCTAAATTTAAAGCTCAACACTAACCCACATTTCACCTACAGACCTGTTAATTACCTCCAAATTACTTAAGACTTAGACCCCGATTTGTAGCTACTCCTCTATTATGGCATATATAGGTACCTTCAGAAAGCCATAAAATGCTTATTATCATAGTTTTGAAATGCTAAATTGCTCTAAAACATATTCAGCTCAATCTTACATCAAACAAAACGAAGAGTAGAAACTTGTAACTTAGACTGAATATTTTGGTTTTCAGTTGTAATAATTTGTATCTATGGTAGTTATGCAGATTACCACAGAAAGGGGTACAGGAGAGAAAGGGGTAGGTACAGCATTCCAACACACACAAAATCCAAAAGGATTTTCCGAAAAAATAATTATATCCGGAGAAAACAGCGTTTGAAGAGTGCTGTTTGCGTATGTTCTGGGCGCGTTGTTTTACGTAGATTGCTGGATTTTGAGTTTTTAACTGTTTATTTCTTTCTTTTATAAATGAAATTATTAGGCAAGTATGGTCTCATTATGTAGTAAATAACCGAAAATAGCATAATAACTAAGCTAAGTCAAAAAAATTTTTTTGCTTTTTTTTTCGCTGAATATGTTTAGAGTCATGGTCTAATTGCAACCCCCTAGTTTTCGGTAGTTGTCTTCTTACACCCTGTATATGTTCAGCAGTGGACGTCATGTGGCTAGATGATGGCAATGAACTATTATACTACATTTGTAAAGTTTTGTCGAGTGTAGTGTGCTAATATGTGGCTCATTCTATAGTTATCTCAGTATTGCTCTAGTAGTGACCCCGTTCTACGAAACCCCTATATCTTAGGGGAGCAAACTAAGTATAATTTAATTTAACAGCAATTTTAGTGCTGACTTAAACTAAAAGCGTGTCTGCTTAAAACTGGTTTTACTAAATGTTTGCACATAGTTAAGGGGTAGGAATGGAGAATGACTATAATTCCTTTTGTTTTACTAAATAGGAGAGATGGATGCTAGCTACACTTAGATACTTTAGCCCCCTCGCAGACTGCAGACTTTCTATCGGCCGATAGTTGAGACGGGCTATACTTCTCCATACTCATTACGAGCCGAAGTATATTCCGTCTCAACTATCGGCCGATAGAAAGTCTGCAGTCTGCGAGGGGGCTTAAATCAGAAAAACGCTCTTTCAACCGCGCTCAGATTTTCCGTATAAAATCTATACCTACTAAGGAACGGATTCAAGTTATCATTAACGACTCTGAGCGCGGACATACGTGTCATTGTGGAGAGTGAAATCCGAGAGTAGGAAACTTTTGTTATCAAGAATAATTTGTTTTTCAAAATCAAATACTTGAAATACAAAACTAGTTTACCTACCTACATATACCTAAATGCTAAAAATATTTAGCTCAAGAGAAACTATTTTTTGTACCAATTACGTAAAAGCAGTAAAAGTACTGAAGCCCGCGGTCAAAGTTTAAACCAACGTGCGAGTACCCGAAACTTTAGGATGTAGTCATTAAAGCTTTTACGATTTTCGAAGCACAAAAGTATCCAAAAATACTACGTTTTAATTAGAACTTTATGTTCAGCCATGTTAAACAAATAAAGAATAAGTTTTTGAACTAGTGACCAAACTCTGATGACGAAAGGCCGCTTGAGGACTCAAGAATAAAAGGCGTATGACGTATCAGCCAAGCGGGAAGACTACCGTCACTGAATGGTTTACTAAAAAAAGGAAGTTCGTATGAGTCAGTGGCCAACTCTGGTGACGGAGTTTTTAGGCCGCCTTAAGGCCTCCGTCATGGCTTGAATAGCCGGGACCGATAATTTAACGTGCCCTCCGAAGCACGGAAGCGCTCAGATGAAAATGCCACTGGCGGGCACCCATCCACTTACAGACCGTTTCGAACGTTCTTAACTTCGACGATCTATCAAGAACGACTAAGCAAGCACGACCACGAGCGCTTCGGTAATGGTTTACTGAGACACAAGTGATGCGAGTTTCATTTTCGTATCCTATTTTCTTAAGTTTTTTCTCCAAGGCTTGTGTACCAGGAATGCATAAACTATGAAGAGGTTTTTGCGACTAATGATCTTGACCCTTTGTGAATCTACAGTGAATCTCTCCATTGTTTCTGCTATTCTGGTATTGACAAAAATAATGTTCAAAACATTATCTAATAAATTCGACGGTTGAACTATTGAGAAAATGTGTAGTAATGTTTAAAGGTGTGTCATTAGCAGACACGGATGCGTTTTTACCACTTTATGCCTATGACAGCTTTTCTTATACAAAAAATATCAAAAATTGAGAAGACAAGACTAGGGTTGCATGTAAGCAGAACAAAAATTCATCTCTTAAATTTTTTACCTCAAAATTTGCTTTCCAACAATATTAACAATTACACTACAAAGTGGCACATGCACAAAAGAACAATACCGAATTAACGGTGGCTTTATAACAAAGAAACTACTAAACAAGCGCAATTGTTGTATCTAGTACGAAATGGTCCAACTTTACGTCGTTTAACTCACCGGGGTGGCTGTTTAAATTCGGCTCTGGTGAGTTTTTGGCGCAAGTTATAAGATTATTTAATTCAAACGAAACAGGATTCTCCTAAGGCACACTGGTACCTACCTACACATTTAGACCATAACCTTCTCAGTCACATCAAATAAAAATATGATATTCGGCAGATGCCCAAATTTTGCAGCAGTTAATATTAAATCATTTCACAATGTTGAAAGCCCATCACGTCTATATCATCACGATAACTGGTTTCCTCACGTTTTCTACTGAAAAATGATATAAAATAAAAAATAAATAAGATTGAAAGTCGAGGTACTACTCCACTCCCTACTGAAGCTTGACTATAGCTTTGAGATTGAT
Organism: Epirrhoe alternata; assembly: GCA_963565295.1. Classification (NCBI taxonomy): domain Eukaryota; kingdom Metazoa; phylum Arthropoda; class Insecta; order Lepidoptera; family Geometridae; genus Epirrhoe; species Epirrhoe alternata. The sequence continues at coordinate 4,508,669 of OY751401.1, forward strand.
AACCTAAAAGGGCGCTTGGTCCCAAGCCATGTTTTTTGCCCTGCTTCACGGTATTGGTCGTAAAGGAACAGGTATTCTAAGTGATCCCAGAGGTCCTGCTGAATAAATGCTTTTTAAATTTGACTCAACCAAAATGGTTCTCGTATAACTTGTACCAAAAACCAACCTCGGACAAAGCTGTTGCGGTCGAACAATTTGCGGCTCTGTTTGCGTTTGGTCGACGAAAGTGGCGCTTTCTTTTCGGTCACATCGTTTGAGAGGCGCTTTGGCGACACTTTATACGTTGACTGGTTCTGGTATTTGAAGTATACCTAGGTCCTAGAGTGAACTTCTTCTTCTTGAAGTGTCTACGAATATTTCTTACAAACCAGTGCGGTTAAAAGGTGTGGTGTAAAGCGGAACTTACTTTTCACAGGCTTTTTTTGTTACACTTGACACTTTTTAAACGTTTTATTTTAAGTTCAATGACCCCGGCTTCCTCATATTTTTCTTCATCGTTTGAGACTATGATAACAGATAGAAGAATACGATTAGATTCGAACCCACGATGGGTCACGGGGCTAGGGGCTTCCACGGAACCTCTTTTGTTTTATTTTCACTGTACCCTCACAAAGTGGTTTCACACAAATATTTTACTTGGCTAAAACATTTCAGGATTCTTTTGTCGCTGGGAGAATCTTTCATAAATAAATAGGCTATAGATGGCTATAGATTAAGCTTTGCAGGAAAAGGCTTTGTTTGGATTGAGGACCACAAGGCTCCAGGGGGAACAGAATTAAAGAAATACTATAAAATACTCAATTCTGAACTAGTTTCTCGGTAAAGAGTTCGTTATTTTATTCTAGAGCGAGTTTCTCGACTTTCTTTCAAAGGTCGTGACATGGCGAGCCCCAGTCTTTTTTAGTATTTTTGTTTCGGGGCAGTTAATAGGTACTAACGTTTAGACGTTACCATTCTGGCATTTACCATTCTTGTCTCTTGCTTTCTCAAACTCAACGGAGCAAGATCCTAATATTCTATTGCAAAGAGGGAAGTAAACAAGCATTAACCCATTAATAGAATCTTTAACGCCCCTTTCTCAAATTCCAACATCGGTCTCAACTCTCCTCTTACCCGCATTTGTAAAGACTACAATCTGATTAATAATAAAGTTACAGACTTGGATCTGTTTGGTGACTCCATATTTACTTTTAAGAGAAAATTGAACAAACATTTTATGATTGGTCACCAAAACCAACTCAAAGATGACAATTAAGTACTTGCCTAGTCTTATTTTTAGTTTAACTTTAGAATTGTTTTTATTTTGTTTTTAATTGAGTTTATTTTTTGTTTTGATTTTAATTAACCTGATTTTAATGTATGCTGTTGGTGTTGCCTAATAAATAAATAAATAAAAGCACGAATGATGCTGACGCAACCAGCAATACACGCCTCTTTCTCGTAGTACCACAGATTCTATGTACCTACGATCCTGACATCTTTTCCCTCATTCACACTCATTACATTCTTCAAGCTCGCTTTAGGGCAGGCACTTTTGACCTAGCCCTTTTCCAATATACCACCAATTTGGACCTAATGTTCACCTAGCTAGACCTTCCTCCTTCTAAGAGCTTTGAAAATTGGTCGGTTCACATTTGACGGAAGAAGCGTCGAGCGTATTCAGCAGTCTTTGTTTATCATCATCGCGTATCGGTTAAGTGTGAAAGGTTGAATGTTTTCTCATATATTTGTCTGTTCTGGCGTTACGCGACCGATAATACGCGACGCATCTTCCGTCAGATGTGAACCAACCCATGACCTATTGTGTGAAGGATGACATGAGTAAGAAAGGAGTGAGTGTTGAGATGACGGCTGATAGAGGAGAATGGAAGAAGAACACATGTTGTGCCGACCCCACGTAATGTGGGAAAAGGGCAGGGAGATGATGACCTAGTCAAATATTACCTACTTACTGAATATGTATTTGGACGAGCCTCAGACTACCCCCTTAGACATCTTCTGGAAGAAATCGCTTTCAGCGATAAGGCTGCCCATTGTACTAATGAACTTGTAAATGTTTCTAGTGTATTGTTTTCATTGTTGTTTTGGTGTACAATAAAGTGTTCATTCATTCATTCATTCATTCATCTCCTATGGATCTGGAATACATAAAAAAGTTCTCGGGGAAAAGTCAGTCGTGATCCTGTTTGCTAATTATGGATTTACACAGCCATCTCCAAACTAAGCAGAACTTTGAAAACCACAATCTGACAGAATACATAATGCAGCAAAAGTTTAGATCTAGCATTTAACTCGTTAAATGGATTGCAAGCTAATTAACGACTTCAATATTCAATGAAAGAGCTCACAGACAAACATTCCGAGTTCGACTGAAAAGTTTCACTGTAGAGATTATGGCTGCTATAAAGTTACGGAGTTCTTATCGCTGTAATTTGCGGGTAGAGGTGAAAAACTAGCTCGGTGCGAAAGAGCGAAGTAATGAGAGAGGGAGATGAATGCTTGAATTGATAGCATTGCCTGGTATGTGTGGGGTAACTTTTTATCAATCGCGATTCTGTGTGTTCGTATGAGTCCATGGCCAACTCTGGTGATGGAGTTTTTAGGCCGCCTTAAGGCCTCCGTCATGGCTTAACGACTTAATTAGCCGGAACCGACAATTTAACGTGCCCTCCGAAGCACGGAAGCGCTCAGATGAAAATGCCACTGTCGGTCACCCATCCACTTACGGACCGTTTAGAACGTTGCTTATCTTCGACGATCTATCAAGAACGTCTTAAGCAAGCACGACCGCGAGCGCTTCCCCGCACGGGGATTACCCTAAGACACTAGACATTTCAGGTAGGTCAAGTTATTTATGATCATAGAGACACGTCCAAATGCTTAATAAGCACAAAGACTACATTTGCAGAAGTTAGCTATCCAAGTATCAGTAAGTTGGTTTTTAAAGTCAAAGTCAAAAATATTTTATTCTGTACGGCCGCGGGAATAGCCTTGTAGCGACCTCTATTCAATATCGCCACTATCTATAAAGAGTACTTCAGAGCTTGATTGAGCTAGATGGCGCTGGGATCACAGATAAGCGAATTCCCATACAAATGACGGTACTGAATCCTAGATCGCGCTTACGATGTTTACAGGCACATCTATCCTAGGAACTATCCGACTTCAACTGTTGGCCGTAAGGCCAGCCAGGTATGTGGGGCCGACTTGGTGAGGGGAGCTCTACCTCTTTGGACTAAATTGGAGGAATTCCTTCTACACCCAAAGTCTTTAAACTATTTGTTTCTACTCCTATGCCTTCGCAACCAAGTGAAGAACCGGGGCAAAAAACACAAACATTGGTTGTTCTAATACCTACAGCTAAACCAATTGTCTTCATTATTTATAAGTATCATAATAATCTAAGCCGGTACTCAAAGGCATTATCAAACATCTGTAAATCAAAGTCTTAGCATAAATTTCCGTGCAATCAAAATGAAACGTTTAAACAGATATTCCCCTTAGACATCTAACAGATTACTTGGGAATAATGCAAAATGGTTTTCTCACTGACGTTATCTGAAATGGGACCTGTGATTCCCCTTGTCGTTTTGATTTGAATTTGCTTTTCCAGGGGGTTTTGTTTTGATTTTATTGAGGAGCATTTGAGATCCTATAGATATGTTTAGGTCAAGTCCAAGTCCATGACGACCTCTAGCGCAGTGGACGAAGCAAAAGGTCAGCTAGAAAGTGTCCAAAGGATTCTCCAAATCCAAAAGTGTGTATTTATTGAATCGCCAAGAAATATTTTTGAATCGTCACTGGGAGCGCGGCGGAAAACGCTTCGTGCGTTCTATCTTTACCTATCGTGTTTAGTTATGGAGTTCAAAACTAGATGGTGAGCGGTGGTGTTGGTAACACTGTCAGTCTGAGCTCAATAGATTTTTCTCATCTCAAAAATGCCCAACGTACCTAAAGAAGTTTTCACTTCATAAATCCAAAGGCCGTAAGGTCACCATTTGTATAAAACGGACGTCAAGACGGTTCGCGTTTTTGGAAGACGAAAGCTTCATTCATGTGGCTTCAGTGAACATGGCTTCCCTGCCCCTTGGATGATGGTGGAAATGGATACGATTTAATATTCTCATTTTTATGAAGTTTGCTCGAAGTCATACAAAAGTTGCTCATATTATTGAAAATTGGTGACATATTTTAAGCGAAGTGAATATTTGTGAGTTTTTGAAAGGGAATAATTATAAGTGCAAACAATGAAGTCTTACTTCATCATGGAAAATGCTTTTATTTTACATTTAAAAAGGTGATTTGTTGCCATCTGTTTTTTGCATTGGCATGAGAGCGATAAAAAATGAAAATCTCGAGCGTATCGAGGGAGTTCTCTAGCAAAGTAAGGGATGCAAGAGTGCCCAAGACAGCTTTGTCCCCGAGGTAAATACTCTACTTTTCTACAAATAGGTACCTACTTAATTATTTTCTTTTTTTTAGTTTAGATTTTGGTAAAAAAATACAAAATATTGACGTTAAATTGTATTGACCCACACAGCGGGAATTTGTATTTATTAAATATTACTTATCTATGATTATTATTTAATTCTTTTCAGTTTGATGAGATATACGGGAATGGGAAGTAATGTGACGGACACATGTAAGGAATACTTAACGATGTATTTTTCCAAATTAGCCGCGACCGCGGTCTCTTTGTCCCGTAATTAAGGGCAGAATTAGGGTTGTCCATAAAAGTTCCGCTGCATTTTGTTTGGATTTTAATTGGTTTGTTTGAACTCTGGTACGATTGTATTTACAAAAATTGGTATTTAATATTTGAAACTTGATTTATGGTTCTGATTATATTGTTCTTTCTTAAAAAAGAAATAAACTAAAACCGTTACACAAAATCCAACTGGGATGTGGTATTTTTAATGTATTAGATATTATTAAAGTACCAGAAAGGTTTAGAAATAGTACCTTATACCCAAACATTTTAGTCTTTAGATCTGTACTCAAGTTTCTGAGAGGGTTATCTGAAAATATCGAAAACATACCTAATAATAAAAAAAATCAATCGAGTTGCTTCTTGCTTGCTCACTTTTGTAATTTATTTGTGTCAAATTACTAGTTATACATATTATTTTATACATTACCTCTGACAACTTCTTATACACCTGGCAACGATCTCTGATATCTTCTTCTTCTTCTTCCTGCCCTTAGCCCACTAAGTGGGGTCGGCACAACATGTTTCTTTCTTCCATTTCCCGCTGTCACTCGTCTTATCAGAACTCACTCCTTTCACTAACATATCCGCATTCACACAGTTCATCCATCTTTGCTTAGGCCTACCCCTACCGGTATGTCCATCCACCTTCATACTCATCTCTCGTCGTGTTATATGACTTTCATCCCTCCTCATGACATACCCATACCACGCCAACCTTCCACCTCTCAATTTGTCAGTTACTGACGCTACTTTCAAACTTCCCCTGATGTACTCATTCCTTATCTTCTCCATTCTAGTTACTCCACACATCCATCTCAGCATTCTCATCTCTGTCGCATGCACTCTTCTTGTCGCATGCCATCTCTGTTAATAAAAAAATATCGTAAGTATCTATTGTTTAAAATAACCAACCCATTATATTTATCATCTATCATTTGCGAAATATCATTTATCAAATCAAAACTCAAATTAAAGTCCAAAACTCTAACTATTTTTCAACACCAACTTCAGCGCGATTGACTCAACATACACAAACTTTGGAAACTTTCAGATCTCGGCCGAGAGGTCGTTAATTATAATAATTTAACTTGAATTGGGTTTATGCTAAAACTTTTCAAGTTATTTGTCATTGTTGAGATTGGTTACAGCTTTTAATTCATCATACTCAGATGTAGGCTATTAGTTTCATCCATCTCAAATTATGTAACTTAGTCTTCAAATTTATAGAAATTTTTAAAATTAAATGTATTTGAGCTAATTTTAAAATAATCATAAGATAATTTTCTAACACAGTAGTAACAAGAATAGAAGATAAGTTTTGTACTTCAAAAAGAAATTATTTCAAAAAAAGATTAGAAACAGAGACAAGACGGTTTTTAAAGTAAAAAAAATATTTACGGACTAAGTAATTGTTCAAGTTTTAATTTCTGTCGGCACTCCGGGAGTGCTTCTGTTTTTTTTTGACTGGTGCTCACGAAAACTAATTTATTTACAATTTACTTTTGTTACTTCGTGCTCTGCTTGTTCCCTGTACTACGAGTATAAGCGTGATGTGTATCTTAAAAAAAAATACTTTATATTTCTTCGTTTTTAAAAAAAGTATTACGCGACAGCCCTAGCCACCCCGTCTATCAGCTCATGTCACACACCACACACACATGCAAACCGAATATAGCCCCAAGTGAACCGACAAAAACAATAGCTATTTTAGGGATGTACCTACCTACTTTAATCCTGTGGGTATCTCGATTTTGTATTATTTAGGTACTTCTTCATCTATTATTATTCAATGTAGGTATGAACATCGTCATTCAATATTACCTATTTTTACTAATAATTTAACCAACTGTGCCCGCGCCTTCCTTCGCATGGTCCGTGGCCTAATCGTTAGTTTATAGCGGTTTTTCGTAATAAAACATTTAGTTTATGTTGCCTAATTTATCTTTTATCTTCCAGTCCCATTAAAATTGGTTCAGCCATTCTAGAGATTAGCTCGGACAACAAACAGATAAACAGACAAACATTATAAATTTGTTTGTGTTATAGTATCATGTTATATACATAACTATAAGCACTACCAAGCACTACGACAAAATATTATTATTACATTCAAATAAAACAAGAAACACCAAAAACCGCGAAAAATATTTCCAGATCATATTTGTCCCGCGGCGGGATTAGAACCCGCAACCTTCTTCCCAGGTAGTCAAGAAATTTCAAAACTGTACTAAAAGGTTAGTGTTACTCTTCAATCATTCGACCTCATGCCGCCCAATTTGCAGAAGGATGAGGAAAGGGAATTGCTATTTTACTGTGCTGTCTGATGAAGATAAATACTTTGGATGTGGTGAACGCATGCTTACGGGGCGTTTATTTTTAATTTTGAATTTATCTATGGTTTTTCATATTTTGTTAGATATTTAACGGCCTCTGTACAGTCTACATATTCGCCAAACTATTTACAGAACCATTATTTGGAAAGACGATGACAGGCGAATACAGGCGATGAAGATGATGATGATGAAATATCTCACGCAGGCAGCTTAGTCTGAATCGTGTGTGTAGATCTGTTTCTGTGTGCGTAAGCGATACTGAGCGCTCATTGATCCATGGAGCGTTCCGGAGCTTACGCACACAGAAACAACGTTTCATTTGCATTAAACACACAATGAACACTAACCCGCCCTCGTGAGATGGAATACTAAGAAATCACCTTGATGAAACATTTGCAGATCATGCAAACATGTCTCGCGATAATCGAACTCGCTTTGAATCGCAGACCTTCGCCCACTGCACCACAGACGTCAAATAAACCGCATCTAATAATAGCATTTCCTTCATCCACGGTTCACCCCACGGGGCGAGACGGTCTTGTCTTGACAAAGCCACAGTCAACTCAAAGGAATAATCTCCCGTATAAGCCTTGTTGCGCCAGACAAGACCCATTTTATTGTGAGAAAAGTCCCTTTCGAAAGTTTAATTGAGGCAGTGTTGTTGCATAATAGTTGGATTGGCATTGAGAGTAGAGTGAGACTGAAGTCCGTATGCGCTAGTCTAGGTAACTGTAAGAGCGATTTTAAACTGCCGAAATAGTATTTAGGGCCGTTATTAATAGGTTTACGTGGTGTAAATGCGCCGGGTGTAACTTAGAAGTAACCAAACAATTTCTGGAGTTTAGACCTGGTGTAACTTTACATCACGTTTAATAACGGCCTAGATGTCTAACTCCCGCACTCACAAATGAATGTGGATGGATATGTGAGTGGATGGATTGTGTGAAAGAAGATATGGATAAAGGAGTGGATATGGAGATGACGAGTGATAGAGGAGAGTGGAGAAAGAGAACATGTTGTGCCGACCCCGCATGAGCGGGATAAGGGCAGGCCAATGATGTTTAACTGCCGCACTCAGAGAACTGAACAATTCATGATTAATTTTGTAATTGATAGAGATCAATCGAGCTAAACAATTCTCAGTTTAACTGAGATCAAAGTTACATACTATTTGGACAGCACAGCTGAAGTTTACACTCTGGCAAACATAACATTGTACTTAGTTAAGCAAAACGTAACGATGCTGCATAATGTACTCCCAAGAAATTTCAACTATTGCGTCGGTTGCCCATTAGTTGGTCTAGAGCATTACCACGGATCGGTAAGGTTGTTGGTTCAAATCCCGCAGAGCAATTTTTGGGATGCATTTTACTTTTTCTAAGCAAAACGTAGGTATATAGTTTATTTGATCTTGTTCAGTTCAACAGAGCAAACGATGCTTACAAAACGAATGTGCCGGCGAAAATGAATATAATAATGTTGTTCTATGGTAAGAAATAAAAGCCTTGTGTTTCTCTGTACACAAAAGAAACAACATTTAAACCCGTTTGTGCATACAGTTCGTACGTAGGTAGTGATAATTTTAGTTTATTATAATCTATATATATATTTTATATGTATCTTAAGGAATTTGTTATAAATATGTTTATTTAATAATTACACTCGAACTGCCGCGATACAGGCCTAGCTAAGGCGCTGTCTCCACGAGCGAGAGAATCGTAACGAGTCCGCTCTCATATCGTCGGAGAATCTCCACGAACGAGCGATAATTTCGCCGCGTATCGTCGCGAGTCGTAACGGGATCGCAGCGTTTCCGCGGCGACTCGTAACGGTATCGCCGCGTTTCCTTGACGAAATGTCCTTGCTTGACGAGAGGCAACGCTGAAATGACGCTGCGTTTGACAGCGCGCCCACTGCCCGCTCGCGCGAGAGCGCCACGAGCGCGCGGCGGGCCCGCTACGGGCTAGCGACGATGTAACGACGTTTCGCGCGCTCGTTGCCACTCGTCGCATCGCGGCGATAATGTCGCCGTATGGAGACGGCTTCTAGAGAAGTGTATAGAAATTCGTGGCACGACGATAATATGGCCGCGATTCTCTCGTTCGTGGAGACAGCGCCCTAGTGCGGGGTTCGATGTAAATTATTTATAATAATTGTAATTTTATGTATTAAGTTTTATGAATAAATTGAATTGAATTGAAAACCTTTATTTCAGGTCTTTCAATTACAATGCGAATAATCATTTGATTACAAACTTATTTTTTCTTTTCACACACATGGTTTTTCCAATCTGTCAAAACATCACAATTTTAAAGTTTCTGACGTTAGACAGTGGCAAGTTCTAAACCTAAAAAACTAAACGTTACCAGTAATGTTAAGTTTTTTTACATGAATGTACTTACCATGCGGACCAGAGCTGACTTGGCACTGGTACAAAGCATCATCATCCAGCGTCACCTCCCGAATATCCAAAGAGTAATCCCCTGCAACAAAAAAAATGATCATATAAGTACTTATTCATCGGGGGAGAACGGACCGGGTAAAAACGGGACTGGGGGAGAACGAACCGGAGGCTACATTTTGATAGAACTCAAGACAAAATCAGTTCACATTGACTTCTTCTTCTTGACGTATCACTAGTTCTCGAAACTAGTGTTGGGAAAGAATTTCAGGTGCGCCTCCAAAAAACTCCTTACGAAAAATTATAGTCAAAGAAAAAAAAAATGAAATTATGATTATGCCAACGTTAAAACATACCTAATAAGCTAAACTTGACATAAAGTTATGTCATGCATAAACTAAAAAATTGTATGGTTATTCAAAGGTTATGCATGACATAACTTTATGTCATGTTTAGTAAGGGCCATAAACTTGAAATGATCAACTTTGTATCTGACAGTACTGACATTCCAGATAGGTATAAGTTCTGTGGTTTTTGTATCGGAATAGCGAAGTATTGAATCAAGTTTCATTTCTAGTTCTTCAACATTCCACATCTAGAAATAGTTAGCTCATTAGCTTGTAAGCTCGGTATTCAATATCTCAAAGTTTGCGTAATGTAAAGGCGCGTACAGACATCGCGAGGTGTGCGACGCGAATGGTTCGTCTCGCATGCCTCGGGCTGTGTGGACGTGTGTGCTCACAGTGAGCATTCGCGTCGTACGATCGTTGCAACGCCCCGCCTCAGTACGAGCCGTGCGCTCCGTGTGGACGGACAGGTGCTGTTTGCGTTGCGCGCGCATGCGTCATGGACACCGATACCGAATCACTGCGTGAACTTCTTCAACTTTATGAATTTAACAGAGTGTTGTGGGACTCTAAACATCTTTTCTCTTTTTTTTAATATTGAATGAACCACTATATAGGCCGCAGCTGCAATCTGCACGTCTCGCCTTGTCGGAGCCAGTTTTCTATTGACGAACACCGTGCGTGGTGGTTTGCTTGCTCAGCTTGAGCATGCGTCGTTCGGGACGCACGTATAAATGTACCGTCGTATGCCTCAGGTTGAGGCATGCGAGACGAACCATTCGCGTCGCACGCCTCGCGATGTCTGTACGCGGCTTAAGAGTCAGTGGTCAACTCTGGTGACGGATTTTTATGGAAGAGGGGGCAAACGAGCCAGTGGCACACCTGAAGCCATATTCGCGTTTTTCGTTCGTTTTATGAATATTCGGATGCTTCCCACGACGATTTAAATACGGCCCTAACCTAGGACCAAATATTCCAAACCAAAAAACTGGCCCTTGAAGTCAGAATAGAAAAATGACTCTGGCGCGTACGGAACAGACCTATGTGCGATCAGCTTTATATTGCTTAAGATGCTTACTTTATTTTGATAGTGTTACCTTTGTACGACCTCTGTAGCGCAGTGGGCGAAGGCCCGCCTGCGACGCAAAAGGTTACGGGTTCGATCCCCGCGGCGGGACCAATGTTTGCATGATCTACAATATTTGTCTCGGGTCTGGGTGTTACTATGTATAATATGTATGTATTTACAAACAAAAAGTATATAAGTAATATATCAGTCATCTTAGTACCCATAACACAAGCTCTGCTCACTTTGGGGCTAGATGATGCTGTGTGAATAGTCCAGCATTATTTATTTATTTGTGTTACCTCAAGGATCTTTAAGTTACGTACCTAAGTTAACTTTTAAGCAGTGTTTTATCCCGAAAAAGTGAAATATTCCTGCAAAAACACGGGTAACACCGCGCACTAGATACTAGTTAATTTATTTTAACATCCAACCTCACAAACTTACACATTCATAATATGAGTAGGATGGAAACCGCTGATCACGTGATCCGTCAACTCAGCTCACATTACAAGTGATAATGACAATGCAAATGAGTAGTATTAATTTACGACGGTTAAAATGAACGTTAAAGCGCTTTACACAATACCATTCTGGCATACCATTATTGCCTCTTGCCACAGCAAATTAGCTCTTGCTCCGTTGAGTTAGAGAAAGCACGAGGCGAAAATGATATGCTACAGTGGCATCTTGTAAACTGCGGTTTGTTGACTGCGGTTTGGAGATGCTTATTTCAACAATGTAACGCCATTTTGAGGATTTGCGAAGACGTTTAGATGTTTGTTTGTGGAATAATCATTGTATTCTGAGCTTAATTTTGGATGGGTTTTGGATTCAGTGTGAGGTTTCATGGGAGAACAGAAGGGAGCTTTGGGATCCAACGGGGTGATTAAATAATTTTCGTTGGTTTTTTTTTAAGATGGTCGACTCTTGACCACCAAACTTACATAGGCAAGAATGAGGTCCACGATGGAGCGAGCCTACCCAGAAAGTGCCTATTAACTCTCTTCTTAAAAACAACAGGGTCGTAGCTCAGCGGAAATACAGCTGATGCGAGAAGCTGATTCCAAATTTTTAGTTTCTAGAAGTGTTTTCTAGTTTAAGACCCCTCACAGACTGCAGACTTTCTATCGGCCGATAGTTGATACGGAACATAGGTACTTCGGCTTACTTCTCCATACTCATTACGAGCCGAAGTATGTTCCGTCTCAACTATCGGCCGATGGAAAGTCTGCAGTCTGCGAGGAGGCTAAAGCAACTATGCTTATACTAAAGTTCACAGTAAAGTGTGAATTGTGTTTCAAGCATTCAATAGCTGCACAGAGGAAAGTCCTAATTCAGCTTTGATTTAAATCTGCGCACAATGTAATACAGGGTGTAAAAAGACGTCTACCGAAGCCGAAAGGGCTAGGTATAGCATCCCAACACACAACCAAATCCAAAAGGATTTTCCGAAAAAATCATTATATCCGGAGAAAAAAGCGTTTGTTAAAAAGCTGTTTGCGTATGTTCTGGGCGCGTTGTTTTATGTAGAATGCTGGATTTTGAGTTTTAACTGTTTTTTACTTTTATAAATGAAATTATCAGGTAGGTATGGTCTTATTTTGTTCTAATAGTAGTAAATAACCGAAAATAACGGTAAGCGGTTTTTTTTCGATAAATATGTTTAGAATCATGGTCTGATTGCAACCCCCCAGTTTTCGGTAGTTGTCTTTTTACACCATGTATAATCAATATGAAAATCATACAATACGGAGGGTCCCTTCGCCGATGAGTAGTGAGTACATTATAAAGCATTTCGTCACGATGATAAACAAATGAATGATCTTACCTTCTTCATCACTCCCAATCATCCGGTAACGTTCGTATCCGTTCAGATGCCGATGGGTGCCCAGTCCGAAGTCATCCTTGGTCCACTGAAGCTGGCCTGATTTTCCCTCGACTCTGCACGGAAGTATCACTCTTGAACCAACAACTGCGCTCTGTAACAAAATAAACACAATAATTTTGGCCTCTATACATTTTTACAATGATTTATACAGCGTCTGGAAGCAACAGGACTCGGTAGTGCCTAAGACATGGTTTGAGATCAAATAGAGGTTCCTATAGCACTTCAGCCATCCTCTCTAGCTATAGCTGCCTTTTTTACAAGAAAAACAATATCTACACGATTTTTTTCAAACGGGTTTTTTTAAATGTTTTTTCGGCGACGGACTCGTGGTCACACAATGTGGATGGACAAGGACATCGAGTAGAGGTAGGCCGAAGATGAGATGGATGGATTGTGTGAAAGATGATATGAGTAAGATAGGAGTGAGTGCTCAGATGACGGCTGATAGAGGGAAATGGAAGAGGAATACATGTTGTGCCGACCCCACATAGAGTGGGACAAGAAGATGATGGACTCATGGTCACACGTCACACCAGATTCACACACTGGTGTGACTAACAGGAATTTATTTAACTTGTGGTGACGTTGATTTTGACTATTGTTTTATATGAGAATGTTTGTTGAGCAAACGATCATACTAAAATACTTGTCAAGTGCACATATTTGATCGTCAATTCTTCATCTCTGTTTCTTTAATAAATAAAATCTATTACCCACAACTCTCAAAGGGTGGAATTTTAATATCCCCATGTTCAATACAAATCTTTTCAATGTCAAATACTTGGGACTTGGGGAAAAGAATATCGTTGCCGCACTTAACAAGCTTATACAATACAGCTGTATCCATGATATGCTGTTCCAATGAACGTGTATAGCCTGCAACAACGCGTATACATTTTGACATTGTACATCGACTTGCCTTGGAACGCGTGAACGGGTAGCCAGGAACGCGTAGTCCAGTGCTTTATAAAGAGTCTTTCATTTGAAACTAACTATATTCAGAAATTGGGTTCAGCAAATAAATTAAAAAATATTTAATGTAATTTTTTTTTATTTTGTTATGAAAATCTCGAGAAAATGTATAAAGAGAAAATGTAAAAAAAAACTATCCTTTTAATTGATTGTTGCTTCTTGTATAACTTAGTCCATTCGAGCGACGTGATGTTGCTGCGCTGTGATTGGTCAACGTCTGTTCTCCTTGAAAATGTTATGCAACATGTCATAAAAAAATCAACAAAAGATACTTTTTGAAGTGAAAACTGATATCGGCTTAGGAATTAAATTGATACGTTCAAAAGTCTATTTACAACCCAAAAATGAAACCCTGTCAGTTTGTGTAGTTTGAAATGAAAGACTCTGTATAAATCATCTTTAAGTATAAAGATGTAATTTTGAAAGCACCCAGCTGTTTTTCTTCCCCTGTGGCTGTATCCCTTAGGGATAGCGTAGAGATATTTGATTTATGTAACGGATGGACTAATTTCCGAGCTACAGAATTCTGTTTGCAAGCTTTTTATGTGGAGTCTGTTTATGGCAGAGTTTTGAAGATATTTCTTTTATTTTCATTCTGGCTGTAATTTTAAGGATTTTCCTTGAAGTAAAACAAAGCTGCAGATGCTCTCGATACTTTGCTTTTTACTGTTTTTTGTAATTTGTTTTGTTATAACTTGGCTGAGGAAGATGTTTCGACTCAATCCGAAGGATCAAATGAGTTTGGATCCTGGCAATAATGCATCAATAAATTCGAACTAGGTGCTAGTTTCTCCTCAATTTTCAGATCCGATGAAGATGTCCAGGGAGTAGTCAAGGGTAAACCGTTAAAAGAAATACATTCATATAATTACATTTATATTACTAGAATGGTTCAACTGATTCTATTGTATTTTTACCTGGCTGTCAAAAGGTAAATTATGTTTTGTAAAATTTTAATAACTGCAGTAGCTACTACGTAAGTACTTACTTCGTTCGTTCGAGTGATGATAATTGATAAGTAATAATTTACTTATCAATTCTCATCATCATCATCATCAGCCTATAGCAGTGCACTGCTGGACATAGGCCTCCATCCAGCTTCTACCAGCAGCCTTTCGCAGATCGTCACTCCACCTGGCTGGAAGGCGTCCTACACTACGTTTGCCAAGTCGCGGTCACCACTCAAGAACTCATTTACCCCAACGGTTATCGGTTATCAATTCTCATTATTATTATATTATCTAAAATAATCTAAAATCTGATTATGTACAATGAAATCATGAGCTCAAAATGAGATACTTATTTGAATGCATTGTTGGTCCAATAATTTCATTGTTTATATCAAAGCCCCAATGAGGGTAAAATTAATTTTGCCAATGCAATTTTATTGTTTAATACGATGGAACGGAAAACCGAATTTATTAGCGAGCGTACAATTAATTGTATTATACGAGTGTTGGGATTTCATGCAAATTTATTTGTGGTTATGTGTTAACGTTTATTTAATTTTGAATAAGACAATACAAAATCTTATTAGCTTATTAATATTCTGAATTATAAAATCGATTGATGCAAGTGGGTAAAATTAGTGGGACCACGAGTCGCGACCCAAGATTTGAACCTACGCTCTTCGGATTTAAATTCGATAGATTTGATAGTCGATTCACCTTCCGTTCACACCACGCTACTAAACATTGATTCTGCTTTATACACTATTTTCGTTCTTTGTACTCACCTAAAGAAATTACATATTATGTAGCCTTCTTGTGTATAGTTTTATGGGAAAAGATCATGATGATACCTTTGCCCTTATCCCACGCTAAGTGGGGTCGGCACAGCAGTATTCTTCCTCCATTTACTCCTAGGTATCACTCGCCAACTGTTCGTCGACTCCTTTAACTTTCATATCCTCTCTCAAACAATCCAACCATACCTTCTTCGGCCTTGCTCTACTTGCATGCGTCCCAGCCACACTCATATTCATAGCTCTTTTTTTATGGGTTAAGATCATAATAACCTTAAAAGCAACAGGCAAGAAATCTGTCTCAAACTCAACGGAGTAAGAGCTAATGTTCTGTGGCAATTGGCAAGAATGGTACCATAACGGCGTTTTACAGAAGAAAATGTTTGAAAATGTATGCTTGTATGAAACCGGCCGGTACTTCTCTGGTCTTTTGAAGTTCCAAATTATACAACTTAGTGTGAACGTAGGTGTAAACTTGAGGTGAGCAAATAAAATGTAATAAATGGCTTGAAATGTTAAAGTTTATAAGTTATTGTTTCAAGTTCGTATCTCACCTGGTCTTGAGGCTCCATTGCGAACTTTTGTTCTCTGTGCCCGTTGACTGAGCACAGCAATATACACAGCAACCATTGCTTCATCACTACATTGTATTTCATTGCCATCCTTAGCAAAAGGTACAATGTATTCGCTCTACTTGTATGCCTGCGTCTGTGTCTGCTCACATTGCTTTCTATCTTGTTATTTGATTCTGTGTTTTGCTTTCTTCCTCCTGTGTCTGTTTCTTTATGAGATGATTTATTAAACAATAATCTATCTTTATGATCATCATTGTCATCAGTAACAGTGTCTCTCAGCTGGATTATATCCATTTTGTCACGAATCACTTTGTCATCTGAAACAAAAGATAATTAAAATTAATATACCTTCATTTATAAGTACAGAATTAAGGACGAATTCTTCCTTGTATAGAATTACACCTATATAATTTAGAAATATCCTGATACAGGATTTTGAACTGTGGATGTATAGAATAGAATATAGTTTATTTGGTTCTTAAACACACAAGACAAGGGCATTAAAACAATGAACAAAGTAGGTAGGTACCTTTACAAAATCAGATGATCTAAAACTAAAGTAAGTATGTAGGCACTAAATAATAATTACTAAAACAACTGTAGACGCTATAATGTATAAACATGTATCAATATGTTTCAAAAATGAGCTGTAATCGCGAAAATTTGAGCAAGACTACAACGTCTTACAAAGCGATTCAGAAATACGTAATACCTTTTAAGAATATATGGATAAAAGGTTTCATCCTCAGTTTTGAATCGCCTTTTAAGTCCGCTGGTTGTCCCATTGCTCAGTGAATTTACAACGGAGAAGTCCTGAGTAAAAGATGAACTTGCTTCCTTGAATACCCCCTACGTGTGGTCGTGAAGAGAATGCCTATAGAAGCGCAACTCTTTTTTTTTAATTAAATAGGTCAGCATTTGACCTCACTCTGCCTGATGTTAAGCAGTAGTGAGGTCTAACTCTTCTAAAAACTAAAGGAAACAGGATTACTGTTTTGCCAAGATACGGCAGTTTTAGAAGTAAAAACTTCTTTAGGGGCGCGTTTGACAACCTATTGTGCCGACCCCACATAAAAGTGGGATAAAGGCAGGGAAATGATGATGATGAGGGACGCGTTTGACAGTATTGAGATAAGAATTAATTCTTGGATTCGTCTCGATAAGGTCACGTACGAGTCACGAGACTGCTCACCGACACCTACCAGTAGCGTCATCTAGTTCTGTACTCGGTAAACTTATACTGCAATATTTTTACATTTCTTAAAGCTCATTTAATTACGAACCGGGGGAAGTCATTATCTTTCGATTTTTTTCGATTTCCTGCGGATTCAAAAAATACAATAGGAACCTAATCGTTTAAGTTTTCACTTCTCTCGGCAATCCTGAGAGTGCCACGGTTTTTTTTTACAGTAAATAAGTTAAGTAATAAGTATGTACATTGTGATGTACATACACGGATACTATATATTCTATTTTCTTTTTCATCATAGCTTTGCTATTTTAACACTAGATGGCGCTGATCTAAACCTGAGTTTCACATCTTTAATTTACTGACACAAGATTATGAAAGGGGATGTATGAATAAATCATACCCTTGCTATTGCAGAAGACGGCAATTCTACTGCACTGGGTTTATAGTCCTGGGGAGGAAGGAAATAGATATAGCGCTTACTGCTGGTTCGGGAATTCTTGAACTCGAAAGATATTCGGAGATTTTGAAGCGATCTCGTTCCACTTGCCATAACGAAACGTTCTGACATCTTTAAAACACTAAACAAACGTAAACAGGGTCACGACTGTATCCGTAAGGCGCGGTAGACATTCTCTCATATCTTTTTTTATGTAATCCAGAGCCTTTGAAGATGCCTTAGGGGGTAGTCAGAGGCATGCTCAAATACATATTTGATACATGCCCACATCTTGTAGAAGTATTCCATACGTCACAGGTTGCAAGCCCATCGCCGCCTATAAGAATACTAACTGGTTTCCTCACGATGTTTTCCTTCACCGTTCAGAGCTCGTGTTAAAGCGCATATAAATTTTACGAAACGCAAAATCCATTGATGCACGGCCGGGATTTGATCCCACGACCTTCGGATTGAAAGTCGAGGTACAACCCCATTCGGCCAACAAGGCTCAAGCTATCTGGAGATCATTTAAAACGATTTAGGTAATACCTAGACCATCATCTGACCCAGGTCACTGTCAGTCGGAAGCGTGCTCAAACCACTTGCGTTGTGACATTACCACGCTGAATGAATATGCTTTTTGAGCGAATAATGCGCAAGCTTTCAAACAGGTCAAAACTTATGGAAATGCAAGCAAAAGAATGCCTTTGCCTATCTAGGAATCAACAGACTGCTAAAAAAAAGGTCAAAAAAGACCTTAAAAGTGCGAGCTCATGGAAGGATGAGAGTGAATTAGGCTTAACATATTTTTAGGATAGTAAGTGCAAATCTGTGGTTCTGCCCCTACAGGAAAGTGGCGTGGTTTTATGTGTATTATAGACTTCCCACAGGAGTAGATCTATTCAGATTTCAGAAGATGGATTACATAATAGTAAACTTGTACCAAAATAACTGTGTTATTGGTGCTTCATGATCCTGTTTGAGATCGATCTCAAAGGAACAGGATTAGAAAAATCCCTGCATGACTGGGATTCGAAGTCATGACCTTTGCATTGAAAGTTGAGGTCCTGTTCTTACGCTCAGCTAACATAGTTTTGTTAATAAAACATCACAAACAGCATCACGTATCCCCAAAGGGACATTATATATTCTCTCAGATTTTTTTGTATTCTAGATTCTTTGATAATTGTGTAAGGAGTTAGTCAGAGGCATGTCCAAATATCCAAGTCAGACAACAATTTTCATGCCTTGCAAGTATGCCTTGAATGCACAATGTTTGAACTGACTAAAAAAGTATGTAGGAACTGTTTTATATTAACAGCATTTTATTTGATAAAAGAATAAAACAAGATAGAACTATTACTGCACTTGCATTCTCAAATGTCAAGTAGGGGCTTGTATTCTAGACAAAATATTACAAGCATTTTAAATTTTATAACGGGACTTAATCGCGTAGGTGAATAGGGTACTGAAAGATGACGTTCCGAGACAACGAGCATACTTGCCGTATATTAGAGGGGTGACAGACAAGGTTGGTTCTTTGCTGAAGAAGTACGCAATTAAGACCGTCTTCACTCCACTACTCAAGATAGCTTCACAAGTAGGAACAGTCAAGGATACTATACCCTATCAAACACCTGGTGTATACAAGGTCGATTGCAGTTGCGGCAGTTCTTATATTGGACAGACCAAGCGGACTATTGCTGAGCGTGTCAAAGAACATATCGCAGCTGTCAAAAATCGCCAGGTGTATAAATCAGCGATAGCGGAGCACTTGCTAGAATCAGGATCAAACCACTGGATCGAGTTACATCAACCTTTAGTCCTTTCCAATGATCGCCATTATTATACTAGAATTGTGCGTGAAGCAGTTGAAATAAAGAAACACAAAAATTTCAACCGGGAATGCGGCTACAAACTGTCATCAACGTGGGATCCAGTGATAAAAAAGTGTTCGGGTCGTGTAAGAACGTCTAGTACTAACTTGGATGTTGTCAGTGTAGTGTGTCGCGACCCTAATGTTATTTTGTGTTGACCGAATGAGGGTAGTTTCTCATCGGTCGAAGAGGCGAACGAGTACCGGCGGGCAGTCTTCTCGTGACCACGGTAGCTGTAACGCTACTGAAACGTCGAGGTAAATAAACAAATGTTATACCTACGCGATTAAGTCCCGTTATAAAATTTAAAATGTCTTCGAGTCGCGAAAGTTTAAAATGTGTATTGCACAGCGCGTTCAGTCCTCAAGATTAAGGACTTTGATACTAAGTAGTAATGTATTCTAGTACATCCACTCTTGACACTAAGTTTAGAAAAACCTAACAATCAATGTCATTGGCATTGTTTTTTTTTTTTTATCGGAGTTAGGGTAGTCTAGTCGCTTCCTGTCGATGCTCATTCGTTTTTTAGTGCTCAACCACTCAACACTTTACTTTCTTGTGTTTCTTTCTTCGCAGTGTGCTGGAATGCCTGAACACATTCCAAAATTGTGTTAGGGGAAATATTATGCAGTGCAAATTGTGTGAAGGTGAAAAAAGCGTTATTTTCTTGAAGTGCTGGACGTATCCAACGTCACCTCAACCTGGCTTGAGCGACTCTAAAGCCTATTATTGCATTAGATGGATGAAATTATAAAACATGATGTTAGACAGATAATAATGTTCACTATCGAGTGAGTGATTAGCCTATGTGTCTTGAAACACCGTACTTCGAAATGTTAGTACCTATTTTAGATACAGTCATCTACATTTTATTGAGAGACCTGAAGGTGGGTTTAATATGAGGAAAATAAGAATTTAAGTACCTAGAGGTACCGATGAAGATTCTACAAGGACGTGTTGACGTATGGAAAATGTGGTCCAGGTATTTACCTACAGTTTTATGCATGTTGTAATGCAAAGAATCAGGTTGGCGTTTCTACCATTGGGGTCTTAACCTAACCTTTCAATACCCGCATTCTATTTAGAATACAGTATGAATATTCCGAGTAGGTATTTACCTACAATTTAATTTTAATGCAACCAGAGCTGCCATTGGGGCTGTCTCGAAGCATCGACGTTACGGGTTTTGCGTCTTTTTCATTGGGAACTGTGACCAAACCTTGTCATGTTTACACTAATTGAGTCAGTGCATAAGTGGCAAATTCGCTAGCCGACTATACCTACTTCCCTTCGAACGAATTAGGTATGTACTTATTTAAAAATACCCTACCTTCGAAATATTTAATGGAGGACATGCTCAAGAGATAAATTCGGCCAATAATGGCTGGTTATGACAAGTCCAGGCGGCGCCGCGCCGGGACGCACCGCTGCCGCAAGCCGCCCTAAGCGGCGCCACAATGTGACGACAGACGTGAGGGACGAAGCGCGCGCACGCATCTCCGAGCTCCGCTCCTATTCTCGTCGAGCCCAGATGAGTACCTAGGCCTATATATATTTATATATATTTGCTTCCATATTTGATCAATGTACTAAGTATTATGCTCTAAGTATGTACTGCATCGTACCTATAGTTTGTCGCCGACAATAAAATTTTACGTACCCTCTCCGAGGCACGGTAGCGCTCAGCCGATAATTTCATTTCATAAATGAAATGAAGGTGCCAATAGCGATCACCCATCTAAATGCTGATCGGCCGGAGCGTTGCTTGATTTCAACGATCTAAGAACGACTGGGCAAGCTACAATACGAGCGCTTCTTATGACGGGAGACCATACCTAGTACCTGCCTACTTTCATTTTGAAAAAGAAAGATGTAAAGTTACCTACATTTCTTTATAACCTGTGTTTTAACACTACACCCGATATTCAGTCGTATTCAAATAGGTAAAGATAAAATCTATTTTTACGAGAATATGGAGAAACGAGCATCTTTTCTAATCCTTAAAAGTATTTCATCATAATTGATAATTTTAAGTTCTACGACTTAAATTAGTAGGTCCTGGCTACCTACATGACTTGATTATAGGTAATAATAACTTCGAAGTTATACCTATTGTTTTTCTGATGAAGATGACGTCCTAGCCGTTTTTCGGCCATGGCGACTGATGTCTCCTGGACAGGCATATTATTTTTCTACCTCTCATGTTAATAAGGGAAAGGACATCGCCGATCGTCATGCGTCGTTTTCTCGTAAATTATTTAAACTATCGTCTCTTCTTTTTTATATACCTACCTAGGGCACAGAATACAGCTTAAGTTGGGGTTATTATCCATAGGTGGCAAAATAATAAATTGTTTATCAAATTTTGATTTACGAATCGTTCCATCATACTACAATGATGGTGAAACAAGGGTACCTACCTTTATTTAATAATCTTAACATCAAGGATCGTGATGATCAAGTACTGATAATAAAATAACTAACCGTTACAGGAATTTAATTTATTCGCTTAATGAATTTCAATCTCAATTTATTTATAAAAACATAGTAATGCAGGCTAAGCCTGTATCGCAGCAGTTCGAGTGTATCTACGTGAATGAATGAAAATTCTGTTTTGTACACCATTAATAAAATTTAAAACAGATAAAAATGTATAATTGGCGGCATTATCGTTGAGAAGCGATCTTTTTCAGGCAACCCTGCCCTACCAATGCCTCTGTTAAGAGTTTAAGGATAGTTTTAACACTCAGCATCGTTGGAATTTTTCTGACGCTCAACTATGGGGTGTAATTATGTGTAGGTTTGGGTAGCGGTCAGTGGTCAATCTTTGACAACAAGTACATACATACTGCTTAAATTAGAAATCCTAACATTATTTTAATGTTTTTTGAAACTTTTAGGCATTACCTTCGTATACATTTTATACTTAGGTATATGTAAGTATGTGTACTTACTCAGGTACAGATCTACGGAATTCTTCCTACACGAATATAATGATTGGTATCAGGGTTATTATACCTACCCAAGCAGGTGGGATAGTACTAGCTGGTATTCAATACCTTACCATAGTACCTAATAAAAAACAACCTTGAGTGGTTTTTCTATTTTATGTACTTAAGTATTTTATTCATTCGGGTTGTGTGTATTCATTTGTGTTGGCTTAGGTTCTGAACATAATTATAATAAATGATTCAGTTATTTAATACAAGTATTTTTCAGTGAGATAGGACCCAATTAACCAGTTGTGTAAATATGATTTGGACACCTACTTAGTCATTTATCTAAATGACTTCCAGAGGCGATTGCAATACATAAATTCAGGGTCCTATCTGTGTGATTTAATTACCTTTTTTGGCCACTATTATGATTTATAAAAGTATTATGGAAATATAATCGCAGATTAAGCTCGCTGCGCTGTGGTCAACAAAACTATCAAGACTAAGCATCCCAATTTTATCTTTGTATAATATCATATTGATACCACTTTCATCCAGTTCAAATAAAACAAAATGTTATTATTTACATACCAAGGTAGTGGGTTATTTTGTGAAAGCCTTATTCTTGTTGTTAAGTCATATAATTGCTTCTTACCATAAGATACATTTTAAGGATTGATTTTAATAGGGTACCTAGGTACGTACCTCAAATTCGAGTCGATAATCCTTATCCTTAAATCATTAGAGCTCTGTGCTCCCGACCCATTATTAAATACTTAGGAATACTTCCTTACCTAATGACTATGTTTTTTAAGTACATGAAATTAAAATATCTTTTGTCAAAAATACAACAATCAAAATAAATACGATTTTGTATACTCTCTAAGGTACCTACATGCCTTGATATTATAATCCTGTCTTGGATCATTAGCCGTTGCTATATTCTAACAATGAATTTCCTAAGAAAGTCTTGACAGAACGCCAATACTTACTGCTACTAGTACTCGCAGTTGTTTGCTATCAGTACTCGCAAATTTTTATTTGTCCAAACCGTACGTTGAGTTTTATTTATTTAAAAAATCCGAAATTAATGTTAAAAACTAAGTCCTGATTGTAAACAACCAGTGACACACTCGCCCTTTTTATCCAAGAACCACAGTTTAACTCAGCTGAATCTAGATTATAGCTATGTCAAAAGTTATTTCATTGTGGACAAAAATATATATAAGAATATATAATATATAGTAGTATATATAATTTATGTATATACACAGGTATATAGAATATTCTATAACAAACGGTGAAGCTTGTTAAAGGGCCTGCCGAGCAAGTGCGGTATGGATATCGGTATCTTAAGCGCACAGCACATTAAGCACACGACACGCTGCACTTCGCGTTGCGCGTCACACACGCACACTCAGATACCTAATGCAGGCTGGACTGACTGCTTCTTCACTTTTGCTGGCTCCAATCAAGTGTCTTTTATTTAAGATAAGATAATTTATTTCATAAACATTGTTAAATTACATAGTAATTACATTAATTAGTTAAAAGAAGAAGTTACATTTAATTCATTAATTTTATTGACGAATAATCCTACAGGCTTATAATCGGTACAATACCTTAACTTGATTCTCAATGAATTAACCAAGCCTGCGTTTTTCAAACACGATTATCTTTCAAAGTATCTTCATTAACTTTTCTACCAAATATATATTATTTAAAAAAAAAATATCAAGTATACCTACGCAATTAAATTATGGATAATTTAGTTATTATTCTGGTCAATCTTGTCCATAGAAACTGAATTAAAGCAAATTTTAGATGACTATTTATATAAGTAAGGTATATCCGTATCTAAACCCTCATGGGTACCTATAATTAAGTTGGTCGAAATATAAATATTTTTACTTCGAAACTCTGCATGGAATAAATTCCTCATTGATGTTATTCCCGTACTAACTCTCAAGGTCTACTTAGTATCAAAGTCCTTAATCTTGAGGACTGAACGCGCTGTGCAATTAAAGATTAAACGAACTTACCTGTAAGTGAAGTTCTATCCTAATTGCACTAGCGTTCAGTCCGAAAAGATTAATATATCCCGCCCACCCGTCGTGGTTGCAACACTCCCATTATAACATTACAGTAATTAGGTAATACATCAATGAGGCCCAGGATTTGTTTTTCTTCTGTGTTTTATCTACTAACTAAATGAGCATCGACAGGAAGCGACTAGACTACCCTAACTCCGATAAAAAAAAAAAAACAATGCCAATGACATTGATTGTTAGGTTTTTCTAAACTTAGTGTCAAGAGTGGATGTACTAGAATACATTACTACTTAGTATCAAAGTCCTTAATCTTTTCGGACTGAACGCTAGTGCAATTAGGATAGAACTTCACTTACAGGTAAGTTCGTTTAATCTTTAATTATATTACAAGCATATCCATCTCTTTTCAACCTATACATTTGCAATACGTGGGAAAGAGAGGATTTATCCATGCTCTTTGCAGTTTCCTTAGGGAATGTTAAGATATATCGTGTTGCGAGATTTTAACTATTTAGATAGTCTTTGTAAATCTGAGTTTGATATTTCCTCGTAGAAGCTACATTTTGTTTGAAAATTCGTGATTTTACGGCAAAATTTTGTTGAAGAGATGATGTAGACATAGAAACAACCAAACTGAAAACGGCTGTTACATAAGAAGAGTTTCTTGCGAGCGGCAAAAATCGTATGCGATTATCCCTCGGCAAAACTCGCCATTCGAGTTTCACCTGCGGTTGTTTACATTTTGACAGAAACTCGTAAAAAAGACTACTTTTAGTAAAAAGCTTAGATAGCGAGAATCGTATTCGAGAGGCGAGGCTCGAAGCATTTGTTTACACTAGGTGACCATATTATTGCCTAGAGGAAATCGCCGCTCGCATGCGAGAAACTCTCCTTTTGTAACAGCCGCTGTGTGTAACACAGTGTAGTATCGCAGCTATCGGTAGCATCGAGCGTTGCCTCAGCTGTGATTTTGATGATTTTGATTGAAAGATGACTTTAATAAGTGATCTTTATTTTATATAAAAAAAAATAAAGATCACTTATTGTTGTGACTAGACGTAGCGGCAGACCACGAACAAGATGGAGAGACGAGCTCACCAAATTCCGTGCCGACTGGACACTATTAGCACGGGAGAGGGAAGCAAGGGAGGCCTTTGCCCAGCAGTGGGACATGGAGGCCTAATATAAGTGATCTTTAATTAAAAAAAAATTCAGCCATGGATTTGATGGATGTCAAGGTCAAAAATTTATTCTGGGGTCACTTAGAATAGTCTTAAAACTTCTACTCCTGCTCCTTTATTTGTGGTTTCCTTAGTCTTTCTCTGTAAAGCTCTTTTTTTTTCACAACCCTCAGCTTCCTACGAAACTCCTTACGATGAACGTGACAGATGACGTTAACATTAAAGTTTACGAAGATAGTGCCAGAGAATATCTTATAACACTACCGTATAGAGTGGACACCGTGGTGGATACTCTTCCCCCGCACCAACCTCCCTGCCCCTCGAGTTCCTGATTGCGTTCTAAAGTAACATTTACACGAAATAATTTTTACCTAGACGATGTATTTACACGACAATTTTTCACGTGTAAACGCTCATCGTATGCGAAAGTGTCAGAATCCAGTTTTGCCTTGACACTTCAAACTACTTGTTTTTATAGAAACCAAAATAAAATGTTCTTCTTGTCATGTCACTAGTTCTTTCGACCCAGTGTGGTGAAAGGATTATAAGGGTGGTCGCACAGTCCAGCCGAGCCGAACGCGCCGAACTATCAATTCAATAGAGAAAAATACTGCTGACGTTAGGAAGCGAGCCGCTTTTTCTGACGTCATCAGCATTTTTTGTATAAAAAATGACTGCGGCACGTACGGCACGGACAAGTGTGCGATCAGGTTAAGTGCACCTCATAGAGACTTCTTTCGTACACTTTATTTTGAATTAGAAAAATTCATAGGTGCACGTCTGGATTTGAACCACGACCTTAGGAACGCGGAAGGTTTGCCATGTAATGTAAGATCACCTGGTGGTCTGGCTTATTCTCAGAGGTCCATGATTCTATTGCTATTTATTTCCCAACGGGTCCATGAATAATTTTGGAAATCGGTTCACAACTGACGGAGATATCGGTGAACATACATAAAAAAAATATATATACGAGTACATACAGCCGAACATAGAACCTCCTCCTTTTTTTGAAGTCGGTTAAAAATATAACTACAATTTTAAGTGAACATGAACTCCCAAGGTCCATGAGATTTAACGAATGTTCAGTCAAAAAGCATTACAAGAGGGTATTCCTTTAGTAAGCGTCTTCATGTCACTAAAGCGTAATAGACTACAGGTTTGAGCGAGATTTCAGTCATCTGTGTATCTATAGTGTTTGTGTGAAGTGTCCTGAGAGTCGCTACACAAGCGCCAACACATTTACGAGCCATAAAAATTGCTGCAGTCGATAACATCACGATTTCAATTTCGCTTTACTATCCAAGTTTTTAAGTTCGGCATTCACCTGGATGTCTTAAAATCGGATTATCTCAATTTTCTTAGAGTTATGACAGAAGATAACATGCGGGGTAACGTAAGTTCATATGAGACAGTGGCCAACTCTGGTGGTGAACATTTTAAATTTTATAACGGGACTTAATCGCGTAGGTATAACATTTGTTTATTTACCTCGACGTTATAAAATTTAAAATGTCTTCAAGTCGCGAAAGTTTAAAAAAAAATCTGGTGGTGAAGTTTTTAATACCATCTGAATGATTCCCTTAACTGATTCTGAAAGAGCCCTCTACATATTCGCCGATGATAGACGAATGCGGACGTTCACGAACGTGTAGAGGGCTTCATCGCCTGTATTCACCTGTCATCGTCTATGCAAATTATAGTTCGGTGAATAGTTCGGCAAATATTTCGGCGAATGTGTAGAGTGGCCGAAGAGTCCGTCATGACTTAACGACTTCCCCCGGTTTCTATATTCAACGGACAGACGTAGGTAAGAGCTACGACTCGTTTCTACATACAAAAGTTTGACAGCTAGAAACCGGCGGTAAGTTAGCTGTCAAAATTTGTATGTGAAAACGAGTCGTAGCTCTTGCCTATGAATGTCCGTGGAATATAGAAACCGGGTATTAGTAAGGACCGGTAAATTGACGTGTTCTCTGAAACATGGAAGCGCTCAGTGATAATGACACTAGCGGTCAGCTGTCCACTTTGTGACCGCATAGAGAAAGACCAAGCAAGCCAAATTATTATTGTCTTCTTTTAACTTGATGTATCAACAAAACTCAGAGGCATTTAGTTCAATAAAGGAAACCTTGACGGCGTTTTTTGAGAAAGCCATAAAGATCTTTCTTGAAATTGACTGTCATTTGATTATTTTTTTAACTTCCATTGAGAAATGAAAAGTTTATCAAAATTTTCGATGGGGGATTCGAACCCGCAACGATCAGCCGATCTTCCTAAAACCGGAGTGCCCTACCGCTCGGCCAAGGAATCCTTAGCGTCACAATCGTTGATAAGCTCATAAAATCGAAAATGTTGCTTTTCATTTCTCATTTGATAAATTGAGAATTCATGATACTGTGTAGATGTCTAAAGAGAGAAGCACTAAAGCTGTGTACAGACCACGTGTTCCAAGGCTTGCGCTAGTCGATGTGAAATGTCATAATTACGTTTTAAAACTAAAAGAAAAACCGACTTCAATGTTCGACTCTACACACGGCGTGACTCAGGGAATCAATAAGCCATCCATAAACATCTAAATCCATCCATCCATAAAAATAAAATGTATATGGGACCACCTCTGGAGCATACCCTTTCAAACAAAAAAATAATTTTGAAAATCGGTCCACAATTGGCGGAGTAATCGCGTAACAAGATACAAAAAAAAACAAAAAAAAAATAAAAAAAAACATACTGGCGAATTGAGAACCTCCTCCTTTTTTTGAAGTCGGTTAAAAATGCATACGATTTTGACGACTCAACGCGTAGTCCGTACAAGGCTTCATGAACGTTCATGAACGATCAAATACTTTCAGTTCACAGCCTCCAGAAAGTAATTCGATAGGAATGGCTGAATATAAAAAGATCTAGCATTTCAGTGGCTGTTTTAATGCATTTATTAGCTTTGAACTGCGAGATCCGCATTAAAAGAATAAAAGAACTGAGAGCTGAGCAGTATCGTACTG
The DNA here is from genome assembly GCA_963565295.1 of Epirrhoe alternata. Classification (NCBI taxonomy): domain Eukaryota; kingdom Metazoa; phylum Arthropoda; class Insecta; order Lepidoptera; family Geometridae; genus Epirrhoe; species Epirrhoe alternata. The sequence continues at coordinate 4,537,387 of OY751401.1, forward strand.
TCTTACGAAGTGTCGGGTAACACGGGAAATATTTTCAATTTCTTTACTCGATTTTTTTTTTGAGTTGTGAAAAGCATTATCTAGCAGACTCTAAGCACTATCTAGCAGACTCGCATAATGCTTTTCATAGCTCTTTGCTCGATTGATCACCTTGTACAGTCAGTAACATAAATTATGAACAAAAATAGGTTCATAGCAAGGATTGATCCGAAGCAACAACAAACCTCATGAATTCAATGATACAGGGTGTCTTTTTTTAAACTCATTCTTGTCAATTTTTGTCAAAAGTAAAAGATTTAGAAAAAACTAAAAAGCACAACTCTTTTCACAACTTTTCTCTTATTCTCGTGGTTTCGTACTTGGCCATTATACATCAGTATTTTATCATCTATCATAATACATTGGGAGCGAGTCATACATCAATCATAAATAGGTACATTCATCAATATTTGCTTGAAACTCAGTTCTAATTTCAAATAAAAAATAACAAGTGAAGTGCAGAAGTTGTAAAAAACTACACTAGAAATTATATGACCATTAAACTGAAAGCGCTTCTCATTCTACACTTCCGTGAGTTCAGCTTCAGTAAAACCTTGTAATCCTGCCTTTCTTAATTCTTTGAATAGTTCAGCTAATGAGACTAGCTCAATTATGCAGCCTAAATATGAATATGTGAAGTGCTTAATATGAAAATATGCATATGAATATTCAACTGTTAGTAATCCGGGGTTACATGTTTAATTAAGTTGGTCCTTCGGAGAAATTTGTGTTTGCATTTCTGAAACTATCCCTTGTTGGAAACGAATTCTGCTCGATGCGAACTCACTACCAAATATTACCTTAATCTGACTTTCATTTAGATTCATTATCTTTTAGGTACTATTTTGAGTTGTTTTTTGACTTTAGAAAGTTATACTTTTATTTGTACCAACATACTATAAAGTTTTAAGTTAGGTATGATTCAGAAGTACAAAAAATTAAAGGTTGCCTGGAAGAAATCGCTTTCAGCGATAAGACCGCCCATTGTACTAAGATCTTTTTATTGTTTTGAATGTTTTGTTTTTATTAATTTCTTGGTGTAAAATAAAGTATTCATTCATTCATACTGGACCTACGCATAAGATGCTTGTGCTCCTGTTCCTTCGCGACCAATACCGTGATGTATAAAGAAACAGTCTGAATTTGAGCTGACTTTTGTGGCAAGCTTCAACTTGGGGGTATCGTTGAAATAGAAATCTAATAAGATAAGAGAATCACCTAATCTGTGTGCCTTCGCAGGGTCCTCGAGTTCTTTGGCCATAACGCCCGTAAACCCGGAGACAGTCTTCAGAAACTCATTGTCACGGGTAAAGTCGAGGGAAAGCGGCCAAGAGGTACAAGCTGTGGTCAGACCAGATCCGAGGCACACTCGATCTCAGCATGCTGGAAGCTGTGCTTGTGGCTGAAAACCGGAGCAGATGGTGGAACATCGTCCGAGAGAAGATACTTCCATGATGGGCCACGACCCTAAGCATTGGGGAAACGACGCAAGGAACATAAGAGAAACAATGACTAATCAACTCAAACAAAAGCTTAAGAAATAATTCACAAAGATAACCTTTAATTTGGTCACTGATAGAATTATTGGTCTTGAATGGCTTGGAAGGCTTCCAAGGAACGGCCAGACAGCCTTTTTTGGCACAGGCGATACTAAATTCTATTAAGGAATAGCCAAAGCCTAAAATACATTGGGCTTCTGTTTAGGATTTATAGCACTGCACGTGACTTTCAACCTCATTTTATACAGCTTAGGGTGTATTTTCGAAATTTTGCTGAAGTTTAAAATGGACGAATAAAAATAATCTTGAGGGAAAATAGAAGCCAGGCACGTTTTTTTTTCTTATAATTCGTATTTTAAATCTGATGACCTAAAAACCGGTTAAGAGGCTTAAGAAAATATCATTAACTTTAATCACTTACTCGTACATTTAAATATTAAAATGATTATAAAAATATTTTCTATAATTGCAAAACGTTAAAACAAACACATTATCATATCCATTTTATCTGTTTTTAATTATTAAACTGTTAACTTTACACTCCTTTGATGTAAAAAAAATGAAAACTTATATACCTATTCGCAGCAATGGTTGACCATTCCGATCTCTTGCATGACATAAAAATGTCCTTCCTTTAAAAATCCTTAAAATAAAACTTATTGGGTTTTACAGCCTATAGTTTACAGAACCGTAAATAATTTCACATAAACCGGTTATTTGAACCGGTTTACAACCGAAAAGGCTTTTATTTTGAATTAATATCGTCGTGAAAGGCGGTGCGGTTTGCGGTCAGCATTATTTTATTATGCCTCATTTTAATTTGTTCTCGGAGCTGAATTTATTGATGTGGCACTAATTTGTGCTTTACCTAGCTTATAATAAATAATTTATTAGCAAAGGCTATTAAATCATGGGCACTTTGAAGTCAAACTAAACTGTAGAACATGATTTTTAAAGTATTTAAATAATTTATTTAAAAAAACAGTGGCACTCCTAGAGTGCCGACAGAAGTGAAAACCCGAACCTTAGGCGCTGTCTCCACGAGCGAGAGAATCGTGACGAGTCCGCCTTCATATCGTCGGAGAATCTCCACGAACGAGCGATAATATCGCCGCGTATCGTCGCGAGTCGTAACGGAATCGCAGCGTTTCCGCGGCGACTCGTAACGGTATCGCCGCGTTTCCTTGACGAAATGTCCTTGCTTGATGAGAGGCAACGCTGAAAAGACGCTGCGTTTGACAGCGCGCCCGCTGCGCGCTCGCGCGAGAGCGCCACGAGCGCGCGGCGGGCCGACTGCTAGTCGCGACGGGCTAGCGACGATGTAACGACGTTTCGCGCGCTCGTTGCCACTCGTCGCATCGCGGCGATAATATCGCCGTGTGGAGACAGCTTCTAGAGAAGTGTATAGAAATACGTGGCACGACGATAATATCGCCGCGATTCTCTCGCTCGTGGAGACAGCGCCTTACAAAAAACCTATCGAATGAAAGAAGGGTCATAAAATGCAAATTTAAGAACAAAAATAGGTGGTTCAAGAAGACAGTCATAATTTATCGTTTTATTACATACTAGCTGTCCGTCACGGTGTTACCCGCGTTTTTCGGAAAAACATCACTTTCCCGGGATAAAATAAAGCCTATGTTCATCAGTGATAATGCAGGATTCTAATGGTGAAAGAATTTTTCTAATCGGTAAAATAGTTTCGAAGCTTATTCAATTCAAAAAAACAAACACACAAACAAATCTTTCCTCTTTATAATATTAGTATATACAGGGTGTAAAAAGACTGCTACCGAAAACTGAGGGGTTGCAATCAGACCATGATTCTAAACATATTTAGCAAAAAAAAACGCAAAAAAATTGTTGTCTTAGCTTCGTCATGCTATGTTATTTTCGGTTATTTACTACTAGTACGACATAATAAGACCATACCTACCTAATAATTTCATATAAAAAAGAAAAAAGCAATTAAAACTCAAACTCCAGCAATCTACGTAAAACAACGCGCCCAGAACATACGCAAACAGTACTCTTCAAACGCTGTTTTCTCCGGATATAATGATTTTTTCGGAAAATCCTTTTGGATTTGGTTGTGTGTTGGGATGCTGTACCTACCCCTTTCGGCTTCGGTAGACGTCTTTTTACACCCTGTATACGTGATTATTTATTTCAAATTTTAAAACAGTTATTGAAATACGGTACCTACTATCTTTTGTAGCGGAAGTTGATAAATCAAAGTACGACTATAACCTAGGTAAACTAGATATTTCAAGTACCTAGCGATAAATGAAAATAATTGGCTCAAAAACGCCTGCAATTCCTACATAATTAGATCTAGTTATTCTGATAGACGCTAGTTATAGACAGGAAACAAAACAGGCTCCATTTTATCAACTGGTTATTATATCCGTTAGTTAAACGTGAGCCTGTTCTAGGGGACATTTCTAGGGACACTAGGTATAGATGGCCTGGAAGATACAATACATTTTAGTTATAGGTTCGTTTTTTTCTGACGATACATCGAGCCAACCGCCCCTCGCCATGTTACAAATCACAATAGAATAGAAATCAAATCGACAGATAACGCTGAGACTCCACCTGCGTCTTTCGGCATTAATTGCCAAAGCATACATTTTATAAAAGTTATGGCGGCACGTGAGTTCCTGGCTCTATGTAAACTCTATGTTGACAGTTTGACATAATGCCAAGAACTCACGTGCCACGACACTTGACATAAAATGTAGGCAGTTTTTGCAATTAATGCCACTAGGCGCAGGTATAGTCTCGGCCTTATCTGTCGATTCGATTTCTATTCCATTTCTATTTGTAACATGGCTAGGGGGGCAGGAACTCACGTGCCGCGATGACATAAAATGTATGCAATTTTGATCAGCGGGTGAAGTTTAGTGTTATCTGTCGATTTGATTTCTAACATCACTTTCGCTTTTTTTTTTAAGAATTTTTTTATTTACAGAAACTAAGCTACTACAATATGTACATAAAATTACAAAATACAATAGAATCAGTCAAGCTATCTAAGGATCGTCGTAAAAACGATCTATAGATAGCTCAACTGATCCAGGTCACTGCCAGTCGGAAGCGTGCCCAAAACACTGGCGGCATTGCCACTTTCACTTTCGCAAAATCAATTCTTATATTGGCTAGGCTCTCTGTTTCGTTGAATGCAGGCATAGGCCTCCTCACGCAGTTTATATGAAAATAACTAGTTTTTCCAATCTACCTATTTGTCGAAGCACTAACCCTGCGTCTTACAAGGGCGATATGGACGCGAACGCGAAGCAGCGCGGTGCGCGGAAACAACAAACAGTCGATTTACTATTGAAGTGTCTTTCGTGCAGCAGCGGCGCGGCACGTATTAAATTGAACGCGATCAGAATTTTTGCGAATTTTGACACTATGGTATGATTTGACGTAAGTCCGCTAAGATACAACAAAGTCTGAAGACCCGCCTTTACAACCAGTGTGTACTGCCTACCATGACCTACGGTGACCTACGGAGACGTGGACCCTCACACATGAGGCTGTGTACCGAATGCGAGTAGCACAGAGGGCCATGGAGCGTGCCATGCTCGATATCAGGCTTATAGACCGTGTTCCCAACGTCGAGATCCGAAGTCCAACAAAGGTCAAAGACGTAGGGAATCGTATCGCGGAACTAAAATGGAGTTGAGCAGTGGAGTCAAGCGACAACTGAATGGCGTCCAAGAACCGGCTATAGAAACGTTGGTCGTCCGGCAGCGAGATGGGCAGACGATTTGGTATCCGTCGCGGGCCGCACCTGGATGAGGTTAGCACGAGACCGTAAAAAGTGGCATATAGAAAGAGAGGCCTATACCCAGCAGTGGGCAAAGTCAGGTTGTGGATGATGATGATGATTTGACGTAAACTATGTAGGACGATTCGCACGCACGAAGGACAGAATCGCTGCGCCGCATCGAATCGCATCGAATCGCTTCGCAATCGCGTTCGCGTCGATCGCCCACGTACGACCCAGGGTAAGCATGACCGTACTCCTTCATCGGAGCCTAGAGCCTATATGTATATTTATTAATTGAGAACAGTTTGGCTGGTCTCCGAGTAAATTAATACATAAACGGAATAGAAATGTGTCCTCTAGGATTGACCATAGCCTATCTACAGATAGATGAATCACTCACGAAATAAGTAATTTAGGAGCGTGAATTTTTGTGTGAAGATCGTACTAGTATAGAAAATCTGTAATAATGGGAAAGATGAGTAAAAAATATAGGTACAACAGTACGAAATCCAACGAAGCATAATCTTTGACGACCTCTGTGGCGTAGTGGGCAAAAGCCTGCTTGTGACGCAGAAGGTTGCGGGTTCGATCCCCGCCGCGGGATAAATGTTTTTATGATCTGCAAATATTTATGTCTGGGTGTTTCTATGCATAATATGTATGCAAAAAAATGTATATAAGTAGTATATCAGTTATCTGGTTCCCATAGTACATGCTATGCTTAGTTTGGGGCTAGATAATGCTGTGTGAAAATATCCAGCATTATTTGTTTATTATATTTATTTAGAAATAGAAAATATAATCTAATTTTAATATAATCTTATTTGATTTGTATCACCATTATTATTATAGTGTGTAAAAGCCTTTTGGTCTGCTCTTGACCTCGAACTTACACAGACAAGAATGAGGTCTACGATGGAGCGAGCCTACACAAGGTGCCTATAACTCTCTTAAAAACATCAGGACCGGAAACACCGGAAATACAGATTTCCAAATTTATCTTTGACTTTATGAAGTGACTAAGCTGTTTATTAAAAGCTGTATATTGGTCTAGATTTGGTCTACGCTGGTACAGTTGATTATAATACTAGTTATAATTATAAAATTAAGTTTAACCTTGAAAACGAATTAGCCTGGTTTAGATTACGAGTATAATGATTGGTTTTTAAGTCAAGCAAAGTCGAAGTAAATTATAATAACTCAATGGTTGTTCACTTCGTTTACAACCGGTTAGGTACAATATTTGTTTATGATAAAATAAAAAACGTAAACAGGGTCACGACTGTATCCCCAAGGCGCGGTAGACATTCTCAAAGACCTTTGCGTCATTAATTTGTTGTTCATAAATATTTATATCTGAACCCTCAACTATAACTGTTGTATCATCAGCAAACAATATACTTACATCTATGTTTTAGAGCATTTGATAAGTCGTTTATGTACAAAAGAAATAACAATGGTCCAAGAATGCTACCCTGGAACACGAAAAATGTTTTTGAGAAAATTTTACCTAAATGGGAATTGTAACGATTCCAGATTCTTTGAAGACGTCTCAGGAGGGTAATCAGAGACATGTCATATCTGATACATGCCCACATCTCATCATCCATACGTGACATGTTGCAAGCCCATCGCCGCCTACAAGAATACTAACTGGTTTCCTCACGATGTTTTCCTTCACAGTTTAGAGAATTATACGAGACGCAAAATCCATTGATGTACGGCCGAGATTCCAACCCACGACCTTTCAGATTGAAAGTTGAGTACCTACAACCCCATTCGGCCCACACGGCTGTTCATGATTTTAATGTCAAAGTTTTAATATGTCATTGTTTTTCAATTCCTACACCCAACAACTAAGTAGAGTTGTCTGTGCTACACCATCCTTATATCCTAACAATATAATAAATCTGAAAGTTTGTGAGTTTGTTTGGATGTTTGTATGTTTGTGTAACAATCACGCCTAAACCAGTGAACCGATTTAGATGAAACTTGGAATAGGCGTAGATAATGACCTGGAATAGCATATAGGCTATTCAAAATGTTGGTACCACGCGGGCAAAGCCGCGCGCATTAGCTAGTAATTTACTAAAACAGATTTACCTATTATAGTTGGCCATCTTCTGTATAACAACGATCCAAGTATTTTGATACATGCTTAAACAAGGTACAATAACAGGCCGGTAAGTACCGAGAACAGTAAATCGTATGAACCTGCAACTACCCAGTAATAACTGCATTGCCCAAGTCAAAAGATCTGCGATTTAAAGTCGAATTATACAGTTTTATCACGACCTTTTGGTGGCGTAACGGTGTTATTTAGGCTGCTTAAGCCTACCTACTTACTTTCTATCGGCCGATAGTTGAGACGGAACATACTTCGGCTCGTAATGAGTATGGTGAAGTATAGCCCGTCTCAACTATCGACCGATAGAAAGTTTGTAGTCTGCGAGGGGTCTTAGCCTCCTTACTGCAGACTTCCTATCGGCCGATAGTTGAGACGGAACATACTTCGGCTCGTAATGAGTATGGAGAAGTATAGCCCGTCTCAACTATCGGCAGATAGAAAGTCTGTAGTCAGCGAGGGGTCTTAGCCTCCTTACTGCAGACTTTCTATCGGCCGATAGTTGAGACGGAACATACTTCGGCTCGTAATGAGTATGGAGAAGTATAGCCCGTCTCAACTATCGGCAGATAGAAAGTCTGTAGTCAGCGAGGGATCTTAGCCTCCTTACTGCAGACTTTCTATAGGCCGATAGTTGAGATGTAACATACTTCGGCTCGTAATGAGTATGGAGAAGTATAGCCCGTCTCGACTATCGACCGATAGAAAGTCTGTAGTGTGCGAGGAGGCCTCTGTCATGACTTTGACTTTACAGGGTCTTTCATAGTAAACTACACAAACTGACAAGGCCTCATTTTTGGGTTGTAAATAGACGTTTGACCGTATTAATTTAATTCCTAAGCCGATTTAAGTTTTCACGTTTTTTTTTAAGGTCCACCAATCGCAGCGCAGCTACATAACGTCACATGCCCGAATGGACAAAGTTATACAAGAAGCAACAATCAATTGTAAGGATAGTCTTTATTGATTTTCTCGGGATTTTCATTATTAAAACTAAAAATAATTACATAAATAAGTATGTTTTAATTTATTTTTTGAACCTAATTTCAGAATTATGTTAGTTTAAAATGAAAGACCCTACATAGCCGGAACCGGTATAACGACTTCATCAGAATTGAGACAATTGGACGTGCCCTCCGAAGCACAGAAGCGCTTATTTTCCGCCATCGTATGCAACGACAGCAATACCTATACCATCCATATCATGTGGATGGTTGGCAGTCCACAACTGTGCGGTTTTCACGCCAATTCCTGCCTCGCACATCAGACTTGTGGAATCAGCTGTCGCCAGAGGTGTTTCAAATCAAATCAAATCAAATCAAATCAAATCATTTATTGCGAAATATGGTCAAGAAGGTCTTAAATAATTATATAAACAGTGTCACATATTTCACCAAAAAACATTGGCATGCAAAAATTAAATTACACAAAAAAAACGGATGTCATCAAAAACAATACACAATAGAATGTCATATGTAGTTAGTTTCCAGACCGATACGACTTAGGCGCCTTCAAGAAAAGAGCCTATTCCTACCTCAAAGGCCGGCAACGCATCTGCAGTGCCTCTTGATGCTGCAGTTGTCTGTGGGCGGTGGCAATCACTTACCATCAGATAAGCCACTTGCTCGTTTGCCCCCTCTTCCATAAAATAAATAAATAATGCAACTAATTACAAAATCAAGTTCCAAAGTAGTAGTTTTTTCATTAGGTAAATACTTGGAGAGATGGGTGGGATGAGGTGGATGGGTGAGGCACAAGACCGAAATGAATGGCGTAAACAGAGAGATATCTATACCAGCAGTGGGATAGTTTATCAGCTCTGGATGATGATGATAAATACTTGGAACCCATAAGACAAGAATCAAATCAAAAATCAAATCAAATCAAAAATCAAAATTATTTATTCAGAACAAAGTACATAGAAAACATTGATTACAATAGAACGATGAGAACTGCAAAAGTTTAATAAACTGTGTAGCAGTCTCAACGCCACCTTCTTGACATTATTACAAAATAGTTCTGAATGAAACTTTATGTGGGTATCATTTAACACTATAGAATAAACTAATTTTAAACTAAAACCCCCTAAAACTAAAGATATTCAAACAAATTGAAATATTCAAACAATATGTACAGAATCTAACTAAACTGTGGGATCGGTATAATAAAACAAACCGCATCAGAGTAGAAAGCCTATATTCAACAAAGTCTCACCATCGTCGTGCAACTATCAAAACCAAACGATAGCGCGATCTAGAAAAGTGTCAATTTTACTCGCGCCATCTAGTGGTTGTTTGTGTAACTAAGTGTTCATACATTGTTCTATTCTAATTTACATTGAACATGCCGCCCACCAAGAACGACATTGAGCGTTCTTCATCAAAGACCGCCCACCATGACAAACTATTTCTTGACTCTACAATTTACTTAACACTGAAAACTTACTTAACTCTAACATAACTAAATCTAATAAATCACAAATTAACAAATAGTTATAATACTACGATGAGCTCGATAGCTGTATACAAAACAATAAAATGGACTGTAAATTAAACAATAAAAATTTATATCATCAGTCTGCGACTGGTAACACACACAACTTCGAGGTAGGCCTTTTTATGATTGACTGACCGCACCTTAAGGTCACTACTCTCGTCACTTGATCATTGCCTGGATGCCTAGCAATCACTCTGCCTAACATCCATCGAGCTGGAGGAAGGTTATCCTCTTTAACTAAAACTACGTCATCAATCTTAGGTTCTGGATTGTGCTTTGACCACTTGTACCTCTGTAAGCAATTTACTAAATATTCTTTGGACCACCTTCGCCAAAAATCCTGTACCATTTTTTGTGTCAATTGCCAACGTCTCAAAGAACTGACATTACTTTGCTCGAAGTTTCGTTCAGGCACAATTACCAAAGGTTCACCTACTAGGAAGTGTCCCGGAGTTAATGGCGTGGGATCTTCATGACTGTCGGGCAGCATGGATAGCGGTCTGGAATTCAGACACGCCTCTATCTGAGCAAGAACTGTAGATAGTTCTTCGTACGTGAGCGTGGATTCGCCAATTACCCGCTTCAGGTGAAATTTGGTAGCCTTTACACCTGCTTCCCAAAGTCCGCCAAAATTGGGTGCGTGAGCAGGTATAAAATGCCAAGTGACAGCATTGTTACTTAGCCATTCACGAATTTCATGAGAGACTGACGACTGTTCAGCAGTCACAAGTTTAAGCAGCTCTTTTGATGCTCCCACGAAATTCGTCCCATTGTCGCTCCAAACGTCGCTTACATAATCTCTTCGAGCAACAAATCTCTTAAAACCTGCGATGAACCCGTCTGCACTAAGATCACTGATGACTTCTAAATGTATGGCCTTGGTTGCCATACACACAAACAAACTAATATACCCCTTATACGATTTATTCCCTCTTCCCTTTGACATTCTAATACTAATTGGACCAGCAAAATCGACGCCGCTGTGGATGAATGGCCTGGATGGCGTGACTCTGCTGGACGGCAACTGACCCATGAATGGAGGCTTGGTCTTAGCTGCATGCCGGACACAAACAACACATTTGCGTACATGCATTTTCACAAGGCTCTTCGCTGAAATGATCCAGTATTTTGTGCGCAAATGGTTTAGCATCAGTGTTGGACCCCCATGCAATGTCTTCCTGTGTGCTTCTTCAACAATTAGATCTGTGATCTTACCCTTGTGAGGAAGAATTATTGGATGCTTCGTGTCTTCGGGTAAGTTAGAATTTTCAATCCTACCACCTACTCTCATTATTTTCTTACTGTCCAAGTATGGACTTAGTGGCTTCAACTTACCTTTGCTGTCTTCGAGTCCTGTTTGAGCTTGCTTGATGCAAACCTCCCAAGCTTCACTAAGTTCTTCGGGTGTAAGGTACGATTCTAATTTAATACTTCTTTTATGTTTCAGGAACCGTCTACAGTACGCTATAACCCGAACTAATCTCTGGAACGTAGAGAACCTGGCCCACAAGCTATCATCGGCTGACGATTCCTTCTCCACTGCTACGTGAGTCTTGACTTTCCTTTCTTCTAGTTTAGTAGCAGCTTCCGGTTTTCGGTAAGTTATCTCATGTTTACTCAGCCATGCAGGTCCCTTTAGCCACATGTTGTCGTTAGCTAATTCCAAGGGCGTACAGCCTCTGGATGCTATATCTGCAGGGTTTTGTTGTGATTGAACATGAGACCACTGTGTGTTGTCGATTCTCGTTAAAATCTCAGTTGTTCGGTTGCCGATGAACGTGGACCACCGACTGGGGTGACTACTCAGCCACGCCAGGACCACCGTGGAGTCCGTCCATGCGTGAATCTTAGCACGATCTATACTTAATAGGTTAGCCACCTCCGTTATCAACTTAGCGAGCAACACAGCTCCCATCAATTCCAAGCGAGGAATTGAAACTTGCATCGTTGGGGCTACCTTTGTTTTCGCAGCAACGAGATTGACATGCACCTTGCCTTCCACATCAATAGTGCGAAGGTACACTACTGCAGCGTATGCTGTATTTGAAGCATCGCAAAATCCTTGAAGCTCCATGTCAATGTCATCAGACTTAGCTTCAAGCCACCGTGGAATGCTTATCTCACCAATCTTGGTAAGTTCATTCTGGTAAGTTAGCCATTCTCTTTTTAACGCTTCTGGTAATTCATCGTCCCAATCAATTCCAGCCAACCATAACTTCTGAATCATTACCTTTGCAACGATGACACAAGGCGCTACCCAACCTAATGGGTCAAATAAGCGAGCAATATTTGAAATAACATTTCTTTTTGTTACAGGATCGCGAACACTAGGAGGGAGTTGGACGGTGTAATGGAATGCGTCTGATCCCATGTCCCAAGAAAGTCCCAATACCTTTACCACTTCGTCCATCTTTATGTTTACCTTTCCTTCTGAGTTTCCTTGCCCTTCCATTACAATTTCTCCTAATTCCTTGTTATTAGTTACCCATTTTTGTATTTCAAATCCTCCCTTATTTAGCATCCTTTTCATACCTTCAAAAATCCTTTTTCCTTCATCTACTGTCTGGCATCCAGTCAGTAGGTCATCCACATAGAAATCTAATCTTACTTTTTCTGCTATTTCAGGATCTTCTGTGCCTTCATCGACAGCCACCTGCTGAAGAGTCTTCACTGCCAGATATGGAGCTGATGCCGTTCCAAATGTGACTCTTACTAACTTATATTCTTCTGTTTCAGATTCCGGATCGTCTCTCCACACCATCCTCTGAAAGTCTGTGTCTTCCTCCGCAACGATCACTTGACGGTACATTTTAACAATGTCTGCACTGAGGCAGATAGGATGTGTACGCCATCGGATGATAATGTGCCGTAAATCCCCTTGCAAGGTCGGACCCTTCATCAACGAATCGTTGAGCGAGACTCCATTGGTTCCCTTACACGATGCATCGAACACAACTCTGACCTTGGTGGTACTTTTATCTTCACGTATGACGGCATGATGTGGTAGATACACCGCATCTGTTTTCTTACAATCCTTGCCAGTCATACGAACCATGTGCCCAAGGTCCAAGTATTCGTGTATCACTTCGGAATACCTTTGCTTGATCTCAGGATTCTTCTTGAAACGATTCTCAAGAAGGTGAAATCTTTTCAGCGCAATCTCCTTAGAATTGCCGTACTTACACTTAGGATCATCATCGTGGAACGGCAATCGAACGACGTACCTTCCAGTAGCATCCCGACGAGTTGTCTCCTTGTAGTACTCTTCACAGCGTTGCTCTTCTTGAGTAAGTATCTTCTTGTCAACAGGTTCGGCTTCAATTTCCCAGAATTGCTTCAATAAAGTTTCGATACAAGAGTGCATACTTACTACAACGTTGTGATGACAACCTTGTTCACCATCATCAGCTTCCACTGAGATGGGTTGTGTGGGACCCGATAGAATCCACCCGAAAGCTGTGCATTGAGCAGTTGGGGTTCCATTGGGGCTCTTGACTAATCCTTCTCTTATAATCTGGCTGTATACATCTGCGCCAAGCAAAATGTCTATTTTGCTTGGTGTATGGAATTGAGGATCAGCAAGAACTAGATCCGCTAGCTCTGGCCAGTCCACGTATTCCACCTTATCTGATGGAAGGAGACTAGTTATAGCTCCTAACACATGTGCACGTACCTGCAGTGCGAAGCTGGAATCATGGCGCGATTGAATATTCATCGTTACGATGTGCTTAGAAGCCAATTGGCTCGTATCGTCGCCGCCCACTCCTGAAATACTAGTCTTATTCGGTACCTTCCGAAGACCTAACATTTGCACTGCTGATTCCGTGACAAACGACGCTTGCGAGCCCTGATCTACAAGTGCCCTGAGCAGACGGACTTGTCCGTGTTCTGCCTGAGCTCCTACAATTGCCGTCGCCAACAGAATCTGTTGCTTGGTTTCCTGCTTTTGGGAAAAATGTGCCTTAACATTTGAGGTTGATTCGTCCAAAGATGTCTGGACCTTTGCGACCGCTGACTTGACCTGCGCTTCTAAATCTGACTTGGGTGCAACTGGTGTTGACTTTTGGCTCGGGTGGAGCAATGAGTGGTGTTTGTGCTTACAAATATGACATCTTGTAGGCAATCGACACATGTAGGCAGAGTGACTCCTACCTAAACAGTTAAAACATAGACTATTCGTCTGAACAAAACTGTGCCGCTGATCATAATCCAGTTTACTAAACTCTCTACAATTAGCCATTCTGTGTTCATTGCTCTTACAATATGAGCACGACAATTTAGCTACAAACTCTGAGCTATCGGCTACTGCGTGCAGTACTTTTGGTTTTTGATTTGAAGAACTTGGTTTTTGCTTGTGATCTATGAACTCCAGTGAGCGAAATCTAGACTCTAAAAACTCTCGCATTTGCTTCAAAGTTGGTAGTTCATCTGAAGTGCTAATTTTGAACTCCCATTCCCTGCGTGACTCCGCATCCAACTTTGAGCAAATTGTATAAATTATTATTGTGTCCCATGAACTCACGTCAATCCCCAAATTCTTCAGCCCATTCAGTGTATCGTTCGTGATATCTAAAATATCCTTGATCGCCCTGCATGACTCAGTTGCAATGCTGGGTTGAGTCATGAACCGCCTCAAAAAGCAATTTGCCAAATATTTTTTATTATTATATCGCTTATTTAATACTAACCACGCCTCCTGGTAGTTAGCGGCTGTTATTGGTACATGCCTTAATAGCTGTTCAGCTTCGCCTGACAAGTTGCTCTTTAAGTAATGCATTTTCTGTACTTCGTCTATAGAATGGTTGTTGTGGACTAATGACGTGTACAGATCCTTAAATGTGGTCCATTCCGCGTATGACCCAGAAAATGTAGGAATAGCAATTTTAGGAAGTTTTAGATTTCTTTCAGGTTTAGAAACTGAAAGAGTCTCCGATTTTTTCATAGTGACTTTAAGTAGGCTGAAGGCTTCCTTTAAATCTGATTTGTAATCTATATACAATTCTTCAACAGTCTCGAATACATTTTCTTTTATGTACTTATGCTCATAAACTTCATCAACAGTTAATAGCTTGGCATGTGTGTCTACGAAAACCTTCCATTTCTCCTCGAGCGACTCTAATCTAGTGGTCAGGTAAGACTCCTTCGCTAGTCGATCTTTCGGAGATTTTCGAAAGTTTTCGTAAGACTTTTCTATCATAGATATAAAGCCCATTTGGCTTTTAATTGCCGCTGTTGCTGACATGTTGGACCGATACTTTACTACTTACAATCACAATCAAAAAAATGCAAAAAAAAATTCTAAGTCCAAATATTAAATTGAAAATTTTACAAGTGTTTTAAAATCGGTACAAAATCGGGCATAGGTTCCCCGTCTTACCACTTTTGGAGAAATTATTCTAAGTCTAAAAACTACTTCATGCAAATTTTCTAAGTCCAAAATCACAGATAATTAATTTTTAGTCTCTAATGCTTGACTTGCTTGAAACTGATGAATGAACCAAAACAACACAAAAGTACTCACAGTTTTCCACTGGCAAACCCACTTGTCACTAACTTCAAATTTGACGTTTCACTTCAGACTTCACTGCCGCAGCTGTCAACGTAGGTTGTCAGTGTCACTCCTGTGACAACACCTTGCGCTCCTTCCAAAACGTCAAATTGATGACGTTTCGCCAATCTGCTCGTTCCTTGACTTCCACTCTGCCTGCTACTGCAATCCACTTTGCTCCTCGGTTTGAGAGGGGTGAGGGGGGGCCCTTGTGCCAGACCTCCGCCGCGCCGTCCAAAAAACCAGCCGATGTAATTCCTTATGAATTACTCGGTGTGCGCGCCTTCAGTGGAATCCCCACTGGTTTCTAGCGCGCTTAGCAGAAACTCAAAAAAAACAGTAACAGTGTCCGATCCGACTCGGTAGGACCATGTACAGAATCTAACTAAACTGTGGGATCGGTATAATAAAACAAACCGCATCAGAGTAGAAAGCCTATATTCAACAAAGTCTCACCATCGTCGTGCAACTATCAAAACCAAACGATAGCGCGATCTAGAAAAGTGTCAATTTTACTCGCGCCATCTAGTGGTTGTTTGTGTAACTAAGTGTTCATACATTGTTCTATTCTAATTTACATTGAACACAATAAGAATAGAATATTGCATACTAGAGCTACACTAAAGCTTATTGTTTGAGATTCAAAATTACCTATACAATGCCTATAATAAGCCACAATATAACCTGAACACCTGACAATTTGTTATGTCTAAAGCTCTCCTCTTATAACAAACTCCTTAGACAGTGGTAGCATTCCACAATGCCAGGTGCATCTAGCTATTCACACACGATTTATACAGCCTCCGATCAGCACTTTAACCTTCACACAACACCCACCCATACTCCTTCAAGTTAAAGTATAAATTCGCTTGTGTTGACTAGGATCAGAATTGCAAGTGTTATACAATTATGGAGGTTGTTTCTTTCGGGATAGGGTTTAAATTGGCAGGACCGGTTATAGAGTGGGTAGAATGGCTCGTATGGGAATCAAGGATTCTGGTTATGGATGATGTAGTAGTTACTACGGAGAGATGTTTCACTGCATTTCTATAGATTTTATTCGAAAGCACGTAAAGAAAAAGAAATTAATAAATATACAAAAATATTTAGCGTTTTCAAACTTGATTAAATTCGTACGCGAATGAGCAAAATATACCTACACTGTAAATATTAAGTACTACGAGTAAAACTACTACGAAGTCAGAATAAAAAATGATGAGGTAAATAAATAATAAGTATTGTGCTAATTGTTGACATAGCAACGTAAACAAACATTCGCTTAGCTTTAATTCCTTTTTCAAATCCTGAAAATAAAAATAATTTTAAAGTTTGAAAATCGAATCAAATTTTTGTTCAAATTCAATAACTTCAAATTAAGAACGCACAAAGTCATCGTGATTTAGATCTTAATCTGATGTAGATAGAGTTCATTTTCCTTCGCAAGTTAATTTGACGTGACACACGGCCACCCAATAAGGATAGTTGAGACAGCTAGACCACTCCAAAAGCTCTTGAATCGAGTCCTATTCATCACTCTTGCAGGCGTGTTTTTGTAAAGGAGTAGGAACATAGGGAGCGATACTTATTGATCTAGCTAAGAGTATTTGCATTTTAGCTTGGAATATTTTTAGTGGGTACAAAAAAAATGTAGATAAAAGCAAAAATATATACAGATTCTTTCATTATAAACTACAAAAACTGTCAGGGCTTCATTTTAGGGTTGTAAATAGACGTTTGACCGTATCAATTTAATTCCTAAGCCGTAATAAGTTTTCACTTAAAAAATATCTTTTATTGATTTTTTAGGACATGTCGCATAATGATTTTCAAGAAGTCATTCGACCAATCGCAGCCAGGCTTCATCCGAGCGCACATGCACGCTCGAATGGACTAAGTTATACAGGAAGCAATAATGAATTGAATGGAGTCATTATCGATTTTCTCGAGATTTTCATAACAAAACAAAAAAAATCATTCAATAAATATTTTTTATTTTTTTTTGTTGAATTCCTGAATAAAGTTAGTTTAAAATGAAAGACCCTATAAACCTCCTCACTTACTCACCCAGCTATGGTCTTGCAGCTAGAAGGGATGAAGATACTTTGATTATAGATAAGATCTAAAAACTGGCTACTAGACTTCGGAATTAAAATTAAAAGGTAGGAAATGAATGATCTTATCCGAAGCTCGGTAACGAATGGTTTAACTTAGGTATGTAACGAGCATCATTATTTTAAAATCTAGGTGTTTCACGATGTTCAGCATGTTGATTAGTTTGAAATTAACTTACAACATAAAATAAACATGTTCTGGGTATGTTGATTGGTAAGTAAAGGTATAACGAAAAACATGTTTTTGTGTTTATGCTGTCGTTCTGGGTGTGTAGAAATCTACGGATTTCAAATTAAGCAGGATCTACCAGCGCCGTGTTTTAGTGTTTTTTAACACGTTAAGACGACGCATTGAGGATATTGGCGTCAAGGATTGGAATATTTTTCAGCAATTGAAAAACCTTCGGAATTGATATTTTAAGTTTTGAATATTTCATGTTTTTTACTTCGAACTGATAGCTGGTTTTTCAAGATTTGTTAAATATTACAGCAGAAAAAAAATCCCAAAAACTGCTGCATAAAAACATAGATTTTAATTTTACAGGTGAACGGAACCGATCTAAGCTTCTAAATTTTATTTACAGATAAGTCTATACACCCTTTTCAAAGTGCAAACTTGATTTTACATAATTACCAATAGTTTTTATTTTAAACGAGAATTACTGTTTTGGCGCTTACGACTTTTACTAATTAGCTAGCTCTCGCGTCTTTTTGTATGCAGGCGGCCCCCTTCAGTCCGCGTCTGACCATTGTCAACGTCGGACCTGTGTCAATCGAGCTCCCGCGCTCTAGTAAACATCGATAGTCATATTTTCTAAGTAAAATCTCAAATACTTATTATTAAAAATGGGGAAAAAAAGTTGATGGTTTCTACATGAAGATGAGAACTCTGTATATTGAAAATGTAAGGAAATGATCAAGAAAACATAAAAGTAAACGTTAAATATTTTTCCGGGTTCTAGTAAAACTACAGGGATACGAGACTTGCCAACTTTAGGTGTCATTGTGACGGGCACAGTGACAGTGAGCACCTCAGACTAACTAGACCTGGACGCGGTTTTGACGAAATTTCTTTTACAAATTCTGCCGATTTTTGTGAGGGACGAGGTAGAACACGAACGCATTTTACACACACGTGTGCATAAAAAATTACAATAGCTTATATTATGTGTACGATTCTCAGACCCGCTGAATATCATGTAGGTATACAGTATACACAAAAAATTTCATAAAAATCGGTCGAGTTTTGTTACAAGACCTTTCGGGGTCTCTATTATATCTTCGAAAATATTCTTCATATAATTTTGCTTGGTATAAAAATGTATAAGTACCATAATCATCCTTTGGCCGAATAATTTGGAATCTCGAATATTGTTTATTAATATTGATACCCATAATGACTAAAAAACATAAATATATTTGTCATAACATTTAAAACTCATACTAGATATTTCGTATATTTTTTCCCCTTACATTTAAAATCGTGATTTTAAAATACAAAATGGGGTCCTGTTGATTGACATAATGTTAATAGTCCTAATATAACTACACATAACATACTAGTTCTAAAATACTGTAGTCATAATGTTAAATTCCCGTAGTCTTAAACTGACATACATTTATGTTGTCCTAATATGTACCTAAAGAAAAAAAAAGAAAAATTAAAATCAAAATATTTTTATTGAGTCTTATTTAAGTAGGCATAAAGACGACCTCTGTGGCGCAGTGGGTGAAAGCCCGCTTGGGACGCAGGAGGTTTCGGGTTCGATCCCCGCGGCGGAATAAATGTTTGTATGATCTGCAAATATTTATCTCGGGTCTGGGTGTTTCTATGTATAATATGTATGTATTTACAAACAAAATGTATGTAAGTAGTATATCAGTTATCTGGTTCCCATAGTACAAGCTTTGCTTAGTTTGGGGCTAGATGATGATGTGTGAAATGTCCAGCATTATTTATTTATTATTATTTATATTTTGTTCATCCTTGTAAAGTTCACGATAGAAGTCGGTGGCTGTCTCTAAAATGTCATTTCTTTTCGATTTATGTTTTTTACTTTTATGATATGTTACATTAATAATCCAATTTGTATTTTCTTGAAGTTCTTTTTCATGCATTTTTGATTCCGCCTGATTTTTCTATGTGGAATTGTATTGTTTATGTTCTTAGTTTCTGTCTGTGCTTTCTTATTTCTAAGTTTATTTCTTTACTTAGCTTAGTTATCTCTTGTTTTTTTGTTTTTCCTGGTTTAGAATAGAAGGGCTCTTTGTTGAATCAAATTTCTTGCTTTTTTTCCAATTCTGTCTTTTGGTGTTTTGTCTCTTTCTAGTGTTTTATTAGTTTCTTTTAGTTATTTCTCTAAGTTATCGTATTTTTCTTGGACCGTTATAAGTGCCTTTATTGACGCTAACCTGGTCTTTAAAGTTTCTAAGACGTGTGTCGGTAAAGGTTGAGTAATTGGTAGCTTTGTATTTTGTACTTGTTTTCTTATAATCTTCGGCTCCATCATTTGTAAAAGGCCACGAAGTAATCTGTGGTCAGTGTTTTATTTAAAGTTGTTAAGCACTTCCACGTTTAAGAAAAGCTTTGGTTTGTTTGTGATTATGAAGTCTATTTCATTTCTAACTTTGCCGTTTGGAGATTGCCACGTCCATTTTCTTTTCAGTTTTCTTTTATAAACACTATTCATAGTATGTAAGTTATTCTCTAGCGCGTAGTTTATCAACCTTTTACCGGTCGTGTAGGATCCCAGTATTTTGTCTTCATTCTTTTTTCTTTCGCCAATTTGGCTGTTAAAATCACCCATCACAATAACGGTGTTGTTTAGAGTCTCCATCGTGTTATTTAGTTGTTCGTTAAAGTTATCTTTAATTTCTTTTTTTGTTACTTCGGTAGGAGCGTATACCTGAACTATTGAAGTTGGGTGTTTGTAACCAGGCAGTATGATGTTTAGGACGGCTATTCGATCTGAAACTCCTTTGAATTCAATGATATTGTTTTTCAGATACTTCATAACTAAAAAACCTACGCCGTATAATCCTTGTATTTCATTTTTGTAATACGTGATGTGTTTTTCATGTTCTTCAATTTTTGCATGTGCATCCTTCCTATCCTTACATACGGTGCACAAACTTGGTCACTCACCAATAGCCAAAAGTTCAGCCTCGGGGTATGGCAGCGGGCTATGCAGCGTAGTATCCTGGGAGTCAAACTTACTGACCGCGGGCAGGGCTCCCTAATGATTGACATAACGTATCTTATCCTATTTTTAATTCCCATACTGTATTTGGTACTAATATTAAATGGTCCTAATGATTACTCGACATAACAATACTACACCTAATTAACAATAGTCATAGTATTAGGTAAACATAACATTAAATAGTCATAAAATCACATCTCCTAACATACGGTAATCCTAAAGTTATAAGCCTTAACAATATGTACTCCTAAAGCTATAAGCCCTAACAATAATTATGTACTCCTAATAATCAAACATAATAACAATTATGAAATGAAAAGTCTTATCAAAATTTTGGATTCCGACGGGATTCGAACCCGCATCGATCAGACGATCCTCCAAAAGCTGGAGTGCCTTGCCGCTTGGCCACAGAATCCCTTGTTTTGATATGAGCTTATCGAAAATTTGGACACCGGCAACAAGGGATTCTGTGGCCGAGCAGTAAGGCACTCCGGCTTTAGGAGGATCGTCTGATCGATGCGGGTTCGAATCCCGTCGGAATCCAAAATTTTGATAAGACTTTTCATTTCATAATGAAATACCAAGTGTGGATCAGCACTATAAAACAATTACAGAAATTATAATAACAATTGAAATCATAATGGCATTTAATCCTTAAAAAAATACCACACTAAAGATGCCTGAGACACAGAAGGTTGTGAATTCCAAAATGTTTTATGAATAGAAAATACTGGTTTCGGTTCAAGGTATTTTTTAATAACGATTATAAAAGACACAGAATATACAGAAGCGCTCGTGGCCATGCTTGCTTAGTCGTTCTTGATAGATCGTCGAAGTTAAGCAACGTTCGAAACGGTCTGTAAGTGGATGGGTGACCGCCAGTGGCATTTTGAGCGCTTCCGTGCTTCGGAGGGCACGTTAAATTGTCGGTCTCGGCTATTTAAGTAGTTAAACCATGACGGGGGCCTTAAGGCGGCCTAAGAACTCCGTCGCCAGAGTTGGCCACTGACTCATGTGAACTTACTTTTTTTATGCATGAATTAAATAAACAAATAATAAAAATATTATCGAGTATTAAAATAATAGTATTAAATATATAATAAAAAATATATTATATAAAACTATACATAATTTTATTATGAACGAATATACCCAAATAGATTCCTAACTATATCAACTTTGTAAGGTTTATAAAATTAACTAACAAAACTTCGATTAGGGTGAATGAGTGAATCCACTAAACTTATTCTGATCACTACTCAAACCTAACCTAACCACTGAATTCGATTTGGGTGAATAGGTGACTCTAGTGAACTTTTCTGGCGCTTCGGCGGCCATCATATCAATTTTGTAGATCTTAAATAGTATTTATTAGGGTAAATAAACATAAGGACGATCAAAAGCAACAAACAAATTGGTACAAAATAGGACAAAATAGTTTATGTAACTTAATAATAGTAATAATAACTATTATGACGACATATATTAGAAGTTGAGACTATTATGTCAATTTTATGGTATGTCTTTAATATATTAGGACAACATTATGTATGTCAGTTTAAGACTATGGGAATTTAACATTATGACTACAGTATTTTAGGACTAGTATGTAGTGTGTTTATATTAGGACTATAAACATTATGTCAATCGACAGGACCCCCTATAGCAGTCCACGTCAAAGTCAAGGTCAAAGGTCAAGATTAAACTTCGTTCCAACCGAGTGTTCCACGACGCTCCGATTTTTTTGTGCCAGCCTTTTATTCGGATTTTTTATTATTATTAATTGTTATCATTATGACATTTATGTTTATTTATATCCTCTAAAATTAGGCTAAAGATTGATTATGAATTAAAATCATTATGCTAAAAAATATGATATATTTACTAAACACTAGCTTCTGCGCGTGGCTTCGCCCGCGTGGTACCAGCATTTGAATAACCTATGAGCTATTCTAAAGTCATTATCTACACCTATTCCAAGTTTCATCCAAATCGGTTCACTGGTTTAGGCGTGATTGAAACGCAAACAACTTAACAAACTCACAAACTTTCAGCTTTATTATTATGAGTGGGATTATGAGATCCTAATATTATTGGTTTTGATATTATGAAAACATGTTATGGGATGTAAAATTATGAACAAAGTTTTTCGGCGAAACAATGGGGTCCCGATGTACCTACTTGATTTGTATTTAAATTTTTTTTACTAATTCTAGAAATCCTAGAAATGCTCTTGCGTACTGCGTACTAACAATATAACAATCTACTTATGGACTGTTTTGCGACTGTGCACTTTGCACTGTGACCGACACCATTTGACCTAAACATGGTGTCGTGACGCAAAATCTAACACTTTTTTTCGTCTAGCCACCATGCGTATCGTCCAAAAAGGAAATTATTTCCAAAAATAAATAAATGTAAGGCGACTCCATGTAGTCTTATGTCAACACCGAAAAGCGAGCGAGTTCGACTCAGCCGGGCGGCCGCTGGACAGCGCGGTCGCGGCCGGATGCAAACCGCCTAAAATGACCAGGGGGTATGAGCTGCTTGCGGGAAGCTCATGGGGGCGTGGCGCCTGGTTTCAAATAATTGTTTATCAATGCGTCACCTTAACATTGTTTTCCACCAATGACAAGCGCCTATTCGGTTAATAACATGTTAAAAACACGAAAACACGACGCTGTGTGTGGAGCATTGAGCTTTAGAAGTTCAATGCTCGCCAAATATATTATTCGATATTTAAACTAGGTACTCTTCAAGTAACCACCAATAAGTATTTATTGTATTCAAAATAGTTTTTATTGCAAAATGAACAAAAGATTTCAAATTTCGAATAGAAGTTATTCAAAGTATTCGAAATATAAATCTGTACAAATAAACAGAGCAGCGGCAGGTGCGCGGATGCGGCCCGCTATATCACAGGGTGCTCTTTTTTAACTTATTGTTTTGAAGATGTACGGATATTTGGATCTATATTAAGACAGCACAAATGTACGTACCCCACCATTACATCTCTCTCTCTCTCTCTCTCTCTCTCTCTCTCTCTCTGCCTGACTTATTTTTACCTTATTTATTTATAGTTCTTTGTCCTGCATGGGAATCAAACCCCACTAATAACAATAGGTAAACAAAATGAATGTTAATTCTATAATTATGCATTGCTTCTTAAGGTACTTCAGAAAAGAAGAAATGAATATGCTTACGTAGGTGTAAAAATGGACCCACACAAATCAGTCTCGAGATAAAATTAAATATCTTTATCTCATTTTATAGAAAATGTAGTTTTTCAATAATTTTCATCATGAAAGTCCTGGTAGGTATGTGGATATTTGTATTTTCTAACGATAAACATTAACTCTTTTATTTCCACAGAAATACATTCAATGAGTTCAATAAATTTCCATTCAGTTACATTTTAAAACGAATTTTCTTTTGCGTCGCCACAAAATAAATTGAATTTTGCGTCTATTCAAAACAAAATAGGAACTAGAATGTTCGAATTCGCATTCCCAATGAGAATCAATTGACGAACTGTTTCAACGGCTCAGGGTTGCATCGCTGCGGAAAGTAGTCCAACATTTTTAAATGTTAAATAAAATTGATCAAAAAATTTAAACTGAATTATTTAAAAAAAAAAAAATTGTAATTATTATTTACTCCCTTATTAATTACCCTAAAACTGTATTTTTGATTGTAATTGTAGGTTGACAACCCTAGTCAAAACGGTGAATAAAGTGGTTTTTGGCTAAAAGCAAATATTTGTGTACCATCCTACCTATATTACTTTTCAATGAACACATTTTTTCAATATAACACTGGAACAAACCATGATGATTTGTTTGAATTTCTGTACAGATCTAAATCAAGTACATCAAGTACATCAGTAACTCTTTTTTAGTTTGCACGCTGTCATTTTTGAAAAAAAAAACATCAATAAACGTTTTATCTGCGTTTCATTTTTCTAAGCAAAAAAAAACAAATGACTTTACCCCAAAGCATCCTTTTGGAAATGTCTAAAACATGGCGTCCTATTTCCATTATACAATTATTGAAAAATTATTTAATATAATTTTTCAAGTTCATTGTGCAGCAAAGTCGTGTGACACAATATCTCGCATTCCATTATAAACTTGTGCATAAATGCGTATCGAAATATTTTTCACAAAAAAAAACTTTATTACAACGGTTAGAAATCAGATCGATGGTAGATGCATTATCTAGGGAATCAGGCCAACACTGCTCTTTGATTGTGTAATCCCACTATCCCACTTATATAATAAAGCTGAAAATTTGTGAGTTTCTTTAGATGTTCGTATGTTTGTGTTTCAATCACGCACACGTGAACTGATTTGGATGAAACTTGGAATTAGGCGTAGAGTGACCTGGAATAGCAAAAAACATTTAAAATGTTGGTGGCACGCGTGCGAAGCCACTCGCAGCTGCTAGTAAATCATAATTTTCAGTTGGGTTTATGAATACCTAGGTATTTTAAAAATATTACTTAGTACTTATCTGTAAAGACTTTAGACACAGTTTATACAATTTTATTTACATTTCGAAGTTAAATTGTATTTTGAGTATAAAAAACAACATCGAAATACCTATTACTCTTATAGGTACTCTGAATACGAGCACAGTCGTATCAGAACTACTTAAAATTTAATGGAAAATTATATTTTGAAACACAAAGTTGCTTATTACAGACGATAATCATCAATTATTACGTATTAAGGCTTATTAAATAATTTGAAATTCATGACAATAAAATTGCTTGATTAGTCGAATCAACGTTAATAATTAATCAGCCTGTATCATAGCGCCACCATAGAAATTGATAAGGTCGTCTCACTCACACTCCAGTTTATTGACCCGAGTAAAAAATCTCATATGATATCGGCAAACTTAACATGACCCCTACTTACTAACAAATTCCTTTCTATCCCGTCTCTTCTAAGATTGGACGAACTTGAGATGCGAGCAATATTTCCTGAGCCGTCTCTAGCTTATATTTCTTGGAAGATAGAGGTCTACGGGAAGTGGTTGGTACGACCAGTTCAAGATGACCCGTAACTGTGTATGTAATAGAGAAATATGGAGCTCAATTTATGCAGCGGAAGAAAAGACAAGTTTTTAGTAGATTACAACTTGAGAGCAAGTATGTAGCGTCTTTGGTACATAAGTAGTAACTTGTGTATTCCGTTAGTAGATGCCTGATATAATTTATAATGTAGGTACTAGCTGTCCGTCGCGGTGTTACCCGCGGTCCCTCGGGAAAACTTCACTTTCCCGGGATAAAATATAGCCTATGTTCATCAGGGATAATGTGGGATTCTAATTCAAAATTCAAAATTCAAATCATTTATTTCGACTTTACGGGTTTTACTAAAGTCCACCATATTATATTAGTAAAAGGCTTAGCCTAATTGTTAGTAAGTAATCAAATAACAATATAATGGTTAAAGAATTTTTCAAATCGGTCCAGTAGTTTCGGAGCCTATTCAATTCAAACAAACACACAAACAAACAAATCTTTCCTATTAATATTAATAAAGATGAATGTTTTGAAGTGAAAACTTCTTTAGGCGCGATTAGCAGTTTTGAGATGAGAAAAAAATCTTGGATTCGCCTCGAAAAGGTCACATGCGAGTCAAGTTTAGAACCGTTCAAGTTTTCACTTCTGCTGGCACTCCTGAAGTGCCACTGGTTTTTCTTACTTTTAAGTTAATTCGTATTTGCCAAACTATAAAATAAACCAATTTGCGTGAACTGAAACTTTATAAATGCCTTAATCGTCTTCAAATTTTGAAAGAGTATATATCAAACTATTAAAACTTTGAGATCTGAAAGAATATTGAACTCGCTTGGAAATACAGTCGTGCGCCTGATTTGTTTTAGGGTTGCGTACACTATTTTAAACAATAAAACCTTTATACAATAATTGATTGCTTGGTCTATCTTATATATAAAATTCTCGTGTCACAATGTTCGTTCCCGTACTCCTCCGAAACGGCTTGACCGATTCTCATGAAATTTTGTGAGCATATTGATTAGGTCTGAGAATCGGCCAACATCTATTTTTCATACCCCTTAGTGATAAGGGTTGTCCACCCTTAAATTTTTTTTTAAATTTTTAGACATTTTTTTAATTTCTTTATTTTAAAATGATTTATATGGCAAAACAACGTTTGCCGGGTCAGCTAGTCTGTCTATAAAATTCGAGAACCAATAAAAGGAGGTCATTCATTTTGGGCCCAAAAGTCAAAAGTGCCGGCCAACGGAAATAAAGGTTTTGGTATGACACCGAGCCATAGCTACTTCAAATGATTTTATAAGTCAAAAAATTGTATTGTATGAAAATCCAAATTTTTCTACTTAGAAATATTTTGAAGTAGTGGACTTAGTGTAATACTGAAAAATACTCGGATTGAAATTTCCAATAGATGTGTTATTTTCATTGGCCGACGCTTTTGACTTTTGGGCCCAACCTTGTATGGAGCCTGAATGGCCTCCTTTAGGTTTCATGCTTAAAAATTCATGTACCTTAGTTTATAATAAGGGCTAGTAAGTTTATTAAACTGTTGGTCCTACAACGTCATGGCGTAATGGTAATATAGCCATATTACCATTACGCCATGACGTTGTAGGGCGGCCTAAAAACTTCGTCACAAGAGAAGCATACAAATGACCTAAGCAAGTTTATGGTGGCCTCAAAAAAAAAATAGTTTTATGCCAATAACAATATTAATAATAATGGTATTGTTGTATAGAAACAGGGTAAAATACATATAGAAATGTTGAAGGTACAACCTTATGAAGCCAAAGCATGCCGCAGGGCACGATTTTGGTTCCATATTTCTTTCATCTTTTTTATCTTAGTAGGTCATCCCACTAATATTAAAGCTGAAAGCTTGCGAGTTTGTTTAGATGTTTGTATGTTTGTGTTTCAATCATGCCTAAACCAGTGAACCGATTTGTATGAAACTTGGAATAGCATTAACCTATTCAAATTGTTGGTACCACCTTGGCGAAGCTACGCACAGTAGCTAGTGTTTCATAAATTAAAGTCCCAATACGGTAGTGCCTGCAGACAAGTTTATAAATAACCATTTAAGCTTAATTATCCACCATTCACACCAATAACTGAACTATTTTTATTTTTTCCGATATTAAATGATTACCGATAATTTTAGCGACATTTAAGTTACATGTTTCTTGCACAGAACTTGTAATTATGAGATATTACCGTATAGTGGGTTCGAAACTTGTTGAGCAAGTATTATAAGTGCTTGGAGTAATTTGCCGAGTTTTTGAACCATAGCTATGTGCTAGGGTACTTTTAATAGCTTAGAACTGAAGGTACCTACTTGCTATTTGAATGATACTTAACATCTGTACAATGTGCATGTAGGTATCAAATATGATGTAAAGGACATCATCCATTTTGGTCCAACGTCCAAAAGTGCTGGCCAAAAAAAGGGCTGTATTCTATAGAACACGTCGGCCTTAGCATTTTGTTCTTGAGTAAAGCTGTAGCACAACTATTAGTGGTGCTTTAAGCTTTGGTGTTTTCATTTACTGTCACATTTCTTCAACATAATAACCTATCTGACATTTTAATATTGAGGTCCACAACAATGAGGTACCACGATATTTTCGAAAAAAAGAAAGACTTTTAGAACTCAAATACTGCAAAACATATTGGTGCTACAGCTTTGGTGCCATTTAACAAATGCTAAAGCCACTTTTGGATTTTGGACCAAAAATGTATGAAACGTGGATGATATCCTTTGATGTGTCCTTGACTACTTCGATATCTTCAAAGGATAATTTAAAAATTCTGGATAATTTTATGCTAATCTTTTTAACCCGTGGTTAATCTATGGATAAACTTTATTGAACATTATTATAGCTGCGGTTCGTTTTCCAGGATTAAATTGAGCATAACTGCGTTATTTGATTCTCCTCCTTTTACTGAATCAACATTTGCAGTAGAACATATTATTTTTCAATTCAGGGAATTCAATGAAATCAAATAAATGCATCTTCCTGGTAAAACCTTTCAGTGCACTTAATAATAAATAAATAATGGTGGACATTTCACACAACATAATCTAGCCCCAAACTAAGCAAAGCTTGTACCATCGGAACCAGATAACAGACTTACATAATCTAGCAAAGCTTGTACTATCGGAACCAGATATACTTTTTGTTTGTAAATACATACATATTAAGAAATGAAAACCCGACAACTAGGATTCTGTGACCGAGCGGTGAGGCACTCCGGCTTTAGGAGGATCGTCTGAACGATGCGGGTTCGAATCCCGTCGGAATCCAAAATTTTGATAAGACTTTTCATTTCTTAATGAAATACCAAGTGTGGATAAGCACTATAAAAAATACATACATAGAAACACCCAGACCCCGAGATAAATATTTGCAGATCATACAAACATTTATCCGGCGGGGATCGAACCCGCAACCTTCTGCGTCTCAAGCGAGCTTAGCAGCAGAGGTCGGCAAATATATCGTGTTGGAATAGGTGTTTTCAATTACCAACTACCAGGCTCCGTCTAAGACCTAGGCTTACTCCCTAATTGATACAAATGTGTGAGGGCTAATGGTATTTCATTGCGACTTTATTGTGCAAGCTTGCAATGCACGCCAGTCGTTCTATCTCACTCGGATATTTGTGTGAAGATTTATATGTGTGCGTAAACGAAACTGAGCGCTCATTCGTCCATGCAGTGGCGTAGCTAGGTAGCCAAGGGCCCTGGTGCAAAAAAGCTGGGGCCCTAACTAAACGGTTTTATCAAGTCATTATTTTACAGGTTGTGACGAAATCTGGGTCCGATTAGCGCAGGATCGTGGTGGATGGCACAAACTTGGGAGGCCTATACGCGTGGGTGAAATCAGGCTGTGAATGATGATGATGACGAAATTTTACAACATTGAGGGCACCTTTTCTTTTGCAGTTAGAAGGTTTTGTTCTTAGAAAACTGTTGGTTTATTTTGAAAATAAAAACTGTATTTTAGGATTTTCGAAAAAATGTAAAACAATTAATGCCCAGAATTTTTTTCAAAAAAACAAACTGGTCTTAATCGACGCTATTTCCCCTCAGGAACACTTCTCCCAAAGTAACATACCAAATCAATTAAAAAACGATTTTCATACAATTTCTAAAGGGCCCCTTGTGCTTGGGGGCCCCGGTGCACAGCATCGCCTAGCCCTCCGTTAGCTACGCCATTGCGTCCTTGGAGCGTTCTCTTATACACATAAACAACGTGCATGTTGCATCTACGCACATATGGGGTGTTGTAAGTATGTAGGTAGGTCCTAGTCCTGGTATGTCTTTATCCGGAGTTATGGATTGAAACTCACCGGTAGGTAGGACACACAGATAGTTTATTATTGTTCCACATACAGTCAAAAACACAGAAGGGTACGAACAGTACAATACAGACAAATACAGCAGGTTGCGGGTTCGATCCCCGTCGCGGGATAAATGTTTGTATGATCTGCAAATATTTATCTCGGGTCTGGGTGTTTCTATGTATAATATGTATGTATTTACAAACAAAAAGTATATAAGTAGTGTATCAGTTATCTGGTTCCCATAGTACAAGCTATGCTTAGTTTGGGGCTAGATGATGCTGTGTGAAATTGTCCAGCATTATTATTTATTTATTTAAATAGCACAACACGAACTTCACGATCGTAGGCACGGAATTTGTTACGATTTGGTACAATATTCGCGTTCTACCGAAAGCTCCGCGATGGTAATTAGATCGCGACTGAGGTATAGCATTCGCGACGGCGAGCGCGGATAGGTCGCTTCCGTCGACTGATGCGTCGCCTACCTAGCTTAGCGCATAGTTAGTATGGCTCTTGGCGGCCGGTTCGTGTTTCCATTCTACGCGGCGAGTGGCCGCGCAATAATATTAAAAATGTGAAATATATTTTATGATAAATAATTAGATAGGGTATAATGTGTGAGTTCTATGTATTTAATAGTATAAATATTTATGTAAAAATAAGATATTTAAATAAGATACATAATCATCATCATCATCATTTATAAAAGTAAATATTATTATGTGAGATAGATAAATAAGTAAATGCAGGTTATTATGTTATATATTTACATATATTACGTTAATATTATATACTGTAAATATAGGTTCACCACACACACAATAATGACCAAACCGCCTTCGTGAGATAGAATAACTATAATTGTTTGTTACGGCGTGTCTTATGGGAAATAACGTGCTCATTACGTTACGCGATAGAATTACGATAGATTTGTTAGAGATTTTCTTTATAAGGTTTAACCTGTTATTAAACCTAGCTGTTTTTCTTGTTTTACTAGTTTTTTTGAACCGTAAAATCTACTGACACAATAGGAACATATTTTATCACACTTTTTAGGGTTTAGGCGCCGTGTTGGCCGAATGGGGTTATGCCTCGACTTTCAATCGTGTCGTGGGTTCGAATTCCGGCCGTTCATCAATGAATTGTTCGTTTCGTAAAATTTACATGCACTTTAACACGAGCTCTTAACGGTGAACGAAAAAATCGTTAGAAAACCCGCAGCGTTCAGCTCCACACGTATTGACGTCGTCTTTCCTGTGGGCCAGGCCGATTAAGATGAGAGGATGGTTTAGGTGCTGCCCATACTATTCTTGTCCCGTAAGGACCAAGAATCATCAACATCATCATCGGCCTATATCAGTCCACTGCTGGACATAGGCCTCACCTAATAAGCGCCATCGCGCCCTGTCCTCAGTTCGACGCATCCAGCTTCTGCCAGCAGCCAGAGTAGATCGTCACTCCACCTGGCCGAAAGGCCGTCCTATACTACGTTTGCCGAGTCGCGGCAAGAATGGTATTGTGAAAATGGCGTTTTGTACTAGCGGTTCTCAATGGAATTGTCCGGTAACATTCCCATATTGAACAAAGATAGCGGCGGAAAGCACTCCATGCTTGGCGAGTCTAGCATGCCTGGGACCTGATTGAAGTTCGTGCTAATTGCTTATCGGAATGTAAGAATGAAAGACATTACTCTAGGATTTTCTAGTATTATAACAAAAACGAATGAAGAAAGTTCTATTTACACATCAGGGAAGACCCTTTAGACTCCTCGCAGACTGCAGACTTTCTATCGGCCGATAGTTGAGATGGAATATACTTGGCTCGTAATGAGTATGGAGAAGATAACCCGTCTCAAGTATTGATAGAAAGTCTGTAGTCTGCGAGGGGTCTTAAATAAATAATGCTGGACTTTTCAAACAGCATCATCTAGCCCCAAGTAAGCAGAGCTTGTTTTATGGGTACAAAGATGAGTGATATACTACTTATATACTTTTTTGTTTGTAAATACATACATATTATACATAGAAACACCCAGACACGAGACAAATATTTGTAGATCATACAAACATTGGTCTCGCCGCGGAGATCGAACCCGCAACCTTTTGCGTCGCAGGCGGGCCTTCGCCCACTGCGCCACAGAGGTCGTCAATAAAAATAGATAGATAGAAAATACTTTATTGTACACCACATGGAAAAATCCGGATATAATGATTTTTTTCGGAAAATCCTTTTGGATTTGCTTGTGCGTTGGGATGCTGTACCTACCCCTTGTGGCTTCGGTAGATGTCTTTTTACACCCTGTATAATAACAGAATTCAGATTCGTAAGGTCTATGGACAAGTTAAGACTGAAATCTAAATTATCCAAGTTTATTATACATTACTTATTATATTATATAATTCATCTTATCTTATTCTGTAATTATTTAAATATTTATGAACTAACAGCTCTTCTTTTGAACTGTCTTTTTTTAAAGAACGTGATGTCACCCAACTAGGAGCAGTCTGAAAACCAGCGTTGCTCTGTACCTCCCCGGTGCAGAGCAGCACAAAGCTGAGACTGTTCCTTTTTGGACTGCACCAACACAGACGTCCTTCACCTGCCTCGTTATTTTCTTTTTTTGTAGTAGATTTTTTTTTTGTTTGTTAAATATATTTTATTATTATTTTTTTGTATTGTGTGTAGTATAGAATAGAACAAGTTTTTATTGTAGTACCTACCTAGATCTAAGTAGTACCTACGACTACCTACCTACCTAGATCTAATACACTTTGTTTTTTTTGCTGTGTCAGTGTACCTAGTTATGTTCGTCTGTGTGTGTGTTTTCCCAAATAATTTTTTTATCTATCTATCTAAGTTTGTTAGATAATGTAGCAAAATGCGTATTTAATTTCATCGAGACTTCCAATACATTAATGCTGTTCAAGTGTATTTAGAAGTAGCACCAACTAAGCATTACACCAGGTGTTTGATATTCAAGCCGAATGTATCCGATTACAGATAATTAGTAAATAGGTTAAGATAAGGAACGCGTGTGGCAATTCTCAATTTACTTACATTAAATATAATCACATAACTCACTGGAGGTAGTTGAAGGATTTCCAAGGAGAGTGATGTCGCATCGTGTAAATGTACCTTTACTGAGATTTATATCGAACTAGCACCCGAGGGATCGCGGTGTTACCCGCGATCCCTCGGGAAAACATCACTTTCCCGGGATAAAATATAGCCTATGCTCATCAGGGATAATGCAGGATTCTAATTATTATTATTATTATTATTTAGCCCGTGTCGTCCCACTGCAGGATTCTAATAGTGAAAGAATTTTCAAATCGGTCCAGTTGTTTCGGAGCCTATTCAATTCAAACAAACAAACATACAAACAAATCTTTCATCTTTATAATATTAGTATAGACAAGTGGCTTAAAAGCAGCAGTACAAGACACTGGGCTGAGGTTATGATCATCATCATCTCCCGGCACTAATCCCACTTTAATGTCGGGGCACAACAGGTCCTCTTCCACTCTACTCTAGCAGCTGAGTTAATGATTTTCATGAATACAAGTTAACATCTTACGAATCATTTGAGATCTCATCTGGAAGAACTACAAAAACCAAAACATTGATTACTAAAACCATTAAATCCCTTTGTTAATGAGAATCTCATCAAAATCACCCAAAAGATCACCCATTAACAAAAAATACTGATTGTATCATGACCGGTAGCCCAATCAGCCATAACATAACAATACAACAAAATCGGTAAAAAACGGACCCAAGTTTTAAACCATTATTACCTACTTGCGGTTCATTTCTATAAAGGATACCCTGTTTTCATAAAACGGTGAATGTGATAATACGGCCGTCATATTTAGAAAATCATAGCAGTGGGCGCGGAGATAATTTTTTCTCGCCATAGTTTAGAAAGGAACAAATTGTTATACAATACGTTTATAAATACATAATTGTATGCACTAAAACTAGAGACACCGTTGCAAAACGACAGTGTTGACATTGAAATGCAAACCTATGTTTAATGTTTGTTCAACTACCTGCTATTTAGCTTAAAGGATTACATGCAGCTGGCACAGGGAAATGCATTTTGCTGATTATGACTGAGCTAAATAGAACAAGATTACGCCTGGACACATAAGTGCCTACATTATAATATATTAAACTAAATAATAGAGGCAACAGACCAGCAATTTCAGTTTTTAACACTCTTTTATTGTCGATATTTGCACCAGATTTTTTTATTCAGCTCCAAACAATACTAATATTTCATGACGGACTTAGTTTTACGAATGGCGTTTTTCAAAAAACCCAGTCTCATTATGTTGTCAGCGAAGGTAGCATTTTGTGATTTCTTAGAAAGAGCGTAGGCGGGTTAAGTTAATTTTGATATGTTATGTTTTTGACGCAACGGATTACATATCACCAGATTTATTATACATGGAGATAGCACATAGAAGCTTTGATGGCGAGTAAAGGAAAGTCCTCTGACTGACCGAGGATTTGCCTCGCGATGTTGCTCACGCAGTCAGCGGCTAAATGTATGCAATTTTTGTTTATTTGTGGATTTGAACTCGCTCCTCCCACATTTAAGTCGAGCTGTCGCCCGCAGAGCCACTGTGACTGTCTAGTCTCTCTCGAAATTCCTAACCACCAGCTATTATTAGCATCGCTGCAGCAGTCGAGGGGAAGCTACGTCGTTAAGCTATTGATAGAATCGATTTACAAAGAACTTTACTGGTACAAATAAAACGGTTGATTTGTGTTCCGACAGTTGTGTTTAAAGCGCTTTTGGTTTTGAGAAATCTGATTGGGTAATTAGTTAGTAAGTTATAGATCGTTCCAGTGATGACTTTTAACTAGTTGATTCTGTTATTGCTTATGTAGAGATGTTTCAAGTTTAAAATGCACGTCTTTTTAGCTTTGTTTCTAATATAGTTCTGTTGAGGCCTCCAGAAAAAGGCATAAGTCCAGTCGTCAACCATTTTCATCTTGATTCTCGCTTCAGAATATGATTCTGAGATCCCTAGTTCAGTGTCAGATTTCTTGATTTTTCAAAAATCTAAGAAGTTTCTTCGTAATCAATTAAAAAAAAAATATCACATTATCGTGCACTGTAAAAAACAATCCTTCGGATTCACCATTCAAAAAGTCAAGCTTTAAATCCGTTTCAATCCGAGCGATCCCGAACCGAAAATAAAAGCATAACCAATACCGCAACCGATCCCAAAGGGCTCAACAAAAACCCGATACTATTTCAAAAAAATAATTCTCAAAAACTGTGCACCTGCGATCTATAAAATGAGAAACAAAATAATTCCCTTGAGCGGCCATCTTTTTTTCTTTAATGCGACTGTTGTTTTATCTGTGGAACTGGTTTGAAATTCGATCGGGAGTCTGGGAAAGAGGTCTTGAGACAACAGGTGCTACTACCGAATCATTTTGCTTTAGGGTACCGTATTACCGTTTAAAGTGTAAACGGTGACATGGTTTACTTAGGATGAGGGAAAATTGAATTTGATAGAATTCTTAGATTGAAATATTATATTTTCAGTTTGTAAAATATTTGTGATGCTCGCAGAAAATAATAACTTTTAAGATTATAATTATATGTGTTTTGGTATGCTTTAAACACAAAAACTAAAATCTATCTAGAATACATATAAATAGTTTAAATGAAAGCATTTTTCAAAAGACTGAGCTAAGTAATTATTTGTTTTTAAAAAGACTGATTTCATTTTGATTGCCAAGTTTGACAAACACGAAATAAAATTTTATGGATTTATAAATATTTGCCATTCTTCCCAAAGCAGAGGGAGGCCTATACCCAGCAGTGTGTGAAGTCGGGCTGCGGATGATGATGATGATGATAAATATTTTACATTTATACTTAAATCCATAAAATTTTATTTATAAATCCGTAAAATTTTATTACATTGCAATTCTTTATTTCAGGTGTAAAAAGCTTTCATGAGCTTTCTTCTTATTATAAAGTAAGCTTTTGACGTGACTACGGAACCCCGCAACCATGAACAACTTTGCCCTTAAACAGGTTAAAAGGACGTTGGTTTAGTATAAAATCGGTACGTGCTTAAAATATTGTTGCATGTCGAATGTGAGACGAATTTTGTTGGATTTTGTTTTTGTCATCGTTTTGTATGAATGAGCCTTTATTTTACGCGTGGGGAGTTGTGAATGAACCATTATTTTATGGCTGTGATACGTGTAAAATCCTTTAAAGCCTTATAAATTGACATAAAGTAATTATTTTAACAATTCTCGTACAAGTAGGAATCTTGTGGCGATACATTAATGGACTTAAATAATACGAGTACACCTGAACTTTCGTTTTTTTTTGAAAAGATTATCCCGAGTATAATGTCTTTTTATGTACAAATTTGTTATGATACAGAGGCTGTGCCTGGGACATTGTTTGAGATGGAATAGGCTTGCTGCAGGTATGCGGGTAATGGAACTCAAGTGAAGCTGGGCTGGACATCTGGCAAGACGTGCTGACGATAGGTGGTGTAAAAGGATGACAGAATGGTGGCCTAGAACTGGCAAGAGAAGCGTCGGACGTCCAGCAGCGAGATGGGCGGACGACATTATTAACGTCGTAGACCGACAGTGGATCAGGCTGGCACAGGACCGGGAAGAATGGCAAAAGCAGAGGGAGGTCTATACCCAGCAGTGGGTGAAGTCGGGCTGCGGATGATGATGATGAGGCTTGCTGCACCTAAACCATCATCTCAGCTTAATCAGCCTTGTCCACAGGAAAGACAACGTCAATACGTGTGGAGCTGACTAAGCTGCGGGTTTCCTCACGATGTTTTCCTTCATAACTAGAAAATAGGCTTAATATTAGAATATCAAAGTATATCGAACTTTGCCCTTTAATATTGATAAAGAATAGTATGACCGCCTCTAAGTGCTGTTGTGGGTGTGAAAAGGTCATCGGTTCAATGTAGGAAACGTAGTAAGTACAGTCAGCTCCAAACGTATTGACGTTGTCTTTCCTGTGGACAAGGCCGATTAAGCTGAGAGGATGGTTTAGGTGAAGCAAGCCTATTCCTTCAATGTCCAAGGTCCTACAGGTTCCCGTTTTGTAGGCATAGGTTGCCTCCTGACGCTGTATAAACATCTAATACATGTAAAGAAAGGTACCTGTGTTGTAAAGAAAGTTTTTTAATTACCAAAAAATTTTAAACATGGTCTCGGTGTCTGTTACTGATCACATTTCTATAGTAAAAACTCAAAGAAGAGAAAAAAAATTATAACCTCAAAAGGAGACGAGACGAGTCAAACATGGATTTATGATAGCTACTGCGGTTTTACTGACTGGGGATGATACGAGAACATAGTTCGAATGAGAGTCTCTACGCAATTGTTGTCTATAGAACTTATTTGTACAGTTTTCATAAAATTATGTTCTGTTTTGGCTGACTACAATCGTTGATAGCTTTGTGATATTTAAATAAAAAAAAGTTCTGACCATGCCATTATCCTTTTCTGCATCTCTTGCAACTGTCCTTAAATTTTTTTTGGTAGTCATAAAATAGTGGTGTTTTAGGTATGTATAAAGTTTTTGATTGAAAAATCAATATCATTATTGCATCAATATTAAACAAGCATTATTTAAATCAACAACAATTCTATCAAACTAAGAAAATCACTAGGACACGACTCTAACCTCAAACTACAAGTAGTCTTATACACCCTATAGACACCACAAATCTAACGCAACGCTTCTAAGTAGACTTAATACACCCTATACATAATTATCGCTTTGAAATAGGTAAGCTAATTTCTATGAATCAGCTTTTTCACAAGAATTCCTTTTTACATAGAATTTAAATTCATATTCATTGAAAATTATGTGTGTGGGTTTCACTCCAAGGATTTTTCAACTACGTAGGTTCTAGGTACCTCAATTTTTTTTATGACTTATACGCCGTTTACATAATACTATTCTGGCATAAGGCTAAATGAACTGAATTGGCAGCGACGAGACGTAACAAGACATTATAAACCTTAAGAACAATGTAACAAGATATAGAATGCAAGAGGTGTGGTGAAGCCTCGCGCCGGCTCGAGCAGGCTCGCGCAATCGCGAACTATCAAGGGTTTTTATATTGTATATAAGGTTCATTGTTCTTAAGGTTTATAATGTCTTGTTACTGAAACTGATCGTCGCGTCCTAAGTCGCGAGCCTAAGTACCTTTCGTGCCTCTCTGAATGACATCGTGTAAACTGCGGCTTATTTTGCAAATTTAGTAGGTATATGTACCAAACCATCATCTACAGACTACACCCACTGCGGGGTATAGGCCTCCAAGCTGGTGCCATCCACCATAATCCTGTTCTAATCTGATCCATTGACGGCCCGCGAAATACCTAAAAGTACAATAGTGTGAAGAATAATGAGAAATATCTATGCTACTAG
This sequence comes from Epirrhoe alternata, assembly GCA_963565295.1. Classification (NCBI taxonomy): domain Eukaryota; kingdom Metazoa; phylum Arthropoda; class Insecta; order Lepidoptera; family Geometridae; genus Epirrhoe; species Epirrhoe alternata. The sequence continues at coordinate 4,576,014 of OY751401.1, forward strand.
AATAATCTTTAGTACTTTTACAGTAGGTACCTCAATAATCTATCAAAAATTGCCTTCGAATTGACTTCTCTTCTCTGCACATTAAAAAAGTACCTAACTATATTCAAATCTAAATAATACACATGCAAAGCTGGGGTTGGTCGCTAGCTAGCCTAGTGATGAGTATGAATGTGGATGGATATACCGGTAGGGGTAGGCCTAAGAAAAGATGGATGAACTGTGTGAATGCGGATATGTTAGTGAAAGGAGTGAGTTCTGATATGACGAGTGATAGAGGGAAATGGAAGAAAGAAACATGTTGTGCCGACCCCACTTAGTGGGATAAGGGCAGGAAGAAGAAGAAAGCTGGGGTTGGTCGCTACTATATTATAAAATTACCCCCTGAAACGGAAGTTCCTGAAACACAAGATCATTCAGTTCTATTTCAGTATCATCGATTACTTAAAAAAAAAGGTTAAATTTTAATACTAACGAATTCGATGAAATCTACAATTTTCAATGAAAAACATTTTCATCGATGAAAACGGCATTCAGAGCACAAATAAACGAGCGTTGAATAAAGCAACTATTAAAATATTCATCCCAAAACAAACAAGAGTCACTCACCGTACTGTAAAACAATAAAATCCAATCAACACTAATGTCCACAACACAGTTCATTCACAACAATGTGGTCAAAAATCCAACAAAACAAAAAATCCCACAAGAAAATCACTAGAAGTTCCTTTTTCAAAAATGTTGTTTAAAATTTTCGAATATAGAATTTGCGTTTCATTCATTCGCGTTGTTTTGGTATTCGAAATTTAAATACGCCGAGTCCCCGCGACTGCTAGGCGCGATGCCTCGCAGTGTACTGAGCTTTCCCGCCCTCATAAAGTCAAGCGTGACAGTTGAAAAGTAATTTGTTTAGATTGTTCGTTTGGTCTGATTGTTCCTGAAAAATTTTTTGAATTGTGAATCAATCGAGGTAGAGTTAAAGTTAACGCGATTTGTATTTTTTTCTTAATTAGTAAAAATAAATAATGCTGGACATTTCACACAGCATCATCTAGCCCCAAACTAAGCGAAGCTTGTACTATGGGAACCAGATAACTGATATACTTTTTGTTTGTAAATACATACATATAATACATAGAAACACCCAGACCCGAGATAAATACTTGCAGATCATACAAACATTTATCCCGCGGCGCGGATCGAACCCGCAACTTTCTTGGTCCCAAGTGAGCTTTCACCCACTGCGCCACAGAGGTCGTCGGTATGGTCAAAGCTATCATTCAGGAACCTTAATTTTTAAACGAAGCTCATCCATAATTCGTAGAGCTCGCGTCACGTAAAAAGAACGCTGGAAAAAAGTGGAAAGGCAAATGCCAACTGAAGAACCAATAGCGCGCTGGCAAGCGTGTGGCGTGCGACCTTCCCGCCCCGCGCCTCACCTCGTACCTACCGTCAAATGGTCCCGTATCCATGGCGCAGCTTGACAGCCAGCGTTCTTTTTACGTGACGCGAACTCTACCAATGTCATATAAGCCACATACACCCACGATTTCTAAGGAATTGGCTGAGGCAATCACTGGTTCCAACTAAGTGAACCGCACATAGACTCAAGCATTTCAATGTGGTTTGCTTGGATCTATATCAGAGCTCAATCTATTCATAGATCCTATGAAGTTACTAGGATACTCAATGTTAGTACAAATAAACTTCTTCTTCTTCGTGTCATGGTTTCGGACCAGTGTGGTGAAAGAAATTATAATTGCTAGGAGGCTCCTTCAGTGCACTTGACGTATATTTTTGAACATTTATATTATTTTTCAGCTTTATCATTATTATCAACATCATCCGTATCCCGACTTCTCATACTGCTGGGTAGGTATAGGCTATCTGTATTCTGTGGTTAGACATAAATTGGACAATAAAGCTGTTCGCATATTGTCCGCGCCGTAATCGCTGCAGTAATTTTTCTAAACCAAAAAATCCGCTTGGAAGCTGATCGCACATTATTTTTTTGTAATTTTATAGTGCTAATCCACACTTTTTCGTAAAATTTATATGCGCTTGAACACGAGCTCTGAACGGTGAAGGAAAACATCGTGAGGAAACCAGTTAGTATTCTTATAGGCGGCGATGGGCTTGCAACCTGTCACGTATGGAATACTTCTGCAAGATGTGGGCATGTATCAAATATGTATTTGTACATGCCTCTGACTACCCCCTTAGACATCTTCAAAGGATGTGGAGTATAAAGATCTGAGAGAATGTCTACCGCGCCTTGGGGATACAGTCGTGACCCTGTTTTTTTTTTTTTAATCCACACTTGGTATTTCATTAAGAAATGAAAAAAAAATGAAAATTTAGATACCGGCAAGTAGGATTTCGTGGCCGAGCGGTAAGGCACTCCGGCTTTAGGAGGATCGTCTGATCGATGCGGGTTCGAATCCCGTCGGAATCCAAAATTTTGATAAGACTTTTAATTTTTTTTGATCCCACATTGTCCGCGCTGCAGTCATTAAACAAAAAATCTGATGACGTCAGAAAATGCGGCTCGCTACGACATCTCAGCATTTCCTCTATTGAATTCGAAGAATTGACAGCTCGGCGCGTTCGGCGCAGATGGATAGTGCGAAAAGCTTAACTCATGTAGTCATCATCATCATCATCTCAGCCTTTTTTACGTCCACTGCTGAACATAGGCCTCCCCCATAGATTTCCACAGCGATCGATCTTGTGCAGCCTGCACCCAACGGCTCCCAGCAACCCTTACAAGATCGTCTTTCCATCTCGTGGGGGGCCGTCCTCTGCTGCGATTTCCGGTGCGTGGCCTCCACTCGAGAACTTTTCTGCCCCAACGGCCGTCACTCATGTAGTAAAATATTAAAAATGTTATTTGTAATTTTTAATGTACTTGCGTACTCTTATTTTTGTCTTTATTCTATAAACTTAGTTCATTAACGTAGAAAAATATTAACCGTAGCTTTTATAAAAAATAGAGACCGTGTGTAAAAATTCGCGTTCAAAATAAAGCTCAGGGTTCCTCTGTAAAAACGAAAACCCATTGCAAGCTATTTGAAACCTACGATGATTTTGTGACCTGCATAGCGATTCACTTCAGTGGAATGCATTATTCGGTTCGGAATAGATAGATAGATAAAAAAATTATTTGGGAAAACACACACTGACGCACTGACACACACACGCTGAATAGGTCAGCTGTTAAACCGAACGCAACCAATCACAGTGCAAGAAACGTCAGTTTTAGATCAATTCCTGCACTCAATTCAATTCAATTTAATCTATACATATAAATTAATTTATACATGACAAAACCAAGTGTGCCATGAGCTCCTACGGCGAATAAATGAGTATGAGTATGAGTATGAGTACTGTGATTGGTTCAATGTGCTGGGCTTAGCAAATCGTACGAAAAATCGCATCGTGTTTTTTCTTTACTAATAAACTTGATATAAAGTTATGTCATGCAATAAATAAGCATAGTTATTCATAGGTTGCATTACATAATTTTCATCATCATCATCATCCACAGCCCGATCTAGCCCTTGGGCATAGACCTCACTTTGCTTGTGCCATCCAACACGTGCGCGATATTGTTGTGCTATGAGCTATATGCTATTATAACTCGAAACCCACTTAACGCTCTTGTAAAATTATCTACAGAACCCAACAAAAGCTCAACCCACGTCTATTCAACATCTTTTTCCTCCATAAGTGAAAGGTGAATTTTCTCGAGTAGCGTATAATTAATGAGATTTCTGTGTTGGCCTCTCGTTTAAAGGAAAATTAGCAATAAGGATAGCCATTGGCTCAGGAATGTACTTATCATTAGATTAAGTCAAATGTAAAAGAAAGGTATTTAAGAACGAACCAAGCTTCTACAATCAAACATTTTTGCAAAATATTGTTTTTTGAAGTGAAAGGCGCGTTGGGCATTTTTGAGATGGGAAAAAACCATCAAACTCGTGAGGCACGAGTCACGTGACTGTTACATCTCTCAGTCACATACATAAAGTCACGCCTCTTTCCCAAAGGGGTAGGCAGAGACCACGGATCTCCACTCGCTACGATCCTGACACACAACTTTCGCCTCATTCACTCTCATTACATTCTTCATAAATGCTCGTCGGTTTAGGGTACTTTTTACCTGGCCCTTTTTACTCAGTCACATTATATCGTCAAAATGGTTGAAGTGTAAAGAACTCTGGTTCTGAGTGAGACAACCGGGAGTTCAAATCCCAGTAGGATGGTCACTTTTTGCACTTAATTTTTTTGTTAATTTTTTTTACCGTTTTCACGGGTCGGTGAGCAGTCACGTGACTCGCACATGACCTTTTCGAGGCGAATCCTAGAATTTTTCTCATCTCAAAACTGCAAAACGCAAATAAACAAGTTTACATTTCAAAAATACGAACTTTACTTTTCAAAACATTCAAATAATGCATCAAGAATAAACCTATGGGAACTCAAAACCACTGAGATGTCTATTTAAATAGATCTCGTTGTCTTTGTCTATCACAGTGTAGATAATGTGCTATCTCACTCGCACACTGTCGTTTGCTGATCTTGTCTGATCAGCGCCTATTTTGAAACAAGTGCAATGCAGTACATGCCAGAATTGCAGATGAAATAAATAATTCTGGTGTACATTTTTCGCATAGTCGGAAGTTACTATTAATTGTTTGAAGCTGTTATTTTTGTTTAAATTGACATTATTCTTCTGATAATCATACAGATATAACTTGTCTTTGAATTTAGTACCTACCTACCTTTAACTTAGCAATTGCATTAGATTTAAAATAGATTTCCAACATTATACCTTCTATAAAACGTGAAAAAAACTAAGAATAAAAAACAGTAATAATATCCTCTCTTAGATCAAGTCACTCCAGATCCTTTGAAGATATCCAAGGGGTTAGTCAGGGGCATATCATATCCAAATATGTGGCAGATGCTCTCATTTTGCGTATCTATAAATAATTGATTCATACAATATACTCATAGACTGAACGCGATATCAAATAATATACTTATTTTCATGCCAATTAATTCCTTTTCGGGTATTAAGCCTACAACCACATACTTCCCTATAATTGGAGAGTTCCTGTAATTGGATGGGTGTATCAAATAGACTACATAGTTGGATGTTCCTATATTGGTACATAATTTTAATTGTTATTATTTCGGCGGAATCATAAGTAAGTTCAGGCTATGTTAAAAATATCATAAACTGGCGAGCTTGTTTTTTTTTCTTTTAAAGCTGAGGTACTCGTAATCTGAGGACCTATCAAAATCATTTATAGCTTTTCGCTTGGCGAAAAAGAGGAAATTGTCATTATTGATTATTTATACTTAACTTGAACTCATTATAGGTACAGGTTACCTGTATTGCGAGCGTCCGACGAGCCAAGATAACAATGAAGAAATTTGGTGTATTGGAGAACATGAGAGACAAATTAATAATTTGCAATTACATAAGTAATAATCTGCCTGCTAACAGAACTAATGTATCTTGTAAGGTATAGCAACATACAATATAATGTATCAAATTGTATGTTTTATCTCAAAATCCATGCAACACTGCACCAACTCCTATACAAACTGACCTTGCTCAACCACAGAGAATCAAGTTTTTGTATCAAAGGACCCTGTAGGCACGCTTGACAGGTTTCGATCGACTTTTTAATTAGGGATAGCTGCTTTTTCTGGAAGGCTATTAGAGTGCTAATTCATGGACGAACTAGGAGCTCTATATGGATAGAGTTCGTTGCAATTTTTTGTTCAATGTAGAGTTTGTTGGCCGAATGGAATAGAACATCTTCTATCTCTTTCCTTCCGAAGGTCATTTGAGCTCCATCATCAATAGATTTTTAATTTCGGAAAATCTGAAACAAGTTCATCTGTGACGGATGGGTTGTGTGAAAGATGATATGAGTAGGAAAGGAGTGAGTGCTGAGATGACGGCTGATAGAGGGAAATGGAAGAGGAATACATGTTGTGCCGACCCCACATAGAGTGGGGCAAGGGCAAGAAGATGATGAAGTTCGTCTGTGACGGAAACCAGTCAGTACGCCTACTCTAATAGGCGGAGTTGTACTAGCAACGGTAGGGAATGCTCACTGCATTTCCATATTATGAGGAAATACTAAAAGTGCGGCGTAAGTAACAAACAGGATTAGATCTAAAGTGGTAGCATATTTGGCACATGTCCACATATTGCTGAAGTTAGCATCACATACGCTGCAAGAGAGGGAGGGGCAGCTTGATAGCGGCTTAGCTTCCTAGCACTAAATGGGTGCACACATACCTACACTACACGCAGACACTTCACACTGACACTACACAATTACCTACTCTGTTATGCCTCCCTACTGCTTACATCCTTTTTTGCTTATAACTATCCACCCTTACATACACTACACACACATTACACATCCCACATGCATACACTTTCCTTTTACATTACACACACTAGGTACAAAAAGCTCACACTTTGGCTCACACTAGCGCTGCCCTGTGTAACCCTGGCTCTCAAGAGACTTGTGTTACCGGGACATTACAGTTACAGCATATTACACACACCGTCCCCCTTCCCCCTTCCCCTCTCCCCTCCCTCTAAGGCGACACTGAAAAACAGCGTCTGATCCCTGGATCTTAGGCAATTTGCTGAGTTTTTTTAATTTTATTATTGTTCTATTTTCTTACCTGCTTATTTGATTAGTTGAATAAATGTATTTTCTTTCTTTCTTTTCATTCAAGACTATCACAACCTAAAGTTTACCTTTCCTCGTTTTTTCGACAAAAATAATGATGTTCAATTGATTAAAACCAGTACAAAAAGAATTAAAAAGAAATTCCCTCTAACAATGCAGTTGGTAATGCATTCTAAGTTTAACTATTATTTCCCCTCCGGTGTGTTCGAACCTAAAAATAGCGCCATAAGCCGATGAATTTAAAAGACTGGGAAGGGTTGCACGTGACGGCTCAAGAAAGAATCAGGATTTATCGAAGGTTTCTATATTTATTTGTAGATGGCGACACTCATCAAATTAGAGCGCGATGTCGTTGCGCTGTATATTATTGTTCTAATTATAACATTCACAAACTCTGATAAAGTAAATTGTAAAATGGTATTTGATGGTGTCTTGGATTAAAAGACCTCATCAATGTAAGACGTATATATTGGGTTTTAAGATGTACAGCTTTATAGGTAGGTATTGATAATAAGGTTTGACGGGACGCGCGCGTGTCGCTCCAGGTCGCTAGCTGTAATGTCGTGCGGGGGGTCCGCGGCTGCGCGGGCGCGGGGAGGGCAGCCGCCCTCACCTCGCGTCCCTCGGTACTTGGCGATGTACGTGTGTGCGTCGACATCCTCCGGGGCGTTGGAATCTAGGATCCAACTAGGTTCAGGTTGTAGGCTTCGTAGTCATCATTGTCTATCTGGCTCGGGTTCAGACAATGGTATGAGACACATCCGGTTGACAGCTCTCTTTATTGTTCCTCTGGTAGTGTAGACGTCAGCAACTCTGCACACTTTATCCTTGCCTTCATAGAGTTTGCTGACTCGTCCCATTCTCCAGTGAAGAGGCGCTAGGTTGTCTTCCTTCAGTAGGACAAGGTCTCCGACTTGAATTGGGTTTTGGTTCTTTCTCCATTTGGTACGGTTCTGTAGCTCCGCCATGTACTCTCGACGCCATCTATCCCAGAATAGCTGCCGGACTTGCTCGATGCGCTGGTATCGGTTGGGCCTCGCTGAGTTGACAGGCAGTGAAGGTACGGACTTCAGTGGGCGGCCGATTAAGAAGTGCCCGGGAGTAAGCGGACTGAGGTCAGTAGGGTCGGATGATAAGGGAGAAAGAGGACGGGAGTTAAGAATTGCTTCTATTTGAGTGAAAAGCGTTGACAACTCCTCAAAAGTTAGGGAGGCATTGCCTGCTATGCGTTTTAAATGGAATTTGGCTGATTTGACGCCTGCCTCCCATATTCCACCGAAGTGTGGTGAGTAGGCAGGGGAAAACATGAATTTAATCTCCTCATTAGCGGCGTAATCTGAGACTGGTTGGCGACTGGACCGAATAACTTTACCTAACTCATTGTTAGCGCCTACAAAGTTCTTGCCGTTATCGCAATAGATCACATAAGGTTTGCCTCGACGAGAGACGAATCTACGCAGGCATGCTAAGAAGGCTTCTGTGCTGAGGTCACTGACTACCTCTAAATGGATGGCCTTTGTAGCAAGACATACGAATACGCATAGATAGGCCTTTGTTACACGGTTACCTCGTCCCTTTTTAGAAGAAATCATAAAAGGCCCAGCAAAGTCAATTCCGCATGAATTAAAAGGAAAGTTTGGATTGATTCTCACATTAGGCAAATCCCCCATCTTAGGCTGCAAGGTCTGGCCGCGCATACGTGCGCAGATGACACACTTTCTGCATATGGCGCGAGCTAAGTTTCTGCCTTGAAGTGGCCAGAACTTCTCGCGTACAGACGACAGAAATAGCTGAGGGCCTGCGTGAAATAAACGTAAGTGTTCATGTTTCATTATCAGTTTAGTTAGGTGATGCTTCGCATCGAGTAGGATGGGGTACTTTTTGTCATATTGGCAATCAGACTGGGCTAATCTACCTCCAACTCTCACTAAACCGTTACTATCTAAGAATGGGTTGAGAGGCAATAGCTTGCTTTTATAATGTAACTCTTGATTACCTTGTATTTGTTTTATATCCTTAGGAAAGGACTCGATCTGACTGTGTTTCAGCAAGAGGGTTGACGAACGATCGAGTTCATCAGCTTGCAATGGACCGGTCAGTTTGGCTTTATTTAATTTACAATTGTTTATGAAGCGTAAAACATAGGTGTAAATTCTTTTCAATTTTAAATAACTTGAACAATCACTAAATTTAATTATTGACTCAGAGCTTTTATCATCCTCGTTGCAAATTAATGTTTTGATTTCGGGTAAGTTTTTAGGCGTAGTGTGAGGTTGGGTAGGCCATTTTGCATGACCTTCCTTGAGGAATGAAGGTCCCTCCCACCACAAAGCAGAAGCTTGCAGATGTTGTGGGTCAATGCCCCGAGAAGCTATGTCTGCAGGGTTTAAATCGGTTGGAACATGATTCCATTGGCAATCCTGGGTAAGCTCATTTATTTTATTTACTCTGTTACGAACAAACGTCTGTAAGTTTTTATTTTGACTTTTGAGCCACCCAAGTACCACCATGGAATCAGTCCACATGTGTTTGCTAGTTACCCTGCATGGTATTGACTGTAAGATCTTATCAGATAGTTGAGATCCTAACAAAGCTGCAATCAACTCTAGACGTGGGATGGTTAGAGTTTTAATGGGGGCGACCCTGGTTTTGGCACAAAGTAGTCTGACGATAACATTCTCCTCATTTATGTGTGAGCGCATGTATACACACGCTCCATAAGCTTGCTGAGAAGCATCGACAAAACAATGCAATTCAATTGATTGGTCAGGGCTGCCACCTAAAACACAACGAGGTATGACAATGTCTGACAAATGATGTAGATTTTGCATGAAGGTGAGCCATCTTTTAACAAAATGCTCAGGTACTGGGTCATCCCAGTCCAACTTGGCACTCCATAAATGTTGGAGTAATATTTTTGGTTTTATAATACAACAGCTGACTAACCCCAGTGGGTCGAAGAGTTTGCAAGTTGTAGAAATAATTGATCTCTTGGTTATCTTAGGCGTGGTTTCGATACCACTTGGAAAATGGAGTTGGTCTGTCTTAGGTGACCACTTCAAACCTAAAACAGTAGCTTCTTCGTGAAGATCAATGCTATTTGAAGAGCTTGACTGATCATTCAAAATGTTTGGGCAATTTGTGCGAAATTTTCTCAGCGGAAAACAAGCTGAATCCAGCACTTGGGTGACATTTAAATAAATATTTTTTAACTCTGCTTCAGTTGATGAACCTGTATTTAAATCGTCGATATAGAAATCGTTTTTGATGACATTAGCAATAACCGGATCAGAGCATTCATCAGCCAACTGAACAAGAGACCTAGTGCTCAGGAAAGGAGCAGAAGCCATGCCATAAGTCAAAGTTTGCAGTTGGAGAATTTTAATGGGCTGATCGACCTGATCCCTCCAAAGCACGAGCTGTAAATTGCGCTGCGATTCATCTAGATCTAATTGCCTATAGAATTTATTGATGTCTGCGGTCAAAACGAACTTATGGACTCGAAAACGGAGTAGGATGGCAATCAAATCGCTCTGAACCACAGGACCCAGTGCTTGTAAGTCGTTGAGTGATTTCCCTGAGCTGGACTTGGCTGAGGCGTCAAAGACTACTCTCAGCTTGGTGGTTTCTTTCTGTTCACGAAGGACACAATGATGGGGTAAGTAATACCCAAACTCAGGTTTCCTAATTTCCTTTAAATGCCCTAAGTCACTATATTCTTTCATAAAATCACTGTATTGTTTTTTGACATTTTCATTTTTATTTAGTTTTCTTTCTAGGTTTATGAATCGTTTCATTGCAATAGGGAATGAATTGCCAAGTGCCTGCTGAGGATCATCCTTCAACGGCATCAAGACAGAAAATCGACCGTCAGGTAAGCGACGAGTGTTTTTAACAAAATGATTTTCACAAAAAGTTTCATCTGAAGAGTAGGTATTTATATCTGAGGGCAATTCTTCAACCTCCCAGAATTTTTTCAAAGAATCATGGACATCTTGAAGTGATGTTTCTGAATCATTTTGCACAAAGTTGCAAAAAGTATTATTATTATTGTAGGATTCCCCGGTATTACCCGCTACTAGCCATCCTAACAAGCTATCTTGTAGAACAGGTTTATTGGGACCTAATTTTATTTGTTTGGGACAAATTATGTCAAAGAAAATTTCTGCACCCAGCAAAATATCTATCTCGGAAGGTTCATAGAACGAGGGGTCGGCTAAAACAATATCATCAGGCAGCCGCAGCCTCTGAACATCGACATGACCACTAGGAACATTACCTGTGATTTTAGGTATGACTAGACAATTCACATTCACACTATAGGCGCTGACACGAGACTTCAACAAGAGATCACATCTTTCAGACACCTTACATTCCACATTACTTATTCCAAACACATTAAATGTTTTTATTTGTTTTGCATCTAATCCTATCTTTTGTTTCAGCTCCGAGGTGATAAAAGACGCCTGACTCCCAGTATCCAGCAACGCGCGGGCGAGGAAGGTTGTATTGGTTTGTTTATTGATGACCTCCACCTGCGCAGTACATAGCAGGACTTGGCCTGAAGAAGTCGCAGACAAACTCACCGGAATATTGCAAGCTGATGTTTCGTTACTAGTGGATGCTAAATTTGTAACGGTGTTATTTTTGTGTAACAGTGTATTGTGTTTCTCTCGGCATGTACGGCATAAACCTTTTAACGTACACTCAACATCGTTATGACCACTACGCAGACAATTGGTACATAAATTGTGTTTTGATACGTCAGAAAGTCTATCATTTACGGTCATGGCCCTGAACTTACGACACTGATGCACATGATGATGCATCTTGTCACAGATGGGACATGATTTTTTGTGAGAACCCTCCGAAATAGCAAAGGATTTTATGTTTTCTTTACAAGAATTATTATTATTATAACTGTTTTTATTATTATTATTTTTAGCATAATTATTATTATTACTTCGGCTACAGTTTGCTGTTTCTAAAACGTTAGCTCTGTTCTCAAGAAATTCTTTGAATTCTTTAAGTGTAGGTAAGTGCGATAAGCGCCCTTTGTGTTCCTCCCACTTGCTACTGGTTTTTGGATCTAACTTTGCTGAGACCAGAAATATAACTATGGGATCCCAACCAGTTGTAGGAACCTCCAGGGAGTTGAGAGCGTTTAAATTTTTATGAACCTGATCGCTCAAATACCTCAAGGCCTTATATGATTCCTTCTGAATAGCTTCGAGATTCACCAACGCACTCAAATGATTATTAATCAAGATATTTTTATTATTATATCTATCGCATAAAGCCGTCCACGCAAACTCATAATTCTTCGCGGAAAACTCTATGGATCTGATAACGATTCCTGCACTACCTACTAAAGAATTTCTCAAATAATGGAACTTGTTGATCGGTGCGATTGAGTCGTTGTCATTGATAAGAGAATCAAAAGTGTCTCTAAATTCCAACCATTTAATGTAGTTGCCATCAAAAGTGGGCAAATTTATTGTAGGCAGCTTAACAGAATTATTTACTGCATGATAACAACTCGACTTCGCAGATCCATGATCAGAATTTTTTTCTTTGGCTGAAAATGAGTCAATTATCAATTGCGCCGATGCGATTTGAGAATAAAATTCGCTTTCTGTTAATTCCCGTTCTGAAATCTGCTCATCGATATTTTGAGAAAGCTCCTCAATTTCTGTTTGTATGTTATCAAAACTAGACATTAATTCTTGAATTTGAGCTATGCGCAATGATAATTCTCTTATCTCTAAACCTGATGGATCAGCTGATTGACTAACCTGATATTTTTGAAGAAAGGTTTTAAAATTAGTTAATCTACTTCTTATAACACCACGTTTTCTTGATAAACTTTTTAAATGTTCTTTAGGATCCATCTTATTCGTAGACTCAACATTTAAAAATGGAATTGGACTTTTAGATCTTGATTTTGACTCAGTTTCAGCCATTATTATTCGTTACAATGTTATAAAAAGGCTTACAAACTTGAAAGTGTAAGAATTTAACTAAATACAATGAGTTAGGTATTAGTTTTAATAAAATGTGCACTCTAACCGCTACACCAATCCAGTCGTCACCCAGTTCAAACCACAGTTGCAGCCGCCGTGCTCGCCAGCAGCACGAGCAGCGTCCGCTGCGCCCAGCTCGGACACAGCACGCGGCAAGGCGCGAGGACTCGACCACAATGGGGGCTGGAATTGGTCGGCAAAAAGGCGTTGAAATAAAACTGTTATGATGAGAGCACAAATATGGGAAAAAATTTTAATTTTTTAAATTTTAAAATGGCCAAATTAAATATTTAATGCAATTTATTGGAAAACTACGTGCACCTCTTATTATTACGCAAAAAGTTGAAACATAAATTAATGGTATAGCGAAATAATAGATAAGAAAGGCCAACGAACTTTGGAATGAATAGGCAGTTCGTTGGTAGGTATAGTGCAAACGCAGCAGGTGTTTATTGCAACAAAGATAAGCTCAAGAATAGGTAAGCTTATTGAACTCGCTAAAATATTGAGTTTTATTTTTCAATTAGAAATATGTTTCTAGTTGGGATTGAAAAATAAGCTAGGAAAAGTTTTGTGTGCGTGATCCGAAGTGATCACAAAATGGCGGATGGAATTTTTGAAAAATCTAAAAACTGCGCAAATAATTATAGGCGAGGATGATACGCATATAGCAGGATATCTCCCCTAACAGCTTTGAAGTAGCTAGGCATTCACACAGAAAATAGAAGTTTGGACACGGGAATAAGGGAAAGCAAAAGGAAGGCTTACTTTCTTTGGTCGGCGCCAGCACGTTATCGTCACTGTACACTTCACTCACTGACACGACGATAAAGGCACAGCTTTTTCTCCAATGTCCAGGTTATTGTCTTTCGTCACGGTCGCCAAATGTCTTGGATTAAAAGACCTCATCAATGTAAGACGTATATATTGGGTTTTAAGATGTACAGCTTTATAGGTAGGTATTGATAATAAGGTTTGACGGGACGCGCGCGTGTCGCTCCAGGTCGCTAGCTGTAATGTCGTGCGGGGGGTCCGCGGCTGCGCGGGCGCGGGGAGGGCAGCCGCCCTCACCTCGCGTCCCTCGGTACTTGGCGATGTACGTGTGTGCGTCGACAGATGGTAAGGACATCAGTATTATTTTATCATCTTGCCAGTTCTGATAAATAAATAAATAAATATAAAATAAATAATGCTGGACATTTGACAGAGCATCATCTAGCCCCAATCTAATATAGTTCTGATGTTCTTCTCTTATCTGACGTAGATGTCCCATCAGATCTGCTTGAGGCGAGATCGGGATCGTTTGAAGACATCGGCCATGCAAATTTTTTTCTTGTCGTGTCACTATCTCTTTCGATTCAGAGTGGTGAATGGATTTTACAATTTTGAGTACCTACGCCGTAGAGAATGCAAATTAAACTTTAGTATTCTCGCGTTAGGCTTATAAACCATGTTCCCAACGTCAAGATCTGAAGTCGAACAAAGGTCAAAGACGTAGGGAATCGTATCGCGGAACTAAAATGGAGTTGGGCAGGACACCTGGCCAGGCGAGGTGACTCAAGCGACAACTGAGTGGCGTCCAAGACCCGGTTACAGAAACGTTGGTCGTCCGGCAGCGAGATGGGCAGACGATTTGGTATGCGTCGCGGTCGCACCTGGATGAGCTTAGCACAAGACCGTAAAAAGTGGCATAAAGAGAGGCCTATACCCAGCAGTGGGCAACAAAGCGTTCTACAAAGAGATTGTTCTCAATAAGTTTATAAATGACTGGTATCTAATATACCAGTCATTTTCAAAACTCCCTAACTCACCATATTAGCTGTAACACCAACGCGTCACCCTAAATGTCATTTGACACGTAGCAGACGACCTTTCGGCATACCTACACCCTCTAGATGGTCAAGGGGGACACGACGTTGTGTCTAAAAAAATTCAATTCTAGCGTGACTTTTTCAGTATCTCTTTATAGGGAAAACAGCGTAAGATAGCCCGCTTAGTCAGCTCCACATATTGACAAATTGACCATGTTTATTCCTGTGGATTAGGACGATTAGACCCCTCGCAGACTACAGACTTTCTATCGGCCGATAGTTGAGACGGGCTATTACTTCTCCATACTCATTACGAGCCGAAGTATATTCCGTCTCAACTATCGGCCGATAGAAAGTCTGTAGTCTGCGAGGAGGCTTACGCTTACGCGGTTTAGCGGCTGGGCAAGCGTATTTCGTCGCAAACTATTTCTATACTACAGCGTCCCGTTGAGTGTAAGTTGCCTCCTGACGCTCTATGAATCATCTAGTGTAGATGATTGTATAATCTACGCCTAGGCAATGTAAATTAACCTCTACAATCTACATCTTCAAGTAAACCTTCAATGACTGATCTATGATAATGTCTACCATGCCTTGTTGACACCACGATCCTGTTTTATTTTATGCCAGCGTCAAAAACAGTTTTTTCGATAATTTTGTAATATTAAAGTGATAAACCACACTAAGGCTGTGTCCCCAGTAGGCAAACTGTTAGCGGCCGAGTACTGAGATAGTCGGCGCGCGTAACGCTGCAAACTGCGTACAGCGAGCGCAAAACTAGCAAACTGTGGACACTCCATTTCAAATATATGGAAGGGCGTACTAAATCGATACGCCGCAAACTCAGTCGGCCGCTAACAGTTTGCCTACTGGGGACACAGCCTTAAGTAGGTATTTCATTAAGAAATGGAAATTCTTATCAAAATTTTCGATTGCCACGGGATTCAAACCCTTAACGATCCGACGATCATCCTAAAGCTGAAGCGGCTTACCGCTCGGCAACGGCTAGGTTTATAATAATTTCGATTGTGACGACTAGGGTTCCGTGGCCGAGCGGTAACGGCACTTCGGCTTTTTTTAATAAGACTTCATTTCTCAGTTATTTCGAACCAGTGTGGTGAAAGAATAATAAGTTCGCCTCTAAGAGGCTTTTTGCGTGCACTTGACGCACAACAAAATCTTAAATCAAACACGCAGACGACCTATTATTTCATCGAAACTGTTACAAACTCCTAAATCATCCGGATACCACAATGCACGCAAAAATATCGAATAAATCTCGCATTGTCACAAAGTTGCCCCATAAAGGGTCTCGATGCAAATCAACTGAAAAGCGAACTACCTTTTTCACTCCTTTGTTCAACAACTGTAACCTCGTTTAAGCAGAGTTACGAGTCTAATAGACCTGCCTTTTATTTATTATATTAATCAGACTGCTTTTCAAAACGGTTGATACTAGGTTTGGTACTAGGTTGCTTCAAACACTGACCATGAAAAAAATCGTGAAATCTGCAGTTCTGTGAGTTCCGCTGAAAGTAATAATATTATTATTATTATTTATTTATAGGAAAACCAACAGCTACAATAACTAATAGATCACTTAGATAGAAGCAGAAAGCCAATAACAGGTTTTATAGGTATAATTTCAGCTGTAGAGATAGGTAGACCCAAAAAAAAGAGACGATTGGCGAAGAAAGTATTGAATATTGAGATGTCGGCTAAAAGAGTGGAAGAAGAAAGCCTGGTATGCCGTACCATCATGTAAGTAGGGCAGAGAGATGGTCTAGAATTTAACTAGGCCAAAGATTTTTTACAATCAGTGTTGGAACATTTTAAGTAGGTACCTAACAATAAAGTATGTGTCAGATGGTTACATTACACTCTTACCCGATGATGGTAAAATAACCTAGTATGGACCTTAAATATTTCTCGCTGTCCTGTCTTATTGATTGTAAACTCTACATTAAACGAAGGCGAATCACAGCCGGCGCCGTTTTTGAGTTATGATAGTTTTTGCGATGTCCGCGAGACATTTATGAGGTGTGAGTCTCGTATACCCGAAGGACTGGCCAAATCTGTTTACAGGGACAGTTTGGGAAAATATTATCTGAAATATAAATGACTTATGATTTTTAAGGAAATATTACATAGTATTGCTTCATTGTATTTACTTCACGTTGTATAGGAGGATCACTGATATCCCAAACACAGGGCAACCTAGTTGGGAGTTTGAGATCAGCCATGTGCACTGTAAGCTCAATAACAGACTGTAAAAGTACCATAAGATGCCACCTTCCTAACATGTTTGTATGAGCCAAGTTTCGAGGACTACCATTAAAATTCTGTTAGGTATTTACCTTGCATTGTATAATATAGTTTTAGCACATAAACTGTGCACATGAAATTGTAATTAGAATCATAAGGTTTTTTTCCAATAAAGCTTTTATTTATTATTGGATGTCTTCTCTCGATGGAGTTTCAATGCTGCCTTGAAAGCCTTCGACATAGATCAGCAACTTTTTAGATAGGACAGACATTGCGTTGTCTGAAGACCGAAAAGCCAATATCGCACAATAGCAGACAGACCATATTATTATAGTGTGGTAAGACCAGGAGTTCCAATTTTCTATCTTGTTCTTTAAGGTAAGTATTCCTTAGTTAAGCATCAATAACTTAGTATTATTTTATAGCTTCCCTATAAGAGACCATTGAAATCCAGCCCTCCAACAGACATTGAACGACATGGAACGAGCTATGCTCGGAGTTTCTCTGAAGGATAGAATCCGCAATGAGACTATCCGACATAGAACCAAAGTCGTCGACATAGCTCAGAAAATTAGCAAGCTGAAGTGGCAGTGGGCTGGCCATATCTGCCGAAGAACCGATAACCACTAGGGTAAACGAGTTCTTGAGTGGAGAACGCGACTCGGCAAACGTAGTGTAGGACGCCCTCCGGCCAGGTGGAGTGACGATTGGCGAAAGGCTGCTGGCAGAATCTGGATGCGTCGAACCGAGGACAGGGCGCAATGGCGCTCATTAGGGGAGGCCTATGTCCAGCAGTGGACTGATGATGATGATGATGATGAACAGACATTGTGCTTCTGAAGAAATTATTGTTTTAAGTCCTATGTATCTTTTGTGTTTTTTGTATGCTTAAAAATTGGCTCATGACTACATTGATGATGATGATTATTCCCATTTACAGGACTAGTAAGCCGACTTTTAGGACAAACTACTGGGTTTTAGTGCCCCGTTTTTCGGTGGGTTTTATCGCCATTTTGTTTTGAAGGTGCGGAGCTTGGCATTAAAAAGAAGTTTTATGTGTGTGTACTTGGCACTTTTGGACCTTAAGGTCACTGCGTGTCACTCTAATACAGGTCCTAATGAAAAATGAGCTTAGTTCCATTGGCTTAAGGGTTAAAATGTATCTTGTGTTTGCTTTCAAGGTTCTTTTATTATGCACACTGCAAAAATTTGGAATCAGCGTCCCGCATCTGTATTTCCGCTGAGCTATGACCCTGTTGTTTTCAAGAAGAGAGTTAATAGGCACCTTCTGGTTAGGCTCGCTCCATTGTAGACCTCATTCTTGCTTATGTTAGTTTCGAGGTCAAGGGCCGACCCATACATCATAAAAAAAACTCACGGTTCGACGCTTGTCTTTTAAAAAACCCTCATCCCTTTCAACCCTTTGATGAATTACTCTTCGTCAAAACTTAAGCCAAAATAATCAAAAACTAAAAGCTCTATAAAAACTATTTGTTAAATATATTGTTTTAGGCACTTCCTTGCATTTAGGTTGTAACTAATTGGATTCAAATTCGGTTCGTAATCAGTAATCACTGTTCACACGTTAAATTCGAGCTATTGTCCCCTTCGGGAAAGAGATGTGATTATATTTATGTATGTAAGTAGATTGTATTGTCATAATTATTGATAAAAAAAAATATCCTTCTTTTTCTTTGCTGTACTTACAAAAGCTGCACTGGTGGAAAAGATGATCATTTTAAACAAATTATTTTTTTCATTCAATAAAAAAATTAGAACGATGTAAGTGACACTCAAATCTTTGAACTATAATGGATTCTATGAAAATGGGATAAAAGGGTGTTTTGATTACGCAAGTATGGGTACAGTGGAATTGTTTTGGGCCCACTGACGCGGAAACTATCAAGGAATGTCATATTCAGAATCGATATTAAAACCTTAAGTTTATTTAAAGGAATTGTTTGCATAGTCACTTGATAATAACCAAGGAAATTTGTGTGTTTTTGGGATACTTAACCGAGATATTATCGACTACCTTCTGCGCGCGGCTTCGCCCGCGTGGTACCAACATTTTGAATAGGCTACGAGTATATGCTATTCCAAGTTTCATCCAAAACGGTTCACTGGTTTAGGCGTGATTGATACACAAACATCCAAACATCTAAATATCTAAACAAACTCACAAACTTTCAGCTTTATTATATTATATAGTGGGATAACTACAGCATTTTTTTTCTTTCGATGTTCATGAATACAAATTACAAATTCAGGCCCTATACAAGACATGATACAGTCGTGATCGGATTTAAGCAAGCATTAACAAAAAAAATTGGAAAAGGGAGTCAGCAATCGTACAATAGTCTTTCTTAAACTTTCGCGGTCACTATTCATAATTACGTATTAAATAAACGGGATTTATCGCGTACCTTATTTACGCCTGTTGCAACACAGATAAAACGTCGGGAAATAATAAAATAAGGTACGCGATAAATCCCGTTTATTTAATACGTAATTAGCAATCGTACACTCAGCAAAAAATGTGGTCTACCACCCTGCCGTTGAGGTTTATTTGAACGTTATGAAACAACAAGGTTTATTTTACTATTATGACAGTTAGAAAAGTAAACCTTAGCGGTAGTTAGATTTCACAGAAACTGTTGTCAAAAGTGGTAGACCACTTTCTTTGCTGACCGTACATGTCATACGGCTTTTCTTACCCCTTTTTGTCTTAACAAAAAAACAGAATTAGTACTGTAGGGTGAAGCATTTGTATGGGGACAAATGCTTCACCCTACAGTTCATACAAAATGCATGACTAATCACGTTGTGAATGTCTGATTCGTTGTATCGATTACACGCATAGCATAGCGCCTTACTACATGCACTCAGTCTATTAGATTGAACTAAATTAGCTCGTCTGAGTGATGAATAGATTGCTCAGGTTCAATTATTGAAAATAGAGAGAGACAACAACAGTGGTCTTCCATCACCAATCGTATGTTGATCTTATTAATCAAGTAAAACGACTCAAAAGTTACACCATTGTCTCTGGTAACTCCAAATCAGCACATTAATCCTCAACTCCTGACCGTTTTCCATTTCCACTCACTTCAACCTTATTCCTGCCGTATACGATCCATTTTTGCTTACCCCAGAGCTTTGAAGTAAGATGGGATTCACGTCTTGACCAATTTATGTTTTCTGTTATCCGTTTTTTGTGATCTTTATTGCGTTCGTATAAGGTTCAAAATGCTGAGGTGTAGAGGTCAGAGTAAAGTGGTTACTAGAGGATAGTCCAAGAGACTTAGCAAGTTGGTTTTGGGCAATGTACTCTGGTTCTCGGGTTTAGACGAAGCTATAATGGGCTTGTGGTTGCGAATCCGGCTTTAAGTCTGCTTTAGATCATTTTAAAGCACAAAAAGGACTTTAATATTTAAATAAACTACACCTTAGTGAAAAATAGTCCTCTCCACATCAGATTTCCCTGTATCAAGAGTATCAGAAACTAGGAAAACCATTACCACAACATCAAACTAGAAAAAAGGGTCTTAACTGACAAACAGACAGACGGACAACAAAGTGATCCTATAAGCCTTTTCGCAGACTGCAGACTTTCTATCGGCCGATAGTTGAGACGGAATATACTTCGGCTCGTAATGAGTAAGGAGAAGTATAGTCCGTCTCAACTATCGGCCGATAGAAAGTCTGCGTGGGGTCTTAGGGTTCCGTTTTTTCCTTTTGGAGGTACGTTACCCTAAAAACCAGTCTGCAGATGAAACGCCATGCCACTTTACGGGAAAACAGCTAAATGGGATTTGGATGTGATGTAGAGATAGATGATAGAGGGTATTATCCCCTTATCCCCAAACGCACCCTGAGACAAGACGTATTCTCCAAAAACCGCGAGTAAGTGCTTTAAGATAGATAGATAGATATAACTTTATTTGACAACACACAGACACAGGCACATTACATCAACAGAGAACAGAAGATATTGGTCATTTGCCGATTCCATACCTTCCATATTAATGTGCACCCTATAGGTAGAGTCTGCTAGAATAATGTCCGATAAGTTCCCACTCTGAAGCGCTCGTGCTCGTGCTTGCTTAGTCGTTTGTAATAGATCGAAATGGTCAATAAGTGGATGGGTGACTGCCAGTGGCATTTTCATTGGCTTCCGTGCTTCGGAGGGCACGTTAAATTGTCGGTTCCGGCTATTTAATTCGTTAAGTCATGACGGAGGCCTTAAGGCGGCCTAAAAACTCTGTCACTAGAGTTGGCCACTGACTCATACGATCTTACTTTTTTACTTAGTAGAATATACAGGTGATGAAAAAGTTTCTAGTTAGTTTTAAAAATGTAATTAGCCTGAAGTTCAGTTTCTGTGCAGACGTGTGGAGTTATATTTTCATTCATTAAAGTAATAATATTCAAGTGTGGAGCCGCATTCCACTCAATCCTGTGGGGATAATGTAATTACCTACAATGAACAAGTATGGCATAGTGATGTGGTAAAACAGTTTATCGATAACTCTAGCGAAGTTTTATAACATGTTTTATTATAAGAGAATATACGCGTAACTACTAGTCAAATAAATAAATATAATACCACAAATTTAGCAAAATAAACTTTTACTTTACTTTTACTTTACTTTTCTAATAATGCTGGACAATTTCACACAGCATCATCTAGCCCCAAACTAAGCAAAGCTTGTACTATGGGAACCTGATAACTGATATACTACTTATATACTTTTTTTTTGTAAATACATACATATTATACATAGAAACACCCAGACCCGAGACAAATATTTGTAAATCATACAAACATTTGTCTCACGGCGGGGATCGAACCCGCAACCTACTGCGTCGCAAGCGGACCTTCGCCCACTGCGCTACAGAGGTCGTCAAATATACTTTCTGTGGTGTTTACAAAGAAACAAACCTCACCAAATCATTCCATACGTGCAGTCAGCGAGATGTTTTGACAGCTTGCCTAAATTTAGAAACTATTAACTGTTGTACTGAACCTGGTATGGGCAAAGGTCTTCCCGATTTTTAGTCACCTTTCACTCTAACTGTTTCAAACAACGTATCGATGATATTCTTCTTATCGATATCGATACACCCAATAACGTTACAACACTACCTTCTCACCCCATAAAACCTAACATCTCATACTGTCTAAATCTCTTGCTTTTTTAAAATATTGGAACCGCAATATCAAATACATTTTTTGGAAGAATCTAGAAAGAATAAGTAACATTTTTTCTATATCAATTCTTATGGTTATCAAATGATTTAGTTTTACCTCGTTATTTTTGATGTTTTTCTTTTTAGTGTTAATAGTTAATTTAAAAATGAAAGGAAAATGCTCTAATTAAAATTGTAGTGTAATCACTGACGCAACCTAAATCATCTCTAGTAGATGGAAAATGGCCAATGATGATGAGTTAATTCGAAGATCTAGTTCGTTCTTTCATTATCATCATCATCATCATCCACAGCCTGACTTCACCCACTGCTGGGTATCCCTCCGCTTTTGCCATTCTTCCTGGTCCTGTGCCACCCTGATCCACTGTCGGCCTACGACGTTAATAATATCGTCCGCCCATCTCGCTGCCGGATGTCCGACGCTTCTCTTGCTCGTTAGTTAGTTCGTTCTTTTAGTGTGGTGAAAAGATCTTAAGTGCGCCCCAAAAAGGCTTTTTTCGAGCACTTGACACTTTTCGAGCTTTTGAAGTTTTACGCCATGCCGGTTTCCTCACCATGTTTATCTTGGCCGTTTATAAGTACTAAGTAATAGGTTAAGTTTCTTTGTATAAGTTGCATTTCGTACAAGAATTTAATGCAGATTAATCCACAGGACGCAGTTCTTCCAAATCCTTTTTATGTTAATAAAACTTTTTGTTTTTGACAACAATAGCTTTTTAAGAGACCCCAAGCTTACCGCATAAAGTCAGTTAATTTTTTAATACACGAACCATGTATTTTAAAAGTAAACAAGCTTATTTTTTACTTAGCAGGTTTAGAGGGGAACCGTGTCGTTGTTTTTATTAAAATACGTATTATGATGATATATTCCTCCTTTGGGTTTATTTTGGAGATAAATCAAAGAGCATTTTGTATTTTATATAACCACTAGCTTCTGCGTGCGGCTTCGCCCGCGTGGTACCAACATTTCGAATAGCCTATATGCTATTCCAGGTCACTATTTACGCCTATTCCAAGTGTCATCCAAATCGGTTCACTGGTTTAGGCGTGATTGAAACTCAAATATAGAAACATCCAAACATCTAAACAAACTCATAAACTTTCAGCTATAATATATGAGTTTATGAGAGACTAGCTTCTGCGCGCGGCTTCGCCCGCGTGGTACCAACATTTCAAATAGCCATATGCTACTCCAGGTAGTGACCTGGACCTAAATAGTGATTTACGCCTATCCCAAGTGTCAGCCAAATCGGTGATTGAAACACAAACATCCAAACATATAAACCAACTCACAAACTTTCAGCTTTATTATATGAGTATATGAGAGATTATGAGAGCCTCAAGGCGAAGGCATCAAGTTTAGAACTTAAGTAGTTTACTAGTATGTCATACAATTGACCTGTTGATCCCAAAATCATTAAAAATAATGGCCTATGTGTTACATAATATCAATTCATTTCCAACTTAGGCAGCACTTACTTAGTCCGTCGTCCAATCCACTCAACGACTAACATAAATCTAAGTTAACCTGCCCTAACTTACCGCGCAAGTTTTGCCAACTTAATTCTAACTTTAACGAGCGATGTATGTAAAGTTTGGGTATCGAAGAAGTTGCCGTCATAATATTACGGTAGTTTGGACGTGCCTTTGACAAGCCTCTATGTAATCTTTTGAGATTTTTATAGCAGATTAGGTACAGTCACGGACAATAAGATGTATACACTCCATAATGTTTCAAGTTGCCACTAGTTCAATGTGAAATCGATTTCCGCTTTTTGTTTTTAACCTACATCTACTCGTATTAGTTTTAGTATGATATTAATTTTAAAAGTATGGAGTGTATACATACACCTGTCCGTGACTGTACAAACTGCTATGCACCATATTTAACTATCAATGTGTTTGTTCGTTTATCTGACTAACCCTTTATCATAAGTGCGTGATGCTCAAATCTAAAGCTTGCACGCCTTATACCTAATCTAATCGGTTAAAAAATAATAAATAACATAATAATTATGATCCGTAACACGTCCTTCCTTATAAATAAATGCCACGATATAAGTCTTTGTATGATCTTCAAATATTTATCTCGGCTCTGGGTGTAACAAACAAAAAGTATACATACAGGGTGTAAAAAGACAACTACCGAAAACTGAGGGGTTGCAATCAGACCATGATTCTAAACATATTAAGCGAAAAAAAAAAACAAAAAAAAAAATTTACTTGGCTTAGTCATTTTATGTTACTTTCGGTTATTTGCTACTATTACAACATAATAAGACCATACCTACCTAATAATTTCATTTAAAAAAGAAATAAAGAGCTAAAACTCAAAATCCAGCAATCTACGTAAAACTACGCGCCCAGAACATACGCAATATTCTCCGGATATAATGATTTTTTCGGAAAATCCTTTTGGATTTGGTTTCGTGTTGGGATGCTGTACCTACCTCTTTCGGCTTCGGTAAACGTCTTTTTACACCCTGTATAAGTATACATATTATCAGTTATCTGGTTCCCATAGTACAAGCTTTGCTTAATTATGCTATCTTCTGCAAAATGTGCTATTTATTTAGACAGTCTCTACTTGATCAAGCGACAATAAATTGTTACGTCGGCATTTTTTAGAAATCTCTTTATTTATAGTGCAGTTTTTATTAGGTTTGAAGTAGGTGAAACGTAGACGAAATTCGACGAACTTGGACCAAAGTTGTGTATGTATAGAAAAGTAATATTGGGTTCATCTTTCGTATCAACGTTTTAAACCATTTATTTGTGCCCAGTATGAAGCCACCCCAAGTGCTTTCTTGACGACCTCTGTGGCGCAGTGGGTGAAAGCCCGCTTGAGACGCAGAAGGTTGCGGGTTCGATCCCCGCGGCGGGATAAATGTTTGTATGATCTGCAAATATTTATCTCGGGTCTGGGTGTTCCTATGTATAATATGTATGTATTTACAAACAAAAAAGTATATAAGTAGTATATCAGTTATCTGGTTCCCATAGTACAAGCTTTGCTTAGTTTGGGGCTAGATGATGCTGTGTGAAATTGTCCAGCATTATTTATTATTTATTTATTTATTTCTCTCTGGCGTTGAGCAGGTCCTCTTGGGTGATGATTTCCCACTTGCTGCTCAGACTGATAGCTTTGAATAGACCATTGAGTTATAATGTACTACGTACTAGAGAGGTCACCTCTACTCGACTGTTTGTTACACTTAGTCAGAGTGTTCGCACTCCGACTCACTTAGTCTGTGCCGAGCGCTTGCTGCAGCGAGACATGTGTCATGATGTGTGTGAAGTTTTTTTCCATGAAATATGCCTTCGTGTGTATTGCGATACTGCACAAACATCTCGAGAAATACAAGTAAAAGGCAAGGAGTGACTTTTCACCAGTAAGTTCAACATAATTACGCGTATTTTAATTATATTTTTTCAATTGCAACGCGTCACCGTGACTGCGGCGGCAGCCATGTTTACGTGAATGTCAAAGAGTATATAAATTTTCATGCACAGATCAGACACTATCGACGTACAATTTTAAATAAGTATTTTGGCTGTTTTTTACCATAAGTACCACCCTTATTTTTTAATAGCGATATTAATACTTATATTATGGCAAAACAACGTTTGCCGCGGGTCAGCTAGTTTTAAATAATTATGGGCTATAAAATATTAATAAACTAATTAAACTTAAATTATTTAAAGGAAATTTAAATATTGTTACAGTTTCAATACTCTTATTTATTCTCTGAGTAAGTACCTACCTACCTACACACGATCAATATTAAGTAGGCAGAATAATAAAATTATGTCGCATCTGCGCGTATTGATTGTTATCTATGACAACATAACACCTCCCCGCTTGCCCCGTGCATGCCCCGCTGTCATCAGTCCGCGCGCTAATTTTGTTTGAAATGGCGTCTCTAGTACGTAGTACATTATAACTCAATGGAATAGACCCAAGAGAATTAGACAGCTGCTTTTGAAACTCTTGTTATTTTACGATATTGGTTTAGAATACATACCTATTTTGCTCAGTAAAATACTTACTTGATACAAATACAATACAAATAACTTCAATTATCAACAAAAAACTATACTAATTACATTGACTTATAGATTAATATTGATTAATGAAATCATTCGTCAATGTAGCTCGGAAAGCGTGGGAGAGGACTGCACAGGACTGAACAGAGTGGCGTCAAAGAGAGGAGGGTTAATATTTTCAAACGGTGACGGGAAACATTGTGTGGAAACAGGTCGTAGAAAAGCATTGTGTAAACTGCACGCAAGAAGCCTCTTTGGGGTGCACCAAAAACATTTTCACCACCCTCAACTGCTGGTTTGAAATAACATAACACATATACTTAGACACGACAATAAGTAGGCTTTTGTTCGAGTATCCAGGGTACGGTGGAACTTAATATTATAGCCAATAAAGCAGCCACAGGCTCAATTACTCAAATTATCTCAAAGTTTTGGCGGGAATGCCTGGTTTTGGAGTCGATAACACTTTCAAGTTGATAGATGGAGGACTGTTATGTTTACAGCCGCACTCAGCGATGTCAATTTAAACTGTTTATTACTTAACAGTTGGGGCTGGATACTTTTTCCGCAACTTGGAATTTATGGATTTCATATTGACGGAAATCGATCCAGGAGACACCATATAAACCATGACTACACAAAACTCAAATGAAATATGATCATGACTGTAACTCCTTTGATTACTATTTCCTCTTTTTTGAAATACTCAAAGCTGTAACTCCAACTCTTTCAGATCAAGGCACTTAACTGTTGAAAAAACTATTTTGATAAAAGAAATTTTTTAAGTAGGTACGCATGTTGTAAAGCCAGTCTATCGCAGCCTACAAGAATACTAAAGTCCCCACGTTTATTTTGATCGATATATAGAATTCTATGATCTGTATATAATTTTTATGTTTCGAAACAAAAAAAACATTGATACTCAGAAGGGATTTGAACAATCTAAAAGGCTTATGATAATTGGTAACTATGAGTACGGCGTGGCCGGCTGACTGACTGAACTTTGTAGACTGTTATTGCACGAGTTTTGTGTCAATAAATGTTCTATTCACGGTCGCGTTGCGAATCAACATCAAAATTGAAAAGTGAAGAAAAACATCAGAAAATTAATGGGTATTGTTTTAACTCGATTGCGAATGAGTTCTTGAATGAGATGCAAGAGAGATATTACCATTTTTAAAGTGAAAATTTCTTTAGGCACGTTGGGCAATTGTCCCTTGAAGTCAGATCATGGTGGGAAGCATCCGAATATTCATCAAACGAACGAAAAATAGAACGCGAATACGGCCCCAGGTTCGAGCAGTTTCATTGCATGATGATATCGCATCGCACCATCGCGCGATAGTCAAATAAGACGGTGCCTCTTGCTCCAGCTCTACTCCCACATTAATTTGGTCTCTCCTTATTACTACAAAATTAAATTCATTGTATCTTGACAGGCTGAGTTATTGCAAGTACGCAACCGCAAGGTTAGCCAGAACATGGCAAGTTGAGCGTTGCCCTGAATACTTTATGACAGCTGTAAATCTAGGTGAATCGTAAATTTCACCCCGTGTGACCCGAGCTTTCGACCCTTTTTGCGGAGTGCGCGTACTACTAGTTCGGGGGTATAACCAAGTGGTTATCGAGTTGCATTCGCGAATGTAAATAGACTTACTGTCACTTTGTATTGCCCAGTTTACACCGAGATCGGAATGGACTCCGTACAGACTCCGTTGAACTTGCAAGAATAAACTGTATACTTGTGTTTCCACCAATTAAAAGTTGAGCGGAAAGGAGGCAGAAAGAGTTGCAACTGGCTCTACTCTTCTCTTACAACATTATTACCGGCCTTGCAAGTTACTGAAAAAAGTACCTAGCTGAAGAAAGTCATTAAACGCGCTGGTCTGCATGTCACAAAGAGTTATTTTTTCGAGCAGGCGGTGGGAAAATAAGTAAAAGATGTCACTCAGGGTAACGATTCAGATTTCAGCGGAATGCTTCGGTTCGGAATAAGTCAGCTGTTCAATAGGCAGGAACCAATGACAGTGCAAGAAACGTCAGTTTTGTATCAATTCCTGTACTGTGATTGGTTGCGGCGGTTGAACAGCTGACCGATTCCGACCCGAATGAAGTCTGAAACACTAGGCGACATCTTTACCAGACGTTTAATTCATCGAACTTATGCCTACACTCCGGACGTTGCCTGGGACATTGTTTGAGATGGAATAGGCTTGCCCAAGTAGCCCAGCAGCTAAACCATTCTCTTAGCTAAATTGGCGTTGTCAACAGGAAAACAATGTGTGGAGCTGAATAAACTGAAATGAGAAAGAAACCCATATTAGGGGCAACTGCACGCTAAAAGACAGACTGAGGTGGGATGTGGTTTGGCCCCATTTAAAATTCCAATTCAAGCCTTTGATTAGATAGAGCTGAAAATGGATTTCCGTTGGAATCTAAATTATTTCCTGAATCGCTGAGTAGCAGAGGGAAGTAATTGTTTTTGAGGTAACAAGCTCTTAACTTTTAATGGAATTTTGTATCACTTGTACAGAAAATGAGAGTGGAAGAGAACATGTTGTGCCGACCCCGCATGAGCGGGATAAGGGCAGGCCAATGATGATTGTACTGAAAATGTCCTCATCAACTTTAAGGACCTGAAAACGAAACAGAACCATGACTGTATTCGCTAGCATGGTAGACATTCTCATGAACATGCCTCTGACTACCCACTTTGAGAACTCAAAGGATCTAGAATACAAAAAGATCTGAGAGAAAGTCTATCGCGCCTTGGGGATACAATCGTGATGAAGTTTGTTTGCTTTTACAAATAAATAATCCCAAAAGGATCCATATCGTATTGATGAAAGGATCCAGATTAAAAAAAATGTAAAGCATGGAAACGCGTCAAAGCGAATATGTCATAGAACCACAAATCTAAAAAAAAAAAGGTGAATTTTTGTTCCAATTTTTTCCTGAAAAGGTGACCTAGATTTTTTGTTTTTGTGGAAGTCATTTGAAAAATGTCGGCGTACAATGTAATGTCAAGCAATATTTAGAGATCGGAAAACTAGCTCATTATTATAGGCATGATGACAGTAATCAAGTTTCGCCAAAATATTTAACTGGTCTAATAAAATAGGATTCCAGGATTGAGAAAAATGCATTTATTGTCCGAATAATATCGAGATTATTAAGTTACTTAATAAAATAAATCTACAAAATACAACAATCCGCCATGATAGCTGTACACCAAAGAGCGCGTGACGTCATTACTCAATATAATAGACCAAAACTGCGCCTTTTGTTTCCTTTGAGCTTTAGTCATTAGTGTCTATGCACGTAGTTTTTGCTGTTGCAGTGGTGAGCAGTGACGTCAAAACAGCCGCCATGACACCGAGCGTTTTGGCGTGAATTTCAAATTTTAATTTTCAGTTTGGTTTTTATGTTTGAAAACCTTTATTTTCTACTAAAATATGATATTTTTTTCACTTAACAAATCATTCTGAACAACATAGAACAGATTTAGAAAAATTGTCATCATGCCTATTTCAAAAACTGCCTACATTTTATGTCAGAAAGTGTTCTTGGCATAATGTCAAACTGACGATTTACATAGAGCCAGGAACTCACGTGCCGCCATAACTTTTATAAAATGTATGCAGTTTCGGCAATCAAATGCCGTAAGACGCAGGTGAAGTCTCAGCGTTATCTATTCGATTTCTATTCTATTGGGATTGGTAACACTAGGGGGGCTGGTAAAACACACTGGTATAATGTATTATAGAAATCCCCCTAGTCAGGTTGAGTACAGTCTAGTGGTGATCGATAATAAATGGCCGCCCGCGCGGTCCGAATAGCGATGTTTGAACTCCACTTCAGTTTGTCTGTTTGACTATGTGCATTGCTTGTAGATAATTGAATTTAATTTCGTGATGCGAATTTCTAGTTTGCGCTGGATAAGCGGTTTAACTGGGTATAATTTTGCAATTTAAGCCTCCTCGCAGACTGCAGACTTTCTATCGGCCGATAGTTGAGACGGAACATAATTCGGCTCGTAAGGAGTATGGAGAAGTAAGCCGAAGTAATGGTCCGTCTCAACTATCGGCCGATAGAAAGTCTGCAGTGTGCGAGGGGTCCTAAAGTGTTAAACCACACTTAGGTATTTCATCGAGAATTGAAAAGTCTTTTAACAATTTTCGATTCCGACGGGATTCGAACCCGCAACGATCAGACGATCCTCCTAAATCCGGAGTGCCTTACCGCTCGGCCACGGAACTCTAATCGTCACAATCGACATTTTTGACTATATTTATCGGTTAAGCACCGGTCTGATCGTTGCGGGTTCGAATCCCGTCGGCATCGAAAATTGTAATAAGACTTTTTTTTAAGACATTTTTTTTTATAAGAGTTTTATGATAGAAGCGCTCGTGGTGTGCTTGCTAAGTCGTTCTTGATAGATCATCGAAGTTAAGCAACGTTCTGACCGGTAAGTAAGTGGATAGGTGACCGACAGTGGCGATATCAACAGAGCGCTTCCGTGCTTCGGAGGGCACGTTAATAAATCGGGAGGCTTTTAAGTCGTTGGAGTGCGGAGTGACTCTGAGTGCGGTTGTAAGAATTTTTTTCAGGCAATGTTTGTCGCCTTTTAAGCTAAAAAGGGCCAGTGTGATGAAAGGTTGAAATCAGAGGTCAGAATAGTCAGTTCCGTATATTTAGTGTCCGAAACGTGTATGTTTTTATTTCTGCTGTTTGCGATAGCTGGTCTCGGTGGACTATCTAATTCTAGGCTAGATATGTCCTAAAATAAAATAGACTTGCAAGAATAAACAAGACTAATGATATTTTGTAAGAATCGTGTTTGTGTTGTCGATGGCATAAACCATAAATTCAGTTGTTTGGATTTGAAAGGTGGAGAAACTACAGCTCGTTTTTAATACCGAGTCTACTATTTTTTCTGTATTTTATGATAGAAACTACATTACTACAGAAACAATATTCAGCATAGGTATGCCCACATAATTCAGAAAGATTATTAATTAAAGGGTTACAATCTGTCAGAATAGTTACTAACTGTTTTTGCACATTTTCCTGTAAATTTTAGGAGAGTCAAATTCAGAATTTGAACCTTACGAACTAAAAATAAAGTTTTAAATTTAATAACGGGACTTAATCGCGTAGGTATAATATTTGTTTATTTACCTCGGGTCTTCTCGTGACCACGGTAGCTGTATCGCTACTGAAACGTCGAGGTAAATAAACAAATGTTAATACCTACGCGATTAAGTCCCGTTATAGAATGTAATGAGAGTGAATGAGACGAAAGTTGTGTGTCAGGATCGTAGCGGCTGGAGTCTGTAAGTGGATGGGTGACCGCCAGTGGCATTTTAATTTATAATTTTCATCTGAGCGCTTCCGTGCTTCGGAGGACACGTTAAATTGTCGGTCCCGGCTATTAAAGTCGTTAAGCCATGACGGAGGCCTTAAGGCGGCCTAAAAACTCCGTCACCAGAGTTGGCCACTGACTCATACGAACTTACTTACTTTTTAGCGACTGGAGATCCGTGGTCTCTGCCTACCCCTTTGGGAAAGAGGCGTGACTTTATGTATGTATGTATGTATGTACCTATGTAAAAATAAAGTTTAAACGCAGTTATTAATTAAACATGGTTAATAAAAAACAAGACTGAGCAAGATTTACCCATCCCTAGTGGTTGTTTCAGTAGTATCGGTAGATCACAGGCGCTGGCATATCAGCGAGTTTTTTTACGTTTTCATCTCCTAGTTCGTTAGTTTGAAGTGTATGTAGGTGTGCGGACAGTCGCGCTAAAAAGTGAATTCGAAAAAATACAGAAACACCAGTATACGTTTATATCTTGTGTGAAGAGAATAGTGTTAGTGTAGAGAAAAATATGTTATTTTTGTAAAAATAAATAAAAGAATCTCAAAATATTTTTGATGCGATGAAAAATTTATCTGAACTAACCAAGAATAATGCTAGATATATAAAAATATAAAAAAGGTTCAGAATAATACCTAAAGTAATGATACTCTATGGTTCTTCATGGTGTTGATGGTGTAGCGACTTCTATCCGATATCGCCACATAAACTAGCTACCACCTAGCTAAAAGAGCACTTACTTCAGTATTAATATCACTAGATGGCGCTGAGATCGCAGATAAGCGAACTCCCATACAAATGTCACTAAATGTATAGAAATCCTGAATCGCGCTTACGAAGTTTTCAAGCACAACTAGCCTTTATAGAACTATCCAACTTCAACCGTTGGCCGTAAGGCCAGCGAGGTAAGTGGGCCAGATGGGCCGACCAGAGGCCTTATTGTGTAACTTGAAATCCATTCCCATTCCAACCAATCACACAATACGAAAACGACGTATTTTGTCATGATACGTCATTTTCGTATTTTATTTCATATATTTTCTCTTTGGTCTTGATTGGGGGAATTCCACCTACCCCCAAAATGGAATAATAGGAATAAAATTATCTAACTTCTAAGTAGATTCTAAGTTATTCAATAGTGGCATGGTAGAGTCTGATATTATTATGATACCTACAGCTTAAATAAAGATTAATATGTTTTGTTGGTAGATGTACCTACTACCTACGTCTAATATAAGTACTTCAAACTGATTTTATTTGAGTTTCGAACGTGCAACCGCGGGGCTGATTTAAAAAAGTTATTTGGCGTTCCAAATTCAAATTGCTTTGGCTAGACCGGGTCAGAAATTCAAATAAAAACTTTAGGTATACACCTGTTCCTAGTTTACAGTGAAACTTTATACGAGTACGTATGGGGTAGGGCAACTCTAGTTTTTTTGCCGACTTTCATATTATCAGGGTATGTCATTAAGAAATGAAAAGTCTTTTCAAAATTTTGGATTCAAAACGCGTAGATGGCGCGCTTACCGGTGCTTAATTGATAAATATTAGCTTATAAAAAAATTGGATTGTGACGACTAGGGTTCTGTGGCCGAGCGGTAAGGCACACCGGCTTTAGGAGGATCTGCTTAACCGATAAATATGAGCTTATCAAAAATTTGGATTGTGACGACTACGGTTCTGTGGCCGAGTGGAAAGGCACTCGGGCTTTAGGAGGATCGTCTGATCGTTGCGGGTTCGAATCCCGTCGAAATCCAAAATTTTGATAAGACTTTTCATTTCTGAAATACCAAGTGTGGATTAACATTATAATTACAAAAATTATCTATTTGTATCAGTATTATGGTCGGGCCAAACTATCGTAGTTTTTTGAGTTGTAAGTAAATATTGTAATTGAGCATGTTTGTATGCCACCGTCCTTTCTATGTAATTTTCTATCCTATCTATCCAAAGGTTACCTGGAAGAAATCGCTTTCAGCGATAAGGTCGCCCATTGTTGCACATTAATTAAGAACTGTTCTTGTTACTTTTGTGTTTCTTTCTTTTGGTGTACAATAAAGTTATATTCTATTCTATTCTATTGTGTCGCGTAATTTACTCTGTATTCAAATATTCTTGACGACATCGATGTCATCATCATCATCATCATCTCAGTCTGGTGTCACCCACTGCTGGGTATAGGCCTCCTTTCGCTTTTGCCAGACTTTTCGGTCCTGTGCGTCCCTGATCCAGGTTTTGCCCTCGACTTTTTTAATGTCATCGACCCAACGCGCTTTTGGTCGACCCTGTTTCCTACTACATCCTCTTGGCCACCACTCGGTGAAGGTTTTACTCCAGCGACCATCACCACGTCTAGCCAGGTGTCCTGCCCAATTCCATTTGAGGTCCGCAACACGGTCCCCTATATGTAATGTTAATAATTTCAAATGGAATTTCAATTACAACAATACTTCAAACTGACTTGACATGATCCATGATCTATTTGTAGATAACTTTGAAAGTACAATCAAACAGTATGATTGTGGCATATTTGGATTCTGGGCTCAACACAAACACATAATAGAGACATCAACATAATAAATTGTTTGAAACCCTGTGTACGAAGTTTCTCGAAGCTAGTATTAGATGTGGTTCGTTTGCTAGCGGGCAGCAAAGAGTACTGCAATCGCTGTTTAAATGGAGAGAGCTTTTATTTTTCACCGATTTAAAAAAAGTTTAAAGAAATCTAAAATTGCGAAAATTGGTCGAAAGTAAATGTATATTTCGAAAGGATATGATGATTAGAAGTACCTACTCTCATGGCAGTCTCATATACCTACTTAATATTAAAACAAAAAAAGTTCATTTGCTTTTAAAAATAATGCTAAACCTCAGCACTTGCTCCTTCTTCTTGTCAAGTCGAATGTTCTACGGAACTAGTATCCTAAACAAAATTCAATTCTCCTAAAAAGACTCTTCATCAAGTCTTTCATATTCTTAGACAAAAACTCATTAGTTTGACAAAATTAAAATCCACAGCCTATGCTTTGACTAGATTCTCTTACCAGTGCATTTTCCATTGGTTACTGACCGAATTCAAACCTATGACCTTATTATCATTACAGATAAAATAATACTCTAGGTATCTGCTTCTACTCCGGGAGGGCGGCGGCGCTCTGTAGCGAGCGCCGCCATAAGCACCGCGAGGGTGCCGGGCGTGGCTGTGGGTGCCATTCCCGGGACAGTGCTTAGGCAAAATGCGAGAGGGGCACAGGTGTGTTCCGTAGGAGATCCCGGGAGCCCCTTGACATGCATGTAGGCCGGTCACGCGTCAGTTTTCAGTCGGTGAGAGTCCGACTAACCCTTCCGCTGTCCCCACCGATAATGGATTATCTGACGCAATAAAAAAAAGGTATCTGCTTCTACTAGTCCACATTTTCCGCTACCCGCTACAAGAGCAGCCCCAGCCCATAATTCCCGCACTTTGTCAACTATAATTACTGTTGTAATTACAAGTATAGTTTGAAACTCATAAGACGTCCAACAAATTACGGTTCGGATGGCTTCGGCCAGCAGGTGCCCTGACTTATTGGATTGGACCGATAACGTCGATAACCTCTGGATAACTGTTATACTTAGTTTTATTGCCAGCATAGAATAATTGGCCACTTCTTCGTTTAAAACTTTTGTTTAGTTTTTAACTTTGGTCATCTTCTTACCCCTATCCCACTAAGCTTCCATTTCCCTCTTTCACTCAGAAACTCACTACTTTCACAAACATATCCGCATTCACACAGAACATCCACCTTTTCCTAGGCCTACTTCAAGTGTTGCAATATTCTGATTGACGATGAAAGAGTGGAACAAGTGAAAGAGTTTGTGTATCTGGGGACATTGTTTACAAGAGATGGGAAGTACGATGAGGATATCGAAAGGAGAGTGAATGCTGGAAACCGAGTGAATGGGGCTCTCCATGATTTTATGAGCAGCCGGAAAGTGTCCGACAAGGCACGACTGGCAGTTCATAGAGGAGTGTTGGTACCGACATTGATGTATGGAACTGAAAGTTGGGTGTGGCAGAAAAAACATCAGAGTAGAGTGAATGCTGTTGAAATGAGAGCGTTGCGTAGTATGTGTGGGGTAACGTTGAATGATAGAGTGAGAAATAGTGTGATAAGGGAACAGTGTGGAGTGAAAGAAGATGTAGTGTTGAGGATCGAGAAAGGTATGTTAAGATGGTTTGGGCATGTAGAGAGGATGGATGACAATCGTTTGACAAAGCAAGTGTATGAGGCGAGTGTGCATGGGACAGCTGGAAGGGGAAGACCTAGGCGAACCTTCTTGGATCAAATTGGCGACATTTTGGAGAAGGGCCAGGTCAAAAGTACCCTAAACCGACGAGCATGTATGAAGAATGTAATGAGAGTGAATGAGGCGAAAGTTGTGTGTCAGGATCGTAGCGACTGGAGATCCGTGGTCTCTGCCTACCCCTTTGGGAAAGAGGCGTGACTTTATGTATGTATGTACTTCAAGTGTCAACGCAGCCTGCCTCTTGGGCACAGAGGAGTCCCATGTCCTGAACGGAAGCCCCACAATCGCACTGGATTATGTACAGGGTCCCGGAAACCTTACCTAGCCAGATTTTCTCTGCAGCTTCCAGTTGGTCCTGACTCGATTGAGAGAAGAACAAGTTTTCCACTAACTCATACGAACAGAATAATGATCGTCTGTAAAGAGAAGAGAATTTCTAACGCGCTTTTAACGTTCCTTAAAAAATTGTGCATTTTGGATCCTTTTAAGGTGTCTAGGGGGTTAGTCAAATGCTTGTCCAAAATACACAATGGCACTTGATTTGTACAGTAAGTACTTGATGTACCTACTAACTGGTTTTCTTTCCGACTAATACGATACGAGTATCCTCCATCCAAACGCTATTCATAGGTTGCCTGAAAGAGATCACTTAATAAGGCCGGTCATTGTACATATGCGCTATTTAAGAATAATTTATTTCGTGCCACAACTTACTTACAATAAAAATTTAAGGTGTGCAATAAAATATTTTCATTCATTCATTATTTTTCAACGAAAATCTAAAATTTAAAGAGCTACAAGGAGCAAAAAAGTGATTGCTGAATTTCTAAACGGAAAAGTACTAACAAACAATACACCTCATAACTCAAGCACCTCACGTGTTTATTTATGCCTCGCCTTTACCTCGCCTGATATACTGAGGCGAGAGATTTATAGACTACTCTCAGGATATGATCATAACTGGATACAGTTTGCACCGAATTATTAAATAGTAAGGGTAAGTAAGTTCGTATGAGTGAGGCCGCTGGGAACGGAGTTTTTATGCTGCCCTACGCTCTCCGTTGCTTAGAGCAATAAAAACCAAAACCACCGTTTTTGTAGGTACTTTTTTGTCTGTGGATAGGTAGATATCCCTGTCAATGATGTTGTATACTCTGTAAGTAGTATCCCATTTCTCTGATCCCTGTACACGCCACAGAATACAGAGTACACGCATCACGCAAAAAATACTTTTTGATTGACTCTATGGAATTTCATTGCTGTAGGTATTGCATTCATGGATATACTCTACAGTCCCAAAGTGGCATAGGCAATTAATGTTGGTAAATACCTATATAATATAAACCTATTCAAATACCTATATTATGTATATTTTCTCGGTAAATAATAATGTTTATACTATAGCTAGGTTTTTGTTATTTTTCTCCTAACTTACGACATCATCCAAAATGGTAAAACTCTGTTATTCCCAGCGATCAATTCTCAAGGGTTCCGCGATGTTTATCGAGTTTTATTTATTTAGGGTTCCTGCTTGTTTATGGAGAAGGACGTATCATAATATTTTGGACAAAATCTTAAGATGAGGATAAAAGGGAGGATATTTTATCAGGGCACGCTCAATTTAATTTTCTCGGAGAATTGAGGACTTCAAAGTGTGCACCTTAATAAATCTTATCAGGCTTAGATCATGGGACTTTTTTCTTGATGTAAGACTTTGCCTAATTTTAGGTACTTTGGTAGATGATTTTGAAACTCACGGCAACGTCGAAATTTTATTCATTGTACCTCGTAACTGTGGATAAAATAACAAAAAGAATAGAAGAATTTCTGAATAAGAAAAACTTAGGCCTTATACAATAGATGCTATAGATAGAGCGTCAGGAGGCCTACATTAACGGGACGCTGTAGTGTCTGAGACATTGTTTGAGATGAAATTTTCGGTATACTGTGTCTATATTCAAAAACAACTAGTTTGTTATGTTTTGTTTTATACTAATTAAAACCCACTGAACTGAGACTTCGTAAGAAAAATTGCTACTTCGATAACAACAATGATGAAGGCAGGACGACATATTACTTTTTATATTTTACTCACCGTGATTGTAAGATTTTTTTGTATTATCATAAAGTCAAAGAGCATTTATTCAGTAGGACCGCTGGGATCACTTAGAATAGTCTTAGAACTAATTTTACTCCTGTTCCTTCGCGACCAGTACCGTGAAGAATCAGGAATAAAGCCATAGAGCCTTTTAACGCTAGCAGCCGGTGCAGACCAGCAGCCAGATGGGTGGACGACATAGAGGCCATAGAGGGAAAGACTTGGATAAGATTAGCACAGGGCCGATTGGAGAGGCGTTTGAGGGAGGAGGCCTTTGTCCAGAAGTGGGCTATCATTTGAGCTGCCAATGATGATGATGAGAGCCTTTTAATTTAGAGGATGGTTTAG
The DNA here is from genome assembly GCA_963565295.1 of Epirrhoe alternata. NCBI lineage: Eukaryota > Metazoa > Arthropoda > Insecta > Lepidoptera > Geometridae > Epirrhoe > Epirrhoe alternata. The sequence goes on from OY751401.1 coordinate 4,614,215, forward strand.
GTGCTAGAAAGTTTGTTTCATTTCAAATTTTGTCCTAGGCACTGCAGCGTCCCTAAGTGAAGGTTGTAAAGTATAGGTTGCCTCCTGACACTGAATAAATTGTCTAGAAAAGAAAAGGCCTAAGCTACCTATAGAGGTTGATCACAGCTCAGACTTCAACTTTCAAAAAACTTTTTTAAACTAATAAAATATTTCATTTGCTAACTTAAAATTACCTTTCCAGCAAATACAGTCTCGTAAAGACCCTGTTAATTTAAAGCTAATAAAGATACTATCAAGAAATGAAAACCCCCTGATGGTCTACGAGTTAAAGGAGTCGGAGATAAAAGGACCCAATAATTTCATTAAAGACCTTGATGGTGATGAAAGTGATGGTAACAAGGGTAATAACATTATCTATTTACACGAAAGGAATAAACCGAAAAGTGCTATAAAACTTTATAATAAAGACACAGAAAATAACAATGCAAAAATGCTAGTCAAACTTCTTGCAAATTTTGACAATTTGAATTATGAAGATGATGATAAAAAGAATAACATTGATGATCTACTTGAAGATGAAGAAGAGCAAACGTTGGAAGAAACAGCAAAAGAGCGAGCAAAGTATTTGTTCTACAACTTCCTAAGAGTATGTTTTATTTGAATACTTAAAAGAGACAGTCTCAAGGCTGTCTCTTCAGAAATATCCAGAAACTGCAGACAAGCTTTTTTAAGTTCAGCACCTTGAAGACCATGTTATGTCTCTTACATAATAGTTATGCACTTTGGGCAGAGACACTTTGGACAGTCGGTCGTGAAAAAGTCTCGGGCAAAACATAGACATCAAATAATATTATAATAAGTCAGCTTCCAGAAAAGACCTTCAATCAGTAAGATGATACTGTTATGAAACCACTGTTGATGATTTTAAGATGCCTAAAAGAGTGGGGGGCCTTTGCGCACCAGTGGAACATGAAAGTAAACCAATATTAATTATGTTTTCAGACTTCTCCAGACGAAGACTCAGACCTCCAAGATACAAGGCATTTCCTCCGAGAAGCACTCAGATCTAGGTGCACGAAGGTGACCACTTGCGTCCAAAAATGCAAGGTGACAAAGCCCAAGTGCCCCACTAAATGTCAGGAGATTTTGGATGAGCAGAACCTTTGTGAACCTCCTAAGGAGAAGAAATGTAAGAAAACCAGCTGCTGGGGAAAGACCATGCCTCCAAGGTGGTTGCTCTAATAAATGAAGTACAAATATATCTCTATCTTATGTTTTATTGGTAAAAATATGATTGGTAAGGTAATTTAAATCGGGATTGTGAGTTCCGAGACCAGCTATGGATGTTCCTTTTGGATAGAGGAATATAAAACAGCTGCAGCCTGCCATTTATGAATTTATAATAGAACAAGCCTCTTTTTATCTTCTTGAATACCTAAAAGATTTAAGAATTTCTACAATGCCGTAATTCTATTTAGTTGTTTCAAAGTAATCATCTTGTGGCGGCGTGATACAGCTGCACAATACTTAGGGTTTTACTTAGACTTTTCCTACTTAGTGAGGTAGATGAGGAGTTCTAGATAAAAATGCAATGTCTAGATTCGAGTTAACAATGGCGAATATAGTGTAGACGTTACAGAGGCAAAGAATAGGATAGAATAACATTTGCAAAGGATTGGGGTGTGGGAACAATTTAAACCAATCAGCGCGCACTATCACGTCATCGTATCGTGGCCTTTTTGGCTGTTCATGACGCAATAGTTAACGAGGTTTTAGAGTAGGTATTTAGATACGGCTCCAACAATCTGGTAGATCAGCTGTTAGTTAGTATGATTGCGTAGTTTATTCAATACATTTGTTAGAGCACGGTAAATTACGAGCCATTATGGTCTTGCCTGTGGGAAGAGGAAGGACAACTCAAGCTCTTCATTTATAAGAAAGAGCTAGATGTCTACCTAAAAATCATATCAGGCACACACTGAGCTAATTCCTATCAGAGCTACCGGTTTTTCCTTTCTCTAAGCACTTTGCATCCTTGATTGTAAACCCATTTATACCCATGATGATCCTATTGGCAATATCTAAAGTGCCTAGAAACTTATGACTAGGCTAAGATTATTCTTTCAGCACTTTAATTTAAGAGTTTTTGTTTATTTGTAAACACTTTATACGCTTCCTAAGAAACTTCATCGACTGCTTTATGTGTTAACTATTTGGGCCTATAAGAACCTTCTTATTCATAAAACAAAATGTTCAACTGAATCATTTATTTATTCAACATCTCTTACATTTCTCTGTGACTGTCACCAGCCTCTCCCCCCTAGTGCTACCAGTTTCTTCATCACTGTCTGCACAATCGTCCTTTGGGCCGCAAGGGTCTTCCTCTTTCTCCGATTCCTCACAATCGTACTTAACCTCGCATTTAGTTTCGCAGTTGTCTCGTTTCTTTCCATTATATTTGTTTCCGCATTCATCTGCACACTCATCCTTAGCTTCACAGTTGATGTCATTGTATGTTCTGAGAAGGTTTTTGATGACTGATGATCTTAGCGCTCTTTTTTCGTTTCTTTGCTTGCTGTCTACCTTATCTTGACTCTGTTCTTGATTTTTATCTTGATTCCTATCTTGATATCTATCTTGGTTCCTGTCTTTGTTCCTGTCTTGGTTCCTGTTTTGATATCTGTCCTGGTTTCTGTCTTGGTTTCTGTCTTGATATTTGTCCTGGTTCCTGACTTGATATTTTTCTTGGTTTCTGTCTTGATATCTGTCCTGGTTCCTGTCTCGATATTTTTCTTGGTTTCTGTCTTGATATCTGTCCTGGTTCTTATCTTGATATCTGTCTTGGTTCCTATCTTGATATCTATTTTGACTCTTTTGTAGGTATCTGTTTTTTAATCTGTATAGTCTGTCTTGTTTTTTAGCTTGGTATCTTTCTTGCCCTTCATCGTCTCTATCAAGTTCATCCTCTCTATCTTGAGCCCTGTTTTTCCTTTCCTTTCTTTGTCTTCTTTCTCTCTGTTCTCTTCTTTCATCTTCTCTCTCCTTCTTTAGTCTGTTTGCTAGATTTTGCAAGTCACTGTGTTCGTATCTTGGTTTGTTTTCACGTTGTTCAACTAAAGGGTTGTTGTACATTACGTGTCTGTGCTCAAACTTCAAGGCCGCATCTTGTAGCTAAAAGAAAATAATTATCATTAAGTTAACTTTGTAGTAGTAGTAATAATCTTAAAAAAACAAACAACCTTAGGATTGAGGTAGTGCATCAAATTTGAAGATGCACCTCGATCGTCTTCATCGCGTTCCTTGCTCTTCAAAGTGTTAAGGTTATTCAGTTCCTTCAAGGAGTTGTCAAGGACTAAGATCAGGGGCCTGTTCTCGCTGTTTGCCTTCTTGTAAAGCCGGGAGAGGAGGCCAGAGTAATCACTGGATGTGGACATGTTGACCTGTAACAAATAATACCATTATTGATACGATAAGGAGCACCTAGGCTGAAATGGCTGACCGAATTTGGATGAATTTTGTTATCTTAAACCCTGGATAACACATCGGTTTTTATCCCAGAAAAGTGAAGTAAGTATTCCAGGGGTAACACGGTGCAAAAAAGGCAATTGGTATTTTTTTCGTTTGAAGGTTGAACCACTGCATTTATTGACATTTAAAAGGTACATTTGGGTACAGTATTTTAGATGGCAAAAGCAATATGAACCCTGTTGGAGTCGCGTAGTAAATAGTTTTGTTTTAGCTAGTTAGGCTTTAGCTATTACTAGCTGCAGTCCGGTACGTATCAATCATCTAGTTAAATAAATAAATAATGCTGGACTTTTCACACAGCATCATCTAGCCCCAAACTAAGCAAAGCTTGTATTATGGGAACTAGATAACTGATATACTACTTATATACTTTTTGTTTGTAAATACATACATATTATACATAGAAACACCCAGACCCGAGATAAATATTTGCAGATCATACAAACATTTATCCCGCGGCGGGGATCGAACCCGCAACCTTCTGCGTCCCAAGCGGGCTTTCACCCACTGCGCCACAGAGGTCGTAGTTTGAAAGCATTCCTAGCAAGCTAAGGCACAAAGGTTGCCTGGAAGAAATCGCTTTTAGCGATAAGGCATTGTACTAAAAACTTATTGTTTTACTTAAATGTTTTATATTTTATTAATATCTTGGTGTACAATAAAATGTTCATTCATTCATTCACAAAAGTTGTTCTCTTGTTGAAATATAAGCTACTCAAAGCTACTTAGAAATTTTAGGTTTGAGACCCCTGTCATACAAATCACAAAAAAAGTAGCAAAATAAAATATTTAAAAATTGGGAATAGGGTTTTGTGTTTGTCATAATTTGTACAGGCTTAAATAAAGTTTAAAGATACAATACTTTAACGTTATTGATTAATTATAGATTCCAATTAATAAAAAAATATACATACATACCTACATACATAAAATCACGCCTCTTTCCCAAAGGGGTAGGCAGAGACCACGAATCTCCACTCGCTACGATCCTGACACACAACTTTCGCCTCATTCACTCTCATTACATTCTTCATACATGCTCGTCGGTTTAGGGTACTTTTTACCTGGCCCTTCTCCAAAATGTCGCCAATTTGATCCAAGAAGGTTCGCCTAGGCCTTCCCCTTCCAGCTGTCCCATACACACTCGCCTCATACACTTGCTTTGTCAAACGACTGTCATCCATCCTCTCTACATGCCCAAACCATCTTAACATACCTTTTTCGATCCTCAACACTACATCTTCTTTCACTCCACACTGTTCCCTTATCACACTATTTCTCACTCTATCCTTCAACGTAAGTAAGTATATTTTTTTTAAAACAAATTTTAAAAAAATATACTCTTCAAATGAATACTCACAAATGCCAAGAGGCAAAGGCAGATCTTGAGCATCATCGTAGGTGTTCCGTAGGCGGCCTCTACGACTCCAATGCCCCACTTTGAAAACGTTGAACTTATTGAAAACTATTCTGAACAGTTTTATAATGCTTGGATTGATTTCATTTCATCATTTCAATTTCATGATTGAATTTTGTTTTCATTTTTATACGATAAACATAAACGTATCCAAGTTTAGAGGGATTAGAGTTCCGTTGGTACACGGTTACACGTGAAAACATTAAGGTGGGTCCACATTAGAACATTTCGGCGAACATTTCGGCGTAACCGTAACAAAACCGCGTGTCTGTTACAACAGTGTGGACACGATTTGTTCGGCGAACAAATGTTCGATCATTTGTCCGTTTCATACTTCCATACAAAATATCAATCTTTGAAAGTACGCCGAAATGACACGGTGTTCGGTTCGGCAAAATTTCGGACGCACCTTCTTAACAAATACGACTAAATTTTATTTTAACACATTGAAAGTCCCGCCTATAAAATTAGAGTTCTAGCTAGTCTAGAGTTCTCACATCCAGCCCAGGATATACAGTTCAATTTCCTTATTGCCTTACATCTAATGCATAGACGTCACAGCCAGATCTAAAAAGCATTACATGTAATGCACGGACAGTCAACGTGTTAATCTATGTGGCTGCTAAAACAAACCAAAAAAAGAGAGGCATTATCTCCTGTTTCGTATTTTTGAAGTATAAGGTGTCCCTGGTGGGCTCATGAAATACACCAAGTAGGTATCATAATTATCTGTTATTTATCGTATGTCAATCTGCCTAGGCGTAAGTAGGTGTCTGTATTGTGTCTTAGGTAACTTAATAGCTACAGAAATAATTAAATAACCGAATTAGAATCGAATCGGATGAAAAACAAAGTAAACATGGAGTGGCATTGGCAATATTTTTACCATCACCAGAGCGAGGCCGCGGGCAGATAGCAAGCAAGTTCGTATGAGTCAGTGGCCAACTCTGGCGAGGTTTTCAGACTGCCTTAAGGCATCCGTCATGGCTTAACTTAAATAGCCGGGACCGATAATTTAACGTGCCCTCCGAAGCGCGGAAGCGCTCAGCTGAAAATGTCACTGGCGGTCACCCATCCACTTACAGACCGTTTCGAACGTTGCTTAACTTCGACGATCTATCAAGAACGATTTAGCAAGCACGACCACGAGCGCTTTGAATGAGGCGATAAATCTAAGGGCACATGGCATACTCATGGATTTGGAAGATTTTTCTACAAATAGTTTTTATTTCCTGTCAACTTTATCCATGTCAACTGCGGAGCGGTGGCATTCGATCATCTAATATGTCAACCATCTGTAAGTGCTAAAAATTGACATCCCACCAACTCAAAGTCCCTAAAATTTTCTTGATGACGAACTGTTTTCTTCAAAGTAAAATGAAGGGATTGGACCCATTAATTTCACTCGAAGTGTATGAAATATAGTTATAAAGTCACCTGTCTCAGCAACAAACATTAATTCCTAGGACAGACCATTAACATGTCTAGGACATCTGAGCCAGCTAGATTTTAGATAACTGAAAATGTCTGGCCCTGACAAGGTAAATAATTTATTGAATTCAAAACATTGAGACTTATGGCACGCCCGTGGCTACAATCACGTTGTAGAAAACGTAAACAGGATTACAACTGTATCAACAAGGCGCGGTAGACATCCTCTCGGATCTTTTTACGTGGTACCAACTTTTTGCCCCTTTTCACCCCCTTAGGACTGGAATTTCTGAAATTCTTTTCTTATGCCCGGTTTCTATATTCAACGGACACTCGTAGGTAAGAGCTACGACTCGTTTCCACATACAAAGTTTGACAGCTAGCTTACCGTTGGTTTCTAGCTGTCTACCTTTTGTCCTTTGTGGAAACGAGTCGTAGCTCTTACCTACGACTGTCTGTTGATCATGGTCTACTCCTAGGAACCCTTTAAGTTTCTTGTTTCTAAGACTTATGGTTGAGGCTGTAGGATTAATGTCAGTCAGTATCAAAACCTTAAGTCAAAGTCAAAGAGCATTTATTCAGTAGGACCGCTGGGATCACTTTGAACTTATAACAGATATTAAAGATGCGTATTATGATTGCAGAAAGTGGATACAGGTCGATCAAGAACACGAGTTGAATCAGAACACGTAAGTGGTATTAAACAAAATACTTATTTAAATAAATAAATAATGCTGGACAATTTCGCACAGCATCAACCAGCCCCAAACTAAACATAGCTTGTACTATGGGAACCAGTTAACTGATATACTACTTATATACGTGTTGTTTGTAAATACATACATAATTATAGATAGGAACACCCGAGGTTGATATTTGCAGATCATACAAACATTTATCCCGCGGCGGGGATCGAACCCGCAACCTTCTGCGTCTCAAGCGGGCTTTTACGCACTGCGCCACAAATATCGTTTCTTTAATTTAATTCCTTACTCTAACATCTTAAGTGTAATTGTGTTATAAATGTAACAGACATTCCTAGTTTTTTTTTTTACTGCATCCTGAAAGACTATCATGGTTATGTAAAGTGTAAATGACTTGCCTGTTTATTTAGGTATACCTACCTATTACACACGATAAGTTCAGAAAGGAAACATCAGTTTTTATTTTCTAAGTTTTATTTGTTAAAATGTGAGTCTAATTATGTTTATCTAACCTTTCAGGGATCTCCAAGTCATGAAGTAAGTAAATGAAATGAGTTTTTATCATAAAATAAAAACCCAGGTCATGTAAACCTACATTAATGAGTGAGAGCGAATGAAGGAAAAGATGTGTGTCGGGATCGTAGCAAATGAAAATCCGTGGTCTCTGCCTATCCCTAGGGATAGAAGTTATGTATGTACTAGCTAGAGGAACGCCCGCATCTTCGCTCAAGTGTTACCATAGATAACGTACCCTCAAAGTTTAATGTTTCCAAGAATCATCAGTCCTACCTGTCCGGCTAGCGTGCGCGACGTGAGTTATCTCGTGCACGAGAAACGAGAAATTAGAAGATTGTGAAGAAATGAAGAACCCCGGCCGTCCAAAAATGGATTTTGCGTTTTTGTCAAATGTATATGCCTTTGACACGTGCTCTAAACGGTGAAATAAAACATCGTGAGGAAACCAGTTAGTATTCTTATAGGCGGCGATGGGCTTGCAACCTGTCACGTATGGAATACTAACTTCTGCAAGATGTGGGCATGTATAAAATATGTATTTGGTCATGCCTCTGACTACCCCTACTACTCCAAAAGCGCTGACATTACACTTCGTTTGTCACGGCACGAGTAATTTCTCGTCGTTGCCTTGCGAGGACGGGATAATTGACGACAAACGTGTGAAGACACAGAGTGGAGTTTGATCACAAAAATAGCTGCGGCATCTATCTTGCTTGAATTATGTTCTAACAACCTATCATAGTGTAAGTCTACAAGGACAAACTACTATGTTATGGTATACATGTTATATAAGCCTATAAGAATACTAACTGGTTTCCTCACGATGTTTTCTTTCACCATTTAGAGCACGTGTTAAAGTGCATATACATTTGACGAAACGCAAAATCCATTTTTGCACGGCCGGGGATCATCATTTCTTCACAATCTACTAATTTCTCGTTTCTCGTGCACGAGATATCTCACGTCGCGCACGCTAGCCGGGCTGGACTGCAACCATAGTTTAGACTGACGATCTGTCTGTCTGTCACGTAATGGGCCCTCTACATATTCGCTGATGATAGACTAATGCCGACGGTCACGAACGTGTAGAGGGCCTCATCGCCTTTATTCGCCTGTCATCTTCTATCCAAATAATCTTTCGGCGAATAGTTCAGCGAATAGTTCGGCGAATAGTTCGGCGAATGTGTAGAATGGTTGTAAGGCGTACCTACGTATAATAGATAATTTAAATTATTTTCTGTAGACAAGTTCAATCTTCACCCTCGGGAATGAGCTTCAAGAGTACTTGGAGAGGGAGAGTCTGGGGTACAATGTGTACCCTGGCGCTGAACGAGTGGAGTACGACTTCACTGCTGAACGGCTTAATATGTACAATACCAAGTAAGTAAAGCAAGAAAAACAATTCGTTTTCAAACACTTAGGCCTTACATCTATCTATACTAGATGATTTATAGAATCAGAATCAGAATAATTTTTGTCTATTACAGGTACTCAGGTATAACTGAGTGTAGTCGTTGTCTAAATACTCTTTTATGGTGTACAATGTTTTGTCCAATAGGAGGAGTTTCACTCTATTGATGTAACTGTTGTAATTCTCAATTGTCTTAATCTGTAGGGGAAGCTTGTTATATAATGTAATTCCCATTAATTTGGGAAGTTTTTTAGACCTATTCAACCTATGACTTATTTCTATTAGATGTATTGGATTCCTAAGACGACTATTGCTATCCCCTCAGTGGTATAGCTTTTAATGTTTATTCTACCATATTAATTAATTTCTAAAATATATACAGACACAGATGTAAGTATCCGAAGGTTTCTGAATAGATCTCTACACGAGTATCTATAGTATACAGTGTCAGGACAGGATTTGAGGAGGCAACCTTAGCCTACACTCGAAGGAACGCTGGTGTCTGGAACATTGTTTGAGATGGAAGACTCGTACCACCTAAACCATCTTCAGCTTAAACTCAGCCTATATTGAAGGAAACTCACCCACAAGTTCCTTGTTTTTTTTTGTTGATCACGATTTGGTTGGACGGAACTACCAAGGACTTTCTACACAAGATGTTGCGAAAAAAAATATTTACAACCCCGACACCGACAAGTAGGATTTCGTGGCCGAGATGTAAGGCACTCCGGCTTTAGGAGGATCGTGTGATCGATGCGGGTTCGAATCCCGTCGGAATCCAAAATTTTGATAAGACTTTTCATTTCTTAAAAATATTTCAATTTTTAATTATTATTTTTTTGAAAATTCCTATATACCTTTATCAATTCAGGGACCTGAATGCAGCCACGCATAATGCCATAGCCGTGGCTGAGTTTTTCGCCGATAAAATTTGATTTTTGTAGAGCCGTTGACCCGAAAAGAAGAAGAAGAAGAATTCAGGGAGATCGAGCAATCGGAACCTTAGCTCAAAAGTAACTCGCGAGGTCTGTTCTCCCATAACCACAAGTTGACTTCATCAAACTTAAGAGCTCAGCTCTTGTCGGTGCAATGATGCAACTTCCTCCACCTTTACATCTTTACACTAGTTGTAAGCCTGTGAATATATTTCAGCCTCATTGTCTCTACGGCGCACCTCATCAAGGGTTCCCTTGGAGTGGGAATTCTCTCGATGCACGTCGGCTTCATGTACGGAGGGCTGTGGACTTCCCTAGTCGCAACCATCCTTATTGGAATTATAATATCCTACTGTATGCTGGTACGCTTATTTTCTATGTTGTTCTGGATTAAAACCTCATTGGTACTGTAACAAATAATTATTTAAATAAAATAAATAATGCTGGACTTTTCACACAGCATCATCTAGCCCCAAAGTAAGCAGAGCTTGTGTTATGGGTACTACATGACTGATATACTACTTAAATACTTTTTTGTTTCTAAATATATACATAATAATATATAGAAACAGCCAGACCCTTAACAAATAAGATGAATCTGCAAGAGCCAGGTATGGTACGAAATTAAAAATGTCCCAAATTGGAACTCGAATCATTGATAAAGAAATAATTTCTGTCACAGCATAATGACTACAGAGATTATATAAAATATTTCCTACATAATAATTCCATCGTACCTCAGATGCTGGTGAGATCAGCTCAGAAGATGTACGTGAGGTTGAGGATGCCGATGCTGTCGTATCCAGACCTGCTGGAAGCTGCGGTCGCTACTGGACCTTGGAAGTGGTTCAGGAAGTTCAGAAAGACTTTTAGGTGCCTCATATATTTATTTAGAGCGTTGGTTGATATGTTAAAAGCCATGTTTGGAATGAGATATTCGGATTTCGATCTGAAGGTTGCAAGTTCTGATTCTGAGCGAGAATAAATAGATATTTCGTTTTGAAAAATGTATGCTCATTGCTCATCACAAAAGCTATCAACGGTGAAACCAGTTGGTGTTCTATTATGCGGCGATGGATTTGCAACCTGTCACTTATGGAATACTAACTTCAGCTAACTGTTTCAGTTAAAGTTAACTGTTAGGCCAGTTAGGCTCAATGCGACGGCAGCAACGCGACGAGAACAAGACATTATAAACCTTATGAACAATGTTACAAGATACAGAAACACTTGATCGCGAACGCGCGATACTGCTCGAGTCGGCGCGAGGCTTCGCCACACTTTTTTCATTCTGTTACTTGTTACATTGTTAATAAGGTTTATAATGTCTGGTTACGTCTCGTCGCTGCATTCAGTGTAAAGATTTTTTCCTACACCGTTTAGAATGACCCAAAATAACAACACTTGTCTTGTTAACAATTTTACTCAAGATTAATTTCTTTTAGGTACCTAATGGACAGCTGCCTCTTTCTAAACATGTGTGGAATATGCTGCATATATGAGATCATGATTGCTGTTACGATAAAACAGGTTAGTAGCGTGACTGTAATATAAAATCGTCAAAATTTTTATCTAAATATATGTATTAGATTGGAAAGGTCATCGCCGTCATCTTACGAAAACTGCATCAGAATCGAGAAATAAATTGATTTCACTACTTTTTCAAGTAATATTTGGCATGAAAATGAACGTGATGCTGAGTCTTTGTTCTGAAATATTCTATCAGTCCTAGTCTTCAAACCATTCAGTCAACCTCCTGACCTGACTGAATGATGGCGTCTTCATCACAACATCACTATATTGAATTTAGAAAAGGAGTTGGATAAGCTAGGAAGGCTGCGAAAGGCTGCTGGCAGAAGCTGGATGCGTCGAACCGAGGACAGGGCGCAATGGCGCTCATTAGGGGAGGCCTATGTCCAGCAGTGGACTGCTATAGGCTGATGATGAAGCTAGGAAGTAGGAATGGTTATGTACCTGTTTGTTTTATTTCAGGCAACGGAAGCTGTTTCCCCGACCATGAAAGATACCAACCTCTCCGTAAGATGCTACATACTTATAGTAGCGGTACCTCTAGCGTTGTTATGCTTGATACGGAATTTGAAGTGCTTGGCGCCAATTTCCTTAGCTGCGGACATTTTTATTGGTTAGAAAATTATGAATATTGTCTCTGTAGTCGAAAGCATTAGATGAGACTTGAAAGTGACTGGAAAGAATGACGCAAGAGATTACCCAGCTGTGGGCAAAATTACTAAGATGATAATGATCTGTCTCTACATTAGAATAGATTAAAATTTCGTTTCAGTTTAGACGATTTTGTGTTTTATCGTGGTTGTCAAAAAATACTGAGCTAACTCTATTCATATTGCAGTATAGAAAGATGGATGGGATGTGTGAAAGATGACAAGTGTGAAGAAAGTGCTGACAGAAAAAGTGAGGGAAATGAAAGAAGAATTACAGTTGTGCTGTCTCCAGATAGCGAGACAAGAATAGGAAGATAATGGAGTTTAATGATGACTGAATGTCATTTTTCCAGGAGTCTGCGTGCTGACGACAATGTACTTTAGCATAGCGGAAGGAGGCAGCATCCACGACAGACCAGCGTGGAAGAGCATCCATGGCTTCTTCAGGTTTAGCGGCATCTGCCTCTTCAGCGTCGATGCCACAGGGGTTGTTCTAGCAGTTGAGAACAACATGAGGAAACCCAAGTATTTCCCGATCGTGTTGCAGCATGGTAATTAAATATTTTTCTATGTTTAACGAGTCAGTGGCACCATGGCATGATGGAACGCAAGAGATGCATTTATAGATAAATTCTTCCCTGATAATGTAATAAATCTGAAAGTTAATAAAAAGTATATTTGAGAGTCATTTTTGTGCTTTCACGCCATCACCAGTGGACTGATTTTGGTAGAGCATAAGGTATTAAAAATGTTGGTACAACGCAAGAGCATCTGTGAGCTGAAGCTAGTGTGTGTGCACATTGGATATTGGTGTGTGGTCAGGACGATGCCCTGTCGTGTATTAGAAACTAAGAGCACCAATGGAACCAATTGAGAGTGTACTTTATTTTCAGGTACAATCATTGTGCTGGTCTGCTTGTCCCTGGTCGGGTTCTTCGGTTACTGGGGATGGGGGGAGAGGTGTGAAGGACCAATCACGATACACATGCCGCCTACTACGTAAGGTTATATTTTGTAACATTATCATAACCTAGTGTCGACAAAAGTATGAAATGCGCTACTGAATTTGACGTAGACCCTCGGGAATACTGCATTAAATATAGTTTTTGGAGAATTTTCAGGATGCATTTTACAACTTTTATGATCTCAAGTGTGAGATAAACACAAAATTACTTTTAGTTCATTTTCCGGGCTAAAAAGTAGGTAGTCTTAAAAGTTTCATCTTATTTTATTCTGACGTTTTATCGTAAAAGGCAACAAACTCTACCATCCATCTACCATATATCCAAGCTTTCTCATTTACAATCCGAGAAGTAGTAAGATTTATAATATTTTATTATTTTTCAGTGTGACCCTGATCCTTCAATTTCTGTTAGCAATTATGCTTGCCATCACCTTTGCCGTTCATTTCTGGGTGCCGTTCAGATTGGTATGGCGATATGTTGTAGGGATACATAAAAGGTACTTTGTCTCTATTGTTATATGTTTTTAGGTTCCAAATAAATACATTTTGCCAGAAAAAAAGGACTCTGTTATGTTAACCATTGAGATTTCTGGTGGAAAAAGTTTGTATCTTGGAGCCTACTCTAATTCAACAAATTATAAGTGGGTGAAAATCACTTTCATAGATTCCGTTACAAAGAAATATACCTAGTTACATACCAATCTCATAAAAGCGTATCAAAAAGAAGTTTCATTTGACATATCACACGCTCTCTACTATGTTGATTGGTCCCTATCAGTTCTCTTCTTATTAATTCAATTGTTTTGATATGTTTACAGGAGAAGAGGTATTTGGGAGAGACTTTACAGAATAATCCACATCATCCTCATCACCGGCATGGCCATCGCGTTTCCGAACATGATCAAAGTTATGATATTTGTTAGTTTTTTTCTGTTATTCAGTTCTTCCCGAACATGCTTCACAAACTTGTACTACGGTGAAGTAATCGGTGCTCTCTAGATCTCGTCTTAATTTTCTTGTACGGTCAGCGTCACCAACCGGTAACCCCCCTGCAGTACAAACCGCCTTACTAAGGGGGTTACCAATTAGTGACGCTTACTGTACATTATCTGTAAAATGTGGGCATGTATCTAAATTAAGCTGTCTCTGATCACCACCTTAGATATCTTCAAAGGCTCTGAATACATAAAAAAGATCTGAAAGAATGTCTACCCACACCTTGGGAATGTCGTGATCATGTTTGTTCAATATCTGAAACTTAAAATCCACATTGATGCACAGGATTCGAGCCCACGACCTTTGTATTAGGAAGCACTATGATTTTAAATTATGTTGATTGCTTTCAGTTTGGAGACTTCTTCCTGGCGTTGATTGCATTTATATTTCCGGCTTTTATTGATATATTTGTGTCGTGGAAAGAACCTCGTAGAGAAATAAGGTGAGAATTATTTTAGTAGTAGACCCCATATAAACAAAGGCAGAACTTAACCGTAACCACCTGATGGAAGAATAGATTTAAATGACTTTTGAGTTGAGGGAAAAAGCATATTTTCTACGACAGCGATAAAGCTCAAAATCGTCTGAGCTCAAATATAATTTACTACATATTTTATCCTACCTAAATATAGAAAGGTCAGGGTAAGCAAAGAGGTGCACATGCATAGAATCCACCGTTTAAACCTAACTAGATCCCCTTGAGTCTCTCTACTTAGCAGACAGCCACTACACCACTTAAGTCGTGATTTGATCCCAAAAATGCATAGGTACCACACATCTTCCTGGTTTTTTGTCATACTCCCTGCCGTCATATTTTGATTACTTTCCGACGTTACCTCAATTCAGTAACTCAAAAGGCTGAACTAGGAGTATTGTTCGCAGTTCGCACAGTGTTTGATCAAAGCTAGTTTTGTGGAAGTCCAAAAATGCTGGTATTGGATAGTCGGCGTCAAAAATTGGCAGTATGTCTTTGGCTCCGTCCAGTGTGTTAATTGGTAATAATGTTGAATGAATCCGAGAATGAGAGACTGGCTTTAAAGCGAGTGGAAAACCTGTGAAAATTTTAAATTAAGTAATACACAAACTTATAGAAAGGAGTGAGTGTTGAGATGACGGCTGATAGAGGGGAATGGAAGAGGAACACAATGTTGTGCCGACCCCACGTAATGTGGGAAAAGGGCAGGGAGATGATGATGACACAAACTTATAGACTCGTCTCTACTACAAGTATAATACAAGTCTCAAGTCCTATAGGTACTGATTTTATAACGCACTTTTTGAATATTTTTTTTTATATATTCACAGATTGATCAAGAATGGAATCCTTATATTCTTCGGGATTCTTCTGAGCGGTGCAGCGTTCTATGCTGTACAGGATTTTTAGAACTTTCTAGAGTTTTCTAGAAAACTGTTGTTATATATAAGCTAAATGAATGTGTTTTGTTGTAAATATAATCTTACGATCAGCCATTTTGTTTTATAAATTATCTGTGAGAGGCCG
Organism: Epirrhoe alternata; assembly: GCA_963565295.1. Lineage (NCBI taxonomy): Eukaryota > Metazoa > Arthropoda > Insecta > Lepidoptera > Geometridae > Epirrhoe > Epirrhoe alternata. The sequence goes on from OY751401.1 coordinate 4,629,780, forward strand.
CATAAGGGCATAAGCGGGATAAGGGATAAGGGCAGGCAAATGATGATGAATGATGAACTAATTTTCATTTTTTTTTGGTCTTTGGTGTCCCACAACTGAGTTAAGAATTTCCCTATCATCATCATCATCATCTCAGCCTAGTATCACCCACTGCTGGGTATAGGCCTCCCTTCTTTTATGCCAGTCTCCTTTATCTTGCGCCTCTCGCGTCCAAACATTTCCAACGACCTTTACTATGTCGTCGACCCAACGTGCTCTCGGCATAAATTTTACAAGCCGTAGGTCCAGCAAAAATAGGTTAAGCTCAACGTAGACACTAGCTGCACTCCTAAATGATTTCTCCATGGCGTGGATTCTAGAAAAGTTTATGTTAAAGAAAAGTGAACCAATATGTTTTCATATCAATAAAAAAAGTTTCACTACTGTAACGACGGAAGTCTAACAAAATATGTAGTAAAAAGTAATGTAATTATGTTATTAGCCAGCATTTCGAGGGTAATCGGAGGGCCTGGAATTGGGACGTATAAACGGTGGCTTTGAAACTTGGGACCACGTAGGTGGACTTATTCTGGAACTTTCCGACATCTGGAAAATGCAACAGGAAAATCACAGCTATAGAGTATGGAATCGCGATTTCCCAATTCCAAATTCGAAATCTCGGTAGAACTGTTAATTTCGTTCACTCGTCCATTCATTCATTCGTTTACTCGTTCATCTACACTATTATTATAAAGAGAAAAGATTTGTTTGTATGTTTGAATTGAATAAGCTACGAAACTACTGGACCGATTTGAACAATTCTTTCACCATTAGAATCCTACATTATTCCTGATAAACATAGTTATATTTTATCCCGAGAAAGTGAAGTTTTCCCGAGGGGACGTGGGTAACACCACGACGGACCGCTAGTTCGTTATAATCGGTTCATTCGTTCCCACTTCTTTTCTCATCGCCTCATAATCATAACGTAAAAGACTTTCAAGCTCTAGAAATATTCTTCACATTGAGTTTGCTCTTAGTTTTATCAGAATATGTATGCGAATACAGAACTGTCAGAAAGTCGTCGGCCAGCAATTATCATTACGGAGGTACGTCCCAGAAGGGATCGGAAGGGACCAAAAACGTCCCAAGTTGTCGAGTTATAATGTCGATCAATGGCAAAAATAAGCAAAAAAATACCAACTTTTCTAAACTTCCCTGATGCTTACCAGGAATAAAGTCCTACTTTGAAAAATCAAAAAAACCTACCTCCTGCATTGTGATTGTGACACTCAGTGATGGCCTGTGTCGTTTTAACACCCCTCGCAGACTACAGACTTTCTATCGGCCGATAGTTGAAACGAAATATACTTCGGCTCGTAATGAGTATGGAGAAGTATAGCCCGTCTCAACTATCGGCCGATAGAAAGTCTGCGAGAGGTCTTAAACGCCTAACAATTATTGTAGAGGTTGTTCCCGCCAAAGACACAAGCTGTTTGTACCCGAGTGCCGCACTGTCGCTCGAGCCTCCTCTCCATTACCACGTATCCTTACAGCACTCAACGCCCTCACGGATGAACATCCCAATTGCGACTTGTTTGCGGATGGAAGCCTTTATTGTTTTGTGAGCGTCATGACATTTAGGTTGACATGGACGACTTATTAATTACTATGTATTTTGTGTAGGTTTATTAATTTTAATTTATTTCATGTTTTATTTGCCTTCTTATGACGTTATTAATTGTGACTATTGTTTTGTATACTATATTGTTAGTTTTGATTTAATTAATGTAATTGGTAATAACCGTGTTAATTTTTTTTTTATGATGATTGGGTCGGCTCTTGACTTCGAAGCTAACATAGGCAAGAATGAGGTCTACGATGGAGCGAACCTACCCAGAAGGCGCCTATTAACTCTCTTCTTAAATTAAATGAAATGAATAAATTGTGTGAAGTTTGACTGCGAATGATGATGATGAACTACTGTACCTATTACCTTCGATCATAATTTTACAGACTAAAATAAAGTCTTATTCCTATAGGGCCGATGGGCCTGCAACCTGTCACGTATTGGTGTGATCTTTGTTCTCTTGTAGAATCAGCTATTTCGCACACAAGGAGACAATCAGTCATCATTGGGTGTGATCTTTGCGCTCTTGTCGAATCAGTCTGATTGGCTTGTCGCGGGTTATTTCAATTTTATAGTGATGGTGAAACAAAATAATAGTGTAAAATTTTACTTTTTATAACTATAAAATTGTAATTTTTTTGTTTAAATAACTAACAGAAAACCGAATTCAATGTTGATTCAAAATTAAGGGAAGATGAGGTTTTTTTTTAAAGTAAAAGTAAGTATACAAATCCTTCGGGAATCTTTATATTATGGGAGTACCTAGAGACTACACTTTTCATCACAGTGCTGGGCATAATAGGCCTTTTTTCGCTTGTAGGTATATAGGTACGATATATAATATAGGTACGATCTGCTATTATCTGCGGGTTCGATCCCCGCCGTGGGATAAATGTCTGTGAATGTCGGGTGTTTCTATGTAGGTATAATATGTATGTATTTACAAACAAAAAGTATATAAGTAGTATATCAGTTACTGGTTTCCATAGTACAAGCTTTGCTTAGTTTAGGGCTGGTGATGCTGTGTGCGGTGTCCAGCATTATTTATTTATTATTATGTCGTCTCATCTATCATATAACTCATCTATCATGTCAAATTATAGAATAGTTTGTTGACTGTTCAATATGTTATGTGATAGCCGTGATAGTAACAGGAGGAATTAGAATATTACATTATTCCCCGTAGTTTTGATGTTCAGTAGGAGCATCAGAACAAGGGTGTCCCGGTGCTCCTATCAGTAGGAGTATTTAGTAGGAGCACGAGGAGGAAGCGGTTTTATTTCATCTTTTATTTTCTTTTCAACCTGTAATGTAAGACCCTGAGTTAACCCAAAAACAATAGAAGAGCATATTGTCATTCTTATCTTAAACTCTTAACACAGTAAACATGTAGGTCATAAAAATGTGTGGAGCTCTTTATCAGTATGCATACAATTCTCAACAAAATACATGTGAAATTAGTCTAAAATGCTAAAAAAAAAGTAAATAAGAAAGAATTGACAAGGCATTTGTGCAATTGGACGTTCTTTCATTGTGTTTATACACGTGAAAGGAGATAGTCAGAGACATGTCCAAATAGGTATTGTCATATTTGGCATATGCTCACACTTTTCCCAAGGCATTATAAGTAGGTAAGATAAGATAAGATATATTAATAGACTAGCTGCGCTCCCGTGGTGTGACCCACGTTCCCTCGGGATATTTTCGGGATAAAAAGTAGCCCATGTTTTCCCTGGGATACAACCTTTATCCATGCCAAATTTCTGCGTAATCTGTTCAGTGGTTTGGGCGTGAAAAGGTAACAAACAGACAGACAGAGTTACTTTCAAATTTAGAAAATACTTTCAATTAATTTCTATAATGCACGTAATACATTTTAACCCCATCTTCACTTAATTTACTAAGGTTCCCTTTATAAGTAAAACGTAGTACCTAAGTACCTAATCCTAATGTTAACATGTTCACTATGACATGTGTCCATAAAGTTAACAAACGAAGAAGGAACGGTACTGGAGAAGTAGGGCCGTTTTTAAAACATTACTTTTACTTGGCTATTGCTAAAAATGACAATACAACAATATTTGCAGTTCAGGCGAGCACTCATCGACAAGTACACTTTCGTGCAATTGAAGAAAAAAAATGATAATTTGTGACACAAAAATGTAGAGTACCTACTTAAACAAAATGTATTTTTAATGAGAAAATACAATGAAAATAAAAATAATGCTTTAGCTGGTTTAGCGCAAAATGTAGTAGGTACCTAGACGTAAAACGCATAAAACGTGCTATTCCCAATAGTACGAGTATCATGGTACCTACTTAAACCTTAACGTGTGAAATAGTATTTAGTTTTAGGTACGCTAGCTAAAGAACTAATGTTATTCTCTTGTAAACTAATTGTCTATACTAATACTATAAAGTGGAAAAATTTCTTTGCTTGAATTGAATAACTACTGGACCAATTTGAAAAATTCTTCCACCAAGAAAATCCTACATTATGCCCGATGAACATAGGCTATATTTTATTCCGGGGAAGTGAAGTTTTCCCGAGGGATCGCGGATAACACCGCGGCGGCCAGCTAGTCAGTAATAAAATAATACGTTAATAATTCGTTCTACAGTAATAAATTTACCTTTATAGAATAGACAATTCTAAAAATTCATTAAATCCTTTTTCATGTAATTGTCGATAAGAAATGCACAACACTATTCTACCTTAAAAACATATCTATAGTTGTCTATGAATGGATTGAAAAGTGGAGACACTAAAATTACTCTATGGTTCTATCTAGTACATTATTTATCTTTGGTTGGTTCCATATCATAAAACTTGAATCTTTGAACTGAAACTGAACTAAACACTCAAGAATAGGCTTTCGGCATGAATCCCATTAGGGACATATATTTATCAAAACTACTATACCCATTATTTTTAAAAGTCAACCAAAAACGCGTTTGCTCGTCGTGGTTTTAATTGACTTGTTTTTTATGATTGTATGCTTTAAATTTAATTGGCTGGTTGATTGGTTTTATTTGATTATGCTATTAAAGAAAACGGCTCTACCGATTACCATGAAATTTCACTTTTACAAGTTTATCTTAAAAGATGTGAACCCAGAAAAAAATATGTACCCACACTAATGCCAGTAGGTACTCTCAAACGAATGAAAGAAAACATCGTAAGGAAACTAGCATCTCCTGTATGCTATGGTAGAGTAAAAAAAAAAAAAACAAAAATGATGTCCAAACCACACCAAAGATCTTTATAGAAAAACTCAATCACTAGGTAGTGTTTATAAGCAGTAGGTACATTTTTTTGTCCCGCAGTGTAATACACAAGGATGTGGCGCTTCTCTAAATATTCATTGATACAAGTGTAGACGTTGAAACTGAGAGGTAGTGTCATGGAACTAAATTCTAATCACGTGAGTATTTGTTGTGTGAAATAGAGTGCCACAAACATATGGACCGGTGGCCAAAAGAGGAACTAACGAATTTTACTGTAAAAATTATCTTTCTGCCAACACCAAATGCGACAACAGCGCCTCTCTCACCGGATCAGATAAGTTTGTGGCACTTTAATGTTTTTATGAAAGGATTCGGTGTGACTAACACGATTCGTGAAGTGAATATTATATTCTATAAGTTGTGTTGTATTTGGAAGATTCACTAAAATCAAAATGAAATACATTTTTGCCAACATAATCTCTACTTTTTCTGTGAAATGTCCAGCTACAATTTTGTTAATTTTTTTTATCCCTGTGTTTATCCCATTTTTTGGCTAATCATCATCATCAGCCATTAATAGTCTACAATTTAGTGGAGATGGTGATGGGCACTATGGGCAGATGACATAGCCAAGGCCGTGGGCCGTAGATGGATGGGATTGGCGCGAGATCGTGTTGGATGGCACGGGCAAAGGGAGGCCTATGCCCAGCAGTGGGCTAGATCGGGCTGTGAATGATGATTAGTGCAGGCTTCCCTATTTTGACCTATATAAAGGCACCTAAATGCCAATTTTTTTTCACTTATGTAGATCTGTGGTAAAAAATAATATGTACGAAATAAGGTGTCATTAACCTCGGTTAGTTCAGCCTTGTTTAGCATGGGTTTATTTTTTTAGATAATATATTCTATGTAATCAGGTTTTTATGAATACATGTTTGTAGGTTGCGATGGATTTGATTTTTAGGGTTCCTTAATTTTCAGTAAATTTACTCACAGTGTGTGTTATATGCCGAACCTGCAGTAGGTATCTACATAACTCTATGTATGTACGTAAATATCTAGAAAAAACGAAGTGTAATACTTTTTAAACATAGGTTGGTTCCTCATTACCATTACAATTGAAACCTCCACAAAAAAAAAAAAAAAATTTTTGAAAGGCTACGTTAAGCAAGTTAAAAAGTTTTTTAAGTAGGTAGATGCTTCTCTTTCAGTTAACTCAGACCTATAATAAAAGACGTTATGCAATAGTTTTTTATGAATAAGGTAAACTTGTAGGTAGATATCTACCAGAACTCATAAAAATAGGTTTTCCTCAAACTGTTTTGAGGTAAATAGGTACCTTGGACAAAGTAACCACGGTAATACCTGTTTTATCATGATTTAGTAAGATGTTTACCTATAAGGATGTACGTTATTTATCTATTGCAAAGGAATGCTTGACTAAGATAATAAAATTTGGCAAGAAGCAAAGGTAGCCGGGAGTGCCCAGAAGTGAAAACTTAAACAATTGCGTGTGCATTTTTTGAATCGTCAGGAAATATTTTTAAATCGTCACCGGCGTTACACCGTGATAAAGGTTCTTTACCTTGTTTAGTTACGGAGTTCAAAACAAGATGGCGCTGACGGTGGTGTCGGTAACACTATCAGTCTAAGTTCAATAGATTTTTCCATCTCAAAAATGCCCAATGCGTCTTTTTCTTACATTTAGGTAATGACACTTCATAATATTATTTAATTTAAATATTAACATCAGCCCTCATCATCTCATTGGCTAGTTATAGGGACGTTTTTTCGCTGTACATAATGGTTTCTCGTTTTCCCCCTGATTTGACGACCTCTGTGGCACAGTAGACCAAGGCATATCTGCTAAAATCATAACACTGCCGCTTAGTTTGCCGCCTAGTTCGGTAAGTAAGTTCGTATGAGTCAGTGGCCAACTCTGGTGATGGAGTTTTTACGTCTTTTAAGGCATCCGTCATGGCTTAGCTTAGTAAAATTGAAAAGAATGCATTTTCATGAACATAATCATTATTATTGGTTAGGATATTTATGAGAAGGGAAGAAAGTCATGTAACTAGGAGGGTGCTCGGTATTAATGTTGATGGATTCACGAGTAGTGGTAGGCCAAAGAAAAGATGGATGGAGTGTGTGAAGGGTGACATGAGTAGGAAAGGAGTGAGTGTTGAGATGACGGCTGATAGAGGAGAATGGAAGAAGAACGCAATCCCAAAAGTTATGCCCAAGTGGGATTTGAGCCCACGACCTGCCAATACGTAGCGACACGCTCTAGCCAACTGAGCTAATGGGCATTGGCTATGAAATTTGGTTGAATAGCCGTTGAAGCGCTTATAAGTAGTGTCGTAATGAGTAGTGATCATTTCAGGTCAACCACAATCAGACCAGCATCGAAGGCCAGGATCCAGCTGCAAAACCACCACCTCATCCACCAGATGGCGTGCGGCAGCGATATGTACTACATCCAGAAAAGGACAGCTATGACTTCGTCGCAGAGCGATACGTTCCGAAACCTACTAAGTAAGTTCTTCAGTTTAAAGTAGACTCTTTGAGATGCTATTAATCCCTTCACCACACTGGTTTTCCGAAGCACGAAAGCACTCAGTTTTCATTGCTCATTGATCATTCATTTGTGTCCGCGCAGAATTCAACATTAAATCTTCAACTTCTTCTTGTGTGTGTCTCTACTTTAAAGACGATCAATAAGGCCATATCAGGCGCCTCCTTAAGGCGCTTAATCCTTTCACCATACCGAATCAAACTAGTATAAACTAGTAAGTTAGTTTAAAATTTAAAGACTTTAAGTGACTTTGTGCAAACATTTTTTTAGGTCTGTGCGTAAAGTAGTCAAAGATTAGCTGCTCTATTACCCGGGGTACCTTGGAAATTCTTAATCTTTCCGGCCTAAAAAAGTCACGGAACGGAAAACCCAGGGAGAGATGGCCAGACGATGCATTGGTCTGTTCGCCCTTTCTGATTTCGTCTAGACTGGCTTATCGTGGCATTGGAGCGCAAGGAGTACCTAGAAGCTGTAGGGAGAGACCTTTGCCCAGTAGTTGGACATGCATGATAGGTTCAGTAAAAAAAAGTCAGCAATACCAGGCAAACTTCACGAATAAAGCGTCACCAACTGCTTACCCCCTCGTACAGGGCTCGCAGGAACAAACAGCCTAATAGGGTGGTAGGTACCATTGGTGACGCTAACCATACCTAGATTGGTCGTTGTAATATTCCTACATTATAATGTAGTGCCATGGCCATTTGGCTAGTTGCTTTCAATTTGAACTCATTATTGATCCATTTGTCACAATAGCTTGCTTAATTGATCTGATCTTCGCAATGAAAGGCGAAATAGGCGAATGTTTTGATTTGAAAATGTCCTTGGAATTCTAGAAGCTTCCGTGTTTAGATACGCGTGTATGGTACAGTCAGCATGAGATATAGATGAATGTTTATACCTACTCTACCTTTTCTGAAAACAGTATAAGTACTAAGACATCTGCGAATCTCAGGTATAAGATAAGATAAGATAAGATAATTTATTTCATAAACATTGTTAAATTACATAGGACACTTAAGTATAATTATAGGAACAAATTACAATGGACCCCTCACTAGGTATGTCAGATTCTTGCCGTTAATGTTGAGCCCATAATAATCCCAGTTTGTTTCTGAACAAGTAGACCGTACCTACGTCATAGATGAACTTACAGTTAGGTACTTTACTTTAAAGTTGCACATTTAGGGTTCCATACCACAAAAGGAAAAAACACACTTTGTTGTCCGTCTGTCTGTCCAGACAATGGTCAAGACCCTTTAACTCGGGAACGCATAGAGGTATCGAGTTGAAATTAAAACCATATATTGTATTAAGTGAAAAAATCTAACTTATAAATTAACGCAAAAAAAAGATACGGCGTATATTTCGATATAAGTTCACTCCTATTAAATAATCGTTTAGATCTTTTAATCAGTTAGGAATTTATCACTAAGGAAAACTATTTACCTAGGTACTGCATCACTAATAGGTAGGTACTATTTTTTAGAGCACGGACCCCTTCCTACATGGTCCTGTGCATCACCTAGGTGGAGAACCTAGGTGGAGCACGGGTTTGTCCCCGTGAGTAGACCAAAGTAGTACCAAACTAGTGGGTAGACCAAAAAAAAGATGGATTGTGTGAAAGAAGATATGGGTAAGAAAGAAGTGGATACGAAGATGACGAGTGATAGTGAAGAGTGGGAGAAGAGAACTGTTGTGCTGACCCCGCATAAGCGGGATAAGGGCAGGCAAGTAATGATGACTGTGCGCATATTTCACAACTACGATAGAATCAAAGAGGATAGAACGAAGCTGATAGTAGCTGACACCCAAGCCCTCAGCAAGCTTCAGCCCAAGGCCTTCCCAAGCATGGATTTAGCATTGAACCTTCTTCCCAAGGCTGATCAGTTGAGGCTGTTTCAGTTATAATCAAAGAGAATTTAATGCTTACAAACTGTTTAAGAAGATTATTGTAATCACTAGTATATGCAAAGAGGTACTAAATCTATGGTTTAAAGAGGTTAAAAGACACGGTAAAGCTGGGTCCACAGCGCCGTATTTTCGTGTTTTTAACATGTTATTAACCGAACAGGCGCGTGCTATTGGTGGAAAACAATGCTAACATGTTAGAAAACACTAAAACACGGCGCTGTGGATCCGGCTATATTCAAAATGAGAAAGAGAGGAAAGAGAAATACTCTCAAAAAGCTGTAGAGCAAAAGCTCAAGAAGAGCTCAGTGTACATTTGACATCTAATCACAATTGTTTGTCAACTTTGTGTCACAAGCGTTTTTCACAGAATTCTATACTTACTAAAACATCATTGGCGTTTTTATAGTATTTTTCTCTATGCTGAGTGTTCTCAGAACATTTTTAGGAAATGGTTCGCAAATTAAAGTTCGTGACTGTAATTTTATAATGATCTGTTTAAAGATTTTAAAATGCTCCAAAAATTGCGCAAATGTGAAAATTTTTGGGATCCAATTTTAAATCTTTTGAACCTCAAGTGTGCTGTGTTTTACGTCATAAAACTATCTCTATTATTTATTTTTGTTTTCAGCAACCTAGAATCAACCGGGCATTTGATCAAGGGCTGCCTAGGCGGGGGCATAATGGGCATTCATGAGGCATACATGAAGAGTGGGCTTTGGACCTCACTCATCACCACCGTAGTGTTCGGATTTTATATCACATATTGTGTCCATGTAAGTCTGTAAGTGAACACCAATAGGCACAGAAAGCATCGTAATTGTGTGTAACTTGTCGTGTCACCATTATGACCTTGACATGTGGATGCATTTTAAAATCTAGTGATCCATAAAAATGAGGTTAGCGCTAAAAAAAAAATTTTTAGCAATGAGGAAAGCCTTGGCCTGAGGGGCTGAGAAACTAAGTCATCGGAGTTGATGCACTAACTCATACGAACTGGTGGATTAGTCATGATTATGTGTACCTAGGTAGACGCACATGTTGGTACCAACATTGTTTCTGTGTGCGTAAGCTCGGGAACGCTCCTTGGATGAATGAGCGCTAATCTACACACAAAGATTTATGTAAGAGTCTGTTTTGATTCCAGTTATTAGTAAAGTCAGCTCAAGTTCTGTACACGAGGCTACAAATACCCAAGATGTCGTACCCTGACGTCGCTGAAGCAGCACTTGAAGTAGGACCATTTCCTCGTCTAAAGAAATATAGTAAATGGTTTAGGTATGTGGTCTCTATCCCTATTTTTTAATCCCTATTGGCCTGGTTTTTCCTTTAGTAATAAGTAACTTAGTAACCTCGAGGCAGACCACCTGCCCGAAGGTCAGATGGCACAAAATCGCCAGGGGTGGCATGATAGAGAAGAGGCCTTTACCCAGCAGTGGGTATTACTGGCTGGATAGATAGATAGAAGGAGTAACTTTAACATTCAAATGGTGTCCAAAAATTGCTTCATAAGTTTCTAGTTGCTTCCACAGTCCACACTTCAGAATGCCGTTAAGAGCCAGCTTATTTTAGTCGTAAATTCGCGTCACATTCTGGGATCATACTTGTAAAATTCTCCGTCTAGTTAAGGCTATTAAGCGATGTGCGTATGGTATGGAGTTTACTTAGCTTCCTAAATATTTTAGAATTCTTTAATTATGATAAATCAAAACAAATGATTAACGACTTTTTGACACCATTTTAACTTTGAACCTTGATCAATCTGGATTATGACTATAGGTATTTGCACACTCGACACCACTCCAAAAGGCAGTGTTTCAGTGATTGCTGACTCTATGATAATAAAGTCAAAGTTAAAGTCAAAAAGCATTTATACAGGACCGCTGCTGGGATCACTTTGAATAATGATTTACTAAGATTCTCTACCGTTCAATAAAGTGTAGGTATATTCGTCTCATTCATTCAGTCAAGTGCTGTTGTTGCTTTGCTCAGGCTATGATGAAGGCCTCAAGGCGGCCTCAAAACTCCGTCACCAGAGTTGGCCACTAACTATTCATTCATACTAACGTACTCTTTATAATCCCAGATACGCAGTAGATATAGTGATCTGCATAGACCTGTTCGGCGCCTGCTGCGTCTACCAGATCATCATAGCGAAGACCATCATGCAGCTGGTAGAAGGCGAGGGTCTGTCTGAAGACCAGTCCAAACTGAGGCTGTACATCCTGGCGCTTCTGGTGCCTGTTCTGCTGCTGTGTATGATCAGGACCTTGAAGTACTTAGCTCCATTTACCCTGATTGCTGATGTTTTTATTGGTAAGTCATGAGTAAGATCCCTTCCTAGAAGAGTGAGATGAAGAGTGAAGCTGAGATGACAGCTGATAGAGATAAATGGAAGAAGCATACATGATGTGCTGACCCCAAAAAGTGGAATGGAACAAGGGTAGAAAAATGATGATGATGAGGAAATTGATAATATATGAGTTTCTTTTTTTTTGTCATGACAGCTTATTCTTCTTCTTAAATTATAGTGTCACCAGTATTTTCAAAACAGGGCGCCTCAAAGAGGCTCCTTTCGTGCACTAGAGACTACCTTCATGCACTTTAAGTCCTCTATCTACCAGAAATACCCAATTGCTCATATGAATTTACTTTTTAGTGGCTTGCGTAATAGCAACGGTGTACTACAGTCTGCAAGTAGCCCCCCCTATATCTAAAATCCCAGCGTGGAAGGACGTGCTGGGCTTCTTTGAGTTCTGCGGCATCGTGGTCTTCAGCATGGAGGGAATTGGAGTGTCGCTGCCCATTGAGAACAACATGAAGGATCCCACGCAGTTTCCCAAGGTTTTGTGTGGAGGTACGGATCCGTTCCATCTTTCCCACTGGCTATCGCAATCAGCTGTAGTTTACAGATTTTGTTGTACAAAATCGGTATGTTCCTGGCCCAAATAAAAAAGCGATGGAAATAAGTGGTTACGATTCCACCATTTACCGACCTTCAAGACTTTCTTTTCAGCTGAATTCCCAAGGCACTTCAGGTAGACATTTTTCTCAGATCTATCTTTAAGATCCTGAGCATGAGAGTAGCTAGTAGTCCTTTAGACATGCTCAGAATCTTGAGGAGGGTTTAGGGGCACGTTTACTTATTTTTGGCACGTGCCCAGTTAACCCACACTTTGCAGAAGTTATGTTTAGAAGACATGATATATTTCTTCACAATAACTTTTGTCGTGCTGTTTCAGGCATGACAGTGGTGGTGTTATTCTTGATCTTGGTGGGGTTCTTCGGGTACTGGGGCTTTGGGGAGAAATCTCAATCACCAGTCACACTGAACTTCCCTTCAGAAATGTGAGTACCTACTAATTATGACTACGACGAATGAGTGTTGATTGTGGAATCAACACTCATTTATGGTGGTGGCTTCGAATCCCATTTAGGGCAATTTGAGGTGTTGTTTTGTGCTTTGGCTATTATGCGTTGTGGAAGTTAACCAAAAATAATTGAAATCATATTATGTCAAGTGCACAAGCCTGTATGAAAATCACTTAGAATCTTTTACCACACTAGCTCGGCGAGAATTAATAGTGATACGATAAGAAGGAAAAAAAGTCACATATCTGGTTTCTATGGTGTTAGTATAGGTAACCTATCTGTCTTCCGAAAAACGTAATACAGAATTTTGAAATCCAGATAACGTTTGATAGATATTCAAAATCCAGATAGTACGTTTTACATCGTTTTATTATTCCGACATTACACAAAGCAGATGTTTCATTTGATAGATACACTAAAGAAAGATTATCATTTAGTTTTTTTTTCATTCAGGCTAACAGACCTGTAGCATAGGTTGCGAGGAGCGAAGCGACGAGCAGTTAGGTGCATAGTGATAAACCACGCACGAGCCGAGCGAAGCGTGCCGCGGCAGCGGCCGGCGAGTGCCAGAAGCGACTTGCTCCTATATTATCTGGATTTTAAAACATCTGTCAAACGTTTGAGTGTATTTTAATACATCTGTTATGTGAAAAAAATACCAAATGAATATCTGGATTTCGTTTATCTGTATTATGAAAAGAAGGTTAATCAAAAATCTGTCAAACGTTATCTGGATTTCAAAATTCTGGATTACATTTTTCGGCAGATAGTAAGGTAACCGTTAGTATAGGATTCGATGGCGGTTGTTTTTATTGAACTGGTTATTTTTTTCAGTTTCCCCACCATCCTCAAATGCCTCATGGCTATCATGATCTTCGTGACCTTTGCCCTCAACTTCTGGGCGCCCTTCAACCTGGTCTGGCACTATGTCTCCAAGTACCATCAACCGAAACGTCACTGGATTTGGGAGAGGGTGTACCGAGGGCTTTTCATCATAGTCATCACGGCCATAGCCATTGCGTTTCCAAATATGGGCAATTTGATGGGATTGGTGAGTTTCTAGTTTATAATAAACTAGCTGTCCGTCGCGGTGTTACCCGCGATCCCTTGGGAAAACATCACTTTCCCGGGATAAAATATAGCCTATGTTCATCAGGGATAATGTAAGATTCTAATGGTGAAAGAATTTTTCAAATCAGTCCAGTAGTTTCGGAGCCTATTCAATTCAAACAAACAAACAAATCTTTCCTCTTTGTAATATTAGTATAGATTGATCATCATTATCATTCACAACCTAACTTCGCCCACTGCTGGATAATAATGGCTTCTTTCTTTAAGCCGCTTCTTACAGTCTCGTGTTAAACTCATTAAGATGCGGCCCGTGACCTATACCTACTAAAGCGTCTGCCCACCTCGCTAAAAATTAAAATTATACCACTAATGCACATGCACCCACTATTACAACCCCATCTCTCTCTCTCCCATAAGGTTTGCTATAAGAGAACTCTTTTTAGGGTTAAGCTCGCCTTTGCCATTACTTCTCTAGATTAAGGGTCGGTTCATATCTAACGGAATATCGGTCGCGTATTATCGGTCGCGGAACGCCAGAACTGACAAATGTATAGAAAAACACTCGACCGTTCACACTCAACCGATGATACGTTAGTGCGTCGAGTGTGAACGGTCGAGTGTTTTTCTAGACATTTGTCAGTTCTGGCGTTCCGCGACCGATAATACGCGACCGATATTCCGTTAGATATGAACCGACCCTTAGTATTTATGTATGTCATTTCTTTGTGCAATAAAGAATAAAGAATAAATAAAATAAAATAAAATATGAGTGATGGTTAGGGTAATCATCATCACGTAACCAATATTGTTTTTGTAACATTAATTGAATCAAAAGTTCTGATGGTTTTTTATTTCATCTTTTTACTTTTCAGCTAGGTGCATTCTGCCTATCCAACATAGGCTTCATATTTCCCGCTATAATTGAGCTGCTGGTCGTGTGGGAAGATCCTGGACTGGGACGATTTAAATGGAGACTGTGGAAGAACGTCCTGGTTCTGATCATAGGGGTCCTGTTGTTCGTAGCTGGTACTTACTCCAATGCCAAAGGGTTGATAACTAATATGTAGGTTCATATGTACAAATAGTTTAAGAATCGATCAAATGGCACTAACGGTGCATTTACACGGTGCAATATGATTTAGCATCGCACGTCAATTTTCACGTGTGAACGCTCATCGTATGCGATTTATCTCAGTAAAATCGCATACGATGAGCGTTCACACGGAAAAATTGACGTGCGATGCTAAATCATATCGCACCGTGTAAATGCACCTTATAAATCTAGACAATAAAACACGTACCTATGTAACAACATAAAGTTTATATTTTAATAAAGTATACCTACAAAAATATATAGCAAATCCTATCTGGGTGCACTGTCGATTCAATCATAGGTACATTGCAAAACATATCTCTAAAAACTGTGCACTGATGTGTCGTGTTATCTGTAGGGCGTAGGTACGGCGCCGATCGGTTGAATACGCTTGCAGTGCTTTCAAGTTCCCTATGACACGATCGGCGACGTACGTTCCGCATATGTCGCGACACTTAGCCAGTGCTCAAAAACTATAATAAGTATTCGAAAAATGTGCACTTGAGCCAGTCAGTAGGTACTGTGTACTCCTGACACACCAGGAGTCTCTTCATGGTGGGTAAATCTGAGTTCCGCAATTTGGAACATCCAATATTCCTTACGCTTACACGCCTGTGAACACGCGCTATTGTTCCAAAATCATTTTCATCAACGCCTTGCCGTTAACCAAAGATCCACAGAACCAGATGAAGATTCCGATACAGAGGAGGATGATGGCTCTCCAAAGTCTCCACTTGTACCTACCGAGACCAGGCCGATGCCAGGTTACAAGAAGATTGATAATGACAGGCCAAATAAAAGCCATGTTTGACAGACAAAACGCACCAATCTGAAACAAAGACATAGGACAAATAAGAAGTCAAAGTCAAAAATCATTTATTCAGTAGGACCGCAGGGATCACTTAGAATAGTCTTAAAACTAATTTTACTCCTGTTCTTTCGCGACCGTGAAGAATCAGGGCAACAAACACGGTCTGGGGCCTATCATTCTTTTAGGTGATCCATGGATCCATTGAGTTGGAGCAAGTCCCAAGCTTTTTTGTCATCCAAATAATCAGATATCTTATAATAGGCTTTTTTACAGAGATGACGTTTAATTGTATTTTTAAATTTAGTGATTGATAAATTTTGCAATTCGCTTGGGACTTTGTTATAGAAGCTTACGCATTGCCCTTTAAATGATTTCATAATTTTATCTAATCTAGTAGTCATAATTGTTTCTTATCTAGTAGATTCTAGAATAAACCATTCCCGACCCATGGCACCCCTGAACGATACACCTGGGGGTGCTATGGGAACTTAGATTAAGACCGTGGCACCCCCGGATTAAATAGGATTAAATAGGGGATAAGGTCGTGGGTTCCAAATCCACTGAGTTTTCCTGCCGAAAAATGTATATACAGTATGCCAGTAGGTAGGTACCTACTCTCAAACGGTGAAGGAAAACATCGTGAGAAAACCGACATGTTACAGCACCAAGAGAAAAGCGGCATAGCACCAAGTTTGAAATCATGGTATCAAATGCACGAAAGGAACCTCTTTGCGCACTTAGGCTGGCAGCATACATACGTTTTCCGCATTCGTTTTCCGAATGCGTAATTTCGAATTGGAATTCCGTGAGACTAGCGCAAACGTTCGTTTTTCTTCATTAGGAATGAATCCACGTCAGTACAGATAGTGATAGCGTGGCGAACGCACGACGAGATTGTGATAGTCGTTGTCATGAATATTCCACAGGCCGGGGTATTTTTCAACCGCCAATATTAATGTTTCTGTCTCACACATTATCCTGTTGCGAATTTATGCGTAACCAATACAGAGAATGTCCGATGCGCGCGGCGCGGGCGCGAAACTGAATAGTTATTTCCGAACGTGTGCGCCGGCACAAACAAAATGTATGCAAGCGCTGCGTTCCGCATGACGTCATTAGGTTTTTTCGAGTAGGTAGGTTTCTCCGAACGCGCCGGCTTGCACACGAAACGTACGTGCGGAATTTATTCCGTTGGAAAAAAAAGCGAACGTGTGCGTCAGTTAATGTATTTTCTACTGATTCCATGCGTTCAGATGTCCGAATACGGAAAACGAATTCAGAAATCGAATGCGGAAAACGTATGTATGCGGCCAGCCTTATCTTTTCACTTGACTTGTTCAAAGGAATAAGTGACACGACAAAAAGAAGACCTAGGGAAGAAAACGTACCACTTGTTTTAGAAAGCGTTTTTGATTACAAAAATATATAACCCAGTAGCTTCTGCGCGCGGCTTCACCCGCGTGGTACCAACATTTTGAATAGCCTATATGCTATTCCAGGTCCATCTACGCCTATTCCAAGTTTCATCCAAATCGGTTCACTGGTTTAGGCGTGATTGATACACAAACATACAAACATCCAAATATCCAAACATACTCACAAACTTTCAGATTTATTATATTATTAGGATATTAGGAAGGATATTAGGATTAGGAAGGATATTAGGATAGGATATTAGGATTAGGTTATTAGGATTAGGATGGGGGTAAGCAAACGTAGAATACTTACAAATCCCATCAACGAGTTTACATTGGGAAAGGCGATCGCTATACTAGAGATGAGCAAGACAAACATAGCACGGTAGAACAGCTCCCATAAGACGATATGCTTCTCCTTGTGACACTTCTTGATGTAGTGGAAACACAAGTTGAATGGCACCCAGAAGTTGACAGCGTGGGTGACGTAGAGCATGACAGCTATTAATCCCTTTAGGATCTTGGGGAGTCTGAAAAAGATATTATTTACATAATTATCTGGAAAGGTCTGAATTTCATTGATCGTGTGGGTCACAATAAAATAGGTAAATTCTATCCTACTAATATAAACGGTTTCCTCGCGGATGAGTTTCGCTGACCTATGAAACGTTGTGTCTGGTAGGTAGGTATAGGTACTTACAGATCCATGGGAAAGTTGACTGTAATTGGAGCCTCGCAGTCGTCTAAAAAGCCCGCATAACCGAAGAAGGCCACAGAGAATGTACACATCACGATGAGACTCATTCCTGTAATTTAAAGAAAACTTTGGCCCTTGGAGTAGATCTAAATATTAGGGTAGGTACAGTAAAGTTGTTCTATCTTACGGTCTTAATTGTGGGTGTAGATTTCTGTGTGCGTAAGCGATACTAAGTGCTCCCTGCTCATTCGTCCATGGATCCTTCCTGCGCTTACGCACAGCAACAGCGGGCATGTACAGCTGACACACACAATTTATACCAATCCGCCTTCGTGAGATATAACAACTATTTTATTATTACAATATGATTACATATCGGAGAGTGTGCTCAAGAACTTCATAATTTAGTTCCGCCACCCTTGTTCTTTTATCGGGCCAACAGGTTCCCGGAAAGACGCCACTTGTACGTCGACATTCCCAGAGTTCGTACAAAGCGTTTCGAGTCTACATTTTTCATACGCACTGCCAAGTTGTGGAACTCATTGCCGGGCTCTGTATTTCCCGAAAAGTACAATATAGGGGTCTTCAAATCAAGAGTAAATAGGTTTCTTCTAGGAAAGCATGCTTTATCTTAGACCTCACTATAGAGAGGTCAAATGCTGACCTGTTTAATTAAACAAATAATTATACAGAGGTTAAGGAGGCAAGGCAACCTAATACTCATGTTTTTGGAACACTGTATAAGACCAGCATCTAAACCATCTAAGACATCGTCAATGCGTGTGGAGCTGACTAAGCTGCGGGTGTCTTCAGGATGTTTTCCTTCACCGTTAAGATCTCCAGCTATTACACATGCCAGCTACAGGCATGTGTATTGTGTATTCTTAGAGGCTTAGAAACTATTAAGAATCGTGACTCACCCCAAAAAAGCGCCAGTGGAAACTTCATCGGATTCTTCATATTGTTTTCGATAGGCAGCACCACACCCGAACAAGACATAGCAAATACCATCATGCCAGTAAACTCAAAGAAGTTGGTCGGTACTTTCGGTAAAGGCCTCATGTTTTCAAACCGAGGGTTCAGGGCTGCAGCGTAGTAGATAGCCATTAAGATACACAGCACTGGAAGCATAAAAAGTTAGGTAGAGAACATGAGATAGGGCTTCCACAGCAGCATGGTTGTGATGGACGCCTTGTAACTCGAAACTGGAGCTTAACAATTTTTCAAAAAAAGTAAGGAATCAAATCGTGTTTGTTGTCTTCACGATTTTCTTCGCAGAAGAACAAGATTAAAATAAATTCTACCTATTAATGATCTCAGTCTTCGTGAAGGAATGTTTTTGTATTCATGTTTACCGCATGCATTTGAATAGAGAATCAGACCGTCCCCAAGTCTACTCTGAAAAAGTAAAGGCTAAAAAGCCAAGTAAAAATATGTAAAACAATAAAATAACTTACGAACAATAATATTAGCTGCTATTGAAAAGGGTGCAAGCCATTTCAGATGCCTTATTAGACAAATGCATATAATTGGGATGATCATGGCCAATAGGTATATTCTTAAACCCGGGAAACCTGCAAATAAAAACAATATTTACGAATCAGCACTGAGATCTTTTGGAATAAACATTTTTTGTTTGTGGTCGGTCAACTTTGCTTCTTCACGAACGTTCAACATTTTCAATGGTAGTTTATTAATTGATTTTGTTGTATATCCTGTTTTACATCACCCAGTATTATGTTCTATAATTACTTCCTAGTTTTCTGGAGGTTTTTCACGCAGCCTAACCAACTGATTTTGAACTTATTACCTACTAGCTGTCCGCCGCGGTGTTACCCGCGATCCCTCGGGAAAATTTCACTTCCCCGGGATAAAATGTAGCCTATGTTCATCAGGGATAATGTAGGATTCTATTGGTGAAAGAATTTTTCAAATCAGTCCAGTAGTTTCGGAGCCTATTCATTTCAAACAAACAAACATACAAACAAACAAATCTTTCCTCTTATTAATATTAGTATAGATCTAACTTTGAATATCTTTTCTACAAAAACTGTTGGTTAGAAAGGGGTCTTTTACAGTGGGCTATTTGCAAGGTGGTCTTTTTGCAAAGTAAACCATGGGCAAAGTGGACCATTTGCGGATTCCCCTACATTGAAATGGACTTTTTGCTAATCGACGCCCATAACTTTGATTCAATAAAGTCTACCAAAAACATGATTAGTCAGAATTAAAAGGGGCAAGTACACGCTTGGCAAACCCTGCTGCCAAACTCCTGTTCTCTCTATTGCACATCAGTGACGGTACTTATCATTTGTCTCGCTTGCACGCTAAGTTCACAGTAGAAAAGTCAGGTAGACTTACCGTCTCTCCCTTCTATTGAAGTTTGATGTGTATTCTCCACCAGTTGCTTTAAAGATTTAGCTATAACTATCTGGTAGCAAGCACATGCTCCATACAAGTCTATTATTATTATAGCGTCTATTGAGTACCTGGAGAAAAAAAAGTTCCAAAGCTTATAAAAAAAATGTCTACGCCATAAAAAGATACAGTGAGATACAAAATGAAGACTTATGAGAAGAAACTTAGAAGATTTATGTGTGTTTTATGTGTACGACATAGGCCAATAGTGAAGTGGCCAACAATAACTAATTGTGGGCAATACTACAAGGTGGCTAATCAATCGCTAATCTAATAAGGCCAATTGAATAAAAAAGAAGGTACCTTACCTAAAAGCTTTTGAGAATCTGGAAACCTTTGGATTGGGAAAGCAGGATGCAGCAGCTTCTCCAAGATCAGGGTATGACATCGTGGGTGTGGAGGTGCGTCTATACATTATTTGTGCTGACTTAATCAGTAACTGAAAAATTACTTAAATTATAAACTGGATCTGTAAATCTCATATACCTACACTTATTTTAACGTGCCCTCGGAAGCACGGAAGCGCTTAGTTGATAATGCTACTAGCGGTCACCCATCCACTTTGTGGTTGCACAGAACGCTCTACTTCGATAATCTATCAAGAACGACTGAGCAAAACTACGAGTGGTTAAAAGTTATACTAACATGCAAGCAGACGCCCATATAAACACCAAATGCAACGTTGAGAGGCACACTTAGTCCATAGCCGCCCTTCATGTAGGCCACATGGCTACCTAGGATGCCGGCGCCTAAAGCCCCCTTCACCATGTGCGCCACAGATGCGATGACCCTGAAATAGTCACACTATAAGAAATATAGACAAAGACCGGAACACGAAAGAATTAAGTTCACACACCTATAAGTAAGTAAAATAAGTACCTACAGAAGTAACATAGTGAAGGAAAACATCGTGAGGAAACCAGTTGGTATTCTTATAGGTGACGATGGGCTTGCAAACTGTTAGAGAATGCTAACTTCTGCAAAATGTGCGTGACACGGACAAGTAGATAATTTTCAAAGTATACCTGAAGACCAAAATATCTGGTAGAATGTACTTACACCGTTTTATTTTCGTCTGTTGTAGATTTAAACATTAAGATCATTATTATTATTCAGTGCACAAAAGGGGTCTTATTGAGGCGCATTTGAAATCCTAACACATTGCACTGGTTCGAAAGAACTAGTGACACGACAAGAAAAAAAAGGGAGATACCTACTTTGTTTCTAAAAATCAATGGGGACAGCCCAAATCATTCTCATCGAAAGATCCTTAGGCAATCATTCTCAAATCTTGAACGTATGACAAGGGGCAATCGTCCTGAACTCGATTAAAAGTGACTATTAACACAACTATAAGCAAGGCTAGGGCATTTTCACCAATGGATATTGCCAATTTAAGGTTAAGCAAACTACCTAAATTGCCTCTGTGGCAGGTACGAATACGACAGGCTTTGCCCGTAAGAGCAAAAGCATTTTATTTATTTATTCAACACTTACAAACTCACAGCATAAGCCAAAACGTTTGGCATTTACAATGCGTAGGAGTGAGTGCTGAAATGATGACTGATAGAGGGAAATGGAAGAGGAGTAATGTTTTTCAGACCCCACATAAAGTGGAACAAGGGCAGGAAGAGGTGTATTCCCGATGTCCCCACTGAGTTGGGCCCACTGGTGGGCCCAACGCTATTTTAATAAAATTTGAAATATTTGTTCCCGTTGTCCCCACCAGCATTGTCAGTGGGGACAACGGGAACAAAATAATATTATTTATCTTAAGTGACGTTGGGCCCACCATCACTTAGGATTCTAAATTTTGATCTTTCTTTTCGATAAAAGATAAAAAATGAACTATCCGACTAATATCAAACCTCAGATTTAGAAATAGAATGTCCTTCATGTAATTTATTATGAAATGCGTATTATCTTAAAAATATTATATGACCTACTATTATTATTGTTATATTTTCAGTATACCTAAGAAATAAGCATACCCAACCCAAGTTAAATTAAAAACTTACCTAACTATTACCTCCTATTATTTCAGTTACCACATCATTATTTTAGCTAAATTATTATAGTAACAAGTTGTGTTGTGACAAGTGCTCACAAAATCTATAGTTGGTAAATGGAATAAAAATGTTAAAAAATCTTAAATGAAAATCTACTTCAAATTAACTCTGGGCCTAATGTGGTTGGAATAATAAAAAACCCTACATTTTAGTTTGCCTACAAAATGTATCATTTGTCTTGCCTTGTCCCGATACATTTTTTATGAAAACGACATTGGGCTCATAGTTACTTTGAAGGGTTTTTTTTATTATTAGACACAGCATCTAAAAATGCAAAAAATAAATAAAAAAAACAACATTTTTTTTTCTCCATATGTTTTGTATGAAAACTAAAATGTAGGATTTTTTTATTTCAATCAACATTAGTTATTTTGTATCTTTTGTTTACTAATAGATAGAGAATCCAAAAAAAAACAATTTCCTACAAAATATATATTTTTTGATTATATCAAAATCGAGCTCTTGACTCCTAACAAATTTTTTCCATAACTATAGCCGTTTAGATTTTCCCCTCAGAGGACGCTCGAGAGAATTCAACCTGTATAATGTTTATGATCTCAAGTACCCAAGTAGTTACACAATTATATATTTTTTTAGCTTATATAATTTTTATAATCCTCTAGTAAACTTTGAGTGTATTTTTTGTTGATTCGGTGTTTTCTATTGTTAATATTAGTGTGAAACTCACAATTGCAAATGTTTCCCTGATTGTATTATGCTTCAATTAAAGTTTTAAGCGTATTGTTGATTTTGTGATTTAGCTGTAGGTAAAAGAGTACTTTGGTACACTTTCTGTGATTCATATATTTGTGTTTCTTGAAATAAATATAATAATTTAAGATTTTTTAACATTTTTAATTCCATTTATCAACTATAGATTTTTAATGAGGACTTATCGCAACTTGTTATAATAATTTAGCCAAAATAGTGATGTAGTAAATCAAAAAAGTTAGGTAAATTTTAAATTTAACTTGGGTTGGGTGTGCTTATTTCTTAGGTATACTGAAAATATAACAATAATAATAGTAGGTAATATAATATTTTTAAGTTAATACGCATTTCATAATAAATTACATGAAGGACATTCTATTTCTAAATCTGAGGTTTGATATTACTCGGGTAGCTCATTTTTTATCTTTTATCGAAAAGAAAGATCAAAATTTAGAATCATAAGTGATGGTGGGCCCAACGTCACTTAAAATAGATAATATTATTTTGTTCCCGTTGTCCCCACTGACAATGCTAGTGGGGACAACGGGAACAAAAATTTCAAATTTTATTAAAATAGCGTTGGGCCCACCAGTGGGCCCATCTCAGTGGGGACATCGGGAATACACCCTTTTAACATACCCTGTGGCCTTTTCGGTATTGCGGTGCTTAGTGAAATCATAATTGTTTTCTTCGCCTTGCGCAACTAACTGAAAGTCATTGCTTTTGCCTGGCGTTGAGTCAGTCTGAAACAAATAATCTATGATGTCAACAGTTTGTGGATGGCCAATGAACGATAGGAAACACTTGGGAGCTCGGTGGTACAGATAGCGAGATGAGATGATGACAGGGGGAGTAGATTATTGACTGCATGATGGCCCAGATCTGTTTACAGGAACGTAGAACGTCCGGCGGCCAGATGGGTGGATGATATTGTACAAGACACCGACCGTCAATCGGTCATATTAACGCAGAATCGTGAGTGGTGGATGGCACAAGCTTATAGGGAGGCCTATACCCAGTCAGGTTGTAGATGATAATGATGAGGTACTTAATGATGAGGTATTTACCATGTTACGAGAATTCAATCATTGATATCATCAAAAAAGTAACCAAAAAAAATAAACATTGCTAAAAATGTAACTTTGACAATGCTGACTAAACTTCTTTTTATTTCTAATTTCAACTTGCAGACAAACTTTTTGGTTAGATTTTCGTTACGGTAAGATTGTTATCAGTAACTTCAAAAGTATATTAAGGGTCGGTTCATATCTAACGGAATATCGGTCGCGTATTATCGGTCGCGGAACGCCAGAACTGACAAATGTATAGAAAAACGCTCGACCGTTCACACTCAACCGATGATACGTTAGTGCGTCGAGTGTGAACGGTCGAGTGTTTTTCTAGACATTTGTCAGTTCTGGCGTTCCGCGACCGATAAAACGCGACCGATATTCCGTTAGATATGAACCGACCCTTAAAGTGCCAAAAATAACTTGATCGAAGAAAAATATACAATATTCTATAAATGGTAGATCTGGGTGGAAACTGAAAATAATAATGGGCACAATCGCGTTTAAAATTCGCATGATCCAAGAGCATGATATATTTGGGATGGTGGCCGCCAGTTTTGGGCATAGGTACCTACCTACTTCTGATATTTTTTATAAACAATATATTTACGTTATCTATTCATAAAAAACTTAATTCGTTCTTTTCTTAACTTCGTCGTTTCATATTTACACACTTTAGGTTGATGATAGGTGAGAGCATCAGGGGATTTAAATTTATAATTATGGTTATTGCGTTTGGATGAGATTGAATAACATGAATGTAACTTGTACCTTGTAACTTGTACCTACCACAAATTTAGCAAAATAAACTTTTACTTTACTTTACTTTACTTTACTTTTACAAAAAAATGATTATTGTTTGTACCTATGGATAAAAAAATTAAAGGACCCGCATCAAATAGGTACCTACCATGATTACAAAGTAAAATTAAATACTTAGACTGCCTACCTGTTCCATATTAGGTCACAGACTCTGAACAGGTACTATTTCTCCTAATCATGGCCTAACTCCTATATACGAGATAGTACCTAGATTTGAAGATACTCTTAACAATCTTGATAGTGGGACCCAGGGACAGCAAAAGAACTATATTGGAAATGCTTGGGGTCTAACCATTTTGGAAAGCATTTATAAATAAATAACTGAACGGATTATAAATAATAAATAAAAAAATAAAAAAATCTTTATTCTCCTTACCTATTATTACAATACAAGAACACAACACACATACAACGGATTGCTCAAATAAATTAATGAAAACCTAGTACCTACTGCCACTGTGAGCCGTGTTGGCCGAATGGGGTTGTGCCTCGACTTTCAATCCGAAGGTCGTGGGTTCGAATCCAAGCCGTGCATCAATGGATTTTTCGTTTCGTAAAATTCATATGCACTTTAACACTTATCGGTGAAAGAAAACATCGTGAGGAAACCCGCAGCTTTGTCAGCTCCACACGTAGGTATTGACGTCGTCTTTCCTGTGGGCCAAGCTGATTAAGCAGAAAGGTTGGTTTAGGTGCTCGGCAAGCCTTTAATATTGAATCTTAAACAATGACCCAGGCACTACAGCGTCCCGTTCAGAGTAAGCATACGTTGCCTCCTGACGCTTTATAAAAGATGTTAAGGCCTAAGTAGGTACTGCCACAAAACAATTTATTCATCCACGGCGTCGATTACTCATTAGTCATTACCAGTTGGCAGAGCGGTGCCACGGATCAGCAAGGGTCGCGGATCAAATCCTGCGTAGGTGCAATTTTAGGGATGGATTTTATAAATATTAAAGTAAATAAAACATAGTGCTGCTTTAACGGTTTTTAGCACTAGCTAATGTTATATGCATTTTAATTTATGGGTCTCTAGAGTCTAGAGACGCAAGAGTCTAAGTTAGAAGGCATGTAAAAGGATCTCTTTGTAGGAACACAATGAGTTTGGAATGCTTGCCTTAGTAGAACCCTGTGCTCATTCTCCTTATCAGAAGATTGCAATCGCAAATCACCAGTACCGTGGAAATTAAGGCTGTGCATAAACACATTACCTAATCGATGCTACGGTCCAACAACCATGTTGACAAGCGTGCTGGTGATACAGAAACTAGTTTCAATGGCAATCATGCTAGAGATATTATGATGAATACTATCGTTGTGGTACTTGCTGTGGCGGTTTTAGGTGCAGCTGCTGATGTGCATGTAAGAATAGTTTTAATAGAACATATTAAAAATTACATTAAATAACTAACCCTCGCCTATCCATTTGGGTGTGGTCAGCACAACATAACTATTCCCTTCTACCGCTCTCGTGTGACTTGTAATCTTCGTACACTCATTTCTTACCCGTATGAAGAAAGTATGGTTAGATTATGAGAGAGGATAAGAAAGTTAAAGGAGTAAGTTCGTATGAGTCAGTGGCCAACTCTCGTGACGGAGTTTTTAGGCCGCCTTAAGGCCTCCGTCATGGCTTAACGACTTAAATAGCCGGGACCGACAATTTAACGTGCCCTCCGAAGCACGGAAGCGCTCAGATGAAAATGCCACTGGCGGTCACCCATCCACTTACAGACCGTTTCGAACGTTGCTTAACTTCAACGATCTATCAAGAACGACTAAGCAAGCACGACCACGAGCGAGGAGTGGATGAATTATTAGTTGACGAGTGATTGGGGGAAGAATAGGTACCTTCATGTTGTGCCGACCACTTAGCCTGGGAAAAGGGCAAGGGAATTATGATAATGATGGTGAATTACTTACCCAGTAGGTATAGGTATATTCCTTCACACCATCCATCCATCTTATTTAGGTTAAACCTACTTCTCACATATCCATCCACATGTGAAGATGGAGATTAAAATGAAATAAAAGTACCTACCAAGTAGGTAAGTAGGTACCTAATTTTAAAACGAATGAAAATTAGATTTTTCCAGACACCCCAAATTGATGAATCCGGCAACGCGGAAGATGATGGAGGAGAAGAAAAAGCCACCGTCAACGCATTAGGTCTAAATGATTCGGCTCTTCAATACATACGATCACTCATAGCCAAAATAAATAAAATATCTCAATCTCAAGAAGCCGAAGGTGATGAAAAAAATGAAACTAATGAAGATTTGGAAAGATTCAATGTTGATTTAGAAAAAGAGACAGATGAGGATGATAAAATCGTAAGCTCAGCAGAAAAAGTAGAAGGGAGGCCTGGAGACAACAGGAGAAGGTATATTCTAGAAAGTATACAAAATATACTGAAAGGTGACGCAAATTATCGAAGATTAGACATTGAAGATAACGGGGACGTTTCAGAAGACGTTGATATTGATGACCCAATGGTAAATGAATTTAATAGAGTTGATTCCGGTTTAAGGGCTAATAGAGGACATACAGGGTATGGTGCAAGCTTAGAAATGAAAGGAAGGTCAGGAGCAGTGTATGACGGTAAGCAGAAAAAATAGGAGAATAATTTAAGCTACTTTCTAAGGTTTTCACACTGGATAATGTCCAGGTTGATGTTGTTTTTTTTCAGACCATCCTGTCTACTATGCCGCCATACCTAGACGGCTATTCTACAGCCCTGGTTATAGTGGTTATTACCCACGCGCCACTCCTGCGCTGGCCAGACCAATCAATCGCGAAAGCATACAACAACTGCAGCCAATAAACTTGTTCAAAAGTCTTCCGCATCGTCGAACGGAATCTCAGGCGATTGAAGAGACTACGATAGATATTTTGGATGACGCTAATTCGTATAGATACACACCATAAGAAGACGTGAAAGAAGCTCGTCTCGAGATCATTCTAATAATTTCAATAGAAGCTGTATTGAAAATTAATCTTTGCTTTACGACAAGCCTTTTCCCTCATTGTCCTACTTCCAATTTTTCGACTTCTTCCTTTGCACTCAATGATCTTCTTTACATCAACGTTACTTCAATTTACATCAACGTTATCTAAAATTTTTTTTGTACATTTTTAAGCGCCATCTATAAAAAATATAGGAACGAAAATATTTTAACCTTAGTACGGTGCGTTTTAGTTTCAATGAACTATGATAGATGACGCTATTTCTGCTTATTCTTTTGTTTGTAAGTTCAGACTTTTCTGGGCTGATTTTAGCTTAAAATTAGTATTTATGATGTAGTTTGTTTAATATCATTGTCAATGATCTTTTCATAACAAATAGGATCATTGTTGTCTTGTCTAAACATTTTTGTGAACCAAAAACTTTCCTCACTTTTTTAGGTAAATTCGATTTAGTTACTCTGTGGTAAATTCTCTTTGTTTAGTGCTCTGTGGTTTAATGAAGAGTTATGACAGTGACATGATAGATAGACAGTTTTAGTTTTGACTTTTTGAAAATAAAAGTTTTTGTTTACAATTTTTTGTTGTAATTTATTTTCAATTCAACGATTAAGTTTTTTTTCGGAATAACAATAATTTTGTCGAAGTAGTGTTTGTTCAGCCAGACCATCTATTCATTTCTATTCTAAAATGGGCAAAAGATATTACTGTGATTATTGTGATAAAACAATGTCATGTGCAATGTCTATCATAAAAACACACAACAGCGGCTTATCTCATCAAAAGTTGGTTCAGGAACACTATCAAAAGTATAAAGGTAAGCCATGGATCTGTTTCTAAGGGTCTTTAAGGACGTTGACAATACAACAGGAAACTACTAATCCCACGTTCAGTCAGTCAGACCGACAACCACAAGTACCTAACCAAGGTAAGGTTACCTTTAATCTTGATGTAGTTAAATCTGTTCCCACAAAAATTTTACTCAAGTAGGTAGGTAGGTACCTATATTCAGGTGTGAAGTGAACAACACAAGAAAAAAGGTGTTGTAAGTAGGTAAGCCGTACTACCTATATGAATACATGCCAGGTTTTGTAGCTTGGTGTGAACAATGTTTATTACGAGTAGACAATATCATTGTATTGTATAACTTTGTAATGTTTCCAGACCCTGCAACCATTTTGACTGAAGAGAGCAAGAAAACGCAATGCAATCGCTACTTCAAAGGGGAATGCAAGTTTGGAACTATTTGCAGATACTCGCACTACTCGCGGGAACAGATAGAGTGCTTGAAACACTATGGTGAGTGTATTTACAACACTTTGAGTGCCAATGCACATAGTGAATCTCTCAGTGACTTTCTCCTTCAGCCATCAACCTTTTCCAACACACAGAACTTGGAAGAGTGTTTATTAACTCGCCCTCGTATCTACATACAAGTCTCTACTTAGTTAGAATGAAGAACTAAATGCAGAAACTTTAGGTCAGTATCAGCTTTCAAGTTCTAGGTACTTAAAAATATTGCAGTAGGTCGAGGCTACTTTCAGTACCTATGTCTTGTACTATCCTAACTTATAAACCTACATAGGAAGCTAAAAAACATTGCTACTATTTAAGACCTTTTTTTGAATAAATATTTTCATTTCATTAAGACCCCTCGCAGACTATCTATCGGCCGATAGTTGAGATGGAATATACTTCGGCTTGTAATGAGTATGGAGAAGTATAGCCCGTCTCAACTATTGGTTGATAGAAAGTCTGTAGTCTGCGAGGGGCTAAATGCAGACCCTCTGTGGTCACCGCAGGTCACCTCCTTTCAATGGCAACATAGCAATGTCAGCAGTTCCATATTCTTTGCTAGCACTGAGCATGTACCAGTAAAACAGCTCAAATTACACATATTTTTTCAGTTGCAACAAAAACACTAGCAGAAAAAATAGGAACACAACTGTCTTTTCAAGACCTCTACAACAACCTTCAGAAAGAGAAAGCGATGAAACAAGATGAGAACAGCACAGTTTTGGTCGATGACAATGGTGTTACACATGTACTTCCTTGGACATATAATCCTAAGCTGGACAATTATGATGTTCCACCGAGTATCAAGAGGCTGAAATTAGAGGATTTTAATAGTGCTGTGTTCTCAAGTTGGGGCTGAAAAGGTAAAAATGTTACTGTATTCAGAAGTCTCAGATCTTTGGATATCCATGATCCTGTAGTCAAAGGTAGTGAGACCTAATTTTTAAGATATAGAAAATGGAAGTTAATATGTACAGGGTATAAACTACTTCAAAAATAAATTAATCTAAATTCATTTTACCATTTTTTGTGTGAAAAAGACACAAACTTTCCTAAATAGTAAAGCCGGATCTCATGCGACACTCTTTATACCTAACATCAAAAATCGAACAAAATATGGGCGTGGTCTATCTGTTTTGAAAGCAAAAATGTTATCTGAGGCGGACGGAAAACATGTTTTGTTATTTTTATTATGGCTTAAGACTAGGTAAGTATTTTAGAAAACAATATCACAATCTTTGGGCCCTTGCAGCTGTCTTAGAGATGACTGGCATTTGTTGTCTCGGCATTTTGTATTCCAATGGTGGGTAGTTTATAAAACGGAACTCGGGTGAAACTTCTTGTCTTG
The DNA here is from genome assembly GCA_963565295.1 of Epirrhoe alternata. Taxonomy (NCBI): domain Eukaryota; kingdom Metazoa; phylum Arthropoda; class Insecta; order Lepidoptera; family Geometridae; genus Epirrhoe; species Epirrhoe alternata. The sequence continues at coordinate 4,660,254 of OY751401.1, forward strand.
CTATGGTTGTCTGTGACATATTAAAGGGTAGTAGATAAGTAAACCATAGATATTAATATTAAAAACTAAACTTGTTAAAACATTGCATTTTCCATTTCTTTGTAAAATACTCAACTGAAAGCATCTATTTTATATTATGTAAAACATTTACCTGATTTAGAATTACAATTGATAGTACAGTGAATGTTAGTAACATTTCAATACATAATAAATAATGTAAGAAATGTATTATTGAACTTGGTGTATATTTTATAGCGTAAGTTATATTTATTTCATTGTAGGTAACAAGAATATTTTATTGTTAGTTTTTGATAGGTACCTATATTTTATTATCAAAAACATGTATTTCAAATCAGCCATACTTTTTGTTATTGTAAGTTCATAATTAAAAGCTGTTGTAAATCAACCTTAAAGATTATACAAGATTATTACATGTAGAGAATTAGGAAAGTTTGTGTATCAGTATTGGCAGTAAAAGTGTTTCATTTTCAGCTATCTTTATGTACCTTTTTTTTTTATACCGTCAGAAAATCCATTATGGATACCCTGCCGCCACCGTGGGGACAGCGAAAGGGTTATGTCGGACTCTCACCGACTAAAAACTGACGTATGGCCGGCCTCCATGCATGTCAAGAGGCTCCGGGATCTCCTACGGAACGCACCGGTGCCCCTCTCGCATTGCCTAAAGCACTGTCCCGGGAATGACACCCACAGTCACGCCCAGCACCCTCGCGGTGCTTACGACGGCGCTCGCCACAGAGCGCCGCCGCCCTCCCGGGGTCGCATCATGGACAGCCGAAGTCCCCACTTCGACCACCCGCGGACCCGGAATCTTTATGTACCTACTTGTATAACTCTTGAGTACTTTTTTTAGGTAAATCTTGTTTATGTGAAAAGCGTCGTAATATGGGGAAAGAATACCAACATCACGGCTATTATGGAGAGGATTAGGGATATCGGAGATCTGAAGATTGAAAACCCAGATCCAGATTTGACAATAGGCCGCAAAAACTTTGGTGAAAGCATCATTTTGGTTGTAAAAAAAAATAATGAATCAAAAAATGCTATGAGAAAATATATGAATCTCAAATTAGTGAAAAAAGAAAAGGCTCGATCAAGTCTAGTGGAAGAACAGCATGATAGAAAAGTGAGAGAAATATTAGAGTTTCTGGATGACCATTATTTAACTACAAATTACTTGTACAATGAGGTTCAAAGAATCAAACGACAAAGACAAGTGAAGGATGAATTGAGAGAAATGGTCACTTACCTTGAACGGCCGGACAAAGTCAAATTAAAAGCAGAAGTTTTAAAATGTTATCGCAATAAAAGGGATACTGAGGTGGTTGTTAGGGACATTTACAATCATAAACCAAATAATTTGGTCATCAATATTGTAAAAGATCCATTTAATGATGGTGTCCATTAGATGATGAACTTGTTTCTTTTAATGGAGCGGACTAAACTTTCTTTTGTATACATAATTGTACCTACCTAGTTTTTTTTTTGTAATGGGCCTTTTTATCAATTTAAAAAAATATATATATTTATCTATTTTATCTATTATAAATAAATATTAAAATTTATTTACTTAAGTGTTTGTGAGACATGACAATACCTATGTATTGTGATTTTGGTATTAAAATTTATTTACTTAAGTGTTTGTGAGACATGACAATACCGACAATACCTATGTATTGTGATTTTGGTAAAAATTAAATTTATCATTTTATGAACCCAATCTTGTCTGAAAATGAATAAAATAATAATAATAATTTATAACTAAGTAGGTATTTAAAAAACTAGCGGATTCTTGGGCGCAGAGGGGGATATCATTAGGCGGAAAGAAGCTTACCAACCTTCGATTCGCCGATGATATAGTCCTTTTCGCCCCAACTGCACTTGAGCTTCAACATATGCTTCAAGATCTAAGCATAGCAAGCCTTGAGGTTGGACTGACGATGAACCGGTCAAAGACGCAAATAATGACCAACAGCACCAAACGAAAGATCGAGGTGGACGGGCAAGAGATTCACTACGTCGATGAGTATACCTACTTGGGCCAGATAATTTCTTTTCAAAACAGGCAGGATAAAGAGATCGATCGCAGGATCGATAACGCCTGGAAAAACTTCTGGTCCATGAAAGAGCTTCTTAAGGGATCACTCCCTCTAACACTAAAGCGCAAACTCATCGACATGTGTATCCTGCCCGTTCTCACCTATGGTGCACAAACGTGGTCATTGACCGAGTCTCAAAAGTCCAAACTCAAGGTTTGCCAAAGGGCGATGGAGCGCAGCGTGCTTGGAGTCAAGAGGACTGACAGAGTCCGTAACACCACGCTGCGTTCAGCAACTCGAATCGCCGATGTAGGGGATAAGTCTGCCAAGCTGAAGTGGGATTGGGCGGGCCACGTGAGCCGAATGCATCCCGATAGATGGGCTAAGATCGTGACGCAGTGGGTGCCTGACGATGGGCGGCGACGCCGAGGCAGGCCTCGAAGACGCTGGCGTGACGATCTCGATGCATTCCGAGCTGACTGGTGGGACGAAGCTGGCGACCGCAAGTCTTGGAAAATGATGGGGGAGACCTTTGCCCAGCAGTGGGACGGCATAGGTTAGAAAAAAAAAAAAAAAAAAAAAAATAACTAAGTAAATTAAAATCCTATTCATTTTAAAAGTAATAACAAGTAAATTTTATGAATCTCTTTCATTTATTACATACAAAAGTGTAGGAGATAGGTGTTTTAATTTATAAAGTAAATCGTATAACTTTGATCCCGGCGGTATCTCTGCTTTTACGGATTCCTAAAAAAAAAACAAATTAATCAGTAGCCAGTAGGTAGTAATCAGTATGTACGGTCAGCGTCACCAACTAATAACCTCCATGCAGTACAAACCGCCTTGTTAAGGGGTTTACCAATTGGTGACGCTGACTGTACCTACCTAAGAACTAAAAGTATAGAAACCGAACTGTTTTTATGGTAAAAAAATAATAATTAAAATACTTGTAAGTAGCTATCTACTTATAACTATTATTTTTTTAATATTACATTATTATGTACTAGGTACATAAGTATTTTAAATATTACATTATTTAACATTAACTTACCAATTTTTTTGTTTGTTTTGTCCTCAAAACGAGTGGATTCACATCCTCTTTCCATACATCATTCCAATAATCCTAAAAAAAAAAGAATTTTAGTTAAAGCAGCTGCTAAACATAGAAAGGTTTCAAGGGGTACCTACCTAACTGTAGGTGTGTGCACGTCTATGAAGTAGGTAATATAGGTAGGTACAGTCAGCGTCACCAACTGGTGACCCCCCTGCAGTACAAACCGCATAAGGGGGTTACCATTTGGTGACACTGACTGCACCTCAACTCAACATAATTTAAATGTCGGTAGGTACCTACTTAGGAAGTAGGTGATCTAGGGTAGGTTCCTTTTGGCTGTGGGTGCCATTCCCGGGACAGTGCTTAGGCAAAATGCGAGAGGGGCACCGCTGTGTTCCGTAGGAGATCGCGGAGCCCCTTGACAGGCATGGAGGCCGGCCACGCGTCAGTTTTTAGTCGGTGAGAGTCCGACATAACCCTTCCGCTGTCCCCACGGCGGTCGGGTATAAAAAAGGTAGGTTCCTTAATTATAATTTCAATAATTATCATAATTTACAGTACCTACAGTCTATTTAACACCGGTATTCACAAACATTGACGTTTCACAGTGCGCGCGGAAGCACAAGGTCCCAAAATGAGTAGGTTCTATGACCCTGTGCGTCCGCGCGCACTGTGAGACATCATAGTGCCCATAGTAATGTTTGTAAATACCGGTGTAAGAATTGTATCTTACCCCAGTTCTTAGAATGTCTTTCCTCACAAACTCGTCTTTATCACCCTTAGGCCGTGCTGCGTCCAGAAGAGCTGATTTCTGAGCTACAGCCATAAACAATTCTGGTGACACCTGAGACAGATCACAGAATTGATTTTAGGATTTGAAGTAGTCACAAGTTAACAACGAATCTTTGGCATTCTGAAGTAGGTGCGCTAGAGGAACTTACCTATACCTCCACACATAATACAGAATGACCTAACTTCAGAGAGCTAAAAATCTGTTGTTAGTATCGTACTTACCTATCTTATTTTTAACTTACCAATGTCGGCGTCATACTCTTTGGTTTGACTTCTTCTACTTTTTTCTTTGCAACCTGAAACATTAGACCTACTTACTTAGTTTGAAATTGGTCACTAACTCATACGTTTTTTGTCCGATCGGTAGGTATTTAGGTATAGGCACGGAATACGTATAGGGTAAATAAAAATGGTACGATTGAGGGTCCTTGAGTCACTCCATAAAAATGTTATAAGTTTTACTTATCAAAAATCTCACTAAAGGCACTACTTATTATAAGGTGAATGATGTAGTCCCGTTGTATTCAAGTCCCATTATTGGCATGACATACCTCTGTATAGGGATACTGAAGTACGAATCTTCTTCCAAAGTCAGGGTAGACATCAGGCTGATAATAATGAGGATTTACCCCCAGTACATCTGCTTTATTACCAGCGTTGGTTTCAGCTTTGTAATTTCTTGTGTCCATTGAATCCTGGATTTGGATAAACTTTTAACAAAGACAGAGTAGGTACCTACAGATAGACAAAAGTAGGTATTGAAGCGTTAGTAGATACTGATCTACCTACTATCACCGATTTTTGAAGTTAAAACTTCTTTAGGCGCGTTGGGCATTTTGAGATGGGAAAAAACCACGACGTTTTCACTTCTGTCGCCACTGTTTTTTTAGTAGCTCGCATCAAAAGTTATTGGGTCAGTCAGAACAAACTGTACTAACGATTCCAAGAAAAACTTACCAAAATCACAATTTCTCCTGCTTTTCCCCTAAGTTGTTCAATACTTTCTTCATTTTCTGGACTGGCAGTAAGTCTATCAAAGTGAAAATTGTTGAAATTGATGTTTTCTGAATTGTCTTGCATACCGGTGAAGTAATCTACTCCCATCAGATTAACTTTTTCGTTGTTCTGCTCCCCTTCATCTTCAAAGTCAGTACGTTCTACGTCTTCTAGACCATCGACTTCGAAACTGGTGGCGATTTTCTCAGACTCCTGAAAAATCCTGAGGTTTACCGACCGCAAATCTATTGGCGAAGTTAGTCCGATACGCAATATACCTATCAAAAAGCTTCTACTACCTAGGTAGTTACCTAACACCTACCTACACATCAAACGTCTAGCGGCTAGCTTCACGAATGTTTAGATCCGTTTACGTAGGTAGGTACTAGGTAGCCTACCTTCCTTTGGTTGCTCTGCTAAAGTTATTTGCTCCCATCAAGTCCCATCATTACCAACTTACTTTTCGATCATCATTGTCCTCATCAAAATCGGCACGTTTTACGTCTTCAAGACCATCGCCTTCAAAACTGGTGGCGATATTCTCAGCTAACTGAAAAAAACATCCTTTACCTGGATAATATTTTAACGATTAGGTACGTCACGAGAGACGACTTCATTAGCCAACCGGGGCGTGCCTCGGGCACAGAACAATATTACTTCTGTCGGATGCCTCGGGTCTCCAGTCTGAGGACCGTGGAAATAATGACTACAGTTTTATTGTCCTCACAAATATCGTAATAAATACCGTATAAACCACTGGCGACGAGAGTAAAATTCAGAATTGTGTGTGCAGCATATTATAGAACTGTGAATAAATAAACTAACAAGATGAGTGTCGGTAAAATAAAAGAATTCGACGTAAATACGGGGAACTGGACTTTGTACTGTGGACGTGTCGACATGTATTTCCGTGCGAACGCGATTAAAGATGAACTCAAGTTACCGACTTTAATTGCATTAGTCGGCGAGGAGGTGTTTGAGTTAATGGTGAATCTGGCGAATCCGAGAAAACCTACAGACCTTACATATGATGAGTTGGTCAAACTTGTACAAGAACACTTACAACCAAAACCATCCATCATGGCGGAGCGATATAAATTTCGACAGCGGCGACAGGCATACGATGAGAGTATAGTACAATATTTAGCTGCGTTAAAGAAATTAGCAAAGGATTGCGAATTCAAGGACACGTTGACGGATAATCTACGTGACCAGTTCGTGTGCGGCGTGAGTAGCGATTTGATAAGACAGAGATTATTTTCGGAACCAGACCTGACCTATGCAAAGGCGTTATCATTGGCAACGTCCTTGGAAGCTGCGGAAAGGGATGCGGCAGCCGTGGACTCATCGACAACATCAAAAGGCGGGGCGGTCACGAGCGCGGTACACGCGCTCAAGGCCTCGGCAGCGACGGCGGCGGCGCGCGGCGCGCGCGCGGGCAGCGCGGCGCGGTGGAGCAGCGCAGCCGGTGCGTCGTCGGCGGGACGAACTAATAGCTGCAAGGCGTGCGGCGGCACGCATCTGACAGATATATGCAGGTTTAAGAACTTTGTATGCAGCAGCTGCAGGAACAAAGGCCATCTTAGGCGAGTGTGCCCCTATAAGGACGCTTCTAAACCGAACGGCGGAAAGGGGACGGCGGGGTTCAGCAGTGGTGGCAATAGATGGAGTCAGGAGGCGCATCATCAGACTATTCATCGAATAGGTGACAGTGAGGACTCAGCCTCAGAAGTGGAAAGCGACAACGACGGCGACATACCGATGTTTAAAATGTCACTAGGCCACTACACGCCGGTGAGTCTAGAGTTGTTAGTAAATGGACGTAAGATAGACATGGAGGTAGATACTGGAACACCAGGCTCGTGCATCAGCAAAGACACTTATAATAAGTTGTTTAGTGATGTTAAATTAAAAGAATCAAACTATGTATTCCTATTTTATGATGGTAAATCTCGAGTGAGACCCTTAGGATGTATGACGATATGTGTTGAATATGAAGGGCGGAAAAAAGTTCTGGATTTGTTTGTTATAAATACTGGTGTTACATCATTGATAGGGAGACAATGGCTCGCAGAATTAGGCATCCAAATACCTATCTTGAAATACCCGAATGTAACCTGTAATTTCAAAATAGAACCTGGTAAACATAAACTCGATGAAATGTTCGGCAGATATAAGGAGGTGTGGAGCGGCGGTCTGGGCCGGTATTCAGGGGGTTGTGCGACGCTGAAGGTGGCGGAGGGCGCGGCGCCGGTGTTCCACCGTGCGCGGCCCGTGCCGTACGCGCTACGCGAGCGTGTCGACGCTGAGCTCGACGCGATGCTGCGCGCCGGAGTCATTGAGCCGGTCGACTGCTCCGACTGGGCAACGCCGCTAGTGCTGGTAAACAAGAGCGATGGTGGGTTACGCATATGTGCTGACTTCAAGGTAACACTCAATCCTGTTTTAATGGTCGATAGATATCCGCTGCCGAGAATCGATGACTTGCTCACAAACCTAGCTGGGGGAAAGGAATTTACAAAAATCGATTTATCTCAAGCCTATAACCAGATTTGTCTATCGGAAGATTCAAAAAAGTACTGCGTGATTAACACGCACAGGGGGCTGTTTATGTATAATCGCCTGGCATACGGATTATCATCTAGTAGTGGAATATTTCAACGCATTATTAGTAATATTGTCGATAGTATTCCCAATGTTCAATGCTTTGCTGATGATTTAATCATTACCGCCCCAGATAGGCCTTCTCATCTAAAATCTCTAGAGGCTTTATTAAGTAAATTATGTTCTCTAGGTCTCAAGATAAAGCTTGAAAAGTGCTCGTTCTTAGAGAAAGAAGTTAGGTATTTAGGTTACATTGTGGATGAAAAGGGAATTAGACCCGATCCAGAGAAACTCCGGGCGATAAAGGACATGCCGAGTCCTGAAGGAATGCCCGAGCTTAGGTCGTTCTTAGGAATGGTGAATTTTTATGCTAGATTTGTTAAAAATCTCAGTGGTATTTTACATCCACTGCACGACTTGCTGCGTAAGGGTTCGCGATGGCAGTGGAATAGCCAACACCAGCAGGTATTCGAGCGCGTGAAGCAGTTGCTAATCAGTAGCCGTGTTTTAGCGCACTACGACCCGGCGAGCGAGTTGGTACTGACGTGCGATGCGAGCGCGGTAGGTATAGGCGGGGTGTTGTCACAGCGCGATGCCGCAGGCGAAGAACGCGCCGTAGCGTATGTGTCTAGGAAGCTTACTAAAGCGGAACAAGACTATGCGCAAATACATCGTGAAGCACTTGCCATAGTTTATTGTGTAAAGAAATTCCATCAATATTTATTAGGCAGGCGTTTTAGGTTAAAAACGGATCATAAACCACTCGTAAGCATATTCGGTCCTAATAAAGGCATACCTACTATGGCTGCAAGTCGTATGCAGCGTTGGGCGTTGATACTCGCCGCATATACCTTCGATATCGAGTATGTAGGTACGCATAGCAATGGCGCAGATATACTATCGAGATTACCCGTTATAGAGAAATGTGCAGAGGAACCTCCGGAACAGACTTACTTACATTTCGCTACCAATGCGATGCTTCTTGATAGTGATGTTATTAGTCGTGAAACTACACGAGATCCTATTTTAAGTCGTGTTTATGGTTATATCGAGAATGGATGGCCTAAGGAGGTTGATATAAAGCAAATCGAGCCATATGTATCACGGAAGGATGAACTGTACATTGAAATCGGGTGTATCATGTGGGGACATAGGCTAGTAGTTCCTGAAGTATGTAGACAGTCAATCTTACGTGAATTACACGAGCCCCATATGGGCATTGTAAAAACAAAAGCATACGCGCGTAGTTATGTGTGGTGGCCCGGTCTAGATGAGGCGATAGAAGCGGCCTGTCGAGCGTGCGTCACCTGCGCGGCCGAGGCGCCAGCCCCACCCGCCGCGCCGCCTGCACCTTGGCGGTGGCCACACACACCTTATGAAAGGGTTCATCTTGATTTTCTAGGACCTATCGATGGTAAAACGTACTTAGTGACGATAGATGCTAGGTCAAAATGGATTGAAGCATTTAAAATGAGTCGGACAACAGCAGATGTCACCATAACAAAACTGCGTGAATCGTGGGCGCGTTGGGGGATACCTAAACAAGTCGTGTCGGATAATGGACCTCCGTTTACGAGTAGGCAATTTAAAGAGTTTTTAGAAAGTAATGGGGTGTACCAGACAGATGTTTTCTGCTCCTTATCATCCTTCATCGAACGGAGCTGCCGAGAATGCCGTCAAGATAATTAAAAACGTTATAAAAAAGGCGCGCCGCGATCGCATCGATCCGGAACTCGCTATTCAAAGGTACTTATTAGTATATCATAACACGCCTCATTGTACTACGGGTGAAAGTCCCGCCCGGCTTTTGCAAGGTAGGAAGTTAAGGACACGATTAGACGTAATAAAGCCGGACCACGGGCGTAAATTGCGTAACAAAGAAATGTTAGCTATCGAAAAAGCAAAAGGTTCACGTAATTTTAATTCGGGTGATCCAATTTGGTATAGAAAGTTTAATGATAATAATAATAAATGGACTGATGGGCAAGTCATCGAAAGACTAGGCAGGAATGATTATTCAGTCAAAACTCGCGATGGTCTGTCAGCGCATAGGCATATCGATCAGTTGAAGCGGAGAAGCTCATGTGTGTTTCCCAGCGAGTCAGTTGCCAGCACTAGTGGCGAAGCCAAGCGCGGGGCATCTTCGTCGCTCGATCCGCAACAAACTGCCTCCGTTGTGACAAAACCAAATGTCCCAGTGGAGATAGTTGAGCGAGACGATGTTGGTCTGGGATCTGATGACGTTAAAAGTGTAGATTCAAAGCTGCCTACACCATCTCCTAGTACCGAGCCAGACAAGATTACGCCTATTAATCGAGCTAGTAAGCGGCTACGTAAACCTGTAATTCGATTCGGATTAGATATAGATTAAGTTTAGATTTAGTTCCATAAGTGTGCAGATGTATACCCATGTTCAGATCTTATTAGGATAAAATATAAACATGTATTAGTATAGGTAACCTACAATATTATTTACCTATAAACTCCATCCAATTCTGTCAGTAGGTATATTGTATACTCACTTTATAATAATTTACCTACAGGTTCCAATTAACTGGTGAAGTAATATAAAATAAGTATAATGTTAGTTTTCTTATGTTATAGGGTGATATTTTGCATATATGTACTTACACTCACATTTAGAAGCATTCATTTCGTTATTAAGAAGTTAGTGTTAAGTATGAATTAACAGTGGAGGATTGTAGTGTTTCTTCATTATAAGCCCATAAGGTGGGTAGTCATATATATAAAAATGTGCATGTACCGCCAAGTGGCTAATAAAGCAGTTCGATTGTGTCACGATCCAAGAGTTTTATTGTCCTCACAAATATCGTAATAAATACCGTATAAACCACTCAATCTACGTCACGGTTGTGGTAACACTACAGTATTGAACCGAACTGGTGTAATTGTAACAATTTGTATGAATGGCTTGCTATAAAACTAATTGATGCGCGCTTGCCAATGTGGCTTGAGCCTTCTCTTACACCACTGCACTTAGGTACCACCTACCTATTTACCAAATTTTTTATTACCTAGTTTAGCTACTAGGCCGTACCTAGTAGCACATAGTTAGAAACTTACCCCATTACTAAAAAAGTGTAGCAAAATAAAACAAGTTAGTGGTAAAACGCGGTTCATAGCGGAAAAGGTATTTGTAATTTACAAAATAATTATTAAAAGTCATCATAGAATCAATTTCATGGGTATGGTTTCAACTTATTGGATAGGTAGAATAGAACTAGGTAAGTAGGTAGGTACCTACCTCTAGAGTTAGTTTTGGTTGGGCTCCTTACAATTCAGTCAGTGCTGTGACTAGTACCACCAAAGAACAATAATACTCCTGTCGGACAGTACCACAGAATACCTACAGATGCTAGTACTTAGCTGAATAGACCTAATAGGTTACTGTCTTTCTACGTTAGTGGGTAGGTAATAATGATGACAGCTAAATAAACCATGGATGTATCATGGTAGAAATAAACACCCCCCTACATCAAACACTTTGGGACTATTAGCACAGAATACAGATAGTATTATTTATGTTTAAACGTTAACTAAAATAGGTCTACCTACAGACGAGGTTGTCTAGGTTCTTACCAGTTGTCTGGTGGTTCATAGCTAATTTGTAGAGCTCTTATTAGGCACTTATGCAACCATATTAATAATCTAGTTATGTGGTACATACAAATTGTACAATTGTATTTACTTCATAATAATAAATGTGAAGTCTTCGAGATATCATTAGTATTGGAGGAAAATTTGTCCGAGGAGGAAATGATTGGCATCCAAAGAGCACTTTAGTCTCGGACAAATTAGAGTATGTCTGAGGTACAGCTGGATCACCCCCTTTGTGTGCACTGACAATGACAGTTACATAAGCTGGCTGGCTGACTGACTTGACATGCATGACATGACATGACATTAGAGATTTTGAGAATTTTTCGGTCGTCTGTTGGTCTGGCTGCTGTGTTATAGTTTTTATTCTTGCGAAAAAGCTAGTATTTTCTTGCAAAACAATGCAAATTATGTTCTATGAAACTTAAAAGCTCATTAGATTATGAAAATAACTCTAACAAAAAACCCTGTGCTAGTGAAGTGATCAAATGCAATTACTGAATTTCAACCAAAACGAAAACCTTTGTTTTTGTTGTTGAACAATGTTTGGGAGGCCTAGATGTAGGGAATGGACACCACTGGCAACTCAACAGCTTCGTCTGAGGAGTTTGATACAGGTGAGGGCAAAAACCTTACCAAGGTTTACCGATAAATACCTCATTGGTACTTACTCAATTACGATCCACTTACGTGATAAATCTGTTTCTTTATTGAGAGATCATTTATTATGTACTTACATCAAAGAATATGTCTATTATTTCTGTTTACTCTGCATCCAGCATACACAATTTATTCTAAATTATATTGGAGAATTATATAGAGGTAAGTACTTGGTGTTTTAGGAACCTCCCCACCATTCGTCATCATAATAATCTTTTCACAAGCTTATTTACCTACACTTTCCATTGTCAGTATTTGCCTATCAGATGACATAATTTATCACTATAATTAATAAACTAAGTTTCCGACTTAAGTGCTACTTGTAAGATCACTCACACAATTAATTTAAACGCTTTTAATTAACTTGCAATGTTTGTATGTTTGTCTGGGTCTAATCTTGCAAGCTGAATTTGAGCCATTTCCCGGTGGCCGATTGAGCTGAATTTTGAGTCCTCGGTGTCAATCGAGCTAACCTGATGATGGAGAATGGCCAAAAACGATTTGGCTCTGTGTTGAAAACAACTTTTTCTCAAGAAAACATGATTGTATTATCTTATCATTTTTATTAAAGTTCATTTTGGTGCACTCAGCAACACCTCTATCTCTGAACTTATCACATTCAATATCAATTCTTGTGGCCAAAAACATGATAATGACCTATTTCTCATGACTTTAATCATTGATTTTCTACACTTCTACACTAATATTATAAAGAGGAAATTTATTTATTTATTTGTGAAAAAGTTTGACAAGGTGTACATAATTACAAGTGAACGCTGAGAATTGCAAGTAAAAACTGTGTCGCAATTATCAGCGCCCGAACTAAAAGGGCACAAAGATAGATTTGATTGTTTGAATTGAATAGGCTCTGAAACTACTGGACCGATTTAAAAAATTCTTTCACCATTACAATCCTATATTATCCCTGATGAACATAGTCTATATTTTATCCCGGGAAAGTGAAGTTTTCCCGAGGGACCACGGGTAACACCGCGACGGACAGCTAGTCTTTTATTAAGACAAAATTGAATCCGGTTGATTGGCAATTAATTATTGAATGTTTTATTCTTGTATCCTGTATGACAATCCATTCCTTACAATAGTTATTTAAATGGTTGTATGGGTTTTCCTGTTGTGTCTGTAGAGATTATGAATCCAGCCATTGGATAAACACTTATTGGAGTTTTTTTTAATTTTATTTTATTTATTACGGAACAACAAACAGCTATATTATATGGCTTAACTAGAGAACTTGTATACATTTTAGGAATGTAAATAACTTATTAATAATATAGCCCACAGCGTTATTCAGAGTTGACTCAGCCATATTGAAAGACTGTCTGGATAACCTTGACATTCTCATCGAAAGTTTGTATTTGTATTTTCTTTATTAATCAAAAACTTATTTAATAATCAAAATCTATCTTGCATAATACAACACATTACACCATGCAAGGTTTGTCATGTGTCGACAGTTGCAGCGTGTTGCCACACATTTGGCATAAAGATTTATGTAGGAAAACAGCTTGTTAGCCGTGCATATAAACATAATGCAGTGCACGAATGGATTTAGGACGTATTGAGCTTGCAAGGTTGGAACCAGTCAATGCTACAAGACATGATTATGATCATCATTATGGTCATGATTTAAGGTTTATGCCAAATATTGATGCCTTTGATTATCCTGTACCTTACCATTCTTTTACAGGGACTTCAAACGCACTGCTGATTATCATCCTCACCTGGTTTATATTTCACTTATTTTATACTAAGTGCTTTCAAAGTTCTTTTATAATGCGCACTGAATGAATCAGCTTCCAGCGTCTGTATATCTGCTGAGCTGCGACCCTTTTGTTTTCAAGAACAAAGTTAATAGGCACCTTCTGGGTAGGCTCGCTCCATTGTAGACCTCATTCTTGCCTGTGTAAGATTCGAGGTCAAGAGCTGACCCATTCATCATAAAAAGTTGTTAAATATTGGTTAATCTTAAACAGAATTATCTTCTTCCAGATTGTCGGCTACAACATAAGACCACCGGAGTGGTGCTCGTCACAATGCAGCTTCTACATAACTCTACATCACACCACCATGTCAGCTCCCTTCTATACAAGTGAGAGGATATCATCACCACATCCTAAGTGGAAGGAAATAGATTCAGGTAATGATTGTGTTTACTGGAATAAACAATTAAACATGTTTTTTAAAAGAAAAGTAAAAGCGAGAGGCGCAAGATAGAGGAGACTGACATAAAAGAAGAGGGGCCTATACCCTACCCAGCAGTGGGTGATACCAGGCTGAGATGATGATGATGAAAATAAAAGTGAAAGAATTAATTCCGCCAAATTGTGAAACTCATTGCCGGGCTCTGTATTTCCCGAAAAATACAATATAGGGATCTTCAAATCAAGAGTAAATAGGTTCCTTCTAGGTAAGCATGCTCCATCTTAGACCTCACTACTGCTTAGCATCAGACAGAGTGAGGTCAAATGCTGACCTATTTAATAAAAAAAAGGCCTTTGACCCAGCAGTGGGTTATACCTTGATGATAATATTTAAGATTTTAATTCCGATCTTTTTTTGTACTGTCAAATGAAAAACATTCTGAATCTGTTTAGGCGGTATTACGACTATCACTTGGAATCAATTATCTATCTGCAGCCACTGCTAGGTATAGGCCTCTTTTACGCCACTCCTGTCGGTTTTGTGCCAGTCGGATCCACTGTTCTCCCACCGCCCCCACAATGTCGTCTGACCATCGGGCAGGTGGTCTGCCTCGAGGCCGCCGCATATCTCTTGGCCACCATTCAGTAACCGCCTTGGTCCATCGGTTGTCGTCCCGTCTGGCCAAGTGCCCCGCCCATGTCCACATGAGCCTCGCTATCCCTATACCTACATCCTTAGTGCGGCGTCGAATCTCGACGTTTGATCAATGATACGGGTACAATTTTTTTTATTTTATTAAAATAGCGACCGACGAGCATGTATGAAGAATGTAATGAGAGTGAATGAGGCGAAAGTTGTGTGTCAGGATCGTAGCGACTGGAGATCCGTGCTCTCTGCCTACCCCTTTGGGAAAGAGGCGTGACTTTATGTATGTATGTTTTAAAATAGCGTTGGGCCCACCAGTGGGCCCGACTTAGTGGGGATATCGGGAATACACCTTATCTCTAAGTTCTTAGTATTTTTTTTTGTCGCCCTACTTAACGCAAACCGAAGTAAAAATGTCCCAAATAAGACGTCTTTGAGTCTTCATCTTCCTCGCGATAGACAGAAACATCTATATTGTATCCCATTTTGCTTGGAATATAATGCAATCATAGAAACTCAGCGCAGAAAATCAGCGCTGCAGCAGCTATAAGTTGCTGCAGCACATGCTGAGTGGTGACCTATTTTGTGCATAGTTAAGTTAGTTCGTAAATATTGTAAACCTTTTTTTTTTGCACAAAATAAATGACTATTCCATTCTATTCTATTCTAAACCAGCTCTGATAGATCGCATCAACAATTTTTGATTAACCACACCAATGATAACATGACACACATTTAAGAATGACTCATGTATCACCAGATACACAGCTGTGAAATAGGTTATTGTGTGGGAATTCTGTAGATAACGAAACGTAAGAGGATCCTAGATAAATAGGGTCTGTGCGTGAACCTAGGAATCTAGGCCACACACGTCCAAATATACATTAGACCCGTCGTTATCAATGTTAATTTATTATTCAACAAACCTGATGATGTCCTATCATATTATCTTTGTTTGAAGCGATAATTCGTAGTTGGTACACAAGTATACCTCTGACTACCCTCCTTAGACATCTTCAAAGTATCTGGAACATACTAAAGAGAGTCGTGTTGGCCGAATGGGGTTGTACCTCGACTTTCAATCCAAAGGTATTGGGATTGAATCCCGGCCGGTATATGCGCTTTAACACGAGCTCTGAACGGTGAAGGAAAACATCGTGAGGAAACCAGTTAGTATTCTTATAGGCAGCGATGGGCTTGCAACCTGTCACGTATGGAATAGTAACTTCTGCAAGATGTGGGCATGTTTCAAATATGTATTTGTACATGCCTCTCTTTATCGAAGATGATATCATCTTCGATCAAGGCATCATTATTTTCATTTTTTTTTATCTAGATCTAAGTAGGTATGTTCAACCATTTTAGTTTAGAAGCGTTGAAACAAACAAACTCATGCACACACTTTCGTATTCAATAATATTATTGTGATGACAGAATTGGAGCTGAATAATTATGACGTCAGTAGGAAGGCGGTTCAGTCACCGACACAGTTGACTAATCGTAAAAATAGTTTATAATAGTTTTTAAATTACTTTAAGTACCATTTTACACGTAAAAATATTACATCATCATAAAAATGCTTTTGAATTTTTGTATCGCAAGTCCTTACGGACAGTATTGTGAGAGTGTAGTGTGTAAGGAAAAATTTCGTTGTGTTAGCCTGAGTGATTAAAAATAGTTCAAGTACATTAGTATTATGCTTATAAAGTTCAACTAACATTTACCTAGTTGTACGAATTGTATCATGTTATATTTTTTTTAATTTTTAAACTTAGGTATTTAATTGAGGAATGCAATGAAAAGTCTTATCCAAATTTTCGATGCAGACGGGATTCGAACCCGCGACGATCAGTCGATCCTCCTAAAGCCGAAGTGCCTTATCGCTCTTGTATGATGTAGATGCAAAAAAAAAATCAATTTAATGCTAAACGAATTGTTTTCTTATTTCAGAAATAACTCAACGAATGTCATCTACTAATGTAGTGATACGAATATGGAGTCATATCATAAATCCAAACGAAAATTCACAGGATACTGTCATACATACATGGGGCATGTATTTCAGTGGACTTAGGTACATCGGCGCAAATCTAGCCTCGAATTTCAACTCAGATTGCTTCAAATGCAACACTTTGGTATTCCAAATGCATGGAGGCTACTTCTGCTCATACAAAAGTCTTAAACTAGATGTGATCCCTCCAGAAAATGAGGGTTCTTTGTCATCTGACTCATCAGGCCGGACAAATCTATCGAAAATCAATCTAGAACCTAAAATGATTCTCAGTCATAAACTAGTGAAGGAATCAAGATCGGTGTCACCTAGTAAGTATCCAAGGAAACTAGACAGAGAGTACTCGAAGAGCCAAAGTCCTGTTGAAAGAGGATTTAATCAGAATTTCCCTACAATCAGAACATCGGCTAGTATGAACATCACTAGAAAGAACGATGACGATCCAAGCAATATATACGAGCATTCGCCAGAGAATTTAGATGTAAATAGCGAAACCTGTGATAATTTATCTAAAAATACTTCTGATGAAGAACTATCAAGCAAGATAGATCTTAGTGAGACAGCGGAGAACTATGATCTAAGGAACGAAGCCTACAGAGTCCCGAAATACAGATATCTAGCTTTAAACTTCCTTAAATCCGAAATTAGGCCTAGTTACAACGCCTCTAAACTCCAGAAACTTCACTTACTCCAATACTCGATTAAGAAGAGACAAGAAGCGGTACAAGAGATTAAAGAACGTATTTATAAGAACTCTGCTGTCAGTAACAATTGGTCGCAGATTAACGAACAGTTTGATGCGAAGATAAAAGTTAAAAGCAAATCGCAAAGGAGCCTGTTTTCACCGGACGAGGAAAGTCTAAGTAAGGATAAGTCGAGTTCGCAGAGCGATTTAAATGGTAGGATTAAGGAGGATAAGCCTGTATCAAATGGACCACGGTTAGCGTTGAAGTTGAATGATCTCCTATCTTTTAAGGTGAGTTTTTGAAGTATAAACTTTAGGCGCGTTGGGCATTTTTTCTTTCTCGTCACGTGACTGATCACCGGCCGACACCTACCAGTAGCGCCATCTAGTTCTGTACTCGGTAAACTTTTACAGCAATATTTTTACATTTTTGAAAGCTTATTTTATAACTAAACTGGTTAAGTCATTATCTTTCGATTTCCTGACGATTCAAAAATACCTTAGGGGGCGTCCATAAATTACGTGAGGCGTTTAGGGGGGGAGGGGGTCAAGCGAAATCTCACGTGGGGAGAGGGGGGTCTCGGCAAATCTCACGTAATTTTTTTCGACAAGTAACAAGAAATTGTTAACAAAATTTTGGCCCAAAGAATCAGCATTGCCATTCAGCGTGGCAACGCCGCCAGTGTTTTGGGCACGCTTCCGACTGGCAGTGACCTGGATCAGTTGAGCTATCTATAGATCGTTTTTACGACGATCCTTAGATAACTTGACTGATTCTATTGTATTTTGTAATTTTATGTACATATTGTAGTAGCTTAGTTTCAGTAACAAGTGTAAAATTGGATTAAATAAGTAAAATTTGTCCATTAAAATATCACTAATAGGAACAACTAATAGTTTCAACAATTTGGTACAATAGGAACATAAAAATAAAATTGTCTCTTCTGTCTGTGATTTCAAAATAACTGTGTTTTTTCAAGGGCAATGTGCAATTTGAAATCTCACGTGAGATTAGAGGGAGAGGGAGGGGGTCAAACAAAATCTCACGACATCTCACCAAAGGGGGAGGGGGGGGCGAAAAATCGCCAAAACTGTCTCACGTAATTTATGGACGCCCCCTTACACGACTTACCATTATGATAATCATTTCTGTAATTTTCAGTCAAAACCATCGCCCTACCAAAGGGCGGAACACGTAAGGCTGACAAAGCAATTAGAAATACTAAGGTTCAAGCGGATCATTCTATCGGATGAAAGGGACAGCAAGCTCGCCAATATAAGAAGACTGAAAGAGAGGCATGCTAAACTAGCTGAGGAGAATCAGGATGAAGGTGCGTTTGTATCAAGAAAATCTAACAAATATCTAAGTATTTTTGTTACGCGGCTTACACTGTATCCCCAAGGCGCTGTCATTTTCTCACACCCAGATTCTTTGAAGATGTTAAAGGGGATAGCGGCATGTCGAACAAAATACATGTTTGACACATGCCTACATTTTTGCAGAAATTAGTATTCCATACGTGACAGGTTGCAAGCCCACCGCCGCCTATCAGAATACAAACTTACAGGTTTCACCGAGCTCGTGTTATTGCGCCAATTTTAATAAATTTTCTGACACTAAAATCCATTGATACACGCCCGGGATTGGAACTTGCAACCTTCGCATTGATAAGTCGAAAGTCCATTAGGCCAACGCGTTTTTTATCCCTTTGCAATAACGCTACCTTCTGCAAAAGGTCTGAGAGATGTCTACCTTGCTTTGGGGATGCAGTCCTGTGATCATTATCATTATCATCCGTAGCCTTTTTCTTTTGCTGGCTTAGGTCTCTTTTTGCTTGTGCCAACCTTCCCTTTTTTTTTTTGTCGCTGAGTTAAATGCGTTACGCATGCCCTTCCGGTCGGGGGCGAGAGGAGTATGTGGGACTCCCCGGGAGTTAAAACTCCCGGTATACCCACTAAACGACCCAGCGACATTCCGGCGTCGCCTGGAATGGAGGGTCTGGGAAACCAGCAGAGCTTTTTCTTCCAGTCCCCGCCCTTAAGGCGGGCTTTTTACATCCCTCCTCGTGGTGCCAACCTTTCCTTGTCTAACCTATGAATGGCCCATTTTTATTATGTCATCAATATACAGATTTTTTTAACTATAGGTACAGAATTAATGCAGAACTACCACAGCCTATCCCGAAGTAACGACAGTATAAAAGAGACGAGGCAAGCTTGCGCGGCTCTAAGAGAAATGGCCGCGAGATCTCACGCTGCGCTCGCTACGTATAGAAGTGACTTTCTCAATCAGTTGCATCAGATATTCTATATACAACAGGTTCGTTTATATAGTTATTTTGATTAGTTGTATTCGGACTACATTATCGTTTCGTTTTCCGCCATACATTTACTTAAGTTCTGCGAAGTATCAAATGTATAGACATTTACTTGCATCGCCCCTAGCGGATACTATTATCCAAACGAGAAATTCATTAATGCACGGCCGGTTGGGTTATTATGTAACTGCGATAGCCACTGTCGTCACTGCTGCCTCGACAGGACAATCAAACATTTTCCCTGCGTAGAAGCACAGTAGAAGGTTTAACAGTAAGGTCACATTACCACGTTAGTTCCAGTGATTGCTACTTTATCGCAGTGGCGCTAGTTGTGCAAGTTAACAACCAATGACCGATCAGCAATTATGGTTTTCATGGCAATAACTACAGAACAACGTCAGTCCTGACCGTTAGGATAACACTAAATGGCCCTATTTAGTGTACGCCAAATGCACTAACTCATACGTACTTTGTGGTTTGAATAACGGGACAAGATCGCGGTTTTGGATAAAGTAAGTAAGCTCGTATGAGTCAGTGGCCAACTCTGGTGACGGAGTTTTTAGGCCGCCAATACGGCCTCCGTCGTGGCTTAACGACTTCAATAGCCGGGACCGACAATTTAACGTGCCCTCCGAAGCACGGAAGCGCTCAGATGAAAATGCCACTGGCGGTCACCCATCCACTTACAGACCGTTTCGAACGATGCTTAACTTCGACGATCTATCAAGAACGACTAAGCAAGCACGACCACAAGCGCGGTTTTGGATAATATTCAAGTTAATTATCTTACCTCGTCCCTTCCGCCCGAATGGATAAGGTGAGGAATGAATATATTCGGGGAAGTCTGAAAGAAGCGCCGGTGACTGAAAAGTTGAGGAACAATAGGTTAGCGTGGTATGGACACGTAATGCGGAGGGATGAAATTCATGTGACTAAAATGGTGATGGAAATGAATGTGGATGGATATGTGACTAGAGGTAGACCTAAGAAAAGATGGATGGATTGTATGAAAGAAGATATGGAAAAGAATGGAGTGGATTCATAGATGACGAGTGATAGGGGAGAGTTGAAGAAGAGAACATGTTGTGCCGACCCCGCATGAGCGGGATAAGTGCAGGTCAATGATGATGACCTCGTCCCGTCCCGTTATTAAACCAACAAAGAGTTTAAAAGGTGAAATGAAAAACTAACTTTGTTACAGATAAACCCAATAACATGGTCTATAATCAACGTACCGTTACCAATATGCGGCGACGAAGCGCCTCGCTCCGGCGGCATAGCGGACGCGGTAGCGGCTGGCTTCGCGGCTCAGGCAACGTGCTTAGCGGCCACCGTCCTCAATCTGCCGCTAAGATACAAGATCACACTTTTGGGCAGTGCTAGCAAGATATTGGATATCACGCCTGATCTGCCTGACCCTAAGTAAGTGTATACTAACACTTAGACTAACACTTCGTTACACTATCACTTCAAAATGTATGCAACACTCTGTTAAACTAGCCTGATACTGGATATCACGGCCGACTTGCCTGACTCTCAGTGAATATAAACTAACACTTTGTTTCACCAACACTTTTTACACTATCACTACACTTTGTTTCACTAACACTTTTTACACTATCACTTTACACTTTGTTTATTAACACTCTTTAATTCATACTCATATTATAAATGTGACAGTATCTCTGTCTGTTTGTTATCTTTTCACGACCAAACCGCTGAATAGATTACGCTGAAAATTGGCATGGATAAAGTTTATATCCCAGGGAAGGACATATGCTACTTTTTATCCGGAAAAAATAAAAAAAAATTCCGCGGGAACGAAGCTAGTTATTAAATAGTTTTAGTTATTGAAACTATCATGGCTAGGAACATAATTATAACAAAACTCAAAAATCATGGTAATTATCAATATTTTCTTCTTTTTCTTTTCTTTTTAGCCACTTTCGACCCTTTGGGTAGGCCTCCTTCATAATTTGCCATTTCTTGCGGTCTTGTGCAATCTCTATCCATGCCTCCAGCTGTTCTTTTGAGGTCATCGTACCAACGCATTTTGTACTTAACTCCAATAAAACGAAGCTGCTTATAGTGAAATCTCCGTATGTAAAACACTTACCGTTACAAAGTTTAGTAGCCCACACGCATGACTGTTTGCATGCTAGTAATGTGACTGGTTGTAGCTGTCCAACTATTCAAACAGTAGATAGGCAAACTTATCTAGGTTTAATTATAGATGAAAAGTTTAATTGGAGCTTTCATATAGAAGGAGTCTGTAATAAATTGAGACAATTCTTGGCTAATATAACTATCTTGAAAAATCGCATTCCCTTTAAAGTTAAACTTATGATTTACAATGCATTAGCTGAATCATACATCCAGTATGGCCTCAGTAGTTACGGACGTACCTACAAAACATACTTGGACACTATTTACAGGTTACAGGTTAGAATACTTAAATCTATTGTTTCGACAAATTCTAAAAATGCATCTTACGATAATGAGATTGAACTTTTTAAACACTGCAATGTTCTACCGGTACATAAACAAGTCAATTTAGTTTTATTAAAAGAACAATATTTCAACGAGTCTTTGAAACAACCCGTGGCACACCCTGTATGCACTCGAGCCGTTTCTAAGAACCTGTTATGCACGAAGCGGGCGAACAATGCATACGGTGAGCGAACAACATCATTTATGATTCCGCGAATTATAAACAGTTTGCCACTCGATTTTCGGGACAGTTTGACACAAACAAATGTTAAAAATAAGTTAAAAAAATACTTTTTAACTTACGAGTTGTAACAGTGAGGAGATACATACCTAACTACCATCATACTATAATGTGTAATATACCTATATAAAATGACTCAATAGCATTAAGACAAATCTCTAGTGGTTTACAGTGCTATTATAAAACGTATTTTGTTGTATTATTTCTTGTATTTGATAAATAAATAAAAAAAAAAAAAAAAAAAAAATTGGCGGTCTCCCCTGTGGTCGTTTTTACCCCATGGTCTCCATTCGGCAAGTCTTATGCACCACGAGCCTTGTTTGCGCGCAACGTGACCAGCCCATTTGAGAAATTATCAATAATATTAAATATTTTCCTCGTCATAAACCTTTTTGACCGGTCCTCTATAATCGTTGATATCTTGTTCCAGCATTCCACTGTACACTCGAGGCGGTGACGTCACACTATTCCGTTACGCAATGTTCCTGCTAAACAAATGTATTGGACAACTTTGCGCGGGACGCGGGTTGCCTATCGCTGATATACGACCTACGTTATTGAACTTGGAACGATTGCTTACATCTAATAGTAACTTGTAAGTATTGTGCTAACCCAATCCATTATTACTGCCTTTTCTTGTATTTAGAAGGTTTTACTCTAGCTAAAATGTTTTATGCTAAAATGACTCTTATTACTAGGTCAGACACTTCAAAATTGTACGGCGCACATCATTGGTTCTCAGATGGTCAGTGCCCTCGAACACAATCTTTGCGAAGTCTTGTTGCTACGGATAGAGGGAAATATCGACAGTTCAATAGGTTTAAGGTTAGCGATTTTGAACTTTATTGTGAGGTAATAAGGTGTTTTTAAAGTATTGATGAATGGCGCTTGTATCAAAAGTTTGAGGTAAAGGAGAATGGCCATAATGTATGCTCATAAAGGATCAAAAATAAATGCCCGCAGGTTGACACGTATGTCATTTAAAACTGCGTAAAATTATCTTCTACTAGCTGTCAATCGCGGTGTTACCCGCGGTCCCTCGGGAAAACTTCACTTTCCCGGGATAAAATATAGCCTATGTTCATCAGGGATAATGTAGGATTCTAATGGTAAAAGAATTTTTCAAATCGGTCCAGTAGTTTCGGAGCCTATTCAATTCAAACAAACAAACATACAAACAAATCTTTTCTCTTTATAATATTAGTATAGATAGTATAGATAACAGTTAAAAAATATATCCTGCGGAAATCGAGCTATTGAAGATGCCAATATTTACCCTATTTCATGGCAATCCAAGTGTCCTAAAGAGAGAAGTACAGTACGCACAACCATCTTTAGCTCTCTGAAGTTAGGCGCACTAAACGATTGCGCAGGTTCGGTAGAGTAGCCGAGATAGCATGCAAAAAACTAAGCGAGTGAGCGAGGCAGCTATACAACTGTTTTTGTCTTTTAGGCTTAATCAAAAATGGGTTCTGCGCAGCTACTTCAGAGAGTATCTTTGTTGACATTACATTAATTTCTGCAGGGTGTATTTTCTTACTGATCCACAATTAAATGTAGAAATTCTAAAGCTATAAGCTTCAGGTGCATACGAATTCACCTGTTGTAAACCCTGCAAGCGTTATTAATAAATTAATTTGGTCGCGATTGCCCATTCTCCTTTCAATAGCGTTTTCTAAAGTTCCGCTAGATTCCGCAGGACTTTGTGGCTTAGACTTGTATAGTACTATCTTGTTTGTAGGATGCTGTAGATGGTAATTCACCTCAATCGGCATTGATCAAAAGGCATCGCCATTCGAGAAGCGTCGGTAGTTACCACGACGAACATGTAAGTGTAAAGCCGTGTCTCCTGCGACCAAAACTAACAAAACATTTTCGTCTCCTGCGATTTTCAAACACGAACATGAAACATCTACTTGACAAAATGACTTTGGACGTCAAGAAATATGAAACGCACAACCTCTATGTTTGAAAGCAACGTTAAAATGAAATGACCCCTCCCCCGCAGGTGAACGCGGGGATGTTATCCATCCGCCTTGAATAACCATGTTTGAGCTAACTAATTAGGCCACGCCCATAATGTTGCCTGAAATATATATATACTAGCTGCGCCC
The DNA here is from genome assembly GCA_963565295.1 of Epirrhoe alternata. Classification (NCBI taxonomy): domain Eukaryota; kingdom Metazoa; phylum Arthropoda; class Insecta; order Lepidoptera; family Geometridae; genus Epirrhoe; species Epirrhoe alternata. The sequence goes on from OY751401.1 coordinate 4,684,705, forward strand.
CGCGGTTTCACCCGCGTAAGTCCCGTTCCCGCGGGAATATCGGGATAAAAAGTAGCCTATGTGTTAATCCAGGGTATCACCTATCTACATACCAAATTTCAACCAAATCGGTCCAGCCGTTTTTGCGTGAAAGAGTAACAAACATCCATACATCCATACATCCATACTTACAAACTTTCGCCTTTATAATATTTATTATATTATTATATTATATTATAGGATATATATTTTTTTTTTGTTCGATGTTGATGATAGGTGTTAGAAATCACAAAAACGGTGTCGCAGGAGACGCAGCTTAATTTTGTTCGCTGATCTGACACAAAAGTTACTTTTTTGTTTTTAGTTTTGGAAAAATATGTGAAAAAAGGTTATATTTAAGTACTTTTTTTTTAATTACGAATTAAAAAATTTCCATGTCACAGATAATGTTCAAACTTTCCTAAATGGTTCTATTGTCTAGAACAATCCAGGAAAGAACACACAGGAATTAGTTCTGTAAAAAATATAACATACGATTTAGATGCCAACAATATTCATTTCATTCAATTTTCATCTGCGTAAGAGGATCACAACTCGCTGTTTCATGAATTTCATTATTGTTGTTTAATTTGTTCCAAAACGTAAGTTTTCTTTTTTTTTTATTCAGTAGTTCATCAGTAGATTCGTAGCTGTAGTTAGTCAAATTGAACCTTAATACTGTAGCAAGACAGCTCAAAATGCATACCAGATGTTTCTAATAGAATTTTGTTACAGGAGCTATCAACACTAGACGCCTCAACTACGTCAATAATGGGAAGCGAATCCAATATTTACAACATGAAACTACCCATCGATTCAGAGAACAAACTAAAAACTAGTTCGGATTCAGAAATATCCAAAATGGCCGACGAATCTGAAGTAATTTTCACACTAGGAGAAGACACAACTTTGGTTAATCTAGACTCAAAATTAGTACGAATGTCGTCCAACAATCAAGATGAATTAACCTGCTCTACATGTTTAGATGAAAATGTGAAACGAATATGCACGGAAATAACCGATTTCTGCTCCAAGGAAATACACGAAGGCTTCGATGTAGCGAAATATATGGAGAGGAAGGAAAGCTGTGTGAGCGAGATAGAAGAAGCCGATCAGTGCCTGAACTGTGAGAGTAAAAGGGACGGAGATTGTCAGTTGGACTGTGCCAAGAGTGTGACGGATGTTATAGTCATAAAAAGCGCGGAAGCCATTTTGGATACGGGGCAAGACCAAGATGGCGGTGATATTTAGTTTGTTATTGTCATTTGTTGAGATTGTATCGAATGTGGTTTTTGTGGAACAAAGTTGGTAAATAATATTAATATAATTTTGCTCGAGGTTTTCTCTTATGTGCTAGCTACATCCAAAACAACTTTGACTGTTGGTATTGCCGTCTTTTTTCTTTTAGACGAAAATGACAAGGACGCCATGACGGTAGGCCTTAAAGCGACTTAAAAACTCTTTTGCCACTATTTCATTTACACTTACTTTTAAGGGGGTGAATGTACTTTCTTTGTATCCTTGCAATAACAACAAATGACAATAGTTTAAGAGCAAATAAATCTCTTCCGAAGCAATAAATTGTCCAATTTTAAAATAAATGCAATATTTTGCTCCTTTGTCATTGAAATTGGCTTATAAGGGAAGTTTGTGTACTCTGCTTGATTCCTACTTAAATATTTTAATTTACAATTATAATTGCGCCTCTTTCCGCCATTTTCCAAAATGGCGGCTACTGGAGTTCTTATTACAATCTTAAGTTCATGCATTGGATTTTTTTTTTTAATGAAAAGAATGAATCATCTCTACGTATTTCTATGGCGTTGCTAAGATATGACGTCATTACAACGAGTATGTCGAGTATAGCTTACTCCGAATAACCTTATTTTAGAAATTAAAATACACGGTTTTTTTATGTCATCTACGTATGAAGAAAAACTTTTTAGTGTAAAATGCTACTGATCGATTTTAAGTAGCCACCATTTTGGAAAAGCGGATCAGTCGATAAAATATTCTTATGTTACTACTTTCATGATCACTGTGATTTTTCAATAGATATATTTTTAGTTTTAAAATAACATTTTCCAGTGTTTCTTATAATGTATGTATGTCGGTTTATTTTATTGAAGCTTAAGAAACGCTGGTTTTCATTTAAATTGGTTGTAACTTCTATTTTTGCTAGTTTAATACCTACTTATCGAAGTTTTTTGTGTATTATTCGATTATTTAACTTGGGATTTTAAATATGGGATTGTTTAGTCAACAGACAAATAATATAATTTATTACATGTAACTGTCACAATTTAAATGTATATAAAATGTAAATAATATATTCATAATTGTATTTGATAATACATAATCGGCTGTTATACGATTCATAATTATTTTCCATATCCTTTTAGTAATTAACCTAAACAAGAAAAATGCTAAAACATCTTCAGAATGAGACTGTTATTGGAATTTTTCAGAATATGACGAATTTTTTGCAATATTATTTTATCTGTCTGGAAGTCTCTCAACAGTTAAACTACAGGTATTCGGCTGGGTTCAATCTTGTTCAACACTCGGTCAAAAAATCCGCCATCCAATATCAATAGAACTCTGATTACATACAAAAGAAATGAAAAGAGAGCTCAGGTTATATTGGAAGGTGCGTCGCCCAGCGAAATTATAAATAGCAACGAGTGGCACGCATGCGCGTTCCCGCATGTTCTAAATTCAAATTGTCCGGCGCTTGAGCAGCCCGGACGTCAATATTTTTTTTCTTTTTTCGAAATCGACTGGAAAGGCCACCTGTCAAATTCGAAATTTGAAATTCGCGTTTACGGTATTGTGATCCCAGTGTGTGAAAATGTGTGAACAGTGTGTACAACGATAAACGGATTTTTTGAACGTGACATGTGGTAAGTACGATTTTGAGCTATACCGCTTTTGTAATAGAATTTAGATTTATGTAGAATTTATATTATGTAATTAATAGTTTGCTGGTACCAAGGATGGTTTTGTTTGATCGATTTGGCGATGAGCCGATCGGCATTAAAATTTTATGCGTGATGCCAATATCTTTATGGTTTGATTGATACAAGGCGGTCAAAGCCATACGGACCGTCTTGTTACTACTTGACGATATCTATAATTATCTGTACCTACGACTCTATTCAATCTAGTGAAAGTAAAAAAAATATTTTAATTTTAGGCTTGTATCGTTTTAAACTTCAATCAATAATATTATAGATAAAGCGTGACGACATTAAAGCTAAATTCTGTCCGCGTGACAAAAAAGTTTTAATTTTTAACTGAATTATACCCTTTGCATCTAGTAATAAGTCACAAATCCTCAAAACATTATCATTAAACTTACGATCATTTATCACGAACAACGTCAAAATGCTAAACAAAATAACGACGCGAGCTGTTATTTACCGAGGACGGTTTTGCTGCGCTGACCTTAAATCTGAAATATTGTCCAAAGGTTTTAAAGATCAAAAAGTCACAATCCAAAAAAAGTGGAGGATCGTGAGACCCACTTTGATGTGGGGTCAGTGCAACAGATTTTCCTCTTCTACTCCTTTCTATCATTCGAAACTAGCTAGTTTTGACCTGCTGGTCTACTTCATAGCAATTGGCCCAAAATAAGAAGAATTTGTCTAATCGTATAGGTACACATACGGCTTGTAAGATTTCTTAGTCAATACCCATACAAACTATTAAAAAGAACTCCGCTTTTGTTTGTAATAATGCTCTTCAGTGCCTCATATACTTTTACGATATGGGAGCGACCTCTTTAATTTGGCTCGTAATATTGCGTCAGTATAACAATGATAGTCACAGTCAAGAAGCATTTATTCAATAGGACCGCTGGAATCACAAATAGTCTTCAAACTAGGTGATTAAATTCTGTTCCCGACAAATATTGTGAAGTTCCTGGGCAACAAACACGGATTGGGGCCTAGCAGCTTTTAGGTGATCCATCTTAAAACTAAAATCTATTTACTTACATTAGACTAATGAGCAGGACACCTCGTTGTCGCAAGATGGACTACAGCAATTACGAAATGGTGGCCCAGAGATGCACAAAGACCACGAGGCAGGCCACCCGCCCGATGGTCGGATGACATCGTTAATGTAGCTGGGAAAGCGTGGGAAAGGACTGCACAGGACCGAAAAGAGTGGCGATATAGAGAGGAGGCCTTACTCAGCAGTGGGTGCAACCGGGTTGAATAGATAGATAGATAGACTAATGAGCATTGTGGTAACAGCCTAGGACAGTTTCAATGCAATAAAAGCAAGTACAATTGGTATCTTAACGTCATTTCATAGAAACACGGTGGTCTTGGTCTAGTGCTTCGATCTAAAGCTTGTGGGTTCAAATCCGGTCGTGCACCAATGGATTTTCCCACAGAATCTAGATATCAATTCTGTTCGTTTTCCTGTCCCAAAATGAATGCGCACTATGCACTGGCTTTCAAATGGTGAAGGAAAACACCGAGCGGAAACCAGCATGTCGTAGAACCTAAACAGTTAGAAAATATTATGTCAAGTGCGCGGATGTTGCCTTTTTGAGGCGCACATAAACTCCTTTCACCACAATACAATGAACAAGTGACACGACAAAAAGATTTCGCAAAAATCTCTGTATCATCATGTTTTACGATACATCCGCCAGGTTGACTAATCAGTCTGGGTATTATTAGAAACGCCGGCAGATTGTAAATAAAAATAACGCGGAGCATTTAACATGCTCAAAACCAGGCTCTGGCCCTTGATTCAGACTTTAGACGGAACGCGGGTCGAACCAATCACAGTGCAGGAATTGATCCAAAACTGACGTTTCTTGCACTGTGATTGGTTGCGGTCGGTTGAAAAGCTGACCTATGCCGAGCCGAATGGATTTTGCTGAAGTCTGAATCAAGGGCCAGGTCATGTATTAAAAGCTGTAGACCAACGACCTACGCTACGCACCTAGTGCTATTGGATAAGCAAAGGGAGGTTATTTATTCGATTCTCCATCGATTTCCCATTAATCGATTACCGATATCGATTCATCTTCCTGCTGTTGTCCTATGTGGGTATCGCTAGCTTTACCACGCTCAACCCGTATCTAATAAAAACATTCATTTAAGTTTCAATGTGATGCAAATAATTCAAACTTTGTATGAGATCAGTAGGATAAATTGAAAGATGCTTACATCAATGGTCAGAGGTTTTCCTTTAAGAACGCTGAGATTGCCATATTTTTACATAATTCTTGGGCAAATATTCTTAACGATTCGGGATTCTGTCGATGTATTTGTCGCTTGGTCTTTGTTTATTCCAAATCAGACTTTATCTCCAAGCACGGTTAGACTGTTTTACGACGGACATGAAAAACGCTTTGAAAATGTCTAAGGGGTTTCGGGCATGTCTAGGGGACTCACTTTGAATTTGGAAAGAATCTTAGAAACAGCAAGACAATACCTACTCTTAATCAGAAAAATAAATAAGAGAGATCTTGCTAAACTAAGCAAACAAATCACCTAAAGAAATGAACATCGCGACATCTCTCGAATCTGACGTCAGTGGTTCCGTGGCCGAGCGGTTGAAGGCACTCCGACTTTAGGAGGATCGTCTGATCTTCGCGGGTTCCAATCCCGACGGGATCTAAAATTTTGATAAGACTTAATTTCTTTATGATATACCAAGTGTGGATTAACACCTAAAAGTATATGGTCAGGATGTCCTGCATACCAAAACTAAAGCCAGTTATCGGCTACGCTATAATAATTATTGTAGTGCGTCAGTATGCTTTGCATATACAACGGGATGCTGTGGTATGTTCAGGTAGCGCAAGTTTTCCACTCACCTAAACCATTAGGTAAGAAAAAGTAAGTGTTGGAGTACATACAAGGTTATTACGCGTAGCGCTATGTGCAGCATTCATAAATAAGACTACAAAGTGCAACTGCGAGTTTAAAACCTTATTTATATTAAATAAAACACTGCTTAATTCTTGACGACCTCTGTGGCGCAGTGGGTGAAAGCCCGCTTGGGATGCGGAAGGTTGCGGGTTCGATCCCCGCCGCGGGATAAATGTTTGTATGATCTACAAATATTTATCACGGGTCTGGGTGTTTCTATGTATCATATGTATGTATTTACAAACAAAAAAGTATATAAGTAGTATATCAGTTATCTGGTTCCCATAGTACAAGCTATGCTTAGTTTGGGGCTAGATGCTGTGTGAAATGTCCAGCATTATTTATTTATTTAATTCAGCCCTGACCTATTTAAGTAGTAAGTTACTAAGCGTTGTTTCATTTCGAAAGTAGCTAAAGTTCACTTTGATCAAAAGCTCGTTCAACTGAAAGTGCAAAGCTTCAAATGTCGCAAATTTTTGTTTCCCATCACTACTGCTTTATAGCTTTGCAGTTTTAGTTTCAGTATTCTGCGGCATTCGGCCGTGAACGGACGTGTCATGCGCTCTCAGTTTCAAACAAGTGCAACACACATACCAACTTTTTTGCCATTGTGACATAAATTCTTGATGCTATTGCTTTTTTTGTGGTGGGGAAATGTGTTTTAGGAAAAGTTTGAAAGTGCAATAAGTTTTTAGAGGTTAATCGTCCGTTTCCGTGTCTCTTGGATGTTTTATTGACAAAGGTAATGTTGATATTCTTTTTAAATAGTAAGCAGGATATGCTTATAAATCTAATAACTTTATTATGGTTATAGACTATACACTAATGTATAGATATGTATCACAACTTTATCTACAAGGTAGAGTTCATAGTTTTGAATGCCCATAGCAAGCCCATAGTGAAATATTAACAAGTATTGTATTTGTGGTATTTAAAACTCATTAAGAAAGGTATACTTAGTAGTTACACATTAGTTCGGAAATTCGCAAATAACTATGGAATGATAATTTGAATACTAGTAAGTAATTTAATTCGTTCTGTGAAGCTATTTTATTTAAGGTCAAAAAAATACAGGGTTTGATCTTCACAAAAACATTTGGGAATTCCGTAGTGCGCCATTGAAATTACTTTTTGTTAAAAACAATTCCATTTTCAAGTCCCATTTGTATTCGTTATGATCAAGACTGGAATGTCGCAACAGTATCAAGATTAATGTGTCCCGCGAGTCTTTAATTATTTGAGCTTTCGACAGAGTGGGAAGTTGGAATTGGGTTGGATGTTCGATTCTCGGACAAGCGTAATCTTTTAGAGTAAAATCAAAGACATTGTGTATGGGTTAATCCTCTTTTTGTGTTCTGTGGGTTAAACGTTGTGCATTTTTGCAATGGATACGGAGTTCATATTTTTTTTTTGTTAGACAATATTTTCAGTTTTACGAAATCTTAAAGTTTGTGAATTTTGTTATTTGATTAGATTCAAAGTTATAATACGGAAACTTGCATCCTTCTGGGATTTCCTGGATTCAAGTTTCACCCAAATGCGTGATTGAAACAAACATTCAAATATACAAACTTTTTCATATATAGCTGCTAGCTATATATATGCTGCTAGCTGCGCTCCCGCGGTGTAAGTAGCCTATGTCCTTCCCTGGGATATAACCATTATCCATGGCAATTTTCAGCCTAGTTTGTTTAGTGGTTTGGGTGTGAACAGGTAACAAACAGACAGAAAGACAGACAGAGTTACTTTCACATTTATAATATTAGTATGGATAGTATGGATTACTAGCTGCGCTGCCGCGGTGTGACCCGTAGTCCCTCGGGATTTTTTCGAGATAAAAAGTAGGCTATGTCCTTCCCTGGGATACAATCATTATCCATGCCAATTTTCAGCCTAGTCTGTTCAGTGGTTTAGAAAGATAGATATAACTTTATTTGACAACACAAAAACACAGGCACATTACATCAACAGAGAACAGGTACAAAAAAAAAACAAAAGTAGGTATGAGGTAAGCAGGTGACAGAGTTATTTAGGAACCTCTGTGCCTATACCTACCCACCTACATACAATCTACAAAGAAAGATTTGGGCGTGAAAAGGTAACAAATAGACAGAGAGACATAATTACTTACACATTTACGGTGTTACTATTAAACGTGACATAAAGTTTTTCCTTAGTTTAACTTAAGAATAAGCAAAATGGCTACCAATAAACCAATTAGAAAGTTATACCTTGCATAACTTTGACATTTCTTTCATACAAACGCTATTCCGAAGTTACACCAGCTTGCACCCTTGTTTAAATCTAGTGTAACCACAGAATACATGTTAGTAGGTACTGTAAAAATATTTTCATAGTTACCACCAAAGAGTACGTATATATTTTACTCACACCAAGGAGTTTTTGTCTAAGTACGGATGCCCGCCAAAATCAAAAAGAAGTGTCAAATTTGACAAACACCTATACACAGCTGTCATAGACAAATTGATACTTATTTTGAGGTTTCTCGTTGGATGCGATGTTGCCGATTTGTGCATCTTCACGTATCAGAAGGATAGTTACATCAGAGTTCCACCTTGTTTAATGGTAAGAAATTATTCCTGACATATTCTGAATTTACGCAAGGTAAAGCTATGCAATGCGTAAATCTGATAGAACTTCGGAATAAATAGTTTTTATTGGTGAGACTGTTATAATATTAGTATGGAGTAAGGATAGTACTTGCTTATTACAGTTTCAGGACGAAATACGAGTATAATAGAATTATTCGCTGTTTTTTACAGTCATTATAAACCAAGAAAAGCTTTTATTTTCTGTTGTTCTTCCACAAATCCGAGTTAATACGCGAATCCTCACCGTGCCTTCCTCTTTGTCAGGGATCTAATTAACATAAATATTTTACCGAGTACTGTCGTTGACAAAACTGCTTTGTTCATTTTCTCGTTTGATATTGCGCAAAACTTTGATGCAGTAAATATGCAAAAGTCTTTATAACTAGCACGCGATGGGAAATACATGGGAATAATACTAAACTCTACGCTGCGTAGTTGCGCTCGTAAGGGACACGTAACGCGCTGTTTTCTAATAGATAGATAGTAGTGGTAGAGTTGTAAGCATATAGTACCTAATACCTATGTAATTAAAGGGGGTTAAAGGGTATACCTATTCTTTATTTACGTTAAAGAACTGACGTAGAATCGTTGTGTTGTGTAGAGAATTTCGATCTTGGATATCAAACTATAAAGGCTTTTAGAGCTAAAGGCCTGAAAGATACTCAATAGACTAGCTAGAAGCTTAAACCGGCTTCCATTTATGTCAGCGTCTCCATCAGTGACACTGCATACTCTGAAAGGACCTGATCTCTGAAATTGGATCATTCATTGTCAATTAATGGCAACTTAGAGATTGTATTTGGAAAATCTTTTAAGTAGCATTCAGTGTCTGCGTGCGGCAGTTAGATACTTTTCTATAATTATAACCATTAAATAAATGATAATGCTGGACTTTTTCACACAGCATCATCTAGCCTCAAAGTAAGCAGAGCTTGTCAAAGTCAAAGTTAAAAAGCATTTATTCAGTAGGACCGCAGGGATCACTTAGAATAGTCTTAAAACTAATTAATGTTACTAGTTACTATGTTATGGGTACTACATGACTGATATACTACTTATATACTTTTTGTTTGTTAATACATACTTATTATTCATAGAAACACCCAGACCGAAGATAAATAGTTGCAGATCATACAAACATTTTATCCCGCGGAATCGAACCTGCAACCTTCTGCGTCTCAGGCGGGCCTTCGCCCACTGCGCCACAGAGATCCTCATTAAAGTATATTTATTTATAGTTTTTTTTTTGTAAGGTCTGGATATCGTTAAAGTTCTGTCGTTATCTGTACTTCTACACGCAACCGCTTACGATGCTTTGAAAGTTAGACCTTTTTAAAGTTCACGTTTTTTTGCACCTGCGAAACTCTTTGTGCATAATTGGATGAAGTAAAATGCCTTTTCACATTTTACCTATCAAGCCGTTAAGCTATGACGGCGGGCTTAAGGCGGCCTAAAAACTCCATCAGAGTTAGCCACTAACTCATATGTACATTTCACCTGTATATTTTCTTAGACATCTTCCGGGTTTTATTCTTCTTTTTTGCATGTGTGATTTTTTATGGTTTTTTTTCTCTGTTAAGCTCTGTTTTTATTCTTATTTTCAATACTTGCCAAATTCGTTTTAAGTAGTCCGATTTTTCGTTTGTGTAAAATCTTTACTGATCTCCACGATAGAGGCTTTGCCTAGTGTTGAGGTCGCTGATAAATGTGTAACTGTATTGTTTCGCTTTTAAATAAATATTTTTCATATCTTCATACGACATGGAATTTATAAAAATAACCTAGTCTTGGGTATAGTACAGTCAATGATCGTGATGTTTTTTCGGTGATGTCTGTCTGATAAACTATTTAGATAACTTTGATACTTATTTGTATACGCCTCTGACTACCCCCTTAGACATCTTCAAAGGATCTGGAATATAAAAGATCTGAGAGAATGTCTACCACGCCTTGGGGATACAGTCGTGACCCTATTTACGTTTTGCTACTTATAACCTCCCACCATTTAAGCACACATATGCATTGAAGGTTGGTTATTTATGATTTTTACAGGTCACTCATATTTTCAAAATTAAAAAGAAGCTAGAATGATCTACGTTGTAGTCAAACTAATACATTGAGTTTTCAAGCTTCTTCAACAATAGACGAGCAGTTGAGACGCTACGCTACCATAGAAGATAGGATAGAGCAGGAAGCTTGAGTCAAAGTCAAAATCAATTCAGTAGGATCGCTTGGAATCATTTAGAATAGTCTTAAAACTAATTTTACTCCTGTTCTTGCGCGACCAATACCGTGAAGAATCAGGACAGTAGTTAAGAGGCTACTGTAGAACATACAAACATACAACATACAAAAACCGTAAGCCTGTATATTAGCTTTCATAGCTTGTATACTTGCGTGTAATTAACTGCTAGCCTATGCATAAGATATGCATATTCATTAGGATCCCTGACTGTTGTCCAAGTAATTGTATCTTCATGCATATACACTACTACATAGTTCCAATCTTATCTACCAATCTGGTTTTTTAGCTATACAAATTGAGTCATAAAAGCTGAAGTACTGATCATGCTATTAGAGGACAAAACTAAACGGTATCAGGCGTATGAAATCTGATATCAAGATCACGGGACAAAGACCGAGTTTTAAGAAGAGAGTTAATAGGCTTCTGGGTAGGATCGCTCCATCGTAGACCTCATTCTTGCCTGTGTAAGTTTAAAGGTCAAGAACCGACCCATTCATCTTTAAAAAAAAGACTTGAAGTAAATGGTTTGTATCAAAATGAAACTAAAGATCTCAAATGTATCCCCAAGATCTATTGAAGATGTCTAAGGGGTCAAAGACACGTCCAGATGCATATTTGGCAGATGCCCACATTCTGCAGAAGCATTCCATCCACCGCTTTGAAAAGCATATCTACAAAATCAACCTTCAAAACTTTCGTAGAAAATTGTAATTACGAAAAGGCACTCGAAATAGTTTAGAGCTTTCTAGAAATGTTTAAAATTAATAACAAAATTACTCCATACATTCCAAGGACATATAGCAAGGTCAAACCTGGAGTTCAAACCGAGGCCTTGCACTATTTGTAGGTTATAAACTACTGCCAAACCTAGAGCGTACGACTTGGACAGTTTTGCATTTAGGTTGCTTGCCAGGCCTTGAATGTACTATGACCTTCTGAATATGTCATTTGACCTGATACTTACATTAATTATAGTTGTTCTATCGAAGGTGGTCTTAATTGTGTGTGTGTAGATTTGTTTCTGTGTGCGTAAGCCATAATGAGCGCTCATTCGTCCGGAGCGTTTCAACGCACACAAAAACAACGTGCATGTGCATCTACACACAATTAAGGCCGACCCGCCTTTGTGAAATAGAACAACTGTACAGTGCCACAAACTTATCTAGACCGGTGGCCAAAAGAGAAACTAACGAATTTAATAGGAAAATGTATTTTTCTGCCAACACCAAATGCGATGACAGTGGCTCTCGCTGTTTCAGATAAGTTCACTATAGACTGCACTGCATAGAGAAAGATACTATGGTACACGGTATTGGTCTTGAAAAAACATGTAGTAGTTTAGACTACGAGTATTCTAGATAATCCCAGCGGACCCACTACATAAAATATGCTCTTTGACTTTGATTTTGTTTTAGAAACGAAAATGCTCTTCTCTCAATATCTAGCAGACAATTGCATATGCAAATAACTTCATAATATCTTTATCATTTTCGTACGAGCAGCTAGCTTATCTCTACTGAGAGAGAGATGACACAAAAGAATAGAGTACAATGACTTTTGAGTTTCGGCAAAATCATATTTTCTAAAACCGCAATAAAACTCCAATTCGTCTAAACATAACTAATTTTACTCTATTTCACCGAAGATATAAATTTGTCATAGCAAGACGCTGGTCCTAATATTTTATCCTCTACAGTTTGCTCGTTTCAAATATCTGCAGTTTTAAACCCTGGCCCGCAGTAAACAATTGCACGCGAATGTAATCCTTATCACAAGGGTGTAAATGCTCTGATTGTGCGCGGGTAATTTATTTTTATACCACCAGGAAATGGGTCAGCGTGGAGTGGAGTGACTTATTTATATGTCGGATGGGTGCGCCGAAACTTATCTATTTCAGCCGAGTACGGTGAACTGAATTCTGTTTTAGTATCGTTTGTCAACGGTTTTGGCTAATGGCTAAACATGCAAGAAAATACTACTAATTACGTTTTAAAAACTAAAAAAAAACCGACTTCAATTTTGGACTGAGGTCGAAAATTACAAGTGAGTATCAATCCCATAAGAATAAAATTTGTATAAGATCACCTCGAAAGATCCTTAAAATTAAACAGTACCCCAAAACGGCAAGCTTGTATGAAGCATATAGTGAGAGTAAATATGGCAACAGATGTGTGTCAGAAACGTAGCAAGTGGAAATCCGTCTCTGCTTTCCTCCCTATGAAAAAAAGGGTGTGATTTTAATGTAATGCTACACATATGCACACATAGGTTTACTTCTGGATACAGTAACATGTTAGACAGTCATTATCATTCCACAGCCCTTATCTGACCCCCTGACGACCTCTGTAGCGCAGTGGGTGAAGGCTCGCCTGCGACGGAAAAGGTTGCGGGTTCGATCCCCGCGGCGAGACCAATGTTTGTGTGATCTACAAATATTTGTCTCGTGTCTGGGTGTTTCTATGTATAATATGTATGTATTTACAAACAAAAAGTATATAAGTAGTATATCAGTCATCTTAGTACCCATAACACAAGCTCTGCTTACTTTGGGGCTAGATGATGCTGTGTGAAAAGTCCAGCATTATTTATTTATTTATTTATTATCACACGCTAAGAGGGGTCGGCACTGCATGATTTAGTAGGATAGGCATGAGATATTTAAGTCCGAAAAGTAAGAAGAGAGTATCTTAATACCCTTTTTGTAAAGGCCACCGTGGTAATTTAGATGGTAAATAGATAAATAGTAAATTATTAACTGAAAGAAAATTACTTTCGAACTCAATAAAACTTTGTCCACAAAATTAACTTTAATCTCAATCAAACTACCTTGAGGAATGTAAGAAAATTTCTCAATTACTAAGATTGATGGGACTAGATGAGGCGAGGAAGGTCAGGAAGTCTTGCAAGTGAAATCAAGCATGAATCTCACTCACGACTGAGATGTAGAGTTTTTATGGACTACCCTAGCAAGGGATCGTAGAGACATGAAGAAGACTATGACATGATGTGTAATGTCACAAGTCGCTGTCTATTTCGTTTTATCATCATCATCGGCAGCCCAAATAAAGCCCACTGCTGGACGTGAGCTTTCTCCCTAGAACGCCACTCCAATCAGCCCTGTGCTGTTCTCCAAGTTTCTTACTAATCTTCAATGACAATTGACATGCTCAAAGTTTTAAGCTCGAAATAAACCATTTCCAAATCGGCTGATCTGGATATCGGGGACGTCGAAGTTTGGTCCCAATCCGATAACTTCGATGTCAGATCAAAAAAGATATTCATTGATTGTGGTTGAAACTTTAGCTGGTGTGTCTCACAGTAACCGATCTCATCCCGAGCTTGATAAACAAGTAATTTTGTAAATTAATTGTCGATAAATCTCCAATGAGTGAGACTTAAGCCCAGCTTAAAAGAAATTTTGTAAAGAAAATCTGAATAGGGCTATCCACGATGTGATGGGCGATAAAAGATGTACTAAGAAAAGATGGTTGGATTGTGCGAAAGGCAATATGGATAAGAATGGAGTGAATACTGAGATGACGATAGGGAGAGTGGAAAAGAACATGTTGTGCCGACTCGACATGGGATAAGAGCAGGATAAATGGTGTTGATTCTTCAAGTTCGTAAAACTGGATGAGGTTTTGCCATGTGTAATTAAAGTCTCCCGATACGTGAGAGGCCACATATTCTTCCTCCTAATGAGAGCTCCCTAATGCTCCCAACAACATTAGGGTAATGGCTGCCTACGGATTTGTTTAGATAATGTAAGTAACAAAACCGCTATTTTGCTTGTCATCTAGAACTCTGATATTGTTCTGATAATCGTTTTTAAAAATGTCTGAACGTCTCTTTGACTACCCCCTTGGACATCTTCAAAGAATCTCAAAATCTGCTTATATAGATCTGAGAATTTGCTCAGAAAATGTCTAAGGGCCGTAGAGATTCAGTCGTAATCTTACTGCATTCGTTGGTCAGTTATGGTTTATTCTCCTCTTTGTATTAAACCGTAGAAAAAAGTGGTTGGTAAGCAGGCTGGACTATTTTAGTCTTCGTTTTATACTTAAAGTTTAACAGTTCGTCTGTCGCAGCATGTATGTTGAGAAAAATAACAATGGAATTGTTTTGGCACTTTGACAAATAGCAAAGAATTTAGAGAACCACGCTTTTACATATCTGTTGCGTGAAGAACACGCGCGTCTACTGTGATTGCCTACTCCTTGGTTGATCCGTGGTTTAGCTTAAGCCGGGTTTACTGCGACACTGTTTTTGTGTTTTCTAAAACCTAACATCAAACATCGAACAAAATAAAGACGTGGCCTAACTTTTTAAAATGTTATCCAAGGAGGATGGAAAACGTGATTTGTTAGAATGTTTTGTTATTTTTGGTCGCAGGAGACACAGCTTTAGTCATTCTTGGTACAGTTATTCTGTCTAACGAAGGCGGTTTGTCTTGTATGTGTAGATTTATTTCTGTGTGCATAAGCGATACTGAGCTCATTCGTCCATGGAGCGTTCCCAAGCTTACGCACACAGAAACAACGTGCATGTGCATCTACACACACAATTAAGACCAATCCGTCTGAGCTACTGTAGGGCGAAATAAATCAGTTTTCGCGGTCACAAAATACATAGGTGATCGTGATCACTAGCAGTTAAAACAACTGAGCTCTTTCGTGCTTCGTAGTGCACATTCAATTGTTGGTCCCAGCTTGTGATTAAACCTTGATAGTCATTGGAATACTAAACTAAAGCTATATTCGCTTGCACAGTAGTTTCACTAATGCTATCACAAGTGAAACTGGTGTGCAACAGGAGAACATGATAAGTGTTCGCAGTTTTAATGTTAAGAAACGACTGAATACAGAATAATTATAGGACTCAGAGTGCTACGATCTCAGCCTGTTTAAAAAAAATTGGTTGTCTGTAAAGTCGGTTTACTGACGATAGTTGAACGTGACAACGTTTGTGCTTCTTTGTCGCTCGTTCCGCGCTCTCGCTTGCACTTCAAGCCTTACATGGAACGCCTCAGAGCTATTTTTTCGTGCGTGCAGCCGGCTCTATCGAATTATAAGACATTGTCACGTCAAAAACGGAATATAACTCTAGCACCCAAGGTCGACCGTATAATCTCATTTAGAAATTACTTGACAGATGGTTCTTTCCTCAACATTTACGGGTTCCGCTTTCCGCATTAATGCCTGAAAGCCCCAAGCCCGGGGTGGTTTTAATATCATAAATATTTGAGGCACCCTGCGGTAATCCGCACTTTTACTAAGCTTCTCGTTCTAGCTTAACTTTGGATTGTTGGGGGGATGTGGGGTTTAATTTTACTTTAATGAAAGTTTTGGATCGCTTTGTATCTTCATTTATAACTATACCTAAAGATACACACTTCTTCTTATCGTGTTGATGCCCACTCGTTTAAATACATTTGGAATAAAAGGTGGCCACCTCAACTGTGCTATCTGTTGCTGCGTTTAGGTCATCCTGTGTGCAGGTGTTAGGGCACAATATAAGATACACACTAAAGGGTAGAAATTCTGTCTGGTGTCAAGACCCTTTGAAGATGTCGAAAAGGGTAGTGAGAGGTACGTCTGAATACACATATATTAGGTTCACCAATCTAGTTTTGTTGCCCTGATTCTTCACGTTCTAAGACTATTCTAATCCCAGCTGTCCTACTGAATAAATGCTTTTTGAGTTAAAAATGTTAGGGAACCTATTTTATTTCATCTTACAGTAGTAAACAAAGTTAATTAATACAACAAAACCGCACAAACAAGGTAATCCTAACTCAATCACTCAATTTCTGAATCCCTTGGGGCATCTGCTATCTGGTCCATCTACCTTCTCAAATATGGAGCTCTGATTTATTTTATGGTAGGCTGAACCCGGTTATATCCGCCTATTCCCGACGATAAGATTTTGGGCTGGTGATATTTTTTCCACGTGGAAAACGGGTCGGGTTAGCTATACTTATGTATAGATATGTATATATTTTATTTATTTGAACGCAGACCATCTTCGCCTTACATATGAATATGAATAAATGTAGGTAACTATAAGAAAACCACGATAGTTTACTTTTAAATTTACAAGTTTGCTTATAAAATAATCTACAGACAAGTCTATAGATCAAAAGAGACGAAAGAGCTCGCTTCAAGAAAAATTTCCCCACTAAAGCTGACCTCCAAATTCATTAGTACACAACTCTGAGACACCATCAATATTCATCAAATCGGCAAAGTCGTAAAATAGTTTCTAGAGGTCATGGTGTATTAATTAGATCGGGTTTCAGAGATATTTTCTTTCTCTCAGTAAACAACTTGCGACTGTGAGATAATGTTGAATATTATATTTTGGCTCGTATAAAATATAGTTCGTTTTACTTTATAACAGACTAAAATAAAAATATGTCTCAATTGAACTTTGGATTTTTGAACAGATTTTGGAGATTTTTTCGTTGCATGAGCTTTATCAATATTAATTCTAAAGAAAATTATGTACTTATGCCCGGTTTCTATATTCAAGGGACATTCGCAGGTAAGAGCTTCGACTCGTGTTAGCTGTCAAACTTTTGTATGGGGAAACGAGTCGTAGCTCTTACTTATTCGTCATCAGTTTTCATGACTTGTGCTTTGATTATAGAATCATTTGTTTTGCCACCTATTTTGTTATTTTTAAAAAGTATTTTTTAAGTTTTTCCTAAAAGCAAAGTTCAGTTGCATCTTTACTGTCATTCGTTGCTGCAGTTTGAAACTATGTTATAAAGTTTAGGGAAAACTTTGCATAGTTTACGACTTGAATGTTTTAAACTTTAGTAAAAGCTTTAGTCATTTCAAGTTCATAGTTCAAGTCGTGGAACATGTGACTACCACTGACAAAAACGTCGCTCTGTTTGACGCAAACTGAAGTAAAAGTTGTGCTAAATACAATTTCGTGTCTTCAATTTCTACGCGAACTGTATTCTGTGGCTACTTACTACCGCCACAAAATACGAATACATCTATTACCTATCTATATTTTTGACTAGCTGTCCGTCGCGTGTTACCCGCGTTCCCTCAGGAAAACATCACTTTCCCGGGATAAAATATAGCCTATGTTCATCAGGGATAATGTAGGAATTGGTGAAAGAATTTTTCAAATCAGTCCAGTAGTTTCGGAGCCTATTCATTTCAAACAAACAAACATACATACAAACAAACAAATCTTTCCTCTTTATAATATTAGTATAGAAAATCATTGTTCCCCAATACAATCGAATTCTAATTTGAATCGATTAAGATTGGCCGATAGTTGAGACGGAATATACTTCGGCTCGTAATGAGTATGGAAGTATAGCCCGTCTCAACTATCGGACGATAGAAAGTCTGCAGTCTGCGAGGGGGCTAAATGGTTGCCAACTAAAAATAATACATTTGAGCCTTATCTAAACTTAATGTCTTAATTACATTAGTTTTCAACTGAGATAGTATTATCACTGATCCGCCTAAGTTACCGGATGGGTTTGTGGCAGATAGTCTGCCTAAAATAATAATGAGAAATCAATGACCGTACTATATTTGGGTCGTTGATCATGCAACCGCATAACACCAACACGTCCCACACGTTTCTAAATATGGAATTACTCAATGAATTTGTATGATTCATTTTGGCGCGGTTTCTACGGATCAACTCGAAAATAATTTATCATTATGATGATCATCATTGGCAGCTCAAATAATAGCCCATTATTTTAAATAAGCTTTCTCCCTCAAAAAAATATTTGAAAATTATAATCATCTATGAAGGGCCAAGAATTACATTATCTATGAGGTGTAGCTGGGAAAGGACTGCACAGGACCGAAAAGAATGGCGTTATAGAGAGGAGGCCTATACTCAGCAGTGGGTGCAACCGGGCTGAATAGATAGATAGATAGATGAAGGACCACGAATGAAAAAGTGGTGGGAAGTTGCTAAATAAGTCTGTGGGAAAATGAAGCCCAAACCGTGTTTGTTGCCCTGATTCTTCACAGTATTGGTCATGATGAAAAAGAAGTAGAAACATAGTTTTAAGATGATTTTTTTAAGTTATTATACTGGTCAAAATTTATGCTTTGGCTTGAGACACAAGAGATTACGAAAAGACGTGAACCCATCACAGGCCTTGATATTCCTAGGTGGTAATCAAACTGGCACCTTCTGTTTTCTATTCTGGGCTTATAGTTCATTGAAAATAAAAAGCTAGGTACAGCTTTTATCTATCACGCTTATCGTGTCTATCAAGCTAGTTCTAATTGCTTACATGACATGTTTTGTAGTCGTTACATAGACTTGTCCAGCATAAATGTTTAATGACATGAAAATATGCTATTAACTTAATTAAAAAGGGGATAAGGGACAATGTATTCTACTGACTGTTCTTAGTCAGAGAATACATTGAAGAGAATACCCTGAAAAGTACCACTTCATCGACCATAGAGATTGAAGTGTTTAGGCTTTGTTCTTCACGGTATTGGTCGCGAAGGAATCGGAGTAGAATCTTCTAGTTTTTACTCGACTGTCATAGGAAGGATTATGTTTTTAAGACGATTTTAAGTGATCAAACTGGTTCCTTTAGTAGTGCTTTTTTATGTAACTTTCAGTCACTTTGTTGACAGGCTGTTCGTTTCTAGAGACCCCTTTTCTTGCCAAAAAAACAAAAATATAAAGATCGCTAGCTACAATCTCTACAAATTAAAAACCTCTAGGGAATTTTCAGTAAGCTTGTAGAATTCTGGAAGCCTTTGCGACAGAGATAAAAGAAAATGTAAAATTAAAAAATTCGGACTTTGTTATAAAATAAAACAAAGTTGTTTTTCAATTTTGGCTTCGAAATATTCTTCTTGAAACTTGAAAATTGAACTGAGTAAGTATATAAATTCACAGGCCATTATTCCTGATACCTATCACGTCAATCTATAAAATAAGCTGAGGCAACTTCTACACTGAAAATTGTAGAATTCGTTCGATTCACATTTTCAGTGAAATGGTCAAGTGTAGTGTAAATATTGGTTTTTGATCTGCAAACACTGACTGAAAACTAATTCTGAATGAATTCTGACGACGAAAATCGTGCGCAAATAATGCGATTGGACAAAAAAATAACTCGTAGGTATATCCTAATAACTTTATAGGTTCCGTTGTAAACAAAAAACGCTTAGTATAGTTGCATCATATCCGAAAATCTGTCCGTCTGTTTGCGGCTTAGCTCAATGACCCCTTATAAAGTAAAAGTAAGTCAGTTCGTATAAGTCAGTGGCCAGCTGGCGACGGAGTTTTTAGGCCGCCTTAAAGCTTGACGACTTAATAGCCGGGACCGACAATTTAACGTGCCCTCCGAAGCACGGAAGCGCTCAGATGAAAATGCCACTGGCGGTCACCCATACACACCGTTTTGAAAGTTGCTTTACTTGGACGATCTATCAAGAACGACTAAACAAGCACGACCACGCACGAGCATAATAAATTTATTTGTTTCATTATTAAAATAAAATAATACTCAATAGTCAAATAGCATTTATTCATTACAACCCTGGGATCACTTCGAATCGTCTTAAAACTAGGTGATTTTACTCCTGTTCCTTCGCGACCAATACCGTGAAGAATCAGGGCAACAAACACGGTTTGGGGCCTAACTTTCTTTTAGGTGATCCATCTTAAAAAAGTTATATAACTGCTCTAAGTTCTTCTTTCTAATTCTTAATTCCATATCAAAATATAAAACATTTGAAATCATATATATATATCACTTTCTCAATCTATTCTAAATTATAATCAAAATATAAAAAGTACCACCATAGACAAGTATACTTCAACCAAAATAGGAAGACACAATAATTTAGCTATTTATATACAAACATTAACTTCATCATTAATATACAGACATATACTGGTTATATATATACATCGTGTACATATACATGTACACACACACACACGTACATACACATATGCTCACACATATGTACTCACACATATGTACACACATATGTACACACACATATGTACACACACATATGCTCACACATATGTACACACACATATGCTCACACATATGTACACACACATATGCTCACACATATGTACACACACACACACATGTATACACATTTGTACACACATACGTATACACATACGTACACACGTATGATAAATTGATAACAATGTACTTAGCTTGTATTCTTTACAACCGGAGCTCTGCTCGGTCCGACAGTCAGAGACAGAATGGTTTGCTAGCCAAGCGGCAGCGCTTTTATATCATGGCGTAAACAACTGACGTCACAATCAGACCATTTCTAGAAGTCTTTATAAAAATGAAAACTAAAGCTTTTTGAACCGGGATTTTTGCTAATATGTTTGTAAAAAGCCTTACTGATCATTTCTACGACACTGTTAGTACATAATTACATCGATAATTACTAATATTCTAAAATAATGTAATAAACCTAGTATATTTCAATAAATTCTTTCTATTTGGACCAAAACCACATATATAATAAAGTCACATATACACATTTGTTTTCTTATTTGGAGTATTTAGTATAAATAATCTATCACGGCCAGACTGACTAGTACTTCGCTCTCGAAGTACACACCCATTATAACCCAAAATTCTCATGTTTCTGATAACTATACTTAAGTACCTTATTTCAATTCATTTCCTTTTCACTGTTTTTCGGTAACCTTAGTGTTATTATGCAAATAGATATAATATATTTTATGTATATGTAAATAAATAAAATAATAAAATATAAGTCAAAGTCAATTTAGTTTATTCATTGACATTGGTGACAACTAGTCACAGAAGCCATAAACCACGAAGTTAAGTGAAGTCACTTTTTATTGTTTGAGAATCGTCCTTTTTCATAAACGAGTTGAAGTATAGTTCAGTCCCAAGTTTTCTTGTCATTTAATATAATAATATATACATAAATAATCTGCGAACTCTGGCCTTCTCATACAACACCTATCACCTGCTACACCATGAATACCAGTGAAGTATCAGACCAGAGAACGACTAGCAGTTTTCTTTCTTTTATACATACATAAATAATCTGCGAACTCTGGCCTTCCCATACAACACCTATCACCTGCTACACCATGAATACCAGTGAAGTATCAGACCACAGAACGACTAGCAGTTTATACATACATAAATAATCTGCGAACTCTGGCCTTCTCATACAACACCTATCACCTGCTACACCATGAATACCAGTGAAGTATCAGACCAGAGAACGACTAGCAGTTTTCTTTCTTTTATACATACATAAATAATCTGCGAACTCTGGCCTTCCCATACAACACCTATCACCTGCTACACCATGAATACCAGTGAAGTATCAGACCACAGAACGACTAGCAGTTTATACATACATAAATAATCTGCGAACTCTGGCCTTCTCATACAACACCTATCACCTGCTACACCATGAATACCAGTGAAGTATCAGACCAGAGAACGACTAGCAGTTTTCTTTCTTTTATACATACATAAATAATCTGCGAACTCTGGCCTTCCCATACAACACCTATCACCTGCTACACCATGAATACCAGTGAAGTATCAGACCACAGAACGACTAGCAGTTTATACATACATAAATAATCTGCGAACTCTGGCCTTCTCATACAACACCTATCACCTGCTACACCATGAATACCAGTGAAGTATCAGACCAGAGAACGACTAGCAGTTTTCTTTCTTTCTTTTCTTTTCTCTTTTTTTTTATATTATTATGTTCTCTCTCTCTCACAAAAAATTTATAAATATTTACACAATAAAGAATGTAAAAAAAATGCAAAATAAATATATTAAAATTTCATTATAGATATGTAATATATATACTATATGTTATATATAGTTTGGTGTTATTTCTTTTTACTCGGTTAAAACTCGGTATACTCTAAGCACCTGCCCCGAGACTCAGGGAAAAGGTTGCTCAGACTCCCTCTCGCTACTTTCCTTTGTTCCTCCCCGAGACCTTTACTGATCATATATTATATTAATGGTCAATAGTTATAGTTTTAGTTACGTACATCTTTTCTAACGACTGTTTGTTTTCCTAGGAAATAAAAATAAATAAATAATAAAAATAAATACAAAAATAAATTATTGGTGTCTAATGATGTTAACATATTATCCCTGTCACCCGCTGCTAGCGACACGACATTTAAGCTAAACTCAAATCAGAACCCGATCAGCGGAAAACTTTCCCCAAATGTGTGTATGTTCCTTCTTCATATTGCAATTACAAAACAATTTACAAAAACCTACGAGACATCGCTGATAAACATCTGCTCACTTGCATATTTATCATATATATATACATCTTGATAACTTAAACGATTATCCTATTTTCAACATTGTATATTTATATATACATTTCAATTACCTATATTTAGATATTGATGTAATTTATTTATTATTTATTATGAACACTCAAATAAAGAGACGACTTTTCTAACACCAGTTATCTTAACTTGGAGAGTTCTCAACCCTAGGATAAACAACTCCCTTGTAATAAACAAACCTACCTATAATCTATCACGGTATCCTGACATGTATTGCCTATCAAACAGCAGATTTGTATAGCGAGTTGTTGGTACAATTTTCCAACTTGCCTTTAACAATTATCACCGATAGTTTGTAAGATCTTTTATACTGATACCCTAGGACCCAAAAATGGAAACATAAAATAATATAAATAAATATATGTACAATAAATAAATAAATGTATATACGTTTTTTTTTTACTATGATCCTTAGATAACATGACAGGTTCTATTGTATTGTGTAATTTTATTTACATATTGTAGTAGCTTAGTTTCTATAAATAAATTCAAAACCATTTAATAAATATAAAAATATTTCATTTCATTTCAATCATTTCATTTCATTTAATAGTTGAGTTAGTTTTACTTTTCCTAAAACGTTTGGCCATTCTGATATAATATCCAGAAGATATATTCGATTAAAGATAAGCTACATGATTGTATAAAAACACCCTTTTTGTAAACTACCTACATCAAATTTTAAACTTAGAAATTACTTTATTGTACACCACACGGACATTAAAAAAATACAACTTATAATTCCGAAACGCAGAAAATGTTTAGCAAAACATCACACCATACCATGTTTTTATTCAGATTTTTCTTTTTGTTCGCCCTTCCAAATAAAATACATCAAAAATCGATCACTACTCAAACCTCAACTGAATTCAATCTGGTTGTATAAAACTTCACCAAAGTTTTTGAGCCCAAATAAATAAAACAATAAAATTGTAATATCTCATAAATGGTACGACGCAGAGCAAAAACAACGAAAATTGAAACCCATGAAACGATATGTTTTGACGTGTTTTTGATGACATTATCGCAAGTAATGGATGGTCACTAGAATACTATTTTGACTCAAATGTGAAATGAGATAAATGAGTCAATAATCTGCCGTAGTGTTTCTGTTAAATTCAGCTACTGTATAAAATATGTAATAATGTAATAAAATAAATAAAGTAAATAAAATAATATCGGTCGGACAAAATTAAGTTAAAACCAAGACCTGTACCAGTCATCTATAAAAAAAAATATATAAAATCCTAAAAATTTTTTTTTTCTCATTCCTCGAAACATTGAACTTTCTAATTGTTTCACAAACAAGCCTACAATAACTAGCTATTTTAGTGTTTCTTAACAGGTATTCTTATCAGTAAGTAATTGCTTTTGTCAATTTCTCAATTTCGCTTTTCAGGGTAGGAAGAAACACAATTCTTCCAAGGTTGTTTTGCAAACTTCCCATATTCTACCCTCAACCGAGTCACAATATTACGTTTTGTACCATAATTATATAAAGCAGAGCTCTTCAGAGCTTTACCTGCTTTAGCCACTGTCGTAATGCTATTCCATAAAAGTTTTTTCGGCGATGGCATTTGATGACATCACACCAACTTTCCTGTTTCATTTTCTGATGAACCAAAAGGCGGCAACACCACCTCGTCGCCAGGACGTCAGTACTCGAATAGCCTTCAGCAGGCTCTCCACCACGGTTGGATCCATTCGGAAGCCATGCCCACTCGTTCTTCCTATAACATAAAATATTTTTAAGGTTTCGATCCTCACTTCTGATAATAAATTTATTTGTTTCATTATTAAAATAAAATAATACTCAATAGTCAAATAGCATTTATTCATTACAACCCTGGGATCACTTCGAATCGTCTTAAAACTAGGTGATTTTACTCCTGTTCCTTCGCGACCAATACCGTGAAGAATCAGGGCAACAAACACGGTTTGGGGCCTAACTTTCTTTTAGGTGATCCATCTTAAAAAAGTTATATAACTGCTCTAAGTTCTTCTTTCTAATTCTTAATTCCATATCAAAATATAAAACATTTGAAATCATATATATATATCACTTTCTCAATCTATTCTAAATTATAATCAAAATATAAAAAGTACCACCATAGACAAGTATACTTCAACCAAAATAGGAAGACACAATAATTTAGCTATTTATATACAAACATTAACTTCATCATTAATATACAGACATATACTGGTTATATATATACATCGTGTACATATACATGTACACACACACACACGTACATACACATATGCTCACACATATGTACTCACACATATGTACACACATATGTACACACACATATGTACACACACATATGCTCACACATATGTACACACACATATGCTCACACATATGTACACACACATATGCTCACACATATGTACACACACACACACATGTATACACATTTGTACACACATACGTATACACATACGTACACACGTATGATAAATTGATAACAATGTACTTAGCTTGTATTCTTTACAACCGGAGCTCTGCTCGGTCCGACAGTCAGAGACAGAATGGTTTGCTAGCCAAGCGGCAGCGCTTTTATATCATGGCGTAAACAACTGACGTCACAATCAGACCATTTCTAGAAGTCTTTATAAAAATGAAAACTAAAGCTTTTTGAACCGGGATTTTTGCTAATATGTTTGTAAAAAGCCTTACTGATCATTTCTACGAGACTGTTAGTACATAATTACATCGATAATTACTAATATTCTAAAATAATGTAATAAACCTAGTATATTTCAATAAATTCTTTCTATTTGGACCAAAACCACATATATAATAAAGTCACATATACACATTTGTTTTCTTATTTGGAGTATTTAGTATAAATAATCTATCAAGCGCTTATCAAAAACTTTCACATAACCTGCGTTTTATACTTGTTCGTTTCATTTGCTTCAAAATTATAAGCAAAGATTATGATGTCGCTTACTATGATGATTTTAACTACTACATACCCACACTGATCGGAATATCTCGAACATCATATATTGAGAAGTAAACCGCCACTTCGACAGCTTCTTGCGTATTCCCGGTGATCGACCTCGTTACCGCGAAATAAAACCGATCCCGTCCTTCGGTTCATGTAAAATGTATGGACGCTATCATTCACGCGTTTTGGTAAGAATGTTCAGGAACGTGATCTGAAACTGACTTGCTGGTTTTCTTTACTTTAATCTACTGTTTCAAACTAAAATCAGCGATGACACCAAAACCTCGCTTTAAGTACTATATTCTACTGCCGTGGCACATCGAGAGTGATGACACAAAACACAAGGATGCACTCTCAGTTTCTACAAAACCTTGAACCATGAAAATGATGGAAACCACATTTTCCATACATGTAATTTGTTGACGGAGGCTAAAAGACTTTTCTAAAACCTCCGTCACCAGAGTTGGCACTCGTACGAACTTACTTTCATACTTGTAGCGTTTAGTTTCTATTGAGTGCCAGTAGGAAATTTGTCGAACAATGCGACAGAAAAGGCTTACCCTGTTATTCAAATGGGCTTATTGGTTTCCTATAGCTTACACAGCTGCAAAGTCATTTGCGGTCTATTTTCAATGACGTTATAGGTAAACAGATATATGTTGTTGAATATTTATTTAATTGGTTTCCTATAGCTTTAACAGCTGCAAAATGTTTTGCCGTCATCACAATACTGAAAATATACCGGTATAAGTTGCCGAATCCTTTATGCTAGAGTCACATCTGTTTTTGTCAATAAAAATGTTTCCAGAAAATATTCACGTTCGCAAAAGAAAGAAGGGAAAAATAATCTGATGTCAATCGCATCTCCTTCGATAGTACGGAATAGTTATTAATGGAACATGTGTATTGGACATGTTTTTCCGTTGTTCCTCTCGATTTTGGGAGGTTGGAGAGTTAACGTATATGTGTAGTAAGTAAATAGAAAACGAAGATAGGCTCTCCTCTGTATTTCTAGTTACGCCAAAGACAAACAGAATTTATTCAGTAGTCTTATGGTCTAGAAAATTGTCAAGGGAGCTAGGAGCTAAGTGATTTTAATCCTGTTGCTTTGCGCGCGACTTATACCATGAACCAGGGAAACCAAAATACGATACATATACCGTATATGTATACGGTAGGTAGGTATTATAAAAAAATAAGTACATGAATAGGCAAGGGAAGAAGGTACTTATTAGATATAACACCTAAGATTTATTTATTTTATACATAAATAATTTACAACGGACCCCGCACTAGGCTAAGCCTATATCGCGGTAGACCGAGTTTAAAGGTTTAAGATACTAGGCACATAAAGATAAAAGGCCACCTGAGAGAACCATCATTTTGAAGCAGGTTTTGGACAATAGCAGTAATCGCGGCTACTTTGCATGAACACCCTTCTGGCCTGCTCGCCAAATCTTGATAAACAGGTTTATTATGCATTTTGCACGTCACTTCAGGTACTTAAGTGGTTTGAAATAGTATACTTTTGCTTCCTATTTGTGGCTGTATTTATGCTGCAATCTTTGCAGAACATCCTGGCGCATCGACCCCAAAGTGGGTCCTGGCCTCCAACACAATAGAACGCCATCGGTCTCTGTCGTGCGCTGCTTCCACCCAGTCCGGTGCAAGGATTTGAAGTGACCGAAGGTCTTTCTCCACTTCATCCTTCCACCTATATCAGGGTCGGCCGACTGGTCGACGGACCTTTGCAGACTGTGATATTAGAGAGAAGTGTGATATTTTTTTTCCAAAACTGAAGCTTATTTACCTCTAAACCACCTCTAAACATAGAACTTCTCTTGTCATTAGGTGTTGTAGATGTTCTTCCAAATGTCTTTGAGCTTTTATCAAAATTCAATAATTGTACCATTTGTTAAAAGAAAATAACGATTACAAACTTTGAGTCCACTCGAAGTACACCAATTGCTTGGGAAATGTATATCTCCACAGACCTCACGTAAATGTTACAAGTCTACCCATAGCAAAATAGAATCAATTTCCTGCTTCGAATGAGGGAGCTTTTAAGACTCTTATCGCTTAGAGTTAAGGTTGAAAATTGAATGTAAGCATTACTTTATTTGTTTTCAAGAGATATGGAACTTAAAGTTGACTTTATGGGGTTCAAAGGTCACTGACACGTGTTTTGTGACTAGATACTAGTCTATCTCGGTTTTATGGTGTGTCCACCCCATTTGTACTTGAAATGCTGAAGTGTAGTAATATTCAAGTTGTATTTTATTTACTTTGGCTAGACATCGGCGTCGATATCAAAATAAATAAACTTTTTTTATGCATTTTGACGATTTTAAAGTACTTATCACCTTGAACCACGGATGGGTGAAGGTCGCGGTCACCACGGATCGGAGGTCACGGGTTCATATCCAGCATGGGTGCAATTTTGGAACGCATTTTGAAATATATCATGATTCCTACGCATTAATTCAGAATAATTCCAATGGATATTGAATCACTCAATGTATGAGTGAGTCTACCGCGCCTTGAAAATACATTCTTATCCTTAAATTCGTTTCCTTTTCAAAACTGTCTATTAGGAAAGTTTCATAATTACTTAGGTTCGTTTCGCAACAAAGCAACTACTATGTAATTACTATAAGTTTTATTTCATAGAAATTTCTGCAAGCAAAAACAATTTCTATATCACTAGTTCTAAAGTACATTTTTCTTTGCAGTATTGTTAGTATGAAAAGACGCGAAACTATCTTAATTGACGCACGCACATGTAAACTTTGTTTTAGTAAACAAAGAATGGTCCCTTTTTCAACGGCAAACCTATGTTTGTATGATTTATAAAGAAATTGTGAGCATCAGAAACTGCTGTTATTTTGTTCACAATCTTTGTAAGTATAGATCTGAGAATGTCTACTGTGAATTTAGAATACAGCCGTGATTCTGATTCCCGATTCTGTTTTGAAATTAAACAAGAATTTGATCTGCATATCCTCATTTAATAAAGGTGCCTTTTGTCAAAATTAATCTAAAGTTAAGCCACCAATAAACTTGAATGGCGTTCCCCAACAACGAACCGAAATATTTAATCAAATTCTTTTCCGTGGCCTACAGGCCGTCTCAAAACAGACGTTTCATCCATACTCACGAACGTACGATTGATGTTGTCTACTACTACAACAAAGTTGTCTACTGCGTACGACCTCGGCTCCTTTAAAGGTCGGTTCACATCTGACGGAAGAAGCGTCGCGTATTATCGGTCGCGTAACGCCAGAACAGACAATTATATGAGAAAACATTCAACCTTTCACACTTAACCGATGATACGCGATGATGAACGAAGACCGTTGAGTACGCTCGACGCATCTTCCGTCAGATGTGAACCTAAATGTGGTGGATTATATTGTAACGTACAAGCACTCGAACGTTCTAGAAAGATCCGCCCGCAGAAAAGTGACAAGTGACCTTATTACAAGTGTATAAGGTTCAAGGTCGCTTGTCACGTGTTGTTTATTTATAGAAGCTTCCTGTTTATTTGTAGTCCTCTCGGTGAACTTTCTAGGCGTTCTTGTTGGGTAGGTATATAAACGGGCGGTTTGCGCGTCACGGACAGTTCTGAATTACGAGAGTGTTAACTTGAGTGAATAGTGACCAGTGATATTCAGTGCGACTGTTGATTACTTAAAAGTGTGTTTTGAGTAAATTAGTGTGTAATAAAGTTTCGAAAGTTATACCTAGTGTTTATCTTCAGAATCGACGAATTCCAGCACGTAACAATATCAAGGACAGACAATAGGAAGCAATTAGAAGACCTTTGCCTACCCAGTGGTTCAGCATGGCATATAGGTTGAAAATCTTGCCTCTATCGTTCCTACTGTTCATTTCCAAAAGACCATCTTTGATTGCTTAGTAGTTAAAAAAATAATATAATAATAATAAATTTCAAAATATGTAGAATTAAAAGATGAAATAACTCGTATGTGGAGGTTAGAGAAAGTATCAATTATTCCGATTGTTATATCCTCCACAGGCGTCATACCCACCCAATTATTCTAATCTCTCACTATGTTAGGCTTACCAAAACACAAATTTGTCCTATTACAAAAAGCTGTTGTCCTCAATTGTAGGATCGTCAGAGAATTTCTGCAGGTTGAATCGCGAACAGAAAATGATGCGCATTTGGCTTAGGCCCGTGCTCGTCACTATAATCCGGTCTTCCAAGCCGAGCTGATAGAATCA
The DNA here is from genome assembly GCA_963565295.1 of Epirrhoe alternata. Lineage (NCBI taxonomy): Eukaryota > Metazoa > Arthropoda > Insecta > Lepidoptera > Geometridae > Epirrhoe > Epirrhoe alternata. The sequence continues at coordinate 4,715,063 of OY751401.1, forward strand.
ACCAGATAAATAATAATAATAATGAAGAAGGTGCTTCTATAAACGTTACAAATGCGAAATCTGTGTTGTGTTAAACTGTACCTTATTTGAATTTCAAATACAGTCTTTTAGAGATCCTGTTCCAGCACAAAATGGTTCAGAGTATACTCTTGAAGTTCTCGTATTCTGCTTCGGGATTTAGGTCTTTTGAATAACTCTTTTGGGAAAGAAGCGGTCTTCTACTAGATCATGAAATGAACCTTTGTATTTCAATTTAAAGTTTTAGTTGACGACCTCTGTAGCGCAGTGGGCGAAGGCCCGCCTGCGACGCAAGAGGTTGCGGGTTCGATCCCCGCGGCGGGACCAATGTTTGTATGATCTACAAATATTTGTCTCGGGTCTGGGTGTTTCTATGTATAATATGTATGTATTTACAAACAAACAGTATACTCGTATAAGTAGTATATCAGTCATCCTAGTACCCATTACACAAGCTCTGCTTACTTTGGGGCTAGATGATGCTGTGTGAAAAGTCCAGCATTATTTATCTATTTATATTTATAGTTCATGTTGAGTTCTGTGGGGGTTGGTTTGTATATTATGCTTTAGTTCCTAAATGCCATCATAATGGTGGTCATTCGTTATATCATAAGAGTTATCTATCAGTCAGAGGCACGTAAATGCTAAGAGCGGTCACCACGACATCTAGAGAAAGAAGATATCTAAAGAAGTAGTGTAGAAGCATGAATACACATTTTGTTAATCTATTGTACTCTTTTTAGAGTGAATGTCTACCGCGCCTCAGGGATGCAGTAGTGATCCTGTTTGTTATTCGCTCGTTACTATCCATCACCTAATTTGGTTTTGAATAATTAACTTAGTAATATAACTAGCATACTAGTCAGCATAAATTATTCTAATCATAAAATTACAAGTCGTGTAGCGAACGTGAATGCAATTTCGTAGCGAGTTCGTAGCTGTGCTACGAGGCTACGATGTTCTACGAGCTACGGTAACATTTTGGAGGTTTAAATTATTACCTCACTTGAATGAGATTAGTTAATGTTTCCATCTTTACTTGCTGTCTGTATATTTGAGTATATTTGTTGGTGGTGACCAAAGTTATTTTCAGGTAATATTCTGTTTGATCGCAATCATTTTAGATTGGCTGTCTCCTTTTAAAAACTATTACAATAAATACGAAAGTAGTATTTTTTTTGTTAATGCGACATTCTTTCACTCACGGTAAATATGTACCAAAATATGACTTTATAATGTATTCATTTTTACACTTGAACAAATGTATTTTAAACTATGTATAAACATAGTTATTCTAGGATAAACCTTGCCCTTTTGACCTTAATAGCTAAACACACGGCAGATGTCGCGCATAATCAAGGAATGAGGCGATGTACGAACATTGCTGGAATAAATTGCTACGGGAGCTACGAGCTACGAATGCCTACGCCGTAGAGGGTCTACGTATGTTGTTATGTTGATAAAAGTTGAGCTCGGTTTTACCTCTATGGGACTTCAGAGGAATTATTTTTGGGATAAATTATCTGGAATTTTAGTCAAGTATTTATTATATACAAATACTTTCACCACACACTAGTACAAAAGAATTAGTGATACGACATGAAAAGATACTTTGCAAACCGTAAATAGTAACTTAAGAACTAGTTGCGCTAATATTGAAAATAGTTTTAACATGAAAAATGTTCAACAGCCTATAATCATTGAACACAATGTTAAAGCTAAAACACAATGTTATTTATCGACTCGTCCTTGTTATATTTCACATGAAAGGTGAACATAAATCATCCGAACCAAGTTATCAAACCATTTTGAACCTTATCTGTTTTACATGAAACCTTTTGCGGATGAGTTCTTGACACTAAAGTGTAGGAAACCTTTTCCTACCTCAAAGGCCGGCAACGCATCTGCAACGCCTCTTGATGCTGCAGTTGTCTGTGGGCGGTGGCAATCACTTACCAGCAGGTGTGCCACTTGCTCGTTTGCCCCCTCTTCTATAAAAAACCTTGTTTTACTAGAGTATGTTTGTGTTTTTTTTTTCAATAATGCCTTAAACAATTTATAATAAAACTGAATATAGGTTTCATTTGTTGGTAGTAAGTAAGTTCGTATGAGTCAGTGGCCAACTCTGGTGACGCGAGATTTAGCCCGCCTTAAAGCCTCCGTCATGGCTTAAATAGCCGGGACCGACAATTTAACCTGCCCTCCGAAGCACGGAAGCGCTCAGATGAAAATGCCACTGGCGTTCATCCATCCACTTACGGACCGTTTAGAACGTTACTTAACTTCGACGATGTATCAAGAATGACTAAGCAAGCATGACCACGAGCGCCTCGACTCGCGCGTCGTTGGTAGTGGTAGCACGTTGCGTACGGAAGTCGACAATACTCTAGTCTTATATTATTATTATTATTTCAGCCTGTATTGTCCCACTGCAGGGCCAAGGCCTCCCTCCCTTTTTTTCAGTTTTTCCTATCCATGGCTGCAGTGGGCCAATCTGGAAGATGAACATCTAACTCGTCCCGCCATCTCCTTGGTGGTCTGCCGCGTGGACGTCTTGCGTTGGGCACCCATTCAGTTGTGGTCTTTAGGAACGTATAAACTTGTATAAACGTAAGCTATGATGAAATTAATCTACATACACATACGGCTAAGCCAACCTACACCAGATTTGGCCAATAACTCACGCGAACCTTTCCCTACAGGAGCATAACCGTCCGTAGTTGGGTTTTTCCGTAATAAGTTTCAAGGGAAAGTTTTTTATGATTTACAGGATGTTTCGTGAGTTTGTAAGATTGTTTTATACATACTTTAGTAGCTGACTTGTGTGATAAACATGCACATTTGTTTCGTGTGCTGTACTAGAGTGTTATCTTTGTCTATTCCATCTCAAACAATGCCCCAGACACTACAATCAGTTCAGTGTAGGCATAGGTTGTCTCTTAGTAGCTAAAGGCCTTACTTTGTTGTCTGAAGTTAAACAAAAAAAATCGATAATTTCGGGTTATAATAAATTTGATTTATCAACTGAAATGAAATAAAAATGAAAGTGGCTCTGACCAAGGGAAAGCACTAGAAACCGGGGCAGACCAGCAGCCAGGTGGGGGGATAGCCACTGAGGGAAAGACATGGATGAGATTAGCACAGAGCCGATTAGAGTGACGTTTGAGGGAGGAGGCCTATGACCAGCAGTCTGCTATTATTTGAGCTGCTAATGATGATGAACTGGAATGAAACGTTTTATAAAATAAAAATGCTGAACAATTTTAAACTCATGCTAGTTTCAAAGGAGTGAAATGGAAAAGCTGTATGAGTTTCGAATTGAATTTCGTTCAATTTAAAATTTCATCCGAACTAAACTGGCTCTACCAAAAAAGTGCTATCGTTCTTTCAGGATTAATTCGTTTTGAGGTCACTGAAACCGCATTCAAACTATTTAGGACACTAGTTCAAAGTCTTGGAAATCCAAAATACGATTATCCCCGATAATAATACTCTTTTATCTACTAAATAAATATCTTGTAATACCTATCTAAAATAGCATTATAAATATCTAATCTAACATACGATAGTTCTACGTATTATTTCGCATCAATAACGCTTGCAATTTTGGCACGGCCAATAGCTGATCATGACCTAAACTCAAAATTTGGGTTAATAACAGTTTGTTCATGACCGCTTATGTGGGTCATCTATGACGACGCCTAGTTTATCTTACTAATAGTATACTTGGATGAGTATAGTACCTATGTGTTTCAATCCGTGAGCTCGTTTGCATGAAACAGAGAATAGGTTTAGATATCGAACAGCATTTATCATAAAATCTTGGTATCATACGAGCGAAGCCGCAGACAGAATCATAAAGTTATCAGCTATGTCTGTAGTTCATTTTGTAGAATGATATCTTGTATACCTACTTTGCTTATTACTTTTGTGACGATCTGCGAAAGGCTGCTGGCAGAAGCTGGATGCGTCGAGCTGAGGACAGGGCGCAATGGCGCTCATTAGGCGAGGCCAATGTTCAGCAGTGGACTGCTATATGCTGATCATGATGATGATACTTAAATGGTCAACGTGGTTTTTATGATGGAGTTTTAGGCCGCCTATAGGCCTGCGTCAGCTGAACGACTGTTGATTTCACAAATAAAATCTTATCTTATATAGAGCAAGAAGACAAAGTGGATCCCGTGAGATCGCATTGTTGCACTTTCAAATTCGCAAACGAATATGACTTTCTTTGTGTTTAAATAGCATTTCAGTCGCATCTTTGTTCTGAATTTGCTTTGCTCTGGTTTATTATTTCGTTGCCCAGTTTTCAGAAGCGGCGCTATTTCTAGGTTCAGTTTGTATCATAATAACTTCATTACCTACAACATTCTCATTCATAGTCTGTATTTCCGCTGAGCTACGACACTGTTTTTTTTAAGAATAAAGAGTTAATAGGCACCTTTTGGGTAGGCTCACTCCATCGTAGACCTCATTCTTGCCTGTGTAAGATTCAAGGCGAAGAGCCGACCCATTCATCATAAAAAAAACAATCCCATAGGTACCAGTGCCAATCTTCTCATTGTTGTCACTAGTTCTTTCAAACCAGTGCTGCTGCAGTATGGTAAGTAAGTAAGTAAGTTCGTATGAGTCAGTAGCTAACTCTGGTGACGGAGTTTTTAGGCCTCCGTCATGGCTTAACGTATGGTGAAAGTATTTAAGTGCCAATGAACTATATTTCATGTAGTAAATGCTTTGACCATGTAAATAAATATTGACAACTAGAAAATAAGTACAAAAAATATATCATAAACGGATATTTATTTTCTTACCTGACCCAAAGATAAATTATATTTAATAGAACTGCCGAAAATGATAAATGAACTAACGGGACCGGTGTCATCTAAAGAATAAATGCCATTTACACAATACCATTCTTGCCTCTTGCCACAGAATATTAGCTCTTGATCCGTTGAGTTTGAGAAAGCAAGAGGTAAGAATGGTATGCCAGAAAAGTATCGTGTAAATGACGTTTAACAATAGTGAATGAACCTGCCTGGTAGTTTGAAAAGGGTCAAATGTTCGCCCCTAATTGATACCGGGAAGGGTAGAGGTTAATTATCTCGGAGCGTAAAACTAGTATTAAACTGAGATGAGATACCGGGTAGCAAAAAGGTTTTGACGTGTTAACGTCTTATAATTCGATGGAGCCGGCTGCACGCACGAAAAAACATGACGTCATGCGTCGTTACCTCGCTCTGAGGCGTTCCATGTAAGGCTTGAAGTGCAAGCGAGAGTGCGGAACGAGCGACAAAGAAGCACAAACGTTGTCACGTTCAACTATCGTCAGTAAACCGACTTTACAGACAACAATTTTTTTACTAGCATTTAAAACACTAGCCTCCTCGGGAATACTTCCCTTGTCTGGAATAAAAGGCCTATGTGCTTCTCAAGGCTATTATAATTGATCTCTGTGCTGTCAGCATAGTGCTAAATTTCATCATAAATGATTCAGTAGTTCCAAAAGGAAAGAATAGGTGGCATAAAATCAAAAAGAAATCTGAATTTTTTTAATTCAGATTTCTTAATTTTTGTAGCTCTCAGAAACGCACACTGTTATTGTCAAAAGTTTTTTAGTCCAAGAAGAAGTTATAAAAACTTAGATATTCAGTAGAAAAGTGAATCAAAATAAAAGCTTTCTCAAAGAAACTTGATTTGATGTATTCTTACTCTGTTTTCTCTTTATTTCAGTTATGCATTTCCAAAGGAGTAGAATTTTGATCTGAAGAGTGAGATAGAAAACCAAGATGGCGGAAGCGGAGGGAGGAGCGAGCGAGCAAGATGATGTTTCATTCTTGCGTACGGTAAGTTTAGAATTTTGTTTGTATTTTGTGCCGTGCTTTCAATTATATATAAAATGCTTAGCCACGAATGAAATTAATACATTCGACTCTCTTCCCTGGTCTGTAACTTGACTAATGCCACCTCAATCATTTGTAATAGATGCATAAGGCCAATGATGATGAAGCCCATATAAAAGAATTGAATAGGGGTTGTCTTGTGTTTCCTACGCAGCTACGCTATGTAGAGCATGTATAAAGTATCCTAAGCGTACATACAGTAATGATTGAATTTCAATATCTTGATCAACACAGCTCGTAAATAAAATGGCATTTTCCTACAGCTACTACATATAAATCATAAATATTTTATACTAATCGATGAGATGGTTATGTTTCTGCTTGGGACTCGGGTATGTCGTAAAAATTCAGTTTAGAGTCGATTGCTTTTATGATAATTAAAAGCAATTCAAATTATTAAATAGCGGACTCATAAATTAACGAGCAATTTCTCAAATGCTATGTAAAGTATTCATTACTTTTAACTCGCTTTTTCACGATAAAAGAACGAAGTCTTATTTGAATTTATTGCCTTCAGCTCGCACAAAATGGTTTTTATGTTGGGTATACTTTTAATATTTCCTTATATTTATTTGCTTGGTATATTTGCAACTGCAAACATTTTTTTGGTAACAAAATGGTTATGATTACCTGCAGTTGGAAGTCACGACTTGCTTTTATTGTCAATCAAAGTCTTGCAATCGTTATGGGCTTATTGTCATTGACAAAGACGACAATGGTTTAGGTGTTAGGCAAACATATTCATCTCAACACAATGTCCCAGGCACTGCAGCGTCCCGTTGAATATTAGGCATAGCCTGACGCTGTATAAATACTAGATGTAGTATAGATGTACATTGTACAGGCATAAGTTTTTAGCTCACTAAAGAGGAAGAGCTAGACAACATTTACACAATACCATTCTGGCATACCATTCTTGCTTCTTGCCACAGAATATCAGCTCTTGCTCCGTTGAGTTTGTGAAAGCAACAGGCAATAATGGTATGCCACAATGGTATCGTGTAAATAACGTTTTATTGTATTTCTAAGCAGTTATCGAAGCTTCGGTCAATCTCTAGTACATGACGTCACAATATCCAATTTATTCCGACACCGTATTATAACCTTGATTGTACGAGTAATTACAGGGTTCCTATTCACGAGCCTTCAAAATAATTGAGTTGTCGCCATGTCTCGACTAGATTAAACCGTTGGAAAATAAAGAAAACATTTACATACATACATACATAAAATCACGCCTCTTTCCCAAAGGGGTAGGCAGAGACCACGGATCTCCACTCGCTACGATCCTGACACACAACTTTCGCCTCATTCACTCTCATTACATTCTTCATACATGCTCATCGGTTTAGGGTACTTTTTACCTGGCCCTTCTCCAAAATGTCGCCAATTTGATCCAAGAAGGTTCGCCTAGGCCTTCCCCTTCCAGCTGTCCCATACACACTCGCCTCATACACTTGCTTTGTCAAACGACTGTCATCCATCCTCTCTACATGCCCAGGAAACATTTATTCAGCAAATTATCCGAAAAATATAAGAGCGAATGACATTTATCACAATTTTCTTGCTGATCTTTTTTTGCCACGACGCTGAGCGGAGACTTATATTATGCGTTTTAAGAGTTTGTCTGTGTGTGAACTTCTATAATCCCATCTTTCTCCCAAACGATTTCTAAATATGAGTTGCGGTCGCGATAGTTTTAAAACTAGTCTAAATTAATTACAATTGTAAATCACTTGCGTTTGACCGCATGTTTTATTTAAAAATGTAGAGTGAAATGTAGAACTCTAAAAATAAACACCTCAAGTCCTCGCTCGTCAAATGACTGGGATTTTTCTTAACAAATTAATCGCTATGGCAATTAATGCTGTCTATTTATGTATGTCTGATTCACATCGAGTTTTGGCACGGTGGACATTCTAGTCTAGGAGATAGAGAATAAGAGACAATAGCTTAAAATTTACGTCTTTATGATAAACCTTTAGGTTCGGTTTGCTCTCACTAGATCCTGGATTAAATCTTCTAATACAATTTACATTGTGTTAAGTATGTTACTAAACTTACTTTAAGAAAACAAAGAGTCGAAGGAATATACTGTAAACAATCTTCTAGATCATCCGATCACTACAGGGTTATGTGTAAAACACCGGTAACCTCTCAGGACTGTATTACTATCATCATAAACAACAGCTTTTGTTCTCACATTTCGTCCCCCGCCGCCCTAACCCTGACCCTTCGCTATTGTACTATCGCTTTCTTTTGGTTCGCATAGAGCGTTCAATTTTAATATATTTTTTTTGTATGAAAATCTGATGAACTAAAATAATGATGAACTTTTAGACCCCTCGCAGACTGCAGACTTTCTATCGGCCGATAGTTGAGACGGAATATACTTCGGCTCGTAATGAGTATGGAGAAGTATAGCCTGTCTCAACTATCGGCCGATAGAAAGTCTGCAGTCTGCAAGGAGGCTTAAAAGTCATAGAACAAAAGTTGTCTGTTTTATGATGATAGTAATACAGTCCTCAGAGTTTACCGGTGTTTTATAAAAAACCCTTTATAATAATTCTCTTGTTTGGCCACTAATTCATACGAACTTACTTTATTATCAAGTTCTTTTGTCTGTCTCCTAATAAGTTGTAGTCGAGATAAAGTTTTGATTTTGTTCTGTATAAAATCGAGTCGTAGTGAATCTCTAACATGAGACAGACCATATACTATCTATCTGTGTTTTCTTGCGTCTATTCTTGTTGCGTCCTTTATGTCTATAAGTTTTACCTCTAACCATCTCCTAGACTACAATATCTGTCAGATACCGCATATTTATAGCTCTAGGGCATCCGATACGTAAACTAGATGACGCAGTAATAAGCCAACAGCTAACACGCTATAATACCGGGATGATTTATAGTTTTAAGAATCAACATCGCTTATTAAAATTGTAGTTTTCACTGTTTTCAATGCTAACACATTTTTTTAACCGACTTCAAAAAAAGGAGGAGGTTCTCAATTCGCCTGTGTTTTTTTGTATCTTGTTACGCGATTACTTCGTCAATTGTGGACCGATTTTCAAAATTATTTTTTTTTGTTCGCAAGGGTATGCTCCAGTTTTGGTAATTAATGCCATTAGACGCCGGTGAAGCCTAAGCATTATCTGTCGATTTGATTTCTTTTTAACCGACTTCAAAAAAAGGAGGAGGTTCTCAATTCGACTGTATGTTTCTTTTTCTTATTTAGATTTTTATGTATGGCTTATTGATTCCCTGAGTCACGCCGCGTGTAGATTCTAACATTGAAGTCGGTTTTTCTTTTAGTTTTAAAACGTAAGAGACTGGTTTCATACAACTGTGCGCTAATTTAAACGAGCCTAAACACATATATTTACTGAATGTGTGTGACCAGCTCCTGACTCCATCAGATCAGTTCATTTTACTGTATTGTCTACGAAAATTCCTAGATTCAAATAGAATTTAGCTTAACCAGACACTAGGTGGGCTGGCCATATCTGCCAAAGAACCTATAACCGCTAGGGTAAACGAGTTCTTGAGTGGAGACCGCGACTTGGCAAACGTAGTGTAGGACGCCCTCCGGCCAGGTGGAGTGACGATCTGCGAAAGGCTGCTGGCAGAAGCTGGATGCGTCGAGCCGAGGACAGGGCGCAATGGCGCTCATTAGGGGAGGCCTATGTCCAGCAGTGGACTGCTATAGGCTGATGATGATGATGAGACACTAGGTCAAATTAAGCTTTCGAGCTTTTTGTTGCACAAACTATGAGAAATAAGAAATAAGAAAAATTTATTGTTCAACTGTGTTTTACAAAGATGTAAAGATATTTATAAATAGGTATCAACAGTTTGCCCATCGTGGGCGTACAATAATATAGTATGAAATGAACATTGCAAGTTAAAAAGCTTTTAAAAATGTAGAGTATATTTATCGGCTTTGTTTCTTTTTCTTCGAAGTATTTAAAATAGATAAAAAATATTATTTTCAAAAAGAGGATAAATAAGATACAAAAATATGATATTTCTGAATGAAGAGCGGTTCAAAAGCGGACTGTCTGAAATTACAAAGAGATTGAAATTGATAGGCTTAAACTCTGCGATCTTTTTTGCGTAAACGAAATATATTTTTTGTCATAAAAGCTGCTATATTATTAGTGAACTTTTATCTCTTAAATCTCTTGTATGAACATCATTGGCAGTTCAAATAATAGCCCACTGCGTATAAGCGTCCACCTTTAAACAACAGCCTTCGAAAACAATATTAAACGAGGAAGTTCGTAGTGACTAGTGATCAACTCAGCCGGGCGGGACAGACCATTTAACGTGCCCTCTAAAGCACGGAAGCTCTCAGTTGCCATAATGCCACTGGCTACCCACTTTTGTGACCGCACAAACAATTGCTATTTTCGAAAATCTATCAAGAACTAATAAGCAAGCTATACCAAGCGCTTTGCACGCACATAAAGGACTTTAAACAAGTAATCCAAAAGGAAGCCATCCATTGAAAAGCACCATCCAATCCAATGAAAAGCATTAGTCACACAAAAGACTAAAAAGAAACGATTAAAATGAAAGCTTTGCTTTTTTTTCTTTTCCGCGTGAATGGGCCCGGTAATTGGTAGCTAGCGCTGTCAGCGCTTAGCGCTTCAAGTTAGGGCTGCCACTAATAGCCTGATAGTTTAGCACTTTAATGAATAGAGTGAAAAATCAGTGTTCCCTGCCTACGGGAAAAAGACGTATACCTAAATATATGAAAAACGCTACAAGAAAGAGGTGTATATTTGAGTAGCATATAACAAAGATGGATGGACTGTGTGAAGGATGACATGAGTAAGAAAGGTGTGAGTGTTGAGATGACGGCTGATAGAGGAGAATGGAAGAGGAACACATGTTGTGCCGACCCCACATAATGTAGGAAAAGGGCAGGAAGATGATGATAAGAAGAGAAACATTATCCATTTTTCCCCAAGGCGCGGTAGATCGATCTTTTTATAATGTCTAAGGGTGTAGTCAAAAGCATTTCTTAATAAGTACAATATTTGGCTCATGTCTAAATTTTGCAGAAATTCGCACTCCATACGTGACAGGTTGCAAGCCCATCGCTGCCTTTATGCTATGTTAATACTGCATAGGCAAGCAAAGCCGCTGGCAAGCCGATTTTTGATTAAGTAATTGAATAAACTGCTTCCCGTTAAACATATAATTTAATCACCGTTTAACTTAAAAAGGTACCCCATAAACAGGTTTTTATGCGCGCGAAGGCTCTTTATCTTAACCGCTATTTATTTTATTTCTGACAGTGTGTTAGCATTTAAACTTTTCTCAGCATTAGAATTGAGTTTTATTGTACTTGTTTGCATTTTCCCTTTCCTCGATCCTAGTGTAGAAGCTACTTCAAGTCCTGAATTTGAAGTTTCAGTAGAATCCGTTCGGGAGTGATTGAGTAGCGATGTATCATAAAAGATACAAAGGTAGGATTACTTTAAAGCTGAGACAAGTTTAATTTTATCAACAAATTCTTGGAGTTAGTTTTAAAAAATATATAAACTAGTAGGTACCTAAGTACATATTGGTTACTGAAATAAACGTTGATAAAGTGACAACCCTAATAATGTCATAGTTCGCAGTTGAAATATATACGATATGACTTAAAACTTTAATGAAATCTTGCTTTATGAAATTATGACTTAGGTGAGAGTCATATAGAGTAGAATTTTGTTTATTTGACACACATATAGAATAACAAACACTACCTCAAAACTTTGACTTGCCCCATAGACAATTTCAAAAGATCTTGATTGTATGATATGTTAAGGGATATTTAGTTACCAAAGAAATTAAAAAAGTGTAAGTACTATAAATGCCAGTCAACATGATTGCGTGTATGACGACATCTAATTTCATAAAGGTGCCATTATTGTTGTATTGGGTGGTGTGAGGGTCGACAGGGCATTGAACTCATACTGTAGGTATGTCAAAGTAATAAACTTCAAAGACCAAACATAAATAGAATAACAGACAGACAGTTCCAAAGGAAGTAACCTATACCCTTAATTTTTTGCTAGACTGAAAAAAAGTGACAGACTTACCAAAGGCAAATGTAGGCTGATTAGATCATCATCATCATTCGCCTGCCTTTATTCTACTCTATGTAAGGTCGGCTCAATATGTCCTTTTCCTCCGCTCACTCATATCACTCGTCACCAGTGTATCCAGTCCACTCTTTTTAGATTGTAACGGGTGATTAGATAGTACAGAGTTTTTAATGGATGGTTTTCCCAGCATCTATTTTATTCTACGCTCAGAGAAAAAATGTACGGGTAAATTTTATCCAAGAAAACTATATTTCCCTTCAAATCAAGAGTAAATAGGTTTCTTCTAGGAAAGCATGCTTTATCTTAGACCTCACTGTTGCATAACATCAGGCAGAGTGAGGTTAAATACTGGCCTATTTAATTTAAAAAAAAAAACTAGAGATGTATCCTTGATGATGTCATGAACAAAAGTACGTACCGAATTTGATACACAACGCTAAGAGCGTTAACAGCGTCAGATTTAGCTGTATTGTTCGAAAGTAGGTTGAACTCGGCGCCAGTAAAAGGGATGTCTGAAGTGGATGTAAACCCAAACGTTAAGATAACAAGGAGGGTTGACAGATCCAAATCCAATTATGAAAGGTCTTGCTAAAGCAAAACAAGTTTTATCGTAGTATTTTCGTGAAAAGTAGGTCTTGTTTTCCGGTTGGTTTTCTTTCCACATTGATAAGTTAAGCAAGCCGTCTATTAGAATATCCCCATGGGGTTTAAAAAAGGAGGCAAGACTAACGGCGTCACTAATAAACGTGTCGTAAAGTTCACTTTTTAAACTCACACGATTTAAACTCATTTTTGTTTTAATAACGGGACGAGATCGCGTATACGATCGTGGTCACGAGGGAGTTCCCTCGTGACCACGATCGGTGCAACCCGGTCGAAACGTCGAGGTAAGATAATAGTTCGAATATTATCGAAAACCTATACGCGATCTCGTCCCGTTATTAAAACAAAAATGTGTCGTAAAGTTATTCCTTAGTTCAACTTAAGATTAAGCAAAATGGCTACCAATAAACCAATAGAGAAGCGGCGAGAAGGTCATATTATAAAATTGATGTTTTTTTTTTCACCGCTTAGAGCTTATTTAATTGCGTATCTTTTCCAAAACTAAAATACTATACCCAGCTGGTAGTCGCCTGGTAGCCACGACCTTCGGATTAAAAGGCACTGCCTCGGTTAAGGTGTATGCAAGAAATAATTCGTATGAGTCAGTGGCCAACTCTGGTACGGAGTTTTTAGGCCGCCTTGAGGCATCCGTCATCGCTTCAAAGCACGGAAGCGCTCAGGTGGTAATGCCACTAGGGGTCACCCATCCACTTGCTGTCCGTTTAAAACGATGCTTAACTTCGACGATCAATCAAGAACGATTAAGTAACTACTTATTATTTTGTTCACAGGAAGACATGGTCTGCCTGTCGTGCACAGCGACAGGCGAGCGCGTCTGCTTGGCGGCCGAGGGCTTCGGCAACCGGCATTGTTTCCTCGAAAACATCGCCGATAAGAACATACCACCTGATCTGTCGCAATGCGTCTTTGTTATTGAGCAGGTGAGGTATCCAATCATCTTCTTGTCCTTTTAGAAAGAAAAAGAAAGAAAAATATTTTATTTTGCAACACACGTTACATAGAGTTGGTAGAGCGAAAAAGAAAATTTTGCAAAGCATATGCTAAGCATATGCCGGATTGTGAACAACCAGCGCTGGTCTTTTAAGGGTTTTGTAGTAAATACAGAGTTTCGCCATGTTTGTCTATCTCAAGCTCTGTAATTTAGCATGAGGCCGCGTATCCTTCAAGAAAGCTTACGCAAAAATGTCCGACAGCTGTTTGCAACATGTGAAATATTCGTGACAGCATCTTCATCTATCGGACAGACTGTCGAACTTTTCGGTGAAGCTTTCTTGCAGGTTGGAAACACGCCCTAAGTAATAATAATTACGCCAAATATAAGGTCAAATTTCGACCTCATATTCTAATTTTTTTTATTAAAATCTGAAATTAATTATTAAAATCTCACTTTTATAAAAGTAAGGTTTGGAGAGATTGATAATCTCTAGCTTTTAAGAAAAAAAAACAGCAATTAAGTAGAAGTATCAAAGTTATTCTTGAGGAAAACTCCAACTGCGTACAAAAACATCGTAAAGAAAGTAACTTAGTGATAAAAACTGAGAGAACAAAATAACGATGCTCTTGATTGAGCGCCAGAAGGGGAGTTTTTGTTTCGACGACGGAGATTCATTATGTTAAGATATGATTGATTGGATGGTTTCAAGATAAATCGTTGAAGACTTATCCTTGATAATTTCTGAAGTAGGTATTTAGTTCATCGAGCATCACAGAGTATGTTTTGCGTGTTGAAAAGTTTATGGAGATACCTGCATAGAGTTTTCGATTCATTTAGGTTTACAAGTATGTTATTTTGCTGACGAAGTCGCGGGTACCAGCTAGTATTACATATCTCACTTTGTAGTTACTTTAAGCCTTTAAGTATTTTATCATTGGGGCCAGTTTCACATACCTTAAAAGTACTTTAGACTGAATGTAAAATTACGTGAAATATTCCGTGAAATTTTCAGGGGATGCTAGTTTATATTGTTTAATTCATAAACCAGAATAATATTATTTGTTTAAAAAAAGTAATTAAAATTATATTTTATCTAGGCCCTGTCTGTGCGAGCGTTACAAGAATTGGTCACTGCTGCTGGATCTGAAACTGTAAGTATATTCAAATTTATATAAACGTAGACACAAACATTGAATAGCCACGAATACTATTCAAATTCTTCCGTTTTACAGAATTCAAATATACGTGTTTTTTTTTAAATCAGAGTGTCTTTTGAAATGGTTATTCAACGTTTTAAATTGTACAATGTGGTATCCTGTGAATTAACAAAGATATTACCCATATATTATATATCTTTCACCCTCTCAATAATTTTCAAAGTATATTGACTAAATCACAAATATGTTCTAATTTGTATCATTAAAGATTGCAATTGGCAATTTCGCTTCTATGTTTAACATTTTCAAATTCAAAACTGTGAATAATTTGTTATTTCATATCTGTTTCGTGTCTAAATGTTGCAGGGGCAAAACAATTTAGTGAGTATTATGGAATCGGTAATTAGCATGCGTTCATTCTCATAATTCTAATTGGTGATATGATTGGCTATTCTAAATTTATCCAAATTTTTATTGTTACTAATGTTCTTGCCGATTCATTTTGATTCGTGATCTCAATGAAACTAAAAAGGAATAACTTAAAAAGCATTGTTATATTTTATTTTTGATGTAGAGATGCAAAATTCTTTGATGAAACGTATACCTTATGACAATTCCCTTTTTGATTATAAAGCGATGTATGTGTAAACAAAAAAAACTTAAATAGTTTTGCAATTTGTCATTGTATCATAAGTGATACAGGTCATATTTAAGTTTGAGATCACGAAAGTTCTTTACTCACTAATGCCTGGGTTCTTATATAACTAGAATGTAACAATAACAAGCCATAATTACATTTATAACAAACATCGACAAAATTATGTTCGAAAATATGAAGAAACAACTAAATTTTTCAAATATCAGCTTCGGTCTGTAAAATACATACGATTTTTTTATAATATTATGCCTATTATTTTAGCTATTAAAATTCTAGCATGACGCTTATGTAGAGTAGAAATATATAAAATAGACGCTTATATTATAACTAACAGTATTTAGTAAATTTTACTATTATTTATATAATTACAAACCCAGTAGATATCAGTTACTTCAAAAATACTTTCTATACATATTTATCTAAGTAAAATCGCAGTATAAATTATGAAAAATACTGAATCAAAGTATTTATTGTACTAAAATTACCCTTTAGATATATTATGAACTCCATCCTTGTCATTAAAGAAGGAAGACTTCACTAAGGCTCCTCGTTATCCCTAATTGAAACGTTACTAGTCTTGCACTCTGTATTTCCCCACTAATTACACCAATTATTGAATTACTTCCTGTAGGGAATGGTAAAATAAATTATATTCCATTATGAACAATGATATTAAAATTATAATTATAAAAGATTGATTGTGAAGGAATTTACTTTATAGTATTCTATCAGACAATAGTACTTACTTACTCGTAGCTTAAAAACGCGATCTGCTCATAAAACTTAGACATCCTAGTTTAAGCCAGGTTTGGGTGCTTGATAAGTAAGAGGTACTTTATATAAAACATGATAGGTACTAGAAACACTAGTCCTTATAGAGATTTAATATTTTTTTGCGCAGAACTGTTTCCATATTATAAACAAACAAACCATCTATAAAAATATTACCTACCTTCGCAAATCAGATAGAAACATTTATTTTGTTAAAAGCATATTACTCTTCTCTCGTAAAGTAAAACATAATTTTCTGCTAACGACCAATTTAGAAATGCTTCAAATTAATTGAGTCTTCATTCATTCAAAAGTATACCAACGGATCGAAGCAGCAAGGTTCATGATGGTCTGGCAAAAGTTTAATGAGACGATCGTGTATTTCTGTGTTGATTCCAGGGTAAAGGTACGGGCTCTGGTCACAGAACCTTACTGTACGGCAATGCTATACTTCTGCGGCATCTCAACAGTGATATGGTAAGATTTGTTGACACTTTTACCGGACAATCTCCAGGAAACTAGAAAACTTGCATGTCGTAGAACTCAACCTACCAGTTTTTTAGGCGTACAAAATCTTAAGATTGCAGTATCGATTCCCATCGCGGGACAAATATTTGTATTATCTTTCATTTACCAAAAAGACTTCAAGCCGTATCAGTCTTAATTGTTCCTGTGACATAAGCTTTGCTTACATTTGTGCCAGATTAAATAAGTTCAAAAAAGGCTCATCCCTTATTATTTTTCAGTACCTAGCTTGTCTATCCACATCATCATCACAAGACAAGCTGGCCTTCGACGTGGGTCTGCAGGAGCATTCGCAGGGAGAAGCCTGCTGGTGGACTCTACATCCTGCTAGCAAACAAAGGTTTTTGTCATTTTTCATACACATACATACACTCGCGCACATACATACATCCTCATATACACCCAATCCTCATACAGACACTCAAATCTTCAATGAATAAAAATATTTAAAGCAGCAATATCTAAATCAAAAAAATCTAAATAAAAGATCATGAGAGAATGTCTTCCACGCCTTGGTGATACCATCGTGATCATGTTTGTTTTTTTTAAATATGAATATTGAGGTTCCTTACAAAGAATACTTGTCACAGATCAGAGGGTGAGAAAGTTCGAGTTGGTGACGACTTGATTCTGGTGTCTGTTGCTACTGAGAGATATTTGGTAAGTGGACGTTTCTAACTTAATTTATAAATACGTTGCCAAGCTAATTTTGATAACTTACAATTGGATTCGGGCTAGAAAACATATTTTTATGAAGTTCTTAAATTATTTTATTTGTTTCTTTAGAGAATGCATCCCAAAATCTTTATTTACTCTTATTACTGTGTTATTAAAATGGGCGGTCTTATCGCTTCATGACAGTCTTTAAGTGTATTTTTTTCTCAATGGGGATCAAAAGCCGCACGTTTTTATGATTTTCATTAAGTAAAAAAAAGTAAGTTTGTATGAGTCAGTGGCCAACTCTGGTGACGGAGTTTTTAGGCCGCCTAAAGGCCTCCGTCATGGCTTAACGACTTAAATAGCCGGGACCGACAATTTAACGTGCCCTCCGAAGCACGGAAGCGCTCAGATAAAAATGCCACTGGCGGGCACCCATCCACTTACGGACCGTTTCGAACGTTGCTTAACTTCGACGATCTAACAAGAACGTCTAAGCAAGCACGACCACGAGCGCTTCATTAAGTTAATAAATATTATTGTGAGGGATTGCAATTATTTTATATTTTTAAATAATGTTATTGGAATATAGGGAAAGCTGGCGATGGAATGCGAAACGATACTACAGCGAAAAAATAAGGCTTACTTATTTCTTTTATCGGTGAGGCTGTATGTTTAAATGTGTTTTTGGGGCCTGTTTCTCGGGTTACAAATTATACTGTAGCGAAAATATATAATTTGCTAACTTTGTGATCCCTTGGGTTCGATATTATGTAAAAATGTACGCTGGTAAAATTAGGTAAAAAAGTTTTTTTTTAATTAATTTATATCACACAGTGGGCTCAATCAGGCTATGAACGATGATGACAGATGAACTTAATATCGAACCCAAACTTTGTTTCAGAAAGTAACTTGTTGTCGAAAACTTCATTTGTTTATATGTGTATCATATATGATACAATTACGTATACAGTCATACATGGTAGATAATATATGTTCATTGGATATACAAAATCATTGTCTTCGTATGTATGATTTTTATGTTTAATTTCACATGAAATCATGAATTTGTATTGCTACTTACGAAAGTTGTAATTTTATATGAAAAATTCAAACATTATTCACTAATCATTCTTTTGTGTAGCATTTCTCAGTAGATCCTGGATAAAAATTTTATAACTTGTACCATTTGTGAAACTACTGTCTGAATACTTGTTTTTTTTATGTAAGGGTGAATTGTATGGACACGTCATAATGTGACGTTTACTTAAAGTGGACCTTCGATCAACAATATTATAGATATAGCGCGACGTACAAAATTAAATCTAAATTCTGTCAGCGTGACAAAAAAAGTTTTAAATTTATCCGAATCTCTTTGCACAGTAATAAAGTCACAAATCCTCAAAACATTACCGTAAACTTACGATCATTCATCACGACAAATGTCAAAACGCTGCGCTGACCCTAAATCTATAATATTGTTGATCGAAGTCCTTAACTCACCGAGATGCCATGGCGACGTCGCCTAACAATTTTATTGAAATTCAACGTTGCCAAACCGGTGTCAAATCAGTTAAGGTGAAGTGCGATCATGCTTACGTCGCGCTCGCCAACCTCCTAGCCCCCTAGGCCGTCTGATGGTATGGTGGCCGGCCCGCGCACTATTACACTGGACGTTATTTATAAATGTATTTCTTGCTACAAAATTATACTCCTTGACAATAAAATAAATACGTAATCCTCTACCGTTTTTATTAGGGAACACGTAGACGAAATTCCATAAAAAAATTTTAAACAACCAGCAAATGAAACTGCTTTATGATGAAGATTTAGAGGTAACTTTGTGATTTTTTCTATCGAGTCAAATTAAGTCAATCGTGTTTCGACTCCCATAACTCATAAACTATATAAAAAAAAATCGTTGTTTTTATGCCTTAAAATGACTTGACGTACAGTCAAAACGTGAGTTTTGCGACATACATCGTCTTTAGTGCCATACATTTTGACTTTGACTTATTGTTTGGATACGTAGCGCGCGACGTCGCCATGGTTTCTCGGGGGCTCTTAATCTAACATCTACAGGGTGCACCAATAACTCAGGCTTCTCTTCCAGCACACAACAAAAGAGAACGAAGTATCAATAGTGAACGCGTCATTTCACGTGACCCACTGGTCGGTCCAACCGTACGGTACCGGTATATCTCGGATGAAGTACGTCGGATACGTGTTCGGGGGGGATGTGCTGAGGTTCTTCCACGGCGGTGACGAGTGCCTCACTATACCCAGCACTTGGTCGCAGGAGGGGGGACAGAAGTAAGTACCCTTCTTCAGATTTTTTTTTTTCTTTAACCTATGTTGTCCCACTGCTGGGCAAAGGTCTCCCCCAACTCTCTCCAACCGTCCCTCTCCTTTGATAGGTTCCACCACCCACTATCAAAGGAGTCGAGGTCGTCTCTCTTCAGATACGAGTATAAATTAAGACAAGACGTGCAACAGAATGTTGGATACCGAAAACTCATAAGTGACCAAAATTCAGCTCAATCGAACACCAGCCCCTTGATTCAGACTTCAGCTGAATGCATTCAGGTCGGAATAGGTCAGCTGTTCAATCGACCGCAACTACAAGTGCAAGAAACGTCAGTTTTGGATCAATTCCGGCACTGTGATTGGTTGTGGTCGGTTGAACAGCTGACCGATTCCGACCCGAATGCTTTCCGCTGAAGTCTGAATCAAGGGCCAGAATCAAATTCAGCAGATTTTACCGAGACAAACATACGTAACCATTCAGGGTCGGTTCACATCTGACGGAAGATGCGTCGCGTATTATCGGTCGCGTAACGCCAGAACAGACAATTATATGAGAAAACATTCAACCTTTCACACTTAACCGATGATACGCGATTATGATAAACGAAGACCGTTGAGTACGCTGGACGTATCTTCCGTCAGATGTGAACCGACCCTCAAACGCACAAATATTGCAAGTTAAACAATAGTTTAGTACAAAACACTAATTTACATGTATTTCTTCCAGTATCGTGGTCTACGAAGGTGGCTCAGTAATGTCCCAAGCCCGCTCCCTCTGGCGGCTAGAATTGGCGCGAACAAAGTGGGCTGGAGGCTTCATCAACTGGCTGCATCCAATGAGGATCCGGCACATCACTACTGGAAGATATCTTGGAGTGAACGACCAAAATGAACTGTATTTGGTCAGCAGGTGAGTTCAATTTGGAATAGCTTGATTTTTCAGCCTTATCATGATACCTGTTTCATAAGAGGTTAGAGACTGCTTACCATGGATGGTCCCCATCTCTTCTAAGGATAGAATATGTAATATGACTTATTTGAGTGTTAAAAAAAACATATTTTCTTGATAAAGATGCTCTTGTCTGTGTAGACAAATCATAGGTATGTAAATAAATTAGTGAGATAAATTATAATTAATAACTATATTATTTATATGCTACTCTACAAATGCTGAAGGGGTCGCTTTATTGAAGTGAAAACTTCTTAAGGCGCGTTTGGCAGTTTTGAGATGAGAAAAAATTCTTGGATTCGCTTCGAAAAGGTCACGTGCGAGTCACGTGACTGCTCACCGACACCGGGTTATTTGTCAAGTTTAGAACCGTTCAAGTTTTCACTTCTGCCGGCACTCCTGGAGTGCCACTGTGTTTTTTATTTTTGTCACATAATTTGAAACTATTTTTTGTGTTTTTAAGTATTTTAGTGGCTAAAGCTTATTTTATATTCTGTTTACGTGTTGGGTCCTAAAATCAAACTTTTTCTATTCTATTTAGAGAGGAAGCAACAACGTCTTCTTGCGCGTTCTGCCTGCGCCAAGAGAAGGATGATCAGAAGCAAGTTCTAGAAGACAAGGACCTGGAAGTGATTGGCGCGCCCATCATCAAATATGGTGACTCTACTGTCATTATGCAGCATTCGGAGACTAATCTGTGGCTTTCTTATAAGGTAAACCATTATCATGGATTATATTAATATGTATAATATGTATGTATTCACAAACAAAAAGTATATAAGTAGTAGGATATCAGTCATCTTAGTACCCATAACACAAGCTCTGCTTACTTTGGGGCTAGATGCTGTGTGTAAAGTCCAGCATTATTTATTTTTCGCATAAAAATGTATTTGCAAAATGCAAGATATTAAAATACTTTTATACTCAAAGTCAAAAACCATTTATTCAGTAGGACCGCTGGGATCACTTTGAATAGAAAAGTTTCAGTAGTATTGATAGTATTATAGACTGTAGCGACCTCTAACTGCGATCGCCTGAACTACAGGAGCATCGTAATAGAGTTGCCAATTACAGCGACCTAGCTACTTCAGTGCTTCACCGCTTCACCGCTAGATGGCGCTGGCGCGCTACCAACCGACGCGATTTGAATCCTAGATCGCGCAAGTAACATTATTCTTGGCAATTTTTCATAGATTGGGGGAATTACACCTACCCCTAAAAAATCAGTTATAGTGTAGTTATCTAAACTATATTTTCACATAAAAATATTTACTGTTTTGATCGATAAACGGTATTTAAGTTGGCGAAATTCAAACGTCTCGTTCCTGTTATTTTTAAGTGTAAAACACCATTTATACGATGCTTTTCTAACATACCATTATTTACTTTCTCAAATTCAACGGGGCATGAGTTAATTCTATTTCAGAGATTCTGTGGCAAGATGGTATCGTGTAAATAGCGTTTTTTTTGTACAGCTCCTTTTCTGTAAATTTTAAAGTTATACTCTTTCTAGTCCTATGAGACGAAGAAGAAAGGCGTGGGCAAGGTAGAAGAGAAACAGGCAATTCTTCACGAAGAAGGAAAGATGGACGACGGTCTAGACTTCTCTAGGTCTCAAGAAGAAGAGTCCAGAACTGCCAGGGTCATCAGGAAGTGTTCTTCACTCTTCACTAAGTTTATCAAGTGAGTGAATTTAAAAGATGGCCCAAATTTTCTTCAATTTCAAAATTGGAATTGAAGATAAAAATAGAGCCTAGAAGCTTGATAGATTTTTTACATCAAATTTCTCTTATTGTTCCATTATTTTCATATACAGAGTGCGGCAAAATCATCGTCATTGGCCTGCCCTTATCCCGCTCATGCGGGGTCGGCACTAACATGTTCTCTTCCTCCGTTCTCCTCCAGGGCGTGGCAAAATATTGTGCACATTTTTTCAACAATCCAAAAACGAAGTTATTTGTTTTTAAATCTAAGTATACTTTCCTAAGTACAAAGTTTTCTAACTTCAAAAGAAAAGGTTGCTGCCCTCAATGCGGTAAAAATTTGCCACATTCTAAGTCTGAATATAATTTGAACGCAAAATCCTACATGCTAATTGTGGAACTCATTGCCGGGCTCTGTATTTCGCGAAAAGTACAATATAGGGGTCTTCAAATCAAGAGTAAATAGGTTCCTTCTAGGTAAGCATGCTCCATCTTAGACCTCACTACTGCTTAACATCAGGCAGAGTGAGGTCAAATGCTGACCTATTTAATAAAAAAAATGCTTTAAATATATTCTTTCAACAGTGGCTTAGAAACTCTACAGGAGAATCGTCGTCACTCGATGTTCTTCGCATCAGTCAACCTTGGGGAGATGGTGATGTGCCTTGAGGATCTCATTAATTACTTCGCACAACCCGATGAGGATATGGGTGAGTGATCATATGAATATATAACATCTTTGGTAATACCCCGAGAAATTAGCGTCTTAAATATAGAGCCATTAAAATCACGGTATCACGCGCACTTGGATTGACCAATCAAAAAGCTCTAGCGGAGATTTCAAGATTTTTGATTGGTCAATTCAAGTGCGTGTTCGTAAATGTACAGTCAGCGTCATTAACTGGTAGCCCCTTCTTACGAGGCGTGCTGGTAGAAACTGTCTTTATTGGGGGGTTACCAGTTCTAACCTCTAACCGTACCCATATTGGTATTGAACGTAGACTACATATAAATTATTTTAAAAACTGTAAATTAATTTTTTTGGTATTGAACGTAGACTACGGTCAAAGTCAAAATCAAAGTAAAAATAATTATTGAAATTTTAAACTTTTAAGCGAGTTTCAGACTACGCTATAATATAAGCATATAGCTCATAGCACGACAATATCGCGCACCATACATTTATTATGGACACGTTCACACTGTACTGTACTATATATTATTGGCTTACTATAAAAAATGTATAGTGCGCGATATTGTTGTGCTATGAACTATATGCTATATATTATAGCGTAGTCTGAAATGCGCTTTAGCCTTTCAACAGCGCAGACTTATTAAATGACTTAAGAGACAGATTAATATTGCAACAATTTTGTAAAATTTTACAAGATCAATCTAAAATGACATGTTTTCTGTCCCACACCGCAAAACTCCTTAGGACAGGCTCGAAACTTACGAGGTACAACGCCAGTAGACTCATTAGCTCACTCATTGTACCAAAACTGCATGACGATGAAAATTATTCAGCAGCGAATTTGGAAAATCAACACTATACCTCTGTTATGACAGGAAAGTACATAAAACAAAACGCAAATAAAAAAAGTTGCTCGTTTGTTGAAAGCTTTGATATGCAGAAGCTTGAAAAATATGAGTATTGGGATTTATCCGCAAGGCTGCGCCTATTTTTTAAATAGTAAATGCGATCGATCAACTACATTGAGGACTAGTTTAGTATTTAGTTCAGACATAATCTATACCCATACACCTGCTATATCATAAATGAATAAGTGTTAGGATTTTATATCCAGAAGGCTGCGCCAAAATTGTTATTTAAACTTAACGCGATCAATCAACTACATTAAAACTAGTTTAATATTTATTTTAATACATAATCCATACACATAATACACCTGCTATTTCATAAATGAATATTAAGATTTTTATCCACAAGGCTGCGCCAAAATTGTTAAGTATACTTAACGCGATCAATCCACACACATACACATAAATTCACTACCAATCATAACTGTATGTGCAGCTTGCCTAGTTTGAAGCTATGCTTACATTTAGCGCGGTTAATAGAGGGTGACTGCTAAAACAAAAGTATTTAGGTAAAAATGATGCTTACTCAAAGTCGAAGTTAAAAAGCATTTATTCAGTAAGCTGGGATCACTTAGAATAGTCTAACTTGTAACTCAATTCAAAATATCACTATCCCAACAGAACACGAAGAGAAACAGAACAGATTTCGCGCGCTGCGAAACCGCCAAGACCTGTTTCAAGAGGAAGGCATATTGAACTTGATTCTCGAAGCGATTGATAAAATCAACGTGATCACGTCGCAAGGCTTCCTCGCTGGGTTTCTCGCTGGAGATGAGTCGGGGCAGAGCTGGGAGATGATCTCTGGATATCTGTATCAGTTATTGGGTAAGATTTTTTTTTAGTAAGGCTAAGATATGTTTTAGGTGCTGAGCAAGCCTAATTCATCACTTCGTTTTAAATATTTTCACCAACAAGCTTTTGTACTTGTAGAGTTAGTATTTATAATCGAAACTGGAAACTTTCTGATTACTTTTATTGAAATATTGACTAATCCGTGGTCTCTGCCTACCCCTTTGGAAAAGAGGCGTGACTTTATGTATGTATTGACTAATAAAATGTGTCTTAACTAAAATTACTTTAGTAAAAAACAAATTTTCAAATAACAAAATACATAGACGACATTTCAAAGCCCCTATTCCTATTTCATTTAATTTTTTTTATTGTATTCAATTTTTTTTTAAATCTTTTGTTCAAAATATGCATGCATATATTCTAGATATATTTCTGTGGCCTGTACAATCACAGCCATACTCATTTCCAGAACGATTTTAAGGAGCTTTCTAACTATAAAAACTAATTCTTCCCACAGCTGCCATAATAAAAGGCAACCACACAAACTGCGCTCAATTCGCGAACTCGAACCGTCTGAACTGGCTGTTCTCGAGACTCGGCTCCCAAGCGTCGGGCGAAGGGACGGGCATGCTGGATGTGTTGCATTGTGTGCTTATTGACTCGCCTGAAGCTTTGAATATGATGAGGGTAAGTTTTGCATTGTAATCCCAGTAAGTTTCGGAAAAATGCATATTTTTAAACAAACAGGGGGTCACGACTGTATCCCCAAGGCGCGGTAGACATTCTCTCAAATCTTTATATTCCAGATCCTTTGAAGATGTCTAAGGGGGTAGTCAGAGCATATTTTTACACGAGCTTTTAACTATTTAAAAATTATTTAAGCCAAAAAAATGCCCGCTTGGGACGCAGAAGGTTGCGGGTTCGATCCCCGCGGCGGGATAAATGTTTGTATGATCTGCAAATATTTATCTCGGGTCTGGCTGTTTCTATGTATAATATGTATGTATTTACTAACAAAAAGTATATATGTAGTACGAGTATATCAATTATCTGGTTCCCATAGTACAAGCTTTGCTTAGTTTGAGGCAAGATGATGCTGTGTGAAATGTCCAGCATTATTTATCTATATATTTATTTATTACTGTTGTCCCCAGGATGAGCACATAAAAGTGATCATATCTCTACTAGAGAAACACGGACGTGATCCTAAAGTATTAGATGTCCTTTGTTCTCTTTGCGTCGGTAACGGCGTAGCGGTGCGGTCGTCTCAGAACAATATCTGTGACTATTTGCTACCGGGGAAGAATCTGCTGTTACAGACT
Organism: Epirrhoe alternata; assembly: GCA_963565295.1. NCBI lineage: Eukaryota > Metazoa > Arthropoda > Insecta > Lepidoptera > Geometridae > Epirrhoe > Epirrhoe alternata. Next base: position 4,741,085 of record OY751401.1, read on the forward strand.
CAGTTGGTGGATCACGTGTCCAGGTAAAATTATCATTATCATTTCCCTGCCCTTATCCATTTATGTGGGGTCGGCACATGCTGTGAGCTATATGCTATTATATTATAGCGTAGTCTGAAACCCGCTTAAGAGAGCTTCACCTGGCTGATTCATTATTGCCGAACCTAAACCTTTGAAGCTAGAAAACTGAAATTAAATCTATACCAATAATAATAATATTACAAAGAGGAAAGATTTTGAATTGAATAGGCTCCGAAACTACTGGACCGATTTGAAAAATTCTTTCATCATTAGAGTACTACATTATCCCTGATGAACATAGGCTATATTTTATCCCGGGAAAGTGAAGTTATTCCAAGGGACCGCTTGTAACACCGCGACTGACAGTTAGTTATTAATAATATAAAATGTTATTGCAGCGTCCGTCCGAACATATTCGTAGGCCGAGTGGAAGGCTCGGCTGTGTACCGCAAATGGTACTTCGAGGTCACCATGGATCATATCGAGAAGACAACGCATATGATGCCGCATCTACGCATCGGTTGGGCTAATACTTCTGGGTGAGTTTATCTATCTGGAAGACCAAATTAGTATTCTTATAAGCGGCACTTCTGCAAAATGTGGACTGGACAATACTGGACATGTATAAAATATGTACGAGTATTTGGACGTACCTTTGAATACCCCCTTTAGTGGTTGATAAGTAAATACCCGCTAGACTATCAAAATTCAGAGTTCGTACAAAGCGTTTTGAGTCCACATTTTTCATACGCACCGCCAAATTGTGGAACTCATTGCCGGGCTCTGTATTTCCCGAAAAGTACAATATAGGGGTCATCAAAGAGTAAATAGGTTCCTTCTAGGTAAGCATGCTCCATCTTAGACCTCACTCCTGCTTAACATTAGGCAGAGTGAGGTCAAATACTGACTTATTTAATTAAAAAAAAAAAAATCTCTGTAATACTTATACACCAGATTTGAGAGAAATTCTTTCTTACGCATCCTTTCCTGGGCTGCAATATTTTTCAAATTGTATCGTAATGAATTGAAAAATGAAAAATATTAAATCAATAATTAAAATGAAATGAATTATTTTTTTCAGTTACGTTCCATATCCTGGTGGCGGTGAAAAGTGGGGTGGAAATGGCGTCGGTGACGACTTATACTCGTTCGGTTTTGACGGAGCTTTCCTTTGGTCTGGGGGACGGAAGACTCCGGTGAATAGAACGCATTCTGAGGAGCCTTATATTAGGAAAGGTAATCTATTAATTAAGTTTTTGTGCCTTACTGACATGTCAAAATCCTAGAAACGTGACACTTGGAGGGTAGATTTATTTTATGACTAGCTGTGCTCCCACGATGTAACCCGCGGTCCCTCGGGATTTTTTCGGGATAAAAAGCAGCCTATGTCCTTCCCTGGGATATAACCTGCCAATTTACAGAATAATCTGTTCAGTGGTTTGGGTGTAAAAAGGTAACAAACAGACAGACAGACAGAGTTACTTTCACATTTATAACATTAGTATGGAAGTATGGATGTAGGGTAGAATAACAAAGGCAGTACATTAAGAAAGGATTTTTTGAAATTGTACCCCTAAGGGGGTGAAGAGTAAAAACTCTGGTACCACGTGATTAAAGTACGTGTCGGGCGTGTGTCGCTAGTTTAAAATACAATTATAATAGTCTGACGATTATATTTTTTTCTTTCTGAGCGGTCATTATTATGAGGATGCATCATCAATATAACAATAATCGTAATCTACTAACTAATATTATTTTCTAGGCGATGTGATCGGCTGCGCTCTAGATCTGACAGTGCCGATTATCAACTTTATGTTCAACGGCGTAAGGGTCACTGGATCCTTCACCAACTTCAACTTGGAAGGCATGTTCTTCCCAGCTATCAGCTGTTCAAGTAAACTGAGGTAAGCTTTATATTTGGTTGATAAAGTGACGTCAAAAATAAAAGATTTGCCCACAGGGGTCTCAAATCAATTTTGGGGCAAATGGGGCATCAAAATGATTTAGTTTCATTTTTGGGGCATTTACATGGAGTGAAAATCCAAATGTGTGATCAGAGATTTGAATTTACTATTTATAAAGATCTTTCCACCAATTAACATTCCACCCATTGAAAATATAATACATCGGTCTTTCATAATCTAAATTATATAATAAAGAGTTTATTTCTAATTCGAGTTATGTACAAGACTTTACATTCATTAATTTCGTTCATTCACGTGACGTACGTTTATTAATGACGGCCTATAAGTAGTTCCATTCATTCGCCATAATCATTCACTCAACACCATTTCAGTTGCCGTTTTCTCCTTGGCGGCGAACACGGCCGTCTCCGCTACGCAGCTCCTGAAGGGTATTCCCCTTTAGTAGAGTCCTTACTCCCTCAACAAGTGTTGGCATTGGAGCCCTGTTTCTACTTCGGGAACTTAAACAAACGGGCATTAGCGGGACCCCCGCTTGTGCAAGACGATACTGCCTTCGTGCCTACCCCCGTTGACACTGTTGCGGTAAGTCCTAAATCATTAACTTAATTTAGTTACACTTCGCCCAACGGATCTTGAAGTTAGTCGGTTGTCTGCGCAGTGACCGCTTTTTCATACAAAATTGTGTTCTGCGCAGATAAACGGCTAACTTCACAAATGAATTTGATCTCTATTTAATTAATGTTAGTATTATTTTACTATTCTTTCACATTTTATTTTAGCTGTAAGTCTGTTGAGAATTTTTTGTTCTAAGATACATATTACCGTAGTTATAAGCGTTCTATGTGATTTCTTTGTTGGCTGCCCTAAATAAATAAATAAATGTATGGATTCGTCGGGCGAATTGTAAATATATGCTGACTTAGAGTTTTGCTTAGAAACTCCGCTAGATGGCGTTATCGGGACCTCCGAAGCTGAAGAATGAGCTATGTCCATTCTAATCGTTATACAATACAATACTTTTATTAATAACAATACGTTATAGGTCAGGTACGTACCTACCCTGGTAGCATATTTATATGGTAGGTACGTACATATTTATACGACGACGCCCCCACGCAGGGGCAGACGGTAACACTTATGACTATCCACCCCTTCCCGTGCCAGCGTGGCTCTAGATGTAGTGACAGACGGTTACTATTATGAGCTAACCACCCCCACGGGCGACGAATAGTGGCAGATAGGAATAGTAACGATAATTTGTAATCCTATCTGCCCCTACAACTAAATCTTGCAATGACAAAATTAACTGTAGGTATAAAAATTACATGTTTTTGTCATGCAACGAATAAAACGGACTCTTCGCCCTCACCAATCGGAACTACATACCCCTCGAATTATGGATGAGTTCTTATTCTATAGTAACTTTTATATTTTTTCATTTCAGATCACATTGTCGTCCTACATAGAACAAATCAGAGACAAGCTTGCAGAGAACATTCATGAAATGTGGGCTATGAATAAGGTAAGCTGAATTTGACACGCTTCACACTTCCGATTGAGCTGAAACTTGGCTCATCTAAAGTCTTCCCATGTGTTTTATAAAAGATCTGAATTTGACACACTTCCCAGTTTCCAATTGAGCTGAAAATTGGCTCATCTAAAGTCTTCCCCTGTGTTTTATAAAAGTTACAGTCAATATAAACTTTACTCTTGTTTTTATACTGTAATTAAGATCTATACTTATCTGCCGATAGAGCTGAAATTTGGCACACTTAAAGTCTTCCCTGTGTTTTATAAAAGTAACATTTTACCTATGCCTGCTGTAACTTTTTATGAAACTCACAGTTTGGTGCCAATACAATAATATACTAAAATACCCAGTTTAAGCTCACTAGTAGCACATTAAAAGCTTTTTTACTGAAAAAAAAAATTTTTTTTTTCATGAAATTTTTATTTATAGATCGAAGCGGGATGGATGTACGGTGAACAACGCGACGATTTGCACAAGATACATCCGTGCCTCGTTCCATTTGAACGGTTGCCGGCTGCAGAGAAACGATACGATATACAGCTAGCTGTACAGACTCTGAAGTAAGTTAAGATTACGAAAAAATTACGCGGGATTTGAACCCACGACCTCGCCGCTCCATGGTGCTCTTCCAACTGAGCTAGCAATCGATGAGTTGAAATTTTTGATGCAGACTTCATTCGGTTCGGAAAAGTCAGCTGTTCAACCGACCGCAACCAATCACAGAGCAAGAAACGTCAGTTTTGGATCAATTCCTGCACTGTGATTGGTTGCGGTCGGTGGAACAGCTGACCTCTTCCGAACCGAATGCATTCCGCTGAACTCTGAATACCCTGAAATAAATGCTGGGAATCCTACTTATATAACTACATAGTATAAAACAAAGTCGCTTTCTCTGTCCCTATGTATGCTTAAATCTTTGAAACTACGCAACGGATTTTGATGCGGTTTTTTTTAATAGATAGAGTGATTCAAGATGATACATGCATAATATAGTAGAGAAATTTAGTATCAGCATTGCACCCCTGCAAAGCCGGGGCGGGTCGCTAGTTTTAAATAAGATAGTTTTTGGATATGTAGTATGTAATCACGCATCTACATAACTACTAAGCCGATTATGAAATGAAAAGTCTTATCAAAATTTTGGATTTCGACGGGATTCGGATCAGCACTATAAAACAATTACAGAAATTATAGATACTAAGCCGATGTTTATTGAATTTAGAAATTAGATAGGTACTTTAGGTTCTGGACACAATAATCAAATATGCGAAAATCAACCCCTACAGAGGTTAAAAGTTTTTATAGTTTTTATTCCTTCGTTCGTCATGATAATTTTTCGTGTGTAAATGTTATGATATTTTCAGGACAATTCTAGCATTGGGTTACTACATAACTCTGGATAAGCCACCGGCGCGTATTCGTAATGTCCGTCTGCCTAACGAGCCCTTTATGCAGGTCAGTTTATTGGACTTTCATGTGAACCTTATGTAAAAAACCCGTTACTTGACTCAACTAAAAACGAATAACAGGGTCACGACTGTATCCCCAAGGCGCGGTAGACATTCTCTCAGATCCTTTGATGATGTCTAAGGGGGTAGTCAGAGGCATGTACAAATACATATTTGATACATGCCCACATCTTGCAGAAGTTAGTATTCCATACGTGACAGGTTGCAAGCCCAGCGCCGCCTGATTACCTCACGATGTTTTCTTTCACCGTTCAGAGCTCGTGTTAAAGTGCATATCAATTTTACGAAACGCAAAATCCATTGATGCACGGCCGGAATCGATCGCATGACCTTCGGATTGAAATTCGAAGTACAACCCCATTCGATAAACACTGCTCATACAAAAAATTCACTAAAAACGAACATACAAAAATTGTATTTTTTTTTTAAGAAGGTAGTTCTAGAATCATATACCTACGGATCAAAATAATTTCTACAGCACTTTGAAGATACAGGCGTGATCTTGTTCCTGTTTTAGTATTACAGTCCTTATTTACGAGTATTTACATACAATTATTTCTTAGTGAAGTGACTACTACACCGCGCCCTTCGACTTCTCTTGAAGCCCTTTTCTACTTTTTAACCGACTTCAAAAAAAGGAGGAGGTTCTATGTTCGGGTGTATGTATGTTTTTTTTTTTTTATGTATGTTCACCGATATCTCCGTCAGTTGTAAACCGATTTCCAAAATTATTTTTTTGTTTGAAAGGGTATGTTACCATAGTGGTCCCATATAAATTTTATTCCTGAGGGATTGATAGTTTTCCCGTAAAACTCAAAAAACCTCATTCTCACTCTTTAATCTTGACTATTCCAATATCTAACCTAACCTACTATATTATTTACACTTACACTTTATTTACACTACACACAGTGTTTATTTACACTAAAAATTGCAAAATAAAAATTTTTGAAAAAAAAATTGAACCGACTTCACGTAACACATACAGACACTAAGAACCTTCTATGTACCTACACTAAAAAGAGAAAAATAAGAATATACACATGCAAGTATTATTTACAGTATTCAATTAATAAATTATTATGTTATACTATGTATTTGAAGTCGGTGCCAACTATGCATTTACATCTAAGAAGAAATTACGAGTACAATAGAACTTGGGTGCATACATAATAATTTATTAATTGAATACTGTAAATAATACTTGCATGTGTATATTCTTATTTTTCTCTTTTTAGTGTAGGTACATAGAAGGTTCTTAGTGTCTGTATGTGTTACGTGAAGTCGGTTCAATTTTTTTTTCAAAAATTTTTATTCACGATCTGAAAGAATGTCTCGTACTTCCTGATCCTTCTACTTCATTTTTTTTACGTACAATTGTTATATTTTACTCTCTAGAGGGTTCGACTTCGCCTTTTCTTTTGATTCGAAAGAAATGTCTACCGTGCTTTGAAGATAGAGTCGTGATCCATATTAATTTATTTCACAGTCAAACGGCTATAAACCCGCGCCCCTAGACCTAAGCGCAGTAACCCTGACTCCGAAGATGGACGAGTTGGTCGACCAGTTGGCCGAGAATACGCACAACTTGTGGGCAAGAGAGAGGATCCAACAAGGCTGGACTTATGGACTCAATGAGGTAATCATCATTTCCCTGCCCTTATCCCACTTTCATGTGGGGTCGGCACAACAGGTTTTCCTCTTCCACTCCGCTCTATCAGCCGTCATCTCAACACTCACTCCTTTCTTACCCATATCATCCTTCTCACAGTCCATCCAGGTAATCCCACTCATATAATAAAGCTGAAAGTTTGTGAGTATGTTTGGATGTTTGTGCATCAATCACGCCTAAACCAGTGAACCGATTTGGATGAAACTTGGAATAGACGTAGATACCTGGAATAGCATATAGGCTATTCAAAATGTTAGTACCACGCGGGCGAAGCCGCGCGCAGAAGCTAGTACATACATACAATTGACATAACAGTAATAATTTGTTTGTTTGTTTGAATGTAATAGGCTCCGAAACTACTGGAGCGATTTTAAAATCATTTCACCATTAGAATCCTACATTATCCCTGATGAACATAGGCTATATTTTATCCCGGGAAAGTGAGGTTTTCCCGAGGGACCGCGGGTAACACCGTGACGGACAGCTCGTACAAACTAAAGTAAGCGCGCGTGGTAGAGTTGTTCTTGATAGCTCGTCGCTCTACTTCAGTGTGGTCACAAAGTGGATGGGTGACCGACATTACCAATTTAGCGCTTTCGTGCTTCGGAGGGCACATTAACTGGTCGGTCCCGGTTGTTAAGTTCCTTATTTTTTAGTTTAACTTAAAATAAACCTTTACCCAGGACCCAGATATGCATCGTTCGCCACACTTGGTACCATATCCGAAGGTAGACGAGGCGATTAAGAAAGCTAATCGGGACACCGCATCAGAAACTGTGAGGACTCTACTGGTCTATGGATATAACTTGGACCCACCTACGGGAGAACAGCATGAAGGTGTGTTTATTATCATCTTTTCTAACCCACTTACTACAAAAAAGTTAATCGACAAAAAATAATATCTGTTGAACTCAGACATTGAGAAATGAAAAGTCTTTATTATTTTCGATTCTGACGGGATTCGAACCCGCGACGATCAGACAATCCTCCTAAAGCCGGAGTGCCGCTCGGCCACGGAATCACTGACGTCGCAATTGATATTTTTGATAAGCTCATATTTATCGGTTAAAGCACCAGTAGCGCCATCTACACGTTTCACTCAGTGAATACAGACATATCTAAAAAACTGTTAATCATGAAACTATGAATCAGTTTACGAAAGTCAAAAAGCATTTATTCAGTAGTCACAGCATTTATCAGGGATCACTTAGAATATTAGTCTTAAAACTAATTTTACTCCTGTTCTTTATAAGTATTTATAGGCTTAGATCATTTTTAGTTAAACAGTTGCTAAGCGCGTGTTCAGCTGTTTAGTCAGTGTTTAGCTAAACACTTGCTAGAACAATGTCCGGTTCATTTTGCCCAGCTTAACTATCTGTTCCCCAATCTCGGAATATATTCGGCTCGTAATGAGTATGGAGAAGTATAGCCCGTCTCAACTATCGGCCGATAGAAAGTCTGTAGTCTGCGAGGGGTCTTATTCTTCAGTCCGAGTCAAACAGGGCTACGTTTTAGTCAATGTCATTCACATGTTTCACGACCTGGGATTTTAAACGTAGGCTTCTAGAAGGACCTATCTAGAGTATGAAATATAATTGTTCCCCATTAAAAATTTCAACACTTATTTTAACCTAACACTATTATTTCTTCAGCACTACTGGCCGAAGCATCGAAGCAGAAGCAGGCGGACTTCAGGACGTACAGAGCGGAGAAGAACTACGCAGTCAGTTCGGGCAAATGGTACTTCGAGTTTGAAATACTCACCGCTGGTCCTATGAGAGTGAGTACTTTAAGATAGACTATAACTAATCTTACTATTAATATAATAAAGCTGAAAGTTTGTGAGTATGTTTGCGTTTCAAACACGCCTATACCATTGAATCGATTTGGATGAAACTTGGAATAGGTGTAGATAGTGACCTGGAATAGCTAAGGCTATTCAATATGTTGGTATCACGGGGGCGAAGCCGCGGCCAGTAGCTAGTAATGTTAATAAAACATCAAAGACTTGTAATTTATTTATTTAGCGCTCTTTGATTATCTTGCTTAGTCGTTCTTGATAGATCAAGATAAGCAACGTTCTAACCAGTCAGTAAGATGGGTGACCGCCAGTGGCATTATCAACTGAGCGCTTCCGTGCTTCAAAGGGAATTTTATTCGGTCCCGGCTATTTAGGCACGTTGAATCGGCAAGCGACGCGACAATCAGTTTTATAACAAGCCATTATAAACCTAATGAACAATGGTACAAGATATAGAAACGATTGAAGAATGAACGAGGTCTGGCGAAGCCATCTAGCGTGCCGCGCTGGCTTGAGCACTTTGTGTGGTTCATTTTTTACAAGCGTTTCTATATCTTGTACCATTGTTCATAAGGTTTATAATGGCGTTGATTATGTTGTTCACTGACTAAAGTCAACTAAACTAAAATGCTTCGTTCTTATTTCGTTAACGATAAAGTCCAAAATGGAATGTCTATTATATAAAAATTAAGTATTTGTGGGTAGATTTAGTCAAGACCATTTTGCTTGCCGTGTAAAACAGCTGCTAAAGTAGCTCAGAGGCGCCATTTTGATTAAACTTTTAGTTATGTCACTTTCAAGGACATGCTATTTTCGTCTTTAGTGAGAACGAAATAAGAACGTTCAAGTTTTAGTTTAATTAAGTTTAGTCAGTGAACAACAGAATCGACGCCAATGGCTTGTTATAAAACTAATTGTCGCTTCGCTTGCTAATTCCACGTGCATTAAGCCTAAGTCGTTAAGCCATGACGGAGGCCTTACGGTAAAAACTCCGTCACCAGAGTTGGCCACTGACTCATACGAACTTGTAACTTCTAGGTTGGTTGGGCTCATGCTGACATGCCTCCAGGCATGATGTTGGGACAAGATGAGAACTCCTGGGCTTTTGATGGATATAATGTAAGTTTACTTATAATTTAAGAAATCCCATGAATCATTTTCAAAGAACCTTAATTTTCCAAAAAAATATGAGAATGTCTATCGTGCCATAGGGACCAGCATTAGTTGTTAGCTCAGTTGAAATTCCTGTTTTACCAAGATTAGCTAAACCTATGGTACAGACTGAGCTAGTAGACATAGACATGGGTGAATCCAGGATTTATTCTGGGACAAGGGCACAAGGGGCGGACTGACAAAAATTCACAATTTATGAATTTTTCTTTCCCCCGGCCGTACTGCTCTCGCAAACGCTGATTATCATCTTTCATTTGCAAGTGCGTGAACAAAATTCGCACGTGCCCCCGTGCCCCCCTCCCCCCTGGATCCGCCTATGGACATAGACATACTAGTACATAACGAAATAAGAATGAAGCATTTTAGTTTAGTTAACTTTAGTCAGTGAACAACAGAATCCATTATAAAATTATTTTGTAGTATCAATGAAGTTAACACTTTTTGGAACATAGACAGACACTTTAAAATAAAGTTTTCTAATACAGAGAGATGTTTGTGAAACTATCTAGAAATTTCTATCACTTGTTTTGACCAGTTAGTTCTCCTACAAGGGTGGTCGCACAGTCCAGCCGAGCCGAACGCGCCGAACTGTCAATTCAATAGAGAAAATGCTGCTGACGTCAGAAGCGAGCCGCATTTTCTGACGTCATCAGCATTTTTTGTTTATAAAAATTACTGCGGCGCGTAAGGCGCGGACCAGTGTGCGATCAGGTTAAATGAGCTTATAGAGTAAGAGGTTTCTTTCTTAGCTATTTAAGTATTTTCAACTGTAATCTCATTCCATTATGTGATTATTGGGTCTACTAGTCCCAGGAATTATTTTAAACCTGGTTAAGGATTCCACTTTACCGTAAAGATAGATACTTTATTTGGAAAACACATAACAATACCTCTTCTTGCCCTTGTCCCACTCTATGTGGGATCGGCACAACATGTATTCCTCTTCCATTTCCCTCTATCAGCCGTCATCTCAGCACTCACTCCTTTCTTACTCATATCATCTTTCACACATCCATCCATCTCTTCGGCCTACCTCTACTCGTATGTACACACATTCATACCAAGTAATATTATATACATCTTCTGGTATATGATTAACTGGTTCCACTTTAATATAAATACATATATCAGTGCATAAAAGTGCACGGCGGTGGCAGCGATACATTCGGCGTTCAGCTGAAAATCGGAGACATCGTCGGCTGCTTCCTCGACGTGGTGGACCAAACCATCAGTGAGTGCCCACTGGTGGGCGGTGCTGCTCTGATATAGTACTTAATGCTGTGAAGCTAGAGTTGATTTCTATGTGCACTTTTGATATTTCTTAAAAATTTACAATGAGAAAACTTTAATATGATTCAGTTGATTCTGTTCGATATAAGTGTAATGAATAGTTGAATCTTTTGGCCGTAATTGTACTTGATTTCAAGGTATATGATTTGAATTAGTTCAATCATTAAAATACATGAATAAATGAATGTATATGATCTTATATGGCTAGCTAATTTCGTTCGAACGGTAAGTAAATAATAGTAATACATATCAGAGTAGCACCAAGCCGTAGGTTTTGTCGATGTTGTGGTTAACTATGATAACATTCTATAAAACATCTCTTATTGTGGTCTGTATATGTTTTCCCCTTAAAACTTAAAAATAAATGTGTATTTATTGCTGTGAGAATGTTATTTTTCTTTAGTGAGTAGATTGACGTTTGTAATCTTATTTCTCTGTAGGGTAATGTTCATCAAATCACGTAGGTGTCATAGACTTGCTCGTATATTGTTAAATGGTCTACAATATCACTTTCTCATCGTTTCAAGGAGGAAAAAGTATTCAGCGGTAGCACAGAATCTTTCGGCAAGCAATGGGCAGTGGGTGACGTTGTCGGAGTGTTTCTCGATTTGATCGATAAAACGATAAGTAAATATCATACAAAATGATTTTACAGTTTGGCATTTCTCGAACAAACATAGCTAGCTTGTTTTAGTCTGTGGCAGAAACATTTTTCACGCTTTTCGATACATAATTCTCACTAATACCTTCATGCTTCAAGTTGCTCATCATATAAGTATTTGTACATGTATTCCAAAGGAATTTCGAATATTTTGACATTGTTCAATTTCACTGTTTGATGAAATAACAAAGATAATCCTCTCATGTTTTTAATTAAATAACTGTAATGAAATTGAATTTACTAACATATATAATGAATTCAATTAGTAACCAATTCTTACATTAATTAAGTTAAACACATAGAATAACAGAAAGATGTTCCTGCCACCATCAAAATTGAACAAAATCATGCCCATTTCGCTTCAAGAACGCTTGCGAAGTTCTTAACGAAAAACACAGCATCGCATCGCTTTTTGCTTGCTATATTTGATAGCGCACTTCACGGATTCTTTGAAAGATATTTTGAAAAATATCGAGTACTTAATATCTTTAGATGGATGACAACCTTCTAGAATCGGAGACTTAGCTCAAAATAGTTAAGACAAAGAAATAACTAAAAGAAATAGAGATGTCCTTGTAATTTGTTACGTATATTAAAAGATACCTTAATTATAAATAGCGAAATGAGCTGGCTAAAGAACGTATCTATGATTTTTGGGTCTAGCTTGACCCACTGAGGCAGGTACCATATGCTAACCCAACATTCATAGTGCTCATCTTAGCTTAGGGGATCTAACTCGCTTCTAGTTAGATTGACTATTTAGGAAACTCCCGAAAAAATACTAACTTTTAAATAGTTTTTTTGTAATAGTAAATTCTTGAGCTTGTTTGACTAATATGTATGAACTAACTATAGCTTAGTGCTTTGTAAATAATATGTAAATACTGTTTCATATTTTGAAAAGCTATTACTACAATTACCTACTAGAAAATTATTAGATTATTCTTTATTTCCAAATAGTAAATTTTCCAAAAAAAAAAAAATGAGCTATTAGCACAGTCTTGATTCAAGTTAAACAACTTCAAGACCCCTCGCAGGGTGTTCATACTTTTTTTATAAACCCACTTGTACTAATAGTGTTTGCTATACATAAGTATAGACATAACGTATATTTGATCTAAGTGCAGTTGTTCTAAATATTATTGGCTATAATTGTTGTATTAGTTCGAACACTTATTTACTATAGGTCCATACTCTATAAAGTTTTTTTGTTATAACTGTATCATATAATATACTTTAATATTGCTATATTGTGCAGTTTATATAATTATTATAAATATAACTAAAATATGACATAAAATTGCTCGAAATAGGAACTTTCTATAAATTTTGTGTTGCCATAACAGGATAACAGACCTGTAGAATAGGTTGCGAGGAGCGTAGCGACGAGCATGGTTTCAATAGTGACCAAACCATGCACGAGCCGAGCGAAGCGTGCCGCGGTAGCGGCCGGCGAGTGCCAGAACCGACTTGTTCCTATTATAACCTTATCGTTATAGGTAGAAAAAATAAAACAAACGTAGGTATGCATGCAAAATTAATAGAATTATTTCATTTAGATCTATAGGTAGTCCTTAATACTATTTTAAATAAAGGTTAGAAGCAATCGCTCTTAAAAATTCACCTGGTTGGTATTGGTCTAAGGCGCTTTTCATGGTGTAGATAGGTACAGTTTACTTATTGAATATTATTATAGCAAAATACTATTAGTAATATTGCAATTAGATGTGATAAACTTTATAACACATTAAATGTATCGCTAATGGTCGTTATAATAAAAACAATTATGTATTTTACGATTAGAGAATATAGTACAGTTATATAAATCACAAATTAGTAAAAGTGGTTTTATAACAAAACTAGTGTATAAGAATTGAACCGTTATATCTATATTCGGTTATAGCTGCTGAAGTTATAGCAAACGCAATTAGTAAAAGCAGGTTTATAGAAAAACATAGCGCACCCCCTCGCAGACTACAGACTTTCTATCGGCCGATAGTTGAGACGGAATAGACTTCGGCTCGTAATGAGTATGGAGAAGTATAGCCCGTCTCAACTATCGGCCGATAGAAAGTCTAGTCTACGAGGGGTTTAATTAAATGTAACGATATCTTGGAAAGCAACAACTATCAAAGAAATCACTCAGTCAAAAATGAAAGTTCTGTTATCTTGATTATGATAACTTTAAAAGTATTTTGGTTTGATAGATTTTTATAACTTACTTTACGCCAGGTTTCTCTCTAAACGGAGAGCTGTTGATGGATGCTCTGGGTGGTGAGACAACGTTCGCTGATGTGCAAGGTGATAACTTTGTGCCGGCTTGCACTTTGGGTGTTGGACAGAAGGCTAGGTAAGTTTCAAAACATGGGATAGGAGTTGGAAAAAAAATCAATGTTATGAATCGTGACGATCTCGATGCATTCCGAGCTGACTGGTGGGACGAAGCTGGCGACCGCAAGTCTTGGAAAATGGTGGGGGAGACCTTTGCCCAGCAGTGGGACAGCATAGGTTAGAAAAAAAAAAAAAAAATGAATCATGTTTTCAGAACTTACGATAGAAATTACAAAGATAAATGATGGAAACTTACATAGGCATTAGAGCCTACCCAGAAGGTGCCTATTAACGCTCTTCTTAAAAATAACAGGGTCGTAGCTCAGCGGAAATACAGACGCGGAAAGCTGATTCCAAATTTTTGCAGTGCGCATAATAAAAGAACTTTGAAAGCGCTTAGTTCTGATAAGTGGAATATCAACCAGATGTGGATGATAATCAGCTGTGCGTCTGAAGTCCCTGTAAAAGAACGGTGAACTTTAAATCCTTTCACCATTCTTCGAAAGAGCTACTGGTTCGACTAGAAGAAGCCTTGATACATTCGTGATTTTAATTTTTATTTCCTTTTCTAATATTTCCCAGGTTGACATACGGACAAGATGTGAACACCCTGAAGTACTTCACCACCTGCGGTCTACAAGAAGGCTACGAGCCGTTCTGTGTGTAAGTACACAAAGTACACACAATAATTTCAATTCAAACTTTATTTCTTATCATAATCAATGTTATCCGAGAAAAATATTACATTATGACGTGTGGATTAGAAAATTTTCTTTTGTTAGCGTAAGCTCAGACGTAGCGATTCATACCTCGTTTTACTCGGAACTTTATTTGCAGCTCATTCAGCATATTTAGCTCAGTTCATACCTAATTTTAATCCGAGACGTAGCTCAGATCATACCTCGTTCTACTCCCTTTAGCTCACTTGGTCCCTAATTTTTTTTACTTTAATTTGATCACTATCGCTAGCTCAGTCAACACTAATACTCAGCTTGATCCCCGAATTATAAGTACCATAAACTTTCAGAAACATGAACCGTGACGTAACCCATTGGTATACGAAAGACCAGCCCATCTTTGAGAATACAGACGAAATGCCGGACACTAGGATTGACGTCACAAGGATACCGGCGGGTTCAGGTAACGAATTTAATCATATTTATGTTGTATTAGCTTCTGCGCGTGGCTTCGCCCGCGTGGTACCAACATTTTGAATAGCCTATGCTATTCCAGGTCACTATCTACGCCTATTCCAAGTTTCATCCAAATCGGCTCACTGGTTTAGGCGTGATTGAAATACAAAGTCAAAGTCAAAAAGCATTATTCAGTAGGACCCCTGGGATCATTTAGAATAGTCTTAGAACTAATTTTACTCCTGTTCTTTCGCGACCAAAACCGTGAAGAATCAGGGCAACAAACACGGTTTGGGGTCTATCATTCTTTTAGGTGATCCATCTTAAAACTAAAAGTCAAGCTCCCACAAACATACAAACATCTAAAAATGGACAGTCCATTCATCCAAACTTTCTTATTTAGGAAATTAGATATAATAATAATTCTCTTTCATCTAGATACGCCACCTTGTTTGAAAATATCACACAACACATTTGAAACGATGGAAAAGGCCAACTGGGAATTCCTGCGGCTGTCCCTTCCAGTCATCTGCTACGCTGAATTCATTGAGTAAGTCTTTTTGTTCTACTTATAATGAGTTTATTTTCCTGATTGGCCCATTGCAGCCTAGGATAGGGCAAACTGGAAAAAAGGGAGGGAGGCCTTTGCCCTGCAGTGGGGCAATACAAGAAATAATAATAATAATGTCATTAGTGATTCTGACTGATTATTGTTATAATTTATGGATCAATAGTCTGAAATAAACAATAAATATTTATTTCTTATCAGCTGAGCTCTTCCATGCTTCGGAGGGCACGTTGAATTGCCGTTCTTGGCTATTAAGTCGTTAAGATATAAAGGTGGCTGGCGGCCTAAAAACATCGTCACCAGTTGGCTTAAACTTAAACGAACTAACATTTTTATGGATAATGCATTTACGGAGCCTATCAGAGTGACAAGATTCAGATCACGCCTTTTCGAGATACGTCTACAGTAAGTTCGTTGTGGCCTACCTGGTTACGGAGTTTTTAGGCCACCTTAAGGCCTCCATCATGGCTTAACGACTTAGTAACAGGGAGCGACAATTTAACGTGCCCTGCGAAGCGCGGAAACGCTCACTTGATAATGCCAACGCGGTCACCCATTCACTTACTGAGCGCACAGAACGTTGCTACGCTGCACACCTACAGTCTCTCTGGATACAGTTTTCTTTAGCTCTCCGAAGTTAGGTGCAATAAACGATTGCGCAGGTTTGGTAGATAAGGCGAGATAAGACGATGCAACAAACTAAGCGAGTGAGCGAGGCAGCTATACAACGCTGTCTTCGTCTTTTAGGCGTCATCAAAAATAGGTTCTGCGCAGCTACTTCAGAGAGCTAAAGATCGGTTATGCGTATGGTTACTGTAAGTCTATTTATATTCCAGTGAGCACGAGAAAGCCCGTCGCTGGGTGGAGATCAAGGATCGCCAACAGATGCTGATGAAGGAAGCCACCGAAGCGCAGATGCCGGCTCATATCGACCAGATAATGCGCAGTGGGTTCACTATGAATGATATCAAAGGTAGCTCATCTGTTTATATCATCTCATTGTTTGTAACCCTTTTGGTTGGGGCTGTTCAGATGTGAGCGTTTTTCGCTAGTGACGAGAAGCATTTATTGCGAAACAGGCGTACTTTGTAATGAAATGAAATGAAATGAAAATTTTATTTTCAAGAAATATGGTTAACAAGTTGATAAGGTTACAATTTAGGATCACATATTTCACCGAGAACTGGTATGCAAATTTTAATGTCATGGTAATGTAGTTGAATGACATTGTGTCACTTATATTAAATTATGAATTTTCATTAGATAGTATTTAATTAAATATAGAAATGTTTGTAAAAAAAATATGTACTTTCAGTTAACTATTAAAAAAATCGTCAACACTGTAGAATGTTCTGTCAAGAAGCCATACTTTCATTTTTCTTACAAATAGCTTAATGGGCAATTCTTTTATTTCGACTGGTATTTTATTAAATATTTGCCCGCACATTGCAAAACAGTTTTTTTGATATAGAGTCGTTCTGGGCACTCTTGAAAGTACAATTCTATCAGGATTTCTGACACATCTACTATAAAGGTCACGTGCTCTTCTGAACAAATGCGGTTGTTCTTTAACGAACTTAGCAGCCTCTAAAATATACAAGCTGGGCAACGTCAACAATTTTAGATTCCGGAAGATCGGCCTACAAGACTCCCACGGTGGTATCCCCACAATTGCTCGTATGCATTTTTTTGAGCAATAAAAGCTTTTTTTACATTCGTAGAGTTACCCCAGAGGATAAGACTATATTTTAAAGTAAACGTAAAAACGTAAACAGGGTCACGACTGTATCCCCAAGGCGCGGTAGACATTCTCTCAGATCTTTATATTCCAGATCCTTTGAAGATGTCTAAGGGGGTAGTCAGAGGCATGTACAAATACATATTTGATACATGCCCACATCTTGCAGAAGTTAGTATCCCATACGTGACAGGTTGCAAGCCCATCGCCGCCTATAAGAATACTAACTGGTTTCCTCACGATGTTTTCCTTCACCGTTCAGAGCTCGTGTTAAAGCGCATATAAATTTTACGAAACGCAAAATCCATTGATGCACGGCCGGGATTCGATCCCACGACCTTCGGATTGAAAGTCGAGGTACAACCCCATTCGGCCAACACGGCATTTTAAAGTAGAGGCTACATATCCATGATAAGCAGTCAAAATAGTGTTAAGATTTGCAGTTTTACGGAGCCTATATAGGACATATACGTACCTATTTAACTTTTTGGAAACCTGATCGACGTGAGCCTTCCAATTACATTTTTTGTCTAGATTAATACCAAGAAATTTGGTTTCATTTACTACGGCTAATTTATGTTCTTTATAGCATATATGAAGTACCGCATGTTCCTTATTCGAATTATTAAATTGCATAATGTTTGTCTTTGCCAGATTAGCATGTAGGTTATTTTCGTCAAGCCATTTAATTATAGAGGTAATTGTATTATTTATAATGTTAGTAAAATTAGATATGTCAGAATATGAGGATACGATGTAGTGTTTATTCATAAAAAAATATTGTCGTTATCTACACTTATATTATAAAGAGGAAAGATTTGTTTGTTTGAATTGAAAAGGCTCCGAAACTACTGGACCGGTTTGTAAAATTCTTTCTCCATTAGCATCCTACATTACCCCTATTTTATCCCGGGAAGTGAAGTTTTCCCGAGGGAGCGCGGGTAACACAAGCGCAAAGCCTTTTAATAAATTTATAAAAAATATATTTTTTTTCTTAGTATATCAGCTATTTTCAAAACACTTTTTCATTCTCGAATTAATTAATAGATAACACTTAAAAAAAGGTTTGTCTGTATTTTTGCAAGTTGCGTGACAACTTACAAATACCAAGATACAGCTCGGTATTTTACACATATTTTCACAGTAGCGAAAACGCTTACGTCTGAAATAGCCCTTATGCTACACAGTTATATTTCACAAAGTCCAAGTTTTCATCAGTTGCGAAAAAAAGAAACAGAAAAGAGATTTTTCTGTTTAGAGGGTAGGTAGTTCCGAAAATTTTGAGCTCCAAATTGGACGAATAATCAAAATCATAAGTGATCTTTATATTGCTCTGTTTTCATGATCGGCGGCTTACGCACACTAAAGAACTTGTATCGTAACAACATACACAGCTAAACAGGCTTCGTGAAATAGAACTGTATAATTCCACCCAATTGTTATTAATAAATTTTGTAAGTACCCTACATTTCGCTTTTAGATTCGCGAGTGAATAGTAACTTAAGTGCGTGTATCCCCCTTATAAGCACGTGCCCTTTTTCTAGACCTGCTTGGTATTAACAAACCTGTCGGTCTTGGTTTTCTTTGACAGTTCATAAAAATCGGTATGCTACTACGGGTTTTAACTTTTCTTTGTCACATTTATTGTTTTGCCGTAGATTAGATTTGCACATTGTTTTAAGCTACTTGTGTGGTACTTTCAATCCCATATTTTTTTAAGCTATTTAATTTTTATCTGCTCCAATGTCCCCATTATTTTTAAACAACCAACCTTTTTACAATCTACATTATTAAAAGTTATGTTGACCCCGCTATTTTAAAGTTTTGTTGTCCCCGCTATAAGTTCAGTTGTCCCTAATATTTTTACGTTTGCCCCTGTTTGACCCTGTTTTCCCCAAGGTCTGCACTACGACGAGAACCAGGAAGAAATGCCGTCTACGTCGAAGATGAAACGTCTACCATCACGACCACCTAGAAAGACTTCTATACCGCGCGGTCAGAATTATAATTTGCAGCCAGGTTAAAAGCTTTGTATTATAGCTATTGTGCTTTTGATTTGATTTTTACATTTCATACAGCATCTACAAAGAGAGTGTATAGTTGATATAACCCACGAAGGCAGTTGGTGTAGTGCGTGTAAATGCACATGCACGTTGTTTCTGTGTGCGTAAGGGAACGCTCCATGGACCAATGAGCGCTCAGTATCGCTTACGCACACAGAAACACATTTAAGACAATTAAGACTAACTCGCCTTTCAACTATAGCTATTTGTTTGTGAATTCATTCATAATTATACATAGGTATAGCATATTGATACTGGACTCTCACCTAAAGACATGGCCTGTAACAGCGTTGGATCGCGAAGAGTGAAAGAAGGGAAGGGAGGGCTTTGCCCTGCAGTGGGACGAGAATGGCGGAATAATAATAATAATAGCATATTGATGACAAAGTGAATTTCAGTTATTGTGATCTCAGAATGTAAATTACATCTCAAGAGATATTTCGATTACAAAAATGTGTGTTCTCATACGCGACTTTCGAAAGTTGTGGGTTCGAATCCCGGCTGTACATCAATATATGCTAAGCTTCGACATGTTTATTATTATGAGCTATAAACGGTGAAGGAAAACACCGTCATGGGGTTGCAACCTATCGTATCAAATACCATAAGGACATTGTTTTTAATCACTTCTCATATTTGAGTGGAATTGTTTTTGAACTACTTGAAAAAAAAACATTGTTTTGATTTGATTTTGAATATCCATTCACCAATACCGACAGAAAAAAATTCAAGTGATAAGTTTTCATAAATCAATAAGAGTTCATTTAAAAAATATCAGTGTGTCAGAGCCTAACCAAACCTAACCTTATTTTCATAGCATTAAAGTTTAAATTCCCTTGCAGGTCAAACTAACGGCATGCAACGTTCTACGAGCGAAGCGGAGATGTCTAAATACGAGCTTGGAGCTCAAAGTCTAACTCCTGATGATAAGAAGGATAAGAGGGGCAGATCGCCTTTTAAGTGAGTCTTAAGTCAATGGGTCAGATTAGCGATGGATCGTGGTGGATAGCATAAGCTTAGAGAGGTCTATTACCCAGCAATGGGTGAAGTCAGGCTGTGAATGATGATGACAATGACATAAAATCACGTCTCTTTCCCGAAGGGGTAGGCAGAGACAGATGTCCACTTGGTACGGTCCTGGCACACAACTTTCGCCTTATTCACCCTAATAGACCATGTTGGCCGAATGGGGTTGTACCGCGACTTTCAATCCGAAGGTCGTGGGACCGTGCATCAATGGATTTTGCGTTTTGTTAAATTTATATGCGCTTTAACACGAGCTCTGAACGGTGAAGGAAAACATCGTGAGGAAACCAGTTAGTATTCTTATAGGCGGCGATGGGATTGCAACCTGTCACGTATGGAATAGTAACTTCTGCAAGATGTGGGCTGGGCATGTATCAAATATATATTTGTATATGCCTCTGACTACCCCCTTAGACATCTTAAAAGGATCTGGAATATAAAAGATCTGAGAGAATGTCTACCGCGCCTTGGGGATACTGTCGTGACCCTGTTTTACATTCCTTATAAATGCTCGCCGGGTACTTGTGACCTGGCCCTTCTCCATAATGTCACCAATTCGATCCAAGAAAGTTTGCCTAGGCCTTCACCTTCCAGCTGTCCCATAAACAATTAAATAAAAAAAAAACAGGGTCATGACTATCCCCAAGGCACAGGCATTCTCTCAGATCTCTATATTCCAGATCCTTTGAAGATATCTCAGGGGGTAGTCAGAGGCATGTACAAATACATATTTGATACATGCCCACATCTTGCAGAAGTTAGTATTACAAATAAATTATGATAAAATAATGTCTAGGATAGGTTTAATATTTTTTATCCCCAATGCAGGTTCTTCCGGAGCAAACGCGGAGAAAGCGGAGATCGCGGAAAGTCGCGCAAGTCCAAAACTCCGGATCCCTTCAGTGATACCGAGGTGTCTCCTGAACGGGCAAGGCGACCTAACCCGCAGATCAAAGTCTCACAAGTATGTACCTTATTTATATTGTGATAAGGTTTAATATTCTGTGACAAAATTTGAAGACTTACACATTGTACATTCACTGAATGACCATTGAATGGTTTTGAAATATATTTTGGTGTTTAGTTTCATTAATTCACAATGAATTCATTATTGTAAACTTCGATCAAGATGATTATTTTAGTATCAGCGCAGCAAAACCGTCTCGGTAAATAACAGCTCAGGGCCGTTATTTTTTTTAGCATTTGACCTTTTTCGTGATTAATGATCGTAAGTATGGGATAATGGTGTAATTCGGTTTAACTTTTTGTAACAAAAAAAGTAATGGAGAAAGAAATTAAGTATTTTAAGAAGGATATACCAAAGCTTTAAAAATCCTTTATTTTTAATGTTTAAATTATTCTAAAATAGAACTGTCGCGATGAGTTTCATGTAGTTAAAGTGCCACAAACTTATCTGCGCTGTTGGCAGAAAAATAAATATTACAGTAAAATTCATTAGTTCCTCTTTTGGCCACCGGTCCAAATAAGATTGTGGTACTGGTTTTTATAGCACATACTGTAAAATGCAATCTCTCTCACATAATAATATAAAACTTGACAAATTCATATTCACCCTTGTAAAGACAGACCCCTCGCAGACTGCAGACTTTCTATATAGTTGAGACGGAATATACTTCGGCTCGTAATGAGTATGGAGAAGTATAGCCTGTCTCCACTATCGGCCGATAGAAAGTCTGCAGTCTGCAAGGAGGCTTAAAAGTCATAGAACAAAAGTTGTCTGTTTTATGATGATAGTAATACAGTCCTCAGAGTTTACCTTCGGCTCGAGACGGAACATACTTCGGCTCGTAATGAGTATGGAGAAGTAAGCCGAAGTATGTTCCGTCTCAACTATCGGCCGATAGAAAGTCTGCAGTCTGCGAGGGGTCTTACTGATTTTTTTTTTGATAATTTTCTTACCTTTCTTTTTGCATTCTGTGAATATCCCTAGCACTTTGATTGCAAAATTCATTACGTTTTTGCTCCAATAGCACGAATCATTACCCATACACATTGAGATATGTCTCACTTTTTTTCGAAGGCCAATCAGAAGTATAACGCCATGCAACCCCGCGCTAGTAGGCCCAACCTGAATGGGAGCCTCACGGGCCTTAATGTAAGTGCATAGGAGTGGTTTTCGCTTGACTAACGTAGAAATTCTTAGCTAACATTGTGTTTCAATATAGACTATAGATTCCAGTTTGTTCTCTCACGAAGGTTGGTATGTGTGTAGAATAAAAAGTATATAAGTAGTATATCAGTTATCTGGTTCCATTGTACAAGCTATGCTTAGTTTGGGGCTAGATGATGCTGTGTGAAATTGTCCAGCATTATTTATTTATACAATATATTCCATAATATTATATGCTGTTAGATCTACCCTTAATGCGGTAAAACCACATAAAACCACAAACCACCTGTATAAAAACGACGACCTTTGTAGCGCAGTGGGCGAAGGCCCGCCTGCGACGCAAAAGGTTGCGGGTTCGATCCCCGCGGCGGTATAAATGTTTGTATGATCTACAAATATTTATCTCGGGTCTGGGTGTTTCTATATAATAGAATAGAATAGAATATTGCTTTATTGCACACCATGAGAAAAAAAACAACAAATAAAACAGTATACACTACGTACATATGTATTTACAAAAAAAAAGTATATAAGTAGTATATAAGTCATCTTAGTACCCATAACACAAGCCCTGCTTACTTTGGAGCTAGATGATGCTGTGTGAAAAGTCCAGCATTAAAAAAAAAGATTGGGTCTTGATATGGAGGCAGCGAGATTCGAGCATTTGGCATTTCGATCGGGTTCTCCATGACTTTTCTCCGCTCGACAATGGAGATTCAACTTATAGCCTAGCCGCACTTATTCTCCCGTTGGGCAATAATTGTCTTTCTGATGTTTTCCCCCACCAGATGCAAACACCGACCCAGGACCGCAAGCAGATGACGACGACAAACCTGGCCGCATCCACCACGGAGACGGTCGGCAATGAGATCTTCGATTCGGAGTGCTTAAAGCTTATCAATGAATACTTTTATGGTGTTCGGTGAGTTTAAGAAATGAAAAGTCTTATCAAAATTTTCGATTCGAACCCGCGATGATCAGACGATCCTCCTAAAGCCGGAGTGCCTTCGACCGCTCGGCCACAGAACCACATACGTCGGATTCGAAATTCTTGATAAGCTCATATATAGTTAAATAATGAAATACCAAAGAAATATATAATAGTTTGTACTTAGAAGATTAAAAGAGAAAAAAAAACCATTAAACATATGTAAAAAAAACATCTTTCATAATTTGGGATACTTAGATATTATTATTATGAGCTACTGCTATCCCACTGCTGGGCAAAGACTTCCCCCCATTCCCTCCAGGGATAAATATAAGGATTCATATTGTTTTCTGTGAAAACTTTCGAACACGTTACTAGTTTAAACTGCTGGCAATCACGTCATTTGCTTCCAGAATCTACCCCGGTCAGGACCCAACGCATGTGTACATTGGATGGGTGACCACGCAGTACCATCTGCATTCTAAAGACTTCAACCAGAACAAGGTTATGCAGTCATCTGTCATCATCACTGATGAGTACGACAGAGTTATTGAAAGGTAAGTTTTTCATTGTCTTTAAAAGATTTTTGAGTAACATTAAAAAAATATTTTAAAGACTTATTTTTTTGAGGAAATTGCACTGATGCGGGACTTTGACGGCCCATTAGCTTTAAGAAATAAAAAGTCTTATCAAAATTTTGGATTCCAACGGGATTCAAACCCGCAACGATCAGACGATCCTCCTAAAGCCGGAGTGTCTTACCGCTCGGCCACAGAACCCTAGTCGTCGCAATCCAAATTTCTAGTTATCCCATAAAACTCGAAAAACCTCACCTCACTTATAATTATCGTCCTAATCATATTAAAGTAATTTTCTTCTTAATTTTAAAACATTTTTATTCATAACCAGTGTAAACCGCCAATCATGCTACATGGTGAGAGCCGATGAGCTGTACAATGAGGTGATGGCCGAAGCAACAGCCAAGGGAGCTTCGCAAGGCATGTTCGTGGGATGTTCCGTGGACACAGCTACTGGCTATGTCGCCTTTACTTGTGAGGGCAAGGAGACTAGTCGCAGGTTCAAGGTAAAAAAAGACATTGTTACTATTTAAGACCTTTTTTGAATTAATATTTTCATTTTATTTCAAAGTGACAGAAGTCCTTGCGTCTTACCATAGAACGTGACATAAAGTTATTCCGGAGTGTAAACTGTCAAAATGTATGGTTATTCTTGATTTATTCGGTGGAATAACTTTATGTCACGTTCTATGGTAAGACGCCTTATATTTTTCTCCGTAAGGTAAAAAGGAATAAATGATTAAAAAATCCCATAAAATACAAAAAAAATAAACGGAAACTTTGAATTACTATACAAAGCAGAATGAAATACTACATATCAGAATCAAAAAATTTCAATTCAGCATTTGATTTATTAGTTAAGGGTAAAAAATGCTATAGCGACTATTTTAAAGTCATTCTACAACATAGCAAGAGTTCCATCAAAGACACAAAAATAGTAGTTCGCTTTACTCGCCAGTACAACAATCTCTAGCTTGCTTTGCTCGCCAATATATTTACATGCTTCTATCATTATTTTCACCGACAGATGGAGCCAGAAACTAAACTCTTCCCAGCTATCTTCGTCGAAGCTACCTCTAAGGAAATCCTACAGATAGAACTAGGCAGATCCGCCATTAGTCTGCCATTAAGTGCCGCAGTGCTGCCAACTAGTGATAAACACGTGATACCTCAGTTCCCGCCCAGGCTAAAAGTGCAGTGCTTGAAACCACATCAGTGGGCTCGGGTAAGTTTTAAGATAGAAAAAGACGGAGAAAAGACTAAAGGTGTGGAGCCACCGCGGCGCATTCAGCTGCGTGGGTTCATTTGTTTGAACACGTGGGTTAACGTTTCCACTGCAGCACACGCTATACAATATTAAGGTGAAGTGCAACCATGCTTACGCCGCGCTCGCCACCCTCATAGACCGTCTGATGGTGTGCTGGCCGGCCCGCGCACTATTACACTGAACGTTATTTATAAATGTATTTTTTGCTACAAAAAGCGTAGCCTCTCCGTGCGCTGCGCGATCTTCAAAGTTAACTACTTATGCCCGGTTTCTATATTCAACGGACATTCGTAGGTAAGAGCTACGACTCGTTTTCACATACAAAGTTTGACAGCTAACTTACCGCCGGTTTCTAGCTGTCAAACTTTTGTATGGGGAAACGAGTCGTAGCTCTTACCTACGACTGTCCGTTGAATATAGAAACCGGGGGTTATTCATTTTTCAAATCTCTTGACGGTGTCAAACGGCTTAGAATTTGAATACTTTCAGGTGCCAAACCAATCGCTACAAGTACACGCTCTCAAGTTGTCTGATATCCGAGGTTGGTCCATGCTCTGTGAAGATGCGGTTTCCATGCTGGCATTGCATATACCAGGTAATATCAGGAAAATGGTAATTCTGTTTATTAGATACTAGCTGGCCGCCGCGGTGTTACGCGCGATCCCTCGGGAAAACTTCACTTCCCCGGGATAAAATATAGCCTATGTTCATCAGGGATAATGTAGGATTCTATTGGTGATTTTTCAAATCGGTCCAGTAGTTTCGGAGCCTATTCATTTCAAACAAACATACAAACAAACTAATCTTTCCTCTGTATAATATTATAGTATAGATCCCTAGCTTCTGCACGCGGCTTCGCCCGCATGGTACCAACATTTTGAATAGCCTATAGGCTTCCAGGTCACTATCTACGCCTATTCCAAGTTTCATCCAAATCGGTTCACTGGTTTAGGCGTGATTGAAACACGAACATCTGAACAAACTTACAAACTTTCAGCTTTATGATATGAGTGGGATTGAGTTTTCTACGCGAATGTAAACCTTAGCTAGTGCAACATAAAGACTTTTTTTTTAAGTTTAAGTAATCGATGCTAAAAATGTAGGTATTTTTTCACAGAGGAGGACAGATGTATCGATATTCTGGAGCTGATAGAAATGGATAAACTTCTCAGTTTCCACTCTCACACACTCACGTTATACGCAGCGCTCTGCTATCAGAGTAACTACAGGTAACTAATGAAGTCATTCTTTTTGTTTTTTAATAAACTTCGCCTGAAAAAAAATCCTCAAAATTTTGGTCATTACGGATTTAAGAAATATTTAGATAGTGTAATCCTCTGTGGCGCAGTGGGTGAAAGCCCGCTTTGAGATGGAATAGGCTTGCCCAGCACCTAAACCATCCTCTTAGCCTGGCCCACAGGAAAGACGACGTCAATACGTGTGGAGCTGACTAAGCTGCGGGTTTCCTCACGATGTTTTCTTTCACCGTTAAGAGCTCGTGTTAAAGTGCATATAAATTTTACGGAAAATCCATTGATTGGCCGGGATTCGAACCCACGACCTTCGGAATGAAAGTCGAGCAACCCCATTCGACCAACACGGCTCAGTAGTTTTTAAAAATCTTGTATTTCAGGGCAGCACACGCATTATGCCAGCACGTAGATCAGAAACAACTTCTATACGCGATCCAATCTCAATACATGTCCGGTCCATTGAGGCAAGGGTTCTACGACATACTGATTGCTATGCATTTGGAGTCACACGCTACTACTATGTAAGTTTACCTTGTCTAATAATTTATTTATTTACATGTTTATGTGTCGACCCCACATAAAAGTGGGGTAAGGGCAAGGGATGATTTACATGTTTTCAGGAATTATTATTTTTTTATTTTAAACTCAATATTTGGTCCTATGTATGTTTTTGAAGTGAAAACTTCTTTACGCGCGTTGAGCTTTTTTGAGATGGGAGAAAAATATCAAACAAAGTCACATAACTGTTACGACACCATCCTCTTTCTGTACCTAACTTAATTTCGTCACACATTGTATCGCCAATGGTCGACCTGTTAGAGTGACCGGCTTCGAATCCCAGTGGGACCGTTATCGAAAGTTTTCACTTCTGTCGGCACTCCTGGAATGCTACTGTTTTTTTATGGGGGGAGGGTGATAAGTACTCATATTACCAGGGAGTTTTAGAACCAGACGGTTCATTATGTGACAGCGATAGCAAAAATCGCTCAATTTTCGCCATTGCCTGCATGTGCTGCATCTCTACAAGACAAACAAACCTATTACTTACGTACAGTGCCACAAACTTATCTGCACCGGCGAGAGAGGTGCTGTTATCGCATTTGGTGTTGGCAGAAAAAGTAATTTTACAGTAAAATTCGTTAGTTCCTCTTTTGGTCACCGGTTCAGATAAGTTTGTGGCACTATTAGTAGGCTTGAAAGCTTGGTTTCACAATA
Organism: Epirrhoe alternata; assembly: GCA_963565295.1. NCBI lineage: Eukaryota > Metazoa > Arthropoda > Insecta > Lepidoptera > Geometridae > Epirrhoe > Epirrhoe alternata. Next base: position 4,768,859 of record OY751401.1, read on the forward strand.
CGACTTTAGTTCCAGTGCCAAATTATCTCAGTGGCTAGATTCGCTAGTAAACAACCAATGAGCTATCAACAATCGTATCTCGTAAATGTTACATAATCAGGAAGGAAATAAGCATATGCTTCCTGAAAACATTTTACAGTAACTTTTTTAACCAATTTGTATAACAGGGAGGTGTGCAAGAACGAGTTTGTAATCCCCCTCGGTCCGGAATTGAAGGGGTTATACGAAGACCCCGAAATGGGGCACAGTCTGCGCTCGCTGCTGACTGAAAGCGTACGCCCGCAGATGAAGATGACAGATATATCGTGAGTTTACTTATTTACCCCAAGTTTACCTATTTACCCCAGTTTACCTCTTTACCAACAAGTTGTATACAGTTGTCCTATCTCCCGAAGGCGGGTTAATTGTGTGATGCACATGCAAACGTATTTGTCAATCTATCTCAGCAATATAATAAAGCTGAATGTTTGTTTGTTTAGATGTTTGTGTTTCAATCACGCCTAAACCAATGAACTGATTGGAAATATGCATAGTAACCTGGAATAAGTAAGTTCGTATGAGTCCACTGACTCATACGAACCACGTAGTTTTTAGGCCGCCGTAAGGCCTCCGTCATGGCTTAACGACTTAAATAGCCGGGACAGACAATTTAACGTGCCCTCCGAAGCACGGACGCGCTCAGATGAAAATGCCACTGGCGGTCATCCATCTACTTACAGACGCATAGGCTATTCAAAATGTTGGAAGCACGCGGGTGAAGCACGCAGTAACTAGTTTATAATATTATTAGGATTAGTATGATGTGCTAGCTTTATTTATTTATGTATATTGTTTCAGCGAGAGTATAACAGAGATAAGCAACCTGTACTCCCCTTACTTCCCTCTGGAGGTAGTGAGGGAGTTCGTGATGCAGGCGTTAGCTGATGCCGTCACTACCAACCAAGTGCACAACCGGGATCCCGTGGGGGGTACCAATGAGAATCTATTCTTGTGAGTATACAGGGTGTAAAAAGACTGCTATCAAAAACTGAGGGGTTGTAATCAGACCATGATTCTAAACATATTTAGCGAAAAAAAAACGCAAAATTTTTTTTTGACTTATCTTCGTCATGCTATGTTATTTTCGGCTATTTACTACTATTACAACATAATAAGACCATACCTACCTAAAAATTTCATTTATAAAAGAAAAAAACGATTAAAACTCAAAATCCAGCAATCTACGTAAAAAAACGCGCCCAAAACATACGCAAACAGTACTTTTCAAACGCTGTTTTCTCCGGATTTAGTGCATATTTTGGAAAATCCTTTTGGATTTGGTTGTCTATTGGAATGCTGTACCTACCCCTTTCGGCTTCAGTAGACGTCTTTTTACACCCTGTATACACTTAAAACAAGCAAAGAACGAGTTTTAAAAAGCTTTTATTTAACTTGAAATATTTGTGTCTGTTTGTGGGCTAGCAATGATATCCTACTGTATTAAGAAATGAAAAGTCTTATCAAAATTTTCAATTCCAACGGGATTCGAACCCGCGACGATCAGACGATTTTACTGTATTATTGGAGGGAGTGGGGGAGGTATTCCTGTGAGAAAGAAATACTTAAGTTTTTTTCAAAAAAAATGTTAACAAGTACAAGCTTTTAATGGGTTACCGTGAGCTGATTGAACTCACCGATGTAACTACATATTAATTTCATTTAAATCAACCTTTTTCTGAGGAGTTCTCCGTCATCACGTCAGCACGCTGTCATAATATTTAAAAAATTTAGATGATTCTTGATCTACAAATCGAGTTTCAACTCAATCGACCTATTTAGATTCCGTTGAACAGCTCCTGACTCCATCATTACATCAGCTAACTGTCACCATAATAATGACGACCTCTGTAGCGCAGTGGGCGAAGGCCCGCCTGCGAAGCAAAAGGTTGCGGGTTCGATCCCCGCGGCGGGACCAATGTTTGTATGATCTACAAATATTTGTCTCGGGTCTGGGTGTTTCTATGTATAATATGTATGTATTTACAAAAAAAAAGTATATAAGTAGTATATCAGTCATCTTAGTACCCATAACACAAGCTCTGCTTACTTTGGGGCTAGATGATGCTGTGTGAAATTGTACAGCATTATTGGAACGAAGTTCCTTATCGCGCGTTGTGAATGGGGGCTAGACGGAAAAAATTCATACGAAAAGTTGTAACGACACTTTCATACGAAAAGTTGTAACGACACTTTTTGCTATAAATATAAATATATAAAAATCATACTTACACATCTGAATGGTGTTGTTGTTGTTGTTGTTGTTGTTGTTACCTATTATTATTTTTATTTTACAATATATAATACAATACAATATATTTTACAATTCCTTCACTAAAAAGGAACTTCGTTCCATCCGGGTGTCCCTTGACACCTCTCATGTTTATTATTATTATTAAAATAATGCTTTGTCATTGAAGACTCTTAAGTGTACCAAAATTCAGCTCAATCGGACACCGGGAAGTGGGTCAAATTCAGCTTGCAAGATTTGACCCGGACAAACATACATGCAAACATTTAAAAACATAAAAAAAAGAGTTTGAACTTGCAATATTTTTTATTTCTTTCAATATTTTGTATGTTTGTTTGTGGGGAGGTAACGATGAGAATCTATCTGTGATTTGTGATTAACCTGTGATTTTATTCCAGACCACTGATCAAGTTGGTAGACCGACTGCTATTGGTTGGCATGATGCGTGATGAAGACGTGGAGAAGCTACTCATCATGATCAACCCTGAGACCTGGGATCCTACTTTTGACAAGGGTAAGAGGAGTTACGATTTTGTAGATAAAGTCCATCAGAACTTAAATTTTATCTTCACACGACGAAACTAGCGCCACTCCAAAAGGACTTCTACCAATTCATAATGGAAATTAGTTTATAATTTTGTTCTTTGAATTATTAGTGTGAAACTGAGTTTGTAAGAATGTGTAAGAAATAAGATGAAAGGAAACCAAATAAAAAACTTTCAATCAACAGAAAGAAAGAAATAGAAAGTTTTAAGTTTAACTGAATCACACCCTTTGCAATCTAGTAATAAAGTCACAAATCCTCAAAACATTATCATTGACTTACGATCCATCACGAAAACCGTCAAAATGCTAAACAAAATAACGGCCCGAGCTGTTATTTACCGAGGACGGTTTGGCTGCATTGACCCTTTTATAATATTGTTGATCGAAGAAAAAAATATGACTTTGAATAAGTAGTTATTATTATTATTAGGAGCCTGTAGTGTCCCCTTGCTGGGCAAAAGCCTCTCTTCTCCCAATTAGTAGTAGTTTCTAATTTTTTTGTCCTTAAAAAAATATCAAAATCATGACATAATCTCAACTATAAATTGTTATGAAACACATTGTTATAATATTGTTAATGTAACAGAATTTTTTCCATACATTTCAGAGGGTAAAGACGAGCACCGCAAAGGGCTCTTGCACATGAAAATGGCGGAAGGCGCTAAGTTGCAGATGTGTTATCTACTGCAACATCTAAACGATATCCAACTGCGGCATCGCGTGGAGGCTATAATAGCGTTTGCACATGACTTCGTCGGCGATTTGCAAGGAGATCAATTGAGGTAAACCGTCATTATTATTATTATTATTAATCAGCCGTTTCCGTCCCACTGCAGGGCAAACCGTCATATAGCCCACTAATATAATAAAGCTGAAAGTTTTATTATCTTATATTACCAGTAAATCGATTTGGATGAAACTTGGAAGGCGTAGACCTGGAATAGCATATAGGCTATTCAAAATATTGGTGCCATGTGGGCGAAGCCGAGCGCAGAAGCTAGTAAATACTATCACAAATCTTATATCTCTATTTAAAATAAGAAAGATAATATAATTGGATATTTTTCAGACGTTACCAAGAGATCAAGCAGTCGGACTTGCCGAGCGCTGTAGCGGCCAAGAAGACGAGAGAGTTCCGTTGTCCACCCAGAGAACAGATGAACGCTATACTCAGTAAGTAAAATAGACACAAAATACTTGGAAGCTTTTTGGCAAAGATTCTTTCTCTTTCGGTTGTACTAATTTACGTGGTATTTTACACGAGGAATAAATTAAAAATTAGTATGATTAGTCAGGTTAAGCTTATCATAACTTTATACCCGTATATTAAGTAAGTATCGTTTAAGTATTTTGTTTGTTATCAGATGGCATCAAAAAATCGAAAAAAAAGGTAAAGGTCATGGGTTCAAGTCCCGCATGGGTGCAATTTTTGGGATACTTACATTTTAAAATCTTTTTGACTCAATTAGGCAGAGCGTTACCACGAATCAGTCAAGGTCGCGGGTTCATGTCCCGTATGGGTGCAGTTTTTTAAATTCAAATTCCTAGAGAGACAAATACCCAGCCGTTTGGGAAGTCAGGCTGTAGATGATGATGATGATTTTAAAATCTTATGTCCTCAGGCTTCAAACACATGGACCAAGAAGAAGAGTCATGGAAGGAGAACTGTCCGTGCGGAGAAGAGTTGATCGCGCGACTGAACGAGTTCCATGAGAGTCTCATGACGCACGTGTCTTTGAATGCGCTGCAGGAACCACTCTCTGAGGTAAGTAGTTGTTTGTTGATTCATTTGATTCTTTTTTAGCAATTTCATTCTCCTCCCTTTTTCGTAATTTCCCCCCTTTTCGACATCTAACCAGCCTTCTCACTTAGATCGTCCATTAATAATCAAAAGTAAAGTTTTGGGCACGCTTCCGACTGGCAGTGACCTGGATCAGTTGAGCTATCTATAGATCGTTTTTACGACGATCCTTAGATAGCTTGACCGATTCTATTGTATTTTGTAATTTTATGTACATGTCGCCGCGCTAATTATGTGGCTTGTCAAACATTAATTAAGATGATTATTTATAGACCCTAAAATCGTTTATGGTTATTTAGATGTAAAGTTAATTCATCACAAGTTATTTTTCAATCGGTTTCGTCAAATTGTGCATTGATTTGACTACCAACAAAAGGATGTTATCTAAAAAGTAAGTAATTTGTCCATTTGATTTTGTTAATACGCTAAATGCTTTGATAATTCATAAGTAAATCAGAAAATGTTTTTAGGATTATTATTATTTATTTCAACAATAATTTCACGACCAAAATATTGTGAAACAGTGTTCTTTTGTATTTAATTAATTTCTAGTAAAGTTATAAGTAGATACTTCCAAAATTCCTTCATAATTTAATAATGATTTTTAGAATTTATTTGAATTGATTTGTGTAATGTTTTGATTATTATTTCAAGCCTCGTAAGGCTTGAACTTCCTATGAAAAATAAATTAATTAAGGGATCTATCGCTCTTAAAATTCATGAATAATTAATTTAGGATTTTTGGAAGCAGGTTTAGATTTTTCTACGCAAGTTTTCATAATGTTTCAATTTTCTGACGCCATCTCTAAATTATGGGAAGATGGCGTCCATTTGCAATAAATATGAATAACTTCCTTGGACAAATAAATTAATTTAAGGTTTCTATCATTCTTAAAATTCATGAATAATTAATTTAGGATTTTTGGAAGTAGATTTAGATTTTTCTATGTAAGTTTTCATAATGTTTTAATTTTCTGACGCCATCTCTAAATTATGGGAAGATGGCGTCCATTTGCAATAAATGTGAATAACTTCCTTGGACAAATAAATTAATTTAAGGTTTCTATCATTCTTAAAATTCATGAATAATTAATTTAGGATTTTTGGAAGTAGATTTAGATTTTTCCATGTAAGTTTTCATAATGTTTTAATTTTCTGACGCCATCTCTAAATTATGGGAAGATGGCGTCCATTTGCAATAAATGTGAATAACTTCCTTGGACAAATAAATTAATTTAAGGTTTCTATCATTCTTAAAATTCATGAATAATTAATTTAGGATTTTTGGAAGTAGATTTAGATTTTTCTATGTAAGTTTTCATAATGTTTTAATTTTATAACGCCATCTTTAAAAAGTCTCAAGCGGAAGCTTGGCAGGTGGGGAAGATGGCGTCCATTTGAAATGAAATGTGATAAAATATGAACACTTTTGGTTGAGCGGTCAAACTGTTAACATGTGAGCTAAAACTTTAATAAAGCAATTTGAGTTTTGTTGAGTTTGTTGTTTGAACTTTCTTTTAAAACTATTTTGTGATTTTACAATAAAATAATTCGTTAAAAAGTGTGTTGCTTAAAGCTTAAATAAAGAGAATAGTTAAGAGGAATGTTTTAATGCAGAAACGAGGTCAACGTTTCTGCCTCTTTTATTTTTAAAAAGCTGAGGCCTCTGGCATTTTTCGATATCAGAAGCGTGGATTGTTGCTCAAGTTACCCTCTTTCTGTCCCGGTCATTATTATTTTTCAGAACCTACCTGACAACGTCTAATCATGAGCGAGCCTGAGCCGAATACACCTGATTCAAGCATGCCGAGAGTCAGCACGTCGGGAGCTACCACATTGCTGATCACCAACAGCCTACCACCTACGAGCTCGCATGGACCAGGTGGAACGAAGCCAAGCACTTATCCTAATAGTGCGCCCCCTAATCTGGTTATGGCACCACATCAATTTGGTAATGTACCACCTGAATTTTTCCTGAACATGATGCAAAATACATATGAGTGAACTAGCTGTCCGCCGCGGTGCTACCTGCGATCCTTCGGGAAATATTCACTTCCCCGGGATAAAATATAGCCTATGATCATCGGGGATAATGTAGCATTCTATTGGTAAATTAATTAATTTATTTATTTTTATTTATTTTTTTTATTTTTTTTCAAATCGGTCCAGTAGTTTCGGAGCCTATTCATTTCAAACAAACAAACAAACAACTCTAGCTCTTTATAATATTAGTATAGATGATTACTGATCCAGCAGCAGCCTTGCAATAAAGTCAAGATAACAAATATTTTTCTACCGTCTTACGACCCAGACCGTAACGTAGGAGTTCGTGAGTGGTGCAATCACATCTCTACGGCTAAAAGCACCAACTCAGTGAATACGACATTCGCATGAAGGTGACTAGCTTATTGAAAGGTCGTGCTAAAATTTGGGCTGATAATTGGCTTGTCACTACGACAACATGGGATGAGTTACATGATGAATTCAAGGTTATTAATAATAATAAATCGGTAGTTATCTCGAATCAGTAATACATTTCTTGCATTGGGATTAGCGCGTGCGTTATGGCAACCCATAAAAATTAAAATAAAAACGAGTGAATGAACGAATAATATTATCATTCAAAATGTTCAAAATATAGTCCGTCTCTGTCACTAATTATTTGAATGACATTCTTCTCAAAATTTTTGAAATATTGACCAAAAAGTTTTTAGTCAAAAAAAAAAAAAAGAAAAAAGTATTTACTGTGTTTAGTCATTTTTAACTGTTTTTTTTTTGTTTCTTGCTAATTCTAAATGATTTTTCACAACAAAATCTATAGGTACTAACTTGGATTATTATATTCAGTTTCTTCGAGATCATAAAATGAAATTTTACGAATATTGTAAAATTTCACTCGCCCCATTTATCGTAATTATTGGTATCCATCCTATTTGCACAACCTTTTGTTTGGTTATGACATGAATATTATGAAGTAAAATGACAAAATTCATGATAGAGTATGCTTACTCCATCTCTAAACTAGGTTGCACCAAGGCGTAACTCTTGCTCCGATAGCAGAGTCAGATTAGCTTATTTCCTCCTTGGTCTTTATTTATTCAGATTTGACCTACTACTGCCTTATGCTTTGGATTCGCTCTAATTCCACCCAAGTTCGTGTTTACATAACAGGGTAGGTGTATGCAAATAAGTGATTAAGTAGTAAACGCCGTTTTTGATAGTGAAGCTGAATGTTATCTTAGCGTGAGTCTGCGTAGATGTCAGACAGTCGCTTACTTGAGGGGCATAGGGCCATTCCCAGTCATCTCGTTGAGCATCCTAACACTATTCGCTACCATTCCCCTCTACCGTTGATTGCGAATCAAATTAATCAACTGTAATTTATATACAGATGTAGATAGATGACCAACTGCGCTCCTGCGATGTGACCCACGGTTCCTCGGGTGGGATCTTTTCGTTATTGTTTTTTTACCTTCTCGAAAAAAAAAAAAAAAAAAGTAGCCTATGTCCTTTCCTGGAATAACCTTTAACCATGCCTAAATGTCAGCTTAATCTGTCCAGTCAGAGGTTTGAGCATTAAAGGTTATCAAACATACAGACACACAGTTACTTTTAGATTAGATAATTCTTTATTGCAAACCATATAACGAAAATACTTAACTTATAGGTACCTTGTCGCTGGTAACCTTATCGTTGAAAGCGATCTTTTCCAGGCAACCATTTACATTCAAATTTACAAGTAATATTAGTATGGAACTTTATGGAAGTCATAAGCAAATGCCGTGATTTCTCTGTCGGGTTGGCATAATAGAGGATTTTAATTACATTGCGCGAATCATGTTTCTCAATAAATATTGATAAATGTTTTATTCTTCAAACGCTCTTCAGCTCCTTCCTAGGGAATCTAATTGAGGGTGGTCAAGTTCGTCCCAGTCCTAATAAGATTAGTCTTGGTTAAGGCCCCTGTGCTAGCATGTGTCAAACAAATTCGACAATATAATGGCTTGGCGGGATATTTCCGTATATCTTTGACTTTCACGCATTATGGCGCCCCTGTACAACTTTACTCGGTGGCAATGGACTCTAGTTCGAACCATCAAGCACTTCAGGTGTTGGTCGTAGGTATCTTCAAAACTTTAGTTTGAGATAAAGTACCTACAGGAAGGGCGAGCGGATGCAGCACGCACCAACAACCCATAGAGCAGCAACGCGATGCCCAGCTGCAACTAATCATTGATGTCGTACATAACGGAGACTATGTTCCGAATTATTGCCTTGAAGGAAACTTACTCGAACACAAAATATCTATCAAAATATCATGGGTGAATGAATATAAGCTAATATTTTGTGCTAAAAGCTTTTTAGTGGAGCGTCCAGGCGGCCGGGTCGCCCCCGATGAACAACCTAGACCCTCTGATGCCGTGACGGCATCGGCACCAGTGCCATCTTCTGTGGCTGTCTTGCAAACCACAACGCAGGCTGCAGAGTGATGCAGTTATGTCATACCCGGTGAGAACCTTTCATACTACATCAATACCTAATCTAAAATGTTAACGTCAAAATATGCTAATTAAGTCGTGGAGCCTTATAAGCCTAACCTTACATCAACTAAAAGATGCTACTAATGCGTGGAGCGATAGAGCCCTGACTTCAGTCCCCCTGCCTACTCCTTAATCCTATATTAAGAGAAACTGTTGAACTAAAAGATGTTACTAACGCGTGGAGCGTTATAACCAAACTATCTCATATCCTGAAAGAAAAATAGTCCCCTGTGTACCACGGCGTTCAAGACCGCCCAGAGCACAGCATCGACCTTTCCCATTTCCTTTAGAGCCCTGACTTCAGTCCCCCTGCCTACTCCATAATCCTATATTAACAGAATCTGTAGTCATGTGGAATGAGCAGTTCATCGAGTTTATAATTGTTCGCATTTTCAATCTGCAGTTACGTTGAGTGAGCAGAGCACTAATCTTAACAATGCATTTATCGCCATATAATTAAATATTGAAAATACTGACTAGGTTGTACTGTGGAAGTACCCAGCCTCAAAGAAAATTTTTATTTACAGAAAAATACTGGAGCATTGCAGAGCACGCACTGCATATCAGACTGGCCGTGTCGCCGCGCTAATTATGTGGCTTGTCAAACATTAATTAAGATGATTATTTATAGACCCTAAAATCGTTTATGGTTATTTAGATGTAAAGTTAATTCATCACAAGTTATTTTTCAATCGGTTTCGTCAAATTGTGCATTGATTTGACTACCAACAAAAGGATGTTATCTAAAAAGTAAGTAATTTGTCCATTTGATTTTGTTAATACGCTAAATGCTTTGATAATTCATAAGTAAATCAGAAAATGTTTTTAGGATTATTATTATTTATTTCAACAATAATTTCACGACCAAAATATTGTGAAACAGTGTTCTTTTGTATTTAATTAATTTCTAGTAAAGTTATAAGTAGATACTTCCAAAATTCCTTCATAATTTAATAATGATTTTTAGAATTTATTTGAATTGATTTGTGTAATGTTTTGATTATTATTTCAAGCCTCGTAAGGCTTGAACTTCCTATGAAAAATAAATTAATTAAGGGATCTATCGCTCTTAAAATTCATGAATCATTAATTTAGGATTTTTGGAAGCAGGTTTAGATTTTTCTACGCAAGTTTTCATAATGTTTCAATTTTCTGACGCCATCTCTAAATTATGGGAAGATGGCGTCCATTTGCAATAAATATGAATAACTTCCTTGGACAAATAAATTAATTTAAGGTTTCTATCATTCTTAAAATTCATGAATAATTAATTTAGGATTTTTGGAAGTAGATTTAGATTTTTCTATGTAAGTTTTCATAATGTTTTAATTTTCTGACGCCATCTCTAAATTATGGGAAGATGGCGTCCATTTGCAATAAATGTGAATAACTTCCTTGGACAAATAAATTAATTTAAGGTTTCTATCATTCTTAAAATTCATGAATAATTAATTTAGGATTTTTGGAAGTAGATTTAGATTTTTCCATGTAAGTTTTCATAATGTTTTAATTTTCTGACGCCATCTCTAAATTATGGGAAGATGGCGTCCATTTGCAATAAATGTGAATAACTTCCTTGGACAAATAAATTAATTTAAGGTTTCTATCATTCTTAAAATTCATGAATAATTAATTTAGGATTTTTGGAAGTAGATTTAGATTTTTCTATGTAAGTTTTCATAATGTTTTAATTTTATAACGCCATCTTTAAAAAGTCTCAAGCGGAAGCTTGGCAGGTGGGGAAGATGGCGTCCATTTGAAATGAAATGTGATAAAATATGAACACTTTTGGTTGAGCGGTCAAACTGTTAACATGTGAGCTAAAACTTTAATAAAGCAATTTGAGTTTTGTTGAGTTTGTTGTTTGAACTTTCTTTTAAAACTATTTTGTGATTTTACAATAAAATAATTCGTTAAAAAGTGTGTTGCTTAAAGCTTAAATAAAGAGAATAGTTAAGAGGAATGTTTTAATGCAGAAACGAGGTCAACGTTTCTGCCTCTTTTATTTTTAAAAAGCTGAGGCCTCTGGCATTTTTCGATATACATATTGTAGTAGCTTAGTTTCTGTAAATAAAAGTACATCAAAAGTAATTAAAGAGATGTTTAGAAAAATCACGGAATATTACTCAGGGTGGAGGTTTAATTTGAAGCAAAAAACAACTGCATTTTTGAATTTTCAATAAAATGTCTAGGCTGTCTACTTTACACATGTAAAAAAAGAGAGCACACTTACAAAAATTAACAAAAACACATAAAAATATTCGGCAATTGGGCTGGACTCAGCGCTAATCTACGCACATGGTAGTGCTGGTTTTCAGTCCAGTCCAGTGTTCGAGCTAAGGTGGTCGTCGAACGTACTTGTATGAAGTGAAAAGCAGGTTTACAATAAACATTGAACAAAAAACATCAAACAGCAATGTGGTAGATACCTACCACATTGCTGTTTGATGTCTTGCTGTGTGTTGTGTGTTTGAGACAAAACAAGATGGTCTGATAAAAGTGTCCCTGAATGATAAAAAACTTTAAAATTATAAAAAAAAAACGATTGTTAACTTAGAGTCAGATGATGATGTGATTTGTCCAGCATTGTTTATTGATCTGGAGTGCTTACGACTTGAAGTTAGTAGTCCTACTGGACTCCAGTTGCCGGAGAGACATCTCGAGTGAGCCCTTAATCCGGCCCACGCACTTTTCCTTCACGTAGAGTATGATATCATCTTCTGATACGTTCTTGTTTATCCTGGAGATGTATATCATTACTGTCGGCTCCACTGCTTCGAGTGTAGCTGCATCCGATGATAGTTTTGCAGTGCCGCGTTTGTTGCGACACAGTCTTGGCCTAGTGCGGGGTCCGTTGTAAATTATATATGTATGAAATAAAAAAATAAAAAATAAAACTCAAATTAATATTGTGTTGTATAGGAGTCAACGGAACCCGAAACGAAGCCAGGTGCGTTCGGAAAGCTGTACAGCCTTATCAACACTGTGAAGGAATTGGAAGAGGAAGCTAAGGTGAGTATTTGAAACAAAATGTATTGAGCTTCACTTTGTTACATTGACTTCCTTCAAACGATGGATCACCTCAAAATTGACCTCAAATAATTGCTCCATATAATTAACCAGAGCAGAATAATTACTGAGCTCTTAAAACAAACCAAATCTTCTACGTTATCTATTGAAAAAAACTGCCCTTTTCATTACAAGATGATGTCAAATTATAAGAAGTAAACAAAATCTAATCTATCTAGTATATTAAAAATCCGCAAAACTTACCAATATCGTAATCTAATTTAATCTATGTCGCCATCTATTAAATAGGTATTTCAATTCACAGGCCATTGAAGAACCGACCAAGAAGACGCCCGAAGAGAAATTCCGCAAAGTCCTCATTGGAACGATTGTCAATTGGGCGGAGGAATCTCAGATTGAGACGCCCAAACTCGTCAGGGAAATGTTCAGGTAGCTTGCACATGCTCACATACACTTACATACATACACATGCAGTTACACACACTTACATTCAATAACATGCCCTCACAAATAACTAAAATTAGTAACATGGAAACACGGCCATTTTAAGTTACTTGAAATTAAATTGTATTCTTCATTTTGTGCAGCCTGTTTTATCCCACTGCTGGGTATAAGCCTCTCTTCATTCTTCTTATAAGGCGTATATTGTGCTTATGTTATAATTACATAATTTATAGAAGCAAAATGTGCAAAATTGCATGTTAAAAAAATCTTATCTAGAAATTATTCACTAAGAAAACTTATCCTAGTTATAGTTTTTCTATCTCACGAAGGCAGGTTGGTCTGAAATGTGTGTAGATTTGTATCTGTGTGCGTAAGCGATACTGAGCGCTCATTCGTCCATGGAGCGTTCCCGAGGTTACGCACACAGACACAACGTGCATGTGCATCTAAACACACTAACATCAACCCACCTTCGTGAAATAGAACAACTGTACTTACTTTGTAATAAAATGAAATGAAATTTTAAATTAATTACATTTTTAGCCTTCTGGTCCGTCAATACGACGCGGTAGGAGAACTTATTCGTGCTTTGGAAAAGACTTACGTAATCAATGCGAAGACAAAGTTGGATGTAGCGGAAATGTGGGTTGGTCTGAGCCAAATCCGTGCGCTTTTGCCTGTACAGATGAGCCAGGAAGAAGAGGAATTGATGAGGAAGAGATTATGGTGAGAAATCAGTCCTATTCTCTATTTGTTATTTAAAAGTTCGATGAATCCCTCTAATATAATAAAGCTGAAAGTTTGTTTAGATGTTTGTATGTTTTTGTTCCAATCACGCCTAAACCAGTGAACCGATTTGGATGACACTTAGAATAGATGTAGATAGTGACCTGGAATAGCATATAGGCTATTCAATATTGGTACCACGCGGGCGACGCCACACGCAGAAACTAGTGCTAAATAATAAGAAACGCTCGTGGTCGTGCTTGCTTAGTCGTTCTTAATAGATCGTCAAGGTTAAGCAACGTTCGAAACGGTCTGTAAGTGGATGTGTGACCGCCAGTGGGATTTTCATCTGATCGCTTCCGTGCTTCGTAGGGCGACGGAGGCCTTAAGGCGGCCTAAAACTCTGTCACCAGAGTTGGCCACTGACTCATACAAACTTACTTAATGCTAAATAGTTTTTACAAATCAAAATAACCAAAGATTAATATTTAAGAACTTGCATTTTTAATCCTATTTAAAATGTTTTGTGTTTTAGGAAACTCGTGAACAACCACACTTTCTTCCAGCACCCTGACTTGATCAGGTAAGACTTAATAATAGTATAGTGCCACAAATTTCTCTGAACCGGTGAGATCGGCGCTGTTATCGCTTAATTTGGTGTTGTCAGAAAAATAAATTTCACAGTGAAATTCGTTAGTTCCTATTTTGGCCACCAGTCCAGATAAGTTTATTGCACTGTATAGGTAATGATGAAGTCGTGTATTAAGTGAATCCTTCTTGTTATTTCGCAGCTTTGATTGGTAAAGCATGATCACGTGATAGCAATCCCGCGTATCAACCTATATTTAACAAGCTGTATGAACCATCTAACCATGTGTTTTCCTACCGCACTGGTTAAAGATCTCCCCTAATTTTCCCCAATCTGTTTGCCGCGTTCCATCAACGAATTATTTATTAATATATCTGTTATCAGAGTGCTTCGTGTCCACGAGAACGTGATGGCGGTGATGATGAACACTCTCGGCAGGCGTGCGCAGGCGCAGTCTGACGCGCAACCCTCCTCGCCTCAGCCCACTGAAGATAACGCTAAAGAGAAGGTATTTAGATAACAATTTTTTTTTATAGTTAATAATAGTTGTCTCGTTGTGGCGAGGCATTATACTGAGTCGAAACCTTTTTGCTGCTGTAGCATACATAGGTACATGACAGGTTTCTTTTGTTTTGTTTTTGTCTTATTCTTTTTATTAAATACTAGCTGACCCGCGGCAAACGTTGTTTTGCCATAGTATAAGTATTAATATCGCTATTAAAAAATAAGGGTGGTAGAAGAGTGATTTCTTTTTATTTCTGAAACAAACCAGACCAAAGAGCATTTCAGAGCTAGGAAAGAACAGACCAAAGCTAGAAACATTTTGTATTTAAAAAATAAATTGTCTTTTTTTAGTTTATTCTCTTACTTATTATTGATGTTTTTCACCGTTTAAACCGTCCCTGGACTTTCATGAATATTTCAAGACCAAAATTATCCAAATCGGTTCAGCCGTTCTCGAATTTTAAGCAGACTAACGAACAGCAATTCATGTTTATTTATATAGATTATTTTTTTCTCATTTGTGTTGCTGTATTTTGTGTATGCTTGAGTGGAAAATAAATAAATGTCTATGTCTATAGTGTAAGTCGAGCTGTCTAAGGATCGTTAAAACGATCTATAGATAGCTCATCCGATCCAGGTCACTGCCAATCGGAAACGTGCCCAAAACAACGGGGCGGCATTACCACGCTCAATGTTGGTCTTTTATTTATGTATATCAGAGGCAGAAGAGATGACCTTGATAACTTCTTCCAGGACACCTCCCACGAGATGGTGGTAGCTTGCTGCCGCTTCCTCTGCTACTTCTGCCGCACCGGTAGACAGAACCAGAAGGCGATGTTCGACCACTTCGACTTCCTTCTGGAGAACTCCAACATCCTGCTGTCCAGGCCCTCGCTGCGAGGGTCCACTCCTCTGGATGTGGCCTACTCCAGTCTCATGGAGAATACTGAGCTGGCTTTAGCTTTGAGGTTAGTCTTTGAGAACCAGCATAGAACTGACAAAGTGTACGTCACGGAAAAAAAAGCATGGCGATTAGCAGGTCTTAAAAAAAAAATCAAATAATAATGCTGGACTTTCCACACAGCATCATCTAGCCCCAAACTAAGCAGAGCTTATGTTATGAGTACTATAAGACTGATATACTACTTATATCATTTTTGTTTGTAAATACTTACATAGAAAAAAACCAGGATAGGAGTCCATCAGACTCGCCCGAGATTCATCAGCTGTTATCCATACTATCCATATCCATACTAATATTATGAATGTGAAAGTAACTCTGTCTGTCTGTCTATTGCCTTTTCACGCCCAAACCACTGAACAGATTAGGCTGAAAATTGGCATGGATAAAGGTCCCAGGGAAGGACATAGGCTACATTTTATCCCGAGGGACCGCGGGTTACACCTCAGGAGCGCAGCTAGTTTAGAATATTCAAATCTTACAAAAGTAAGTAAGTCCGTATGAGTCAGTGGCCAACTCTGGCGAAGGAGTTTTTAGTTTTAAGGCCTCCGTCATGGCTTAACGACTTAAATAGCCGGGACCGACAATTTAACGTGCCCTCCGAAGCACGGAAGCGCTCAGATGAAAATGCCACTGGCGGTCACCCATCCACTTACAGACCGTTTCGAACGTTGCTTAACTTCGACGATCTATCAAGAACGACTAAGCAAGCACGACCACGAGCGGTTCGTTGTCAATTATGAGGTTCCCATAACACAAGCTTTTCCAGATAATGCTGTGTGAAATGTCCATAACTATTTATTTACCTCTATTGTTGCTTCGTTTCCAGGGAGCATTACCTAGAGAAGATCGCAGTATACCTATCGCGGTGTGGTCTTCAAAGCAACTCGGAGTTGGTTGAGAAAGGATATCCCGATCTGGGATGGGATCCAGTGGAGGGTGAAAGATATCTGGACTTCCTGCGGTTCTGTGTTTGGGTAAGTCTTACACCAAGAGTAGAAAACATTCTTGCAAATTGTTGCTTCAAAACAAATTGTATGGAAATGGTTTATTATAGCTATTTTTTTGCAAAAACTTATGATTTTTATGTTCTAAGCTGACTGTATTTTTTTGAGATTACTGTTCTTGCCCAAAATGAAATGAATAATGTGAGCTTATCAAAGATTTCGATTCTGACGTCAGTGGGTTCCGTGGCCGAGCGGTTGAAGGCACTCCGACTTTAGAAAGATCATCTGATCGTTGCGGGTTCGAAACCGGACTCGAAAATTTTGATAAGACTTTTAATTTCTCAATGAAATATCAAATGTTCTATCTTCCCAATTATTTCTTTACCAGGTGAACGGTGAAAGTGTAGAAGAGAACGCTAACCTAGTGATTCGTCTTCTAATCCGACGTCCGGAGTGCCTCGGTCCAGCTTTGAGAGGCGAGGGCGAAGGCCTATTGAAGGCGATAGTGGATGCCAACAAGATGAGCGAGAAGATAGCGGATAGACGCAAGTTGAGGGAGATGGAGCAGGACGGCGATATGACTGTGAGTTCTGGCTTTTACGGTGAATAATGTTTTGGTTTGAATGGAGAAAAGTTTACTAAAGAAAATTGAACCACTACGATTTCTACTGAAAACTTAATATTATAAATGTGAAAGTAACTCTGTCTGTCTGTATATCTGGCTGTCTTTCTGTTTGTTACCTTTTCACGCCCAAACTGAACAGATTAGGCTGAAAATTGGTACGGATAAAGTTTGTATTTTTTTAAGACGTTTCAAAGAGATCACAGCGGTCCTACTGAATAAATGCTTTTTGACTTTGACTTTGTATCCCAGGAAGGGACATGGGCTAATTTTTATCCCGAAAAAATAAAAAAATCCCGAGAGACCGTGGATCACACCGCGGGAGCGCAACTAGCTTCCCTATAATTCCGTTGTTAGTGATAAAAGAGTTCAGAATATTTTCGTCGGGTCGGGGTTCAAATCCCCAATCATTTTTGGGATGCATTTTAAAATCTGTTATAACTGTTATCTACATACATACATACATAAAGTCACGCCTCTTTCCCAAAGGGGTAGGCAGAGACCACGGATCTCCAGTCGCTACGATCCTGACACACAACTTTCGCCTCATTCACTCTCATTACATTCTTCATACATGCTCGTCGGTTTAGGGTACTTTTGACCTGGCCCTTCTCCAAAATGTCTCCAATTTGACAACTGTTATCTGTTACTGTATTTTGTAGTTATAAGGTGTGCATTGTGCAATAAAGTATTTTCATTCATTCATTCATTCTGTTATAATAAATGATGATGAATGATGATTGTTTATCTCCTTCTAGTTCAGTCACCCGCTCCCAGAGTCTGACGAAGATGAAGACTATATCGACACGGGCGCCGCCATTTTGAATTTCTATTGCACACTCGTTGACTTGCTGGGACGATGTGCGCCCGACGCTTCTGTTATTGCACTTGTGAGTATAAATATAACTAGACTTACGATTTTCATCATCATCATTTTAGTATAAACTTTCATAATTAAAGTCAAAGTAACTAACCAACCCCCTGACCATCTAACAAATCAAAATAGAATTGAAATCGAATCGACATATAATGCTTGTAAAATGCAGGAAATGGAAAGCCAGCTATAACAGAAATTCAGGATTTATTATATCGGTACAGGTCAGGAGATGGTAAAGAGGGCGAATGACAGATCAGACAACCTTATATAGCAGCAGGACAGCGCCACTGTGGCGACTGTCCGAACTAATTTGTAAAAGTATTTTCGATGAAAGTTATTGTAATAAAAAGATCGAACTCACGTTACTATGCCAGCTACATAGTAAATACAGCCGTTGACACACAGATGGCGCTGTGTTCAACATACTGCGGCGGGAAAAATCGTTGTCTGGCCTGTTTTTCTTACAATTTTCACTTAAATTGAGGTAAGTACATAGGTGTCTTATTCTAACTTCTAGTATAAATTGGTTCTCCTACAATCTACTTGGTTTTTAGTTATCTAGGCATCTACCTAATCTATATAGCAATAATCTACCTACTAGGTTTTTAGTATCTACATTGAATCTTGGTATCTACTTATATCTTGAAACAATTATTCTACCTACTGGGTTTTTAGTATCTACATTGAATCTTGGTATCTACTTATATCTTGAAACAATTATTCTACCTACTGGGTTTTAGTTATTTAGGTATTACCTAGGTAATTCTTGAGTGAAACAACAGAAATTACATAGTTTATTCTACACTTATTTTCTAATCGTACATAACAGTTTGGTTATTATAAAGAACTTATGTTTAACTAGGTATAACTTAGCTAATCTTAATTACTAATCTATCGGTAATGGACATATATTATTGAATCCGCGCCTTATAATTTTGTTCGCCGTTTGGATAGACGCTATTCTTCTCTCGTTGTCCTCTCCGTCGTGGGTTTTGATTATTCTTCCTATTTTCCAATGACAGGATGGGAGGCGCTCGTCCTTCACGAGCACCAGGGTTCCGGCGGCGAGCATGTGTCCCTTGGAGCTCCTCCATTTGGTCCGCTGTTGGAGATTTCCGACGTAGTCCCTGGCCCATCTCCTCCAAAAATCCTGTTGGATTTGTTGCAATTGTTGGAAGTGGGTTAGTCTGTGGATAGGAACATCCTTGTAATCATAGTCGGGCAATGACGTTATAGACCTACCTATCAAAAAATGAGCTGGCGTGAGAGCAGTGAAATCGGTATCATTACTGGACATTGGACATAAGGGCCGTGAATTTAAAATCCCTTCTATTTGAATTAATACAGTTGAAAATTCTTCATAAGTTAACAGTGCTTGTCCTAAAATTCTCTTTAGGTGAAATTTACAACTTTTGACCGCCGCTTCGTGCAATCCACCCATATGGGGTGTATAAGCTGGTAAAAACTTAAATAAAATGCCCTCATCTGAACATGATGATGTAAGTTCATTAGAGTGCTCGCGTAGAAATACGCTAAGTTCGACTAGGTCGTTATTAGCGCCATGAAAAGTAGTAGCATTGTCACTCACCATCTCTCGCGGTTTACCTCGTCTGGATATGAATCTGCGTAGCGCGGCTAGGAAAATTTGCGATTCTAAACCTGAAACCAACTCAATGTGAATTGCCTTCGTAGCGAAACAAACAAAAATTGCGATATAGCATTTAGAAGTCTTGTAGCCACGTCCCCTCCAGTTTCTTATTAAAAATGGGCCCGCATAATCGATACCCGTATTGAGAAATGGGGCAGATGGTGTTACTCTTGTTTTAGGCAAATTACCCATTATTGGATTGTAAATGCTTGGTTTTGCTCTAAAACAAGTGACACACTTGTGTACTATTTTAGAAGCGAGAGACTTACCGTGTGTCGGCCAGAATCGTTCCCTTACTGTTGATAACAGTAATTGTGGGCCAGCGTGTAACAATTTGATGTGTTCGGTTTGCATAATGAGTTTTGTGAGTGTGTGTTTGTGATGTAAAATTATAGGATGTTTCTTGTCGTGGCAGTAGGGTGAAAGTGCCAAACGACCTCCTACCCTTATGACATCGTTCTGCATGAATGGGTTCAAACATAGAATGTTAGATGACTGAGGCAATGGTTTTTTGGTTTTAAGTAAGCTATATTCTAATGGAAAGGATTCAATTTGAGCATTTTTTACAAGAACATGTAATGAATTGTTTAGTTCTGTTATACTCAGGGGTGACCTATTTCTTGAACCCTTGAGGTTATTTATAAATCTCAGAATAAATGCAAGAATTCGTACAAGTTTGTTTGAATTTGACCACCTTTCAAATAGGTTTGTATAGAAATTGTTTACTGGTACGATATTTGAAACATTACATAAAGTTTCTAACTCGGAAATTGAAGTGTTAGGTATTTGTCGTGATGGCCATTTTGATTGTGATTTCGAAAGCCAGGACGGACCCTGCCACCACATTTTGGTATTTGCAATTTTATTTGCCTGAATACCCCTGGTTATAAGGTCTGCCGGATTTTCACTAGAAGCAACCCAATGCCAGTGTTCCACATTTGTTAATGATTTTATTTCGTTAACTCGGTTAATGACAAATTGTTTTAATTTGTTACTTGTTGAATTCTTTATCCATGCCAATACAATGCTTGAATCAGACCAAAGATAAATTCTATCAAAATTGCAAGACAAGGTAGTTTTTGTATCGTTGTAAAGGTTTGCTAATAATGACGCCGCTCTCAATTCTAACCTTGGAATAGTTTCCTTCTTTGCTACTCTCGATTTTGCGCATAACAAGTGAACGAGAATGTTACCTACCCTGTCTACAGAGCGTATGTATATAACAGCGCCGTAGGCATTCATTGAGCTATCTGCGAACCCGTGCATTTCGATATTTATGTAATCGTGAATGAGAGCGTGTCTAGGTATACTTAGCGAATTGAGATAGTAAAGATTACTATAGAAATCTTTCCATTGTGTACAGAGGAAAGTAGGTATCGTTTCATCCCAGTCTGAATTTATTTTCCATAGTGACTGGATGAAAATCTTTGCTATAATTAACACTGGAGCAATTAAACCAAGTGGATCAAATATTTCTGAGGCACTGGATAAGATATTTCGTTTAGTTAGAACACTAGGCAGTGGTTTGATTTTTAGTGAATAGGTAATATAGTCAGAATGACTATTCCATGAGATACCTAGCAATTTTGTGATCTCTTGTGTAGGTATACATGTGTTATTTGGTTGTGTAGTGTTTGTGTAAGGATTACTCACGTTATGTAGAATCTTACTGGAATTGGACTTCCATTTTCGTAAATGAAAGTTTGCGCTGCGCAGGATGCGTTCGACCTGTCCAGCTGTATCGATTACCTTTTGTTCGTCGTCTCCCGAATGGAGCCAGTCGTCGATATAGAATTCGGTTAATATTGCAGCTGCCGCCTCTGGGTACTGCTCCATGTACTCCTCCGCCAACTGTTGTAGACATCTCGTGGCTATATAGGGTGCACACTTCAAACCAAAACTTAAAGTTGTGAGAGTGTATGTTAATAATGGATCGGTAGGGTTTTCACGCCATAATATGCATTGTAGGTTATGTTGGGAAGGATGTAGGTATATAAAACGATATAATTTTTCTACATCAGCATTAATTACGTATTTATTTATACGAAATTTTAGAAGTATATTTGTAAGTTTATCTTGATTCATTGTACCTTTATACTGAATGTCATTTAATGAGACTCCTGTACTCGTTTTGAACGAAGCATCAATTACCACTCGGAGGGGAGTGGTTGTTTTTTCAGGATTAACTACAGCATGATGCGGTAAATAATTGCAAGGCTCATAGGTATCTCGTTTAATCATATGCCCCGCTTGTTCGAATTCTCGCATGAAGTTAACGTATTGTTTTTTGTAAGTAGGATCCCTAGCAAATTTAGATTCTAATGTTTTAAATCTCTTGTATACTATGTGTCTAGACTGTCCTAGTTCCGATGGAGGCGCCTTAAGGGGAAGTTTGACCACGAAGTTACCGTCAGAGTTTCGAGTATGTGTTTGAAATATTCTTTCACACTCTCTGAGTTCATCATGTGGAGGCTTCGTATCTTCCCCCCAAAACCCTCGCAGCTCGCTTGACTGAACGAAATTACAATGTGTTTTATGTGTAGATGTTTGTGTAGGGATTGATCCGGAAACTACCCATCCGAATTGAGTGTTTTGTAGGATAGGTAGTCCCTTACCTAGTCTATATTGTCCTGAGCAAAGAACGTCATAAAACAATTCTACTCCTAAGAGAAGATCAATCTCACTTGGTTTGTAAAATGAGGTGTCTGCTAATCGGTATTTTTTCGGAAAGTTTATCCTTTCGAGATTGATCGTTTCGTGTGGTGTTTGGTTGCAAATAGTAGGTACAATGAGGCAAGATATCTTTCTGGAAAATGTACTGGTTTGAGAATGAATTGTGATATTACTGGAAGAATCGATGCAAGTTACGCTTTCATTGAAGCCAGTTACTTGCATATTAATCGGTATTTTCGGTAAGTTAAGTTTTTTGAACGCATTTTCGGTAATGAAATTAGATTGGGAACCTGAATCTAACAGGGCCCTTAAGGTGTGTGATTGATTATCGGTGTCAATCACCTTCACCAGGGCAGTTGATAGGATGACAGTCTTATTTTGAATCGGTGTTAATTGGATATTCGGTGTTTGTTCGGTGGTATGTAAGTTAAGGGACTGTCTCGGTTCTGTCACAGCTGATTGAATATTTAGTGTGGTTGGTGTATGATCGGTATTAGAAGGATTGGTAGGTGCTGTGTTTGTTGGTGTGTGCGTGATGTGCAGAAGTGTGTTATGCTTACCTTTGCACGTTCTGCAGCTACTCGCGCGACAATTAGATACTAAGTGTCCTGACCTTAGACAATTGGTGCAAAGACGCAGGTTTCTCGCCGTCTGGATACGAGACCTAACACTCAATGCTAAAAATTTTTGACATTGGTTTATGTAGTGTGGATTTTCACAATACGGGCATCGATTAGAATAGGTATTTGAATTCGGTACCTTGTAGCTTGAGTTAGAGTTGGATGTGGACGTGGTTACCATGGCCTTCCTGCTCGCATTGCTTTTCGCTTGTCCCTGGTCACTGGGCAGGTCGGAAGAACTCATAGACTCCAACAGATCCGCCCGTGAACGCAGGAATGACTTGAAGTCCTGTAATGAAGGCAATTCATTTGAGTTTGATTTCTCCTCCCACTTTCGTAATGTTTGCGAGTCTAATTTTGGGGCTAACATAAATATTAGGAGGTTGTCCCAATTTTCGGTTGAAATATTGAGTTTATTAAGGACTCTCAAATGCTTAGAGATGTTATCTAAAAAACCTCGCAATGCACTTGAGGTATTCGAAATCTGATCCACGTGGAGAAGTGCTTTGAGATGGTTAGCTACAAGCTTTTTTGGGTTATTGAAGCGTTCACATAGAAGTTTCCATGCTATTGCATGGCTTTCCTCGCAGTACTCCAATGAACCTATTACAATAAGTGCACTATCTTGTAAACAACTTCTCAGGTATTTGAATTTTTGAATCGGTTTTAGGTTACTTTGATTTATGAGGGCATCAAAGGTATCTCTGAATTCCAGCCACTGTGTGATGTCACCATTAAATGATGGTAATTTAATATCTGGGAATTTAATTGAGGTACTATTTTCTTGTTCGGTGGTGGTCACATTAGCAGAAAAACTGGAATTCTGAGATAACAAATCATTCATAGCACGTTTCGCAATGGCCACGTTTTCGTAGTAGGTATTTTGTGTTGATTCTCTTTCTAATAATTGCGCATCAATATCGGTACATATGGTTTCTATTCTGTCTTGGACATTCTCAAATTCATCGAAAACTGATTTTATTCTCTCTATTCTTAATTCTAAGTCTATACAAGTCTCGGCAGATATGGGTAACTCGATACTAGTTACATATTTTTTGAATAAGGTTAACTTGCCCTTTAGGACGCCTCGGTTCCTCTTTAATTCTTTAAGTTCACTGCTATCTGCTTTAGCCATTTTGAAAAAAGAGAAGAGACACACAAACACACGTGTTCGACGACACGTGGAGCGTACAAAAAATCCAAGGATAAAACTACTATGAATAGGAAAAAGAGAAGAGAGAATACAACACACGTGTTTGATGACACGTGGAGCAAAAAAAAATTTTTTAAGGATAGACGGGATTGCAAATTCACTGCTATGAATAGGTAAATTAAAATATGCGTTGAAAAATATGCCAGCTCACTTACTTGATAGGTTGATACTTATTCAATGCCGCTAGATTTTCGGTTTTCTGGTATGTTCGTGATCTTGCTCTTTTCCGTATTTCCTGCTCTGCTAGCTGAATTCCACGGCTGCCAATCGGTTGCTGCAGGTACGAGGCTGGATTGGTACCGCGTGGTCACGTCCTCGTGTCGACCCAGGAACGCTCGTCCACGCTTCCGCTCCCCTCGAAACTGGAATCTTCTGACCCTTGAGAATTTTCTAGACTTCTCCAAGGATCACGTCGGGGTCACCATGTAAAATGCAGGAAATGGAAAGCCAGCTATAACAGAAATTCAGGATTTATTATATCGGTACAGGTCAGGAGATGGTAAAGAGGGCGAATGACAGATCAGACAACCTTATATAGCAGCAGGACAGCGCCACTGTGGCGACTGTCCGAACTAATTTGTAAAAGTATTTTCGATGAAAGTTATTGTAATAAAAAGATCGAACTCACGTTACTATGCCAGCTACATAGTAAATACAGCCGTTGACACACAGATGGCGCTGTGTTCAACAATGCTTGTTTACTAAGTTTGCCGCTAGATGGCGTTATTCTAAATCTCATTACTTCCAGGGCAAGAACGAGTCTCTCCGAGCACGCGCTATCCTCCGCTCACTCGTCCCTCTGGATGATCTCCAGGGAGTGCTGAGTTTAAGGTTCACGCTTAACAATCCCGCGGCTGGAGAAGAACGGCCTAAGTCTGGTAAGCCTCATATGTCCTGAATTTTGAAAATAGAACTTTTGTTCCAAAAATAAGACAATTGTTCTCATATACTAACAATTGTCCTATTTTTGGAACAAAATTGATTTATACCTACCACTAATACCAGCAGTCTAATACTTCAACCGACCGAACGAAACCGTTCAACGTCAACCAATCGCAGTGCAGAAATTGTCACTTTTGGACGAAGTCCACGGAACGGTGTCGTCGCGGATGCGTTCCGCTGAAGTTAGAATTGCTATGCTGAACCTAAATGTGCCTATGTAATATGTGTATATTACATAGGCCTTCAATTAAATTAAATAAATAAAATAATGCTGGTCATTTTCATTGTCATCTAGCCCCAAACTAAGCACAGCTTCGTAATTATATACATATTATACATAGTAACACCCAGATCCGACATAAATATTTGCAGATCATACAAACATTTATCCCGCGGCGGGGATCGAACCCGCAACCTTCTGCGTCTCAAGGAGGGTTTTCACCAACTGCGCCACAGGGGTCGTCAAATTGTTGTTCCACTTCCTATGATCCTGATTGAACACTTTCGCCTTGATTGGATTTTGTAGCGATTGCATTTGCGAGAGAAGGACAGATGTACACACCGTTCACCATTTTCCTTTTCTTCCGTTCCACTATTAATTTCAATATTGCATTTCACAGATATGCCCTCAGGCCTAATTCCTGGCCACAAGCAAAGCGTTGGGTTGTTCCTGGAAAGAGTGTACGGTATCGAGACCCAGGAACTATTCTACAGACTGCTTGAAGAGGCATTCTTGCCTGATTTAAGAGCCGCTACTATGTTGGACAGGGTAAGTTATAATTTTGGATAAAGAAATAAATAATGTAAGTACCTACCTACTATATTTGCATTTCTTTATATATATTTTGTTCCTTTTCTATGATATTGTCTTTTTAATAGCAGCGTTTTACCTGAAATAAAACGCATATTAAAATACTTACCTCACTGGAAGCTTTATATTGAGAAGACGTCATCCGTTTCCGTCGAAATACTACCAGTTTAAGTACTTTTTCCTTGTAACTTCCGCTCAAGTGGCGCCACCTGGCGGCAAGGCGTGTCACCATGTTTCGTAAAATGTGCCTCGCCTTCTTGTAATCATTGGCTCGAAATCACCAGGCAGAAATAAAAGTGAAAGCTTCCAGTGAGGTAAGTATTTTAATATGCGTTTTATTTCAGGTAAAACGCTGCTATTAAACTACTTGACCGTCACTGGAAGCTTTATATTGAGACCTGTTTGTTATCGCCTGGTGACGCCACTTGTAGAATATAAGTAGAATATCTAATTAGCGCCAATGTGACATTAAAATATATCACAGTAAGTTTGAAATTAAATATGTTTTATTTGTAAGTGACATACTAAACACAGCTTTCTAAAATTATATTAATACTGAGTTTTTTTTTTTTTTTTTTTAATTTCCATAATTATTATTATTAATTTGAATTCAACTATAAAAATTACTTGCAAGACGAATCAATGTTTAATCTACGGGTATAAACAATTGTGTTATACTTTCAGATTGATTGTTACATCTCATTACTTTACGCCTGTAGAACTACTGGAATGTACGTATTTGCTGAGCGCCAGTTGCCTCGTGCAAGGATTTTGTCAAGCGGATGATTTTTCAATCAGCTTTTGGAGGACACGACAGAGCGTATACTACCTGGAGGAGCTGTAATTTAGATTTCATTGAACAGGGCTTTTATCCAACCTGCAAATGCAATTTCTGTTTGTGTAGCTGATTTAGCTACACCTTTTACTGTAACAAAAAAATATATGACTTGGTTACGTTACGTGTTTCATTCAATATCATTTCTCTATCCAGAATTATAGTGGTTAAGCTATATTGTAATTTGGAAGTAGCTTCCAAGCAGACGGTCTGTAATTACTACTGTCGGATTTCGATCCAACCTGAGGCCGAAAGATAATACTATCATCAGATCTTTGCAATAATAATAAATAAAATCGTTTATTGCAGACACATGAGATCCATACAAAACACACAAATTATATTTATCTAAAATAAACAGAAAACAAAATAAATAAAATAATATACTTAAGTAAAGCATTTTAGGTGGCAATTGCCACCCAACGTCTATACGTTGCCGTCTGTATCAACCTGTCGGCCAGGCTTCTAATAATTGCGTTCTTACACCTGTCCACTCTGGACATGAAGGAAGCTATTCTCTTTCTTTGCATGGCGTTAAAAGAGTAAACGCGGGCCCTCAGCGTACATTTCAGAAGCGCTACAATGGCGCTTGTAGCCCATCAGATGCAATGATAAGAATCGTATTGTAAATAAAGTCAGATCGTATATACGTTTCCCTGAACCAAGTAATAAATGTAAGGCTGTATGTCACAATACTTGAATTCGTTATTCACATCTACCGTACAATTCGATACAAATGAAGCGAATTTAACCACATTCCAGATTGGTGGTTTGGGATTTTTAGGATTTCTTAGTGCAATTGATTTAAAAATTGCATTTCACTTCACTAGAACGTGAGAGCTTATAAGTTACTAGAAGTTTTAGCATTGCACAATGTAGAAACTGCCGATTTGTGCAAAGGTACAGTATTGTATTATAGGCGGTTCACTAAGTGCAAATCGGTCAAAAAATTAGCTAATAATAATCCCGTAGGATTTTTAAAAATTACCATTTTTATCATTGAACCAAGAAGTCCATCGTTTCCATGCTACTTATTACTGATTATTATTAATTGTTTAGAGATCCATGTTCGGCGAGTTAATACTCTGGAGATTAGAAATGGTGGTAGAAACCCACGCAAGAGGGGATTCATGGAACACTGAACGCGTCGTCAAATATAGCTCTTTCAGGTGATCTTCCAGGTCTCGAGACACATAGTTGTACACTATACCCGCAGTCTTTGAAGCGAATAAGTCTATCATAGGTATACCCATTTTGGCGAACCATGTCTACACAAGCTGGTAGTAGATGCCACTCCGCAGGTTAGCTGGCGGTCACGTGACATAATAATATGGTCGCCATGATTGTTATATTTGCCTGGGATATACTGTATGTTGAATTGTACTGACCAACATCAAGTACCTACACTTCAACAGATTCAAAATTTTATAGGTTATGTTCATTAGCGGTAGACTTGGTATCTTGGTTTTTCAGGTGAGCGACAGCGGTTTTGCTGTCGCATTGAATGAGAATTGTGCTGTGACGCAGTAAGTGAATTTGGCTTCGAAGGGCCAACATCTCTTTTTGGTTGTAACCAAATGAACATTTTGCATTTCTTGTAACGAAGTGCCCGTCGGGTTAATGTATTTGGCAATTCAAAGTCCACAAAATCAGTTCTTTTGTTTGACCGTATTTTCGGGTAGCGGGTAGGTTTATCGATTGATCTGGTAAAGAATTCATGAACATGACTAACTGACGGTGATTAAAATTTTCCGAGGAATGACAAGTTCAAGAGTCCTACAATCCTCTGTAATCTTTTACAGTAAACATTTTTGTTCAAAAGCATGGCTCATTTTTTCGACAATGAGAACAGACTTTTCTTGTGGTAGGGATTTTAGGTAGTCCCAAGGACTCCATGTTATACCCAGGTAAACTATGCTTGTTTGAGGTCTAATACCAGATGTTGTCTGTCTGAGAAATTTATATTCCATTCTACCCCAGATTTGTAAGGTTTGAACTGAGCACTTGCACATCAAAGATTCTGACATTCCACTTTTCTCGTAATATCTGATCAACCCTGTTTGTAAGAATGGAAAAGGTTTTTGGAACCGTGCTCAACCCGAAAGAAAGTAAAGTCATTTCTAGCAATTCTTTGTTGTATATTAGCTATAAGCGTAGGTAGATAGCTCCTGCGTGCTTTTGCTACTTTTAAGTGAAAGTAAGTTTGGAATAGGTATATTTTACATAGCCAATCTTGTGGTTGCAAAAAGTCAAACGCGAAACATGCTTACTTATCAGGTGGAGTGAAAGGTTCAAGTACATAATCGTTTAGCGCTTTTAGATTGATTATAGGGCTAGCTGTGCCTTTGGATTTTGGTACCAAAAATAGGGGTGACACAAAGCTGTAAGACAGACAAGCTATTTTTAGAATACCCTGTTTTTCTTATTTTGTTTACAATTGCAGTCATTTCTACTGATACCAGAGTGTGAAAGGGGTCTTGACTTGACTTACATTGGGAAAAGTAGTGTATCAGATAACTGGTTCCCATAGTACAAGCTATGCTTAGTTTTTGGCTAAATGATGCTGTGTGAAATTGTCCAGCATTATTTATTTTATTTATTTATTTTTAACTAGTGGAGATTTTAAAAAGGGGATTCGATATCCCTGGATTAATTTCATGACAATTTCTGGTGCCCCCTTTTTCACTTATTCCAATGTAATTGCGTAAATTGACCTGCTTGAACAGTTTCGAGTCATTGTTCATAATACCATCTTGCCGCATTTGAGCGACCTCTATTGTTCCCACGGTTGTGAAAGGAACCTCTCCCGATGTATTAGATTAGAGTTTACAAGAAACAAACTTTACACAATATGTTACCAAGAATTATACTTTTATCTGAAAATAAATAGCTTTCTCTTTAATTATTGCTCTCATACTGCCAGTTTGAGGGTTGGCCTCTGTATGGAAAAGCATGGTGAGCACCCCGCGAGGGTGGGTTGTTATAGTGTGTTTGCACTGAGTGACCGGCCTCTTAACAAGAATACTAAGTTCCACGCGATGGAACTGTCGGTCTATGTTCGCCTTGCCCCCGCGAGGGGCGGCTGTTACTTTGATTAGGATGTTCCTTGAGGCATGTCTTTTGTTTTTCGAGCCCAAACAATATGCCTTACGCACCGAGGGGTGCGTAAAAAACACACAATCTTTTCTATTGTAGCTGTAAAACGCTCAGCCTCAAATAATATAAGTAGAATACGGGGGTATTCTATAAATTTTCTATTTTATTTGGTGAGGCTTTTACCAAGGGATCTCTAATTTGGCTGGTAATGGTTTCTCTACGCATCTCGAAGGCTTCGGCTCGGGACCGCAAGTTAGTTGCAAAAAATCTGAGAATATTTTATGCAAGGCACTTTACTGTTCAGATTATCGGATTTCACCTCTATAATTACAGCCCAAGAAAGAAGGTTACGGATTGTTTCCTGTAACGCTTATTTTTGTTTTAAAAAGCAGTATGATATAGCTGCGTAGGATTTATCAGCATAAGACAGTTGGCGTAAGGTTTACTAACTTACTTTAGACATACTTTTATTTGCCAAAAAGAAAAATATCACAGACCTAAAAAATACAGTAACAAAAAAGGTAGAAAAATAAGGGGAATACGATAATAGCAAAAAGTGTTTCCAAATTTATGAAATCTGGAGTATGGTTATATATTTTGGGTAACAGTGACCATAAGGTTTAGGTAAGCACTGCACTTCAAGCAACATTTTCAATTAGCTAACGAGAGTTTTAGGAACGGATGGTTCCTTTAGCTTTGTCTCGATATCAATCGTATCAAATCTGAGGCTAACATCTGAATAAATAGTGTCATCGTGACATGACAAAATGTATCACCAGATTGACTGGTTAAAAATAGGAAATAATGTTTTGCAGCTCACCCATATCCTGGACTAACTTGTTTATCTTGTGGTCTGATAAACCATGTTGCGCGTGCTTCTTCTTGTGCTTCGGTGGCGCCTACGTGCATCCGCCTCCATGTTATACATTACTACAAAGGAAATATATTAATATTTGCATGAACAAGTGTGTATCTACAATAATTATAAGACTGAAATAAAATTATATTTTAAATAAATTGTTATTTAAATCAATATTTGCCTCAGTCTGTGGCTGAGCAGCCGAATAAGTATTTGCTATAAGTGGGTGGACAATATTAAAAACGTTCACTGAAATAAAAAGTTATTTGAAGAAATAACAGCCTGTGCAAATAAGCACGTGGATTTTTCGAAATAATCTGTAAAAATACACTGGTAGGTAGATTTAAATAAAGTAGGTACGTGATCCGAACGGAAAAACCGTTAAAAGAATTGATCACGTGTAATAGTTAATAGTAGGTACTTACAATTGTTCTTCTTTAACGCTTGCTAAAAGCGAAGCTTGGAAAAAACTCATCACTTCCCTTTAAATTAAATTAATAATTAAGTACTAAGTACCTACTTAATATTTTTTAAAATATATAAAACCCCAATACTTTGAGTAGTAGGTAGGTAAATTTGTTCAGAGCCAGAGCTGCTGAAGACAAGTTGCTTCGACGGAATCGAAACGCCAATGATTACAAGAAGGCGAGGCACATTTTACGAAACATGGTGACACGCCTTGCCGCCAGGTGGCGCCACTTGAGCGGAAGTTACAAGGAAAAAGTACTTAAACTGGTAGTATTTCGACGGAAACGGATGACGTCTTCTCAATATAAAGCTTCCAGTGACGGTCAAGTAGTTTAATGGTCCATTTTCGTATGTAAGTATTTAGTTTTATATTATTCAAGATTACTACTTTTAGTTCTTCTATTGTTATTCTTTTTTCTATGTTTAAGCTTTTTGTACACCGCCGTTTTTCTGTTATATCTTTTCCAGTCCATCCAAAGGTTGTCTGGAAGAGATCGCTTTTAGCGATAAGGCCGCCCATTGTACCTACTTGTTATTTTGTGTTCCTGTTATGTTTCTTCTGTGTACAATAAAGTGTTTATCTATCTATCTATCTAATGCTGGACTTTTCACACGTCATCTAGCCCCAAAATAAGCAGAGCTTGTGCTAAGGGTACTACATGACTGATATACTACTTACATAGTTTTTGTTTGTAAATACATACATATTATACATGGAAAACCCAGACCCGAGACAAAAAACATTTGTCCCGCGGCGGGAATTGAACCCGCGCTTCACAGGTCGTTTAATATGAAATGAAAAGTCTTATCAAAATTTTGGATTCCGACGGGATTCGAACCCGCATCGATTAGACGATCCTCCTAAAGCCGGAGTGCCTTACCGCTCGGCCACAGAACTCTAGTCGTCAGCATCCAAATCTTTGATAAGCTCATATTTATATGTCCCTCCAATTATTTTTCCAGAACGATGGCTGCGAATCTGATATGGCATTATCAATGAACCGGTACATCGGCAACTCCATCCTACCGTTACTGATCAAACACGCCTACTTCTATAACGAGGCTGAGAACTACGCAAGTTTGTTGGACGCTACTCTTCATACTGTGTACAGGTTAGTAAAGATCACTACAGGCAATATCCATCCATAGAATATTATAAATGTGAAAGTAACTCTGTCTGTCTGTCTGTCTGTTTGTTACCTTTTCACGCCCAAACCACTGAACAGATTAGGCTGAAAATTGGCATGGATAAAGGTTGTATCCCAGGGACGGACATAGGCTACTTTTTATCCCGAAAAAATCCCGTGGGCCGCGGGTTACACCGCGGGAGCGCAGCTAGTAAAAAATATATAGATAGGGCTGTGCCTCAACTTTCAAAATAGCAGCGCCATCTTTTGGTACTCGCTCATTACTAATGAAAACCAGTACAAATCCGCGTTTACGGCTTCGGTACGTAACGGTGAAGTCGAACCTGGTGACACTCATACTAAGGACTCTGACGTGATTCCGTTTACTTTTTTTTTACGTTTACGCTTCCGTGCTTCGCAGGGCACGTTAAATAGTCATAAAAACTCCGTCACCAGAGTTGGCCAGTGACTCATACGAACTTACTTTTTTTTGTTACCCAGGTTATCCAAGAACCGTATGCTAACCAAGGGCCAACGTGAAGCAGTTTCCGACTTCCTCGTAGCCCTTACATCGGCTATGCAGCCGTCTATGTTGCTGAAGTTGTTGAGGAAACTCACTGTGGACGTCTCCAAGCTGTCTGAGTATACTACTGTGGCACTTAGGGTAAGTTGCTTGGATATAAACAGGGTGTGGTAATTTTACCAAGGGCAGTTTTAAGCGTTCTGTGATTTATCTTAAACAAATTACGTTTTGATTTTTAAGTTGCTTTAGGAAAGCGTTTCTGGTGGGAAATAGCTTCAAGTGAGACCACCTTTTTTTTAATAAAAAATTTTTTTAGATTGACTGTATATTTTTTTATTATTGTTTAATTATATCAAACCCTAATAATATTACAATCTGACCAAGTAGGCCAAAGACAGAATGAGTCTATAATACTTTTCTACTGTTTCTATTTTAGGGGAAGACACTTTGTTCTTGTGTTCTCTAAAATACACTTATCACTTTCCTAAAAACAGACGAAACTACAAAAGAACAGACTGCCCTCAATGTTGTAAAATTTCGCTACACCCTGTATTATTCAAGTTCAAAAATCTTATTCCAGCTCTTAACATTACACTACGAACGCTGTGCCAAATACTACGGCAGCACCGGCGGCCAAGGCGCGTACGGTGCTTCGTCCGACGAAGAGAAGCGTCTAACAATGATGCTATTCTCAAACATCTTCGACTCTCTCAGCAAGATGGACTATGAGCCGGAGCTGTTTGGGAAGGCCTTGCCTTGTCTGATTGCTATAGGTGAGTTGTGATTGCTATAAGTAGGTGAGTTTTGATATAGTTGAGTTGTGATAGCTATAGGTGAGTTGTGATTGATATAGGTGACTTGTGATTGCTATAGATGAGTTTTGATATAGGTGAGTTGTGATTGCTATACTTAGGTGAGTTTTGATCTAGGTGAGTTGTGATAGCTGTAGGTGAGTTGTGATTAATATAGGTGACTTGTGATTGCTATAGGTTAGTTTTGATATGGGTCAGTTGTGATAGCTATAGGTGAGTTGAGATTGCTATACTTAGGTGAGTTTTGATCTAGGTGAGTTGTGATAGCTGTAGGTGAGTTGCAAACAAAACCCCTCGGTAAACTATTGTCCCGACTTCTGCTTGTCGTGTCACTATAATTTTTAATCACTATATTCATTTTTATTTCTAGGTTGTGCGTTGCCGCCTGACTACTCTCTGTCCAAGAACTTCGACGATGAGTTCTACGGAAAAGAGCAACCTACATGTAAGTATTAAACTGTCACTAAAACTCATGGTAAAGATAAATACTTAGCCTAGTTTTTCTTATGTTTGTCTGGGACAAATCTTTTGAGCTGAATTTTACACACTTTCCGGTGTCCGATTGGAATTTTGTCACACATCTATCGCAGACAGACAGACGACTAAAGTTACTTTCATATTTTTAATAGATGTATATTTTTTCAGTATCAGACAACCCGCAATACGACCCACAACCAATCAACACAACCTCAGTTGCCCTGAACAACGATCTCAACACAATTGTCCAGAAGTTCTCGGAACATTACCACGACGCGTGGGCCTCTCGCAAGATTGAGAACAGCTGGGTGTACGGGGACAACTGGTCTGACAGTCAGAAGGCACATCCGAGGCTGAAGCCTTATAATATGCTCAATGATTATGTGAGTACGGTAGACAAAAGTTGACATTTGGATTGAAAAAATCAATGAAAACAGGACCTTATTAATGTCTGTGATACATTTGCAATCAATTTCTGATCGCTCATTGGTTGTTAACTATCGAAACTAACGCCACTGCAATAAAGTAGCAATCACTGGTACTAAAGTGTTAATGTGAAATCAAAAAATTCCAAAACTAAGTAGGTTTGATTGTCCTGTAGGCAGCACTGGCAAAAATTTTGCGAATTATTGTGCAATTTTGGTATCGCCTTAATTACAAAAATTACAATAGAATCAGTCAAGCTGTCTTATGATCGTTAGAAACTATTCATGGTTAATTTAGATCCACGTAGTTAATATTAAATAATAACAAATAATGCTGGACATTTCACACAGCATCATCTAGCCCCAAACTAAGCAAAGCTTGTACTATGGGAACCAGATAACTGATATACTACTTATATACTTTTTTGTAAATACATATTATAAATAGTAACGCCCAGAATATAACATTTGTCCCGCGGGGAGATCGAAGCCGCAACCTTCTGCGTCACAGGCGGGCTTTCACCCACTCCGCCACAGAGGTAGTCGTTATTGACGATTGATTACTTTTCTAGGAGAAAGAGCGATATAAAGAGCCAGTACGCGAGTCATTAAAAGCCTTATTGGCTATCGGCTGGTCGGTGGAACATTCCGAAGTGGATATCCCCAGCACCAATCGCAGCTCAATGCGACGGCAGTCCAAGTCGGGAGGCGTAAGTAGTTCATTCATACATTAAAAACACTCGAGAGTGTTTTGTACCTAAATTCAAAGTTCATTCATTTCAAACACTCGAAAATGGTTTAATAACGTATGTGTTGAAGTTGTGGTGTTCATTCATTCATTCATTAAATAAAACACTCTATGATGTAATCTATGAACCTACATTGAAGTTGTGACTAGTTTTTTTACCTTTCAAACTTTGTCTTATTTTGTTATACTATGTTTTTAACTGTGTTTTTGTACAAAAAAAATCATTCATTCTTTCCTTCATACGTTCATTCAATCGTTCATTCATACATGGAATGAAGGAACTGTAAAATAAATTCATTAAAATACAATGATCTCTTTTAAAATTGAGATCAATAATTTGTAAATAATATGATATCTCCCCATTATGTCTATTTTATTGTTTGCGCAATGTACTATAATTTCCTATTGTAATAATTTGTCCTTGTTGCACGCACTCAGGAAGAAACGAGTGAAAAACTACCGGTACTTTTTTCTATGGAGTTTTCTCTATCGGAGTTTGACGACCTTTTCACGTGTGACAAAGACAACTATATATTTCGTTTCACTTTAAAAAGAGACGGAAATATCCTAGCTAATACTTCGCTTTATCGACACCTTTAGGAAAGGAATAAGATGGTAACTTACTGTGGCGACCTCTAATTACGATCGCATGAACTATAAGGGCATCGTAAGAGAGTTGCCAATTGCAGCCTGTTACTTCAGAGCTTCTCCGCTAGATGGTGCTGGCGCGCTACCAACGGATACGATTTGAATCCTAAATCGCGCTTACAATGTGTACAAGCACATCTAACCTATACACCGCTATTTTATGACTACCAAAAAAAATTTAAGGACAGTTGCAGCAGATGCAGAAATGATAATGGCATGGTCAGAACTTTTTTTTATTTAACTATCACAAAGTTATCGAGGATTGTAGTCAACCAAAACCGAACAAAATTTTATGAAAACTGTACAAAAAAGTACTATAGACAACAATCGCGTATAGACTCGCATTCGAACTATGTTCTCGTATCATCCCCAGTCAGTAAAACCGCAGTAGCTATCATAAATCCATGTTTGACTCGTCTCGTCTCCTTTTGAGGTTATAATTTTTTTTCTCTTTTTTTGAGTTTTAACTACAGAGGTGTGATCAGTAACAGACACCGAGACCATGTTTAAAATTTTTTTGGTAATTAAAAAATAAGGGTGTATAGAACTATCCGACATTAACTGTCGGCTGAAAGGCCCTAAGGTAAGTGGACCAGATGGTGTCGACCTTAGTGAGGTGAGATCTCCCTCTTTGCCGTAAATTAGGGGAATTACACCTACCTCCAAACTTACTTTGCCATTTTATTTCCTGAAGTGTCGATATACCTTTTTCAGAAATATCTTCGAACTCCGATAGTCTCACATATTTTTTGTTAATAATAATGTTTTTGCATGTTCCTCGCACATAATCATGGTAAATAATATATTGTTGTTTACATATCCCCGCACGCGAAACAGCGCGGTCCTGATATATTGGTAAGGGTACCTACTACCTATACTGTATAATTGGCTTCTACTGTATGCCTTCTCAACTCTATGCTTGCTATGTCTTTATGAGAACTCTATGCCTTCACACTCAGCGGAGCGATAGGCAATCGTTCCTTGTAATTAGATTCGCTTTTATATGTGCTCTGTCTTCTATTCTCTCTGTTTGCATAATGATAGGCGATATTGTAACTTGCAATAAGTTTTTAATCGACTCTAAAAAGGCGGTGTGATATGTGAAATCAAGCAACTCTGTCTGTTACCTTATTACGCCTAAACCGCGTAACAGTTTACCCAAATTTTTGCATAGATATGTTAGGACATGCTACTTTTTTCTAACATAATCATGAGGGTTTTTGTTCCCCATACAAATATTCTGCAAGATGTTGTCATGTGATCAAATATGTATTTGGGCCTTAGACATCTTCAAAGGATCTGGAATACATAAAAAAAAACGATCTGAAATAATGTCTACCGTGCTTTAGGGATACAGTCATGACCCTGTTTACGTTTTTACAAATATGGGAAAGAAGTGCAATCAGTTTTGTAATGAATGATCGCCTCTGTGCACTCATTAAAATATTTCCTATTATTATTTCAAAAATAAATATGTTTTATTGACGGATTTTGCTGCTGCTGTAATCGCCGATGACTAGTATAGACTTTTTCTTGTATTTCATTTAAATAAACACAGTGTATTACAAGTTTTATACATCCATCCATAGACGGATTCAGCGACGCCGTTCAACTACAACCCCCATCCAGTGGACATGACCAACTTGACTCTATCGCGAGAAATGCAGAACATGGCGGAGAGACTCGCCGAGAATGCACACGATATCTGGGCCAAGAAGAAGAAGGAGGAACTTGTTATCAACGGAGGTAAAGGAAAATTCACAGCTATGTAAAAATATTTGTAAGTTCGTATGAGTCAGTGGCCAACTCTGGTGACGGAGTTTTTAGGCCGCCTAAGGCCTCCGTCATGGCTTAACGACTTAAATAGCCGGGACCGACAATTGAACGTGCCCTCCGAAGCACGGAAGCGCTCAGATGAAAATGCCACTGGCGGTCACCCATCCTCTAACGTTGCTTAACTTCGACGATCTATCAAGAACGACTAAGCAAGCACGACCACGAGCGCTTCGAAAATATTATTGACACACAGGGATAAAAAGTGGCCTATGTCCTGCTCCACAACCTCCTCTTTCTTCCAGTGAAAGTTCCATTAAAATCGGTTAAGCCGTTCCCGAGATGAACAGACAGACAGACAAAAAATTTAAAATGATTTTTTGGGTTTTAGTATCATAGAAAACACAGTTATTTTGAAATTACAGACAGACATATTTATATGTATTGATGATGATCATGACAAGCAGACAAAGTTGCTCACAAAAACATACTTTTCAGGCGGTATCCACCCACAACTGGTACCATACGACCTTCTCACTGATAAGGAGAAGAAGAAGGATCGAGAACGCTCTCAAGAGTTCTTAAAGTATTTGCAATACCAGGGATATAAGCTACACAGGTAATTAGTAGATTGTTACACAAGGGACGTAAGTAAGCTATTACAGAACAAGATCCAATTTGGCGCCAGTGCGAGCGCAGCTCGCATAGGGCGCTAATGGATCGCGTGCACCCGAGATATTTAGTCACACGAGCGAGCGCAGCGAGCGAGGGTGAATATAGTTCGAGGGTGTAATAGCTACTTGCAACCGAGGTAAGCATTCTACTTTATATCATTCTTGCGAGGTAAATAAAACATTGGTAATGCATCTGCTTCAAGCAAACAAAAATCAGGCTCTCCTCCTTTTTCATCATCTGATGAAGTGCTTGACATTGTTGTAAATAACTTAAATCACTTTACGAACAAACTTCACAAACTTTTAGATCAAATGAAATGCCGCCATTTCCATTTTTTTTTCGTAAATAGTTTTCCAAATTTTTTTTTACGGCTCTGAGTTCCAAGGAGTTTTGCATAGTTTGAAATGTATGGAAATTAAATGCCGCCATGTTCAGTGTTTTTTTTCAGTAAAAACTTTTCTTACCATTTTATAAGAAAAGAGATTGTTTACCAAGGAGTTTTGCATAGCTTGAACTGTAATGTGAACATTACAATTCAAGCATAGTGCGACGTAATGTTGCCTTGAATTGCAAACACCAATTTACAAGGAGACTTTCCACCATAGTAATCCCTAGTTACTGAGCAAGTATGATATAATAATTGTTTACAGTTCATAGGCACGTAACTAGATGGCGCTAGTCGTCGATGGCAGTCAATCGCAAAGAGAAGTTTATTTAGGAATGTTTAAAACAGTGTTTTTTGAAATGTTATTAAAATATTTTTAAGTTTGTAACAGAAAACGAAAGAAATGAAAACAATAGTTCTTATACAATCAGACAAAAGAACAGGAACAAGGCTTCAAGGCGCGGTAGACATTCTCTCAGATCTGCACTCAAAATTCTTTGAAGATGTTTGAGATGTAGTTAGAGATATTTTAGCGTAGTCTAAGGCACGTTCATCCAAATATATTTGGCACATGTCCACATTTAACTGATCATTCTATACGTCACAGGCTGTAAATTGTAACCCATCGCGTTATTAAACATCTATCATGCTTACGTACTTTGTTGAGGCGTTAGTTCTTTGTACTGTATGAGCATCTAAACTTACTTTGACGAGCCTCAATTTTGTTTGACTGGCTCCCCACTGGAGCTTGACTTTTTAGTTTTAAGATGGATCACCTAAAATAATGCTAGGCCCCAAACCGTGTTTGTTGCCCTGATTCTTCACGGTATTAATCGCGAAAGAACAGGAGTAAAATTAGTTTTAAGACTATCCTTAGTGATCCCAGCGGTCCTACTGAATAAATGCTTTTTGACTTTGACTTTGACTAATTTATCCCACAGGCCAAGCAAGCTAACAGCCGGTGATACAGAACAAGCCGCTACGGGGGTAGCAATAGAGCTTAGATTCGCTTACTCGCTCCTCGAGAAACTCATCCAATACATCGACAGAGCTACCATAAATATGAAGCTATTGAAACCTTCGACTACGTTCAGTAGGCGGCCGAGTTTCAAGACCAGTACGAGGGATATTAAGTTCTTTTCTAAGGTAAATAGGATTGGTTTTTATCTGGCATTTTCATAATCCTATTTTGATCTAAGTATTGGGAATTAATTTTAACCCAACAAAGACCAATTTACACTAACACTAAGGCATGTCGAAACGAAAGAAGCCTTTATAAGGAAAACTTAAAATGTCACTACCCTTGATTAAAAAAAAACTAGTGCCGATAAAAAGAAGAATACACTACTAAAACCAGTTTACATCCTGATGACACAGCATAAAAAACTTTTAAAAAGTAGCAGATTTTGAGTGACTTAAAAATCTGAAATAATCATAAAAACTCTCAAGAAGTTTTGTTTGTACATGCTACAAATAAATATTAATTCCTTTTTGTACTAGTACGGTCAGCATAGAAAGTGGTCTACCACTTTTGACAACAGTTTCTGTGAAATCTAACTACCGCTAAGGTTTACTTTTCTGTCATAATAATAAAATAAACCTTGTTGTTTCATAACGTTCAAATGAACCTCACCCGAGGCAAAAAGGGATATTCATAATACTAATATGTTCATATATTTCTCTATTACCTTTCAAGCAACATAAGTCGGAGCTAAAATACTTTAAGAAGGTACTGCATAGCGGCTCAATGAAACAAAAGCATTTAATCATTCATTCAATGATGCCTATTCGATGTGCTTAATATTTATCAAGTTTTCATCAACAATTTCATGCAACTTATAAAGCAAGCATTTTTCACTTTTAAATGATTGATGAAATCGTGAAGTAATTCTTGAAAATTATGAAATAAAGCCAGCTTTGATGCATTTGCTTGACTTTAAATAAAAATGCGTAATTCATATCGGGGAGGGTTTCCAAAGGAAAGCGCTAGAGCCGGTGCAGACCAGCCAGAGCCAGGGTGGACGACATAAAGGCCATAGAGGGAAAGACTTGGATAGGACCAGCACAGGGCCGATTGGAGTGGCGTTTGACGGAGGCTCATGTCCAGTGTGCTATCATTTGAGATGCCAATTATGATGAAATAAAAATGCTTGCCTCAATGTGCTTAAATATTTTCATTATTTAAGCTTTGTGTAAACATTCTACCACAAAATATTCACAATATATTCACACTTTAGTTCAAATTCACCATAACTCAAGCTACAAGCCACCAGCGATTTCTTTTTGACATTGACACAAAAAAAAACTCTCTCTCGTTAGGCTGTGAGTTTGATGTCCATACATAACATACAGCAAAATTATAATATTTTAAAAATATGAATGATTGCTGAACAAAAAGATGACCTATATAGCTTTGCTTGATTTTCAACTAGATGGCGTTGCATAAAACATCCACTGTACCTAAAATAATCCAAAACCAACCCTATCCTCACTAATTAAAGCCTAAAATCGCAGGTGGTTCTACCTCTGATGGAGAA
This sequence comes from Epirrhoe alternata, assembly GCA_963565295.1. NCBI lineage: Eukaryota > Metazoa > Arthropoda > Insecta > Lepidoptera > Geometridae > Epirrhoe > Epirrhoe alternata. The sequence goes on from OY751401.1 coordinate 4,810,029, forward strand.
GTATTTCTCTACGCACCGCAACTATTTCATTGCGGTGGCGACGGCGACCAATAACGTGGGAGCGGCGAGTTTGAAGGAGAAAGAGATGGTGGCAGCACTGTTCTGTAAACTCGCTAGCTTGCTCAGATCTCGGTGAGTGTTTTTTTATTTAGGTTCATTTCTTTTTTTCTTGGCTAATATGGGAAAATTTTCAATAGTTGGTTAATGCATGAGGATGAGCACGAGACCGTAAAAAGTAGCATAAAGAAAGAGAGGCCTATAAGGAAAGTGAGGCCTAGCAGTGGGCAAAGTCAGGTTGTGGATGATGATGATGATGATTTAGGCAGCAATCTTTCAGATTTTATGAAAAATCGCGCTTAGATCTTTAAAAATTGTTTAGGTTTATAAAACAGTATAAATTACCTGCATAAAAATAAATCCGGCTTCGAGCCCACGATTTCTTTCTTCTTTCTTTTCTAGCTACTATTTTTCTATAAAAATATCACTTTCCTTCCAGTCTGGCAGCATTCGGTCCCGATGTCAGGATCACTGTCCGCTGTCTCCAAGTGTTAGTGAAGGGTATCGACGCGAAGTCTCTCGTGAAGAACTGTCCCGAATTCATCCGGACATCCATGCTGACATTCTTCAACAACGTCGCCGATGACTTGGGGCATACCATCATGAATTTACAGGATGTATGTAAAGTTGCACATAGCTCGTAGAACTGACTGACGGCCGTTGGGCAGAAAAGTTCTCGAGTGGAGGCCACGCACCGGAAATCGCAGCAGAGGACGGCCCCCACGAGATGGAAAGACGATCTTGTAAAGGTTGCTGGGAGCCGTTGGGTGCAGGCTGCACAAGATCGATCGCTGTGGAAATCTATGGGGGAGGCCTATGTTCAGCAGTGGACGTTAGATGGATGATGATGATGATTGAAAGTTGTTCTCTCGAAGACGGGTTGGTCTAAGGAGCCCCCACCTAACTCGCGCGGGCGTCTGGCGCTGGCGTCTTCCTATTCCATTCAGTCGTGATCGGACCGATCAACGAGATACCGTGTGTCCTTTATTTTATTTATTTATTTATTTTTATTTATTTATTTTCACAAAATCCACAGATCTTAAAGATAAGGTAAATGTAACTTATGTAAATAGAACAGACATCCAATAACGGATTTACTTTATATAACTATACCATATGAGCAGTACATACTACACAAGATTGAAATAAACTAAGCTAAGTAATGTGTGTATAATAAATCAAAAACCAGAAACACAAGTTATAAATTTCTCTCTAAAATTATGTCGAAAATGCACTTTTTAAACTTGAATTTACTGCTGTTGAAGAGGTCAACTGTACTAAATGTTTTGTTATAGGCTTTAATCGTTCGATAGATTACAGAGTTCTGATAATAGTTAGTACGTGAGCGTGGGAGTGAGAATAAGGGAGTATGCCTAGTGCGAGTGGATGGTACGTAGAATCTAAGGAACTCTTCGCAGAGTTCACTGCAGTCAATAGAACCTAGGCACACTTTGTGAAGGAACGACATTTCAAGATATCTCCGCCTATCCTGTAGTGAGAAGATTTTGAAATGGTTGCTTAGAGCTACATAATCACCATTAAAATAGGTTTGAGAGCGATAGGTTAAATGTTTTATAAATTTACACTGAATTTTTTCGATTTCGTGAATATGGGTAATGTATTGAGGGCTCCATATGTTGCAACAATATTCGAGGGTGCTCCTTACGTAAGCACAATAGAGTATTTTTAGACAAACTGTATCTGAGAAGGGCTTAGTGACTCTTAGTATGAAACCCAAGTTTTTATAAGCTCTTAGTACAATATCTGAAATATGGTCATTAAATGATAACTTACTGTCGAGAAGGACGCCGAGGTCTCTGACCTGCTGCGTCTTTGTAATGTGAGTGTTAGAAATTTTGTAATCAAAAAGTACCTTGTTAATTTTTCTTGTGAAAGTAATGAGCAAGCACTTAGAAGCATTTATAGTAATTTTATTATCTAGGTAATAGTCATTGAGTCTATCCAAATCATGTTGGAGTTTGTGGCAGTCGAGTAAGGAATTAATAGTGTAGTAAATTTTCATGTCATCAGCATACATCAGGTAGTTAGCGAAATGAAAGCAGTTGCCTATGTCGTAAAGGTATGCTGCATAAAGCAAAGGAGAGAGGATTGAGCCTTGGGGGACCCCTGAGGGGATCTCCCGGAAGTCAGATCTATGACCACCTACGACCACTGCTTGACTGCGATTACGCAGATACGATTCCAACCATCTCAGGAGATCTCCGCATATGCCGAGTTCACCAAGCTTGCGTAACAAAATGTTGTGATTGACTCTGTCGAAAGCCTTTTCAAAATCCGTGTACACCACATCGACCTGCGACCCCCTATCCATATCCCGGAGAACATCATTTGTGAAAATAGAAAGATTAGTGTTAGTGGAACGACCTTTAATGAAACCATGTTGTTGAGGGGGTATGTGACGGTAAATAAAAGGGTAGATATGAGAATGAGCTGTTTTTTCAAGTAATTTACTAAGGTAATTTAATATAGAGATAGGGCGATAGTTTTCAATAAGAGTTTTTGAACCTTTTTTATGAATGGGCAGAATATGAGCTGACTTCCAAATGCTAGGGAAAAAACCCTCTCGAAAGCAACGATTAAATAATATAGTTATAGGTTTAGTAAGCGATTCGACGCAATTGATGAAGAAAACCGGTGGTATATTATCACTACCACTACCCTTATTTGGGTCTGAATTACTAATTAATTTAGATATGAAATCTTCATCCACTTGTATAATGTGAAGGGTATCCGAACTAACAACATTACAAGCCGTGATCGGGTATTGAGGGTTAATACAATTTGAAGTGGAAAAGTTATTGCAAAAGAATTCATTGAAAGATAAGCAAATATTTTTTTCATTATCTAATAAGTTGTTCTGAAAATACATTAATTTTGGAAAGTCTGATTTATTTTTCTTTCTGGATTTCACATAGGACCAAAAAAGTTTAGGGCAAGATTTTATTTTACTTTCAGAGAATTCAATATAAGATTTATAACATGTGTCTTGCAAGATCTTAACTTTGGCCCGAAGGTCGGAAAAAGTCTCATATTCAAGTTTATTATTATATTTCTTCCAGTTAGAGTGAGCCTTAGCTTTTTCTTTTATCAAGTTAATTAATTCCCGATTATACCATACTGGATATGAATAAGAATTCGATCTAGTGATTAAAGGAACGTAAATATCAATAGCTGAGTATAATAAAGAATAAAAATTATCAATAGCTTGATTCAAGTTACAATTAACAAGGGAGTCATACCAATCAATGTTTTGGAAGAGGCTATTTAAAGCTTGGTAATTAGCTTTACGGAATAATCTTTGAGATACCGGCTGAGGTTTCAAAGGTGGAATCAATATATCAGATGCATCAACAAGTACTGTCGGATGTGCCTTGTCCTCCTTAACCAAGAATGTTTCAGATCTGCGCAAACAGGCTGGAAAGTTAGTGAAAATTAAATCCAACGTATTTTTGTACGAGTTAGGTACGTTATTCAATTGTGTAAAGCCTGCAAAAGTTGTGTAATTAATAAGTGCAGTGGCACATTCCTGATTTTCTGTAGAACCTTTTTTTAGGAAGACAGGTTCACCCGATGTCCAGCGAATACATGGTAGGTTGAAATCACCCGCTAAAATAAAATAATCATTCGGATACTTAGTCATAATATGATTAAATAAGTCAATAACTAACGGTAAGCGCTTAGATAAGAGTTTGTCCGGGGGAAGATAAACTACCCCGATGTGAAGATCGCGAGAGTGGCTGGACGTGGAGTCTGGTAACTCAACTTTAAATGAGGACCTAGGCACTGTTACCCAGCAGCTTTCAAATTCGTCGCGCTGCCACTCAGGTCGTGCGCGCGCGGCTAGCCGTGAAGCGCTCATTATTAAAGTGCCGCCACCGAGTGAGCCTCGGTCCGAGCGAAACATGTCATACTTTTCACTACTACACAGTTCAGAGTCGAGAATGCCATCACAAAGAAATGTTTCAGTGACGAGAATAATATCTGCGTTGCAAATTAATGTGCTATTGTAAAATTCATTCGTCTTAGTTCTGAGTCCACGAACATTTTGATATAACAGTGTTAGTTTTAGTTCTGTAGAGGACATCATTGTGAATAGATAAAATAATATGCCGTATAAAGTACTCGTATATCCATCGAACGCACAAATAGGTAGTTATAACCAAAATGGAATGAACTTTTAGCAGCAGACAAGTAAAGTATAATGACAAAAGTACATGTACACAATAAAAATAGGACAGTGACATTATGTTGTGAAAAGTTTATAAGTTTGACTTTATTATAGCAGTGATGTGAGTTATACAAATAATGCAGTAAAAAGTGCATGCTAGCAGTAAAAGATACGTATTGTTCAGAGATTAGTGTTGATTGTGATTGATTTAACCTAAAAAACTTTGTAAACATGTAAAAAATAAACGTAACGAGGTGAATTAATTTAATTGGAGAAGATCTGAAGAACTTATAATTGGAATGGGACGCGAAGCATCTGTTTTTCTCATATAAATGCGGCAGTTTTTTGTCCATACATGTTTGTAGTTAAGTTCAGCCGCTTTAATTTTACAAGATTTTAAAAGTTGCTTGTTATCTTTAGTAAGGTGTTCGTTAATATATATTTTCCTTACTTCGCCTCCCTGCCCAAGGTCCTTAGAGGTGATATGGCGATTTTTTCGTCCTGCGGCGACTACGGCGTCTTTGGTGGCTCTGTTCCTGAAGCGGGCTATGATGACGCGGGACATGCCAGCTGCCGGGGTGCCAGCAGCGCTGCCGGCACCGCTGGCACTGATCGGACGACGCGATTGCACACGATGCGCGAACTCAATGTCGTTTGGGTGCAGAGTGACCCCTGTTAGCGCTGCGACCTTGACGACCACATCCACCAGTGATTCATCTTTTTGTTCAGGAACTCCGACCACTTCGATGTTCTGGGCTCTGGCCCACTGTTCTTGGCGCGCATGGGCATCCTCGAGTGTCTTTGTGCGCTTCTTCAGACTCTGTAATTCTTCGCGTAGCTCCTTATTTTCATCACAGAGATTGGCGATGCCAGCTTTAGTTTCAGAGTAAAACCTAAACATATCATCACAGGTGTCACTCACGTACTTGACTGCGGCCTCCAAGCTAGACATACGATCTCCCAAGGCCTTAAACTGGACTGCCATCGCCTCGGCGATCGATTTACCAACGTCTGAGTTGAGCTCCTGACAAGGTATAGTAGTGACCGCTGCTGTTTCGAGCGGGGTTGTAGGGGATGGAGTACCTCTTCTGGTGGTTATGTTAGCGCGGCTTGTCTCATCGATGGTGAGCAAAAGGCTTGATTTAACAGGTGTATCAGAGTTGTCACCCTTCGGTAGTTTACACGTACACAGGGGACATACCCACGCTTGGTTTTTCTTGTAGGCGTCTGAGGACAGGTTTACACACGCGAAATGGAAAAGTCCAGCACACTGAGCACGGCTACAGGTGGCCTTATCAGATGCCTTCAGAGGCTTCTTGCACGCGTTACAGTTAGGCATTGTATTGACTAAGAAAGTAACTTGAAATAAACTTTGAGTACTAAACAGATCGGTCACGGCTACCCCCAAGTTACGAATAATGAACGAACGATTATGCACTTGTAGAATGACGTACGACTGCTCTTTAGCGCGGTTGACGCTAGACTGTCCTAATTTGTGCTTTATTCCAATGCATTAAGTATGACATTTAAATGGAATAGGAAGATGCCAGCGCCATTTAGGTGAGGCTTGCACCTTAAATGTGTTTCGATTTGTTTTTGTGTGCGTAAATTAAATTTTAAATTCAATTCGAAAGTATTCATTTTCAAGAAACCAACTTCTTATACAGTAGGTTATAAAATTTGTACAACTATAGTGTTATCTAATTATTGTAATTAATAGCTAAATACTTAGTGCTCATTCATCCATGGAGCATACGCTTACGCACACAGAAACCACACACAATTAAGACCAACGGTCTTCCGTTTGGCAATCAAAATTAAATCGAGTTAGTCATCTATTTTTAGTAAAAAATGCCCCAAACTCACAGATGAGTTTTATTTGACACTAGCTGTCCGTCGCGGTGTTACCCGCGTTCCCTCGGGAAAACTTCACATTCCCGGGATAAAATATAGCCTATGTTCATCAGGGATAATGCAGGATTCTAATAGTGAAAAATCGGTCCAATAGTTTCGGAGCCTATTCAATTCAAACAAACAAACAAATCCTTCCTCTTTATAATATAAATGTAGATTAAAGGTTGCCTGGAAGAAATCGCTTTCAGCGATAAGGCCGCCCATTGTACTAATGAACTTGTAAATGTCTCTAATGTATTGTTTTCGTTGTTGTTTTGGTGTACAATAAAGTGTTCATTCATTCATTCATTCATTCATTAACTGTGGGCACATTCCAAAATGTACTACATTCTGTCTGGCATATCAATCTTGCCTCTTGCTTTTTCAAACTCAACGGAGCAAGAGCTACTGATACTGAGGCAAGAATGGTGTGCCAATGGCGTTTTAGAAATCATCAAAAGATCTAGTCTACTGCATCTAGGGAGAGTCAAATGTTTTTTTGACATTAATTTCCTTTCCAGGGTAAATACGCGCATTTACGAGGAACACATCTCAAGACGTCCACATCACTTGGCTACATCAACGGCGTCTTGTTGCCCATCCTCACATCTATGTTCGACCATCTTGCTAATTGTGAATACGGAGCCGACTTACTACGTGAGTATTCATTATAATAATGAAAAAACAGTACTCCGAGAGTGCCGACAGAAGTGAAAACTTGAACGAGGTTTCGGGAACAGTTCTAAACTTAAAAAAAGTACAAAAAAAAAGTGCAAAAAGTAACTGTCCTACTGGGATTTGAACTCGGGGTTGTGTTACTCAGAACCTGAGCTCTTTGCATTTCGACCATTCTAACTACAATGTGTGACGTAATTAAGGTATAGTAATAAATTGTGTCAGTATTTTGGTAATAGTCACGCGACTCGCGAATTTGATGGTTTTGTAGCGACCTCTATCCGATAGCGCCACATAAACTAGCTACCACCTAGCTAAAAGAGTACTTACCTACTTCAGTATCATTATCACTAGATGGTGCTGAGATCACAGATAAGCGAATTCCCATACAAATGACACTATTGTGTACTGAATCCTCAATCGAGATTACGAAGTTTTCAAGCACAAATAACTTCTATAGAACTATCCAATTTTAACCGTTTGCCGTAAGGCCGCCAGGTAAGTGGGCCAGCTGGGCCGACTTGGTGAGGGCAGCTTTACCTCTTTGGATTAAATTGCTGGAATTCCACCTACCCCCAAAGTTTTTTCCCATCTCAAAAAGCCCAACACGTCTAAAGAAGTTTTTACTTCAAAAATATAAACATTTTATTAAGGCAAATGTGACCGGTATACCTACCGGTTTCCTTAAGATCATATTATTCACCATTTCATAGTAACTTCTAAGTGATCCCAGCTATCCTACTGAATAAATTCTTTTTGACTTTGAGTTCTGGCACTGCACATATGTTTTTGGACAAAAAACTCGTTGATGCACGACAACCACTTCCACTATACCACCATGAATGCTTTCAAGAACTACATAATGATTGTGTGTGTCTTTTGAGAATTAAAATCCTCCTTCAGAAAAATAAAACAACCAAAAACTCTTTACGAAACTTGATATTACGATAATTGATACATCGATGACAAACCGATACTCTTACACTAATCCGAGTCCGAATCCGATTCGGACTCCGACTCAGAATCGGAGTCACTTTCGGATTCGCTATCACTGTTATCTTTGTACAAACCATAGGCTTCTTTACAATGTTTTTTACAAGTTTTCTTGAAGATCTTCTCCATTCGCTTAGAACATGTGATTGTGTTACACATTTCAGTAGTAGCGAATTGGCAGGCATTTATGCATTTGTCGCTTGATATACGTTTGCAGGCGCGCTCGTAGCGGTCACGAAGGATATTAAAGTTCTGTACTGGGTCTAGGTTTGTTGCGTTACGGAGTATTGTTGGCTGGAATTAATAAAAAGCTCTAAAAATGAATAGGAAAACTATAATAATAAATAATGCTGGACATTTCACACAGCATCATCTAGCCCCAAAGTAAGCAGAGCTTGTGTTATGAGTAAGATGACTGATATACTACTTTATACTTTTTTGTTTGTAAATACTTACATAGAAACACCCAGACCCGAGATAAACATTTGCAGATCATACAAACATTTATCCCGCGGCAGGGATCGAACCCGCTACCTTCTGCGTCTCAAGCGGGCCGTCAATTAATCAAATTAATGAAAGCTTTAAAAATTAATAGGAAAACTTAGTTGAAAATTCGTGCCCATCAACGATCTCTGTTATAATCGAAGGTGCCATAGTTTCATCCTCTAGTATTTCACTTGGACAACCTACGACATGTTTGATTTCCTCCGGAGAGTATTGGCATCACCATCGTTCATTCTCAGTATCACACACTGGGCATACTGTTATCTTTGGTCAGAAAAACCCATTGTGCACTATTCATGACGACCTCTGTAGCGCAGTGGGCGAAGGCCCGCCTGCGAAGCAAAAGGTTGCGGGTTCGATCCCCGCGGCGGGACCAATGTTTGTATGATCTACAAATATTTGTCTCGGGTCTGGGTGTTTCTATGTATAATATGTATGTATTTACAAAAAAAAAGTATATAAGTAGTATATCAGTCATCTTAGTACCCATAACACAAGCTCTGCTTACTTTGGGGCTAGATGATGCTGTGTGAAAAGTCCAGCATTATTTATTTATTTATTCATGACCATCTAGAGTATTTTCTACTAAAAGAGTTTGCTCTACCTTTTGTTCTTGCAAATGAGGTAAGCAAGCAGCTGACAGGAAACCTTCTCGCGTCATATCTACGAAGGCACCTGCTGACAAAATCACAACAATAAATTCTAAACAGGCTCGAATATCCAGGGATCAGCGAAATTCGCGCCAGTGACGGATAAGTTGAGGAGTAATAGGTTGTCGTGGTATGGGCAATGGGCATGTTATGAGGAGGGAAGAGGGTCATGTAACGAGAAGAATGTTAGGTTTGAATTTGGAGGGATGTAGCAGAAGAGGCAGACCAAAGAAAAGATGGATGGACTGTGTGAAGGATGACATGGGTAAGAAAGGAGTGAGTGTTGAGATGACGGCTGATAGAGCGGAGTGGAAGGGCAAAACCTGTTGTGCCGACCCCACATAAAAGTGGAATAATGGCAGGGAAATGATGATGACGAGGTCAAGTGATTTAGGTCACTGCCATAACAATGAATGGATATTATGGACTACGATATAAATGACTCACCATCATTCCCTCTAAAATGTGTGTACACTGGGTTAACTTCGAACTGCGGCGTTGTCACCGTCACTGCAGTATCTACACCGTTGAACTCTTTGATGCAGCCCCTTCTAGCCGCGTCAGCGAACGCAGACTTTGCAACGCTTCTACATTTAACTCGGCCGCACGCTGTCTTTGATACTTTCTTGCATGCCTGGGTAGTATATAAACAAGTTTTTAAACGAACGAGCTATGCTCGGAGTTTCTCTGAAGACAGAATCCGCAAGGACACTATCCGACATAGAACTAAAGTTATAGCTCAGACTATATCTGTCGCAGAACCGATAACTGTTGGGGTAAACGAGTTCTTGAGTGAAGACCGCGACTCGGCAAACGTAGTGTAGGACGCCCTCCGGCCAGGTGGAGTGACGATCTGCGAAAGGCTGCTGGCAGAAGCTGGATGCGTCGAGCTGAGGAATAGCGCTCATTAGGGGAGGCCTATGTCCAGCAGTGGACTGCTATAGGCTGATGATGATAATAGATAGATCTTTGTGGTGATGATGACGATGAATTTTTAAAATACATCCCAAAAAATTTTTGTTAGTTTGAACCCACAACCAATCATTGGCTTGGCTACGCTCTAACCACCGGTTTGGCAACGTCGAATTTCAATACAAATTGTTTGGATACGTAGCCGGCGACGTCGCCATGGCATCTCGGTCAGTTAGAATTGACGATCCTTTTTTAAGTTCCGCTCTGTGTTGTTTGTGCTTCTTAAATAAATAATATTCTATTCTATTCTATCCTCTTAAAATTTTGTCTGTACTTTAATGTTCCCTGTGTGCATTGCGTTATCTATGGATGACATGAGCAATGCATGCAGCATACTCGTACTTCTAACACGGAGCAGTGAATACTACTACGAATATAAGCATATCATATACTTCTAAATGTATAATTTTGTGGAAAATGAATTAAAAGGTGATTGTTACAAATAAGTGGTGTACTTTCAAATAATGTAAAGTGCACATAACTCGCCTTATGACACTTTCTAAGTACCAACTTCAAGCATGCATCGCCGTATGCTTGTCTGAGTACGTTCGTTTTGAGCTGTTCCTTCAACGTCAAGTCATCCTCACTTGATAAATGTTCTGCTTTTTCTTTATTCTGTAAATCAAAGAACATTATAAATGTTACCATCATATCATCTGTCAGCCAACATCCTTTGAGTATCGACTTCAACATTTCTTCTCTCCATTCCCCTTTATCAACTGTCATTTTAGCGCTCATTACTTTCGTATTCATTCATATAGTATACTCAACAGAACTAGGCATTCTTGAAGTTTCGCAGTAGGCGCTTTTTTATACAAAATTGTCTAATGCGCATCGATACGGTTAACTTCACAAATGCCTTTTTGCCTTACTCTATAGAAAATACAAATTTTCGAATTGATGTCATTATTGTTTCTTACTTTACTTTTCGTAATGATCACAACTGCAGGTTTATGGCCATTTTTACTTCTTTTATTGAAAACGGTATTATTTCTCTTTTTCGATTTCTCTTTATCAACTCTACGCAAGGTGATTTCATTATGGGCTTCTAGCTGTATAGGTTTGTTGTTGATAATATCATTCCAAATCCTTTGCGGCGAGAATGATTCTGAATACATTATTTTCTTGACATCTCTATCGGTGCTCCCAGCTTTAGAGGCTACATTTTGTGCTTGCAATTCTACGTTAGTTGCTTTACTGTGGCTAACTTTGCTGTATCTTGTCTTGTGTTTCGTGGGTACTCCAGCAAATTGGACCATGGAATCGATTTGAATCTTAGGTTTAGTCGGTGTTACTTTCTTCTTTATATGAGTGTCGATGAACACCACCTCTGCTTGCAGTATTGGCTTAGCAGGTTGATTTGACTTAGTAGTCTTTTTTGGTGTTTCTTTATATCTTAAGCTTTTCACCTTTTCCGGTGAACTCGTATCGCTAGATTCATCGCTGAACCCTTCAAATTTTACAGGCTTCGGCGTTGTTTTACGTGTGGATGTTGTTTCTAGTATTTTAGGTTCCAATGTATTATTTTTCTTAGTTATTTCTTTTACAGTTTCTTTATCTTCTTCGGTATCATCGTCACTAGATCTGTCATTATCTTCTTCATGGTCGGACCAAAACATTTGCGTTGCCGCGAATTTTTCTGAAATAGTTTTCTTCGTCACAGCGTTTTCTTTAGTTCGTTTAGCATGCTTCTTTCCATTTTTGCTCTTATATACTTCATCTATCTCCGAGTCCGTGTATACGCTGTCTACATTTTCCTGCGACTTGTATATTTTCTGCAGTTGTTCATAGTTGTTTATGAGTTCTTGGAGTACGTGGTTGACTCGGGATATGTTTTTGATGACGTCAGCGAATATTGCATCGGTTGCTTTCGGACCATCGTTGATAGGTTTAACATTTGAAGGCTCCAAAGTTTTCACCTGACAAAATGAATGTTTTGAACTTTATTTAAGCGGCGACATAATTACATTTTAAACTAAAAAACTGAAAAATACCTGAGAAGTTTTTGCAACACTCAAAAATGTTAAGCATGCGCAAATGTATAGCAACATTTGGAATTTTCATAACGGCACTCAATAAAAATATATAGACCGTATAAGTTTTATTGTTACAGCCATATTGACTTTGAGATTGTTATCCTACACGAGTTTAATTTTGTATTGGGCATAACCGCACTGACATAATACTCGAATCGTACTCGTATTATACCCACATCCACAGTATACGAATGGAATATTTTAATGCTTTTGCGAATACGCAAACTTCTATTAAAATTATAACATTTTCTACTAAAAACTTCTTGTATAACATAAATTGTTTATAAGTACTTGGATATGCTCTCAATGTTTCTGGTTTCTGAGCTACAGTTACTGTAATGTTAAAAGAACACAATGTATCTAATAGTGTTGCAAAATACTAACATGGGACTACTTATATGACCTTCATTAGTAATTTTTTATATTGTTTGCATCTTACCATAGAACGTGACATAAAGTTATTCCGGAGTGTAAACTGTCAAAATGTATGGTTATTCTTGATTTATTCGGTGGAATAACTTAATGTCACGTTCTATGGTAAGACGCTTTAAGTTTATTCAATTCATGAAAAGGTCTAGGAGAATATCTTACAATAAACACTTTTTTTGAATGAGGTAAAGACAGAGAGGGGATGATAAAACCACAATAAAACAAGCTCTAATTAACCAAGATTTTTGTTGCAGTGGATGAAATTCAAGTGGCGTCATACAAAATGCTCGGCTCGCTTTACTCGCTCGGCACCGACGCTTCGCTCACTCACGACAGGAAATATCTTAAGACGGAGATAGATAGAAACAAGCCCGCTTTGGTAAGTGTAGCTGGGGGTTATATTTAACACTTATTGGTAGGTATTTATTCACTAGCTCAAATCCTAGGATGAATGGAATTTGCGTTTCGGTTATGTTACGTAAGGAAACATGTAGTACGGGTGGTGATAGGCTTACCAATTTTTCGCGTATGTAAGTACTAAGATTTCCTGTCTGACTTGTTGGTGTTATTTTATTCGGTTTTCTTCCAGGGTTCGTGCTTAGGAGCTTTCAGTTCAACCTTCCCAGTGGCTTTCTTGGAACCGCATTTGAACAAACACAACCAGTTCTCGTTGCTGAACAGAATCGCAGACCATTCATTGGAAGCACAAGGTATGTGTATTCTGGACCTATTTCGAAAATTTTAGTTTGTAATGGTACATAGACTCTCGAGGTCATTTTTGTTTGAAAAGGTACATAGACTCTTGAGGTGGTATGTACCATATAAATTGTAGTCCTGAGGGATATTTTTTTCCCGTAAACTCAAAAAACCTGATCCTCACCTGACGCCCTGAGTCACGCCTAAAGTCAAACATTAAAGTTTATAAAATAACATAATTATTTTAGATATTATGGCCAAGATGGAACAATCGATGCCTACCCTGGAGACAATTCTGAGCGAAGTGGACCAGTTTGTGGAGTCTGAGAAGACATACACAGAAGCACCACATATTATCGATGTGGTACTTCCGCTTCTGTGCTCATATCTGCCTTTCTGGTGGGCACAGGGTCCTGACAATGTTACCCCTACTGCAGGGTAAGTTTGTCTTTAAAACCCCTTCAAAAAGAGTATTTAACCCCCCTCCCGCCTCCCTTCCTTGAAGTTTTTCATTTGAAACATGCCTTTATCAAGAGTATCCTTACGTTTGACCTATGAAATTCATTCAACCGTTTGAAAATTATCAGCTATTTTTAGATGGGAGTGCTCGACTGACGCAAGAAGGCGGGTTCGATTCTCGCGGCGGGACATATGTTTGCATGATCTGTAGATATTTGTTCAATGTCTTTGTGGTCATTTAGTCCGTTGCCTGACAATCCATTATATAAGTTTTAAAAAAAATCTCAAACCGATCAAATTTATACTATTAATCATCATCATCATCCACAGCCTGACTGCTGGGTATAGGCCTCCCTAAGTTTTTGCCATCCACCACGATCCTGCGCTAATCTGACCCATTGACAGATAAGAACTCATTGTGAATTGATATTCTACAGAAACCATGTAACAATGGTGACATCAGAGCACATGAACCAGCTCCTGAAAAACGTGTTGAAACTCATTAAAAAGAACATCGGTAACGAAAGCGCGCCTTGGATGACTCGCATCGCGACTTACACTCAGCAAATCATCATCAACAGTTCTGAGGAGTTGTTGAGGGAATCGTTCTTACCTCTGGCTGAGAGGGTGAGGAAGAGGACGGATAATATGTTCCATAAGGAGGAGAGTTTGAGAGGGTTTATCAAGGTAAATAAATTGTTATCTAACCCTTCGTTGACACCGGCACAAGTTGTTTGAATTTACTTACTATATTATATCTTGGGACTTCAAAACACCATTTTGAACCAGCTTTATCATCATCCACAGCCTGACTTCACCCATTACTGGGTGTATAGTTTTGTCAGATTAGTATGAAACTTTTATATCTATTCCCACTTTACCTAGGTACTTTCTTCAGTACCTTTTTCTAGATTGGCGTGAACGAGGGATTATAACTATGTAAAATGCCCTATATAAAAACAATGATACATTAATTTCTGTAATACTTTTTATGGCGCAGCCGGAAGGATAACTTTTTGAGTTTTTTAAAGTATTCCCAATTAGTTATTTCATTGAGAAATGAAAAGTCTTATCAAAATTTTAACTAAACCGATAAATATGAGCTTATCAAAAATTTAGATTGTTAAGGATTCCGTGGCCGAGCAGTATAAGGCACTCCGGCTTTTGGAGGATCGCCTGATCGTTGCGGGTTCGAATATTTGATAAGACTTTTCATTTCTCAAAAAAAATAGAAGTACAAAAACAAACATATCAGTTTTAATTTATCAATATCATATAGAACACTACAGTGTCTAAAAAAAATTATTATTTTAGTCATCGACCGACGACACATCGCAAGTTGAATCCCAAATACAAGAAGACTGGCAGTTGTTGGTACGAGACATTTATTCCTTCTACCCGCTGCTGATCAAATACGTCGACTTACAGAGGAACCATTGGTTAAGGAATAATGTGCCGGGTAAGAAATAAAATATAAGTTACAAGTAAAAGTATATTTTTTTTCTCTATGAAAGCAATAAGTGAAAAATAACATTGTATGGTTGATATAATCACGTCTGTATCCCAGGATACGATTGACATTTTCTCATGTCTTTAAGTTTTTGTATTTTACTTCTGTAAATGTGGACATGTACCAAATCTCCTTAGATAATATTTTAGGACCTTATACTCGCGTCTTACCATAAAACGTGACATAAAGTTATTCCACCGAATAAATCAAGAATAACCATACATTTTGACAGTTTACACTCAGGAATAACTTTATGTCACGTTTTATGGTAAGACGCCTAGATAAGAAAGAATGTTTTCCATGCCTTAAAAAGTAATCCTTTAAGACTAATATACTTCTCACAAAGACGACCTCTGTGGCGCAGTGGGTTAAAGCCTGCTTGTGACGCAGAAGGTTGCGGGTTCGATCCCCGCCGCGGGATAAATGTTTGTATGATCTGCAAATATTTATCTCTGGTCCGGGTGTTTTTATGTAGGTATAGTATGTATGTATTTACAAACAAAAAGTATTTACGTAGTATATCAGTTATCTGGTTCCCATAGTACAAGCTTTGCTTAGTTTTGGGCTAAATGACGCTGTGTGAAATGTCCAGCATTATTATTATATTATTAAAGAATTCTTTTTTTTTTAAATGCATATAAAACATTTTTCCTTTCACAGAGGCCGAAGAGCTCTATAACCACGTATCAGAGATATTCAACATTTGGTCGAAGAGTCAGTACTTCCTAAAGGAAGAACAGAACTTCATCTCTGCCAACGAAATCGATAACATGGTGAGATTATAACAGTTATCTATTAAAGATTTTAAACTCTATGCTTATGAAAATACAAACTATATTTCTTTGAATTGTACAATGAGTTATTCATGTTTATGATTTCCACTTTATATCTATGCTAATAAGAGTTAATTTTGTCTGAATAGGTACTGATAATGCCTACGGCTACTAGAAGACTAACAGCTGTTGTAGATGGGACACAACAGGGCGGTGGAAAGGTATGTGATTTTTAAGGGTTTTAGGCACAATATCATGTTTAAATATTATAGTGAAATAAATAAACGTAGAAGCAAAGCTGTACACAACACAGTACAATAACACAAGCTTAGTATTTTTCCCATTTTGCAAAACAAACAAAATCTTATCTAATCACACTCTTATTATATTCTAACACAATTTTGTCTCATAACAACGATCATAACAGAAGCGCTCGTGGTCGTGCTTGCTCAGTCGTTCTTGATAGATCGTCGAAGTTAAGCAACGTTCGAAACGGTCTGTAAGTGGACGGGTTACCGCCAGTGGCATTTTCATCTGAGCGCTTCCGAGCTTCGGAGGGCACGTTACATTGTCGGTCCCGGCTATTTAAGTCGTTAAGCCATGACGGAGGCCTTAAGGCGGCCTAAAAACTCCGTCACCAGAGTTGGCCACTGACTCAGAACTTACTTAGAGTGGCATTTGAGGGGGGAGGCTTATGCCCACTGCTGATGATCTTATCTCAACACAGTCTTATCTAATCAGAATCTTAACTTATCTTATCTTATCAAAGTCTTATCTTATCAGACTCTTATCTTAACACCCACCACCTACAGAAAAAGAAGAAGCACCGCGACAAGAAACGCGACAAAGACAAAGAGGTCCAGGCGTCGTTGATGGTCGCTTGTCTGAAGAGATTGCTGCCGGTTGGTCTGAATCTCTTCGCGGGTAGAGAACAGGAGCTGGTGCAGCACTGTAAGGATAGGTTCCTTAAGGTGAGAATCAAAGAAAAATATGTTTAAAATCCATCCCATAAAATCTTAAACCCTAGTCGTGGCGCTCTAACCAATTGAGCCAATGGACAATCGACGCAATGGTTGTTTTTCGATAGAGCACTAAGCACAAGTTGATTGGAAACGGTGGGTCTATTTGATACCAACTTTTATTTTTGAGTCAGAAAAGATAATGTTGATAATGGTTTTTTCTTACTTTCAATTTGAAGTCCATAGTATAGAATAATATTATCAAAAGTTATTATAATATCGTCATGGGTATTAAATACCCATAAACATTTTAATACCCTGGACAAGCTTGATGAAAATTCTGAAAAACAAAACGAAACTGCAACTTAGCTTTTAAGACAATCATGTAAATTATCATTAACAGCTATAAAGTTGTAAATTGTTCTCATGCTTTATATTTTTGTGAAATAATTTCATTTTTTCTCAGAAAATGAGTGAACAAGACGTGTCTGACTTCGCAAAGACCCAGCTCACGTTACCAGATAAGATCGACCCGGCGGATGAGATGTCCTGGCAACATTATCTTTACAGGTATAGATAGATAGATAGATAGATGTTTATTCAATAAAGTGTAACATACATATTCAGGTAGGTAGTGTCTTTAAACTAGGATAAGTTTGACTAGACACTAAGTTCTCGTTACAAAAATAAGGTAGGTAGGTAATATAAAAGTATTTTATTGTGTGGTTATCTGGAGGACGTATCTATTTAAAGATCTTCATGGTTGTGTATACGTGTTTATTGGTTGGGTTAGAAGTCCGAGTGAGAAGTCTTACATTGATTCTGATATTAACTATTGTTTAGCTATGGTTACATAAGAATGCGCTGAGCTTGCGCGCTCACACTACAACACAATATCACATGATTTGAGTATGACACAATGACAAACAACATTCACGCACACACACACAGAGCGCGAACACATTCATGATGTATGATATTATTATATGCATGATTATATCAAACTATCTTGATATCAATGATTATTATTGGTCAATTTAGGTAGTACATTCGTTTCAGTAAATAAAATGTATTTCTCCCACAGTAAACTAGGATCTAAGAGTAAGACTGACAAGACCATGGAGACGGCGGAGAACAAAGCGAAGATCATAGACGATACTGTTGAGAGGATCGTAGCTATGAGCAAAGTGCTGTTCGGACTGCATATGGTAAGTGTAGCTATTACTTACATTATTTTATTCCATTTCAAACAATGTCCCAGGCACTACAGCGTCCCGTTGAGTGTAAGCATAGCGTCCTGACGCTGTTTTAATAATCTTGTACCTTTAGATTTTGTCCACTGGTGGGCAAAGGCATCCAATGTTTGTGCCATTCAACACGATCCTACGGTATTCTTATTCATCAATTATTACTTACATATCTTTAATCTGTTTAAAGTATTATTTTGCGAAGATTTACAGTAGTACATTCTAATTAAATCTTTAGAGCTATTTTGATCAATATGAATATGAAACACTAGAGGCGCTCTAGCGCTCCCCTGTTAAACTCCAGTATTTTACTCATCGAGAACTTTTTTGTTTGAAAGATAAAAAAACAGATTACTATCGATAACGTACATATTTTATTTATAAGAATACTTTAATAAGGTGTCATTTATTTAATTTTAATGCATCACAAAAAATGTATTGGGACTTGAACTTGCAACCTTCACCGAAATACAATTAATATTTAAATTACTGTCAATAAATGTATTCTGTACTTCATTTCATACTTAAATTATACAATACTAGCGACCCGCCCCGGCTTCGCACGGGTGCAATGCTGATACTAAATTTCTCTACTATATTATGCATGTATTATACATATAAACCTTCCTCTTGAATCACTCTATCTATTAAAAAAACCGCATCGAAATCCGTTGCGTAGTTATAAAGATTTAAGCATACATAGGGACAGAGAAAGCGACTTTGTTTTATACTATGTAGTGATTAAAATTTCATATATTAAAATTACTATAAATATACTCTATAGATCGACCATCCTCAACAAATGAGCAAGAACGTCTACCGCTCGGTAGTGTCCATCCAAAGGAAGCGAGCCGTCATAGCTTGCTTCAGGCAAACCTCTCTGCATTCCTTGCCAAGGTCTTTGAACTGTGTGGTCGTTGTTATTAGAGTGGTTTTTGAATAACAAACTAATAGTCTTGATGTTTTGACATTGAGTTTTGAAATACCTATAACCTTGATTTGTCTGTAAGATAAAAATTAAAAAGGTTTATTAGGTTCTCCTCACAGTTTTACTTAACAGTAGTACTTTTAAAAACGCATGCCGTGATATTATTCAGTATTTTTCATAGTGTGTGTTTTCCTAACTAAAAGTTAATCACGCAAAAATATTATCTAGAACTTATTGAAGTCTTGGTATTGATAAGGGAACAGTGTGGAGTGAAAGAAGATGTAGTGTTGAGGATCGAAAAAGGTATGTTAAGATGGTTTGGGCATGTTGAGAGGATGGATGACAGTCGTTTTACAAAGCAAGTGTATGAGGCGAGTGTGTATGAGAGAGCTGGAAGGGGAAGGCCTAGGCGAACCTTCTTGGATCAAATTGGCGACAATGTGACGAGCATGTATGAAGAATGTAATGAGAGTGAATGAGGCGAAAATTGTGTGTCAGGATCGTAGCGAGTGGAGATCCATGGTCTCTGCCTACCCCTTTGGGAAAGAGGCGTGATTTTATGTACCTATGTATGTATGTATCCTGCATGTCCTTTATGAGTAATTAAGATGTTTTACAGATCAAAATATTTGTACAAAACCACGCAAAGCACGCAAAATATTTTGACATTATACATACATTACATTTATATTATTATCGTAAGGGCAGCTACTATATCTTTTGTATTATAGAGAGATCTGTGTTTTGTTCGATCTCAATGATATAGATTAATGCCCTGTATAAAAAATTCTGCATAAGTTTATTATAAAAATCGTTATAAAATATAACCTCATGGACTGTCATCGTCTTTGTAAGTCCTATATGTAAGTCTAACAGCATGTAGCCAGTATAACTGTGTCTAGTGACATTGCATGCTGCACTGGACAGGCCACTAAACCGAAGCAACGCGCCAGTAACTGGAAGCGAGTGCTGTGCGCGGCGAGAAAGAGAGCTGTCATCGCTTCTTTGCGATCTGTACATCTTTATAAGCTTAGTCGGTATGTATTAAGTTGCATTAACACGGAAGACTTTCAACCGTTACGATATCGCACTGCATTTTTTTAGTATTTGTGGTAAGTAGGTATATTTTTTGTACATTGTTTCATCCTTTTCAAGTTTTTTATTTACTTAAATATGGCATGTCATTGGTGTGGCAAAATTTTACCGCACCCTACTACTAAAATTTTGCCACACGTTTATTATGGTCATCATCAAATGAGACCAGCAAAGTTGCGAGATTTTGATGAAGTGCTTTCGTCGATCCTGCAAAACATATTATGAAAGTATCTTCTTCTTATCTACTTAATGTGACATTGTTATGATGGTCCTACCAGAAATTGCATATTATTATTATTATTTATTTAATTTCAGACAGTTTACAGTCCATTGTGTTAGTAGACTTATTTCTAGGGGTTAGTAATTAAAATGTAAAAATGTTTTTTTTTTTTTTTTAATGATGATAAAATTTATACAAATAATAATTTTTAGCCCTAGTTCTACTTCTAAATCCAGCTCTGAGTTTAGGTTGGGATCAAACTTGGTTAAGTCCTGGGAAGTTGGGATCAAACATGGTTTTAATATACTAACTTTGTCTTGTGTTTTCAGACATCGAGCTTGTAATATTTTCTCACGGACATATTACGAGTTGTGGTTGGAGGAAGAAAACATCGGTCAAGAAGTTATGATTGAAGATCTCACGGTAAATTCTTGATTAAAACTTTTTAAAACATGCTGTAGTTAACTTTCTGATTACAGCCAAATACACAAAAAGCATTCAAAGACAGAATCGTTCAAAGAAAAAATCTCAAGCTATTAACATAGGTTTGAATTTCCAGCAATCATTCGAAGACGCGGAACTGAAGAAAAGTGACGTGGTAGAAGAGGAAGGAAAACCGGACCCTCTCACTCAGCTCGTGACAACTTTCTGTAGAGGCGCTATGACAGAAAGATCTGGTGCTTTACAGGTACAATATTAATATGACACCTCAACAAAAAACAAAAAAAGCCCCATTTAGAAAGAAAGAAAGAAAGAAAGAAAGAAAAAA
Source organism: Epirrhoe alternata (assembly GCA_963565295.1). Classification (NCBI taxonomy): domain Eukaryota; kingdom Metazoa; phylum Arthropoda; class Insecta; order Lepidoptera; family Geometridae; genus Epirrhoe; species Epirrhoe alternata. The sequence continues at coordinate 4,831,083 of OY751401.1, forward strand.
CGTTTATTTATGACATTTACTTGGTTTCCAGCATTCACTCTCCTTTCGATATCCTCATCGTACTTCCCATCTCTTGTAAACAATGTCCCCAGATACACAAATTCTTTCACTTGTTCCACTCTTTCATCACCTATCAGAATATTGCATGCTGTCATACATTCATCTTTTTCAAAAACCATCACTTTCGTCTTGCTCACATTTACTTTCATTCCCTTTCGCTTAAAAGCTTCATGCATAACTGTTACCATCTCCTGCAACTCATTCTCCGACGACGCAAGTATCACCTGGTCATCGGCATAGAGAAGGCATTATTATAAAAAATTATAGACAAAAAAGAGATAAAAAATAAATGTATGAATAATAACGACATTTTAAATCATTTTTGATTTTACAATGTAAAAAATCCTTCATTCATAGATTGTTAAAGCACAATACCTTTTTACGTTGATACAAAATGTTGATACTTTTTTGTTTTAGAGGATACGTTAAATTGTCTCTCCTGGCTATAAAGTCGTTAAGCCATGATCTTCCTTAAACGCCATATACTTACACGATACCATTCTTGTCTCTTGCTTCTCAAACTCAACGGAGTCAGAGCTGATATTCTGTAGCAAGAGGGAATGGTATGCCAGAATCGTGTAAATGGCGTTTTAAAACTCCGTCACCAGAGTTTCCCACTATACAAACTTACAGGAGGATCCACTCTACATGTCATACGCATACATAATAGCGAAGTCGTGTGGAGAGGAAGAGGAAGAAGGAGGTGGTGAAGAGGAAGAAGGTGGTGGTGAAGAACAAGGAGAGGAAGAGGGCAAGGCTAGTATACACGTGAGTTGACGCTTCTCTTCTTAGTAGAGCTCCTATTATTAGGCCATTCACATGTTCACATTCAAGAATATTTTTTGCTAGTTGTGTCAAAGTGATAAAGAATTTATTCAGTAGGACCGTTAGAATCACATTGAATAGTCTTAAAACTAGTTGATTATTTTCCTGTTCCTTTGCGACCAATACCGTGTGTTTCCCGCGGTTCTCAAGATAATAATGTCTCGCTGTGTAAATTTGATCCGAGTCCTAAGATAAAATGAAATCTTTTATTTGCTAGAAGCATGATATGGTGTAGTATCCTATGTGCTTATAATATACAGACTTATTCAATCCTTGTGCCTAATTTCATTCAAACCTATTCAGTTGTAGTAGTAATGTAACCAACATCTTAGGACACACAAACTTTAGCATTTTATATTTTAGGATTTCCGTCGTTTGAATTTTAATCATTTTACTTTTGAAAATGTGAGTGGCCAGCATGATGCATTTAGAAATCCTATTGACTCTTAGGCATAATTCTTTTTTTTTTCATATTACAAGTACCTACTACACGATCTTGAGCAATAGTTGTATAACAAGAATTAGTCGAATTCGTCCCGCCATTTCTTATTTTCTCTATATAAATTTGGAAAGTTGATGTAACTTAAATAACTATTATCGGAATTATGCGTAAGAGAATTATAAAACACTAACTTTCATGTAAATAAAACAGTACTAACAATTTTATTCTAATTTGTTTTCGCAACTAGAAGACTATGGAAACGTTTATGGTATGTTACAATTTTGGCTTCGCTTATAATACTCATCCATTTATAGCTTTGGAAAAGTCTACATACTCTTATTCTTTGAGTAATAGATTCCATTTTCGAATGAAATGGATCGAAAACTTCTGATATTTTAGGAACAAGAAATGGAGAAACAAAAGCTACTATTCCATCAAGCAAGGTTAGCCGACAGAGGTGTGGCAGAAATGGTGTTACTTCACATATCAGCGTCGAAAGGAATGCCCAGTGAGATGGTAATGAAGACTTTGGAACTGGGCATTTCTATACTGAGAGGTGGAAATATCGATATTCAGATGGTAAGTATTTGTACAATATAATACAGAAACATTATTGGACCAAGTGCACTTCCTTGTATGACTCCTTAGAGAAAATCGGTATTTAAATTGTATTCAAAATTAATTATTTGGATTACTTTCAGATTCTAAAATGCAGATAGTTATTTTATACTTCTCTTTCATATTTATAATAATTATTATGACTGGAACTTGATAAATTGGGGATTTCTTGAATCCAAAGTTTCAGTCAGGTCCAGAAAATTAATTTATTCGATCAAAATCTCTATCGTTGTATCTATATCCTCATTTTATTTTAACACAATTTACTTACGTAAGATTTAATTACAAATTTTTCACAGGGAATGCTAAACCATCTGAAAGACAAGAAAGACGTAGGTTTCTTCACATCAATAGCTGGACTTATGAACTCCTGTTCAGTGCTTGATCTGGATGCCTTCGAGAGAAACACTAAGGCTGAAGGTAAATCGAGCTGTCGTTTTTTTGTCGACTTTAGTTGCAAAAATGAACTCCATGAAAAGCGATTTAATCACACTTTACTTCATAATAAGTGTAGATTTATAATTCTATATTTGTTTGTCAGGCTTGGGCGTCGGTTTGGAAGGTGCGGCCGGTGAGAAGAATATGCACGACGCCGAGTTTACTTGTGCACTGTTCCGATTCATACAACTCACCTGTGAGGGTCACAACTTGGGTAAATATAGTTCTTTATTATTACTTGTGTTTATGCTTGTGTTTAGAATGTTCTTTGCAATCAAAACCTTGAACCAGGGCAATAAGTTTGTAGCCTAGCTTTTCTTTAGGTAATATATCTTAAAACTAATCCAGCCTTAATGTCAACTTTACCTTATTTTTAGACAGAACTCCTTCTTTTTCTTGTCACGTCTCTAGGTGTAGTGAAAGGATTATAAGTGTGCTTTCAAGGAGCTCCTCGTGCACTTGACAATGTTTTCGAACCTTTTAGATTCGATATGCCGGTTTTCTCACGATGTTTTCTTTTATCGTTTGTGAGTAGGTACTGGCAGAATGCATACATTGTTCAACAGAAATACTCAGTAGTGCATGACTGGATTTGAACCCGCAACGAAAGGCGGCTATCACTCTCCCACTAAAAGGAAAATTTATTGAGGTTGATATAAATGGAAAATGTATCATTGTAATGAATGACGAGAATCAGATATCACACTAACCTTATTTACATTGCAATTTGCAAGTTAAAATAGAATAGAATAGAATATAGCTTTATTGTACACCAGAAAAATAACATAAATTAAAAACAAACATGTAAAATAATAGTTTTATGTGTTCTTCTTGTTCAATAAATATTATTCTATTCTATTCTATTCTAGACTACCAGTGCTCTTGCTAATATTTATTTATTTCATAATTTACAACGGACCCCGCACTAGGCCAAAAAAAAATATTGTGTTACAGAATGGCAGAACTACCTACGTACGCAAGCTGGTAACACAACCACTGTGAATGTGGTTATCTGTACCGTGGACTATCTGCTGAGGCTGCAAGAAAGTATTATGGACTTCTACTGGCATTATTCTAGCAAGGTGAGACCCAATTAGTATTGGAATAATTATTTGACTGAATATTTTTATTGACTTTTTTATTTGACTGAATGTTGGCAAACGTAGTGTAGGACGCCCTCCGGCCAGGTGGAGTGACGATCTGCTCTGGAAGCTGGATGCCGAGAGCTGAGGACAGGGCGCAATGCCGCTCTGCAGGGGAGGCCTATGTCCAGTAGTGGGCTGCTATAGGCTGATGATGTGTGTGTGTGTGTCTGTGATGTTTTTATGAGTTTTCGAGAGCGCCCTCTGAGGGGAAAATCTGAACGGCTATCGTTATAGAAAAATGTTATGGTAGATTTTGATAAAAATAAGAACTGCATTAAAAAAAACAAGTTTTTTATTTTTGCATTTTTGGATGCTCGATCTGATAGCAATTTAAACAAATACTCCAAAATAAGGCCAAATTTAGTTGAAACACTTAAAAAACTTACATTTCAATTTTCATACAAAATGTATCATGACGATTCAACAACTTAATAATTAATGTAAGGAAAGAAAAAATATAAATTATTTTTTTGTAATTCCTCAGGAACTAATCGACCCAGCGGGCAAAGCGAATTTCTTCAAGGCCATCGGAGTGGCGTCCCAAGTGTTCAACACCCTCACTGAGGTCATCCAGGGACCTTGTACACAGAACCAGCAGGCTTTGGCGCATTCCAGGTAACTGGTTCGAACCCTGAACGTATCCTACTAAAATTCGAATAATCATTGAGCTATATTTGAGTCGAGACGAAAGGTTAGTTAGTTTTTTTTTACCTATATTAACAATTTCAATTATAAGTTTTTAACTACACCGTCTTCACACAGCACAGTAAAAAAAATAATAGGTAAGTACTTACAGTAAATTATGAAGATTATTAAGAAGTATTTCTTTATACTTATTACTATTCATATGTTTTTCAATAACGTCTTAAGACCGTCTAAGACCAAACCCTTCAAAAACTCTGTCCAGTGTGTTCCACCTCCGTAATCATCAGGCAAGTCGAAAATTAAACATCCCATGGCGTGGCACTAACATCGAGCACACAGACCTTCCAACCTATTTAGGAGTTACACTAGACCGTTCCCTCACATTTAAAAACCACTGTATAAAAACCAAGCTCAAAGTTGGCACCCGAAATAATCTACTGCAGCGACTGACATCCACAACCTGGGGTGCGACTCCTCGAGTTCTTCGAACATCAGGGCTAGCTCTATGCTACTCGGCTGGCGAATTTGCATGTCCAGTGTGGCATCGATCCGCTCACGCTCGAGAGGTAGATGTAGCCCTAAATGACACCTGCAGGATTATCACCGGCTGCTTGAGACCCACTCCACTTACTGCACTATACCCTCTTGCAGGAATAGCCCCCCCAGAAGTCCGTAGAGCTGTCGCCTGCTCAATCGAAAAAACTAAACAGGAAACCGATAGCAGGCACTCTCTCTATGACTACACAGATTGCAAAAAAAGGCTTAGAAGCCGTAAAAGCTTCTTAAAATCCACCGAAGCCTTAGTAGGGGAAAATCCAGCGGAGGCACGAAAGCATCTATGGCATCAGAAACATCCCCCCTCAACTGACTACTTTATACCTGCTGAGAAGCTCCCAGCGGGCCACCAACTACCATGGCCCACCTGGAAGTCTCTAAACCGTCTACGAAGCCAGGTGGGCCGCTGCAGGTATAACTTAGTCAAATGGGGATATTCTGACGTAGTTCAGTGCGACTGTGGAGTACCACAGACCATGCAACATCTGCTGTGCTGTCCGCAGTGCCCCAACACCTGCACTTTGCGCGACCTGAATGACGCCACGGATGTTGCAGTGAGTGTGGCCAACTTCTGGGCCCGAAAAATTTGATGGAACCATCGACACGACGAAGAAGAAGAATAACGTCTTCATCATCATCATCATCCACAACCTGACTTTGCCCACTGCTGGGTATAGGCCAATAACGTCTAATGATGACTCATTTTGATTTCGTGTTCAATGAAATATTCAAATTCAAAAAGGCAATATTTATCCTAGTCTACCCTATTTCTTTTCTATTCCCACTTTATCTTCAATCGATTATTCAAATTCAATACGAAACATTTACCCTATTCTACCCTAATCTACCCTATTCTAACTTCTATTCCCTCTTCCAGATTATGGGACGCAGTAGGAGGTTTCCTCTTCCTGTTCTCTCACATGCAAGACAAACTCTCCAAGCACTCTTCACAAGTGGACCTTCTGAAGGAACTCCTCAATCTTCAGAAGGACATGATAACTATGATGCTGTCTATGCTGGAAGGAAACGTTGTTAATGGTAAGTTTGTAACGTTCTGACAGTTGGATGGGTGGTTGCTAGTGTCATTATAAACTGTTGTTGGTCTGGGATAATACAGGGTGTAAAAAGACGTCTACCGAAGCCGAAAGGGGTAGGTACAGCATCCCAACACACAACCAAATCTAAAAGGATTTTCCGAAAAAATCATTATATACGGAGAAAACAGCGATTGAAGAGTACTGTTTGCGTATGTTTTGGGCGCGTTTTTTACGTAGCGTGCGTTTTTTTTGCTGGAGTTTGAGTTTTAAATGTTTTTCTTTTATAAATGAAATTATTAGGTAGGTATGGTTTTATTATGTTGTAATAGTAGTAAATAACCGAAAATAACATAAAATGACTAAGCTAAGTCAAAATATTTTTTTGCGTTTTTTTTCGCTTAATATGTTTAGAATCATGGTCTGATTGTAACCCCTCAGTTTTCGGTAGTTGTCTTTTTACACCCTGTATATATGGCTATAAATTAAGTCGTTAAGCCATGATAGAAGCCTTAAGGTGGCTTACAATTCCGTTACCAGAGAGTTGGCCACTCAAAATACCAAAAATCAAAAAGTTAAACATTTGTTGAAACACATTTTAACACATGTCAGAAAAAACTGTTACCCAAAAAAAGCGTTTTACGAGTATTAAGAGATGAGAGACATGGCTTAGATAATGTTTATGTTTAGTTAAACAATTGCTGCTTTAGTCAGTGTTTAGCTAAACACGTGTTAGAACAGTGTTTAGACAATTTTTTGTAGTACGACCGTATACATACAACTAAATAACTATTTTCCAGGCACAATCGGTAAACAAATGGTGGACACACTTGTAGAATCAGCCTCCAACGTGGAACTGATTCTCAAATACTTCGACATGTTCCTCAAGCTGAAAGATCTGACATCCAGCGCCAGTTTCCAAGAGATTGATGCCAATAATGATGGATGGGTGCTGCCTAAGGACTTCAAGGAGAAGATGGAACAGCAGAAGTCATATACACCGTGAGTAACTTCTTCTTGTCCAAAAATAGATCATAGCTGAAAATCCACCTTAGTAGTTTGATCACTAAAAAAATCAACATATTGTGGTGACGAGTTGATCTGATGATGGAGTGAAGAGCTGTTTTTTGGAACTTCTAATACAAAAAGTACATTGTTATCGTTTCAAGAGTAAGCATTATGTCTACTCTTGAAACGATAATCCGTAAAAGTATGTACTCAACTAAAGGAGAACGGGCAGGCATGTATGAAGCGCCGCCCAAGTCAAAAAACGATCGCCCGCAGAGTGGACGTATAGTGGAATGGGTAGACCTTCTAAAACACTACATTTGATTGTAAGACAGCAAAAAAATCCATCCTACAGAAATCGAGATATTTGCAGTTAAAGGTGGTGACTTTTATCATCATGTTTTTTGACTAACAGGCTTCCCGCAGACAAGCCACTATGGGCATTCGATAGAACTTTAGAAGCACTACATTTCATTGTATGACAGCTAAAAAATCCATCCTGCAGAAATCGAGATATTTGCAGTTCAAGGTGGTGACTTTTACCATCATGTTTTTTGACTTACAGGCTTCCCGCAGACAAGCCACTATGGGCAATCGATAGAACTTTAGAAGCACTACATTTCATTATATGACAGCGAAAAAATCCATCCTGCAGAAATCAAGATATTTGCAGTTAAAGGTGACTTTTACCATCATCTTTTTTCGACTTACAGGCTTCCTGCAGACAAGCCACTATAGGCATTCGATAGAACTTTAGAAGCACTACATTTCATTGTATGACAGCAAAAAAATCCATCCTGCAGAAGTCGAGATATTTGCAGTTAAAGGTGGTGACTTTTACCATCATGTTTTTTGACTTACAGGCTTCCCGCAGACAAGCCACTATGGGCATTCGATAGAACTTTAGAAGCACTACATTTCATTGTATGACAGCTAAAAAATCCATCCTGCAGAAATTGAGATATTTGCAGTTAAAGGTGGTGACTTTAACCATCATGTTTTTTGACTTATAGGGTGAGAGCCAGCGACCGGCAGACCTTCGTCATTTTAAAGGCTGAGACTTTGTCTGTGTGTAGTCCCAGTATGGTTTTGTACGATCCCCAAATATGAAGTTTGGGTCCGGGTGGCTTTGGGAGATATGAGGCATCAAAGGTGCCCAAAATAGCACCCAAGATTCGTCATTTTACCAAGGCTGAATTTTATATATGTTACTTAGGGAGCTATAAAAAGAGGTTTCCCCAGCGGGCAGACACCTGCGGTGGTTCCTTCATCATGTCGGTCAGCCTCAAAGTTTACCGTAGGATCGAGCTCGGGTGATTTTAATAAGGAAATCTTTGAGTAATAAAGCTCATTTTGATATATTTGGCTTGAAACAGTATTAGAAATCACGTCGTCCTTTGTCAGATCCCTAGTACAGTTCCAATCCCCTGAAAGTCACCCTTAAACAAAAGTAAATGTAAGTATGCTTTCGTAGTAGTATAAAACCTGAACTTTGTGTATGTTACTTGAGGAGCTATAAAAAGATGTTTGCCAAGCAGGCAGACACCTGCGGTGGTTCCTTCATCATGTCGGTACGCCCCGTCTGCTGTATAAAACAAGTATCAAACATGTATGCAACAAGTATAAAACATGTATGCAACAAGTATCAAACATGTATGCAACAAGTATAAAACTTGTATGCAACATGTATCAAACAAGTATGCAACATGTATAAAACAAGTATGCAACAAGTATAAAACATGTATGCAACAAGTATAAAACATGTATGCAACAAGTATCAAACATGTATGCAACAAGTATCAAACTTGTATGCAACAAGTATCAAACATGTACGCAACAAGTATCAAACATGTATGCAACAAGTATCAAACATGTATGCAACAAGTATAAAACATGTATGCAACAAGTATAAAACATGTATACAACAAGTATCTAATTTGTATGCAACAAGTATCAAACATGTATGCAACAAGTATAAAACATGTATGCAACATGTATCAAACAAGTATGCAACATGTATGCAACAAGTATCAAACATGTATGCAACAAGTATCTAACTTGTATGCAACAAGTATCAAACATGTATGCAACAAGTATAAAACATGTATGCAACATGTATCAAACAAGTATGCAACATGTATAAAACATGTACGCAACAAGTATAAAACATGTATGCAACAAGTATAAAACATGTATGCAACAAGTATCAAACATGTATGCAACATGTATCAAACATGTAGGCAACAAGTATGCAACAAGTATCAAACATGTATGCAACAAGTATAAAACATGTATGCAACAAGTATAAAACAAACGGTAAACCAAAGTTTCAAACATGCCTTCAGCCTTGGTAAAATGACGAAAGTTGACTCGTCATTTTCCATACTTTGAGGCTGACCGACATGATGAAGGAACCATCGCAGGTGTCTGCCCGCTTGGGAAACTTCTTTTTATAGCTCCCTAAGTAACATATATCAAACTAGCTGCGCTCCCGCGGTGTCACCCGCGGTTTCTTTGGGATTTTTTCGGGATAAAAAGTAGCCTATGTCCGTCCCTGGGATACAACCTTTATCCATGCCAATTTTCAGCTTAATCTGTTCAGTGGTTTGGGCGTGAAAATTTAACAAACAGACAGACAGACAGACAGAGTTACTTTCACATTTATAATATTAGTATGGATTCAGCCTTGGTAAAATGACGAATCTTGTGCCTCATATCTCCCAAAGCACCCGGACCCAAACTTCATATTTGGGGATCGTACTGGGACTACACACAGACAAACTTATAAAATGACGAAGGTCTGCCGGTCGCTGGCTCTTAGGCTATTACAGGCTTCCCGCAGCTAAGCCACTATAGGCAATCGATAGAACTTTAGAAGCACTACATTTCATTGTATCACAGCTAAAAAATCCATCCTGCAGAAATCGAGATATTTGCAGTTAAAGATGGTGACTTTTACCATCATACGAGTATTTTTTGACTTACAGGCTTCCCGCAGACTAGCCACTATGGGCAATCGATAGAACTTTGAAGCACTACATTTCAATATATGACAGCTAAAAAATCCATCCTGCAGAAATCGAGATATAAGATAGATAAAAAAATTATTTGGGAAAACACACACACAGACGAACATAACTAGGTACAAACTAAAGTGACACAGCAAAAAAAATGTATATAATAGATCGACTACAAACAAAGACAGAAAAGTATAAAAGAAAACAAAAAGAAAATAAAGAAACGTCTGTGTTGGTGCAGTCCAAAAAGGAACAATCTCAGCTTTGTGTTGCTCTGCACCGGGGAGGTACAGAGCAACGCTGGTTTTCAGACTGCTCCTAGTTGGGTGACATCACGTCATTAAAAAAAAGACAATTAAAAAGAAGAGCTGTTAGTTCATAAATACTTAAATAATTACAGAATAAGATACGATTATTTTCTGTAATTGTTTTATAGTGCTGATACCAAATGATGAAGATACGATTAGTTTAATTAAATTACGTACGTATTTTTATGTTTATTGTTTCGTGTAAATATTTTTATGTTTTACCTACTTAATGTAATGAAATAAAAGCTAAATATTAAGTAAATAATAATACTTACTCTAAAATAAAAATCTTAATTAAAATCGAGATACGATTAGATTAGATTATTATTATAATTATTACTAGATATTAGATTTCTGCAGGATGGATTTTTTAGCTGTCATACAATGAAATGTAGTGCTTCTAAAGTTCTATCGAATGCCCATAGTGGCTTGTCTGCGGGAAGCCTGTAAGTCAAAAAACATGATGGTTAAAGTCACCAGTCACCACCTTTAACTGCAAATATCTCGATTTCTGCAGGATGGATTTTTTCGCTGTCGTACAATGAAATATATACTTAAAATAGATACTTAGTTCCACGACTAATTAATGAGTTACCCTCCGATTTACTCGATTCTATTACCACCAAAAACATAAAACGTAAACTTAAGTTATATTTTTTGTCCAAATTAGATACTTAATTAACCATACTTTAGAATTATTTACCTACCTAACTTAGTACTAAGTGGCTATCTTATGCCTACTTTTTGTTTAGCGTAAGTAGATAGATAGATACTTTGTTTCCTTGTCTGGGTAGGCTCGTACTCAGTGTATATTTGTGAACGCACCTACCTACCTACTTCACTAGTTTATGTTTATCTGTAAGTATTATGAATATAAGATTATGTAGTTAAGTTGATGAAGACTCGCTAATAGTATTTTTCTTTTATAAACCTTAGTGGTTTACTGAATACTATTTATACAAATTGTTTATATAATCCTTTTATTATGATAAATAAATAAAAAAAAAAAAAAAAAAAGTAGTGCTTCTAAAGTTCTATCGAATGCCCATAGTGGCTTGTCTGCGGAAAGGCTGTAAGTCAAAAAACATGATGGTAAAAGTCACCACCTTTAACTGCAAATATCTCGATTTCTGCAGGATGAATTTTTTAGCTGTCATACAATGAAATGTAGTGCTTCTAAAGTTCTATCGATTGCCTATAATGGCTTATCTGCGGGAAGGCTGTAAGTTAAAAAAGATGATGGTACAAGTCACCACTTTTATCTGCAAATATCTCGATTTCTGCAGGATGGATTTTTTCGCTGTCATACAATGAAATGTAGTGCTTCTAAAGTTCTATCGAATGCCCATAGTGGCTTGTCTGCGGGAAGCCTGTAAGTCAAAAAACATGATGGTAAACGTCACCACCTTTAACTGCAAATATCTCGATTTCTGCAGGATGGATTTTATAGCTATCATACAATGAAATGTAGTGCTTTTAAAGTTATATCGAATGCCTATAGTGGCTTATCTGCGGGAAGGCTGTAAGTTTAAAAAGATGATGGTAAAAGTCACCACCTTTAACTGCAAATATCTCGATTTCTGCAGGATGGATTTTTTCGCTGTCATACAATGAAATGTAGTGCTTCTAAAGTTCTATCGAATGCCCATAGTGGCTTGTCTGCGGGAAGGCTGTAAGTCAAAAAACATGATGGTAAAAGTCACCTTCTTTAAATGCAAATATCTCGATTTCTGCGGGATGGATTTTTTTGCTGTCATACAATGAAATGTAGTGCTTTTAAAGTTCTATCGAATGCCCATAGTGGCTTGTCTGCGGGAAGCCTGTAAGTCAAAAAACATGATGGTAAAAGTCACCACCTTTAAATGCAAATATCTCGATTTCTGCAGGATGGATTTTTTTGCTTTCATATAATGAAATGTAATGCTTTTAAAGTTCTATCGATTACCCATAGTGGCTTATCTGCGGGAAGCCTGTAAGTCAAAAAACATGATGGTAAGAGTCACTGCAAATATCTCGATTTCTGTAGGATGGATTTTTTAGCTGTCATACAATGAAATGGAGTGTTTTTGAAGGTCTACCCATTCCACCATACGCCTACTCTGCGGGCGATAGTTTTTTTGATTTGGGCGGGAATGCCCATTCCCCTTTCAACCATCGCGGTCACGGATTGTCGAAGGTCGTAGGTTCAGATCCCACATTCTCAAATTTTTGGGATGTGTAAACGAAAATATAATTAAAATTTCTTCAGCCGGTAACATCATCATCATCCACAGCCTAACTTTCTTTGCTGCATAATCTAACCTATTGACGGCACTTACATTGTTTATAGAGAAGAAATAGAGTTCCTTCTCGCGTGCTGTGAAACGAACCACGATGGTAAACTGGATTACATCGGGTTCTGCGACCGTTTCCACGAACCAGCCAAGGAGATCGGCTTCAATCTTGCTGTCCTGCTCACCAATCTGTCTGAACATATGCCGAATGAACCCAGGTGAGTAAATTAAATGAATAAATAATGCTGGACAATTTCACACAGCATCATCTAGCCCCAAACTAAGCAAAGCTTGTACTATGGGAACCAGATAACTGATATACTACTTATATACTTTTTGTTTGTAAAAACATACATATTATACATAGAAACACCCAGACCCGAGACAAATATCTGTAGAACATACAAACATTTGTCCCACGGCGGGGATCGAACCCGCAACCTACTGCGTCGCAAGCGGGCCTTCGCCCACTGCGCTACAGAGGTCGTCAAATATACCTTAACATTTTAAGCGAGTAATACAATTTCAGTTGAAACGCTCGTGGTAGTGCTTGCCAGGTGCGGTCCGAGGGGGTCACAGGAGACATGGACCCCCCCCCTCAAAATCGTACACGTATAATAGTGAAATCTTGTGTATTGTGCAATAAAGTCTAATATTAGTGTAGTGACCCCCCCCCCCCCCCAAATTTCAGACTGCGACCGCACCTGGTGCTTGCTCAGTCATCAATACTATACTATATACTTATACTATATACTATTATACTATACTATATACTATAATATCCATACTTAATATTATAAATGTGAAAGTAACTCTGTCTGTCTGTCTGTCTGTCTGTCTGTTTGTTACCTTTTCACGCCCAAACCGCTGAACCGATTAAGCTGAAATTTGGCATGGATAAAGAGTATACCCCAGGGATGGACATAGGCTACTTATTTTTGTCAATTACCATAAGGGGGCGGGAAAATAAGGGTTGGAAGTTTGTATGGGGAAAAAAGTTAAGCAACCCTGGGCGCGGTCATAAAAAGGATGGGTGACCGCCGCCAGCCACTTTTTGCACTCTAGATTTTTTTACTTTTTTTTGTATTTTGCATAATAAATTATTTTAAAATTAATGATAAACATGTAACATGTGTATTCCCACCCATCAATATATCCGAACTCCGAATTTATGATTTTTTGATATTAAAATATTTTTTCCTTGGCCATAGTTAGAACGCCATCTATCGGTCTAGAGGTCAAAACTACTTTACACTGTTTCTCCTAGTCGAAATACGAAGGAGTATAATTTTCTTTGATTTTGAGTTTTGAAAAGTTAATGGAGATTTTTGCTTAGAGTTTTCGATATTTTTATATTGCTGACGAAGTCGCGGGTAGGTAATATTATTTAGGTAATCGTTTTATTTCGAAATTCAACACCATACAATACTTGCTAAGTATTCAAAAAAAAATATGTTTCGAGTCAATTTCTTCAAAAAAATTGCCGCTCGCTTCAGGGATTCTATACCAATTACCGTATTCGTTTTGTTCTTAGCATTGCAACATCTGGGTAAGATTTTCCCTACCTCTATCTTGGGATTCTTGAGAGAAACATAAATATAAAAAAAAAATTATTATTATATCAAGCGACGGAGTTTTATATTTTGTATATACCTACTCTCGATTCACTCAAAACTCCTCTACTTTGTTCCTAATAATGCGCAGACGAAGTTGCGCGGGTCAGCTAGTAATATTATAAATGTGAAAGTAACTCTGTCTGTCTGTCTGTCTGTTTGTTACCTTTTCACGCCCAAACCACTGAACAGATTAGGCTGAAAATTGGCATGGATAAAGGTTGTATCCCAGGGAAGGACATAGGCTACTTTTTATCCCGGAAAAATCACCGCGGGAGCGCAGCTAGTTCTTGATAGTTAGGCAACGTTCTGACCGGTCAGTAAGTGGATGGGTGACCGCTAGTGCCATTATCAACTCAGCGCTTCGAGGGCAAGTTAAATTGTCGATCCCGGCTATTAATTCGCGAGTTGAATAGCACTAAACATGTTTAATGGCTCAGTCGGTAGAGTGGCGTGGATCAGACTGATCGCGGGTTCAAATTCATGGTTGATGATTGATGTTAGGATGATTTTTTGTTTAATACTGTTTCTTTATCCAGGCTGGCCCGTTTCCTGGAGACAGCGGGATCTGTGCTCAACTACTTTGAGCCTTTCCTCGGCCGTATTGAGATCATGGGCGGTTCCAAACGTATTGAACGGGTCTACTTCGAGATTAAGGAGTCCAATATCGAGCAGTGGGAGAAACCGCAGATTAAGGTGAGTTAGAAAAGGTTTCAAGTGGAAAGTGGATATTATTTTAACCCCCGACGCAAAGAAAGGGGTGTTATAAGTTTATCGAGTCTGTGTATCTGTCTGTGGTATCGTAGCTCCCAAACGGACGCACCGATTTTCGTTTCAATTTTTTTTTTGTGTCTTAGATAATTTTATCCCGAGTGTTCTTAGCCATGTTTCATGAAAATCTGTTCAGCCGTTTGAAGATCATCGGCTCTTTTCTAGTTGATGAGGGGATCTGACTAACTTCCTTATGTCCGATCGATTCGTTTTAAACATGGTCTCGATGTCTGTTACTGATCACATTTATATAGTTAAAACTCAAAAAAAAGAGAAAAAAATATAACCTCAAAAGGAGACGAGACGAGTCAGACATGGACGATAGCTACTGCGGTTTTACTGACTGGGGATGATACGAGAGCATAGTTCGAATGAGAATCGGTACGCGATTGTTGTCTATAGTACTTATTTGTACAGTTTTCATAAAATTTTGTTCGGTTTTGGTTGACTACAATCCTCGATAACTATGTGATAGTTAAATAAAAAAAAGTTCTGACTATTATCATTTTCCGCATCTGCTGTAACTGTCCTTAAAAATTTTTTGGTAGTCATAAAATAGCGGTGTATATTGTACCGTTGTTCATAAGGTTTATAATGGCTTGCTATAAAACTAAATAACGCATCGCTTGCCAATTCAATATGTCTTGAGCCTTACAACGAATAAATGTTTCCAGGAATCGAAGCGCGCGTTCTTCTACAGCATAGTGACAGAGGGAGGCGACAAAGAGAAGCTAGAAGCGTTCGTTAACTTCTGCGAAGACGCCATCTTTGAAATGACTCACGCTTCGGGACTGATGGCTGCTTCGGAAGAGTCTGCTGGTGGACCTAAGAATAGGGAGGCCAGCTATATGTATATGGGGGATGATGATGATGAGAGGTGAGCAACTGAAGGCGGGTTGGTCTTTATTGTGTACTAGCTGTCCGTCGCGGTAGTACCCGCGTTCCCTCGGGTAAACTTCACCCGGGATAAAATATAGCCTATGTTCATCAAGGATAATGCAGGATTCTAATGGTGAAAGAATTTTTCAAATCGGTCCAGTAGTTTCGGAGCCTATTCAATTCAAACTAACAAACAAATCTTTCATCTTTATAATATTATTACTGTAGATGTAGATTTGTTTCTGTGTGCGTAAGCGATACTGAGCGCTCATTCGTCCATGGAGCGAGCTTTCGCACACAGACACAACGTGCATGTGCATCTACACACACAGTTAAGACCAATCCGACTTTGTGATATGGAATAACTATAACAGCATTCAATGCGAACGAAGTCGCAAGAAAAAACTTCAAATCAATTGAGAAATGGAAGTCATTTGATTCTGAATGTAACTTCGGACAATGAGCATGAGTTCACTAGTGAAACGTGTAGATGGCGCTAACCGGTGCTTAACCGATAAATATGAGCTTAATCAAAAATTTCGATTGCGACGTTAAGGATTCCGTGGCCGAGTAATATAAGGCACTCCGGCTTTAGGAAGATCGTCTGATCGTTGCGGGTTCGAATCCCGTTATTGACTAAGTTTTATCTTGAACTGTAAGCTACAATTTTTTTTCAGAGCTGGCAAAGACCCCTTCCGTCGCGGCCTACAATCCGTAAAGGACGGCATCTACACAGCATTCTCATCCTTATCTCCTTCGAACATAAAGGCGAAAATCGCGGACATGCAGCAAATGCCACCGGCGGAACTGGCCGTTGGCTTCTTCAAGATGTTCTTCTATCTGTTCTATTACCTTGGATATGGGATGTTGGTTGTTGTTAGGTGAGTTTGAACTTTATCTGTATGGTATTAAAGGTGATTTATTTGAGATTTTTCGATCCAACAAAATATATTATAGTATATGACAAGTCTATTCGAAATCATAGTTGAGTTATTTTAGTTTCATGCAAGTTTTTTGAAGGTTTGTCTTTAACTATTCGCACAAAACATTAATCAAACAAATAGCGAACAATTTGCATAAATGTTGAATACATGTTATGTTAGTTAATTTGAACGAGAGTAAGAATAAGTTTCTGTGTAATGATACTTATAGTATAGTTTACAAATAGCATGGGTGCTGACTCATTTGCTATTTGAAGTTTCAAGAGATGAAGTAAGCGCATTTTAGACTACGCTATAATATAAATATAGCATCATAGCACAACAATATCGCGCACCATACATTTTATAGTAAGCATTTTATTATATGTATGGTGCGCGATATTGTTGTGCTATGAGCTATATGCTATGATACTATATATTTTTTCGTGGTCTGAAATGCGCTATAAGACAAAAATCGATTTCAAATAGCTATCCAATTAAGTTTTACTTCCCACTCATATAATAAAGCTGAAAGTTTGTGAGTTTGTTTAGATGTTAGGATATTTGTATGTTTGTGTATCAATCACGCCTAAACCAGTGAACCGTTTTGGATGAAACATAGTATAGGCATAGATAGACCTGGAATAGCATATAGGCTATTCAAAATGTTGGTACCACGCGGGCGAAGCCGCGCGCAGAAGCTAGTGTAAAATAATTGATTACCTCTGTCGAATAAGGTGCGTGAAACGAAGCAGTGAAAATGACAGCACCCATGCAAGATTGAAATTACTAGATAGTCATGTGAATTTTTATTTTTCACGCGTCAATATTTTTGGCACAGTCATTGGTAAACTACTTGATTATTTGATAAAGATAGCTTTTATTAATTTATTTATATCAAATATTTACTATTTTCAGTGATTTCTATGTGGCTTTATTTATATTTATAGATTATAAATTAAATGCAATAGTTATATTTTTATACGAGTAGTATCTATTTAGAACTTTGGTATACCCCAGATTAACTTTATCTATTTGTACTCGCTCAATGATAACCTATGACTATCCTACAACTTTTTTGATATAATTATTTTTTAAACTTCAAATAATTGAAGCTTCACGCTTTTAAACCACTATTTTTTTAATATCCAAACCATAAACTATACTTTGGTTTTCGCACGTTGCTTTTACAACTCAAAAAATCATTTTCGTTTTAGTATATAGAACGAAACAAATACCTAACTAGTAGTACTTACTTGGTAGTACATACCCTTTTTTTTTTTTTTTTTTTTTTCTTGTCGCTGGGTAAAATGCGTTACGCATCCCCTCCGCCGGGGGGCGAGAGGGGTATGTGGGACTCCCGGGGACTCCCGGTATACCCACTAAACATCCCAGCGCCTTTCCGGCGTCGCCTGGAATGGAGGGGGCCCGGGCAACCGGCAGAGCCTCTACATCCAGTCCCCCTCCGGCGATCCCCGCCCTTACGGCGGGCCCCGCGTCGTGGTGAGCAGTGCAAGGCGGACGAAGGTGCCCCCGCACCTAGCGTCCGCTACTCACCACTAGA
Organism: Epirrhoe alternata; assembly: GCA_963565295.1. Classification (NCBI taxonomy): domain Eukaryota; kingdom Metazoa; phylum Arthropoda; class Insecta; order Lepidoptera; family Geometridae; genus Epirrhoe; species Epirrhoe alternata. Next base: position 4,849,198 of record OY751401.1, read on the forward strand.
GCTCTCCGCTACCTTCGTCCACTGCGCGCTCTAATTAAAGAGCTGCGCGTGGAGAAGCCTCCAAACGGCCGCAGAGGACAGGGAGAGCGGCAACGTAACACCGACACTCCTCTTCCACTGCGGCCCCACCGCCAACGCAACAACGGTGCGCCACCGTTTGGTCGCGGAAGATAGGGCGAACGGCAACGAAACACCGACACGCCTCTTCTCCCGCGACCCCTCCTGACTGCGGGGGACAGAAATTACTCCGTCCTCCGCACCCGCCTCAGACGCATCCAGAGTGGGCCCAACCGCAAGCCCACTCGGAGCGTCCCCGCTTGGGATTCCTGTTAGCTTCACCGTGGGCGTTCAAACCACGGCTAATGAGCCCCCCCATCGCGACAAGATCGGAATCCACGGGGGGGTGGTAGTACATACCCTTACTTAACCATAAACTCTATTCCGTAGGTACCTAAAATGTAGGATTCTTGAATGCTCCAAAAGCATTAGTCCCATAGTTATTCCGTAGTACCTACCTACTTATGTGTTATTACTATTAATGACAAAGTATGCTACTTATACTCATAAAAAAATCTTGAAGAAAAAACAATGTTTGGGTTAATTTATCAAAATCGAGCCCGTGTCTCTCGCTTTTCACTCTCTAAGGCTGTGTCCCCAGTAGGCAAACTGTTAGCGGCCGACTGAGTTTGCGGCGTATCGATTTAGTACGCCCTTCCATATATTTGAAATGGAGTGTCCACAGTTTGCTAGTTTTGCGCTCACTGGTACGCAGTTTGCAGCGTTACGCGCGCCGACTATCTCAGTACTCAGCCGCTAACAGTTTGCCTACTGAGGACACAGCCTTAGGGGTAGAATTTCTGCAATTCCTTTTTTTAATGCTCATCGATATCATAAAAGGAATTTATTTACCATCCAAGTTCCATGTTATCAACTTATGTTGATTTTACAGTCAGTTACCAAAGCGTAAACATAAAAGGACACTAAGTGCATTACAGACTACGCTATAATATATAGTTCATAGCACAACAATATCGCGCACTATACATTTTTTATAGTAAGCCAATAATATATAGTAACAGTTCAGTGTGGACGTGTCCATAATAAATGTATGGTGCGCGATATTGTTGTGCTATGAGCTATATATTATGCTATTAAACTATAGCGAAGTCTGAAACCAGCATTATGAATTTTTGTGAATAGCCTTTGGACTGACATTTGATTGTATTCTGTTCTGTGTGCCATAATGAATATAATCTATCCAGGTATATATTCGGAGTGCTGTTGGGCTTGATGCGAGGGCCGCAAGTGGAGGAACCGGCGCCGGAGCCGACAGAAGAGGAGAAAATTGGTCAGTTGCGACACAGGTTGCTCAACGCTACAAGTAAGCGGGTTTAGAGTCGTACGCTTCGCTTTGTGGCTGGTCTTTGTTCGGTTAATTGCGAAAATATGACTTTAGTTTTAACTGAATTAAAAAATGCGTATTTGAATATTTTTTTTATAGTATTTTTCACGTAGGAACGTATCCCTGACACATATAACTTTTACGTTTTACGCTGTACAACAATGAAAAATTTTGAAATAAATGAAATCTAGTGATAATACTATAGTCTTTTTCACGCCGGAACGTATGCAAGACACTTCGAGATAATGTCAAAATCAGTCTAATAGTAATGTCCTAAAGTTTAATCGAGATTATCATAATCGATTTTTGTTTCACTACTATCAATTCATCTCAATCGATTACAAGGTTCATTCATAGACAAAATTACTAAACCAACGATTATTTCTTTACTCATCGATTCATCAATTGTTTCGATTTTCATTTTTGCACTCTCTAATATAGGTACTCAGTACTGTTAATTGGCGGAGTTTTTTAGAAAATGTTTATTGTTTATTTATTTATATTTTATGGCTCGTTTATGATAATTTATGAAATAATTAAACAGGAAATAGACAAAAACATTTTTTTTTTGTATGTTTTATCGTTAAATTTTTTTTCTTGACTTTTTTGTTTCAAAATTGTTGTGAGCCACACAACGTGAAACGAAACAAGTTCAATGTGTCTTGCATACGTTCCGGCGTGAAAAAGACTATAAAAGATACAACTTCAATAAAAAATGATTTTGTCTATTTCCTTTTTAATTATTTCAGACATTAACATAAAAGCGCCCTAACACGGAACCGCTCCTACCTATGTGAAAAGGACTATAGAGTTGGATTTTTTTTGTTAGAGAGGGTAGTCCCATGAACAGTTTCGATTTTTGAGACCGAGCAATGGGGTTATAGTTACAGGAAAACGTCCCTTGGAGACCCGTAACTTTTTGGGTTATTTTGAACTGCATTTACAGACCGTACGGCGTACAGCCAGCGAAAATAAATGCTAAAACACCAAAGTAACATTTTGAATGCCAATCGATTGTGTGGGACAATAGATATGGCTAAAAATAATAAATACTTAATCGATTCTGTTTCATGGATCGAAAGACTATATGAGACACGCTGTGTTTTTTTTTTGAAAAACGATTCTAATAGATCCTTAGGCGCAAGCCCCGCGTTACTGGCGTCTGGCGCAGCCTATTCCATTCATATGTCATACTAAATGCATGGAAATAAAGCACAAATTAGGACACACGGTTGATTGGACGTCCTATCAACGACATACAGTGTGTCCTATTTTAGTGAATATGAAGCCAGCGCCCGACGTCATTTAGATGTGGCCTGCGCCTTAGGTATCTCTCAATCGGTAAAACTATGTATATTACATAACGTGTGTACACTATTTAGGCTCGCAATTGACCGAATCGCACTGACCAATCGCAAAATCATCACTAAATCGCCAAACGCAGATTAACAATATGTGTAACATAAAATTAATTTGTTTATCTAATTGGCATTAATTTTGTAACAAAATAATTCACTGTAACTTAAAATCTGCTTTTGTGGCGACAGGTAAGTCTACTCACAATTTATTATAATACTGTGTTTAAATAATTGTTACGAATATATGAAGATATAATTATAATTAGAAGACTGCAAGTCTATAGAGACTTCTATGATAAATGATTTTGAACTGTGTGCTAAAAGTAATAAGCGTCACTTTTTCATAAACAAACAAACAAAATTTACAAATAATGTGTACGTATTTGTAAATTTTGTTTGTTTGTCAGAGAAAAAAAATAAATTTATTATTATTATTAATATTAAACATTAGCTCCAAAACTTAGTTCGGCTCAGGTGATTAGAGAACCATCACCATTGAAGGTTGTGGGTTCAATTCCCGCGAAGGTGCAATTTGTTATGCATTTTAAAAACAAAATCTACTAAAATGTTCCTGTTTTACGAGATCTTACGAAGACCGCATTGCAAATATAAAATACTTCGTGGATAACTCTAGTAACGGAGTCTTAGGCCGCCTTAAGGCCTCCGTCATGGCTTAACAACTTAATAGCCGGGACCGACAATTGACGACCTCTGTGGCGCAGTGGGTGAAAGCCCGCTTGGGATGCAGAAGGTTGCAGGTTCGATCCCCGCCGCGGGATAAATGTTTGTATGATCTGCAAATATTTATCTCGGGTCTGGGTGTTTCTATGTATAATATGTATGTATTTACAAACAAAAAGTATATAAGTAGTATATCAGTTATCTAATTCCCATAGTACAAGCTATGCTTAGTTTGGGGCTAGATGATGCTGTGTGAAATTGTACAGCATTATTTATTTAACTTGCCAGAAGCTCGGATGAGCTCTGTTTATAATGCCCCTGCCACCCATCCACTGACTGACCAATCAAAAAAACTGATTCACATAATGAGTGAGTAGAGTAAGATGATCATGCATCTCTCTCGCTAAAGGACCGACGCGCCATCTACCGGCGTTACTTCGTGAGTTAGAACAACTGTACCTATACATCCTACAAACTTTTCTGGACTGCTGACCAAAAGAGGAACTAACGAATTTTAGTATAAAAATATTGTTCTGCCAACAGCCAGCGCCTCTCTCACCGGCTCAGATAAGTTTGTTGCAGTCTACTCGTATGTATGTGTGAGTAAGATGATCATTTATCGTTTATCCAGGTCCGTCACGCCATCTACCGGCGCTACCGCCCGCGGATGATACTGGACAACTGCAAGTTTCTGCTTTCGGACTGGATATCACCAAAGAAGACAATGGACAGTAAGTTATTAATTAAAATGGTCTTTAAAATTAGCTTTAGAACCACACTTTCAGACTATTTCGAAAAAAATGTTTTTCTACCGTGATCTGGTCGAAGATAACAAAAAAACATTCTTCGATCAACAATACTACCAATCAAGTCTGTTCATTGTTGATCGTAGGTAAGGTAAGTAAAGTAAGTTCGTATGAGTCAGTGGCCAACTATGGTAAGGTAAGGTAATTTTGTAAGTATTATAAAATTACCGATAATTCTCTTCTGTTTTTCATTGTGAAATTTTCTTCATTCAAATTGGTCTATTGGCTAAGTAGTGTTTGAAACACAAACTTACAAAAAAACTACCAGATTTTTAATTTTTGTAGAATTAAGTAGTTTAGTTTTATTGAATAACTCCCATTTATCTCACATCATTTTGTACAATTCCAGGATACAGGTAAAACCGCACGAATCTCCCAGCACATCATCACCATCATCAGGCGAAGAGGCGGAGGTGTCGCCCGACGACTCCACTGAACATACCGGAGAGGAAATCAGACCGCCATCTTTGATCGATCTACTTGGGTAAGCTATTTCTTGTGTTTTTAGGGTTCCGTACCTTAAAAGTAAAAAACGGAATTCTTATAGGATTATTATTGTCTGTCTGTCTGTCAAGCCCCTTTATCTCGGGAACGAGTGGAGGTATCGAGTTGAAATTAAAACCATATACATACTCAGGTCTACGGTACCTTAAAGCTGTGAAAAATCAAACTTGCAGGTTAACGCAAAAGAAAGATACGGCCCTTTATGCCGCAAACCTCATCGCACACTCATAACCTGATCGCACACTTGTCCGCGCCGTACGCGCCGCAGTCATCTTTCTATACAAAAAATGCTGATGACGTCAGAAAATGCGGCTTGCTTCTGACGTCAGCAGCATTTTATGTATTTGACAGATTGGCGCGTTTAGCTCGGCTGGACTGTGCGACCACCCTTAGGGTAATCAAAACTATCTGCCAGGGCATACAATAACAAAATTATGTAATTTTTAGTGTTTGTCTGATATGTTCAATAATAGGTTTTAACCAAAAAAAGTTTTAACCATTTTACACTAAATGGTACATAATGGTAATAATAAAAGTTGTGTAATATCATTAATTTCAGAGGTGAACAAGCGAAGAAGCAAGCGCAGGAACGTTTGGAGGCGCAGGCTGCGCAACAAGCCGCCATGTCCGCCATTGAAGCGGAGAGCAAGAAGAAGGTAAAAATCAACTAAAACACTGATCTCTAAACATTTTATTGTATTGTCTTCGATCTAAAGGGGAAAGAGGGGGTAAACCGGTGCCGTTTATTAATCTTAAAACGTTTTCAAAACAAACTGGTAGAAAATTACTACGCTAATTTGACAAAATATAGGTATTATTATTATTATAAAAAATATACACAGCTTCGCACATGGTACCAACATTTTAAATAACCTTTAGTCTAGATCATTACTATATCTATTCCAACTTTTATCCAAATCGGTCACTAGTTAAGGCGTGATTGAAACAAACATACCTACTTTCAGATTCATATTTCATTTTGTGTTTTGTAATTAAAAGCAGCGAGGAAGTTTGCGAGGGCTATTACGACCTAAAAAGGTTAGTTTTAATTTCTAAGAATGCTTAGATTTTTTCCGAAATAAAAAACGCGAGAGGCTTAAGATTGAGGATGCTGGCATAAAAGAAGGGCGGCATATACCCAGCAATGGGTATTACCGGGCTGACATGATGATGATTAAAATAAAGCCTTCATCTATTTTAAATTAACTGTGTAACAACTATTTTTTACGGCAGAGCTTCAGACATTGATACCCATTCTTCTTATCTACGTCTACACGTAGGCAGAACAATTGTGTGTAGATTTGTTCCTGTGTGCGTAAGCAATACTGAGCGCTCAGTCCATGAAACGTTTTCTTGCTTACGCACACAGAAATAACGCGCATGTGCATCAACAAATATACCTACCGATTATTCTTGCCTGCCTATGTAAATCTCATTTTGTTCCAGGCAGTGCAAGGCCCCACTCCCTCTGCGCTCGCGCAGGTGGACCTCTCACAATACACGCGTCGTGCCGTCTCTTTCTTAGCGCGCAACTTCTACAACCTGAAGTATGTCGCTTTGGTGCTCGCTTTCTGCATCAACTTCGTGTTACTCTTCTATAAGGTAAGATTATACATTACATACATACGCATACGTTTAAAAAAAAGAATTTTGCAAGAGGTATAAGTTTTTTTGTAAATTGGTTGCGGTAAGCTGATTCATATGAACCCAAGCACATTATATTTTACTGTTATTTTCCGAGAAGTTCCGTTGAACAGCTCCTGACTCCATCATCAGATCAGCTCAATTGGACATTGGAAAGTGGGTCAAATTCAGCTTACAAGATTAGCCCATGACAAACTTACCATATTGAGCCTAGCTAGAAAATGAAATTTTCTAGTTTTTGATTTCCTAATCGCATTAACTTATTGCGGTCTATCTACCTACAGGTTTCGACCCTGGACGGAGAAGGTGGCGAGGGTTCTGGCATCGGAGACATCATCAGCGGCGGTTCAGGATCTGGAGCCGGTTCCGGCAGTGGAGATGGTAGGGACTTTGTAGATCAACATTCATTTACTGAAGCGCTCGTGGTGTAGCTCGCATTTGTTCTAGATAGATCGTCGAAGTTAAGCAACGTTCTGACCGGCCAGTAAGTGGATAGGTGTCCGTTATTGGCATTATACGTACTTCGGAGGACACGTGAACTTGTCTGTCCCTGCTCGTCGTTAAGCTAGGACGGAGGCCTTATGGCGGCCCATAAACTCTAAATAAACAAATTTACGAACACACGAACTTTAATTTACTTGCAGGTAGTGGCGAAGAAGAAGAGGACGTGATAGAAGTAGTTCATATAGACGAAGACTTCTTCTACATGGAGCACGTTATAAAGATAGCTGCGGCCGCGCATTCTGTTGTCTCACTTGCTATACTCATCGGATACTACCATTTGAAGGTACCCCATAATGATATACAATAGTGCATTGTTGATTGAGATAAAGCGATGTAAACTTTTGTCATTAAAAGAGCCTCTTCAAAGTGCACTTACAATCCTTCCACCACACTGGTTAGGACACGATAGGAAGAAGTCATGATTGAATACACTATGTATTATTTTTTTAATTTAAAATTTTTATTTCTCCTTCGATAGTGGGTGGTGGGAGCTATCGAAGGAGAGAGATGGTTGAAAAGAATTGGGGGAGACCTTTGCCCAGCTGTGGGACAGTATAGGTTGAATAATTTTTTTTTTAATGAATCCCAAAATTGCACCCTTGTGGTTTCATCTCATTTTCTTTTTAGTTTTTGTTTTTACCTTTGTTGACCGTACTGGATATCTTTCTCACTATCTTATAGCTTAATTTTAATTATCTTATCTTAAAAACTAATTAATTTGACAGGTGCCACTAGCAATCTTCAAGCGTGAGAAGGAAATATCTCGTAAGCTCGAATTCGACGGTTTGTACATCGCAGAACAACCCGAAGACGATGACCTCATGAGCCATTGGGACAAACTGGTCATATCAGCTAAGTAAGTAGCCAAGCCTTAAACATATATTTAAAAAAGTGTTTTGTTTTTTTTTTCAATAGGTACAAAGCTTTTAATAAAGCTGTTCCGTTGAACAGCTCCTGACTCCATCATCAGAACAGCTGTTCTTGAACGAAACTTGACCGATGTGCCGAGTTCCAACTCTAACAGCCTATTGTCGTAGGAGTTCCGTTGAACAGCTCCTGACTCTATCATCAGATCAGCTGACACCATATTATTGCATTATGTCACCGAAGACTCATCAAATTTAGTCTGGAAGTTTAAATTCCGCTTGCAAAATTTGCCCGGGACAAACACACAAACATTGCAAGTTAATAATACAAACCTACCTTTTAGATCGTTCCCCGTGAACTACTGGGACAAGTTCGTGAAGAAGAAAGTCCGCGCCAAGTTCTCTGAGACCTACGACTTTGATTCCATCTCGAATATGTTGGGGATGGAGAAGACGTCCTTCAGCGCTCATGAGGAAGAGGGTACTAAGGGATTGTTACACTAGTGAGTATTATTATTTTAGACCTAGATTTTAACTGCTTGAATTCATTTAGGGTCTTTCATTTTTACTAAATTAATTCAGGAATTGGGTTCAACAAATAAATTAAAAATATTTATGTAATGTTTTTTTTTTTGTTTTGTTATGAAAATCCCGAGAAAATCGATACAGACTGTACAGTCCCGTTAGACTGTACATGAAATTAAAGTTAGTTTGAGTTTGAGTGCACTGTTAAAGTTAAGGTAAAACACTGAGATAGCAAAACACTGAATTTATTTAAGTTAAAAAATATGTAAGTTAAAAGTTAGTTCGCGGAAGTAAATCAGATTGGTGTTTCCGACCCGTGTTCCCCCGATGGGTAGCTAAATTCGCACTGACTCGTTATGATTATTAAAATGTTAAGGCAGCGTAAATGCCGACTCAGTAACCTACTTTAAAGTGTACGTGACTGTACAAAGACTATCCTTTCATTTGATGGTTGCTTCCTGTATAACTTAGTCCATTCGTGAGACGTGATGATGCTGCGCTGTGATTGGTGAATCGTCTGTGCTCCTTGAAAATATTATGCAACATGTCCTAAAAAATCAAATAAAGATAAATTTTGAAGTGAAAACTTATCGGCTTAGTAATTAAATTGATACGTTCAAACGTCTATTTACAACCCAAAAATAAGGCCTTGTATAGGTTTTGTTGTCAAGTTCATTTCAAAATATATTCAAAATATCTCAAAAAGTTTGGTAAGGTTCATAATTCATTTATTGTGAAACATAGGTCAATAACAGATATAAGGTATATAATTACTAGCTCTCTATGCTACCATTAGAGGTGTACAATATTAAGATATGAACTAAAATACAATCAAAAATCAAATACAAAAATATAATAATTATATTTTTAAAAAATATAAAATTTTCAATTTTGAATACTTCAATTATTAGATTTACCTTATTTTATATTAGGTCTCCTCGTCTCAAAAATCTACCCTGTAATAATAATGATGTTTTTAATCACCATTCCAGCATCATCTCCATCGACTGGCGCTACCAAGTCTGGAAGGCAGGAGTGACATTCACAGACAACTCCTTCCTCTACTCTCTCTGGTACTTCTCTTTCTCCGTGATGGGCAACTTCAACAACTTCTTCTTCGCCGCTCATTTATTGGACGTCGCTGTTGGATTTAAGACGCTGAGGACTATTCTACAGTCTGTCACGCATAATGGAAAACAGGTGAGGTTTTAGAAGCTATTTTAATACTTAAAAAAGTTGACTGTTTCTTTGAAACTTATAATTTTTCTGTAGGGCTTAAAGAAAGATAAGTTATAATCAGCCTTACGTCGTATAAAATTATGACTGGTACACAAAAAAATTGTAACTATGGTAATTCCTGGGTTATACCATAATTAGTAAAGCGGTTTTTTCAATAATTTGTAATTTTGTGTGTGTATCAGCAATAAAGGCTTAATAATAAAACGGTTAGGCATTAGTGACTAACTGACGTATCTACAGCCTAAACCATAAGTCATTTAAACATGAGACTTGGAGGGTAAAAAGAGGGTGAAAAGGGTAAAAAGTTGATACCACTTGGTGTCTTAATAGAGTCTTTTTTAATATCTTTAAAGCTTTATCTTGTTGTCTTTCGAACCAGTATGTTGATAGGATTTACAAAATATAATCTCGTTTCAGCTGGTATTGACGGTGATGCTTCTCACAATCATTGTGTACATCTACACGGTGATAGCATTCAACTTCTTCAGGAAGTTCTACGTGCAAGAAGAAGACGACGAAGTTAACAGGAACTGTCATGACATGTTAACGGTAAGGAAATTTGCTCCTTTATGAGTCATAGGTCGTGGGTTCAAATCCCGCATGGGTATGAGTTCTGGGGGTTAACATTAATGGCAATTTCGTCGCAACTTATCATGTTTCTTGCACATGTTTCTTTAGTGTGCAAGTGAGAGCGCATGATAAGCGCCGCCATTTCTGATTCGTTGTTTTATTATTTCGGGGCAGTTTTTTAACTGCCTGGCAATTTTGACATAAAGAAACGAAAAATCCATAATCATCCAAAATCATTCATCATAAAAAAAATTGAGGTTTAAAACAATTAAAAACGTTGACGCTGTACCGCGGGCGCGGCGGGATCGCCGACAGACGGGTGTCGGTAACAGGTCGCTTGCGAATTCAATGATTTTTCCCGATCTCAAAAATGCCCAACGCGCCTATAGTTTTCACTTCAATAACTAGGTTCACGTTTAATTTTTTTGTGGAAATCTTAGGCTTCTGCCTACTCCTACGGTAACAGTATCATATATTTTTTTTTCAGTGTTTCGTATTCAACTTATACAAAGGCGTACGAGCAGGTGGCGGTATTGGTGACGAATTGGAACCGCCCGATGGAGACGATTCCGAAGTTTATCGGATCATATTCGACATCACCTTTTTCTTCTTCATCATTGTCATCCTGCTGGCTATCCTACAGGGTAAGGCTTTATAGACTGTCCTCACAAATACGTAGTATAAAGTTATAGTATAAACAAATAGTTAGGTAACAAAAATGATGAAAGTCATCTGTAGCTGTAAAGCACAGCGAACAGCTGTCGGATATAGCTATTCCCAACTTAACTGAGCCAATGGGCAATCGACGCGAAGGTGGAAATTTGTAATGTTTCTTTTTTACCATTATTGCAATTTCATTAAGAAATGATCAAGTCTTATCACAATTTTCGATACCGACGGGATTCGAACCCGCGATTTCATTTTTGCAACGTTCCTTTTTACCATTTTTATAATGTTCCTTTTTACCATTTTTGCAGTGTTCCTTTTTTACCATTTTCGCATTTTTTTTTACACGTTTAATTTTGTAATTCTCTTTGTTATTTACGAAATTTAACGTATCATTTCTTTTTGTTATGCTTAATTTGTCAACTTTTTTATAGATTATGGCCTTTACTAATAAACTTGACATATAGATGTTATTCATAAACTAAAAAAATTGTATGGCTATTTAAGTACCTATATCAATGGTGAAACTTAACTGACTAAACTTTTTTAGATTTTGTATTACTTGCAAATGTTATCGCCCTAAATATCCTAAATACCTATGATATATTAAATGATGATGATATTATAAAAATGTTCTTAAACAAAATAAAATTTAATTTGTGATAATTCAGGTTTGATCATTGACGCGTTCGGAGAGCTCCGTGACCAGCTCGAGTCTGTCAAAGAAGACATGGAGTCCAACTGCTTCATATGCGGCATTGGGAAGGATTACTTTGATAAAGTGAGTGTACACTTCTGCAAGTGCAAGTGGACGCTAGATGGCTGAGATGATGATGATGATGACACTTCTGCAAAATGTGGATATACAGGTGTTATAAAAGCCGACGTCAAGACGGAAACCGGTGATAGGCTAAGTCATAATAGATAGATAAACACTTTATTGTATACAGAAGAAACATAACACTACTAAGAAACAAACAAACAAACAAACAAACATATACACAACATAACATTTGGATATAGTAAACATACATAAATAAAAAAAAGTTCTGTATTTGCATATTTGGTCCATCATTGGTTTTCGAATTGACGTCGAGTTCTGGGACACCCTGTATACAGAGTGTAAAAAGACTTTTTACAGAAGACGAAAGTGGGTGGTATAGTACAGCATCCCAACACAAACAAACCCAAAAGGACTTTTCGAAAAAATTTTTATAAAACTGCGTTTATTATGGACCGAGACTAAATTTTAAAATATTTGGAAAAGTCACGTTTATCGACTTTTATTGCTGACTGTACCTACATCCCACGCCAAACACAAAAACAAAACGTAAAGAGGGTCAAGACTGTATCCCCAAGGCGTGGTAGACATTCTCTCAGATCTTTTATGTATTCCAGATACTTTGAACATGTCTAAGGGGGGTAGTCAGAGGCATGTACAAATACCTAGTTGATACATGGCCACATCTTGCAGAAGTTAGTATTCCATACGTGACAGGTTGCAAGCCCATCGCCGCCTATAAGAAAACTAACTGGTTTCCTCACGATATTTTCCTTCACCGCTTAGATTAATTTTAATCCATTGATGCACGGCCGGGATTCGAACCCACGACCTTAAACGACGAAAACAATAGCTTGTATTTATTAATATTTGTTTCGCAGGTTCCACACGGGTTCGACACACACGTGCAGAGAGAACATAATCTAGCGAACTACATGTTCTTCCTCATGCATCTCATCAATAAACCAGATACGGAGTATACCGGTTAGTATCATCGCTAATTTCATCATAAATATTCTTATCTACCATACAGGGTGTAAAAAGACGTCTACCGAAGCCGAAAGGGGTAGGTACAGCATCCCAATAGACAACCAAATCCAAAAGGATTTTCCGAAATATGCACTAAATCCGGAGAAAACAGCGTTTGAAGAGTACTGTTTGCGTATGTTTTGAGCGCGTTTTTTTACGTAGATTGCTGGATTTTGAGTTTTAAATGTTTTTTCTTTTATAAATGAAATTATTAGGTAGGCATAGTCTTATTATGTTGTAATAGTAGTAAATAGCCGAAAATAACATAGATGACGAAGCTAAGTAAAAAAAAAATTTGTGTTTTTTTTTCGCTAAATATGTTTAGAATCATGGTCTGATTACAACCCCTCAGTTTTCGGTAGCAGTCTTTTTACACCCTGTATACAAAGTCTTAGATGAAATAGGTATATCCTGATGCTGCTCAAACTAGTTAGTTGGGTCACGCGACTTTGTCCGCATCGATAATCGTCCTTAGGCAGTTGTCCCACTGCGAGCGTTGAGCGTTGAAGGCGTTGAAGCGAGTATAGTTCATCGCTCGGCGTGAATTTTGATACAACATTCAAGATTTTTGAACGCCACGCGAAGTACGCGAGTAAATTTTGAGTTTTGTTTTTCGGTGTGAACGGCGGCGTTGTGGAATCTATACTACATAACATATATCTTTTGTTCGTCTCTTGAGCGATAAAATAGTTGATCGCTTATCGCTCGCTTGCGTGTCTGTTCAGTGGTTTGTCGTGAAAGGCTCAATGCACATTGAATTGGCAAGCGACGCAACACTTAGTTTTAAGGTTTAAGGTTTAAGGTTTAATATGATTTATTCACAAAAAGACAATACATTGTCACTTACTTGTGAAAAAGTTTACAGTAGGTATTTAAATGTCGTTCTAAGGTAATGTAACCCACCCAACACATTTCATTTGCTAAGAAGTGTTCGATCTTGTAGAATGTGATGAGTTAGTTTTTTTTTAAATGTGTTAAATGAGTTTACATTTTTTATTTCGGCCGGTAGTTTATTGTATAGCTGTGCGCCTTCAAAAGTTATCATTTTTTTACCGTAATTTGTTCGGATTTTAGGTAAAGCGATAAAGCTAGCTCGACGAGTTCTTCGTTTAGTTATTTGTATGTTTCTTGTTAGAGTAATGTTAGTATGGATAGTTTTAGTTAGTATTTTGCGGATAAGGATGCATGTGCTATAGGTATAGATTTGTTTTAAATTCATAATTTTGGTTTCTGTGTAGATTTTAGTAGAGGGAGTTAAGTAGGGATAATTGAAAAGTATTTTAATAATTTTGTTTTGTAGTATTTGTAATTTAGCCAGTTTAGTTTTTGCGGCGCTGCCCCATACTTCTATTAAATAAAGTAAATGAGGTTTGACCAGTGCATTGTAGATAGTGGATCGTATCTGATATGGAACACAATGAGCGACGCTTCGTAGTGAGCCGGTAAGCGATGAGAGTTTTATAGCAAGCTATTAAAAAAGTGATACAAGATAATAGAAACGCTTGTAGAATGAACGAGGTCTGGCGAAGCCTAGCGGGCCGCGCTGGCTCGAGCACTTTCATTCTACAAGTGTTTCTATATCTTGTACCATACTAATTCAACGTGCATTGAGCCATAAGGTAACACACAGACAAAGTTACTTCCACATTTCAATTAGTATACGGATTATTTCGAAATAGGTTTTATATGATGGACTCCCTGCAAAATACAATTACTTTCAGGTCAAGAAACGTACGTATGGAACATGTACACACAACGGTGTTGGGACTTCTTCCCAGTGGGTGACTGTTTCAGGAAGCAATATGAAGATCTGATGGGAGAATAGTTTTAGGTCATTTGATACATTTCTACTTAATTGTCTACCCTGCTATGTGTTTTTATGAACATGTATGTACAGTACAGTTAAAATATCCCAATTTTTCCAACCTAATGTGCCTGCTGGGCAAAGGTCTATAAATAATACTATAAGTAAATAAATACCTGCTAAATCTGTATTGATGTGGAACATTATATCTTTGTTATCAGCAAATAAAAAAATATTTTACATTATTTTTCTAAATCTTTTAGTTTAATTTCTGATTTGAAAATAACTTCAATACCTGAATTGCAATATGTTAATCTTTATATAATTTTTTTTTATCTGTATTATTTAGAAATGTATCAAATAAATCTAGAATAATAAATTAATGTATTTCAGCAATGTAAATGCTCAAAAAACAACACCAAATATTACTAACATCTACCTGTAACTTGTACCTTTTCATAGCTATTAAGTACTTAGGAAAAAGTGCTAAATTCAAAAATATTTTTATAAATCGTTGATGAAACTCCACTCCTTTAAATTTTCTTCAATAATTGTTATCTAAGTAAATTGAAATTAGAATTGATTTTGAAAATATGGTATCTTTTTTTTAAGTTGTTGTAAGGTGGCCTTTCCAAGTAAACATTTTCTATTTTTAACTATTTCGATATAGTCTAAGTAAGATAATATAAAATTGTTATTAAAACTCTTAAATATAGAATGTGTTTTTATTTCTCCTCAACTACTGGCGAGGCTGGTGCAGGTGTACATTATAAATAAATAAAAAATGCAATTAATATCCGAAATGATTTTATTGACTGCTGTCGCTTAGCGAAATACTTAATTGTACAACATTATCAGTCTTTAATCTTAATAATAGTAACTTGAGATGTAGTTGTTCTATCTCAAGAAGGTGGGTTGTTCTACAATGTGTGTAGATTAGTTTCTGTGTGCGTAAGCGATACCGCTCATTATAGTCTTTTTCACGCCGGAAAGACAAGACAAGACACTTCGAGATAATGTCAAAATCAGTCTAATAGTAATGTCCTAAGTTTAATCGAGATTATCAAAATCGATTTTTGTTTCACTACTATCAATTCATCTCAATCGATTACAAGGTTCATTCATAGACAAAATTACTAAACCAACGATTATTTCTTTACATATCGATTCATCAATTGTTTCGATTTTCATTTTTGCACTCTCTAATAGATTACGTTCCATTTTACTCAGTACTGTTAATTGGCGGAGTTTTTTAGAAAATGTTTATTGTTTATTTATTTATATTTTACGGCTCGTTTATGATAATTTATGAAATAATTAAACAGGAAATAGACAAAAACATTTTTTTTTGTATGTTTTATCGTTTAATTTTTTTTCTTGACTTTTTTGTTTCAAAATTGTTGTGAGCTACACAACGTGAAACGAGTCTTGCATACGTTCCGGCGTGAAAAACACTATAGTTCATGGAGCGTTACTGAGCTTACGCACACAGACACAACATGCATAGATCAACATGCCTTCTTGAGATAAAACAACTGTAGGTACTAGAGTCCGCGCCACGAAAGAAGTCATTTCGTCCGCCTGATTATGTAAAATTTGCGATCAATCGATTGATTGTTAGACTAGCGCCACTGCGATAGTGAAAAGTTGAGGAAAGTCACGTAACTAAAAGGGTAATGGAAATGAATGTGGATGGATATGTGAGTAGAGGTAGACCAAAGAAAAGATGGATGGATTGTGTGAAAGATATGGGTAAGAAGGGAGTGAATACGAAGATGAGTGATAGGGGAGAGTGGAAGAGAACATGTTGTGCCGACCCCGCTTAAGCGGGATAAGGGCAGGCAAAAAGTTCCAAACCAAGTAGGTAATAGGTTTGATTATCCTGTAGATGCAGCACTGACGATAGTTTGCAATTGCTTCGATAAAGCTATTACATAAATAATGCTGGACATTTCACACAGCATCATCTAGCCCCAAAGTAAGCAGAGCTTGTGTTATACTGGATATCTGATATACTATTTACATTTGTAAATACATAGAAAATACTCAGACCCTAGACAAATATTTGTAGATCATACGAACATTGGTCCCGCCGCGGGGATCGAACTCGCAACCTTCTGCGTCGCAGTCGGGCCTTCTCCCACTGCGCTACAGAGGACGTCTGCGACGTACAAACAAGTATAAACTTCTTTCGTTGTGCGGACTCAATAAATCGATTGAACTTATATTTAATTATGCTTAGAAAAGAAATGAAACTTAAAAATATGAAATATGTTAGAAAATACCTTTAAACAAACAGCGTAACTTACTTTTTCAGTATGTAATGGACAATTTAAGACTAGCTTAGTTTTAGACTATACAATGGGACAATTTTTGTTTTGTATCTAGTTTTTTATGCTTTTAATTTTTCTTTATAAAAACACATTTTCGAAACTTTATCACGAAACCATTTTTTTACTCACAAACTTTCAGCTTTATTATACTAGTGGGATACTTTGACTCCACATAAAAGTGGGATAAGGGCAGGGAAATGATGATGATGACTTTGACTGACTATATTTTGCTTTTAAATTAATTCCCGTTTCAACACTTAAAACTTACTAACTAACCGAAGGTTGCTTATGAGCTAAATATAGAGTAAAAATGCTAGTCAACGCGCTCACCAAAAATATAACATCAAACCATCGATGGTAGAAATTAAAATGTATATCCCCAAGCACTTGTGTGATGATGATTCTGTACTCCGATGGCATATTCATCCTCATGAGGAGGACTGAGGAGCAGAAGTACATGCCCATTATCTGAGCGAGGATCAGGACGATGATATTCGAGGATTTCGATGATGAGATCTTGTAGAAAAACTGAAAAAAAAGAAAATAATATTTTATTGTATCAATATTATAATTAAACAGATACCTACACGATATTTAGAGCGAAGCACAATGGGCGGTCATATCGCTGAGCGATTTTTTCCAGACAACCTTACGAGAAAGAGGTAAGCATAAGAAATAATTTGGCAAGTATTCAATAATGGGAAATCGTTCTGACTTAGACAGAATATGTTTCATAATACTATGAACTAGCTTCTGCACGCGGTTTCGCCCGCGTGGTACACTTCGCCCAATGGACCTAGGCCTAGGATTGAAGCACAAATTTCAATCCTAGGTAGGGCGAAAATTGTGCGACTTTTGGTATCGCAATTACATAAGACTTACCTTAGTAAGGGTGAGCAGTAGACCCCTGATGCTAGTTAACACGATGCAACCCACAAGTATGAAGGAAACGTGCTGGCTCCAAAAGGCCACATCGATGCGGAGTCCCAGCCAGTGGACTATGATCTCTAAGCCACGCGTCACAGGGTCCTTTTTACCGACGCGGTCAAATACTATGTTGATTGTTGACTGAAATTGAAGATAAATAATAATCCATACTATATTCATTTGTAACATTGTTCATAAGGTTTATAATGTCTTGCTACATCTCGTCGCGTCGAGTCGCTGCTAATTCAGTCTGCACTGAGCCATAGACCCTCTAAAATGTGTTTATCTGTCTGTTTGTCCCAGGAGAGAGTGCTCGAAAAACTTAAAGGCGAGAAACAAATGGTTGGAAGCTATAGACCTTTTCCCAGCAGTGGGAAGAAATAAATGAAAATAAGTCTGAGGTGAGGTTACTCCAAAAATATAGTCTCAACAGATAGGCAGTTGGAAATGGCGAACCTATATGAGGTGACCTCTAACTACGATCGCCTGAACTACAAGGGCATCGTAATAGAGTTGCCAATTACAGCGACCTAGCTACTTCAGAGCTGTACCGTTAGACGGCGCTGGCGCGCTAACAACTGATGCGATTTGAATCCTGAATTTCGCAAGCAATTCTCGACAATTAGCCTATACAACTATCCGACATTAACTGTCGGCTGAAATGCTCTAAGGTATGTGGACCAGTTGGCGTCGACCTTAGTAAGGTGAGATCTCCCTCTTTGCCATGGATTGGGGGAAATACACCAAATATGGGTTAATTAATAACAAATAACATTAAACTTACAATAAATATCTTCCATATACAGTACAGCGAGAAAAAGTACCCGAGGAAGTTGAAGTACTTCCCCTGGAAGGTCTTAGACCAGTCTATCTTCTCTCTCATACTCCTCGCGTCGTGGGCTTCTAGGAACAGCTGACGTGATAGTTCTTCTAAACCTGAGATCTCTTGGCGGAGTTGTGCTATGTCTGGAAAGTTAATAAAAAAGTTTGAAAAGACTTCACTACTGAGTATCCCTAGTAAACATAACAGAATCAAGGTGGTATCCCCGAGGCGCGGTAGACATTCTCTTGAGATTTTTTATGAATAATTCCACTTAATCTTGTATTATAGATTGCTGCGTATGAAGTACAGATTAGATTGCTATTAAACAGTAAACAAATTAATGTCTTAAGTTCTAAAATAAGAAATTTAACTATATTCAAAGTTCATGCAGAGATTGATTAGAGTATAAACTGTACTTGAGTTACAAGCTACACCAAGAACGCATCTTAACAATTTCGTAAATTCACGAAATAAAATATTCAATTTCTACAAAGTTACAGTTTCTATTAGCGAGCGAAGCGAACATCAAAGTATTCCATACATAAGAGCTAAGCGAGCTTACTTTCAGTTCCGTGTCCGTAAGGATTGGTTATACTGCCAACACTCGACCAAATATTGTTCCAAAAGCCTCTCTTCTGAACTGTACTCTGGTCCAAAAGATTGTACGGTTGTCTCCCTCCCACACTGTTAGATTCCGCTAGCGCTATCCTTTTCTTTTTCACTAAAATCATGTCCATTGTCTGTAGGAGTTTCTTCTCTATTGATAATACATCTGCTTGGGTGACTGGCCTTATGAAAATAGCCATAGATGTATAAGGGTAGTTAACGGCACCAAATCCTGATAGAAGCGCCATTACCGTGACGCCTATAACGCCTATTCTAGATACTCCTTGCTCTATGGAGAAAATTCCCTGAAAAATAAACAATAATATAGATACCTCATTGGTTTTCTTCGTGTGTTAATATCAATTTTACAAAACAAAAAATTCATCGAAACACCGTCGGGATTCGAACCCACAACCTTCGGATTGAAGGTCGACACTAGCCCATCTATGACACTAGCCAACACAGCTATAGTGCCACAAACTTATCTGGACCGGTGGCCAAAAGAGGAACTAACGAATTTTACTTTAAAAAAAAATCTGCCAACACCAAATGCGATAACAGCGCTTTTCTCCGGTTCAGATAAGTTTGTGAGACTGTATATTTTGCTAAAGTTTCATTTTGGGAAGGGACCATTTACGAAAGGGACAAAGGAGCTTTCTGCGAGTGGGACCTTATGCGCCTAAATCCTAGTTAGAAATGAATGCGAAAAAGGCTCAATGCACGTCAATGCGTCGCTTGCCAATTCAATAATTGGCAAGCGACGCCACAATTAGTTTTATAGCGCACCATTATAAACCTTATGAACAATGGTACAAGTTATAGAAACGCTTGTAGAATGAACGAGGTCTGGCGAAACCATCTAGCGGGCCGCGCTGGCTCTAGAGCACTTTCGTGCGGTTCATTCTGCAAGCGTTTCTATATCTTGTACCATTATTCATTAGGTTTATAATGATGCGCTATAAAACTAATTGTCGCGTCGCTTGCCAATTCAATGTGCATTGAGCCAAATTCTAGGAGCATGAAGTAGTCTCTGTAATGCGCACTTAAAATTATTAAAAAACACTTAAAATAAGTATGTACCAACCACACTGGTTCAAAACTAGAGACATGACAATAGATAAATTACCTGTTTTGGGCTCAATATCGGGAAGGGGTCTCCCAATTTCCAAAAGAAGTAAAGGTAGATGAACCACACGAACATTGTAAGTGGTCTTATTGCGTTTGCCGACACTGAAATACAAAATTTATTTATGACTAAGACTTAACAATAAGTATACAGGGTGTAACATTTGGAACGGTCAGTATGGTTTAATACATACGAAGATCTGTTCCTAAGAACAGATCTTCGTATGTCAATTCGTATGAAACCATGTCATCGATTTTAGTAAAGAGGAAAACTGCATTAACACATTTAAAAAAACTTGTACTCAGTTCGGGAATCGAACCCGGACGTTTTGAGAAATGAAACGTAATTAAATTACGTACTTATGCATTTTTATGTTTATTGTTTCGTGTAAATATTCTGTAATGTACTATCTATGTGTGTGTGTAAAGAAATGAAACTAACACTATTTCTATTTAGATATAGATTGTGTAGGTCTTAAGCAGTAAATGTTACTATGAAACATGATATCTATTTATAAAAGCATTGTTTTAATTTCCTTTAATTTATTATTGTAGGTGTTCGAAATGACTACCATTTTTCACAAACCAACATTTATCGCGTTTAGGTTCGTAAAATCGACGAGCTGCACAGCGAACTGAATACCCACACAGTCAAAGAGGAACAGCTCACTGGAGCTCTTCCTCTGAATGTCAACCACCTACACCACACCTGCTTAAAGTCTTGGGACTGATCGCAGATACAAATGGAACACAAAAAAAAAAAAGGATCGTTAAATTGTCTTAAAGGATATTATTGAAATTAGCAGAACCCATTTTTAAAGAGACCCATATAGGACAAAGACAGTGTTGTATAGCTGCCTCGCTCACTCGCTTTGTTTGTTACATCGTTCTATCTCGCTTACTCATACGCAATGTACTTGCGCAAACCTGCAAAACTGTTTAGTGCACCTAACTTCAGAGAGCTAAAAATCCGTTGGGACTACTGTAGTTGCTCGACTTACCAAATGGAACATTGCTGATGCAGAAGTAGGCTATGTAGAATGGTATGAGAGCTATCACCATGAACAGAAGAGAATAGAGGCCCAGGTTCCAGTGAAAATATCTTGAGCTAGAACCAATGAATAAATTGCATGTACAAAAAAAACTTAGAAAACATTTTTATTTTATTTATTTATAGAGCCGTGTTGGCCAAATAGGTTTGTACATCGACTTTCAATCCGAAGGTCGTGGGATCGAATTCCGGCCGTGCATCAGGATTTTGCGTTTCGTAAAATTTATATGCGCTTTAACACGAGCTCTGAACGGTGACGGAAAACATTGTGAGGAAACGAGTTAGTGTTCTTATAGGCGGCGATGGGCTTGCAACCTGTCACATATGGAATGCTTACTTCTGCAAGATGTGGGAATGTATCAAATATGTATTCGTATATGCCTCTGACTACCTCGTTAGACATCTTCAAAGGATCTGGAATATAAAAGATCTGAGAGAATGTCTACCGCGCCTTGGGGATACAGTCGTGTCCCTGTTTACACTTATTAATAAAAAGCACAGTAAAACCATTACCTTGAGTCTAAATAGTCGATGATTTCAAATATGATGAGTTCAAACATTGTACAGCTGAGTGCAAAAGTGACAGAGAATATCAGCTGAACTAAAGTATGATGCACTTCATAGTCCCTGAACAGCTGTTTTACGAAGAATATCCAGCCGCCAACAAAGAACACAGTCTGAAAATAATCAATTTATATTATAACCTTCACCTAGATACTGGTTTTTTGTGCTGGTACATTTGTTTCACCTAAAAACTGCAGGTTAGGCTTAAATTGTTTGTAGATGCATAAATAAGCACCTTTTAGGCACTTTATTTCTGTGTGAATAAATTTGTTTACACTCCATGGACCAATGAGCGCTCAGTATCGCTTACGCACACATACAAAATCGACACATACAATTTTAACCGATCCGCCATCATGATAGAACAGCTGTAATACATTCCTACTGGGTCTCTTTTATGGGAAATACTATACTTTTTTATAATAAACTTCCTGAAAACGCGACTAAGCTGCCTATTCGAAGATTTAAAACTTACATAAAAATACTCTTATAAAAAAAGCTTATTATTCACTTAAGGATTATATTAATGATAAATTCGCGTGGCCTGATGTCGCTCTGCCCCTCGACGGCTGATGTGTCCTCAATGTCTTTGCTATCTTGTATTATATAATTTAAGCAATTGGTAGGTACCACCTAAGTTATCATAAGTTTAGATTTAAGATGGATCACCTAAAAGAAAGCTAGGCCAGAAACCGTGTTTGTTGCCCTGATTCTTCACGGTATTGGTCGCGAAGGAACAGGAGTAAAATCACCTAGTTTTAAGACGTTTCAAAGTGATCCCAGCGGTCCTACTGAATAAATGCTTTTTGACTTTGACTTTGTCTATCTAAGGAGTAAGGCCTAGTATGTTACATGATTAAATGAACTATGATTTATCTATCATTGTTGTAAGCAACGTAACCTCTATAGCTAGATAGCTACAACTAGAATAGGCTAGATAACCAGGTTCATCTATTTTAGACGTGCACCGTCAGCAAACTTGAAAACCTTGCGGGGCGTACAGTGTAGCATCATTTAGGCAAAACAATCTAACACAGATGATTATTGCATGATTCTCATTCATAATGTCACACTATTTTACTATCAATATCAGAGAAAAGTTCTGATGAAATTACGTGGATATCTGTTGCTTAGCAGTCAGCGAAACTAACTCACTTTATAAACGTAAATACAGACTTACTTGGGATATGAGGATAATCAAGGTATCCTCCATGAACGTCATATTGTAGAATCTGCTGAGAAATTCCACAATAAATGCATAAAAATCATCAGAAACTAAATATTCGCGATTAATGTGTCCTTTACGGTCGGCGAAAAGAAAAACAAACTGACTGACAGTAAAACAGCTGATTGCCAAAACTACAATCTTTACAACTAAGTCAATGTCAAACGATTTACTTTTTTTTAGCGATTGGCAAAATTTACATCCTTTACTCTACCCGGTAAAAGTAAAATAATGCGATTATTATATATTACGCTATGAATTGAGATCTCAGAAATTGCAGGATTCAGAGAAAACAAACATTGTCCTACTTACCCTACAAATTCAAATTCAAATTCAAATTAATTTATTTTGCAAAACAAGGGTTAACAATAAAACAGATGTCTGAGGAAATTATATGCACAGCCTTGTTTAGCCTAACAGCATGCAAAATGTTACCAACTTATACAAAGAATAATAATAATCTAATTACATTTTTGAATACTTAATATTGAAAAAAAATTGTAATATGTAGGTATAAATGTCAAAATACTAGGTCAAAATAAAACTTTAAGAATGTTCATGCATAAAACTAATGTCAATAGTACCTAACTAAACTAAAGAATTGTCCGTCAAAAAATCATTAATATCATAATAGCACTTAGTAACTAATAGTAGTTTTAATTTGCATTTAAATTGATTATTGTTAAGTTCTTTGTACGTCTTAGGAATTTTATTGTATATAATAGATGCCATACTTATTACACTTTTTTGCAACAGTGTTGTTTTGCAACTAGGCGTCACTAATCTATTGTCATTGCGTCTGTTGCGTACGACAATGTCAGATACGCGCGGAAACAGGTGAGGATTTTGTCTCACAAACAATGCTGTTTCAAGTATGTAGAGTGACGGAAGTGTAAGGATTTTATACTTTAGGAACCAGGGCCTGCAACTATCAGTCATTTGTAATTTAAACATAGCACGAATACAGCGCTTTTGAATTTTAAAAATGAAGATCTTGTCTGTTGCGTTGCCCCAAAAAATGATTCCATATCTTAATAGCGATTCAACTATTCCATAGTAGGCGGTAATTAAAGTTTCTGTGTTCACTGTATAGGACAGCTTGTATAATGCATAGGCTGAACTACTAATTTTTTTACTTAATAAGGTGATGTGGTTTTTCCAATTTAGTTTCCTGTCAAATTCTATTCCTAAAAATCGTGTAGAGTCAACCTGATTTATTATATGGCCGTCAATTTCTAATCGTAATTCAGTTGGATTAATAGCTCTTTGACTAAAATGCATTATGTTAGTTTTTTGTAAGTTTATTATTAAATTATTATTGTCTAGCCAAGAAATTATTGATTTTAATGAATTATTAATGTCAGATTTATATGAATTTATGTCATTACACTTAAGAGTCACGGTGCTATCATCAGCAAATAATGTCATTGGGTGTTGTATTGTTTTGGGTAAGTCATTTATGTATAATATGAAAAGCAAAGGCCTACATTTGGCAATCATAGTAAGTTAAGTCCAGTCAGCGACAGAAGTTCATGAACTTGATGTTTTAGAATCTTTAAAGTTAGTTGGGTTTTATTAAGATACAACTTTACCTTTTAATGGATGATTTACCTTGCACCATTAATAATTGTGAAAAAAAATTGGCAATTTTACCATAAACAATTATGAAAATCAAGCATTATGAACTTCTATCGCTGACTGTACCTAGGTGTTAGGGAACCTAACTCTGTATTCTGTGACCATGATGTATTCTGTAACTTAGATCATGAACCTAAGTATAATTAACTCGTAGCCATTAAGTTCATAATCACTTAATAAAAAATTGGATCAAACATCGAGATAGTATGTTAGTACATTATAACTCAATGGGATCAAATTGAAATCAGTCAAAAGAAAACAAAGTTGTATGATTATATTCTTGTATCATAACAGTAGGTATGTACATAAACAATTTACATTATTTTCAGTTGATCAATTCAAATAAACAACATTTTGTACAAAATATTTGTCAACTGTATCTACAAAAACATCTTTTCCTGTTTCTTTATCAATTTTCCTTTTAACATTCTCAGTCTTTTCCTTTACTTTAACTTGATGTATAATTGTATGCATTTTTGGATCAGTATCAATATCTGATATAATTGATTTGTTTAGTTTTTCATCATGAGTTCTTTTATGTTTCAGTAAAACATCACCAGATCTGAACTTTCCATGACAAATATCACATTCCAAGCCCGGTTTAGCACCGTCATGGTATCTCCTAACATGGTCCGATCTTCTTGATGATGATAAAAATCGACTGGAACATTGAGGGCATTTGTATGGCTTCTCTCCTGTATGGAGCCTCGTGTGATAGAGTAAAGACTCTTTCGTAACAAACTGCCTTTGACAGATTGGACATGTGAAGTTTCTCTCCCGAGTATGTTTCACTGTGTGAGCTTTTAATCTACTCTGTGCCCAAAACTTCTTTCCGCACCACTCGCAAATATGAGCCTTGTAGTTCCCATGCTCAAACTGTATGTGAACTCTTAAGGAAACCTTCTGTGTGTACTTTTTATTGCAGTAATCGCAAGTATATTTTGCTTGGGATGGGCTATGTCTCCTCTCCTGCTTGCAAATGTTAAGTTGTATATGATTTTTGAAAGTTATATTATTTTTGTAAGTTCGACCACAATCAGAGCAGACAATTGACATTCCATGGGACATCTGATGCAGTTTTAATGTGCTCAGATTTTTGAAATCTTTCCCACACTCATTGCATGTTAATCTTTCAGTATTTTGTGAATTACCTTTTTTTCTATAGGTTTTAGGGTGTTTAGTATGTCTTTTCTCGATGTGGGCTCTTGTGTAGTGATTTCTTAAATTAGACATCGAACGATATATTTTAAGACAGGCTTTACATTGAAAGATGTGATGGTTATTTGGATCGAGTAGCATATCCATGTCATTAATGCTACATTTGTTCATTTTTACTTTTGGCTTAGTTTCTTCAACTTTTGGTGTGTTTAAAATCTGATACCTTTTGAGTGCTGATGTAGGACTTAGATTACTTTCATAGTCATAGAGGAACCCTGTCGAGAAGTCGTCTAAGCTTATTGATACAAACAATGAATTTTCTGCTTCGGGTTTGTTTATATTCTGAATGCCATTGTTTAAACCCTCCAGCGCATCGATCAATAATGTAGCATTTGAGTTGCATGTTTTTATAAAACTGGAGCTGTTGATAAGAGATTTGGTACATGATTCGCAAACATATTCCAATGTCTCTAAATATTGTGTGAGCTGAAAATGAAAAAGAAAATATTATTATACCTTTTGTAAAAGAAACCAAACATACATGGCATAATTTACTTTTAAAATACACTAAAATCAGTTGAGCTATTGTTAGGTCAGATTAGCACAGGATCGTGGTGGATGGCACAAGCTTAGGAAGGCCAATACCCAGCAGTAAGTGAAGTCAGGCTGTAGATGATGAAGATGACTTG
Organism: Epirrhoe alternata; assembly: GCA_963565295.1. Classification (NCBI taxonomy): domain Eukaryota; kingdom Metazoa; phylum Arthropoda; class Insecta; order Lepidoptera; family Geometridae; genus Epirrhoe; species Epirrhoe alternata. The sequence goes on from OY751401.1 coordinate 4,875,716, forward strand.
AGCCATCAAAGTTTGATCGAAGCATCAAAGGATCAAAGGATCTATAGATTGGTACTGTTTTAACTTACATCCCTCCCGAGTATAGTTAGTATCAAATCTGATATAACAATGTTTTCGTTGTTGTTGTTCTGAACAAAAGTAACTTCATCTTTGCTACAAATCAAATCTTTAGAGTCGCAGATGTTGAAACACAAACAACAAAAGTTATTGGAACCGCTAATTATGCTTTTCAATGTCTTTGCAATGTTAGCCATATTTCTCACTACGAATGAGAAGTTGAGACCCAAAGAATAAAATTACTCTCACGAGTTGAGACCACACCAATAAATCAATAAAAAATTCGCATTAGTTCGGAAGAAATGTACTTGAGAACTATTTTTGAATTTCTATGTTAATTGACATTGACATTGTATGTACTTAAACTTGTATGACTTGTGTTGTTGGATGTTGAATGTGTACTTTACTGTACTGTACTGTATAGTTATAGTTACTCTGTGGTACTGTACGGAATATGACAGCGACTTCGATCATTATGGTAGGGATGCGCCATAGCTTGTATTTCCCTAGGACCAAGTATCATACTGGACAGAGTGATTTCGTTTTACGCGTGTCCATTTTTTGCTAGTGTGCGGTTGCAGAATTGTATTAGTGTGCGTGACTAGAGATGTGACTTTGCTGTCGAGCCTATCGATAGAATAAAGACGAAATGAAAAAAAAAGCATTTTAATTGGTCTTAATCAAGTCTAAATCTTTATTCAACTTTCATTAAAATTGATATGTACAATAAATATAATATTTTATATTATTAAACAATCTTATAACACCGGAAAACAATTTATCCATCTAACTAAGCAATTTATTGTCGAACTAAGCTATTTATTAACAACATTTTCAGAAAATTTTCTTTTACTTTACTGTAGGTACATCAATGAGAGATTACAACAGTTAGTTTACAATGACTTGACCTTTAGTGACCTTTAAATAATATTAATTTTGTATACATATTTCTGACGCTGCTTTCAGCGACTGCATTCTTCATTACAAATTTCTAGGAGTAATCAATTGAATTTCATCTCTGCGCTGAGGTGGTTTTCTTTTCTTCGCTACCTGCAACATTCATTTTGAAAATCTATTAACCTGACTAAAGAATAATCTATCATAGACCCGCAGTAGGGCAGTGTATTAACACAGAGAGTAAATAAATAATAAATAATGCAGGACAATCCATACAGCACCATCTAGCCCCAAGCTATGCAGAGCTTGGTTATTAGTACTAGATAACTGATAATACATGGTGGATTTTTGAGATGGGCCACGGAGGACAGGTACCTTAACCGTTATAGCAACAGGAAAACGCTCTTATGGGATCTGACTATAATTTTTTTTTTCAATATCTGTGAATGCAGTTCAAAATATCTCAAAAAGTTAGGGAAGGTCTCCTAAGAGCGTTTCCCTGTTATAGTTCCCTGAATGTAGTTTATTTTTACATTTGAAAAACTTACCGGTTGATAGTATACTGGATATCCTTCAAAAATGGTTGGTACTCTTGAGTTTTTTAATTGATAAGCCGTGGATAAAACAGGATTCATCAAAGTGTTTTGAACAAAGCTTGGAATGTTTTGCAGGCTCCCAGTTATCACGTCTAACAGCTTTGATCCACTCGGTTCTTATTTCTGGGCATTTTGGGAACCTAAAAGTTAAAAGTTAAATTTAACAAACATGAAAGTTAAATACTATCGATAAAACTAGATTTGACTCTACGCGCATCACTAGCACAGAAGCTAAATTTATTTAGGCTTTAAATTGGTGGTTTTTACATTATTTTGAATCAAAATCACTTATGAGCATAATAACTAGTGTTAAGTAGCTAACTCTACAATAGACGTTGACACTGACAGTCGGGACATGGGATTTTCCCGCCGCGTTCGCCTCGTGTTTTTTCATGTGCATTACAACCTCTTCTTGTAAAATAGAGTTCGTGAATAAATGATTACTAAGTTTATCCTACGCATTTAACTTAATATCAGTACATACATAACAGATTGGCGCAGGCGCAAGTGAAAGTGAACCTAAGGAGAAGAAGTGTATTCCCTTGTGATCCTAACCTTACGTTCCTTGACGATCCAAGGGCTTCCCAAACTCCTGTGATGATCGCCCGCTTCACAAAATCCTTATCCTTACACCAAAATGGAGCAACAACTTGGAAATTTGATGCTACAACTAGTGGAAACTCTAAAAGGAATGCAAACTCAGCAAGCCAACTTGCAACAAGCATTGGCGGGTCAAAGTACATCGAGATCTAATATCGGAAATATACAGTTACAAGCTTACGACGAAACAAATGAATCGTTTGATAGCTATACACAGAGGTTACAAAATTACATTAACCTAAAAGAAGTTACAAATCCAAGTACAAAAACACAAATTTTTCTACACTGTATTGGTCCAAAGTATTACCAAATACTGAAAAATATAACAGCACCTGAATCTCCTGAAGCGAAAAGTTATGATGAACTAGTGAAAGTGTTGAAGCATCACATTGATCCAGAACCAGGAGAAATAGCACAACAGCACAAATTTTGCCTGAGGACCCAAAACGAATGTGAATCCATTGCCAACTATGTGGTAGGATTAAAAGAAATTGGAAGAAAGTGCAATTTTGTGTGCTCAAGTTGCACAAGTTCCACATTCGACACACACCTCAGAGTGCAATTTGTGCGGGGTCTCCGATGTTCGGAAACAAAAGAGAAGCTACTTCAGGAGTCTCCGACAACAACCTTCAATGACATGGTCAAAATTGCCCTGGCTATAGAGACATCTAAATTGGATAGTAAAACAATGGGAAGTGATGTCAGTAACATAAATAAAATATCAGTTAAGAAAAATACATATAAATCAAACCCAAAAGAACAAAAGCAAATGAGGTGTTACAGATGTGGTAAAGACAATCATAAAGCATTGGAGTGCCGATTAAACAAAGATAAACTATACTGCAAGAAGTGCAATAAAAAAGGGCATGTACAATCCGTTTGCTTTAGTGAAATGAAACAATTGGAAATTCAAGAGAGAATTGAAGAGGAATCCGAAGAGGAAACATTTGAGATTCATAAAATACAAATAAATGATGGAAATGAGAAATTTACAATTAAACTGCAACTACAAGACAAAGTACATACCTGGGAATTGGATACCGGAGCAGCAGTCACAACTTGTTCAGAAGAATATTACAAGATATATTTCAAAGATGTGGAACTTATAAAGACAAAAATAAAATTGAAAACATATACAGGAGAAACAATACAACCTCTTGGAACATGCAGCGTAAAGATAAAATACAAAAATAAAGAAATTGAAGGAAGACTATTCGTGATTAGAAAGAATGTAGACCCAGTAGTAGGAAGAGAATGGATAAGAAAGCTGAACTTAAACTTTGAAATAAATAAAATGGAAACAGTGGAAACCATAAATGAAGAACAATTTAATCAAAAACTATCAAAACTATTGGAAGAATATGATGATCTATTTGCAGAGGAAGTTGGAGAGATTAAAGACTATCAGGTATCATTTGCTTTAAAGGAAAATGTCACTCCAGTATTTATAAAACCAAGACCTGTACCGTTTGCACTTAAAGAGAAGGTTGAAAACGAAATAGATAGATTAGAAAAGCAAGGGATAATTGAGAAACTCACATATTCACAGTGGGGCACACCAGTGGTACCAGTAGTCAAACCGAACGGAAATGTTCGATTATGTGCAGACTATAGATCGACATTAAATAGAAACCTGCTTGATGATAACTACCCTATTCCAAGAATTGAAGAAATATTTTCAAAACTAAGTGGGGGTAAATACTTCTGTACCTTGGACATAAGTCAAGCATACTTACATATGAAAGTAGATGAGAAGACAGCGGAAATACAAGCCATCAGCACAGGTAAAGGAACCTATAAGGTACATAGATTAATGTTTGGTGTCAAAATTGCCCCAAACCAATGGCAAAGATATATGGACCAGACATTGGCTGACATGGCAGGAGTAGCGTGTTTTTTCGATGATATTGCTCTGAAAGGAGAGACATATACAGAACTAATAGAAAGAGTAAGACAAGTATTCAAAAAGCTACGTGAATGTGGATTACATTTAAATAAGAAGAAATGCCAATTTTTCCAAAAATCGGTAACATACCTGGGACATACAATTGATGAAAAAGGACTGCATCCTACTCAAGAAAAAATTAAAGATATAATAAATAGTCCAAGACCGACAGATATCTCCTCACTCCGCACATTTCTGGGTATGATCAATTATTATCAGCAGTTCATACCAAACATGGCATCTAAGTTGAACCCATTATATCAACTACTTCAAAAAGATTCAAAATTTATATGGTCACGAGAATGTCAGGTCTCATTTGAAGCGTTGAAGAAAGAAATTTGTAGCGAAAAAGTGTTAACTCCTTTTCAAGTAAACTTACCAGTGACACTAGCTACAGATGCCTCACCTACAGGATATGGAGCAGTTCTATCACATGTTATGCCAGATGGAGCAGAACGACCCATAGCCTTTGCCTCAAAATCACTATCAAAAGCAGAAAAAGGTTACAGTCAGCTTGATAAGGAAGCAGCTGCTTTGATATGGGGATTGAAGAAATTCTTTCAATTCTGCTATGGACGGAAAATTACACTGATTATAGACAATCAACCTTTATCAAGAATTCTACATCCTGAAAAGGTACTACCTACTACTACAGCTATACGATTAGTACACTATGCAAACTATTTGGCAGGATTCAACTATGATATCAAACTGAGGAGAACAAATGAACATGCAAATGCAGACTACTTTTCAAGACTAGAATCTAACAGCACACCTAGTGAAAAACTTACTAATGATGATATCTTCTATTTAAATCAAATATCAATTATGCCAATTACAATGAAAGAAATCAAACAAGCTACAGCTAAGGATGCCGATACTCGAAGATTATATCAGGAAATACAGTCAGGTACAGGAAACATGGAAAAATTACATGAATTTTCACTACAGGACAACTGTATATTCTATGGTAACAGAGTTGTAGTTCCAAAAGAACTTCAACAACAGCTACTTCAAGAATTACACACAGCGCATACTGGAATTGTAAAGATGAAAGCTCTAGCACGAAGCTATATATGGTGGAAGAATATAGACCTAGACATAGAACGAATGGTGAGAGAATGTAAAATATGTTGTTTACTACAGAAAAATCCAACCAAAGTACAAACCCATAGCTGGGAATACCCAAAGGAACCTTGGAATAGAATCCATATTGACTATGCAGGGCCATTTTTAAATAACTACTTTCTTATAGTAGTGGATGCATATACCAAATGGCTGGAAGTAATACCTACTACATCTATAACAGCCACAGCTACAATCAACATTTTAAGAAAATTATTCACTACATTTGGTCTACCAATTACTATAGTTTCTGATAACGGAAGACAATTCAGATCCGAAGAAATGATGACATTTTTGAAAGAACATGGAATACAATCAAAATTTACAGCACCATTTCACCCAGCTACAAATGGACAAGCAGAAAGATATGTACAAACATTTAAAAATAAACTCAAGAGTATGCAATATGAGCGGGGAACTTTACAAGAGAAGATAGCAAAATTTCTAATGATGTACAGGAAAACACCCAACAGTACTACAGGCATAAGTCCAGCAGAAATGATGTTCAAACGCCTTTATAGAACTAAAATAGACTTGGTAAAAAGGAATATAGAAAATGAAATGAAGAAAAATAATGAAAAAATAATAATAAAAAAAGAATTTGAAGAAGGAGAGAGAGTACAGATAAGATGTTATAATAGTGAGAAATGGAAATTCGGAATGGTATTAAATAAACAAGGAAAATTGCATTATGTAATTAATGTGGACGGACAGACACACGTACGGCATGTGGATCAAATGAGGAAGACCTCTTGCTACGAAAAAAATGATTTTAGCATTCCTGTTATGCCTGGTAAACCTGTGGCTACTAATGTGCCTGCAGTATCAGGACAGACGCAAATGCAACACAGTGGAACGGAGCTAAGAGAGCCAGAGGACCGGGAGGAGCCAGTTGTGGCAGAGGAGCCAGTTGTGGCAGAGGAGCCAGTGGCAGAGATGGCTATGCCGGTATTGATTCCAGACATTGTAGAAGCAACAGCAGAACCCACCATCGTGCGGCGAAGCACAAGAATGAGGAGGCCACCAAACCGATTAAATCTCTAATTCTCTAAATAGAACGTGGGAGAGTGTTAAGTAGCTAACTCTACAATAGACGTTGACACTGACAGTCGGGACATGGGATTTTCCCGCCGCGTTCGCCTCGTGTTTTTTCATGTGCATTACAACCTCTTCTTGTAAAATAGAGTTCGTGAATAAATGATTACTAAGTTTATCCTACGCATTTAACTTAATATCAGTACATACATAACAACTAGATTGCTACAATGCTATTACTACTGTTTTTATAGTCATGAACTCATTATTTTAGCATTTTTATCGAGGGGAAATGTTATCAAAAACTTACGCATGAAATGACAATTCCGGGTCTTTTACTCCTCCTTTTGTAGTTCTTGATGAACAATACACAGCTGAACATGACATAGTTTCAATTTATCAATTTAATTTAAGCCTAAACACAGTAATTTTTAAGTTTTTCTTGATTTTTCTCCAACGATCTCACACTGTTTTGACTACCAAGGTAGTCATAAACTGACACGACTTACACCTACAGTGCTGCGTTGCCAAACGTACACTAGCTATCTCTTTTACTCGGAGCTAAGCTCCGTGAGATAGACAAAGATACATGACTACTAGGTTTGTTACACAGATACAAGAGCGGCAACGTCGCAGGCTCTGTCCAGTGTGATTCTTGGTCCGAGGTATTTCCCCTCTGTCAAATGTACACGACTCCGAGTCGTTTCAGTTTATAAAAACTACTTCGGTAGCCATTTTGACACAATACTTCTGAACCTGAGCGAGAACAGAGCTGCCATAAAATGCCTATTTGTGCTGTATTTTGTTATCGAAACAAGTCGGCAACATCAAATTTCAAAAGCGACGGCATCTCTTTTCATTTGTGAGTATTTAATTTGTAACATAACTATTAATTTCCTTATGAATTTATGATATTTATATTTGAGTAATTTGAATTTTCCGCAATTTTTTTTTCAATGAATGAATAAGTCTATTCACGTGACTACAATACTATGTAATAATCTATGTAGCGAGTCAGGGATGTCACTAAGTTTTTTCAAAATCAAAACACGTTTATTTTAATCTAGTTACATTTTAATTGCGTTTCTATAATGTGTTCCATAATTTTTAACATTTAATAAACTGCCAACAGTTCAGTTATTAAAAGAGAGTTGTAGAATGCGTGAGCTGGTATATATGCGGTTCCTTAAGAAACTTGTTCTGGGTGCTTAGGAAGTGAACATACTAAAAGTACTGATGTCTAGGAGGTGAGCCGGAGTGGGAGGGAGTTGACAAATTTATCAAAAACGGTGCGTTTCAATGCAATTATTATGCCAAATTAATTTACTTATGCTAAATGAAAGATCATAAAATTTTCTTCAACTCCATACCCTTTTCCAGAATTTCCAACCGTTTTCAAGCTCCGTAAAAATTTTATTTTTTATCTTTAAGTTAGGTTTTTTTAACCTTTGTAGCTTAACATGACTGGTTCTGAAGTTATAAAGCTGAAAAGGAATGTAGCTTCCTTTTATTCTTCCGGAGCGTGTAGCTTGCCTTTTTCCGGAGCGTGTGTCTCAAAACCGCAAAACCTGATGAAAATTCGGAATAGTATATTACAAAAGTCGTAGAGAATTATATGATCTTTCATTTAATTTACAAACTTTTTGTCATACGACGCACCGCTATCGGAATATAAGCGAAAAGCCCAAAAGTGGGAACTTTGATCCCCCCTCCCCCAATCTGACATAATAACTATGAATATATTGTGAATTAAAAATAAAATGAAACCACGCAAAATAATTATAGGTAATTTATTTTAAAACATAGTAATAATTATTTTAAATTGATGACAACCCTAACTTGACTAGTTGAAATGTTCTATAGTGCAGTGGTATTGATATCGATGATTTAAATGAATGAACGGAAGATGAACATTTTTAAAAGTTTTGTATGTACCTACTTTTCTTTGCTTGTCGATTTTATGTTCCCAAGAGATTATTAAAGAAAAATGGAAACAAGCATGCAATAGACATCCTGGACGCCTACTCGGACTATACAGGTGGATTTTTGAGATGGGCCATGGAGGGCAGGTACCTTAACCATTGTAGCTACAAGAAAACGCTCTTAGAAGACCTTCCCTATCTTTTTGAGATATTTTAAACTGCATTCGCAGATTTTGAAAAAATGTACATACAGCGACAAAAATGGCAAAAGGAAAAAAAAATTGATTCCAATCTATTCAGTTTCAGGTAAACATCAAAAGACTTTATGGGGTCGTTTGAGTACTAGAAAATTCAGAAATTGTCAAAAACTTTTCCTATACTTTTTGTACTAAAATCGATTCAGTTTCATGTAAGGATCGAAAAAGCCTATGGGACCATTTGAGGTTTAAGTACTACAAAAGCAACAAACATCCCTACAGAAACGACTGTCAAGCAAAAGTCTAGTGATGCAACACCCCAAGGGCTACCCAAATCACCCCCATGTATGTTCAACGATTTTTTGTAGTTTAGAAGTTATTCATGTTTTTGTGACATTGCAGCAACAGTGGTCCTGCATCACTGGACTTCCGCTTGACTGTCGTTCCTATGACATCCTGTATATACTTACATATGGCAGAAGTAGCTATAATTGTAATGAAGGTTCAAGGCAATTAGATTTAAATAAACTAGTTTTACAGTACCTAAGTATTCAGAAAATATAAGTTCCTACCTATGTAAACTCGTCATCGTCAACGTATAAAGACGCCTCTTTGGGGCGCACTTGAAATCCTTTCGCCACACTGGTTCGAAAGAACTAGTGGGACGACATCAATAGACCGATAGCTTACACACATTAATAGTTTCGAAATTCGATATTTTGGTGGCACTGTACAATTAAATTTTACGGTCTAACCGATTTTTACTTGTTATTAACTTATCTACTACATTGTAAAGCATTGTTAAGTTAATTTTATTCACAATGCAAAATATACGATTAATAGAAACTGAGAAATGGAAGAAATAATTTGTCATCATTCACTCATTCACGCATATAATCGATAACGATAATATTATTGACGTTCCCTTCCCTAATTTTCTTGATGTGTGCTACTTTCTGTTTTACGTCGCTACATTATGTTTATACGAAATTTGCAATAGTGTGTGTAAAAATGAGAGTGTGTTGTATTTTTTATGTAGTGTGCTTGTGTAGCGATACAAAAACGAAATGCGTATGTGTGTGTAAAATGCGTTAGTGTGCTACCTCGTCCCCCGCAAAAATTGACAGAAAATTTTGTATGAGGACTTCCTTCAATCAGACGTCCCCTTTATAGTTCGTCCGAGGACAGCGAGTGTTGTTCTCCGGTCGGTTGCTTTGCTTGATTCGTTTGCATGCTGCATGAAATCTATCGATATTTTCAAGGTTCAATGCTAAATCCATGATAATTTCCATGAAATCTAATTACATTGGCATATCATTGAATGTCGTATAGAAGGTGTTGTCAATGTCAATTCGACAGCAGGAAAACTGTATCAACTAGCTATGTTCGTGTACGCCAGAACTAATTTGGGTTCTGTACAATTTGTTTGTCAGTGGGCTGGCACCAGGTTTAATCAAATTCTACTTTATTTTATTCTATAATGGAACATTTTCTCAAGTTCGATTATTTATTCAAGCCCCGAAGTTTTACTAATTATTATTAATCGCCCGACCAGATATTTGCGTTTATAATTTATATTATAATTAAGACATGGTTATGGTTTTGTTATTATTGCAAAGGTACTCTAAAATTTTATGAAATAATTGTGTCACGTCCCGGAATATTTACTTTTTGGAATAAAAAATACAAAAATAAAAGAAAGCAATTACAATGTTATTGTGATACAGTACTGGGTACCAATAGATCGTGTTTTCTTCCATCCTAAACCAAAAGACCAGACATCATACAGGTGAGTGGAATTTGTTACGTGTTTCAATGCACTTTGGTCCGATTTTTTAGGTACTTACCTATTTATTTATTCATTATATGAATAAACATTAGCGTAAAACATTTTCTGTGTCTCATAATGTCAAATTAAAGTCCTCTAGGACAGGGAAGATAGGTAACCTATCAAATATGTTGGATAATCAATATACTAGTAGTTACCTCATTATCATCTCAGCCTGGTATCACCCACAGCTGGGTATAAGCATCGCTTCTTTTATGCCAGCCTCTATCTTGCGCCTCTCACGTCCCAAACATTCCCTACGTACGACCTACACTATGTGTTATTTATTTTTTTATCTATCTATCCAAGTAAATGACCAACAATCACATACATCAATTACCATAACACCCAGCCCCAGAACAAATATCTGCAAATACAAACAGAGAAGAAACTTAAAAAACGTAAACAAGGTCACGACTGTATCCCCAAGGCGCGGTAGACATTCTCTCAGATCTTTTATGTATTCTAGATACTTTGATGTTTTCTAGGAAGAAGAAGAGAATTAATAGGCATCTTCTGGGTAGGCTTGCTCCATCACACCTCATTCTTGCTTATGTAAGTTTCGAGGTCAAGAGCCGACCGATTCCCCATAAAAAAAATCAATCTCACACTCTTGCATCTCAGCCATGTCTGTGATCTCAGCCAAACATTTGCCCTCCATGAAGGTTGTCAAGTCGGTTGATATATGAACAACGAGTATTTTGTGAATGAACTCTTAGTAATTTAACTTTGGACTTTGCTCATTGATTACCTTATCGGTAACTGGGCACCTTAATAATTATAATTTTTATCAACAACAAATTCTGAAAGTACCTACAATGATTAATTACTGTTGTATGCCATTACTTTCAACAGCATGCGAAATTCTTATCAATAATTTAAATGTGAAAGCTAAAACTTCTTCTAATTCATTACCTTAATAGTTTAAGTTTTCTGAGAATCTTAATTGCCTGCATTTTTAGCACTGTTTATGGCGGATACAGTTATCCGCCATAAACCTCCTACTACCTACATATCAATGTAACAGATTGTGTAGATACTAGGTACTAGACAGAAAACTATCTAGGCAGATGGGAGAAGTGAGTGATTTTCTAGCAATTTTTTTTTTTATTTATTCTTTACTAGCTGCGCTCCCGCGGTGTAACCCGCGGTCCCTCGGGATTTTTTCGGGATAAAAAGTAGCCTATGTCCTTCCCTGGGATACATCCTCTATCCATGCCAATTTTCAGCCCAATCTGTTCAGTGGTTTGGGCGTGAAAAGGTAACAAACAGACAGACAGACAGAGTTACTTTCACATTTATAATATTAGTATGGATTGCACAAAGAAATAACAAACATAAACACTTAATCTAGAGAAGTAATGGCAAAGGCGAGCTTAACCCTAAAAAGAGTTCTCTTACAGCAAACCTGAATTATTCGAAATTCAATAAGCCTAATTTGCATTTTTGGTGCAAAAATTCGATAGTGATAGCTGACGTAATGGTTTTAACTATGTTTTTGTATAATAACTTAAAACCGTTTTTTGATTGCCCGTGAAATCATATGATACCTATCTATACCTAAGTGTCCTGATAGGTAGGTAATAGGTTGCATTATTTAGTTCCCTAAAAGACCGGCATGGCGATTCATAGATCAGCGGAACGGTCAGTATTACCGTATTAGTATTACTGTATTTACCTGAAAACATATAGTTACCTACAAGCTTACCTAACTAAGTAAAGTGACGATTTTGTCTTGAATAACAAACATTGAACTGTCGAAGATATCTTGAGTAGGTAGGTAATACCTAATAATGAATATTCAATACAAAACAACACTTTGTATTTCGTCGCCGACAAAAACTAATACATCCAAAGTTCAAGTTTCACAAAAAAAAAAAATCGTAAGAAATAATGTAAACAGTTTCTTTATGTCGTTTGCAATTATTTCAACTGCGTCAGTAGAATGTCCTTCAAGCGCACGAAAAGCACTGACGCACAGCTGAGACGCAAAAATAGTTTGCATGATAGTTTTTTTTGTTAGATTTGTAGCTATTATACACGTGTTAGTTTTCCGATCGTCGTCTCTCGAGCGAGCCAAGTCATCAACATAAATGAGATTCTTATGTAAAATTACATAATACGATTTATTGTGAGAATTACGTCCTCTGTACAGTTCTATCTCACAAAAGCAGGTTGGTATTTATTGTGTGTGTAGATTTATTTCTGTGTGCGTAGTCATACTGAGCGCTCATTCGTCCATGGAGCGTTCCTGAGCTTACGCACACAGACACAACGTGCATGTGCATCTACACACACAATTATCACCAACCCGACTGTGAGATGGAAGTATACGAGAGTGGGATCTACTCTCTAGTTCGAATCACATCCGTACACCGTGATTTTGCGTTTGTAAAATTTCTATGCGCAATAACGGCGAAGAAAACCAGCATGGTCAGCTCACACAATTGAATGTCTTTCCTTTAAAGCCGATAAAGCTGAGCTTCAGGTGCTGGGTGAAGTGGGCATGTTCCACTTCCAAGTAGGTACCTATTCCATTCGTAGGCACATCTATCTTCCAAAACAATTCTTGACCTACACAATAATTGCTACGTCAGACAAATCAGAATATATCTTGTAGTGTTGACTTCACAGTTCACACTTGGGAATCGTATGATGCATCCAGATTTACTTTTGATTTTTCTTGGGAAATTAGTCGTGCAAAGGGCACCACTAATGTCCGAAATCAAAAATGTCCAGTTAGAACTAATGACCAACACGAATTTTGTCCAACACGATACATTTTATTTATTCATTATTATCAATGAACAGCATTGTTGTAGCTCATTAAAAACATACGTTGGCTTAGTCCATTGACACTCTTCCATATGACTTTAATTTATATCAGATATTTTTGGCAATGCATTTGATCTATTTTGATCGACCATTGCTCATTTAAATCGCACAATTCTTGTCATCCGTCTTCCGTATGCAAGTGTCGTCTTGTTATTGTTTTAGAGTCAGTGTTTTTTCAAAATGAATGATGCGAATGCGAGGAGAAAACGTACGTACGATTTTGCAATATGTTTAATTTAGATTGTCTTGAAATTTTAACGTTTTGAAAAAACTAGGCAAGCACATATTTTGCGTGGTTTTCCTTAACGCATAACTACACAATTTACGAAGATTGGAGCGAATATTGCATCATTAATCTTGCGCTCGCATCGGACAAGTTATGCCCCAAACCTGTTTGTTTTATATCGAACTTTGTTTTGGTATGTATTCCTTTCATATCGATGCTACTGGCTTCGTAAATTTTTCCTTATAAGTAGCTTGAATGTTAAATTTGGCGCTTCTCACCTGCGTGTAGATGAGTAGATCGATAATGTTCAGCTCAACACGCATCATAAAACACTAAAACGGCTATCTGCGCTTAATGAAGATAAACAAACGATACGAATTTGGCATAGCGAACCGTAAATTTATGGATCAAAATACGTCACGAATGATAAGAGCCTTGTAGTGGGTGTGCCGCCGCGCCTCCTCAGTGTGGCCGACGATTTACGCGGGAGTGCGCGTTTCTTGTTCCGATTTTCGAGTTTCCCGCTTTTTTTATTTTCAGCCAGTGTGTCATGTGATAAGTTTTTGTTGACTTCATAAAAAATGGAAAATGGTAGGATTTTTTTGGATCGTTTAAGGTTTTCATTAAAAATTTTTTAGTGATGTTTAAAATGTTCGCGTGTCCTTAAATTTTTGTATTTTGTACCTTATCAGTAAACCTTGCTTGACCCCATGCCCTACATAGCTTTAGAGGGCGATACTATCACTTATTCAAGGTGACCGGCTGCTTTTCCCACACACATCGTATTTTCTTATTTCACAACAATCATTAATCTGACAGTTCCACGTACCTAACATAGAGTTTTGTTTACATTGGTCTTAAAATTTGAATTTGGAACATTCTTGTCCATATAAAATATCAAGCAATTCAAGCTCTGATGATTCTACTCGGAGTTCATATTGAGAAAACACCGACATATTTTATCTTTTATTATGAAATCCTCCCTTTGTTAGATAAAATATAGTGTCAAGGTTGGGAGAGAGAGACGGGATGACCTTGCTTGCATCGACCTTCGTCCCGGAAAAACCCGATTGTAGCTTCTCATATGTTCGCAAAATGAAAAGGCGTTTATTCAATCTATAACTTTCAGAGGACCTTTATTTCACCTGTCACATTTGAAAATACCTCTGACCCCCATAACTGCTTTTCAAAACATTAGGTTTTGCCTGAAAATTACTTTAGCTTCTATTGAAGCTACAGCCGTAACTCTATTATTAAAAAAAAAAAGAGCAATTGTAATTTTAAATGGAAAGTTTGATTGAATAAGTACCTACTTATATTTTTTAAGTAAATACAACAATTAATGGAAAATTCTGTAGTAAAGATTAAGGGGACAATCTTCACTATCTCCGGTTATTAAATGCTAGATTACACGAATGCTTTAGATAAGTCAAGTAATATAGACGGCTAAAGGTTGGCTGATAAGAATGAAAGGGGGTTTAGAAACTAAGCTATATTAATCACTTTTATTTATACGCATTAATTACGAGTAATGTAATTATACAAACAATATTATCGATAAGGTGTTGTTTAGGGACTTACTATGGGTCTCAAGTTCAATTGTATTTATACTTTTGAACTATGATAAAATAAATTGTATATTCAAACACAGACTCGTGTATAACCAGACTCCTATTTGATTTCTAATCTGTTGGCTAAGCTACTTGTTATTTTCTCCAATTAATGTGCAATTACGCGATAGAAAGTTGTTCATATAGAATTTTGTACGGTGTTCACACATTTGATAAGACATTTAAGACGTGTTATATTTTTATCGACATAAATTCGTGAAGTGACGATTAGTTTGAAGCTTGTCACGTGCTATGCTAACTATTTCAATTTCCAAGGTTTGAACACAATGTTTTTGTCTCAAAGTTGTTATGCCTCTGTCTCATCTTAATAATTTTAGTGGTGATAAGATATGGTGATCTTCACATATTAGCAGAGATCGTAGATAATCGTTATTATCAATATGTAGCTTCCAAGTTCTAGGGCTCTGTCGATTGTATTTGCTTCGTGTCAAACCTGCATTCGTTTTTAACTGTAGTTGTGATTGCCTATTAACCTTTGTTAATCGTACATCGTTATAAACACCGCAAGCATCCTCACAATCTATCATGTAAGTCTTTTGTATATTATGTAAGTCTTGGCAGAACTGTTATTTATTACTTTGTCAGTTTCACTCGTTTCGTAGCCTTGAGACCATCTGACTGTAAAATATTCATCATCATCATCCACAGCCCGACTTCACCCACTGCTGGGTATAGGCCTCCCTCTGCTTTTGCCATTCTTCCCGGTCCTGTGCCAGCCTGATCCACTGTCGGCCTACGACGTTAATAATATCGTCCGCCCATCTCGCTGCCGGTAAAATATTAACGCTGGTTAACTGTTTCATGCTAATCATATACTTTTTTAATGCTTTTAGTGTTATTTTTACTGTAATTGTAAGCCAAATACGACTACCATTTATTTGAGTTGCCATAAAGTGACAATAACAGTAAAACTTTACAGAGCCTCCATAAACTGACATGTTTAGAACGCGTATGATAACAGAGCCACTTAATTTCAACCAGCTGTAAATATGTTTCAGACTATTGGCAGTTATTTTAGGTTTAAGATAAATCATCAAATAGGATGTCCCAAGATTTAAAATATACTTTCCCAATAAAAATATTTGTTGCTGAATTCTTCACGTACCTTAGTCGCGAAATAAGACGTAATAGCTCCTACCTATGTCTAGGACATACAGCAAGTATCTATAAATATATTATATTACAGTAAGTATAATCAAAGTTCTACAATATCTATCTATGCTTACTACAAGAATATGCATGCTGTAACTGCACTGAGATCAGAACCACCAGCAGCATTCTCACAGAGGAGAATCAGAACTGGCTGATATTCAATAATACGTATATTTTTTATCGTGACTTCTGGTGTAAGCAATAATTTTACGGAAATACAGAACATTGAAATAATACATCAGTACAATACGCTGATTATTTCATTGTTTTCCACCTACATGCAGTTTCGTGCCTTATGTCTGTTACAGTTGCATTCACATGTGTTTTACGGTAGTTCCCTTGCGTGATCTCAGTGAATAGATTTTCCTTAAGCGTCTCTCAAGGCCCTTTTAAATCAAGGGGTCATTAAATTACACTTGTGATATTTTAATAGCCGTTAATTTGTAAGTCTGTGGAAAACTTTTGATTCCTACAACGCTGCTGCATTTAAGAATTTGGTTAGGTTAGGTTAATTTAAATTTATTTCTGTTCTTTTAAAAACCTATTAATAATGTACCTACCTATTTCTTCTGATTCTATTTAAACTATTTCATTATGCGTGACATAAATCGTGTAGGTATTTAAAAAAAACTTTCATAGAATTACGATTTTTTTTTATTTAACCAAAAAATATCGAAATAAGTTCTTCCAAAACGAGATGTTTTTAAAGTAAGAACTTTATTAACTGATTTCTCTGGTATTTTAGGAACTTTAATAACTGATTTCACTGATATTTTTTCCTCATTTCGTCGAAGTTCAATGACCCACTTCACGTTATTCGTAAATTCTTCGATAGTGAACTAGATAAAGCTGGTCGCTCAATCGCTACTAATCAAGGGGACTGTAATAGGGCTTCGTGCGTATTTTCCTGGCCACTTAGATGATACACGTTACTGCGGAAAAACATTTTGGTCTATAAAATTCTATTATGAAAAATCAGGATTGATATAAGTAGGTACTTATGTAATTTGTTCTCATAGTTAGAGCAAGGAAATAATGAATCAAAATCAAAAAATCAAAATCATAAATCATTTATTCAGTAGGACCACAGGGATCACTTAGAATAGTCTTAAAACTAATTTTACTCCTGTTCTTTCGCGACCAATACCGTGAAGAATCAGGGCAACAAACACGGTCTGGGGCCTATCATTTTTTTAGGTGATCCATGGATCCATTGAGTTGGAGCAAGTCCCAAGCTTTTTTGTCATCCAAATAATCAGATATCTTATAATAGGCTTTTTTACAGAGATGACGTTTAATTGTATTTTTAAATTTAGTGATTGATAAATTTTGCAATTCGCTTGGGACTTTGTTATAGAAGCTTACACATTGCCCTTTAAATGATTTCATAATTTTATCTAATCTAGTAGTGGGAACAGCGAGTTTATCCTTATTTCTAGTGTTAACATCATGATTATCGCTTTTTTTCTTAAATGATTCAAAATTTTTACGAACACACATCAGATTTTCATATATGTACTGACATGGTACTGTCAGTATGAATATATCTTTAAATTTATTTCTAAGCGAATCTCTGGGACCCATATTGTAAATTGCTCGAACAGCCCTCTTCTGCAACACAAACACGGTGTTAATGTCTGCAGCAGTCCCCCACAATAAAATGCCGTAAGACATAATGCTGTGAAAGTAGCTGAAATAGACTAATCTGGCAGTATCTACGTCCGTGTAATGACGTATCTTTTTAACTGCGTATGCTGCAGAAGCAAGTCTCTTCGACAATCCATCTATGTGTGGGCCCCATTGTAGCTTACTATCTAAGGTTATGCCTCTTTCTTTCTTTCTTTCTTTCTATAAAAATGTAGTGGTGTCCACAAGATCTATCTGTTCATTTTTTATTATTACATTGGTTTTTATTGGTTTTACATTTGGTAGTATGAAGCGAATACATTTAGTTTTCTTCTCGTTTAATAATAAATTATTAACATTGAACCAATTTACAACCTTAGAGATTGCATTGTTCACTTCGTCAAAGTTAACCTGTTTACGTTTCAACTTAAATATAAGTGAAGTGTCATCTGCAAACAGGACAATCTCGTGGTTGTCTTTTACAAGTTTTGGTAGGTCATTAATGTAAATTAAAAAAAGGAATGGACCTAATATTGATCCTTGTGGTACACCCATTGTCACCACTGACCCCGGAGAACGCTTCCCATTTACGTCAACTCTTTGTATTCTGTCACTTAAGTAGGAAGTGAAAAGGTTGAGAGCAACACCCCTGCTGAATGAACTTCATGCCACTTTTTTGCCAGTTAAACCCAATGTTTCTCCGCAAAAATCATTTAAACTATCTGGCTGGTGGTCTACTTGGTGTTATGTGACCTTCGCATAGCCACCACACTCCGACACTAAATTTTATTACTTAGTTACTTTTATGGAATTTGTGACGTGATGAAAAGATTCACACGTCTTACGTATATTTAACACCCTTCTTTTTGTGACAAGTAAAAAATATGTCGATTTACGACAGTTTCAATTAGATATCAAGCCTTGTATTATATGGATATTATCTCTGACCTCCCACCACCTTGTAGTTGATTAGGCGATAGACCAATTTGATAGATTATCTGAAATAGTACTACCTATCGTTTCTTTTAATTTTGGTTCAAAAGGTATAACTGCCTTTTTACCTACCTAACTACCTGTGCTTGTGTTTAGGTTACTAACCATTTGATGTTGCACATCCGAAATGGATAGACTGTAGAATAGAAACCTGTACCTATTTAAAATAAGACCTTCCTTTGTACAACAGTTATGCAATACAATTATTCTGATTCTGATCATACTCGTACTTTGGTCAATTATGGGAAAAATATTCCTAAGAAGTCGTTCAAGATCGAGAGGTCTCAGAAGATGTAGGTGCACGTCCAAATAAATATTTGGCTCATGCCCATTATGCAAAAATGATCATGCCATATAACCCATCAGCCCATTATCGCCTAAAATTGGGATTCTAACGATGATTTCCATCACCATAATTTCCTTCGCCGAGGAGTAGGCGAACAAAATTGTCACTTCACTTTTGGCAGTTTTTTTTGCAATACTGAGTGAGACATATTAATTGATGTGGAATAGCGTCTTCTCTTCCTGTTTATTAAATGTATTTCTTTAATTTCAGAAAACGAGATGCCGGTACGGGACGGTGCTAAGAAGTCCCTGATCGGTGTCATCGATGATGGCACGAAGACTGTCAGATTTGTCGTAAGTACTCACACACACACACACACCCACACACACACTTACACCCACACACATACACCCACACACGCACCCACACACATACACACAGGCAGATGCACAAATTGCCACTTGAAAAGCCAAGAAAAAAAGAAAGAAGGGGGGTGAGGTTGTGTTGAGATTTGAAAAAGGCATTTTAATTGAATTGTTTTCTAAAATAAATTCTTTTAGCGATTATTAAAAAATATGACTGATATGAACTCACATCTTTTCTAGTAGTGGAAACTAAGTGCTCCTCATTAACGTTGTCTTTCCTGTGGACAAGGCCGAGTAAGCTGAGAGGGCTTAGGTGCTGGGCAAGCCTATTCCATCTCAAACACTGTCCCAGGCACTACAGCGTCCCGTTAAGTGTAGGCATAGGTTGACTCCTGACGCTATACAGGGTGTAAAAAGACGTCTACCGAAGCCGAAAGGGGTAGGTACAGCATCCCAACACACAATCAAATCCAAAAGGATTTTTCGAAAAAAATATTATATCTGGAGAAAACAGCGTTTGAAGAGTACTGTTTGCGTATGTTATGGGCGCGTTGTTTTGCGTAGATTGCGGGATTTTAAGTTTTAATTGTTTTTTTCTTTTTTAAATGAAATTATTAGGTAGGTATGGCCTTATTATGTCGTACTAGTAGTGAATAACCGAAAAAAAAATCTTGACTTAGCTTCGTCATGTTATGTTATTTTCGGTTATTTACTACTAGTACGACATAATGACGTAGACGTCTTTTTACAACCTGTATAAACATATACCATCTAGTATTCCTACTTAGATGTTAAGGTATAAGTAGGTAACTGCTGAGTGGTAGGTTGTATTCTGTGTTAGGGTAGCGATAGAAAAGTGATATTGTTTACCGGATCAAAGACTTGGGTTGGGTTTTACGTGTTGGGTTTTTCCGTGCGTACGTTTTGGTAATGACATTGTACTTTGTACAATGAATCAATAATACCTAAGTAATCAGTCAAAGATAAGCTATACCAAGGTTCATTTATAGACCATTGAACTTTACAATTAAGTGGGTTTTAGATGTTAATTAGAATTTAGAATAGAAATAGGTTTTGTAAACTGTTGAATAATCACAAAGATGTTTTGTTTTCAAATAAATGTAGGTACAGTCAGCAACATGTCGAGTAACAATTGATGTTTCACAGATCTGAATATTTCCGAAATCCGTAACATCATGTCCAAAATTTTGACAAATATTTGAACATAAAATCTTGGTTCGTAAAAAATGTCCCATGAAAAGTTTATTTTTTTAAATAACGAAAACAAAAGCCTTTTAAATAGTCAAACTGTTAATCGAGTTTCGTTGCTAACTGTACAAACAGTTTGGCCTTCTTGGGTGTAGGTATATTTTCGAGCGTACAATATTAACAATAGGTAGTTCATTTTTGTTTTAATAACGGGACGAGATCGCGTATAGGTTTTCGATAATATTCGAACTATTATCTTACCTCGACGTTTCCTCGTGACCACGATCGGTGCAACCCGGTCGAAACGTCGAGGTAAGATAATAGTTCGAATATTATCGAAAACCTATACGCGATCTCGTCCCGTTATTAAAACAAAAATGAGTTTAAATCGTGTGAGTTTAAAAAGTGAATAGGTAGTTCAGTAAAAAAATATATGAGTAGATACCTACTCAGACATTTATTTACATTGTAATGACTGTTTGTCCCTACATAAACGATTAAATATAGGAGAACTTTGTTGGCTTTGGGATGTGCATAAATTGAAAGCTGTGAGTTCGAATCTCGTCTCTGTATGTATCAATATATTTGCGATTCGTTAAATTTATATGCGCACTAGCTACGCTCCCGCGGTGTGACCCGCGCTCCCTCGGGATTTTTTAATTTTTTCGGGATAAAAAGTAGTCTATGTCCTTCCCTGGGATACAACCTTTATCCATGCCAATTTTCACTTATAATAACACAAGAGCTTCAAAATTATCGGGTATTTCCCGATAGGTTCGTTGCAAACAAATGAAGGAGTCAAGTTTTTCAGGTTAAAAAATCACTCGAGTGATTTTTCCTGAAAAACTTGACGATTTTATTTGTTTGCAGGGAACCTTGAGGGAAATGCCAGATAATTTTGAAGCTCGTGTGGTATTCGGGGGATTATTTTTCCGTCCCAAATGTCGGCCAATAGAATTGCACCATGAGACGAAATGTACAGTTAATTTCATTTTCATGCAAAATCTCCAATTTTCACAATTGAATTCAACCTGTCAGTTTGACGTGTGGTTAATTTGACTGGATCATGTTTTGTTTTTTAACCGACTTCAAAAAAAGGAGGAGGTTCTCAATTCGCCTGTATGTTTTTTTTTATTTTTTTTTTGTATCATGTTACGCGATTACTCCGCCAATTGTGGCCCGATTTTCAAAATTATTTTTATGTTTGAAAGGGTATACTCCAGAGGTGGTCCCATATAAATTTTATTCCTGAGGGTTTGATAGTTTGCCCGTAAAACTCTAAAAACCTTCCCTCCTAGCCATTGTAAATCGAATCGACAGATAAGTCTAAGACTCTCTATGCAATATGTCAAATTGACAATTTACTAATGCCAGGAACTCACGTGTCGCGAGACTTGACATAAAATGTATGCAGTTTTGGTAATTATTGCCTTTAGACGCCGGTGGAGCCTAAGCATTATCTGTTTAGCATTATTTCTTTCTTTCTTTCTTTCAAGCTGCCCCCTTACCATGGCGTTTGTCTAGGTACCAGAGAATAGAAATAAATGACAGTAATGACATTAGAGTGTGGATAAAATGGGTAGAAAAGTAACTTTTTTCCACTTTCTACGCGTTTTATCCACACTATAATGTCATTACTGTCATTTCTTTCTATTCTCTGGTACCTAGACAAACGCCATGGTAAGGGGCCTGATCTGATGATGGAGTCAAGAGCTGTTCCAGGGAACTCCTCAGACAATAGGCTGATTAAGTTGAAACTCGGTTGGTAGATTAAGTATCATCTAAAATTTTAAAATATAGTGACAGCGAGCTGATCTGATGATGGAGAATGGAACTCCTCACTTAATAGGTTGATTGAAATGAAATTTTGTCCTTACATCGGTGAGTTCAATCAGATCACGGTAATCCATTAAAAGCTTGTACTTGTTGATATTTAAAAAAAAACTTATTCTTATTTAGATTTTTGTGGATGACTTATTGATTCCCTGAGTCACGCCGTGTGTAGTGTCGAACATTGAAGTCGGTTTTTCTTTTAGTTTTAAAACGTAATTATTATATATAGCAACTACCAGAGAAAATTTTCAAAAAATTATCAGTATAATACCATGTAGGTTGTACCACGTGACGTCGAATGGTGCAATTCTATTGGTCGATATTTGGGTCGGAAAAATAATCAGCCTAATTAATCTGTTCAGTGGTTTGGGCGTAAAAAGGTAACGACAGATAGAGTATGGAATAGTATGAATTAACACGAGCTCTAAACGGTGAAAGAAAACATCGTGAGGAAACCAGTTAGTACTTGCAACCCGTATTGTGCCCATATTGAATGCTATCTTCTGCAAGAGGTGGGCAATGGACATGTACCTACTAAATAAGTATTTAGACGAGCATCGAGCACCCTAAGTTATCTAAAAAAATTGCAGACCTTAGTTTTTCTTGGCATAGGTATACCTATGGGTCAGAAATATCGTTTAAGATCTAAAAAAATGTATTGTCTTGGGAATAAGTCCAGTAATAATATTGTCATCCTCATCATCATCGTCCACAGCCTTTTTCATCCCACTGTTGGGCATAGGCCTCTTCGCTTGTGCCAACCTTCCCTATCCTGCGACAGTCTGACCCATGTACGACCTGCTGTTTTTATAATGTCGTCAAACAATCTAAGCTCTGGACGACCTACTCTTCTGTAGCCCTCTCGGGGGCACCACTCGGTAATCACTCTGCACCACTGGTCATCACCACGTCTGGCCAAGTGTCCTGCTCGCATAGACTCAATATAAAGTCATCTCGCTCTCACTAAGTGCACGAGCGCGGAGAGTGGCTGAGACAGTACCTACACGCGTTGTTTTCGCATTTTCTGCAATACCGCCATTGCAATAAGAGCGTGGTTAGCGAACTTTGCTCTACAGTTTTAGTGATGTGTTGCATTTATGACACAAATTGTTAGCTAAATACCTACCTACCTAAGCTTACCTATTACTTAAGACGAATGTGAGTGTCTACTCAAACCTATTAAGGTTTTCAGGCACAATATTATGATAAATATGTAGTTATTCAAGTAAATAAAAATAAAAAAAAATCGCTTGTATAATAATAATGTATCTACTGTTTTTTTGCAGATATACGAAGCAGAAAGAACGGAAGAGTTGGCTTCATACCAGATAGACAAAACCGAGGTGCAGCCTCAGGAAGGCTGGTATGAACAGGACCCGGCGGAGATTATGCATCATATCCGACTTTGTGCTGAGAATGCTATCGACCAGCTTACAGAACTAGGTAATAGTCACACTCTCAATGCTTTTCTAGGTCTTCTCGTGTAACTATCTTAATCGAAGGTGTAACGACTTAGTTCTTTTGAATTATCAACTTAATGGTTCCGGGCTTGGGAGGTCATCACAGAAAACTCCGTCACGTGAGTTGGTCACTCCGAAATGTCCTGACTAAGACGCTTTTTTAGATTTCCGTACCTAAAGGCTCAAGACACATTGAATTGGCAAGCGACGCGTCAATTCGTTTTATAGCAAGCCATGGCTCGAGCAGTTTCATAAGGTTTATAATGATAAACCTTATGAACAATGGTACAAGATATAGAAACGCTTATAGAATGAACCGCACGAAAGTGCTCGAGCCATGGCTTGCTATAAAACGAATTGACGCGTCGCTTACCAATTCAATGTGCATTGAGCCAAATGGTAAAACGGGACCCTATTACAAAGACTCCGCTGTCCGTCCATCTGTCTGTCTGTCTGTCCGTCTGTCACCAGTCTGTACCTCATGAACCGTGATAGACAGTTGAAGTTTTCACAGATGATGTATTTCTGTTGCCGCTATTACAACAAATACTTTAAAAAAAAACGAATAAATGTTTTAGGGGGCTCCCCTACAACAAATTACACGTATCACAAATATCACGACTAGATTCTCAGTAACTTTGAAACAACAAAATAAATGCACTTTTAGTTCAATCGATGTGGACTGATGGTGAATGTCCATGAATTTCAGTAATGACTGAGTGAAGTGGAAGAGAGAAAGAAGCCATTTTGGTTATAGTTATGTTGATATTGTAGTCATGTGGTAATAGTTGATATTTTTATTTTCAGGATATACCAAGGACGATATAGTGGCACTAGGTATCACAAATCAGAGGGAGACAACGATAGCCTGGGACAAATATACCGGACAACCATTACACCCCGCTATTGGTAAGGTCAAAGTCAAAAAGCATTTATTTTGAACTCAAACTTATGTTGGCTTTTGATCACATTAAGAAATAGGATCATTTGGGATCAAAAAAAAATCAAGTTCATTCCTATGAATCCTGTACATTTTGTATGGAGAATCTATATTCTCCATACAAAATGTACAGGAACTTTTTGATGCCTGCATGAAACAGAATTTGCTGGCATTCAAAAAAATTTTAACCTTTTGATTTTTTTTCGCTAACTGTACAGTTTTTTCAAAATCTTGGAATGCAGTTTAGAATATCAAAAAGTTATGGACAATCTCCTGGGAACGTTTTCCTGTACAGTGCCAGAAACTTATCTGTAAGCGAGTGAGCGAGGCAGCTATCCAACGCTGTCTTCGTCTTTTAGGCGTCATCAAAATTGGGTTCTGCGTAGCTATTACAGAGAGCTAAAGATTGGTTGTGTGCATTGTACCTGCCCTTACTGCCCCGTCTCAAAAATCCACCCCGTAGATTTATAAGCCCTAGTTTTTATGGTTAATTATAATTTTAATGTTGTTACTCCAATTTCAGCTTGGAACGACATCCGCACAGATAGCACAGTAGACAGTATTCTCGCTAAAGTCCCCGACCGTAACAAAAACTATCTTAAACACATCTGCGGTCTACCAATATCTCCATACTTCAGTGCGCTTAAGATGAGATGGTTGAAAGACAATATAAAGGTGGTTAGACGAGCGAGCCGGGATAAAAGATTGCTGTTTGGTACTGTGGACGCGTGGATACTTTGGGTGAGTTTTGGTGAGCGAAGCGAGCTCTAAAAGGCTGTAAAATTAAGGTGAAACTGTTAGGAACTGTGTTATTTTGAGTGAGTTCTTAGCAATCTTAGTGTTTAAAAGACAACATCAATATGGTGTGACATACAGTAGGGATAAGAAGCTATTGTTAGGGAATAGATGGATACCTTTGGGTGAGTTGTGGCGAGCGTAGCGAGCTATGTTTGGGCGAGCAAAGCGTGTTTGTTTGATAATTCAACATAAATATGATTGTTATATTTTAAATTTTATAACGGGACTTAATCGCGTAGGTATAACATTTGTTTATTTACCTCGACGTTTTAGTAGCGTTACAGCTACCGTGGTCACGAGAAGACTGCTATACTGAACTGACTGACTGGTAAATAAACAAATGTTATAAGTCCCGTTATAAAAGTTAAAATGTCTTCGAGTAGCGAAAGTTTAAAATGTGTATGATTGTTATAGTTGTAAATTAAAACGTTAAATTAATTTGTTCCAGAATCTAACGGGTGGTGTGTACAGTGGGATCCACGCTACAGATGTAACGAACGCCTCCAGAACACTACTTATGAATCTTGATACTTTGAATTGGGACCCTATGTTGTGCAGGTAAATGATAGACTAATCGCTATTTTATTAAAAAAAATAGAGGCTCTCCAGGAGTGCCGACAGAAGTGTATTTTTTTAATCATCAATGAGCGCGCGGTGGGAAACGCCGTGATAAAGGTTTTTTTCCGTATTTAGTTACGGATTTTAAAACTAGATGGCGCTGACAGTGATGTTGGTAATACTGTCAGTCTGAGTTCAATAGATTTTTCCCATAACAAAAACAGAAAAAACAGCCGAGTTGCCTAATGCACTTTGCTGAAAACGGCTGAAAATATTTTCAGGCTTTAGAGAATGTTTTAAAAGTTTTGTGAAATTAATATGACATTCTGTGACAGTCAAATGCACACATTTCACCTTTTTTTTTGAGGCACAAAATTTTGTTCTACATTAGCAGTCTATTGTGTTTTGTTTGTCTATGCTTATGCTAAGCTATTCTTTATCTATCTAGCATTAAAGTCGATATTCCCTTGCAGACTATTTTGTATCGGCTTTGATAGTTCTTACACTAACTTATGATTAGCGAAAAAAAGTAGGGAACTTTATTTATGCAACGCTAAAGTCGATATTCCTTTGCAGACTATTTTGTATCCGCTCTGATAGCTCTTAGACGAACTTATGATAAGCGAATCTCTCCTTTTTTTTGAAGGTTTAAAGTGTATTTTCCCTTGCAGACTATTCGGCATCCACCGCGACAGCCTACCACAAATTCGCAGCAGCTCTGAAGTATTCGGAGTTGTCAAAGATGGATCCGTCTTGGATGGCATTACGATATCTGGTGTAAGTTTGTAAAATGGATTAATCCTTGAGAAAAAAATCTTCAAAATTTTCGATTCCGACGGGATTCGAACCCGCAACGATCAGACGATCCTCCTAAAGCCGGAGTGCCTTACCGCTCGGCCACGGAACCCTTATCGTCGCTTTAAAAAAAAATTAAAAATTATGGATTAATCCTACTATCATACTAATGTCACGTATGGAACACTAACTTCTGCAAGATGTGGGCATGTATCAAATGTGTATTTGGACATGCCTCTGACTACCCCCTTAGACTCAAAGGATCTGTAATATAAAAGATTTGAGAGAATGTCTACCGCGCCTTTGGGATACAGTCGTGCGTGAACCTGTTTACGTGTTTTTTTACGTTTATTTAATCTTTTTCTAGATCCTAGGCAATCAGCAATCAGCGCTACTAGGCCAAGGCTGTGTTCAAGCGGGACAAGGAAAGAACACATACAGAAGTGGTTGCTTCCTGCTCTACAATACGGGACACCGAAGGGTACACTCTACGCACGGTTTGCTGACAACTGTAGCTTACAAAATGGGGCCGGACGCACCGCCGGTTTATGCTTTGGAAGGTGAATATTTGAATCAGTTGTTTTGTATTTGATTAAAAGAATAATCGTTGATTATTTGAGATAAGGTAAGATTTATTTCAAGTAAAGGTTTACATTAGTTTATCTTAATTAAACTAAACGGTACGGTACTAGTACGGTATAGGGTATTGAGTGATGGAGAAAAGATAATTATTTAAGTAAACCTTGCACTATCGAGACATTTGAATAGAAATTCCTTGTAAATTACCCTCTCATGCTCTCTCGCTTGCACCCTACTGTAGTCACTAATGTGCAAGCGAGAGAGCATGATTACTTTATGTCAAAATTGTCATGCAGTTCAAAGACTGCCTAGATTAAGATCTCATAGAAACCCCCCTGTAAGAAATTTATGTTCAATAATGTTGTTTTATAATCTACTAGCTGACCCGCGCAACTTCGTCTGCGCATTATTAGGAACAAAGTAGAGGAGTTTTGAGTGAATCGAGAGTAGGTATATACAAAATATAAAACTCCGTCGCTTGATATAATAATAATATTTTTTTTATATTTATGTTTCTCAAGAATCCCTTAATAGATAGAGGTAGGGAAAATCTTACCCAGATGTTGCAATGCTAAGAACAAAACGAATACGGTAATTGGTATAGAATCGCTGAAGCGAGCGGCAATTTTTTTGAAGAAATTGACTCGAAACATAATTTTTTTTGAATAGCAAGTACCTACTGTATGGTGTTGAATTTCGAAATAAAACGATTAACTAATATTACCTACCCGCGACTTCGTCAGCAATATAAAAATATCGAAAACTCTAAGCAAAAATCTCCATTAACTTTTCAAAACTCAAAATCGAAGAAAATTATACTCGATCGTATTTCGAAAAACGTTTTTAGAAGCGCCACCTAGGAGAAAAAGTGTAAAGTAGTTTTGACCTCTAGACCGATAGATGGCGTTCTAACTATAGCCAAGGAAAAAATATTTTAATATCAAAAAATCATAACTTCGGAGTTGGGATATATTGATGGGTGGGAATACACATGTTACATGTTTATCATTAATTTTAAAATAATTTATTATGCAAAATACAAAAAAAAGTAAAAAAATCTAGAGTGCAAAAAGTGGCTTCGGCGGTCACCCATCCTTTTTATGACCGCGCCCAGGGTTGCTTAACTTTTTTCCCCATACAAACTTCCAACCCTTATTTTCCCGCCCCCTTATGGTAATTGACAAAAAAAAGTAGCCTATGTCCATCCCTGGGGTATACTCTTTATCCATGCCAAATTTCAGCTTAATCGGTTCAGCGGTTTGGGCGTGAAAAGGTAACAAACAGACAGACAGACAGAGTTACTTTCACATTTATAATATTATTATATAATATTATATAATTATATATATTATATATATATTATATTATTATATATTATATATATATTATATATATACTAGCTGACCCGCGCAACTTCGTCTGCGCATTATTAGGAACAAAGTAGAGGAGTTTTGAGTGAATCGAGAGTAGGTATATACAAAATATAAAACTCCGTCGCTTGATATAATAATAATATTTTTTTTATATTTATGTTTCTCTCAAGAATCCCAAGATAGAGGTAGGGAAAATCTTACCCAGATGTTGCAATGCTAAGAACAAAACGAATACGGTAATTGGTATAGAATCGCTGAAGCGAGCGGCAATTTTTTTGAAGAAATTGACTCGAAACATATTTTTTTTTGAATACTTAGCAAGTACTGTATGGTGTTGAATTTCGAAATAAAACGATTAACTAATATTACCTACCTTCGTCAGCAATATAAAAATATCGAAAACTCTAAGCAAAAATCTCCATTAACTTTTCAAAACTCAAAATCAAAGAAAATTATACTCCTTCGTATTTCGATCTCCGCTAGAAACGCCACCTAGGAGAAAAAGTGTAAAGTAGTTTTGACCTCAAGACCGATAGATGGCGTTCTAACTATGACAGACAGACAGACAGACAGACAGACAGAGTTACTTTCACATTTATAATATTAAGTATGGATTTCACGATATTTTCTAAATATCGTGTCTGCCTATGATCAAATTTAAAAATGAATTAAAAAAGTTTTTGCATCACATCCATTTTACCATATCGATGAATATATGAACTGTTCATTTTCTGATTTGTACTCTGAGTCTGAGTTGATCTGATTTATACCATTAAGAAATGAAAAGTCTTATCAAAATGTTCGATTCCGACGGTATTCGAATCCGCGACGATCAGACGATCCTGAAGCCGGAGTGTCTTCAACCGCTCGGCCACGGAACCACTGACGTCAGATTCGAAATTGATAAGCTCATATTTGTTACCGGTTAGCGCCATCTACACGTTTCACTCAGTGAACTTTTCATGTTGTTTTATATCCAGGCTCAATCGCAGTAGCGGGCGGTGCGATGAAGTTCCTCCGTGATAACTTGAAGTTGATCAAAGACGTGGCCACAGATACGGAACATATCGCCGGACAAGTGTTCTCTACAGGCGATGTTTACTTTGTGCCGGCTTTCAGCGGATTGTACGCGCCATATTGGAGGAAAGATGCTAGGGGGTGAGTTATTTCTAATTTATCCATACTATCCATACTTCGCCCGCGTGGTAAGCATTTTGAATAGCCTATATGCTATTCCAGGTCACTATCTACGCCTTTTTTTTTTCTTTTTTTTTTATCGCTGTGTAGAATGCGTTACGCATCCCCTCCGCCGGGGGGCGAGGGGTATGTGGGACTCCCCGGGAACTCCCGGTATACCCACTAAACGTCCCAGCGCCTTTCCGGCGTCGCCTGGAATGGAGGGGGTCCGGGAAACCGGCAGAGCCTTTTCATCCAGTCCCCCTCCGGCGATCCTCGCCCTTACGGCGGGCCCCGCGACGTGGTGAGCAGTGCAAGGCGGACGAAGGTGCCCCCGCACCTAGCGTCCGCTACTCACCACCAGAGCTCTCAGCTCCCTTCGTCCACTGCGCGCTCTAATTAAAGAGTGCGCGTGGAGAAGCCTCCAAACGGCCGCAGAGGACAGGGAGAGCGGCAACGTAACACCGACACTCCTCTTCCACTGCGGCCCCACCGCCAACGCATCAACGGTGCGCCACCGTTTGGTCGCGGAAGATAGGGCGAACGGCAACGACACACCGACACGCCTCTTCTCCCGCGACCCCTCCTGACTGCGGGGGAAAAAAATTACTCCGTCCTCCGCACCCGCCTCAGACGCATCCAGAGCGGGCCCAACCGCTAGCCCACTCGGAGCGTCCCCGCCTGGGATTCCTTTTGGCTTCACCGTGTCCCACGTCACGGTTACTGAGCCCCCCCCATCGCGACAAGATCGGAATCCACCGGGGGGGCACTATCTACGTCTATTCCAAGTTTCATCCAAATCGGTTCACTGGTTTAGGCGTGATTGAAACAAAAACATACAAACATCCAAATATCCAAACATCTAAACCAACTCACAAACTTTCAGCTTTATTATATGAGTGGGTTTTTGTTCTAGAATAATCTGTGGACTAACCGCGTTCACTACCAAAAATCACATCATCAGAGCAGCTTTGGAGGCCGTGTGTTTCCAGACTAGGTAAGATTATCTAAATATTATTATGTACCTAAGCATATAAGACTGGCGAATGATAAGTTCGTATGAGTCAGTGGCCAACTCTGGTGACGGAGTTTTTAGGCCGCCTTAAGGCCTCCGTTATGGCTCGACGACTTTACAGCCGGAACCAATTTAACTGACCTAGAGCGCTTCCGTGCTTCGGGAGCACGGAAGCGCTCATTGATAATGCCACTGGCGGTCACCCATCTTACGGTGACGGATGATGATTTTTACTAATGATAAAAAAAACGAGAACAGGGTCACGACTGTATCCCCAAGGCGCGGTAGACATGCTCTCAGATCCTTTATGTATTCCAGACCCTTTGAAGATGTCTAAGGTGGGTAGTCAGAGGCATGTCCCAATACATATTTGATACATGCCCACATCTTGCAGAAGTTAGTATTCCATACGTGACAGGTTGCAAGCCCATCGCCACCTATAAGAATACTAACTGGTTACCTTCACCGTTAAGAGCTCGTTAAAACGCATATAAATTTTACGAAACGCAAAATCCTGCACGATTGAGATTCGAACCCACAAGCTTCGGATTGAAAGTCGAGGTACAACCCCATTCGACCATCACTGCTTACCTATGATGATGTTATAAATCTTATACATACATACATAAAGTCACGCCTCTTTCCCAAAGGGGTAGGCAGAGACCACGGATCTCCACTCGCTGCGATCCTGACACACAACTTTCGCCTCATTCACTCTCATTACATTCTTCATACATGCTCGTCGGTTTAGGGTACTTTTGACCTGGCCCTTCTCCAAAATGTCGCCAATTTGATCCAAGAAGGTGTAAATCTTATTTCCAGAGATATTCTTGAAGCAATGAACAAGGATTGTGGGATGCCTCTGTCGAAGCTTCATGTTGATGGGAAAATGACCTCTAATGACCTCCTCATGCAATTACAAGCTGATCTCGTCGGAATACCTGTTTGTAAGAAATCTTTTTTACTTTTGTTTATTTATATCTACAGGGTTATTTGTAAAACACCGGTAACCTCTCAGGACTGTATTTCTATCATCATAAACAACAAGTATTGTTCTATGACTTTTTACAAAACATAATACCAATAACAAACATTCAATATTTCGTTTTCCTACCTAAAACATTGTCCTATCGAACACATTTCGGCCTCCGCTGCCCTAACTCCGCTTCATTCGCTATGTACAATCGCTTTCTTTTGTTTCGCATAGATTTCGTAACATTTAGAGCGTTCAATTTAAATATTTGTATTTTTATATGACAATCTGATGAAAAAAATTATGACTTTTTAAAAGTCATAATTTTTTTGCGCGTGTGTGTGTGTGTGTGTGTGTGTGTGTGTGTGTGTGTGTGAGTGTGTGTGTGGGTGTGTGGGTGTGTGAGTGTATGCATGTGAGTGTGTGTTTGGGTCGAAATACTTCCTAATTATTATGATAAAGTTATAGGTAAATATAAATTATAAGTTCTTCACATTAAGATATAATTGTAAATAAGTCTTCAGTAGCATCGTAAGTTAAAGACAATAGCCACATTGTAACAGTTTGTTTGCATGTTCGTTTGTTCATGGATACAATTTGAAGCTCTTTGTTAATTTTGTTGTAAAGCCAAGCGCCAAGAAAGTATGAGAATCTTTGTGCAAATTTAGTACGGCATTTTACTAACGGTAGAATTTTGTAGTTTCGCCTAGTTTCAAGAGGTAAGGTTTATCCTGGACTATAGTAGAATGCTGTTTTAGGATGGTGTTAAGAGTAAAGAGTTGGCGGACTGTGAGTACTTCACATTCTTTATATAGTTGGGTTGTATGAAAGAGCTTAGGCTTGAAGTAAATTACTTTTAATAAGATTCGTTGAGCTCTTTCAACACATATTAGATTAGACTTAGCTGCTCCTCCCCAACAAGTTAGTTGGTAGTTATATACTTTTTGTTTGTAAATACATTCATACTATACATAGAAACACTCAGACCCGATATAAATATTTGCTGATCATACAATCATTTATCCCGCGGCGGGGATCGAGCTGATGTATGAAGATTAATCTTGTCCACAGTGCGTGCCCACGCGTGGGATATGTCAGCTCTGGGCGTGGGCGTGGCGGCGGGCCGCGCAGTTGGCGTGTGGAGTTTGGAAGCTTGGAGACGACATGCTACCATGGCTGATACCTTCCTACCTACTACTACTGATGATGGTATATATATTTAGCATTAAAAGAAACATGCGTGTTAACATCGGGTTGGGGTCACCAATTTGGGGGGTAGGTGTAATTCCCCCAATTCAAATCAAAATCAATTCAAATCAAAGAGGTAGTACTAACCTCACTAAGGTCGACACCATCTGGTCCACATACCCTAGAGCCTTTAGGCCGACAGGTTATGTCGGACAGTCCTTTATATTTTTTGAATTATTTTATTTGTTATCATCAGTGTGCAAAAAAATTAGAAACAAAACAAAACTCGAAAAATTAAGTACCTACTTAGTTTTTATTTTAGTAAACTATTAATCTCCCTATCAAAATCGAGCCCATACTTCTAGCATTTTTCTAAAAATATTATAGCCCTTCTGACCGATTGAGAATACTCATAATAATTTTCTTCTACAGATCGCGACGCGCGCTACACGAAATGGAAAATGGCTGTGCAACGGTCCCTCGGATGGGCGACCACCAAAAAATCGATCACAATGACAGGTCAGAGACGACAAAATAGCTTACTTGCAAGTTTCGACACACTATCACCACCGGCCAGTCGGAAAAACTCATTCGATCCACACTTAGACGATATAATAGACACTAATAACTGTATACCAGATGAAACTACCTATGTAGACGATCTACTTAAATATTCCGCTAGAAAATTCTCTATAATAGTGCCAACGAAAAAGAAAGATAACGAACGCACTATTTTAGATGACGCAGAGTATTTCATGAGTAAAAAGGAATGCGATTACGGCATGTGCGAGTGTTGCCAGGTACAAAGAAAATTGCAGACTAATTGGGAATCGATTGAGGAGATTATTGGCAACGATCCTGAAATTATATTCGATTGTGATGACAACCCTATTGTTGTAGAGCCAGTAAAGGAAACTCAGGAGTTCTATACAGGCACAACACTAGTCGGTAATGTTAGTAAGAAATTAAATAAAGAAAAGTTGCCAGGTCTATTTCAAAGTATTTGCAGTAAAATTTCTGATAGCTCTATTTCTTAGTTCATTGTTCTGTCCGCCATTTTGTTGTATAGTTCAGTATTTTTCAGCTCAAATATGTTGTGTAGGTATTTTCTAGTATTGTTTTACTAATTCTAATAATAAGACTGGTACTAACTTGTTTTATTCAATAAAAGTATTATTTTATGTTCAATGGGTCTTATTTTTTCTCCTTGCATGTTTTTTTTATTTTTTTGTGCATGTTTTTACTGACTGGTTTGTTTGTCACTCAAATGATTAATTTTGTTTAAATCATTTTCTCTTCACGTGTCATTTTCATGCTTTTTACGCAATATCTTAGTTAAACCCTGGTCCTTTTATTTTTAGGTTTATAAAATTCTAAATTACAACTAAACAAACTTTACTTCGTTTTTTAAAAATATTAAAGTGCATGAATTAAACGAGTGAAAAGTGATCTCGAAACATAATCACAAAAAAGAATTTTATCAGTAACCAGACACACCACACTGATTATAAACTGTTATATCATGAGTTAAATAATATAACTAGAATTTGTCAATGACTAAAATAGGTAATGTATATTATCAACGTTAAATTAAAACATCTTTAAAAAAACTTTAATTTGATCTGAATCAAAGTGTTTGAATTTGCAGAAAAAACGGGTATTTTTTGCGTTTTTACAAATATTTCAAGTAGCAATTGATTGTTGTAAATTATTGCAGTAAATAAAGTAAATTGCAACATAAAAGTTATTTTATCTTGGGATATAGCAAACTAATGTCATCGATTAAACATTTTAATAAAATAAGTGTACCCGATAAATACCCGTTTAAATTTTATAAATTAAATATTGTGAAAGTAGGAAACATTATTGTTTATATTAATTTAAATCATCAATTAATTTTCATTTCAGAGGAAAGATTCAGGCTGCTCTCATCTATACCGGCGTCGCTGTATATTTTAGGCAGTTTCACTATGCTAGTTGTGTCTAACATGCTCAAAGACAGATAAATTTAAACGCCTAAGGACATTATGTTGTGAACTTATGTATAAGGTTAAATGCAGCTTAGATATGACAGAATACATTCTTAAACTATATCAATATAATTATCAAAAGCATTTCTGCATTAAAAACAAAGTCTAAATACAACCCTGATTTAAGTTAGGTGAGAACAAAAGATTAAACCAAAATGACAAATCTAAAACATGTGTATGCCATGGAACAAGATTATCCGTTGTTCATTGATAAAGTCTTTTGATATCTCGGTTTGGAGCTACCTAGTTTTATCTTGGCATATTTCAGGGTTCTCTTAAGTCTTTGTTTTATAATACGGCTATTTGAGATTACAATTATGCAATTGTAATTTATAAAGAAAGACATAGGAATATCGCGTTGAAAGAAAAGATAGATTCTTTTTTAGTTATTTATTTGTGATTAGATAAATTATATGAATGATGACTTTGAAAAGCATAATTATTCGCATAAAGTTTGGAATTATTTTACATACCATCAATATTCATTATACACCGCTATTTTGTAATTACCAAAAAAAATTTAAACATGGTCTCGGTGTCTGTTATTGATCACATTTATGTAGTTAAAACTCAAAAAAAGAGAAAAAAAATTTATAACCTCAAAAGGAGACGAGACGAGTCAGACATGGATTTATGATAGCTACTGCGGTTTTACTGACTGGGGATGATACGAGAACATAGTTCGAATGAGAGTCTGTACGCGATTGTTGTCTATAGTACTTATTTGTACAGTTTTCATAAAATTTTGTTCGGTTTTGGCTGACTACAATCCTCGATAACTTTGTGATAGTTAAATAAAAAAAAGTTCTGGCCATGCCATTATCATTTTCTGCATCTGCTGCAACTGTCCTTAAATTTTTTTTGGTAGTCATAAAATAGCGGTGTATAATATGCATTTATTCGCATTTGATTAGATATATCATCGTTGTTTATATTGTTTAAATAATTGACATTATTTAAATAACCATAACATCTTTTTACTACTTTTCTTTTTTCTCGATGTGCCATTGATAGCTATAACATTGTTTAATTTTGTGGCAGAACAACTTTATTTAACGGGTATTTATAAAACGGGTATTTTCCAGGGTTTTATAATAAAAGACCCGTTAAATACCCCTTTAAAAATAAACCAGTTCATAAGCATTTTAATAATCTATATTAATCTGTACAAAGTTTAGCTAAGATTTTTTGAAACTTTTTAAATGTTGTTTTTTTTTTCATTTTTATTACCATTTAACTTATTGTGGATTTACTTCTTAGTTGTAAGTATTTATGAAACTGTAATTATTGTGTAGTTATTATTTATAAGTAGCCAATGATTAATTAGATATTGAAAATATTTTCTAATAAATGTAATAATTCCATTCAAATGTAAATATTAAATGAAATCATATCTAAATACGTAGGTACTTAAATTCGAAATACACCATATCTTTTGGGTTTTGACTACATATACATTGACAGCTGCATTATTATAATGATAAATTGACTGACTTAATTTTATATTAACTGAAAATTACTTTAAAAAAGCATTATCGAACTCCAAAGACGCAACTTTGCAATTTATCGAGAGTGTTCCCGTGGTTCACCTATTTTGTCCACCTGGTGGACCACGGGTAAACATATTCTTCCGTGGTCCACCAGGTGAACTAAGGTGAACCATAGGAAATTATTATTTAACCGTGGTCCACCTTTGAGCACACAATCTTTTTGGTCTTTCGTTGACGTGCTTCACTGTAATTGAATCTTTTCAAGTGCACCTCTTTTTCAAGAACTTACAACGTATTGTTTCTTTATCGTTTGACAATTCACCAGCTTATAATTTCTCACGCTTTTTTATTTCCTATCATATTTTTCGCTTATAAATTTATACGGTAGGAAGAAGTCGGTTCTGGCACTCGCCGGCCGCTACCGCGGCACGCTTCGCTCGGCTCGTGCATGGTTTGGTCAGTATTGATACCATGCTCGTCGCTACGCTCCTCGCAACCTATTCTACAGGTCTGTCAGCCTGTTATGGCAACACCATAAATTTATGTAAATTCTGACCTATACGGCAAAAAAAAGTGATCTGACGAAAGCGGAATCTGACGGATGTGTTGTACTTTTTAATTTGTCGGGATCAATGTTGCATAGATTTAATCTAGCCAATGAAAAGAGGTGGACAATAGGCAATATATTTCAATAAAAATAATTTACGCGATTATCAGGTGGACCACGGAAGAATATGTTTACCCGTGGTCCACCAGGTGGACAAAATAGGTGAACCACGGGAAAGAAGGGAATTTATCATACTTGAAAAAAATTGAAATTTTATATTTTCAATTTAAATACAAATATATAATTTAATGATTAAACTCAACTGTAAGCAAATTTTTGAGACGACTTAGTTATTCTGCCAAATAATTATTTGTAAAATATTTTAATTGTAAGTTAATTGTTTTTATATTTTTGCCTTTTTGCCTCATTCGAAGTAGATTAATAATTAAAAAAAACATTGATATTACAAATTTTAGGATATTATTTAATCATTCCCTTTGTTTGACATTTTATGAGTATTTTGATCTAAAATTATATAAATGACGTTTCTATTTATTTATAAGCTATTAATTTTGGTGACTTTAGTTAAAACAATGTTTTATGTAATTGAAACATATTTCTGCAAAAAATTTTATGCATTTATTTAAATCACTGCCCTTACATTTTTAATATATTATGTTAATCAAATTATTTATTATTGCCATCAGAGTTCAATATACTATAATGTGTACGTTTCTTAGTTTCAAAGAGCTCGTGATTATAACTTGCTTAGTCGTTCTTGATCGTCGAAATTTAGCAACGTTCTTAGCGGTCACGAAAGTGGATGGGTGACGCTACTTGCACGGAAATTGTTGGTCTCAGCTAAAGTCGTTAGCCATGACGATCCTCAGGTTGTAGCACTAGCGGTCACCCATCCAGTTTGATGGGTAATAACTTATTTAAT
This sequence comes from Epirrhoe alternata, assembly GCA_963565295.1. Lineage (NCBI taxonomy): Eukaryota > Metazoa > Arthropoda > Insecta > Lepidoptera > Geometridae > Epirrhoe > Epirrhoe alternata. The sequence continues at coordinate 4,913,939 of OY751401.1, forward strand.
AATATTAACTGTATATTTTTCATACAGGATTTACGCAGCTTCCATATAAGTTACCACATTATTTAACGAACAAAACTTTTAACTTTGATTGTACGTTTTGAATATTGGTGAATGAAAATTGAATTTTTATATTAAAGACTTAAGTATATTACATAATCTGTTTTGATTGAATTTAAAAACATGTTTGTTTATATGTAACGTTTATTATGACACAATATTACAGTGCCACAAACTTGTCTGGACCGGTGGCCAAAAGAGGGACTAACGAATTCTGACGAAAACTGAAAAAAATCTGCCAACACCAAATGCTATAAACAGCGCATCTCTCATCTGTTTAGATAAGTTTGGGGCACTGTACATCAGGGTCTTTCATTTAAAACTACACAAACTGACAGGGTATCATTTTTGGGTGGTAATAGACGTTTGACCGTATCAATTTAATTCCTAAGCCGATATAAGTTTTCACTTCAAAATTTATATTTTATTGGTTTTTTAGGACATGTTGCATAATGATTTTCAAGGAGAACAGACATTTCACCAATCACAGCCCGGCTACATCTGAGCGCACACACATGCACGCTCGAATGGACTAAGTTATACAGGAAGCAACAATGAATTGAAAGGATGGTTATTATCGATTTTCTCGGGATTTTCATAACAAAACAAAAAAAAGTCACTACATAAATAATTTTTTATTTATTTGTTGAACCCAATTCCTGAATTAATTTAGTTTAAAATGAAAGACCCTATAAATGATTTACTACTTGAATAACCAACTGACGTAGTTATATAACGGTCAGGAAATTAGAGTTCATTATAACCGCTCGAGCTACATAATTATGTTATTAGTCAATTCTTACTCTTCGTGAGTTCCACGGCTCATTTTGTTATCATTTTAATCATATATGTATAAAATATATGAATAATTTTAATCATATACAGGGTGTAAAAATCCCAATAGACAACCAAATCCAAAAGCATTTTCCGAAATATGCACTAAATCCGGAAAAAACAGCGTTTGAAGAGTACTGTTTGCGTATGTTTTGGGCGCGTTTTTTACGTAGATTGCTGGATTTTGAGTTTTAAATGTTTTTTCTTTTATAAATGAAATTATTAGGTAGGTATGGTCTTATCATGTTGTAATAGTAGTAAATAGCCGAAAATAACATAGCATGACGAAGCTAAGTCAAAAAAAATTTTGCGTTTTTTTCCGCTAAATATGTTTAGAATCATGGTCTGATTACAACCCCTCAGTTTTCGGTAGCAGTCTTTTTACACCCTGTATAAAATATATGAATAAAATGAATACTTCCATTACTGACGGACAAGAAAATAGGTAGAAATAACATTATTTAGAAAATTGATGTCGAATGTGTGAATATTGAGTGTGAATTGATGTTTTATGTGCATTAAATCATTGCATTTTTGGGTTTTAAACAACAACTTTTATTTAACCTTGTAGAATTAACCTGTATAGGTATTACCCATAATACCCTATATATACCTGTAAGTATAATAATAGTATTACAAAGATTATAGAAGCTTTGTTATAAATCTATGAACTATGGACTCCGGACCTTTGATATTATGCAATGCATGGAGCAAAGCCCATACAACCCTTTGTCAATACCGGCTACTATCCTCAACAGAGAATGGCATCATTCAAAGACAGCCTCCGGTTTGTGCAATTGTGTAGAACTACTTCGGGATATGTAAACTGTTGCGATATTCCCTCTTCGAGTCGTATTCCTCAGTGCTGAGGGTCGTGACCTCCTTTAGGTATCACTTTCTCCCTTATTATGTTTCTCCATCTTCCTCTGTCCCCGGCAGTTTGAAGAGCATTGTGAATGGTGGTGTCGAGAGTGGTGCGAGTTTGGTCAGACCAGCGCATCGGACCTCGCCCACGAGGTCTTTTCCAGAGTTGCTATATTATTATATTATAAAATACTTAATTGATATGCCCAACGGCCCCACCTAACCTCCCCACTTGTGGGGTAATTGGGAATAATTAGTGCAGTGGCCAGTAACAATATCTAACAGCTCCTAAATTAACTTAACACTGAAAGCAGATTTGATAGGGTTGTCAAAAATGTTTTTCCAAAATTTTTTTGAGCAGAGTGACATAATTATGACAAACTTGGGTAATTACGTATTAATTAAACGGTTTGTTTTTAATACGTAATTATGAATAGTGATCGCGAAAGTTTAAAAAAAACTTGGGTAAGTTAGCTTCACTAGAAGCTCTCAAACAACTCACTCCATGTAGATGGCGCTAATCGGTGCTTAACCGAAAAATATGAGCTTATCGAAAATTTGGACACCGGCAAGTAGGATTTCGTGGCCGAGCGGTAAGGCACTCCGGCTTTAGGAGGATCGTCTGATCGATGCGGGTTCGAATCCCGTCGGAATCCAAAATTATGATAAGACTTTTCATTTCTTAACTCACTCCATCATCAGAACAGCCTCCATCAATCTACTATCTACTAAAAATGTAGTTTGGATGGATGTAGGTAGTTTATGTTGCTCCTTCTCACTGAAAACGCTAAGGCTAGCTAGGTAGGTACCTACCTATTTCCAAGGGATGGAGGCACGAAGCTATATTAGGAACTACCGAAGTTACTAGGTACCTATAACCTAGGCAGGTACATTGAAATCTAGGTACCTAAGTACCTACGGTTAGCGCACAGGATCAGCGTCACCAAATGGAAACCCCCCCTGCAGCACCTACCAAACCGCCTTAGTAAGGGGGTTTTCCAATTGGTGGGGTTGACTGTACCTACCTACCCTTCAAAAGTGGTTTCAAGATGTTCTCACTGATTAGAAGCTACCGAACAGACACCTAATGCCCTTATTAGCAGGGTCTCCACATTAAACCCTTCTTAGTATTCCTTTTGACAACCCTACCCTTCAATTAGGGGTGCGCCTTTAATTTGTTGTTCTAAGGGCTGTTATTGGGACAAAACACGGAAAAGGTGCTAGGGTTTAGTTCAGGGGCTCGGAATACATAATGGGGTGGAAATATGAATTGGGCTCGCGTTTTTGTAATGATGTCTGATGAAGAGGTAGGGTAGGTCTACTTACCTGAAGGTGTTTCGTCTCCTATATCTTGGATATTTTTTTGACGTGACAACGTCTTATAATTCGATAGAGCCGGCTGCACGCACGAAAAAATGCGGCGTTACCTCGCTCTGAGGCGTTCCATGTAAGGCTTGAAGTGCAAGCGAGAGCGCGGAACGAGCGACAAAGAAGCACAAACGTTGTCACGTTCAACTATCGTCAGTAAACCGACTTTACAGACAACCAATTTTTTTAAGGTAAGTAAAGAAAAGATGGATTGACTGTGTGAAAGATGATATGGGTAAGAAAGGAGTGAGTGTTGAGACGACGGCTGATAGAGCGGAGTGGAAGAGGAAAACCTGTTGTGCCGACCCCACATAAAAGTGGGATAAGGGCAGGGAAATGATGATGATATGTACGCAGGTACGCAGGCCTATACCCAGCAGTGGGCAAAGTCAGGTTGTGGATGATGATGATGATAGCACAGAATATGATGGTGATACGCAGGTAGGTAGGTACCTACCTATTTGTATCTACCTATATAAGTAGTTACTTATCTAAATAAAAAACTATCCAAGTAGGTAGGTACGAGGCGGACTTGCACGGTTTCCGTTCCGGCAAAATAGGTCTTCAACGGTTAATATTTTTTCCTGTCAGTCTAAGAAGGAAGCGATAGAAAAAAAAAACATATAATAGTACCTATAAATTTTTTGTAAATAAATGTACGTAGCGGATTTTTTAAATAATTTTTTTGTCTAAAAATCCCCTGTAATTATGCATGACATTCAAGTGTAAGCGTAGGGGATTTTGGACAAAATTAGGGGATTTCTGTCTGATTTTCTAATCAGACAGAAATCTTATGCCGCTAGCGGTCACGCTTGTTACCTTTGAAACAACCCACTAACCCGATTTTTGCCTATTACTAATTCATTTTATTTGGTAGGTACCTCTCTATGAAGGAAAACGAATCCGAAGTTAGGTTTTATAAATCTTATTCAACAAAAACTTTCAACGCTTCTCAAACGACGAACAAACCGTACAATGAACTTTGATACTGAACTGAAACAACTAAAAACTAAAAGTTAACGACAATTTACTCAATTACAGCCGGTGTTGGAGTTTAGAGATGTGCTCCAAAGTTTTTCATTTCCCTCCAAATTTCAAACAAAGTGGCGACGAATTTTGGGAGTTGAGAGAGAGAATGCTGAAACAAGGTTTAAAGTTTAATTTCTGCAGCTATAAAAAAACTCACATTAATGCAACGATGTTTTTTTTATTGATAAGTTTAAGTTAGGTACATTTAAACAAAATATTTTCTGATATTTTTTTAAATAAAAAACCAAAACATCTAGGACAGTCAGCAACGAAAGTCGATTATCTAACATTTGATGTTTCACAAATCTGAATAATCCCGAAATCCGTAACATCACGAGCAAAATTTTTACTAATTTACGAAGATAAAGTCTTGCTTCGTAATAATTTCCCAAGATTTTTTTTTCTTAGATATTAAAAACAAAAATCGTTCTAAAATTCATTTTACCTACCTGTTCAGCTGTAAGTCCAGCCTGCTTACCATGATCATTCTATCTCTACCTATAGAAGAATAGAGTAAAAATTCATTTTGAATTTGTTAGTTTTCCACGACTCTTAGAAAACTTTTTTTTTTCTCAACTCTGTAATATTTTCCTCTGCGGTACTGACCGCAGAGACCTATCTCACTAATAGTAGGTAAAATTCAATTCAAAACGTTTATTGCTGATATGTTTGTTAGTTATAATAAGATCATATAAGATCATAAAAATGAACCCCGCTGGGGCACTGCAACATTTTACAATCTAACTAAGCAGTAAGCATAGAGAATAGAGTTATTTTTTAATTTCTTGTAGGACATCTCTATTGAACTTTGCACTGTCTTCAGCATCGCCTATGTAGGTACTCGGACTTGGCAGCTAATTAGTTGTTGAAAAGTGTTTCTTATGAACTCACTTCAAGTAGTTTTATACAATATTAATTAGTTGGACTTGAGACTTTGTAGGTGGTCTTGTTTTAAGTGGACTTTGGCTGGCGCTTTTTTTTTAATTTTCGTAGCTGTTAAATCACTATGTATTTCAGATATCAAAATAGGTAGGTACATAGCATAGGTACCTACAGTCAGCAACAAAATATTCAAATATTTGTCAAAGTGTTGGCCATTAAGCCCCTCAAGCCTCTATGACCCCTAAATTGGACAACAAAACCCTATCTATGATGAAGCCAGCAGTGCTACAGACTCTAACGAACCTATTGATACATTTTGAATTTTAAATGAATCCAAAATACCTACCTACCTAGCTTGTAAAAGCGGTCCATAAATTGTCTCTATTTGCAGACCAGTGACTTTGTGAATCTAATTTTTGTTTGGATTTAGCTTGATGGACTTAGGTAAGTAGGTACGTATCTGTCTTGGTATTAACTTTAAAATGTTAGGTAGGTAGGGCCCTATTAAGAGATTTAGGTGTTCCTAAAAAAACTATTTTAAGTAGTTACAACGTGCTGTTTCCAACAAAGAAGGTTCAGTCTAGTGATTCAGACTTGAGTGAAATGCTTCGATCATGATCAAAGGTGGAATGCATTCAAGTCGGAATCGAGCTATTCAACCGACCGCAACCAATCACAGTGCAGGAATTGGTAAAAACTGACGTTTCTTGCACTGTGATTGGTTGCAGTCAGTTGAACAGCTGACCTATTCCGATCCGAATGCATTCGCATTCCGCTGAAGTCTGAATCAAGGGCAAGGATACAATTGTTTGTAGGTAGGTATTTAATAAATACCTACATAACCTAAGAAGTACCTACCTATGTAAGAGATCAGGCAAAGAATGTGTCTCCTGGCACACATTTTTGCAAGTAGAAATCTTAGGTCTCTGCCTACCCCTAGAAAAATGGGAGATTTTAGGAATATAGGTTAGTAAATTACATTACACATTTATACGACATTTTTAAAATAAAAATACATAATCCTGCTTGCTCAAATCATGGCTCATGCTCTTGTGCGTGTCTAGCCAGAACTAAATTCATTAAATACCTGGGAGTTTTCATAGATGAAAATCTTAACTTTAAAAAGCATATTGAAGGGCTCTCTGGTCGTATTAGAAAAGTTATAAACATTATGTGCTGTCTGCGAAATATAACAAGTAAGGAAATGCTAATGTCTGTATACATGGCTATGTGCCAGTCACTAATTCTTTACTGCATAACTTGCTGGGGAAGCGCAGCAAAAACTGCCTTTATACAAGCTGAGCGTGCACAGCGTTCTGTACTAAAGGTCATGTACAAAAAACACTATAGGTACCCGACTACTGAGCTCTATAAGGAGTGCGGCGTATTGAGCGTTCGTCAGCTTTTTATTCATAGGATATCAATAGCTGCACACAGACAGCTACTTCTTTCGGAAAATTACTCAAAATTATTAAACAAAAGAACTTATAAAATTCATATCCCTACAGTAAACACTTCATTTGGTCAACGTTTTGGACAGTTTGTTCAAGCACATGTTTATAATAAAATAGTAAAATCTTGTAATATAAAAAACAAATCCACTCAAGAAGTTAAACGTATAATTTACAAATGGTTATTGACACTAACGTATGATGACACTGAGAATATCCTCGCAATCACTACTTAAGAAGTTATTTATAATTTTATCTAATAATATTAACATTATATACAAATATATCAAGTATAATTAGTAAAACAAGTATAATTCTCACAACCTATATCTATTTAATACCTACTTATTATTTGTATAAAATTATATTTATTATCGTATATCATATCTTTTTACTTATTTATTTAATAATAATCTATTTTTAGTTAAGTCATTACTTTTTTTATAAGCGACTATGTAGTCACACCGAGACGTAATCTTACTCTGTAAATCGTCAGCTTGGTCCTCACGATACAGGCTCAGCCTAGTGTGAGGTCCGTCGTTAACACAAGAGTTTTGCTGTCAGCATTATGTAGTGCATCTTTCTTAACGTCTATCGATTTGTTATCCACACACAATGTCTATGTTTTGCTTTAAATAAATATTATTACTTTTTTTTTACTTTTTTTAAATACCTAGGTAATGTAGGTATGATCCAACACAGATTTTTTCGAAACCTTCCAAAGCGTTTCGGGCTAGACCTATTTTTCCAATAATGTTAGCATCCCATACGTGACAGGTTGTAAGCCCATCGCCACGTTATTAGACCGACTCAAGACCCATTAGACCTTCGCACGTATTGACCTAGGCCATTATTAGAGCAACCTGACCTCACGGCCTCTTTTCAAAACTTCGTAACATGTGTGACGCTTTTATTCTACTTCCAATATAGCTACAGTCAGCCACAAAAGTTCGGATTTCGTTAGTTAAAGATAAAAATATTAGATTTTTTTTATTTTTTAATAATAAAAAAATCAAAGCTCTTCAAATATTGGTTAAAGAATAAACTACTCAAAATTTAAGCTCAAATCTCAAAACGTTTATCTGTTTATGAAAAAAATAAATGTAACTTAAGTAGGTATCTACATATAATCTCAGATAAAATACTTACTTAAACTACCTAAGTACCGACTTGGTTCTAGCTATAGTCAGTATAATTTAATTTTAAGTAATTTTTCTAAGATTTTCTAGAAATTCAGATTGCAAGAAAGATCTAATTATGCATTAGCTTGGGGGATTTTTATAGGTGCCTATTTTTGTCTAAAAATCCCCTTAAAACTTCATTTGAGTGGCAGGGGATTTTTATACCAAGCCATGGGTCTACCTATTGCTTATTGCATCTTAGCCCCCTCGCAGACTGCAGACTTTCTATCGGCCGATAGTTGAGACGGAATATACTTCGGCTCGTACCTAATGAGTATGAAGAAGTATAGTCCGTCTTAACTATCGGCCGATAGAAAGTCTGCAGTCTGCGCGGGGGCTTAATTGTTATGACATCATTACAATTCACATGTTATCTTAGCTGACTGTAGGTACATATTCTTCAGCTCGTGTGATACATTACTGTCAAAATTGATGCATGGTTGTAATAAAGTGGAATAGGAAACAAAAAAGAGGCAACACATTTCCGCCGGATTACGTTTCTTATGAACTTTTTGATTTGACGGATATTATTAATCTCTAGTTTCAACCCTATACCTATTTGACGGATATTATGTTTCAACCCTACTCATGTTTAAGTTAGCTTTTTTACCATGACTAGACACTTAACTAGTTGTCTCTCGTCGTCTGGGATGCGGTTAAGGAAACCTAGGCTTTGCCCTGCCGCGCCTACGCTACTCTCAGTATAAAGGTTGTCTGGAAGAAATTGGACCGCCAATTGCAACTAATGGTTCTATGTAATAAACCTCTAACTAGGTAAATAAAAATATTTTCTTTCTTCTTTCTTTCTTTCTTTCTCTATTATAAGTTACTTAGATACCTACCTTCCTACATTTTGTTATATTGTGTTGCAATAAAGCTTTTTTAATTTCATTTCTCACGAGTTCACGACCCAAGCTAGGAGCTGTGCTCAGGGTAAGAGGCACCTACGGACAGCGAACTACCTATTTGTTTTAATATTTGACACATTTTATGTTTTTGAATGTTTTATAATTATCTTCAAAACTCGTAACCAGAACTACAACTGAATCAAGAAAGAAGGATAGGGGATCTTAGGGGTTAGAAGCACGTCCAAGTTGGGTATATTTATTTGATCGGGAAATAATGCCCATTGTCCAATGTCCATCCATCCATAAGCATTTTTTACAAGTTAAAAACTCATTTGAGTTCAAATGTGAGTAAGAGTGCTTACCGAATCTAAGAGGTCATACTTAGCACAAAACTACGAAGTTAATTTACTAGAGCAACATACAAAAGCCCAAGTATTCACGTAATTTCCACAGCAAGCGAAACTAGAATAACTATTTCTCCAAAAATGTCCCACCTACAGAATCTTGCTAGGTACGAAGCAAACGCTTCGCTACCGTTTTCACACTTCGCAAGATTCGGTCGTGCCCGCTAAATACATGCGAGATAGCGAAGTTTAAAAGAGCTACTCCACTTCATTCGGTGGTTTATTGTTGTGTGGTGGTTGATGACCGTGGCGCAGAAGCGAACGCAAAAGGGTTACGGGTTCGATCCCCGCCATGCGACAAATTATGTTTGTATGATCTACAGATATTTGTCTCGGGTCTGGGTCTGGGTGTTTCTATGTATTAAGTATGTATGTATTTACAAACAAAAAGTATGTAGGCAAGTAGTTAATCAGTCATGTACCCGTTACAGACAGAAGCTCTGCTTACTTTGGGGCTAGATGATGCTGCGTGAAAAGTCCAGCATTATTTATTTATATTTATTTATGAACATTGAGGCACGGTAGTTTTCATGATCCTTATAAAAATGTCTAAGATTTATTTAGATATTCCATATATACTTAGGAAAGTACCTATATATTGGTTGATGCAGTAACCGATTAACTAGCAGAATAATAAAAAAATAGGCTCAATGTAGTGGGATAGAGGTGTATTTTAGGAAACTAGGCAGGTAACTGAAGAATTGTTGAATCGAATACAATATCTTTGCGACGAGAAATATGCATCCTGCAGTGACCTATCTGTTGTGTTCATACCGAGAAATAGGTGAAAATATTCCTCTCAGGGACAGACTAACGAATCGTAAAGTATCGAAAATGCAAGAATTATTCGAGCTCTAGCTATCACATCATCTTGAACAATACCTAAGTCTTGTTAGGTAATCAGGTTGTGTCGTCTGTGGGTAGTAATATGGTACAAGATATTATAGAAACGCTTGTAGAATGAACCGCACGAAAGTGGTCGAGCCAGCGCGGCCCGTTAGATGGATCCGCCAGACCTCGTTCATTCTACAAGCGTTCTACCTTGTACCACTGTTCATAAGGTTTATAATGGCTTGCTATAAAACTAATTGTCGTGTCGCTTGCCAATTCAATGTGCATTGAGCCTTAGTGTCTACGGCGTAGAGAGTCTCTACGATGTAGACTTAAGACAAAATTGATCAGAGACTGTGTAATCTTAATCGTTATATTCAAAATGTTTTAGGTTGCCCCACTAAAACTTACCTTTTTATAAGATCATTGTATAAAGGTGTATGAATATTAAAGAAAACAAAAATAAAGATTCTGCGGTAGAGTGTTTAAAATGGCCGTGCTTTTTAACCGACTTCAAAAAAAGGAGGAGGTTCTCAATTCGCCTGTATGTTTTTTTTTTTATTTTTTTTTTAATTTTTTTGTATCTTGTTACGCAATTACTCCGCCAATTGTGGACCGATTTTCAAAATTATTTTTTTGTTTGAAAGGGTATACTCCAGAGGTGGTCCCATATAAATTTTATTCCTGAGGGTTTGATAGTTTGCCCGTAAAACTCTAAAAACCTTCCCTCCTAGCCATTGTAAATCGAATCGACAGATATGTCTAAGACTCTATATGCAATATGTCAAATTGACAATTTACTAATGCCAGGAACTCACGTGTCGCCAGACTTGACATAAAATGTATGCAGTTTTGGTAATTAATGCCTTTAGACGCCGGTGGAGCCTAAGCATTATCTGTTTAGCATTCTTTCTTTCAAGCTGATCTGATGATGGAGTCAAGAGCTGTTCCAGGGAACTCCTCAGAAAATAGGCTGATTGAGTTGAAACTCGGTTCGTAGATTAAGTATCATCTAAAATTTTCAAAAATGGTGACAACGAGCTGATCTGATGATGGAGAATGGAACTCCTCAGTTAATAGGTTGATTGAGTTGAAACTCACTACATCGGTCAAGTTTCATCTACTAATTTGAAATATGATGACTGCGAGCTGATCGAATGATGGCGAACGGAACTCCTCAGAAAATAGGATGATTGAAATGAAATTTTGTACTTACATCGGTGAGTTCAATCAGGTCACGGTAATCCATTAAAAGCTTGTACTTGTTGATATTTAAAAAAAAACTTATTTTTATTTAGATTTTTATGGATGGCTAATTGATTCCCTGAGTCACGCCGTGTGTAGAGTCGAACATTGAAGTCGGTTTTTCTTTTAGTTTTAAAACGTAATTATCATGAATCAAATACCTAGGAGGAATCATCAGATTCATAAGAACTGAATAATTAGGCTTTAAGTAAGTAGGTCTCAGCTCCCAATATTCGAACATTCCTCTGACTACCCACTTTACAGTCTTGATCCTATTTTCGTTTCGTTGATTAAAGTTAAAAGTTATACTTAGTGCCTATTTACCCCGTTGCGTTTGTAGATAGATAAGTAGGTACTTATTTATACCTTTAAGTATATTTATTACCCACCATTAAAGGATAGGTCTTTTCGCCTTCAGCCTTCGTAGCGGAAACATCTCTCAAATATTGTTTTTGAATATTTCGTTATAAAATTAAGTTGTTATTATGCCCATGTCATTTTTGATTGTTATTTCCTGATTTTATTTTGATGGTTTAATAATTTTGTAATTATTAAATTATTTTTTTAAGATTATTTATTAAGAACCTCTTATTAACGGTTTTACCAAACAAATATTTTTACCAATTTCAGTTTTCAGTAGCACCCATAATTCACCGCATCCTAACCAAAGGTTACATTATCGAATACCCATCGACACGCACTCTATCACCAATATGGGACGGGCCCATATCACCCTGTCACCACGACCCTTGTCATACATTGACGTATCCTGAGATCCTTGGTTATTTGGATTACGTAGCTTCATCGTAAGATTTGCTTTAGAGTCAGTATTATTATACGTGCCATAGGTAGGTATAGTTCGCGTCACGTAAAAAGAACCCTGGCTGTCAAGCTGCGCCAAGGACGCTTTATGGATCCATTGATGTATAGAGCACTAAGGTCACATAGATGTATGGGAAATTCTACCCCTAAAGGGGTAAAAAGGTTGGTGCCTCATGAGCAAAGCCGCGGGCGTATCGTTAGTAGTTACCTAGAATACCATAAAATCACGCCGCTTTCTGTTGGGATAGGCAGAGACCACGGTTTTCCATTGGCTACGATCCTGACACAAATTTTGCCGCAGCTTTTGATCTGGCCCTTTCTATAATATCATCAATTTGATCCAAATAATTATGTTTGCACTTTTATATATCAAAATTAATATTTTCTGATAGTATCTATACTTAGTAGATACTTTACTAAGTCCTACTTACTAGGATTTTTTTAACTTTTTACCTACCTACTTTGAAATTTTCAACACGAAAAAGAACTTCAGTCACGAACTTAAGATGGCTCTACACTTAAAGTAGGAACAAAGAGTGACGCAACGCAAACAGACATAAATAAAGAAATACATTAGCCAAAGGATGCTGCACAGTTCATGCACCCACTCGCGTCTAGCTCAAACGTGGAGGAAGGCATAGGCTGAAGCGATTTTAGTCATTTTTATAAAACTAATTCAAAAAATATGAATTTCCAAAAAGACGTTCAGTTTTTTTTTTATTTTCGCAATCACAACTCACGCACAAACATACCTACATACATAAGTAAATACCTCTTATTTTATGAATAATGATTCCAGAAAACTGTGGCCTTGCTTATTTAGTTTTGTGTTTAGACCTCTGTGGCGCAGTGGGTGAAAGCCCGCTTGGGACGCAGAAGGTTGCGGGTTCGATCCCCGCCGCGGGATAAATGTTTGTATGATCTGCAAATATTTATTTCGGGTCTGGGTGTTTCTATGTATAATAAGTATGTATTTAAAAACAAAAATTATTTAAGTAGTATATCGGTTATCTGGTTCCCATAATACAAGCTATGCTTAGTTTGGGGCTAGATGATGCTGTGAAAAAAAAAAAAAAAAAAAATGGTGCTTGGACACCAGGGCAAAACAGTGGAAGCACCAATAGGGCAGCAGCAAACATCAAGCTGCCTGATATATATATAGCATAGTTTGTACTGTTTTCCCACAGTGTTTGGCCTATAGTGCTGCCCACTGTTCTGCCTAACTGTTCTGCCCTCGTGTCCAAACAGCATTAGCGGAGTGCATTGCTCTTATGAAAAAGGATCTGTCCTTTTTGCTTCTAAGAAAATTTTACCTCTTGGTCAAGCTTGGTGATTCTACTCCTGTTGTTTCACACGTTACTACCTACCTACCGTGAAGAACCAGGACAACAAACACGATTTATCCTAGCTTTCTTTTCGTCGATTAATCTTCTGAAGTTTAAGTAGGTTCTTAATTCATCTAAAATGGATTGTGGGATGTTCTCTCCTTCAAAAAAAAAACCTTAAAATACACCCCTATTTTTTAACAAAAAAAAATTAAACATGGTCTCGGTGTCTGTTACTGATCACATTTCTGTAGTTAAACCTCAAAAAAGAGAAAAAAATTATAACCTCAAAAGGAGACTAAACGAGTCAGACATGGATTTATGATAGCTACTGCGGTTTTACTGACTGGGGATGATACGAGAGCATAGTTCGAATGAGAGTGCGTATGCGATTGTTGTCGATACCTAGTAGAATCTCTTATTTCGACCTCTGTAGCGCAGTGGGCGAAGGCCTGCCTGCGACGCAAAAGGTTGCGGGTTCGATCCCCGCGGCGGGACCAATGTTTGTATGATCTACAATTATTTGTCTCGGGTCTGGGTGTTTCTATGTATAATATGTATGTATTTACAAACAAAAAGTATATAAGTAGTATATCAGTCATCTTAGTACCCATAACACAAGCTCTGCTTACTTTGGGGCTAGATGATGGTGTGTGAAAAGTCCAGCATTATTTATTATTTATTTATTTATTTATTTGTACAGTTTTTATAAAATTTTGTTCGGTTTTGGTTGACTACAATCCTCGATAACTAGTTCTGACCATGCCATTATCATTTTCTGCATCTGCTGCACCTGTCATTAATTTTTTTGGTAAAATAGCAGTGTATAAGTTTAGAAATGTTCACACAAACCTTCTTCTTATGCCTTGAGCTGCAGTTGTTTGTAGGTGCAACACGCGTGAGCTAGGTAAGACTTGCGCGTTTTTACGTGTTTGTCACTCCGGGTGGTTGCCATGTGCTCCGACTTAATGCCGATATCGCCATGAAAGAAGTATCAAATATCATCGTAACAGACAATAAAGAAGCAGACATCTTGTTATAAAGTAGAATAACACTGATATTTAATTATAAACTATAGTATGGTTGTAACTTGACAGGTGTGGTGGTATAGCCATATTAATTTCGGTATTGAATAGTTACAAGCCAAAATGATGACAGAATTTGTTTGTTGTCCATGACTAAATTGACTTGAGATACAGAAACATGATCACGACTTTCTTATAAGCAAGGTCAGATGATTGAAAACTGTCTCAAACATGCATTCACGATTTTATTAGGGTGGTCGCACAGTCGAGCCGAGCTGAACGCGGCGAACTGTCAATTCAATAGAGAAAATGCTGCTGACGTCAGAAGCGAGCCGCATTTTCTGACGTCATCAGAATTTTTTATAGAAAAGACTGCGGCGCGTACGGCGCGGGCAGTGTGCGATCAGGTTTAGGTTCTAACTTCTGCGAAATGTAAGTAGGCATAAGTAAGTATGCCAAATATAAGTATTTTTGTTCTTGGACGCGCGTGCCTTTAAAAACGCCATTGGACATCATTGAATGAAAAGTAGAAGGATGATGATGATGAAATGGAAGACTATAAATAAAGATAAATGAGTCAGATCAAAGAGTTCCTATGTCCACTTTTTAAACTCACACGATTTAAACTCATTTTTGTTTTAATAACGGGACGAGATCGCGTATAGGTTTTCGATAATATTCGAAACACCGATCGTGGTCACGAGGGTGCAACCCGGTCGAAACGTCGAGGTAAGATAATAGTTCGAATATTATCGAAAACCTATACGCGATCTCGTCCCGTTATTAAAACAAAAATGAGTTCCTATGTTGTTGAGACAGATTAAAGCGAAGGTCGCTGCCATTTCGTGTAATAGATTTTGAAGAGAGATAAGTAGGTAAGTACCTACTAATGATGATAAATTCGCATTATTAACTTATATCGACATCTTTACACTCTAATCAAATAAATCCATGCACGGCCAGATTCAATCAACCTTCGGATTGATAGCACGGCTCAGCCGATACTGACAATAAATCGGATGTTTTTCGACACCAGTGGAACTCCACACGGTGCAATTAGGGGCGGCATTCGTTGACGCTCCATATACTCGTTACAGCCCACAAGAGTGAGAAGTGGTATACAGACACAGAGTTCTTTTCAATCCCCCACCTTAATGCAGATATGCTTAAATGTAATTTCGTGTGAGTAGTAGCCTCTGGTGACGAAGGGATTAACTACGTACGAACTCGGAGCACAAATATTCCTTCAAGGTTCAAATCGAACAAACTCTGGAACTCTACCACTTGAAAACTATTAGACGTTCTGGCATACGATTCTTGCCTCTTGCTTTCTCTAACTCGAGGGAGCAAGAGGCAATAATGGTATGCCATAATGGTATCGTGTAAACAGCGTCTTATTGTTGTTACATAACCATATGATATTGCAAACCAATGCCTATCTTCAGCGGGGTGGTTCTCACTTTATTCAAATGCATTCGAAGAACTAAACTTATTAGGCCTTTTGCATCTATATTAGATGATTTATTCAGCGTCAGGAGGCAATCCATGCTTACACTCAACCGGACGCTGTAGTGCCTGGGACATTGTTTGAGATGGAATAGGCTTGTTCAACACCTAAACCATCCTCTCAGCTTAATCAGCCTTAATCAGCCTACAGGAAAGACGACGTCAATACGTGTGGGTGGGGCTGACTAAGCTGCGGGTTTCGTCACGATGTTTTCCTTCACCGTTAAGAGCTCGTGTTAGAGTGCATATACATTTTTCGAAACGAAAAATCCTTTGATGCACGGCCGAGATTCGAACCCTCGACCTTCGGGTTGAAAGTCGAGGCACAACCCAATTCGACCAACACGGCTTGAGTGTTATTTTCAATTCATAACATGACGACGTCTTCGTCAGAAGAACTGGTTAGATTCTTTCGAATAAAAGTAGATTTTATTAGTTGACGAATTAAAGAAGGGAGTTGAAAATAGCATGTTGTGCCAATGCCACATCAGGCGATGATGATTGACTTTTGCAGTTGCCAACCCCAACTCAGAGTGGAAAGTGGAATAAAAGAATGACGATGATGATGAAACCGTGCTTTTGCAGTTTAAACCGAGGGCAAGTGTAATTAGGACATCTTGCAATAGAATCGGTTGTCCCGGTTGTGCGACTGGAAGCTGTGGGCGGCGCTGTTCAATGGCTAATTTATGGTATTCATAGTGTTCTGAATGGAATTAACGGACTTGTGCATTTCTGTCAAGTTTTCATCGTAATTGGATCTTTCTTCTTGGTCACTAGGTCTTTCTAACTGTGGTGAAAGGTTGTGCGCCTCAAAGAGGCTTTGTTTGTGTACATTGTTTTAAAAAAATATATATTAGAAATCTTCTAAGACCAATTTTTTATCAGGCAGCGATGGACTTCCCAAAGGTTTGAAAACTTGAACGGTTCTAAACTTGACAAACGGTGTCGGTGAACAGTCACGTGACTCGCTAGTGACCATCGTGGCGAATCCAAGAAGGCCAGAATTTTATCTCATCTCAAAACTGCCAAACGCGCCTAAAGACGATCCTGGCGTGATCCTGTTTCTTTACCTTTAAAAAGCCCTACAAGCACTACATCCCTGAACACACTCTGCACTCGGCTGTACAAGTGAAGTGTAACGTCTAGTGTTGAGGACACTCGCGAGGAAAAGTGGCTTTTGGTCGCGCGTGCCTCGTTATCTCTGGACACATTGCTTTTGAAGATTGTTTATGGAGGAAATGTCTGAAGTAGTCTGAGGTGGGAAACTAGCTAGGATACATCTAGATACAAAGTTGGGTAATTTTGCTATAAGAAGGCTGTGGCTGTGGTCTAGGTCCCTCGGGAATACTTTTGTTTTCTGGAATAGAAAGCCTATTTGTTATTTTAGACTACAAGCTTGATATCTGTCTGTTTCATTCAAATATTTTTAGTGTATTTTGCGTGAAAGACAATCATCATCATCATCAGCCTCTAGCAGTCCACTGCTGGACATAGGCCTCCCCTAATGAGCGCAATTGCGGCCTGTCCTCAGCTCGACGCATCCAGCTTCTGCCAGCAGCCTTTCGCAGATCGTCACTCCACCTGGCCGGAGGGCGTCTTACACTACGTTTGGCGAGTCACGGTCTCCACTCAAGAACTCGTTTACCCCAACGGTTATCGGTTCTTCGGCAGATATGGCCAGCCTACTGCCACTTTAGCTTGCTAATTCTCTGAGCTAAACGTTCATACATCCTTATTTTCGTATTTATTAGTAGTAGCTTAGTTTCAGTAAAATTGTAAGTTTTATTGTGAAGGGATGATGTTATTGATAGGTAAGTCATATAGCGTCCCCTGCTGAACATAGGCCTACCCCGTCGATTTCCACAGCGATCGATCTTGCGCAGCCTGCACCCAACGGCTCCCAGCAACCTTTACTAGATCGTCCTTCCATCTAGTGGGGCTCGTCCTCTGCTACGATTTCCGGTGCGTGGGTAGGTAATGGTGATTGATTGGTAGGTAAGTAGGTAGTTAGTGTAAAATGCATTCCACAAGTTGCCCCCATGCAGTTTGAACTTTGAACACAGGACTATCGCCAATCTTGATAGAATTTTGTGAAATAGATTTCATAATATTGCACCCACAGGAAAGACGACGTCAATACGTGTGGAGCTGACTAAGCTGCGGGTTTCTTTGATGTTTTCCTTCACCGTTAGGAGCTCGTGTTAAAGCGCATAATTATACAAAACGAAAAATCCACGGCCAGGATTCGAACCCTCGACCTTCGGAATGAAAGTCGAGGCACAACCCCATTCGACCAACACGGCTCAGATAAACTGAGTTGGCACAATAATTCGTTTAGTAATATCGTCTAATCAACGGAGTGTATTATCAGGGCCACCTGCCAGTTGGCAGCTGGCAGAATTCCAGTCAGTTCTGAATTAAGGTTCCTGGTTACCTAATCAAGGTTTGAGTCCTACTATCCTAATTCCTTCCTACTATATGCACAGGTGCTTAAAGCATAAATCTATCCATATCAATACTTCATCATCATCATCATCGGCAGCTTGTTGTCACCCACTGCTGGGCATAAGCCTCCCCGCTCAAACGCCACTTCATTCGGTCCTGTGCCTCTTTCATCCAGTTTTTCCCTTGGATGGTCACAATGTCATCTGGCTGCTGGTCTGGTATATCAATACTTACTTACCTATAACTATGAAAGTGACTGTGTCTGTCTGTTATCTTTTCACGCCAAAACCGCTGTATTCCCGTTCCTTTTTTCGACCGTTTGATGAATGTTCGGATGCTTCCCACCACGATTTCTGACTTCAAGAGCCAATTTTGCGGTTTGAAATATTTGGTCCTAGGTTAGGACCGTGTTTTAACGTTTGAGAAATTGGCCCTTGAAGTCGGAAATCCTGGAGGAAAGCATCCGATTATTCATCAACCGAACGAAAAATAGAACGCGAATACGGGTCCTGTATTTGCATCGAAAAACCGAGATTCAATGCGAACAAAGTCACGGAAAAACTAGTAATCCTATCCTACCTACTTAATATAAATAATGTTTGTGATTCAACAAGAGTGGAGCGATTTGGGTGAAACTTGAGGATCGTTAAGTTACCAACGCTTGAGACTAGATACCAAAGTTCGAGTTCTGAAATGCGAGCCAGAGATTATTAAACCATACTTGAGTGAGTAGGATGCTAGTGTAAAACGCAATTTACACGATACCAATCTGGAATACTTCTTGCCTCTTGCCATATAATATTAGCTCTTGTTCCGTTGAGTTTGAGAGAGTAAGAGGCAAGAATGGTATTGTGGAAATGAAGTTTTAGAATGTAGTTCTAGCGTCTGAATCGACAAAGACGTGATACGTGCAAACAAGGATGTCTCTATAAACATGGAGGGCGTGACGAAGGCTTAAAGATAACAGAAGAGCAGTTTTTCGAAAGTTTTAAAACCCTTTTTTAACCGACGAGCATGTATGAAGAATGTAATGAGAGTGAATGAGGTGAAAGTTGTGTGTCAGGATCGTAGCGAGTGGAGATCCGTGGTCTCTGCCGACCCCTTTGGGAAAGAGGCGTGACTTTATGTATGTATTTAAAACCCTTTTAATATTAACTTAAAGCGACCATACTACCTAGTTCTACCTAGTTTCTTGGAGGACCAAGAACCTCCCTAATGAACTCACGTGGAGTTGGGCAGGGCACCTGGCGAGACGTGATGACATGTAGCAAGCCGTTGGTGGCTGAGAACTGGAAAGAGAAGTTTTGGGCTTCCAGCCTGATGGAAGGATAGGATTGAGCGTTGTGGGTCGAGAGATTGCAAGTTTCATCCAAATCGGTTCAACATCCAAATATCTAAACATCCAAACATCTAAACATAATTTCAGCTTTATTATTTGAGTAGGAAGTGGAATGTTTCGTCGCGGATACGTGCCGCTGAAGTACTTATGAATCGCAGTATTCGCAGTGCGGTCAGCGCCCAGCATTGGGTAGTCAGGCTATGATGATTATGAAGGTCTAGCTGACTTTGGGAACGGAAGGTAAGTACTAAATCAAGCAAAGAAGGGAAGAACGAAGAGGAAGATTAAATTTTGGGAAAATATGTTATCATTTTAGTGAAAGGATTTCAAAATTTTTAGGGGTTAGTCAAAGCCGAGTCCAATAACAATATCACATGTTTATTTTCAGCCGGTTCTAGGAATCCTAGGTCCTAACGTCAGCATTCGCAGACATAAAGTCTAGGCAGACAATGCTAGGCGTTAACTCAGCCGGCTTTAGCTCTTAATTACTAGGTACTCGCGTAGGTCCTTTGTTAGGACGCGTGTGAGTGAAATGTACTATTTACGAACGAGTTATGTTCTCTACTAAAACAAACAGAAATATAGATGCATTAGTTTAATCACAGAATACAGATTAAAGTTTAATTAAAAAATATGTTTTATTATCTTTTCAGAGTGGAAATGGAGATCTAATCCTAGCCATGTTACAAATAGAAATGGAATAGAAATCGAATCGACTAGTAACGCTGAGACTATACCTGCATTCATTGCAAAAACTGCCTACATTTTTTGTCAAGTGTCGCGACACGTGAGTTCTTGGCATAATGTCAAACTGAGGATTTACATAGAGCCAGGAACTCACGTGCCGCCATAACTTTTATAAAATGTATGCAGTTTTGGCAATTAAATGCCGTAAGACGCAGGTGAAGTCTCAGCGTTATCTGTCGATTCGATTTCTATTCTATTGCGATTTGTAACATGGCTAGGGGGGCTGGCTTCTTAAGACCACTGACGATGTGAGCTGGCTTGGGAGGGGCGGGCTGTCTCTTCAGGTTGATGGTCTTGTTGGCAGCCCTGGCTTCGGTCAGCAGCCTTGATCTTGATCTTACAACTTGTAAGATTGAGTATTCTTATCCTAAATTTGCAACGAGAGTCGAAAGGCTGCTGACTGAAGCCATACAACTACACAAAAGTTTGGATAGATGAACACGACCCATCCGCGCCGAACGCGCCGACCGGTCAATTCAATAGAGGAAATGCTGAGACGTCAGAAGCTAGCCGAATTTTCTGACGTCATCAGTATTTTTTCTATAGAAAAATGACTGCGGCGCGGACATATTACGTATGTGCAATCAGCTTATGACGGCGGTGGCTAGCCCTGGATTAACAGTATTCCCAAGGAACCTCAGACAACATGTACAGTCAGCGTCACCAACTGTAACCCCTTCGTACGAGGCTCACAGGAACCAACTGCCTATTAGGGGGGGGTTACTATTGGTGACGCTGATCGTACCTATTTAATGTTTGTTATCGGTACGTGAGTTCATATCATTACATTAACACCTCAAAAATTAAACGCAAATATATCAATATGTTAACCATTCGATAGAATTATACGAATAAATCCTATTCCGGTGTACACCTAGCTATACACTACTCGGTAATACATTAGGCCTGGTATAAACTTAGCTTACTATTAATTTACCTGTCATTTTAAAGATAAAGAAGCTTATAAAAAGCTTTAGACGACCTCTAACGCTATGAGCGGAGGGTCAGTTACGACGCAGAAGGTTGCGGATTCGATTCCCACCGCGGAACAAATTTTTGTATGATCATCAAATGCGTCAATGTCTGAGTGTTTTCTCTAATACCTAAATAGGTACATGTTTTAAACACTTTTTTCAGCACCATGATAATTTAAAAATTAACTTTTTAAACGTGGAGGATACCTCAGCGGTGGTGCCAATAAATGATACCACACGGGCGAAGCCGCGCGCGTTGCTAGTAAATTTATAAATGTTTTTTTTATAATGTAGTGGAAGTAAAAATCCACATTTCAAAATGGATTCCGATGCTCATTGTTAATTCGTGTCTAGCGTATCCTGGGCCTGTCCAACTCCCATAAATAAACAGAGCTACCCCTTCCCCTAATTTATGTTCTAGCCAGTCCGTTACATTTTCAATTAAACACGGTATTATTATTTAATTCTGCGGTAATACATTTACACAGAAACCGTTCCAATCAATAGAAAAACTTATCTTTGGAAATCCTGATTTAACAACTGAAAGATTATGTCCATAGATATTATGTCGTAGAGCAGTGGGCGAAGACCCGCTGCGACACAAAAGGTTACTTACGGGTTCGATTCCCGCGGCGGGACGGGACCAATGTTTGTATGATCTACAAATATTTGTCTCGGGTCTGGGTGTTTTTATTTTCAAACAAAAAGTATATAGGTAGGTAAGTAGTCATCTAGTAGGCACCCATAACACAAGCTCTTGGGGCTAGATGATGCTGTGTGAAAAGTCCAGCATTATTTTAATTAAAAAAAAAGATTTTATACATAACTACTAAGTACCTACTTAACGCAAAAAATATTACAAATTATTGAACATAAAAAACCTAGTTTTAAATGTATGCACTGACTGTGGTTAGCTACCTGTACTCTGTGTAAATTCAGCCTGTGGTTACACGGATTTCCTATACAAATATCTATGATTGGATTGGTATAAAATATAACTGTTTGATTGTTGAACTAATGACTATTTCATTGAATTTGAGGCAAATCCTGATTAAAAACAGTACATAGGAAATGATTGTAGGTAAATACCAAAAACAAAGCTTCTAGTTGCTTCTAGTTGCATTTCCCCTGTACGAAGCGCTCGTGGTGGGTAGGTGTTGCGAGAGTGCCGGGCGTGACTGTGGGTGCAATTCCCAGGACAGTGCTTAGGCAAAATGCGAGAGGGGTACCGGTGTGTTCCGTAGGAGATACCGGAGTTCCTTGACATGCATGGAGGCCGGCCACTCGTAAGTTTTTAGTCGGTGAGAGTCCGACATAACCCTTCCGCTGTCCCCACGGGGCGGTAGGGTATCCATAATGGATTTCCATAAGAAAGGTGATCGTCGAAGCAATGTTCTGTCTGAGCGTTCAGTAAGTGAATGGGTAACCGCGGTATTATTAACTGAGCTCTACCATACTTCGGAGAGCGTTAAATTCTCGGTCAGGCCCCATGTAGGAGGCCTTAAGGCGGCCTAAAACTTCGTTACCAGAGTTGGCCACCTCATACGAACTTGGTTATCCCCCGTCTGTAGTTATCCGACATAATAGCCACAGAAAACACTAAAAACTTATTATAGCCAAAAACAATTTGCAACCAAGCTCCAAGCTATTACCCGACTGTGGACCTATAATGGTATTGTTATCATTATTTTGCACGTTAACTTGCCTATCCAAGCTTATCGGGTTATAGAGATGACAAGACTTGAATGAAAAGGAAGTTGGGATGGTATGGTATCTTCGTAGATGCTATCTGAGACGAAAGTCGGAATCTGACAGAAGTTTTTGAAGTAAACGTGTTAGAAAACATTTGGAGCGGTCATGTGATCGCTTATCATAAGGGTTTTGCCGGGAAGTATATCGTTATCATTTCCCTGTCCTTATCTTACATACTCCACTCCAAATGTTCTGACTCTTGAAGCTTTGAAACACAGTGGGGTAACGACAAAGATGAATAACCTTGCGTGACGCGCCCTCCACATCAGGATATATAAATAAATAATGCTGGACATTTCACACAGCATCATCTAGCCCCAAACTAAGCAAAGCTTCTACTATGGGAACCAGATAACTGTTATACTACTTAAATACTTTTTGTTTGTAAATGCATACATATTATACATAGAAACACCCAGACCCGAGATAAGTATTTGCAGATCATACAAACATTTATCCCGCCGCGGGGATCGATCCTGCAACCTTCTGCGTCCCAATCGGGCTTTCACCCACTACGCTACAGAGGTCGTCTCTTTTTTTATATATTGTATTATATTGTATTTATTTATCCATAGACATATTTACATGTTCTTAGACAAGTCAAAGTAACAAAAATTTTAAAACAGCAATTAATCGAGGTACACTTTAACAAGTTACAAATTCAGCAAAAGCATCGTCATAATAATATAACTAAACTAAATAACAACAGGTACAAAACTATGAAACAATAACAGAGAAAAAAAAAAAAATATTATCATGTAAAATATAAATATTACCATATAACATAAAAAATGGTCTCAGATGTCAGATTTAAACATTTTTCTATCCGCTAAAGCTTCGTCAAGTTTATAATAACTTTTTTCTAACAATTGTTCCCTTATGCAGGATTTAAAAGTAATATCTGACATGTTTTTAATGTTGATTGGTATTCGATTGTATAATCTAATTGCTGTACAGTAATAGCTTTTCGCAACTTTTGTAAGTCGTGTCATCGGGACTACCAAACGGTCCTTGTTTCTAGTATTTACATTGTGTGTTTCTTTCTTAGACTTAATGTTCAGCAAATTTTCCCTTACATACATTATATTTTGAAAGATAAATTCACCCATCATCGTCATTATATCTAGTTCTTTGAAACGCTGCCTGCATGAGTCCATCTGCTTTAGACCTAATAAATATCTTATTGCTCGCTTTTGCAGTATAAATACCCTATCAGCATCAGCCGCAGTACCCCAAAGTAGTATTCCGTAGGTCATTATTGAATGAAAATAAGCGAAATACACGACTCGGGCAGCTTTAACACCGCCTAGCTCCTTAATCTTTTTTATCGCGTATGTTGCCGATGCCAATTTTTTTGAAACTTCATCTATGTGGGTAGCCCATGTCAACTTACTATCTAAAGTTACTCCTAAGAATTTCACTTTATTGGTTGGTGAGATATTAAGATTCACCAACATGTTTTGAACACATTCTGGTATACTATTGTTAGTTCCTAAGCCAAACTTCATTACCGCAGTCTTGTCAACGTTGAGCAACATGTTATTGACTGAGAACCACTTTTTTATACGAAGAATTGCTTCTCTAAGTTTTTCACCGCATAATTTATCGTTTCTTGCTTTTATAATAAGGGAGGTATCATCAGCAAACAATGTCATATCAATGTCCTTAAATATTACCGAAATGTCATTGATATATATTATAAAAAGAAGAGGGCCTAGAATTGATCCCTGTGGGACACCAAGATTTATATGACATTCTTCAGATCTAGTGCTATTTACTTCACACACTTGAGATCTGTTACTTAGGTATGTTCGCAGTATGTTTAGCTCATTTCCCCCTATCCCGTAATGTTGTAGCTTTGCTAGTAAAATTTCATGAGAGACACAGTCAAATGCCTTGGAGAGATCACAGAAAACACCGTATATTTTCTGTTTTCTCTCCAGGCCTGAAAATACATCTTCTATTAATCTCGCAATCGCGTGTTTCGTTGATTTCTTTTTTTGAAATCCAAATTGTCTCTTATTCAAAAGTTGATGTTCAACTAAAAAGTCCATTAACTCTTCCGCAATGTATTTTTCAAAGATCTTACTAAAGCTAGGTAAAATTGACACTGGACGATAATTGTTGCATAAATTTGTATTACCTTTTTTGTAGATAGGGACCACTTTAGCAGGTTTCATTTCATTTGGGAAGTATCCTTGTTCAATGCACTTGTTAATAGTATTCACAAGAGGCACTACTAGTACGTTCTCTAATTTTTTTATGATAAAAGGTGTGATAAACCAATAGTCATTGGATTTCTTTGGCTTCATTGTTTTAATAATTTTCTTTATTCGAGATATATTCGTTGGTTGCAATTTAAAATTTTTGTCATGTTGAGAAACAAATTGATTGAGATATGACTGCGATTCAATAAGCGAGCATTTAAGATTATCAGTTAAATTAACAGCTACATTTACAAAATAATTATTAAAAAAATTACATATTTCATTGTTGTCATTAATTATTTTATCATTGTCATTTAAATATATATCACAGATTGTATCACATTTTGTTATTTTACCAGTTTGCTCTTTTATAATCTCCCAGGCACATTTAATTTTATTATTTGCCTTTTTGATTTTGTTAGTAAGGTGTAGCTTCTTGGCTTCAATACATACTCTTTTAAAGATTTTGCTATACTTAGTCACTAGTTTTCTAAGCGCTTCACTTTCATCATTTTTTAGCAAAGCATATAGGTTAAAAAGTCTTTCTCTAGAAATTAAAATTCCTTTAGTTGCCCAAGTGTGAAAACCGAGACTTTTTTTTGATATGACTTCTGTAACAGGCATTATGTCATTTATATTTCTGAGAAAACATTTAAAAAATGACCCATAATCACTGCGACAGTGCAAGTTTTGTAATTCCATGGAGAGATTATCCTTTAGTTTTTCAACTTTACAATCTGATAGTTTTCTTAAGTAGCGGGAGGCAGTGGTTTCATAATCTACATTTATTTTGACCTTAGCTATCTGAGCATAGTGATCGGACTTGATGCCTTGGACCACTTTGACCCCAGTAACCAATTCGGAGTCAGTGAAAATATTGTCAATGCAAGAGGGCTTGCACGAAATACTTACTCTAGTATATTCATATATTTGCCGTATAAGTAAAAAACTATCCATAATGTCCGACAAAATATGTTTAGAATCACGTTCAAGTGAAAAATGAACGTTAAAGTCCCCACACAGAATTACAGTTTTATTGTTATTTCTAGTTATCTTATCTAGGCAAAGTTCTAATTTGGTCATAAAAATATTTATGTCGGCTGATGGCGACCTGTACACTACAGTTACTATTACATTGCTTAGTTCTATGCAACAAGCCTCAAAATGTTGCTCTATCGACATTTTATTAATATCGTCCCTTTTTTTAAACTTTATTCCATCACGTATAAGGATAAGACAGCTACCCCGAGTCATTATAGTGCGACAATATGCAGAGGCTTTCTTAAAATTCTCAACTGTAAAGACTGACAAATTACTGTCCTTTAAATGTGTTTCTGTCATACACATTACATCAATGTTTTCCTTAGCCAGAAATAATCCCAGATCGTTTCCTTTATGATATACGCCTTCCACATTTTGATGGCCGATTTTTATTTGCTGGGCATCTTGTTTGGCTTTCCCCTTTTGGTGGCCAGGTTTTATTTGAACGTGTGTAGAGTGGCTCGCTGGGGAAAATTCTGAAGAGCCTTTGTTTGATTGCACCCAGTTTGATCTGATAGTACTTTTGCTTCTATCTCTTCGTAACTTGTCTCATCTCCTACTAGAACTTTAAGGTTACTCTTATTTGCTGCAAGCTTGCAGGCTGTAGCTATGCAGTTGGCGAAAAAGTCTCGACCTTTTTTTGATTTAATTATAGGGCCTTTGCTGTTGTTCAGTTCTACAATACTCAGGTTTTTATGCATCGATGCTAGGTTATATAATTTACTGTTTAGTTTCATGATTTTAGAATTTACATAATCTTCGTGCTCATATAACAGTGTCGAGACTGTAAGTTTTTTCCCCGTCCTTTTCATATTTTGTGACATTCTATCAATTGTAGCTACATATTTAGCAAAGTTATTGGCGATGGTTTTGTGATATCCAATCAATATTACAATATCTTCATCTACGTTTACTTCTTCTTTAATAATATCACTAAACCCATATCCTGGCTTGCACACATTTATTAATTTATATTCTGGCGGTAAATATTTGGTCACTGGAGCAGCCATCGATTTCCCAATATCATCTGAAAACATCGAGACTTTTTGTGTCTTTTCTCTAATCTGTTGTGCGTTTTCAATGTGTCCATTCGGTTTTGTGTTAGTTCCATCTTTGTTTGATGTCGTCGCTGATTGTACGTCTATTTTCGCTGCTTGGGTTATCTGCCTGCAGTTTGATTGAGTCTGTAGATGTTCCGTTTCTGTGTTCCGTCCACTAGTATTTTCATTTAAAGCTGCAGCAGTTAGGGATTCTGCTAATTTCAGATTATAAGAGCTCACTTCAAGCAGTTCGTCAATAGTAGCTATTAGTTCCTTTCTTTCATTTTGTGCCAAATTATATTTATGAAGCATATTCTGTAAATCTGATTCCAGTCTGCAAATTTTATCTGTGTTTATGATATAGTCATGTTCATAATTATATGTTAACAATTCATATTCGTTTAAGTCTGTTTTCAGTTTTGCTCGGTCCTTTCTAAGCTTAAGGATCATATTTTGATTATATTTGTTGTGTTTTCTACTTATTCTATGTAATTGGGTTCTTCTCTTGTTCAGTTTTTTGCTATATTTACATGATTCAGAGTGGTCGCTAGACATTCCTGGTTTCTGAGAAACTAGTACGTCGTAGAGATTCAGTGTCTCTGTTTGGCTGTGTTGGTTAATGATTTGCTGCATATGTTCTATCGTAGTTAGTGCTTCGTCTAGTTGTTTTTGCTGCGTCTGAATATGTTCTAAAGCCTTTCCCAGAATACCTTCACACTGATTGTGTGTATTTTCGATTTCCTGGGAGCGTTTTTGATATTCCCGAAGATCGTCTAGTTCGTTGTCCTTGCTCCGTAATTGTGCCTTAAGTTGTGCATTTTTATCAATAATATTCTTGATTTCCGATTCGCTTTCGTCCCTTTCCAACAATAGCTTATTATTCGTATTTGTTGTTTGTGCCAGTTTCTCCAGTGTCAATTTAAGTTTCGCTTCTAGTTCACGTTTAATTCCTTGACGTGTGTTCATATTGATAAAAAATTAGAACAAAAAACAAAAAATAAAAATGTGCACAAAGACAATCAGTCTGGCGGATTTGAACTCTGAGCTCTGGAACGTCAGTCGAGGGTGTTCCACGCTACGCCGTCTGGCACTTATCTGTTGCGTTGAAATAGCCGATCACTTGAGGTTCCAAGTAATGTTATTTTTCTAGTAGGGTATTTCTATAAAACTTGCTAATTCCATTCAAAATAATTCAAGTTATCAATAATTTGTTCGCTGAATAGCCATTTATTCATACGATGCAGTTGGTGTTCAATTATGATTATTAGTTTTAATGTGCTTTTGATAACTCACGGTTTGTTTCTCAAATGTTTCCAAGTGTAACAAATCACGATAATGAATAGTGAGTGTAGCTTTTGTGATCTTCTTTTTCACATTAGTACTTTATTTTATGCACTTAAAACGTTTTCACATGTGAGTTGTTTACTATAGGTATGTAATTAACAATTTTCTTCAATAATTGGTGATTATTTCGTATATTTTACGATTTAAAACACGGAGCACTTTGTTTTGTGTCAAACTTACATCAACTTCTCCAATGAACTTCTCCTCTCTAATGAATTTGATGGAATTCAGCTATTCAGAAACCTTAAGTAACTAAGAAGTTCAACTTATGAACTTGATTAAGTAGGTTTATGATTATAGTATCTACTTGATTTAGTTTGTCAGAATAAGTAAAAGCGTGGGCGTTTCGTAGGAGGTTACATTATAATCCACATCATCATCTCCCTACCCTTTTCCCACATTATGTGGGGTCGGCACAACATGTGTTCTTCTTCCATTCTCCTCTATCAGCCGTCATCTCAACACTCACTCCTATCTTACTCATGTCATCCTTCACACAATCCATCCATCTTTTCTTTCGCCTACCTCTACTCGTAAATCCATCAACATTCATACCAAGTACTCTTCTAGTTACATGACATTCTTCCCTTCTCATTACATTTTCTTAATATTCTAAATACACGTGGGTTAGATAATTCACTATTCATGATAGTATTACAGAATCAAATTATGTCTACCTTGACATGTCTAAGAAAACAAAACTTAGGCCTTTTCATCTTTAATAGATTATATATACAGCGTAGGGAGGCAACCTATGCCTACACTTAACGGGACGCTGTAGTGCCTGGGAATTTGTTTTGAGATGGAAGGCTTGCCCAGCACCTAAACAATCCTTTCAGAAAAAAATGTACCTAAGAAAAGGCCAACATTTAATTTCAATGTTTTAAAACAGTCTTCAAGATCGCGAGGAAGCCTTAGCAGCGATGGACTTGCGAATTATCACGTACTATGGGATGTAAAATCTGGGGTAATGGTAAAATGTAGGTGTGTAGGTATTTGGTAGGTCGTCCTTAGTTTTCATAGGATTCTTGGCACTTAAAGAACTAAGTGTATGACTAGATGGAACAAAATAAATAACATTTTACTCATTCCAAGCATACATACATGTAGAACTAGGCGGATTTTTTTCTTAGTAGTCATAAAGATAAAGATTATTTATTTGCATAAACATGTGTAAATGGGATGATTACATTTTAGGTAAGTTTTGAAACAACATGTTTTACCGATTTCGGTGCAAACCGAGAGCATGGCATGCTTTTAGTGACAGATCAAAAATAAAATTAAATGTTAGGTGTAAAGTCAAATAATCATTAAAGTCAAAGTATTTCATTAAACAATGGAAGAAATAATAATAACAATGTAATTTCAATTAAAATTTGTCATTTAAGAAATCGTCAACCTTATAGTAACATTTTTCAATTAGTAGTTTTTTAAATTTATTTTTGAATTCCTTATCATTAGGTTGTTGATTATCATTAAGTTGTTGGTAGCTCTTTGGAATTTTATTATAAATTATTGGTGCCATGCACACTATACTTTTGCTTAGCAGCGCAGTTTTGGATTCAAAAAGACAGAGCCTATCTTCACGTCTGTTTCGTGGCGCATTGTCAGACAAACGTGGGAACAGGTGTAAATTGTCATGCATGTAGAACTACGTGTATGACTAGATGGAACAAGCTTTCTTGAGTGTGTTTCCGATAGCGAATTTGACTGATTTCCTAGAGAGAGAATTAGGTATATGTGCCTTGGAGTCGTTGTTATCCCATCCCCATCCCATTCTATTCATAATAAAGCAAAGTTTGTTTAGATGTTTGTATGTTTGTGTTTCAATCAGGTTTAAACGAGTGAACCGATTTGGATGAAACTTAGAATATTCTCGATTATCACTTATAATACCACAAGAGCTTCAAAATTATCGGGTATTTCCCGATAGGTTCGTTGCAAACAAATGAAGGAGTCAAGTTTTTCAGGTTAAAAAAAACTTGACGATTTTATTTGTTTGCAGGGAACCTTGAGGGAAATGCCAGATAATTTTGAAGCTCGTGTGGTATTCGGGGGATTATTTTTCCGTCCCAAATGTCGGCCAATAGAATTGCACCATGAGACGAAATGTACAGTTAATTTCATTTTCATGCAAAATCTCCAATTTTCACAATTGAATTCAACCTGTCAGTTTGACGTGTGGTTAATTTGACTGGATCATGTTTTGTTTTTTATATATAGCAACGACCAGAGAAAATTTTCAAAAAATTATCAGTATAATACCATGTAGGTTGTACCACGTGACGTCGAATGGTGCAATTCTATTGGTCGATATTTGGGTCGGAAAAATAATCAATAAAATTATTCTGATTCTGAGCAAAAAGGCTATTCTAAATGTTAATACCACGCGAACGAAGCCGCTCGCAGTAGCTAATGTTTCATAATTTTATTTATAAAACGTTCTATATCTATTTATTGAGACTTCCAACACGACCGATGAAAGGTATATTTTTCACGTCAACTTTGATAAAAACTAAAAGCAAACAAAAAATGTTTCTTTTAACGCAAAGTTTGCAACTTCCCGGCCTACTAAGCGGTTTTTTGCCTGTCAAAAGTTGCCAGAAGTTTGATGTATGATACAAAAATACTTTACATCAGTTGCTGAGATCGGAAACGATGGTGCCCTCGTGTTTGGTGTTATCTTGAAAAGTAAAAAAGTTTTTGTAACCGTGGGTGTTGTGTAACTTAATTTTCTTTCTACTTCATATACCTATACGAGTATATTATGCTTAACGTTGTCACTAGTTCTTTTGACGCAGCATGAAACAAAGTTAAAAAGTTATGTGTGCTTCAAGAGGCTTCCTTCGTGCCACTTGACTGACACATAATACGTCATGCTTCCGAAATTTTTGAAATTGAAACTTCTTTAAGCACGTTGCCCTACGTGCTTAAAGAAGTTTTAATTTAAAAAAATTGTAACAGGAGATTTTGTAACAGGAGATCTAACAAATGGAATGGGGGAGTATTGTAGGATATTTCTCATTTGACGAAAAATTTCCGTTGGAGTTTTGAAGAAAACAAGCCGCCGTGTTTTGTTCAAACCAGTGACAGGACTGTCTGACTGACATGATATAAATCTATATTTAAAACTTGTCATTGGCAGAATTTTATAGTTGTATAGTTGCCATTAAATAAAAGAAGAAGAAGAGATGGCGAGCGACCTGTTACCGACACCGTTTGGTAAACTTCGCCAACAGTCGGAGTCTGTCGGCAATTCCGCCGTGCCCGTGGTATAGGTTTTTAACCTCAATTAATGTTAATTTGAATCGGTTTTAAGTTTTCATTTCTGGTGCCACTGTTTATTTTGTGAAGGTTCAATTTTCCAACAAAAAGTCACCCCTCTCCCTCTTCCCGTAGGAGTATGTAGAGACCGACAATTTTCGATCTTCGATCCTGCCACATATTTTTGAAGTGAAAAGTTCTATAGGCATGGGCATTTTTGAGATGGGAAAAAACCATCAAACTCGTTACCAACACCATCTCTGACAGTTCTCTTCGGATCAACAAACGTGTTCCTAATTTCTATCAGCATGGATGGCGGTGAGTGTTATACCTAGCTCTACTTCTGAGTGAGAGTTCGAGTCCCATTTAGGCTCAATGCCCATTGAATTGGCAAGCGACGCGTCAATTCATTTTATAGCACGCCATTATAAACCTTATGGACAATGGTACAAGATATAGAAACGCTTTTAGAATGAACCGCACGAAAGTGCTCGAGCCAGCGCGGCCCGCTAGATGACTTCGCCAGATCTCGTTCATTCTACAAGCGTTTCTCTATCTTGTACCATTGTTCATAAGGTTTATAATGGCTTGCTATAAAACTAAAAGTCGCGTCGCTTGCCAATTCAATGTGTCTTGAGCCTAAGACAGTGACTTTTTGCACTTTGTTTTATAATTAACCGACTTCAAAAAAAGGAGGAGGTTCTCAATTCGCCTGTATGTTTTTTATTATTTTTTTTTTGTATCATGTTACGCGATTACTCCGCCAATTGTGGACCGATTTTCAAAATTATTTTTTTGTTTGAAAGGGTATACTCCAGAGGTGGTCCCATATAAATTTTATTCCTGAGGGTTTGATAATTTGCCCGTAAAACTCTAAAAACCTTCCCTCCTAGCCATTGTAAATCGAATCGACAGATAAGTCTAAGACTCTCTATGCAATATGTCAAATTGACAATTTACTAATGCCAGGAACTCACGTGTCGCGAGACTTTACATAAAATGTATGCAGTTTTGGTAATTATTGCCTTTAGACGCCGGTGGAGCCTAAGCAATATCTGTTTAGCATTATTTATTTCTTTCTTTCAAGCTTATCTGATGATGGAGTCAAGAGCTGTTCCAGGGAACTCCTCAGACAATAGGCCGATTGAGTTGAAACTCGGTTCGTAGATTGAGTATCATCTAAAATTTTCAAAAATGGTGACAGCGAGCTGATCTTATGATGGAGGGAACTCCTCAGATAATCGACCGATTTAGTTGAAACTCGGTTTGTAGATCAAGTATCATCTAAAATTTTAAAATATAGTGACAGCGAGCTGATCTGATGATGGAGAATGGAACTCCTCAGTTAATAGGTTGATTGAGTTGAAACTCACTACATCGGTCAAGTTTCATTTACTAATTTGAAATATGATGACTGCGAGCTGATCCGATGATGGAGAACGGAACTCCTCAGAAAATAGGTTGATTGAAATGAAATGTTGTACTTACATCGGTGAGTTCAATCAGATCACGGTAATCCATTAAAAGCTTGTACTTGATGATATTTAAAAAAAACTTATTCTTATTTAGATTTGTATGTATGGCTTATTGATTCCCTGAGTCACGCCGTGGTAGAGTCGAACATTGAAGTCGGTTTTTCTTTTTTTTTAAAAACGTAATTATTTTATTTTATTGTAGTTTAGAACCGTTACCGAAGGTACCACTGTTTTTTTGTCTCATTCACTCTCATTACTTTCTAGTTTTCATCTGAGCGCACGAAGCACGGAAGTGCTTCGGAGGGCACGTTAAATTGTCGGTCCCGGCTATTTAAGTCGTTAAGCCATGACGGAGGCCTTAAGGCGGCCTAAAAACTCCGTCACCAGAGTTGGCCACTGACTCTACGAACTTACTTACTTTCTTACTTTCTAGTTTTGTTCTTGGGGATTGAGTGAGCCTCTTTTACAACGATTTACGCACAATGATTGCCTTTAATCGATAAATCTTTTGACCTACTTGGCTTCAATAATTGCTTTTGTGTTACTGAATAAACTTATTACATCTGCTCAAATACTTTAAACACGAGAATAAGCCGTGATAAATTGAAACTCGACTTTCGATTCAGGCTGTGGGTTCGAATCTCGGCTTTGCAATACAGGTTAAGAGGGTTCATAACCTATTTAATGACTACTGTTGGTTGTCTTTCCATTTGTCTGTGATAGGTACCTCATCATCAAAAAGAGCTCAGCTCATGTCGGTGCAATGATGCAACTTCCTCCACCTCTCCCTTTCCAATGCGGATTCCTTTACTTCTTTACCTACCACAGATAAAATCCCACTACCTAATATAATAAAGCTGAAAGTTTGTGAGATATTTAGATGTTTGTGATTCAAATGACGACCTCTGTAGCGCAGTGGGCGAAGGCCCGCCTGCGACGCAAGAGGTTGCGGGTTCGATCCCCGCGGCGGGACCAATGTTTGTATGATCTACAAATATTTGTCTCGGGTCTGGGTGTTTCTATGTATTATGTATGTATTTACAAACAAAAAGTATATAAGTAGTATATCAGTCATCATAGTACCCATAACACAAGCTCTGCTTACTTTGGGGCTAGATGATGCTGTGTGAAAAGTCCAGCATTATTTATTTATTTATTTATTTAATTGTCTACTCCCAAAAAAGTTCTCTACAAATAATTTTGATAATAATTATGATTGCATTCGATTTTCCTCGCACATATTTGATCCAAAATTCACTTTCATCCAGTGAAATATTACCTCACCATTTAAACACGGATACGATGCGCAGTTCAATAAAATTACTATTATAAATGCTTTTCATAAACAGCTGAGCATATACTTTATGTAAGTAATATAAATTAAACAATAAAACGATTTTATGCGAATATCTTTGGACTATGACGTCATAGTATAGAGAGAGGTAGGTACCTAAGTATCCTAAAAATTGCACCTATGCGGGACTCGAACTCGCGACCTTCACGGATCCGTGGTGGGTTGGAAATGTTGGAATCCAGGGTGGGAAGGTTTTGCATAGGCCTTTCTAACTTCAAATGTCAGGTTTTGTAACTTCAAATTTCAATATTTTCATCTTCAACTTCTTGAAGATATTGTTTCTTAGCGATAAGGCCGCCTATTATAAAGACAAAAATCACCCCGAATCACCCCTGTAAGTGGATGGGTGACCGCCAGTGGCATTTTCATCTGAGCGCTTCCGTGCTTCGGAGGGCACGTTAAATTGTCGGTCCCGGCTATTTAAGTCGTTAAGCTATGACGGAGGCCTTAAGGCGGCCTAAAAACTCCGTCACCAGAGTTGGCCACTGACTCATACGAACTTACTTACTTACCCCGAATAGCATTTTATGCAGGAAAGCCCCTAGCATTAGTAGTAATCTATTCCAGGCAACTTTTGAAACTTAAAAAAAAAACTTGTGAAAAATATGAATAGGCACACGCCACGCATTGGTACATAGACTCGTACAGCTAAATAAACATAATTTACAAATTATGGTTAGTATATACCTACATCAAACATACATAAATATACACCAGAAAACATCAATACATTACATGAATATTTTCAGTCTGTTTGTTTGATCTGTTTAACGTTTTTCATTTTTTAGGTACTTACTTACCTAGTCCCTGTGATTTCTCTGCCTTTGTTTTTTTAAATTTTCTCTAACTGTTTTTTTGAGTTCTATGTTTTTTTTTAATTTTTCGAACTTAAATTCTTAAGACAAAACCAGGGGCCGTATTCGCGCTCATATTTTTGTTTGTTTGATGAATATTCGAATGCTTCCCACCACGATTTCTGACTTCAAGGTCCAATTTTTCAAACGTTAAAACACGGTCCTAACCTAGGACCAAATATTCCAAACCGAAAAATTGGCCCTTGAAGTCTGAAATCGTGGAAGCATCCAAATATTCATC
This sequence comes from Epirrhoe alternata, assembly GCA_963565295.1. NCBI lineage: Eukaryota > Metazoa > Arthropoda > Insecta > Lepidoptera > Geometridae > Epirrhoe > Epirrhoe alternata. Next base: position 4,949,688 of record OY751401.1, read on the forward strand.
AAACGTACGGAAAAAGGAACGCGAATACGGTCCCTGGTCCAAAAACAACCAACCATAAACGTCATAAAACTAAATTAATGGATTTAAACAGCTGCTACTGAAAGAGCACGAATAAGTAGGTACCAATTTTGTCGATTCTTCGTCGTAAAAAAAATGTCAAAGTAGCACCAACTCTGCATGATAGCGGAGGCTTCGGTAGCCAAAGGCCTAACCATGAAATCCTTATATAGGGTAAGTCGTACTTAGTTTTTTTTAATACGAAACTAAATTGAATGTAATGAAAATGGAATATTTATTGCACTATAATTACGTTTTAAAACTAAAAGAAAAACCGACTTCAATGTTCGACTCGACACGCGTAATGCATAGAGAGTCTTAGACTTATCTGTCGATTCGATTTACAATGGCTAGGAGGGAAGGTTTTTAGAGTTTTACGGGAAAACTATCAAACCCTCAGGAATAAAATTTATATGGGACCACCTCTGGAGCATACCCTTTCAAACAAAAAAATAATTTTGAAGGCGGAGTAATCGCGTAACATGAAACAAAAAAAAACATACAGGCGAATTGAGAACCTCCTCCTTTTTTTCAAGTCGGTTAAAAACAAGTTATAAAGGTTGCATAGATAAAGGTTTACAAAGGAAGGACTCATTTTACAGATATACTCGTAGAATAATTATTTGTAAATGATCTGTCAGCTTCCTCACTAGGCACAGTCTGTATCGAGGAAGATTAATAATAGGCATCTCCTTTCTATGTTAATTTTATTTTTATGTGTATGTAACACATAAAAATAAAATTAACATATAAATAAAATTGATTTAGTAATTATTAACATATAAATAAAATTGAAGTGTCTGTCTGTGATTTCAATATAACAGTGTTATACCCCAGATAATATAAGTGCATATAGTTATTTACACGCTACTAAAATACAATATAACTTAAAAAAAAATTGTCTGTCTGTCTGTTTGTCCGGGCTATCTCTGGAACGAATGAACCGATTTTGATGGGACTTTCACTGGAAGATAGAGGATTATTTAATTCTCTCTTCTTTCATCTGTCTGTTGCAGATATGCGTTGTTCTATCAACAGTGTTAGTCCTCGGCAACTCGCACCACCAAAACTACCAACAGCCAGGTAACCGTGACCAGGAACCAGGGAACTACCGTGCGTGGAGCCAGGAACCCCAGAACCCAGTGCATCAATGGTCGACAAATAGCGAACAATCAGGTACCTACTTTTGAAATCAATAAATCTACCTAACTTGTGCAAAATGTAAGGTACCTACCAATAATTTTGGACATGCCTCCTACCCTCTTAGACATCTTCAAAGGATCTGTATAAGATAAAAAGAGAGAAAATGTCTACCGCGCCCTCCCGGCGCGGTAGACAGTCGTAATCCTGTTTTTTTCAATCTACCTACTAATAACTTCCCAATTATACAGCGTGGTATGATCAATTTGCAAAAAAACTTATAACATCAAATTTTTTTTGACTAGCTCAATCATCACCGGGTCCGGAGACTGAAAACTACCAGGGTATCCAACAGTACCCAATTGAAATTGACTCCTTCGCTCCTATTAACCCCAACAAAGCTTCACATCACGCACAACGTACTAGCCATGCTCACAGAATCAGACAAATCTCAATACCATTAAAGGAACCTAACAATCATGAAGGTACTCGTGTGATCCGTCTACCACCAAACGGTGATCCCAAAGACTTGAAGGTAATGCTCACTGGTACCAATAATAGCACAGTATATGAGGAGAACAATGTTCCCGATGCCGTGAAAGAGATTTTGGCAAGAGCACTTGCGGTGAACAGAGGTGAAGCTGAAATAATCCATAGTGAAAGTCCAGTAAATGAACAGCTGGTTAATGCTGAGCCAGTTAATACTGAGCCAATTAACGTTCAAACTCACTCAGTCAATGCTCAAACTGTAGGCAGAAGTCCATCTAGGCCGTTAGCCAGGCTAAGACCAAGAAACAGGCGTCAAGGTTTTAAAGGTCCACCTAACTCAGCAATGGCAGGCTATCCGCATCGCCGACGTCGACCTTTCCAAAGATATCCAAATATTCGAGGTCCTGCTAGGAGACCCAATAAGGTTTTCCCTTCAAGCGACAAAGCTAAAGCAATAATAGCTAATAAAACAGTAACTTTGTTACCTGAAAGGGGTATCAAAACTACATTTACTGTAATAAAACCCGTTGATGGCGAGCCTGAAAATGCTGAAGTTAAAACAACAGTTGAAGAGATTAAGTTCATAACAAAAGATGAACAATCTAAAGTGGTGGCTGAGTCTATTGACAATGAGACGACTACAGTTAACGACAAAAACCCAACTATTTTACAGGCAGATAAAGACAAATCTATATCTCTAGCACTAGATGATATATATGTTAATGATGATTTACACATTGCTTCTGGAGACAAACTTGCTTATAAGCCAGACAAACTAGACAAATTTGGTCAAATTTGGTATGTTCTACCTGAAAAATCGTTACCGGCTCCTGCTTATATAAATATTTCAGGTCTGATTGATAAACCTGTGTCTACCCCTAAAGCTCTTGTCCAGCCTACTTTACTTGACGCTGTTTCTACACAACCAAAAGCTGCTGATGCGATAGCCACATCGAAATCAGTACCTACAAATTTTAATATCGTTGATGTTTCACCTGTTCATCAAACTAAAACAAATATATTTACATCAGCTCTGACTTTGCCAAATGACGATAGTATCCCCATCAAAACTAAACTGGGCAAGACTTTGCCTAAATCTGTTAATGACATTACTAATGTCACCTCAAAAACTAAAGATGATGACGATGATGTATTTCCTAATAATCTGAGTAAGACTTTACTCACAGAAACTGACGATGTCGTTGCTACCACCGTCACATCAATTACTGTAACTGAGCCAACACCGACACCAAGAAACCCAAATGAGGATGATGATTCTTCCATTGTATTGACTACTACAACCGATCTAACTCCTGCACCAACTGACATTTATAACAGTAAAGATATAACTGATAAATATAATTCTGTTATTGTCTTATCAACCACTGAAACTTCACCTACTGTGGCTTCAACTAACCAAGATCTTAGCAAGCCCTCGGAAGCGGTTACTAAACCTACTATAGCTCCTATAAGGTCTTTGAAAATAATCCACAATGAAAGTCCAATAAATAAAGAACTAGTTAATACTGGGCCAGTTAATACTCAGCCAATTAACTTTCAAGATCAGTCAGTCAATGCTAAAACTGTAGGCAGAACTCCATCTAAGTCATTAGCCAGGCTCAGACCAAGAAACAGGCGTCCAGGTTTTAAAGGTCTACCTAACTCAGCAATGGCAGGCTATCCACATCGTCGACGTCGACCTTTCCAAAGATATCCAATCATTCGAGGTCCTGCTAGGAGACCCCATAAAGTTTTCGCTTCAAGCGACAAAGCTATAGCAATAATAGCTAATACAACAGAAACTGTTTTACCTGAAAGTGGTATCAAAACTACAGTTACTGTAATAAAACCCGTAGATGGCATGCCTGAAAATGCTGAAGATACAACAACAGTTGAAGAGATTAAGTTCATAACAAAAGATGGACAACCTAAAGTGGTAGCTGAGTCTATTGATAAAGAGACGACTATAGTAAGCGACAAAAATCAAATTATACAAGCAGATAAAATCAAATCTATAACTCCGGCAACAGTTGATAAAAATGTGAATTATGATTTACATGTCGTTTCTAAAGACAAAACCGCTTCTACGCCTCATAAATTCTATTTTCCTGATGTTTTGCCAGATAATGCAGTAAAATCTGTATCTGATAAACTTGTGACTCCTAAAGCTTTTATCCAGCCTATTTTACTTGACGACGTCCCTACTTATCCAAAAGCTGATACAATAGCGACATCTAAAACAGAACCTACAGAAGTTGATATTTCTCCTACTATTTTACAAACAAAAGCAAATATATTACCATCAGCGCTGACTTTGCCGAATGATGATAGTGTCCCAATCGATACTAAACTAAGCAAGTTTTTACCTAAATCTGATAATGACATTTCTATTGTCTCCTCAAAAACTACCCTAACTGAATCTAAATCACTCCCCATCCAACCAGAAGACAATGATGATATTTTAACAACTGTGACTGAACCTACTACAATCCCGAATGGCGATGACAGTTTCGTGTCCGGTACTAAGCTATTAGAGTCCTTATTTAGAACTATTGATGATACTCCCAATACTCCATCAACAACTAAATCTATACTTCCAACGAACCTAAATGATTGCGATGATGACGTTGATGTATTTCCTAATAAGCTAAGTAAGACTTTACTCGCAGAAATTGACGATGTTGCTACTACCACCGTTATATCAACCACTGTAACGGAGCCTACACCGACACCAACAAACCTAAATGAGGATGATGATTCTTCCATTGTATTGACTACTATAACCGATCTAACTCCTGTACCGACTGACATTAATAACAGTAACGATACAACTGATAAATTTAATTCTGTTATTGTCTTATCAACCACTGAAACTTCACCTACTGTGGCTTCAACTAACCAAGATCTTAGCAAGCTCGCAGAAGCGGTTACTAAATCTACTATAGCTCCCACAAAGTTTTCTAAAATAATCGACAATGAAAGTCCGGTGAAAAAAGAGCTAGTTAATACTGAGCCAATTAACGTTCAAGCTCAGCCAGTCAATGTTCAAACTTTAGGCAGAACTCCATCTAGGCCATTAGCCAGGCTTAGACCAAGAAACAGGCGTCCAGGTTTTAAAGGTCTACCTAACTCAGCAATGGCAGGCTATCCGCATCGCCAACGTCGACCTTTCCAAAGACATCAGAACATTCGAGGTCCTGCTAGGAGACCCAATAAGGTTTTCCCTTCAAGCGAGAAAGCTAAAGCAATAATAGCTAATAAAACAGAAACTGTATTACCTGAAAGTGGCATCAAAACTACATTTACTGTAATAAAACCCGTTAATGGCATGCCTGAAAATGCTGAAGTTAAAACAACAATTGAAGAGATTAAGTTCATAACAAAAGATGGACAACCTAAAGTGGACTTTATTGATGAAGAGACGATAATAATAGTAAGCGAGAAAAATCAAATTATACAAGCAGATAAAATCAAATCTATAACTCCGAAAACAGCTGATAAAACTATTAGTGAGGATTTACATGCCGTTTCTAACGACAAATCCGTTTTTACGCCAGACGAATTTGATTTTACTGATGTTTTGTCAGATAATGCTGTAAAATCTGTACCAGCTCCTGTTCATATACCTGTTGATAAACCTGAGTCTACTCATAAAGCTCTTGTCCAGCCTATTATACTTGACGACGGTCCTACTTATTCAAAAGCTGATGCGATAGCCACATCGAAATCATTACCTACAAATGACATTGATATTTCTCCTATTGCTTTTCAAACTGAAGAAAATATATTAACATCAGTTCTGAATTTGCCAAAGGACGACAGGAGCCCAAAAACAACCCTAACCGAATCTAAATCACTCCCGATTCAACCGGAAGACAGTAATGATGTCCTTATGGACGCTTCTACCACCATTTTATCAACTACTGTAACTGATCCTACTCCTACCCCTACTATCCCGAATGGCGATGACGGTTTCGTGTTCGCTAGTAAGCTTTTAGATTCCTTATTTACAACTATTGACGATACTCCCAATTCTTCATCAACTACTAAACCACTTCCAACTAACCCAAATGATGACGAGTACGACGACGACGACGAGGACGACGATGACGACGACGACGACGACGATGATTTTCCCACTAAGCCAAGCCAGACTTTACTCACAGAAACTGACGATGTCACTACTACCGCCGTCATATCAACTGCTGTAACTGAACCTACACCGACACCAACAAACCCAAATGAAGATGATAGTGTCCTGTTCGCTACTAAGCTCATTCAGTCTTTGCTGACTACTGATAATGATGATTCTTTTAGTGCTTCAACTACTACAACCGATCTAACTCCTGCTGCAACTGACACCAATAACAATGACGATACAACTGATGATCATAATTCTGATGTTATTTTATCAAACACTGAAACTGCATCTACTGAGGCTTCAACTAACCAAGATCTTAGCAAGCTCTCACGAGAGGTTACTAAACCTACTTTAGCTCCTATAAAATCTTTGAAAACGGACAATTTGAAAAATCCTGATGGTTCCTATTCTTCTTTCAATACTTTGCATTTAAATCCACCATCTTATATCGACGAACTTACTGGTGAAGAACAAAATAAGAATCCTTACGTTATTATTAGTCGCTTGCCATCTGAAGATGGCATTACCACAGAACCAAGTCTTTTTACTACAATAATTACTTACATTATTGGTAATAAAGAAAATAAGTTTGCGAAGACTAGTGATAAAGATGTAGAGCTACAACTATCAGGCGGTGAGCATCTTAAAAACACTAAAGAAGACAACAACGATAAAAAGAAAATTGACGAAGTTTCAGTAACAGATACAAAAGACAAAACGTCTAAATCAAATACTGTAGCAACGCTCACGGAACTCAAAGAAAGTAAAATGTTTGATCAAGATAAACTAGCATTAACTAAAACAAGTAAGAAAGAAATGAAAGTTACAGCTAAAGACGATAAAATAATTGGTGTAGAGGATTCAGAGGAGAATGCAGTCATTACCAGCGCCGATGTAGCAATTCCATCTGAAGAAGGACCAATGACTCCAATATCTTTTGTAGTTGATCTTGTTAGAAGTGCCTTGAAGGGAGGTGACAGTTTGAGGGCGTTGATTAGTGATCAAAGAGTAAAAGATTTTATACTAAACATTTTTAATATAAACTAAGTAAACCATCTTAAATTATATGAAAATTTAATTTATATTACAAAAAGTATCAGAAATCAGAATTCTTCGAAAGTCATACAGCAAAAGGATATTTTTATAGACAACTAGCAAACCCAGCGAACTCCGTTTCGCCACCAGATGCCACCAGATTTTTCCTGAATTTTCTTTGCTATAAACCTCACGGAGCCCGAGACCTTTCCAACGAATGCAAAACTGTGTGTGTTCTGGAGTTATAGCGTCAGGAAGGAAAACCCGACTTATTTTTATATAGTAGATTGGAAACAGTAACAAGTTAAAAGTCATGTCTCTAACTTCTTTTGAATGAAACACATCATCAATAGACCACAAGGATTTTAAAATGATTCTTATCCTCAAATACTTACACATGATCCTTTTGTAGAGTTATCATATTAAAACCTTTTTCTGAATACTTTATTTACAGATAGATAGTAGCAATAGGTATTACATAATATAATTTAATAGAAGTACTATGTAACTATGACTTGTAAAAGTCCTACTCAAACTACATTGTAGTTGAAAAACATAATTTTGTTATGATAATGTTCTGTAATAAAATTTTAAACCACTGAATTGTGTATTATTTGATTATTTTGATATATAGGTATTATTTTATTTTGTTTATTATTATTTTTTATTTATTATTATTTTTAGTCATTTGTGTCCCACTGCTGGGCAAAGACCTCCCCCCATTCCCTCCACACATCACGATCTTGAGCAGAATCCATCCACTCCGGCAAGAATTAGTCGAGCTCATCCCGCCATCGCCGTCTCGGTCTGCCGCGTCGCCTTCTCGCTGGGTCGGGGCGCCACTCGGTGGCTACCTTCGCCCACATGCTTGGCATGCGACAGACGTGACCAGCCCAGTCCAGTTTATTATTTTATCTTGCGTATTTATCTTAAATGTGTATATTAATTATAATGTCTGATGTTGAAATTATAGCCGATTTGACAAAAATAATAATTAGTTCAGCCAGAGACATGCATGATCTAAAGTTGATTTGTTCAGGGCTTATGTTAAGTACCTACATAAGTGAGCATTCGATACACTACACCTTAGTAAGTAAGTAAGTTCGTATGAGTCAGTGGCCAACTCTGGTGACGGAGTTTTTAGGCCGCCTTAAGGCCTCCGTCATGGCTTAACGACTTAAATAGCCAGGACCGACAATTTAACGTGCCCTCCGAAGCACGGAAGCGCTCAGATGAAAATGCCACTGGCGGTCACCCATCCACTTACGGTCCGTTTCGAGCGTTGCTTAATATAAGTACAAGTATAAGTAGCTTATAAAGCACATTAATAAGACACATTATTTCAAAAGCATTAGATACACATTATTAAAATCGAAGGCAATTTGTATTTGAAATGTTATAGCCAAAATTCTTGCATATCATTCAAATATCTACTTATTAACATAGATAATATAAATGTGGATGGATATACCGGTAGGGGTAGGCCTAAGAAAAGATGGATGGACTGTGTGAATGTTTGTGAAAGGGGTTCTGTTAAGACGTGTGATAGAGGGAAATGGAAGAATGAAACATGTGCCGACCCCACTTAGTGGGATAAGGGCAGAAAGAAGAAGAAGAAACATAGAAATAGGTATATTCATATAGATTCTAATAATTAAATAAATGGTAGTACCTAAATAAAAATTTACTAAGAAACAAAACGTAGTTTCCAAGAATCGCGTTTCACAGAAACTTCTCGCAAGAAATCTAACCGGTGCTGAAGCACAACATGAGTTGTAGCGGTTTTTCTTTTCAAGAAATTCTTTGAAAACTTTCTACACACTGTTGTGTAGAATGACAATCAAAATAAACTTGATTTGAATTAGTCAAAGTCACGAAGCATAGTAAAAACGCTGGAGACTCAGTGCGGCTTGCAAATACTTTCTTGCAATACAATCTTAAGCAATTTAGTGACCAAGCCTAGTACGGACTACGGACTACGCGTGGTAGACTAAAATTGGTAAAAAAAAACATTCATACACCCTAACATAGAACCTCCTCCTTTTTTTGAAGTCGGTTAAAAAGTCAAAATGAATACGCGTTGCTGCAGGCTACGCGAAGGCTGGAACGCGTAGTCCATAGGTACGCAGCTTAGAAACTAAATTGCATAAGCAAATCGCTCTGAAATGTTGTCTTACGAGCTCGATGATTTTACTCCTGTTCTGACAACTGTCTTCAAAAGCACTGAAGTGAAGAAATTTTACCAGCCTACTTCCCGTTGTATTATTTACATTTACCTAAGTTACATAATTTTCTAACCATCTCCGCGAAATTATAGAGAAAATTTCCATTTGTAGGTGATCATAAAACTATGCTTATGGCGGATCCAGGGGGGGGGGGCACGCGGGCACGTGCCCCCCCCCCCCCAGACGATATTTTTATGTACTTACTAACTACGAAAAATTAATAAATTGTGAAATTTTTGTCAGTTGTTGTTTCTTGTGTCCCCCCCCCCCCCCCAGAAAAAAATCCTGGATACGCCCATGCTTATGGTCACCTACTCATTAAAATTTAAATGACATTACCGCTCTCTGTAAGTACGAAACGAAAGGAAAATTATATGGTTACCAATGTTATCGAACAGTGTGTATCATATGATATATGAAACTCGCCGAAAGAGTACAACTTGCAGAAAAAGTGATAAGTAGGTACATTGGTTCATCATCATCATCATCTCAGCCACCTAGTGTCCACTGCTGAACATAGGCCTCCCCCATAGATTTCCACAGAGATCGATCTTGTGCAGCCTGCACCCAACGGCTCCCAGCAACCTTTACAAGATCGTCTTTCCATCTCGTGGGGGGACTTCATCTGCTGCGATTTCCGGTGCGTGGCCTCCACTCGAGAACTTTTCTGCCCCAACGGCCGTCAGCTCTACGAGCTATGTGCCCCGCCCACTGCCACTTCAGCTTGCTAATCCTGTGGGCTATGTCGGTGACTTTAGTGCGTCTACGGATCTCTTCATTCCTGATTCGATCTCGTAGAGAGACACCAAGCATAGCCCTTTCCATAGCTCGCTGAGCAACCTTGAGCCTTCTTATGAGGCCCATAGTGAGAACCACGTCTCAGTTCCATATGTCATCACTGGTAACACACAGTTTTAGTTTTGTACATTGGTTACCTATATTTAATCACGAGTTTTGAATAAAGAAGAGTCGAACGACTAATTTAACGAATGCCTATCGGTCGCACAGTGCAGCCGAGCCGAGCGCGCCGGACTGTCATTTCAATAGAGAAAATGCTGCTGACGTCAGAAGCGAGCCGCATTTTCTGGCATCATCAGCATTTTTTGTATAGAAAACTGACTGCGGCGCGTACGGCGCGGCTAAGTGTGCGATCAGTTAAAATCCCGTAAGTGTAAGCTCCCGTGGCTGGAAAAGATCTCAGTTTAGAGCGAGTAGTACCTACCTACTTGGCCGGATTCGGATAAACTATTTATTTAGCCGCAGTAGGTATAATGCTACTAGAATCAATAATTACAATAGAGATTATTGATTTTATTCTCAGTATGACAAGCTGATCGCACGATCTACCCGCGCCGAACGCGACAATTATGATTTCTATCGAAAAATTATGTCTACTAGTTTGTCGTACCAGGCCTCAGTAGGATAGGATAAACAGTCTGTGTATGTATGCGTTTAGCCACAGTTTGTGGCAAATATTAATTAGTTGCCAACTACTGTTTGAACTGAGATGCCGCGGGCTCTATCATGTACCAACCTATCTACTTATTGGCCTTCTATAACGACTAGATTGAAAATAGAAAGTTGAAAATATTCAACTTCGCACACAAAGCAAAGTAATCATAACTTTTTGAGTTATCTGCGTGAATGGAAAAGGATGTCTTTTATTGGCATTCTAAAATTGAAAGCTCCATTGAAAGGTACCTAAGTTCGTATGAATTAAGCTGTTCGCACATATTGCCGCGCCGTACGCGTCGCAGTCATTTTTCTATAGAAAAAATAATGATGACGCCAGAAAATGCGGCTAGCATTTCTTTCCTCTAAAGAATTGACAGTTAGCGCGAACACTTTTAGGTTCAATCCCAGTGGCGAGGCCTTGATTTTTATTGGCCGGCACTTTTGACTTTTGGGCCCAACCTTGTATGGAGCCTGAATGGCCTCCTTTAGCGTAGTAAGCGGTACTCTCAAAGCATCTTAATAAAAGATCCTCCGAAATATAACATCAATAAAGTAATTTATTACAATCAAATGCAAATTAAAGTAATTTTTAACGCGAGCATTCGTAAGTGTTGTGGATAACTCATCATTTAATGTGGATTTGACAGGTGATCATTTTCTTATTAGGACTGCTATTGGGATGGTGTTATGCAGAAAATGACAAGTCAAAAATTAATAGTGATGTTGGATAAACAGGGAGAGGGGACCATGGAAACGATAGATGGCATGATTTGGACACTAAAGTATTATAATAGGTATTTATTGATCGATGTATATGCGTTACTAACTTCTGCAAGATGTGGGCATGTATCAAATATGTATTTGTACATGCCTCTGACTACCCCCTTAGACATATTCAAAGGATCTGGAATATAAAGATCTGAGAGAATGTCTACCGCGCCTTGGGGATACAGTCGTGACCCTGTGTTTACGTATATGCGTTAATGTTGGACAGAAACAACTTCCTACTTGCATGTACATGTTGCATGTAAAAAATCTCTGTGGGTCAATTAATTATAGGTACTTACTTAACTTATAAATAAAAAAAAATAAGGTTTTACAGTGGATGAAAAAATGATAACTACACTGGAGAGCAATGAATTCGGGTCACCGAGAATCCGGTAAAGAAACCTATAAATCTCGAAAACTAAGAATGCCAGCTTAATGAAATAAATTGTATTTAATAGACAAATTAATACTATCTTAATTAAGGTATGCAAACTTCTTACTTATTGTAAAATTGTGTCATAAAAAAAACAAATTTGAAAAAGGGAGACTTTCAATGATAGAGCTACGAAATAACTGCATTTGATTTTGCTTTTGTTTCTAATCTCTCACCTAAGTGGATAGGTACATAAACCATATTGATAGTGTTCAATATTTATTATTTAAGCTGTAATCATGTCGCTAACATCTGAAGAATGCACCAGAAATCTCACAATGCTGGAAACCGGCCGGAGTTAAAGCGATACAACCAGGACTGTTGGTGTGACGCTGTCAACAGTACAAAGAGTTATCCGATGTAAGAGGTTCGAACATTTTGTATGGAACCTGGCATACCTACTAGTCCGCCATTTTGAAAAAAACATGTTTCGGCGGCCAGTGATGAAACGCATCTAAATCGACAGAATAAATGATTACAAACAAAAAGTATTCAATGAGCAAATCTCCTAAGTGATACGGTTTTTGAGATAATTGGGTCCGAAAAAAGAAAAATAAAGTTAAACGATTCGTATTATCATATAATCACTGTATAAAGTAAATAAGGAGTCAAAAAATTCGTCCGTGCTGCAAGAAACCGACTCCGCCCGGCCCTGTGCACCGGAAGACTCACCGCCCCGTACCGCACCACGCCAGCCGCCATTTTGTTTAACGTTTATCATTCTTTTCATTCATTCGGCTTCTAACCTCTGGTCTGAATGCACAAATAATTATTTTCCTCACGAGCAGTTATTTTGTTACGTTGTGTTTGTTGTTAAGTTTTGTTACTTTGCTTTTATTGTTGTTGTTATTTGCGTTACCATGTCAAGAAATGCCACCGGTCCACCAGGATCACAGTGTTTGTTTTGTGAACGCAGTACAGCCCCCCGTATGGGAGGATGCCGTCCTAGGCCGCAGCTACGAAGCTATGAGCTGACCGAGGAATATCTGACTGATAATCCACATGTGCAAGCTTATTCCCACCATCAACTCGGCGCACGGGAGGTTAGTACAAAATATTTTTTACGGTGTTCAATGATCTTAATACGATATTGTAATGAATATATGTATTGGAAATGAAAAATACGATTTATGTCCTATGTGTTTGGCCTTTATAACGCAACATTATTATGATTCCCATTATTCTTTGGGTAGATCCATGAGTCAGTCAGATCATCATGTCTAATTCCATTTATAAATCAGATTTTATTTATTGTTCCAGATAACATCATCTGATCGGATTTGTCGTCCATGTGTTCAGCGTGCTAACCGCTATTATACAAGGGAACGACAGAACTTAGCCCGTATAGCAGATGCTGTAAGCTCCGTGCACGAACCGTCTTCAGGTGAATCGGCTGAAGGGCCAATGAGCGATCCACTAAGAGACGTATCTCCACCCATTCCGCAAGGGATGCCTGATGAAGTTCCAATAAGAGCTCCCGATGAAATTGTTATGCAAGTTTCCGACGAAGACCTGGAAGAAAACGTTCCGCAAGTCGAACTTCAAGGTGCCGCAAACCCTCATACTTCGAGAATTTCAGTCCCAGGCTTTTCAAGAGCTTCGTGCACTTCGTCATATTGCGTTGTAGCACAATGTAATGTCCGTGATGGTTTACATAGAATAAACATCGCAATTAGATCAGATGTTTTGCGTAGACAGAATATTTACATTCCTGCTGCAGTACGAGTCTGCAATGAACACTTACATTCAAATGTTATCTGGCGGGATTTAGAAGATTATATCCGTTCTAGACACGAGACTTTTAACTCAGTGCAAGTAGCCGATATGTTAAAACTCTCACTAAGGCCAATTGACTATTTAGATTTTGAAAAAATCGAGACTATAGACGCGGCAACATTTCAATATTATATAGGATTCAGTAAAACTGCTTTTTTAAGTATTTTAGATAACACTCCATCATTGCAACAACTTAAACAACCCAAAAGGGCTTTAGCAATGGTGCTAAGCAAACTGCATACAGGCGACTCTAACGAAAGGTTGTCCTCTTTATTTCGGCTAAGCCCTGTACACTTTGGTCGTGTAATGAAAAAGGTTCGGATTCATTTATTGAACGAATTTGTTCCACTGCATCTGGGTCTATCGCGTAATACAGAAACTGAAGAATATCGTGAAGAATTACGTCGAAGAACTTTGTCCATACCGAATTTTTTATATGGAAGTCCTGAACAACCAAACCGCGTCATTGCTATCTGCGACGGAACTTATATATACGTTCAAAAAAGTTCTAACTATTTGTTTCAAAAAAAGACGTATAGCCTTCATAAATATCGGAATTTGTTGAAGATGTTTATGATTGTGTCACCAGATGGATATGTCATTGAAGCGTTTGGTCCATATGGGGCCGATAAATCTGATGCAATTATTATGGGTGAATTAATTGAAAATGAAGAATTCCGGAGAGTTTTCCAGCCTGGCGATGTATTTATTCTTGATCGCGGTTTTCGGGACGTTATTGGAGCACTGGAAGCGTTAGGATATCGTGCTTATATGCCCAAAACGAAAAGTAGACATGAGAGGCAGCTGACTACCCAAGATGCCAATGAATCACGCAAAGTAACAATATGCCGGTGGGTAGTCGAGACAGTTAATGGGCACATTAAAAATCAGTTTCGCCAATTGAGAAATCAATATTCAAACGTAGCTGCAAGAAAAATGTACGAAGAGTTTCGCATTGCATGCGCTTTACTGAATGCTTTTGGTGCTCGATACAACGATCACAACTTAGTGAACGAAATTATGAACCAAATTAATTTAAAACAGAACGACCCCAACACCTTGAGCGAAATAGTGATACAAAATAATTTAAATCACCACAGGGTGGATTTCCAAACAATGGAAGCAAATGTCGGTCTAGAAGATTTCCCTGTTTTAACCAAAAACGATCTTATAATAATTGCGTTAGGAACCTACCAAATCGCGCAAGCCAGGAGTTATTATGGCGAGCACATAAAAACAAATGGTGCATATGTAGTGCAAGTATGTAGAGGAAGTGATGCTAATCTGTTTCCAGATGACTCATGGCTATTACGTGCCAAAATTCAATCACGTCATTCGGGGAACCGTACCTATTTTGTATATATTTTAATAAATAACCTGATGGAGGGCAGAGATAAAGTCGCGGGATGGTATTGCTCGTGCATAGTCGGGAAAAGAACCCTGGGCTGTTGTTCCCATATAATGTGCGTCATATGGTTCATGGCATGGGGTCGACACCAGGAAACATTGCTTTCGTCACCAGCGGCATTTTTGGATTCAATAATTGTTAGACATGATATAGAGAATGAAGCGAATGACGAATTTTAAAACAAAAGATGCCACTGGTGGCAAAATAATATTTGTAGATACCAAGTTAACATAGCTACTGCTATAATAAAATGTGTTCAAGGAAAAGAACTAGTTGGATTTTATTTCCCATACCCTACCTACCTATTCAATAAACATCGAGTAAGGTAGAACATCAGGAAGCTCAGAACGAATTTTTTTTATAGTTTTTAGACCCAAATATTTCGTAAACCGTATCATTTAGATATTTGATTACTTAACATTTTTTGTTTGTAAATATTTACTCTGTCGATTGACATGCTTTTCATCCCTGGCCGCCGAATAACGTTTTTTTCAAAATGGCGGACTAGTAGGTATGCCAACGATGTTCGATGTTCTTTGTTCAAAAATGTCTCTAAAGAATTGACAGTTGGCGCGAACACTTTTAGGTTCAATCCCAGTGGCGAGGCCTTGATTTTTATTGGCCGGCACTTTTGACTTTTGGGCCCAACCTTGTATGGAGCCTGAATGGCCTCCTTTAGCGTAGTAAGCGGTACTCTCAAAGCATCTTAATAAAAGATCCTCCGAAATATAACATCAATAAAGTAATTTATTACAATCAAATGCAAATTAAAGTAATTTTTAACGCGAGCATTCGTAAGTGTTGTGGATAACTCATCATTTAATGTGGATTTGACAGGTGATCATTTTCTTATTAGGACTGCAATTGGGATAGTGTTATGCAGAAAATGACAAGTCAAAAATTAATAGTGATGTTGGATAAACAGGGAGAGGGGACCATGGAAACGATAGATGGCATGATTTGGACACTAAAGTATTATATTAGGTATTTATTGATCGATGTATATGCGTTAATGTTGGACAGAAACAACTTTCTACTTTGTTGCACAGTAAGAAATCTCTGTGGGTCAATTAATTATAGGTAGGTACTTACTTATAAATAAAAATTAAGGTTTTACAATGGATGAAAAAATGATAACTATGTTTGCTACATTTTATTTTTTATTAATAAAACCTTGGTACCTATACTTGACTGCATCTTGCATAAAACATCCTAATTCACCTTGCGAACATCGGTATGCAAAAAGGGTCCATCCAACTACCTGTTATAAATCGACGCATTACTAAAATGCATGTAATTTTAACCAACGTAAAAAACATGCTGTTTTTATTCAAATTCTGTGTTTTTTCATGCGAAATGTCTGTGTATTTTATAACTTAATTTCGCGTATTAACATACGATTTTAGAACGAAAATACCTCGTTGGATATAATTTATTACAGTTGTTTACGTTTATTTTCTGTTTTGGAGGCTCTACAAGAATTACGTTATGAAGTCTTTTTATGAGTTGTGTACCAAACAAATTGTAGGACGAACTACGAAATATTTATTGTGGTAACCATTTATTTACAGACCACTCCAAAATTATTATTGACGAAATATCGGGAAACTCAACAAGTAAATCGTGGTAAATATCCCGTTATTTGTGTTAAAAATGTTGTTAACCATGATAGATTAAAAGGTTAAATACGTCCTGTTTGTACATACATATTAAAAATAGAAAATATAAAAATACAAACCCGAGACATATACTTCTATATCCTACAACCATTTGTCCCGCGGCGGGGATCGAACCCGTAACCATCTGCTTCGCAAGCGGACCTTAGCGCTTCGCCCACTGCGCTACCAGAGGTTCCTATACAAACTGACAGGGCTTCATTTTTGGGTTGTAACTAGACGTTTAACCGTATCAATTTAATTCACTTATAAGTTTTCACTTCTAAATTTATCTTTTATTGATTTTTTAGGACATGTTGTCGGACATGTTTAGGACATGTTTTCAAGGAGAACAGACGTTCCACCAATCACAGCCCGGCTATATCCGAGCGCACTAAAGTTATTGAGGAGGCAAATAAATTGAAAGGATAGTCATTATCGATTTTCTCGGGATTTTCATAACAAAACAAAAAAAACATTATTAGATAGTGCTATGTTTGGTTCAGTCTAGCATCACTCATCCATGGGCAGGTAACCCAACACTTCGTTTGGCAGTACACATATTTTGCAAAATATTATAACTTATAATAAAGTAGCCGGACGTAGTAACAACGAGAATTTAGTCATAAAATTAAGTAGGTACTAGCCAATAAAATTGTAGTTACGTTTTGTCCTTTTATCCTAGTGTATGGGCGTAAATTTAGTGCTTTATAATCATCTAAACCTTATTTTATTGTTCATGAAATGGAATATTAATTTACTGAGGACCACACACACGATCAACGCTTGATTCAGTCACCAACAGCTTAGTGATTCAGACTTCATTCGGGTCGGAATCGGACAGCTGTTCAACCGCCGCAACCAATCACGGTGCACGAATTGATATAAAACTGACGTTTCTTGCACTGTGATTGGTTGCGGTCGATTGAACAGCTGACCTATTCCGAACCGAATGCATTCCGCTGAAGTCTGAATCAGTCACACGTAAAAGATTCACATCTTAGTCACTTGACATGTCCTATATATTTTTTTCTTTTGTAAATATTTCAATGACCAATAATGGTATCCATACCATCCATACTAATATCACACTAATATTATATGTGAAAGTAACTCTGTCTGTCTGTTGGTTACCTTTCATGCCCAAACCACTGAACAGAGTAGGCTTAAAATTGGCATGGATTATATCCCATGAAGGACATAGGCTACTTTTTACCCCGGAAAACATACATTTTACCTATACTTACATAGAAAACACCCAGACCCGAGACAAATACTTGAACAAACATTTGTCCCACGGCGGGGATCAAACCCGCAACCTTCTGCGTCGCAGCGGGCCTTGGCACACTGCGCTACAGAGATCGTCAAAAAGTAGGCCTGCACCTACATACCTAAGAACTTATCTACCTAGGTAGTTACAACAGGAAATTAAGTGCTTGACTTGACACCCTATCAATTGATTGACTGAAGCAAGCAAGACGAAACGTGTGTGTTGCCAGCTTAGGTGTAGGTAGATATAAATACGACATTTTGACCTACAAATTTTTTCATCAGTAACCTACTTAGTCGAAATAAACTCAATAAAATTGAAAATGGAAAAGTGATAATAAAACCGCCATTTAAAACATTAACTTTCCGCCATTTTGATTTCCTTTTAAACTGTCTACGCAGAGAGCTCGTAATTCTATTTATAATTTATTCGTGGTTTTTGTTATTCTAATTACACTTATTTTAATTGCGTATAATTGAAATCTGGGGCAGACGAATAAAGATTTTAATGTGTCCTTATTTTTTAATCATAAATAATTATTTATGATTTTCTAAATGGGTTAGAAGTTTTAAGTAGGCACCTAGGTATATTAATTCTAGGGTTTCGGAAGTCTGCTAATTATAAGAAAAGCTAGGCTTTTTTTTTTTCAAAATATCGATTGAGGATATAGGTACCTATAATACCTAAAGGTACCTAAATGTGTTCCTATTCTAAATCTTTGCTTCAGAATATAAACAGTAAACAGAGTTGCCATCAAAAATTCATCACTCCCCGCGATACACCTCCATTCAAGCTCTCTCAAGGCCTTATTCAGCCCATCTCCTTTTTTAAAACAATTCTAATTTGCATATTGTTATTGGATGGCGAAAACAAAGCTATCTGCTGGGGTGACCATCGTTTCGACCCATCGAAGCGCTCGTAGTTTGCTTAGTCGTATTAGTTAAGTAAAGCAACATTCCGAACGGTACGTAAGTGGCTGGGTGACCGCTGGTGGCATTATCACTTAAGCCATGACGGAGGCCATGAGGCGTCCTAAAACTCCGTCACTAGAGCCACTTGTTAGTGGGTCGAAGTGTCACGAAGTTGAGAGTTAGGAAAGCTCTTATGTGTTCATAAGAGCTTTCCTAACTCTCAACTTCGGAGATCTATCAAGAACTAATAATTAGGCAAGGTACTTACTTCAAACATGAAAGAAAGAAAGAAAAGAGAAAGAAAGAACGAACAAAGAAAGAAGAATGAAAGAAGAAAGAAAGAAAATATTTTGTTTTGCAACTTATGAGTACACAGAGTACACAGAGTTGATAAAAGGAAAAGGAAAAAAATTATATACCAAATGTTGCGAAACGGGCCATAACTCAGCATATGCTGGGTTGTAAACAACCAGCGCTGGTCTTCCGTTAGGGCCTTTTGTCCAAGTTTCTCTAAAACCCTGGTCGCAGTAACCACTTGGCCTCTATCCAAATATCCGGGAATGCTAGGTGCAAGTGGAAACGGTACCTGATTATAGACGCAATCGTCCCTCTGACTCTCGCTAATGTCTTCGCAACGAAATGGGACTTTTCATTTCCAAAATGAATTATGTTTTTATATGAGAATAAAATTGCGTCTGTACAGTATTTCCAAGGCATGATAGATGCTTTGAAGATGTGTAAGGGGGTAGTACATACATACATAAAATCACGCCTCTTTCCCAAAGGGGTAGGCAGAGACCACGGATCTCCACTCGCTACGATCCTGACACACAACTTTCGCCTCATTCACTCTCATTACATTCTTCATGCTCGTCGGTTTAGGGTACTTTTTACCTGGCCCTTCTCCAAAATGTCGCCAATTTGATCCAAGAAGATTCGCCTAGGCCTTCCCCTTCCAGCTGTCACATACACACAGTATAGGGGGTAGTTAGGATGCAAAACATAATTGGCACGGATTGGAAAGAGCTAGGTAGCTTTTTAGTTCTTGTCATTTTGTTAAAGTAGTAAAGAAGCCTGTTAATAAACCGAGCTAGGAACACTTTGCTGCGCTCAAAATCAAACATTAATGAAGTCAAGTTCTGTGGCCGAGCGGTCGAAGGCACTCCGGCTTTAGATCGTCTGATCATCGCGGGTTCGAATCCCGTCGGAATCCAAAATTTTGATAAGACTTTTCATTTATTAATGAAGTCAATCAGAAAGCCACATTAAGACCCCTCGCAGACTACAGACTTTCTATCGGTCGATAGTTGAGACGGGCTATACTTCTCCATACTAATTTATTTATTTATTTATTTATTATAACAGTTTTTGATAGAAAGCTTACAGTAACACCAAAGCGCTAACTGAACTAATAACTGAAGTATATTCCGTCTCAACTATCGGCCGATAGAAAGTCTGCAGTCCGCGAGGAGGCTAAAGGGGGACTGGACTGGATACGTTTGCCGTATGCAGGATAACCGATAAATAAATAAATAAATAATTTATTCATAATCTTTCATAACGAACGATGGGCTAAAACAACCAGAGAGTGGATCCCACAAGGTGCAAAACGGCCTCGTGGTCGGTCCAGACGGAGATGGCGCGACGAACTTGATGGACACTGCACAAATTGGTAAACAAGAGAAACAGAAGAAAAGAAAGGAGGCCTTTGCCCAGCTGTGGGATCCAATGGGCTTGGATTGGAATTGGAGTGAAGTTGCAGTGAATGGTAAAACAAAGGGAGACCTACACGCTACACCAGCAGTGGGATATAATGATGATGAATAGTTTATTTCATTCGCGTCAATCATTTCATCACAAATGACAGTTTTCATTAAACTTGAGGTATCTAAATTGCAAAGACAGACATTAAAACGCCATTAATTTACGACATCTTTCGCCAAAACCCCTAAAATTACTTTTAGGGTGACTGTAGAATGGAGTTTTGTCTTGTATAAGTAGTCATCATCATCTCCCTGCCCTTATCAGCCGGCATCTCAAAAAGTATTTTATTTAGTTGCCTAACACAAAAATATACCTAGTGGCACTCCGGGAGTGCCGACAGATGTAAAAATTACGTATTTTATGAATAGTCAGGAAATATTTTTGAATCGTATGATATCGAGCGCGCGAAGGTTCTTTACCGTGTTTACGGAGTTCAAAACTAGATGGCGCTGTGTTACCGACACCACTGTCAGTCAATAGATTTTTACCATCTCAAAAATGCCCAACGCGCCTGAAGATGTTTTCCTTTTAAAAACTTAGGCCTTTTACATCTATAATGGATGATAAATACAGCGTCAGGAGGCAACCTATGCCTACACTTAACGGGACGCTGTAGTGCCTGGGGCATTGTTTGAGATTAAAAAAAAAGTAGGGGAAAGGTGTACAAGTTGATCCCACGGGGTATGTTGATCCCAGGCCGTTTCGGCGAAACTATGAACGCTATCTATTTATTTTCTTTAGTAGATTGTAGCCCCCAACCCCCCTTTGCATCAGTCAAATCGTAATGGCGGTGTGAGTGGCGAGTGCGCGTGAAAAGCAAAAAATAAAAATTGTGTGCCTCTGATCTAAGGTAAGGTTGACTTTGAGACTATGGTACTTTTGTTGTATACAATCAATTGGAAACATTGTTGTGTTTGTAGCTTTGTATAATGCTCAATTACGGTTTTCGCATGGCACCACAATGGTAGAAGCGTTATAGGTTAAGTTATAAAACAAAGACTAAAAAGTTGTCTTTGGGGTGAGATGATCCGTCGGTGGGTGTACTAGTTGATCCGCGGATCAACTAGTACCTTATAGGGTAAAAACGTAGTTTGTCTAATACCTAGATTGAGAGTTCTGATTTTTGGTTTTAATTTTTATGCGTAAGTAGATAGGCCTACCTATATTTTCTATTGCAAGCTCATAAATAGGCTAAAGTATGGATGAAATACCATCGAGGTTAATATTTTTTTGTACTTACTAAAGTACCTACAAGATTTTATTTCACTTCATTTTATAAGTGTATGTTGGTATGTTAAAAGCTTTTAATTAACTAGCAATGTTTGTATGGGTGTCCGGGTCAAATCTTGCAAACTGAATTTGACCCACTTCCTGGTGACCGATTGAACTGAATTTTGGTACTATTGCATTGTCACCGAGGACTCCTCGGTGACAATGCAATAATATGGTAACAGCGAGCTGATCTGATGATGGAGTCATGAGCTGTTCAATTTAAGGACAGTTGCAGCAGATGTAGAAAATGATAATGGTATGGTCAGAACTTTTTTTTATTTAACTATCACAAAGTTATCGAGGATTCTAGTCAACCAAAACCGAACAAAATTTTATGAAAACTGTACAAATAAGTACTATAGACAACAATCGCGTACAGACTCTCATTCGAACTATGTTCTCGTATCATCCCCAGTCAGTAAAACCGCAGTAGCTATCATAAATCTATCTCTGACTCGGCTCGTCTCCTTTGAGGTTATAATTTTTTTTTTCTCTTTTGAGTTTTAACTACAGGAATATGATCAGTAACAGACACCGTTCAAATCATTTACTTCAAAGTAACTCAATGTAGTTCTTCTTCCTGCCCTTATCCCACTAAGTGGGGTCGGCACAACATGTTTCTTTCTTCCATTTCCATCTATCACTCGTCATATCAGAACTCACTCCTTTCACTAACATATCCGCATTCACACAGTTCATCCATCTTTTCTTAGGCCTACCCCTACCGGTATATCCATCCACCTTCAAACTCATCACTCGTCGTGTTACATATATGACTTTCATCCCTCCTCATGACATGCCCATACCACGCCAACCTTCCAATTCTCAATTTGTCAGTCACTGGCGCTACTTTCAAACTTCGTTTAGTTCATGATTTTACCAAAATCGAGCACGTAAGTCCTAACATGACTTTTCGATAGCTCTCATGGTTTCAGAGTTAACCTCAGTGGCCCTGAATAAAAAACTCACCTGTATATTGAGTTTTTTAATTGTTTAACTTTTTAATTAATCTCATAACTAATAATGTGACTAATGTCTAAGAAAACTGATTTTTAAAGAGCCTGATGTTAAAGACCAAAGTTTAACCAAAAGGTAAAAAACAGTGTGCTTTACCCTAGTAAACTTTGAAACTTATCCTTTAATTTTTGTTAATTTGGAATAAGTGATCTCATAGCCTTGTTAAAGCTATTTTTATACTTAAATGATTAAATTAAGACCTTGTAAGCACCTCCAGAGTTTATTTTCAATAAAATTATAACAAAACCTATAATTTTCCTTGAAAAGGGGGCGAGATGATCCCCGGATCATCTTGTCCATACCCCAGGGATCATCTTGGACACCGGGGTGTACAAGATGATCCTTTGGTAGGGTTTCATAAAAAGTGAAATCTAGGTATCAAAACAAATCAAATTAAATATTTTGAGTATGAGGAAAGTTAGCTAGATAAATTTGCTAAATACGTAAGCTTAAACTTTTGAATTAACTTGTTCACTCTTCAAATGCGGAGCATTCTCCCTTAAGGGGATCATCTTGTACACCTAAGTTCGTATGAGTCAGTGGCCAACTCTGGTGACGGAGTTTTTAGGCCGCCTTAAGGCCTCCGTCATGGCTTAACGACTTTAATAGCCGGGACCGACAATTTAACGTGCCCTCCGAAGCACGGAAGCGCTCAGATGAAAATGCCACTGGCGGTCACCCATCCACTTACAGACCGTTTCGAACGTTGCTTAACTTCGACGATCTATCAAGAACGACTAAGCAAGCACGACCACGAGCGCTTCGTTTGAGATTGAATAGGCTTGTCCAGCGCCTAACACAAAGGTAAGAACTAAATTGCATAAGAAATTATTGTTAGCAGTGATACATGAAAGGACATGTCCTGGTACAAACTTGACCAGCTTATTTACGATTTTAAAATAATATATCCACGAATCTACGAAGGTCAAATCCAGCATCGGCGCAAATTTCAGGGCGCATTTTAAAAACTTAAATGTTCCCTAGGTACGGTCAGCGTTACCAACTGGTAACCCCCCTGCAATACAAACCGACTTAATAAGGGGGTTACCATTTGGTGACGCTGACTGTAATCTATAAAAATTGTCTAGCACTTTTTTCGTGAGTACTAGTATCCCCCCTTCAGTACATACCGCCTTACTAAGGGGGTTATCAATTTGTGACGCTGACTGTACTATGATGATGATGAGTATTTACGTTTTACAGAAAAGCCAACCAATCTGCAATAGCTCTAAGCGCCGTAAAATTACAATTAATATCGTTTAATGAGCGTATCATTAACGACTTTGAAGTCGTTAAACGTTGTCTATAGTTAATATGAAAGCTCAAATTTGATTTGACTGCGTTTCGCGATACCATGTGGATAGTCTATTAAATGTGGTTTTATTAATGTGACGAGATCGCGTAATTGGCAATGATGGTACGATGACACGATGCGTTTTTGTCGTGCGATGACAGATTTCTTCCTGTGCTCGTGCGACGGCTTGCGAGCTAATTAGGACACTGAAGAAATCTGTATGTTTGAACTCATCGCACGACGATATCGCATCTACATAATCATCTCATCGTACGATGCCTAAGGGTTTTTTGGTCTTCTTCTTCTTGTGACTAGTTTTTTAAAACCAGTGTGGTGTAGGTAAGTTTTAAGTGAACCTCAAAAAGAGGCTATACTTGTAGTGAATGTAGAATTCTACACCTAACGTATTTTCTGTTGAGTTGTGCCACAATTAAAACCAACTAAGCTTAGGCGGAAACAAACCCAGTAGCTAATGTAGCTTTAGGGAGAGGAGTGCGCCAAGGCAACACGCTATCCCCAAAGTTGTTTACACTGGTGCTAGAGGATGTGTTCAAAACTCTTGACTGGCAAAACGGGCGAGACTGAGTAACCTGAGATTAGCTGACGATATTTTCTTATTTTCGAATAATCACCTCGAATTCTTCATCTACCAGAACATCAAAATTACAAACCACAATCGAACGTGTACATAAGTACGTATAGGTATCTATTATACCATGCTTGCCTTTTGCTTTCTCAAACTCAACGGAGCAAAAGCTAATATTCTGTGGCAAGAGGCGAGAATGGTGTGCTAGAATGTTATGGTGTAAATGACGTTTTAAGCACGCTACACACAAATCCATCGAATGACACAATGAATTCATAGCTCCCATTCGGCGTGACAAAATCCGAAGTTGAAGGCTCTTCAGAGCGCTTCAACACTGAAGCTTCCACTTTCAGAACTGACCGTGGACCGTATGATTCGGCAGTATCGATTTAAAAAGTGGCAGGCCTACCTAGTTTTTAATACGTACTTTAAATAATTGCCTGCAAATTTTTGCCACGTAGACTCAGACTCATTTTTGACACGTAGACTACCTACAAATACTTAATTTTTACTAAAAATAAGTAATTTTAGGAATGCCACTGTTATAATCATTCTATTTTGGACCTTATCGTAAAGGAAATTAGAACGTAGCATTTTAGTTTAGTTCACTTTAGTCAGTGATCAACAGAATCGACGCCAATGTCGTATCAGAGGTCCATAATCAGATAGCCAAAGTACCACTATACATCGTCGCATTTGAGCAACACGACCCGTGAACCATCCGATACAGAATTAGAATAGACCCTTGGACACTCGGCGCTGCCCACACTTCAAACTTGAATATGGCTGAAGACCCCTACTATTGATTTGATCGAGAATGTAAATAGACTCGACGTAAATAGACGAAAGAGCAGCATAACGATTCATGCTTCAGCGGAATGCATACGCGACGGAACCGTTCCACTACAACCAATCTCAGTGCAGGAAACGTCAGTTTCGGATCGATTCCACGAAACGATGTCATCGCAGATGCGTTTCGCTAAAGTATGAATCGCTCTGTGCAGAACCGCTCGTGATACAGCTTGCTCAGTCATTCTTGATTGTTTGCCGAATTCATTAACATGAAGCATCGGTCGCAAAGTTAATGAATGGCCGTTGGTGACCATATCAATGGAGCATTTCCGTTAAACCATGTCGGCCAAAGTGGCTTAGAAACTCCGTCACCAGAGTACTTAGGAGGTAATGATCGAGTAGAGATTTCGAGATTTTTGTTAATTTGTCTTTGTAAAGTTTTCGACTTCTATTCTTCATTTTCATATCGAGTTTAACGTGAGTGTTTATTAATAGTAGGGGTCACTACGTGGTCCAGAATTCCGAAGTATCAGAGGGTCACTTGGCTGAGACAAGATGCTGTTATCTTGTTAAAGAATTATTGGGACGTTGTTGTAGTTGTACAACAGTCTACTGAGTATCTCTGTTGCTTATTTGATACATCCTCTGTCTTATAAAATCTGCTAAAAGCCGTGTTGGTTGAGTTGCGTAGTGTTCGCGTTGTTAAAGGTTCGAAACTCACTTTAGATGAGTCAAACATCAATGGGTTTTAAGTTTCAGAAAATTATAAGCGCATTTATTGTTTATTTATTTCATACATAAAATAATTTACAACGGACCCCGCACTAGGCCAAGCCTGTATCGAGGTAGACCGAGTAAAAAGATTTTTATAAAAATACACGGTATTAACAAATACCTATAATAAAAATTATTTAGACTATTGCTATAAATATCTTAGATACAACTATGTATAATGTAGATACACATAAATATTATAATAATTACCTACCCCATAATTTAAGATACCCCATCCATGCATCCCACCACGATTTTTTCATCCAATTTTTCGGTTTGGAATATTTGGTTCTAAGCTAGAACCGAGTTTTAACGTTTGAAAAAAAATACCTTTGAAGTCAGAAATCGTGGTGGGAAGCATCCGTATATTCATCAAATAAACGAAACAAGGAACGCGAATACGACCCCAAGTTGTAAGTGTGAGCCCATGGTCACCTATTAGACCACTAACTGGTTTTCTCACGTTTTCCTTCATCCTTTAGCGCATTTAAGATGGGGTATCTTAAATGCGCTTATAATTTTCTGAAACTTAAGACCCATTGATGTTTGACTCATCTAAAGTAAGTTTCGAACCTTCAACAACGCGACCACTACGCAACTCAACCAACCACGTAATGGTATCGTAGGTATATGTTGTTTTCTCACGATGTTTTCATTCGCCGTGTTAGCTTCCTTCTTCCGAGACGAAAGTCTTTAGTTTTCTTTTAAAATTGTAAGCAGTTTTGTAGGCGACTGTACCTTCTTTCCCAAGTTACAAAGTCCAAGAAATGTTTTAATGAATTGATATTGAAGATTTCGTAGTTAAATGTTCAAGCGGTTCTTCACTTTCACATCGCATACTTTTGAAATTACAAAGTAATTGGGGCTCTGTCTGTAGATAAATATATAAGAAAAAAATTAGGTACTTACAGCTAGGTACTTTAATAAGGTTATAGGCGGTGATGGGCTTGCAACCTGCGTATATCTCTGAATGTACCTACTTACCTTTGTATTTTGACGTGCCTCTGTCTTCTGCCTTACACGATACCATTCTGTCATACCATTCTCTTGCTTTCTCAAACTCAACAAAGTAAGAGTATTCTGTTGTAAGAGTAAGAGGCAAAGATAGCATCGTGTGAATGACGTTTTAAACTCGCTATAGATCTGAGAATATACCGTGTCGTGGACAGTGATGTGGACATCACATGAGTTCTACGGTCTTGGATGGCACTAGATTTTTTTAACAGGATATTTATACCATTCCTGCAACATTGAGGGTATAGAGGAAAAAATGGCCCCAGTGGGCGAAGATAACGTCAATTAGGCAAGATGTATGGTCTGCCCGAGCGATTCGACACTCGATTTTAATACTATTGTGTACGGGTTTGAGAATACTACACATGGATTGAAGATAGCCTATTTGACATCTTCCGTAGTCTAAAGGTGTGTTTAAAAAAAAAATTACTGTTGGTAGACTACAACAATAATACTCAATTATTTTTAATTGTATAATCTGTAAATACAGGTTTTTCTATGGTAGAATAAAATAGATGACATTGGAAGAAACCAATTGTCAACGGACCGATGTATGTAATGTAGACAACACCTTGCAAGTAAATAAACTCAGTGAACTCGCTCCAAGTCTTTCCATCAATATTCATAACCAGCCACCCCTAAATACAGTCCACCCAAGAACAAATTACAGTAGAAAATCAAGACTCTATCTCGACTCCTACTTTAATAAAACATACAATTACCTAATATTAACCAAGATTATCCTTCTAATTAGATTTATCAAATGCATTCCATGAAGAATTTGATTGTACGTCCTCACCGTTCCACCATTTAATGGGCAATAGACGATTTAAAATATTTTGTTCGAAAAAAAATTTCTTAACAATTTTATGGGCTCATTTTTGGTAAGTTTGTTCATTCATTCATTCATCGAACAATATAATTCAGTAAGCCACTTAAATCGGTATATGATCTCGTGACCACAGACAATATCATGACTTCCGTGCCAGCACTGAAAGGCGGAAGGCTAAGCCGCTTCCGCCGGAAACTGCCCGACAAACTGACATGGGGATGACGTATGTTTGACGTTCGAATTATGAAAATTGTCTTGTTTATGCTGAGTAGTACGAGTAGATATGTCTTTGATGGTGAGGAAGTTTGAGGAAAACACTCATTGAACGCTCGACATTGCTACGTAGGTAAAATCAGTGTGTTGGTTACTGTAGCACTGGTGGTCTAGTGGGAATCTAACGATCGGTCGTGGGTTCGAATCAGGCGCGGTCCGAGGGGGTGATCTCAGCGGACATGACCCCCCCCCCCAAAATCGTACACGTCTAATAGTAAAATCTTGTTTATTGTGCAATAAAGTGTAATATTAGTGTAGTGACCCCTCCCCAAAATTTCAGTAGTGACTCCCCCCCAAAATTTCAGGCTGCGACCGCGGTTGGTTCGAATCCGGTTGGAAAATTAATTTTGGTGGTTTTTAGTTTTAAGATGGATCACCTTATTATAGTTCTTATTGGTATTGGTTGCGAAAGAACAGGAGTAAAATTAGTTTTAATAGGCCCTCTATATATTCGCCGATGATAAACGAATGCCGACGGTCACGAATGTGTATCTACGAGTACGTGCCTCATCGCCTGTATTCGCCTGTCATATTCTATCCAAATAATAGTTCGGCGAATGTGTAGAGTGGCCGTTATCGGTCCTACTGAATAAATGCTTTTTGACTTTGCCTTTGACTTTGAGAGAGACACGATCATAAACTCTATAGATCAGATAGAATGCTTACCGTGTCTGGATAAGATCGTGATTCTGTTTTTTTATAAATATTCTCTATAGGTATTTCTATTTCAAAAAGGAAACAATTCACCTTTGTCTTTGAAGGTAGATACTGCCGAATCTAAAGTACAATAACGAAATGAAATAAAGCCTCCACCATTTCACTGCCGACACAACATTACCAAACATAGCTTAATTAGAACAGCTGGTACATTATGAACTAGCTGGGGCTGTATTCGCGGCGTTTTAACGTCAATCTCCGAATACAATGTAGCTCGTGGTGGGAAGCATCCGATTATTCATCAAACGAACGAAAAATGGAACGCGAATAATGCCCCAGTTTTGGACTAATTTTAACGGAACAGTTTCTTAGCGAATGCGTTCCGTCGACCTGAAACTTGGGAGGGTGTGTTCTTTGTATGACGTAGGGATCCACTAAGAAAGGATTTTGCGATATTCTATCCCGACGGGGGTGAAAAACGGGATCAAAGTTTGTATGGGACAACGTGATTCCTTGGTCCGATCAACTTCTTTTGCACAAACATTCTTTAACAGAATTGATAAAAGACACGTTTCGTATTTTATTTAAAATCATTGTATAAATCGTATATTAATATTTGTATAATTTGGCACAAAAAATACATCCAACCCTAAATTTTCACCCTTCTACCACCAACCCCTATTTTTAATAGCGATATTAGTACTAAACGACCCTATTTTTAACTAAACGAGAACGTTTCTCACTTATTCTAATTTACTAGCCTACCTATTTACAATTTATTACCTAATTACCTACTATGATAAATAAAACAACAATACCTAAGAACATTTATTAAAACTGAACTTATTCTATGCGCTACCTAAATGCCACCTAACTCCTATCTAGCTACCTATCTATGTACACTACAGTACTTATAAGGCAAAACAACGTTTGCCGCGGGTCAGTTAGTTTATGTTAAACGTAGGCGGGAATAGAAGTGAATGATCCAGCCAAGTCATTTTTGAGCTACGACGTTACAGGGTTGTAAAATCCTTTATTTCCTCATACCCTAAGCCCCTTTAAATGAACGATAAAACTTAATACATCCCAATTCTAATTTATTCCTTTGAACCATGCTTTCTCAATAAGCGGCGTCAACCATCACCAATTAATGGAGAGCTCTGATTACAATGATGTTGTTTGGTTAAAAGGGTCATGGTGTAGTGGATGCTAATTTTATAATCGAAAAATTCATTACATGCCCGGGAGTCAAACCTTGATTAGTCGAGATACGATGAGCGATCCTTAGATACTAATTAGATATACAGTGGCGTCGATTCTGTTGTTTACTGACTAAAGTTAACTAAACTAAAATGCTACGTTCTTATTACCTTTACGATAAGATCCAAAATATAATGACTATTACAGTGGCATTCCTAAAATTACTTATTTTTTGTAAAAATGAAGTATTTGTGGGTAGAATTAGTCACGACCATTTTACTTGTTGTAAGAAACAGCTGCTACAGAAGCTCAAAAACGTCATTGCGATTATAATTTCAGTAATGTCACTTTCAAAGACGTGCCATTTTCGTCTTTAGCGAGAACGAAATAAGAAAGTTCAAGTTTTAGTTTATTTAAGTTTAGTCAGTGAACAGCAGAATCGACGCCAGGGTCTTTCATTTTAAAGTACACAAACCGACAGGGCTTCATTTTTGGATTGTAAATAGACGTTTGACCGTATCAATTTAATTCCTTAGCCGATTTTAGTTTTCACTTCAAAAAGTATATTTTGTTGAATTTTTATGACATTTTCAAGTTATACAAGAAGCAACAATCAATTAAAAGATTCAAGATTCAAGATTGAGAAGAATTTATTTGTTGAACCCAATTACTGAATACAGTTATTTTAAAATGAAAGACCCTATAAAGATAGTTATATCACCTAGCTATAAGATGATTCAAAGTGATCCCAGCGGTCCATACTGAATAAATGCTTTTTGACTTTGACTTTGATTCTAGTGTAGGTATTACAAAATGTACTAAGAGAGTGTGCAGGAGCGATTTATGCAATTTCCTAAGTAGTTTGAAATCTTTATTTATCTCAGAATCTGTGAAAGCTACAACCTTCATATTTAGGGAAATTATACTTTGAACTTTTAACTTGGATTACGTGTTTTAAAAACACGATTGGTGAAAGTTTTCTAGATACTTTTTTTTAATACATGTTTTACACAGATTTGGCTATTTATTTCTGTTACAGCACCCGTTTTTGGTCGCTTTTTGTTTCGTCAAGAAACCTACAAGTATTTCTTTAGTAATGTCTTTTCGTTTTTCGATTGGTTGTTTAATTAACTCGTAGTTAGGTAAAAAGTGTTTTGGCGCTGTTAATTACGTTGCGTATCTATAGCTCTGTACATCTCACACGCCAAACCAATCACACTCACTGAAAATACAAAGTGGCGGCTCCTGCACACTCTATAAAAATATATTTTGAAAATCCTACAAACAAACTCCCCTAGCCCTAAGTTATAATAATGTTACATGCTTCTGACAACTGTACACAATCGTGTAGTTGTTCAACCCTTATTTTGATGTTTTCCACAGTACTTTGGAAACAGTAGGTTATATATTATACTAGCTTCGCACGGGTGCAATGTAAGCGCAAAAAAATGTATTAGTAATTCACGACATCACATTAGATACCTCTACTATATTATGCATGTATTATACATATAAACCTTCCTCTTGAATCACTCTATCTATTAAAAAATAGCATTAAAATCCGTTGGGTAGTTTTAAAGATTTATGCATACATAGGGAAATATGGACTTATAGGGACAGAGAAAGCGACTTTGTTTTATACTATGTAGTGATTACTAGAAGTACTTTTTTTTTACTAGAAGTCACAAGACTTCATTTTTTTAAATCTTTAAGTAAAAAATAATGGGTTCAATTTAATTTACTAACTAGGTAATTACGTTTTACAAATTAAAATGACTAACTTCGATGCTCGACTCCGGAAAAATTACGAGTGAGCATGAGGTTTTTGCGGGAGAAGTATTAGTCCCTCAGGTAGGCTCGCTCCATCGTAGACCTCATTCTTGCCTATGTAAGTTTCGAGGCCAAGAGTCGACCCATTCATCATTATAAAACAAATGCCTAGAACGTGTGAACCCGTAGCCTGGAACGTATAGTCCGTACATGGCTTAACAGAAAAGAAAATCCCATGGTTCAGAACCTAGGTTTATCGTCCGATCCTCAAACGGGTTAAATTCCAAACTAAATCTTACAAGAGTGCTTTAACTGCAAAGTTATGTAGCAAGTATCACAACAGCGATGGTATCTTGTTCTAAACAAGCTGAGTTCAAGTCTAAGCTTTGAATATATTTAGTTGAAGTAGTATTCGTCAATAGCTTAAGTTAAGAGAGTTTTGAAGCGACATCCATCTTGTAACTTGAAGGTGGTTCAACAAAGCTGTAAGTAAACTGTGGTGAAAGGTTTCTTTGAAATATATTTTTTAAACTACATGTATGACATTTAAAAAAATAAAAATGTTATAAATAAATGTCTATGTCTAGGTATGTCTGTCTTATATGTATAATTATTGTGCCATTTTCATCTTTAGTGTGAACAAGTTATTTTTTGTTTATCTTAGTTTATTTTTTATACTTAGTTTAAATAATTAAGTGTAATTAGTGAACAACAGAATTACCACCATTAGTGTAGTACCAAATCATTATGGTTGGTGGTTATGGTTTTCTTTCCATAATAAAAAAAATGACTTGATCTTTCGACTAAACAGAATTATCAAAATCGAACTGCTCTGTAAAAAGTTATTCGTGGTCTATCATAAAAAAAAATATGTGCTGAGGTTAAATATAAATACAAGTTCAAGATGGTTTCCCCGAAGCGCGGTAGACAATCTCTCAGATATTTTATGCATCCCAGATCTTTAAAAGATATCTAAGGAGATAGTCAGAGGTATGTCCAAATAATTGACTACCTCTGTACCCACTAAAAAAGTAACTAAGTTCGTTTGAGTTCCAATAATAAACAAGTAAGGTCGTTTGACTTAGGGGCCAACGCTGGGAGTTTTTTAGGCCGGCTAAAGGAATCCATGCTCTACTGATTTAGGTACCCACACTGTTTAGTTTAGATTAGTTTATTTATTAATAACAGATAAGTTACAGGTCCAATTATTACATTTCATATAAATTATCACATTTCTATAAATGGTAGGTATAGGTACCTATTAAGTAGCTAATTTAATTTTAAAAATGTAGGTAGGTAAGTATAAGTTTATACTACTACAACGGAAAATAAATGTGATACCACACTGTGCCCATAAGTAACTGAGTTCGTTTGAGTTCCAATAATAAACAAGTAAGTTCGTTTGACTTACCAACGCTGGGAATTTTTTAGGCCGGCTAAAGGACTCCGTGCTCTACTGATTCGCCCACACTGTGTCCAGGGTTGACAATCGAAGAATGGGGGTGGATCGTCAGTCCGGCTGTATAATTCCGCACTCAGCCTCTGATATAGTGGAGGTACCCATCGATTTATAGTACGCATGATAGTGATGATTCTAAGTTTCGGAGTCCGAAAACGGTGTTTTCGCACTTGTGCATCAGTCCGGCTATAGGTATACCCCTTTGCTAATAGTGGAGGTACGCATGATAATGATAAGTAATTGTTTTTCGGAGTCCTAAAACTAAAAATATGGATTTTTCGAGTACTTACGAAAACGATTTTTTTTGGTGGTGTTTATTTTTAGACTTGTGCATTTAGTTCAGACGTTAGGATAAAATATTAAATTAATCTATTTTGCTACTTCAAGATTGGACCATTGCCAGCACAACTTGCATTCTCTTCTATAATTCCCCATAGTTTTAATTGTCACTTTTCGGAGTAGTTAATTTAACATCTGAGTTAATTCGAAGTAGCCCGTGACTTTTCGGAGTAGGTTCTGTTTCCGTAATCGAATTTATTTGACTGATTATGGCTTGGCTACCCTTTGTGAGTCGGTGGGCCTGAATGTGGAGGGTAAACGGTACCGTTGGTGAAAATCATGTTTCCGCTTGTGTTTGTGCATTAAAGGAGCCTCTTTCATGCACTTCTTAATCCTTCCACCACAAGAACTAATGACACGACAAGAAGAGAAGTCTGTTTTTGTAGTTTTAGACTCGCATTGAATGTGTTAAGTTTAACTTAGAGGGCGTTCTCCGGTTAATACTTAATCCAGTTATTAAGATGTAAGTTAAGGATTATTTGTTTAGTTATATACAGGGTGTAAAAAGACGTCTACCGAAGCCGAAAGGGGTAGGTACAGCACCCCAATAGACAACCAAATCCAAAAGGATTTTCCGAAATATGCACTAAATCCAGAGAAAACAGCGTTTGAAGAGTACTGTTTGCGTATGTTTTGGGCGCGTTTTTTTTACGTAGATTGCTGGATTTTGAGTTTTAAATGTTTTTTTCTTTTATAAATGAAATTATTAGGTAGGTATGGTCTTATTATGTTGTAATAGTAGTAAATAGCCGAAAATAACATAGCATGACGAAGCTAAGTCAAAAAAAAATTTTGCGTTTTTTTTTCGCTAAATATGTTTAGAATCATGGTCTGATTACAACCCCTCAGTTTTCGGTAGCAGTCTTTTTACACCCTGTATACACCACGGTACACAATGCTGTTTACTCTGCCGGGGACAGAGGAAGATGGAGAAACATCATCAGGCAGAAGGTGATACCTAAAGGAGATCACGACCCTCAGCATTGAGGAATACGAATCGAGGAGGAGGAGGAGTTCAGTTATTAACCAGTGCTTAACCAATAAATGAGCTTATCAAAATTTCGATTGCGACGATTAGGGTTCCGTGGTCGGATTCGTGGTTGATAAGACTTTTCATTTCTCAAAGATGGAAGTAGGCATTGTGCCAAATTATGTACTTGGATGTGGACGTGCCTCTGACTACCCTCTTAGACATCTTCAAAGGATTTTGAGAGAATTGATCGATTCGTAAGTGGTTGTTAAAAATTGTTTATTATTATAAAAAGCATTGTGCTGCCCATATTGTAATTAACTTAAATTTAATATGTGATTAGGTACTCATAAAATCAATGCATTAACCAGGATTCGAACCCACGACCCTCGAATATTCAATGATTCACTAACACGGCTTAATATTATAATCCATCAAAATTAATCACCCGTAAATTGGTCATTATCCATTCACAACCACGCATCATATTTACGTCAACGTTGATCCTATCATAAATAACTACACAACTTTCCGGCTGCCGTTTTATATTAAATGCAATGCAAATTACATGACAAGGAATAAAAAAACAAGACGCATATCGAAGACCGCAACTGTCAATTACTGAGCTCGATGCAAACGAAAAGGAGAAAAATATATGAAATGTACGGTTGCTCTGAGCTTACTTTATAGCGCCGATTATAAGCTATCTTGATCATGAGCTCTCTCTACCCGGTAGAATGAATGATTGAATGAACACTTTATTGTACACCAAGAAATTAACAAAAACAA
Source organism: Epirrhoe alternata (assembly GCA_963565295.1). Lineage (NCBI taxonomy): Eukaryota > Metazoa > Arthropoda > Insecta > Lepidoptera > Geometridae > Epirrhoe > Epirrhoe alternata. Next base: position 4,985,253 of record OY751401.1, read on the forward strand.
AACATTTAAAACAAATACAAGTTCTTAGTACAACGGGCGGCCTTATCGCTGAAAGCGATTTCTTCCAATCAACCTTTAATATAGCGAACTATAGTTAGTTTAGAATAGCGAACGTTCTCTTAATTTTCAAGTCTTATTAGCTTAGGCAAAAGCATCTTTTCGTCAACTGCAATAAAACTCAATTGTAATTTTATTCATTTTACCGTAGAGTTAGACCCCTCGCAGACTACAGACCGTTAGTTGAGACGCAATATACTTCGGCTCGTAATGAGTATGGAGAAGTATAGCCCGTCTCAACTATCGGCCGATAGAAAGTTTGTAGTCTGCGAGGGGTCTTAAGGTCCTGTTATAAACGAGTGATCTCTACCAGACGATACAGAGCAAACCTAGCTACTTCGACAGGTAGTGCACAATACTTTCTCACTCCTTACTTTCTTACTCCGTACAAAAATATAAAAACAAAATGGCCGCCGGGGCTGTGCATCCAAAATGGAGGAGTTAAATGTCAAAAGGCGGTGCTTCAGAACTTTTGCTCGTTTTAATTTATGTTTATTAATATTTATTTCTACAGTAACGTGGGACCTAGGCATAACAATATACCTACTAAGATGATTTATCTCTTTTTAAAGGGTATGCTTTAAAAAGTACCTACCTCTTACCATACTCGTGTTCGCTGTGGCAGGTCTTCTTGACTACTACGCTATCCTCCGTGCTTAAATCGTGTCCTTTTGGGCGCGTCTACGGGCATCTGACAATATTATTTTAAAGATAATCGCTGAATGTCCAGATAATGATTTTTATCGTCACTGGACATTTGTGCACCACAGCGAGAATAAAAAGTGACTTCTACATAATGTAGCTTATAATATACTTAGTTTTTGTTAGGCTATAGCTATAACCTACTAGTATTGTATCTTATTGATATGGAAAGTATTCTGAAATAAACAATTATTTATTTATTTAACGAACGTTTGATGAGTTCTAGGTCCTGTAGGACCGCTGGGATCACTTAGTCTTAGAACTAATTTTACTCCTGATCATGCGCCGTTCTAGCTTAAACTTTATTTAGATGATTTTTTTACACCATTATAATACTATTTGTGAAGAAAATATAAAAATTTTCCACATATCACGATGAAAATGACACTCTAAAATCTTTAATTGTTAATGAAATTTTGTTTTTGACTATACACTCTCTTACTCATTATCTTCAAAAGCATAGCAATAAATACAGGGTGTAAAAAGACTGCTACCGAAAACTGAGGGGTTGTGATCAGACCATGATTCTAAACATATTTAGCGAAAAAAAACGCAATTTTTTTTTTTGACTTAGCTTCGTCAGGCTATGTTATTTTCGGCTATTTACTACTATTACAACATAATAAGACCATACCTACCTAATAATTTCATTTATAAAAGAAAAAACATTTATAACTCAAAATCCAGCAATCTACGTAAAAAAACGCGCCCAAAACATACGCAAACAGTACTCTTCAAACGCTGTTTTCTCCGGATTTAGTGCATATTTCGGAAAATCCTTTTGGATGTGGTTGTCTATTGGGATGCTGTACCTACCCCTTTCGGCTTCGGTAGATGTCTTTTTACACCCTGTATAATAAATAAATAAACATTGCACTTCTGAGTCTAGTTCGACTTTTGCACGTTAATGTTTAAAAAATACTTAATAAATTTGTATTTTCTCTCACAAGACCAGACTTTTTACCTACACTATATATAAAAATTTTCCTGGCTTGCTGTGTGAGAGACGGTGCCTGTTATTGGTACAACACTAGAATAGGCCCCACTCCATTTAGGTAGGTAAATATAAAAATATTGTAATTAAATTAGCCTAGTTTTAGAACAAAATCTTCTGAAATTGGAATAAATAAGTTCTATAATGCCCTACGAGTTTCTGAAGCTCTACTCGTATCTATAAACTACATAAGTTTTGTTTTTAATTTAGGTTGAAAATGGCCATTCTCCTTTCAAACTAACTACAACTGATGCATAGAATTCGATTTTCAAATTCAAAGTCCACGCCAAGCCAAAACACTCTAATTTAAACCCTCCCGTCCTATGAATAAGGTTCTGAATAATTCATTTTACGAATTTATTCCGAATACATTCGTGCAAAAAATCTCATTGACTGCATTACATTAGACAAGGAGATCGACTTGAATAAGTAATCATTTGATTCACATACTTTTCTGTTCTGAAAAGTTTTGTTTTAGAAAAGCTTTTTCTCGTCTGATCGCACACTGGTCCGCGCCGTGCGCGCCGCAGTCATTTTTCTATACAAAAAATGCTGATGACGTCAGAAAATGCGGCTCGCTTCTGACGTCAGCAGCATTTCCTCTATTGAATTGACAGTTCGGCGCGTTCGGCTCGGCTGGACTGTGCGACCACCTTTAGAGAGAAGTTTAAGACATATCATAATGATTATATTTTTATAGTGTTAACCGCACACTTGGGGATATCTAAAGATTTTAAATGCTTCCCAAAATTTTATTTTTGCGGGATTCGAACCCACATCCTGCAAATTTTTGGGATGCATTTAAATTAAAATCTTTAAAGATATTGTATACTGTAATGAAATTTTTATTACGTAGGTACTGAAAAATGGAATTGTTCTGGACAATACTTTATAATATAATAATAAGTTTTTAATCGAGGAAATTACTTCTCGACTCTCTCTACTTATTGGTTCGAAATAACTCGTGACAGGAAGAAAAAGATCGAGAAAAAAATATTTTCGTTTTCCATCGCAAAAGTTTAAATTAAATATGGTGTAAAAATAACAGCTTCAAACTTCACAAACAAAAATTAGCAACACAACACATTCAAAAATGCAACATAAAAGCCAGTCCATATGAATATGCAATTTGATCGCGAGCTCTCGCACTATGCGGAAACGTCCTTCATAATTCATTAGGCAGCTGTAGCTTTGCTTTTGAAAAAAAAACACGAATTGGTCATTTTGGTTTATGGAAATTTATAATTTATTCGATTGTTTCACACGGGGAACTTTACGGGATAAACCTACGTTGTACGTCGACACACGGCTATGTGTAGTGTACATAGCCGTGTGTCGACGTACACCTCGACTTTCAATCCGAAGGTCGTGGGATCGAATCCCGGCCGTGCATCAATGGATTTTGCGTTTCGTAAAATTTATATGCGCTTTAACACGAGCTCTGAACGGTGAAGGAAAACATCTTGAGGAAACCAGTTAGTTATTCTTATAGGCGGCGACGGGCTTGCAACCTGTCACGTATGGAATACTAACTTCTGCAAAATGTGGGCATGTATCAAATATGTATTTGCACATGCCTCTGACTACCTCCTTAGACATCTTCAAAGGATCTGGAATATAAAAGATCTGAGAGAATGTCTACCGCGCCTCGGGGATACAGTCGTGACCCTGTTTACGTTTTACACTACACACGCTTATACGTAAACAAAGAACCGTGTTGATTGAATAGGGTTTAAAAAATCCATAGTTACACGTTTTTTACGGCAGAAACAGCCGTCTTTGCAAAAAATTTTAAAAAAAGAAATAAAAATAAAATAAAATAAAGTTTTAATTTCTACTCGATCTGGTCTTGACAGACAGACAGACAGAGAACAAAGTGATCCTAGGGTTAATAATATGACCTAGGGTTCCGTTTTTTCCTTTTGTGGTACAGAACCCCAAAAACAATGAAAATCGCTAGATAGCCCATATTTTACGAAAATCCCCTAGAGTTTACATCTAATTATTGAAGATTTATGTTATTTATTCGTTAACTTTCGTCAGCCGTGCCAGAACACTTACTTGATTAGTTTTATTCATTCAGTAAATGCTTTCAAAAATTGAATAAACGGAAATTGTATCCTGTCACGATACTATTCAGAATGATGACATGTATTTTATAAAGAAATCATTTACAAAGCGACAAAAACCAAACAAACACTAGTTCTAAAGAAATGGTGACAAGAAAATAGACTTTTTGAAGTAACTTCTTTGCGTTGGGCATTTTTGAGATTGGCAAAAACTATCAAACTCAGTCACGTGACTGTTACGACACCATCCCTACTATCATCATCATCATCATCCGCAGCCTGACTTCACCCACTGCTGGGTATAGGCCTCCCTAAGTTTGTGCCATCCACCACGATCCTGCGCTAATCGGACCCAGTGACGGCCCGCGACGTGTACAATATCGTCCGCCCATCTGGCCGCCGGACGTCCTACATTCCTGTACCCAGATCTGGGCCACCATTCAGTCAATACTCTACTCCACCTGTCGTCACCGCGCCTCGCTATGTGTCCCGCCCAGCTCCATTTTAGGTCCATTATCCTATTCCCGACCTCCTGGACTTTGGTCTGTTTTCGGATTTCGACATTTGGAACTCGGTCTATGAGTTTGATGCCGAGCATGGCGCGCTCCATGGCCCTCTGTGCCACCCTCATCCTATACACAGCCTCATGGGTTAGCGTCCATGTTTCGGCACCATACGTCATGGTGGGCAAGACACATTGATTGAACAGGCGGGTTTTCAGACACTGTGGAGTATCAACTGACTTCAAGATGTCGTCAAGCTTGCCGAACGCAGCCCACCCCAGTTGTATCCTTCTTGAGATCTCCTTTTGTTGATGCTCCTTGCCAAAGGATAAAATATGTCCAAGATAGATATACTGATCCACCACCTCTAGCCTTTCGTTTCCCACTGTTACAGCGGGACTTGATAAACTAGAATGGTTTGACAGGACCTTTGTCTTGGACATATTCATTCTCAACTTGGCCCACATTCTTGGAAGCATCATAAAGGTGTTGTAGCATTGTTTGAAGATCATAAAAATTTTCTGCGAACAGTACAAGATCATCGGCAAATCGTAGGTAAGACAAGTTGACACCATCCCTACTATACCTACATTAATTCACACAATATCGTCACAATGGTCGACGTAGAGTGACCGCATCTGGTCAGACAGCCCCGAGTTCAAATCCCAGTAGGACAGCAACTTTTTGCACTTGATTTTTTTTGTATTTTTTTTAAGTTTAGAACCGTTTTTTTTAAGATTCGGTACCGAAACCTCGTTCAAGTTTTGAAAAATGACTGCTGCGCGAACTGCGCGGACAAGTGTGCGGTCAGGTTGTGTCTTTTTCAGATGTTTTCCGTCATTACTTGTCCTTGTGTGAGTTTACAAAACGCCTAGAGCCAGTAAACAAGACATCATTTTGATGTTAACTGATACATCCAATTAGCCTAATCATCTACTTAAAATTTAGCTAAGCGTTTAATTTACATAGGCCGTCTTCGGTGTCTTTAAGGGACGAATTTAAAGGTAAAAGGTAAATTAACTAATTATGTGCTCAAGTAATTAGTGAAAATAATAATTGATGTAATAAAAACACTTTGATCCCATGATCTAGTTATTTTCTAAACAGAATCAGCGGAATCACGATTGAAGTCTAGTTTTTGGAAATAGGCCTTTCCATCTAGACCTAAAATGGTTTATACAGCGTCAGGAGGCAACCTATGCCTACACTGAACGGGACGCTGTGCCTGGGACATTGTTTGAAATAGAATAGCTAGCACTAAATAGATGCACACATACCTACACTACACGCAGACACTTCACACTGACACATGGGCGGATTCAGGATTTTTTTCTGGGGGGGGGCACAAGAAACAAAACTGACAAAAATTTCACGATTTATTAATTTTTCGTAGTTAGTAGGTACACAAAAATATCGTTTCGTACATTACCTACACACACTAGGTACAAAAAGCTCACACGTTGGCTCACTCATGCTGCCCTGTGTAACCCTGGCTCTTAAGAGACTTGTGTTACCGGGACATTACTGTTACAGCATATTACACACACCGTCCCCCTTCCCCTCTCCCCTCCCTCTAAGGCGACACTGAAAAACAGCGCCTGATCCCTGGATCTAGGCAATTTGCTGAGTAGTTGCCTTTTCAACAGTCATTTTTCATTTGTGTTTTTTTTTATTATTGTTTTATTTTCTTACCTACTTAGAATAGGCTTGCCTAAGTCAAAGTCAAAAAGCATTTATTCAGTAGGACCGCTGGGATCACTTAGAATAGTCTTAGAACTAAATTTACTCCTGTTCTTTCGCGACCAATACCGTGAAGAATCAGGGCAACAAACACGGTTTGGGGCCTAGCATTCTCTTAGGTGATCCTCAAGCTCCAGTGGGGAGCCAGTCAAAGAGAATTGAGGCTCGTCAAAGTAAGTTTAGATGCTCATAAAATACAAAACTTCCTTTAAGGGCAACGTCAATACGTGTGGAGATGATTGATCTGCGAGTTTTCTCAAGATGTTTTCCTTCACCGTTGAGATACGTTACTACGTACAGTATCTACCTACGCACAACCCATCTTTTAGCTCTCTGAAGTAGAACGATTGCGCAGGTTCGGTAGAGTAGGCGAGATAGGACGACGCAACAAACTAAGCGAGTGAGCGAGGCAGTTATGCAACACTGTCTTCGTCTTTTAGGCTCAATGCACATTGAATTGGCAAGCGACGCGTCAATTAGTTTTATAGCAAGTCATTATAAACCTTATGAACGACGGTACAAGACATAGAAACGCTTGTAGAATGAACCGCACGAAAGCGCTCGAGCCAGCGCGGCCCGCTAGATGGCTTCGCCAGACCTCGTTCGTTCCGTTTTTATATCTTAATTACGTATTAATTAAACGGGATTTATCGCTCATATAATATAATATATATAACTCATATATAATTTGTACCATCGTTCATAAGGTTTATAATGGTGCGCTTTATAACTAATTCACGCGTCGCTTGCCAATCCAATGTGCATTGAGCCTCAGGCTTCATCAAAAATGGGTTCTATGGGTTCTTAGCTACTTCAGAGAGCTAAAGATCGGTTGTCTGCTCTTTAGGTACTTAGGTAGGTAAGTAGGTACTTAAAACAATTTCGCTCGTTTCAACTTGTCCGGACACTTGACCTGTCCTAATTTCGAGTCCATACAAAAATTCCAAAGAAAAGTAATTTCTGTTCCTCCAATTTGCCGGACAACGTTTTCATTAATTTTTTCCTTAAAATCCATCCTTGACGAACATTTTTCTTATGTAGTTTTTCATGGATTTTCCTTCCAATTATTATGAATAGAATAGACTAGTCATTTATTTTGTGCAAAAAAAAAGGTTTACAATATTTATATAATTTGCTGCAGCACATGTTGAGTGCGGTGACTCAGCATGTGCTGCAGCAACTTATAGCTGCTGCAGCGCTGATTTTCTGTGGCGCCGGTGAGTCCATGTGTGGCAACAGCTGCACACGCATGAATGAAAATGCCATGTTGTGTGCGTGATTATAGAATACCACTCTAATAGAATAGACTCTGGAGATGGTCCTAAGTATACGAGTATTTGATTACTGAGGGATTTAAACTTTTCCCGTACCTACCTAGATCTTACAAAACTATTTCCTCGCTTGTAATTTCTACTTAGTCCAATACAGAAGTATTCTTTTTAGTTTAGGCGTTATTTCACCCGACTGCAAAGCTAAGATAAAGGGTTATATTTTGGAAGAGTATCTGAATTACAAAAATGAATTCTTTTGTTTTTAAATAGTTTTTGTAAAGTTATATTTAATATTGTCTAAATACACCCCTGTTCCTGTAACATGATGTTAATGTAAGTAGGTAATCTAAGAAATGCCTAAACAAATATTTTATTTTGTCTTGAAAATGTCTAAGAAAATTAAGATCTTAGGTACCTTTAAAGAAATAGTGACTCTTACATTTCCAATACAAATAAAATTTAGTTTTCTTGAAAAATAATGAAGACTCAAAATATTTTTTTAAGTTATAGTAATGATGTTACGGATGTCGAATTCAGATTAGTGCTACATCAAAAATGTATATTTTTTTGTTATTTAAAGTGTTATACACACTTAGGTATTTCATTGAGAATCCGGTGGTTAACCGATAAATATGAGCTAATCATTTCGATTGTGACGTCAGTGGATTCCGTGGCCGAGCGGTTGAAGGCTATTTGTGCTAATCTGGAGGTAAATGCATAATTTACTGTATCATTTCTTAGCCGTGTTGGCCGAATGGGGTTGAACCTCGACTTTGGGGGACGAATGGGGTTGAATCCGAAGGTCGTGGGATCGAATCCCGGACGTGCATCAATGGATTTTGCGTTACGTAAAATTAGGCGGCGATGGGCTTGCAACCTGTCACGTATGGAATACGTGACAGGTTGCATAACTTCTGCAAGATGTGGGCATGTATCAAATATGTATTTGTACATGCCTCTGACTACCCCCTTAGACATCTTCAAAGGATCTGGAATATAAAGATATGAGAGAATGTCTACCGCGCTGGGATACAGTCGTGACCCTGTTTACGTTTTACTTTTCATATCTCAATCAAAAATGTGGTACATCGACTTTGGTTGCTGACTGTACTGTACAACCTGTGTAATCCACGATGTCATCAACCCGTCTGTGGGCGACACTCCTTTTACCATCTCAGGCAGGAAGTAAATTCATTATTTTCACTATGACGTCACAAATTCATACTTCTGCTGGGCGAGCTAATTAGGCGCAAGTGGAGGTCCAACCTCGTCTTTTTATTTTAACTTTTTAAGAGGGAGTGAGAAAGTACGAAAAAAATATCGGTAATAATTTGAAAATGCATCCCAATATGTTGCATAGAACTTTCGCACTCCATTTAAAAACTTCTCAAATCTTCTCGAGGAGGAAAAAATAAAAAGAATATTAAAAAGCTCCCCGAGAAGATTACAAATACAAATACAAAAATGTTTATTACAGCAAAACATACAAACAATTCTTAACTATAACTAGGTAATAGGTGAAATTTTTGGGATGAATTTTAAATAATTAATAATAGTTTTTAATAATTAATAATAGTTTGAATTTTTATAAAAATTCAAATAATCTGTCTTTTTATGCACCCGGCCAATCTTCTTTTCACTGATGTTCCTCTACATTCAAAGGTTGCCTGGAAGAGATCGCTTCTTAGCGATAAGGCCGCCCACTGTAGATTTTTATTTGGTTTTTCTTTAGTTTTTGTTTTAATGGTGTGCCATAAAGAATTTTCATTCTATCATTTTATTTATTTATTTATTTATACTTAGTCTATCTATTGGACATGACTGCCTATATTCTTCTGCATACTTACGTGTGATGGTATGCAAGTGACCTGTACAATGTAGTGCAGGTATCAACACCCTATTTGCAGTACACGTTTGTAAAGTAAGTGTGCGAGAGCCGTACCGGTTATTATTTTTATTTAAGGCGACATCGCTCTGGTAACTCAAGCGCTTGTTAGTACAGTTTGTTTGCAGTCATTAAACAAGTATAACAAGAACACTTGATACTGTACCGTGTTCCTAAAGAAATAAGGTTTAGTATCGCGTGACACAAAATAAAGGATGTAGGGTATGGAAAAATATTATGATCTTTTAAACATTTTGTGGTGAAAAATGTTTTGTAGTTGTTTAATACTTTTTATTTTTATGAGTGTTGAAAATAATTAGTTGAGTCAACGTTGGTAAGCATAGTTTGATGAAACTTTTATAATAAGAATCAATTCAGGTTTTTTTTAACCTGTCCATGCCCAACAGAGTCATTAGGTGCATTTACGCAATGCGATTTTTCTCGTACGATTTGCTAAGCCCCGCCCATTGAACGTGCTGACGAGGGTCGGACCAATCGCATACGATGAGCGTTTACACGTGAAAAATTTCCGAGCGATACGATATCCTACGGGTTGAAATCGTATCGTGTAAATGCGAAAGATTGAATGGATAAAATGTTTATTACTTGTTAATGCTGAAAGCTAAACTGAATTGGATGGAATTTGTTATTAACGAAACATATTGAATGATACATTATGAATATAAATAAAAAAATAAATGACTTTTACCCTGGATAAACCTGCTTCTTTTTTTCCGGATAAGAGAAGTATTCCCCAGGGACTTGGTGTAACATCTGACGTTAGTAAAGTAGAACCTGCTAAATAACCCAGAAATTTTTGTAGTCGGTTCAAAGTCAAAGTCAAAAGTCAAAGTCAAAAAGCATTTATTCAGTAGGACCGCTGGGATCACTTTGAAACGTCTTAAAACTAGGTGATTTTACTCCTGTTCCTTCGCGACCAATACCGTGAAGAATCAGGGCAACAAACACGGTTTGGGGCCTAGCTTTCTTTTAGGTGATCCATCTTAAATCTAAACTTATGATAACTTAGGTGGTACCTTTTTTTTTTTATAACGTCAGAAAATCCATTATGGATACCCGACCGCCGTGGGGACAGCGGAAGGGTTATGTCGGACTCTCACCGACTAAAAACAGACGCGTGGCCGGCCTCCATGCCTGTCAAGGGGCTCCGCGATCTCCTACGGAACACAGCGGTGCCCCTCTCGCATTTTGCCTAAGCACTGTCCCGGGAATGGCACCCACAGCCACGCCCGGCACCCTCGCGGTGCTTACGGCGGCGCTCGCCACAGAGCGCCGCCGCCCTCCCGGGGTCCGCATCGTGGACAGTCGAAGTCCCCACTTCAGCCACCCGCGGACCCGGAAAGTCCCCTGTTTGGCAGGGGATACCACTCCGCCCCCCTCACGGGGGGGCAGGCGGTGTGGGACGGCCGTTAGCGCCCCGCCTCCGCCTCCTTCTCCGAGCGGGATCGGCCCTCTCACGATCCCGCTCAGCCGCCTCTTTCTGGACCAGAACGGCTTCACAGAAAGAGGCCACGGCCCTCCAGGCCGTGTCGTCTGCCAGCATAGCTGCAACTACGCTTGGCAGACTGAGATCCTGCCCGATCCTGTTGACCAAGACTCCACGCTCCTCGCACCACGCCGAGCAGTGCTCCAACGTGTGCTGAGCGGAGTCCAGGTCTGACCCACAGTGGTGACATTGTGGTGTCGGTTCGCGTCCGATCCTACTCAGGTACTCACCGAAACAACCGTGTCCGGTGAGTACCTGAGTTAGTCTATAGGTGACGTTCCCATATTCCCTTCCCAGCCAGGCTTCGAAGTTTGGCGCCACTGCGCTGACGATGCGTTGGCGCGAGCTCCGCGGCTCGTCGAGCCGCTCGCGCCACATCCCGAGTGCACGCCGGCGCTCCTGCACCCGCACTTCAGCAGGCGCGGCTCCGCTCCCATCGTCCTGGCGGAGACGAACGTACACACGTGCGTCCATCGCCGCCAAGATGTCAAGGGGCGGGAACCGCGCTAAGATGGTCGCCGCCTCGAACGAGATGGTCCGGTATCCTCGCGCGATTCGAATGGCCATAGGACGCTGTAGGCTGCTATAGAGCTGCCTGTAGCGCCTAACACCCGTGAGCCTCCCCGACCAGACGGGCGCTCCGTAGAGGGCCATCGATCGCACGACCCCGCCATACAGGCGGCGAACACCCTCCCTGGGTCCCCCGAGATTGGGCAGCAGTCTGTGCAGAGCACCCACTACCCTCTGGATCCGGGGGACGGAGCGTCTGAAGTGCTCCCCGAAGTCCCAGCGACTGTCCAGAGTGAGGCCAAGGTACTTGAGGTACGGCCCCACCTGGACGTCAACGTCACCTACGCGAACCGACAAGCTGGGTGGTTCCCTCCCCCTCGGGAGTTTGTGGAACCATAGCGCCTCGGTCTTGTGAGGCGCTATCCGCAGACCCAGCTCGTGGATCTTGTCCACGACACATGTTACCCCTATATCGGCGAGCTCTTTGGTCCTGTCGAAGGAGTCTCCGCCAGCAAGTACGAGTGTATCGTCCGCGTAGCAGACCACTCGTACGCTGGGTGGGAGATCGACGCGCAAGACCGCATCGTACGCGAGGTTCCATAGGAGGGGGCCTAACACGGACCCCTGTGGAACCCCACATGACACCTCCCTCCGTATACGGGTACCGTCCCTGCCCACATACTGCACACATCTGTCGCGCAGGTAGGCGCCGACTATGCGCTGCAGGTAGAGGGGCGCTCCGTGATACACGAGCGCCTCCCTGATCGCCCTCCAGGGCAAGGAGTTGAAGGCGTTCACGATATCCAAGGACACCGCCAACACGCTCCCGCCCCGGGACACAACTTAGGTGGTACCTACGGTTAAAAAGCTATTCAGTTTAAGCACAAGGAAAATTCCATATCTCGATCTTTAAATACTCATTGAAGTTAGTGGCTCTCCAATCCACATTGATTTATCTGACAGGAGGCTATCAGATCATTTTAACCTGACGTTATAAGGGATGTCTGAACTTCGCTTGACCGTAGTTGAGTAATGCTGCGGCCACACTAACCCTGCGTCTAACGTGGGCGATCTGGATGCGAAAGCGAAGCGGCGCGGCGCGGCGCGGAAACAACAAACAGTCGATTTACTATTGAAGTTTCCTACGTGACCGGTGCGCAGCGGCACGGCGTGTTAGTATTGAATCGAACGCGAATTTTGACACTATATGATTTGACGTAAACTATGTAGGACATGGGCGGATCCAGGATTTTTTTCTGGGAGGGGCACAAGAAACAAAAACTGACAAAAAATTCACAATTTATAAATTTTTCGTCGTTAGTAGGTACACAAAAATATCGTCTGCGATTCACACGCACGTAGAACAGACTCGTCTCGCCGCGCCGCGCCGCATCGAATCGCATCGCTTAGCTTTGCAATCGCGTTCGTGTCGCCCACGTAAGACGCGGGGTAACGGGAAATGCCGTTGATTATCGCGCGCGTTGAAGGACGTTGAACGTCGGTGTGACCACTATCAACGGGAAACGACATTTCCCGGCGAGTGGCGGTACATCAAGCAATGGCGTTGACATTGGTAGGGCCCCTACGTAAGAGAAAACTCAGTCAACTATAGCTACAATAATTACCTGCCGACGTTCAAAAAATAAAGAAAATCGACTTCAATATCAAGTGCCATGATTAGCTTTTGCATGAATTACGTAGCACTTAAAGATTTTCAGCGTTAGATGACACGTAAAAACCCTGTAAAATGAGCTAGTATTAGAAATATATTGCCGTAAAAGTTTACGTGACCTTTTCGAGACGAGTCCAAGAATTTATTCTCATCTCAAAAATGCAGTTTCGATACGATATCGGGTCAAAATTATTCTATATACCTAGGTGAATGTTCTTAAATAGAATATTTACAACAATAATAATATACTTGCGAGCGCAGTAAACAAGTTCCAATTAAAATTATATGACGGGTGAAAAGCCGGTTGCCTGCATCTCTAGATGCAATGATTCAATGCATTAGCTGCGATCCAGATTGGCAGAGACGGCCCATATCAATGTAAGAGCTTTTAATTGAACGAGGAATGGTGCAAGGCATAGTCATGCGGCGAGTAACTTCTCGTACCTAATTAATATCTTTTTGTAAAAAACACACAGGGTCACGACTGTATCCCCAAGGCGCGGTAGAAATTCTCTCAGAGATATTCCAGATCCTTTGAAGATGTCTAAGGGGGTAGTCAGAGGCATGTACAAATACATATTTGATACATGCTCACATCTTGCAGAAGTTAGTATTCCATACGTGACAGGTTGCAAGCCCATCGCCGCATATCTTTTTGTGATTGGATTTATTGGGGTTACTGCCCCCCTACCAATGTTACAAATAGAAATGGAATAGAAATCGAATTGACAGATAACGCTGAGACTTCACCTGCGTCTTACGGCATTTAATTGCCAAAACTGCATACATTTTATAAAAGTTATGGCGGCACGTGAGTTCCTCTATGTAAATCGTCAGTTTGACATTATGCCAAGAACTCACGTGTCGCGACACTTGACATAAAATGTAGGCAGTTTTTGCAATGAATGCAGGTATAGTCTCAGCGTTATCTGTCGATTCGATTTCTATTCCATTTCTATTAGTAACATGGCTAGTGGGATCATGTAAATCGAACTCGCATCTTACCTATGCGTTTCAGCCACGGGCCATCAATGAAACGACAGACAACCAGTGGCGTAGCTAGGTAGCCAAGAGCCCCGGTGCAAAAAAAACTGGGGCCATATCTGAACGGTTCAGATTATATCAAGTCAAAATATAAAAATGCAGGGTGTGGCAAAATTTTACAACATTGAGGGCATTTTTAAGTAATTTGAAAAAAAAAATAAAAAAAAAATCTCACCAGAAAATGACATTTGTAAAAAAAAAACAAGTTGGTCTCAATCTACGAGTATGAGGAACGAAAATAAGTCATTGGTTTCAATCGACGCTTTTCCCCATCAGGAACACTTTCCTCATGTCAAATCAAATTGTATAGAAAAAAATTAAAAAAAAAAATGTACCTAAGTTTTTTGCAATAAAATTAAAAAACGTTTCTCGGACTCTAGAGTCTGGGGCCCGAGCTTGAGCTTGGGGGCCCTGGTGCACAGTACCGCGTAGCCCTCCGGTACGCCACTGCAGACAACCATCATTATATAAACATTCTAGTTAAAACTACCTACGTAACTACCTGGTAAACTGCAAAATCATTCCGAGACAACTTATTCAAAACTTTATCACCATACTGTCAGTGTGTCACTTCACCAACACCATTAAACTTATCACCTATCACAGCATGTCACAGAATCGCGGATACTGTCACTGTTATGCACAAAAGTATTTCACTTGCATGCAGAGAATTATTTACGTCATGATGCATTTAAGTTGTCTGGTTTTGATGCAGACTGTACAGTTGTGAACAAAAGTGTTTATAACTCGTGACTCAAAAATAGTTGAGTGACGTGTGACTGTGTGTTTAGTATCGTAGCAACGGTGTTAACTACGGTGGGCGGAGGCCTGGGGGCGGCCTAAAAACTCAGTGACTAGAGTTATATTGGTCACTAACTCATATGAACTTAGTTCCCTAATAAAAATCACTTTTTTTACTTTTTAAATTGATGAGCTTTTGTTTGAAGGGTAACATGATTGAGCGTGTTTTTTTTTATCAATGAGATATAGGTACATCATACATCATAATTACTAGTTTATTTATGCAAACATTATTTTGTATTTTATGGAAATCGAATTCATGAGTTACAGCGTGAAAAGTAGATTTACCTATGAGCAGCAGAGCCAGTAAAATATATTTTTTATTTAAATTAATGTAGGCCTTGCAGTGGCATAATAATAGAGATCTGAGAGCACGCTTATAAGTAATATAATATGCCAGGTAGACAGAACTATTCCTGTATGTGCTATATTCTGCGATATGACTCAGGCTTTTGATTACGTGGATCATGATATATTGATGAAAAAGCTTGAGGCGTATCGAATAAGAGGAAACGTTTTGAATCTGCTTCATTCTTATTTAAATGATCGTCGACAGGTGACCGAAATCACAAGATTAGACCCAAATTCTAAATGTATTCAAAATTATAAATCGCTAGAACGAGTGGTAAAATATGGCGTTCCCCAGGGAAGTGTGCTAGGACCTTTGCTTTTCATATTATACATAAATGACTTACCCAAAACAATACAACACCCAATGACATTATTTGCTGATGATAGCACCGTGACTCTTAAGTGTAATGACATAAATTCATATAAATCTGACATTAATAATTCATTAAAATCAATAATTTCTTGGCTAGACAATAATAATTTAATAATAAACTTACAAAAAACTAACATAATGCATTTTAGTCAAAGAGCTATTAATCCAACTGAATTACGATTAGAAATTGACGGCCATATAATAAATCAGGTTGACTCTACACGATTTTTAGGAATAGAATTTGACAGGAAACTAAATTGGAAAAACCACATCACCTTATTAAGTAAAAAAATTAGTAGTTCAGCCTATGCATTATACAAGCTGTCCTATACAGTGAACACAGAAACTTTAATTAACGCCTACTATGGAATAGTCGAATCGCTATTAAGATATGGAATCATTTTTTGGGGCAACGCAACAGACAAGATTTTCATTTTTAAAATTCAAAAGCGCTGTATTCGTGCTATGTTCAAATTACAAATGACTGATAGTTGCAGGCCCTGGTTCCTAAAGTATAAAATCCTTACACTTCCGTCACTCTACATACTTGAAACAGCATTGTTTGTGAGACAAAATCCTCACCTGTTTCCGCGCGTATCTGACATTGTCGTACGCAACAGACGCAATGACAATAGATTAGTGACGCCTAGTTGCAAAACAACACTGTTGCAAAAAAGTGTTATAAGTATGGCATCTATTATATACAATAAAATTCCTAAGACGTACAAAGAACTTAACAATAATCAATTTAAATGCAAATTAAAACTACTATTAGTTACTAAGAGCTATTATGATATTAATGATTTTTTGACGGACAATTCTTTAGTTTAGTTAGGTACTATTGACATTAGTTTTATGCATGAACATTCTTAAAGTTTTATTTTGACCTAGTATTTTGACATTTATACCTACATATTACAATTTTTTTTCAATAATAAGTATTCAAAAATGTAATTAGATTATTATTATTCTTTGTATAAGCTGGTAACATTTTGCATGCTGTTAGGCTAAACAAGGCTGTGCATATAATTTCCTCAGACATCTATTTATTGTTAACCCTTGTTTTGCAAAATAAATTAATTTGAATTTGAATTTGAATTTGTACCTATGTAGTACCAAATGAAATGGTCTTGTTTGCAGACGATAGCACGGTTATGTTTAGTGATACTTGTGAAACTCATCCACGGAATACTAGTAATAATTCATTATAATAATAATAATATAAACCTGTAATTATTTTAATGAATTATTAATTTGCTGTTGGTTTTCCAATCAATAAAAAAATGTAATATTGCATGACAGAGCCGACCCATTCATCATAAAAAAAATGTGAAAGATGTTGATTATGGTTGCCCGTTACTGTATCACTAACACCTGTTACATAATCTACCCATAATACACAATAAAACAATTTGATTTGATTTGTATCTGTTCTATTTAAAAATAATGCTAACACTTATCTACCTAAGCGTACATCTAGACGCCACATAGAATGATAAGCAAATTGAAAAAGCAATTATATCATTATCTCATCCATCTCTTGACGGTTTGAATGTAAATGTCCTGATTAGTGATCTTGATAATAAGCTACTGGTTATCGGCTGGTTATACTTAGTATTCTTACCCCCTAGCCAAGTTACAAATAGAAATAGAATAAACAGATAATGCTAAGACCAATTAGGTACTTATATTTTACCAATATGGCACTCGTAGTGTCTAATAGTGTCTATGTTACAGTGCCACAAACTTATCTGAACCGATGAGAGAGGCGCTGTTCGCATTTGGTGTTGGTAGAAAAAAAGGTACAGTAAAATTCGTTAGTTCCTCTTTTGACCACCGGTCCAGATAAGTTTGTGGCACTGTACGGTTTAAAATCCGGTCGTGAAACAAGTGACTGTCAAACAAAGCACAGACATATAAAAAATTTCGCTACGCACAAATAGACCAATAGAGAGTGCGAATGAAAAATCTTTATCAAGTTCGTCATGTACACGCTGCGAGAGAAAAAGAGATAAGTAGGCGACCTAATGACGTCAAATTGCTAATGAGATGTATTTTTTGTAACGCCCCGCACCGCCCCGGCTGTTACAAACAATACAAAATGGTTTTTGAACATTTTTCTAGTTAAAAACCAGCCCGAACCAGCCGATTCGATTTTTATTCCATAGGCGGATCCAGGGGGGGGGGGGGGGGGCACGCGGGCACGTGCCCCCCCCAGACGATATTTTTGTGTACCTACTAATGACGAAAAATTAATAAATTCTGGAAAAAGGTCTGGAAGTGGCACATGCTGAGATTGGACTTTTTAGGCACACCACTACCCACGCTGTTTGGTTTTGCGGGAAAGGCTAACTTCTATAACATTCATCTGTTTTTAGTGCTAAGAACTTAACTATGTAATTATTTTTATAATTTTTGTATTTGGACATGCCTCTGACTACCCCTTAGACATCTTCAAAGGATCTGATATATATAAAAAGACCTGGGGATGTTGCAGTCATGTTCAAAATAAACCTTTTTTGCAGTAGGCAGGTAGTTACCTATCTATTTACAGCAAAAAATGTACCTGCTTTCTACCTACCTAAATTACCTAATGTAGCCTTTGCCCATTTTTGTTCTATGTACTGAGTGTTGTCTAAATAAATGTGTTTCTTTCTTTCTTTCTTTCTAAATTGTGAAATTTTTGTCAGGTTTTGTTTCTTGTGCCCCTCCCAGAAAAAAATCCTGGATCCGCCCATGTTCTATTCCATTTCTATTTGTAACATGGCTAGGGGGGCATAGGTTAGATCTCATAGAAAAGTATGGGGGCTTGTTCGGTGTACCTAAGATTAATCACATAACAACAGTAATAATATCCGATAATCACAATGTATCATTAAATTTTTTATATCACTGTTCATCTGTCGCTATTCGTCTATAGATACATTCTAAGTCTTTGGACTAAAGCGTAAAATGAAGTCAATTTTTTGATACTAGCTGCGCTCGTCCGCACGTCCGGCGGTTTCGGCGTGAAAAGGTAACAAACAGACAGAGGGGTGTCTATATTTACGCATAAAAATAAATGTCATAAACTAGTTTGGTATAACAAGGGTGGCATAATTTATTTTCTCATATTGGCCTTCTAGCTTCAACTTATCAGGCATAAAAGACTATTGTCCTAACATTATTTTAGAACAGACAGAGTTACTTTCACATTTATATTTTTTGATCGCCAAAAATAATGTTGCAACTACATACTTATTTTTTTGAATAAAACAAAAGTAAACCTTCAAGTTCAAGGTAGACACAATTTCAATTCCCTTTATTCCCCGACACTCAGAATTCGTTGTTTTGGGAAAAGAAACTTAATAAAACTTCTTACATTACAGTAAAGTGCTTGAAGTACATTCGATCTCTCGCAGTTCAAAGCTGGTATGGTAATAGGTACCTACCTACTATTGTTGACTTCAAGTAAAGTTGGAAGTGTCGTAAAAGTAACGTGGACATTATTTTGTTGACGTGCTCATATACTGCAATGACAATAAAGTTTATTGAAAATTTTTTTTTCAAAAAGTTCGTAGGTCGTCAAGGATAATGACTTAATAGCCGGGATCGCCAATTTAGAGGTTGCCTGGAAAAAATCGCTTTCAATGATAAGGCCGCCCATTGTACTAAGAAATTGTATTTGTTTTAAATGTTTTGTTTTTATTAATTTCTTGGTGCACAATAAAGTGTTAATTTTTTCATTCATTTTTAACTTGCCCTCCGAAGCACGGAAGCGTTCTGTTGATAATGACTGTGGCGGCCACACATCCACTTACTGACCGTTTAGAATGTTGCTTAACTACGTAGCAGCACCACCAAATGAGCCCAATCACGGTTATTTTACTGTTATTCCCTGAGGAGTTCTGTTAAACAACTCCTGACTCCATCATCAGACCAGCTTCCTCCTACTTAAAACCTTCCTACAAAAAATGGCTTATCGAGCGAGCCTTTTATAGAGTGGACGAATTTTTTAATAGACAATATAACATTGTAGAATTTTTTTTTTAATTTAACTTAATTTATATATTTACTTAATATAATTCAATTGATTTTTACTATGTATTTAGGTATACATTAGAAAGTAATTTAAAATTTAATTTATGACATGTAACTATTGACGTTATCAATAAAAATCTGAATCTGAAATCTGAATCTGAAATCTGAATCTACCATACCTATTCTTTAATTGTTGAGAAATGAATGAAAAGTCTTGTGCAGCCTGCATCCAACGGCTCCCAGCAACCTTTACCAGATAGTCTTTCCATCTAGTGGGGGCTGCAACATACACATCACCAAAGTTGTAAAAGTAATAATAGAATTACAATAATAAATTATTTTATCGTTCGAAGCTTGATAAGTTAATAATGGCAAAGCCTAGGTCTAGCTGAAGCCTCTATCTCTTAATTCCCCCTTGATGCTTTTTCTATTCCATTTCCCAACAAAGATTACGGTTCGATTCTAAAGTACAAGTTCACAAGTCGTCTCACATTATAATCTAACAATTTCACAAGTCGAGTCACATTATAGGTATCTAATTTTACATGAGTACCTGTTTGGATGGGCAGGTGTATGTAATAAGGCTACTTCACGCTGAAACAGCTAAACAGAGTGAGATAAAAAATATATTTTATTTAAGTGAAAATTTGGATGGATGGTTTGTTGCTCTTTCACGCACAAATTAAAATGAATTTGGGAATTAAAAACACAGTCATATTAATTTCACAGCTTTGCACTGCTTTGCACACCATCCGTGAAAGGATGCAAGTCCAACGATGTTTTACACATGCCGACTTCCCCCTTAGACTTTAGACTACTTCAAATGATCTGGAATATCTGAGCATCTTGGGTTTTTCATTGCGTTTGTAATGAAAAGGCACATATCTTCAAAGGACTTCAAATACATGAATAGATCTGAGATAATGTACCTTACGCACCTTGGGGACACAGTCGTGGTCATTTATGAAATGAAGAATGACTTGTGTTCTTGTAATATCGTTCAGAATAGGGCCCCATTTATAGATAAGACACGTCTCACCGTGTAAGTTGAAAAGGGTTCTTTGATTAGCGTTGTAGACCCGGAAATATTGTATCTTTTATTTCGCTTTATTTTGTCGTTGAAGGATTACGGTTGTAATTAGATATTTATTTTCGTTGTTTTTGGAACAATATGATTGGACATAATTACGTTTCAAAACTAAAAGAAAAACCGACTTCAATGCTCGACTCTACACGCGGCGTGACTCAGGGAATCAATAAGCCAGCCATAAAAATCCAACTAAGAAAAGAAATCAAATCGACAGAATCTACTGCTTATGCTCCACCGGCGTCTTGCATACATTTTTTATGTCAAGTTTCGCGGCACGTGAGTTCCTGGCATTAGTAAATCGTCAATTTGACATAATGCATAGAGTCCTAGCGTCTTACCATAGAACGTGACATAAAGTTATTCCGGAGTATAAACTGTCAAAATGTATGGTTATTCTTGATTTATTCGGTGGAATAACTTTATGTCACGTTCTATGGTAAGACGCTTAGACTTAGGTATCTGTCGATTCGATTTACAATGGCTAGGAGGGAAGGTTATAAGAGTTTTACGGGAAAACTATCAAACCCTCAGGAGTAAAATTTATACTGGACCACCTCTGGAGTATAACTTTTAAGCAAAAAAATAATTTTGAAAATCGGTCCACAATTGGCGGAGTAATCGTGTAACAAGATACAATAAAAAACAAAAAAAACATACAGGTGAATTGAGAACCTCCTCCTTTTTTTGAAATCGGTTAAAAATAAACAACATGGCAGCTTTATTAACTAGCTGTCCGTCGCGGTGTTACCCGCGGTCCCTCGGAAAAACTTCACTTTCCCGGGATAAAATATAGCCTATGTTCATTTGGAGGATTCTAATCCTGATTTTTTTACAACGGATAAAATCAATACAATTAGAAGAATTTTGTGAATTTGGAATATGAAACTTTCGAGGGCTACCCAGGCGTGAAAATAACAGACAGTATAAATAACTTTCAACAACTGAATGTCAGTAGGAGCGAAGTTTGTTTGTACTTTGTTAATTAGTTATTCTTTAGACATAAAAGGGTTAAGAATAGGCATCTGCTCGGTAATGTAGCAAGGAGATTTATTTCTATAATTTTTGTAATTTTTTTATAGTGTTATTCCACACTTGGTATTTCATTAAGAAATGAAAGTCTTATCAAAATTTTCGATTTCTACGGGATTCGAACCCGCGATGATCAGACGATCCTCCTAAAGCCGGAGTGCCTTCGACCGCTCGGCCACAGAACCACATACGTCGTATTCGAAATTCTTGATAGCTCATATTTATCGGTTAAGCCCCGGTGAGCGCCATCTACACGTTTCACTAGTGAACTCATGCTCATTGTCCGTTGTTTTTTTGTTCCGTAAACATTGTTCCGATGTTTATAATAGAAAAATAAAAAAAAATACTTATACCTATTTAAATACTTATAAGCTCGATAGTAGAGTCGGTAGATGAAATGTGAATGGAAGCCGAAAATTGTAAAACTACCCGCTTTGAATCTTTAACTGAATTCTTCGCTAACTATTCACGCCACTGGTTCACCACCGAAATGGCATTGTTTCTGTTGTATAGAGTGACCTTAGCACTAGTTTCAGTTCAGCTTATCTGAGTTTTAACATGAATGAAGTTTTGGCAGAATTGTGACAACAAACAAGTCGCAGTAGCCATAAAGAAGTTAAAGTTGAACATGAATGAATGAAAATACTTTATTGCACACCTTAAAACCACAAAGATACAATAGAAGAGAGAACCATTACAGTGCATAATAGGCGGCCTTATCGCTAAGAAGCGATCTCTTCCAGGCAACCGTTGGATGGAGAGGAATGATCAGATAAACATCTTACATGAGAATGCCAGTATTTTGGGCACGACCGGCAGTGACCTGGATCAGTTGAGCTATCTATAGATCGTTTTTCGTCGATCCCGGCTATTGAAGTCGTTAAGCCATGACGGAGGCCCTAAGGCGGCCTAAAAAATCCGTCACCAGAGTTGGCCACTGACTCATACGAGCTTACTTATACTTTGAATTAATATAGTACATTACGATATTAGTGCGTAAAGATGGTTATAACATGCGAGGCGGAATTTCAGCCCGAGCCGCAGGCGAGGGCGTAATTGAGCCGAGCATGTTATAACCAATACGCACGTATATCGTACGACGTTTTTTAACACATTTGCGAGGAAACAGAAAAAAAAAACATTTAAATAAACTCAATCTGTGAATGCACACTGTTGCTTTCCCGCCATTTTCACAGCGCGCTAGCGCTGCCTACTGACTGGCGCCGCGCGGCGATTAGTTCGAAATTTGAATAGCAACAGCGCGCTGCTCACTAGCTGGAGGCACGACTCCAGCTCGGCGGCGATCAGTTCCATATTTGAAATGGCAAATAATGCTGTTATGGAATTTGTATGGACTATAACATAACTATTTGCTCTGATAACACACGCGTTTATTATGACCCGCTTTACATAATTTAAAACCGGTGGAATTACATCAGCTTTACGAGCAAGGGTGTTAAAATAGTACATTACGATATTAGTGCGTAAAGATGGTTATAACATGCGAGGCGGAATTTCAGCCCGAGCCGCAGGCGAGGGCGTAATTGAGCCGAGCATGTTATAACCAATACGCACGTATATCGTACGACGTTTTTTAACACATTTGCGAGGAAACAGAAAAAAAAACATTTAAATAAACTCAATCTGTGAATGCACACTTTTGCTTTCCCGCCATTTGAACAGACTGCCTACTGGCTGGCGCCGCGCGGCGATTAGTTCTCCTTTGAATATCAACAGCGCGCTGCTCACTAGCTGGAGGCACGACTCCAGCTCGGCGGCGATCAGTTCCATATTTGAAATGGCAAATAATGCTGTTATGGAATTTGTATGGACTATAACATAACTATTTGCTTTGATAACACACGCGTTTGTTATGACCCGCTTTACATATCTAAAACCGGTGGAATTACATCAGCTTTACGAGCAAGGGTGTTAAAAAAAATATTAATTTGTATACAACTAAGTAGCAATCATTAATAGTGCAAAGTACAGTTTAGGTCGCGATAGAGGTCGTCAAATCTGATCACCAAGCCTTGCTCGTACGTAACAAAGTCGTGCTACCCCTGCCTACCCCTACACTACTTTCACAGCACATTCGGGACATTTCCGCAGTTAAGTTATTTTTTGTTTGCAATTTGCAGTGCGCTTTTAGCTTTTTGTGAATGGAGATGAATATACATATAAGTGTATAAAATTCTCACTGCATATGTTTAATTAGTTACTGCATAAACTCTCGTGGTGTAGCTTAGCCGTTCTTGATAGATCTTCGAAGTTTAGCAACGTTCTGACGCCTGGTGAAAATGACAACTGAGCGCTTCTGTGCTTCAGGGGCACGTTAAAGGTCGCACGCTCCAGCCCAGCCGAACGCGCCGAACTCTTAATTCAAAGAAAAAGTCATTTTTCTTTACAAAAAATGCTGATGACGTCAGAAAATGCGGCTCGCTTCAGACGTCAGCAGCTTTTTCTGTATAGAAAAATGACTGCGGCGCGTACGGCGCGGATGAATGTGCGATCAGGTTAAATTGTCGGTCCCGACTATGAAGTCGTAAGGTGAAGTCGTAACAAATGTAAAAGATCCGTCCCCAGAGTTGGCCACACCTGGCCATACTTGGCCATTTAGCGTCATACCGATTTCGAATCGTTTCTGAAATAAATAAAACGGCCATAATCACATGTGAACTAATATTACTTTTCATACCGTCTGTCCTATACAAAAGCTTGTAATTGATTAAATATTTTATTGGAAAAATAGGTACCTACACTAAAAACAAAAAACTCACGAACATTCAAAACGCAAATTTTAGTATAGGTTTTGTATAAAAGTAATTGAGCTTTCAACGGTTTTGCTATTCTGGCACACCATATTGACCTTTTGCCACAGAATAGCTCTTGTTCCGTTGAGTTTGAGACAGCAAGAGGTAAGAATGGTATGCCAGAATAGCATCATGTAAGGCTTCTAATATTCGAATAGAATAGAATAGAATAAGTTTTTATTGTAAACTGTTGAATTTAACAAAGATGGTCGGTGTATGTTACGGTGTACGTTATGAGTGTATGTTAAAGTCAAGAGATCAAGACATCTGTGCTTATTTTTATCTCGTATACCTACTAATCTTCCAATTAAATTTTGCTACGGATGGTTTCCAGATTATAAATAAAGTTTTTTTTTGTAATTTTTCAAGTGTTTCCACACTTAGTTAATTGAAAAATGAAAAGTCTTATCAAAGCTGCATAATTGGATACGTAAATGGATTAGCCTTGTTGCACGCAGTTATTTTTCAATCCAATAATGTCGGTCTAACTTGGCCGCATTCGCAGAAATAACTCAGGGCTTATTTTTTTGCATGTAACAGAAAAGATTTGTTTGTTTGTTTGAATTGAATAGGCTCCGGATTCGGATTGAATAGAACCCGCGACGATCAGACGATCCTCCTAAAGCCGGAGTGCCTTCAACCGCTCGGCTGTAGGACGATCGTCTGATCGTCGCGGGTTCGAATCCCGTCGGAATCGAAAATGATAAGACTTTTCATTTCTCAATAAAAAAAGTTATATCGAATCCAATTTCAGAATTTACGATATATGCCCATAACCTTCGCTATTAAGTTTATTCTGATAGGGAATTATGAAAATCAACGATATAAAAAATCCGGCTCGAAGGTACAGTAATTGCATCGTTTAGGAGCATTTTGAAGTAATTTCGGCGAATTGCAAAATTATTTGGTGCTGATAAACATCTTGTTAATGGTAATAATCTTATATGAGTAGGTAATTGGACATCGCTACAAGCTTATCGAGAAATACATGGTTTCCCTGACTACCATACCTACTTATCTTCAAAGAATTTGGAAGACCCCTATGATAGGGGGACAAAGATTAATAAGGGGACCTATTTGGTATGTTAGACTTTGTCCCGTGATCATGATAGGTATCAGATTTTATTTGCCCCAGATAAAATTTTGTTTTTTTCTTTGATAGCGATATCAGAGAGAATGAAATTAATTATTAAAATTGTTCTATGATAGCGATATCACACGTATTGAATCCAACGCGATCAGAATTTTGACACTATGTATGATATGATATATATTATACATATTATACACTATGATTCGCACGCACGTAAAACGGGTATCACACTATATTCAGGGCCCGGTAGTTAGGGAGCAAGGCTTGCCGGGACCGTCCGGTCGCCCTAGTTAGGAACTCTAACTCTTAAAACACCACTCCTTGTTAGGGTAAGGGACCCTGAATACCGTGTAGTGTGATACCCGCTTAAGGGCGCGTACTACCTCAAAACTGCTTCTACTCTGGATCATATCTATAAAAGTATTGAACCAATATTATTGAAAAAAATATATATTATAGTTGAGGATATAAACTGTTGCTCCATTGTAGTGAAAACACGATTACTAAATATTTTCTCGATAGAAAATAACACACTTCACAAACTTCCCCCTGAATTTTACTTAAAAACAAAAGTACTCTATAAATACTTTAGCTAGACTAGTAAAACTTCGTATCTAAACTCAGCTTAGTACACTACGTGGTCCCATTGTTCCGAATTTCGATCTTTTTTTGTTTTTGTACTTTTAATTAGCTAATAAGTGTTTTAGCTCCGTAAATAACGCTGCGCATCCATAGCTCTGTACTCCTCGCACGCCGAACAAATCACACTCGCTGTCCCGCTTACAAAATATTGGCGTATTATAGGCCCTTAAGGCAGACTCACTGCGCCGCATCGAAACGCATCGCTTCGCTTCGCAATCGCGTTCGCGTCAAGTTGCCCACGTAAGACGCAGGGACAACAAACAAAGACTCATTTTAAAACCCCATAATTCGGAAGAGCAATCTCATTGCTGCCTCAGCGCTGCAGATTAGATAAATGTTATTTATAAATCCCAGCAGGGAATAAATTATGCTGCAATTTTCACAGGTTTATCCGTGTTGGGTTTTAAGTGCCCATGGTAAAGGCAACGTAGCTCGGAAAAACGTAAACGCTAGCGTTAAGACGCTTAAAACTACGTCATAATGGCATCAAAACGTCGTAGGTCGTGGAGGGCTAAAAACTACGCCACATTGATTGGCACAAAACGTTGTAGGTTGGTTGTGATTGTGACGTAGGGATTGCAACTTGGAAATTCTTTCAGAGAACCAGTAGATATGCCTACTTAGGTAAGGTACGAACTTAAGAAATTATGGCTTGGTAACAGTGGCGTAGCTACCGGAGGGCTAGGCGGTGCAGTGCACCGGGGCCCCCAAGCTCAAGGGGCCCTCGGACTCTGAGTCAGAGTCCGGAAGGTGTTGTTCTTAGGTGCTCATAAGGACTATAAGTAGGTATGATTATTTTGAAAATAAAAACAACTGCATTATTAGATTTTTGAAAAATGTAAGACTTTAGTAACTACAGTCAGCCCAGAAAATGACGAATAAAATCGTAAGTTTTTACAAAAATCTAAATATGCTTACATTTTGCCACACGGCGGTTTACACTTTATCAAGTCCTAAGTGCACGAAAAAAACGTCTCAGGTATTAATAGTGTTCCAGTAATTATAGGTTATCACAACATGCGTCAAAGATGTCTCCACGTGACTTGAGAACACTGCGTGATAATGGAAGAATCAGGTACCCACACTGTGTGTAACTTAGATCTACCTACATACTGATATTGACAAAATATTTTAGAATACGTAGCGGTGTTTGTACGCACGTTTAAATAACGAGCTTCAGTCATGTTGATGATTTTTTTTATTTTAAAACAATTAAGCTATAGAGCACAGAATAGAGTTTTATTTTATTTATTTTATTTTTATTAGGCACAAAAACAGTAAACAAATCAATATATTCACACACTCAGTGGACAAAAGAACAAGTTTTCAAGAAAGTAAAGTTGAATTTGTAAACCTAAAGGTTGTGCACAACCAAAACAAGAAACACTTACACAAATGAACATCAAAAGAGAAAACAATAAGAAATAGAGAGGGTTAAACAAGTACACAGATTTTATGTATAATGATGTTCAAATTAAGTTTGGACAGATGACTTTTAAAGCCTTTTAGGCTTTGATGAAAGATATCAAGGCTGTTACAATGCGTATTATACAGGGTGTAAAAAGACGTCTACCGAAGCCCAAAGGGGTAGGTATAGCATCCCAACACAAAATCAAATCCAAAAGGTTTTTTCGAAAAAATCATTTTATCCAGAGAAAACAGCGTTTGAAGATTACTATTTTCGTATGTTCTGGGCGCGTTTTTTTACGTAGGTTGCTGGATTTTGAGTTTACTGTTTTTTCTTTTATAAATGAAATTATTAGGTAGGTATGGTCTTATTGTGTTGCACTAGTAGTAAATAGCCGAAAATAACATAAAATTACTTAGCTAAGTCAAAATTTTTTTGCGTTTTTTTTTCGATATAATCATGTTGTAATCATGGTCTGATTGCAACCCCTCAGTTTTCGGTAGTTGTCTTTTTACACCCTGTATAATCGGGACATTCGGTGCAGTGGATTATTTTGAGAAACATTGTTATTAGAACAAGGATTGTCAAGCAAACGATGGTTACGTTGGACACGCTTAGGGATAGTGAAGTTCAGTGATCTAAGTAATATGGCACTAAGTTGACCATTAACTATTTGTGGAGTATACTAAGATCCTTAATTTTTCTTCGACGTGCCTCTGTCTTACTTAAAATAGGTAAGCCTATCATCGTAACTCGGAAGCTTTTTCCTGAGACCTAAT
The DNA here is from genome assembly GCA_963565295.1 of Epirrhoe alternata. Taxonomy (NCBI): domain Eukaryota; kingdom Metazoa; phylum Arthropoda; class Insecta; order Lepidoptera; family Geometridae; genus Epirrhoe; species Epirrhoe alternata. The sequence goes on from OY751401.1 coordinate 5,013,606, forward strand.
CTTGTGCATACATAACTCAAAAATCGCTTTTGTGTGCACAATAGTTTTTATTGAATACACAATCCAATAAGCAAATTTGAACTACCTACCTAATTCATTTCATAACAAAATTATCATATTGTTTCTGCAGCACTTAAAATTCATATTTTCGTAAACATTTTGTTTAGTTTTAATTTTCGGGTTAAAATAAAACCAAATTCACGTTAAAAATTCACATTTATTATTTTAAATGAGTTTTACATCACAAAACAGAATGTTCGCTTAAAGCGCCTCCCATTGTTATTAAAAAAACAAAAAAATACAAGCGCTTACAAAAGCGAGAAAGTACAGTCGCTTACAAAAGTGCTAAATAGTTTTTAATTTTAAGTTACGTAAGGTAAGTTTTTGTTAATTGTGTTTGTACTTAAAACATTTTATGTTGTATTTTGTTTTATTTTAATAATAACAACATTGTAAGCGACTTCACTTCTCTTTCTAAAACTATCAAAATCTAAAGTCATGGCTTCTATCATTACATAGAAAATAATAAACAATAGCTATTGTCAGAAATTATTACAATTTGGTCATCAAAAACGAATCAGTTCGTGAATAAAAGCTTTCTGTTATACGAAAATTCTACAATATTTTCTGCAATTAATATTTACTGTTAGGCCATATAAACTGCAACCAAAGAAATTATTAAGAAAATGTTATCACATTAAATACTTATAATAATATAATTTACGCTTGAACAACACCGTTAAATGAGACAATGGCAGACTAACGATAAAAAATACTAAAACGACTTTCTTTTCATAAATTATTATAAGTATTATATTTTTCAAGTATACATCGTCAGTGTGTCAAAATCTAAATGAATCAACATCAAAATATATTAAATCAAACCAAATTCCACTTTAAAAGTGGTATTAAACATACTATTATGTGCTTTTTAAATTAAAACGAGTTCCAAATGTAACTAAAAGCTCGTTAAATTCAATATTATTAATTGTTGTAATTGGTTAACAACTTTAACATAGAGCTAAAATTATGTATGGCAACTCTCATACTTATTTATAGTTAAACAAGTTAACTTATTTACATATATACAATCTTATTTATTAAATCGAGAAACAATTTAAATACCTACTATTGATTGAGACTCAATGGATACGGGTGTCAAATCTTCATAAATTTTGCTGTCTCCTTATAAATTCAAATGACAATATGATAGGACTCTCAACTTTATCCTTATTAGCTTATTGCTTATCAGAAACGACGTATTTTATTTTCTTAATGAATTTTACTATACAAATGTATATTCGATGTGTTGTCAATTTTCAGTGCAATAGATACGTTATTAAGCGTGGTAAGTACTTATTGGAATAATAAATCAAAATAGAAGTACTTTATGTTATAACTATACAATCTCAGTCTTATACATCCTCAAAAAGATGTTCAGAACTAGTTTAACATCTTTTCTAAACAATTGACGAACATTTACACAACTATCATTCTATGCTGAATCAAATTACGGTATCTAATTTGGCAGTGATTTTAATTTATTGTTAAAGATTTAAATAAAAAACTTATTATAATGGTAATTATCGAAAAAACTAAAATAGTCACTAAACTTATAATCAATATTCAAAATCAAAATGATAATACTTATAACATAAATGCAAATAATGAAATTTTATCGGACGGTCCAAATACGCAATTTCACACTCAATATTTTACACTGTACACTTATGTAAGTAAATGTTTAAGTCACTTATTTGAAAACTATTCACATCCTTGTTATTTAGTGTAATCGTTTGTGTCCGTTGATTTTGATGCACTAGCTTTACATTCATTATGAACTTGATTTTGAGAACCTGTAAAATAAATATTATTGAATTAAAAGTGTCTCAACATCTACAATTCTATAAAATCACAAATCTTTGATAAGAGTATCATAATGGTTTAATTAATCGTTCATTGTTTCAGAAGATTGTAAAATTCAAAGACAAAGCAGAAATAGTTTTGTCGGATTAAATGATTTGGGCTTAATTAAAATCGTCGTACTTAAATTTAATTTGTTTAAATTATTTGTGGTTCGTTCAGATTTCAAAATAGATTAAACAGAAAGTCTGAGAGAACGAAGCAAACAATTATATTGGTGTATCATGTCGGTAGTTCTTTTAAACCAGTGTGGTGATAAGACTTTAAGTGCGTTTGCTTCGTGTAATTGACAATGTTTTTACTTTAAGTTCTACGATGTTTTTCTTTGAGAGTGTTGACTTACCATTGGGTCCTCGTTTCAAGTGCGGTAGCGTATTGGTTGGCCTCTCCAGCATGTTTTTGCTGAAGTAGACACTGTTGTCCGTGTTGAACCTCACTGGGGGTGAGTTTGAACAGCTTCTGGAGTCTGGTATCAGAGACCTGAGAAGATAAAACTTACTTTACATCTTTATTAGATGATTTATACAGCATCATGAGTCAGGAGGCAACTCTATACTCGAACGCTGTAGTGTCTGGGATATGGTTGCAATATCAAAGTTCATTCAGGACGACTGGAATCACATATAATACTAGGTATAATACTAGGTCTACTCCTGTTGCTTTGCAACCAGTACCATGAAGAACAAGAGCAACAGACATGGCTTGAGGTGGAAATACGTCTTGATGAACAACTGTCACTTGAATGAAACAAAAACAGTAAAATACCTAGGCTCCAAGTGGTATCGGTCCAGCTCTGGCATCTGGGTTAAGTTCAGTGGATTTCTGCTGGGGTTGCTGTAGAGGGAAGGCGGTGGTGGGGTTGCATACAACTCTGGTGGCATGAGCTGTTCTGCTGGTAGCTGTCAAAAAAATATTAAAATTAGTGTAATTTTTATTCGTGTTTGAAGTATTACTTGATTTACATTAAAATTGCAAAACAATTTAAGACTAAATAGTATGTTACGACATTTTAAAATTCAAATAGGAGTAAAATAAAATAGCGTTTTAAATAGGATAGCATCAAAACATGGCAATAACAGCAATTGAAATAATAATATTTATTATTAGGGAGCCTGTAGTGTCCCACTGCAGGGCAAAGGCCTCCCTTCCCTCTGTCCATTCGACCTCGCGGCAGACCACGCCGTCGATGGAGGGACGATTTGGATGCCCACTTAAAGGACTGGTCCACGGTAGCCCAAAATAGAGATGAATTGAAATTAACATGAAAAAATATTTTTCAATAATTTTTGATCATACCACTTTTCCACACAACCATACTAATCTGGACGAGTGGGTTTAATGTTTTATCTTTGACCGACCACAGTAAAACGAAGATTTCCCCTCAAGTATTGTACTGCGCCCCACTTCTGCGCATCACTGTACTTTTGTTACTTTTCTACTGATTTTTAGAGCAAAAGTTTTCACTTTTTGAGTTCCAGCTTGTTAAATTTTAATTTAAAGTCAACTTGAGACTTTTAAAAATACCTCACAGTATTTTTGTACGTACAAAATATCGTTTTGGGATTTATTTTTATAGTGGTATATTTGTATGACTTATCAGTCATTTTTTATTTAATTTAAATTATTGTCTTCATACAAAATAAGTTACGGAGTTTTTTTCTTAGTTTGATTTGATTCATTTATAAAAATTATCAATGTGAATCAAAAATTTTTAGAAAATATTTGTTTTTAAATTAAGTTAGTTATGGAACAAAAACATCACTGGTTATTGCTAAGCCAGTTGAATCTAATATATCAGAACGAATTATTATCGTCTGCCCCCACCAACTGCCCCCACGCGGTGCCAGACGGTAAAACCTGAACCTAGAATAAAAAAAAAACTAAAGCTACTTACCAAACCACTAGTATTGAGCGGCAAAGCATTTTTATACTTCAACCAATCCTCATACACCTTATCATACTGTCTATGACACTCATTAGGCCCCACATTAGGCACATGTAGACTACTCATAGGCCCCAAGCTCTGTATACTAGGCCCCAAGTTCACCATGGGGCCTATAGGGTACCTCCTGTAATCCATCTGCCGTACTTGGAGGTATTGGTTACATGGATCCACGTTATGATCGTAATATCTTTCACAGTTTGGAGGAATGTCGTATTTGTCTGGCGTTTTTGAGATGAGTGGTCGGATGGAGCTGTAGTCTGTGGTTGAGGATTTGTTTGAGCAGCTGTCGCTGATTTTGCCGTCCAGTGGTATTATGTCCGGGTTTTTGTCTGTAACAAAAAGCAATACACAATTGATCTCTCTAAGACCCCTCGCAGACTGCAGACTTTCTATCGGCCGATAGTTGAGACGGGCTATACTTCTCCATACTCATTACGAGCCGAAGTATATTCCGTATTTACAAATATTTGAAGATGCTCAGGCCATACTATTTGCAAATCAAATCATTTATTGTTTGTGAACCCAGGTGTATATAACAATGGTGTTCAGGTTTAACAGAGCCTCTAGATTCTGGCGGTAGGCCATACAAACATTTACGAGGTCAATTAAATAGGCACCTACTTGTTTGTATTTTGTTATGTTAGGGTATAGCTATAAAATAGTAAGTATGTAGGTACATATCTTTAAAATAAAATGTCAAAATGATATTATATGTATACCTAATGTCAAAGCAACAAATAATAACAAAAAATACATTGAACCTACCTTATGTTTGGATCATTTAAAAACTCATCAATTATATTATATTTATTTATTTATTTTGAATCAGAAAAAAATTGTAGATTTTTTTAATCCATTAAGCAAAGTTTTTTTTTAAATCGAAAAGAAAGCTTTAAAAATTCTAGCTGTTAATCGACTATTATTGCTGACTGTACTTAGATATATATACGTATTTAAAGAAAAATAGAGAAATAATCTTTAAGTATCATGAAAACAGGAAACTTTTTCAATTGCAAGAATAAAAACCCGAAAAATCGGGTAAAAAAGATGCGACAGTCAAAGTGATTATAGCTTTTTTATTCCTTTTATCGGCAATTAGCTGGATCAAATGTTTGGCTAATGAGGCCTCCCCTTAAAGAGGGTAATGATCTTAATGGATTAAAAAGAAAATTAATCGTGGACGCTTTAAGGCGAGAATTTCAATTTATTTTTTGTTTTAATTTGGTTATCGTTAGGTTTTAAGCTTTCATATTGATGGGTATTTATTAGAATTTTATAACATTATTTTGTTTTGTTAGTGACGGTACCTTAAAATATTTAAGTTTTATTAAGTTTAGTCAGTAAACAACAGAATCGACACCAATAGCAGCGATTCTATTGTTCACTAACTAACTAAAACTTAAAAAAATATTTTCTAAATATAGTTGACATTAAAAGTAGAAAATAGATATTGCTACAAACACAATGCTTACCAAGGCTGTCAACGCTTTCTGATTCCTTGGTGCCTGTGAGAGGTATGTTCGAGGTCTCATCTTGTTGTCTTTTGTCCTTTTCATTCTTGTCTGAAAAAATATATTTATTAGAAACTTAGGTTTCCTAAGCATTTTAATTTTTTTTTGAAGGAAATGTCACGCAATCTTGCGCCGAACTAAAAAAAGTTGTAGTAACAGGAACTAGCGAACTGATAAAATATTTTAAATTCTTTTTTTTTAAACACATAGTTGGAAAACTTTGCTTTAATCGACAAAATCCAAACTTGTCACCAATAAACACTATGTAAAGTTTTTCTTTAGTTCAACTTAAGAATAAGCAAAATGGCAACCAATAAACCATTTAGAAAGTTCCACCTTGCATAACTTTGACATTTCTTTCATACAAACGCTATTCCGAAGTTCCACCAGCTAGCACCCTTGTTTAAATTTAGTGTAACCACAGAATACATATTAGTAGGTACTGTAAAAATATTTTCATAGGTACCACCAAAGAGTTCGTATATATTTTACTCGTACATACCAAGGAGTTTTTGTTTAAGTTCTTCCAGATAAATTTACAGGAGAAAAAAATAACTTTATCTGGAACAAATCTTACATTCCAATAGAAAAGGTAGCATGGCGAGAAGGTTTTATAAAATAAAATTCGTAATTTGATAATAAAAACGAGCGCGGAAATCAAAAATGATTTTGTAATAAAAAAATTACATGTGAAATATTGGCGAATGCACAAAAAGTGCGAAGCCATTATGAGAAAAAAAAACAAGAATGACAAACAAAATGACCAATTCAGTCAGCTTTCATAGACAAAATGATACTTATTTTGAGGTTTCTCGTTGGATGCGATGTTGCCGATCTGTGCATCTTCACGTAACAGAAGGACAGTTACCTCAGAGTTCCACCTTGTTTATTGGTCAGAATTTTTTTCTGACTTATTCTGAATTAACGCAAGGTACAGCTATGCGATGTGTAAATTTGATAGAACTTCGGAATAATTAGTTTTTATTGGTAAGACGGCTAGTGTTTACTCATTACTTATTCTATTTTTTAAATAATTGCTCGGATAAACAAGAAATAAATTTACATAAAGTTATTTGAAACTCCGATAGATGGCGCTATTCACAACTTCAGTACTCCTTTTATACTTACTCTCTTTCTTGCAGTATCTGCAGCAGAAGACAGCGGCGGAGACAGCTGTCATTAGAGCAATAACCCCAACCGCAGCCAGCACAATGATGAGGACGGTGGTCAACTCCACTTTGACTGGGACTTGAGCTGTAGGGGAAAACCAGACATCAACCAGGTTCGAACCAGCGTGGTGAAAGGTTTAAGTGCGCGAAGAGGTTCTTGTCATCTGATACTTTGGGTCCATTTAGTGCTATCCTGACCTTCAGAAATGACGTCATTCGTGTAGCTATCGCCGTGAAAACCATGTGTGTAGAAATCACTGACCGCGGCAGCCTAGGCCCTATGCAATACTACTAAACTCTATGGCCATTATTAATAAACGTGGTGTAAAGTTACGCCGGGCTTAACTTAGGAGTAACCATACAATTTTATTAATTATTCATTATTATAATACGCACTGACAATCAGTAGGTTGGTACTGACCGTCAGGAATCAGGATTGCACTAAATATGGCCTCACGATATCTTTAAAGGAAAATACTTTAAAAGATCTGAAAGAATCTCTACTACGCCCTGGGGATACAGTCGTGATCCAGGTTCCGTCTATGTGCAAGTTTAAGGATGCATTTTAAAATCTGTAATAATCTGATCCCTAAGACACAATCTTCATATTACTAACCAGTATGTCTTTCCGGGTACTTCAGCAAACTAGAAGTGATAGTCAAGGGTTCGCTGGCTCCCTTCTTGTTGAAAGCCCTCACGGAGACCCCAAGGGCATTGCTGGCTGATAGATCCGTGACTTCGAATTCAGGGTCATCGTTGGACATGTTCCGGAGAAGGAGGCCGGTGGACATGTCGAATATCTAGGGCAAATTACGTTTTACATACCAAAATAAAAACAAGAAGGACTAAGGAAGATGATAATTTTAAAGAATTCTGGAAAAAATAATAATACCCTACAAATCAAAATATGAGACCGCTTCAAGACGTCTTTCGACCAAAAGAAATAATCATATCGGTCCAAAAAAGATCATAAAAACCAATTTAAAACTGGCAGGTTAGTAACGTAACAAAACAAACAGTCCTTTGTTTAAAAAGTAAGATAAAACTCAAAGTGGTCTTATCCATAGCACCACGGTCCACGGACTTTGTCTAAATCAGCATGGGCTTTAGTGTCTGATGGCCCCATTAATCCTAGTATTCAGGACTATGTATGGGTTCGATGTGTTATTATTTACCTGGAGTAGAAATGCCTGGCGGATGCCTCCATCATGTCCTGGAGTACAGTTGAGGGTCAGAGAGTCGTATGTCACGTTTGTGATCTCACACGCTTTGACGGCCGATGGCTTGTCTAAAGAAAATCATAGGAAAATGCATTAATATTCCGAAGCAACGTCCTTACATGAAGCAAACAGCTTCAGATTTCAACATCGATTGTCCATTGGTTCAGTTTCTTAGAGCGTTGCCATATATGGGATGCATTTTAAACGCTTTGTCTTTGCTAGTCGTTCTTGATATATCGTCGAAGTTAAGCAACGTTCTATGCGGCCGTGAAAGTGGATGGGTGATCGCTAGTGGTAATATCAACTGAGCGACTGAGCGCTTCTGAGCTACGGAGGGCACGTTAAATTGTCGTCTGTTAAGTCGTTGAGCTATTACGGGAGGCCTTAGACCTAGAAAACTCCAGCATCAGAGTTGGCTACTAGCTCACACGAACTTACTTACCTCAGTCACCTGAGTTTTTAGCTGCAAATAAATATTTTTTCACAGTCCACCTTCAAAGAAACTCACCAGCGGGCAGTATATGGAACAGGCATGGCTTCGTCTGTCGTCCCACTGAGTTGGACCCTGAGCATTGTACCCAGCCATAGTCTGATGATGTGTTCACCATGTATAGGAATGTACCTGAAAAGATACGCTTTAATATCTCTTCTATTCCACGAAGAGATAATAAACAACACATTTTCGACTATTTTTGTAGGTTTTCCACAAAATTATGCCATAAACTTTGTCCATTGTTATGACGATATCAAAATTGGTACCAGCCAAATCGGTCAGGCTATTCTCGAGCTAGGCACTTAGTACCTAGGTGTACAAAATTTTGCCATACATTTTTATTTTAATGCTTATGGGCCTCAATTTACCAATTAATGTTTCGTGTAGGTAGGTAGTGATAGTGACTATAAGGATAGTCTCGCAGATATGGCCAGAAAGAGATCCGATATAAAAACTACAGGTAGTTTTTATATCGGATCTCTTTCTCAGTTCTCTTTCTCTTTTTCAGTTGTTTATACACAACGGTAATACAGGTATTACCGTTGTGTATAAACAACTGATAAACACTTACTTGGTGTGTTCGGTGCTGTACTGAGTGGTGACGTAGTCAGCTCATGTTTGCTGTGAGCTGAGCTGTTGAACCACCAGTGGTAGCTCATCTGTTCCTGTTGATTAAATTCAGATCAATCATCATAAAGAATGGAGATATTCAAATGAGACAGATTCTTTTACGCAAATGAGCCAGACTTGTCTATCACCCATTTATAACACAAAAATAATAGATGTTCTGAATTTCAGCTTAATTAGCATCCCGGATTGGTTAGTTAGCATACGACTGCGAAGTAAAAAAACTAGTATAAATTACGTTTTATTACAGAAGAAAATGAACGCGACTTATTTGAACCTACTACGTAGACTTTTTTAACTGCGAAGAATGTTTCAAATCCCAATCAAATTCATATTGAGTCCTTTTTAGTAGGTAAACAATTTTTTTTAGAATTGGTCCAAAAATGGCGATATCAAAAAACATTCACAGAAAAGTACAATCGAACCACAACCTATTTTCAGCATCGGTTGAGATCTAAATTGAAATTAGAAACAATTGCCGAAAACCGCCGGAAATGACCGAACACGGCCGAAGTTTCCGACACTAATAGCTATGTCTGCCGATCGGAATACTGACTGATGGGCAAGAAATGAAAAAAGCACGAGGTGAGAGATATAATTTAAACACAATGCTAGGGAATCACTTGCGTCTAACATGTCGTTCTAATAGCAGTGATTGTGCGATCAAACAGATAGGTAGGTGATATTGATGTCGAATTGATGCATGACTAACATTTTTGATGGTTTAAGCGATGTCCCAACGGTCACATCGCTGGGTCGCGCGAGGATCGCATTTGGCGATGGTCGCATCGCATCAAATTCGCGTCTATTAGGACAACGCATAAGCCGGTAATTAGCGATATTTGGCACAAAATGTATGCATGTCATGATCCTTATGTCATGTCAAAATTAGCTCTAATAAATGGGCTCGATTCTGCGTGCACATCGCCTAAATAACCTAAGTATCCACAAAGATACTTTAATAAGTAGGTAATTATTATAAATTATATCGGTAGTATGCGTGTCTGTTTGTAAATCCTTCTAAAAACTAATGGACAGATTTGGATTTTTGGCTCTTTTCTGTATGGTTGTTTTTTTTAATGCTGAAATGGCAAAACTTAGGTCTCTTACATCGATACTAGACGATGTCGCAACCAATGCCTACACTCAATTGGACGCCTGGGAATGTTTAAGATTAGTTTACCTACAGAACCCACCCATGGACTTTGTTTAAGATTAGTTTGGAAACCGTTCAAATGCTCATACAATTGCTCATGTTTATTTTTGTACTCTAGTTTAATTTAACGTCAGTGTTGAAACCGCAGTAACGAGAATTGAGTAGTAAATAAAATGTTTTACTTTCAGTAAGTGCGTCTTGCATCATATTAAAAATGGCGGTTTAGATTGATGTTTTAAATAAACAATTGGCACATATTAAAGTAGTTTCCGACAAATATCCTAACAAAATGACACTCAACTGTCACATAGATAGATATCCTCCCTCTCCTCTCCCCCTACGACCTCTGTAGCGCAGTGGGCGAATGCCCGCCTGCGACGCATAAGGTTGCGGGTTCGATTGGTCCCGCGCCGGGACCAATGTTTGTATGATCTACAAATATTTGTCTCGGGTCTGGGTGTTTCTATGTATCATATGTATGTATTTACAAACAAAAAGTATATATAAGTAGTATATCAGTCATGTAGTACCCATAACACAAGCTCTGCTTACTTTGGGGCTAGATGATGCTGTGTGAAAAAGTCCAGCATTATTTATTTATTTATAATTATGCAGTACACATTGGAATCGACAAATAGAAAAATAATGTGTTTCAGACACAACAAGGAGTTAAACCGGGGTGTTCACTTTCACCTATAGGTAATAGTACATTTCAACCTTTGGAGTGACAGTTAGGATATCTTGTAACATTGTTCATAAGGTTTATAATGTCTTGTTCTTGTTACGTCGCGTAGCTGCCAATGAAGTCCGCATTGAGCCTAATAGGTAGGTACCACATAAGCAAAGTCGCGGGTGGGCCACTAGTGTAAGATAAGGTGTGAGACGCGTTTGTTTTAATTCATTGTTCTCAAAATTATTTGAACCACAAAAACAATCAAAAGAAATAAGTACCTACCTGTACTTATAGAATGAACCCTGAGAACAAAAGTTGACTTTGTACTTTCAGACCTTTCTTGTATTAAAAGTTAAAATAATCACGAGCAAAGCTACAAAAAACATCTCGGAAATTAAACAAAGAAACCAAATAAAAACAAAACGAAAGTTTTATTTATTGTTTCGGAATAGTGATGTGCTTTTCGGAGTACACTTTGCACTATCTGTACTTTTCGGAGTACAGAGAACGAAAGTATCCTATTTTAATGAATGTGACTGCCGATGGATATAGACCTTTATAAAGTTAGAAATTCTATTGTAAATTAGATATAGTAAAATTACTAGCTTTGTAGCTCTTTTGATTCAAACCTTCAACTGAAACTCGTTCAGATCATTACAATCGTTTCGTTTTATTTTCCTTGTAATTCGTAAATACTCCGAATGCGAATGTGAAGGTAGCGAAGAAAACACAACGACAACAAACACTAAGACCCCTCGCAGACTACAGACTTTCTATCGAGTATGGAGGATCTAATGAGTATGGAGAAGTCCGTCTCAACTATCGGCCGATAGAAAGTCTGTAGTCTGCGAGGGGTCTTACTGTGATACAATTAAACTAAAATTAAAATCAGAGTTGGCTCAAGAACTAACTTTTTACTTAGATAAAGGCAAGTGATAATGTACTCTGAAACTGAGTAGGACTAACTCATTCAAACTCTCTCCGAAATATTTATGACATCACTAGCGAACAATGTAGGTACGAGTAAGTAAATCATATGAATATTTACATATTGTTGGGGTAACTTCGAATGTTATGTTATGCATGGAGTGGATGCTGTATGAAAACGCCTTTTTATATTACAATCATTTCGGGATATTTATTTCCTGTTTCGGTATTGTATTTATGGGATTTGCTTGGAATATTCGTAATATTCGTAGCAACAAAAAAATATTAAAAGTTAGATTTTTCTAAAACGTCAAACGTCATTTTGCAATTTTTGTGTTAAACTACACTTAGGTACCGGTGCTTAGCCGATAAATATGAGCTCGACTTCGATTGCGACGACTAAGGGTTCCGTGGCTGAGCGGTAAGGCACTACAGCTATAGGAGGATCGTCTGAACGTTGCGGGTTCGAATCCCGTCTGAATCGAAAATTTTGATAAGAATTTTCATTTCTCAGTTAAACGTCATTGGTTTTTTTATTCGTTTTTGATTTCTATGAAAAACTTTTATTCTGGCTCAATAAAATGGACAGAGACCTAAGTTAAATGGTAGTCAGAGGCATTTTGATCTGGTATACCTACATAAAAGATCTGAGAGAATGTCTACCGCGCCTCGGGGATACAGTCGTTATCCTGTTTATGTTTTTTATAAACTAATAAACAAGAAATTGTGATAGGAGACTTTAAAACTACTTAAACCGACCTCTGTGGCGCAATGGGTGAAAGCCCGCTTGGGACGCAAAAGGTTGCGGGTTCGATCCCCGCGGCGGGACCAATGTTTGTATGATCTACAAATATTTGTCTCGGGTCTGGGTGTTTCTATGTATAATATGTATGTATTTACAAACAAAAAGTATATAAGTAGTATATCAGTCATCTAAGTACCCATAACACAAGCTCTGCTTACTTTGGGGCTAGATGATGCTGTGTCGAAAGTCCAGCATTATTTATTTATTTAAACACCATTTTGTCTTCGAAATAGAAATAAAGCTTTCATCTACAACTTAAAGTCTTGAAATTCAAGACTTAATCCTTTGGACTGTCGAGGCACTAATTAATCTTTTAGTGAATGCTTTTAGCTTGTGATTTTAAATCTTAATTTATTTATTATTTATTTAATCGTATGACATGACAGGCGTTAAAAACTAAAATAAAATAAAAACAATTCTGAACTTAAAAATAATAACTACACTACACTAATTCTTAATTTATTAATAGCTATTCTTGGTTGGACCAGGGACCACTCCATCATCATCATCTCCTTGGTCTTATTCCACTAAAAAGTAAGTAAGTTCGTATGAGTCAGTGGCCAACTCTGGTGACGGAGTTTTTAGGCCGCCTTAAGGCCTCCGTCATGGCTTAACGACTTCAATAGCCGGGACCGACAATTTAACGTGCCCTCCGAAGCACGGAAGCGCTCAGATGAAAATGCCACTGGCGGTCACCCATCCACTTACAGAACGTTTCGAACGTTGCTTAACTTCGACGATCTATCAAGATCGACTAAGCAAGCACGACCACGAGCGCTTCTGAACTGACCAAGACAAAGCTCGAAAAGCAATGGTGCAGTAGGACCGTTGGCAGGTGTGAAGAATGACAGGAAACACGGTTTTGGGTCTAATTTTCTTTAAGCCCATCTTCTATCTATCTAATCAGACATCCATCCACTGCTGAGTTGGGCCTCCTCTAATCCAACCTTCCCCTGTGATCGAAAATAGTAGCGTGTAAATGAGGAGTCGAATCAACTGCCTTCCTTTTTCCAGGATCGGAAAAAGTGGCGTGCAAATGAGACCAGTCGAATCCACCTTCGCCACAAACCACAATATCATCAGACCTGCTGGTGGTCTGCCTGGAGTTCTGTGACCCTCGCGGTCACCACTCGGAAATACTATAACTCCTGGATTTTACCTTCGGATTGGCGTAGAGATCACACTCTATTTCCACAAGCTCGCCTCTTGCTGCTCTCAACACCATTGGCTGTGACGACTTGCATGTGGGAGCGACTGTGGAAGGGGAGTCAAAGTCAAAGTCAAAAAGCATTTATTCAGTAGGACCGCTGGGATCACTTTGAAACGTCTTAAAACTAGGTGATTTTACTCCTGTTCCTTCGCGACCAATACCGTGAAGAAGACCAATACCGATAAGAATATAACTTATTTCTTATTTATAGAACCAGTGTAGTGAATGGATTTTTAGTGCATCCTCAAGAGGCTCCTTTCGTGCAGTTGACACAATGTTTTCGAACTTAGGTTATAACGACATGCCGGTTTCCTTACGATGTTTTTCTTCACCATACCAGAGTAGTCCACAGCACATACATTTTTGGACAGAAAAACTTTTTGCTGCACAAGGATTAGAATCCGCAAGGACCAGCCCCTTAGAATTGAAAGGCAAGGCTTCCACTAGACCACTAGAGCTCACTGACTTACATTTGACATCCAGAACCAGACTTTCACTGGAACCTTCCCCAAGGCTGTTCCGAGCATTACAGACGTAAGCTCCAGCTGCTTTCCTCGACACCTTCTGCAGCACCAGGCTCTGGTTGGCCAGCAGTACTCCTGGACCTGGTTTAACTGTTACACCCTGAAAGATTCATCTTATTAATATTATGAATGCGAGAATTGGGACGGCGTTTGTTGAAAGGATGAACAGAAGCTCATACCCTGGGTGCATAGGCTTTTAATTCTGGGAAAATGATCGATTATTTTCTGTTTATTTACCGACTTAAAAAAAGAAAGATGTTTTATGTTCTAGCGTATGTGCAAGAGATTGTTTTTAGCGGTAAGGTCAGTCATTTACACTACCAACCAACTTGGATGTTCATGGATTTTTAATACTCTATTTTATCCTATATTTTAAAGCCACTTGCAGGCCTATGTCATGGAAGTATATACTCACGTTGTGCATAAAATACACGTGGTTATGCCATGGGTTTGCTCGCACTCTGCAGTCCAGGTATACGTCAGAACCTTCCACTATCTTCGTGCCGTCTAGGCTGGCTCCTAGCTCCAACCTTACCAATGGCAAATCTGTCGAAAAGACGAAGAAATTCAATAAAGAAATCAAAAGAGAACAGGATCATGATTGTATCCTTGGGCAAAGGTATCCTCTCAGGAAATTCAAAATGCTTTGGAGATGTCTAAGAATGTAGTCAGATACCATCCAGATACCATACCTATTTGGCATAGGGCCGCCTTTTGCAGAAGTTAGTATTCTATACGCAGGCCGCCTATTATACTACTGCGTGGTTTCCTCTCGATACTTTCCAACGATTTAGTACTGGCATTGTGCAATGTATTTTTGGATGGAACTAATTGGTGGACGATCGGATTCGAGCCCATAATCTTAGGGTTGTCGAGCCGACTTTTTTCAGACAGCCCAGTGCTTATATCGGGCTTCTAATACACGGCTTTTGCTCATAAAACTGACCTTATTAATTCTACTTACGCTGGATTTCCATCTTCCATCCATCTTCATGAGTGGAGTGTGGCAGCATTGGCTGAACTGCTCTACATGACATCACCCTTCCAGCGTCTTCCACGGAAGGTACGAATGTCAGGATGCTGCTGGTCACATTACCATCGGAAGATATCTGGTGGGAGAAACATAAAGCATTATGTATTTGAAGGTTAATAGGCTATAACCAGTAGACCAGTCTTCTTACTTTCTTCTGAATTCCACTATCACACTACCCTTGCTTCCAAACCTCAAGCGACGGTTGCATCGATCCATGTGGATTTAAGCATAAAACACCATTTACACGATACCATTATGGTATACCATTCTTGCCACAGAATATTAACTCTTGCTCAGTTGAGTTCGAGGCTAGAATGCCGGAATGGTATTGTATAATGGAGTTTAACAGAATGAATGGCAGCCGCTGAAAGCCTGCGACATAATTGGTCCTAGCACAGGCTTACTATATTATTAACGCTTCCCTGTATTCCGCTTGATAGAGGCACAAAGCACAGAACGCATAGTACTAAGTACAAAACTAGATGCTGAAACGCATTAGGTCGCACTATAGTGGGAAGTCGATCGACTTCGGTTTCGAGTCCTGCACAGCCGGTATTCTAAGACCCCTCGCAGACTGCAGACTTTCTATCGGCCGATAGTTGAGACGGGCTATACTTCTCCATACTAATAACGAGCCGAAGTATATTCCGTCTTAACTATCGGCCGATAGAAAGTCAGCAGTCTGCGAGGAGGCTAAGGCCATTGTTGCACATCAATAGATTTTACGTTTGGTTTTTGTATGCGCGCTACCCAAGCTCTGAACGGTGAAGGGAAACATCGAGAGGAGAACAGTTTGTATTTTAAGTGGTGATGGGTTTGCTACCTGTCACATATGGAATCCAAACTGCAGCAAAATGAGAGCATGTGCTAATTTATATTGAGGGGGTTGATTATGTTAAACATTTTACTGAATAAAGTGACACAGTATTAAATTATAAATGCCTCAGGCTGCCATCATTATCCACAAAAAACTTTCACTTATGTATTATAAAATAGCTGACCCGTATAATAAAAAAAAAATTAAAAAAAAACCATACCTTCACAAGTGTTTAAATCAACCTTATAATAATGTAGGTATAAGCTAAGAAAGAAGTGACCTAGATTGGTTGAGCTATCTATTGATCGTTTTCAGCGAACCTTAGTTGGTTTGTTAGGTAATTTCGTTATTTTCTGATAATCTCAACAAAAAGCAGAGCTTTTATATCAAGATAAGCTTGAATGGGTCTCATTACTTATTCAAAAGTACCATAATAGTTCAATACGATTCGATTTGTACTGGTTATTACTATCGATAATGCATCGATACTTGATTGTCAGTAGTAGGGGTGTAGACGAGCGAGATATCAGCTGGGTTACCCACAATCCCCAAAATTTTGGAAATAAATGGTTTTGGATCAAGTTCAGATTTGTATCATGGTCTAGAATAGCACTTAGTGTATCTTTTATCCCAGAAAATTTAGGTATTTCCGATGCATTACCGCGGAGCGCAGATCTTTCCGTCGCTATTATTCTGCCAATTTTTGTAAGGCGCGGGACAGATACAGGACGCGCGGGCGGGCGCCGCGCCATTTCTATAGGTAGGTGCATTTTGACAGAAGAAGCGCCGCCACTTTGGCGCCTCTGGCGGTGTAATCGCGTAGTAACAAAGTCGGTTAAAAGCTTAAATAAATAAATAATGCTGGACATTTCACACAGCATCATCTAGCCCCAAACTAAGCAAAGAACTTTGGGAACCAGATAACTGATATACTACTTAAATACTTTTTGTTCGTAAATACATACAATGTATTATACACAGAAACACCCCACCGCGAGATAAATATTTGCAGATCATACAAACATTTATCCCGCGGCGGGGATCGAATCCGCAACCTTCTGCGTCCCAAGCGGGCTTTCACCCACTGCGCTACAGAGGTCGTCAGCTTGTGCGAGCTCACTCTTAAAATCATCTTTTTCCGATCATTACAGAATACCAGCTGTTTTCATTTCCACTGTGCCAATAGCTAATGATAGCAGCTATTGTAAAGTCAGTAGCCGTCGCAACAAAATCAGTTTGTATGTAATCAGGGATCAAGGGTCGTTGACTTGTGGGCGCTTGAGAAAGGTCCTATATACCTTAAACGGTGGTGGAAAACACCGTGGGAATAGAAATCAGCGGAGAAGACGAACCAAGGTTTTGGATAGAAGGGAAATCGAAGATAAGAACAAATATAGTAAAGATTAAACAATCAGAAATTAAAAAAATATGCTCAACTTTTCGCCAATTTGTTATGAGGTCTTGACCACCGTTGATAATAGATTACTGTGAACACGTTTCTCACATCTCATTGATCTCCATTTTCCAAGAAAGAGAACGTTGATACTCCTAACACAGGGTGTAAAAAAAGACTAAGTATTATTATAACGGACATCGCGGGATTAATTTGTTGGAGTTTCCAAAATAAAACAATCCAAATCCAATTTGACTGTAACTTTGAAATTTCATTTTCATTTCACTGCCTGTCATTTGTGTTTTTTTATCATTTGGAAGGGATATTATCATACACAAAACATACACTTGATAAAAACAATTAGTACTTTAAAAACTAAAAAATGTTGTGCTGACTGCCGACCCCACATAGAGTGGGACAAGGGCAGGAAGATGATGATGATGACTTTAAAAACCGTTGTGTGTTATGAAAGTTTTGTAATCGAGTAGGTTCCTAGTTTGTAAATATAAATTACATATACAAGTTTGATTACCATTCTAAGAGATCATATAAGAAGAGTGAGACTCGAATCGAAGCTCATGTAGCTCATGTATGCAAACTGTACTCAAGTTGCTTGAGTGACAATCAGTACTAAGGGCATTGTACTCCCAAAAGACCAATACAAAGTTCTATTAATAGTTTACGAGTTCCTGTACCGCCATCTGGTGTTTGTTATGTAAACAAATGCAGGTGACTTCAATGGCTAACTTGGTTAATGGTGACCAAAATTTATAAATACGAAAGTACCAAAGTTATTAATACCTATCGCGACTTTCTATCGATGTGGGACCGACAATTCAACCGCGTAACTAGCGGTCACCCATCCACTAACTGGTGAGAATGTTGCTTAACTTTGATTGTCAAGAACGACTTTAGCAAGCTCTTCTTAGTCGTTGCACTCTTGACAGAGTGGCCGTGGTCGTCAGGTCGGGAGTTGTGTGGCTCGCTTCACAATTCTGCGCCATTCGTCTCAGATGGTGGTCTTTCTGGTGCACTCATTTAAGGGTCTGTCCAGCGCTGCCTTCACATGGTCCGTCCATCTCATTGGAGATCTACCTCGTGGCCTTGTACCCTCAATCTTTCCCTGAACCACAAGACGTTCTATGGTTCTAATTTATGTATCCTTATACTTCCAAAAACCATGCTAGTTAGGTACTTTTAAAGTTTTTTGAATTGTAATCAATTTCTGTGGCTGACTGTACATAGCCTATCCGCAATGCCTGAGCAATTACCAAGTAATGGACCGGAAATGTACTCGGTATGTTACATTGTTGCTTTTATATAATAAACGGTCACAAATTGACAGTAATTATTACGCTCCAGTACGTAAAGCTATTTGGGGCACCCTGTATATGAAAATATAAAGGATACTGGTTGTAAAAAGGCTGCTATCGAAAACTGAAAATTAAAAGAATGATAGAATATTTTGTTTCTATAAATTCCGATTGACCTAGGGTTCTTGAACAACGCTAAAACTCTTCAGAAGAAAAAAAACACTAAAATAAGATACGCAAATGAAGTACCACCGGTAGTACCACGGGTAAGATAGGTATTTTGCTTGTTTCTTTATCAGAAACTTAGTTTGATCGTCATAATTGAGATTTCGAGAGTCGATTTATAACACCCTGTATACACAATGCGTGGTTTTGTTTGCATTTTACTGCCAAAATGTGGTTTAATGTTAATTTGGATGGACGGGACTGAAAATGATCCTACCCCTGTTTATAATTACTATGAATAGACTATGTTCTACGGTGGACTTACACTGAAAAATACGTAGGTATTTTAGAGGAATTAGGTAAATAAATATTTATTGAATCAATCAAAATACACATTTAAATGTAGTCCTGTGATTCAGACTTCAGTGGAATGCATTAGGGTCGGAATCGATCAGCTGTTCAACCGACCGCAACCAATCACAGTGCAGGAATTGATCCAAAAATGACGTTTCTAGCACTGTGATTGGTTGCGGTCGCTTGAACAGCTGACCTATTCCGACCCGAACGAAGTCGGAATCAAGGGCCTGACTCCCAAATTACCATCTATATGTCAGGAGTCAGTTCCTCCCCAATATTGGTTCAAATAATGGTTGCACTTCACAAGCGGAAGGGTGACCACTATTGGCATTATTATCAATCAAGCGCTTCCGTGTTTCGAAGAACACGTTAAATTGTCGGTCCCATAACCTATGACGAAGGCCTCTACAAACTCCGTCACCAGAGTTGGTCACTTACTTCTATCTACGAGCATTTACTCATAATTTCAACTAGATGGCGTTGTTTTCAATAATTATACTTACAGTTTCACGTACAGTCTTCAACCGCGTGCCTCCCTTCCACCAGGAGATGGTCGGCTTGGGCCTGGCTCCAACAGCTTGGCAGATCAGCTCAGTACTCTGACCTGCTACCAGGGGGCGCTTACCGCCTTCCAGTCTAACCCAGAGTGGTCTCACTGCAAACAAAATGAACAATGTTTATTTTTAATAGACGAAGAGATCTCGAAATGCTGTAAGTGGATGGGTGACCGTGTGGTAGTGGAAGTGGCATTTTCATCTGAGCGCTTTCGTGCTTCAGAGGGCACGTTAAATTGTTAGTCTCTGCTATTTAAGTCGTTAAGCCATGACGGAGGCCTCCGTCACCAGAGTTGGCCACTGACTCATACGAAAAGAGTAGTCTCATTCAATGCGTCGATTTTTTTTATGTAATCGTGTATTGGCATTTTAAAGCGTACTAAGATAAGAGTAAGATAGTACTAATACTAGGATAAGAAAAATGTTAATGGACAAATCATATTATGATCTTGACGAAGCATATGCTGATAATCTAAATGTGACATCAATGTCTTCAAATGTTATTAATGTATGATTATTTTTATTTTTACTATTGTAGATACAAATCTATCTAGTTTATATACCTAATATAAGTGATAAATGTAATGGTGACTTTTCCACGTGTACAATTGTATCTTATGGAATAAAAATAAATGAAATGAAATGAAATGAAGTAGTGTTTTTAAAATCGCATTTTTTCAGTGTAGGTAGGCAAAAATTTGTTTTATAGGGGCAAAGAACAAATTTAATTTAGTTTATTATTTATTTTCTCTCACAAAAAACATTTACAAATAAATACACATTATAGAATCTAAAATCCAAAATGTTTGTAGATATAAAAACCTGTTTTTGAGAGACTGGTGCCTGAAGTAGGTATAGAAAAAACCTGTGCTACAAGTCACCAGTGCCCTACTCAACTGATTTATACAGGGTGTAAAAAGACGTCTACCGAAGTCGAAAGGGGTAGGTTAGGTACAGCATCCCAACCCACAACCAAATCCAAAAGGATTTTCCGAAAAAATCATTATATCCGGAGAAAACAGCGTTTGAAGAATACTGTTTGCGTATGTTCTGGGCGCGTTGTTTTACGCGATTGCTGGATTTTGAGTTTTAACTGTTTTTTTTCTTTTATAAATGAAATTATTAGGTAGGTATGGTCTTGTTATGTTGCACTAGTAGTAAATAACCGAAAATAACATAAAATGACAAAGCAAAGTCAATTTTTTTTTGTTTTTTTTTTTCGCTAAATATGTTTAAAGTCATGGTCTGATTGCAACCCCTCAGTTTTCGGTAGTTGTCTTTATACACCCTGTATAGAACATTTGAAAAGTAAACGATTGAGGCCTGTAACTAAAGTTACAGTGTTTTGGCTTAGCTATAAAACTACCAGTAGACACGGTAGCACTATAAAACTCTACCAGTAGACATGTCAGTCAGTGGTCATGGCAAGCAGGCTGGGCGTTATATTAAAAAAAAGAAACAAGATCGATTAATCTTACTCCAGAAATCAATTAGCATTGGGTCCATTTAGTTCAAATTATAAAATCAATTAAATGATGACTCTTGACACTTGATCCTTAAAGTCTTTTGTCGGTTTTTTTATTATTCAAATGATATTTAATAATATTAATGTGAAAGGAGTACATAGTTGAAAAATTATTAAAGTAATGAAGTCATGTTGTGCCGACTCCATTTAGGATGAGATTAGGCAAAAAATAATTTAAAATATTATATCTACTTACTTACTTCATAATATCAAACATTATTTTCAAATATTTTAAACTTAATAACTTTTTTAAGTGTTTAACCAGACAAAATTTTGCCCGCAACGATCAGACGATCCTAAAGCCGGAATGCCTTATACCACTCGGCCACGGAATCTTTAACGTCGCAATCGAAATCTTTGATCATATTTATCGGTTAAGCACCGGTTAGCGCCATCTACACGTTTCACTTGTGAACTCATGCTCATTGTCCGAAGTTACATTCAGAATCAAATGATAAAGAGATGTCGCTTTAGCTAAATCTATAAAAAAAAGTAAGTAAGTTCGTATGAGTCAGTGGCCTACTCTGGTGACGGAGTTTTTAGGCCGCCTTAAGGCCTCCGTCATGGCTTAACGACTTAAATAGCCGGGATCGACAATTTAACGTGCCCTCCGAAGCATGGAAGCGCTCAGATGAAAATCAGAGGAATGATCCTTGGAGCATGTCTTCGGGGTAGGCAGAGCATGTCCAAATACATATTTGATACTTGCCCACATTTTGCAGAAGTTAGTACCTATTTATTCTTTTTAAATTGTTCATTTAATTAAGTACCTACCTACTCGACGGTAAAATTGACCCTTTCCAATCCAATTCGAACCCGCGTTATATTCGCACTCAAACGATTTCTCACACTTATTTTAACGTATATTGAACCCAAATTTGTAAAATTTGCTAAACTGAACTCTATTTCTATGAAAATAAAGATTTTATTAGCGTGACAAGAGGTTTTGTTTAGGGTTAATTAATTTAATGTTTGTTTTTGTGATAAGGGTTCCATTTAAAAATCTTAAGCATACTTTTGAGTAATTAATTCTTGTTTTTGTAAATATTTAGATGGTTTGCTTTGTTTTATTAATGTGAAAATGTTCCAAAACACGTATTAAGTATAATTAATATATTCGCACATTCAAATTTTAAGCGTGTGATAACCATCATACATTTCCAATCTGATTACCGATTGAATAATAAAAAAAACGGAAACTAAATGAGTTCAAATATATTCCTGAATATAAATCTAACGCAATTCCCGCCACAAAATTACACTTTCACCTTTTAACCAACAAAAAATCATAATTTAATTAACAAGTGTTCAAAACAACCAATTTCACCGCTTCCGTTTTGGCCTCAGGCGGACGGAACCCCAAAAGGGTTAAACAAAAAACTCCGGTTAATTGTTCTAAGTGCTTCAAACAAAAAAGATCGGAAAGGAGCTTTTAAATCGGACCCTTTCAGGGGTATTGTTGGCACCAAGTAGAGCATGGGGTCCAGAATTAAACCCTCCAGGTTTTTTTGTTTTAAAAAGGGTGTGAGTTTATGACGGTTGATAAGAGGTTAAGATTTACTTTGAATACTGATTTAATCAATTTCTTTTGGGGTGTTGAACAGCTTCCAACACGTGTTGAGTTAAATTTTTTAAAGAGTATATTAGAGGTTTGAAAGTTGCGCCAGTGAGGGATAAGTTGAGGAGTAATAGGTTGTCGTGGTGTGGACATCATAAATTCCTATAATTACTGAAGGAAGAGAGTCATGTAACGAGAAGAATGTTAGGTTTGAATGTGGAGGGATGTAGCAGAAGAGGCAGACCAAAGAAAAGATGGATGGACTGTGTGAAGGATGATATGGGTAAGAAAGGAGTGAGTGTTGAGATGACGGTTGATAGAGCGGAGTGGAAGAAAAACCTGTTGTGCCGACCCCACATAAAAGTCGGATAAGGGCAGGGAAATGATGATGACGATAGCGCATATAAATTGAACGAAAAACAAAAACGATGCAAGGCCGGGATTACCTTCGGATTGAAAGCCAAGATACAACCCCATTTGGCCAACACAACTCACTGTAAAGAACATCGTGTGAGCAGCTGAAGGAGCTCCAGCGTCATGTATTGACGTCATGTCTTTGCCTCTAGACTGAGGGGGTGGTTAAGGTGCTACAAGTCTATTTCATATCAAATTGGCCAATAGTTGAGACTGAACATACTTCGGCTCGCAATGAGTATGGAGAAGTATAGTCCGTCTCAACTATCTCGTAAACGAAAGTCTGTAGTCTGCGAGGGGTCTAAAAGTACCTGGTAACTATAAACATAAGAGAAATATAGGTCAAATTTAAGAAAACAGCTTCAGAAAACATTATTAATTTCCTATAAGTAAATATTTTGACTAAAATCATTTCGAAACTTCAGTAATTATAGGAATTTATGATAAAGATTTATATAATCTTATGTTATCCAATTTCGTTATTAAATTGGACCGATCTGAAACTTAACATGAAATACGAGATTCAACTAGTGATGGGACGGGACTATCTTGATACTAGAGATCGGAATTATATTGATTATCTCAGAAACATCTTCCAGGAATCAATGGTAGATCCACTATCTATTGGGGTTAGATCAAAATGTAATTCAAGACACTTTAGTAAGTTATTTTAGTTTGCCAGGCTTCGTTGCTAGGGGCTGATGGCGCTGGGGAATAACCTCAAATATGTTGGTATTATTTATTTACTAGCTTCTGCGCGCGGCTTCGCCCGCGTGGTACTAACATTTTGTCACTATCTATGCATATTCCAAGTTTCATCCAAATCGGTTTACTGGTTTAGGCGTGATTGATACACAAACATACAAACATCTAAAGAAACTCACAAACTTTCAGCTTTATTATATGAGTGGGATTTTATTTATTTTGCATTTGATTTAATCAAAGCTATCTTTTTAAATAATTAATTTCAAATCGCTACCCCAACTCTAATCTTAAAACTTGCCAAGTTGTTCCATATTTCATTTAACGCGCATTACAACCGCCCCCGGTTTTTTTCTTTCTTCCCCGAACATAAAAATCTTTTGAATATTCATCATTATCATTAGCCTATGGCAGTCCACTGCTGAACATAGGCCTCCCCTAATGAGCGCCATTGCACCTTGTCCTCGGCTCGACGCATCCAGCTTCTGCCAGTAGCCTTTCGCAGATCGTCACTCCACCTGGCCGGAGGGCGTCCTACACTACGTTTGCCGAGTCGCGGTCTCCACTCAAGAACTCGTTTACCCCAGCGGTTATCGGTTCTTCGACAGATATGACTAGATCACAGCCACTTCAGCTTGCTAATTCTCTGAGCTATGTCGACAACTCTGGTTCTATGTCAGATAGTTTCATTGTGGATTCTATCCTTCAGAGAAACTCCGAGCATAGCTCATTCCATAGCTCGCTGAGCGACTTTTTCCGTACAGAATATATAGTCTCATTGCGGATTCTATCCTTCAGAGAAATTGAATATTAACGAGCCGTGTTTTTGACGTTATCGGACTGTTTACTTTATAAGTACGGTTAGCGTCACCAACTGGTAACCCCCCCCCTGCAGTACAAAACCGCCTTACTAAAGGGGTTACCACTTGGTGACGCTGACTGTACCTCTATAGTCTATACCTATATCTGCATTTTGTGCTTATACTCTGTAAAAACATATAAAAGGGTTTAAGGAAAACCGTATTTTTCATCTATTCCATACACCTATTCCAAGTTTCAACCAAGTCGGTAGAGCTGGCCACTCATACAAACTTACTTACCAAATCGGTCAATGCTTACGGCGTGTTTGAAATACAAACATACAAACATTCAGAATTATTATTAATAGGAAGGAAAGTAGCATAGGATTTATTTAATTCAATTGCATATTTGGCTCAACATCCAGTGTTTTGGGCACGCTTCCAGGCAACCTGGTAAGTTAAGCTATCCATAGATCGTTTTTAATGATCCTTGGATTAACACTGAAGTGTATTTTGTAAATTGCAAATATTATGCATTTCCAGACTATAATCTGTGCAAAATTTTATTCAAATCCATTCATGTGTTCGTGCAAATAAATTCCATTTATCAATTTTATTTATTTATCATTTAATTATTCAACCGTTTGAGATTAGACATAGACATTCGTTTATTGCATAAGCAGAAATACACATCAATACACAGAAAAATAAACAATACAGCAATCAATAAAAAGGAAGAGACACATTTTAGGTACATGTAAAAAATAAATATAGGTAAAGTAAATACAATAAGGGGAAAGTTTCCTAACAGTGCTGTGTGCTACAGCAGCAAAAAGATCTCGACTCAGCGTTATGCTGAGATTGAGTAACAGACCATTCGCAACTTTCGCATGTCTATTACTGTAGGATGTAAGTGTTTTGACGTGACAACGTCTTATAAATCGATAGAGCCGGCTGCACGCGCGAAAAAATGCGGCGTTACCTCGCTCTGAGGCGTTCCATGTAAGGCTTGAAGTGCAAGCGAGAGCGCGGAACGAGCGACAAAGAAGCACAAACGTTGTCACGTTCAACTATCGTCAGTAAACCGACTTTACAGACAACCAATTTTTTTTGAATAAATATAGGTATTCAGATCAAAAAAGATCGAGAAAATGGCGTGATTTTCTCGAAATGCAGCAGTGCAGTTTGACAGAACTTAAAGGCGGAAGAAAAGTTCCCGAAGGAATGCAATGAAGAGCTTGCAGGTTCCCCAAGGACTTAGCCGTGCCAAATATAGGCAACCAGATCTGGATGCAGAAATCAATACAAACATCTTACTTCTGAATTTTATAGGACTGCTGTTTGCACAAAACTTTTGGAATAAACTATTCTTTTTAGAATATTATTTCTGAGTTGTTTGTTTGTGCTAGCGTTAAAGGGATTGGATTAAACGATTGTTGAACATGATTTTTATTAAAAAAATTCTTTATATTAAAAAAAGCATTTTAATATAAAGAAAAAACTTTGAAAAAAGCGTATTGAGCTCACCATTGAGATCAAGAGTCAATCTTTTTAGCTGGCTAGAATTTAACCTGATCGCATACTAGGCCGCGCCGTACGCGTCATTTTGATTAGTTTGGGGCTAGATGATGCTGTGTAAAATTGTCCAAGATTGTTATTTTTTTTCTATACCAAAAATGCTGATGACGTCAAAAAATGCGGCTCGCCTCTGACGTCAGCAGCATTTTCTCTATTGAATTGACAGTTTGCCGCGTTCCGCTCGGCTGGACTGTGCGATCACCATTAACTGGCACCTCTTGTCAGACCAGTTATCGTCAAGTGCAACATAGAAGTTTTATTTATAATTACGTTTTTTTTAAGTAAAAAGATAAACTACAATGTTTGACTTTAGGCGCGGCGTGACTCAGGGCTTTAAGTGGGGATGAGGTTCATCTATCATTCTATCAAACTCTCAGGAATATTTGACTAACCTTGGGAGTATATTTTTCAAATATAAAAAGTATTTTGGAAATCGGTCCTTAATTGACGGAGATATCGATGAACAAATAAACAAAATATAATGTTAAAAAAACATACAACAAGCCGAACTTAGAACCTCCTCCTTTTTTGAAGTCGGCTAAAAAATAGAAGTGGGATGTGAAAAAACCAAAAATAAACGCTATTTCATCATTGCTCTCATCCCGCTCATGCGAGGTCAGCACAACATGTTCTCCTCTTCCATCCCCTATCACTCGTCATCTCTGTATCAACTCCTTTCTTTTCCATATCTTCTTTCACACAATCCGTTATTTGCATGAAAAAATAAACGCTATTGGAAGGCGTAAAATTACGGTCATCATTTCTTAGCAAACAAGGGTTCCTCTTAGTAAATATTTAATGCATGGCATTGTTCCATATTCAGTTTAATTTATCTGGAGCCTTTCAGTTTAATACATGAATTAAAGATATAGTTCAAGAGGCACTTACTTTCACCACATTAGTTCTTTCACTGCCACACAGATATTAAGTAGACCACTACATCGGACTTCGTATAACTTAGTCCTTTTTTATGGAAGAGGGGGCAAAGGAGCAAATGACACCTGATGGTAAGATTACCACCGCCCACAGACAGCTGCAGCATCAAGAGGCACTGCAGATGCGTTGCCGGCCTTTGAGGTAGGAATAGGCTCTTTTCTTGAAGGCGCCTAAGCCCCCTCGCAGACTGCAGACTTTCTATCGGCCGATAGTTGAGACGGAATATAATTCGGCTCGTAATGAGTATGGCGAAGTAGCCCGGCTCAACTATCGGCCGATAGAAAGTCTGTAGTCTGAGAGGAGTCTTAGTGTAAAACTTTTTAAAACTTATACCTACGTAAGTTAGTTTACCTACATAAGTTAGTTTATAAGTAACCTACCAAATGTTGCAGTGCCCCAGCGGGGTTCATGTTATGAAACGCCTACCTATATTTAAGACATTGTAACTAACATGAAGCAATAAACAAATTGAATTGAATTGAATTGGTAACGGATATTTTTAGCCACCATAAGGCAGTTCCCGACCGCGACCGTTGAGCGTAAAGCGTCTGGCGATGAGCATATTTCTGTCGCTGAGCTATGACTTTTTCATCGTTCGGCGTGAGTTTTGAACGCTGCGCAAGTATCGCTGAGCGATTACGCCGAGCGAAAACGCCCGCGACAAAACTTTTACTGCAGACGCTGTGAAGTGTGAATGGCGTTGGACTATTCATATTTGTGACTCTTTTATTGTCGGTATCTAATGTATTGTAAAATCGATGATCGCATTCCACTCACTCGCCCGCGGTCGGACCTAAGAGCAGTTTCACACTACGTCCGATCGGAATCCGATCCGAACCCGTGAAAATACGGTTTGGAGTACTCGTAGAACTATTTCTATGGTAACTCAACGCACTAGATCCGGCTTCCGTCATCCGATTTCTTATTAGATCCGTATTCACGCTTCTCGGATCGGACGTAGTGCGAAACTGCTCTAAGACCTCCGTCATGGCTTAACGACTTAGCCGGGACCGACAATTCAACGGGCCCTCCGAAGTAAATGGTCACCTATACCTATTCTATCTCAAATAATGTCCCAGGCAAAGCGTCCCGTTGGGTGTAGGCTTCGCCTGTTGATGCTGTATAACATCTTCAAATCTTGATTGCCTTGAGATATAAAACACAAGACTCAATCACACGGAAAAGCATGTTTATGTAAACATTTAGTATAAGATACTAAAAAAGTATTTATTTTAAGTAAAATAAATTCGGAGTTCCCGCATAAATACAAATTGCCTCTTCTAAAAAGGCCAATTTCTTTATTCCATGTTTGGGTACAGATGGATACACAAGTCTTTATCAAAATACTTTTTGTCATCATTTTACAAAAAGGTTATCGGTCCAATGGACTCCAGAAATATTTTCCGGGAGAAAGAAGCTAAAAATTATGCAAATCATGATTTTAGTGAACGAAAAAATTATGGAAAAATTCTCTCTAATAATATGTGAGTTTTTTTTAAACACAAGTGCTATAGATGGTCTATGTTCGTATGAGTCAGTGGTCAACTCTAGTGACGGAGTTTTTAGGCCGCCTTAAGGCCTCCGTCATGGCTTAATGACTTAAATAGCCGGGACCGACAATTCACCGTGCCCTCTGAAGCACAGACCCATCCACTTACAGACCGTTTCGAACGTTGCTTAACTTCGACGATCTATCAAGAACGACTAAGCAAGCACGACCACGAGCGCTTCATAGTTAGAGCTAGAGACCAACTTTTCCAAATTTTGTCGCCAGCAGTACAGTCGCCGGCAGAAGTATATCAACCTGTCAATTAGGAGTTCTTTAGATTATCATCTCGCGGGGTTATGTATGTGATGATTGTATCATTCGAGATGAGATGCGAATAGGGATGTGCTTGTGTATCGATAAATTGGTGCGAGATATCGATGGTTTGGAGTTTACATTTTAAAATGAAATCTGTGTTGATATTTTAAATTGAACATGCAGATAGAACAAAAATATACAAAATAAGTGTTTTTTTTGTAAATTATTGCAGTTTATTTCGCTTACCATTTTGCTAGGTTTGTTCTACTTTTAAATATTTTTTCTTATAAATCTCCCGAACAATTTATTCGTTTACGTGCAAAATAGGATAAACTCGTACGACCTGTCCAAATCATGTATACGTGATCTTCTATTAATTTATAGCCTGTTGCCGCAGGCATACTAAAGTCAAAACAGAATAGAAAAAAATCTGATAAAAATGCAATTCAATACAAGCTATATTTTATAGAAATATCGATATCGATGTATCAATGTCACAGCACTAGGCAGCTTTTCGGCGCTTTTTAGAGATTTATGAGTGCGTCCAATTTTGCGGTAATCTGTTGGATGTTGGTGTCAGTTTTTTTTTGTTTTTTTTACTAAACTTTTACACTAACGAATGCTTTGTTTGAACGTAGTGATGTCTGTTTTTGATCGACAGTAATAATAGCGTATGTTTTATGGATTGACACTTATTTGAATTTGTTATGAGGTTAGTTAGGGGTCGTCATGCCTCGACTATCTTTATCATGGGTTCGAATCCCAGTCATGTATCAAAGGATTTTACGTGATCTGTTTCCTGTAGATTCATAAATAAAAAAATAAAAATAAATAATGCTGGACTTTTTCACACAGCATCATCTAGCCCCAAAGTAAGCAGAGCTTGACATAACATGTAGACATTTGTTTTGCACGGGAATCGAACCCAAATTCGCAACTGTAACGAGCTCCAATTTCAATACAGCTTAAAACCTACCATTATCCAAGCTCTAGTTATTTACGGCTAATATCTTCTCAATAAAATTACCGATAAAATCACATGCTCATCAGTATCGTAATTCATCGAATAATCCCATCACGGAGAGAAAGAGATGCAAGATACAAGTGAAAAAGTGCGAGGGAGACGCAAAACAAAATGCAAGTCACTGATAAATACATTTGGTGGGTAATGATACGTCAATCATGAAGATAAAATGATAATTTTATGATTTGAAGTTGGGGCGTGATAAATTACCTAATCTTGCAAGCTCTTGAAACATGATTTTCAAATTTTCCGATATACTTAAGTAAAAATAATGAGATGAATTAAAATGACGCACTAAACTGACTTATTAAAATTATAAAGTCGGCATGTGTTTTGTTTTTAAAAATATATTTATTGGAATTTTGAAATAAAATCTAATAATAATATCTAAAATTTGCAAAAAACATGATATTTTTCCCATTTATCATATGACGAATGATGTATGTAATGTACCCTCAAAGTAAATAAGATAAAAGATGAGATAAGATAAGATAAAGTTATTTCATAAACATTGTAAATAAAATAACAGGACAAAAAACAATATGGGACAAATTAATTACTATGGACCCCGCACTAAGACAAGCCTGTATCGCGGGAAATAAAAAAACTATAAAAAATATCTTTACCCACAAACAAACAGAACTTTACATTATTAGTCGTATAGAGATAGACTTTAGATAAAGTAATTTAAAAAAATGTACTCTACTTCAATATTTAACTTCACAAATTGATCTTACAAAGTAAGCTTCGCTTTAGATGCTAATTTTCTTCGCGACTGTACAATGCAAAGATTATGCACAAGATCTGGAAGTTTCGTAAATTAACGATTTAAATAAGTGTCCCGTAACTAAGACGTTTACACATTACCATTCTGGCATACCATTCTTGCCCTTGCTTTCTCAAACTCAATGGAGTAAGAGCTAATATTCTGTGGCAAGCGGCAAGAACAGTATGCCAAAAGGACATCGTGTAAACGTCAACTAAGTTGGAGCTAAGTTACATACAATCAGTTGCCAAGTTACTTTGTTACGTTTAATCAAGTCGGTTGTGTTATAATAAACTTAAGTTAGCCTTAAGGAAGAATTTGGTGTCGTCTCTTAATAAATCTGTCGCTAGAAAGCTCTTAACTTACCTTTGTTTTATCAGAATATATATGTTTGATACAAAACACGAAAACTAATTTAATAACTAGATATGCTCGGGGATTAAATAAATAAATAATGCTGGACATTTCACACAGCATCATCTAGCCCCAAACTAAGCAAAACTTGTACTATGGGAACCAGATAACTGATATACTACTTATATACTTTTTGTTTGTAAATACTTACATATTAAACATGGCAAAACCTGTTTGCAGATCATACAAACATATTTTATCCCTCGGCAGGGATCGAACCCGCAACCTTCTGCGTCACATGCAGGTTTTCTCCCACTGCGCCACAGAGGTCGTCGATTGAATATTACAATGAAGTCCTATATAATATAGTAACGTAAGTATTAAATCACTTTAGAGAAGACGCCGTCTATAGTTCAGTTTTCATCTTTTAGCCGCACTCAGAGAAATGTGTTTTGAATGGCTATTTAAATCGATCCTTAATACACTAATGAAACAACTCTGAGTGCGGCAGTTTGACGATCAAATAATACTAAAATATAGATAGGAAACTCATACTCACAGTTCACATCTATGGAGACACTTTCGGAGAGTGGTGGTATAGACGGATCGGTGACAGCCTGTAAATAAAAATTTAATAAAATGAGGGTAGTCAATAAAAAAACTGTAAGAGATTCCCAATAGAACATTTTCGCATCAAAAATAACGTTCACTAGTTCTTTCCAACCAGTGTGGTGAAAGGATTTTAGACTCCTTTCGTGACTTTAACGCGTTAAGCGCCATGCCGGTCAACGGTGACCGCGCGGGTAATTCACCCCGAGGCCAGGTGAAAATTATCGATTTAGCCAAATTTCATCGATGGTTTTTTTTAGGTTAACGAATAGATATGATTAAAAAAACACATATGTTTTATTCAACACCGACCCGATTTTATTGCAATAAACCGAGTTATAGTGCGCCGGACAGCAGTGACCGACGCGGCCTCCGCGGCCAGAAAATCGAAATTCCGTTCCAGGAGGCCATGCGGTCACCCCGCCGGTCACCTCTAGGTACCATTTGCGAGGTACCTATAAATTTTAAAAAAAGTTGATTATGTTTTTTTAAGTCTTATATAATGTGTATTCCTGTTTCAATAAGCGGCTACGAAGATGTGCTCTAACAAAAATAGTCATTTACTCACTCATTAACTTAAAAAAGTATTAAAAATATTTAAAGTTTAATTTTTCTAAGACTTTTAATGCAAACTCAGAACCATATGGAATGGGTAGTCTAAAGGGCCACGCGGGTCCCCTTTCATATGAATTTGCATGATATTTAAGTCCGTCGGCCTCCTAGAGAAGATCGAAAACAGCTCTGACGCGCGGGTCATTGTGACCGGCGCGGCCTGAACGGAAAGTTAAGTTGACGGACACCAGTGGGCGTCACGGCCCAAACGGAACTTCTTAGTTTTTCTCTTGGCGTTGAAAGTGTTAAGTACAGAATACAGATATACAGATCTGTTTCCTTTGAGGTGTCTATGCACGTAGTTGTTGCTGTTGCAGTGGTGAGCTGTGACGTCAAAACAGCCGCCATGACACCGACAAGCGTTTTGGCGTGAATTTCAAATTTTTTATTTTTTTATTTTTATGTTTGAAAACCTTATTTTCTACTGAAATATGATCACAACAAAAAACAGATTTTGAAAAATTGTCATCATGCCTATTCACTACATAATCATGAAGCGCTCGTGGTCGTGCTTGCTTAGTCATTCTTGATAGATCGTCGAAGTTAAGCAACGTTCGAAACGGTCTGTAAGTGGATGGGTGACCGCCAGTGGCATTTTCATCTGAGCGCTTCCGTGCTTCGGAGGGCACGTTAAATTGTCGGTCCCGGCTATTT
The DNA here is from genome assembly GCA_963565295.1 of Epirrhoe alternata. Lineage (NCBI taxonomy): Eukaryota > Metazoa > Arthropoda > Insecta > Lepidoptera > Geometridae > Epirrhoe > Epirrhoe alternata. Next base: position 5,046,757 of record OY751401.1, read on the forward strand.
AAGTCGTTAAGCCATGACGGAGGCCTTAAGGCGGCCTAAAATCTCCGTCACCAGAGTTGGCCACTGACTCATACGAACTTACTTACTTACTACATCATCAGTTTACTACGTCAACATTAAACATACTTTGGTACATTCTGATACTTTTATTTTAAAAACAAAACGACCTCATTGCTGTAACCAAGATACTTTTCTTTACAAAATAAAGATTTTCCTCAAAGCTTTTCAGAATCAGACATTGTCTTTCGGAAAGCTCAGCTTTAGTCGTTCATTCAGGTCCAATTTGGAATGCGGGCATAAACGCTCCCCGGACACTCTGGATCCCATATAGAAAAAAACAGTGGCACTCCGGGAGTGCCGACAGAAGTGAAAACTTGAATGTATTTTTAGAGTCATCAGGAAATATTTTTGAATCGTCACAGGGCGCGCGGCGGAAAATGCCGTAATAAAGGTTTTTTGCCGGGTTTAGTTATGGAGGTCAAAACTAGATGGCGCTGATAGTGGTGTCGGTAACACTGTCAGTCTGAGTTCAATAGATTTTGTCCCATCTCAAAAATGCCTAACGTGCCTAAAGTTTACACTTAAAAAATATACGCGTAGACTTGAGAACCTCCTCCGTTTTCGAACCAGTGCGGATGGATTATACATATAAACAAATAAAACTTAAAAATGTTAATTTTCTTTAGAATTACTAATATTTTCCCCAGCCAATACAATTTTTCATTTCCGCTATTCCAATTTTCCCTTGTTGTTCTATAATCCAATTCCAACCCTTCAACCTTTTATTATTCTCATGGCGTCATGACAATAATGCGCACTGCATCATTCTGCTTATGTCAATGTCATCAGCTGCTATGACAATTACCTATAACTGAGCGACTTAAAGAAGCTCCGTGAAAGCCAGAGAAAAAAAAAAGAAGAAGAAGTCTTGGGAGTTGGGGATACCGCAATCATGTTTGTTTTAATAGAACTCTAGGTGTCCGTAGCTAACATAAGCCAGCCATATTGGAATCACCGGCTGAACTGGCGTGATAAAATCAACCGGAGCCAAATACGGGCCATCTCATTTCCCCAAAACGCGAGCTCATTACGAATGGAGCTGGTGCTTTGATCTCCTAGATTCCAAATTTCAGCTTAATAAGGTTTTGTCCGTGAACTGTAGCCCGCTACATGTAATTCGGCCTTACTTTAAATGATATATAAAATCCTTTGTGGCTAATTTGCTTCTTGGTGGCATGACAGAAGAAAATCAAGTGGTAATCAAGAATTCCAATACCTTTAGGTAATCGTGGGAATCAGAACCCTGTCGCCGCTCACGTAGACCGGAGGCTATCTGTTTAGTGACGTAAGTGACGCAACATGATGTCATCATCATCTTAGCCATCTAGCGTCCACTGCTGAACATAGGCCTCCTCCATCGATTTCCACAGCGATCGATCTTGTGCAGCCTGCATCCAACGGCTCCCAGCAACCTTTACCAGATCGTCGTTTGCCTGTCTAGTTGCAGAGTAAAACTAAAATACTTGGCCACAGGGTCCTGACGTTGGCCATAATTTTTTGCAAATTACTCGGTCAGGTAAATCAGGAACGAGTATATTAGAGGAAGTTTGAAAGTTGCGCCAGTGACGGATAAGTTGAGGAGTAATAGGTTGTCGTGGTATGGGCATGTTATGAGGAGGGAAGAGAGTCATGTAACGAGAAGAATGTTAGGTTTGAATGTGGAGGGATGTAGCAGAAGAGGCAGACCAAAGAAAAGATGGATGGACTGTGTGAAGGATGATATGGGTAAGAAAGGAGTGAGTGTTGAGATGACAGCTGATAGAGCGGAGTGGAAGAGGAAAACCTGTTGTGCCGACCCCACATGAAAGTGGGATAAGGGCAGGGAAATGATGAATGATGACTCGGTAACGAGTACACCAAAACGGATTTTTTTTTCTTTGTAACGTCTCCTTCAGAAATTTTGTCAAAAATGTTTGCTTCAGTTCTATGGTATGCTTCTTTAGAACAGGGAGGTTATTCCCGTGCGTTACATCCGAAATTTTGATGAATATACTTTCTGATATCATGATTTTTAAAGCCCGAGGGCGTTATTTGTTGTGTGTGGAAAATCTTACCTGGCAAGTGATATCGGTTCCGTAGTCGGATCGCTGCAGTTTGAAGGACACCACAGCTCTGGCTTCCGCATTGGCGAGGAGGGCATGAGCCTTCCACCACGAGACCCGCGCTATAGGACGACCTGTGAACAAAACAACAGAACTAAAGATGGATAGGATTCAAATTCATATAGAGACTTTTTTTAATGAAATAGGTTCCACGACAATGGCGCTTATTTACTGCAATAGGATGATGATGATGATGATGAGGTTCCACCATTTGACCTCTGCCTGATGTAAAGTAACAGCTTGATCTAAGATGAAGCATGCTTACCTAGAAGGAACTTAATAACTCTTGATTTAATTTCATAATTTCGATTTGTTGTAATTTCGACTTCAAAAAATGAGGTTATGTTCGTCTGTATCAATGTTTTTTTTATCTTCATCGATATCTCCGTCAATGGTGGACTGATTGTATTTGAAAGGGTACTCTCGAGGTAGTCCCATACCTTTTATTCCTGAGGGATTGATTCTTTTCCCGTAAAACCTAAAAAGCCTCATCCTTGCTTGTAATTTTCTTCGTAGTTCATTGAAGTCGATTTTCTTTAAAACATATATACAGGGTGTAAAAAGACAACTACCGAAAACTCAGGGGTTGCATTCAGACCATGATTCTAAACATATTTAGCGAAAAAAAAGACGCGATTTTTTTACTTAGTTTAGTCATTTTATTTTATTTTCGGTTATTTACTACTATTAAAACATAATAAGATCATACCTACCTAATAATTTCATTTGTTTTTTACTTCGTTTAGTCATTTTATTTTATTTTCGGTTATTTACTACTATTAAAACATAATAAGATCATACCTACCTAATAATTTCATTTGTAAAAGAAAGAAACAGTTATAACTCAAAATTAATCTACGTAAAACAACGCGCCCAGAACATACGCAAACAGTACTCTTCAAACGCTTTTTTCTCCGGATATAATGATTTTTTCGGAAAATCCTTTAAAATGAAATGTATTTATTGAAACCTGAAGAATACATATTAACAAAGACATTATTATGAATAATAATATTGTTAACTGAGTCATCAGTTTCTTTAGGATTTGGTTGTGTGTTGGGATGCTGTACCTACCCCTATCGGCTTCGGTAGACGTCTTTTTACACCCTGTATAGTAAGAAAGCTAGGTCCCGAATGGTGTCTGCATTAGTTCTTCACGATGTTGGTTGCGAAGGAACAGGATTAGAACCACAAATAGCTCTTCAAATTATACCAAGTCATCCCAGCGGCCCTATTTTTTTGACTTACTTTTCAAAATAGGCGCGATTGGCCTAAATTAGTTATTCCCGACGCTCACTTCTATTTTATCCAAAGTTAACCAAAGTATTTAAGGTATTGGAAGAAGCTTACTTAGTTACTTAGTACTAGAAGCGCTTGTGGTATTGCTTGCTTAGTCGTTCTTGATAGATCGTCGAAGTTAAGCAACGTCTTAAATTTAAGTCGTTAAGCCATGACGGAGGCCTTAAGGCGGCCTCAAAACTCCGTCACCAGAGTTGGCCACTGACTCATACGAACTTACTTACTTTACTTAAGGTATTATGTAAAGTTATACTTTATTTACAGAAAAGATGTGCATTTCCCTGGCTGACTCACAAAAAGCTAAGTACTACAAATGCACATAAAATTTCAAAATACAATTCGACGTCAAATAGATAGCTCAACTGATCCAGGTCACTGCTAGTTGGAAGCGTGCTGTGTATCTATGTATACCTACTTACCATACATTAAACATTTGTACATTCACAGATCAAACAAAAAGAACAAACCATTTTGAAATCTCTAAGGACCGAATGATAAATACTTCGTTCACTCATTCATTCTATTTCGTTCTGTTCTAACTGCACAAAAAACACACGATACCGCGATTTATACGGCTTTAACTAGGATTTGTGTGGGATTTATAGTGTTTACCGATAGTTTGCAGTTCAAACAATTTGTGTACCTTAAGCCTTCGCATTAGTAGATAAACAAAATGCTGGTCAATTCACAAGGCATTATCTACTTAGGCTGAAAGTATGTATCCCCAAAGGACAGTACAAGTCTTACTACTGTTATTATAGGGTCTTTCATTTTAAACTAACTATATTTAATAATAAAAAATATTCATGTAATGATTTTTTTTTTGTTTTGTTATGAAAATCTCGAGAAAATCGATAAAGACTATCCTTTTAATTGATTGTTGCTTCTTGTATAACTTAGTCCATTCGAGCGTGTGATGCGCTGTTGATTGGTCAACGTCTGTTCTCCTTGAAAATGTTATGCAACATGTCATAAAAAATCAATAAAAGATACTTTTTGAAGTGAAAACTAAAATCGACTTAGGAATTAAATTGATACGGTCAAACGTCTATTTACAACCCAAAATTGAAGCCCTGTCAGTTTGTGTAGTTTAAAATGAAAGACCCTGTCTTACTATATGAAAGTTTGGATGGCTGGGCTTTGTTGCTCATTTACGCTGAAACGACGGAACATATTTAGTTTTTTTTTTCTAGTATATAGTTGTATAGTGTATAGTTCTAGTGTATAGTTCTCTAGCTTAGTTCTACCCTGAATTCATGCATAATAGGCCACTCAATGAAATGGACGTGATCAGAGGTGAATGACGTTTAAGAAATAAATATTTTGTCCAGAGACGGCGCACGCCCCTGATCACGCTATCAGAGAAAAACACTAATCTCAGTGGTGACATGATCACATAAGACAAATCCTATCATCCAAGAAGTATATCCAACCCCAGGTAACACCGCCGCAGATATTTCACTGAGACTGGCCATTGAGGGGAAACTGGGTCAAAGTCGACCACAGCAACTAAAATAAAAGCACGTAATAGCAGGAAGTATCCCACAACACAAATAGGAATGAATGGGAACAAAAAAACGTGCTAAAACAATGCCCGCTTGTGGGATGTATGACCCTTATCAAGCACAGGAAGTGGTCTGTGAAGTAAGCTGAAGCGATTTTCATAAAACACATCATACACATAAATCACACATTTTCATAAATTTTATAATTATTTTTATCATCTTTATAAAGATGCGTACACACTTAGCGTTCCCAGGGTACGTGTTCAAGCGTTCCAGGCTATGCGTAGCAACGTGTATACATTTTACACGGATCTCGGAACGCAGGAACTCTTAGCCTGGAACGCGTGAACGCGTTGTCCGTAGTTGGCTTTAGGTTTTCATAGCTGGGCAAAGGCCTCCCCCACTTCCTCCAGAGTGCGAAAAAAAACTAGAAAAGTTTATTAACATAAATTAATTATTATTAGTTCCTAATGTAAGTAGGCAGCTTAGTGAAATATGTAGATATTATAATAACAAACGCTAGACTAATTAAGCCGCTGTTTACAGGATACCATTCTGGCATACCATTCTTGCCTCTTGCTTTCTCAAACTCGAGCAAGAGCTAATATTATGTGGCAAGAGACAAGAACTTTGCAAGGAGATCTTTATACTACAATACAACGTAGCCTATACTTATATCCACACAAAAATCCAAATAAACAGTGTAAATCCAAACATCACCATAACCCTTATCAAAAATGCCTGTCACAGAGCCCGCAACCGCTTCTGCCAAACACCAAAAGTATGAGCGTGAATTGGGCATTTTTGCTAAACACCCCACAACCCCGTGATAGGGGTTGCTTTCAAAAACAACTGATTAAATGAAATAACACGCGTCGACATAACCGAGTGGGGTATTGTGATTTAATTCATGAGTTTATTCATGTTTGATTCAGTTAGCTGAGGTGAATTTTAATTTTTACTCCTTTGCAGTCTTTTGATAAAAATGACAGATTTTGTGATGACAGGCCCGAACCAAATGGTACCTAAAGCGCAATACACACTGAGTCCGCCGGGCCGCCGACAAAGCCCGGCGACACAACCCGGCGGCCTGTATGAAAATAATCAACATGCGACCCCGCGTGTTACCCGCCGACGTGTTGGCGGCTTGGGTTGCCTCCGCTCAGTTGCCCGGCGGCATAAATTATATGACACAACCACACAACTCATCTCAAGCCGCCGACATGCCGCCGACCAAATTTTCCGACTTGTAATACGTGAAGCCGCCAACTAGCCCGCCGACAAAAAGTTGCCGACATATGTCGGCGGCCCGACGGGCTCAGTGTGTATTGCGCTTAAGGAAAAGTACTAGAAGCCATGGAAAATCAGAAACTAGGCGAGTTGATGATGAAGCCTCGGAGGGAAATACTAGATTGAACACAAAAGATAGATTACAGTGGCGTTTGATTTTAGAGGCTTATTTCCAGCACTTTGCTAATGTCAGATTTAAGCTGCATACTGACGATAAATAGTATTTCAAAATACTAATACTGAAATGTTTTATACTACAATCTGCAAACTTAAAGACCCCTCGCAGACTACAGACTTTCTATCGGCCGATAGTTGAGATGGGCTATACTTCTCCATACTCATTACGAGCCGAAGTATATTCCGTCTCAACTATCGGCCGATAGAAAGTCTGTAGTCTGCGAGGGGTTTAAGTTCCATAGAAGTTTATAAGTCGGTGGTTTCTTATGAGTAGATTAACGTGTTCCATAATAAAGATATCACTGTAGCTTAAATTCAAGACAAGCGATAACCTATTTATAAAACTTAACAAAAAGCTGGTTCTTACCTCCTACTGCAACACAGGTTAAGTTAACCTCTGCACCTTCATCGTACGGCCCCAGGATGCCGCCCATCACCTCATTGCCCTCGTGGTTCAGTATTATCAGCCGGTCTGGTGGAACTGTAAGGGAACCAGGTTTATGCATTCAAGTCCAAAAACCCAGTATAATCAAACTTACTAGGCAAGAAGATGATTCGAAAGAACAGACAAGAAGAAGACCTCTTAAAAAGAAGAGATACATACATAAAATCACGCCTCTTCCCCAAAGGGGTAGACAGAGACCACGGATCTCCACTCGCTACGATCCTGACACACAACTTTCGCCTCATTCACTCTCATACATTCTTCATACATGCTCTAAGAGAAGAGATAAGATTAATAAAATTAATTTGTCTCTGCTCTGAGTCAGTACTTAGGGCGCATCTCCATCATCATTCACAGCCAATTTTGGCCCTCTGCTGGGCATAGGCCTCCCTTTGTGTCATCCAACACGATCCTGTGCTAATCCTATCCACATACGACCCATGATCTTGGAGTTATCTGCCCATCTCGCTGCCAGACGTCCAAAGTTCCGATAGCCTTCTCTTGGCTAGCACCTAAAACCTGGAAGAAAACTTCCGTGAAAAATATCCGACAGCTAAACAAGCCTATTCCATCAATACAGCATCCCGTTGAGTGTATGAAGAGGTTGCCTCTTCACGCTGTACCTATAAATTATCTAGTATAGATGAAAAAATCTGGGCCCTATACAAATTCGGTGAACGACGAATGCGACGAATGCGTCGGCATTTGTCTATCTTTATCCGTGAACGTGTAGAAGGCCTCTTTGCCTGTATTCGCCTATCTTCTATCCAAATAATAGTTCGGCAAATAGTTCGGCGAATGTGTAGAGAGGTAAGGAACAATGTTCTTCGCTATCCTGCGTGCTAAATACTTACTGAGAACAGTCAAATTCAGTCTGGTGTTCTTCGTGGGAGACTTGATGAAGTCCACTCTACAGCGATACTGGCCACTGTCTTCAGGTCTGAGGACAACAATACAGACATAAAACAAACATTTATGGTGGTCGCACAGTCCAGCCGAGACGAACGCGCTGAACTGCCAATTCAATAGAAAAAATACTGCTGACGTCAGAAGCGAGCCGCATTTTCTGACGATCAGCATTTTTTTGTACGGCGCTAAATGTGCGATCAGGTTTATAGTCAGAGGCATGTCCAAATAGGTAGTTTGACATATTTTTCAGGAGTTAGCACTCCAAACGTGACAGGTTGCAAGCTCTAAGTGATCCCAGTCAAGGCCTGTTGCTCTAAGTGATCCCAGTCAAGGCCTGTTGCTCTAAGTGATCCCAGTCAAGTCAAAAAGTATATCAGTAGGGCCTGAACAAAGTACCTATCTATTTGTTTTGACTTTGACTTTGACTTTGAGCCCATCGCCACCATTTACACGATACCATTCTTGCCTCTTGGCTACAGAATATTAACACTTGCTCCGTTTAGTTTGAGAAAGTAAGAGCCAAGAATGGTATGCTAGAAGTAAAACAGGGTCACGACTGTATCCCCAAAGCGCGGTAGACATTCTCTCAGATCTTTCATGTATTCCAAATCCTTTGAAATGTTTGGAGTCAGAGGCATGTCTAAATACATATTTGATACATGCCCACATCTTGCAGAAGTTAGTATTCCATACGTGACAGGTTCCAAGCCCATCGCCGCCTATAAGACTACCAACTGGTTTCCTCATGATGTTTTCCTTCACCGTTAGAAGTGTATCGTGTGGCGTTTTAGAATATTATCTGGTTCCCTCACGATGTGGTGACGATTCCTCATGATGGAGGCTATAAATAATAAATAAATAATGCTGGACATTTCACACAGCATCATCTAGCCCCAAACTAAGCAAAGTATTATGGGAACCAGATAAATACTACTTATATACTTTTTTGTTTGTAAATACATACATATTATACATAAAACACCCAGACCCGAGATAAATATTTGCAGATCATACAAACATATATCCCGCGGCGGAGATCGAACCCGCAACCTTCTGCGTCCCAAGCGGGCTTTCACCCACTGCGCCACAGAGGTACATACTTTATGATACTTCACTGTTTCCTGTAGCCTCGATTCTTTATCGAATCAATATACATCAAAAGATTCCTTTACTAACGAGTTGGAGAAATACAATATCCCAGTGCGATTAAATCTAGAATCTTTAAAAAGGTGAACCTTTGAGTTTATTTATTGATATCTCAGGAGCTGTGTTGGCCACGTGGGATACCTTGACCTTCAATCCGAAGGTTGGTTATCCAAATAGTTTTACGGATTTCTTCGTTACGGGAAATGTACGGTGAAGTACATCGTGAGGAAACCGGTTAGTAATCAGGCGGCGATGGGTTTGCAACCTATAATGTACGAAATACTAGCTTCAGCAAAATGTGGGCACTGGGCATGTCAAATATGTTTTGGACTTGATTCCGACTACCCACTTAGTCTTAAGAACTGGAATACTTATAAATATCTAAGATAAGTCTACCGCACTTTGGGGATACAGTCGTGGACCCTGTTTACGCTACGTTTTCTATGTCAGTCATGTCGTTACCATATCAGAAACTCTGTCTACCTTGCTAGATGGTCTGGATGACGCTGTGTGAAAGAAATGCCCATCATTATTAACAAAATTAAAAGCCCTCATTGTCCCACTGCTGGGAAAAGGCCTCCGCTCACTCTCTCCATCCTTCTCTTCTGTACTATTGTGGTCCAGCGTCACAGAATTTGGCGATCTCATCCCTTCTGTCTTCGGCGCAGTAGAAAAATTGTTAAAACATACCGTAGTTTAGTGAGAACCAACACCGCAGGCCGTGTCTCACTTCGGAAGCTGGCCCTCATTCCAAGAGTGGATGGATCAGACCAGTGTGACGTCACACCTTCCCTTGTATCTAGTCTGTGGACAAAAATTACATTTAAATCATAAAAATCTTTATTAAAGCTATGTTGATTTAGGTATATGCCTCTCCCCCCCGGTGGATTCCGATCTTGTCGCGATGGGGGGGCTCAGTAACTGTGGTTTGGAGGCCCACGGTGAAGCCAACAGGGATCCCAGGCGGGGACACTCCGAGCGGGCTTGCGGTTGGGCCCGCTCTGGATGCGTCTGAGGCGGGTGCGGAGGACGGATTAATTTCTGTCCCCCGCAGTCAGGAGGGGTCGCGGGAGAAGAGGCGTGTCGGTGTGTCGTTGCCGTTCGCCCTATCTTACGCGACCAAACGGTGGCGCACCGTTGTTGCGTTGGCGGTGGGGCCGCAGTGGAAGAGGAGTGTCGGTGTTACGTTGCCGCTCTCCCTATCCTCTGCGGCCGTTCGGTGGCTTCTCCACGCGCAGCTCTTTCATTAGAGCGCGCAGTGGACGACGGGAGCGGAGAGCTCTGGTGGTGAGTAGCAGACGCTAGGTGCGGGGGCACCTTCGTCCGCCTTGCACTACTCACCACAACGCGGGGCCCGCCGTTAGGGCGGGGATCGCCGGAGGGGGTCTGGATGTAGAGGCTCTGCCAGTTTCCCGGACCCCCTCCATTCCAGGCGACGCCGGAAAGGCGCTGGGACGTTTAGTGGGTATACCGGGAGTCCCCCGGGGAGTCCCACATACCCCTCTCGCCCCCCGGCGGAGGGGATGCGTAACGCATTTTACCCAGCGACAAAAAAAAAAAAAATGTATATGCCTCTGACTACCCCCTTAGACATCTTCAAAGGATCTGGAATATAAAAGATCTGAGAGAATGTCTACCGCGCCTCGGGGATACAGTCGTTACCCTGTGTGTGTGTGTGTGCGTGTGTGTGTGTGATTTTGGTAGGTGCCTCAAATTTTAATCCGAAGGTAGTGTGTTCAAATCCTGACCATCAACGGATTTTTCATTTAAATATGCGCGAGAAGGGAAAAATATTGTGAGGAACCAGTTAGTATTGATAGGCTAATGACTCGAGTGTACACTTATGATGCAGATAGACTTGCAATCTGTGTAAGAAATACATACGACGACCTCTGTGGCGCAGTGGGTGAAAGCCCACTTGTGACGCAGAAGGTTGCGGGTTCGATCCCCGCCGCGGGATAAATGTTTGTATGATCTGCATATATTTATCTCGGGCCTGGGTGTTTCTATGTATAGTATGTATGTATTACAAACAAAAATTATATAAGTAAAGTATCAGTTATCTGGTTCCCATAGTACAAGCTTTGCTTAGTTGGCTAGATGATGCTGTGTGAAAATGTCCAGCATTATTTATTATACTAACTTCTACAAAATATATGGCGTTTAAAAAGTAGCCTGATGCGTTAATTCAGGGTATAAGTTACCTCCATAAAAGTTTTATCTAAATTCAGCATCAGTTCAGCATGAAATAGCAAGAAACTTTCCATCCAAACTTTCGCCTATAGATAGATAGATAGATACAACTTTATTGGCACAGATACACAGACACACTTAATAATAAAACAAAAACATAGACAGGTATTTAAACTAACACACCCCCAGATCATCATTTCCCTGCCCTTTTCCCACATTACGTGGGGTCGGCACAACATGTGTTCCTTCCATTCTCCTCTATCAGCCGTCATCTCAACACTCACTCCTTTCTTACTCATGTCATCCTTCACACAAACCATCCATCTTTTCTTTGGCCTACCTCTACTCGTAAATCCATCAACATTCATACCAAGTACTCTTCTAGTTACATGACATTCTTCAACTAACACAAGACAACTTAAACTAACACAAGATAAAACTGCATAACTAACCTAAAGCATAAAAAAAGAAAAACACAAAACAGTTATAGGTAGGTGCAAGGTCTGTGATATGGTGTGCCAAATAGGATCCTATCATAGTTAGTTACCGACCTTAAAGGTATGGTAAGGTATAAGGTTACCCGATTAGTACACGGTATTCAGGGCCCGGTAGTTAGGGAGCAAGGCTTGCCGGGACCGTCCTGTCGCCCTAGTTAGGGACTCTAACTCTTATTACACCACTCCTTGTTAGGGTAAGGGACCCTGAATACCGTGTAGTGTGACCCACTTAAGCCAACTCTCGTGACAGAGTTTTAGACCGCCTAAAGGCGTACTAAAACAGTACTAAAAACTTTGTATGTACATAGATTAGCTTAAGCCGATTTCAACTCATCCGGTTGCCATATACGTATAATTTTTCCGGTCGTGCCTTCTAAATATTTATTCTGTGGTCATGATGCTGACGATACGAGTTGAATCTGACAAGTTGTGTTCAATCCTCGAATTAAAATTCTTCAATCACACATCAATTATTCAATTCTAAGCTGCGGCACTTCATGTGGCACATCGTGAAGAGTTTCGCTTCGAGATTTGCTTTATTACATTTTTACAGCCTTAAAAATAAGAAGTTACCCCACTCATTTAATAAAGCTGAAAGTTTGTGAGTTTGTTTGGATGTTTGTATATTTGTGTTTCAATCATGCCTGAACTAAAGAACGTATTAGACGATTCAAAGTGATCCCAGCGGTCCTACTGAATAAATGTTTTTTGACGACTTGACTTTGACTTTAACCGATTTGGATATAACTTGGAATGAGCGTAGTTCAAGCGTAGCGCAAGAGCGCTAAGTCGTTAAGTCTTATGATATGACAGACGGGCGGATAAACAGCGAAACTTTGGAAACAATGTAATTTCTTCCTTCAGTAATTTATTAGTTTTCGTGTAGCGAATACAAGGAAAAGTAGGTATCAAAAAAAAGTGCACCCACAAACACACAGCCTCTCACCCCCACGCATACTACACCTCCGATCCGTCGTGGGTAAAAATACATCAAACGATAAACAGTGACAGACGGACGGATAAACAGCGGGGCCTTGGTAACCCTAAATGCAGGAGGCTGTATAAATCAAAGATTGCCAAGTTGTGTTGTGCCACAGCAGCAGCCGAACACTATTATGTACGATTACTCTAATACCATATAGTGATAACAAGTAATTCGAATCTCTTCATCACGCGTCTGTTGTACGACAGGACCTGAGGTGTTCTCTTCGAAATTAAAAAAAAAACAGGTACACGACTGTGCCTCATTTTGGGCGGCTCTGAGTTGCACAGCTGAATAATTATTTTAATATATTTTTAGTTTTTTTTTTATAAGGACATCAGATACAAAATCAAAGTCAAAAAGCATTTAATTTTATTCAGTAGGACCGCTGGTATCACTTAGAACTAATTTTATTATACTTATGGCGTTAACTATGAACGAAGCATAGCTGCATTTTGTAGCTTGGTGTGAAGAAAAATGTGTATATGTATTACGTATAAATAATTGCATAATAACATAATTATTATGCAAAAGTAACTTAAAACTCAATGATATTGAAATGTTAAGTGGATATGTTACAGTTAAGTTAAACTGAAGACTCGGGAACGTACGAACGTATAAAAATGATTTTCTTCAATCCGCCTTTAGGTGAAGTACGCTCTGGCGTGAGATCTGCGTGAGGTTTTCTGGGCGGCCCGCGCCCTTTTACACTGAACGTTATTTATAAAGTATTTTTTGCAATAAAATAATTCCTTAATCCTCTACCGTTTTTATTAGAGAACACGTAGACGAAATTTCATTAAAAAAATTTAAACAACCAGCAAATGGAACTGCTTTATGTTGAAGATTTAGAGGTAACTTTGTGATTTTTTTCTATCGAGTCAAATTAAGTCAATCGTGTTTCGACTTCCATAACTAATAAACAAATATCCTAAACTATTTATTGTCATCAAAAAAATATAAAAAAATCGGTGTTTTTATGCCTTAAAAATGACTTGACGTTTGAGTTTTGCGACCTACATCACCTTATGCAGAACGACGCGTCGTTTTAGTCAGTGCCAGTCACACGTTTCACGCGGTATGTTTATAAATGTTTTGTAACTTGGCGTGAACGACTTAGAAAGACACCGACAGTCCTGACTTGCATGTACAGAAAGGGATAAATCCCTTTGATCTGACAGCCGCAGGAAGCGATACGTCGATTTGACAGATGGTTAGATTATCTGAAGCCTCGTTACCGGCTTTGTGTTAAACCTTTTATTTGTTAGGGGAAATATATTTTATTTGGAATGAAAATAACATTAATAAAAATTACGCCTCTTGCTCGTTGGGGTAGACAGAGACAGATTTCCACTTGCTTATCTTTGAATGTGAATGGATATGTGAGTAGAGGTAGACCTAAGAAAAGATGGATGGATTGTGTGAAAGAAGATATGGGTAAGAATAATAATAATAATAAATAATGCTGGACTTTTCACACAGCATCATCTAGCCCCAAAGTAAGCAGAGCTTGTGTTATGGGTACTATGATGACTGATATACTACTTATATACTTTTTGTTTAAATGGTGAATGGTGGTGATACGGAGATGACGAGTGATAAAGGATAATGGAGGAAGAGAACATGTTGTGCCGACCCCGCATGAGCGAGATAAGGGTCAATGATGATGATGATGATATTCTGCATTATAAACTCGCCCGTCAAAAAATGCCCAGACTTAGTTGGGAGAGCATCATTATGGATCAGTGGGATCAAGATTCAATTTTCCCCTTTTAAAGGATCCCTTTAAAATACATAAACATTCGTTTATTTACTGCATAAGGACACATACAAATCAATACACAAAAAACAACACAGCAATCAATAAGAAGGAATAATATATAGGGTCTTTCATTTTGAAGAGAAAATCGATAAAGACTATCCGTTTAATTGATTGTTGCTTCTTGTATAACTTAGTCCATTCGAGCGTGCGACGTGATGTTGCTGTGCTGCGATTGGTCAACGTCTGTTCTCCTTGAAAATATTATGCAACATGTCATAAAGATCAATAAAAGATACTTTTGAAGTGAAAGCTAAAATCGGTCAAACGTCTATTTACAACCCAAAAATGAGGCCTTGTCAGTTTGTGTAGTTTAAAATGAAAGACCCTGTCTAAGGATAATAAATAGTCTTCATAGGATGTTAAAACCTAAGAATCTGAGAATGTCTACCATACCAACCATACCAAGGTTTAGGTAGTCGTGCTCTTATTTGTTTCGTTTTTGTAGCCGACTGTACCTCACATAGGTAACAATAAAATCGCAAAAACAAAACACGGTTATCCCGCGTCATAAAACACAGCAAAAGAAATTGAAAACTTGTATGGGACATAAAAAGTTACCACATAAAAAACGAATGGTTCGTTGTAATGTAACTTGCATTGTCGGTCTTGATAGTTAGATTTAGGTAGGTTACGTAACACGACGTACAAAATGGATGGGCGACCGCTTCTGAGCAATAAGCTTCCTAGCCTGCGTAGTTCCGGGTATAAAAATAATACGTAAACAGGGGTCACGACTGTATCCCCGAGGCGCGGTAGACATTCTCTCAGATCTGTTATATTCCAGATCCTTTGAAGATGTCTAAGGGGGTAGTCAGAGGCATGTACAAATACATATTTGATAAATGCCCACATCTCGCAGAAGTTAGTATTCCATACGTGACAGGTTGCAAGGCCATCGCCGCTTAAGAATAACTAACTGGTTTCCTCACGATGTTTTCCTTCACCGTTTAGAGCTCGTGTTAAAGCGCATATAAATTTTACGAAACGCAAAATCCATTGATGCACGGCCGGGATTCGATACCACGACCTTCGGATTGAAAGTCGAGGTAAAACACGGCTCAATAAGATTGGATAAGAAAA
Organism: Epirrhoe alternata; assembly: GCA_963565295.1. Lineage (NCBI taxonomy): Eukaryota > Metazoa > Arthropoda > Insecta > Lepidoptera > Geometridae > Epirrhoe > Epirrhoe alternata. Next base: position 5,062,264 of record OY751401.1, read on the forward strand.
ATTTATTTCATACACATTGTAAATAAAATAATAGGACAAAAAAACCAATATGGGACAAATTTATTAGTAATGGACCCCAAGACAAACCTGAATCGCCTGTAAGCCAAAAATAATTATTATACAAAATATTGAAGAATACTCTCAACAAAAAATGCTTGATGTTTGAAGTACAGTGCCACAAACTTATCTGGACCGGTGGCCAAAAGAGAAACTAACGAATTTTCTCTCTTCCAACACCAAATGCGATAACAGCGCCACCCTTACCGGTTCAGATAAGTTTGCGGCACTGTAGTTCAATTTCGTTTAAACTCATTTTCAAACTGGCTATAAATAAATGATAATTTAATTCCTAAAATCTTTCAATGACATCGTAGGCATTGACGTCACACAGTAAAGGTTTTTTAAGAAGAAATGGTAACGAAAAGACTGGCCGCAAAATTACACCAATTGTTCATCTCCCGTATGGTCTAGTGGCTAGGATACCTGGCTTTCACCCAGGAGGCTCGGGTTCGATTCCCGGTACGGGAATGTTTTTGTGAGATGTTTTTTTTATTTTCATGTAGAAATGCTAATTGAGACGAGATAATTTGTATAAGGAAAAAAAAGCATGAATTTTTATTAACATATTGCTAAAGTTCTATTTTAAACCATATCAACAAAATAAAATTGTTTAGCAGCGCCATCTAGTTAGAAAAATGTGAACTAATGTAGCCCATAAGCTGACACGGTTTGTATGGGAGACTGACTCTAAGTGCATCGTCAAGCATGAAACGTCAGGGCGGCGTTTTTAATGTATAGAAATTAGGTCAATGGAGGACTTGGCTTCAAACCACAAGACGCTGTTTGTGCTCGAGCGGAGATTTTAAGCTGGAGCTTTGTGATTCGTCAATTCAAAGTGTCATCATCATCATCCGCAGACAAGGAGAGACTGCTGGGCATAGGCGTGATGATAAAAATAAGTAGAGCTTTTCTAAGTTTAGGTATTTTCTTGTTTTGTTTATTCCTTGTAGATTGCATGTAGGTGAGAAGGTATAGGCACAGAGGTTCCTAACTACATAGCTCTGTAACCTACTTACCTCATACCTAACTTCTTTTGTATTTTTCTTTTTTTGTACCTGTTCTCTGTTTATGTAATGTACCTGTGTCTATCTATCTAAGATTTTAAATCCAAAATAAAACTTTGGTATGGGCTAAGACAAAAAAGTAGGGACCCGCTATTGACAGAATTCCTCTTACAAAATTATATAATAAGACGAGGTAGCACACGAACGCATTTTACACATCAGTTTTTATGCATGAGTTTGTGTAAAATGCGTGTATTGTCAGCAATACACCCTTATTTTTACGCACACTCTTGGAAATTTCGGTACGGAATAGTTTAAGACGCACATGATTCGGAATCATGTACATTTTGGCAGAGGGGAAATTACAAGGTAAGGCGCATCCCGTCTAAATGATCTAAGGGTATGGGTAATTGGTACCTAATCTAGAGAGACACGCGGGCTCCCTTATTAATTTCCATGATTTTTATATTCCGGCTGGCTATCTAGAAAACATCCAAAACTGATTTGACGGTCATAGTGACCCGTGCGGCCCGAACTTAGTTTTTCTCTGTGTTGAACGTGTTAAACAGTGTTTTCTGGTAAAGCTGTACTTGTCATGATCAAAGAGTGCTCTTTCACTCACAACATCTTACTGACATTTTTACAAAAACAAACTTTAAACTAACGAGTTTGAGTACATTTTACAATGAACCTATCAAGACGCTGAGAAATTATCATGCGATTCTGTTCTTTATACAATAGTGATAAGGTTGAAATTTGTGTGTATATTAACAATTAACTAAGGTGTGAACAGCTTGGTATTACAAATGATTGATACCTTCCGATTGATATAACTAATTGGGTAATTGGAAATTATGGAATTGAAATTGTCGGCAAACTCAAAGCATAGTTAGATGATAATTATTTTGTTGTAACTGACATCCAAGTTTCTAATTTTTATGTCAATAGAAATTATTAATCAAAATGTATACAAGGTGTACAAAGAATAACCCCAAAAATTGATATTCACTTATATTGAATAAAAAAAATTTTATTGCAGTATGTATTGAATTTTCACTTATAATACCACAAGAGCTTCAAAATTATCGGGTATTTCCCGATAGGTTCGTTGCAAACAAATGAAGGAGTCAAGTTTTTCAGGTTAAAAAATCACTCACGAAAAACGTGATTTTTCCTGAAAAACTTGACGATTTTATTTGTTTGCAGGGAACCTTGAGGGAAATGCCAGATAATTTTGAAGCTCGTGTGGTATTCGGGGGATTATTTTTCCGTCCCAAATGTCGGCCAATAGAATTGCACCATGAGACGAAATGTACAGTTAATTTCATTTTCATGCAAAATCTCCAATTTTCACAATTGAATTCAACCTGTCAGTTTGACGTGTGGTTAATTTGACTGGATCATGTTTTGTTTTTTATATATAGCAACGACCAGAGAAAATTTTCCAAAAATTATCAGTATAATACCATGTAGGTTGTACCACGTGACGTCGAATGGTGCAATTCTATTGGTCGATATTTGGGTCGGAAAAATAATCACAAAAACTAAATACTATATTTTTTGACTAACAGCCAATTTTAATGTACAAAATATTTAAAATATAGTTACTTAGACCTAATTGTCAAAATAACCTAAAAAGCGTCTCAGATAGAAATAATTCGCAAAATTACAAAAAATGATATTTTAATGGATTTTTTTGTACAATAACATTGTTATCAAACTTTTGTGTGGCCTAAATCAATGAATTAATTTTTGAATAAAACTTTTTTTTTATTTAATATTTGAAATTTTTAAAGTGTTAATCATTTAGGTTTTTTTAATTTCTTTCCTAAACAATTTTGGATACTAACATTTTACGCCCATCAGGCAATTAGTTAATCAATCAAAGTAAGTCTATAAAATGGTAAATTTTTTACAACTACAGAAATAAACTACCAATATAAACATGAAATACGACAGAGCTCGTAAATACTGATGAGGGAATTATCTAGGAAGAAATAGCAATCGAGTACGTAAGAAAATTATTGCAGTAATAACTAAATCGTACTTTTTAAACTTTCGGCAATGATTGGTGTAAGTTGATGTAAATTTTATTTTAATTTAATTGAGTTATCTTTAGGCGCGTTTGGCAATTTCGAGATGAGAAAAATTCAATTGAACTCGGACTGACAGTGTTACCGACACCACTGTCAGCGCCATCTAGTTCTGAACTTCGTAAACACGGCGAAGAACCCTAAACACGGTGCGTTTCAAATGAAAATGCATGATTCAAATTTCCTGTCGATTCAAAAAATACACACGTAATTTCAAGTTTTCACTTCTGCTGTTAGTAGCCTGATAGTTTCAAGGAACTACCTCTTAAACAATTTACAATTAAGTTAAAATTGTGGTTATATGACAGGCAATATTATACAGTTTCGGATTTTTTAAAATAATTATGTACTTAATTCAATTATTATTAGTTATGACAATGCTTGACATCAATTTCTTAATTTACTATTCTGCATGTTTGTTATAAATTGTACCTACCTATTGAGACATGGTTTGACATCTAAGTATAAGTTTTTTCTGATTCTATTTATGTAATTACGACTAGAGATTTGTATACCGTGTTCATACGGTGGAGAATGTGACACTTATTAATAACTTTAAAATCTTTATGTAAGCATTCTTCTGACAAATAAATTTATTTCATTTCATTTCATTTCTGTTTTTTAGTGGGTAAGTCTACTGTCTATATCTAGACAAATCAAAAATGCACGAAATACTCCAATATTGATTCGTCATTGAACGTTACAATCTAGCTAATCACCAAGACAGCTAGATAACTACATAATAGCGCGTATTGACTAATGTATTCAGTTCGCATCGGAGCTGGCAGATCAATTGCCATACATCAAAATGTTGATACCAAATTGATGCTATTACGAGCACCTGTCCGTTTCCACAGGCTGTACGGAATAGCTGGGTTAGTATAATGGTTGTTTTATTGGTGTACCACTAGATGGCGATATTGGACAAATTAGGATGTTGCGTTTTGCACTGTCATCACGTAACAACAAAATTCAAATTCCGAATTTTCAAATTACCTTATTACCAGTTATAAGTTCCCTGAAATAAATAAAAATTACTTTTCCTATCTTAAAATGACGATATTTTTCCAGACAGTCTTATCTAGATGCAAAATGTTCTAAATTACCAGATGACTTATAGAATACCTACATGTTTTTTTTAACACCTTAAAAATAACCAATTTTTAACACCATAATAACAACCACCCTAATATTACTTCTTGTAGTGTTGCGTGTGTAAAAAAACAGCTGTTTCGTTAGAAACTGTGGTAACGCAATCGTTTTCTGACTGGATAATAAATGATGGTACTTACAGTTCGGAATAAACCAAAATCATCATAAATTTATATACATAAAAAAATCACTTACTTAATTAAAACTTCTAGCTCTGGAAAAAAAATTTGAAGTGCGCGTACAATTTTTTTTAGTAATGCTGGACATTTCACACAGCATCATCTAGCCCCAAACTAAGCAAAGATTGTATTATGGGAATTTGGCATAAATTGACATGAATATTCACAGCGGTTAAGTTCCGATTTGACATTTTTCAATTTCGTACTCATACTTGTGAATTAAAAGAGAGATCAATGTAACCTACCATAGTCAAGACATTAATAAAATGGGTACCTGTAATCCGATTAGTTTTGAATGAATGAATGAAAATTCTTTATTGCACACCACTAATAAAAAAATACAAAAAACAAAAGAAAAAAAAACAGATAAATATGTACCATGGGCGGCCTTATCGCTAAGAAGCGATCTCTTCCAGGCAACCTTTGATGGTTTTGATGGTAGGTAAAAATCAAAATTTATACACCCCTATTTTTTAATTACCAAAAAAATTTTAAACATGCTCTCGGTGTCTGTTAAGGATCACATTTCTGTAGTTAAAACTCCAAAAAAGAGAAAAAAAAATTATAACCTCAAAAGGAGACGAGACTAGTCAGACATGGATTTATGATAGCTACTGCGGTTTTACTGACTGGGGATGATACGAGAACATTGTTAAAATGAGAGTCTGTACGCGATTGTTGTCTATATACTTATTTGTACAGTTTTCATAAAATTTTGTTCGGTTTTGGTTGACTACAATCCTCGATAACTTTGTGATAGTTAAATAAAAAAAAGTTCTGACCATGCCATTATCATTTTCTGCATCTGCTGCAACTGTCCTTAAATTTTTTTTGGTAGTCATAAAATAGCGGTGTATATTTATTTTGGCACCCTATACCACTCAACAGTGAGCTGTAGTGCCAGGGACATTGTTTGTGATGGAACAGGCCTGTTGCACCAAAACCCTCCTCAGCCTGGCCTACAGGAAAGACAATATCAATACGTGTGGAGCTGACTGAGCTGCGGGTTTCCTCACGATGCCGATGTTAAGTTTTTCTCATTCATTTTTTAAGTACTATGTAGTTCTATAAGGGCCAGTATCCTTCACAAACAGGTTTTTTGTATTTCCTTCGTATTAAGTTGAAGAAATGAGGGTTCTTAGAGAGATGTTAATACGAAGGCAGCAACTAATTACTTTTAATTAAAGATATTAAATGAAACGACTTTTTAAAAATAAAAATGAAATGCACTCATTTGAAATGCAGTATTTTTAATTATTTAATTCAATGGAGAGATATAGATATTTTTAATTGGATTAATAATTATTTTTATCTGGAAGAACCTGCACGCTAGACGTGTTAAATAATTATGTACTACAGCTACAGCGCGCGACTTCGCCCGCGTGGTACCAACATTTTGGATAGCCTATGCTATTCCAGGTCACTATAGCCTATTTTAAGTTTCATCCAAATCGGTTCACTGGTTTAGGCGTGATTGAAACACAAACATACAAACATCTAAACAAACTCACAAACTTTCAGCTTTATTTATTAGTGGGATTTGGACGTGCCTCTGACTACCCCTTTGGACAACTTCATAATTGATTAAATGAAAATAATAAAGATCTACCATGATTGGAAATTTGTAAATTGGAATACATATCTTATTTGTTTTTGAAGACGACCTCTGTGGTGCAGTGAGTGAAAGCCCGCTTGTGACGCAAAAGGTTGCGGGTCCGATCCCCGCCGCGGGATAAATGTTTGTATGATCTGCAAATATTTATCTCGGGTCTGGGTGTTGCTATGTATAGTATAATAAGTATGTACGTATAGGTATTTACAAACAAAAATAATAAAAAGTATTTATGTAAGTATCAGTTATCTGGTTCCCATCGTACAAGCTATGCTTAGTTTGGGGCTAGATGATGCTGTGTGAAATGTGCAGCATTATTTATTTAATTTTAGTCGGGTAGAGCTTACACCTTTTCGTAAGTTCAAAGGTTAAAATTCAAGATGGTTATTATTAAAGTTGATTGCAATATTCGACACTAAACCTAAAGATAAGCGAAAAATATTCTAGTCTTTAGAAATTATCCTCTGAGTTTTCTAGATTGTTTCATCTTAATGAATTTCGTCTGGATCTAGTCATTTTATGTGTCAATTTCAAAAAGGGTCTTAAATTACATGTCTGGATAAAGTTTAATGGGTTTTAAAATCTGTTTTTTACAGACCACATGGCTAATTCGACCTCACGTAATGAAAAAGGTTAGAAGAATATTACGTGTTAAAAGGTTAAATGAGTGACATTCGGGGGCCAGGTCTAAAGGACCCTTATCTGAGAATTACATCTATATAATACACTTTACAATACATAACTCTGTCGCCTGCGTTTCATCTTATCACGCCTAAAACGACTGAACAAATTTTGATAAAAACAGGACCATAGATTGCCAAATAAATAAATAATGCTGGACATTTCACACAGCATCATCTAGCCCCAAACTAAGCAAAGCGTGTACTATGGGAACCAGATAACTGATATAACTACTACTTATATACTTTTTGTTTGTAAATACATACATAGTATAGAAACACCCAGACCCGAGATAAATATTTGCAGATCATACAATCATTTATCCCGCAGCGGGGATCGAACCCGCAACCTTCTGCGTCCCATCCCAAGCGAGCTTTCACCCGAGAGACAGGTTTTTTTTTAATGTATCATGGAGTAACTGAAATAAGAGATTAAAATTTGTTTTATTTATTAGGAATTGCAATGTTTTTTAAATGACAACAGAATCCACTGTGGATAAAGTCGTGAGAAATTATTTATGGACCTACATCCTACATCCTATAAAGGGTGTTCAAGATAGATAGAAAATACTTTATTGCACACCAAAATAAACAAAAATGGAAAACTAAACAAAAAAATACAATGACATACAATCGGCGGTCTTATCGCTAAATAGCGATCTCTACCAGACAACCTGTGGATGGATAAATGGACAAATTGAAATATATATACCTAGGGGTGTGACTAGAGAAAGAATAGGTTTAAGATATATCGATCAGACGATCCTCCTAAAGCCGGAGTGCCTTCAACCGCTCGGCCACGGAACCCACTAACGCTAGATTCGAAATTTTTGATAGCATATTATATCAGTTAAGCACCGGTTATCTCTTACACCCTGTATAACCTCGTTCAATCACCATCAATAGACAATATCAAGCCATTACTGCCATTACAAAGCCCGTGGAGCAGCGACAATAATTTATCATGACAAATAAATTAAACAATTAATTGTAACGTCAGCACAATATACCTGTCGGGAGCAATAACCCTAGGGTTGTCACTTGCAACAAGCCCCTTTTAAATCAATTGTCAAGTCAGGGCGACTGAGTGTTTTATTCTGGTCACTCTTATATTAATGAAACGAGACGGCATCGGCAAAGTGGCCTTTACACGCACAATCTATCGCGAGTGACTGCTTACTAAAGTCCTTCCTTTTCTCCGTTTATTTTAACAGGAAACCGCATAAAATCTCGTCTCTCCTTAAAGCTGATCGCACATAATATGCTGCACAGAAAATGCGGCTCGCTTCTGACTTCTCAGCATTTCCTCTATTGAATTGACTGTTTGGCGCGTTCGGCGCGGATGGGTCGTGCGACCATAATGTGCCTTAGGTAAGTGGTAGACAGAGAGTGACACATTTTTAGTCTCATTCACTCATTACTCATACACGCTCGCCACCATTTAACTTTCAGTTCACATTCGTATACGTAATAGCATTAGGGTTGCCATATGACATTAGCATACTTTGACACCTGACAACCCTACAGGAAATTGTAATGGATATGGGATCAATGGAGCTATGAGGTCGAATATTATTATGCTAATGTGCTACCCTGTATACACCCTGTATATGAAGTAACCCTGAATGTATGTGAAGGTTTAGCGCGGTAATTGGCAAATGTTACGGCCACTACACATTCGCCGAACTATTCGCCGAACTTGACGACCTCTGTAGCGCAGTGGGTAAAGGTCCGCTTGCGACGCAGTAGGTTGCGGGTTCGATCCCCGCCGTGGGACAAATGTTTGTATGATCTACAGATATTTGTCTCGGGTCTGGATGTTTCTATGTATAATATGTAGGTAAGTATATAAGTAGTACATCAGTTATCTGGTTCCCATAGTACAAGCTTTGCTTAGTTTGGGGCTAGATGATGCTGTGTGAAATCGTCAGTATTAACTATTATTTGGATCGAAGATGACATGACAGGCGATGAGGTCATCTACACATTCGTGACCATCGGTATTCGTCTATCATCGGCGAATATGTAGAGGGCAAATTAGAAATCATTGTTCAGGCATGAGGGGCTTGAAATTGATGAAAGAAATAGGCTTAGACTTACACCAAAATATACAAGTTCTTGATAGATCGTTGGAAGCAAAGTTCTGAACGGTCTGTAAATGAATGGGTGACCGCTATCATTATTAACACGTTTCTGTGCCAGTTTGGCACACAGACACAGTCATCATGCATTTTTTTGAGATGTAGGTACTTACGAATAGATAGGAGAATCATGTCCCTGCTTGTACCAGATGATGAGACCCATCTCGTCTCCAGGCAGAGCTGGTGTGACGTCACACGGCAACTCCACAGCGCCCCCTGTCGGCGCGTGCAGTGACTCGATTTGAGCTGAAACAAAAATATATCATTAGAATAATTTTTTTTTTTTTGTTTTTACTTCGTTTGTGATAGATTGTTGGAGTGAAAGAACGTTCTATTGTTTTTATGAAGATTTAGGGCACTGTTGAATATTAAAATAAATAAATAATGCTGGACTTTTCACACAGCATCATCTAGCCCTAAAGTAAGCAGAGCTTGTGTTATGGGTACTACATACTTATACATATACTTTTTGTTTGTAAATACAAGAAAATGCTCTACCCCCTGTAGTGTAACCAGACTGACGCCACCTAAATCATATTGAATTGATTCAGGCGTGACTTTGCGGAAGTCCATTGTAAGATATTAAAAATGGTAAGGAAATATATAGTAACAATCCGCTAATCTATTCTCAAACAAAGGTTTCTTAAAACTAGTACTCACCCTAAAGCCACCCAACCACCCACTAACCTCTGCCAAGCCTCCTACAACTTAGGCTCGGCAATCTGGAAAAGTGAGCAGCACCGGGGCGCAAGCAAAAGAACACCTTCATTTGATTTCGACACGTGTTTCGCCCCTCCACGGGGCATCCTCAGGAATAAACTTGACTACTTCCGTGCAAACGCAGACGTCTTGTCGCTACGAGCGCCGAACGAAAAGTGAGCCAGCTCCCTACCTAACCTCTATTTATATTCGCCTGAAAGTTGCCAGCTCCTACCGTCAACTCGCCATTTTTTGCAAATAATCGTAATAAAGGCGATCTTGGTGTACCAATGTTGATTTCGTTCAGCAAAGTAAATCTATTAGTGTTGTGTTTAGTTATTTCTAAGCATTCTAATACTGACATTCTAAAACCTTTTTCACAAGTGTGTAAAATATTATATGAATGATTGTTATTTAATGTATGACCTGTATCTATTAAATGTTTTGCAAAATGAGACTTTTCTGGATAATTATTTCTGTGTGCTGCCATGTGTTCTTTATATCTTGTTTCAAAATTACGCCCTGTTTGTCCTATATAAACACTACTACATTCATCGCAGACGAGTTTATAAATACCAGATTTTTTATTATTTTCTAATTTATCTTTACTATTACAAATCTGTCTGAGTGAGTGATTTGTCTTGAAAGCCACTCTAATCTCATTCCTAAACAATGTTTTTGAAATTCTCTCACTAATTGAACCTAAATATGTTAAACTACCCACATAATTTCGAGATTGATCTGGAAGTACTGGATACAAGAGTGAACGTACTATAGCACGACGTTTTCCTTTAATTAAACCATCCACCATACTCCTATTGTAACCGTTTTGTTCAGCTATGTAATATATTATATTTAACTCTCTATTGTAATTTTCTTGTGACAGTGGTGTTGATAACAATCTATGAACAAAACTACGATAAGCAGCTAGTTTGTGTTGAATGGGATGACAAGATGAATTTGGAATAGTGACATCTGTATAAGTTGGTTTTCTATAGATTTGGAAATCGTGTCTGTTTTCTTTTCTCTCCATCTCTAGTAGATGGAAAGGCCAATGATGATGATGATGATGACATACATAGAAAACACCCGAGACAAATACTTAATGATTAAACGAACTTACCTGTACGTGAAGTTCTATCATAATTATATGAGCGCCGAATCTGAAGAGATTAGTACCTAGTATAATAATTATTTACACAATGTAGTTACGCCTTGTGTCACCACTCTTGTTGCACTTATTTGAGAGATATTCTTAAAAAAAAAGTAGGGAACTTTTATTTTCTTATGTTGGTATCCCTGCAGTTCCGCCTCGCTGCAAGCTATCCGTCGCTCGTCATTTAGTTTAGAGTACCTCCATTAAGTATATTGTGTTCATTGATGTATTTCCATGTTAATCTATTATAGGGTACCATGGTGATATACCATTGGGAGGGTGGGAGTACTAATCTCTTCAGATTCGGCGCTCATATAATTATGATAGAACTTCACGTACAGGTAAGTTCGTTTAATCATTAATTATATGAGCGCCTCATCTTTCGAGATTAGTACCTAGTATAATAATTATTTACACAATGTAGACTTTGAGAGTATAGTTGGAAATACCATCAATAATAAGTAATAAATTACTAAAAATAAAATTATTTCATGTAAATTTATAAAAAATATTTAATTGAGTATCAATAAAGAAAAAGAAAAGGTACATCTTCTGTAAGAACTAAGACATAAACTTCATATTATATAATTTACGAAGTAGGTACTTACCTACAAAATAAATCAGTTAAATAAGTAATAATGATAGAAATATCATATAATGATAACAATTAGGTACATCAGCTAAAACCCGTAATCACATTATGATTAGTCTGGCTAACAGAATTATATTATAATAGGTACCTACGATACATGAATCAGGTAAGATTTTTATTAGGTAAGTACAGATTCTGCTAAAGCCGTGTCATCCCCGTTATCAATAACGGTTCTCTGGTAAAATCTAGCAAAAATTGTGGAATTCCTACTCCAACCAGCCGTTTTACGAATGGTGTCTATGCTGACGCCAAGTGAGTGGGCTCGTGACGAGGCAGCGTGTCGTGTACTATGTGCACTAAACACAGTTGTATCTACCCCGCACTCACTAAGAGTGCGTTTTATCCAGCGGCTAATTGTTTGTGTTCCTACCGGTTTGTGAGGTTTCTTGGTTCCTAATAGAAGATCATCTGAAGATCTAAACGATGAAGTGCGATTTATGTAACATAACAATGTAGTAGCTGGGCAAATCGATATTCTTTCGGTAAAAAAAGGTAAATGTAATATAGGTTGTTGACAACCTGGTCTGGAAGTTTTTATAATGTCAGGGATTTTAATTGTGATGCGTTGTGAAACATTTTTAATATGAGAAACCTTTATCTTGGAAAAAGTTTGAGCTCTATGAGCTGTAGTTAAAGCTAACAATGTAATGGTTTTTAATGTTAGTTTATCTAATGATAAGTTTTCATTTGGATACCATGTGCTTAATTTGTCTAATACTAGGTTGGTATCCCAGGTAACATTATATTTAGGTGTAGGTGGTTTCAGTCTAAAAACACCTTTTAGAAACCTTTTAAGTCTGTCATCTCTTGCAAGTATTGGGCCTAATACGAGGGAGAGAGCTGATTTACAAGAATTAAGAGTGCCATATTGGCAGCCATTGTTAAATAGTTCTGTAAGGAAAAATATAACGTTAGGTACAGACGCGTTATAAACATCTAGCAAGTTAGATTTGCAGAAAATCCACCATTTCTTTAGGCAAACATCATATTGCTTTAAGGAGTTCAGTGATAATGATGCAAGCATAATTTCTAAAGCCGACGTAGGAATACTTCTCCTTGAGAATGCTTCCCTGATAATATGCCTGCCACCAGGGTAATCGAGGCTTGTATCCGACGAGAGCTGGAATGAGACAAAAAGGCATTGCTTTCAGGAGGAAATTTAATCGTTTCCGAGACTAGAAGAGATGTAAAAACTGGATACCATGGCTGTGATGGCCAAAAGGGTACAACTATGATTCCCTGAGCTTTATCGGTAATAATTTTTCGAAGCGTTTTCAATATAACGGAAAACGGCGGAAAAGCGTAAAAATAATAATCTGACCACGATAATGTAAACGAGTTAATTGCAAAAGCATCTGGGTCCCGGTGCCAAGATATATAAATATTGCATTTCTTATTGATGCGGCTTGCAAACAAGTCAATTTCTGGAGAACCGAACTTCCACGTAATAGACTCAAATGCCCAATTTGATAACTCCCATTCAATATCTGGGTGTACCCTTCGTGATTCGAAATCTGCAATAGTGTTGTCACTAGATTTAATGTAGGAGGCAACAACAAAAAGTCGTTTGGTTTCACACCAGTTCCAGAAATCACGAGTGACTTGTGTGAGATGTGGGTATTGTATACCGCCCATTCTATTGATATATGATATTGCGGTTGAATTGTCAATGCGCATTAAAATTTGGCAATCATAAAGTGTCTGTGCAAAAACTTTAAGACCTAAAAAAGCGGAAATTTCTAAATAATTTATATGTTTTTTCTGCTCGGCATTTGACCATTGCCCGCTCGCTGTCTTCCCATTACAGGCAGCACCCCATCCCGTTGTTGAGGCGTCAGTAAAAATTTCAAATTGATATTCATCATTTCTTATTTTATGGACCGAATGTTCTATTGTATCTAGCCACCAACTTAAGTCAGGCTTAATAGACTCCGGTAAGTTCATGTATTTGTTATAGTCCTCATGACCTATCAGATTGAGATATTTACACCGTTCCATTTCTTTTGTGTGAAGCCAGCCATACTCGATAGCTGGACAGGCGGATGCCAGTAAGCCTAGTAGTTGCGCAAAATCCCTAATCTTACAACGCTTCTTGTTTGAAAATATTTCAAGCTGAGCCTTGATTCGTTGCCTTTTCTCTGTTGGTAAACGAAGTTGAAAGTTATGAGAATCAATGATCATGCCTAGGAACCTGCATGTAGTGGAGGGTGTAAGAACACTTTTTTCCTCATTAATAATAAAACCGAGTGATGTTAAAAGACTTTTAGTCAAATCAATGTTCGCTAAACATTCGCGGTTAGAGTTTCCGTACAGGAGCCAGTCATCCAAGTATACAGTAGATAAAAGACCTGCAGAGCGTAAAACTTTAGCAATGGGTTTGGTCAACTTAGTAAAGATGTATGGACTTGTATTAAGCCCGAACGGTAAGACATTAAATTCATAAAGATTATTTTCAAAGCAGAACCTGAGGTACTTTCGGGATTCTATGTGTATAGAAATTAGAAAATAAGCATCCTTGAGATCGAGAGTTGCCATCTTACAATCTAATGTCACAAGTTTCAATGCTGTTCGCAGATCCTCTAATTTAAAATGATCAGTTTTAATAAACCTGTTCAGATTTTTCAAATTTAAAATAAACCGCATTTTACCGTTTGATTTCGGTACCAAGAAAAAACTTGATAGAAATTGGTTTTTACTAGGAGAACATTTGGATACTGCACCTATCTCAAGGAGATGATCTATAGCCTCTAAATAATGAGATCTTTCATTATTTGTATAATCAGCTATTTGAGGAAGAACATTTTGCACAACTGGTGTTGAAAATGAAATTTTGTAACCTCTGATCCATGATAATACAGTGCGATCATTTGTAATGGCACACCATTGCTGATAGAAATGAGTTAAACGGCCTGCGTACTTAACTGTGTCTAGTAGCGGCGGCGGTGATAATGTGTCCCGCGTTGAGCCTGTGATGACATCTTCGATGAGTGAGCGTGCTGCGGAGGGTGATGTTGCTGACGCGGCGGGTGATAGGGCGCGCGTGTTGCTGCAGACTCGCGGCTCCGAGGCGCTGCTGGTGGCGCCTGCCCCACAGGTGGCCTGCGCGCATGGGGGGGAGCTTTGCGGTTTAAAGGTCTTGTAGGTGCACCTTTAAAAGTAGTAGCAGGCTTATAGTTCGAGTCAGCTTTCAGTTCAAATCCCGACTTATTTACAGCTCTTGCAGATTTTAATGTCTCAGGCAAATTTTCTCCGAACAGGAATGCATCTATCTTGGTGTTTTTCAAATGTTCCTTCATATCATTTTTCAACGAAAAAAGAATAAAATTCTTTCTGGTAATTGAATCTGCGTGTTGAAGGTCGCATAGAATTTTATTTGCATCCATTAACTTTTGGAGCAATTCTTTATTTTTTGATTCAGAGTTCAGTTGAGAATCTATCACATCTGCCAAGCAGGATATCGCGCATGTCATTTGTTTCTGCTTATTCTCGATACCCTTATCTCTCTTAATGACTGCTTCGGTGATCGCCGCTTTTATTTCCGGATTAATTTTGGGGGCGTCAATTTCCGCACAATTTGCGGGTACCAGGTATTTCGATAGGAGATCTTTCCTATTTTCTTTACTTAAACCTTCTTTTGTTAGGTGTAATATCCGACTTGAAAGTTCTTCGTGTATACTCGGGCCACGTTTTTCAGAACCAGCTGGTTTGTCACTCAAAATTTCTAAAATATCTGTATCTAGATCGGCAGTTTGGTCTTCACATACAGGTTCACCACTAGGCTCTGGTTGAGGTGCAGGAGCTTTGTCTGCGTTTTCGGAACCATCTTCCGGCCATTCCAATAACCAATCATCTGGTCGTAATGTTGGTGTAGCTGGAAAATTACCATAATGTTATGATAATTTCAAAAACCAAGCATAAAAGAAATAATTGCGGGTAGTTGAAAAATAAATCAGTCGTAATTAATAATTGCGAACTAAGAGGTAGGTATAGTTGGCACGAATAGAATATGTTTATCTTACAATCCCAAATCGAAAAAACGATGGGCCGTATCAATGTATCGTAAGTATTTCAATGTATCGAATCAGCCCCAATGACTGTTCTGGTTACATGAAATAAAGTCCATGCGTCGGAGCAGCCCCAATGACTGTCCTGGTTGCATAAAAGGTCTTTGCGTCGGAGCAGCCCCAATGACTGTCCTGGTTGCATAAATTGATACCTACATGCGTCGGAGCAGCCCCAATGACTGTCCTGGTTGCATAAAATAATACATGCTTCGGAGCAGCCCCAATGACTGTCCTGGTTGCATAAAATAGTACATGCTTCGGAGCAGCCCCAATGGCTGTCCAGATTGCACGATAAATTGTTTCACTAGAAAAATAAAATTAAAGGTGGGTAGTAATTACCTGCATCGAAATTGTCGTCGATGAATTCGACAATATCCTCGTCCTCTGACACATTTTTAGGGTCACATTTTCTGATCTTACGTTCTAATTTCCTAATTTTATTTTTATAATGCTCGATATCTTCTTCGCGTGATCTAGAATGCCTACGCTTCGGCATTTTGACGACAAGAAAAGTGCGAAACTGCTTAACAAGTTGAGTGGTTGAGCACTTGATTGCGAATGACGAGCGACGGATAGCTTGCAGCGAGGCGGAACTGCAGGGATACCAACATAAGAAAATAAAAGTTCCCTACTTTTTTTTTAAGAATATCTCTCAAATAAGTGCAACAAGAGTGGTGACACAAGGCGTAACTACATTGTGTAAATAATTATTATACTAGGTACTAATCTCGAAAGATGAGGCGCTCATATAATTGTAGATCATTATCTTATTATCTTATCTTATCAAACATTTGTACCGCGGCGGTGATCCAACCCGCAACCTACTGCATCGCAAGCGTGCCTTCGTCTACTCTGCTAGAGGTTGCCATTATTACATTACTACAGTCTTTTTCACGCCGGAACGTATGCAAGACACATTGAACTTGTTTCGTCTCACGTTGTGTGGCTCACAACAATTTTGAAACAAAAAAGTCAAGAAAAAAAATGAAACGATAAAACATACAAAAAAAAATGTTTTTGTCTATTTCCTGTTTAATTATTTCATAAATTATCATGAACGAGCCATAAAATATAAATAAATAAACAATAAAAAAATTCTAAAAAACTCCGCCAATTAACAGTACTGAATAAAATGGAACGTAATCTATTAGAGAGTGAGAAAATGAAAATCAAAACAATTGATGAATCGATAAGTAAAGAAAATAATCGTTGGTTTAGTAATTTTGTCTATGAATAAACCTTGTAATCGATTGAGATGAATTGATAGTAGTGAAACAAAAATCGATTTTGATAATCTCGATTAAACTTTAGGACATTACTATTAGACTGATTTTGACATCATCTCGAAGTGTCTTGCATACGTTCCGCCGTGAAAAAGACTATAAAGAGCCTTATAGAGACGGCTCTACTAACAACGCTTCTAGCTACCTATCAGCCTGTAAATCATCTGAATTACACCAATTGAAACGATCTAGCTATTACGTCGGCATTCGCCTAGAGCGAGATGCTCCATTTTGTAACAAGAAAATAATGGTGTACGGTTTATGTGTAATTGCGAAATAGATGGGTGACTGCTAAAGCGCAAAAGGTTTAAAATAAATAAATTACAATTTTACATTCAATAACGATAAACTTAGATGCTAGGTTTAGATAAAGTAGTGTCCTACAATCGGCGGTCTTATCGCTCGAGGCGATGTCTTCCAGACAACCGTTTAACGATGCTAAGTAATACTAAAACTAGGTAAAATGTAAAACAACAGACAACGGTTTCAGCGGTGGTGTCGGTAACACTGTCAGTCTGAGTTCAATACATTTTTCTCATCTCAAAAATGCCTAACGCGCCTGAAGAAGTTTTCACTTCTAAAAGTTTTCGGGAACTTTCATTTTTGAAGTTGTTCTCAAAGAATCGAAATAATGATGTTCCAGGCTGTACAGTGCCACAAACTTATCTGTACTGGTGGCCAAAAGAGGAACTAACGAATTTTACTGTAAATTTTTCTGCCAACACCAAATGCGATAACAGCGCCTCTGTCACCGGTTCAGATAAGTTTGTGGCACTGTACTTATTTGTTTTATTAAAATGTAGAGCAACAAACTTAAGACAAGTAAACGATTTATACAGCGTCAAGAAGCAACCTTTGCCTACACTCAACGGGACGCTGTAGTGAGAGAACAAGGATAAGGTAAGATTGCTGAGTTAAGCCCCAAAAAACACTTGTGGACAACCCTATCAGTGAAGTTAAGCTTACGGTCAGCCCTAACTGAGGTAGCCCAAAGGCAACGAAGAAATATAAGGGTTAAAATTATAAGGTTCAATCCCACCTCTTATAATGATTGGATCCTTAAGTTGTTCGATCTTAGTACAGCCCCGTAGGTGACGGCCGTCAATGACCGTCAAACACTTCCCTTAGCTTTCACCTGACGGCCGTCAGCAATGAATGAATGAATGAATGAAAAACTCTTTATTGTACACAATAATTACACAACATACACTTATGAATCAATAAAACCCAAAGAGACAATGTACAATGGGCGGTCTTATCGCTTAGAAGCGATTTCTTCCAGACAACCTTTGTAATCGATGGGGATTTTTTACTACATATTAGTTTCATGTTAAGATTTTTTTATAAAAACACGAAATAGTACAAGACGTACCTATTTGAATTTCTACATCTTGTATCTTTTGTATTTCATTCTTATATTTTAGAGTTATGCATAACTTTATTTGTTTACCAACTGAAAGTGCAATAAAAGCTTTAAGAATCCTTTTAGCGTATGGCTTTAAAGACCTATACTGACACGACAGCAAGAGTCAGCAGATGACGGCCGTCAACTAATTGTGATCTTGGAATTGAATGGCAATTTTAATTTAGGTAACTCCAGATCCTTTAAAGATGTCTAAAGAAGTAGTCGGAGGTATGTTCTTTTACATATTTTAATCATTTCGAGAAGTTAGCGTTCCATACTTGACATTCAAGATCCTTCTAAAATGTGCAATAGGCACGTCAAAAATAGGTATCACACAAGGTTTTTGTAACGCTCGTACGCTAACGGACGTCCGCTGACGGCCGTCTATGAAAGTAAGGCTTTAGTGTAATAGTTATTTTGTGGGTAATAGTTATTTTCATGATAGGATTTACATAGTTCAAATGTATTGTAGGATTCTCGCAAACTTTTTTCAATCTTTTTTATTTGTTTTACGGTGCTACACGCTCTGATTACCATATTATGTGTTACTTTTACGATTTTAATTCTATTTTATGATTTTAAAAGGTATGGATTTAACCGACGAGCATGTATGAAGAATGTAATGAGAGTGAATGAGGCGAAAGTTGTGTGTCAGGATCGTAGTGAGTGGAGATCCGTGGTCTCTGCCTACCCCTTTGGGAAAGAGGCGTGACTTTATGTATGTATGGATTTAATAAAAAAATCATGGCACTCCCAGGAGTGCTGAGAGAAGTGAAAACTTGAACAATAAGGTGCTTAATGTATTTTTTTAATCATCAGGAAATCGAAAAATAATGACTTTACCCGTTTAGTTATAAAATTAGCTTTTAGAAATGTAAAAATATTTTCGTAAAAGTTTACCGAGTACAGAACTAGATGGCGCCACTGATAGGTGTCGGTGAGCAGTCACATGACTCGCACGTGACCTTTTCGAGGCGAATCCAAGAACTTACTTACCCATCCACTTTTCTGACCGCACAAACCGTTATAACTTTGACGCCCACTTTCACGAACGATGCAAGCTACAGGACGACCTCTGTGGCGCAGTGGGTGAAAGCCCACTTGGGACGCAGAAGGTTGCGGGTTCGATCCCCGCCGTGGGATAATGTTTGTATGATCTGCAAATATTTAGCTCGGGTCTGGGTGTTTCTATGTTTTATGTATGTATTTACCAACAAAAAGTATATAGGTAGTAGGTATATCAGTTATATGGTTCCCGTTATACAAGCTTTGCTTAGTTTGGGGCTAGATGATGCTGTGTGAAATGTCCAGCATTATTTATTTTTTATTTATTACATCACGAGCGCTGGCAGTGAGTGAAGCGAGATGATGAATAAGAAGAAGAAGACTTTGGATGATGATAATGAACGGGTTGTTTTTCGCCATTTTAGAAAAAAGCACTGCTTTGCTATTTTATTTTATTTTTCTCGTGTTTTACTACCGTTTTATTAGGTATGTGATGTCGGTGGCATTTTACTAATGAAGCCTTGGATAATTATTATTTTAAAACCGGGTATTTATCACGTACCTATTTTTATTATTTGTTTGTTCTTGTTGGTTTGGTTTTTTGTTGTTTTTGGTGTGAATCTGGCCTTATCGGATTCTGAAGACGAATTGAGGGTAGACGCAATCTACTCTCAATAACCCGGTTTTAAAATAATAATTATGTCACCAAATCACGAAAGTTTAAAAAGTTTAAGCCTTGGATACGTAACAGGAGATCTGACAAACGGAATAGGGGAGTATTGAAGAAGATTTCTTACACACACACCCACCCACACACACCCGCAGTTTTTTTTTCATCCCACTGCTGCCCTCTCTTCGCTCTTGCCAACCCTCCCTATGCTGCGCTAGTCTGACCCATGTACGACCTGCTGTTTTTATTATGTCGTCAACCCATCTAGCTGCCGGAAGAAGATTTCTCATTTGACGAAAAATTTTTGGAGTTTTGAAGAAAACAAGCCGCCGTGTTTTGTTCTAAACCACTGACAGGACTGACAGACTGACATGTTAAAATCTATATTTAAAACTTGACATTGGCAGAATTATACCTAGTTGTGTAGTTGCCATTAAATAAAAGAAGAATATGATATGAAGATTTAGAATATTAATCTTTCACAAAAACAAATCTGAGATAAAATCTTTTAAAGCCTTCCAATGAATATTTCCCGCTACGTTCAATACACGATAAACGGATAATGATACCCGATTCGACTCCCGGGACTATTTATTTTGCCCGCAGATTTTATCGCGTAATGATATGGCAACACTGATCTGTCAAACGATTTTTATAAGCTTCTTGGGATACAGTAAAATATACATGATATTCATAATGCTTTGATAGCTAAAATTGCTTTTATACTTTATTTTTGTTGATCAAAAACCATTTAAGGATTGGAGTGTCGTTGGAGGAGGCTTTTTTCCAGCAGATGATTGATAGATAGATAGATAGATAAAAAATATATTTGGGAAAACACACACACAGACGAACAAAACTAGGTACAGCTGACACAGCAAAAAAAACAAAATGTATTAGATCTAGGTAGGTATTGAATACTTGAGTATGGTTTGAGCTAATAAAAAATAAAATCATTTATTTCAGACCCAGTTGATCCATAGATTAATTATACACATTTGAATATACATTTAAATTTTAGATAAATAATGTTCGTTAAATTGTCGGTCCCGGCTATTTTAGTCGTTAAGCCATAACCTAAAAACACCGTCACCAGAGTCGGCCACTCATACGAACTTACTTTTTATCAGCCCACATCCACCCACAGCTGAGTATAGGCCTCCTCATTTTCACGCGACTCTTTCCGATCCTGCGCCAGTCGAATCCATTGCCTTCCCGCTACCGGCACAATATCATCAGACCATCATCATTCTAGCTCCAATGAATGCTGAACAAAATGAGGCTCGAAAAATTTCATCGTTTGTTGCATCCGATAGTATTTTCAACCGCAGATAATAAATATAAATAAAATAACATACGATCCAGTTATTGTGTGACTGGTGGGACTATTTGTTTTGTTCGCTGAACCGATTTTATCGTGTAATAATATGGCAACACAGGCTACATTTGTCAAATTATAATAACACACAAACTGCTGGTAATTATTTGTGCAAACAAATAATAGATTTGTAACTCTTTTTCTATATCATTTTGACCTAAGATCTTTGCTATGGTTTTACTAGATTTAAAGAACGTTTATCTATCTATCTATACTAATAAAGAGGAAAGATTTGTTTTTTTGTTTGAAATGAATAAGCTTCGAAACTACTGGACCGATTTAAAATATTCTTTCACCAATAGAATCCTACATTATCCCTGATGAACATAGGCTATATTTTATCCCCGGGGAAGTGAAGTTTTCACGAGGGATCGCAGGTAATACCGCGGCGGACAGCTAGTTAAAAATAACTTATTGAATTCTAATCAACTTAGTCTATCAAAACATTGGTGTAGAAACTCTACATTATATTGTTAAACAATGTTTAATAATGTGTTAAATAATGTTTTATTTCTTGTTTTAGAAAAAAAATTAAACCTTTAGTTATTTATAATAAACCTATTCCAATATCCTATAATCAACACATTTCAAACTAACTCACAAACCTCCACAATGCTTTTGACAGGCGGCCATATTTGTTTTTTTACGCGGCAGGCGTCAATGCCTCATTATTATTCCACAATAATGATCTGGATCCCGATTATTCCAAGAACGATATCGAGATAACGCGGGTCGCTTTTGTTAACATCACCGGCCCGAAGATTGGGCATTCCTGATTCTCTATAAATCAACGTACAATTCAAAATAAGCATTATTGCGTTTTAGATAAGATAAAATATCGCGCGGCAGAGATCGATCGGAATCCTTACAAGTGCCTTTGCTAATAACAATTTGAGCTTTATCTTGGTTAGTTTAGGTTTGAATATTGCTTGTTTGCGTCGCTAATGTCTTTAAAGTGATGTACGTGTGTACGGACTTTTATTTCATCTGCGCGCCCAAAGATTGGGTGCACCTGGCGCGGCGTAGGCATTTGCAAGAATTAGTGATGCGGTCAGAAGTATCGATAAAATATGCAAAATGTTTTCGACGATTAATTTACATATTTTTGCGATTCTCTACAACTGTTTGCGATCGATAAGATATAAAAATGTTATGGTAACGTAATGGCCGCAGTTTTTATTGTATGTTTTATGTAAAAGGCTACGACAGTTTTATTTTGCTTTACTAAAATTCTGATTTGTAGCCTTGTTCTGAATAAGTGCTTTGAGTTAATGATTGCTTTTCCGTAAAAGGTTCCTACGATTAAAAGAACAGACACAGTTGTACAATTTAAAGCTTTTTTTCATTTCATTCCATTTCATTTTAATTTTATGACAGGTAATAATTCTGATCCTCATTCAATTACTATGCCTTACAATTATTATTGTTGCGGATCGTGAAACTTAAAACTAAAAAACAAATCACGAATATCAACATTAATACAATATTATAAAATTTTACTTAACCTAATTTAGGTCAAAAACATGAATATTTCAAGCATAGCTATCATCATTTTTATGATTATTTCAAGTACTCATTCTAAAATAGACTTCTACATCTAAAACCTTACAATTTTTCATCATAAACAAGGTCATCACAGTCAAGTCCATCGTTAGATATTTATTATGCTTAACAATCTTATGTTTTCAATATCTTACGCTTAACATCCGCAGTCTTGCCCGATTAATTCAGTATCATGTCATGTCAAATATCGATTATCGATAAAATGCCAGTCCGAGTACAACACTATTCAACACACGTAAACCGTGAAGGCACTGCAATGGAATTCTCGCCGAAGCTCAGTTTTTGAATAGGCTCACATGCACAAATAGTCATTCAAAGCAAAACCATCGAAACAATTTACTGGAAGTGACATGTAATACAAGAAAATGAAAATAAAAATTCCACCAAAAACCACTCATCATGGAACAATGGTTAACTGTTAACCAAAATGCGAACAAAAAATACATTTGCACTTTTGTTAGCAATTATAGTTTTTTTTTTAATTTTTCAAGTTTCTGCATTTTCAGAATATGTGTAAACTTGATGAAGAAAATTGCCAGTGAAGTTTTTGAACCCAAATAAAGCATTCACGTAGAATTCATTGACTAGTCACTCCAGTGGCTCCTATTAATAGTTCCATAAGTTATGGTATCTTCGATAGAGGTCCGGTCCTTAAGTTGGGATTCTGAAAAAACCTGAGAGTAATCTATCAACCGTATTAAGACGTTCATACGTTTGTTGCCAGTAGCACAAAATAAGCCTATACCAAGTTTAAAATACTTATTTCATGCAATTTTTGAATTACAGTGGATTCAGAATTACATAAGGTCAGGAGTTATTGTCCTAAGTATAGATAAGGTAGAGAAATCTCCATTATAATAGAGCTTTCTGGCAGCCTGCTTACCATTGACCCTGCCCCATCTCTAAGGAGTAAAATGACGGTCGAGTTCAGAAATTTCGCTTAAACTCAAACGTCATTTCACTATATTTTAGTATCCCCAATTGATGATACTGATTGTACCTACAGATAGAGGTTCTGGTTGCGCTTGTGACGATTGTAAATGACGGTGGCCGTTTTAGCAAAAGGATCATTGGTCATTCGGGCGAGTGAAGCGAGACTAGTTTCTCGACTGAGTTAATTTTAGATAGGACTGTAAGACCAATAGATTTAATGAGGTATGTGTTTAGCTTCTTTGCTTATAGTCATCTGCCCTTATAATTTGATGTAGGGTCAGCACATCAAAGTCAAAAAACTTTTTTACAGTAGAACCGCTGGGATTACTTAGAATAGTTTTTTTTTTTTAATTAAATAGGTCAGCATTTGACCTCACTCTACCTGATGTTAAGCAGTAGTGAGGTCTAAGATGGAGCATGCTTACCTAGAAGGAACCTATTTACTCTTGATTTGAAGACCCCTAAATTGTACTTTAATAGTCTTAAAACCAAGTGATTCTACTCGTGTTCTTTCACGACCAATACCGTGAAGAACCAGAGCAAATACTAGGGCCTAGGTGATTCTACTTCATTCATTTTTGCCTTAATAAAGAGTCAAGTAAGACATAAAGGTAGGATAGAAGAGGTGCGCCTCTTGACAACTCTTTACGACACTTTCAATTGTGTATGTTCCTATACTTACGTTTTTTTAAAACTAAAAAGAAAACCGACTTACGGGAAAACTATCAATCCCTCAGGAATACAATTTATATGGGACCACCTCGAGAGTATAACCCTTTCAAACTATTCAATGTTTGACTCAGATTGTGACTCAGGTTGTGTGAGAATGAGGTTTTTTGAGTTTTACAGTGTGGCGACCTCTAACTGCGATCGCCTGAACTACACAAGGGCATCGTAACACAGTTGCCAACCTAGCTACTGCAGAGCTTCACCGCATTATCACTAGATGGCGTTGGGATCAAATAATATGAAACATTATGAATACCAACAAAAAGTGTAAAAAAGTGTACAAGTTCTGAATCGCGCAAGCGACATTATCTTGGCAAATGAACTTATATAGAACTATCCGACATTAACTACCGGCTGAAAAGCCCTAAGATATGTGGACCAGTTGGCGTCGATCTTAGTAAAGGTAGTACTACCTCTTTTTTATTTTATTTTATTTATTTATTGGCGAAACAAACAGCTACAATACAAGAATTAATACTAAAAAGTTACATTGATACAAGCTTATTAGTAATGTAGCCCACTACGTTTGGCTCAAATTTATAATAATGTTTATGCAATCGTCACTAGGTGAAAGCTAACCTTAACATATAAGTGTAATTTATATAAAACAAACTAAAAACTACCCAAGTACGCAAATAAAGAAGGGAGGAAAATTTACTATTTTATGATTGTCTAGGTAAATTATTAGCAGATAGCAGTAAAATTAGAAATTGATTAGGTAATACTTAACTTAAAAAATATATATATATAATTAAAATTAAAGTATAATAATAGAATGGATATAAAACTAAGAGGAGAGTTTAGTTAGGACATAAGGTAGGTAGATATGGGAGAGTATGTTCATAAGAAGTGTATGTATAAGTATTTTAGTTCTTAGTCCTCTGCAATATCATTACATTAGTCCATCCTGCTTTGAGCCGGTTTTGAGGTTCTCCAGGTCTTTTTCAGTTCGAATGGCAAAAACCTGGCTGACGTCGTGTTCTCGGACGAGGATTGTTGCGTTCTTGATCCAGACATGCTTGTAGCAGAGCTCTCTGGCCTTTTCGCGGGTTTTTCGAAATAACTGTTTTTTCTTCAAGGTCAGGTGTTCGTTTAAATATACCGGCGTCGAAGTTCCAGCAATGCCAAGCTGGTCCGATTTTATAGATTTACCTTTGCGATAGGCACTGAGTGCGTTGTCCCTTTGTATGCGAGTGGCAAATTTGACGATGACATTCTTGGGTCTGTCGCTGCCCTGCTGGGCTTGAGGCACTCTGTGTATAGAGACGATGTCGTTTGGGGAATATGAGAAGCTTATAGCGGAACCAATAGCTTCCATTATGTCCAGCAGGTTTTCATTGCGTCGTTCGGGTAGATTGCAGATTTCCAAGTTGCACTGTCTAGCCTGTTGCTCTAAAGTGTCTATTTTAAATTCTAAAGAAGAGTATACTGGGGCTGTATGCTCATTGGCGCTGCTAGCGAGGTCATCTACTCTCTTTTTTAGTGAACTGTGATCACTTGCTTGATCGTGCACTGTGTCTTGAAGAGTTTTCAATTCTGTTGAAATTTGAGAAACGTTCCGTTTGAGAGCAGTTTGTTCTAAGCGCAGTGATCTCATTTCAGCCCGGATTCCATCTAGTGACTCCTTGATGTCTCCTCTAATGCTCGACATGTTTGCATTCATGTCGTTGCGCCACATGTTGATAGTACTAAGTAGTTCATTGAATGTATGAATATTGAGAGAGTCAGGTGCCGGTGGTGGTGGTAGCGACATGGTGGTGTTGAGGTCGTGTTTTTCTAAGTTGTCGCATGACATATCCATGGTGTCTTCCATGGGCGCTGCCTGATGTAATTGACGAACGGGTGTATTCGAGTTGGAGTTGTTGCGACGCCGGCGGTGCGTGCGATTGTTGCAGGACGGGCAGATCCAGTTTGAGTGATGATCCCTGGATAATGTTTGGAACTGATCCAGCTTAAAACCTACACACTCATAGTGGTATGTAGCTTTGCATAATTTGCACTTTAGGAATTTGTCAGATTCAAGTTCATGTTTGCAGCCATCGCAGGAGGTCATTATCGATATTTTTATGGGGCTGTAGTAGGTGAAAAATAATTTTGCTTGGAGTATTTGTATGAATTTACAAAATATACTACTAGCGCCACCTGTTGGTGGATAGCCCGTAGCGCCACCTGGCGGTTTTATATCAAACTTATTGATGGTGTATATTGCTGGTCGTTTCAGAGAGCGCCACCTGTTGGCGATGATCTCGTAGCGCCACCTAGCGATGTTGTGTCGAACTAAAATGTCAGGTATTGAACGATACGGGTTGAGTAGATCTTCCGTTGGTTGTGGTTTGTGTGTGTTGTTCACGAGCAATATTGGCCTCTAGCGATCAGTTTTGGTAACAAGGGGCAGATGTAGGCAGAATGGCAGAATGCAAGTGACTTGCAGAATTTGAGATGACAAGTGTATCGAAATCGAAAGCGCAAATAGCAGAGTCCGTACCTTGCGACGTAAACAGTGAGAAGAGTCCTGAGGTTTTTGCTTCTCTTGTTGTAGTGCACTGTATGTCCAGCCAAATTCTGAGTATGTATTGGGTTGTAGTCAGCTGATACCGGGTAATCACTTTATTGTGTTCAGATGTCAACTTCGCGCTGATTTTAACTGTTTAGATCAGATACCTGCAGTCCAGAAGATGTTTTTGATACACGCTGTTACAAATTAAGCACTTATAGTATTTTTATTTTTATTTTTATGATGAGGAGTACTCGGGTGAATGTTGTTACGGTCAGCGCCACCTAGCGAAAACCTCTTTGCCATAGATTGGGGGAATAACACCTACCCCCAAAATGGGATGATCATCATCATCTCCCATATTGGTGACCCCGACGTGATAGCCGTCGATTACCTCGGACGACTCCTGCCGAAACCCGACGACTGGATTCCTGAACACGACTTCTTCAACATCGCAGCGCAGCACTACAGCCATCATCATTATCATCATCAGCGGACTTCTCTATCATCTTCGTTTCTTCTCTCTCTCCCTTCAAGCTATCTTCCAGACCAGCACCAGCATCATCCCTCAGCCTCCGCAGTTCCATCGCAGCCGCCCCGACTTTCTGGATCTGCAGGCTTCTCCCCTCCTCGATAACGCTTCGTGGAGTTCCCTAGCGGCATTCATCCGGGCAATAGTCTCGACTCACCGTAGACTCACCTGGAGCACCGCACCGCGGCATTCATCCGGGCAATAGTCTCGACTCACCGTAGACTCACCTGGAGCACCGCACCGCGGCATTCATCCGGGCAATAGGCTCGACTCACCGCAGCCTCACCTGGAGCACCGCACCGCGCTTCGTCCCGACTCACCGTGGACCGTCTCGACTCACCGCAGACAAGCGCTCTCCCGTCCTCAACCTGCTCATCGCATCAGTCTCGACTCACTGAAGACCACGACGAGCTAAGTTGGACACTGGATATGCTGGCATCAAGACTTATATCGACCTTCGGTCTGGAAAGGGAGTAATGTGGCGACCTCTAACTGCGATCGCCTGAACTACACAAGGGCATCGTAACACAGTTGCCAACCTAGCTACTGCAGAGCTTCACCGCATTATCACTAGATGGCGTTGGGATCAAATAATATGAAACATTATGAATACCAACAAAAAGTGTAAAAAAGTGTACAAGTTCTGAATCGCGCAAGCGACATTATCTTGGCAAATGAACTTATATAGAACTATCCGACATTAACTACCGGCTGAAAAGCCCTAAGATATGTGGACCAGTTGGCGTCGATCTTAGTAAAGGTAGTACTACCTCTTTGCCATAGATTGGGGGAATAACACCTACCCCCAAAATGGGATGATCATCATCATCTCCCATAACAGGAAAACTATCAATCCCTTAGGAAAAAAGTAAATGGGACCACCTCTAGATACCCTTTCAAACCAAAAAAATGTTGGAAATCGGTCCACAAATTGACGTAAATATCGGTGAACATACATAAAAACAACATACATACAGCCGAACATAGAACTTCCTTATTTGAAGTCGGTTAAATATAGCTCTAAGCTCTTTTAGGAACATAAACAATTGAACAGTCTATCATGCCTTATAGGTTCGACGAGATTCTCTTTAGTGTTTTTTTTTTTCATCTAAACATTTCAGTCTTTAGCCTTGTTACTATAGTTAGGCGGCGATGGGCTTGCAACCTGTCACGTATGGAATACTAACTTCTGCAAGATGTGGGCATGTATCAAATATGTATTTGTACATGCCTCTGACTACCCCCTTAGACGTTTTCAAAGGATCTGGAATATAAAGATCTGAGAGAATGTCTACCGCGCCTTGGGGATACAGTCGTGACCCTGTTTACGTTTACGTTTTACTATAGTTACCAACCCCTAACTTCATTCTAAATAACAAGGTTAGCCCAATCTTCACAACCAAGGGATAGGAGTAACCACAAACGATGTACATCTTTCATAATAGGCTGTTGTGGTCTCGGAAATGCATTCCGTGGTCTCATGGCCGTAACCACATAACAGGGAAACTAGGAATAAACATGGTTTGTGTTGTGCTAGAACAAACTTCGGTTTTATTGTCTGTGGATATATTATGATGAATTTAGAACTAAAACACAATAGAGGCTCGACCACCTGCTCGCTGGCCAGACGACGACATTCGGGCGGTGGGAGAGCAGTGGATCCGGCTGGCATGAAACCGCCAGGAGTGGCGTGAAAGAGAAGAAGCCTATACCCAGTGGGTGTTGCCGGCTGGATAGATAGATAGAAAAACTAAAAAGAAAAGACTTCAATGGACCACGTGGATCAAGCAAGGATGAGTACGTTTTATGGGAAAAGTATCAATCCCTAAAGTAACCCTTTAAAACAAAGAAATAATTTTCAAAATCGGTCGAAAATTGATGAAGAAATCGTTGGTAATCCATAAAAAAATTATACACAGCCGAACATTTTTGAAGCCCCTTTTTGAAGTCGGTTAAAATTCAAAGCCACTTCCATCATCCTCACATCAATGTAAACAAGTCATCTTGGGTGTTAAAAAAAGTTTTCGCGCGTCAACCATTCATATTTTGCCCGACAGAGTCAAAGAGAAGGATTATGCATTTCTATTGTGTGTAAGCGTTGAAAATTACTTCGAATGTATTTCTTAGGAAACCGCCCTTTTTAAATTGAGTTTTGGGTTAGCGTGAAATTAATATTTACGAAAATAGGCATGTTTTATAATTTGCTTCTTGAATACGGTTTCTGAGAGACCGTCGACTTGAGTTGGTTTTAATTTTAACTCGATACCTCCACGCGTTCCCGAGATTGGTCTTGACAGACAGACCAGCAGACAGACAGTGATCCTATAAGGGTTCCGTTTTTTCCTTTTGAAGTACGGAACCCTAAAAATGCGAGAGTTTGTGAAGATGAATGTTTGATAGGTACCTAATACTCTTTCACGCAAAAACTACTCAATGTAAAAGATTAAAAGCCTGTAGAGCATTTTTTAAAACGAATTCCTGATAAAAATATTTTTGTAATAGTCGATTTATTTCGTGTTAATATTATTATGTTGGTCTTTGCCGTGACATGGAAATTAAATGTCATGTCAGCTGACAGGTGTCAAAACGTACTTTGGATAGGTAAAGCTACTATCATTAATATTCAAGGAGTAGTTTTGAATCGCTGGAGCGAGGTCGAGATAGATTTTTGCTTATTCAACTTTCGTGTTGTGTGAGGTCCCCATTATAAAAAAACCATACAAGTGCGAGTCGGACTCGCCCACCGAGGATTCCGTACCAAGGACATAAAGTACGTATGTACAACAGTGCAAATAGTTAGGTACTACCTACCTACCCAATACACCAAAGTTATAGATAGATAGAAGATAGATAGAAAATACTTTATTGCACACCACATAATAAAAATAAACAAAAATAGAAAACTAAAACAAAAAACACAATGACATACAATCGGCGGTCTTATCGCTAAATAGCGATCTCTACAAGTTATTATGTAGGTATACGAGTAAATAAGAAAGAAGAGATTTTTTTTAGCTTCTTAGAAATTTCTTATTGTAATTAGGTAAATTCTATTCATAAAACATAAAAATATTTACACGAAACAATAAACATGAAAATACGTACGTAATTTAATTAAACTAAAGATAAAAAACAGTGTTCAAATCACCGACCGCAGGTAACGTGCCCAAAAGGCTGGCGGCATTAACTCTGATGACACAGAATATTTTTTTTTAATTTTTTCATCATACATCGTAAACTATATCATAAAAATTATAAAAAATCTGTTTTAGCTTGCGCACATGACACGGTTTACTCACATCGAAATTTCCGCCCCTATTCCTTGCATTAAACTCTGTTTTTTTTTGTGATCGAACTAAAAATATACGGTTTTCAGATTTTTCTCTGTACTTTTATTCTAAGACGATACTACTTGCCAAACTTCATAGTTCTAGGTCAACGGAAAGTACCCTATTAATTTTGTTTTATTGAGTGTCGAAACATACGTTTTTTTTGCGGCACGGCCGTATCTTTTTGTTTTGCAAAGTAGATATAATGATATCCTTAGAAAATAACCCTTCTGACTTTACCATAGTCGAGTAAATTAAACTCATCTATTCCAAAGGCTTATTGCAATTTTTTTACTACTTTATCATCATCGGACATTTTTTCCAAAAAATCTGAATTTCCTTCCTTTGTATAGCCGTCAGCCTGTTTTATTCCTTTTCACAAATACTTCCCGGGAAACTAATAAATTCCTAGAATAGTTTCTTTTGTAATGTCGGTTTTTGATATTTACGACGCCGACCCTTAAGAAGTAAAACGCTCCTAAGGTCTATAAAAATAATCTTTTCAAATATTCCGCGATGATATTCAATTTAGGATTAATATTTGGTGTGTACACGTGTGCGACTCACAAGTTGCTTCCAATATATCTGCATAGACGTTACTAAAACCAACTCTGATGACACAGTTTTTTGGCCGCCTGAATGCCTTCGCCGAGACCGTAAATTTGTTATCACTACTGCTCACCATCTTATTATTCTGTGGCCACGCAGAATGTCGCATAACTTCTATCAAGGACGGCTAAGGCCGTATTCGACCTAAGCTGCAACTTTGAAAAACTGACTAATAGTCGGTTTTTTAATATTGATTGGCTTTGAGAAATAAAACAGTTTGGTCGAATCTGGCCTAAGCAAGCAAACTAGACGGCGACCGCAAATCACCTTCATAAGCAATATCTTCTTATCATCAAATATTCTGTGCAACTCGTGTCTATTATCCTCAAAAGCACACGTGTGTTTTCGAATACTTATGCTTTCAAGTTGAATCCCATCGCTCATAATATGTTTTTGCGGTCTAGTTCAGGTAGAGGATAGTCATCATTTCACGTTAATGTACCACATTTAATAGCAAAGGGATCCTTATATGAATCTTTATCTCTTATTCTGCACCTAAAGGATTTTTTATCACTAAATCTGATTTTTCTATTTTTTATTTACGTATATATTATTTTAAAAGTTCTTACACCAAGATCACTACAAGGGCAGATTAAAGGTGAACGCAGACTTATCCGCGCCGCACGCGCCGAACTATCAGGAAATGTTGCTGACGTCAGAAGCTCGCCGCATTTTCTAACGTCATCAGTATTTATTGTACAGAAAAATGACTGCGGAAATAATCCTACAAAAATATACATAAATAATGCTGGACATTTTCACACAGCATCATCTAGCCCCAAACTAAGCATAGCTTGTACTATGGGAACCAGATAACTGATGTATTACATGTATACTCATAAAAATATAAATAACTTTAGGAAAAAAAGTGATGTGCATAGCATTAACACAAGAAATAAGAATAAACTTTATTTGCCTAAATTTAGATTAGAAAAAGTAAAAGGTTCTTTTATGGGAAATACGATACTTTTTTATAATAAACTTCCTGAAAACGCTTCCGAAAACTGCCTATTCGAAGATTTAAAACTTACATAAAAAATACTCTCATAAAAAAAGCTTATTATTCACTTAAGGATTATATTAATGATAAATTCGCGTGGCCTGATGTCGCTCTGCCCCTCGACGGCTGATGTGTCCTCAATGTCTTTGCTATCTTGTATTATATAATTTAAGCAATTGGTAGGTACGTTGGACGTTTCAAAGTGATCCCAGCGGTCCTACTGAATGCTTTTTGACTTTGACTTTGACTTTGATACTTTTTGTTTGTAAATACATACCATATTATACATAGAAACACCCAGACCCGAGATAAATACTTGCAGATCATACAAACATTTATCATCATAAAAAAACTCCTTTCTTACTCATATCATCTTTCACACAATCCATTTATCCAGCGGCAGGGATCGAACCCGCAACCTTCTGCGTCTCAAGCGGGCTTTTACCCACTGCCTCATAGAGGTCGTCATAGTAGGTGAAAGTACACGTACACAGTACTTTACAGTGTACAGTATCATAATACTGTACAAGTAAAACAAACTAATGGAATTATGTCTAAAAAACTTTAGGTTAGGTCAAGCCACAGTAAGGCATACCTTTTGATTGAGTGGAATTGCGAAAGGAATGAATTGCCTAAACAAATGGAACATCGGATGTATCGTTTCGTTTCACTCCATGACACGTGGTTCACATCATCTTCCCGATAACACATGGGGTCAAGAAGCTTGACATAAGAAATGCAAAGTTATTATGCGCACTGCAAAAATTTGGAATCAGCTTCCAGCGTCTGTATGTCCGCTGAGCTACGACCCTGTTGTTTTCAAGAAAAGAGTTAATAGGCACCTTCTGGGTAGGCTCGCTCCATCGTGGACCTCATTCTTGCCTATGTTAGTTTAGAGGTCAAGAGCCGACCCATTCATCATAAAAAAAAGTTTGATGAGGTTCCTTATGTCCTAAATCTTGCCTGTTGGCTGTTGTTTTAGTCATTATCATCATCTTGCTTCTCCTTGTTTTGTTTTTATGTACTTAATCAATAGTTTTTTCTTTTTTGTAAATAAAATACTTAGTACTTAATTGTAAATTTTCAAATGTTGTCTCGCACGTTCTCCAATATACATAATGTTAACCTGGCTCGTCGGACGCCCGCAATACAGGCTAGCCCTAGTGCGGGGTCCACTGAATCTTAAATTGTAACCTGTATCCTACTTTTGGAAAATAAACTATTTGATTTTTGATTTGATCTTCCTGCCCTTGTCCCACTCTATGTGGGGTCGGCACAACATGTATTCCTCTTCCATTTCGCTCTATCAGCCGTCACATCAGCACTCACTCCTTTCTTACTCATACCATCTTTCACACAATCCATCCATCTCTTCTTCAGCCGACCTGACGGTACTGATACAAATAAATGCAGGTTAATGTAATGATTTGACCAGATATTCAAATTAAACTGTGACTAAGCCGTAAACACGATTAACATAAACAAGCTGAACTCCCGAGTTCTCTCGTGATTGGAATTAAGGACAAAGTTTTAATGCGGATTCAAGTTGCCCTAATTACCTAATTATACGTTACCTTTAGGGGACGTTAATGAGTGGGAAACTGACTTTGGATTTGTAGGTTCGAATCCCGGCGTATCAATTGTTGAGGAGTTTTGTTTTAAATAATTTCTTACTTACTATATTTTTTGAGCTTTTACATTTTAAAAAATAGCTTGAGGGTGAAACTAGCTCTGGGCAGCGCCATAACATGAGCTTCTTCTTGTCATGTCACTTCATTGAACCCGAGTGTTGAAAAGGTTTTTAAAATCGCCTCAAAGAGGCTTGTCTCGGTGTGTTTCAACTTTTTGGGTTCTACCCAGCCAGTTCCCTAACATTTTGCTTATTTTTTTTTTTTAATTATCATACCGAATTTGAACCATCAAGATGAATGAATGAATGAAAAACTCGTTATTGTACACAATAATTACAAAACATACACATATGAACCAATAGAACCCAACGAGACAATGTACAATGCGGTCTTATCGCTTAGAAGCGATTTCTTTCAGAAAACCTTTGGATGGAAAGAAACGAACATAATATCTTTATGATCTGCTAAAAGTATGTGACCCTGTTGCTGTTTTTACTGTGTGTTTGAAACACTGAGTTTTTTTATTACTGAACCCCCCCCCCCCCAAGAACACTGTCGCACATTTCAAATTCGCGCCAAACTTTTTGCCCTAAACAAGAAATGCCCCATAAAAACACGCTCGTACACATCAACAATTCCCTCAAATAATATCGTTTTACCGCCAAAAAGCACATCGCATACTTATTTACATCTTTTACGACTTCCACAGACTGTTCAATAGAAACCGCCATTAGGCAACGTAGAGTTCTGTGGTTAATGAAATTCTTCATATTCGTATATTTATGGGTGGGAATTGCCTACACAGTGGGAGGGAGATAGCTTGACAACTTTGAGCTAAGCAGATGTAATGTAAAGCCTTGGGCCGTATCCGCATTCCTTTTTTCGCAAAATTTTTAGCGTATAACATGCTAACTTCTGCAAAATGTGGGCATAATCAAATCTGTATTTGGATATGCCTCCGCCTACCCCCTTAGCCATCTTTTAAGGATCTGAAAAATAAGATCTGAGAATGTCTACCACGATTCGGGGATACAGTCGTGAACGTGATCCTGTGCGTGTATCATGTCCTGTGTTGTATTTGTGTGATGCACATGCACGTTGTGTCTGTGTGCGTAAGCTCAGTAACGCTCTATGGACGAATGAGTGCTCAGTATCACTTACGCACATAGAAACTAATCTACACACAGAAGACCAACCTTCGCGATATAGAATTTGGGTGATGATGATCACGTCGGGGTCACCAATTTGGGGGTAAGAGTAATTCCCCCAATTAATAAAGAGGGAGATCTCCTCTACCAAGGTCGGCCCAACTGGCCCACTTACCTTGGGGTCTTTCAACTGACAGTTAATGTCGGATAGTTCTATATTGCTACGTTGTCGGAATACTTCACTTGCGCGATGCAGGATTTTCATACATTAGCGTGATTTTTGTATGGGTTGTCCGGCTGTGATCCCAGCGCCATCTAGAAGCATAAGCTCTGAAGTAGGTACTTTAGCTAGGTAGCTAGTTTGTGGCGATATTGGATAGAGGTCGCCACAAAAACAACTGTACACAGCTGTTTCAAACAGACTTTGTGATTTATGCCTGCATGCAT
Source organism: Epirrhoe alternata (assembly GCA_963565295.1). Classification (NCBI taxonomy): domain Eukaryota; kingdom Metazoa; phylum Arthropoda; class Insecta; order Lepidoptera; family Geometridae; genus Epirrhoe; species Epirrhoe alternata. The sequence goes on from OY751401.1 coordinate 5,097,912, forward strand.
AACCACGTCATAAGTGTAATGGATTACGCGCTCCGTATGCTGATACCTTCGTCAGGCGAATGTAACGGAAAATTGATGACTACCCCTAAGTACATTATTTTAAGAAGCGGTTATGTGCTTGCGAAGTTAAAATCAAAGAATAGCCCCCTAGAGGTAGTGAAAGTCAAAGTCAAAAAGCATTTATTCAGTAGGAGTAATACTAGATCTAAGTAGTACCTACCTAGATCTAATACATTTTGTTTTTTTTGCTGTGTTTGTTTTGTTTGTTGTTTCTAGTTATGTTTGTCTGTGTGTGTGTTTTCCCAAATAATTTTTTTATCTATCTATCTATCACTTAGAATACTCCATAACCAATTTTACTCCTGTTCTTTCGCGACCAATACCGTGAAGAATCAGGGCAACAAACACGGTTTGGGGACTATCATTCTTTTAGGTGATACATTTTAAAACTAAAAGTCAAGCTCCAGTGGGGAGCCAGTCAAAGAGAATTGACTGAGTAATAACAGTGAAGGAAAACATCATGAGGAAACCTAGGTCAGTCAGCTCCACACGTGTTGTCGTTGTATTTCCCGTGGACAAAAAAAAAGCTGATGGCTTAGGTGCTGAAACCATCTCAATCAATGAGGCACTACAGCGTCTCGTTGTTTGCAGGCATACATAGGTTGCCTCCTGAGTCCTGAAGACGAGCAAAAGCGGAAATGTGTTAATGCATGGTTCCAACAGCTTACGCTACAACCTTCACAGATGGGCTTGATCTCAATTCATCGTATATTTTTTTTCAATTCCCAAAAACTTTTGAACCAAACCTTGGGCTTACTTAATTAAAGTAGCTAGAAAGCTATTGAGTTGGACTTTAAGAAGCCCCAATGCTGCGGATGGCTGCTGGCAGAAGCTGGATGCGTCGAGCTGAGGACAGGGCGCAATGCCACTCATTAGGGAGGCCTATGTCCAGCAGTGGACTGTATAGACTGATGATGATGATGATAAGAAGGCCCAAGCTGTGCAGCTAATCCTACTATGTTTATTTAATAAAGGATAAAACAGGGATTAGACTCTTATTACTAACATGTCCTTTGACACACTTAGTGTGGCGAAAAGCAGAGGCACAAGCGATAAATAAAAATAACTAGAGTACGTAGAGACCTGTCAAAAGTTGGGTTTAAAAACAGAGTCATATAACAACCGTGCAAACAAATGGCCAAATATTAACCTGATCGCACACTTGTCCGCGCCGCAGTAATTTTTCTATACTTACAAAAAATGCTGATGACATCAGAAAATGCGGCTCGCTTCTGACGTCAGCAGCAATTCCTCTATTGAATTGACAGTTCGGCGCGTTAGGCTCGGCTTGACCGTGCGACCACCCTCAAAACCTTCTACATTTCAGCTTTGCCAGAGTGAAAAGATTTAAATAAAAATATCTAATCACTATCACCCAGAATTTGATTTCCAGTTTCAGCCAAATCGGGCTTTATCAAATGATGCTCTGAATAACATAACACTATGTACAGAAGATTTTAAAAAATGTTTTTGAAAAGGATTTTTACGTCGTTGTGAACCCTGATTTTCAGTCAGACAGAAGTTTGTAGATTAGAATTCCGGTTTTCATTCAATTTCAACGATTTTCAGCGAATCCATATTTTCATAGACTATGAAATACATCAAAAATCTGAGAAAATGTCTGGATAGTGTAGTGATCCTGTTTGTTTTCTACACTAATATTATAAAAAGGAAAGGCTTGTTTGTTTGTTTGAATTGAATAAGCTCCGAAACTACTGGACCGATTTGAAAAATTCTTTCAACTATAGAATGCTACATTATCCCCGATGAACATAGGCTATATTTTATCCCGGGGAAGTGAAGTTTTCCCGAGGGATGGCGGGTCACACCGCGGCGGACAGCTACCGCCTTATTAATTAGAAAACCCTAATTCTAGCTAAATCCGAGACTGCTCTCAGAACTGTTACTTCTTGGAGTAACATGATGAGTTCAAGGTTATTAATAAATCGGTAGTTATCTCGAATCAGTAATACATTTCTTGCATCGGGACTAGCGCGTGCGTTATGGCAACCCATAAAATTTAAAATAAAAACGAGTGAATGAACGAATAATATTATCATTCAAAATATTGTCTGTCTCTGTCACTAATTATATGAATGACAGAGATAGACAATAATTTGTATTTGACAATCTGTTTTATTCAAAGAGGTTAGAGGTTTTATTCTTCTCAACATTTTTGGTCAAGTGAATATTGACCAAAAAGTTTTTAGTCATAAAAAAAGTATTTACTGTGTTTAAGTCATTTTTAACTGTGTTTTTGTTTCTTGCTAATGCTAAATGATTTTTCATCTCAAAATCTATACTTACTTGGATTTTAAATTCAGTTTCTTCGAGATCATACAATAAAATTTTACGAATATTGTAAATTTTCACTCGCCCCATTTATCGTAATTGGTATCCATCCAACCTCATTAAAGTTTTCCTCAAACCATCAACATATCCATCCTATTTGCACAACCTTTTTTTTGGTTATGATATTAATATTATGAAGTAAAATGTCAAAATTCGTGATAGAGTGTGCTTACTCCATCTCTATACTAGGTTGCACCTAGGCGTAACTCTTGCTCCGAGAGCATAGTCGGATTAGCTTATTTCTTCCTTGGTCTTTATTTATTAATACAGATTTGAGCTACTACTGCCTTATGCTTTGGATTAGCTCTAATCCCACCCAAGTTCGTATTTATTAATAACAGGGCTAGTGTTTTATAAATTCAAAATCGCTAAAGTTATCCATTTGTACCACCCCAGCTTACCCTGTTGATTTGATTCCAACCGGCAGACCTTTCCAATAAAATGCTATACACAAAAAACCTTTTTGAATATTTTTCCTCTATCCGTAGCCGTAAATTTAATAGCATTTCTGGTACAGTATTGACGTCTCTTTGTTGTACTTCTCATAAAGGATATACAATTTTGACGACCTCTGTGGCGCAGTGGGTGAAATCCCGCTTGAAAAGATTTCTAATATGTAGGTACATATTATAAAACTACACTCCTAGTAGGTACTAGGAGTGTAGTTTTAAGGTGGGTCTACGCTGGAGGAGCCGAGCATGAGCTGAGCATGAGCTGAGCACAAGCCAAGCCGCTCTACTCGCGGTGTCAAGTGTGGTGACAATCGCTCGAACGCGATGCAAATTCCTTTGTGTTCGTCAAAAAACCGACAACAGTCGGAGCACAGCACGAACCAAACGCTCGAAATGCGCTAGTTCGAGGCGCCATAGTAGTATGGAATACGAATTTGGTCCACACTGCTCGGCTCGTGTTCCGCTCGTGCTCGGCTCTTCTAGCGTAGACCCACCTTAAGATATTATATTCTCCAAATATTTATTATGAACGTAATTATTTGTAAAAAGTGTAATGAAAGGTTCATCATTTGCCTGCCCTTATCCCGCCCCGGCACAACATGTTCTCTTCTTCCACTCTCCCCTATCACTCGTCATCTTCGTATTCACTCCCTTCTTACCCATATCTTCTTTCACACAATCCATCCATCTTTTATTTGGTCTACCTCTACTCACGTGTGTACACAAAGTGTGATGAAAGGTTCCAAAAACTAAAATAATCAAGATACCATCGTAAAAATAGCTACGGAATCCTCATTCGTAGCACGTCCGACACGCGCTTGACATTTTTCAGTTATAATTGGCTGGCACTATCGGTACGCTGTTATTACAAATTCAATTTATTTTACAGCTACCGATCGTTTTGTGTTTTTGTTTGGTACAAAGTGTACAAAATGTTATTTTCGACACGAAACGCAATGTAAGCCTCCTTGCAGACTGCAGACTTTCTATCGGCCGATAGTTGAGTAGGAACATACTTCGTAATGAGTATGGGTTGGAGTATGGTTGTATGGGTCTGAGTGTTGGGCAACAAAAGGGACGGATGAGCAAAAGGTGCACGTGGCTGAGATGCGAATGCTGAGATGGATGTGTGGAGTGACGCGAATGGACAGAGTAAGGAATGAGTACATAAGAGGAAGTGTGAAAGTGGCGCCAGTGAATGAAAAGATGAGGACCAACAGGCTAGCATGGTATGGGCATGTAATGAGACGGGAAGAATGTCATGTAACTAGAAAAGTACTTGGTATGAATGTTGATGGATTTACGAGTAGAGGTAGGCCAAAGAAAAGATGGATGGATTGTGTGAAGGATGACATGAGTAAGAAAGGGGTGAGTGTTGAGATGACGGCTGATAGAGGAGAATGGAAGAAGAACACATGTTGTACCGACTCCACATAATGTGGGAAAAGGGCAGGGAGATGATGATGATCCGTAATGAGTATGGAGAAGTAAGCCGAAGTATGTTCCGTCTCAACTATCAGCCGATAGAAAGTCTACAGTCTGCGAGGGGTCTAAATAGTCTCAAAAATAGCATAACTCCAAAGTAGATTATTATCTTAGTTCTATTTTTGTATGGATGGATGGATGATTGCTCTTTTATTGAAACGGCTGAAATTTAGATAATATCTGTTATGAAAGTAGCTTATTGAATGAACTTTAAGTTCCGGAGTAAAGTAAGTTCGTATGAGTGGCCAACTCTGGTGACAGAGTTTTTAGGACGCCTTAAGGCATCCGTCATGGCTTAATGACTTAAATAGCCAGGACCGACAGTTTAACGTGCCCTCCGAAGCAAGGATGATTTCAGATGAAAATGCCACTGGCGGTCACCCATCTACTTACAGACTGTTTCGAACGTCGCTTACGAGCGCTTCCCCGGAAAATTATAGTGTCTCTTTTACTCTCATTGGAATTTCTTATAGTTACACGATCTCGTTAGCAGGAGTAGTAGTAAGGTTACAGTGGTTCTATCTCAGGAAAGCGGGTTAGTCTTGATTGTGTGTGTAGATGCACATGCACGTTGTTTCTGTGTGCGTAAGCGTTAGAACGCTCCATGGACGAATGAGCGCTCAGTATAGCTTACGCACACAGAAACAAATCTACACAAACAATGAAGACCAACCCGCCATTGTAACAATCTTTAGGTCAACCTTTAGGTCAATGACCTACAATAACAAGCCAATTTTGTAACATAATTGATGAAATTCCTTTTACGACAGCCGGCATACATTTATTGTTATAATTGCCATAAATAACAGTTGCATTGGCAATTAACGTCGACAGAACTAACTGGACATTTATGCAATAAAAGCTTATTTCAACAAAGGTAGTTCATTTGTGTTTGATTATTTAAAAGGGAATAGCAGTGGTCGTCCACACTGCGAGCGAGCGCGGGCGCGGACGCGTGTTAAGCCATCCTATAATGCCGACGATCCAGTCTACCGTCCAGTTTGCAGCGCTGCAAACTTGATCAAGTCGGCAGAACGAAGTTCTTTTTCGCTTGTCATGCACACCCATACCAATACACCGTCAAGTTTACTGGACGCCGCATGCAGTCCGCTGCAGACTGGACGGTAAACTTGATCGTGGGTGGCCGGCATTAGGTTCTATAGGAAAGACAACGCCAATACGTGGAGCTTAAAATTTTTATGGTTTTTAAGTGAAAACTTAAGGCACGTTTGGCAGTTTTGAGATGAGAATAAATTCTTGGATTCGCCTCCAATAGGTCACGTGTGAGCCACGTGACTGCTCACAGACACCGGGGTAATTGTCAAGTTTAGAACCATAAAAGTTTTCAGTTCTGCCGGCACTCCTGGAGTGCCACTGTTTTTTTTCAGTGGAAACTTCTTTATGTGCCTTAGGCAGTTTTGAGATGAGAATAAAGTCTTGAATTCGCCTCGAAAAGGTCATGTGTGAGTCACGTGACTGCTCACTGACCGACACCTACCAGTAGCGCCAAGACCGCCGACCGCGGCGAATTCGCCACGCGCTCGCTCCGCTTTGAATCCGCTCGTCAACCGCCCAGTGTGATAGATCTCTTAATCTACGAAGTCAAACATTTATAAAGCTGACTATACTTATTCTAACCCCATAATAAAGATATTCATAAAACAAAATCAATTTACCTAAGGCTTCATACAGACTACATCAAGTATTTCATTAAATTACCGTCGCTTCTTGCCGATAATTAGACACACGCTCATTCCATGTAAAGGGCGGCACGAGATACTAGAATTAGCGATAAGGACTGTGTACACTAGGATAGTTACTGGAAGCCAGTGCAATCAACTTCAAGAATATTTTTTTAATTTTTGTGAAAGAATAATAACGAAACGGCAAGAGGCGTGTTGGTCGGAGGAAGAAATCAGAGAGTGAACGGGGATAGCGAGTGCTGCAGAACTATTTCGACTCGCTAAAGACCGGGAACAATATGCCATATTGACTGCCAACCTTCGCTAGTCGGAGAGGCACTACAAGAAGACCCCTAAGGGGGTGAAAAGAGGAAAAACGTCAGCGTTCGGCAAGTACCTATCTTATACATAAATAATACTGCGTAACGCTAACTGTCGTAAGCTACTGTCATATCGTTACATTACTCAGTACCGTCAAAATACAGCGTAATTTAATTTTAATGCGAAGCGAACATACCCTCACGTACTCTCGAGTTATGGGTGTAGTCAGGGAGAAAGAAGGGGGCAAAGGCATTGCCTTTTAAGAAAAGAGGCGTTAGTACTCCACTTATTTCCAGACACTTAAAAGTGACTTAAACGCTACTAATAGCGTCTGCTAAGACTACAGTACAACTAATAGGGTTATTTGTATCAACAATAGCAAAGTGATGAAAGTGTGATGAAAATGAATGTGATATGTGAGTAGAGGTAGACCTAAGACGACCTCTGTGGCACAGTGGGTGAAAGCCCGCTTGGGACGCAGAAGGTTGCGGGTTCGATCCCCGCCGCGGGATAAAGGTTTGTATGATCTGCAAATATTTATCTCGGGTCTGGGTGTTTCTATGTATAGTATGTATGTATTTACAAACAAAAAGTATATTAGTAGTATATCAGTTATCTGGTTCCCATAGTACAAGCTTTGCTTAGTTTGGGGCTAGATGATGCTGTGTGAAATGTCCAGCATTATTTATTTATTTATTTATTTAAGAATGGATGGATTGTGTTAAAGAAGATATGAGTAATAAAGGAGTGGATATGGATATGACGAGTGATAGAGGAGAGTGGAGAAAGCGAACATGTTGTGCCGACCCCACATGAGCGGGATAATGATGAATAGCAAAGTGATAACAAAAATCGCCAGTGACAATGAAACCTATTATCTACATAGTAGGTTTGAAACTTCCTTGGTTTAACATTACACTTAGTGATTGCTACTCGATCGCAATGGGGCTAGTCCAACAATCAACGAGCAATCAGCAATCGATCGCATTATATAATCAGACGGCCGGAAAGTTGAAGAACTTTTGTTTATGAATGGGTAGAAGCTTGACCTCGAAACATACACAGGCAAGAATGAGGTCTACGATGGAGCGAGCCTACCCGGAAGGTGCATATTAACTCTCTTCTTAAAAACAACTCTGCTCTGAGTAGAATCTCTATAAAAGATCGCTCGCAAATTTTACATTATCAAGCGGCCGGCAAAGATCTCAGAGTCCGATCACCATAAGTCCGTCCGAAGAAAAACATAAAGCCAACGGTATTTACCCCTTTTGCCCCCTGCCCCAGTACCCTGACTACACCCAAGGCGTCTTATTAAAGAAAGTAGGGTAATTCCGAGAGGGTGGTTCAAAAGGCTTACCGGCATGGCCCAGGGCACAAGGATATGAGACCGCAGATTCTGAAAATATCATGAGGAAAATTAAAAAGAAACATGAACAGGATCACGGCTGTATCCCCAGCCAAGGCGTGGTAGACATTCTTTTTGATATATACCTGGTCCTTTGAAGATGTTTAAGGTAGTCAGAGGAACAGTTAGCGTCATCAACTGGTAGCCCCTTGTACAAGTCTCGCAGGGACAAACTGCCTATTAGGGGGGCTACCAGTTGGTGACGCTGACTGTACGTCCAAATATAATTTGATACATACATAAATACATAAAATCACGCCTCTTTCCCAAAGGGGTAGGCAGAGACCACGGATCTCCACTCGCTACGAACCTGACACACAACTTTCGCCTCATTCACTCTCATTACATTCTTCATACATGCTCGTCGGTTTAGGGTACTTTTTACCTGGCCCTTCTTCAAAATGTCGCCAATTTGATCCAAGAAGGTTCGCCTAGGCTTTCCCCTTCCAGCTGTCCCATACACACTCGCCTCATACACTTGCTTTGTCAAACGAATGTCATATAATTTGATAATGCCTACATTTTGGCAGAAGTAAGTTGCAAGCCTATCGCCGCATTTATGAATACTACCTAACTGGTTTCCTTCATCGTTTTGGAGTCGTAGCATAAAGCATACATATTTCGGCAGAAAAAACTCATTGGACTGGATTCAAACCCTAACCTTAGGATCGGAAGGCCGCTACTACCAGACTATAAGTACTTTATACTACTCATGAAAATAAAGTACAGAATATTCTATTAACTTCAAGTTTATTATTACAAATTTTATGATATTGCAAATCCTACGTAAAACGCGTGAAGTTTACCACAATTTAATTAAAATAAATTCAATAAATTTTACGATTTTCTAATAACATTTCAGTGATATTCATGTTATTTATAAAATAATTAATATAAAATATTAAGGTTTATAACATGTCGATAGACCCTGCAAGCGCATGATGTACAGTCACCAATGAAAGTTAATTAACAAATCGATTAAAAAAAAAGAAAGATTTTAATTAGAATTCCAAAAAAAACTTTGCCCAAGATTTTTGATGTGAAAACTCCTAGGCGCGTTGGGCATTTTTTTATGGAAGAGGGTGCAAACGAGCAAGTGGCACACCTGATGGTAAGTGATGTCTGTCCACAGACAACTGCAGCATTAAGAGGCACTGCAGATGCGTTGCCGGCCTTTGAGGTAGGCTCTTTTCTTGAAAGCGCCTAAGTCGTATCGGTCTGGAAATAGGTACTTGATATCTGAGATGGGGAAAGATCATTGAACTCGCGAGCGACCCTGTTACCGACACCGTTCGGCAAACTTCACCAACAGTCGGAGTCTGTCGGCGATCCCACCGCGCCCGCGGTCCAGCGTCAGCGTTTTTAATAATTTTTAACCTCAAACTTTACTGTTAATTTGATTAATTAACCATTATAAGTTTTCACTTCTGTCAGCAGTCCTGGGTGTGCCACTGTTTTATTATTGATGAGATGAGACAAATCTTTGGATATACTTTTCAGGGCTCTTACTTTATTACATAACTAGCTGACCCGCGCAACTTCGTCTGCGCATTATTAGGAACAAAGTGGAGGAGTTTTGAGTGAATCGAGAGTAGGTATATACAAAATATAAAACTCCGTCGCTTATGTTATATCATAATAATATATTTTTTTTATATATATGTTTCTCTCAAGAATTATTGAATAGATAGAGGTAGGGAAAATCTTACATAGAAAATCTCACACAAACTATCTGCATTCCAAACTTCAATACAATAGATTACGAACACCCTGTATTACGCTTATAATATTAGTAAGATGCATGTAACTACTATTATATTACTACTATTATGACTAATATTATAAATGCGAAAGTCTGTGTGTGCAAATGTTTGTTGCCAGGTATCTCCGTGACGACTTCACCGATGGTAATGCAATTTGGAACGTCGATTGCTTACTACTGGCATAACATTTAAGCGTATAACATTTTCAAAAATCAACCCCTAAGGGTGTTATACAGGGTGTTCGTAATCCTTATCCTACCTACCTTATCCTTATCGTTAACCTTTTTGAATAATTAAGGATTTAATGACAATCTTTCCACTATTTTTAACACCTTGAGAATGTAGTCCCCTCGTGACCACGATCGGTGCAACCCGATCGAACCCGTCGAGGTAAGATTAGTTCGAATATTATCCAAAACCTATACGCGATCTCGTCCCGTTATTAAAACAAAAATGTACTTAAGTTGTAATTTTAGATAAGTTTTAGTTTTTTACTGCAAGCTTTTTAAAAACTGTTATAAATAAATAAATATTCAGAGAGAATCAAAAAGTTAATAGACTTCCGTTGCTAACTGTACATTCCTTTATAACATGAGACTAGAAATCCTACTCTCAGATTATTCAATAAACACGATACAAAATAGTTATAATTATCAAACCACAGATCCAGTGTACTGTACGGCTGATTTACTGGCACATTGTGCTTAGTTCGTGATAACGAAGGCCTAAGGTGGCCTAAAAACTCCGTCACCAGAGTTGGCCTCACTAATATGATCTTACATGCTAGTTAGTAGTTATCTCTGTGATGGAGTTTATATGTCGCCTGGAAGCCTACGGCATGTCCTAATCTCACTTATATCCCACTAATATAGTAAAGCTGAAAGTTTGTGAGTTTGTTTAGATGTTTGGATATTTGGATGTTTGTATGTTTGTGTTTCAATCACGCCAGTGAACCGATTGGGATGAAACTTGGGATAGGTGTAGATAGTACCCGGAATAATTATGGGCTATTATAAAATGACTGTACCACGCGGGCGAAGCCGCGCGCATTAGCTATTTACACAGAAGAATTTCAACCGATATGTTATCATACAATTTTTTAACGTGTAAACGGTCATCGATTGTTAGCAGTCTTAGTGAGTCCGACGCTTGCTGGGCCGCGAAACGAGCCAAAAATTGCATCGTGTAAATGCTCTTCCGTTTGTTACAAACTTACTCATACAAACTTCATACAAACTTCTTTTTATCTAAAAACACACTCACGATCTCGTCCCGTTATTAAAACCAATAAAATACCAACTTTTTAAATTCAGAACATCAGTTACAAAGATGCCACAGAAAAGGTCGAGCAGTAGCGCAAGTACCAGCGACCTATTGGTTTCCTGTCAGCGCGAGTCAACGTTTCCTTCTTTATGGACTAGCCGTTACTGCTCAGTGGGTTTCACGGTGCGATGCCACAGTTTATCAGTAGGACAAGTGTAGTTTGTTTGAGACAAAGTAAAATATTACAAAGAAATGTCAATGTTGCGTCTTCTTGACTGGATTGTTTTATATTTAAAACGAGTTTAAATCAGAAGGAATCTATGTTTGGCTGCATGTATGTTCACAATGTATGTATCTCCATCAATTGTGGATCAATAATTTTCTTTGTTTAATTTTCTTTGTTACCTACATTTATATCTACATTTTAATCATCATCATTATCATCTCAGCCACTGCTGGGTATACAGGTCCTTTCACTTCTGCCAAACTTTTCGTTTTAAACTTTTCGTTAATAAATGATTATAACACTTTATAATCAACTCGCTGCGCTGCCTCCCGCGGTGTAAACCGCATTCCCTCAGGATTTTTTCGGGATAAAAAGTAGCCTATGTCCTTCCCTGGGATACAACCATTATCCATGCCAATTTTCAGCTTTATCTGTTCAGTGGTTTGGGTATGAAAAGGTAACAAACAGACAGACAGAGTTAAATTCACATTTTTTAGTCGGTTAGCTGGTTAATATAATATAAATCCATTATTGGCTGTAGGTTAAATCTTTAAGTTTGTAAATTAATCATAAGAGCTGTGGATTTTGTTAACAAATGGGTGTTCCCCAACCCCTCAGTTTTCGGTAGTTGTCTTTTTACACCCTGTATAGTATGGATTCGAACTAGTTCTACTGTATCATTTCTACTGTGGCACGGCTATTTTCGCTCGGTACAGTCGCGCTGGCATGTTCGTGCTTATTGTTATGACCCCATCGATATTTGTGAGATTGTATCTGATACAATGGCATGTCAGATAAACTTGCGTGTTTATTATTTTTAACCAACACGGAAAAGTCAAAAGGTTATGATTTTAAGACTTATATAAATAATAATGCTGGACTTCACACAGCATCATCTAGCCCCAAACTAAGCAAAGCTTGTACTATGGGAACCAGATAACTGGTATACATACATATCTCCGTGACGACTAAATACATACATATTATACATAGAAACACCTAGACCCGAGATAAATATTTGCAGATCAAACAAACATTTATCCCGCGTGGATCGAACCTGCACCCTTCTGCGTCCCAAGCGGGTTTTCACCCACTGCGCCACAGAGGTCATCATTAACTTATTTTTTTATACCATGCAAACCTAAAAATTAAATAGATAAGGGTAGGGTAGGGTAAGTTAAACTAGTCAGGATTTTCATACATAGTCAAAAGTTACAAGTTATAACGCTGCTTATGTTTTGGTGAGCAGTGGCCTTTATAAATCATCTACTAAGACTGCTCGTCCATTTTCCTAAGGAACACACACAATTCTCTTTGCTCCTGGTTTTTCAAAAAACAGCTTCCGCTATATTACACTCATAAAAAAGTAAGTAACTTCATATGAGTCAGTGGCCAACTCTTGCGACGGAGTTTTTAGGCCGCCTTAAGGTCATGGCTTAACGACTTAAATAGCCGGGACCGACAATTTAACGTGCCCGGAGCACGGAAGCGCTCAGATGAAAATGCCACTGGTGGTCACCCATCCACTTACAGATGATTGATGGTGACGTTTGACATAATTAGGTTGCGAATAAAAAAGATTTTCTTCTTCTATTATTCGACTTTCATAATGAAGATTATAAAATACTTTTAAAAAACATACGGTGAGCAGGTGTTAAGTATTTACTCCGACATCATTTCAATAAAAGCGTCGATTGTCCATTAGCTCAGATTAGAGCATTGCCATCGGTAAGGTTAGGTATGTATTGAAATCCTTCGTGAAAGCAATTCGACTCGACGGATGCAATTGTTAAATATTATACGAGTACTGTCGGTTATTACGGTACCTATACGGTTGTTTTTATACATTTTTGAAGTGAAAACTTCTTCAGGCGCGTTTGGCAGTTTTGAGATGAGAAAAATTCCTGGATTCGCCTCGAACAGGTCACATGACACCGACACCGGGTTATTTGTCAAGTTTAGAACCGTTCAAGTTTTCAGCCGGCACTCCTGGAGTCCCACTGTTTTTTTTTTGTCAATCACTAGGAATACGGCCGTCATTTCTCCGCCGTAACTTTAAAAACGACACCATAAGTGCCTGTATTCCTTATACACAAGATATAAAAGTCCAGCCCCTCTCGTAATTTATAATAATACTTAGCATTATGCTGCAAAAATATGTCCTCCAAGTAGGTCACATATTTCACACTCGTTACGTAGACAGAATAAAAACAACGTAGCAAATTAAAACCGAAACATTACGGACGAGAAAAATAATAATATTTTTGTGATGGAAACTTCTAGGCGAGTTGAGAATTTTTGAGATTGGAGAAAAATATCAAACTCAGTCACGTGACTGTCACTATATCTACCTTAGTTTCGTCACAATTGTCAACGTGTGAGAGTCTCTAGTGAGTCTTTAGTGAGTCGCTAGTGCCTGGGATATTGTTTGAGATGGAAAATTGCCCACAACCTATCACCCTAGCTTATTATTAAGCCTCTATTAAAAGACAATATTTTGACGACCTCTGTGGCGCAGTGGGTGAAAGCCCGCCTGCGATGCAAAAGGTTGCGGGTTCGATCCCCGCGGCGGGACCAATGTTTGTATAATCTACAAATATTTGTCTCGGGTCTGGGTGTTTCTATGTATAATATGTATGTATTTAAAAACAAAAAGTATATAAGTAGTATATCAGTCATCTTAGTACCCATAACACAAGCTCTGCTTACTTTGGGACTAGATGATGCTGTGTGAAAAAAGTCCAGCATTATTTATTTATTATTTGAAAGCCCGCTTGGGACGCAGTAGGTTGCGGGTTCGATCCCAGCCGCGGGATAAATTTTTGTATGATCTGCAAATATTTATCTCGGGTCTGGGTGTTTCTATGTATAATATATGTATTTACAAAACAAAAAGTATATAAGTAGTATATCAATTATCTCTGGTTCCCATAGAAGCTTTGTATAGTTTGGGGCTTGATGATGCTGTGTGAAATGTCCAGCATTATTTATTTTGCCAACACTGCTCTATTCAAACCAAAGCACTATTAAAAGGCTTGAAACACGGCAAGGCGAAGCTTACACCCAAGTTTTCCTTTTGTTTCAAAGTATATCTTTTGTGGAGCGGTATAAAGCTTTTATGGTAGCTGTGGTATGAAATTAGCAGTAATAAAATGTTTGTAAACAGAATTCCGGAAATCGCAGAGGACGGCCCCCCACGAGATAGAAAGACGATCTTGTAAGGGTTGCTGGGCGCCGTTGGGTGCAGGCTGCACAAGATCGATCGCTGTGGAAATTTAAGGGGGAGGCCTATGTTCAGCTGTGGACGCTGGATGGCTGAGATGATGATGATGATGAAACAGAATTGTCACAAACGCGAAAAACACTACAAAACTTTCCTTAAGAACAGATTAATCAAAGATATAATAATAAGGAGTTTTGTTGGCCGAATGAGGTTGTGCCTCGACTTTCAATCCAATAGTCGTGGGTTCGAATCCCGGCCGTGCATCAATGGATTCTGCGTTTCGTAAAAGTTTTATGCGCTTTAACACGTGCTCTAAACAGTGGAGGAAAACATCGCGAGGAAACCAGTTAGTATTCTTATAGGCGGCGATAGGTTTGCAACCTGTCACGTATGGAATAAAAGATGTGGGCAATGTGAGCATGTATCAAATATGTTCGGACATGCCTCTGACTATCCCCCCCCTTAGACATTCAAAGGATCGGAATACATAAAAAGATCTGAAGGAATGTCTACCTTGGGGTTACAGTCGTGACCCTGTTTTTAGACCCCTCGCAGACTACAGACTTTCTATCGGCCGATAGTTGAGACGGGCTATACTTCTCCATACTCATTACGAGCCGAAGTATGTTCCGTCTCAACTATCGGCCGATAGAAAGTCTGCAGTCTGCTAGGGGGCTTACGATACTACTTGCCTTTCATAGTCCACGAGAAGTACCCACCACGGACCATAAAAATATCGCGGACGTCAGAAAATAAATAAAATAATGCTGGACTTTTCACACAGCATCATCTAGCCCCAAAGTAAGCAGAGCTTGTGGTATGGGTACTATGATGACTGATATACTACTTATATACTTTTTGTTTGTAAATACATACATATTATACATAGAAACATCCAGACCCGAGACAAATATTTGTAGATCATACAAACATTGGTCCCGCCGCGGGGATCGAACCCGCAACCTCTTGCGTCGCAGGCGGGCCTTCGCCCACTGCGCTACAGAGGTCGTCGAAAAAAATGAGACGGGCTATACTTGCAGAAAATGCGGCTGGCTTCTGACGTCTCACCATTTCCTCTATTGAATGAACAGTTCTGATACTGCGATGAGCTTAAAAACTCCGTCCCCAGTTGGTCACTTGCTTACGAACTCACTTTATCAACTCTAACTTCAAGATTGAAAACACTTTTACACGGGACATGGACGGGACATGGGGGTGCAGGTGGGGCTATCGCGACCCCTCCCAGACCAATTGTGACTGCGGGGTCCCTATCCAAACGATGTCCCACCTGATCGTTTGCCCTTTGTGCCCTACCACCTGCACAAGGAAGGACCTCATTGACGCCACGGACGCTGGAGTGATGGTGGCGGGGTTCTACTCAACCCACATCTAAATCAATGTACCACTGACACGAAAGAAGAAGAAGACGGGACATTACCAAATATCTCCTATTTCAAAGAAAAGTAGGGGTCGGTCTTACCGCTGTGAGCGATTTCTTCCAATGTGAGCTGACCCTAACAATCATAAGCAAACAACGCTAACAAGAAGCCATACTCAGTTGATCGAAACAAATGATCATCAAGCGTCTTCGGCCAATCTCGCCAATTAAGTTGATTGGGAAGCCAGCGTATTGGGAGCTACCGGTACATATTCACGGCGAGACTTTGAAGCGACTTATTACTGCGAATATTGATCTCACAGGTTTTATTGCGTTGTAAAAATTGTAATTTTTTTTTTTTAATTAGCCTAAACTGTCCTACAGCTGGGCAAAGACCTCCCCGTCACCTTCCACACCTCGCGATCTTCTGCGATTTTCCCCCAATCCTTCCTAAAGGCGCCCGTCATCGCGTTTAGCAAGTTACTTTACTTACTAAAAACAATAAACACTGAAAAAGGTTTGCTTTTTTAAGAAAGACTTGATTTGGTTTATGCTTTTAGGTTGTGAGCTATAAAATGAGTATCAAAAAAAGTTAATACTCTGCGAAACTGTATAAACAAGAACAATTTTCACACACACACATAATAATGTTATGATGTGTGTGAAAAACCCTTTTACAGCCCATCTACGAGAATAAAACAGTTAATTTTACTGTAACTGAACAGTAAACTTAATTGGACGTTACTCAAACAGATGAATATAAATGAATGAGTGCTTACAATTTTTAAAACGCGTTCAATAACATTCGGTGATGCCTCGCCATGAATGCGGAGCGGGCTTTTAGATCGTGGGAAAGTACATTCGTTTTTGTTTACTCGATTTTTATTACACTTGAGTTTGGCTGCTGTTCTTAGCAATTTGTTTATTTGTAGAAAAAACACTGAATGTGCCGAGTTATTCGTGTGAGATTGTGTTGTTTTTTGGTGCGATGATCGTGGGTTCGAATGTCGGTTGTGCATCAATGGATTCTTCAGAAAAATATTGAAGTCAAAGTCAATATGCTATATATTAAGATCACTTTTATTAATTCAAATCTAGGCGATACTACTAGGTTTGGGATTTCAGGAATAAATTTTTTTTATTCAACCTACTATACTGTCCGACTGCTGGGCAAAAGTCTCGCCCAACTCTTTCCAACCATCTCTCTCCTTCGATAGCTCCCACCACCCACTATCGAAGTCGAGGTCGTCTCTCCAGCGCTTCCTTGGCCGTCCACGGCGTCTCCCTTCAGGTTGCCAGGTTGCTAAGAATTCATCATTTCCCTGCCCTTATCCCACTTTAATGTGGGGTCGGCACAACAGGTTTTCCACTCCGCTCTCAGCCGTCATCTCAACACTCACTCCTTTCTTACTCATATCATCCTTCACACAGTCCATCCATCTTTTCTTTGATCTGCCTCTTCTGCTACATCCCTCCACATTCAAACCTAACATTCTTCTCGTTCCATGACTTTTTTCCCTCTTCATAACATGCCCATACCACGACAACCTATTACTCCTCAACTTATGCGTCACTGGCGCAACTTTCAAACTTGTATTAAGAATTGATTTATTAATATTTTAAAGGCTTGACCACTCTGGTTAACATTATTATTCACTGGCCAGGTATCCAGCAATCTATTATCCAGCCATTACCGAGTCCAGTTGTAATTACAGCCATAAATATTACAGTTTTGTACAAAGTCGCCACTTTAATTACTTTTGAAATTTATACGCGATAAGTTCCGAGTTTTGTTTATAACCGGAGCAGTGATAACTTTGTTTACATTATTATAAATTATAATATTCATAGGCATTGTTTTATGCTTTTATTTAGCTTTCAAACTAAGCGGAAAATTAAAGTCAACTAAGCGAAAAACCCGGGCGTCCATCTACTCTGTGTAAATTCCTATGAATTTAATTCAGTCGTTCCTGGGACACCCTGTATATGTAAAGTCTATACTTTACATATACAGGGTGTCCCAGGAACGACTGTCAAGCGGAAGTCCAGTGATGCAGCACCCCAAGGGCTACCCGAATCACCCCATGTATGTTCAGCGATTTTTTTGTAGTTTAGAAGTTATGCATGTTTTTGTGACATTTTATTTATTGAGCAGTTGCAAGACAATTTTGGTCATTTTGAGGTGGATAATCGAGATAAGCTCATAATTTTTTCTCTGTTAATTAGCTAAAAATTCTCTCTAATCCAATGACTATTTACTCCAAAACCCACTCGACTGCGCCATAAAATAAAATTATGTTGCGTAAAATGAAAAACTGTAAGCAATACCTATACTTTCAACTTTCTTGACTTTGTTTTCGTGTGTTAGTCGAGCCTGGAACGACTGTGGAAATGAATGTGGATGGATATGTGAGTAGAGAAAGAAAAGATGGATTGTGTGAAAGAAGATATGGGTAAGAAGGGAGTGAATACGAAGATGACGAGTGATAGGGGAGAGTGGAAGAAGAGAACATGTTGTGCCGACCCCGCATAAGCGGGATAAGGGCAGGCCAATGATAAATGATGAGTCGAGCCTGGAACGAAATCGTCACGATATTAGAGATGTTGCCTATTTACGGATTAGTATCGCCATTCAACGTGATAACGTCTTGGGCAGAACATCTACCATCCTGCGCGAGATAGATCAATCGTTTTTAGGACCCTTGAAGCCCACTATTTACAAATATACTCAGTAAGTAATTTAATCAGTTAGTTAGTTTGCATAACACAAGCTTTTCTTACTTTGGAGCTATGATGCTGTGTAAAATGTCCAGCATTATTTATTCATCCCACACTATAACTAAAAAAAAATGGGAATAATGAAGTAGGTAAATAATAAACAACATAATATCACAAAACGTCACAAAAGCGCAATCTTATTTGCAGTGTGTAGCCATATAGTAGGTAAATAAGTCTTTACTAAGACCTTGGACCTCAGAATCGCATCGTGGGTAGTCCCTATAACTCCATCTTTAAACGACTCTTATATTCATTTGACATTTAATATGAAAATTTGAAAAAGGGCGGCCATTACATTTCTATACGAATACTCTTAACATTCATACAAGTAATGAATGTACACTTTTGTTTGTATAGTTTAAGTATTTTTAAAAAGCATTACAGTCAACGTCTATTTAAAGACCTCAGAATGCCAAGTACGAGTTCTTTACTTACTCAGTAAACGCTAGATATTGCAGAAACTAGGTCTCGGCTTCCAGCGTCTGTATCGACCCTGCCCCCCTAGATAAGATAAGCCTTTATTAAGACAAGTTTTTACAGTGATTACTTGATTAGCATGCATATTTAGTCGACATCGGCAACTTGGTCTGTTTGCCTTTTGGCAAAGGTCTCCTCCATACCCTTCCATTCCTCTCTATTTAGTGCTTTCCTGGTCCATGTTTTCCCTGCTGTTCCTACTATTTCGTCTTCCCACCTTCGAATTTGTCTTCCGCGTTTTCTTTTCCCGTTTCTGGGGTACCAGAATACAATATTTTTATTCCATTTCTCAATGCCTCTTATTATGTGTGTGTGGGGGGCAAGGTATCGACCCTGCCCCCCTAGCCATGTTACAAATAGAAATGTAATAGAAATCGAATCGACAGATAACGCTGAGACTATACCTGCGCCTAATGGCATTAATTGCAAAAACTGCCTACATTT
Source organism: Epirrhoe alternata (assembly GCA_963565295.1). Taxonomy (NCBI): domain Eukaryota; kingdom Metazoa; phylum Arthropoda; class Insecta; order Lepidoptera; family Geometridae; genus Epirrhoe; species Epirrhoe alternata. The sequence goes on from OY751401.1 coordinate 5,117,221, forward strand.
TATGTCAAGTGTCGCGACACGTGAGTTCTTGGCATAATGTCAAACTGACGATTTACATAGAGCCAGGAACTCACGTGACGCCATAACTTTTATAAGATGTATGCAGTTTCAGGTGAAGTCTTAGCGTTATCTGTCGATTCGATTTCTATTCTATTGCGATTTGTAACATGGCGGAGGGGGCTGATGTTTTTAAGAAAAGTGTGAATAGGCACCTTCTCGGTAGGCTCGCTCCTCATTCTTGCCTGTGTAAGTTTCAAGGTCAAGAGCCGACCGACCCTTTCTTCATAAAATAAAATCTAAAAAAAAAAACCTTCAATTCTGACACTTTTTCAACAATTCGTTATCCAGCCGGTATTTTGTTCTATGACCTAAAAATATCTACAACCAAAGGTCGTAATAAATTGTGAACATTCCTATATTGTAACTTGGCCGAGCGAGGCAATGGTATTTCATTAAAGTGAAATGTGATACCTACTTTTGCCGATATTAGGGGACTTTTATTTGTACATGCAGAGTAATAACAAGGTATAGGGAGTGATACTGAACATGATAAGTATGAACATGTCAGGTTTAATGATATTTATCAGGTTTAATGATATATACCGCGGTCCCTCGGGAAAAGTCCACTTTTCCGGGATAAATTATAGCCTATGTTCATCAGCGATAATGTAGGATTCTAATGGTGAATGAATTTTTCAAATCGGTCTAGTTGTTTCGGAGCCTATTCAATTCAAACAAACAAATATTTCCTCTTTATAATATTAGTGCAGAAGTGTAGATTAGTATAGACAGATAAGAGTCGGACTAGCACAAGAAAACATCGTACAAAAACTGCATATATTTGAAATAATTTAGTAAATAATAAACACTTTTCTTCCATGCTAAGTTTTTTGTACATGGTTGCCAAAAATACTCTTAATAATCAATAGGTCTGTACTAATCCTTACCTACATCTTGATTTTGAATTTGATTTTTGACATTCCTCTTCATCCAAAGGTTGCCTGGAAGAGATCGCTTCTCAGCGATAAGGCCGCCCATTGATCATTGTATTATGGTTCTCTTTTCTACTGTATTTTGTAGTTATAAGGTGTGCATTGTGCAATAAAGTATTTTCATTCATTCATTCATTCATTATTTTAACACAAACACGTATGTTGTGTGTAGTTTGGCTTTCTTTGCAAGCCATCTTAGAGCTCATCACGGATACGTCAAGGAGGATATCATCATAAGTAATTTCTAAATATGAGTTATGATTCTATTCGCAAAACTTCAGATCGATAAGTCGAGACTTCATCACGCTCGTCAGCGCTCGTCCGACATTATACCTAAAGCTTGCTCAATAAACTCTTAGGGAAATTGTACCTACCTATATTGAACTCATATTGTCAAAATTGGCATTTTTGCGGATTTGTATCCCACAATTAAAGCTTAGGGTATCGGGGTGGAATTGATGAGTTATTGTGGGGAATTTCGGAATTTATTGCAATTTGACAAAGGTTAATTAATGGGGTAGGTAAAAGCTTTTGTTCGTTTCGCAGATCAGAATTTACAATATTAAACTATTGCAGCATAATAATGAGTTCTTCTACATTTTCACGTATAAGAACAGATGTTTAAGGAGGCCTATCTAGCGAGAGTAAAGATGGATTATGGTTTATTATAATGAAAAGTAAGTTATAGGTTAAATAACCTCCTCCTTTTTTTGAAGTCGATTAAAAATAACAACTGGGCTACAAAAGGGACGGATGAATAAAGGGTGCACGTGGCTGAAATGAGAATGCTGAGATGGATGTGTGGAGTGACGCGAATGGACAGAGTAAGAAATGAGTACATAAGAGGAAGTGTGAAAGTGGCGCCAGTGAATGAGAAGATGAGGGGCAACAGGTTGTCATGGTATGGGCATGTAATGAGAAGGGAAGAATGTTATGTGACCAGAAGAGTACTTGGTATGAATGTGGATGGATATACGAGAGGTAGGCCGAAGAGATGGATGGTTTGTGTGAAAGATGATATGAGTAAGAAAGGAGTGAGTGCTGAGATGACGGCTGATAGAGGGAAATAGAAGAGGAATACACGCCGACACCACATAGAGTGGGACAAGGGCAAGAAGATGATGAATAAAAATAACAACTCTACCAAGAGCTGACTCTGCAACAGCCAAACAAAATAAAGATTTGATTTGAATCTTCGATCAAAAACATTAATATTATTGGTCGAAGATTTGATTGAACGCATGAATCAAAACTCCTTGAGATTGAGCGTAGCCAATGATATTCTGCGAAATTAAAAATTGTCTATGGATTTGAGTATATTTTGTGAAATGCCGTCCCAAACGTATATGACCGCTTTTAATCAAAAATATATAACATGTTTTATCCAGAAGCCGAAACCTGAAATACATTTTCCATTTGGGTCCAAGTGGTATTATCGGACAAGGCATGGAATATTTTGTAACCAACGCGAAAGTTTCACTCCTCGCGCCATCTTGATTTTTAAATTATTTCCCGGAATACATCACACTCAACACCATTCTTAAAGCTACTTCCAACCGACCACAGCCAATCACAGTGCAGGAAACGTCAGTTCTGATGAATTCCCCGGAACGATTTCGTCGTGAATTCGCGCTGAAATCTCGAAAAACATAAATACATAAAATCACTTCCCCAAAGGGGTAGGCAGAGACCACGGATCTCCACTCGCTACGATCCTGACACACAACTTTCGCCTCATTCACTCTCATTACATTCTTCATACATGCTCTTCGATTTAGGGTACTTTTGACCTGGCCCTTCTCCAAAATGTCGCCAATTTGATCCAAGAAGGTTCGCCTAGGCCTTCCCGTTCTAGCTGTCCCATACACACTCGCCTCATACACTTGCTTTGTCAAACGACTGTCATCCATCCTCTCTGCATGACCATACCATCTTAACATACCTGTCTCGATCCTCAACACTACATCTTCTTTCACTCCACACTCTTCGAAAACATAAATCATTATAAATATGCTGTTGTTCGTGTTAAAAGTAACCAAAGAAATGCCCCCATAAGTATGGAATTTCTTTGTGAGTCACAGTGAGTGACGTAGCTCCACACAATACTAAGTCATACCCAAGACATACCACTTGACATTCAACTCACGGGAAATACAGACCGGCCTGAGTGTAATAATATAATCGATGCCTTTTAGAGCTCACGATACGATAGTTGAAATCGAATCAAAATCATTTTAAGAAGAAAGTTATTAGGCACCTTCTGGTTAGGCTCGCTCCATCGTAGACCTCATTCTTGCCTATGTAAGTTTCCAGGTCATGAGCCGACCCATTCATCATAAAAAAATGACGTATTTTTGTAATTTTTATAGTGTTAATCCACACTTGGTATTTCATTAAGAAATGAAAAGTCAATGAGCATGAGTTCACGTGTAGATGGCGCTAACCGGTGCTTAACCGATAAATGAATGAATGAATGAATGAAAATACTTTATTGTACAATGCACACCTTTTAACTACAAAATACAGTAGAAAAGAGAACCATAATACAATGCACAATGGGCGGCCTTATCGCTGAGAAGCGATCTCTTCCAGGCAACCTTTGGATGGAGAGGAGTGTAAATATGAGCTTATCAAGGATTTCGAATCTGACGACAGTCCGTAGCCGAAGGTCCGGTTGAAGGCACTCCGGCTTTAGGATGATCGTCTGATCGTCGCGGTTTCGAATCCCGGCGGAATCGAAAATTTTGATGACCTTTCATTTCTTAATAAATTCATGACTGTCATGAGAGATTTTTTGATTTATGTTTGCGATATTAAAGTGATCTAAATGACTAATCTGTATCATTCATTCATTCATCGTGTCAATGAGTATCCTTACTACAAAATTTATTTGCAGCTGGTTGGGGCTATGTCGCACTGATATTTGTTTATTTCTTAGAATTTTACCCTATTTGGCTAATTTGCCTTTGCATCGGCCAACTTGTGTAATCTTTATCGAAAATTATGTTTGTATCTCTGATTCTTTATCGTTGTAATAAAATCGGAACAATCGAGATATCGATAATGCCAGGGACACTTTCGACAAGTGCATTTGCGTCTAATGCGCAATATACTGCATAAAATGTATGAATGTAATCTCAAAATCGTGATAACTAATTACATTAAATCGATAAAGCAACAAAAATATTTAATCGATTTATATATCGCATCGGAAACGTTGGCGAGATGACATCGATGCCTTTGAGGACGATTGGTGGAACGTGGCAGAGGATAGAGACCATTGGAGGAGTTTGGGGAGACCTTTGCCCAGCAGGGGGACGAGATAGGTTGATTAAAAAAAAAAGAATCGCATCAATATATTTTTAAAATGCCTATGCGTTACTTGAGCGAGTAATGCGGAGGGATGAAAGTCATGTAACTAAAAGGGTGATGGAAATGAATGTGAGTGGATGTCTGAGTAGAGGTAGACCTAAGAAAAGATGGATGGATTGTGTGAAAGAAGATATGGAAAAGAAAGGAGTTGATACAGAGATGACGAGTGATAGGGGAGAGTGGAAGAGGAGAACATGTTGTGCCGACCCCGCATGAGCGGGATAAGGGCAGGCCAATGATGATGATGCGTGACTTGACCGAGTTCTTCTTGTAGTGTCACTAGTTCTTCAGAAAATTAAGATTATAAAAATAATATTCGTCTTATCAATATCGTCAGGTCGTATCGTACGATTAAAGTTAATGGTAGTTACAATCGAGATATCGATACGATTGAATCGAGTGAGCAATACAAATATCGTAACAGCGTTTGCTTGTTTGTGCCGCGCTTCGATTGCCACAAGACGAGGGTACTTAGTAATTAATACACCTATACAATTGTATTTACATCTGAAAGCCCTATTTCCAATCATCGATTTTCGTCAGAAAACAAATAAATATCTAATTGAGGAAATCACCGAGAAACTTAGGGGTCTACAATTTAGGGGTCTTCAAATCAAGAGTAAATAGGTTCCTTCTAGGTAAGCATGCTCCATCTTAGACCTCACTACTTCTTAACATCAGGTAGAGTGAGGTCAAATGTTGACCTATTTCATTAAAAAAAAAAATACTTCAAACTCTAGGCGGTAAAGGGTGTACAAACGTAGGAAGTAAGTAGGTGAGAAATAGAAAATAGCAATGGGAAAAGGTAGGGACCAAAGAAAATAAGGATTTTGTGAAAGATATGAGGAAAAAATATTGAATTATAACAGATAACAGAATTATATATAATTATAATCATATTTAGAATGGAAGAAGAGAACGTCACTTTAAAAACACAGGACAGGGAGATGATGAAAAACTTTAGGTCTTACAAAAAAAGTGCGCCTAATTTTAACGACCATAAGATAAGATAATTTATTTAATAAAACATTGTTAAATTACATAGAACACTAAGTATATAGGAATAACTTACAATGACACAGGATTCCCCCTGTATCGCGGGAGTCTAGGTAAAAAGTTGTATAATAAAAATAATAAAACAAATGAACTACTTTTTTATCATCGCCGTTGACGAATGTCTCGTATCAGTCTGCCGAAGACCTTCCTGAACACAACACCCTTCGGCCAGAAAGCGCTATCCATGAATGTGGAGAGCCGATCAGACCTTAAAAGAACTAGCCAGATGAAGTTAGCTGATACTGGCCAGAACAATCTGAACATAGCCACAGGCTTGCCACTATGCTATCCACATCAGTTTACTTCGAACATATTGATTGTGTTGTAAAACAATATCGAATGCAATCTACAAACAGCGAGAACAATTATGTTGGCTGAGGCCAGGAAAACGACGGATTGATAATAATTATTGAACAGGGTATGCTCGCAAAAGAAAGAAAGAAAGAAACTTTTATTTTGTGCCACAGACATAAGAAAGACACTGGTTTGAAAGAAAGATTGACACGATACTTATCGACGAAAAGAGATCGCTATTGTAAGTTGTCGAGAGAAAAGATGATCGGCCATTCATAAGACATGGCAGTTTCACTATGAACATTATAGAAAGGAAAGTGGAAGCAAGAAGAGGAAGAGGAAGCGGTTAAGTTACATTACGTCATTGTTTCGGATTCTGGAGATTTGTAGGATAGTTGTAAAAACTATCGCTCATCGACCGTGGCTTCGAGACATACTCCATTTCCCCCGGGATCATGCCTGTTGAAACATAGGCGAAAAGTCGGGATTTTATTTAAGGTGTAAATAAAACGTAATTAAGTTACATGAGCCAAGTAAAGGAGAAAGTAGCTGTCATGTCATATAAAGATGCCAAGGAAGCAGCCCTGGAAAGAGCTAGATGGAGAGCGATGCATCGGTTGTGCCTAATAGGAGTAAATCCTTAAATAAGAAGAAGTATAAGAGATTGACAAATACGATAAAAATCGCTACTTTTTTAGCCACATACGTCGATAACTCTCACCAATACACCATTACCATTAAATTTTACTGTTTCCACGTACAGTAGTTTTAATCTTTTATGCCTGTTAATGATTACTGTCATGACAGTGCCTATACGTGAAAAAAACAGGCGTACGACTATAGCCAGAGTGCTGAGTAGGAGCTTTGGGCCAGACGGTACAAACACGAACTACGTCGACTACACGAATATGTCGTGTTCGCATAGAGCAGGAATGGCGAACCTTTATGTCCCAACGTGCCATTTTTTCTAAAAAAAAAATGTCATAAATTATTTAACTTTGTGATTATTGGGAAAATATTAATAATAATGACGTATGGTGCCGAGACATGGGCGCTCACAAAGGAGGCTGTGTACAAAGTACGTGTTGCACAGAGAGCCATGGAGCGTTCCATGCTCGGTATCAACCTGCTAGACCGAGTTCCTAATGCCGAAATCCGTCTGACTAAAGTTCAAGACGTCGGAAACAGGGTTATGGAACTCAAATGGATTTGGGCAGGACACTTGGCCAGACGAAGTGACGGCAGGTGGAGTAAGACTTTGACTGAATGTGGCCTAGAACCGGACAAAGAAGTCGAGGACGTCCAATTGCGCGATGGGTGGACGACATCAAAAGGCAGCATAGATTTTGGATGCGTGAGGCACAGAACCGGAAGGAATGGCGTAAACAGAGGGAGGCCTATACCCAGCAGTGGGATGTTCTTGGCTGCGGATGATGATGATTAATAATTAGTACTATCAGAACTTTACTTACCTTCTAGGTACAAAATATTTGGTAATGCGAGAGAAGCGAGCTTCTTTATTGGCGAGCGAAGCGAGCCGAAAACGATGAGAGAGTCTGAATCATTCGTGCGTTTTCGTTCGAGCATAATTCGAGCAAAAACGTAGACAGATCGTGACTTTATTAAGCGTTTGATAAGTTTCATAACTAACATTTACATGGAGTACAATCTAGAGTAGAAATAATACCTAGATATCATTTTCTCTTCAATATTAAGATGACAAGCTTCTTATCTAACCGCAGTAGTTCAGTTCTTAAGTTCGAAACTTAGTATTCAGCAATGTAATTTAAACTAGATTTCCTTGAAGGCCGTGTCCGTAATAAAACAACATTAATTTCATTTCAACGTTGAATTTTTACGTATGCGGTGACAAATAAAGGTTTTTGACATCACATGCATTCTACATTTGATGCAAGTGTTCGCATACACCGCTATTTTGTAACAACCAGAAAAAATAAAAGACTGTTGCAGAAGATGCAGAAAATGAATAATTGTCTGAAACTATAACGGTAGCCATTTTGAAAAAGCTCATGAAACTATCGCTCAAAGTATGTGGCTTTTATAACTTGTGTTTATTAAACTTTTAACAAGGTTGAGCAAGTTTTATGTAGTTTAGTTATAAAAGCAAGATTGTCAGGTTACATAAAGACTTTAACCATTAAAATATGAAGGTATTATGAAAATATTACGGTTAAAAATAACTTCTACAGAGTAAATAAAATATACAAAGTAAAGATGAAGTTTCTTAAAAACTGGAATTTTCAATCCCTTACTAGCCACTCTACAAATTCGCTGAACTGTTTGCCGAACTATTCGCCGAACTATTATTTGGATAGAAGATGACAGGCGAATACAGTCGAATAGACCTTCTACACGTTCGTCACCGTCAGCATTCGTCTATCTTCGCCGAATATATAGAGGGCCCTTTAGGAATATTTATACTATACAACAACAATAGAGTTTCAAACAATAGAGAATAATAAGTTTTTTTTACAAAAAGTCCATAATTGACGGAGATATCGGTAAACTTTACTACACAAATACTTACATTCGAAATAACCTCTGGTTTAAGTCAGTAAAACAGCAGCACAAAAAAGTAAATTGGAGTTTAAAACCACATTTGCACGGTACCAATTGGCATACCCTTGTTGCTTCTTATCACAGAATAATAGCTCTTGCTCCGTTGAGTTAGAGAGAGCAAGAGTCAATGGTATGCCAGGTTGGTATCGTGTAAATAGCGTTTTAACAATTAAAACTACTAATCTAGGGCATGTTTGCTTTTCTGCATGCGGGAATCCATTCCATGTTCGGCATTCGGTTTATTTACAGCTTAGGGGTAATAGCTAGGTTATATTGTGAAAGTTCGTATTTGTCAAGTTTACATTCAGTAGGACCGCTGGGGTTAAAAGCTCAGATAGCCTCAAAAAAGCTAGGTATCCTCTCAAAGGTGAGGCGTTTGTTTACTCAGCAGCTGCTCACTTTGTATAAAGCACAGGTTAGAGCCTGTATGGAGTACTGTTCTCACCTCTGGGATAGCTCTGCCAAGCACCATCTCCAGGCATTAGAGTCGATTGAGAGGCGAGCCAAGAGGCTAAAATAGTCGGAAACCTCTGGGATTCTACTCTTGTTCTCAGACATCCACTATTAGTGGGCACTATGGGCATGCCCTGCCCACAACCTTAAATGAGCGAGTGATGCGTCAAGGTTTCGAGATTAGCCATAAATGCTTTTGTCGTTTTTTTCAACCATCATCATCATAATCATCATCAGCCTATAGCAGTCCACTACTGGACATAGGCCTCCCTTAATGAGCGCCATTATTGCGCCCTGTCCTCAGCTCGACGCATCCAGCTTCTGCCAGCAGCCTTTCGCAGATCGTCACTCCACCTGGCCGGAGGGCGTCCTACACTACGTTTGCCGAGTCGCGGTCTCCACTCAAGAACTCGTTTACCCCAGCGGTTATCGGTTCATCGGCAGATGTGGCCAGCCCACTGCCACTTCAGCTTGCTAATTCTCTGAGCTATGTCGACAACTTTGGTTCTATGTCGGATAGTAACATTGCGGATTTTATTCTACAGAGAAACTCCTGATGTCCTTCGAATGATGAATTTCGATCATCTATTTGTAATTTACATCTCATTTGTTTTTCTTTCTTTCTATACGCTAAATACAGACAAGACTGATCTAGATTTAAGTGCATTGAGCTACATCCCTGATTGCAGTTGTATTCACTTTCAGAATTAGTCCAGTATTGAGGAAACAATTTATGTTTTTCTAGATTTTTTGTTGCATTACAGCGTATGCAACTGGAAGCTAAAGAAATAGGTTAATTTTGTTCATTCAATCCGTTCGTTATTTTCATTCAGTGTTTTATTTTTTTGTTTCAATTAAGCTTCGTTCATGTTCACTTTGTTTCTTGCTAGTCCTTGGATGGATGTAGACTCCTCGCAGACTACAGACTTTCTATCGGCCGATAGTTGACACGGTCTACACTTCTCCATACTCATTACGAGCCGAAGTATATTCCGTCTCAACTAGGCCGATAGAAAGTCTGTAGTCTGCGAGGAGGCTTAGCATTCATTCAAGAAAATTCCAGATTGATCGCTCCCAATATTTTTTTATTTTGTTTTAAGCATTATTTTGTTAGCCTTTAGGAAATTATTGAACATTTTTTTTGTTGGGAGAGCGGGGCCATTTGGTTAGGTCGTCCATTTAAATTCCGCTTGGGTGTGATATTGACAACGTCTATGGCGCAGTGGGTGACAGCTCGCTTGGGACGTAGATGGCTGCGGGTTCAATCCCCGCCGCGGGATAAATGTTTGTATGATCTGCAAACATTTATCTCGGGTTTGGGTGTTTCTATGTATAATAATGGATGTATTTACAAACAAAAAATATATAAGTAGTATATCAGTTATCTGGTTCCCATAGTACAAGCTTTGCTTAGTTTAGAGCAGAAGATGCTGTGTGAAATGTCCAGCATTATTTATTTATTTATTATTATTTATATAAATACACAACATTTCATGAAATTCAGTACAAATCGGTCAAGTTTCGTTTACAATTAAAACTGATTGGTGCATGCGTAAAATACTAGTTAGCTAGATGAATAATTTTATAACCTATCCACTTATTCAGAATGCTGTCAACAGTATATCTTTATGGTCATAATCACGCTGTAGCTCGTTATGAGTAATCGCTGGTTTTATGGCCCCACACGGTAGTCATATGTAATGTTGCTAATGAATTTAATTGTTAAGTTATTGCCGCGGTTTCACGTTGATGTAAGTTGGCACTCCGGGAGTGCCGACAGAAGTGAAAACATTTTTTGAATCAGGAAATATTATTGTGCCGTGATAAAGATTCTTTAGCGTGTTTAGTTACCGAGTTCAAAACTGGATGGCGCTGACGGTGGTGTCGGTAACACTGTCAGTCTGAGTTCAATTGATTTTACGCATCTCAAAAATGCCAAACGCGCCTGAAACTTCAATAATAATCTACAAAAAGTCTACGATAGACCACAGAATAAATCCTCATGACACAGTATATTCTTTCTCGATTCAAGATCCATAAGGCCCCTCTACATATTCGCCGATGATAGCCGAATGCCGACGATCACGAAGTGTAGTGGGCCTCATCGCCTGTTATCTTCTATCCAAATAATAGTTCGGCGAATAGTTCGGCAAATAGTTCGGCGAATGTATAGAATGGCCGTTAGAAGATATTTAAAGGGGGTAGTCTGAGTATATCCACATTTTGCGAAATTCGCAAATAACATTTGAATTTGATATAATAATAACATTTGAAAACGAGTGAAAATTATTTACAAGGTATAAAAACTTCAGCAAAACTTTTTTTCCATTATATCCGTCAGGATTCGAACTCTCTACCATTGGATCAGCAGGCAGAAACATTACGCCAAGTCCACTAACGCGCTACGGAAAATACCAATACCTAACATAAATAGCTATACGCATACAACGTTGGCAGCGTCTATGTCGATAACGTGTCGTTATCATAAGCATTTCTATAAAATAATCTAATAGAACTGAAACTCAACACTTTCAAACTCACACACTCACTTTTAACTTTCATTTTTGCTCTCACTTCTCACATTCTCGCATTGAACAACTCTTGCCATCATATTTTATTCATTTTATTTAATAATTTCTACCGTTGAAACTGCTGTGGGCGTTGAAACTGCTTCACAGTTTTACAACTTTTGCAATTTCATCGATTTATTTGTAATTTTTGCTCAACTGTAATTTGTTCTGAATAAACATATTTTTACTTTTTTTTCTTACTTTCAATACCCAGTAATGGGTAAAGTCAGGCTGTAGATGATGTCATCATTATCATCTACAGCCTGTCAATAAATAGGGGTGATAGAAGTTTGACGTGTTTGTAGAATTAGGTAGCTTCGAAAAGGATGAACTGATTTAGATAACATCGCTCTTATTTTGAATTACGTTTACAGTATGGTAGATTGAACTGAATTGACCAATCAAAAGGCCAAGGACAATAGCTAATTCGTCCTTGCACAAAGCATATCATCCCTGCGATTCATACGTTGGAATTGATCCAAAACTGACGTTTTCTGACGGTTGCTTCTTGCTTGAAAGTGACTTTTGCTATGATTCAAACATTTGTTACTACCATCGCGCCTTCTTTCAGCATGTATTGTTAAAATCTATAATGTGAAATACCAATTTAGGTCTACCACTGACTGAGTTATTTTCAAAGTCTTGCGTATGGTCTTCATACCTTGAATTTCGCTTCTACAGTCTGTTATTAGCTACTTCTTGGCGCCACTGTAGTGTAAGTGGCAGTTCTCAATGTTCGTAGTAAAATCTAACGGGTTTTAACGTCAGTTGGTAAATGGCATTAATGTACGCTAAATCAGGACAGTTAAAAGCTTTTAGTTGGAGCAGGATAGTTAGCGATTTCTGTGTAGCTTTTGACTGCATTCAGTCTTTTCAGTCTAAACAGGGTTATTTTAATAGGTGCACAACCATTTTTCGGTTCTTAAAAACAAAGGCTCTTACTAATAAACTTGGCATAAATTTATGTCATGAATAACCATACAATTTTTTAGTTTATGCATGACATAACTTTATGTCAAGTTTATTAGTAAGGGCCAAAAAGTTTTAATTTTTTGAAAAAATACCAAGGAAACTATCCGAGATAGTTTTTTTTTCTAAACTGATAATTTGGATACACATTGAAAAATAAATCTATGAATAGTCGGTTAGCAATTCTCAAGAAGTCAGGTCCATAGTCCCCTAAATAGTCGAGCTTGTATGAAGATAGGAAGGAGAGTGAATGACGAAAACGATGTTGGTCAGTTTGTTGTAAAGCCAGTAAGGCCTACCCTAGTTATCGCTCCCCTTCTGTCCTTTTCCCTTCCCCTCCAGTTCCCTTCTCCTTCCTACTCCTTATGGGTAAGGCTGAAAAACAGCGTCTGGTTACAAAACCAGACAAATGCTGAGTCCTCACCTATTCAGCAAGCGGACGAACAAAGTACATGGACATGTTAACATGTTAAGTAGGTAATTGTTCAACATGGAATATTTTAGTTTTAGTACCTATGTACCTTATCTTACCTAAATGTATTAAGTACTCTGTTTTATCTTTGTGTCGTTACGTTCGTGCTGAATAAATGTATTTTCTTTCTTAACCCATTTAAGGCGTGATTTCATGTATGTAGCTGTATTTATGTGAATGATCTACATAAACTTTTTTCGATTTTCTGATAAAAATAGAGCTTTTTCCTTTAAGTTACCTACTCAGCGATTTATAGGTAAGTCTGAGGGTTAGGTAAATGTAAACGAAAACACAAGTCAGCCTGCCGAACCCAAGTTATTAGAAAAAGGATAGGGTCCCGTATAATTTTGTATAAACCAAACCAAAGCCCGACAAGGGTCGCAAATCTACAACGAATCTTAAAATTGTCTCACCGGGATTCGAACTCACTATCTTCGGATTTTAAGTTGAAAGCATAGATATTCCATTAGCGTTTGTGTGCTTGCTTAGTGGTTCTTGATCGTCGAAGTTAAGCAACGGTCTGAGGTCAGTAAGATGGGTGACCGCCAGTGACATTATTAACTGATCAACGCCAGAGAGAAAGCAGTTGGGGTGGCCTCTGGCAAAACATGGTTTAAAACATTGGTACGAAAGAAAAAGAAGATTATCAATTGAGCGCTTCCGGGCTTCGGAGGGCACGTTAAATTGTCAGTCCCGGCTATTAAGTCGTTAAGCCATGACGGAGGCCATAGGGCAGCCTTCCGTCACAAGAGTTCGTGCCACTACCTCATACGAACTAAGAGCTGTCTGTATTCTGTGCTTAGAGTTCTGAATCATTAACCCTCTACAACTAATTAATACCAGCACAGGTACGTATTAAGTCCGCAATGCCCCCCGTGAGGGCGGAGTGGTATCCCCTGCCAAACATGGGACTTTCCGGGTCCGCGGGAGGTCGAAGTGGGGACTTCGACTGTCCACGATGCGGACTCCGGGAGGGCGGCGGCGCTCTGTGGCGAGCGCTACCGTAAGCACCGCGAGGGTGCCGGGCGTGGCTGTGGGTGCCATTCCCGGGACAGTGCTTAGGCAAAATGCTAGAGGGGCACCGGCGTGTTCCGTAGGAGGTCCCGGAGCCCCTTGACATGCATGGAGGCAGGCCACGCGTCAGTTTTTAGTCGGTGAGAGTCCGACATAACCCTTCCGCTGTCCCCACGGCGGTCGGGTATGCATAATGGATTTTCTGATGTTATAAAAAAAAAATGTACGAACTAAGTAGAATATTTTTCTACACTAATATAAAGAGGAAAGATTTGTTTGTTTGAATTGAATAGGCTCCGAAACTACTGGACCGATATGAAAAAAAAACACATCACCATTAGAATCCTACATTATCCCTGATGAACATAGGCTATATTTTATCCCGAGAAAGTGAAGTTTTCCCGAAGCACCGCGGTTAACACCGCGACGGACATCTAGTTTATAAATAAGTGCTAATGAAACTACACAAAATAACACGCCGTTTACACAATACCATTCTGGCATACCATTGCCTCTTGCCACAGAATATTAGCTCTTGCTCCGTTGAGTTAAGAGAAAGGAAGAAGCAAGAATGGTATGCCAAGGTATCGTGTAAACGGCGTACCTTGAAATTGAAAAGATAAACTTCACAATAGGTACTTATAAAACGAACCGAAATACATTTTAAACACAGCAAGATTATAGAGACGAAAACCAAATACACTTAAACTGTTTACAATTAACAATAAATCATAATAAAAACAATTACGTCCTACCGCGTCCAGACAATAAGGGCTCCATAAAATCAAATATCTTAGTTTATCTCACCATAATCTCAGGGTGCAATAAAACCCCATGTGACCCCATAGTTGTACCCTGATGGGGCTGTCGACGCTAGTTTATGGGGAATTATAACATAAAACGGAATTGTGGGGTAACGTCGGTTCTCGAAGTCGATTCGATTATGTATCGAACTCGAGCTTATAACAATTTTTTATCATTTATTCTTTTTAACGTAAATGTCAATAATTGAACAAATTGCGTGATTTCTGATACAAGAAACGCTTTTTTAAGATTCATCTTGTGATTACTATCACCAACTTAAAAAGTATTTTAATCAGCTGCGGTTTGTGGTTTTGGCCGCGGTTTTTGGTAATACTTTTTTTTATGATAAATGGGTCGGCTCTTGACCTCGAAACTTACACAGGCAAGAGTGAGGGTGAGCCTACCCAGAAGGAGCCTATTAACACAACAGGGTCGTAGCTCAGCGGAAATACAGATATGATACATGTATACACCGCTGTTTTATGACTACCAAAAAAAATTTAAGGACAGTTGCAGCAGATGCAGAAAATGATAATGGCATGATCAGAACTCTCATTGCAACTAGGCTCTCGCATCATCCCCAGTCAGTAAAACCGCAGTAGCAATCATAAATCCATGTTCGACTCGTCTCGTCTCCTTTTGAGGTTATAATTTTTTTTCTCTTTTTTTGAGTTTTAACTACAGAAATGTGATCAGTAACAGACACCGAGACCATGTTTAAATTTTTTTTGGTAATTAAAAAATAGGGGTGGGGTGTATCTTAAAGATGATGTAGACATTGAAAGGGAGCGTAGGGCACTGGCGGTTCGGGGTAATATGTTGGCCCGTAGGTTTTCCCGTTGTACTGACCAAGTCAAGGTAACGCTTTTTAAAGCGTTCTGTCAGAGCTTCTACACGGGAAACCTATGGGTCCGCCATACTAAAAGATCGCTAGACACCCTACGAATACAGTATAATAACATATTTAGGATGCTGTTGAGATTGCCTCGGTACTGCAGCGCATCAGGGATGTTTGCTCAAAACTACACAGATGGTTTTCATGCCATCTGGCGTAAGAAAACCGCATCCTTGATAAGCAGAATCCGGGGTAGTCACAACAGCATCCTGAACACTGTTGCAGACAGTTACACCTCTCCTTTCTGGAAATGCCTTGTGCGGAGAGTGATCAAATAGGGATTAGGTACCTTAATTGCTCGCTCTCGGCATACGGCTGTGTTGTGCTGTCTCTTTCTGTTATTAAATGTTTTTTACTAACCTTAGAAAATAAGCTTTTTATTTCCTGTACTACTAACAAACTATGGACCATTTTGTAGTCTGAAATAAACAAATTTTATTTTTATTTATTTTATATGTATAAGGCTGAAATGATGAACCTAAAAGACAATACAATATAACAATCTCGGTGCTGATTCTGAGGACCGATAAATATGAGCTTATCAAAAATTTCGAATCTGACGTCAGTGGTTCCGTGGCCGAGCGGTTGAAGGCACTTTAGGAGGATCGTCTGACCGTCGCAGGTTCGAATCCCGTCGGAATCGAAAATTTTGATAAGTCTTTTCATTTCTCAATGAAACAATCTCGATCATATCTCGCACATTAGTAGGGGCCCAATAACGATACTCCATTAAATTTGGACATGGATTTACGATGTGCCCACCCTTATTTAAATTACCACATTTTATTTAAACTACCTGTAATCGGCGCAGTTTGCTACAAATGTCTCGTTTATCGTGAATCGGTTATACAGATCATAATCTAATATTATTCGGGATTTGAGTTTAGGATATTAAACGCTTGGTTTACTTTGCTCAGTCGTTTTTGATCCGATAAAACATACGATCCTTGTGTTATTTATTCTGTGGTAGAACAAAGTAGCTAATGTTTTTGTAAGTAGGTAAAAGACATAAATAAATAAAATCCTGGAATTTTTTCACACAGCATCATCTATCCCCAAAGTAAGCAGAGTTGTGGGTACTACATGACTGATATACTACTTATATATTTTTCGTTCGCTTAATACATACATACATTGAAAACACCTAGACCCAAGACAAATAGGTATCTGTAGATCATACAATTGTCCCGCGGCGGGGATCGAACCCGCAACCTCGCAAGTGGACCTTCACCCAGAGCTCGTTAACATTATCAAGGCAAGCTTAACTATTTACAAGGTTTTTCTTTCAGCAAACCATCATTCATGTAACTAAAAGGATGATGGAAATGAATGTGGATGGATATGTGAGTAGAGATAGACTAAAGAAAAGATGGATGGATTGTGTGAAAGAAGATATGGGTAAGAAAGGAGTGGATATGGAGATGACGAGTGATAGAGGAGAGTGGGGGAAGAGAACATGTTGTGCCCCCGCATGAGCGGGATAAGGGCAGGCCAATGATGATTCTTTCAGCAAACCTTTCACTTAAGAAGTGCTATGAATTTGATCATCGAAATTAAGCGATATGTAGAGGGACAAAGTTGAGTTATGCCCGCTAGTATAGTTAAATAAATAAAGAATTTATTCATAAACTTGATTACATAAAAAATTACACGTTCAAGGTCTTTTTACATACACATAGGTAGATATAACATAGGAGCCTGAACTAGGTAGATCCTGTGTTTCAGGCAAAAAAAAAATGCGTTCTTTATAAATCATCAACATTTAAATGCGCTTTTAAAAAAAAACATCAATAAAACTATTGGTTTATTTACAGAAACTAAGCTACTACAATATGTAAATAAAATTACAAAATACAATTGAATCAGTCAAGCTATCTAAGGATCGTCGTAAAAACGATCTATAGATAGCTCAACTGGTCCAAGTTACTGCCAGTCGGAAGCGTGCCCAAAATACTGGCGGCATTGGCACGCTGAATTGCAATGCTGATTCTCTGTGCCGAAAAATCGCCAGCTCTCGAATCACGCGACGCTTCGACCAGACGCCCTGAAAGATTTTTGAAGACGCGATGGGCCCCGGAACCCCACGGACCCAAGGTCTCGACCCCAAATGGTTCAAATATAACCCGATCAAGATTATAAAACTTCACATTTAGAATATCAATATTTTTACGATAGCTATCGGATTGCCTGACTACTAATTCAATTTCGCGAACTAAAAATATTTCATCGAAATCCAATTTGTTTTATTTCAATTTATATTTCTGAAATGAAATTTGACGGGTTATGAAATTATTGTGTAAAAAAGAACTTTTTACGATGAAATTCCTATTTATAATGAAAATACCTTTCGCTGAAGTTTCTGGAACTTACCTGGAAAGAAATAAGAAAAATCAATATAGGTACATAACAGTATAAAAATAGTAGATTATTCACCAAGGGGATAAAGCAGTGTATTATGTCACGGGCGCCATATTGAATCCCAAGCGCATCGAAGTATTCTTTAGTTAACTCCCGAGCGACAGCGAGGGTGTTACGAGGGAGTTAATGACTAGAATCCTGAGACAGCGAGGGATTCAAGAGCGCCCAAGACTAAGACAGCTTTAACCCCGAGGTGAATACTCTGCTTTTCACACATAGGTACTGCGAGAAAAATAGTGAACCCAGAAAATAGCAAGCAAGTCTAATGAACAGGTTATAAAGGTAGAATAATAATAATCTATTCGTTTTTTTTATTCAACCTACACTGTCCCACTCCTGGGCAAAGGTCTCCCCCAATTCTTTCCAACCATCTCTCTTCTTTGATAGCTCCCACCACCCGCTATCGAAGGAGTCGAGGTCGTCCGTTTATTCTCAAAAAATATTTTATTGAGGTCGTCCTTTCGTTCTCAAAAAATATTTTAGCATTAATATGCAACAACATTAGATCGCTCTATAGTTTGGAGGCATTAGCCACACTTTTTCCTTAAATTTGAATAAATTCTACTTGGTGCAGGTCTCTATGGTAAACATTTTCATAGAAACATCAAAAATAAATTCGGAAGTAAAAGATTAGTTGCCACATATTTTCTTTTTTTTTCGTATAAGTTCTATTGGGTGTGGACTCAATAGTAAAAAAATTTAATAGAAATGTTGAAGTTCGAAATTCAAATCTCATTACTTATCTGTTCACATGAGGTTCAGAGGGAGAAATGAAATCCCATACAACTTTACCTCCCGCCGGCCATTTTGTTTTTTAGGAGGGAGTAATGGTTTACTTTCTGTTAAGAAGGTGAGACGAAAAAATATATGGTTTTCTTGGACCGGGTGTGAAAACATAATCACTATAGTATCCTCGAAGCCCGATAAATAATCTCTCAGATCTTTTTGTGTTCCAGATCCTTTGAAGATGTCTAAAGGGCTACCCCCTTGGCATGTCCAAAAACATATTTAATACAAGCCCACATTTTGCAGATTTAATTCCATACGTGACAGGTTGCAAGCCCATCACCGCATATAAGAATTCTACCTACTAGCCACTGCGTACTAACATTTTGAATAGCATATACTTATGCTATTTCAGGCCACTATCTACGCGTTTTTCAAATTTCATCTAAATCGGTTCATTGGTTTAGGCGTGACTGAAATACAAACATCACTCACAAACTTTCAGCTTTAGTATATTAGTAGGACTTTGTATATTAAGTAACTTTATTAGCACGGAAACTCCCACACAGCCATTCCGATAAAACATTCATTAGATACCTTATTGTAACAAAAACAAGTTTAACTCTCATAAAACTACCCAAATCATGTACTTTTTGCCACCCCTTAAATTCAACCCTTAAACATATCGAATAATTTAGGAAAAGGTGAACCACAGTTGTGTCCAACCCTCTTACTTATTTAAGGGAAAAGTTGACCGGTCTGGTGGTAATTTTAATTGGAAGACACGATTTTCGGAATTAGTTCATTTTTGATGCATTACGATATTTTTCCATGGTGTAGATACCTATACCAGAAAGACTAGAAGCAAAATGATTGTTTGTGCTTTCTGAAGATCGTTTATCTAAGAAAATGAAAAGATTTATCAAAATTTTAGATTCCGACGGGATTTGAACCCGCAACGATCAGACGATCCTCCTAAAGCCGGAGTGCCTTACCGCTCGGCCACAGAATCCTAGCCATCGCAGTCCAAATTTTTGATAAGCTCATATTTTATCGGTTATGCACCGATTAGCGCCATCTACACGTTTCACTAACTTCGTGTAGATTAGGACTATAAAATTACAAAAATTATCGTTTATCTATTCCTTTTTATCCATATCATTATAGCTCTGTACGATGCCCTCCATAATAAGTCGTACGATGATACAGAAAATTTGTTAGACGTGTTAAAATAAGTAGGTTAAAAATGGTTTTCACTCACTTTTTCATAATTGTACCTATTTGTAGTATGTTCGATTATAAGTAATGATAGCAATGTTTATTTATTGTAAATTAAAGGCAATTTTTAAATTTATAATTTTTGAAATTATTTAGAGATAGATAAGTAGAAAGTTTACAGAAAAATCCAAAGCGCTTATCTATCTAATATAACTTAAATACACTCTTACATTTTTATATACGGAGCATATACTGTCATTGAAAATTTCAATATGCTGGAACACTGGTTTAATAAAATAATAATACCTATAAAATAAGTGTATTTTTACCTCTTACAAAAGTCTTTAACGGATTATGATAACTTTTCAAGCCATCAGCGTCGAAAAATACAATTTTTCTTCACGAGTTTTTAAATCGTATCGATAACTCTAAAACTCTACATTATAATACAAATCAGTATATTATGGAGTTCTGTTGTAAAAGTTATATGAATGGAGGGCTTTATATATGTGGCTCCTTGATTGTTCTACTTAAAACACCCTATTTTGACGACCTCTGTAGCGCAGTGGGCGAAGGCCCGCCTGCGACGCAAAAGGTTGCGGGTTCGATCCCCGCGGCGGGACCAATGTTTGTATGATCTACAAATATTTGTCTCGGGTCTGGGTGTTTCTATGTATAATATGTATGTATTTACAAACAAAAAAAAGTATATAAGTAGTATATCAGTTATCTGGTTGCCATAGTACAAGCTTTGCTTAGTTTGGGGCTAGATGATGCTGTGTTAAATGTCCAGCATTATTATTATTATTATTTCATATTTTATTAAGGACAAGAAGATAAATAAATTAAATAAATAAATAATGCTGGACATTTCACACAGCATCATCTAGCCCCAAACTAAGCAGAGCTTGTACTGGAACCAGATAACTGATATACTTCTTATATCCTTTTTTTGTTGAATGTGGATGGATATACCGGTAGGGGTAGGCCTAAGAAAAGATGGATGGATTGTGTGAATTCGGATATGTTAGTGAAAGGAGTGAGTTCTGATATGACGAGTGATAGAAGAAACATGTTGTGCCGACCCCACTTGGTGGGATAAGGACAGGAAGAAGAAAGAACATACTTTTTCTTGTAAATACCTATATACATATTAAACATAATATAATATTATACAAGATATAAGACTTAAGGTGTTTGCCAGCTTTAGCATATAGATTATGAGATCATTCGAGAGGACACTTTCACACTTTCACTTTCACTTCTGATGATAATGATGATGTGACAGGATGACCATTGTTGCTTATTCAGGACTTCATCTCAAGTATAGAATATCTAGTTTCATTCCACATGACGATCCAAACAATGTTTTTTTTTTCTTTTTTTTCTTTCATCCAAACTCAAAATTCACGTCTCAAAAAACTTTTAACTAGGTGTAGTCAAAGACACGTCCAAATTACCTACTTAACATTATAGTTCATTATGAAATGGGAAATCTATTTTCATATTCATAGAACAACCACACAAAGGGAGCTTAATAATTTCGGCGTAGTGATGGGAATATGTCGATAGTTTAATTATCGATATCGATTAATCTTATTAGCTAAAGCGATTTAGTTGATAGAATTTGCATATTTCAACTGGTTAGGTCAATCTGGTGATTACCAATTAACACAATAATAATTTAGACGATGTAATAGCTGTATTTAGCTGAGTGTAAGGTCAGTTAGATGTTTTGCGGTTGGTTGATGTAGAACAATTATGCATACTATAATATAAACTAGCTGTCCGTCACGGTTTTACCCGCGGTCCCTCAAGAAAACTTCACTTTCCCGGGATAAAATATAGCCTATGTTCACTAGGGATAATGTAGGATTCTAATGGTGAAAGAGTTTTTCAAATCGGTCCAGTAGTTTCGGAGCCTATGCAATTCAAACAAACAAACATACAAACAAACGAATCTTTCCTCTTTATAATATTGGTATAGATGTGAAAGTAACTCTGTCTGTCTGTTTGTTACCTTTTCACGTCCAAACCACTGAACAGATTAGGCTGAAAATTGGCATTGGATAAAGGTTGTATCCCAGTACATAGACAACTTTTTATCCCGAAAAAATCCCGAGTGACCGCGGGTCACGCAAAAACTTCGCTAGCACTATAATTTCAGGTCGACAAAGCTAGTCTGTGAGCTCTGTCAACGAAACCTAATTTAATTGCGCCATCTAACATGGGTACCCGAATTAAGTGACATGTTAGGAAGCATCATACCTACGTTAGACATTTTAGTTTAGGTTTTAAGATGAGGTTAGAATTCAATTTAAGATCTTGCTATGTATACTAGCGGTCTACCCCGACTTCGTCCGAGCTAATTGAATTATAATAAAACTAGCTACTGCGCGCGGCTTCGCCCGCGTGGTACCAACATTTTGAATAGCCTATATGCTATTCCAAGTCACTACGCGACGGGACTATTCGAAGTGATCCCAGCGGTCCTACTGAATAAATGCAGTGGGACAGCATAGGATAATGAAAAAGAAAGTAACAAAAGCTTAAAATTACGTATTTAATACGCCTATCGATTCCACTAAATACAAGCTTTGTCTAGTAAGATACTACATAATAAAACGTACATTAATTATCTTAATACAGTTGTTTAGCTATAACCAGTGTGGTGAGCCTCCTCATTAGACAAAACGACAAATACGAGCACATTCAATATCTGCATGTTATTGCTAGCCGACGTATTTCCCACAAGACTACAAACCACAGCCCATACTCAAAACAGCTGGTTACTCCAACCCAACTATAACTACTACTATGCTTCTTCTTTCGTGTCGATTGCTAATCAACTATTAAATCAGATGGTGTTTTCCCAATAACTAGCCACTTCAATTGGACTTGCCGTGCACTGCATAAGGTCTTGTGGGGTGCACGAGCACGGACCGGATGGGCATTCTAGCAAATGTGATATGATTTGTAAAGGCGTACTACAATTGCACTGGTCGTACTCACCACTCATACCCCATTTGGAAAGATTACATCTACAACGGCCCAACTGGGTCCTTAGTCTATTTATGGACTTCCAAATTGGCTACTATGCTTGTGACGCACAAGGTTGTGGGTTCAATACCAGCCGGGGGATAAATGTTTGTATGATCTGCAAATATTTATCTCGGGTCTGGGTGTATGTGTTTACAAACAAAAAGTATATAAGTATGATATTAGTTACCCGGTTCTTATAGTACAAGATTTGCTAAGTTTGGGGCTAGATGACGCTGTGTGAATTTTCCAGCATTATTTATTTATTATTATTTATTAATTTAACGAGGTAATGCCGACAATTTTTTGGGTACTTTACCTGCGATCGATCATTTGACTTAATAGTGGCATAAGGGTGCTCGCACATGGCAGCCGAGCCGTACGCGGCGAACTGTCAATTCAATAGAGAAATGCTGCTGACGTCAGAGGCGAGCCGCATTTTCTGACGTCATCAGCATTTTTTGTATAGGAAAATTACTGAGGCGTGTTAGGTTGCGATCAGGTTAAGTGTGGATACAAAAACATAGGTCGCAAGGCGGCCAGTAGCAGTCAATGTGTCAGATAAGCACAGCATCGTGGTGGATGGCACCCAGCAGTGGATGAAGGGCTGTGGGTGATGATGTTTGCTCACTAACCCCCGGTTTCTATATTCAACGGACAGTCGTAGGTAAGAGCTACGACTTGTTTCCACATACAAAAGTTTGACAATACACATTTTAAACTTTCGCGACTTGAAGACATTTTAAATTTTATAACGGGACTTAATCGCGTATGTATAAACATTTGTTTATTTACCTCGACGTTTCAGTAGCGGTTACTATTTAAAAAGTTTGACAGCTAGAAACTGGTGGTTAGAAACAAGTTAGCTGTCAAACTTTTACAAGTAGAAACGAGTCGTAGCTCTTACCTACGAATGTTCGTTGAATATAGAAACCAGGCATAAGTTACTGCTTTCCGACTTCTGGGCAAAGGTATGATAAACAAAAAATATATGTAAGAACTTAATAATAACAGAATACCTATTGAAAAACACAGCAAAATGTATTACCCCAGCTATACTACAGCCACTGTGACCCAGTGACTGCAATATGCAAACATGGCGACGAGGCGCATTGAAATATTTCGGAATATTTGCTGTACGACTGTACAATTTATATTTTTAAGCAGATTAAATACGGCAATGAGTAAAACATTGTGTTACTTATAGGGATTAAATAGTGTATATTTTATGAAAAGTATTATGTATGTGGACAATACTGTTTTGTTTTTTACCTTCATCTATTAGTTTTAGTGTGACATTAATTTAAAAAGTATGGAGTGTATATCATCATATTGCACGTGACTGTACAGTGTACATACTACAATTATGTAAATTAGAAATGCATTTTATATTGGTTGAGGTAAAGATAAACCAAACATAAAATAACCTTTCCGCTTACGGTATAAGGTTAAAAATAAAAAAGCAATAAAATTTTAAAGTTTCGCTATTTAGGAGACGGTTTGGATTTCAATCCTTGACAGTATTAAGATAAAGTTCAAATTTGCATATACGTTGAAATTGCAGTGTAAAATGCAAATGTATTTTAGTTGGAAAGTTATTTCTATTTTATTAGTCTTTTATCTCAAAATACTTGATATCAAGACCTATAACTATTGTACGTTTCGCTAATATTTTATTAGCATTTTTATTACAAAGATTTCAGTCCTATTTTATTTTCCTATTTATTATAAATCGAAAACTTAAGAGTGATTTTTACGATTTTGCTAAACAAAAAATATTTAAGATCAAAAATGTTTTTTACTCAAACCTACCAATCACCAAAAACTTTACATCCACTAGGTATAATAAAACTTGACAGCCGGTCTCCTCACGATGTTTTCCTTCACCGTTTCAGAGAGACATACTGTGACGTAGAGTAACAGAGAGAGTCAGAAAGTGATATAGATGAGGATGACAGACGGTCTCCTCACGATTCCTCTCCTCACGAAGCGCTCGTGGCCGTGCTTCCTTAGTCGTTCTTGATAGATCGTCGAAGTTAAGCAACTTTCGAAACGGTCTGTAAGTGGATGGGTGACCGCCAGTGGCATTTTCATCTGAGCGCTTCTGTGCTTCGGAGGGCACGTTAAATTGTCGGTCCCGGCTATTTAAGTCGTTAAGCCATGACGGAGGCCTTAAGGCGGCCTAAAAACTCCGTCACCAGAGTTGGCCACTGACTCATACGAACTTACTTTACTCCTCACGATGTTTTCCTTCACCGTTTCAGAGAGACATACTATGATATAGAGTGACAGAGAGAGTCAGAAAGTGATATAAATGAGCATGACAGCCGGTCTCGTCACGATGTTTTCCTTCGCCGTTTCAGAGAGACATATAGTTCGCGTCACGTAAAAAGAACGCTGGCTGTCAAGCTGCGCCATGGACACTTTAAGGGTCCATTTGACGGTACGAGGTGAGGCGCGGGGCGGGATGGTCGCGCGCCACACGCTTGCCAGCAATAAAACAATACCTAGGCCGAGTACTTTCGTGCGCGAGTGTACCCATGCGCAAACATACCCCCTCCACTTTTTTCCAGCGTTCTTTTTACGTGACGCGAGCTATACTATGATGATATACGAGTGACAGAGAGAGTCAAAGACTGATATAGATGAGCATGACAGCCGGTCTCCTCACGATGTTTTCCTTCGCCGTTTCAGAGAGACATACTATGACATACAGTGACATAGAGAGTCAGAGAATGACATAGACGAACAGGGAACCCACAGCGCAATTTCACAAAATCATAACGCAATAATTTCTAGAAGACTATAAATCCAGGCTATAATAACGATGTATGAACATGACGCGCCCACCGCGAAGCAATGAATGCAGTTGTGTTCATACTTCTGTTCACTGAGCACGAGGTTTGATGTTAGATATATCTTATTGTATACTATTATATATTGACTACAGACACGGGCGCCATATTGCCTTCCGAGCGTATTTCAAGAACTCTTATTAGAACTAAACTAGAGTTAAAAACGAGGAAGCTTTGACCATAATTCTGAGATATCGCCCTCGATATCTCAGAATTATGGTCAAAGCTTCCTCTCTCTCTAGCGCCCTCGACTGAAACAGCTTTAAACATTCGAGTAAGTATGAACAAGAAACTTATGCACCAGGATAGTTAACAGCCCACTGCTACTCTACATTTTACAGAATAAATAATGCTTGATTATGATAACAAGATTATGATCCAAGCTTCTTTCCTGGAGAACTAAGATTCCTATCTATAAGACGGTTACCCGTCTAATTCTGATGTACGGATGTGAAGCGTGGACCCTTACTCAGAAAGAAGAGCACAAGCTTCTGGTAACGGAGAGAAAGGTGCTCAGAAAGATCTTGGGTCTAGTCCAACGCGAAGATGGTACTTGGCGAGTGAGGAAGAACCGAGAGATTGCTGAGCTTGTGGCCGAGCCTAATATCATTGGCGAAATTAAATCACACAAAATACGCTGGCTCGGTCATGTGTTGCGTATGAGAGAGGATCGTGCAGCTGGGCGGGCTTTTCATGGGGTGCCAGTCGGCCGTCCCAGATATAGGTGGAAGGATGAAGTGGAGAAAGACCTTCGTTCACTTCAAATCATTGCACCGGACTGGGTGGAAGCGGCGCAAGACAGAGACCGATGGCGTTCTATTGTGTTGGAGGCCAGGACCCACTTTGGGGTCGATGCGCCAGGATAGTAAGTAGTAAGTAAGATTATGATAACACACCAAACATAATCCACGGAATTCTATAAAGTCATCGTTTAAACCTTTGGATTCATCGGTCAGAACTTAAATTGCTAAAATAAACCTAGAGTGGTGTTGCTTTTCCGGGCAGGACGACGGCTGCCGGGACCACATACGAAATAAAAAAACAGGGTCACGACTGTATCCCCAAGGCGCGGTAGACACACTCCCAGATCTTTATTACGAAATAAAAACCAACGAAATATCATCTAAAATCGGTGGAATTATCGCTAAAATTACATTAGACAACCTTTGCATTTATTTCATCAACAAGTTATTTCATATTCTCTACATGCAAACTGGTGCTAAGGTTGAAATTACCGCAAAATTTGTGATTCAGAGCTTTGGTCTCCATGTAAATTTATGAAGCTGTCCAAACGTAAATTCGTGTACTATATACCTAAAATCCGGTGTGGTCTTCTAATGACGCTGTGTCGTAATTTTTGTACACCCACGAGCAGATAGAGTATCTTAGGTCCTTTGTTCTTGTACGGTCATCGACAGAAGTTCATAAACATTTAAGCGCCTACTAATTAACCTGGAATAACGTTATCCCTGAGTGTAAATTGTAAAAATGTATGGTTATTCTTGGTTTATTCCGAGAAATAACTTTATGTCACCTTTCATGGTAAGGCTGTTAAAGTACAGTTGTTTTATATCCCGAAGGTATCCTCCAAGCTCTGCTTAATTTGCAGTCAGATGATGCTGTGTGTAAGGTCATGTGCGAGTCACGTGACTGCTCACCGACACCCGGTTATTTGTAAAGTTTAGAACCGTTCACCTTTCTGGTATCTATTTCATTTCTCACAGAAGCCGCTCAGAGGCGCACTCAAAACCTTTTCACCACTTCTTCGAAAGAACTAGTGACATGGCAAGAAGAAGAAAAAGGTAGACTATCTAAAATGAAGTAAGAAGAGATAAATAAATAAATCATGCTGGACATTTCACACAGCATCTTCTAGCCCCAAACCAAGCATAGCTTGTACTATGAGAACCAGATAACTGATATACTACTTATAAACTTTTTGTTTGTAAATACATACATATTATACATAGATTCACAAAAGTTTTGTAAAGATGTTGTTGGTCAAAGTCCGAGCGTTGCATTGTTACTAATAATACATCTATGTCTAAACTAGTTATGAAAAGCTTCATACTGTTTAAATAGTTCTAGAACTTTCGACGTACAGACACTAACAAATTCTCACTGGACCTTAGCGCATAGATAAATAATATTGATCATTATCACACAGCATCATGCAGGCGCGGCCGCAGCCTAAAATTTGGGGGGGGGACTACTGACATTTGGGGGGGGGGGTCACTACACTAATATTAGACTTTATTGCACAATACACAAGATTTTACTATTGACTCATACGAACTTACTTTTTTTGACGGCCTCTGTGGCGCAGTGGGTGAAAGTCCCCGCTGTGGGATAAATTTTTGTGTGATCTGCAAATATTTATCCCGGGTCTGGGTGTTTCTGTATATGTATAATATGTATGTATTTACAAAAAAAAAGTATATAAATAGTATATCAGTTATCTGGTTCCCATAGTACAAGCTTTGCTTAGTTTGAGGCTAAATGATGCTGTGTGAAATGTCCAGCATTATTTATTTATTATTTTTGTTTTGTCCTCACTTTCAGGATTGTTCCACTTTTGATCTCGATTGTATATAGTAATCAAAGGCTATACTTTATTAATCATTAACTCGGGAGTACGAATAAACTAATTATGCTTTCAAGAAAGTTAGTGCTTGTAAAGTCTAATACTATTGTACTTTAATTAAGCTAAGACTAGCTCTGTGTTTGTATGTTTAATGAACGGACTTTAGCTAAGCTCTTTTAGTTGAACACGGTATATGTATTTACTAGCGAAATGTACGTAGATTTACTCGCGTTTTCACCCCCTTAGGGGTTGAATTTCCACTAAGTCTGCTCCCCTACATCAGAAAAGGAATGTGCCCTCCAAATTTTACCATTCTAGGAGTCTAACTTGAAATACATTCCCATTTCCCATTCCAACCAATCACACAACACAAAAATGACGTATCATGACAAAAAACGTCATTTTCGTATTGTGTGATTGGTTGGAATAGGAAATGGGAAATGGATTTCAAGTTAGACAATAAGCCCCGATGGTTTAGGCTGTAGATGTCAGTCAGAAATAATAGATAGTGTTTTTTTTAAAGAAAGACGGCAAAAGTGTTTAAAATGGCGTCAAGGATTCAAAATGGCGACCATTTTAAGTCAAGTATCAGTTTTTGGATCGGGGGGATCCCAAGTGATTCTTTATTTTATTTTTAAATGTTAAAACCGGTGAATTGCAAGTCGCAATCGGAGAAATTAAATTGTCAGTCCCAGCTATTAGGTCTTTAAGCCATGACGGAGGCCTTCAGTCGGCTAAAAATTCACCATCAGAGTTAGCATAACGTACTTACATTCATCTGAGAAATTTTTATTTGATCAGCGGATAAATTTTATCAGCGGATAAATTTTATCCGCTGATAAATATAATAATAATAGAATCCGCTGAAGCTGAATACGTATAATCCCCGAACCAAACTCTAAACTTTGTCTACTAAGTTAAAACTAGTAAAATATGTAAACAAGATTCTGACTAGTGGAGAATAATTGAATTAGAAATAATTACCATTAACACGATACCATTATAGCCTCGTGCCTCGGAGCAAAAGTTCATAATTCTGTATATTCTAGAAGAATATGATTCTTTAGAATATGGTATCGTGTAAGTTGACGTGTAGATTGTAGTGTTCAATTTCATTCGTAGCATTTTCTAGAAAGAATCATGGCAAGGTCAGACTTCATTTTCCACAGATAAAAAATATATCAAATTTAGTACATTTTAGGGGCAAGGGTGAATAAATACAATAATTATTATTTTTCGGCTTACGGAGATGACAGACGTTCTTTGGAAATGGCGACAGTCGCTTCGGGTCAGAAATGTCAGATTCCGCCATTTTGGCGGGAACTGTGAATGAAAAATCATAGTTCCTAATTATTATTACCTACTTATTTTATTTAGGTACCCTACATAAATGAAAACACTGAGATTTAATACAAAGGAACATAAAAAGCAAAAGCCATTATGAAAATAATTCGTTTTGTTCACTTGACTTTAATTATCCGCCATTTTGAAACCTTGAAGAATGAATATTGGTTACCATTTTGAGCGCGTAAATGAATGCAATATGCACCAATGAGAAACCACTTTCTTTTTTTAACCAATCAGCTTACAGTATGTAATTTGCCTAAAACAATTCGCCAATACGCGTTAATTAGGGTCTACCTGATATGGTTATAGTAATTGGTTTCAAAAACATGTAATGAGAAGTTTGGCTAATACACCTTCCAAATAATTATGGGTAATAATAAGTTGTAGTTGGTTTTGTGTTGTTATATTATAAGATAGATAGATACCTAGATAAAACAATAAGGTGCCAAAAAAGAACATTCTTACATAAACACAAAAAAAGGGAAAACAATGAGCGGCCTTATCGCTAAAAGCGATTGCTAAGAGTCAATTGTAAAAGGTAAATAAAATAGATAAGTAGTTACGTAGTTAGTATAAATAAGCGAAAACTAGTGACTGAGTTTTTAGCTTAGAAAACTGGTGACGGAATTTTTAACATTTTTTAACTAAATAAACTAGAAAGAAAAATATGCAAAAAATTTATTTTGGGGTCGGTTATTATTCTAAATATAATACATAACTAGTTAGTATAAATACGCGAAAACTAATTACTGAGTTTTTAGCTTAGAAAACTGGTGACGGAATTTTTAGCATTTTTTACCTAAAAATTTTTTTGGAAAAAATTTTTTTTGGAAAAAAAATTTATGTAGAAAATATTTTTGGAAAAAAAAATTATGTAGATTTTGAGCTCGATTTTTAATTACCTTACATACTACTACTTTGAGTACTTTTTCCTATAAGTACATACATTTTTTTCTTTGTTTGCAATTCAACGCTCCACTCACAAATGAAATGTAAAAAGATCTGATATACAGGGTGTAAAAAGACGTCTACCGAAGCCGAAAGGGGTAGGTACAGCATCCCAATAGACAACCAAATCCAAAAGGATTTTCCGAAATATGCACTAAATCCGGAGAAAACAGCGTTTGAAGAGTACTGTTTGCGTATGTTTTGGGCGCGTTTTTTTACGTAGATTGCTGGATTTTGAGTTTTAAATGTTTTTTTCTTTTATAAATGAAATTATTAGGTAGGTATAGTCTTATTATGTTGTAATAGTAGTAAATAGCCGAAAATAACATAGCATGACGAAACTAAGTAAAAAAAATTTTTTGCGTTTTTTTTCGCTAAATATGTTTAGAATCATGGTCTGATTACAACCCCTCAGTTTTCGGTAGCAGTCTTTTTACACCCTGTATATCATCTTCTTCATATATATCATCTCTTTCGGTTACGCATTATCCAAATCAACTCTTTGATTATCTTCAAAATCCACTTTAAAAAGTAAACTATAACAAAGTTTAAAACCAAAATCGTGCACATAAACAATTAAAAATCTTTTATTCATAGCCCGAATACATTGACATCTCATTTCCTAATGCTGTACTAAAAACGATAAAGTTTCAATTCCTAATGAGTCAATACTGTCTTCTTAATTTACAATAAAACTTGGATTAGCATAAAATACTGGGTGCAGTAAAAGTAGTCCCAAAATCCGATCGTTTAGTCTACAATAAAAATTTTGTGAGCATAAATCGTTGATTTAATTCCAGAGTATTCAGTTTACGAGTTTTTAAGTAGCTGTACAAAATAAAAGTTCTGTAATTGACTAGTCTTTAGTGGATACGACTGCTCAATTTCCATCTCTACTTATTGACTTAGGAGTGACAAGGACAGGAGTAATATATTCACTAGCTAGGTCACAGTTTTTTATGAGACAGCAAGTGTTTTAAGAAGCTGGTATGTGGAGCTGTGGATAAAAATGCTGACAAAAATAAAAATAAAAAATACTACATTGCAAAAATGTACTAGAAAATGATTACAATTACGCTCTTATTTGATACTAGCTGAGCTACCGCGGTGTGACCCGTAGTCCCTCGGGATTTTTTCGGGATAAAAAGTGGCCTATGTCCTTTCCTCGTATACAACCTATATCCATGCCAATTTTCAGCCTAATCTGTTCAGTGGTTTCGGCGTGAAAAGGTAACATACAGGCAGACAGAGTTACTTCCACATTCATAATATCATATCACATCACACAAGTATATCACAAGTATGGATTAAGGGAGTATTCTCTTGACACCCAGTATAAGGCGAGTTACAGACGAGTTCAAAAGCTCTCAAAGTCAATAGAACTTTATTCTTTGTCCTAAAATATCGTTTAAGCGTCTTTTGTGTACCAAAGTGGATTTAGATCTATAATTCTGTAGATTTAGCCCCGTGATCTTAAACTCGGTATATTCTAAAACAAAACAAATTGAATTTAGTTCTAAAACAATAAATTATTAATGATATTAGTTCGCCCTAAGTTTACATTTATATACAATACTTTAATGTAAATTGCTATGTGCTTGGTTCGAAATAAATAACCAATTACACTTAATGCTAAGTATCAAACAGCAGTTTTGTAAATAGTTGTTATTTCTAATTTATTTTAATTAGTATTTATTTTGTTATTATTTACTACAGTATTTACTTTTCTTTGAGTTTTTAAGATCTAAATTACTTATTATTATTTTTATGTTTTTTGTCTTTTTGAACTTATTCTTTTTTCGTTTGTACAGTGCTATGCTATTGGACAGTTTGTAGCAAAATTGTGTAGTAAGGGTGTGTTATTTTACCTTGCCGTAACACAGTTGTAAAACTAGCACGGAAGGTAAAGTTTCATACTAATGCCATCCTGGCAGTCTAATGTTTAGTCAGACAATACTTTAGCTATAGTACCTACCTACCCACATTGTTCCTATTACTGTTTTGTATTGTTTAAGTCTATTGCTAAGTTCTTTGTTTGATAAATTGTATTGTTATTTTTAAGGCAAACCATTTCTTTATGAAATAAATTTATCTTATCTTATCTTTGTTTTGTAAATAGAATGGTGAATGAATTAATGAAAATATTTTATTGCACAATGCACACCTTATAACTACAAAATACAGTAGAAAAGAGAATCATAATACAATGCACAATGGGCGGCCTTATCGCTGAGCAGCGATCTCTTCCAGACAACCTTTGATGGAGAGGAATGTAAATGTAAAATTGTGATTAGTAATTTATCTACTAATTGTTTACAACCGACGAGTTTTAAAAATGATCATTATCCAATCTTCTTTTCACTGATGTTCCTCTCCATCCAAAGGTTGCCTGGAAGAGATCGCTTCTTAGCGACAAGGCCGCCCATTGTAAATTTTTATCTGGTTTTTCTTTTGTTTTTGTTTGTTTGTGCGATAAAGAATTTTCATTCATTCATTCATTATTAAATTTTAAGATCACAAAGCTTCAAACGTGTGTGGGAGCCTTAAACCTTAGGAGGCTCTTTACGAGATGTTGTCTCGATAAAAATCAAATAAAACTATACTTTTCTTACAAAATCATTATTTAAAGGCTATTTATGTAGAAATGAGGTTCTATGGTGAGATAAATTCATTTAAGTAGATCTTTTATAAGTAGATTCAATAGAAGCAGATTTATTGAATTATGTGGGATTTTATTGATAAGCTTAATTTGGAAAAGCTTCAAAAAAACCAAAAAAACAGGGTCACGACTGTATCCCCAAGGCGCGGTAGACATTTGAATTTTTTTTTTAGAAAAGCTTTGAACATACAAAAATTGGTTTGTTTTAAAAATTGATGTTGATCAGAAATGAAGTCTTATCAAAATTTTCGATTCCGACGGGATTCGAACCCCCCATTCGAACTTTTCATTTCTTAATGAAATAGGTACCTACCAAGTTTGGATTATCACTAAGTATAAAAAAGTACCGAAAATTATTTATAAGAAATATAATGATACTTACTAGCTTCTGCGCGCGGCTTCGCCCGCGTGGTACCAACATTTTGAATAGCCTATATGCTATTCCAGGTCACTATCTACGCCCATTCCAAGTTTCATCCAAATCGGTTTACTGGTTTAGGCGTGATTGAAACACAAACATACAAACAAATCTAAATTGATATATTTATGTATTTTTATATAACTACTCGTACTCGTAATATCAACATTTTTACTTTCCGCTGTTACCATCGATGAAAATGAAGGTTCGCAAAGTCAAACAAAACGATATTTTTGTTCAACCAACAGAACCAATATGAATTCAAATTAAGAACAAATATTTAAATTCAAAAGTATTTATCAAACATTAATTCCTTTTTCAAATTCATTCAAAATTGTTGATTCTATTTTCAAACAGTCGTGCATTGACCCGACTTGAAATTCAACCTTATTAACAAAATGCTGGCTTTTGTAGACCGGAAAAAGGTTCTAGGCCTCTTTTTACAATTTCAAATGAGGACCTTACCGACCGCAAGATATGCTGGGATAATTTTATGTGCTAGATTTTCTTGTAAATTTCCAAATTCGACCCTTGTTAGTTTAAAATTACCATACTAAAAATACGGTCAAAAAAGGCATATTTACCTAAATAGTTTGAATAATAAACAGTGTGCAAAGAAAAACATGAAAACTTGAACAATTACGTGTGTATAAAATTAGTTACGGAGTTCAAAACTAGATGGCGCTGACGGTGTAGGTAACACTGTCAGTCTGAGTTCAATAGATTTCCCCATCTCAAAAATGCCCAACGCGCCTAAAGAAGCCCTCAATTCAAAAATTTCTTTAAAGTTTAAACATATTACACACTACACAACTTTCCTTATTCTATCTAAATTAAGGAAAAATATTTACTTTAAATGTAAATGTAAAGAATTTAGCAGCTAAGCCCAAACAGCTTTAGAACAATCTTAAAAGCTATTAAAAAGGTATTCAAAGATCCAAAATCGCAATTCACTTAAAATACTTCAACCCCGACTCAATGTCGAAATACTATCTCATGGTTCGGTGACACAATTGCTATTTCTATAGGATACCGTACATGATCCAATTTCTTACTCGACACTTAAATGGCATTTACACCCCGCCGTACCCAGAGACATCAATTTAAAAGAAATAAGTTTTCTGCTCCGTCGAACATAATTTCACTTTTCATAATTTAACCTCTTTTATGCTGTGTATGGTTTGGTGGAAAAATAAAACTTTTTGTATTCTATTGTATAACCTATTTCAGGCACCAGTCTCTCACAAAACAGGTTTTTATATCTACAACCTTTTTGGATTTTTTATGTATTTATTTTTTAGATTCTTTATTGTGTATTTATTTGTAAAGTTTGTTTGTGAGAGAAAATAAATTTTATTATTATTATTGTACTAACAATATTATAAACAAAAATTTTGTAAGTATAATTTATTTTGTCATTGATTTCATAAGTTTATCAGATGTTCAAAGGCACGTGTCCAATTATAGACTTGGCACATGCCATTTTGCAGTTAGCGCTGTATACGTAACAGGCAAGCCTATCACTACCTAGTTTATTAAAGGGTTTAGAAGATATAAAATTATTATCCAGTGAATTAATTCAGGCTCAGCGTAAGTGCTTATTTCTTACCTGCTCTTATCAGTTTTCATTAGCATTTAAAATTAACAGCATCTTAATTATCAAGATATGAAATCTATTACTTCCATATTAATATTTCTTACAGTATAATTTTCTTATTTATCTTTACGTACCTACTGCGAGTAAATTACGTCAGTATGAGGTAACGTCACAGTACGTTGAATGATAGAGTGAGAAATATTGTGTTATGGGAACAGTGTGGAGTGAAAGAAGAT
This sequence comes from Epirrhoe alternata, assembly GCA_963565295.1. Taxonomy (NCBI): domain Eukaryota; kingdom Metazoa; phylum Arthropoda; class Insecta; order Lepidoptera; family Geometridae; genus Epirrhoe; species Epirrhoe alternata. Next base: position 5,152,737 of record OY751401.1, read on the forward strand.
GTAGTGTTGAGGATCGAGAAAGGTATGTGATGGTTTGGGCATGTAAGTGTATGAGGCGACTGTATGACAGCTGGAAGGGTATGCCTAGGCAAACCTTCTTGGATCAAATTGGCGACATTTTGGGGAAGGGCCAGGTCAAAAGCGAAAACCGGCGAGCATGTATGAAGAATGTAATGAGAGTGAATGAGGCGAAAGTTGTGTGTCAGGATCGTAGCGAGTAGAGATAAGTGGTCTCTGCCTACCCATTTGGGAAAGAGGCGTGAGTTTATGTATGTATGAAGGAGGTACCGGAACTACTGCTAACCTAACTCCTATCTCCACAGTTAACTAATTAAATATAACATTTAGAAATACAATACAATATTTGATCCAGACAAATGCATCTTTCCTACAACGCTTTAAAGCTCAAAATCGTTTAAACTCAAAATAAATTTAATCAATAATTCAACTGTAGAAATAGGGTGTGAAAAACGCATAATCTTTTGAATTTTACGAGTTTATTATAAAACTAGTCACTATTTTTTTATAGTATTATTATGTACTTATTAAACAACCGCTATCTATTTATTCTTATCTAACACAAGGTACAGTTAAGAGATAGATAGTGCATAAGATTGGCAAATATTTAATTGCAGAAACTGAGATACCGCTTGTCCATTTAAAATGGACAAATAATATCTTAAAATTTGCGTCGTAAGTACTCGTAAAAAATATCTTCAACGTTTTCTTACGGTTTTAATTTAATTTATAAAAAAGATAATATCTTTAATTAATAAAATGTCTACACATCACAAATAAATAAATGGAAGAAACTATTAATTTTATATAAAACAGAATTTACATTACCGCAGGTATCTACTAATTGAATATTTCAATTAGTTTGATAGAATGACGATTGACGGCCAAATTGTGGTTTACACAGCCGATAGTCGATATACTTTTTGAGGCCAATTTGTGGTTTGCGTTAGGCACAGTTAGTTTAAGTCTTTTTGAATTAGCAGCGCTGGGCGCGGCGGTAAAAGCCCCGCATTTCCCCAAATGAACTCGGTAATTGGTTGAACTAAATTATAGTCGATTTGCGTACATTTTGTGTACGTAGAATTAATGTTATTTAGGTTATTTGAATGGAAAACTTTATTGATTTTTGAAACTGCATCGTTCTATAAGTCTACATCATCAAAACATAAAATAAATGTGCGTAAGTCTGTGTTTAAGTAGAGTTTTTAGTTAAGTTATTAGAGTTAGGTTTACATAAGTAGTTAAGTTTTAAGTTTCTTCTGATATTGTTCATAATCATTTTCTGTTGTATCAGGGTGATGTGGTCGCTAAGCGACGAAACCCTTAAATAAAAAAAAAATGTTTGTTCGGACTTATCTCTGGAACGGCTGAACCGATTTTAATGGGATTTTCACCGTAAGGTAGAGGAGCTTGTTGGATTTTTTTTATCCCAGAATTCCCAAGGGATACGCACGCTACGCAGTGCGCCATTTGGCGCCGACATTTTTTTTGTCAGATCGTAACTCTATAGTATCTAGCTCAAAGGACAAAGCAGAAAATATTTTTATATTAACTCCAAAATAATTAATGTACACTTCTGCAAACAAAATAGCCTTTCTTAAGCTATCAAAGAAAGTCCATAAAATAAAAGTTGTAAAGGTAATTAAAAGGAGGCCTTACAAAATTAAAAAGAAATTAGGGGAGTTTTGGTTAACAATTAACAAAGGAATTAAAACAATAGCACGATCTAAGATTTGGTACAGTCAGCCACAAAACTTTCATGTCAACAAAAAAACAGGATCATGACTTCCCCAAGGCGCGGTAGACACTCTCTCAGACCTTTTATGTATTCCAGATCCTTTGAAGATATCTAAGGGGGTAGTCAGAGGCATGTACAGTAACAATTGTGAGGTTGAGAATTATACTGGTTACCTTTCTTAACTATGTTTGTATATTTTTATCTATATTTTATTTTTTTATTATTACTTATTGATATTATTCTCTCATAAGTGACTCTCCATATTATATATATACGTATTACTTCTGTATTTATTTATATCCCGTCTAATATCCATATATTTATAATGAATTGTTACCTATATACATACTTGTATGATTGTATTTTTGTAGTATATCGTAGATTTTTTCGTGCGTCACCAAAGCCTTGAGCTGAAAATCAGCGCGGTGAACTTGTTCACAGCACATGCTGAGCTCAAGACTTTTCGCTTAGCTGTACACGCCTTGCATGTGCACACTTTTTTCATTATAAGTTTTTCTTTGTCTGTTAGTCTGTTCAATTATATTGTACCTAATTGCCAGCTGGCTTTTGTACTTTTCTCTTTCACTGTTGGTGCCTTTTTTGTAAAATTTTTTGTTGTGTACAGCTGCGAATAAACGTATGTCTATGTCTATGTCTATGTACAAATACATATTTGATACATGCCCACATCTTGCAAAAGTTAGTATTTCATACGTGACTGGTTGCAAGTCCATCGCCGCCTACGAGTATAAGAATCACTAACTGGTTTCCTCACGATGTTTTCCTTCACCGTTTAGAGACGCATATTTTAACAAAACGCAAAATAAATTGACTTTTAAGTTTTTTCGATTCGAACCCACGACCTTTCCATTGAAAGTTGCACAACCCCAATCGGTTAAAAAAAGCTCATCGGCTACAGTAAAAAGTAAAGTAAGTTCGTATGAGTCAGTGGCCAACTCTGGTGACGGAGTTTTTAGGCCGCTTTAAGGCCTCCGTCATGGCTTAACGACTTAAATAGCCGGGACCGACAATTTAACGTGCCCTCCGAAGCACGGAAGCGCTCAGATGAAAATGCCACTGGCGGTCACCCATCCACTTACAGACCGTTTCGAACATTGGTTAACTTCGACGATCTATCAAGAACGACTAAGCAAGCACGACCACGAGTGCTTCAGTAGCGCTACAGTAAAATGACGGTAGTAGTATTGTAAAGTTCACGTTTCAATTAACACAGATAGTATACTAGATGGAAATCTGATACAGATTGAGTTTGAAAACTTAGGTATTGATTGTATGGGGCGTTCTGTCAGCGATTTATTTCTTGATATATTAAAGCAACAATCTGTGTCACATATGGGTGACCGCTAGTGGCAATATCCGTGCTTCCATGCTTCGGAGGGCGTGTTAAATCCTCCATCCTGGCGATGGAAGGCTCAGTTGATATCACCCATATGCCGGCCACCCGCGATCCAGTCTACCGTCCAGTTTGCAGCGCTGCAAATTTGATCGAGTCGGCAGAACGAAGTTCTTTTTCGCTTGTCATGCACACCCATACCAATACACCGTCAAGTTTACTGGACGCCGCATCCAGTCCGCTGCAGACTGGACGGTAAACTTGATCGTGGGTGGCCGGCAATATGTGACATAGAATGTTGGCCACTAACACCCTTATCTAGTCGTTTTCTAGATCTCGTCTCATACTCCACTCAACAGTCATCTCAAGGTACAGTGCCACAAACTTATCTGAAACGGTGAGAGAGGCGCTGTTATCGCATTTGGTGTTGGCAGAAAAATAAATTTTACAGTAAAATTCGTTAGCTCCTCGTTTGGCCACCGGTACAGGTAAGTTTGTGGCACTGTAAGTCGCTACGTAGATGGCAGTTCATTTCACCGGTCTAAGAATATGTCTATGAAGGCTCAATGCACATTGAATTGGCAAGCGACGCGTCAATTAGTTTTATAGAAAGCCATTACCTTATGAACATCAGTACAAGATATAGAAACGCCTGTAGAATGAACCGCACGAAAGTGCTCGAGTCAGCCCGGCGGCCCGCTCGATGGCTTCGCCAGACCTCGTTAATTCTACAAGCGTTTCCTGAATTTTCTTTGCTCTAAACCTCACGGAGCCCGAGACCTTTCCAACGAATGCAAAACCGTGGAAATCGGTTCGTGCGTTCTGGAGTTATAGCGTCAGGAAGGAAAACCCGACTTATTTTTATATAGTAGATCAGCGTCAACCAGTAACCCCCGTACACGAGGTACGCCGTTCAAACGACCTCAATATGGGTTACCCATTGGTGACGCTGACTGTACCTTCTAACCTAGCAAATCGAGAATTCTTAAAACCAATTTTCTCTAGCCCTTAAAGGTCATCATACCATTTCTTAATCAATCGTTCAACAATTGAGCTTTACTAAGCCCAAGCAATGACTAGATATAGGTATACAGAATTTGGGTAAATAGCAAACAAATTCACTCAAAATGGCCCATAATCTTTTACTGTTATTGCGGGGATGATTTTAATGGCTGCTCCCGACTTCATTTAAACTAGATACAACGAATTGACAATAAAATTAAAGTTTTAACTCGCTTTAAACGCCATTTACACGATACCAAGTTCGTATGAGTCAATGGCCAACTCTGGTGACGGAGTTTTTAGGCCGCCGTAAGGCGTCATGGCTTAACGGCTTAAATAGCCGGGATAAAATATAGCCTATGTCCATCAGGGATAATGTAGGATTCTAATGGTGAAAGAATTTGTCAAATCGCACCTGTAGTTTCGGAGCCTATTCAATTCAAATATACAAAGAAACAAATCTTTCCTCTTTATAATATTAGTATAGAAAAATACAAAGGTTGTGGAAGAAATTGCTTCTCAGCAATAACCCAAATGGTTGCCTGGAAGAGATCGCTTTCAGCGATAAGGCCGCCAGTCGACCTATAGTTAAGTGTATTTTTCTTGTATATCTTGTTCGCTGTGTGGTAATGCAATAAAGAATTATGTATCTATCTAACACCGCCCATAGTACATTTTTTCACTAGGTTTTTATTAGTTCTCAAGTTTTTGAGTTTTTTCATTTATGCAAAGTTTTTTTCAAGATTATCAACAGAGTATTAAACAGAGTCACGTACAAGGGGTCTAAGCCCTTTAACGAGTTATGTCAAAGGACTTAAGGTGCATTTACACGGTGCGATTTGTCGTCGGATTTGCTAGGCCGCGCCCATTCGGTGTGCCAACTTGAGTTAGACTTAGCGCATTCACACGACAAACTGCGCTTGCGATGCGATGTCGCGTCGTCACTACGATGCGATATCGGAGATCCAACTCGCCATCGCATCGCGGCGAGTAGGGTTACCATACTAAAAATTGGAAACCCGGACAAATGCCAGACAAAATATACGATTTAAATGGAAACGCACGTGGCTTACAACATATTATGTTGGTACCACGTGAGTGAAGCCACGGTGCGTTCCGCAAGCTCACATACCTAAATGTAGACATTGATATTTTAATGTTCAATATAATAGTCTTAATAACGAGAATTTCATTATTTTTCTACATAAAAAAAATCTTGTAAGTACTTATTTTGTATCATAATATCTTAGAAAAATCTAAATAAAACGACAGGTCTGGAGAAATCTTAACGTATGGTTACTGTAAAATGGGCGGATTATAGGGGCGTATGCCACAGAATAAGTTTCATAGTTACCTAGACTTTTACTAACTGCGGAAGAGCATACGATATTTGGTAGATTATAGCGTTGTTAAATTTCAACATTGCTCTCAAGGGATCGTTAGTGGAGTGGTCTAGCGTGCGGTTTCCAAGAAGAGACATGCTGGTTCAATTCCTTGCACAAAAATTTTTTTTGCATTTTTTTTTATTTTTGCTTCTCTAGAATTTTTTTTTATGTTAATGGTGAACATCTCCGTTTCATAAACTTTTTAATAAAAACTAAAGAAAATAAAATTAAAATTCAAGGTCCGAACAGAGTACTTACTTAGATGGTAATTTTACCTAATACTATTTTACCTAATACTAGCTGTCCGCCGCGGTGTTACCCGCGATCCCTCGGGAAAACTTCACTTCCCCGGGATAAAATAAAGCCTATGTCAAAGATTTAAATCGTTAGATGTGCCCGGACGCCAAAAACTAGGGCGTTGTCTTTACATGTGTGTTATCAAAATGCCGACGTACGCACACACACTAATGATTAGTTAAAAATTAGTGGATTTGCCAATAAACTAAACTTTTATTTCACCATTTATTGTGCAATAATATTGCACGAACTTTCGTGAAAAAATATATGTATGAAATTGAAAAATTCTGTATGTGTGGCTCAAAATACCTACGCACGCAACTTAGCTAATGAGTACGTATAACATATAAATAGTGTTATTGCCAATAACCTTAATTGAAATTATTATCATTTATTGTGCAACCATATTGCACAGACATTTGTAAAAAACAAAGGTCATATTATGCCCTGAAATGTAAAATAATGTACAAGTCTAAAAATGTGCAATCTGTGAGGTACGGTCAGCAAACTCATCAGATTAAGTATGTACGTACTGGCTTGGGTGAGTAAAACCAAAACAATATGAATTACATTTTTATTTTATTTTATTTATTAGGGACAACAAACAGCTACAATATACAGCGTATTTGAACTTAATAGTAAGAAATGACCATTAAGTACTTAGAAGGTAAAATATACATGACAGGTAATATAATATTGTAGCCCACAACATTATCTAGACAAAGAGAGTTTATATAAAAAGTGCCACTAGAGGCAAATACAAATTATTTACCTAACACTATTTGTACAAGTATTAGGGTAAAGGCCCCAGTAGTCGGCCCCTCTCCAGTAGTCGGCCATTACTGGCTTTTAGTTTGAATAAATAGCAAAGTAATCCAGATTTCCGCGCCAAATTAATTTTGATTGCTACTATGATTTCTGATTGGTCGATGCAAGACGTTTCATTCCGCCGGTGTCTCCAAGAGAGACGTCAAGTGCGTTGCGCGCAAATTTTTTACTAACTACCGGCGTCTGGAAAACAGGTAAGTTTATCTTTTTATCTCAAGTTATTTGAAACAACTTGCCGTCTAGGTACTTTATTATGAATTTTTACGTCTTTTTTACAAAAAAAAATGTGTTTTTATATTATTTTTCTATATTTTACGAGACGGCCGACTACTGGTTATATATTTTTTTGTCATATATATTTTTTAAGGGCCGGTTGGACTGCAGCAGTAGACATTTAGCACTGTTTCAGTTTCTGTTTCAATACTTCGCGTCGCCGCAGTGGCAGTGAACTCGCATGACATCGCCAGCGACATAGTGGAAATAAGCAGCAGGGTGATTTTATTTGACTTTAAAAATGCATTTTATTATGATCAAACATTGCTTAGTAGGTAGAGTAACAAATTTGAGTTTCGCAAATAAATGAAGTAACCTCTTTATTCTTGTTTTGTTTGTTTCATTATTATTTGTTATTTTGTTTGTCAGTAAATAAAAAAGGGTGTCAAATAAAAATAATTTATTTAATTGGGTGACACACATTAAAATTGTCTGGGGAACAAGGGTATTTAGTGTTTAATTTATTTTCCACTTTGTTTTGTCCTATCTGTTATACATCAAAAGAAGCTAAATGTATTATAGATTTCAGTTATGTAATTAAATAAAAAGCATGCAAGTAAAAAAAATTAAGTTTCATAAGGATAACTAAAACAGTACCTAAACTGAAAAAAAAACAATTTTCTGGAAATAACAAAACAATTCAATAATCTGTTGGATATCCCAGGGCATTAGCCACAGCTCTAAATCACGCGTGGTATGCTGATATCAAGTTATCAATTGTCGACTGTGGAATAAGGCATCATATTCTAGAAAGATGTGAAAAAAAACAGAATCATTTAAGAAAAAAAGCGATAATTATGATGTAAACACTAGAAATAAGGATAAACTCGCTGTTCCCACTACTAGATTAGATAAAATTATGAAATCATTTAAAGGGCAATGTGTAAGCTTCTATAACAAAGTCCCAAGCGAATTGCAAAATATATCAATCACTAAATTTAAAAATACAATTAAACATCATCTCTGTAAAAAAGCCTATTATAAGATATCTCATTATTTGGATGACAAAAAATCTTGGGACTTGCTCCAACTCAATGGATCCATGGATCACCTAAAAGAATGATAGGCCCCAGACCGTGTTTGTTGCTCTGATTCTTCACGGTATTGGTCGCGAAAGAACAGGAGTAAAATTAGTTTTAAGACTATTCTAAGTGATCCCTGCTGTCCTACTGAATAAATGATTTTTGACTTTGACTTTGAGTGGCACTCCCAGGTGTGCCGACAAAAGTGAAGGCTTCGGTAACGGTTCTAAACAGCAAAAAGTTACTGTACCACTGGGATTCGAACTCGGGGCTATCCCACCAGAGGTCACTCAAACAACTCTACCAATATGACGAAATTAAGGTAGGTATAGTAAGAGGATGGTGTCGTTATATATTCATCTGGGTTGGTAGGTTCCTATGATAGGTACTGCCTACCTATGGTAGGTTTACCTAATGGTACCTAGGTAGGTAGGTACATAGGTATGTATATGGGAGATGATGATGATCACCCATTTTGGGGTAGGTGTTATTCCCCCAATCTATGGCAAAGAGGTAGTACTACCTTTACTAAGATCGACGCCAACTGGTCCACATATCTTAGGGCTTTTCAGCCGGTAGTTAATGTCGGATAGTTCTATATAAGTTCATTTGCCAAGATAATGTCGCTTGCGCGATTCAGAACTTGTACACTTTTTTTTACACTTTTTTTTTTTTGTTGGTATTCTTAATGTTTCATATTATTTGATCCCAACGCCATCTAGTGATAATGCGGTGAAGCTCTGCAGTAGCTAGGTTGGCAACTGTGTTACGATGCCCTTGTAGTTCAGGCGATCGTGGTAAGAGGTCGCCACATGTATAATAACAAAAATATATAGAAAAAACTCAAAGTAGGTAAACCTACCTACTTACATAGTTGTGTAGAATGTAGATATAGGTATCTAAGTAAGTTCGTATGATGGCCGTATATGGCCTCCGAAGCCGACAATTAAACTTACCCTCCCAAGCATGGAAGCTACAAAGTGACAATGACGTTAGGTACCTAGTAGGTATGTGAAGTTGTCTAGGTTACCTTTTTTTATTGCGTATTGCGGATAGGTAGTAGGTAAGGTAGCGCTCGTGGTCGTGCTTGCTTAGTCGTTCTTGATAGATCGTCGAAGTTAACCAACGTTCGAAACGGTATGTAAGTGGATGGGTGACCGCCAGTGGCATTTTCATCTGAGCGCTTCCGTGCTTCGGAGGGCACGTTAAATTGTCGGTCCTGGCTATTTAAGTCGTTAAGCCGTGACGGAGGCCTTAAGGCGGCCTAAAAACTTCGTCACCAGAGTTGGCCACTGACTCATACGAACTTACTTACTTTTAGTAGGTAGCACAGCTGTAGTAGGTAGGTACCTTCTCGCAATAGTGTAACGTACCTACCTACTAGGTAGGTGTTGAGATTATCTTTATTGTATTGGAAACATTTCGAAAAACTGAATCTACCTACCTAGCTAGTTGGCTAGCATACCTAAAAGTAGGTACACTATTGCAAAAAGGTACCTACCTACTACTGTGCTACTAGGTACTGCGAGCGATACCTGTGATGTATGTAACTTGGAGGAATAGGTAGGTAGGTACCTACTACCTACCTACCTACTTGCCTCGCATCGCATCGCACGCACTACGCTACCAACGCAACGCCTCTCTGAATTCTGTGCCAACGCTACGCAGCGCATTGTTGTTCACTGTTCAGTCAGTTTTCTGTTCACGTTTCAGCAGTGTTGTCAACTTAGTGGATTTTCCACTAAATCTGGTGGTTTTAAACTTTAAAATATGATGGCAGTAGGACTAGAACTAGGAGCGGTTCAATGGAACTCCTCCTGAATAATAGTATAATATCCATACTTGTCCCTATTGAAAATAGGGCTGCATAATTGGCTGATTAAAAATAACTATGATGAGACTGAGGCAGTCTTATCATATCTCAAATAATGATAAGAATAGGTAAATACATTGTTCTTCGAATCTCTCATAGACCATACTCCCATATTCTGACACAATTAGATAAACTTTCACGCACGCTCTCCCAAACACACAAACATACACACTCACACACACACACACATCTATATAAACTCACACACACAAACATATACCTCACACACATGTTATATACTCCTTTTCATATATACACACACAAAATATGTATACACACACACATAAATCATTTGATACCTACCTAAACAACACTTAACGACGATACATACCTTAACCCTCTTGACCTTGTCTAAAGATAAAAATTGGAAATGCACATCACACCCTTTCATATGTAATTAAAAGTACCTATCACTATCGAACAGTGTAGCTGTGGTAACTATTATAAATCCAATGTTGGTCACCACGACACAGGGTATCCTAGTGTGGCGACCAAAGTTAGTGTAAATAATATGTAAGCATAGTTTAAGACCTTAAAACATCTATGTATATTTTTTTACTGTGTATTTTCTGTTTTTAAGTGTTCCAATAAAATTAAGACCATAGTTATTTGAAGTATTTGTTTGTAAACAGATAGAGCCTCCAAATACGCAAAAAAAAAATCTATAATATCATTTCTCAAAAAATATAAAAACTTTTTGTTAATGCAGTTCTCTGCATTAAAAACAAGTGCGCTACGACTTCTCCGTGACGATTATTTTTGTGAATATTATGATGCTAAGTATTTTTGTATTGTGTTTTTGAATTTGTATGGTGGTGTGAATGTGAGATACAAATTAATGTTGAATAATTTAAGTGGTAGTAGTAGCTATAAGTAACGTACCTAAATATTATATTAAAGGTTTATGAATATACTCTGTACATTATACAGTTTAGTTTTAAATAGATAAGACTTACTTATCCAAATATTAATATATTACACCTACCTACCAACTAAAATATTAAAATTTATAAATGAAATTATCTATTTCGACTTCCATATTCAATAACATGATCTATTGAATCTGCTGACGCTACCGACCGTGAGGTTGCGTACTGCACAATGCACAACGCGCTTACCGTGAAAATTGTGTCATCTCTTTTTCTCCCAAGGTAGTTGCATTGCAAACTAAGAACTCTCCATCTCTTTCGTGCACTCGCCATAATTTTAATAAATGGCCAGCTTATCCATACTAATATTATAATGAGGAAAGATTTGTTTGTTTGAATTGAATAGGCTCCAAAACTACTGGACCGATTTAAAAATTCTTTCACCAATAGAATCCTTCATTATCCCCGATAAACATAGGCTATATTTTATCCCGATTGGAATCCTTCGGGGGGGACAATAATATACCTACCTACTTAGCTCAATGTTCCAACGCAGTGTTGGAAACATTTCAAAAAACTGTAGGTAGTACCTAACTAAAGTTTAAACAGGTAGGTTGTGGATGTAAAGTTGGCTAGATAACCTAGCAGACTAGGTTTCGATTTAGGTAGGTAGGTAACTAGGTAGGTAGTACCTACCTACCTAGTTACCTACCTAAATCGAAAAACTGGACCTACCTACTAGGTAGGTCCAGTTTTTCGAAATGTTTCCAATACAATAAAGAGGCGATTTGTACTTACCTACCTATGTCACAATGTAGGTACTTACTTACTTACCTATTTAGGTCAACGGTAGATAGTAGGTAGTTCCAACAGAAAGACTCGCAACTGCGTCATTGTCACTTTGTAGAAACGCTCATGGTCGTCGTAAATGGATGGGTGACCGCTAGTGGTATTTGAAAGCTTCCATGCTTGGGAGGGTAAGGTTAATTGTCGGCTTCGGAGGCCATATACGGCCATCATACGAACTTACTTAGATACCTATATCTACATTATACACACATATGTAAGTAGGTAGGTTTACCTAGTTTTGAGTTTTTGCTTTATATTTTCATGTTATTATACATACCTATGTACCTACATATCTCGGTACCATTAGGTACCACAGGTACCACAGGTAGGTAGGTTCGTAGGTAGTAGCTACAAAAAACAGGGTCACGACTGTATCCCCAAGGCGCGGTAGACATTCTCTCAGATCTTTTATATTCCAGATCCTTTGAAGATGTCTAAGGGGGTAGTCAGAGGCATGTACAAATACATATTTGATACATGCCCACATCTTGCAGAAGTTAGTATTCCATACGTGACAGGTTGCAAGCCCATCGCCGCCTATTAGAATACTAACTGGTTTCCTCACGATGTTTTCCTTCACCGTTCAGATCTCGTGTTAAAGCGCATATAAATTTTACGAAACGCAAAATCCATTGATGCACGGCCGGGATTCGATCCCACGACCTTCGGATTGAAGGATTTGAGTAGCTACATTATCCTTAAAATAAAAAATCTTTATTTCAGACATTTTTGTGTCCCTAATGTTATTACCTATTATTATAATAATAAATGGCCAGCTTATCTATACTAATATTATAAAGAGGAAAGATTTGTTTGTTTGAAATGAATAGGCTCCAAAACTACTGGACCGATTTAAAAATTCTTTCATCAATAGAATCCTACATTATCCCCGATGAACATAGGCTATACATATTTTATCCCGGGGAAGTGAAGTTTTCCCGAGGGATCGCGGGTAACACCGCGGCGGACAGCTAGTATTAGGTAAAATAGTATTAGGTAAAATTACCATCTAAGTAAGTACTCTGTTCGGACCTTGAATTTTAATTTTATTTTCTTTAGTTTTTATTAAAAAGTTTATGAAACGGAGATATTCACCATTAACATAAAAAAAAATTCTAGAGAAGCAAAAATAAAAAAAAATGCAAAAAAAATTTTTGTGCAAGGAATTGAACCAGCATGTCTCTTCTTGGAAACCGCACGCTAGACCACTCCACTAACGATCCCTTGAGAGCAATGTTGAAATTTAACAACGCTATAATCTACCAAATATCGTATGCTCTTCCGCAGTTAGTAAAAGTCTAGGTAACTATGAAACTTATTCTGTGGCATACGCCCCTATAATCCGCCCATTTTACAGTAACCATACGTTAAGATTTCTCCAGACCTGTCGTTTTATTTAGATTTTTCTAAGATATTATGATACAAAATAAGTACTTACAAGATTTTTTTTATGTAGAAAAATAATGAAATTCTCGTTATTAAGACTATTATATTGAACATTAAAATATCAATGTCTACATTTAGGTATGTGAGCTTGCGGAACGCACCGTGGCTTCACTCACGTGGTACCAACATAATATGTTGTAAGCCACGTGCGTTTCCATTTAAATCGTATATTTTGTCTGGCATTTGTCCGGGTTTCCAATTTTTAGTATGGTAACCCTACTCTGTTCTCCGACGGCGCGTCGGAGCTACCGATGCCGCATCGCAAAACACTAAGTAAGTCCCGACGGCACATCGCATACTAAGACACATCGCATACGATGAGCGTTCACACGGGAAAAATTGGCGTGCGATGCTAAATCATATCGCACCGTGTAAATGCACCTTTAGGGTGTTATTAGATAAGTTTGACAGTTAACAATCGTAATGACTTAAGATAAGGCCTAGCTTTAGGCCTGTATTTGTACACACATAAATGTCATCGTTTATTCCTAAACTTGTTTAAACTTGGATAAGAGGAAGTTTTAAACTCGCACAGTTTTTACTGACCAATATAGCTCAGTGTTTTTGCATATTTTACGACCTCTTTAGCGCAGTGGGCGAAGGCCCGCCTGCGACGCAATAGGTTGCGGGTTCGATCCTCGCGGCGGGACCAATGTTTGTATGATCTCATATTTGTCTCGGGTCTGTGTGTTTCTATGTATAATATGTATGTAGTTACAAACAAAAAGTATAAGTAGTATATCAGTCATCTTAGTACCCATAATACAAGCTCGGCTTACTTTGGGGCTAGAGGATGCTGTGATAAGTCCATCATTATTTATTTATTTTATTTTTAATCTAGCCGGCTAGACATTGAATTTGCAAAGAAATATCTTGACAATATCGCCGGGCTACACAGCAATACTGAACTGTGTTGCGAGATATAATCGGCTAATATATTTTTTTTTTACTATTTTAACAGGCTTGGCGGCTATACCATCATCATCTCCCTGCCCTTTTCCCACATTACGTGGGGTCGGCACAACATGTGTTCTTCTTCCATTCTCCTCTATCAGCCGTCATCTCAACACTCACTCCTTCCTTACTCATGTCATCCTTCACACAATCTACCATTGCCAAAAAACTAACACGTTTACGAGCACCTCAAGATGAATAACATTTAAACAACAACGCTCACAGTACAACCAAGCCCCAACTAAATCATCCGAACTCTACCGAACCCTATTCGATTCTCATTACACACTCATCTCACGCTAATTGAATTAAGTAACCTGAACTTATGGCCTTATGTACAGTCTATGTATATTTAGAAAACATAGTTGGAACATAGTATGGAATGCTAACTTATCGTAGTGCGAAATATGTGTACTTATTTAGTTGTGCCTATGTCTCCCCCAAACCAAAGACACATTAAGGGCCCGTACTACCTCAAAACTGCTTCGACTCTGGGGGGCTAGCCAAGATGACATAGATTCGTTTCCATTCCATGGCTACTATCAACACTGATTTGGCGATGTTGCACTCATTTTGCACTTGATTCTGCCATAGATTACAAAGAGTATGTATGAAAATTACGCGTCATAATGGATGGAATGGAAAAAATGGTAGCCAAGATGCACTTTTGATAGTCGCAATTGATACTTTGTTTACGTTTTTGATCGCTGACAAGACAACTGGCAAAGTTGACAAAAACCCAGCGGAATCGCAGTAGAAATAAAATGGTGCCTTGTTTTTGATCGATCATCTGTCACCGTGTAATTTTGTATTGAGTAATAGTTTTCTGTGATTTTGTAAAGCTTTCTAATATTTTTCAAGCTGTAAAATGCATGCTCTAAATTTATTATGGAGCGCTCAAAATGAGGACTGATATTTACAACGCCAGAAAGGGTAGACAAACATTGGATCCCGTCGAAGAGAGTCTTTCGGATTAAAAAAGAAGAATTTAAAATTTTGTGTGAAGAGCTACGTGAAAAATCTACCTTGAAGGAATCGAGCGATATTTCCTTGGAACTCAAGGTAAAAGTTTCCGTTTTCTTTGTTTCTACGGCAATAGCACAAGCACAATCTGTGTATTACCCAAAGCTGGGTCCACAGCGCCGTGTTTTCGAGTTTTTAACATGTTATTAACCGAATAAGCACGTACAATTGGTGCAAAACAATGCTAACATATTAGAAAACATTAAAATACGGCGCTGTGGACCCGGCTTAAGATACACGGAATTGTCTCCCACAAACATGTTCAATATGTTCATGCTCCGAAGATCGTGCCCGTCTCACATCGTGATAATATACTTAATTCTTTCCCCTGAAAGAATCTGATCGATTTCTTTAATAAGTAGGTTATTTTTTATATTAATAAGATAACCTTAATAACCTTAATGTTTGTATAAGTACTTAAAATAATGTTTTGTTTGTCGTTTGTAGGTATGGTGCACGCTTAGTTTTTTAGCCACAGGATCCTACCAACGAATCGTGGGGATGAATCACCATCTAGCCCAACGCACAATGAGTCGCTGCATTATAGAAGTTGTGGACGCCCTGAACCACCCAGCTGTAATGGGAAAATGGATTGATTTCCCAAAAACCTGGAGGCAACCTATGCGTAGGCACTACAACGTCCCGTTGAGTGTAGACTCAACGGGACGCTGTAGTGCCTGGGACATTGTTTGACATGGAATAGGCTTGTAGCACCTAAACCATCTTCTCAGCTTAATCTGCCTGCCACAGGAAAGACAACGTCAATACATGTGGAGCTGACTAAGCTGCGGGTTTCCTTACAATGTTTTTCTACACAGATAAGAGCTCGTGTTGAAGTGCATATAAATTTTTCGAAACGAACAATCCATTGATGCACGGCCCAGGATTCAAACCCACAAACTCTGGATTGAAAGTCGAGGCACAACCCCATTCGACCAACACGGCTCTTAAAGTTAATAAATATATTAAAAACAATAATCTTTTTTAAATAGTAAAAAAAAAGGTTTAAAGAAATATTGTTTTCAGGAGACTTTGGATATCCACAACGCCCTTGGCTAATGACGCCAATCCTTGATGCAGTTCCCGGTTCAAGAGAGGAGAACTATACGAAAATCTACATTAAAAATATTTTTTTTTATAGCAAGAACTGTATGGTTTTTATTATTATTTTATTATTAATAGCCTGTGGTGTCCCACTGCAGGGCAAAGGCCTCCCTTCGTTTCTTCCACTCCTCTCTATCGTGTATGGTTTTGACTTTCAAAATACATAATATGATTAACTATTATTGCGTTATGTTTCTCTCAAGAATCCCATAGTAGATAGAGGGAGGGAAAATCTAACCCAGAAAATCTAACACAAACAATCTTCATTTCAAATTTCATCACAATCGGTTATGTCGTCATGGAGATACGTGAAGACAAACATTCGCACACACAGACTTTCGCATTTATAATATTAGTAAGAAGTAAGATTTTTCTCATACGAAGATTATGAAAATAGGTAAAGGTGGTGATATAATGTGCCTAAGCATTTACAAACAAAAAATATTTAAGTAGTGTAACAGTCACAAAAAATATTTACGTAGTATACCCGTAGCACATGCCATATTATTTTTTTTTTTAATAATCCAGCATCATTTATTGTTTATTTTTATTATTTGTAAAAACGTTACATTTGTAAATGCTCGATAAAATTCTCAAGCGTGTACCCCCCACCTTAAGACGCTATTTTAAATACGTATACTCTTTGTACTCTGCGGACCATAAGCTGGCCCCAGACGTTCATGCATGACGGCACGTGAGGCATGCCGCATCATCGCAACAGTGGGTGATCGTCTAGAGTGTACGTGGTCTATAGACAATCTGTCTATCCTAGAAGCGTCTTCTAAATTGTGCGGTGGAATCAAAGATAAATAATGTACTAGATAGAACCATAGAGTAATTTGAGTGTCTCCACTTTTCAACCCATTCATAGACAACTATAGATATGTTTTTAAGGTAGAATAGTGTTGTGCATTTCTTATCGACAATTACATGAAAAAGGATTTAATGAATTTTTAGAATTGTCTATTTTATAAAGGTAATAATTTATTACTGTAGACCGAATTATTAACGTATTATTTTATTACTGACTAGCTGGCCGCCGCGGTGTTACCCGCGATCCCTCGGGAAAACTTCACTTCCCCGGAATAAAATATAGCCTATGTTCATCGGGCATAATGTAGGATTTTCTTGGTGGAAGAATTTTTCAAATCGGTCCAGTAGTTTCGGAGCCTATTCATTTTAAACAAACTAATCTTTTTAATATTATTATTAGTATAGAAGAACGAAATATAATTGTAGTTACCTAATTATTATAAAATTTTATTATTTTCGTTAACTATATTCGCCTCTTCGGTGATTGTACGTGGGGAGCGTGGAGATTGAATATGTCCATGAATAGGTATGTGTATCTCGCCAAGATAGTCTAATTCCAAGGACAACAAAACGAAGTTGCTCGTCGCACTGAAAACGCTTGGAGGAGCTTCTGGTCGATGAAACATCTGATAAAAGGCGAACTGCCACTCTGCCTCAAACGCAGACTCATGGACATGAGCATTCTTCCGATCCTCACGTACGGGGCACAGACTTGGTCCCTGACAGCTCAAGAGAGATACCAACTTGAGGTTTGCCAACGAGCCATGGAGCGTAGTATACTAGGAGTCCGACTCATAGACCACATATGAAACTCGATACTACACTCAAAAACAAAAATAGCAGACGTCATCCACAAAGCTGCAAAACTAAAATGAGACTGGGCGGGACATGTGGCTCGGATGCCGGACAATCTTTGGGCTAAAATACCCTAAAACCCTAATACCAGGCGGCGTCGCGGCATACCCCGGAGAAGATGGCGGGACGATCTCGACAGTCATGCAGATGCAGTCATTTGCATCTTGCACTGTGTCAGTGCACAGTGTGGCTCAAGATCGAGAGGTGTGGAGAAAGGGGAGGGAGGCCCTGCGAAAGGAGGAAGGAAAAAAAAGGAGTGGGACGAAGCAGGCTAAAAATAAAATAAAATAAATAACTATATTATTTATTTTATTTCGTACCTAACTAATAACACTAAAACTAATAAAAGAATATCAAATTCAAAACATGTACTTACTTACTAGTGAAAGTCCTCAAAATAAAACAAGTATATTATTTAACCAATAATTAACAGACTGCTAAGATGGTATTCCTCGATATCTAAAGCAGTAGATGAAGACGCCCCATAGCCAGAATGTCTAGCTACGAGCTTTCTTTTTCTGGGTAATTTCTGAAAATAAAGAATACGTTATTGAGGGTAGGATCCGTATTCCGTAGCTACCTTCAAACGAACCATTGAATTGAACCCAGGAGTATTATTGTTCCGTGACCGGTCACAAGACTCGTGACGCGAATCCAATGATTTTTCCCCATCTCAAAAATTCCCAACGCGCCTAAAGAAGTTTACAAGTCAAAAACTTTGCTGACATTTTCTTCGTAAGTACCTAACTTACAGGTTTGCATGACAAAAGTTGGTTTGGAAATATTGTTGGCACTGCATATGAATGCAGAATTTTTCATCCGTATACCTACCATAATTTCAAAGTTGAACATACTCTTGTAGTTGTGTAGGACTCCATTTTCGATATTTCTAATTCACGATTATTTCAAATCTAGGTCAGCTGGAAACCAGAAAGTAATATAGAGAAAGTTAATAGATGTTCGTACCTACCTAGTACCTACACAAAAAAATACATTAATATCGATAAATATGTCGATACAACTACAACACTATTGCGCAGCTATGGAGTACAAGAAATGTCAAAAATGGAATGTAAATTTCGCTAGAATGAAAATTCTTAATGAGATTAACCAAATACACGCATGAAATCGACGTAAAATGATGCTAAATGATGCAATGATTAACTTTTTATAAAATAGCTTCCGTAACTCAACATAAACGTATTTTTCACTGGTATGACTTACCGATACAAAGAAATATTTGCTTCATTCTCCGAAAGCATACCGATTCTGCTTGGAAATTGTGAAACAGCATAGGACATAATTGCCAAACTAGCACCTTATCACAATCACAGTTCAAAAAAGCTATTTATTTAGGAGAGAATCCGTAATTTTACACCGCGAACTTGCACACCGGCTGGTGTGTAAACAAAAAATCTATGGTGTAGAGGTGGCGCGCTACGTCACAGGCCGGCACGCAAGTGCCATTGCGATCTCTCTTTTTAACACAGGCAAAATGGGCCAGTGAGTGACGAATACGACGGACAATTTCCTAGTTCAACTTGAAATGCGGAATCCAGTGTACCAAAAAGGTTCAATGCTAAATCCATGGGTGGAATGATCAACCCGGAATGTCAATGGTAACTTTGCTACTATAATGAATTCTGTGGCAACTTTCCATCCTCGATGTGTCAATCCGACGTTTGATAAAGCCAGGAACTCACATGCCGCGATATTTGGCATAAAAATGTATGCAGTGCCATACAAAACGCGTTAAATAATGTCATGCACCGCACGTGAGTTATAGTCCTTATCTGTCTATGTCCATTTCCATTTCAATGTCTACTTGTTTTTTGGCTAAGGCCCCTGGATCATCATATCTATAAAAGTATTGAACCAATATTATTGAAAAAATATATATTATAGTTAAGGATATAAACTGAGTCCCCGTTGTAGTGAAAACACGATTACTAAATATTTTCTCGATAGAAAATAATCACAAACTTCCCTCTGAATTTTACTTAAAAACAAAAGTACTCAATAAATACTTTAGCTAGACTAGTAAAACTTTGTATCTAAACTCAGCTACTATACACTACGTGGTCCCGTTGTTCTGAAATTTGATCTTTTTTTGTTTTTGTCCTTTTAATTAGCTAAAAAGTGTTTTAGAGCCGTAAATAACGTTGCGCATCCATAGCTCTGTACTCCTCACACGCTGAATAAATCACACTCGCTGTCCCGCTTACAAAATGACGGCGTATTATAGGCTCTTAAAAGGGAACTTGAATTACCACTAGGTACTCGTACCTACCTACCATTTCGGATACGCCATTACGATCTACCTAATGTTCAATGCTTAACGTTAAGCAACACTTACTTCGATCGAAATTAATTGGTTATGTTAGGTTAGTGAAAAAAATACGCGCGAGGCGAGCGAGCAAAGCGAGCGTGCCGCAGCGGCCACCGAAGCGCCAGAAATGAAATATTCCGCTATGTTCTATTTCACGATCTATCTAGGCATATATACGTATCGCTAGCCAAATCATCAAACGAACGATATGGGGGGTGTGAGAGGCAAATCGTGAAATGGCGTCGTTGAACGATATGCCTAGTCATATCACGAAATGGTTAATTAATCCATCTACCGGCGACATATACCTACTCGTACATCAAACTTATTTATTACTAGCTGTCCGTCGCGGTGTTACCCGCGTTCCCTCGGGAAAACTTCACTTTCCCGGGATAAAATATAGTCTATGTTTATCTGGGATAATGTAGGATTATAATAGTGAAAGAATTTTTCAAATCGGTCCAGTAGTTTCGGAGCCTATTCAATTCAAACGAACATACAAACAAACAAATCTTTCCTCTTTATAATAGTATAGATTTCTGTTCCGTGTATAATTTGGGTATTAACAAGAGCATTGAGCAAACAAAGAATAATTTTTCAGTTATTGTTCAATATACCTTTTTTTGGCAATTGTATGCGGAATGAAGAACATACACTTGGAACTTTGCCACGTGAACAATATTGTTTATTTGTATCATAAAACTATAATTTACAAAAATTTACAGAAATAATGAAATACTTAATAGAAATAACGCTTTAAAGGTTGCCTGGAAGAAATCGCTTTCAGCGATAAGGCCGCCCATTGTACTAATGAACTTGTAAATGTCTCTAATGTATTGTTTTCGTTGTTGTTTTGGTGTAAAATAAAGTGTTCATTCATTCATTCATTCATTCATTTTAAAGATGATTAGGGTTGTCAACGGCACGTCCAATAGTCTTTAGATAGAATAACATCAACAAAGCGAGGTAGATATGCTCGCAGATATTCATTTAAGTTTCGAAAGTCGAGGCAAATCTAAGTGCGGTAGACATTCGAGATGCTTTGAAAAAGATAGCTTTGGCCTGTACATCTATACTAGATGATTTATTTTATACAGTGTCAGGAGGCCTATGCCTACACTTAACGGGACGCTGTAGTGCCTGGGACATTGTTTTGAGATAGAAGGCATGCCCAGCACCAAAACCAATGGATATATTCGATTTTTGCACTCTGACCCACTGAATCAAACCCACTAAGAGATTCGTTGCCACTTTTTCTTCCACACTAACCATCAATGGTCAGGGTTATCAAAACCCCATACCTTTAGATAGACGAGGGAAACAGTATTGTCCCCATAAAAGTACCCCAGAATGTCCCGTAATCGGTAACATATCATGCAATCAGGTAAAACGCGTCGTTAGGACCCACATACGATGTTAATGAAGCCAATTTACCTTGATAGTGCCGTCCCCGTATTCACAAATAACAAACAAATAGGCTCACGATATTATACGAAATGTTTTCATCATCATCATCATCTCAGCCATCTAGCGTCCACTGCTGAACATAGGCCTCCCCCATAGATTTCCACAGCGATGGATCTTGTGCAGCCTGCACCCAACGGCTCCCAGCAACACTCGTATCTAGTGCGGGGCGGTCCTCTGCTGCGATTTCCGGCGCGTGGCCTCCACTCGAGAACTTTTCTGCCCCAACGGCCGTCAGTTCTACGAGCTATGTGCCACTGCCACTTCAACTTGCTAATCCTGTGGGCTATGTCAGCGACTTTAGTGCGTCTACGGATCTCTTCATTCCTGATTCGATCTCGTAGGGAGACACCAAGAGAGACACGATTAAAATGTCTGGGCGCTTGCAAAGTGAATCATAACATTACAGTATCGGTGAAACATAGTAGGGGCCTTGAGTCTCAGGGCTCGAGTTACCAAATAAGTACTTTTTGACGATGTTTATTATTATGATTCCTCATTTGCATAAATCCGTTTTCCATTAGAAAGTAGGTAGTTTCTTTTAGAAATAAACGGTCATTATATTTTTCTATACAAATATTATAAAGAGGAACGATTTGTTTGTTTGAATTGAATAGGCTCCGAAACTGCTGCGGGATCGAACCCGCAACCTTCTGCGTCTCAAGCAGGCTTTCACCCACTGCGCTACAGAGGTCGTCAATTTTTTTTTGTGATATTGTAGTATTTTTGATATCCTGGATTTATTTAAGCATCTTTGAGAATAAGGGGGAGGGTATAGAAATACCGTATTAATTAGCCATGGTAAGAGCTGAATAAAGGGATCTTAAGCCATAACTATCTCTGAAGTAATTCGTGTGTAACTTAATAGTGGCTGAGCTGATCTGGATAATTAATAGATATTGATAGGCCATGGAAAGGGAATCTGATGAACCGCTGATATAGGGGTCGGGGATATGGGGTTCTTATTCATTATGGGGAATTTATTAGAGGTTTTTGTTCAGTAGTGGGCATTTTAGCCAAATAAATCTACTAATCCATACTAATATTATATATGTGAAAGTAACGCTGTGTTCGTCTGTCTGTTTGTTAACTTTTCTCGTCCAAATCGCTGAACAGATTAAATAATACACATTACCGAAAAAGGAACAATTACCAAGGAATATATTTGTTATTGTTTGTTTTTTGTTAACCTATACAATCCCACAGCTGGGCAAAGGTCTTCCCCATATCCCTCCAACCATCTCTCTACTTCGAAATCTCCCACCACTCTCTCTTTCGAAGTAGGATCGTCCCGCCATCACTTCCTCAGCCGACCGCGACCACGTCTCCCATCGGGCTGCCAAGACGTTGAGGCATTCGCCCATTTTGTTATTGTTTTAAATTGTTGTTTTAAATTCCTAAAATATGCACTCTACTATACTGGGCCCTCTACATATTCGCCGATGATAGACAAATGCCGACGGTCACGAAAGAGTAGAGGGCCTCATCGCCTGTATTCGCCTGTCATCTTCTATCCAATAATAGTTCGGCGAATGTGTAGAGTTGCCGTAACATATTCTCTTAGGCAAGCATACATTTGCATAGAGCATGATGAAAACTATACAAAAAAATTAATGAAAAGTTATCAAAATGTTGGATTCCGACGGGATTCGAACCCGCAACGAAAAGACGATTCGCATAAAGCCGGAGTTCCTTACCGCTCGGCCACGGAACTCTTACCCCCGGTTTCTATATTCAACGGACAGTCGTAGGTAAGAGCTACGACTCGTTTCCACGTACAAAAGTTTGACAGCTAGAAACCGGCGGTAGGTTAGCTGTCAAACTTTGTATGTGAAAACGAGTCGTAGCTCTTACCTACGAATGTCCGTTGAATATAGAAACCGGGCATTAGTCGTCACAATCCAATTTTTTTTTATTCAACCTATCTCGTCCCACTACTGGGCAAAGTTCTGACTGTAATACGCTTTTCTATTACTAATAGATGTTTAAAATCCATCCATTATCGCAAGCCTACATCCAAACTCACAAACTTTATCTATATAGAACTAAAACAAAGTACGGAACACTGAGCTCCAAATTAGGGTTCTTCCGGTCGATAGATTAACTGTAGGATACTATCAATATTAAATTTATTGTGATTTATTAGTCTATCGGAGGAATGTTAGTTATTAAAGTAGTTTGGAGTAATTGGTTTGTTATGTTAGAAAACAGTGTAGTTTAGATAATAAATCCTAATAAATAATGTTGGCCCAGTGGGATCTTGATCCGAAGGTTCGGTAGGTTAATTCTATCTCATGAAGGCGGGTTTGTCTTAATTGTGTGTATTTAAACAAAAGGTACACAGGATCACGACTGTATCCCCAAGGCGCGGTAGACATTCTCTCAGATTTTTTTATATTCCAGATCCTTTGAAGATGTCTAAGGGGGTAGTCAGAGGCACAAATATATATTTGATACACATCTTGCAGATACCATACGTGACAGGTTGCAAGCCCATCGCCGCATATAAGAATACGACGTTTCCTCACGATGTTTTCCTTCACCGTTCAGAGCTCGTGTTAAAGCGCATATAAATTTTACGAAACGCAAAATCTATTGATGCACGACCGGGATTCGATCCCACGACCTTCGGATTGAAAGTCAAGGTACAACCCCATTCGGCCAATACGGCTCTTGTGTGTATTTGTTTCTGTCTAAGCCGCAAGACACACAGAAAAGACGAAAGGCGCAGACGGGGCTCAGACAGGGCGCAGACGGGGCACCGTCAAAATAGAAAAGACGAGGCACGGACGTGACGGATGTATGTTCCTACATGATAGGTTGCAAGCCCACCGTCAGTTTGAATGCTAACTGGTTTTCTCACGATTCCTTCATCATTAACAGTAGCTGGAATTCGTTCCAGTCGAAAGTCACAACAACTTTGTTAAAATAGAACGTTATTTTATGATGCTAAAACAGTAGCAATATTTTGTAGTTACTTGAAATTTGGCATGAAACCAAAACCTTTTCAAATTAATTTACCAACTTAAACCACGGTTAAGTGCAGCATCAACCGACGCGATCATCTACTTTAAAGCTGCGTACTGACTAGGCGTTCACGCGTTCCAATGATCGCGTAGCCTGCAGGGACACGAAGGTATACATCATTTTCATCATTTCCCTGCCCTTATCCCACTTTTATGTGCGGTCGGCACAACAGGTTTTCCTCTTCCACTCCGCTCTATCAGCCGTAATCTCAACACTCACTACTTTCTTACCCATATCATCCTTCACACAGTCCATCCATCTTTTACAGTTTATCTATACTATCTATACTAATATTATAAAGAGGAAAGATTTGTTTGTTTGATTGTTTGAAATGAATAGGCTCCGAAACTACTGGACCAATTTGAAAAATTCTTTCACCATTAGAATTCCACATTATCCCCAATGAACATAGGCTATATTTTATCCCGGGGAAGTGAAGTTTTCCCGAGGGATCGCGGGTAACACAGCGGCGGACAGCTAGTTTTACATAAACGCTTAGTCCGTATCCGTACAAGGTTTTCCTATTTCAGTTTTTTATTTATTGGTTGAAGAGTTTTTAGGCCATCTTAAGGCCTCCGTCATGTCCAACTTAGCTTCACGTGCCTTTCAGCAAGCGCTTTGTTGATAATGCCACTGGCGGTCACCATCTAACTAACCGTTAAGAACGTTGCATCGATCTATCAAGAACGACTAGGTGCATTTACACGATGCGATTTCAACCCATACGATATCGTGTCGCTCGTCTTTTCACTTGTAATCATCGTATGCAATTTGTCATAGCGCGACACTCGGCACGATCAATGAGCCTAGCAAATAGTACAAAAAATCGCATCGCGAGCTACGCCACGAGCACTTCCGATACTAAGGTGTAATGCCTAAGGGGTTCACACAGTGGATTATCGCGTCGCTTTGAAAGCCTCACCTTTTGTCCTATAACCGATATCACAGCTATTAACCGCATAGAGGTAGGTACTTAGCGGTATTCAGTCGTTTGGCGTTCTGCCAGAATCGATATTATCTTTAACCGGAAGATAAGATAATAAGTCACTGGCGTCGGTTTCTTTATGGCTTTGAATTTACTGCATTGAGCTATTTAGATGGCATCGTTTTGCGGTGAAACTTAGCTTATTTTGTAAGCTGTTGGGAGCCATCATCCTACATTTGAGATTAATCACCGATAAACTACATAGTTCTAGACAAGCTGTTCTGATTCGCGAAACAACATGATTAGAATCACCTAGTTCTGTAGACCACTAGACCATTATATACTATTTAATTTAATTGCTTATTTTTAATATGAAATAGAAAATTGTGGGTTTAAATCCCTGTCGTGTCAACGGTAGGTTAATCATCTAGCCACAAACTAAGCAATGCTTGTACTATGGGAACCAGATAACTAATATACTACTTACATACTTTTTGTTTGTAAATACATACATATTATACACAGAAATACCCAGACTCGAGATACATATTTGCAGATCATACAAACATTTATCCCTCGGCGGGGATCGAACCCGCAACCTTCTGCGGCACAAGCGGGCCTGCGCCACAGAGGTCAGGTTTTACTTTGTTTAAGCTTAAAATTATAAGAGGTCAGTGCCCTGTAAATAATGATGATAGATCACAGATTTTATTGTACATGTTCCTATAAAGGGAGCATGGACTTCTCAGTGGGGGTCCGATCAAATATCCTTTTACTCTCATTTGTTCCATTTTGTAACAAGAAATGAATTAATGTCCAGCTGGTTTGAATGATTCATTTATCATTATTTCAATTTATTTATCTTAAGAATGGAGGAACTGGGCTGGTTATGTGACTCGAATCCAAGAACATTGGGCGAAGGTCGTCACTCAATCACCTCAAACGGTGAAGGAAAACATCGTGAGGAACATCGTGGAGAACCTAAAAAGTTAAAAGTCAAAGTCAAAAAGTATTTATTCATCAGGACCGCTGGGATCACTTAGAACTAAATGGTACTCCTGTTCTTTCGCGACCAATACCGTGAAGAATCAGGGCAACAGACACGGTTTGAGGCCTATCATTATTTGAGGTGATCCATCTTAAAACTAAAAGTCAAGCTCCAGTGGGGAGCCTGTCAAAGAAAATTGAGGCTCGTAAAGGTAAGTTTCGATGCTTATAAAGTAAGTTCGTGAAGTGTACGAAAGAAGCCTCTCAAGAGGCGCACACAGTCGGTCGACGCGGCAGACCCAGGAAAAGTTGGCGAGATCTGGATACTTTCGAGCCAGACTGGCAAACCTTGGCATTGGAGTACAGGGAGTGAAAGTTAAAAGGGACCTTTGCCCAGCAGAAGTTAGTATTACATACGTGACCATTCATCATTATTGCAAGCCCATCGCCGCCTATAAGAATACTAATGGTTTCCTCACGATGTTTTCCTTCACCGTTCAGAGCTCGTGTTAAAGCGCATATTCATTTTACGAAACGCAAAATCCGTTGATGCACGGCCGGGATTCGATCCCACGACCTTCGGGTTAAAAGTTTTACGTTTTCATTTTAGGAAAAGTTATTACTTAACGAATTTGTTAATATTTGTCAAGTACCAACATGCCTTTAATTAAGTGTCGCGTATCGAATTTCCCAAAGGGCCTTGTTAATTTGAATTAGAAATTTCCCTTTAATAAGTAACTGTTTATTTCTCTAGTAATTTGTGTGACGAATATAGATGAAATATAGAAGATCATCATCATGTCAGCCATCTAGCGTCCACTGCTGAACATAGGCCTCCCCATAGATTTCCACAGCGATCGATCTTGTGCAGCCTGCACCCAACGGCTCCCAGCAACCTTTACAAGATCGTCTTTCCATCTAGTGCGTGGCCGTCCTCTGCTGCGATTTCCGGTGCGTGGTATCCACTCGAGAACTTTTCTACCCCAACGGCCGTCAGTTCTACGAGCTATGTGCCGTGTAGAATAGATGATAAATATATTTTAAATTAAAAAACCTTGATAGCTTCGAAGCAATTAAAGCAAGAGCTTGCAACATGTAATTTACTACGACTTTTTTAACTATGCATGTGTACATAATTATTGTAGTAGGTTCTGTATTTCTGTAAATAAATGTTGTTACTTTCATTCAATTCTACATTAATAAACGAATGAACTAAAGAATGAATGAACGAATGTGTGAATGAAAGAATAAAAAAATAATGCTGCACATTTTTACACAGCGCCATCTAACATTCTTACTCGATCGTTCAAAGTTCATTCATTTAGTAACAAAAGTACCTAATTTCGTATCAGCCAAGGAAGAGGTTTTAAAAGTTTTACAAAGTCATTGTTTAACAATCATAAAACTAGAATCGACATTCTATCGAACTATTTTTAAGTAAAGCATTTGATGTGGTCACCCATCTGTTTTATGACTGTGCAAAACGTGTCCCACAGCTGGGCAAAAGCCTTCCCCTATCTGTAAGTTAAACGGCTGTTATTTGACTGGTAGGTACTAGTTTATTAGGAACGAATGAATATGTAGACCATCCTTTTATGTTCCTTGGATGATTTGAATAGGTTTAGGGTTCATTGGTGTTTATATAAAAACCGCAGCAAAAAAAACCGGATGTCTACCACAAAAGTGTGGTAGACATTCTCTCGGATCCTTTTGTCTTAGAGATCTTGCAAGATGTTTAATTCAGTGCCGAGTCCGACGATCGGCGGGATCAATGTATGGCGATTGGCGACCAATGTATGGCTTGGGGGAGAGGTTGTTACTTTCTAGGGAGGCGATGAATGGGTTAAGGTAAATATAAAAAAATAACAGAATGTATAGAGGGTCTTTCATTTTAAACTACACAAACTGACAGGGCTTCATTTTTGGGTTGTAAATAGACGTTTGACCGTATCAATTTAATTCCTAAGCCGTTATAAGTTTTCACTTAATTTATCTTTTATTGATTTTTTAGGACATGTTGCATAATGATTTTCAAGGAGAACAGACATTCGACCAATCGCAGTTTGGTTACATCCGAGCGCGCACACATGCACGCTCGAATGGGCTAAGTTATACAGGAAGTCACAATGAATTGAAAGAATAGTCATTATCGATTATCATAACAAAAAAAAATCATTAAGTACATAAATATTTATTAATTTTATCTTTAGTTTAATTAAATTACGTACGTATTTTTATGTTTATTGTTTCGTGTAAATATTTTTATGTTATATTTTATTAATTTATTTGTTGATCCCAATTCCTGAATTAAGTTAGTTTAAAATGAAAGACCATAAATAGCTTATTACTGAAACGCCATTTACACTGGCACACCTCTTTCTTTCTCAAACTCAACTTAAAAAGAGCTAATATTCATTGTAAAGAGAGAAGAACGGTATGCCAGAATAGTGTTAAATGGCAATTTATATCAGAAAAACTATAATTATTTGCAGAACCCTAAGTATTCATAAGAGTTCAAACTTGGCAGCTTTGTAAACCAATGCTACAATAAAGACGACCCAAATAAATCTCTTAATACACTTTTACCAAAAACGTCTCGGATTTCTTATTGCCGTACCTTTTTTTCTCATTCATGTCAAATGCGTCCTTTTATGGAAACTGGCACACACGACAGAGCATTCAATCCGATTGTCAGTGAATAGTAATCACTGGTCATTGATCTTGCCCCAAGGGGTCAATGTTCGATCTGATATTTGAAAAAAGAACATTATTCTCTATAATGTTCTTTTTTCAAATACCAGTAAAATATTTTTTTTTTCACGGGATCGGTTTTTTAAGTTCATTCAATCGTTCTATAGTTTTACTGCCCATTCAATCACTTTGACTATCCAATCATACCAGATTTTTAATGTATAGGTAGGTATGAAACGATAAAAACTTCTTCCTGCCCTTATCCAACAAAAGCGGCTGTTACACAAGGAGAGTTTCTCGCATGCGAGCGGCGATTTCTTCTAGGCAATAATATGGTCGCCTAGTGTAAACAAAAGCTTCGAGCCTCGCCTCTCGAATACAATTCTTGCTATCTAAGCTTTCTACTAAAAGTAGTCTTTTTTACGAGTTACTGTCAAAATGTAAAACCCGCAGGCGAGACTCGAATGGCGAGTTTTGCCGAGGGATAATCGCATACGATTTTCGGCGCTCGCGTGGCATGGTGGCTCCCTCGTGACCGCGATCGGTGCAACTCGATCGAAACGTCGAGGTAACGTCATTTTTTAATAATTATCAAAAACCTTTACACGATCTCGTCCCGTTAATATAACAATGAGCTAACATCGTGTGAGTTTAAAAAGTGATTTTCTTCCATCTCAAAATGCCCAAAGCGCCTAAAGACGTCACTTCAAAAATCTATTTAAATCACCGACCGCAAAAGTGAGCAAAACGCTCTGGGGGCATTCATCATCATCATCATCATCTCAGCCATCTAGCGTCCACTGCTGAACATAGGCCTCCCCCATAGATTTCCACAGCGATCGATCTTGTGCAGCCTGCACCCAACGGCTCCCAGCAACTTTTACAAGATCGTCTTTCCATCTAGTGGGGGGCCGTCCTCTGCTGCGATTTCTGGGGGCATTACCTCATTGAATTGCTACACTCTTGTTTGAGGTAACCAGCTCTTTCTTTTTTTAAACGTCATCTCTGTAAAAAAGCCTATTATAAGATATCTGATTATTTGGATGACAAAAAAGCTTGGGACTTGCTCCAACTCAATGGATCCATGGATCACCTAAAAGAATGATAGGCCCCAGACCGTGTTTGTTGCCCTGATTCTTCACGGTATTGGTCGCGAAAGAACAGGAGTAAAATTAGTTTTAAGACTTTTCTAAGTAAAGTAAGTAAGTTCGTATGAGTCAGTGGCCAACTCTAACTATTCTAAGTGATCCCTGCGGTCCTACTGAATAAATGAAAATGATTTGACTTTGATCATTGGTCTCGTCAATCAACCTCTTGGATGTTCCTCTTATCTTTATTAGGTAATTAAAACTGTAATAAAGGTATCATTATTTTAGTAGTACAGTCAGCAAAGAAATTAGATTAACATTGATGTTTCGCTTTGAATATACCCAAAATGAGTAACATCATGACCAAAATGTTGACAAATAAAAGATCACAGTCCACAATTATTTCTTAGGCGTTTCTTATTTCTCAGGAAACGCGGTCTCTCGGGATTTTTTTTTTTTGGGACACAAAGTAGCCTATGTCCTTCCCTAGGATACAACCTTTATTCATGCCAATTTTCAGCATAATCTGTTTGGGCGTGAAAAGGTAAGAAACAGACCTGACAGACAGAGTTACTTTCACATTTATAATATTTAGTAAGTATGGATAGAAAATAAGTATCGTTTAAAAAAACAAACTGTCAATCGACTCTCGTGGTTGACTGTACCTTGCGTCTTGACGAAACAGTTTAATCGTTAATCTATCTCGAGAGAAATAACTTATTGTTCTGTGGTTTGTGTTCCACCATTATAAAGATATTTATTTAAGGGAAATACTTATTTACAGCATTCCTGTTTTGGCGAATATTAATTATTGCACGATTTAATGGTGATGTAGCGTTTGGTCCTTTTCTTATTGGTCCCGGTCTTTACTTCTGTAGGCCTTTTCAAAGTTCTTCGAAAAGTAATTTATTGAATTATACAGGGTGTAAAAAGACGTCTACCGAAGCCGAAAGGGGTAGGTACAGTATCCCAACACACAACCAAATCCAAAAGGATTTTCCGAAAAAAACATTATATCCGGAGAAAACAGCGTTTGAAGAATACTGTTTGCGTATGTTCTGGGCGCGTTTTTTACGTAGATTGCTGGATTTTGAGTTTTAACTGTTTGTATGGTTGTACTAGTAGTAAATAACCGAAATAAAATGACTGAGCTAAGTCAACATATTTTTTGCGTATTTTGAAATTAACACTAAGATCAACATAATACAAATACATGCACCTATATACCTTAGACATATTAAAAGGATCTAGAATACATAAAAGTTCTGAGAGAATGTCTACCGCGCCTTGGAGAGACACGTATATACCGCTTTTCTTGGGTTTTTGGTTTCTTGCCATTGACTCATACAAACTTAGGTACTTACTTCTTGGGGTTAAAATTGTGATCCCGTATTTTCAAGATTAAAATTGGCGTAAAATCAAGACCACCGTGACCGAGTCCCCTCACTAAACCTAAATAAGGTAAGGGGTGAGTAATAGTCCCGAGTGGGCAGTAACAGCGCACTGTCGTATCTCACTACCTACGCACCTTTGCCAGCTTCTGGACGTGCCTCTGTTACCCTCTTTAGAAATCATTAAAGATCTGAGAGAAAGTCTACCACACCTTGGGGATACAGGCGTGACTACTCGTGATCTATACTATGTTTGTATGTTTGAATTGAATAGGTAGGCTCTGAAACTACTGGACCGATCTGAAAAATTCTTTCACCAATAGAATCCTACATTATCCCCGATGAACATAGGCTATATTTTATCCCGGGAAAGTGAAGTTTTCCCGAGGGATCGCGGGTAACACCGCGGCGGACAGCTAGTACACAATACTTTTATTTAATTTCACATTATGTTACAAGTTGTTACGTGTTATGTGCCCTCTACATATTCGCCGATGATAGACGAATGCCGACGGTCACGAAAGTGTAGAGGGCCTCATCGCCTGTCATCTTCTCAAAATAAAAATTCAGCGAATAGTTCGGTCGCCTGTATTCGCCTGTCTCGTGGTCATGCTTGCTTAGTCGTTCTTGATAGATCGTCGAAGTTAAGCAACGTTCGAAACGGTCTGTAAGTG
Organism: Epirrhoe alternata; assembly: GCA_963565295.1. NCBI lineage: Eukaryota > Metazoa > Arthropoda > Insecta > Lepidoptera > Geometridae > Epirrhoe > Epirrhoe alternata. The sequence goes on from OY751401.1 coordinate 5,185,016, forward strand.
GATGGGTGACCGCCAGCGGCGTTTTCATCTGAGCGCTTCCGTGCTTCGGAGGGCACGTTAAATTGTCGGTCCCGGCTATTTAAGTCGTTAAGCCATGACGGAGGCCTTTAGGCGGCCTAAAACCTCCGTCACCAGAGTTGGCCACTGACTCATACGAACTTACTTTTTTATCTTGTATCTAAATAATTGGTCGGCGAATATTTCGGCAAATAGCGCGGCGAATGTGTAGTGTGACCGTTATGTTGTATTACAGCTATGAAGAGACAGACACTTTTCAAGGTCTAGGAAAATTTATACAGTAGGCACCTACTTAGATAGGTTTACCTAGTTTGTAGTATTGATACCTATAAAAATACCTGTTTAAACAATTCTACTGTAATTGAAAACAAAATGCTACGCGTATATACTCTCATCTCTCTCACTCACATGGAATTTCTGATTGAAAAGATTTTTACTCAAACATAATTAAAAACTCGAAAACGAATTCAATAATGGAACAAATAAAATGCTCTACAAAGATTATGTTACTAAAACCGTTGTAAAACCCCAAAATCTTTTTAATTTGATCGTCAACCTTGGACATTCTTTTGAATTCAAATTTCGAATATAGAACAGATGTAGGCCTTACATTTTTATTGGCCGCGGACCATACAACCATTATCTACACAAAAGAGGTGACGCCCCGGGAGGTCGACCCAATAATGTGTGCCTTGGTCTAATGTGCCAGGCTTATCTTAAAAAAAAGTTATAGAACAATGAATGCATTGTGAGAAAAACATTTTGAAGCGAATTTATCGTCTGTGGCTGGTATGTAGGTGTTGATTTATGTCGTTAGTTTTATGATTTTTCATACTTGGTGGCACGTTTTTGACGTGTGACGACTTATTTTTCTTTTTAACGGAGGAATTCGTGAACAAAGACATTTAAGTTGTAAGTATAAGTCAAAGTCAATAAGCATTTATTCAGTAGGACCGCTGGGATCACTTTGAATTCTTTGTATGGCGCATACTACATACTCGATCCGTATCGCGGATCGTGATACGGATTTCTAAAAATCCAGAAATCCCACGATCTGTATCAAGTATCCTCGATCCATATCGAGTTTCTAGTCTCTGGTCTATGATTTGACAGAAAATATATGGATCTAATGTCAAATATGTAATTTTTTACGTCTGTAGTGAATGAAATCTACCGTTGTACTAACGCGATAAGTATCGAGTGTGTAGTATGTTGAGTCGATCCAAAATATTACAAGATAAATATCGTGATAATAGTCTTTCTTAAACTTTCGCGATCTCATAATTACGTATTAACTAAACGGGATTTATCGCGTACCTTATTTTATTATTTCCCCACGTTTCGCCTGTGTTGCAACAGGCGTGGTCGCGGGCAAACACCACCACCACGCCAACGTCGGGAAATAATAAAATAAGGTACGCGATAAATCCCGTTTAGTTAATACGTAATTATCGTGATAATAATCGAGTGTGTAATATGCGCCTATGTATGTATAAGTTGTAAGTATCACATTTTTGACATTCAAGCAAAGTTACATACAAAATGAACGCTATATATTCGTTTCATTAAAATTAACACACATTAAATTAATTAATGTTTAGTTAAAAACCGGCCAAGTGCGAGTCGGACTCGCGCACGAAGGGTTCCCGTACGATTATCTTTAAAAACGGCAAAAAAAATCACGGTTGATGTATGGGAGCAATATTTATTTTATTTTGTTTTTTAGTATTTGTTGTTACAGCGGCAACAGAAATACATCATCTGTGAAAATTTCAACTGTCTAACACGGTTCATGAGACAGGCGGACAGACGGACGGACGGAAAGCTGAGCCTTCGTAAGAGGGTCTCGATTTTATCCTTTCGGTACGGAACTCTAAAAAGATGACATGTCACTTAAAAGCGACAAAGGGAAGCTGGAGCAATATTCACTAATTACTCATTTAACGTACAAAATTACATAATAATTATTTCGTCAGTAATTAAACAAGATGGATAAAATTTCGCTTCAGTGATTTGATTGGCTGGCCTTTGATACCTTACCAACCTCTACAAATTGTGGGTTCGATTCCTATCCAGAACAAACAATAAATGTTTGTAATGTTATTTTGGTACATAATTGAGGTGTTAATCTAAAAATAGTAAGGATTGAAATAATTAGACTCTATTGCAAATGAGATTTTGCTTAAAAATGACCCATTAATAGCGAATAAAAAAAAATATTTGCCATAACAAAAAAAATCATGACCCAAAAAGAAAGAGAAAAACTAGAGATTTTTGGAAAGTGACAATCTTTTTTTCTTTAAAGAAATAATAATAAATTTAAATAAGCCTAGAGCTCAGGGGCAACATTAGGGTATATTCAGGACCGTATTTTTCACAATACGACTTACAAGAAAACCCTCTCTCTTAAATGGCTATGGGACTTGGATAAACTATATGTTAGAGCACACTTCAGCATTCCGTATTGAAAGAAACTTTTAAAGTATTCGTCCATGGATCGTGTCGCGAGCTTACGCACACAAACGTGCATGTGCATCTACACACACAATTAAGACGAATCCTAAATACCCGGGACGGACCGCCCCGGGTACCAGGCTCCAGGGGGTGCCAAGGAGGCCACGGGTGACCTTTAGATCTGGCGGCCTCAGGCACCACCTCAGCAGGCAAAAAAAATGGTAGTAAGCCGGGTGCCTCTTTACATTCGGCGGCCTCACTCTAACTTAGTGTGAGGACAGGACGATGTATGTATTTTAAATACTATTTCACCATAAATTTTTCTCATTTAACAGACCTAGCCCTAAACATTATTCCTCAATTTTGATTGAGCTAATGGGCCAATAGATTAAAGTTGAAATTCCGTGGGCGTATACTTTTATGGATTATAAAATAACTGACTGCGCAAGTAGTCTCGCGAGGCAGACGCACGCGTCAAATCCGCGGTATCGGTCAGGACGTATCTCGCCCGCTGCGAACGCACGCTCTGCCTTGAGGTAAAGGCTGCGAGGCAAACGCCTGAGGCTCAATCAGTCAGTACGCGGCTATTGCCTAGTCAGTTGATGAAGCTAGCTATAATATGTGGTATCCTCAGCTGTCTTTAGGATTAGCTACGTGGTAAATAAAGGCGAAAATACGAGAAGGGACCACGATGAGCGCGTTATAAATGAATGGTTTGACTGTAAGGAGGATTGAAACAAGAAAAGAACAAGTGCGAGTCGTGTCCTACACAAAAGGTTCCGTGCAGTGATGAATTTTGTAAAAGATTTCTAAGAAAGGAGTCAAAAGCATTCACATGATGCAATTTTTGGCTCGTTTTGCTAAACCGATGTCATTTAGCGGAAGAGCGAGGGTCGCACTTATTAAAGACTTTTAGCATCCGATTTTTTTACACTTAAAAGATTACAGTGCGATACTAAATCGTCACCCATACCGTAATGTCTGAAAACGAAAGTTTTCAATCAGTGCGTCCTACCTGTCATGACCTACGGTGCCGAAACGTGGACACTCACAGTCCACCAGTTTAAAGTCGCTCAGCGAGCTATGGAACGAGCTATGCTCGGAGTCTCTCTGAAGGATAGAATCCGAAATGAGACTATCCGACATAGAACCAAAGTTGTCGACATAGCTCAGAGAATTAGCAAGCTGAAGTGGCAGTGGGCTGGCCATATCTGCCGAAGAACCGATAACCGATGGGGTAAACGAGTTCTTGAGTGGAGACCGCGACTCGGCAAACGCAGTGTGGGACGCCCTCCGGCCAGGTGTACGGACTATTAAAGGCTGATGATGATGATGATGATGATGAATAAATCGTCATCATCATCATCTGCCCTCTCCCACTTTTATGTGGGGTCGGCACAACAGGTTTACCCCTTCCACTCCGCTCTATCAGCCGTCATCAACACTTTTTTCTTACCCATATCATCCTTCACACAGTCAGTCCATCTTTTATTTGGTCTGCCTCTTCTGCTACATCCCCCCACATTCAAACCTAACATTCTTCTCGTCACATGACACTCTTCCCTCCTCACACGATACTAAATCGTATCAGCGCCATCGTCACCCAATCTAACACGATCAAAACCATCAAAACGTCAGAATTTATTTAAAAAAAAACTAAAAAACGCGATAAAATCTTCTGTCAAAGTAAAATAAATGGTTAAAGTTCAATACTTTACCAAGAATTAATAACGGTACTAACATTAAGCCATAATTAAACGGCACTTAGCTTGATTCGGATATGTATATCTAGTTTAAATTGAATAGCATGCCGTGTCAAATGAATACGTTTCTCATGTACATTCAGCTATCATTTTAAATATAGGTATAGTGTATGTATACGGATCTTTTTTTTTTTTTTTTTTTTTCAAAAATTTGGGTCTCCCCCAAACTCCTCCAACGGTCTGGAAGAAATCGCTCACAGCGATAAAACCGCCCATTGTACTTCGCTTTAAATGTTTTCTTGTATCTTTGTTTGTATATTGTAATGTCCATGTGGTGTACAATAAAGTATTTTCTATCTTCTATCTATCCCCTGCCACGTTCCACCAATCGTCCTTAAAGGCATCGATATCATCTCGCCAACGTTTCCGAGGGCGACCTCTACGCCGCCGTCCTTCTGGCATCCATGGCGTGACTATGTGGGCCCACACGGATCTTTAGAGCTCCTAAATACATAAAAAAATAAAACAAAAACAAAAGATTAAAAACAAGTATTTAAATTGTAGAAGCTTAGTTTCTGTAAATAAAAATAGTATTAAATAACATCTATTAATTATTAGCTTTCTGTTTTATTGGTATGTTCACTACGCATCCACTTTTGTTCATGGCTTTTTCCTATACTCAAAGGTTTGCTGGTAGAAAACTCTTTTAGGGTTAAGCTCGCCTTTGTACATGTACTTTGTAACATCTTTTTATCTGTGTTTATTTATTTATTTATTTATTTATTTAAAAAGGACACCCAACACGGGTATACACTTCACATTCCAAAACAAAAACAAAGTGTCTTAACTCTAGTGTTCCCATAATTACAGGGTATCACAACATGCGTAAAACAACAACTTAAAATAAGTAGGCTTGATGCCTGCCTAGTCAGCAGAACAGTTTTAGGTACACGTAACATCTCTGTGTTCTATTGTGTACAATAAAGAATTAAAGATTTTTAGATGTCATAAACACAACAAACAAACATCATCAACATCACGACTGTACTTACTCGTAGGTATCCCTAAAGCGCGGTAGACATTTTCTCAGAACTTTTTTGTGTCGTGAGTTATAAAGATTTTACTCGTTTTACACAATGAGAAATGAAAAGTCTTCCGAAGTCTTCCGACGGGATTCGACCCCGCAACGATCAGACGATCATCCTAAAGCCGGAGTGCCTTACCGCTCGGCCACGGAACCTTAATTGTCGCAATTAAAATTTTTGATAAGCTCATATTTATCGGTTGAGCACCGGTTACACATTTGAGAGAGCAATATACGCGGTTGACTGTACCTTTGCACGGAACTGTAATTAACAAGTCAGAGTGTTAATATTTTAGTGCCTTTCAAGGGTAGTGACTACTAGGATTTTATGGCGCTAGTGACATTCTTATTTCATACTAGTTCTGCGGCTGATAATACTAGCTATGCTCCGCTAGCTTTTTTTTTTTTCATGATTTGAGGGTGTATTTATTTTTTTAGAAAATAATCTAAGGGATTTCAGACGCACAGCTGATTATCATCCTCACCTGGTTGATAAGACTTATTAGAACTAAGCGCTTTCAAAGTTATTTTATTATGCGCACTGCAAAAATTTTGAATCAGCTTCCCGCGTCTGTATTTCCGCTGAGCTACGACCCTGTTGTTTTTAAGAAGAGAGTTAATAGTCAACTTCTGGGTAGGCTCGCTCCATCCTCAATCTTGCCTATGTAAGATTCGAAATCAAGAGTCGAACCATTCATCATAAGCTAAAAATTAAAAAAAAAAGTTTAAGCTACAACAAACTTCGAAAATATTGTAGAAAAGATTCAAAAACATTAAATGTTCATGAACTTCTGTCGCTGACCGTATCTCGACAATACTTCTCTTTCTCGGGATAAAGAGTAATCCTACTATTCCACAGTGTAATCTATCTTTGTGCCAAATTTCATCCAAATTCATCGAGTCGTTTTTGCGTGAAAGAGTAACAAACATTCATTCATCCTCACAACTTTATACATTTTTGCATTAATTTAGTAGGATAAGATCATTGAGTTAGGACACTAATGAGTCACAATCTCTAGCTGACAGCACCCAAAAAATGTCCGAGCACCGTTCTTTGATGACATTTGCTCGAATGTAGACGTTATCTCACTTGTATAAGTGTTCAATGTCGCTTGTACGCAAAAACAAAAACTCGGCGCATTGCGTAGCGTGCGAGTTTTGGCGCGGACATTTTATTTGTCAGATTGTAACTCTATACTACACAAATTGACAGGGCCTAATTTTTGGGTTGTACGAATAAATAGACGCTTGACCGTATTAATTTAATTCCTAATTAATAAGTTATCACTTCAAAATGTATCTTTTACTGATTTTTTAGGACATGTTGCATAATATTTTCAAGGAGAACAGACCTTTCGCCAATCGCAACGCAGTACATCACGTCACACGCTCAAATGGACTAAGTTATACAAGAAGCAGCAATCAATTGAAAGGATAGTCTTTATTGGTTTTCTCTGGATTTTCATAACAAAACCAAAAAAAATATTACGTAATATTTTTTAATTTGTTGAGCCCAATTCCTGAATTGAGTTAGTTTAAAATAAAAGACCCTGTATAATAGGATAGGATATACTAATGTACTGTCACGTATGGAATACTAACTTCTGCAAGATGTGGGCATGTATCAAATATGTATTTGTACAATGCCTCTGACTACCCCCTTAGACATCTTCAAAGGATCTGGAATATAAAAGATCTGAGAGAATGTCAACGGACTTCGGGGATACAGTCGTGACCCTGTTTTTTTATATACAAAGATTTGAATTTTTTTTCCCATTATTCATCTATTTTTAGCATCTAAAGTGGAAACCTGTAATTGGCCATATTCCTAGTATCTAAAGCCTATTTTAAGTTTCTCTTGTATCGCTGTTGGTTTTCCAAATAATAAATAAATAAATAGATTTCTCGCCAAATAAAATCTCTATGCAAACACAAGCAGTAATATAATAAACGTTACAAAAGAAGATAAAACCAAATATGATAGAAATACGACGCATTTGGCACACGGCGGCACAAAACAAACAAGTCGCGCATAAAAACTAAGTTGGCAAACATTTCGGTACAAAGAGAATTTACATCACAAACTAAGGTAAGGGTTGCCAGTTTGTCAACAAAAATTCTGGTTATGTAGCTTTAGTGCCGTACTAAAATACTTGAGAGCACTGGTCAAGTGGTAGCAGCGGTCGTGGGTTCGAATCCAATCGTGTGTGACTTTTTCAACCGATAAATAAATAAATAATGCTGTTGACATTTCACACAGCATCGTCTAGCCCCAAACAAAGATTGTATGGGAACCAGATAACTGATATACTACATATATACTTTTTATTCGTAAATACATACATATTATACATATAAATATTTGCAGATCACACAAATATTTATCCCGCGGCGGGGATCGAACCCGCAACCTTTTGCGTCCCAAGCGGGCTTTCACCCACTGCGCCACAGAGGTCGTCGAAAAATGTGAATCGATACAATGCACTATGCCAGTGCGGAGAGGATGTCCTAGTGACTACAGTCTCATTACGTGTAGGCATGGATTGCCTCCTGATGCTGGCCTGAGGCTGGTGTCAGTGCTCTGAAATGGTAAAGGAAAACATCGTGAGGAAACCGGCATGTCGTAGAACTTAAAATTTTCGAGAAGGTAGCTTCTCTCTTCAGCAAAATCACCCACAAAGATGGGACTTCTTTCGGGAACTATACACAAAATCACCTCAATAAGTGTTAAAACGTTTGTAGAATCGATACTTCGGTAGTAAAACGAGAATTCTTCGCGTAGCATCGTCCAGCCGAGCTGTCAATTCAATAGAGAAATGCTGCTGACGTCAGAAGCGAGCCGCATTTTCTGACGTCATCAGCATTTTTTGTATAGAAAAATGACTGCTGCGCGTACGGAGCGGATAAGTGTGCGATCAGGTAAGTGTGGTCGCGAGCTGACTCAATGCAAGAATAAATACATAAAATTGTCTGGTAAGTACACCAAATAAACTCTCAAACTCATATGAATCTCAACCTAATTGATAGGGGATAAACAAAGGAGTTCAAAAGCGATCCGAACAGCAATTTGGGATATAATCAAACTGCTTTGAAGATTGGATTGATACGCATCCATCAAGTTTCCGGCGTTTCCATTTCTATCAATTAATTAATGTCGCGGGTCCTTCACTAGGGATGGAATTTGGGAAAGTTTTTCGTAGTCCTCGAAATGTTTAGGGCAACTCCGAAATTATTTCAATTATTCTAAATTCAAAAGTTGTTTGCAAGAAAAGTGTTGTCGCTCCTAGGGGATTCAAAAAGTATTCTAAATTCAACAAGTATTTTGTGGGCAAAACCAGCCACACAGTGGACCCCACAAAATGTGACGCGAAGATGTGGAAGACCCAGGATGAGATGGCGAGTCGAGCTGGAGTCTCACCTGAAAACATGGTCTCTTACAGAGTTGGATCGCGAAGAGTGGAAGAAGGGAACCCTTTGCCCTGCAGTGGGACGAGAATGGCTAAATAATATAATAATAAATAAATAATAATTCTAAATTCAAAAGTTGTCTGCAAGAAAAGAGCTGTCGCTTCTAGGCGATGAGAGCGCTCATTGTACAAAATCAAATCAACATCATCACGTATCCGCAAAGCGCAGTAGACATTCTTTCAGACCTTTTTGTTTTTGTATTGACTATTTTCTAGATCATTTAAAGATCTCTAAGGACGAGGCATTTTCTAACGACATATTTAAACATGTCCTCATTTGAGGAAGTGAGTATGAGTATTCTATAGTCCCTATTGTCAAACAGGTACACATTATGCAAACATTTTGTCTCGCCGTGAGAAACAAAGCCGTGAGTGAGAATCTAACTTCCACCTCTTGCTTTTGCACGAGCGAGGTCAATTTCATCATCATAATCATCATCTCAGCCTTTTTTACATCCACAGCTGAACATATGCCTCCCCCATAGATTTCCACAGCGATCGATCTTGTGCAGCACGCACCCAACGGCTCCCAGCAACCAGAGGTCAATTTGTTTGAATAAAATTCGGATAGACAACAGTCTATGTTAGACTATTTCTGGCTACACAATTTATCGGACAAACATGAAAAAAATTCGAACAAAAAAAAGCTGACCGCCGTCACTGACTGGGCGCTGGTATTGTTTGTAAATCTACGAAATATTTCACAAACAACCAGGATTTGTACAGCTTTATTCCTATCGTTTGAGTTTTTTTGTAAGGTAAAACCAACGATCAAAACAGCATACAAGCAAACATTTTTTGGTATTCCGCAAGATATTGTAGCTTGCCTGGTCGACAGATCGTCGAAGCGACCTTCTGCGAAGAAAATTGTTTGGTGACCGCTAGTGGCAATTATGATTAAGCGCTTCTGTGCTTCGGAGAGCACGTTAAAATAACTTACCTTCTGCGAAGAAAATTGATCGGTGACCGCTAGTGGCAGTTATGATTGAACGCTTCTGCGCTTCGGAGAGTACAATATTGTCGGTCCCTGGCTAAAAAATCGTTGGGCTGACGGAGGCTTTAAAGCGACTTAGTAACTCCATCACCAGAGTTGGTCACAAACTCATACGAACTTAGGTATTAGGTACAAGTTAGATATCTTCAAAGTTTCCTCTCATATTCTCATAGGTATTTAAAGTCAAAGTTCAAAATCATTTATTCAGTAGGACCGCTGGGATCACTTAGAATAGTCTCAAAACTAGGTGATTCCACTCTTGTACCTTCGCTACCAATACCCTCTAAACGTAAACAGGGTCACGACTGTATCCCCAAGGCGCGGTAGACATTCTCTCAGATCTTTTATATTCCAGATCCTTTGAAGTCTAAAGGGGTAGAGGAATTTCCAAATACATATTTGATGCCCACATCTTGCAGAATAGTATTCCATACGTGACAGGTTGCAAGCCCATCGCCGCCTAGAATACTAACTGGTTTCCTTACGATGTTTTCCTTCACCGTTCACAGCTCGTGTTAAAGCGCATATAAATTTTACGAAACGCAAAATCCATTGATGCACCTTCGGATTGAAAGTCGAGGTACAACCCCATTCAGCCGACGCGACTTTTTCTGTGCCAATACCGCGAAGAACCAGAAACAAACACGGTTTGGAGCCTAGCTTTCTTTTAGCTGATCCTAATATATATCTCAGTCTCAGTCTCGCATCCTCACGTTCTTTGGGCACGTGTCGCGGCGTGGAGAACTATCCATAGAACGTCTTGTGGTTCAGGGAAAGATTGAGGGTACAAGGCCACGAGGTAGATCTCCAATGAGATGGACGGACCAAGTGAAGGCAGCGCTGGACAGGCCCTTAAATGAGTGCTCCAGAAAGACCACCATCCGAGACGAATGGCGCAGAATTGTAAAGCGAGCCACACAACTCCCGACATAACGACCACGACCATTCTGTCAAGAGTGATACGACTAAGAAGAAGAATATATATCTAATGCAATCATATTCACCCACTGATCTTATAAACAGGTCTCATTTTCAGACCCCTTAAAAAAGTCCTAAAAAAACAATCTATCCCATCACTACGTCTCTAATTAATTGTACTACGTATAATTAATGAAGAAATTGACTTTCTGTTATGCTCCGAGAGGTACGAACAAACTGGCCTTGAAGTTCAAGTTTGTAATATAAAGAAAACTCTATTAAAAAGAAAGAGAATTGAGAAACGAGCGGGACTAATTAGTTTGGGGATCTGAAAAAAATTGTTTTATTAATAGTCGCTACCCGTGACTTCCTAGTTCCTACGCGTTAGATATTTTAATTACCACTTTTTTAGGCGCGTTGGGCAGTTTTGAGATGAGAAAATATTCATAGTTAGCCTTTTGGTTTATTTTTCGTTTCAGCTTCACTACATAGTATAAAACAAAGTCGCTTTCTCTGTCCCTATGTATGCTTAAATCTTTATAACTACGCAACGGATTTTGAAGCGGTTTTTTTTATAGATAGAGTGATTCAAGAGGAAGGTTTATATGTATAATACATGCATATTATAGTATAGAAATGTACTATCAGCATTGCACCCGTGCGAAACCGGGGCGGGTCGCTAGTCTCAAATAAAAAAAAAACTGTAGGTTGTAGACCGAATCGAACGATGTGGCGTCATGGCTTGCCATATTTAAGCCATCATTGTCATGGCATAACGAGTTTTAAGCCAGGAAAACTAACACCAAGCTACAAGCGAAACCGCTGGAAACAAACTAGTATGTTTGTCTTTGATCCTCTAAGTATGAAGCCAATGAACTCCCAGTAGTAATTAAACTTTTCTCACAGAGCACTTGACAGAATTCGAGTAAATCCTTGCTATATCCGTCCTGCTCTATATTGGTGTAATTCCGGAGGTGTGAAAGAGACAACATGCGGTGCACTCAAGGGATTCTGTAATTTGATAGTCGTGTGTGTTTGAAATCGACGGTATCGTTTTGTAGTGAAGTGCCGTGATTTATCGATAGATTTAATTTTAAACAATGGGTTTAATTATTGGTGGCTTTATTTATTCATTGAGATAACTGGTCGCTTAGTAGAAATAGAGCTTTTTTTAGGATGACAAGCATTGTGTAAAAATATCTGAGACAATGTCTACCGCGCCTAGGGGATACCTACAGTCGTGTTCCTGTTAACGTTTTAATGAGTACCTAGTACCTATCTACTTAAAATCATTTTACCACCTAGCTCGTCCACAATTGGCAGACCAAGAAAAAGAGATAGTGTTAACCGTTCTACATTGTTTTGTACGATAAAGTTCCGTTTGTGTATAAAATAACCGATAACTCTCTGATACACCTGTCAATTAGGGATTGTCACATCACTTGCGTACTTTGATCTCCAATTTTGATATGCCTCAATCCAAATGATGCTGCTCTTGACACTTGTTTGTTGTAACCGGATATTTGTATCATATTTGATACGGATTCCATAGAAATGGCCGGACAAAAGGCCGGATTCATTTACTTTTTGAGGTATATTAATAGGGTTATATTTATAAAAAAAAACCTAACTAAAATAAAAAAAAATCAATGTTTTAAATATTAATGAGTAGAGTACTCAGTCAGGGACCTTAATGATTACGTTTCAAAAATAAAAAAAAACTGACCTCAATGCTCGACTCTACCAAAACCAAAACTGCATACATTTTGTGTCAAGTTTCGCGGCACGTGACGTGAATTCCTGGCATTAGTAAATCGTCAGTTTGACATAATGCATAAAGAGTCTTAGACTGTCGATTCTATTTACAATGGCTAGGAGGGAAGGTTTTTGAGTTTAACGGGAAAACTATGAAACCCTCAGGAATAAAATTTATATGAGACCACCTCTGGAGAAAATCGGTCCACAATTGCCGGAGTAGTCGCGTAACAAGATACAAATATAGAAAATACAAATACAAGATAAAAAAAAACATACAGGCGCATTGAGAACCTCCTCCTTTTTTTGAAGTCGGTTAAAAATAAAATTTAACACAAACCCAATTTCCCAACCCAAACTTCATAAGTTAGACATTTGATATCTTCAAATGTCTAAATTCTTTAATGAAATTCCAGCACTTGTGGCACAAAATGTCTTCTATTTTCCCACACTTATTGACATTATCTTTCCTGTAAATATGGTCGATTGAACTGAGAGGACATCACCTCATACAGTATTCCAAGCACTACAGCCCCGTTTAGTGTAATCATGAGTTGTTTCAAAATTGATACTACTGTATCAATCTTGTAAAGATGGCATAAGTTATAATCTGTTTGAATGTTTATAAAAGCCGGATGATATAAAATGCACATCACTAGTGCGTGGGTAAAAAAGCGTTTTGGCGGGACGTTTGAAACCCGATAGTTTGTGAAGAAAATGTCAAGGCAAATATCGTAACAAACTGTTACAAGGAAATAAAGACATACGAAATAAAATATACAGGGCGTAAAAAGACAACTACCGAAAACTGAGGGGTTGCAATCAGACCATGATTCTTAACATATTTAGCGAAATAGACACAATTTATTTTTTACTCAGCTTAGTCACTTTATTTTATTTTCGGTAATTTACTACTATTACAACATAATAAGACCATACCTACCTACCTGATAATTTCATTTATAAAAGAAAAAAAACAGTTTAAACTCAAAATCCAGCAATCTACGTAAAACGCTGTTTTCTCGCGGATATAATATTTTTTTCGGAAAATCCTTTTAGATTTAGTTGTTTGTTGGGATGCTCTACCTACCCCTTGCAGCTTCGGTAGACGTCTTTTTACACCCTGTATGGGATATAAATAGACATGTTTTTTTGATAAATTGGAAAGAAAATAGATTTCAAAATAAATTCTGGTGTAATTAAAGAAACTGAGGTAATTATGTTATATTTCTGTTGATACATATCTAATAACAGTTTTTGTACCTAGAGGCAATTTATTTTTGGATGTTCGTTGTCTGCTAGTCTAGCATAGTAATTAATTTGTTGTATATTGTTTTTTGTCCTATTATTTTATTTACAATGTTTATGAAATAAAATCTTATCTGACGACCTCTGTGGCGCAGTGGGTGAAAGCCCGCTTGGGACGCAGAAGGTTGCGGGTTCGATCCCCGCCGCGGGATAAATGTTTGTATGCACATTTTGCTATTTATCTCAAGAACAGCACACTTTCTTTGGTGGGTTTTTGTTTTGTCAAGAAACCTACAAGTATTTCTTTAGTTGTGTCTTTTAATTTTTCGATTGGTTGTTAAATTAATTTTTAATTAGCTAAAAAGTGTTTTAGCGCCGTAAATAACATTGCGAATCCATAGCTCTGTACTTCTCACACGCTGAACAAATCACACTCGCTGTCCCGCTTACAAAATGGCGGCTCCTGAATATTTATTGTAGAGTTTTTTAAACTTATTTACTGGCTGTTTCCTGCGACTTCGCATAGAATGCTGTTACAGTTGTATCTCACGAAGGCGGTTAAGGTGCATTTGCACGGTGCGATACGATTTAGCATCGCACGTCAATTTTCCCGTATGCGATTTTACTAAGACAAATCGCATACGATGAGCGGGAAAATTGGCGTGCGATGCTAAATCGTATCGCACCGTGCAAATGCACCTTAACCGCCTTCGTGAGATACAACTGTAACAGCATTCAATGCGAAGTCGCAGGAAACAGCCAGTAAATAAGTTTAAAAATACAATAAATATTCAGTACCCAAAAGTTCTCACGCAACAGTTCTCTTAAAATCAACATACATTTCAATGGTACCATTCATTGTAGGCCTCTGCAAAAACGGAACCCAAAACCTAAACCATATTTTAAAGCAACTTAGATTTTATTGCCTCGTAATAAAGTTCAGTTTTATAGTGCTACTAAAAGACAGTCACGGTTTTATGTGAATTGTAAAGTTTTACAATAAAAGTGGTTCTGTATGTCTGACCGCTTTTGGCTCATTGATAGGAGTCGATTATGATTGGGCTATATAAATAAAAAAAACTTAGGCGTTTACATCCATATTAGATGATTTATACAGCGTCAGGAGACAACCTATGCCTACACTGAACGGGACGCTAGTGCCTGGGACATTGTTTGAGATGGAGGCTTGCAGCACCTAAACCATCCTCTCAGTTTAATCGGCCTGGTCCACAGGAAAGACGACCTCAATACGTGTGAAGCTGACTAAGCTGCGGGTTTCCTCACGATCACCTTTACCGTTAAGAGCTCGTGTTAAAGCGCATATAAATTTTACGACACGAAAAATCGTTCATGCTTGGCCGGGATTCGAACCCACGGCCTTCGGATTGAAAGCTGAGGCAACCCCATTCGGCCAACACGGCTCTATTTTTCATTTGGCGTCGCGGATTAGTTATATGCGCATAAAACGGAAAAAAGGCTTCCTTCATTACACGCATTGATTGATACCCCCCAACTCATTATATGCCCATTAAGTTCGCAGATGACGGAGATTCTATACCGCCTCAAGACCCGTCATGGCCTAAGTTTAAAGCCAGGACCGACTTCACGTGCCCAGAGCACGGAAGCGCTCAGTTTACAATACCACTGACGGTCACCTATCTAATCACGGACCGTTTAGAACGTTGCTTTTTCTTCTTTCTAGTCGATGTATCACGCTATTCAGAGCCATTTGGACCAGTAGGAGGCTACATCCACAGCGTTGCTCGAGCAAGCCATGAGATCTCCCAAAGTGCATGTGTTGGGGCATAATGGACACACGAGCACGTGTCACATAGACTGCAACTGGGCACACGGGCATCGTGTGTCGTTTGAGCTGATCATGCTTAAGTTACGCCTACAGCGCCCAACCTGTGTTCTGAGCCTATTCAAGGTCTTCCAAACTGACCAGGGTAGTTCTTGACCAGGCGGTTCGTCTTGAACGTTGCTTATCTTCGACGATCTATCTAGAACGACAAAGCAAGCTACCACGAATCAGTGCCTTTTACAGTGTATGCAAACTCTTAATAGTTTACTTTTTCCTCGACCTCTGTAGCGCAGTGGGCGAAGGCCCGCCTGCGACGCAAAAGGTTGCGGGTTCGATCCCCGCGGCGGGACCAATGTTGGTATGATCTACAAATATTTGTCTCGGGTCTGGGTGTTTCTATGTATGTATTTACAAACAAAAAGTATATAAGTAGTATATCAGTCATCTTAGTACCCATAACACAAGCTCTGCTTACTTTGGGGCTAGATGATGCTGTGTGATAATTCCAGCATTATTTATTTATTTATTTTTCCGTACAGAACCCTAAAATCTAATTAAAACCCAATTCGCTAGTGTAATTTATTTAGAAAGTCGACCTAAAATATTTAGGGGACAAATACCTGACCCTTTTCTAACTTACACAGTGACAGTACCTTTAAAACCTTATTAAGGTAACCACACGTTCCGCTAAATCCTAGGGGAGGTTGGGTTTAGTGGACTGGTTGCTTTGATTTGCGCGGCTGGTGTTTTTGTGGTCTTTCTTGTTGTAACATTAGTTTGTTTTATTGGTGCGTCTCAGGCTCCTTTCGCACACAAGCGGCTATAATACTCGTAAAAAACAAAAAACTTAGACCTTTATATCTATATACATAGATAGCGTCAGGCGGCAATCCATGCGCGAATGGATAAGGTGAGGAATGAATATATTAGGCGAAATCTGAAAATAGCGTGACTGAAAAGTGGAGGAGCAATAGGTTAGCGTGGTATGGGCACGTTATGCGGAGGGATGAAACTCATGTAAGTAACTAAAAGGGTAATGGAAATGAATGTGGATGGATATGTGAGTAGAGGTAGACCTAAGAAAAGAAGGATGGATTGTGTGAAAGAAGATATGGGTAAGAAAGGATTGGATATGGAGATGACGAGTGATAGTGGAGCGCGGAGAAAGAGAACATGTTGTGCCGACCCCACATGCGGGATAAGGGCAGGCCAATGATGAGGAGGCAATCCATGCCTACACTCAACGGAACGCTGTTGTCCCTGGGACATTGTTTCAGAAGGAATAGGCTTGTAGCATCTAAATCATCCTCTCAGCTTAATCAGCTTTGTCCACAAAGACGACGTCAATACGTGTGGAGCTGATTAAGCTGCGGGTTTCCTCACGATGTGTTCCTTCACTTTTAAGAGCTACGAAAATCCATTGATGCACGTCCGAGATTCGAACCCACCTTTGGATTGTAAGTCGAGGAACAACCCTATTCGGCCAACACGCTCTCAATTATGAATACATCCTTAAATATTATAAATTAGCTGTGCCCCGCAGTTTTAGACCCCTTGCAGACTACAGACTTTCTATCGGCCGATAGTTGAGGCCATACTCATTACGAGCCGAAGTATATTCCGTCTCAACTAGGGGTCTTACCTGACATCAGAAATACTAAAATTTTCCGTGAAAAAGTAAAACATAATTAAGTAAACCGCGCGCGGCCATAGTAACTTAACTACACCATCAAAGTTATCAAAACTCCCCATAGATTTTCAGGCCCGAAATTAGTTTGTTCGTTAAAGTTTTAGCAGATAGTGAACGTAACTGTGTTGAATTAAAAAGTTAAATTGCTTTGAACCTAACCTTTTAGGTCTGTTAATATTTGGGCATTTTGTATAGAGTTGTGTGCCTTGTGTGCTCATGGTGTTGAAAAAAATAGTAATGATAATATTTTGAAAGTGAAAATTTTGAAGTGAAATCTTTAGGCGCTGGGGCATTTTTGAGCTGGGAAAAAACCATCAAACTCGCGAGTTGTGAGTCACGTGACTCTTACCGAAATACCGACACCATCTCTCACTACGATACGTCACGCATTCTATTGTCAGATTGGTCGAAGTGTAAAGCTCTGGTTCTGAGTGAGACGACCCCGAGTTCAAATCCAGTAGGATAGTAACTATTTGCACTTTTTTGTACTTTTTAAGTTTAAAACCGTTATCAAAACCTCGTTCAAGTTTTCACTTCTGTCAGCACTCCTGGAGTGCCACTGGTTTTTTTTACTTATTCCGCAAATATCAAGAATATTCGAAATGCCAAAAAATATACCTAATCTTGTTTGGTTAATAAAACTTTGCAAAAACAAGTCAACAAACTTCGCGTCAAAAATATCTTAACAACCCCACTATTTACAACGTATTCATAACTTCCTTGTTTATGGCATGTGTTCAGTAAGGCGATATTCTTCATGTAAAACAAACTTTATTTCCATTTGATGCGACAACAAAATCGCGTGAGACAACTTATTACGTTACGAAACCGTGAAGATAACGTGACGTAAAACAAACAAATTTTTATAGGGCTACCGTGAAACGATTAAAACTAAATTGCTTTTTAATTTCAACGTTTATTCAAATTATGTTTTGGTAGCGTGGCATATCCGATTTTAATGACAAAAATACGAAATATAATTACGTTTTAAAAACTAACACGTAACTCGACTTCAATGTTCGACTGGTCGAAAATTACGAGCGAGGATGAGTTTTTTTGAGTTTTGCAGCAAAGACATTATAATTGACGGAGATATAGCCAAACGTAGAACCCTCTATGTATTCTGTGATAGAACTACCTTCTTTTTTTGAGGTCGGTCAAATAAAAAGCATGGCTGACATTCACTTCGACAATCCCTTGCGTCGGGGATTTTTAGACTTTTTGTATAAAAATCCCCTGCCTCCACTCGGATGAGATCAGGGGATTTTTGGACAAAAAAGGTATAAGTAAAAATCCCCTGAATCATTTATTTTAATATAATTTAACATTTTTACTAGTGTAGCACTCATAAAAGTGAGGTACCTAGTGGTGTGTCGCTATTGAGTTGCGAGTGAGAATGAAGCCAGGTAGTATGGGTGTTGGCAATAATAAAAGACCGAGGAGGAGGGTAGACCGTTTCGTCTGTCAATGGTGACTACCTACCCGCAAAGACTTCAGTTTCTCCCGTGATGGCACGTCCATATTGTATTGGCACATACCCAATTTGAAGAAATATCGTGCAAATATTTATATTGTTCTTCAGTAGCACAGAAATAAAGGAAAAGTTATGTTTATTTTACCTGTCGAAGATTTTTGTTGGCTGCGGTTTCCAAAAATGTTTTAGAGTATTTTATATGCTATTTTATATTAACTTTGCATTAAATGAATTTTAATTCAATGAAGGTATCCTCCCTTTATATTTTAATCGAGTGTAATCGTCACAAATGTTTGTGACGAAAATCGTTGCAAAATTAATTTTCATTCATTCATTCATTAATCTTTTATCAGCACATATTATTAAGAAGCGCTCGTGGTCGTGCTTGCTTAGTCGTTCTTGATAGATCGTCGAAGTTAAGCAACGTTCTAAACGGTCTGTAAGTGGATGGGTGACCGCCAGTGGCATTTTCATATGAGCGCTTCCGTGCTTCGGAGGGCACGTTAAATTGTCGGTCCCAGCTAGTTAAGCCGTTAAGCCATGACGGAGGCCTCAAGGTGGCCTAAAAACTCCGTCACCAGAGTTGGCCACTGACTCATACGAACTTACTTTATTACACAGCACAGTATTATAATAATTTTTCAACTGTTTTTTGCTGTCGGCCATCTTATAACGGTAGACTATTTTCAAAAAACTGAAGAGCTTGAATGGAATTACGGTGAAATTGTTTTCTATGGATATGTGGAAATAATATGAAGCAAAGGAGACGGGGAGGAGAGGGAAGATTGGGCTATACACACAGTTAGTCTTTTGAAAAATGGCGAAATGCCACAACTTATGGGGATAAAGACCGCGTGGAACGCAGAAGATTACGGGTTCGATCCCCGCCGCGGGATAAATTTTTGTATGATCTGCAAATATTTATTTCGGATCTGGGTGTTTCTACGTATAATATGTATGTAAGTATTTACAAAACAAAAAGTACCTATATAAGTAGTATATCAGTTATCTGGTTTCCTAGTACAAGCTTTGATAAGTTTGGGGCTAGATGATGCTGTGTGAAATGTCCAGCATTATTTATTTATTTTGTATTTTTTACTAACCAAAGCATTATTTATTTATTTTATGTTTTTTTTACAAAACAAAAACAACAAAATCATTTAGTATAAATAAATAACAAAAGTGATTGCGATAATTTGCATAATCTGTTGTCCTGTCCTGAATCCTGTCAGAATCAGAGTAACCGATTTTTTTTTTTATCTAAATCTAGTTCAATCGAACGGTTTAGGGTCGGTTCATATCTAACGGAATATGCGTCGCGTATTATCGGTCGCGTAACGCCAGAACTGACAAATGTATAGAAAAACACTCGACCGTTCACACTCGACGCACTAACGTATCACCGGTTGAGTGTGAACGGTCGAGTGTTTTTCTATACATTTGTCAGTTCTGGCGTTACGCGACCGATAATACGCGACGCATATTCCGTTAGATATGAACCGACCCTTAAATCTCTAATATTGTCGGCCACCAAAAAAGAAGGCTACTAGCTAGTAAAACAATTTCATTTCTAAACGAATAGTGATAGTACTGAAAAACATAAGAGATTTTTGATTAGCAACGAGAAAATTGAGTGTAAATTCTAAGAAATATGACTTAAAGACTAATCACGCTGTTACTTTACCCAAGTTAGCCCCAAGTTCCCCTATCGTGTCGTTCGTGGAATAGATTCTTGGAATAAGCTTTTCGTTTCCCAGCAATTTGTCTGATTTTTAAATACGATTTTTATTTGAATGAACAATTAGATTAGTTTTTCCGAATTTTGTAATTTTGTGTATTTTTTAGTCGTTATTCGTAGAAAGACTCATTGACCTCTCTACGAATACGGGTCAGTATGTCATGACCATTAGATTTTTTTTATTTTATACAAACCTTGTCCTGACATAGCGAACACAAAAAAAAGAATTATCCAATTTGGTGCAGCCGTTCGGAAGTTATGTGCGTAAATACATACATTTCTGCGATTCATTTTCATTTATATACTTTCAGCTTTTCGCCCGAACACGTGCAACAAACTCTCTCCATGTAATTTAATAATTTTAAATATATATTTTTCATAATGCTGGACATTTCACACAGCATCATCTAGCCCCAAACTAAGCGCTTAGTTTGGGGGTTACCAAGATCGCCTTTATTACGATTATTTGCAAAAAATGGCGAGTTGACGGTAGGAGCTGGCAACTTTCAGGCGAATATAAATAGAGGTTAGGTAGGGAGCTGGCTCACTTTTTGTTCGGCGCTCGTAGCGACAAGACGTCTGCGTTTGCACGGAAGTAGTCAAGTTTATTCCTGAGGATGCCCCGTGGAGGGGCGAAACACGTGTCGAAATCAAATGTAGGTGTTCTTTTGCTTGCGCCCCGGTGCTGCTCACGGTTCCAGATTGCCGAGCCTAAGTTGTAGGAGGCTTGGCAGAGGTTAGTGGGTGGTTGGGTGGCTTTGGGGTGAGTACTAGTCTTAAGAAACCTTTGTTTGAGAATAGATTAGCGGATTGTTACTATATATTTCCTTACAATTTTTAATATAAGCAAAGCTTGTACTATGGGAACCAGATAACTGATACACTACTTATATACTTTTTTTTCTAAATATATACATATTACCTATACATAGAAACACCCATACCCGAGATAAAATTTGCAGTTCATACAAACATTTATCCCGCGGCGGGGATCGAACCCGCAACCTTCTGCGTCCCAAGCGGGCTTTCATCCACTGGGCCACAGAGGTCGTAAAACAGTACACAGCGCATAAAGGACTTCTGTGACGTAGGTTCTAGCTGAAATTTTGAACTACTGTACCTTAAAATATGTTTACCCAAGTAATCCAGCAAACTACAAAGTAACATGATTTAACCCTTTGGGTTTCTTAGGCAGAATTTCTTAATACCTCACTCGGTCATTTAAGCTTGGGTTCTCAAAAATGTTGGCTATTGTGGAACTCAATGAATGTACACAAAATGTATGTGCACAAACGGTGAAGGAAAACATCGCGAGGAAACCGGCATGACGTGGTATGTTCTATCTCAAGGGCTGGTTTGTCTTTAATGTGTGTGTAGATGCACAAGCACGTTGTGTCTGTGTGCGTAAGCTCAGGCACGCTCCGTGGACTTCCTCCAGTATCGCTTACGCACACAGAAACAAATTTACACACACCCCCACCGTTTGTTAAAGACGGTGCCTTAACGGACATGACCCTGAGAGTCTTATGGTAATAGGTAGGTACCCTTATTAAGAATATTATGTTTAAGGACGAATGTGAACAGGGCTCCACCAGGATTAGACTCTCATCAACTTGGGTTTGTGGAAGACGAAGAAACGTAAGAATCTTTTTTGGGCTTGGTTTATCAACAATATGAATAGGCATGAGGACAGTAATCAAGTTTCGCTATAATATTTACCTGGTCTAATTAAATGGGATTCCAGGATTGAGAAAAATGAATTTATTGTCATAACTAGCTGTCCGTCGCGGTGTTACCCGCGTTCCTTCGGGAAAACTTCACTTTCCCGGGATAAAATATAGCCTATGTTCATCAGGGATAATGCAGGATTCTAATGGTGAAAGAATTTTTCAAATCGGTCCAGTAGTTTCGGAGCCTTTTAATTTCAATCAAACATACAAACGAACAAACAAATCTTTCCTCTTTATAATATTAGTATAGAGTATAGATATAGATAATGTCGAGATTATTAAATTATTTAATAAAATAAATCTACAAAATACAACAATCCGCCATGATAGCTGTACACCAATCAGAGCGCGTGACGTCATTACTCAATATAATAGACCAAAACTGCGCCTTTTGTTTCCTCATTAGTGTCTAACTGTCTAAGCACGGCTTTTTGCTTTTTGAAAAAATTGTCATCATGCCTATTCTGAACTGTCAATTCAATAGAAGAAATGCTGAGACGTCAGAAGTGAACCACATTTTCTAACGTCATCAGTATTTTTTGTATAGAAAAATGACTGCGGCACGTACGGCGCGGACAAAATGTGCGGTCCAAATACTTTCCAAATTCAATTTCGTAATTATCCATAGATCTGGAGGTAAGTCTACCATGCAATGGGGTCGTTTATATTTTCTTTTTATTTTATAAATGCCAGACCAGTTAAAAGCAATAAAAATTGCGTCAGAATCAAGCAACCCTAATTTACGCCAAAACTCCATGTTCACTTGGGAAATACAAGCCACAGACCAGTCGCAATCAAAAGTAGTGTAGCAACCCAGATGTCAGAACTCAATACACAATACACTTCAATTTGACGCATCAAAATGTAACGGTATTCACAATGTCCACAGTCCACTTACGAGATTGGAATCCTTTTAAGTATTCCTTTTTCAAAAACTGCGTTCAAAAAGGGTTTGAAATTTTCAAGCGTTGAAATATTGTTAAGTGAATTCTGTTGAACTCAGTTCCAGGTAGATGATAAAAGCATTTTACAGCAAATGCTTACTTAGCTTTATGAACTACTAACTCGACTTTGCCCGAGATAAGTGTGGCTTTATGGCTATTTAAAATAATACATATCTTAAGTATTGAAATTTAAGCTCCTACACTACCTACTTACTCGAACTTTCTCATTTACAGTTCTACCTTTAACACAAAACCTAATTGTTGTCGTAATGTAGATAGTTTCGAAACGACTACAACAGCTGAACAGTGTTAAGCTATAATTACACCCATGGGTTGTACAGCGACTATTGATCTCGAACCGTCGACAATTGGGTCATGATGGGTGTGGATAATTAATTTATGGTGTCATTTCGCTGAATCTATTAGACAACATAATTTATTCACGTCCCGATAAACCTATCTATATTATAGTTTGCATAAATTGTTTGATAAGGAATTCTGAATTTCAAATTGTTTCATCACTGTCATCAGCTTTTAATCAAAAAGTCATACATACCTACATTAAATCACGCATCTTTCAGAGAATCCACAGATGTTCACTTGTTACGATCTAATGACGACCTCTGTAACGCGTTCGATCCCCGCCGCGGGACAAATGTTTGTATGATCTACAGATATTTGTCTTGGGTCTGGGTGTTTTATATGTATGATATCGAACAAAAAGTATATAAGTAGTGGGTATAGGTATCAGTTATGTAGTACCCTATAACACAAGCTCTTACTTTGGGGCTAGATGATGCTGTGTGAAATGCCCAGCATTATTTATTTATCCAGTATAAAAAGTAGCTTAAGTACTATTCCAGAATATAATCTATCTCTCTCCCAAATTTCTTCAAAAGCCATTCAGTCGTTTTTGCGTGAAAGAGTAACAAACACCCATTACATCCCCACAAACTGTCGCATATATTAGTAGAAAATAATATTAAAATCCTTTACTTTTTGTACCCAGTTTAAAAAACGAAAGAATTACCAAGGCTTGATTACGCCGAGACTGCAACACAATGTCGCTCGAGTTGCATAATGAGATGAGCATCTCACTTACTGTTTGTACTCGCGCCTGCTGGTTTAATTACATGTATACCTATTTATGCACAAACAGTAGGAGCGTAGTAACGTAATGAAACGATCGTGGTTTAATTTGCTTAGTCGTTCCGGAGTGTATTTTGGCACCAAGCAGGAATGAATGAATTATTGTACACCAAGATATTAACAAAAACAAAACATTTAAAACAATTACAAGTTCTTAGTACAATGTGCGGCCTTATCGCTGAAAGCGATTTCATCCAGGCAACCTTTGGATGGAATATAAACTAAAGAAGCAGAAATAGGACGGTAGCGAACAAAAATTTCATTTTCAAAAATTTTTAAAAAAAAAGTTCTTAACAGGATAAGATTATATATTTTTTGCGAGTAACAATCTCAAGCAAATAATTCAATTAAGAAATAATATAATGCTGAGAGATAAATAACTGGCGCTAACTAAAATACTTCGAATTTGAGGTTACAAATCGTTCGGATTTCTTCGGACGCATTCGGATTTATTCGGGCATGACCAGAATTTTATCTACAGACGTTATTTAATTATTTTAGGTGTAATTATGAAACGAGGAGAACGGTACTACTACATACATAAATTCAGAAAATACACTATAAATATATAAAAAAGTTGAGTTTTACATATTTTTGATTTCGGTACTTCTTTCAGCTACATCTTTTTAGAAAATTCGAGCGTAAAATTGTGCGGCAAGAATAGTTTTTAATTCAGTTTATTGCTTTATTAAATACTAGCTGTCCGTCGCGGTGTTATCCGCGGTCCCTCGGGAAAACTTCACTTTCCCGGGATAAAATATAGCCTATGTTCATCAGGGATAATGTAGGATTGTAATGGTGAAAGAATTTTTCAAATCGGTCCAGTAGTTTCGGAACCTATTAAATTCAAACAAACAAACAAAAATTTCCTATTATGTAGATGTAGATTAAAGTATAGATTAGCTTCTGCGCGCAGCTTCGCTCGCGTGGTACTAAAATTTCGAATAGCCTATATGCTATTCCAGGGCACTATCTACATCTATTCCAAGTTTCATCCAAATCGGTTGACTGGTTTAGGCGTGATTGAAACACAAACATCCAAATATCCAAACATGTAAACAAACTCGCTAACTTTCAGTTTTATTAAATGCTAGCTAAATCGATAATTTGTGCTATCATGCGAAGTCGTTGGCCAATGCTAGTTAAAAATATTTCTAACTCCGTTCCTTCAATTTATTCTACAATTTTCATACAACGGTTTCACTAGTACAGTTGATGAGAAAAGTTTTGGGGCTATTGTCCTATCCTTGTACAAGCGAGTAAACAAGTGGAAACGATAGTTTCTATGCTCCAAATGAAAGGGTATTGGTTCAAGTGGAACAACTTTGTTTTGGGATGTTATTCGGGCAAAATCGTGCGACATTTTGGTAGTGTTATTCTGGGTTAAGGATATTGCTTGTAGTGTTTTCAAGGATAATGTCACATACTGAAATTTAAAACAATTTCCGTTTAAATTAGTTCAGCCGTTCCAGACGCCTGGAGAAACATACACATAAAAATTTAAAAATAGTTTGTGTTTCAATATCGTGTCACAACCATAAGCACTCGAGAAAACATAAGTATAGTATATCAATTACCTGGTTCCCATAGTACAAGCTTTGCTTAGTTTGGGGCTAGAATGTTAGGTGAAAATGTCCAGCATTAAAAAAAATAAAATCTAGGTATTTAATATCACAGACTGTAGATACTGATATAAAAAATACAAAATAGTTTACTAAAATATGACCAAAGGCAAGTAAGAAGAAATAACTACAGTATACACCATTGCCCAACATATCTCGACTGAGCAAGATAAAGTTTGCAACAACATAATTCATTCATAACTTTATGCATTTATATAAAAACTAAACTTGGCTGCCACTTTTCCTATCGCCTGTATACGTATCATTTCCAGCCTGTGCAACTTCAGAACTACTTGAAACTTTATGTTTGTGACTGTACAAATGTATTTTTAGACAGGATATTAAGATGCGTTTACACTAGAAATAATATGCAAGGAAGTTCATTTGTCTGCGTGGTACTAACATTTTGAATAGCCTAAACCTATGCTATTCCAGGTCACGCCTATTTCAAGATTCATCTAAATCGGTTCACTGGTTTAGGCGTGATTACACAAACATACAAATATGTAAACATTTAAATTAACTTACAAGCTTTCAGCTTTATTATATTAGTAGGATACATACATACCTACATAATTATCAAATCGCGTCTGTTTCCCATAGGGGTAGGCAGAGACTATGGACTACAATTGCTATTGCTATAATCTTTATGTGCTCTCTCAATATTCGCCGATGATATACATACCCGCGCTCACGAACGTGTAGAGAGTCTATTCACCTGTATTCGTCAATCTTTGTCTATCCAATAAATAGTTCGGCGAATAGTTTGGCAAATACTTCAGCGAATGTTCATCACATGCTCGCATCTTTATGCTCGCTGTGTTTTGTAGGAAAGTACTTATTTTGACTTGGCTCTTTTTTTTAAATATAATTAATAGTATCGCTTTTTTAATATGCATGAAGATAATCCAATATTAGGTACATATTCATCATCATCATCATCATCTCAGCCTTTTTTACGTCCACTGCTGAACATAGGCCTCCCCCATAGATTTCCACAGCGATCGATCTTGTGCAGCCTGCACCCAACGGCTCCCAGCAACCCTTACAAGATCGTCTTTCCATCTCGTGGGGGGCCGTCCTCTGCTGCGATTTCCGGTGCGTGGCCTCCACTCGAGAACTTTTCTGCCCCAACGGCCGTCAGTTCTACGAGCTATGTGCCACTGCCACTTCAACTTGCTAATCCTGTGGGCTATGTCGGCGACTTTAGTGCGTCTACGGATCTCTTCATTTCTGATTCGATCTCGTAGAGAGACACCAAGGTACATATTATAAACACAAAAACCCAAACTAAGTCAAACAAAACACTTTAAATACTAAGAAAACTTTAAACAAAGAAGAGTATTATGTGTTCGCTCTCTTAATACCTCTCGCGTCTCAGTTTCCTTGCACTTCAGTGTAAACACAGCTTAACAATCAGCTGCTTTTGTGTTTAAAGTTAGAACATTAAAATGATATAGGTTATATTAAAGTAGGTACAATCTGTCTCAATAAATAGATAATGCTGGACATTTCACACAGCATCATCTAGCCCCAAACTAAGCAAAGCTTGTACTATGGGAACCAGATAACTGATATACTTATATACTTTTTGTTTGTAAATACATACTTATTATACATAGAAACACCCAGACCCGAGATAAATATTTGCAGATCCTACAAACATCGAACCGGCAACCTTCTGCGTAAGCGGGCTTTCACGCACTGCACCACAGAGGTCGTCGTCTTATGTACTTTTTGTTTGTAAATACATACTTATTATACCATATGTCTCAATAGTGTTTCTTCTGATGTAACCGCAACAAGGATTACTTTTTCTGATTCATCGTATGAATCAAACAGTTCCGAAAATAAAATTGGCAAGCTTAAAACGGTAAATGAATTACGAAACTTATTATTTAAATTGAATTTACGAACTTTTAAATAGAAAAATACAAACTAAAAAAAACAATACGCGACTTATTGAAGCGACTTTTTGATCTTTCGATTGACATAATAATCGAATTACGAAGAAAGTAAGGTTTGAATACGGTAAAGTAAACACTATATTCAAATTCTGCTTCAAAGAATCATATGTGACTATATTAACTGAGAGAACGTCTACAGAGCTTCATTGAGAAATGAAAAGTCGTACGTTACGTACCTATCAAAATTTTCGATTCCGACGGGATTCGAACCCGCAACGATCAAACGTGGCCGAGCGGTAAGGCACTCCGCATTTAGGAGGATCCTAAATGCGGAGTGCCTTACCGCTCGGCCACGGAACTCTAGTCGTCACAATCGAAATTCTTGATAAGCTCATATTTATCGGCTAAGCACCGGCAAGCGCCACACGTGTCACTCAAAACTTTTAATAAGAATTTTCATGTCTACAGTACCTTGGGATATTGTCCTGAACTTGTTGTTTATCGGCTAGAACAACGGCTAAGTTATCGCAATGTCTAAAGTGCATCGGGAATATAGTCTTGAACCTATTCCGTGTTTTTAATTAGCTTAGGTACATCTAAAAAGTCGCGACACAAAATTGGTAGTCGCGTCCGAAATCTGTTCAAGCGAGACCACAAGACCACAGACCAATCAAAAGTGGTTTAGTGGCCAAACTGTCAGACTGTCGAATGGACATGAAACTACTGCAACTGAAAATAGTTCGTTCTATGGGAACTAAATGGAATTGTAAGTATTTTTTGTACAGCAAAACTTTTTTTTATTTTAGCATTTGACCTCACTCTGCCTGATGTTAAGCAGTAGTGAGGTCTAAGATGAAGCATGCTTACCTAGAAGAAATCTATTTTCTCGCGATTTGAAGTCCTTAGTTGTACTTTCGGGAAATACAGAGCCTGTCAAGGAGTTCCACAGTTTGGCGTATTTAAAATATAGACTCAAAAGTTCGTAGAGTCAGTGGCCAACTCTGGTGACGGAGTTTTTAGGCCGCCTTAAAGCTTCCGTCATGGCTGAACGACTTAAAAAGCTTTAATATCATTGCGACATGACTGCGACTCGGCAAACGTAGTGTAGGACGCCCTCCGGCCAGGTGGAGTGACGATCTGCGAGAGGCTGCTGGCAGAAGCTGGATGCGTCGAGGGGAGGCCTATGCCCAGCAGTGGACTGCTATAGGTTGAACATGATGATAATGAATTCTATTATCGGTGTTTTCACCCCACCCTCCATTCTGGCTTATCCGGGACCGACAATTTACCCTTTGAAGCACGTTAGCTATTGCCACTAACGGTCACCCATCCAGTGAGCGTTGCTCAAACGTACATACCGTACAATACCTATTAGAACTTGATTTTAAAATGCATGACTCACATTATTAATAACCCAAAGATTTATGCGTTCGTCTCAAGATAAATTACGTTCCGTTTTACGCGTATTAGATGTAATAAATCAAAGATACGACTTTCCGGTCAAAGCGGTCTATTTTTATATAGATAAAAACATTCGGGACTTACGAAGTAACTTGTGGCACGTCACAAGTATTTTTTAAACATAACTAGTAACACGCCGGCGGTTTCACATGCGGTACCACCGTTTTCCCCTTTTCACTCTTTTTAGGTAGAATTTCCTAAATTCCTTTCTTAATGCTCCCCTAAACTATAACCGCCTTATTAATTAGAAAACCCTAATTCTAGCTAAATCCGAGACTGCTCTCAGAACTGTGACTTCTTGGAGTAACATGATGAGTTTAAGGTTATTAATAAATCGGTAGTTATCTCGAATCAGTAATACATTTCTTGCATCGGGACTAGCGCGTGCGTTATGGCAACCCATAAAATTTAAAATAAAAACGAGTGAATGAACGAATATTATTATCATTCAAAATATTATCTGTCTCTGTCACTAATTATATGAATGACAGAGATAGACAATAATTTGTATTGATAATCTGTTTTATTCAAAGAGGTTAGAGGTTTTATTCTTCTCCAAATTTTCGGTCAAGTGAATATTGACCAAAAAGTTTTTAGTCATAAAAAAAGTATTTACTGTGTTTAGTCATTTTTAACTGTTTTTTTTGTTTCTAGCAAGAAACAAAAAAACTAAATGATTTTTTACCTCAAAATCTATACTTACTTTTAAATTCAGTTTCTTCGAGATCATAAAATGAAATTGTACGAATATTGTAAATTTTCACTCGCCCCATTTATGGTAATTGGTATCCATCCAACCTCATTAAATTTTTCCTCAAACCATCAACATATCCATCCTATTTGCACAACCTTTTTTTGGATATGACATGAATATTATGAAGTAAAATGTCAAAATTCATGATAGAGTATGCTTACTCCATCTCTATACTAGGTTGCACCTATAGGCCTCTTGCTCCGAGAGCAGCGTCGGATTAGCTTATTTCCTCCTTGGTCTTTATTTATTAATACAGATTTGACCTACTACTGCCTTATGCTTTGGATTAGCTCTAATCCCACCCAAGTTCGTGTTTATTAATAACAGGGTAAAAGTATTACACTCCTACTCCAAGTTTCATGTTTCTAGGACTTATGGCTTTTTATAATAATAGATTTTCAACATTTTGTACATACATACATACATAAAGTCACGCCTCTTTCCCAAAGGGGTAGGCAGAGACCACGGATCTCCAGTCGCTACGATCCTGACACACAACTTTCGCCTCATTCACTCTCATTACAACATTGTGTATCCCAAGTAAATTCACACTAATTAATATTAAAAATGTGAAAGTAACTCTGTCTGTCTGTGTGTTTGTTACATTTTCACGCACAAACCACTGAAAAGTCTAGGCTAGATCAACCTTTATCCATGCCAATTTTCGGCATGGATAAAGGTTGTATCCCAGGGAAGGACATAGGCTACTTTTTATCCCGAAAAAAAATCCAGAGGGACAGCGGGTCACACCGCGGGAGCGCAGCTAGTAAACTAGATTTTCAACCTTTTTCTTAAGCAAATATGTTAAAAAAAATCTTTTTACAGTCAGCGTCACCAACTGGTAACCCCCCATCAATAAAATAAATGACAGTCATAATGGATGATATCTTTTGTCAGTTTAATTTAAACAGGCTACAGTTATGCAATAGGTCACCAATTTGTCGTAAACAAACCCAACACAGATTCGTTTGTACTCTACTTTGCAAAAGCTTTTAAGCAATTTGGCGTAAGCTTTTAGTTTCAGTGTCGCTGCGTAATAAGGTTGTATGCGACACGCGACACTGCGGCGCGACAAAGGTAAAAAGGGGTGAAAACTTGAGCGAAGCCGCGGGGCGTGCCGCTAGTCTTAATTTTAAAAGCGTGTAACTACGTTTTAAAAACAAAAAAAAATTCAATGGCGCGGCTCAGGGTTTCAAGTGAAGATGAGGTTTTTTGAGTTTTATCGAAACCACAGAGATAAAAATAAAAAAGAAAAAAAAATATTTATTCAGAACTTATTACAGTGTGTTTACAAAAATATAACGAAGAGAGAGAGAGAAGAGATAAAGTTTATATGGGACAACATCATACCCTTTTAAACAAAAAAAAATGAAAATCGGTCCACAATTGGCGACATAATCGCGTAACAAGATAAAAAAACAGGTCGAATTGAGAACCTCCTTTTTCTGAAGTCGGTTAAAAACTTAGGCTTTTACATCTATACTAGATGATACATGATAATGTATACAGTGTCAGGAGGCAACCTATGCCTACACTGAACGGGACGCTGTAGTGCCTGGGACATTGAGATGGAATAGGCTTGTAGCACCTAAACCATCCTCTCAGCTTAATCAGTATCCACAGAACACACTTGACGACCTCTGTAGCGCAGTGGGTGAAGGCCCGCCTGCGACGCAAAAGGTTGCGGGTTCGATCCCCGCGGCGAGACCAATGTTTGTATGATCTACAAATATTTGTCTCGTGTCTGGGGGTGTTTCTGTGTATAATATGTATGTATTTACAAACAAAAAGTATATAAGTAGTATATCAGTCATCTTAGTACCCATAACACAAGCTCTGCTTACTTTGGGGCTAGATGATGCTGTGTGAAAAGTCCAGCATTATTTATTTTTATTTATTTATTTTATTTCGTTGCTCTGCACCTAGCGATAGGTACAGAGTAACATAAAAGCTGAGACTGGTCCTATTTGGCACACCATATCACAGACCTTGCACCTACCTTTAACTGTTTTGTGTTTTTCTTTTTTTATGCTTTAGGTTAGTTATGCTGTTTTTATCTTGTGTTAGTTTAAGTACCTGTCTATGTTTTTGTTTGTTTCATTATTAAGTGTGTCTGTGAATCTGTGCCAATAAAGTATCTATCTATCTATCTATTTTAGAAAACGACGTCAGTACGTCTGGAGCTGACTTAGCTGCGGGTTTCCTCACGATGTTTTCCTTCACCGTTCAGAGCTCGTGTTGTGCATATAAATGAAAAACATAATTAAACATTAGGTATACAAAACTAACCATTAATTTCAATTATCTGATAATATATTAATAAGAGGTGCGGGCATTATCATATTAATTATTAACTAAGCTGCATTATCCAATGCGGGTGAGCACATGGTGCTTATCGTAAAGCAATAAGGTTCATAATTGCATGTAATATGAGTTTAATGAGAATTTATGGTTTTTGTTTCCTGGTGAAGCGCACGTGCTTTGTCGTTCGTCATAGATCGTCGAAGTGAACAAAGTGGCACAAATCGGATGGGTGGCCGCTGGTGGCAATTATCAAATGAGGGCTTTATTATATATTCTATTAAAAATCCAAGTTAATTGATACTTTTCCATTAAATAAATTGATATCATATCAAAATGTCGACAAATTAAGTTTCCACCATTTGAACTTTTTTCAGTAAGCTCAATAGTGCTGTATGATTTTATAATTTTTTTATTTTTATTAAATAGGTCAGCATTTGACCATTAGGTCATTAGGACTATGTTAAGCAGTAGTGAGGTCTAAGATGGAGCATGCTTACCTAGAAGGAACCTATTTACTCTTGATTTGAAGACCCCTATATTGTACTTTTCGGGAAATACAGAGCCCGGCAATGAGTTCCGCAGTTTGGCGGTGCGTATGAAAAATGTAGACTCAAAACGCTTTGTACGAACTCTGGGAATGTCGATCATGTACAAGTGGCGTCTTTCCGGGAACCTGTTGGCCCGAAATGTTCTTTAATTTACATTTTAACTTAGTTTTATTGATTGATTGAGACTTTGTCTTAACGAGCGAAGCCGAGTGTTAATGCGTACTTGATGCGACATCTCGACCTCACAGTGACGTCACGTGTCATAACGTCAATTTTCCGCCCCAGCGGAGGCGTGTAATGACGTTTCCACGACAATATCCGGAATACGGGCGAAAATATGGAGAAAATTAATTTGATATAGTCCCTAGCGTTTTGATGGTGACACTGAGGACATTATTAGCAGAAAACGAAAATACAGTAGTAAAAATATTGTGAGCATCGGTAAAGTACAAGGTATACCATATATTAGTAAAGTACCAAAAGTAAAATTTATACAAATACAAATGAAATACAAACGAGCTCCTAAGATAATTTTCAAAATTCAAAACACCAAAATATTCATGAACTGGATAATTAGGTAAATAACTATCACAGTTGAATTGGTCTACTTTCAAAATATTTTATATTTAAGTAATCAAGTGGAAGAGTCATCGCCTTCAGATCGTAAGATAGTGGGTTTGAATCATAAACATTTACGAAATCAGAAATTCCGCGCTAATTTCAGAGAATCCTTTCAAAACTTAAAACATTTTCAGTGAATTTCTAAACAAGATATTGAACATGAGCACGGCCATGTTTTCAACATCGGAAGCCCATTTACTTAAATCCATTACAGCTTTTAAGACATAGCTGGTAGGGATAGCAAACTAAGCAAGCTATATTTTTAAGATCTACATAAGTATCACGCTATAAACTCTTTGAATTGCATTGAATTCAGTTCTTATATTACAGTGGGAAACCTAAAGTCGGCATTCTGTAAATGAATATTTCGACGAGGTCGTCGAAATATTTGCAGATCATACACACATTTATCCCGCGTCGGGGATCGTGCCCGCAACCTTCTGCGTCCCAAGCGGGCTTTCACCCACTGCGTCACAGAGTGGTGATGATGAGGTGTCTGTCTGCGATTTCAAAATAACTGTGTTTTCTCAAGTGCCTATAGTATGAAAATATAGCAGGAAGTAGTATGTATCAGCCACGTATACTAAGCTGTACCGGATTCAGCTCCGGGCTATATCGATCAGAGCGCGGCCACGTAGCTAAATATTGTAATAATGTTTAGCGAATACAAGGCTTCTTCAAGCAGTATGGGTTACTACTTGCTCATGGTGAAATACAGGGTGATCTTAAATTAGCGTTCAAAAACATGAAATCAGACAGTTGTATGCTGGTTAGGTAAACAGTTATTCTTAGTAAAATATAGTGTGTTTTCAACAGTGTTCCAAATTCTTTCACCAGTTATCAGAGTTATTCAAAATACACCACCAGTCTAAGAGTGATATCAGAATGAATGAAATCGTTTATTTGCTAGAAGATACGTACTTCTCATAGATGAAATGCATAAGTAGAAGTTTTCAAAAATTTATTGATCAGGATAAAAATCACCAGCTCTTTGGTTATCGGTCTCTTCAATTGTAATCGTATCTTAACTCGTAATGTACTACGCTTCAAATGTGTTTGTTTCAAATATATAAATTTTTACTCTCTTTTACTTTTAAATCAACCTCTCAACTTCTCTCAAATTCACGCTTCTGGATCCAATAGTCTCTACTAGTAAGTAGGTACAGTACGGCCGGCAGATCTAGACCGGTCTGAAGTTGCGCTGTGCGCAGGTTACCCCGCGTCTTACCACCTATTCGACCCTAAAAGTGACTACTGCGCTACGTTGCGACGAACTTAACACCGGTCTAGATCCGCCGGCCGTACTGTACTCATATTGTTAAGAATAGTCTTAATTTCTAACTATCATTCTACTCACATGACTCCTCAATAAGTATCTCCTGCTGGCTCTCGATGCACTGCAGCAGAGAGAGCAGGACGCACGATAGGACGCGCGAGCGAGACAGCAACATCGTTATCGACTGCTCCCGCGCATCACTAGAACTTCACTGCTTCTGGAACAAATAGAACATTTTATTAAAACAAACAACAAATAATGGCGAACGACATTGTTTTTATTCAAACAAACGAATCTACAACAACAATTTGCTAGGGAGCCTGGATCAGATATTTACGACCTCTATGGCGCAATGGGTGAAAGTCCGCTTGTGACGCAGAAAGTTGCGGGTTCGATTCCCGCCGCGGGATAAAAGTTTGTATAATCTGCAAATATTTATCTTGGTTCTGGGTGTTTCTATGTATGTATATGTATGTATTTACACACACAAAGTATATAAGTATCAGTTATCTGTTTCCCATAGTACAAGCTTTGCTTAGTTTGGGGTTAGATGCTGAGTGAAATGTCCAGCATTATTATAGATTGTTTTAACGAAAACAATGCTTCCCACTGACTCGCAGTGAACTGGCTTCGTTGAGCTATCGATGATCACATCACCCTGTATAACATTGTTAACTTCATTTGACAGGACAATTACAAAGAAACTGTCAATACATTGACATTACAATTCGAACACAACAAGCAATTAATTCCAACGAATTAACTTCTCAATTATCGCTCCATCAATACTGTTACTCTATTTCACTTCTAAAAGCAACGTTCTGCGCGATGGGTGACCTTATCTGATGAGCCTCAGATCAGCTCCTATTTGTTATTTAGATTTAAGATGTACCAGATGTTCTACTACTTCTTTTTTCTAAAGGAATATAATACGTGATGGATTTAAGTGAAGCAACGTTCGGTTAGAAAACAGATGGGTGACCGCCAGTGGCATTATCAACACAGCGTTTCGGTGCTTTGGAGGGCCGTTGGCTAAGCCATGACGAAAGCTTAATGGCAGCTTAAAAACTCCGTCACCAGAGTTGGGTTACTCGTATGAATTTAATTTTAAGTGACTGAATGAAAATCGTCACTTAATTATTAATCTGTGGATGCATTCGATTTATTTCTTGTGACAGAGTCCCATTCGCGTCAGTTAACGTCAAAGTGACGTTTAATTACGTTTGTTTTGTTTGAGAGTTAATTGTATTGTTATAAGAGAATTGTTTTAATCTAAAGTAAATGACTCTGAGTGCGGCTGTAAGGTTGGTCTTTCTAATTACATTACCTAAAAGTAAAAATAATAACTAGTTGCGATTTTGCGGTATATTTTTTCACTATTTTTAAAAGTCAAGTTATCCCAAAGGACACGGGTAATACCCGTTACCCGTGTCCTTTGGATAACTTGACTTTTCCAGGGTAAACAGTCAGTAGCATACTTACAGTGTCACCAATAAACACTATGTAAAGTTTTTCTTTAGTTCAACTTAAGAATAAGCAAAATGGCTACCAATAAACCAATTAGAAAGTTCCACCTTGCATAACTTTGACATTTCTTTCATACAAACGCTATTCAGAAGTTCCACCAGCTAGCACCCTTGTTTAAATCTAGTGTAACCACAGAATACATATTAGTAGGTACTGTAAAAATATTTTCATAGGTACCACCAAAGAGTTCGTATATATTTTACTCGTACATACCAAGGAGTTTTTGTTTAAGTACTTCCAGATAAATTTACAGGAGAAAAAAATAACTTTATCTGGAACAAATCTTACATTCCAATAGAAGAGGTAGCATGGCGAGAAGGTTTTATAAAATAAAAATCGTAATTTGATAATAAAAACGAGCGCGGAAACCAAAAATGATTTTGTAATAAAAAAATTACATGTGAAATATTGGCGAATGCACAAAAAGTGCGAAGCCATTATGAGAGAAAAAAACAAGAATGACGAACAAAATGACCAATTCAGCCAGCTTTCATAGACAAAATGATACTTATTTTGAGGTTTCTACTTGGATGCGACGTTGCCGATTTGTGCATCTTCACGTATCAGAAGGATAGCTACACCTTGTATTATTGGTAAGAATTTTTTTCTGACTTATTCTGAATTTACGTAAGGTACAGCTTTGCGATGTGTAAATTTGATAGAACTTCGGAATAACTAGTTTTTATTGGTGAGACGGTTAGTGTTTTAGTTATTCCATGGTTTGTTTTGTGTCCTGTCCAATGGGTTTAAACATTCATATAGGTAAAGTTCATAAAACATCAACCACTTTAATATTTTTTAATTAATTTGTTGAATTTATTACCCAATGCCCGAATTAGTTTAAAATTAAAGCTCGAAGTTTGTGTTATTTGAATGTTTGGATGTTTGTGTTTCAATCACGCCTAAACTAGTAAACCGATTCGGATAAAACTTGGAACAGGCGTAGATAGTGACGTGGAATAGCATATAGGTACTACGCGGGCGAAGCCGCGCGCAGTAACAAGTATTCAAAGAGGAGATATTAAGAGAGGAATTAAGGATAACTTACTTAAAAAAAACAAAATTTAATGAATAGCGATCAGATAATCATCAAATTTTGTTTTAC
The DNA here is from genome assembly GCA_963565295.1 of Epirrhoe alternata. Classification (NCBI taxonomy): domain Eukaryota; kingdom Metazoa; phylum Arthropoda; class Insecta; order Lepidoptera; family Geometridae; genus Epirrhoe; species Epirrhoe alternata. The sequence goes on from OY751401.1 coordinate 5,222,311, forward strand.
AGACGCATGTTTCCAACCACTTCTAATCTATAACATTACACAAGCTAGACTTAAGGAACCAAATCCTCTAATTTGAAGACCGCTGAGTCCTGCCTAATTGGTCTATGGACTGTGATTCAACGCAATCTCAACGGATTTTGAGACGTCAGCCTGTCAGCCTGTTTGCAATTTTAATCGCACAACGTTCGAATTTCGAAGTTTTGCCTAACAACGTTCTTTGTGGAGATTTGAATTTTAAAATTGGAACGTGGATTTTGAAATTGGAACTTCGGAGCGGCATCTTTGTTTCGACGTCAAAAGTGAAATGATGACCGATTACTAATGAACATTTTTTTTTAACTGATAAGTAGCTTTTTTTGCGGATAGAAAATCTGCTCACAGACATCCAACCCCGTCGAGGGAACGTAATTGGGGTGTGTGGGGTTGTCGAGCGCTCAACGACCTACTAAAAACTACCCGATGGCCAGCCTCTATGCACAACGAGGGGCTCCGGGATCTCCTACACTAGACGCAGTAGGTCTCGCAGTTTGCCTTAAAATAGATAGATAACTCTTTATTGTTACACCATAAATACATTTTTTTTTTAAATACTCAAAAATCTTAAAACTAATTGCGGTGACACAATGGGCGGCCTTATCGCTCAAAGCGATCTCTTCCAGATGGATGGATTGGATAGAAAAGAACGCGAGAGGAGGTGGTGTTACAATTAAGAAACAAAAAATAAGAACAGGAAATAAAAACAAAAGATGGAATTAGGTATATACATAACAAACAAATTGTAAATATAATGAAACAGTAGAAATTACACAGACAAAGATAAATAAAATACCTAAACTTAAGCATGTACATTAGTACATGCTTACAAGACATTAATAGCTTTTATTTTAAAGAAAGTGATAGATACAGTTTATAGACCTCATTTTTAAATATAGGCAAGGATTTTGCTTTCCTGATGGAAACAGGCAAGTCATTCCACAGTCTGACAGCTCGTACCGTAAAATAGGTAGCGACTCTGGCTGTGGACATCGATGGGGAGGCCTGTGTTCAACAGTGGACGCTAGATGGCCGAGATGATGATGATGATGAGGTACTACCTAACGGGTATTGGTTAAAAGTATGCGAATCGTAGTCAAGTCAACCCAAACTAAAGGTCAAAATCAATCCGTGATAGTTTGATGTTTATGCACTGGTTTTGTGACAATATTTCTCTTCAACGCAAAAGAAAATAAAAATCGGTGATGAAAAATCAGTAACAGTTATTTCTTATCTATACTAATATTATAAAGAGGAAAGATTTGTTTGTTTGTTTGAATAGGCTCCGAAACTACTGGACCGATTTGAAAAATTCTTTCACCATTAGAATTCTACATTATCCCTGATGAACATCGGTTATATTTTATCCCGGGAAAGTGAAGTTATCCCGAGGGACCGCGGGTAACACCGCGACGGACAGCTAGTCAGGAAATAACTGACAAATTATCAACGAACTTGCGCGAACTTGGATAAACGCGATTAATTCTATAACTATTATGCTCATAGCAATGAGCCTCTTCCACTTAAAACTTACTAAGTCCGAGGTTTACATCCTAGGAAACTATTTCCGTTATAATGAGGACGTAATCCTCTACCCCACTGAATAAATAGAACAAAGATCTAGAATATGATACAGCCAGCGTCAATTCTATTAACTATTGAAGAATTTAAAGTTCATTTATTGTATGCTTGGTGGGCAAATTGAGTATTTCGTTTGTATGTTAGTAAGTAGTTGTGCACGTTAAAGCAACGACGCAAATTATTTGTTTTAAACATGCTTGTTCCAGTTGATAAAGACGGTTTAAAAGTAAGATTTAGTGATGTTAAAAAAATCCATAAAAATACCTATTATAAATGTGAAAGTAAATGTCTGTCTGTCCGTTTGTTACCTTTTCACGCCCAAACCACTGAACAGATTAGGCTGAAAATTGGCATGGGTAAAGGTTGTATTCCAGGACATAGGCTACTTTTTATCCCGAAAAAATCTCGAGGGACCGCTAGTGTTAAATAATGTTGTAAAGAAACTTTTGCCATCCTAATAGGACCTGAAATGAACAGACGTGATATTGATTGTTTGTTTGTAAAATTATCACATGAATCAACAACCGTACAACTGTCTAGATAGCGTGTAAAACAATTCAACAACGGCATTCATATTACGGCGCCAGTTTTCAAGAAAACTTACCAAAGGACTGAATCTCTTAGAAGCTCTGCTAAATCTAACTTTGCTCAGCATAATGCAAGTTGCGTTCAAAATGCATTTAATCAAGTAACCGGTGTATTTGACTATTTGAACACCATTATGACAAAGCGACAGGAGTTTGTGAGTGGATTTTGGTCTCGTTTTTTTCTTCAATGACAAAATTACATGTCATTAAGAAATGAACAGGAACTCAAGTTGGATAAAAAGCCATGCCTATCATCCGTGTGCCTTCGCAGGATCCTTTGAGTTCTTTGGCCATATAGCCCGCAAACCCGGAGACAATCTCCAGAAGCTCATCGTCACGGCTAAAGTCGAGGGAAAGCGGCCAAGAGGTAGAAGCCCGATGCGTTGGTCAGACCAGATCAGCAGCACACTCGATCTGCATGCCGGAAGCTGTGCATGTGGCTGAGAACCGGAACAGATGGCGGAACATCGTCCGAGAAAGGATACTTTCGTGATGGGTCACGACCCCCAGCATTGGGGAAACGACGCAAGGAGGAGGAAGAAATGAAAAGTCTCATCATTTTTGATTCTGACTTGATTCGAACCCGCAACGATCAGACGATCCTCCTAAAGCCGGAGTGCCTTCAACCGCTCGGCCACAGAAACATTGACGTCAGATTCGAAATTCTTGATAGCTTATATTTATCGGTAGAATTTCGACAATGAAATAAGTATTTTATTTCATTGTTTCAGGGGTACAATAGCTCTATCCTAAAAAATATGCCATATTTTTAAAAGTGCGCAAATTTCTAATGTAATTTGTGTAACATGAAAACTTTGGAGTTTGGTAAAATGCGGAAAGTTCCGGATATATTGGTAGGTATTAGTCGTATGCACAAACAATGTGAAACTTTGGAGGCCGGATTTCTTAAACGGGTAGTTATGCGCTCGGAAAGTTTTCGGAAATAACCGGTTTAGAGCCGGTCTTTTGAAATGACCGGATTTCTGTCCGTTTTGTTTAGCGGTTAGAAGCATTTTATTTTCTTAGCATTTTTTTAAGTGCTAGTAACAAAATTACAAGGGCAATTAAAAAAAAAAATATTATTCAGAACAAAGTACATAGGAAACATTGATTACAATAGAATGATGAGAAGTTTAATAAACTGTGTAGCTTAAACAGTTAAATTTAAATTAAATTTAAACAGTATTTCAAGAGAATATCTTGTGAAAAGTTGACTGCATCTTTTGTGACAAATAGAAGACAGTCAGACAGACAGCGTAAGCTTGAATTCTAACTACCTATAAGAAAAACTTTTTTATGTTAATAACTATTCTTCACAGAATTTAGTTGTTTTATTACTCTTTCTATAATTTCTTTGTTATCTGGGATATTTTGTTATTAAGATTCATGTTATTATTTTAAGAATGTGAATTTTCCGGCTAAAAGTTGCCATCTTCCCCTATTCGTTTAAGTTTTATTATTATGTTACTTGGTTGTTAAAGCCTATCGAACTTTTTCAGTTTTAAAGTTTTTAAACGGCTTAGCTATTTTATTACTGAACCCAGTTATAGTGCGAGAGCTAGCGTTCAAAATTCTACGTCATTGTGTACTAAAATAAAACCTTTACAATAATAATGAACAGTTATAAAAACGTAAACAGGGTCACGACTGTATCCCCAAGGCGCGGTAGACATTCTCTCAGATCTTTATATTCCAGATCCTTTGAAGACGTCTAAGGGGGTAGTCAGAGGCATGTACAAATACATATTTGATACATGCCCACATCTTGCAGAAGTTAGTATTCCATACGTGACAGGTTGCAAGCCCATCGCCGCCTATAAGAATACTAACTGGTTTCCTCACGATGTTTTCCTTCAACGTTCAGAGCTCGTGTTAAAGTGCATATAAATTTTACGAAACGCAAAATCCATTGATGCACGGCTGGGATTCGATCCCACGACCTTCGGATTGAAAGTCGAGGTACAACCCCATTCGGCCAACACGGCTCTTACAGTTATATTCTACTAAAATTTGATTTTGATCCATCAGTGCTAACGACTTGTTGGAATAAAGTTGAATCATTCTATCATAATAAGTCTATTTTTTGTCCAGAAATAACAGCTGTAATGTGGCATAAAGATGGAATATTATTATTATAATTTTTTAATGGTAAATATACATACCTAGTACATTAGGTTTGAATGTGGAGGGATGTAGCAGAAGAGGCAGTCCAAAGAAAAGATGGACTGTGTGAAGGATGATATGGGTAAGAAAGGAGGGAGTGTTGAGATGACGGCTGATAGAGCGGAGTGAAAGAGGAAAACCTGTTGTGCCGACCCCACATAAGTGGGATAAGGGCAGGGAAATGATAATGATGAAAGATACATACTTACTGATAAAAACATTATAATCTTGTCAAATAAATAGAGTAATAAATAAATATTAAATATGTTAATATAAATGTAAGTATTTAAGCAAATTATTCACTTTAGATACAGCGGATGAGAAATTGCCTGTCAAAATCACAAAGAGGAAATATCGCGGATGAAAATAGAAGTACACTTTACTTTGATATCGAAGACATCTTTTAATTTTGTTACTTGCGGTCCTACACAAGAACTTAATTTTCAGGCTGAAGAGTAACTATTAAAGTAAAAAAAAATTCGATCGCCCACGTAAGACGCAGGGTTAGAATAAGCTATAGGTGATTCTTAATAGTCTAATAAAGTGTGATTCATGGGTTAATCTAAAGGGCTACGTACTTTTTAACAAATTTCACTCAAATTCGTTCAGCCGATTCAGCGTCAAGGAGCAACAAACAGTCATCCATCCAAACTTTCGCATTTAAGTACTTACTGTAAGTTCATATGAGTGAGCCACTCTGGTGACAGTTTTTAAGCCTAAGGACGCCCTCAGTTAATAATGCCACAACGCGGTCATCCATCCACTTACTAACCTTACAGAACGTTGCTTAACTTCGACAATCTAGCAAGAACAACTAAACAACTACACCTCGAAAGATTTCATGACGGTCATCGTAATTCAGGAAACCAAAGCATTATAAAGACTCGGACACAATGTCATCCATCTTTATTATCCTTTTTACGCAAACTCAATACAAATAAGGCCAAGTACACATTCTGTGCATCATCGCTCCATCATAATATACAGCTGAGAAGTAAACAGCTAGTCCATTCAAATCACATTGATCATATCGTAGTGAGCGTTAACATACCTAATCATATCACAAGATACAAACACCAATAGTCACATACATTCCTGACCCATAAGATTCTCTCTGTCGTGGATTAGTAAAAAAACTACGAGTAGGTAAGTCTCGCGTGCAATTTTCCCACCAGTCACAAGAATTCAGCACTTATTTATAATCACAGTTCTTTTTAAGAAGATAGTTCTGGGTAGGCTCGCTCCATCGTAGACCTCATTCTTGCCTATATAAGTTTCGAGGTCAAGAGCCGACCCATTCATCATAAAAAAAAACATACCACGAGTACAAATAGTACCACAACACCCGAACAAATATCTACAGATTATGCAAATATCTGCCCTACCGCGAGAATCCAACTAGCACCTCTTTTCTCAGTCGAGAAATAACCCGCTGCGTTATCGAAGTAGTCGTATTTTAGTGCCAATTGTGCCAAGCTAACATAAATTACATGAAAGAAAGAATTATTTTATTTTTTGAAAGCAATAGTTGTGTTCAGTGTGTCAAGCTCTGTGTTTTGCTAACTAAAACAATATCAAACAGATGAAAACAGAACGGTATGTCGTAGCATGCCGTAGGGTAACAACAATTGCATATTGAGATTAAACCAGCTATTTCGTTATTACCTACGCCCCAGTTTATAAAAAATGACTTAGCTATTGTCAGCTTCTGAAAGCGAACGTGTCACTAAAATCCTCTATTGTGAACGAAGCCTAATAGAGCTTGAATTTTTCAGACAAATTGAACCTTAACTCAAGGGGATAAGGATGTAATTTTTATAAGAAGAATTAGCAGTTTTTCATGAATTGTTTGGAGTGTTCAAGATCTTAAAAAAGGTTTTTCAAGCAATTTATTTTGAAAGGAAATTAGGCTTTTAATTTCAGGTAGGTAAGAGTATTTTATTAGAATTATCAAGTATAAAATTAATTTTACAAAAGGTATTTTATCTGTATAACATTTTTGTCATGTACTAACATTTTTAGAAAAAAAAACGTAAACGTAAACTGGGACACGACTGGATCCCTGAGGCGCGGTAGACATTATCGCAGATCTTTTATGTATTCCAGATCCTTTGAAGATGTCTAAGGGGGAAAGTCTTTAATAATAATACTAATTTTATAATGAGAAGTTATCATCATCATCATCAGCCTATAGCAGTCCACTGCTGGACATAGGCCTCCCCTAATGAGCGCCATTGCGCCCTGTCCTCAGCTCGACGCATCCAGCTTCTGCCAGCAGCCTTACGCAGATCGTCACTGGCCGTAATGAGAAGTCGCAAAAACTGAAACGGACCATGATTTTAAAAAAGTTTACCGGAAAAAAATAGATAATTTTCTAACTTACCTTTTATGTACTTATTTTTTTAAAGTTTTCTATTTTCTTGATGATTGCCAGAGACATTATAGTAAGTATATTCAACTTCAACTAGTATTTAAATGACAGGTTGCAAGCCTATCGTTTTACGTCGAAATTCTCGTAAGACTTGAAAGTGCGGTTAAATACATAATAAATAAAACATGTGGTTTATGTCCACATTAAAAGCACGGTAGGGTTCATAAAAATGTTTACACATTACGCAGTTCATTACTTTTGCTTTGTTTGAGAGTTGGGATCATAACCCCCTTAGACTTTTTCATCAGATCTGTAAACATAAAGATCTGAGATAATGTTTTACTGCGTTATGCGGATAATCATGATCATGTTAGTTTTATCTTTGTCTTAACAAAGCTACTAGCAGCCGATTTCTCAAACGTTTTTCAAATAGACAAACCGATAAAAATTTGATAACTTGGTGGATAACTTGGCATGACAGATTTGACCAATGATTGTGTAAAAAAATATATATTACTAGCTGTCCGTCGCGGTGTTACCCGCGTTCCCTCGGGAACTTCACTTCCCCGGGATAAAATATAGCCTTTGTTCATCAGGGATAATGCAGGATTGTAATGGTGAAAGAGTTTCTCAAATCGGTCCAGTAGTTTCGGAGGCTATTCAATTCAAACAAACAAATCTTTCCTCTTTATAATATTAGTATAGACAGATATCAATCGCGTACGCACTCTCATTCAAACTACGTAGTAACTACTGGTGATGGCTACTTACAGAATTAATTATCGAAACGATCGCAGAAATTAATGAGTTCCAATAAACACGTGAAGCACCGAGACATAGTTATAAATTTGAATTCTCACAAATATCTAATTACAACCAATTGATTATAGTGTAGGAGTCAACGCGTTAAATTTAATGTTCCACCGTGTTTAGGTTTGCGGTGAAATATGCAAACGCAACTTTGATGTATTTATGGGCTATTAACAAGCGCTGTGCGCTCGGCACGATATTTTGACAGTATAAACAGTATATCACACAATCACTATAATAGAATAAGATGAAAGCGCTTATGATTAGAATTATATATAACTACATATAAATTTGTATTACGCTTCTTGCTAAACAGTGACAAAATTATATAGATCAAAGTAATGTGTAAAATTTAGTAAAATTATATAAATCAATTTACAATAAAATCGTTGCAAGTCACGTTGACGACTATAGGGCATTCTAGACAAAATAAGCATTTTATTATAATAATTTTTATTAGACTTCACGGTTTTAAAAATGTAACAAACTAAATATAAAACAAGAATCGCAACAGTTTTAAACTTAAACCGCTCGCATGATTAGTATGCCGAACAAATTCTTCAACATATTTGTTTTCCTAATGATCAAACTTTTGAATTAATGAAAAATATCAAAGGCGTTCTCACTAATTAAAATTTTATATTTATTACTATGTGACGCTTCTTTCTCAAGCCGCCCGGGGTCTGTGAAAACAGCTGATTAAGCACCTTTCGGTACTTTACGATGTAGCTAATTTGCTGCTAGCTTTTGAACTATAATTGACACGTGAATTAAAAAAAAAACTTCATTATTTAATTAATTTAATGTTGTTTTAGTAATTAATAAAATTTTATTTTCACGTTAATAAATTAGCGTGTTTGTAAAATTATGTGGATTAAACCGTAACAGACTAATTACAGTAATTACTTAAGAGTGTACAAACATTACATCACTATTTAGTATTTAACGATGATTTAAAAAAAATTGAAAAAGATGAAAGAGTGGATGAAAAAGTGAAAGAGTTTGTGTATCTGGGGACATTGTTTACAAGAGATGGGAAGTACGATGAGGATATCGAAAGGAGAGTGAATGCTGGAAACCGAGTGAATGGGGCTCTCCATGATTTTATGAGCAGCCGGAAAGTGTCCGACAAGGCACGACTGGCAGTTCATAGAGGAGTGTTGGTACCGACATTGATGTATGGAAGTGAAAGTTGGGTGTGGCAGAAAAAACATCAGAGTAGAGTGAATGCTGTTGAAATGAGAGCGTTGCGTAGTATGTGTGGGGTAACGTTGAATGATAGAGTGAGAAATAGTGTGATAAGGGAACAGTGTGGAGTGAAAGAAGATGTAGTGTTGAGGATCGAGAAAGGTATGTTAAGATGGTTTGGGCATGTAGAGAGGATGGATGACAGTCGTTTGACAAAGCAAGTGTATGAGGCGAGTGTGCATGGGACAGCTGGAAGGAGAAGACCTAGGCGAACCTTCTTGGATCAAATTGGCGACATTTTGGAGAAGGGCCAGGTCAAAAGTATCCTAAACCGACGAGCATGTATGAAGAATGTAATGAGGCGAAAGTTGTGTGTCAGGATCGTAGCGAGTGGAGATCCGTGGTATCTGCCTACCCCTTTGGGAAAGATATTCAGGATAATATTATGTGAAGTAAGGTAAGGTATATAAGTAAGGTATATATTTTGAAGAAAAAACTTAAAATCCTTCCTAGATGATTTCTACAGCATCAGTAGGCAAACTAATGCCTACAAGTAACGCTGATAATACTTGGGACATTGACAAATACTTTAAAGACTATTAATAGTGAAATTACTTTAATCACAATAAAAAGATGGATGGATTGTGTGAAGGACGACCTCTGTAGCGCAGTGGGCGAAAGCCCGCCTGCGACGCAAAAGGTTGCGGGTTCGATCCCCGCGGCGGGACCAATGTTTGTATGATCTACAAATATTTGTCTCGGGTCTGGGTGTTTCTATGTATAATATGTATGTATTTACAAACAAAAAGTATATAAGTAGTATATCAGTCATCTAAGTACCCATAACACAAGCTCTGCTTACTTTGGGGCTAGATGATGCTGTGTGAAAAGTCCAGCATTATTTATTTATTTATGACATGAGTAAGAAAGGAGTGTTGAGATGATGGCTGTTAGAAGTCAGAAATCGTGGTGGTCAGAACGAAAAAAGACCGGGAATACGGCCCGTGTATGTAACTTGCTCCTCGTTGCATGAACGCAGAGAACTCAAGGGAGGAGGATTACGGGGCGAGGAGTGTCCATTCCATACGTAGTGCTATAAGATATTCTCTGACTTCACTCGGCTTTTGTAATTGGATGCTTAGGTTTGAAGAGTTTTTGGAACAAACAACATTATGTTACTCAGGGTAATATTTCTTTTTGTATTTTAATTTTTACACCAGCTGGCGAGTAATCTTACGATTATAGCCAATCGCATCTGCTTAGAGATGAAACGTAGTGTCGATGAAGCAGTAAGTGACATTTTGTAACAAATTATTGTTTTAATTATTAGTATTTAATTGTTTTTTGCGTCGCGTGATTCGAGAGCTTTTTGGCACAAAGAATCAGCATTGCCATTCAGCGTGGCAATGCCGCCAGTGTTTTGGGCACGCTTCCGACTGGCAGTGACCTAGATCAGTTGAGCTATCTATAGATCGTTTTTACGACGATCCTTAGATAGCTTGACTGATTCTATTGTATTTTGTAATTTTATGTACATATTGTAGAGCTTAGTTTCTGTAAATAAATATTTATTATTGTTTTTTTGTTATATGACTTTAAGTTTAAGATGATCCTTATGATGATGTTATATGACCTAAAAGAATGATATGTGGGGCATATCATTCTATCATTCGGCATATCAACCGTGTTTGTTGCCCTGATTCTTCACGGTATTGGTCGCGAAAGAACAGGACAAAATTAGTTCTAAGACTATTCTAAGTGATCCCAGCGGTCCTACTGAATAAAGCTTTTTGACTTTGACTATAGTATTTATTCACGTAGGGACGTATCCCTGATACACAGAAGTTTTACGTTTCATGCTGTACTATGAAACATTTTGAAATAAATAAAATCTAGTGAAAATACTAAAGATACAGCTTCAAAGAAAGAGCCTTCACGGAACTGTTCCTGTGTGACATTTTCACTCAGTTTGGAGTGACTCTGAGGAAATTCTGATACTTACCTACGTATTTTGTAGTTATTGTTGATAAGTATTTATTTATTTATAGAACAGAGTAAAAAAATCACATTCAAAATTAACGGTTAAAAGCTAAAATCAAAATAAGGAAATAAAATAAATAAAACCGTCAACACAAGAAAACATTTCTAATTTAAAAAGTAAAAAGCTTTTTAGAGGAAAAATAAAGTTTATTTGTATAAATGGCTTTATAACGATGTTAGTGTCAAAAATTCCTTACAAAAGTTCATAAACCACGGAAAAAATAAATTTAATTTTGAACAAGAATTAACAAAATTCTTCGCATATTTCCTGGTGTCGCTGGTATCCGCGGAGCGAGATAGTGATGGGACATAGCGTCAGTCTTGATCTTGAAAATGCAATTCATGACAAGACTGATAAATCTAATTGTCCAAGTCGAAGCGCTCATGGTGTAACTTGCTCATGATGAAGGGAGTAGATCAACGTTTTGTGCGATGCTAAAATAAGCCATCATCTTCCTGCCCTTTTCCCACATTACGTGGGGTCGGCACAACATGTGTTCTTCTTCCATTCTCCACTATCAGCCGTCATCTCAAAACTCACTCTTTTCTTACTCATGTCATCCTTCACACAATCCATCCATCTTTTCTTTGGCCTAGTCGTGAATCCATCAACATTCATACCAAGCACTCTCCTAGTTACGTGTAGTCTCATAGTCTCCTAGCTAAAATCAGCTATTATAAAATAAAATTCATTAAAAATATTCAAAAGACCTAAGGACCACCGTAATAGGATCTTTACAGTCTTAAGAGCTAGGTGATTTTACTTCTGTTCGTTTAAAAATTGGATATGCCTCCAACTACATTTGAACATCATAGGATCTCTACCTAATACCAACTAGACCTGAGGACGCACCATGCTCTGGGGAATACATACAAGCAAGTGTTTATTCCCAACGACCCCACTAACCTCCCCACTAGTGGGGTAGTTTGGAATAAAAAGTCCCAATAAAAAGCTCATGTCAGTGGGGCCGTTGGGAATTTTTACTACCACCCAGCCTGGTCCATTTCTGTGTTTTTTGGGCCCTTCCAAAGCACTAGACACTCTAAAAACTAAGTAAAAACAAAATAAAACGAAAATATATAACAAGATTCCCTTCCCCGTCTCCAAGAAGACTTGGATTAACGCCCTCCGCCATTTTAATGAGCTCGGCTCCACAGATCAAATAACTTTTGTACTTTTGCGCCCTTTAAGTATTTTTTTAGTTAATTCGCCTGTGACCGTGCCAAAATACTTTCGTAGGAGATTATTTTGGCGGCTAATGAAAGGAATGATTAAGATATAAAGCGCTTTGATAAAATACTTTTTTTTTCGACAATCCCCACACTATTGTCATGAATCTCAATAACTTACTTGATTTTAGTATTTAATAATTCAAGACTTTTGTGGACTTTAAGTTTTTATGAATTTCTCGTCGTTTAGTCGTGACGGAGGCTTTAGGGTCGGTTCATATCTAACGGAATATCGGTCGCGTATTATCGGTCGCGGAACGCCAGAACTGACAAATGTATAGAAAAACACTCGACCGTTCACACTCGACGCACTAACGTATCATCGGTTGAGTGTGAACGGTCGAGTGTTTTTCTATACATTTGTCAGTTCTGGCGTTCCGCGACCGATAATACGCGACCGATATTCCGTTAGATATGAACCGACCCTTAAAGAGGCCTAAAAATTCCATCGCCAGATTTAGATAGATAGATAACAACTTTATTGGCACAGATACACAGACACACTTAATAAAAAAAACATAGATAGGTACTTAAACTAACACAAGTTGAAACTGCTTAGCTAACCTAAAGCATAAAAAAAAGAAAACCGCAAAAACAAAAAAGAAAAATAGGAAAAAAAAACACAATTTTCAATTTTCACAAAAAACAGATTTGCCAATAACTCATATGAGCTTATTTATGACATTTTCTGTGAAAGTTAATACGTTAAAATTTTAAGTATTTTTATCAATTTAATACGAATATCAGACTCTCGTAAATCAGGCTAAGAAATACTTTTCAAACAAATTCTCTCTTTGAACTCTAAATTTTCGACATCGCTGCCAAAATCTAGACATGACCTAGATAGAAGTATTCTATATGATAATGCAGTGCATGCGTGCGTTGACTGTCTGTAGCGTCGGAGATGAAACTTTCAAAATGTTCAAAGGTATAAAGCTTAGGCAAATGTATACTTATTAGGTTATGCTGGCACATATATATGTATATCACGTGGGTTTATTTGTGTGTGCGTGACCATGAATTCTGTAAAATAACTTGTTTTTTAATTAAACTATCAAGACGCACTGGGTTTCATTAAGAAATGAAAAGTCGTATCAAAATTTTCGATTCCGACGGGATTCGAACCCGCGATGATCAGACGATCCTCCTATAGCCGGAGTGCCTTCGACCGCTCGGCCACAGAACCACATACGTCGGATTCCTGGGTGACGGTTTTTTTGCTTGCCGTTTCTTTTAAGGAAAAAAAGCCTGTCAGTAAAATTAAAAGGTTCACCAAAGCATCTTTCAAATAAATTAAATTAACCCCTCATTTATACAAGGAAGCTAATAAAATACCTAATTCAATGGTCAAAGATAATGCATTCACGTGTGAAACCTACACAAATATTATACTTACCAACCCTTTCAAAACCATTTAATCAATCTTGCAAACCGACATGTAAATTTTAAGATTCTGTGAAAATAATATAATTTTAATTAATTTTTGCGAGACCGCCTGCGTCATTTTAATTGAATTGGGTTATTTAAATGACTTAGATTGTATTTTTAGGGTAAAGGATTTAATTTAAACCCCATCAGAACCAAATTCACTGGTGAGTGTGGTTCCATAGAATGAGGCTCTGATGCCCAACCTATGGATGCACTAAACTCTGTAGAATGAACCGCACGATAGTGCTCGAGCCAGCGCGGCCCGCTAGATTGCTTCGCCAGACCTCGTTATTTCTACAAGCGTTTCTATATCTTGTACCATTGTTCATAAGGTTGATAATACTTACTTACTTACTTACTATCCTGGCGCATCGACCCCAAAGTGGGTCCTGGCCTCCAACACAATAGAACGCCATCGGTCTCTATCTTGCGCCGCTTCCACTCAGTCCGGTGCAAGGATTTGAAGTGAACGAAGGTCTTTCTCCACTTCATCCTTCCACCTATATCTGGGACGGCCGACTGGTCGACGGCCGACTGGCACCCCATGAAAAGCCCGCCCAGCTGCACGATCCTCTCTCATACGCAACACATGACCGAGCCAACGTATTCTGTGTGATTTAATTTCGCCAATGATATTAGGCTCGGCCACAAGCTCAGCAATCTCTCGGTTCTTCCTCACTCGCCAGGTACCATCTTCGCGTTGCACTAGACCCAAGATCTTTCTGAGCACCTTTCTCTCCGTTACCAGAAACTTGTGCTCTTCTTTCTGAGTAAGGGTCCACGCTTCACATCCGTACATCAGAATTGGACGGATAACCGTAAGGTTGATAATGGCTTGCTATAAAACTAATTGACGCGTCGCTTGCCAATTCAATGCGTCTTGAGCTTAGGGAAGGCTCTTAGACATCTTCACCGGATTTAAAAGGTAAAAATATTATGAGAAAATGACTACCTGGGAAAGAGAATAGCCTGTTCCTCTAGTTTAATATTTCTCAATGAGAAACCCTACAAAGACTTTGCCATGTGGCTAATTATTCAACTTTTGTAATTCATCATTTACTTTATGCCCGCAAAGTTGATTGAATTGAACAGAGTTAAACGAAGCAGGAAAATGCGTGGCTAAATTCGAGGAAAATTATAATACTGGGGTACCTACTGCTTTGATTGAAACAATTGGATTTTTGTATTGTCGAGACGAAATGTGAGGATGTCACCACGCTTGGTGGGAAAAGGAGTTCATAGAATAAAACGCCATTCTTGCCTCTTGCTTTCTCAACTCAAACTCAACGGAGCAAGAGCCGATTATAGAATAGAATAGAATATGTTTTATTTGCAACAATAAGTAGGTAACACAGTAGACACGAGAAAAACTTAATTAAAGGTTGCTGCAAAATGAAGCCTTACTCAGCAATAAGCGAATTGTTGAGTAAACAAACAAAAACCGCGCTGATCTTCCGTTAGGACCAATTCTGATTAGCGGACATGAAAACTACTACTGTCTAAAGAATTATGTGGCAAGAGGGAAGAATGGTATGCCAGAATAGTGTAAATGGCGTTAAAAGCTGATCGCACATATGTATGTCCGCGCCTACGCGCCGCGTCATTTTTCTCTAGAAAAAATTTAGCTATAGTCTTTTTCACGCCGGAACGTATGCAAGACACTTCGAGATAATGTCAAAATCAGTCTAATAGTAATGTCCTAAAGTTTAATCGAGATTATCAAAATCGATTTTTGTTTCACTACTATCAATTCATCTCAATCGATTACAAGGTTCATTCATAGACAAAATTACTAAACCAACGATTATTTTTTTACTTATCGATTCATCGATTGTTTCGATTTTCATTTTTGCACTCTCTAATAGATTACGTTCCATTTTACTCAGTACTGTTAATTAGCGGAGTTTTTTAGAAAATGGTTATTGTTTATTTATTTAATATTTTATGGCTCGTTTATGATAATTTATGAAATAATTAAACAGGAAATAGACATAAACATTTTTTTTTTGTATGTTTTATCGTTGAATTTTTTTTCTTGACTTTTTTGTGTCAAAATTGTTGTGAGCCACACAACGTGAAACGAAACAAGTTCAATGTGTCTTGTATACGTTCCGGCGTGAAAAAGACTATAGCTTCAGCATTTCCTCTATTTAATTGACAATTCGGCGCGATCGGCGCGGATGAGTAGTGCGACCACCTTTAATCTCTATGGGTTTGAAGAAGAGTTCGCAATAAAATCGAAAGGAAATGATGTTGAAAGAGATATACGCCCAGAAAATACACAAATCATTGACAAAAACCAGGTATTTATAAAAACTTATATTAGTAGTTCTAAATCTGAGAGAATGTCTGAAAACATTTTTAAGACTTAAACATTTACCGATCTATAAAGGAGCATGGGCAAAAATGTATGGAGTTTGGTCCAAATTTCCAGTACCAATGAGACCTATGTCATAAAATAGAGCACTGCGTACTAAGTAAGTAAGTTCGTATGAGTCAGTGGCCAACTCTGGTGACGGAGTTTTTAGGCCGCCTTAAGGCCTCCATCATGGTTTAACGACATAAATAGCCGGGACCGACAATTTAACGTGCCCTCCGAAGCACGGAAGCGCTCAGATGAAAATGCCACTGGCGGTCACCCATCCACTTACAGACCGTTTCAAACGTTGCTTAACTTCGACGATCTCTCAAGAACGACTAAGCAAGCACGACCACGAGCGCTTCGACTCATTATAAGAAGACAGCATCCAAAAATATTCACTCAGTAAAAAGTTATGAGTTGAGAATATGAAGAGAATACAATTGTAACTTCTCAAGTTACAATTTTATACCTCGGATATGTCGATATCCTAAGCGTACGGACTGCAGTAAAAGACAATTTTTATCATGTAATTGACCCTATCAACCTTTCTATAACAATAAAACTCGCTCTTGACACTCCTACCACCCAACAGACCACTTAATTTTAAATTTACGATCTCAATCTCACTTTAAAGTATCTTTATTAAATTTACTAGATTACACTGGTTTTTGGAATCGAATTTTGTGAAGTGTAAACGAATTATGTTAGAGGGTTCCGCATGTTTTTTTACTGAAGTATTCCTTTCTTCAATTATTACAAAATTGTTCGAGTTTTTTCAAGAAAGAATGACATTTATTTGGCAGCATTGGCACACATAATACAAGCGGGTAAGATTCCCGCATTCTTCGGCTCGTAATGAGTATGGAGAAGTATATTCCGTCTCAACTATGGGCCGATAGAAAGTCTGCAGACTGCGAGGGGCTTAGGTATAAGTTTCAAATTAAAATTTTATATTATCATCAAAATTTGCTAAGCCATGACGGAGGCCTTAAGGCGGCCTAAAAACTCGGTCGCCAGAGTTGGCGACTTACTCATACGAACTTACTTACTTAGCGTAAAAAAGTAACGTATATGTACAGACAGAAGATACGTAATAACTTCAAAAATTATACTTGAATTTAGAATAGTGTTGATCAAGGATGGCTGCCATTCTAAATATCATCTCTTCTATTCATACATACAAAAATATACTTAATTACATACAAACTTTCCAATAAATACCTTATACTGGCATATTATCTATGTATAGGTCATATGTTACATTTAAATTTTTCCAGTATTTTGAGCACGCTTCCGACTGACAGTGACCTCGATCAGTTGAGCTATCTATCGATCGTTTTTACGACGATCCTTAGATAGCTTGATTGATTCTATTGTATTTTGTAATTTTATGCAGCTTAGTTTCTGTAAATAAATAATATTTTTTTTGTTTAAAAAAAATTAAAATTTACAAACAAAATGTATATAAGTAGTATAACAGACATCTAGTAACCATAACACAAGCTCAGTACTTTGGGGCTAGATGATGCTGTGTGAAAAGTCCAGAATTACTTAATTATGTAGAGTGATTGTGTTATCAAACGTTTTTACTTCCATCTTCAGTACCCAAAAAACCTGGTCTCAATCGTTAGAATTAAGACATTTACTTTTATTTACGACAGTATGTAGGCGAACACATTGTGGTCACCTACACAATAAATAGTTATAAAGTAGGCTTATCTCTAACAAGAATTTAAGTTTGTTTTGTAAATAGTGATTCCGTAAAGATTTTCCGGAGCAAAATTTAAGCCAAAGTACATGTTTCGGAATTAAAAAGAAAAAAATATGTACCAAAAACATGGATTAAGTTTTGTACTGTTTTTATACGGTTACAGAATCGTTACCTCATTTTTAGGGTTCCGGACCGAAAGGGTAAAACGGGAACCCTATTAAGACTTCGCTGTCTCTGTATCTCATGAACCGTGATAGTTGAAATTTTCACAGATAATGTAGGTATTTCTTGTTGCCGCTATATCAACAAATACTAAAAAACTAAATAAAATAAATATTTAAGGGGGCTCCCATACGGAAACCTTCGTGTACGAGTCCGACTCGCACTTAACCGGTTTCTATATGTTTTGAACAATGTGTTTTTTTTTAATATGCACTCAAACGCAACTCACGTTAAATATCTATTACCTATTTGATTTAAAATTTTATTATTTATTTACAGAAACTAAGCTATTACAATAATGTACATAAAATTACAAAATACAATAGAATCAGTCAAGCTATCTAAGGACCCGGTTTTAAAATAATAATTAAGCTATCTAAGGATCGTCGTAAAAACGATCTATAGATAGCTCAACTGATCCAGGTCACTGCCAGTCGGAAGCGTGCCCAAAACACCGGCTGCATTGCCACGCTGAATGGCAATTACCTATTTGATTAGTGCACATTTTTGGCATATCAACTACCAACAACGAAATGAGACTGAATAAAAGAAAACAAAGTTAAAAGGAGAACGGGCAGGCATGTATGAAGCGCCGCCCAAGTCAAAAAACGATCGCCCGCAGAGTGGACGTATAGTGGAATGGGTAGACCTTCTAAAACACTACATTTGATTGTATGACAGCTAAAAAATCCATCCTGCAGAAATCGAGATATTTGCAGTTAAAGGTGGTGACTTTTACCATCATGTTTTTTGACTTACGAGCTTCCCGCAGATAAGCCACTATGGGCATTCGATAGAACTTTAGAAGCACTACATTTCATTGTATGACAGCTAAAAAATCCATCCTGCAGAAGTCGAGATATTTGCAGTGAAAGGTGGTGACTTTTACCATCATGTTTTTTGACTTACGGGCTTCCCGCAGACAAGCCACTATGGGCATTCGATAGAACTTTAGAAGCACTACATTTCATTGTATGACAGCTAAAAAATCCATCCTGCAGAAATCGAGATATTTGCAGTGAAAGGTGGTGACTTTTACCATCATGTTTTTTGACTTACGAGCTTCCCGCAGATAAGCCACTATGGGCATTCGATAGAACTTTAGAAGCACTACATTTCATTGTATGACAGCTAAAAAATCCATCCTGCAGAAGTCGAGATATTTGCAGTGAAAGGTGGTGACTTTTACCATAATATTTTTTGACTTACGGGCTTCCCGCAGACAAGCCACTATGGGCATTCGATAGAACTTGCCCATTCTCCTTTATTTATTTGTACAACAAACAAATAAAGGTTCTATTCATGTAAACAAGACTAATATGTACTTTCCATGCAAATGTAATAATTTAAACGCTACTTACACATGGCGTTTTGAATTCATTTGCAACAAGCGTTTACTTAGTCGCATTTTGAAAACACACGTAACAGTAATTTGTATCTTTAGATCAGATTTTCTTGGATAACTTTTGAATATTCTGGATAACTCCCAAATGATTGTAGCGCAGTATTTTAAATTTGTATTTTGCTTTCATAAGATTTGATTTAGTGTTTCACCATTTAAGTAAGGTTGCAAGAAAACTGTCAGTTATTATAAAAAAATTCCGCTCATATGATTTTTTTTCACCAACTACAGCAAAAAGTGCAGAATTTTGGATGAGAACTTTGCTTAGCTTTTGGGTAAAAGTAAGTAAGTTCATTCTTTTGGGTCATATAACACAATAGGTTCTTGAGTTCTTGAGTGGAGACCCCGACTCGGCAAACGTAGTGTAGGACGCCCTCCGGCCAGGTGGAGTGACGATCTGCGAAAGGCTGCTGGCAGAAGCTGGATGCGTCGAGCCGAGGACAGGGCGCAATGGCGCTCATTAGGGGAGGCCTATGTCCAGCAGTGGACTATTATAGGCTGATGATGATGATGATGATGAACACAATAGGTAAAAAAAACAAAAACTTACTAGTTGACAGAAGAATTTGAGTTGGAATAAAAGTGTGGTAGGTAGATTGTATTTTTGCATATAAATAAATAAATAAATAATGTTGGCTATGCTGGACTTTTCACACAGCATCATCTAGCCCTAGCAAAGTAAGCAGAACGTGTGTTATGGGTACTAAGATGACTGATATACTACTTATATACTTTTTGTTTGTAAATACATACATATTATACATAGAAATACACAGAACCGAGACAAATATTTTTCGATACTAATATTATAAAGAGAAAAGATTTGATCGTTTGTTTGTTTGTTTGAAATGAGTAATATGCTCCGAAACAACTGGACCGATTTGAATTGACCATTATCCCCGATGAACATAGGCTATGTTTATCCCGGGGAAGTGAAGTTTTCCCGAGGGATCGCGGGTAACACCGCGGCGGACAGCTAGTAGATTATACAAACATTGGTCCCGCCACGGAACCTTCTGCGTCTCAAGCGGGTTTTCACTCACTGCGCCACAGCGTTCGTCAAATATTTTTGACTTTGACTGTGCTATGAATACAAACCAGTGTGTTTACAGACGAGTCAGTAACATCTGCGATGGTCTAGCCGACCTGAACTTAAGATATGTAGCGCGACGACAGCGACCGTGCACTGTCGCCGACATTCGTTATAAGTACAGTATTCGGCTGTTGCCATGGCATGTTGTAAACCGAGATTGAGATGAACATTTTTTTGACAAGCAAAAATAATACCCACAAAATGTGACTCGAAGACGTGGAAGACCCAGGATGAGATGGCGAGACGAGCTCTCATTAAGAACATGGCTTGTAACAGCGTTGGATCGCGAAGAGTGGAAGAAGGGAAGGGAGGCCTTTGAAGTGGGACGAGAATGGCTGAATAATAATAAAAATAATAGAAATTAATTATCAAATTATAAGTAGAAGATACTACAAATATAAAGGTCGCATGACCAAGCCGCGCCGATCGCGCTGAAATGTCAATTGTTTAGAGTAAATACTGTGACGTCAGAAGCTAGCCGCATTATCTGACGTGAAGACGTCAGAAAGTGCGGCTATATACGCGGCGTATTTTTTGTATAGAAAAATGACTGCGGCGCGTACGGCGCGGACAAATGTGCGATCAGCTTAAAACAGTCCCCCGCCGCATTTGTCTATCTGTCTAGCTGTTCGCGATATATCGCGAGTATGTTTATTCGTTTTCGCTTAGTTAATCAGTATACTGACTGAATAACAAGCTTCCAAAACCTAGGTTAAATAATTTAGGGTTTTTTTATGCGAGTGGATACCTTTTCAGTACCAGTATAAGCTACCCTCGAAACTCGAATTTCAGTTCTATTATTAGTTATAATAAATATACCATGCAGCATTGACATCTTATTCTCGTATGGAATATTCTGGACCGCTTTGATAGTAAAGTAGGTATGCCAGAGCAACAGCCAAGAAGTAGAGGTACGTTGTTTGGTTAAATTAAACGTAGAACAGTCAGTCAGTAAAATGGATTATTGGTGGAGATTACTAAGTTTATTTGACACAAAATTGTATGAAGAAGGATATGAGAATGAATGAGGCAAAAGATACGTGGGAAGTGGAAATCTGTGGTCTCTGACTACCCCTTTGGGATACAGACGTGAATTTAATGATATTATTTATACAGGGTGTAAAAAGACGTCTACCGAAGCCGAAAGGGGTTGGTACAGCATCCCAATAGACAACCAAATCCAAAAGGATTTTCCGAAATATGCACTAAATCCGGAGAAAACAGCGTTTGAAGAGTACTGTTTGCGTATGTTTTGGGCGCGTTTTTTTACGTAGCTTGCTGGATTTTGAGTTTTAAATGTTTTTTCTTTTATAAATGAAATTATTAGGTAGGTATGGTCTTATTATGTTGTAATAGTAGTAAAAAGCGTGCGTTTTTTTTTTCGCTAAATAATATGTTTTGAATCATGGTCTGATTACAACCCCTCAGTTTTCGGTAGCAGTCTTTTTACACCCTGTATAAAGGTGTTGCAAAATTTTACAACATTCAGGGCAGTTACCTTTTTTTTTGTAGTTAGGAGGTTTTGTTCTTAGCTCTCAATTTTTTTTTCTAAGTGAACTGTTGAACTTCTAAACTGTTGATCTAGTGGTGATGGTGATGATATTGTAAACTTTGACATAATGAATGTTGATCGTATGTATCCCATGAGCAGGAGGGAAACGATCTACATGTGAACGCAGTTTGTGAACAGACTCGATTGAAAAGCCCATATCCATAAACCGGGAAACGAAAATATCGTGATATTCAGTAAAAGACAAGAGTATAATTCTTCACAAACGCTTTACCCTTCTCCGAGCAATTTCAACCTTATTTTTATGAGCACCAAGGCTCATATTACATCAATCAGACATAACATAAAACGTTAAGTTAATAGGATGCCATTTTCCACTTGTTTTCCTTTAGTAGTGTTATGTCATTCGCAGCGATAGTACTAAACATTTGTATGCAAATACTTAAACCTTTGCTCAATAGGGATGGGAAACGCCCTGTCAACGTTTTATCGATAGTCGATATTTCTTTGCTAAACTGCGTGGGAAGAACGGAGCTATGAAATAAATATAGACGATATAAGGCTCTCGGTTTTTACACCTAACGCAAAATATAAAGAAAATTCCCGACAACATCATGCCATTGTACCTTCTGCCTCACAAAAGCGTAATTTGTGCAGACGTTGTCGTCCAACGCTCGTTTTGTAAGTCATAAAGTCCGTAAATACCAACAAAAGTGGCGTTAGGCAGCAAACATTATTTTTATTACGATTGACCTATCATTTCAGAAATAAAATGTTATTCTTGCCATCAAATACAGAAATTTACACAAAAATAAGGAAAATGTTATTGTCAGGCAGTAAGTTCGTATGAGTCAGTGGCCAACTCTGGTGACGGAGTTTTTAGGCCGTCCTAAGGCCTCACGGGAACGACAATTTAACGTGCCCACCGAAGCCCGGAAGCGTTCAGATGACAGCCACTGGCGGTCACCCATCCACTTACGGACTGTTTACAACGTTGCTTAACGACGATCTATCAAGAACGACTAAGCACTAAGCAAGCACGACCACGAGTCAGGCAGTCAGTACACGAAAGGAGTCATTGAGGCGCACTTAAAACCCTTTCACTGGTTCGAAGTAGTGAACCGCTAGTAGCAAAAGAGTTGATATCAGATCTCATTTTATTCCAGACACAGAACTCATATCTCAAGTTCTATTCGAAACTTTTTAAAATATGCCAGCCATAAAAATACTTTACTAACTCTGCATAAGTTTACCTGAGTTAAGTAATCATACGTGACGGATCGAGTTTGAGTTGAAACTACGTCTGGACCTGGAAATTATGTAGATTCGAACGTGCGGTGCTTTAGGTAAGAAACGGCCGTGATTTTGCGGTGACATCAATTCAGGAATCAGGACAAGTTGCAGTGAGTGAGACACATCAGGTTATTTTTTTAATGAAATTTAATTTATGAGAAGTGGCTTATTTTTTGTTATTTTGAAAAGTTTTTTACTTGCGCGTCGAGCGGCTGTTACACAAGAAGAGTTTCTCGCACGCGAGCGGCGAAAAATCGTATGCGATTATCCCTCGGCAAAACTCGCCATTCGGGTCTCGCCTGCGGTTGTTTACATTTTGACAGGAACTCGTAAAAAAGACTACTTTTAGTAGAAAGCTTAGATAGCGAGAATCGTATTCGAGGCGAGGCTCGAAGCATTTGTTTACACTAGGCGACAATATTGCCTAGAACCTTGCACCTTGTGTAACAGGCGCTTTATACTTTGTAAATTATAATAAAAATTCTTACGACCGCTATATTCCAGTTGCCGCTTTTTTAAAGGATAAAAGTACTGTTATTATAGTGAAGCTGTGAGCTTTTACTGACATTGAGTCGAGTAGGCTTGGCACAGAGCGTTGATATATTAATTTTGAATAAGTTTTTCAATCGCAATTTACTAAAGTGTTTGTGTTTTTAAAAAGTATTATCGTCAGTAAATAGTCATCTGAGTCAGACATACTAAAGGCTTTTCTATACTAATATTATAAAGAGGAAAGATTTGTTTGTTTGTGTGTTTGTTTGAAATGAATAGGCTCCGAAACTACTGGACCGATTTGAAAAATTCTTTCACTATTAGAATTCTACATTATCCCCGATGAACATAGGCTATATTTTATCCCGGGGAAGTGAAGTTTTCCCGAGGGATCGCGGGTAACACCGCGGCGGACAGCTAGTATTTTATAATCTTACTGGATTTATACACCGTCAGGAGACCTAAGCCTCCACTAATAGGGATGGTAGGTATAGTGAGTGCCTCCGACATTGCTTAGATGGAAATTGCCATCTTACCGTCATAATTTCCCTATTATAACAATTGTATGAGTTTCTAAAATAAAATCTATGACAGTATATCTGTGCCAAACTAAACCCATTCAGAAGTTTTTGCGTGAAAGAGTATCAAACATGCATACCATACATCCACAAATGCATCCTTACAAATTTTCGCATTTATACATAAAATGTATGTATATTGGCTAGTAGGATAGTAGGTAAGACTAAATAATAATAATAATAATAAATAATCCTGGACTTTTCACACAGCATCATATAGCCCCAAAGTAAGCAGAGCTTGTGTTATGGGTACTAAGATGACTGATATACTACTTATATACTTTTTGTTTGTAAATACATATATATTATACATATTATTATAGAAGACTTCTTTCGCGTCACTAGTTTATCGTAACAAGTTTAGTGATTTAAAGTAGGACTAGAAAAGTAGAGTAGAATAATAAAAATAAAATTATCGATATCGATAAACAGTCGGCACTAGAAGCGGTGACGTTGCAAAAGGCATGGAATCCCGCCAAGATCTCGTAAAAAGGCCTCCATAAACTCCTGAATATCTGCAGTCCAATGTGCGAAGGCCTTGAATGGGCCATGCGGGGCCATGGGACACCTTGCCAAGCCCAGACTAGTCGTAAAGATGAGTACACGGGCAACTTTATATAAACTTTGGAAATAAAAGTTGCTGGATAGGAAATAGGCAATTTTACAAATTATAAATTGCTAGCCTACGAGCACTTAAGTCGCCGACATAGCACAGGATTAGCAAATTGAAGTGGCAGTGGGCGGGGCACATACTCGTAGCTCGTAGAACTGACGGCCGTTGTGGCAGAAAAGTTCTCAAGTGGAGGCCACGCACCGGAAATCGCAGTAGAGGACGGCCCACCACTAGGTAGAAAGACTTCTAGAAAGATTCTAAAAGGCGATGGTGCGTTTGCCTACCATAAATACGAATTACCTACCTACCTACACCAAAATATGTATTCGTACTACTCGTAAAATGTGTATTCTTTCATGTACCTAATTCTTCATCTTCAATGAACCCGGACGAAATCCTGCAAATCTAATGAGCAAAAGTTGCTGGAAATTGCTCGTATGAGCATCCTCACATCGTTACGGACCAATACGTAAAATCAGGGTCGCTTTGTCGTAAATTGCTGTATGTTAGGGGTATTAGGGTGAGCGGTAGGCACTTTGAGATCTTCAATGACTGCTGACTGAGGAAGACACTAAGGACTACTTAGTACCTAAGAATTTCAGTCGTTTGCGATTTAAGAAACAGGATCCCTACCAGGCACGGTAGACATTTTCGTATTTTTTTTTTTTTGTCAACCTATACAATCCCACTGCTGGGCAAAGGTCTCCCCCATATCCCTCCAACCATCTCTCTCCTTCGAAATCTGCCACCACTCTCTCTCGAAGGAGTCTCCCATCATTTAATTATTAAATTTCAAAAGTATTTTTTTTTTAATTTTAAAAGTATTTTTTTAATCGGTCCACAAGACATATTGGTGACCATCCATAAAAAATCTACAATACAGGAACATACACAGACGAGACCGTGGGAACATAGAACCTCTTTTTCTGAAGTGGGTTAAAAATACGAAGAAAAAAGGGAGTGGTTTATTGTTGTTTTTAAGAAGAGAGCTAATTGGCACCTTCTGGGTAGGCTCGCTCCATCGCAGACCTCATTATTGCCTGTATAATTTGTTTTATTTAATTTCCTTGTTTAAGAAAAGAAAACTAAACAAAGGAAGAAAAATTTACAAGTAAAATAGTCTAACCTGAACAAAATGGGAAGAAAGATTGAATCAGTTTTGCAACAATACCTGAAATATTGAATCTTAAATCGAATAGATAAGGTTCATTTCACGTTAATAAGAGCCTTCGGAAGAAGACATGGAGAAATTCAATAAAATTCGTCTTTCCCGCGAAGATTTTATCTATAAAACACACGGGGTATAAAAACGTTTAAAATAATTTAATTCATATATTTTACTCCAGTAAGTTCGTATGAGTCAGTGGCCGACTCTGGTGACGGAGTTTTTAGGCCGCCTTAAGGCCTCCGTCATGGCTTAACGATTTAAATAACCGGGACCGACAATTTAACGTGCTCTCCGAAGCACGGAAGCGCTCAGATGAAAACGCCACCGGCAGTCACCCATCCACTTACAGATCGTTACGAACGTTGCTTAACTACGACGATCTATCAAGAACGACAAGAAATCACGACCACGAGCGCTTTAGTAGAAAAGAGTTTGAACAGTAAATATTATTTATTAATTACTGCAAATAAGCCTTTTATGTGCCTCTGACTACCCTTGGACATCTTCAAAGGATCTTGAATGCACTCGTGATCTTGTTTTTAATATGGCATTGATCCCAAAGTAGTAGAATCACCTGGCTCTTTGAATGTGATCCTAGCACGGTCCTAATTAATTGCTTTTTGACTTTGATCTCGTCTTTACGAAGCGACCACTAGCGTCAGTGTCCCACCTTCAGACATCGTGATCCCGGGCATCATCCCAGTCCGTCAAGCTGCTTACGGACTACGCGTTCCAGACTACGTCACAGCTACTTGTACCAAGGCTCGCGCGAGCCTGTGACCGCGAAGCCTGGAACGCTATTACAAGGCTAAAAAGTGATCGAACAATCTTCACGGACTTGATTTTTTGGAATCTGTATTTTATAGGGGAAGTTTCCCCGTATGTTTCCGCACCAATCTATAAGATGAGTCAGCGATTCTTCGATTAGGTTTCTATTTGACATAGTGGAAAGTTGGAGTGAATGAGAGTTTTGTTAAGGAAGTGCCGAGACTTTCATACAAACATTCCTTATTTCCTATAGATAATGACAGCATTCGTTTTCTGAGGTTTCTTTCAGGTGAGGTTTTGGTTCTTTTGGCAAGACAAGAACTTTTATTTTTGGATCTCTAAAACGATTTTAATAATCGGCATTGCTATTCAGAAATAGGTAGTTGTGAACAGTGTGGAGTAAGTAAGTTCGTATGAGTCAGTGGCCGACTCTGGTGACGGAGTTTTTAGGCCGCCTTAAGGCCTCCGTCATGGCTTAACGACTTAAAAAGCCGGGACCGACAATTTAACGTGCCCTCCGAAGCACGGAAGCGCTCAGATGAAAATGCCACTGGCGGTCACCCATCCACTTACAGACCGTTTCGAACGTTGCTTAACTTCGACGATCTATCAAGAACGACTAAGGCAGCACGACCACGAAACGCTTCAGTGTGCAGTGAAAGAAGATGTAGTGTTGAGGATCGAGAAAGGTATGTTAAGATGGTTTGGGCATGTAGAGAGGATGGATGACAGTCGTTTGATAGCAAGAGTATGAGGCGAGTGTGTATGGGACAGCTGGAAGGGGAAGGCCTAGGCGAACCTTATGGATCAAATTGGCGACATTTTGGAGAAGGGCCAGGTCAGAAGCAAAAACCAGCGAGCATATATGAAGAATTTATTGAGAGTGAATGAGGCGAAAGTTGTGTGTCAGGATCGTAGCGAGTGGAGATCCGTGGTCTCTGCCTACCTCTTTGGGAAAGAGGCGTGATATTATGTATGTATGTATGCCATTCAGCGTGGTTATGCCAGTGTTTTGGGCAAGCTTTCAACTGGCAGTTTCATTAACGCAATCTGAGCTAGCTAAAGACTCAATTGAACTCTAAGAAGCTGAGCCTTAGCTCATGTGTATAGAATTGATACCTATGAGTCATTGCACTAGGATACTATAGAGTTAAAATCTGACAAATAAAATGTCCGCGTCAAAACTCGGCGGACGCTACGCAGTGCGCCGAGTTTTTGTTATTGCGTTCAAGCGACATTGAACACTTATACACGTGAGATAACGTCCACATTCGAGCAAATGTCATCAAAGAACGGAGCTCGGACATTTTTTGAGTGTTATCAGTTAGAGATTGTGACTCTGTATCCAACCTCAATGATATGAGTCCAAAAAATTCGATTACAATGCTATTGAACAGAACTCATCTGCGATCTGCGTCCGGTGGAAATTCCTCTTCCAGGATAAAAAGACATAGCTTTGATTTATAATTTCTGTAATTGTTTTTATAGTGCTGATCCACACTTGGTATTTCATTATGAAATGAAAAGTCTTATCAAAATTTTGGATTCCGACGGGATTCGAACCCGCATCGATCAGATCACGTTTCACTAGTGAACGTGTAGATGGCGCTAATCGGTCGCTCAACCGAAAATATGAGACTTATCAAAGATTTGGACATCGACAAGTAGGATTTCGTGGCCGAGCGGTTAGGCACTCCGGCTTTAGGAGGATCGTCTGATCGATGCGGGTTCGAATCCCGTCGGAATCCAAAATTTTGATAAGACTTTTCATTTCATAATGAAATAGCTTTGATTGTTATGTAGCATCTCTGATGTATGCTATCGCTTTGCTATACGTAATACCGCCGGCTTCCGAGGCACTTCTGGGTCAGTACGCCGTGAGAGCTCTTGACACGTGTTGTACCAGTCGTGCGATAATCTTGCTCCAATTTTCTTTCCTAGCTGTTTATATACAAGTAGAGGCAAATGTTTTAGAAAATGGATGTTTTAAAGATTAGATAGATAGATAGATAACTCTTTATTGTTACACCATTAGATACATTTTATTATTATTTAGCCTGTGTCGTCCCACTGCAGGGCAAAGGCCTCCCTTCCCTCCTTCCACTCTTCGCGATTTAACGCCGCAACAGGCCAATTCCGCAGGTGGGAGTCCAGCTCGTCCCGCCATCTCGCCTTGGGTCTTCCACGTCTACGCGTCATATTTTGTCGGGTCCACTGTGTGGCTCGTTTTACCCACAAATCGTCTGACACATTAGATACAATTTAAAAAAAACTTAAAAAGCTTAAGACTAATTGCGGTGACACAATGGGCGGCCTTATCGCTCAAAGCGATCTTCAAGGAACCTTTGGATTACATTTTCTAACACAAATGAGAAAGTTAGTGAGGATGTGAGGCGATGAATGGAGGCAAAACGACTAAATGGATTTGGACAGCTGATTATCATCCTCACCTGGTTGATATTCCACTTATTAGTACTAAGCGCTTTAAAAGTTCTTTTATTATACGCACAGCAAAAATTTGGAATCAGCTTTCCGCGTCTGTATTTCCGCTGAGCCATGACCCTGTTGTTTTTAAGTTAATAGGCACCTTCTGGGTAGGCTCGCTCCATCGTAGACCTCATTCTGATCTTAGTTTCGAGGTCAAGAGCCGACCCATTTATCATAAAAAAATGTATGAAATTCGGCATAGATATTGATTAGTCTTGAATAGCATAAATAGGCTATTCAAAATGTCAGTTATCAGTCTACAGGTCGCACGACCCATCCGCAGAGAACTGTGCAATAAAGGAAATGCTGCGACGTCAGAAGCTAGCATTTTCTGACGTCATCAGTATTTTTTCTACAGGGTGTAAAAATACGTCTACCGAAGCCGCAAGGGATAGGTACAGCATCCCAACACACAACCAAATCCAAAAGGATTTTCCGAAAAAATCATTTTATACGGAGAAAACGGCGTTTGAAGAGTACTGTTTGCGTATGTTCTGGGCGCGTTGTTTTACGTAGATTGCTGGATTTTGAGTTTTAACTGTTTCTTTCTTTTATAAATGAAATGATTAGGTAGGTATGGTCTTATTACGTTGTAATAGGTACTAAATAGCCGAAAGAACATAAAATGACTAAGCTAAGTAAAAAAAAACTTTGCGTTTTTTTTTCGCTAAATATGTTTAGAATCATGGTCTGATTGCAACCCCTCAGTTTTCGGTAGTTGTCTTTTCACACGTACGGCGTAGACAATTGTGCGATCCTCATCCTACAATAAGTAAGTACCTAAGTTCGTATGAGTCAGTGGCCAACTCTGGTGACGGAGTTTTTAGGCCGCCTTAAGGCCTCCGTCATGGCTTAACGACTTAAATAGCCGGGACCGACAAATTAACGTGCCCTCCGAAGCACGGAAGCGCTCAGATGTAATTGCCACTGGCGGTCACCCATCCACTCACAGACCGTTTCGAACGTGGCTTAACTTCGACGATCTAACAACGACTAAGCAAGCATCCTACAATGAAGTGAATGATGAAACTGTGACGTACATTAACGTCGTTTTGTTAAGTTGTACATGAGGGTAGAGATTGAAGATATCGTCAGTGTTACCAAACTGCTCTTGTAATGGTTCTTAAGGAGTGCGTTTCACGGAATACTAGCAACATCTAACAGAAACTTTGTTCAACAGACTTGATAAAGGACCGCATGATTCGGCTTGGCTTGTTTTTTTCTGTGAAAAAAAACTGCTTGTAAGGACACTTTCATATAACCTTGTAATTATCCATCCATACTTAATATTATAAATGTGAAAGTAACTCTGTCTGTCTGTTTGTTACCTTTTCACGCCCAAAGCACTGAACAGATTAGGCTGAAAATTGGCATGGATAAAGGTTGTATCCCAGGGAAGGACATTGGCTACTTTTTATCCTGAAAAAATCCCCAGGGACCGCGGGTCACACCGCGGGAGCGCAGCTAGTTCCTTATAAATATGAGTGTCTGTTTGTCTTGATCCAGTTATTTTTGTTTCTGTTTGTCTGGTTAAAATTATTCGAAGACAGATATTTTCGTTGGGTATTCAAATAAAAAGTAAGTTCGTATGAGTCAGTGGCCAACTCTGGCGACGGAGTTTTTAGGTCACCTTAAGGCCTCCGACGTGCTTCTTTAGACATCTTTAAAGGATCTGTAACTCTCTATCGATGTATGAAAATACCCACTGTTCCTTGCAGACTGAGTCTGCAGAGAGACTCTGTTTCAGGCAAAATCAGTCGTATCGATCAGCCTGAATCTGAAGATACAAATCTAAACGACGAACAACCAAGGATCCGCAAGTCATTAAAGGATGGGCGAAACTAAAGTAAGAGGACAGAAAGTTCGCGCCTCAAGCAAAAACGGTAAAACTTCAGAAACTCGCCGGACAAAATAATTGGCCGGAGTTTTAGATAGGGTTGCACGGTACAAAAACTGAAGTGAAAATGATTTTTTGCGTATCCTTTGATCCTTTGAAATGATAGGAGATCCTTCTTATCGTGTCACCAGTTCTTTCGAACCGGTGTGGTGAACGGATTTTACGTGCGCCTCAAAGAGGGTCCTTTCGTTAACTTGACACATGGTGTCGAACTTTTTAGGTTTTTAGGTTCTACGTTTTCCTTCTCCGTTTGAGAGTACAGGCATAATGCACATTTTTTGTCAGAAAAACTCATTGGTGCACGACTGGGATTGAACGACCTTTACGATCGGAAGGCGGGGCCACTACCACTAGACCAGCAGTGCTTTCAATGATAGGAGATGGAAGAATGCGATAAAAATGATCCGTATGGATCATTTTTATCGCATTCTTCCATCTCCTGCCATGCCGAAGCAAAGGTCTTTTAATTTTGGTGATGGAGACAACAGCTATTTTCTTACTTTCTTTCTATAGAGAGCTTTTAGAAATAGCGTCCGGTTTGTAAAAACCTATTGAGGATATGGGGATAATAGTAACTATAATGTTATTTTAAGATCAAAGTGCTTGTCCCATCACTTTTCACAAATAAATAATAAATAAATAATGCTGGACATTTCACACAGCATCATCTATCCCCAAAACTAAGCATAGCTTGTACTATGGGAACCAGATAACTGATATACTACTTATATACTTTTTGTTTGTACATACATATTATACATAGAAACACCCAGACCCGAGATAAATATTTGCAGATCATACAAACATTTATCCCGCGGCGGGGATCAAACCCTCAACCTTCTGCGTCCCAAGCGGGCTTTCACCCACTGCGCCACAGAGGTCGTCAAATGAAACAAACATTTGAAACTAGACTCGCCCACTATGCCACAGAAGCGCTCGTGGTCGTGCTTGCTTAGTCGTTCTTGATAGATCGTCGAAGTTAAGCAACGTTCCAAACGGTCTGTAAGTGGATGGGTGACCGCCAGTGGCATTTTCATCTGAGCGCTTCCGTGCTTCGGAGGGCACGTTAAATTGTCGGTCCCGGCTATTTAAGTCGTAAAGCCATGACGGAGGCCTTAAGGCGGCCTAAAAACTCCGTCACCAGAGTTGGCCAGTGACTCATACGAACTTGCTTGCTTATGCCACAGTCGTTACAATCCATAAGACAAGATCTAATTCCGAGCTAACCCTACGTTAGAGCGTATTTAGAACAATAAAACGAATACTGTCCAGTTATTTTGCCACCCACTACACAGTAGGCGTTCATAAAACCATACGATCCGTGTAAACAGTGCACTGTATTCACCAAGGAAAGCTGCTATTGCAAAATGAACTTTAACACGTTGTAGTTACGTCCGTATTGTGATTTTTTGTGAGCCACCCAAATTTTAGTTTTAACTCTTCTGTCTAGGCGTAAGTTTTTTGCTGGAAATTGTATTAGAGTAACTTTGTTATAACATGAATTTAGCAAAAACGCAGCGAGTGTAGAGCACAGGTTTTGTAGATAGCTCGTAGAACTTTCGTTGGGGCAGAAAAGAGTTCTCGAGTGAAGACCACCCATCGAGAATAGCACAGGACGTTACCAGATGGAACTAAGGACAAGGAAAGGATGCTGGGAGCCGTTGGGTGACACAAGAACGTTCTGGAAATCGATGGGGCGTTCAGCAGTGGTCGTCATGTGGCTATGATGATGATAGGTTTGTAGTTTGGTGTGAAGGAGGGGAAATATCTGAAGCGCTCGTGTAGTTTGCTTAGTCGTTGATAGATCGTCGAAGGCAGCGTTCTAAACGGTTCGTAAGTGACCGCCACGCAATGACGGAAGCCTTAAGGCATCTAAAAACTCCGTCAGCAGAGTTGGCCACTGAGTGAAACGAAAGAAGAAGGGGAAATCTCTTCCAAGTGGTATTTGTTTATGCAAAACTATTACCTATTCTGTATCGGTGTCGTTCAGTGTCGGGTGTTAGGGAACTTTGTATAGGATCGTGTCGAGTACTGGAGAATTTATAAGACGACAAAAGTAGGGTAATGCGATGTTTCTACATGGATACTTGTAAGTTTCAGGGACGAGTGAATAAATTTAGTACAGATTTCCTGTTGTTCCGCAAGTTTCTAACCATTTTCCCGGAAATTTGGGAATTCTTTTGACAAACTTGAAGCGGGAGGTTCGCAGAGAGAAACTCCTACTGACAATGGTATTGTGAACACAACAAATAAAGGGTTGGTCAAGACGTTTTTGAGTGTTAGCGAAACTAACGAACAGTATTTCAACGAACTGGGCGACTGTTCGTTTCCTACGCTCGTGCTTGCTTAGTCGTTCTTGATAGGTCGTCGAAGTTAAGCAACGTTCGAAACGGTCTGTAAGTGGATGGGTGACCGCCAGTGGCATTTTCATCTGAGCGCTTCCGTGCTTCGGAGGGCACGTTAAATTGTCGGTCCCGGCTATTTAAGTCGTTAAGCCATGACGGAGGCTTTAAGGCGGCCTAAAAACTCCGTCACCAGAGTTGGCCACTG
This sequence comes from Epirrhoe alternata, assembly GCA_963565295.1. Lineage (NCBI taxonomy): Eukaryota > Metazoa > Arthropoda > Insecta > Lepidoptera > Geometridae > Epirrhoe > Epirrhoe alternata. Next base: position 5,255,888 of record OY751401.1, read on the forward strand.
ACTCATACGAACTTACTTACTTACTTACAATTATTTTGGCAGTTTCGATGAGAAAAAATTCTTGGATTCGCCTCGAAAGGGTCACGTGCGAGTCGCGTGACTGCTCACCGACACCGGGGTATTTGTCAAGTTTAGAACCGTTCAAGTTCACTTCTGCCGGCACTCCTGGAGTGCCACTGTTTATTTTTAACCAAACTCAATCAGAGTTTGGTTAAAAAAAAACAGTAGACTTTCCGGTCGGTCCAGATTTACAGAGTAATACTCGTATCATACAAACATTAGGTACCTAACCTACATACATACTTTTTAGGTCATAATCTGAGGATTTTGTTTCCCTTTCATTGAAATAATCAAAGATTTTGTATACCTACTATTATCGGTGGCCAAAAGAGGAATTAATATTTTTTTCTGCCAACACCAACTTTTTTTTTTGCGCCTCTCTCAACGGTCCAGACAAGTTTGTGGCACTGTAATTTGGGTTTAGCTTCCTTGGATAAAATAAATCACGGAATCACAGTCATCATTTACGTCATATCCCATGACGTGTCACTGTCAGAGTGACATAAGGGGAGCCGCGCACTGGAGATTACCCATAATAAAACACAAGGCCACAAAACATGTACTCTACATGTACATACATACACTTTTTATGTTCTTTATTTAAATAGTAAAGCTCTAGGTACTTTTTGGGGATATTATTCCATTAAAAAAGTAAGTTCGTATGGGTCAGTGGCCAAATCCATATAATCATGGTGAAGGAAAATATCGTGAGGAAACCAATTAATTAGTATTAAGATTTAAGATAGACAGCGATGAGCTTGCAACCTGTCACGTATCGTGTTCTAGCTTCTGCAAAATGTGGGCATGTATCTAACTACCCCTTAAGACCATAAAAAGATCTGAGCGAATGTCTACAGCGCCTTGGCGAGAAAATCGTGACTTTGTTTTTTTTTTTTTCAGAGTAAAGAATGAGTACATAAGAGGAAATGTGAAAGTGGCGCCAGTGAATCAAATGATGAGGAGCAACAGGCTAGCATGGTATGGGCATGTAATGAGAAGGGAAGAATGTCATGTAACTAGGAGAGCCTTGGTATGAATGTTGATGGATTTACGAGTAGAGGTAGGTCAAAGAAAAGATGGATGGAATGTGTGAAGGATGACATGAGTAAGAAAGGAGTGAGTGTTGAGATGATAGAGATAGAGGAGAATGGAAGAATAACACATGTTGTGCCCACATAATGTGGAAAAAGGGCAGGCAGATGATGGTGTTTTTTTTCTTCTTATAAAACCTTTCTGATCTGATAATGGAGAACGGAACTCCTCAGATAATAGGTTGATTGAGAAAACTCACTACATCGATGAAGTTTCATTTTCTATTTGAAATATCCTCTCGAGTGTCGATGAACCTCTAACTGCGAGCTGATCCGATGATGGAGAACGGAACTCCCCAGAAAATAAATAGGTTGATTGAAATGAAACTTTGTGTTACATCGGTGAGTTCAATCAGCTTACGGTAACCTATCAAAAGCTTATTTGTTGAAATAAAAAAAAACTTATTTTCAGTATATTAACTAAGTATTCTTCAGTCAAAACAGCCCTCATGCGCCTACCCTTATTCCCCATTTTGTATTCCTGTCTCGAGTAGCCACAGTTCCATCAACAGTCACTATGATGGAGTACTGTTTATTCATGAACACGATTATATCATTTCTCCAGGCTTCTTAATAAATGTATGAACATGAAGTTAAATTAAAAAAAACTCATTTATTCAGCTTGATGACTTTCGGGGATTTTCTTGTTTTAATTTCATATTTGACATTTATGAGTCGTTCAGAGGATGAAGGTCAAGAGTGAATGTTATTACTAGGTGCTTCTTCTTCGTGTTATTCGCTTTAACAAGTGTGGTGAAAGATATCCATCCATACTAATATTATAAACGTGAAAGTAGCTCTGTCTGTCTATCTGTCTGTTTGTTACCTTTTCACGCCCAAACCACTGAACAGATTAGGCTAAATTGGCATGGGTAAAGGAAGGACATAGACTACTTTTAATCCCAAAAATATCCCGAAGGACCGCGGGTTACACCGCGGGAGCGTAGCTAGTAATTAATAAACACATAAATTCTAATTGTAGTGCAGGTCTTTACGCTATCAAGTTTATTAGAGACTAGCTACTGCGCGCGGCTTCGCCCGCGTCTTACCAGTATTTTGAATATTTTTAATTGCTATTCCAGGTCACTATAATTTCATAATAGCGAAACGCTGTATTGTATGTGCTCACACAAAATTCAACCATCGCTACGACTGCCCATTGGCTCAGACCATACCAGCAGTGATCGCTGAAGGTCGCGAGTTCAAGTCTCGTATTAGTGCCATTTTTCGGGATGCATTTTTAAATGTTCAGCAAGTTTTTTTCTTTACAAATCAAGGGTAGGTATAGCCAAGTCCAAATACCTATTCAGCTAATGTCCATTGTCCACATAGCACGTATGACATTAAGCCCGAATAAGTCATGCATAACTAGAGCACGTTATTTATACTCGGGTGGAGGTGGCTAAATCGTGCGTATCAGTGGATAAACAGACCGAACTAACTTACGTAATCAATGTCATTATACATCATTATCATTACAGAACTCTTCTTCGTCGTGTCGATGGTTCCATTTATCAAATTTTTCGGGCAAAGAAGTTGACCACACTCACTGCAACATCCGTGGCGTCATTGTCGCGCAAAGTGCAGGAGTCGGGGCACTGCGGACAGCACAGCAGATGTTGCATGATGTGTGGTACTCTGCAGTCGCACTGAATTACGTCAGAATCTCACTTGACTAAGTTATACCTGCAGCAGCCCACCTGACTAACAGAACACTGAAGCGGCCCCTATGAGTTCGAGATTTGAAGTCGTACACCAATGTCATTTTTGTCCAAACATTTATGTATGTACTATGCTAGCCCAGTAGACTCTCAAACAATGATCACTGCGTTAAAACACGACGTAGGCCATCAGGCGGTACAAAATTAGACTCAAAGTTAGACTCATATACTTCAGGGGAGAATGGGGATAGATCACCCTACTGTTTTGTTCGGCCATTTTATTCAGATTCAGATATTTTTGAAGTGAAAACTTCTTTAGGCGCGTTGGGCATTTTTGAGATGGGAAAAAACTATCAAACTCAGCCACGTGACTGTTACGACCTTTTCTTACTATACCTACCTTAATTTCGTCGCACATTGTTTCGTCATAATAGTTGAGGTCAGACAGACTTCGCCTCTGAGTGAGACAGCTCCGGGTTCAAATCCTAGAGTAGGACAGTAACTTTTTGCATTTTTTTTGTCCTTTTATTTTTTTAAGTTTAGAACCGTTACCAAAACCTCGTTAAAGTTTTCACTTCTGTCGGCACTCCTGGAATGCCACTGTTTTTATGTTTTTCTAAACTACTCTTACTTATATTTTGAACTAATTTCAATTCATGTCACAAACCACAGTGATATAGCACGGTATACACGAATACATTACAGTATGAACTGTTTATTCTAACGCACGATTTAGCCATCTCCACTCGTGTGACTGATGATGTTCTGACGTGTGTATGTGTTTACATGATAGCATTATTGCCTCTTGCCACAGAATATTAGCTCTTGCTGCGTTGAGTTTGAGAAGCAAGAGGCAAGAATGGCATCGTGTTAATCGCGAGACATTCGTATTTACTAGGAATACTTCTTAGATTTGTACTTATGCATATTTCGGTTAGATAAACGCAAAATTGCATAAAAATTCCCGTTTTATATGAAAAGCGAAAGTTTAAGAATGTTTATATTTTGCAATTTGGTATTCGTCGTGTACAATAGCCTTTTTGTTTTTAATTTCAAGTCTACTATGCTCTACCTAGGAAAAAACTGCTATTAAAAATACTAGAAATGCTGCTTCCACATAAAAATTTCCCGACTTTTCGCATACACAATCAAAACAAAATAGGTTGAAGAAAATTCTAGTCATCAAATCACAATATAGAACCCTTAAGCTCGTTTCTGGTTCTCACTCGTTCAACGAGTTCTCGTCGTCTCAACGAGTGAAACAATCTAAAAATCACACAGAAACAATCTAAAAATCTATACAACACAACTTAAACATTGCCTAAAATAGGTAATACGAGTACAATAACATGCTCGATCAACCCCGACTGGGAGTCAATAATTTAATGTTGGACTAGATTTTGTCAATACGAAGCACCCACTCGGCAAATAAGTAGTAGACTTAGTAGACGCGTAGACAGTATGGATATTCATCAAGATTTTTATTTGTGCCTTTTATCAACCATTTTACAGGTTCTTTCATTTTAAACTACACAAACAGACAGGGCTTAACTTTTGTGTTGTAAATAGACGTTTGACCGTATCAATTTAATTCCTAAGCCGATTTAAAATTTCACTTCAAATATAATTTATTGAGATGATTAATTTATATTTATGGAGTGACGATCTGCGAAAGGCTGCTGGCAGAAGCTGGATGCGTCGAGCCGAGGACAGGGCGCAATGGCGCTCACTTGCATCCTTTCACTCATAGAACTAACTTCTGCCTGAAAGAGATAGCTTCTCAGCGGTAAGGCCACCCATTGTGCATTGTAATATGGTTCTTTCTACTGTACCATGTATTTTCATTCATTCATTCGTTCATTCTTTAAAATGTAGGCTAGTGCCAAGTACGTTTTTATATTGACCTAAGCTTCTCTAGACAGCTTGAAATTATAATGCCTTTGAACAGTGGTGATCTTATTTCGCTTCTTTTTACCGTCATTGTTGTTAAAATGGGCATGAACTAAGCGCTACAAAGGAAAAATCAGCCCTTTACAATTTAATCCCTTTACAACAAAATTAGGCTGAACACAGTTTTTTATTCAGTCTTTTAAAAATAATGGTCATTAGTGTCGTAAAAATACAATCAATCAAAGTATTTCTTTAGGTTTTTTCAACCTCGTTAGGCTGTTCTTGCTAATCTTAAGTTAAGGGTGTTGTTCATCAAAGCGAGTAGCGGAGCGATTTATGGTAAAAACTCTTCGATCAACAATATTATAAAAATAGCGTGATGGATTGTGTGAAGGATGACATGAGTAAGAAAGGAGTCAGTGTTGAGATGACGGCTATAGAGGAGAATGGAAGAAGAACACATGTTGTGCCGACCCCACGTAATGTGGGAAAAGGGCAGGAAAATCATGATAATGTCGCGTACAAAATCAAAGCTAAATTTTGTTCGCGTGACAAAAAACGTTTTAAGTTTAACCGAATTTAATTAACACCCTTTGCACCAAGTAATAAAGTCACAAATCCTCAAAACATCATCCAGGAACTTGCTCAGGGTTCCGGGTTGAAGTATCAGCAACCCAGCTGTATGTCGGACGAGTTCATTACTCCGTGAAGACAGACTGTAGTGGACTATCTCAAGAAGTCAGTTCAACGCTCAAACTAAGTGATTTTACTCCTGTTCCTTCGACCATTACCACGAACCAGGGCAACAAACACGGTTTGAGGCCTAGCATTCTTTTAGGTGATCCATCTTAAATCTAAACTTAGGCTAACTTAGGTGGTACTTAATTGCTCAAATTATATAATAAACGAAAAAAAAGCTAAGAAACCGAATAAATATCCCGATAAATATGAGCTTATCAAAAATTTGGACTGCGACGACTAAGGGTTCCGTGGCCGAGCGGTAAGGCACTCCAGCTTTAGGAGGATCGCCTGATCGTTGCGGGTTCGAATCTCGTCGGAATCCTAAATTTTGATAACTTTTCATTTCTTAAAGCTAAGAAAGTTGTGTTTCTTATGTATTGTTTTAATTTCAGAGCTTCATACACTTTTTCCCATTCTCCTCTATCGATCCAATTTGATTATCAAAACGTTATTATGCTTACCATCACCTGTTATTATATTTGATTATGTCTGAAGCAGATTCTGTCATAATTACATTGACATCTAAAGCTCAAGGGTAGTTTGAAGGGGAAATTATATTTGCCGAAAATTCGCCAATACTTTGTTTATCTACACTAATATTATAAAGAGGAAAGATTTGTTTGTTTGTTTGAATTGAATAGGCTCCGAAACTACTGGACCGATTTGAATAATTCTTACAACATTAGAATCCTACATTGTCCCTGATAATAGGCTATATTTTATCCCGGGAAAGTGAAGTTTTCCCGAGGCACTGCGGGTAACACCGCGACGGACAGCTTTAGAGTCGCATAAATTTAAAAGTAATAAAGGACATTATCCACGTTTCATACATTTATGGTCCAAAATCCAAAAGTGACGGTCAAAGAAAGAGCTGTATTCTGATAGAACGTCGGCCTAAGCATTTGTTAATATGGCACCAACTGTGCTTGAAAAATATTATGAACTTCAAACTTTTCTCAATTTTGGTTAACGGTGTAATTGGCCTTCTACATATTCGCCGATGATAGACGAATGCCGACGGTCACAAACGTGTAGGTAGAGGGCCTCATCGCCTGTATTCGCCGGTCAACTTCTATCCAAATAATAGTTCGGCGAATAGTTCGGCGAATGTGTAGAATGGCCGTTACAGATTTCGGAAATATTCAGATTCATCATCATCATTATCAACCTATAGCAGTTCACGGCTGGACATATGCATCCCCTAATGAGCGCCATTGCACCCTGTCCTCAGCTCGACGCATCCAGCTTCTACCATGTGGCGTTTTTGTTTTATTTTAAGAGGTAGGAATCCGTGAATAAAAACAAAAAAACGTCAACAAAAAACATTGAATAAAATTATATTCAATAAAAAATTTTGGAAAAAAAATTGAACCGACTTCACATAACACAAACAGACACTAAGAACCTTCTATGTACCTACACTAAAAAGAGAAAAATAAGAATATACACATGCAATTATTATTTACCGTTATATCATATTTGAAGTCGGTGCCAACTACCTAAGATGCATTTACATCTAAGAAGAAATTACGAGTACAATAGAACTTGGGTGCAAAATTGTATCGAATAGTTAGAGTAGAATAGTTGGCACCGACTTCAAATCCATACTATATATACTATATATAATATTATAAATGTGAAACTAACTCTGTCTGTCTGTCTGTCTGTCTGTCTGTTTGTTACCTTTTCACGCCCAAACCGCTGAACCGATTAAGCTGAAATTTGGCATGGATAAAGAGTATACCCCAGGGATGGACATAGGCTACTTTTTTTTGTCAATTACCATAAGGGGGCGGGAAAATAAGGGTTGGAAGTTTGTATGGGGAAAAAAGTTAAGCAACCCTGGGCGCGGTCATAATAAGGATGGGTGACCGCCCGAAGCCACTTTTTGCACTCTACATTTTTTCGTTTTTTTTTTGTATTTTGCATAATAAATTATTTTAAAATTAATGATAAACATGTAACATGTGTGTTCCTACCCATCAATATATCCGAACTCCGAAGTTATGATTTTTTGATATTAAAATATTTTTCCTTGGCTATAGTTAGAACGCCATCTATCGGTCTAGAGGTCAAAACTACTTTACACTTTTTTCCTAGGTGGCGTTTTTACTATGGCGGAGATCGAGTATAATTTTCTTTGATTTTGAGTTTTGAAAAGTTAATGGAGATTTTTGCTAAGAGTTTTCGATATTTTTATATTGCTGACGAAGTCGCGGGTAGGTATTGCCGCTCGCTTCGGCAAATCTGACACCAGTTGCCGCTATCGTGTTGTTCTTAACATTGCAAGATCTGGGTAAGATTTTCCCTACCTCTATCTATTAAGGGATTCTTGAGAGAAACATAACGCAATATTAGTTAATAATTTTATTTCGAAATTTTAAACCACACAGTTCTTGCTATAAAAAAATACGTTTCGAGTCAATTTCTTCAAAAACTCTCTCTCTCTTCAAAAACTCGCTGCGCTCGCTTCAGCGATTCTGTACCAATTACCGTATTCGTTTTGTTCTTAGCATTGCAAGATCTGGGTAAGATTTTTCCTACCTTTATCTATTAAATGATTCTTGAGAGAAACATATATAAAAAAAATATTATATCATGCGACGGAGTTTTATATTTTGTACTCTCGATTCACTCAAAACTCCTCCACTTTGTTCCTAATAATGCGCAGACGAAGTTGCGCGGGTCAGCTAGTATGATATAACATAATAATTTATTATTTGAATACGGTAAATAATAATTGCATGTGTATATTCTTATTTTTCTCTTTTTAGTGTAGGTACATAGAAGGTTCTTAGTGTCTGTTTGTGTTATGTGATGTCGGTTCAATTTTTTTTCCAAAAATTTTTATTTTTCAATTTTTAGTGTAAATAATATAGTAGGTTAGGTTAGATATTGGAATAGTTAAATTAGAGTGAGAATGAGGTTTTTTGAGTTTTACGGGAAAACTATCAATTCCTCAGGAATAAAATTTATATGGGATCACCTCTCAATGTTTGACTCAGATTGTGTAGTGAGAATGAGGTTTTTTGAGTTTAACAGGAAAACTATCAATCCCTCAGGAAAAAAGAGTATGAGGACCACCTAGAAATGGATACCCTTTCAAGTAAAAAAAAAATTTTGGAAATCGGTCCATATTTTTCAGAAAGATCGGTGATTTTTTGAGTTTTACAGGAAAACTATCAATCCCTCAGGAGTAAATTTTTTATGGGACCACTATGGTAGTATACCCTTTCAAACAAAAAAATAATTTTGGAAATCGGTTTACAACTGACGGAGATATCGATGAACATACATCCAAAAAAAAAAAAAAACATACATACACCCGAACATAGAACCTCCTCCTTTTTTTGAAGTCGGTTAAAAAATAAGATCAGGGTTAACAATGCCGATTTGGTTTTACTTCGTAGTCCGGTACTCTCCTGATAGTCGGGCGGCGGAGCAGCCAGAGCAGATCGTCACTCCACCTGGCCATATTCAGATTGTGACACATCTAATGTTTCCGTGGCTGTACATATTTTGATATTAATAGACTTAAAATTACACAAAAAGTATCCGAACAAAGTCCTCTATCAAAAGGTAACCCCAAAAGATTATCTTAATTAGATAACTCCGCCCATTACAACTTGATCCCTGTTCAGATTAAAATCGATGGTGCTTAAAAGGGTTACAGGAAAAGTAGGGGTCTTTGTAAACTGGTGGTTTTCAGAGCATCACAAGCTTGCCTGTTTTGTATTTTAGTATTAAGAAAATGCTTGTAATTTGTATAATCAAAGGGTTATTTTTGACTTATAATTTGGGTACAAAGGGATGTCATATTGAGGTTTCATAGAACACTGCCCCGTGGTACCTGTTACTTAAGAAATAAAAAGTCTTATCAACATTTTGGATTCCGAAGGGATTCAAACCCGCGACGATCAGACGATCCTCCTAAAGCTGGAGTGCCTTACCGCTTAGCCACGGAATCCTGACGTCGCAATCGAATTTTTTGATAAGTTCATGTATATCGGTTAAAGCACCGTTATATGATTTAAATGATTATTTATTTAAAGCAGTTGCGAAATAAACAAGATTTTCCTTTATGAAAATATAATTTTATTGTTTGATTTATATATGAAGGGTGAAAAGCCTACAGCCAACACATTGGGATTTCCCTTTGATACGCAAATACGAGAGATTTCAAGAAAAGCGACTGACACAACTCATAATGTAGAAACGAATAAGATTTAGTTGAGATCGATACGTGCCTCTGACAAACCCTCGAAATCTACTCGAAGTCAGTTTTTGCCAGACATCGCGTATCAAATGGAAGTCTTTTACATTCTTTTTCTGGACCTGTCCCTAATTCTTCTAAGTACGCTAACGTTATAAGTGTTATGGGAAAACCCTAAAGGCATTTACAGGATGCTATTTTAACCCATACGTTATCGCACGGAAATTTTTCACATGTAAACTGCATCGTGGTTTGTTGTATTCTGAGAGGCATTTTGCATTTCAAGGCGATGCTTGACGCTAGCTTAATCCTACTTTCAAACAAAAATGATTTTGAATATCGGCCGGAGATCGGCGATGATACATACATACAGCCGAAACCACCTTTTTTGAAAGAGGCTAGCATGGTTATGAGCATGTAATGAGAAGGGAAATGTCTCGTAACTAAGGAGAGTAATTGGTATGAATGTTGATGGCTTTACAAGTAGAGGTATGTCAAAGAAAAGATGGATGGATTGTGTGAAGGACATGAGTCAGAAAGGAGTGAGTGTTGAGATGACGTCTGATAGAGGAGAATGGAAGAAGAACACAATGTTGTGCCGACCCCACGTAATGTGGGAAAAGGACAGGGAGATGATGATGTTTAAAAAGTCTCATAATAGCGATATTATAGCTTTTTTAAATAGGCAATACGCGTGCGCGGGGTAGCGTAATCATGCGTAAACAAAACAAGTGTACCGAGCCGGGAAATTTTGTTTATTCCGTTCACGCCACACATCATTTACTGTGTTCTTTATATCGCGTTTATAATTCCCTAGGCGAATGGAAACAGATGGTTTAGTTTGTAGTAGGCTTTGGGTGTTTGTAGGTTAGTTTGTAGTGGCTTTTGCACTGTGCGGGCGCACAGTGCAGCCGAGCCATACGCGCGGAACTGTCAATTCAATAGAGAAATGCTGCTGACGTCAGAGGCGAGCCCCATTTTCAGACGTCATCAGCATTTTTTGTATAGAAAAATTACTGCGGCCCGTACGGCGCGGACAGTGTGCGATCAGGGATTTTTTTTTGTAGGGCCTAATACTAATGGCATATGAGGCCGTTTTAGTGTTACCGGACTATGGCGGGCACTAAAGGTGCCGAGGCGCCTAGAGAGAACATGCGAAAGGGCACCTCTAATAGGCACGAGCCTCGGCTTGGGCTGTTGCCGGAGTAAAGTTACCTACCTAGCTATCATGAAAAGAAGATATCACATCGCCGTTGGCGATGGTGATACCGTCATCTGGATCGCCAAGAACGTTTCTTGGTCTTCTGGGCGTAAACTCGAATTTCCGCCTATTGCGGGCGTGGACATCAAGCGGTCGCTCTGGCCTTGCGTAGACGACTGGATACTCTGGAATCTCATCTCTCATTTCTATCTCACTCTGTGCGATGAGGTTCGCACCTTTAGTCATTTATCATCAAAGAGCTAGGCGTCGCAGCGTGTTGGTCGCGAAGGAACAGGAGTAGAATCACTTTGATTAAAATTGTGAATGAGTCTAGATTTGTCATTAAAAAATACTAAGTCTCGCTCGCTCGAATGTTCGAAAGTGAGCATTGAGTCGGAGTGCAGTGTCGCCGCAGTAATTTGGCGGAATTTTTGTCGAACAAAATAAATGACATTTCCTCTCTATTGGGTATGTGCTCGATGATTCTAAGTGACCCCAACGGTCCCCTACTGAATAAATGCTTTTTGACTTTGAGTTTGGGCCGTCACGGTATCAAAGGAAATGTAAAGCTGCGTACGTTCCAAGGCTCAGGCGAGTTCATGTACAATGTCAAAAAGTATACGACTTTGACGTCTCGCGCGAGACTGGAACCCGTGAACGCGTAGTCCGTCCGTACAAGGTTTAAAATCAACTAGTTTAAAACATTTTTCAGAAAGCAAATTAGTCCTAAAGAAAACCACACACAGGCACTCTACATTAACAGTTACTTACGGTGTTCCATTCCACGTTGTTGAGAGCTTGAAACGATCGTCAATCAATTTTTTTCATTTGTTTTGACAAAGTCCTGTTTATCAAAACAAATGAACATAGCCACATGCCTCTAAGCTGTGATCCCGCGGGGCCCACATATCCTTGTTACGTGTGGCCCCGGTTTTGCTCGTGATTTACTTCTCCAGTTTGGAATTTAAATTGACGCTCTCAACACCCTGTTTATGGGGTAATATAGACCTAGTAAATGGCAAGTAATGTTTTGTACATACGCATACCCTCATTAAGATGTCTTTTGTTAGTACGGAAATTACAATGAGCGTCAAAAAACCTCGATCACAATTGCATTCTAAATTACAATTAAAGCGTCAAAATACGAACTACCTTGTTGGTGTGATGGTTAGGTACACGGTGTAGACAAAAGAAAGGGGTACGATTCTCGTAGCGGGGCAAATGGATTCTCCGGTTTGGGCGTATATGACTGTTTGGGTTTATATCTTTAGGCTAGAAATATTGGAGGATAGTGACCAAGTCGCAAAAAGGGGCGAAAAATATGTCACTGTACTTCTTCGAGCAGTTGTGTCACTATCTTTTGAATCAATATCTTCATCATCATCATCATCATCCACAGCCTGCCATCTACCACGATTTTTTTATATTTGAATATTTTTTTTTTATTTTTTTTTAAATTAAATAGGTCAGCTTTTGACCTCACTCTGCCTGATGTTAAGCGGTATATATACAAAAGGGTAATTTTAGGAATAATCAGCGCCACCAACTTGTAACCCCCTGCACGAAGAACCGCCTCACTACAGAGGGGGTACCAATTGATGACGCTTTCTCTACACTATGATTGATTTCAACGTAAACGCAAAAAACCGGCCAAGTTCGAGTCGAACTCTCACTTGGCCGATATAAAAACGGCAAAAAAAACACGTTTGTTGCATGGGAGCAATATTTATTTTACACTATTTTTTTGTACCTACAACAGAAATACATCATCTGTGAAAATTTCAACTGTCTACAGTTCTAACTATCACGGTTCATGACGGACTATCACGGACGGACAGCGGAGTCTTAGTAATAGGGTTCCGTTTTACCCTTTGAATACGGAACCCTAAAAATAAAACTCCTCTTAAATCAAGAAGCAATAAAAGGCCACTATTGAGCTGAGCCAAGCCAGACTTCTTTGAAACAACATACACCAATTCGCAGAAAATAAAAATGCTAAAACTTTATTAAATTCTTCTAATCCTCAAATCCTCACGTTTCATAGAAAATAGTCGGGAAAATATTTAAACAAAAATTGCAATAGTTCAGTTTTGCAACTGGAAATGCTACAGGTAAAAGCGACCTTAGGTTGTTGGAATAAAGGTGGCATTTCCGTGAATGTGAGATGACGATGAGACTTGAAGTGCTGACGAGGTAGGCTAGATTGGCACGATTGTTCGAAGTAGTGATGGGGTAAAGACGTATAAGTGTAAAGTTTTATTTAAAACGAACTTTTACTCGCCCAGCCTTTTATAATTAAAATGCGGTTTATACATATAGCATGAGGTATGTATTATGTACTGCCCCAAATAAAAAAAAGCGTTGATTACCCATTAGTTCAGTTGGTAGAGCGTTGTCACGGATCGCCTGTATTACCTGAAAATAAAAGAACAGTTTAATAAAAGAGTTTTTATTTTACCAATATGTTACCTACAGCAAATAAACGAAGAGATCTTTTTTTCGAAATCTCGAAGGAGAGAGAAAAAAAGATCTCTTGATGAGATGGTTGGAGAGATATGGGGGAGACCTTTGCCCAGCAGTGCGTCCCACTGGGCAAAAGTCTCCCCCATATCTCTAGTCTTTCTCTAATAGATTAAAAAATCGTAATATTAACTGGGTTATCGATATGTAGGTAGGTACAATTTTTTTAATAAATATTACGGCCACTATTCTACACATTCGCCGAACTATTCGCCGAACTATTATTTGTATAGAATATGACAGGCAATTACAGGCGATGAGCACACGTTCGTCACCGTCGGCATTCGTCTATCTTTTCCGAATATGTATAACGCTAAATAATATAATAATAAAGTTTCAACTATATTATTGAAAACAGAGAATTTTAACACCATATCCATATCCGTGTGTCTTCATACAAAGAAAATGTTGAAATCTCTAAAACTTAGATTTTCAGTACAAAATGTACATTTCCTCAAACTCATTATTATTTTCTTTGAACAGAGAAACAGTGTAGCATTTCAAACTACTTGTAAGATTTCAGCAAAACTTTCTACTTAAAGTGCCTTTGCCTTTTCACATGCACTTTGCAGTGTTCTGCTACATATTGCCCTCACAAAGCACGTCAGTTGCGTTGAGTTCTAAGCACGCTTACGCACTAGCGGTGAACCGCGGAGACCAACCGCGCTGCTAAAATTTTTGTGAAATTTTGTAGCGGTTAAGTGCGTACAACAAGCGGTTGCATATTGTTTATTTATTTTGCATATTGTTAAGTATTGCATAAGAATTATTAGATTTACTAAATTCCACCTTTTAAAAATCTCTTATAAAACAGGCTGGTCTATAAGTCGTTAAGCCAAGACGGAGGTCTAAAAACTCTGTCATCTGAGTTACTAGCTCTTATGGTCTTCACTTTGGTATCGTTAATCATGTTCAAAAAAAAACAACAGGGTCACGACTGTATCCCCAAGGCGCGGTAGACATTCTCTCAGATCTTTATATTCCAGATCCTTTGAAGATGTCTAAGGGGATAGATGTCTAATCATGTTCAGTCTATTTTTTATATGGATGCACAGCGAAAGATGGGCCAAAATCTTAACAACGCGGCAACCTGAAGGGAGACGACGCTGCGGTGGCCGTCCGCGACGTCGTCTCCCTTCAGGTTACGGAGGAAGCGCTGGAGAGACGACCTCGACTCCTTCGATATTGGGTAGTGGGAGATGTCAAATGAGAGAAACGGTTGGAAAAAATTGGGGGAGACCTTTGCCCAGCAGTGGGACAGTAGTAAAACAAAATAAAAAATTTGTTTGTTTTCTGTAAAGGTAATAAATAATTTCGTGGGAAATCTTCAGTCGAAACCCCTGTCCCTTTGTCAAAAACGCACCTGTACCGTTTAGACGGCATTATGCATGTGCAATGTACCGCGGAAGAATAAATAATGAACAAGTCTCGGGTTACACTAAACGGTGAATCGAAACTGTTTCCTGTTTTCTTCGTGGAATAGAAAATTAAGAAACTACCGTCTGTCTGTTTCCTTTCTTTGCGGTGCTTCTAAAGAATTCTTGAACTAGGTAAAGTCTTTAAGGTGATGTATGTCGCAAAACTCACGTTTTGACTGTACGTCAAGTCATTTTTTAAGGCATAAAAACACCGATTTTTTGATGACAATGAATAGTTTAGGATATTAGTTTATTAGTTATGGGAGTCGAAACACGATTGACTTAATTTGACTCGAAAGAAAAAAATCACAAAGTTACCTCTAAATCTTCATCAGCAGTTTCATTTGCTGGTTGTTTAAATTTTAATGAAATTTCGTCTACGTGTTCCCTAATAAATATGGTAGAGGATTACGGATTTATTTTATTGCCAAGGATTATTATTTTCTAGCAAAAATTATATTTATAAATAACGTTCAGTGTAATTGTGCGCGGGCAGGCCAGCACACCATCAGGCGGCCTAGGGGGCTAGGAGGGACGAGCGCGGCGTAAGCCAGAGCTCACTTCGCCTTAAAACTTTTCATGAATGAATTACTGTTCAAGAGATAAGAGGTGGTCGCCCATACGCGCCGAACTATCAATTCAATAGAGGGAAAGGTGAGACGTAAGCAAGTCGCATTTTCTGACGTCATCAGTATTTTTTCTATAGAAAAATTACTGCGGCGCGTACCGCTCGGACTAAATATCAGCTAAGAAAAGACACAAAACATAATGTGCACAGCGCATCCACATTTGTTTATGGCTTCTCCCTAGACCCAAAGGTTTGCTGGTAGAAGACTCTTTTAGGTTAATCTCGCCTTTGTACATGTACTTTTTAACATATTGTTTTTGTCACTGTTCTCTTGTGTACAATAAAGAATTACATCAATCGTAGTAGAATTACAGAATGTATCCTTCAAACCATTGTGATAAAAGAAATACAGTCAGGGACTGATTAAGAGAAATGTATCAAATATTACTTACTAGCTGCGCTCCCGGGGTGTGACCCGCGGTCCATCGAGATTTTTTCGAGATAAAAAGTAGTCTATGTCCTTCCCTAAGATACAACCTTTGTCTATGCCAATTTTCAGCCTATTCTGTTGAGTGGTTTGGGCGTGAAAACGTAGGTAACAAACAGACAGACTTCAAAGGATCTGAAATATATAAAAAGACCTGGGAATGCAGTCGTGTTCATAATAAGTAGGTACCATAATAAGTAGGTACCTATCTATTTACAGCATAATAAATGTTTTATTACAAATCTTATTTACTCAAAGAAATTTCTAAAATTTTGTTATGTTCCACTAAATCAGTCCTTGATGTGTGCTCCTCTTATTACAAATTAGTCTAATTGATAATAGGATCGAATAATGAAACCACGACTTGTCCCAACACTACGAGGTGTCGGCAGTGTGTTTGCGTTTTGCCAGCTTGTCAGCACTTCAGCATCATGTGGTTTTATAACTAGCAACGAACCTGCATTTTGGATGTCAGCGCGTAAGCTACTTTCAATTGCGGTTATACTGAAATAAACTTAATAAACTAGTGGTTCTGTGAGAACAGGAGACCTCGCGAACAAAATTGGAATTTAGGTGCTTTGTATTATCCTATAGACTTACCTATGCGTTCCTTTGGTCCTAGGGGGTCGAATCTGGTTTCAACGGGTTTGTCTCGTGAAGGCGGAGAGGATTGCGTAGTCTGATTGATATAGGTAGGTATACATTTTACGAAAAAACGTCCTTTATAACGCTTAAACAAACATCCAGCCACATTCCCCCCTTTCACCTCCCCCTTTTGGATTTTTTTTTCATTACAACTTGTGTAAAATTAAGTCCTTAATATGCCTTATGAATTTAATTCAAATCTGTCGATAAATAACGCTACAGCAAACTTCCCCCCTTTTCCCCCGTATTTTCACCCCAATCAAAAATCGCAATCGACAATCGTTTTTTAATAAATCAAGGAACCTGTGTGCTAATTTTCGTCTTAATCGGTTCATAAATGCGACCTGTAGGCGATTACTGACAGACAGAAGGACATAAGCATTTTTGGCCAATCTCGAAACTGAGACGCTTCGCTCGCTCGTTCAATAAATAATACGTGATATTACATGCATAATCTCTTCCTAAAGTAAGCAATGTGGAGATCCGAAAGCGTACTAAAGTTCAGGACGTTGGGATCCGCATTATGGAGCCCAAATGGAGCTGGGCAGGACACATTGCGAGGCGAGGTGATGACCGTTGGAGTAGGGCCTTAACCGAGTGGTGGCCAAGAGAAGGCTATCGAAACGTTGGACGTCCGGCGGCGAGATGGGCAGATGACATTACCAAGGCCGTGGGCCGTAGATGGATGGGATGGGATGAGATCGTGTTGGATGGCACAAGCAAAGGGAGGCCTATGCCCAGCAGTGGGCTAGATCGGGTTGTGGATGATGATGATGATGAAAGTAAGCATAGCTTGTGTTGGTAACCCAGACTGACACAAATGTCGGTATTCACAATCATTACTTTGACGTTTCCAAGGCGGCAGAGGCATGTCCAAATACATGTTTGATACATGCCCACATCTTGCAGAAGCTAGTACTCTATACGTGACAGGTTGCAAGCCCATCGCCACCTATAAAAATACTAACTGGTTTCCTCACGATGTTTTCCTTCACCGTTTAGAGCACGTGTTAAAGTGCATAATAAATATTACGAAACGCAAAATTATGATGCTCGGATGCTACGAACCCACGACCTTCGGATTGAAAGTCCAGGTACAACCCCATTGGGCCAACACGGCTCAACATAACACCATTCAAAATAGTTTTTTCTAAAACCAGCACCGAGTTTATCAGCGATATACATCTACGTCAACGGTTCCTTTTATCGAGTGAGTTATGATCTTGAAACGGGGTCAGTGCAGATTCTCTTCAATTCAGGGATTGTGGTCTCAATATTTTAGATTTTATCCGATTTTGAATTAAATTTTCGATTATTGGAAGGAATGGGTATTAATGTAGGTATTTTTAGTGTTAGCCTTAAGGGATATTTAAGGGGCATATTGGTCTCAATTGACACTATTTCCCATCAGGAATACTTTTCCCAAAGTATGCCAAATCAAATCGTAAGTAATTGAAAAAAAATTCAAAAATCGGTTTCATTACAAATTATGTGCTAGCTAGAAGATTAGGGATACCCTACAATTTACCGAATTTTCGCTATTCGTCTAACTTTTGTAGACAAGCTGTCACCAGATTACCCAAAGCCGATCAGTGCCCGAACCATCTTTTAAACTTTATCGTGATCCAACTATCGTGACCCGAATAAGTACCAGTAACCCACTGTTTTACTACACAAACAGGACAAAATGGTTGCGAAGGAACTGCCCTCCTAGCCATGTTACAAATCGCAATAGAATAGAAGTCGAATCGACAGATAACGCCGAGACTTCACTTGCGTCTTACGGCATTTAATTGCCAAAACTGCATACAATGTCAAGTGTCGCGGCACGTGAGTTCATGGCATAATGTCAAACTGACGATTTACATAGCCAGGAACTCACGTGTCGCCATAACTTTTATAAAATCTACGCAGTTTTGGCAATTAAACGCAGGTGAAGTCTCAGCGTTATCTGTCGATTCGATTTTTATTCGATTAAATAAATAAATAATGCTGGACATTTCACACAGCATCATCTAGACAGCATCACACAGCATCTCAAACTAAGCAAAGCTTGTACTATGAGAACCAGATAACTGATATACTTTTTGTTTGTAAATACATACATATTATACATACAAACACCCAGACCCGAGATAAATATTTGCAGATCATACAAACATTTATTCCGCGGCGGGGATCGAACCCGCAACCTTCTGCGTCCCAAGCGAGCTTTCACCCACTACGCCACAGAGGTTGTCATGTTTATCGTTGGTTTTTGGTCGTTAATTGATATTAACTTTGTAAGGGATCAGAATCAATACACTGTTGGAATACTTAGAGTTCCCTTTTATCAGTCGCTTACCTCAAAGAACAGTCCCAAGTCCTAAAACGTTGTAAGCTCTTTGCTTATCAAATGTGATTTATCTGAATTTCGCAGACAAATCGTTACACCCAAGTAACGCTACCTTAATCCACAGATTGAAACTTCCAACAGCCCTTAAAGTTGTGAAGTTTGAAAGGAAATGGGATGATAGCCCTTTTATCCACACGCTCCGTAATTCCAAGTGTCAAATTGTGTTGGAGGTATTTGAAACGAGCCTAATTGAGTTAAAAGGGTGCCAAGCCCTTTGGATTGAAGAATTGGATTTGAAACTTAGTTAGCTCTGGTTTTTGAGATTTTTTTTAACAAATGCTGTATCACTTTCATCTTCTGTAGTGAGTACAGTAAGTAACAGACATAAAGTCTGTTCTGTAAAGTCAGTTACTTAGGGCATATCATAAGACACGAGAGATATGACCTTCTTCAACTGATTATGATGGGAAAAGTCGCCGGCAAGAGGCGTGTTGGTCGGAGGATGAAGTCATGGTTGCGGAACATCAGAGAGTGGACGGGGATAGCGAGTGCTGCGGAACTGTTTCGACTCGCTAAGGACCGGGAACAATACGCCATATTGACTGCCAACCTTCGCTAGTCGGAGAGGCACTACAAGAAGAAGAAGAAGTGAAATAGAGAATTTTAGGATAAAATGAAAGGAGTCAGGATAACTTGAAATCAATGTTAATAATTTTGTCTGCGTGTTTGTGCATTTCTCGGATGTACCTAATCAGATTGAGATGTGGTTTACAGTTCAATAACGGTAAACCAGGATTTACAGTAAGGCCCTTATTAATTAACTTGACATAAAGTTATGTCCATAATCTATGAATAACCACGCAAATTTTTAGTTTAAGCATGACATAACTTTATATCAAGTTTTAACCAATAAACTTGATATAAAGTTATGTCATGCCTTGTGTTTATTTTCATATTATCAGAATTTGTTCACAAATAAAAAACGATCATCTAAAGCTTTGGGGACATACTCGTAGTTGTTGATCTATATGGTTCTCGCTGTACATAAAAAAAAAAAAGATTTTTATTTATTTATTTACACACACAATAGATTACAGAATTAATTATTCTAATTCGTAATATCTAAGAAAAGAAGATTACGGTTTGCCAATGATAAATATGGCAGAGTACGATACAGTTGATAAAAGCACATTAAAAATGTACCAACGAGACTTTGATGACGAAAATATTATTCTACATCATATTTCAGAGTTTTACAGTACCGAATAGCTATCAAAAACTTTCATACTTTATACTAGGTCTAGCCCGAAGGCATTGAAAAATGGTGTATTTAATGGTTTGAAATGGATAGTCCGCGAATATTGTAAAATTCATGTTAGAAATAGACTGTTGGTTTAAGTTTCAATAAGTAAGTTCGTATGAGTCAGTGGCCAACTCTGGTGACGGAGTTTTTAGGCCGCCTAATGGCCTCCGTCATGGCTGAAATAGCCGGGGCCGACAATTTAACGTGCTCTCCGAAGCACGGAAGCGCTCAGATGAAAATGCCACTGGCAGTCACCTATCCACAGTTTCAATATTCATTTAGGATTTCACATAAAAATTTTAATTTTTTATGCGATGTTTGTTTAATAAAGTGAATGAATATGAATATTCACCTGGTACTAGGTAGGATGAAAGTCGCGTAACTAAAAGGGTGATGGAAATGAATGTGGATAGATATGTGAGAAGAGGTAGACCTAAAAGATGGATGGATTGTGTTAAAGATGATATGGGTAAGAAAGGAGTGGATATGGAGAGGACGAGTGATAGAGGAGAGTGGAGGAAGAGAACATGTTGTGCCGACCCTGCATGAGCGGGATAAGGGCAGGCAAATGATGATGACCTGGTACTAGGTAGGTACTTAATATACAGGTTGGATTTTTGAGATGGGCCACGGAGGGCAGGTACTTTAACCGTTGTAGCTACAGGAACACGCTCTTAGGATACCATCCCTAACTTTCTGAGATATTTTTAAGTACATTCACAGATTTCGAAAAAAAATACAGTCAGAGACATAAATAAGTAAAAAAAATTTTTATGCCTATCGATTCAGTTGCGTTTAGGAATTAAAATATGTACGTCAGAAATCGTCAAAAACTTTTCCGACGATGTCAAGAGTGAAACGACTGAGAAGAAGAAATAATTCTTCTTCTTCTTTTATTTAATGGCAACTACACAACTAGGTATAATTCTGCCAATGACAAGTTTTAAATATAGATTTATATCATGTCAGTCTGTCAGTCTTGTCACTGGTTTGAACAAAACACGGCGGCTTGTTTTCTTCAAAACTCCAACGGAAATTTTTCGTTAAGACCCCTCGCAGACTGCAGACTTTCTATCGGCCGATAGTTGAGCCGTCTCAACTATCGGCCGTGGAGTAGTATATTCCGTAATATACTACTCCATACTCATTACGAGCCGAAGTATATTCCGTCTCAACTATCGGCCGATAGAAAGCCTGCAGTCTGCGAGGGGGCTAAAAGAAATAATTTAAAGTGATTTCAATGAGAACCAATTTTGACTTTGACTTTGTTCACCGTACCCACGTCTATCATTTTAGTTCTCAATAGTGGAGAACCAGAAAATTCATGTAAACATTCGCGACAAGGGCACGTTGTGAATGATGCATAATTTCTGGGTCAACCTAATATCGTACCAGCTTTTGCTTTTATGCGGCAGTGGGGTGTAAGCATTTGAGAGAACAGCTAGGTCACTACTCTAGGCTAGGTCGAGGTTCATAAACAAATGTTATACCTACGCGATTAATTCCCGTAATAAAATTTAAAATGTCTTCGAAAGTTTAAAATGTGTATTAGGTCACTACTAATAGGCAACGGCTCCCAAGCCGGATCAAAATCTCCTAAAAAAGTGTGATAATCTAACCACAATGTAAATAGAGATTTCTTTTTAATATTTTCAAATACTGTAAGAAGCCAGTTTGAATTTGAATAATTCTATAAATAACTTCAATAATGATCACACATTTTTGCGACTGCATTAATAGCGTATTGGCAATATTTTCTCAAAATAAATAAATCTAAAAAAGCTTGACCCATACCTGACGATTACTAATTAATTTATGCATGAACATTGAACACGCACAGACGTGGCTAGTCAGTTTCTATAGTCTAAGTTTGTGTGTGTGTGTGGGGAGGGAGGAGAGCACACACGTTATAATTACGTTTTAAAACTAAAAGAAAAACCGACTTCAATGTTCGACTCCACACGCGGCGTGTCTATAACGTCAGTTTGACAATTATATAAAAAAAAATTACTAATGCATAGAGAGTCTTACCGTCTCACCAATAAAAACTAGTTATTCCGAAGTTCTATCAAATTTACACATTGCATAGCTGTACCTTGCGTAAATTCAGAATAAGTCAGAAAAAAATTCTGACCAATAAACAAGGTGGAACTCTGAGGTAACTGTCCTTCTGTTACGTGAAGATGCACAGATCGGCAACATCGCATCCAACGAGAAACCTCAAAATAAGTATAATTTTGTCTATGAAAGCTGACTGAATTGGTCATTTTGTTTGTCATTCTTGTTTTTTTTTCTCATAATGGCTTCGCACTTTTTGTGCATTCGCCAATATTTCACATGTAATTTTTTTATTACAAAATCATTTTTGATTTCCGCGCTCGTTTTTATTATCAAATTACGATTTTTATTTTATAAAACCTTCTCGCCATGCTACCTCTTCTATTGGAATGTAAGATTTGTTCCAGATAAGGTTATTTTTTTTTCCTGTAAATTTATCTGGAAGTACTTAAACAAAAACTCCTTGGTATATACGAGTAAAATATATACGAACTCTTTGGTGGTACCTATGAAAATATTTCTACAGTACCTACTAATATGTATTCTGTGGTTACACTAAATTTAAACAAGGGTGCTAGCTGGTGGAACTTCGGAATAGCGTTTGTATGAAAGAAATGTCAAAGTTATGCAAGGTGGAACTTTCTAATTGGTTTATTGGTAGCCATTTTGCTTATTCTTAAGTTGAACTAAAGAAAAACTTTACGTAGTGTTTATTGGTGACACTGTTAGACTTATCTGTCGATTCGATTTACAATGGCTAGGATGGAAAGTTTTTAGAGTTTTACAGCATAACTATCAAACCCTCAGGAATATAATTTATATGGAACCACCTCTGGAGCATACCCTTTCAAACAAAAAAAAAATTTTGAAAATCGGTCCACAATTGGCGGAGTAATCGCGTAACATGATACAAAAAAAAAACATACAGGCGAATTGAGAACCTCCTCCTTTTTTTGAAGTCGGTTAAAAATAAACCCAGTCAACTCATTTATTTATATTTCAAACATCAAAATTAGGATGTTATTTTTTGTTAATACAATAAAGTTTTCTGTTGTAATGAGCTAGCTGTATAGCGGCATTGTTTTCTACGTTAATATTTTATATTCGTTTTCAACAAACAGTTTTTGACATATACGAGTACAAGCGTAAAAAGCACTTGAAATAAAATGGGTTATATGAGTCGCAATATCTAACCAACAGACAAAGTAAGAATTTATATGTATGTATGGTGTCTCTTGATGTCTTTTCTATGTATCAATCGTGAAGGATTTATCTTTGGAGTTATTTTTGAAGTCTAAACTTCTCTAGGCGCGTCGGGAGTTTCTGAGATAGGAAAAAACTATCAATCTCGAATGATGAAAGAACTAAATATCCCACGTGCGTGTTAAAGTGTTGATAACCATGATAGTTTAAAATGTTATAAGGTTATTAAGTTTTATTAAAGCACAATATCCTCTGAGCGAAGTGCGGAAGCTATTAAGAATTATTACACAAAGATTGTGCAAGGGCAAGACAAAGGCGGCGAATCTCAGAAGGAAATGGAAAATCTCGGAGACGGTCCATGAATTCATGCTAGAATAAATAAATAGGGTAGGTCCTGTACAGTGCAAATCATCATTAAAGTTGCGATACTAGTAAGTTCGTATGAGTCAGTGGCCAACTCTGGTGACGGAGTTTTTAGGCCGCCTTATGGCCTCCGTCATGGCTTAATGACTTAAATAACCGGGAACGACAATTTAACGTGCCCTCCGAAGCACGGAAGCGCTCAGATGAAAATGCCACTGGCAGTCACCCATCCACTTACACACCGTTTCGAGCGTTGCTTAACTTCGACGATCTATCAAGAACGACTAAGCAAGCACGACCACGAGCGCTTCGTTACGATACTGGTTCATCATAATAAAAGCAAAAACATTATTAGCACAAAAATACTGCACTGGTGACCTGACACAGGTGTTAAATCGTTGACGACCTCTGTGGCGCACTGGATGAAAGCCCGCTTGGGACGCAATAGGTTGCGGCTTCGATCCCCGCCGCGGGATAAATGTTTGTATGATCTGCAAATATTTATCTCGGTTCTGGGTTAAACTATGTATAATATGTATGTATTTACAAACAAAAAGTATGTAGTATATCAGTTATCTGGTTCCCATAGTACAAGCTTTGCTTAGTTTGGGGCTAGATGATGCTGTGTGAAAGGTCCAGCATTAAAAAAACCTATTACAGGCACCAGTCTCTCACAAAACAGGTCCTTGCATATTATTTGTAAATGGATCGTTATTATTGGTGTTGACTATTCTGACAGAAAATAAATAAAGTTTGTATTGTAATGAGAGAAACAAGTTTGTATGCTCTATGACGATTATTTCAATTAATTTTGAGGCAAAGTCTGGTGATGGAGTCAAACTACCAGGTGGATTGATATGAATTTATCCAGGAATTTTACGTCTAGTTAGAGTCGTAAGTACAGGTTAGAGCCTGTATGGAGTACTGTTCTCACTTCTGGGATGGCTCTGCCAAGCACCATCTCCATGCATTAGAGTCGATTGAGAGGCGAGCCAAGAGGCTAATAGGTGATGACACTCTGGTTGAGTCTCGGCTTCAAAGCCTTGAGCATCGCCGTAGAGTCGCGTGGTTGTCGGTCTTTTATCGACTCCATTTCGGAGAGTGTGCACAAGAACTCCATAATTTAGTTCCGCCATCCCCATTCTTCTATCGGGCCAACAGGTTCCCGGAAATACGCCACTTATACATGGTCGATATTCCCAGAGTTCGTACAAAGCGTTTTGAGTCTACATTTTGACGAACGCACCCAAAGCCCTTTCAAAAGCAATTAGTTTTACGATGTAACCTCTGTGTTGGGTCAAGCTGGCTTGTAAATAGATAGGGTACGTCCGAAGGTACCTTTGAGTCTCAAGTTTAGTGTTGTCAAAGGGAGTGACGTTGGGGAGATTTTGATTGTTTGTTATGGGTAAGACCTTTTGGAAGACCTTTTTGGTGAATTTAACCGACCTACAAAGTACCAGATTTTATGTAGAAATGAAAAATATACTTAAAAGTAAGTTGTATGACAGTTAGACCCCTCGCAGACTACAGACTTTCTATCGGTCGATAGTTTAGACGGGCTATACTTCTCCATACTCATTACGAGCCAAAGTATATTCCATCTCAACTATCGGCCGATAGAAAGTCTGTAGTCTACGAGGGGTCTTATAGTTTTCTATGAAGCAGATGAAGGCCCCCCACTAGATGGAAAGACGATTTGAAAAAGGTTGCAGGGAGCTTCAGGAGATCAAGGATTTCCCCTTTCCTGGCACACATCGTTCGCCTCATTTACTCTCATTACAGTTTCCACACGATGTCTCCTTCACCGTTTAGAACTCGTGCCTCTGACTACCCGCTTTAGGCAGATGTCTAAGGGGGTAGTCAAAGTATCTTCGGTACCTCGAGAGTATTTCTACCGTTTGAAGATACAGTATTCTTATAGGCGGCGATGGGCTTGCAACCTGTCACGTATGTATACTAAAATCTGCATAATGTGAGAATGTAGCAAATATGTATTTGGACATGCTTCTGACTACCCCCTTAGACGTGTTCTATCTATGGATCAGGAATACATAAAAAATCTGAGAGAATATCCACTCCTCGGAGAAACAGTCGTGACACAGTTTCCTCACTCAGGAGACATACAAACTGTCTGAATCTGAATCTTTATATAAATATGCAGCCCCATACCCATTTTATTTACGGCATCGTAAACTCTCCGATATTCCTATAGATGGCGCTGTATTTTAGAGTAATATCTCGCTGTCTACAGTTAGTTTATGTAGCTGGGCTCAGTGTTAACGGTAGTAAAACTGTTAGCTGTGTCTATGCATAGTGCCCAGATCGTTACACTGCCATGGTTCCACTTTTTTTTCTCTAATAAGTAAAAGTTTTATTTACAGCGACTCCAAAATAGAAGGAGGTTAGTTAGGCTTTATATTATGTTCTACAATTTCTCCGTCAGTTGTGGGCAGATTTGGGAAATTATTGTTTTGTTTGAAAGGGTTCCTCATTTTATTCCTGAGGGATTGGTACCTTTCCCGCAAAACTCTGAAAACCTCGTTATCGCTTGTGATTTTCCACCGAAATCCAAACATTGAAGTCGGTTTCTATAGCTTTTATATATAGTTTTCAGACATTGCTTCAGAAAAATCAGCTTAAATTGAAACAATGTAACTCAAGCCAAAACATCCTTTGATTACCAAAAATTTCGAAGCGGATAAACGAAATTGCCGCAAATAAAAATACTCGTAATTTTTATTTGTTTTGATTGAAATCCCTCGATTACCGTTGAATCTCCGATAACCGGAAATAACGGTGTAACGGGCGTTACGGTTTTACGACGGGATGACGACTATTCGCGAATACAATATCGAGAACGGAACTTCAATACAGGGTTTGGCTATAAACGGATGTTAGTTTGTAAGGAGCATTACTTATACTTATGTTTGACGACTTTGATGTTATGATTGTGAGGTCAAATACTGTGGAAACAATGTATATGTCGGCGGCAGATCGATGAATTAGCCTAGGCACATCGTTCAACGACGCTATTTTACGATGTGCCTATCTCACTATCTCTATTGGAATATTTCATTTCTACGCTTCGGAGGCCGCTACCGCGGAACGCTCGCTTTGCTCGCTCGCGTCGCGCGTATTTTTTTCACTAATCTAATATAACCTAACCAACTAATTTCGATCTCAATAAATGTTGCTTAACGTTAAGCATTGAACGATATGGCGTGAAATGGCGTCGCCTAGGCATATCATGAAATTGCTGATTCATGGATTTGCCTGCGACATATACATATTACATACATAATATGGTAGCGTTTCATCATCCAACCCTTATCTTATGCTAAGTGGGGGCAAAGTGGTGCGCACAGTGCGCAAAGTGGTGTTAAAAGTGCGCAAAGTGGTGCTGCACAAAGCCTATTATAGTTCATCCCCATGCACTAAGACAGGCATGACCTGAAAATTTCAAGTCTCTACGAACAGCGATTTAGATATTACAATGTTTTCTGAAAATGGATACATCTTTTTGATACGAATTGGTGGATACATGCTTTTGATCATTTTAGCTGTTTACATTTTTTTGAAAATTTGACGTGTATATAGTCTGTACCTTTTTTGTAAAAAAAATTGTGTACAGCTGCGAATAAATGTATGTCTATGTCTCAAAAGTTGAAGAAAATTTGCAACTTCAGATTCCAAATTAACAGGGTCAGTAGTAAGTAAGGGTCAGTGATTCCTTCAGTAGAAAGCTTGGCTGTTTTCCAAATTGTCGAGAACGTAGCTTCGTGCCTGTTAACCTAGCTAAGCAAATGTAACTTAACTTAATCCTATTTGGAGAAAGCTGAGATAAAATAGTTTTTCTATAGTTAGCTGTTCCCACAACTAGATTAGATAAAGTTATGAAATCATTTAAATGGCAATGTGTAAGCTTCTATAAAAAAGTCCCAAGCGAATTGAAAAGTTTATCAATCACTTAATTTAAAAATACAATTAAACGTCATCTCCGGTAAAAAAAGCTTATTATAAGATATCTGATTATTTGGATGCCAAAAAAGCTTAGGACTTGCTCCAACTCAATGGATCCATGGAAAAGAATGCTAGGCCTCAAACTGTGTTTGTTGCACTGATTCTTCACGGTATTCGAAAGCGAAAGAACAGGAGTAAAATTAGTTTTAAGACTATGCTAAGTGATCCCTGCGGTCCTACTGAATAAATTATTTTTGACTTCGACTTTGACTAGGTTCTGTAAGAAAAGTAGACCTCGTCGTATTTTCCAAAAGGCTTACCAGCTCTACCTTGAGTGCCAATTTCATCAAAATCGGTTGAAAAATGTGACCTGTAGCCGATTACTGACAGACAAACGTATTTTTAACCAATCTCGAAATTAAATTGTCGGCCCGGCTATTTAAGTTGTTAAGCCATGACGGAGGCCTTAAGGTGGCTTAAAAACTCCGTCTCCAGAGTTGGCCACTGATTCATACGAACTTACTTACTTACCTATCTCAAAACTGAGACGCTTCGCTCGCGAATAATTTTTTTTTATATTCCGGCCAAGAATTGGGAATGAACAACTTCCAATATAAAAAACTTACTTGGGTAATTATGTAACGGCCCCTCTACACATTCGACGACCTCTGTAGCGCAGTGGCCCGCCTGCGACGCAAAAGGTTGCGGGTTCGATCCCCGCGGCGGGCCAATGTTTGTATGATCTACAAATATTTGTCTCGGGTCTGGGTGTTTCTATGTATAATATGTATGTATTTACAAACAAAAAGTGTATAAGTTGTATATCAGTCCTCTTAGTACCCATAACACAAGCTCTGCTTACTTTGGGGCTAGATGATGCTGTGTGAAAAAAAAAGTCAAGCCATTAAAAACCTTATAAACAATGGTACAAGATATAGAAACGCTTGTAGAATGAACCGCACGGAAGTGGTCGAGCCAGCGCGGCCCGCTAGATGGCTTCGCCAGACCTCGTTCATTCTACAATACGAACTATTTATTGTATAAACAATGATTGACGAATACAGGCGAATAGACCCTCTACACATTCGTGAGCGCGGGTTGTGGCGCGGGTATTCATTCATCTATCATCGCCAAATATGTAGAGGGCCTATAATCTATAAATATTTATCAGAATGTCAAACTTGCCGACACAGAAACTTAAGATGTTACTGAACTCTTGGCCTAACAGAACCATCATTAAAACTTTGGGAACCGCTGTCTTCATAAAGTAGAATCCACTCATTGCAGAAACTTGAATTTTACGCTCCGAACACACTTAAATTAGTCTTATTCTGAATTTAATATATTTAAATTCTAATAGCACGAAATATTCAACGAGATATACGCTGACATTACTCAAATAGTTCTTGAAGCTTGTGGCTTGCTTAGTCGTTCTTGATAGATTCGAAGCTAAGCAACGTCCTGAACGGTCAGTAGGTGACCGTTATAGGCAATAACGACTGAGTAAAAACTCTAAACTCTAACAAATACTCTAACGTTGAGCTCTGACGGAGGCTTTAAGGCGTCCTAAAAACTTTGTCACCAGAGTTTGCCTAGTCATTTATGATGTTACTTACTCTTAAATAATTTAAAGTTCCTTTCTCTGGGAATAGGATCATGACTGCACTCTAGACATTCTCTTAAGATCATACGTGACAGGATTACACCTAACTGGTTTTCTTAGAGATCGTTATAGTGAATTCGAACCCAAAGATCCAAGATGTCGTCATCATCATCATCATCATCAGCCTATAGCAGTCCACTGCTGGACATAGGCCTCCCCTAATGAGCGCCATTGCGCCCTGTCCTCGGCTCGACGCATCCAGCTTCTGCCAGCAGCCTTTCGCAGATCGTCACTCCACCTGGCCGGAGGGCGTCCTACACTACGTTTGCCGAGTCGCGGTCTCCACTCAAGAACTCGTTTACCCCAACGGTTATCGGTTCTTCGGCAGATATGACCAACCCACTGCCACTTCAGCTTGCTAATTCTCTGAGCTATGTCGACAACTTTGTTTCTATGTCGGATAGTCTCATTGCGGATTCTATCCTTCAGAGAAACTCCGAGCATAGCTCGTTCCATAGCTCGCTGAGCGACGGTCTGAGCTGACTCCAAGATGTATGTATATTTAATTATATCACAACTAGCTGAGCTCCCCCGGGTCTTGGGGATTTTTTCGTGATAGAAAGTAGCCTATGTCCTTCCCTGGAATACCTGTATCCATGCATATTTTAAGCATAATCTGTTTAGTGGTTTGGGCGTGAAAAGGTAACAAACAGACAGACAGAGTTACTTTCACATTTACAATAATTAGTATAGTATTAGTATGGAAGGATATTAGTATGGATTAATAAGTAAAAAGCAGATTTATAAATCAGAATTCGGCTATATTATATAACAGACCAAATAATCGGTTCCAATGTATCCCATTACTCATGAACCTGACATGTCAAGGCTGTTGATAATACCCATATTTTCCATCTATAATTCGGAACCCTCTATTTTGTCTTATCGATCATGCTTATTTCCATGAACAAACATAAGGTTGGCTAGACCAGCACTGCTTATCATTAAAAATATCACTACGATAGTCAGTTGCCAACTTTTTGATTTTTTTCTCATCTCAAAACTGCCAAACGCGCCTACAGAAGTTTTTACTTAAATAAAACGAAGCATCTTTGAACTTACCTCTGACCCACACTTTGAACTTACATCTTGAATGCTTGAAGAAGTAAATAGGTTTCCTCTAGGTAAGCATGCTCCATCTTAGACCTCACTACTGCTTAACATCAGGCAGAATGAGGTCAAATGGTGACCTAATTAATAAAAAAAAGAAGACACCCCGACCTGAGATAAACAATCGCAGTTCATGCAAAGATTTGTTGCGGCGGGAATCGAACCCGTAACCTGTGTCAGGTCTTCGCCCTCTGCGCCACATATTGTCTTTAAAACCGTCTTCAAGTCAAAGCACAATTGCTATAAACATTCAAATACAAAATGAACACTGTATTGGGAATCAAACGTGAAAACAAGGAAATTCAGAAATGACCGATTTATTTATCGATTAAACACAAGTACAAAATGAACACAGTAACAATCCAGACCAATAGTGAACAAAGATACGTCTGCTCAGTACAAAATCCAGCAAAGAAGAGAGAGCGAGCGCCGCTTGTGGCGTCGCTTTTATAGCTGCCAGACCGTCTTGATTCTCATCGCGGGTAGAAATATCTAACACGGCCTCTCCTGACATCCTGGCGCCCTCGACAGGCTCATCACAGCGTCGGGGAGGTACAGGTTCTGGTCCGTAGATCTCGTTCTCATCGCGCCTTGAACAGGGCCCAGGCAGACCTGCCTCTAGGCTTGGTGAATGCCCTGGATGGACATCATCTGAATCGTTAGGTATCTGAAACATTTTCAACGACGTTACCAACAGAAATGTTTAGCTACCTGACACTAAGCAAGTGCAAGCGTATTCTCAAGTAGGTAAACGCATTAAAAATATGCGGCAGGTTGTTTTACCAATGAAAGAGTTCCGGACCTCAATCATTGCCAAAGCAACAGCGTCTGATTAATCGAAAGAGGTAAGTAGCCATAAATCTCGAGGTTACACAAAGCACTGCCATGCCACAATGTCGGGGCAAAAGAACCAAAATGTCGAGGTTACAAGCAACAGGCTGCCATTGCCACAATACCGGGGCAAATGGTAACCAAATGGCGCGCAGCAGGAGGCAAGCAGCAGGAGCGCGTCAGGCGCCCCACCAGCGCCGCACGCGCCGGACAGCAGC
Organism: Epirrhoe alternata; assembly: GCA_963565295.1. Classification (NCBI taxonomy): domain Eukaryota; kingdom Metazoa; phylum Arthropoda; class Insecta; order Lepidoptera; family Geometridae; genus Epirrhoe; species Epirrhoe alternata. The sequence goes on from OY751401.1 coordinate 5,287,427, forward strand.
AGGAGCGCGTCAGGCGCCCCACCAGCGCCGGGCAGCAGCAGGAGCGCGTCAGGCGCCCCACCAGCGCCGGGCAGCAGCAGGAGCGCGTCAGGCGCCCCACCAGCGCCGGGCAGCAGCAGGAGCGCGTCAGGCGCCCCACCAGCGCCGCACGCGCCGGACAGCAGCAGGAGCGCGTCAGGCGCCCCACCAGCGCCGGGCAGCAGCAGGAGCGCGTCAGGCGCCCCACCAGCGCCGGGCAGCAGCAGGAGCGCGTCAGGCGCCCCACCAGCGCCGCACGCGCCGGACAGCAGCAGGAGCGCGTCAGGCGCCCCACCAGCGCCGGGCAGCAGCAGGAGCGCGTCAGGCGCCCCACCAGCGCCGCACGCGCCGGACAGCAGCAGGAGCGCGGCAGGCGCACGCGCACCCGTGCTGTTCAGGATCAGGGTCAGGAACACGGTGTATGACGCGACAAATGAGTCTGCCTGACTATGCGACTAACGCAGACACAGGCAAGTCCGACTATGCGAATAATCGCAGACACGGAAAACCCGACTATGCGAATAACGCAGCACAGGTTATGCCCAACTATACACATAAGCGTGTAAACACGCTGACCAACAGCCGTTCGGCCGTCCTCCTGACACTCACTGTGCAGAGAAGTATACCCTCGAGTCGCGACTGACCGCGGGAACGCCAACACCGCGAGCGTCCGCCCGCTGTGCGAACGATGACGCCACGAACACCGTGGTGACGCTCACATGACCCGGATCTCGACGTCCCATCCATTTCACGTAACCTGATCTAAAAACACGCAAACAGAACACGAACACAAAGAAAAATCACAAAATGAGGGTATTTCAGAGCGTAAGTACTTTGCAGACGTAAAATGAATGTGAGCGGGAATCCTTTATCCCACGCCTGATATTGGGAATCAAACGTGAAAACAAGGAAATTCAGAAATGACCGATTTATTTATCGATTAAACACAAGTACAAAATGAACACAGTAACAATCCAGACCAATAGTGAACAAAGATACGTCTGCTCAGTACAAAATCCAGCAAAGAAGAGAGAGCGAGCGCCGCTTGTGGCGTCGCTTTTATAGCTGCCAGACCGTCTTGATTCTCATCGCGGGTAGAAATATCTAACAACTGAATATTCTAAATTTCGTACATAACAAAAACCATGAACCTTAACACAATACAATAAAGCTCAAATTACACTGAAGGCTGTTTAGAGACAGTCTTACGCGTGTTTAAATTAAATCTAACATTTGCAAAACTTGTAACGTCTTTGAATTAACTTCAATGTGTATTTTCGTGTCTTTGTTTTAACTTAAAATGTGCAATCACGGCGAATGTATCGAGTGGTTGTAAGAGAAGCGGCGAGCGGAGCGACTAGCGTAGCGTTATACATCCGTATGAGTTTAATTATAAAGCTCTAAGAATTCTTCTTGAGGACACTTGGCCAGATTTGGTGATGGCAGGTGGTGTAAAGCTCTGACCAAGTGGTACCCAAGGGGAAGCGTTAGGAGCCGGGGCAGACCAGCAGCCAGATGGGTGGCCGTAATAGAGGCCATAGAGGGAAAGACTTGGATAAGATCAGCACAGGGCTGATTGGAGTGGCGGGATAAGGGCAGGCAAATGATGATTAGAACGCCAATCGCTCCGCTTATGAATATATGAGCTGTACGCACAAAACAAACGCTAGACCAAATCTTAGAGAGGTTAAACCCACCTATACTTACGAAAAGTCCTTTAAAATGTCTGGATTTAGTAATTAATAATAAATAGTTTAAACCCAATAGGTTTGTGTAGGGTTGACTACCCTTTTAGATATCTTCAAATTATATTTGCCCTGATTGTCAACATGTTATAGTACATTACGATATTAGTGCGTAAAGATGGTTATAACATGCGAGGCGGAATTTCAGCCCGAGCCGCAGGCGAGGGCGTAATTGAGCCGAGCATGTTATAACCAATACGCACGTATATCGTACGACGTTTTTTAACACATTTGCGAGGAAACAGAAAAAAAAACATTTTAATTATTACTCAATCTGTGAATGCACACTGTTGCTTTCGCGCCATTTTAACAGCGCGCTAGCGCTGCCTACTGGCGCCGCGCGGCGATTAGTTCTCCTTTGAATAGCAACAGCGCGCTGCTCACTAGCTGGAGGCACGACTCCAGCTCGGCGGCGATCAGTTCCATATTTGAAATGGCAAATAATGCTGTTATGGAATTTGTATGGACTATAACATAACTATTTGCTTTAGTAACACACGCGTTTGTTATGACCCGCTTTACATATTTAAAACCGGTGGAATTACATCAGCTTTACGAGCAAGGGTGTTAAAAAATAATATAGATGTATTTTTATGTAAATGTATATATCATACTAAAATTTACAGAAACTAAACTTCTGCGATATGTATATACAAAATACGATAGAATCAGTCAAGCTATCGACAAAAGCTATTTTATAAATAAAGGAACCTCTTTGTGACAAAATCGGTTGAACGAAAAATTACTGACGGACAGAAGGACAAAAGCATTTTTGGCCAGTCTCGAAACTCAGACACGTCGTTCGCTTCGCTAGCTCGGTCAATAATTATGTATTTAAACTTTTAATGAATTAATTCAAAATAAGATAATTAGATTCTGAGGTTAATCATTCTAAGAAAGTCTACGAAGTTTTACTACGCTTGTTAGAAACCAAACAATACCTTTTCAAAATAAAACATAACTAAGGTCAAATAATAATTAGGATCTGGAGTATAAAGATCTGAGAGAATGTCTACCGCGCCTTGGGGATACAGTCGTGATCCTGTTGTTTTTGTAAGGTCAAATGAATCCTACCCTACTAATAATCCCACTCATATAATAATGCTGAAAGTTTGTGAGTTTGTTTAGATGTTTGTCTTTCAATCACGCCTAAAACAAGTATGTCAAAATAAGTCCTGAGTTTGGGGAAAAGTTTGTACGGACAACCGTAATAGCATTCAATGCGGACAAAGTCACGGGCACCAACTAGTAATAACAATACATATATATTATGATAAATGGGTCGGCTCTTGACCTCGAAACTTATATAGGCAAGAATGAGGTCTACGATGGAGCGAGCCTACCCAGAAGGTGCCTATTAACTCTCTTCTTAAAAACAACAGGGTCGTAGCTCAGCGGAAATACATACGCTGGAAGCTGATTCCAATTTAGCAGTGCGGTAAAAAAACTAAAACAAATAAAAAAAAAGTTACAAACATAGAACACCAGGCAGACCACCAGCCAGATGGTCTGATGCTATTGTGGCGGTAGGAGGGCAACGGATTCGACTGGCGCAGGATCGGAAAGAGTGGCATGAGGAGGCCTATACTCAGTGGGTAGATGTAGGCTGATTAGATAGATAGATAGAAATAAAATATAAGTAATAATAGTTCATTCATATTATTGAAAGGAATTCTTACATATTGTATTTGCGAAGTCTACTAAGTTATTGTGGGTGTTGGCAGCGAATAGATACTATGAGTTGATTCAGGGGACTATGATGGGGTCAGCTAGAAGTTCAACAACGATAATATCTTTAAAATACAATGGACGGGATATTACAGCCGTCAAATCATCATCATCCTATAATTTTTGTAATTTTATAGTGCTAATCCACACTTGGTATTTCATTAAGAAATGAAAAGACTTATCAAAATTTTGGATTCCGACGGGATTCGAACCCGCATCGATCAGACGATCCTCCTAAAGCCGGAGTGCCTTACCGTTCGGCCACGAAATCCTACTTGCCGGGGTCCAAATTTTTCGTGGCCGAACGGTAAGGCACTCCGGCTTTAGGAGGATCGTCTGATCGATGCGGGTTCGAATCCCGTCGGAATCCAAAATTTTGATAAGTCTTTTCATTTCATCATCATCCTGTCAAGCGAAACCTGATGTATTTCAATGGAACTTTGTTTTATGTAGATTCCGGGGTATTTATTCTTATTGCCCTTTTTTGTTTCATGAAAGAGGTGAAAATGGAGTTTGTATGATTTAGCCTACAACCCTGACGGAGTTTTTAGGCCGACTTAAGGCCTCTGTCATGGCTTAAAGACCTTAGCCGGAACCAACAATTTAACGTGTCATCCGAAGCACTGAGCAATGTTCAGTTTATACAGCCACAAGCGGTCACCCATCCACTTACCGACCACTCAGAGCTGTCAAACTTTTGTCGAGTGCCACAAATAGCATCTGAACCGGTGAGGGGGGCGCTGTTATCGCATTTGGTGTTGGCAGAACAATAAATTTTAGAGTAAAATTCGTTAGTTCCTCTTTTAGCCACCGGTTTAGATAAGTTTGTGGCACTCTATGAGGAAACGAGTCGTAGCTCTTACCGACGATGACTGTCCGTTGAATATAGAAATCGGGCACAAGCAAGCTAACTAACGTCGCGGACCGTCAATGTGTCAGATTATCACAGAATTGTGGTGGATGGCACTTCGGGAGGCCTATACCCAGCAGTGGGTGAAGTCATGTAGATGATGATGAAACAAGCTACAACACGAGCGCAGCATTATCTTCGGCTCAATGCACATTGAAATGGGAAGCGACGCGTCAATTCGTTTTATAGCAAGCCATTATAAACCTTATGAACAATGTTACAAGATAAAGAAACGCTTCAAATGTTTTCTTGTATCTTTGTTTGTATTTTCTATTGTCCATGTGGTGTACAATAAAGTATTTTCAATCTATCTATCTAAACGCTTGTTGCGAAGCCATCTAGCGGGCCGCGCTGGCTCGAGCGGTTCATTCTACAAGCGTTTCTATATCTTGTACCATTGTTCATAAGGTTTATAATGGCTTGCAATCAAATAATTGACGCGTCGCTTGCCAATTCAATGTGGCTTGAGCCTTTCGCAGACGGTCATTACTTTTTCGGAAACTTAGTATAAGAGATTACGTGTCTAATCAATCATGAGGATGAAGAGATTAGGTTCACTAGTTGGATGTATCGGTGCTAAATAAGTTCTTATGATCGAGTAAACTGAGTTTGCCCTTGAATGTAGGCGTGTGGCTGATTCCCAATCCAGAGGCTTAAAGAACTTCTTACTTGTTTGACTGGCCTACTGGAGCTTGTCTGTTTAGTTTGATAGGTCGCTTAAAAGGGCGCTAGGTCCTAAACCGTGTTTATTGCCCTAGTCAGGGGGTGTAAAAGTTTATTAAAATTAAAATAATTAAAAAAAAATTATAACGAAAAAATTATTTTTGATATAAAAAAAAAATTATGAAAAAATTATTTTTTTATAAAAAAATTTAATCATTTTATTTTAAAATAGTTTATTATGAAAGAGGAATAGATAATACGGATATAAAAATATAATACAATTAATCTTAATATAATAAAAGCTATGTACATACATACATACATAAAGTCACGCCTCTTTCCCAAAGGGGTAGGCAGAGACCACGGATCTCCAGTCGCTACGATCCTGACACACAACTTTCGCCTCATTCACTCTCATTACATTCTTCATACATGCTCGTCGGTTTAGGGTACTTTTGACCTGGCCCTTCTCCAAAATGTCGCCAATTTGATCCAAGAAGGTTCGCCTAGGTCTTCCCCTTCCAGCTGTCCCATGCACACTCGCCTCATACACTAATTACTAAAAACTATGTTTAGGTAATTATCTCAAGGACGTTTTGTATTCTGAGTCCTGGTTCTTCACGGTATTGGGCGCGAAGCAACAGGAGTCGAATCACCTAATTTTTGGGGGTCGTTGGGACTTTTTATTCCCTACTACCCCACTAGTGGAGGGAGGTTAGTGGGGTCGTTGGGAATAAAAAGTCCCAACGACCCCACTAACATGAGTAGGGAATAAAAATTCCTAACGATTATAAGTGATCCCAGCGGTCCTACTGAATAAATGCTTTTTGACTTTGACTTGAGATGGGAGTAAAGAGATATTTTTATGCAACATTTGTCAACAACTAGGTACAAATATTTGTCCTGCGGCGGGAATTGAACCTGTAGCCTTCTGTGGCGCAAGTGGACCCACTGTGCTAGGTGAGCACTTAGTCAAATTGAAAATCGAATTATGGACAACACGGATATATTTCAATCAGCAGTTGTTTCATTAATAAATACTTTTAATCAATCAGTATATCAGTATAACACTGGCTTGTCCCGTACTGGATATCCAATTACAGCATTGAAATATTGAAATGACCGAGTTCATCGAAAGATTAACCGCTGGTTTTAAAATAATAATCGCTTATATTAAATAATGCTGGATAATGCTGGACTTTTTCACACAGCATCATCTAGCCCCAAAGTAAGCAGAGCTTGTGTTATGGGTACTAAGATGACTGATATACTACTTATATACTTTTTGTTTGTAAATACATACATATTATACATAGAAACACCCAGACACGAGACAAATATTTGTAGATCACACAAACATTGGTCTCGCCGCGGGGATCGAACCCGCAACCTTTTCCGTCGCAGGCGAGCCTTCACCCACTGCGCTACAGAGGTCGTAAAACTAGGTTAAACTTACTCCTATTCCTATCGATACCAATACCGAAGCGCTCGTGGTCGTGCTTGCTTAGTCGTTCTTGATAGATCGTCGAAGTTAAGCAAAGGATCGTAAGTGGATGGGAGACCACCAGTGGCATTTTCATCTGAGCGCTTCCGTAATGTGGAGGGCAGTAAATTGTCTCCCGGCTATTTAAGTCGTTAAGCCACGACGGAGGCCTTAAGGCGGCCTGAAAACTCCGTCACCAGAAATGGCCACTGACTTATACAAACTTACTAATACCGTGAAGAAACACAGAATAGAATTGATTAGTGCAACTTGGTGCTACTAAGCGATGTCAGTTTTAAATCACAAATTGACTATAAATTGTATCAATTGCTGTCAAAATTGCATTTTAAATAAAATATTCCATAATTATTGTTCACTAGCCGCACTCCCGCGGTGTAACCCGCGGTCCCTGGGGATTTTTTCGGGATAAAAAGTAGTATGTACTTTCCTGGGATACAACCTTTATCCATGCCAATTTTCAGTCTAATCTGTTCAGTGGTTTGGGCGTGAAGAGGTAACAAACAGACAGAGTTAATTTGCATTACATAAAGATAAAGATAATTTATTTGCTTAAAACATGGATCTTAAATAAATAGACTTGTCTCTGTCTACCTTAAGATTAACTTTAAATGGTATTAAATGCTTACCCATGAGATAATGTCTTCTACACCTTAAGCATATTGATTTTTTAACCGACCTGTATGTTTTTTTTTGTCTTGTTACGCGATTACTCCGCCAATTGTGGACTGATTTTCAAAATTATTTTTTTGTTTGAAAGGGTATGCTCCAAAGGTGGTCCCATATAAATTTTATTCCTGAGGGTTTATAGTTTTCCCGTAAAACTCTAAAAACCTTCCCTCCTAGCCATTGTAAATCGAATCGACAGATAAGTCTAAGACTCTCTATGCATTATGTCAAACTGACGATATAGACTCGCCGCGTGTAGAGTCGAACATTGAAGTCGGTTTTTCTTTTAGTTTTAAAACGTAATTATTTTTGTTGAAAAGTTTAACCACTTATTGTCGCGTGGTGCGCTTTGATCACATATGATCAATTATAATAAACGTCTGACAGTAATAAAACATTTTACTGATAATATTTTGTTATCGTCACAATGGGGTCATTAAACTTATTTATGGTCGATTTCAAGCGAAATTGATAAGCTGAAGAAAACATTTTGCTCTGAATTTGTACTTAAGGTTTCCATGAAACCAATTTAGGATAATAATAAAAAATTTTGAAAAAAAAATTGAACCGACTTCACATAACACAAATAGACACTAAGAACCTTCTATGTACCTACACTAAAAAGAGAAAAATAAGAATATACACATGCAATTATTACTTACAGTATTCAAATAATAAATTATTATGTTATATTATATTTGAAGTCGGTTTACAACTGACGGAGATATCGATGAACATACATCCAAAAAAAAAAACATACATACACCCGAACATAGAACCTCCTCCTTTTTTTGAAGTCGGTTAAAAAGAGAATGTTATCTTACAATTTCTACGGAACAGAATTTTCTTGGTATTCACACTAACAACAAATAAACTGTATACATGATATTTTGTAATTTTTACAATGTTAAACCACACTTAGATATTTCATTGAGAAAATGAAAAGTCTTATCAACATTTATTCGATTCGAAATTTTGATAAGACTTTTCATTTTCTTTAGCATGGTTTCTTACTTTAAAAACAAAAGCCCAACATAACCGATTGGCATAAAAGATAAAGCAAAAATAAGGGTTAAAATCAGAACCGGCCGAGCATATTAATGTTTAGCGACTAGTAGGTGACTGGTGTGCTTCTTTTTATTTGTGACGGTCTGGTTTCACAGATATTCATTAAAATATGAGCCACATCGGCCAAAAGTTTTTGCAAATTACTCGCCTCTAGGGATGGGAGGCGCCGGCGCCGCTGTGAGTTGATCGACTATGTCGCGCTGCGACAGTAACAAGTACACCAAAACGGATGAATCTTTTTTATTTCGTAATAGCATGTCTGTCACTAAAGAAAAACGGAGTAATTAGCGCCCTAACTCTTTTATTGTAAAGTTGAACTAAATATGTGTGCCGCCTTAAGGCCTCCGTCATGGCATAACGACTTAAATAGCCGGGACCGACAATTTACTGCCCTCCGAAGCACGGGAGCGCTCAGATGAAAATGCCACTGGCGGTCACCCATCCACTTACAGACCGTTTAGAACGTTGCTTAACTTCGACGATCTATCAAGAACGACTAAGCAAGCACGACCACGAGCGCTTCGCTTAGGGATTGACGCGATAAATCCCCGTTATTCTTATTTATGAACAGTGATTGCGGAAGTTTAAGAAATATTATGGCGGAAAAGATTTTTTTGGTTTATTTGCATTTTTTTGCTGCAAAATAACTCAAAAAGTTAGGGAAGGTCTCCTAGGAACGTTTTCTTGTACAGCTTCTAGACAAGTCACAATCGATTGGAGAAAGCGATAGTAGAAAAGTCATTTTGTGGAAGTAATGCTATCGCTTTCGCCAGTCGATTGTTACTTGAGGCTCATACTTGACTACAATAACGATTAAGCCCGTCACAGACTTAGCTATAATATATATTAATATACCGTACTAAACTAACCAACTACGTTATATATATTATAGTACTAGTAGTATTAGTACGGTATATTAATATATATTATAGCTAAGTCTGTGACGGACTTAAAGCTACTGTCGTCTCAAAAATCTACCCTGTCTTTCGTTTATAGTTTTTGTACATATGCTGTTTCACATAAAGTAAAATTTCGAAATTTTCGATTCCGACGGGATTCGAACCCGCAACGATCAGACCATCCTAAAGCCGGAGTGCCTTACCGCTCGGCCACGGAACCCGTCGGAATCGAAAATTTTGATAGACCATCCTAAAGCCGGAGTGCCTAACCGCTCGGCCACGGAACCCGTCGGAATTTTTGATAAGACTTTTCATTTCTCAATAAAATAAAATGTTAGAACACAAAGTATATTTTATAAATTACATGAATCCATTGTAAGTAATCAGTACTAGTATAATATTCCGTCTGTCCTTAAGTGCTATGTCTGGTCACTCTAATAACCTCACTCGTATAAAAAACAACATTTTAGCTTTAAAAGCTGTTATTTATTTCGGGTTTATTAACCTCTAACCGGGTGAAAGGTACACAAAGAGACATGTTATTTATTCTATACTAGCGTCTACCCGTGGCTTCGCATATAAAAACCAAGGTATCAGATAGGTAAATTTCAATGTGATTCTCATAAAATGGCGGTAATCGTGTAGGTTGTATGTTTATCCGAAGGCGTTGTGGGTTCGAATCCCGTCTGTGCGTCAATGGTGGTGTTTCCTCATGAGGAAAAATGAAAACTACTAGAGTAGGCGGTGTGCTTGCAACTTGTCATGTAAAAAGACCCTAATGAATTCTGTTGACATTTCACATATCATCTAGTCCCAAAATAAGCAGACAATTATATACTTTTTCTTTTTTTTTATGATGAATGGGTGTCGACTCTTGACCTCGAAACTTACATAGGCAAGAATGAGGTCTACGATGGAGCGAGCCTACCCAGAAGGTGCCTATTAACTCTCTTCTTAAAAACAACAGGGTCGTACAGCGGAAATACAGACGCGGGAAGCTGATTCCACATTTTTGAAGTGCGCCTAATAAAAGAACTTTGAAAGCGCTTAGTTTTTGTAAATAAAACCAAATACTTACATATCAAACACCAGAGGCAAACATTTGCAGATATAAAAATTTGTCCCGCCGCGAGACTCGAACACACCTAACCTCAATACAAAGGTTTTCCACATAAATAATTAAATATATATATATTTTTTTTTTTCTAACCTATGCTGTCTCACTGCTGGGCAAAGGTCTCCCCCACCATTTTCCAAGACTTGCGGTCGCCAGCTTCGTCCCACCAGTCAGCTCGGAATGCATCGAGATCGTCACGCCAGCGTCTTCGAGGCCTGCCTCGACGTCGCCGCCCATCGTCAGGCACCCACTGCGTCACGATCTTAGCCCATCTATCGGGATGCATTCGGCTCACGTGGCCCGCCCAATCCCACTTCAGCTTGGCTGACTTATCCCCTACATCGGCGATTCGAGTTGCTGAACGCAGCGTGGTGTTACGGACTCTGTCAGTCCTCTTGACTCCAAGCACGCTGCGCTCCATCGCCCTTTGGCAAACCTTGAGTTTGGACTTTTGAGACTCGGTCAATGACCACGTTTGTGCACCATAGGTGAGAACGGGCAGGATACACATGTCGATGAGTTTGCGCTTTAGTTTTAGAGGGAGAGATCCCTTAAGAAGCTCTTTCATGGACCAGAAGTTTTTCCAGGCGTTATCGATCCTGCGATCGATCTCTTTATCCTGCCTGTTTTGAAAAGAAACTATCTGGCCCAAGTAGGTATACTCATCGACGTAGTGAATCACTTGCCCGTCCACCTCGATCTTTCGTTTGGTGCTGTTGGTCATTATTTGCGTCTTTGACCGGTTCATCGTCAATTAAATATATACACCGTTAATTTGTATATACCTAAAAAATTAAGGGCAGTTGCAGCAGATGCAGAAAATTATAATGGCATGGTCAGATTTTTTTTATAATGAACTATCACAAAGTTATTGAGGATTGTTGTCAACAAAGACCTAACAAATATGAAAACTGTACAAACAAGTATGTACTACAGACAATAATTGAGTACGCACTCTCGTTTTAACTATGCTCTCGTATCATCCCCAGTCAGTAAAACCGCAGTAGCTATCATAAATCCATGTCTGACTCGTCTCGTCTCCTTTTTAGGTTATAATTTTTTTCTTTTTTTTAAATAATAGGTTTACGTAAGAAGATCCAGAAGTAAAACAGAATTTTAAAGTCTTCAGTCTCTAATCTGTTAATACCTGGAGTGCTAAAATTTTATTCACTCCATTCTAAAACTTTGACTTTTATTAGTCACCTGCCTCGACACTCAATCACTCTTATCCCCTTCGGAGTAAAGACCATTTTTCCTTGGCTATCTTTAACGATGCTCTAAGCTCGAAGTGGCTGACACAGACTATAAATGTGATAGTTTGTTCACTGCTTGGTTTTAAAGCAAAGGAAACGATACTTCCCTCAAAAGCAATCGTAAGACAATAGTGTCTTAAGAAAACTACCATAGGGTTGTTTTCATAAAACGGACATACTCGTAAGTACATTTCAATCGACCAGTTTCTAACGGACTGGAGGGATGTTGCTGGGGACTGAGATGTCTGGTGGGAGTGGGGGGAGGCCTTTGCCAGGGACACTAACTACTGAAAAAAATATATTATTACTATAATTTCGCCATGGTAACTGCAATCAGAAAATGTTTTTTTTTTTTTATTTAATGATTTATATTAAAATCATGTCGCCCACGTAAGACGCAGGGTTAGAAGGCTTGCCCTGCGTCTTACGTGGACACTTTGACGCGAACGCGATTGCGAAGCGATTCGATGCAGCGCGGCGAGTCTGTCCTTCGTGCGTGCGAATCGTCCTACATAGTTTACGTCAAATCATACATAGTGTCAAAATTCGCAAAAAATCTGATCGCGTTCGATTCAATACGCGCCGCGCCGCCGCGCACCGGTCACGTAGGACACTTCAATTGTAAATCGACTGTTTGTTGTTTCCGCGCCGCACCGCTTCGCGTTCACGTCCAGTTCGCCCACGTAAGACGCAGGATTAGCAAAACGAACCCAAAAACATCGTGCAAATGCTTTTTTTAGATTAGCTGTATGGGTTTAGGCTATGGCAAGTCCTAACGACGGAAGACCTCGTTGACCTCCGATAAACGAAGCCATCGACATTCGATTGTGATATCTCAGATATTGTGTCGGCTCGATAGCTTAAGGACCTACTGGTTCTGTTGAGGCCTTTGTTCTTATGCTCGTTAGGAGCAAAAATATTGTCCGCTGTCCTTCGGGAATACTTTTTTCCGGGATCATATGTAGCCTGTCATTCCCGACTCCTTTTTGTTACTGCTTAATTAGTTGTTTCGAATTGAAATTGAAAATACTAATTCTCTGCTACACTCTACCTCTCTATTTATTTTTTTCTCTAGTTATGTTCGTCTGTGTGTGTGTTTTCCCAAATATTTTTTTTATCTATCTATCTATTTTTGTGCGCTTGTCAAAGTAATATTGTTGGTACTCACTCATATTAATTCTTTCTCATATATATTTTATTTTTATTGTGGTAATAGGATTATATTCCGATGGTCGGATGACATCGTTAATGTAGCTGGGAAAGCGTGGGAAAGGACTGCACAGGACCGAGAAGAGTGGCGATATAGAGAGGAGGCCTATACTCAGCAGTGGGTGCAACCGGGCTGAATAGATAGATAGAATAGGATTATAAGAGCACCCAAGAAGCTCCATATTCCAGACTGCAATATCTGTGTCTTTTGCGCGACAGAGTGAAACGCCATTTACACAATACCATTCTGGCATACCATTCTTGCTCTCTTAAATTCAATGGAGCAAGAGCTAAAATTCTGTGGCAACAAGAACACATACACAAATCCATTAATCCATCCTCCACAAACTTTTCATTGATTTAGCTACCTGTTTCATCTTTAGTGTTACTCTATCGTAAAAATACCTAATAAGTTTACTACACCGTGACTAAAACTTAAAAATACCGGAAAATTAAAAGTTGCAACTACCTCCATTTCATATCTAGTGCTTTATATGTATGTATGTGTTGTGACCTAGATACACATAGGCTTTGTTTCACAGGTATTCCCAGGGCGTGGAGCGTCCAAATTCATTTCAGTACTCATAAAGTTTTCCTTCTGTCATAATTTGGCGCGAAAAACTGGATGATGGATCTCTTTTGTGAAAATAATAACGTGAAGATGGATGATCTGATAGTTCGCCAATTATAAACATAAAATATTTTTATTTTATTTTGGATTACTTGTACTTACCCCAAAGTGTGTCAAAATTATCATTGAATTCTAAACATAAATGACAGCTAAAAAGTGAAAATTTAGAAATTGTTTTTGTCGTTAAAACTTGACCTGGCGTAATTTTCATGACTTTTTAAACGGAAGTAGTTTTTTTTTATTCTATGTCAATAAACGTGACCCAATATATTATACTAGTCTATACTAATATTATAAAGAGGAAAGATTTGTTTGTTTGTTTGAAATGAATAGGCTCCAAACTACTGGACCGATTTGAAAAATTATTTCACCAATAGAATCCTACATTATCCCCGATGAACATAGGCTACATTTTATCCCGGGGGAGTGAAGTTTTCCCGAGGGATCGCGGGTAACACCGCGGCGGACAGCTAGTACACTATAAAAAGCGAGCCTATTTATGTTTAAATTTTTATTTTTCGGTTAAATTTTTATTTTTTTTGGTGTCCTTTTTTAATTTAAAGAAAAAAAAGAAAAATAAACAAAGAATAAAAAGTTTAACAAACCTCACTATTCATTCAGGGTTTCAGAATAGTTTTCCCTAAGTAAAGTAGAGCGTAGGTGTACGTGCTACGCCGTAGCACATGCTACGACTAGCTACGTAGAATGTTTTATTTAAGTGCTACGTGCAGCTTAAAATGTTGTTAATAAAATGTGGGGAGAGATAAAAAAGCTTTATAAAATGCAGAAAGAGATTTTATAAATAATGTTTTGGTTATAAAAGAAAATAAAAAGCAAGATTTAGCAGTAAAATATTTTAATCAAATAAAATGCCGCTTTATAACTTTTCAGAATAATACTAAAAATAAACAAAATAAAAAATAAAGGCAGTAGAATTGAAGTCATTGTTTGAAATATATTTAATATTAATAACAAAAAACTAGGGTAAAACCAACAGATGTTAGATTTGTAGGGAATTAGTAACTTAAATAAGTCTCTCAAAAATTTCCACGGATCGGTAAAGGTCGCGGGTTCAAGTCTCGCATGGGTGTAATTTTTGGGATGCATTATATCCTATAAATATTATAAAGGCGAAAGTTTGTAAGTATGGATGTATGGATGTATGGATGTTTGTTACTCTTTCACGCAAAAACGGCTGGACCGATTTGGTTGAAATTTGGTATGTAGATAGGTGATACCCTGGATTAACACATAGGCTACTTTTTATCCCGATATTCCCGCGGGAACGGGACTTACGCGGGTGAAACCGCGGGGCGCAGCTAGTCTTTAATAAGTCTCTCAGTAATTAAAATCGAGTGTAGACATTTTATTGCAAGCGACAGTACATTTTGTTTTGCGTTTTCCAGTACGTCGACCATAAGCATAACTTCGCTTCTCAACTTGAGAACTTCGGTACAACTTAAGGTCCATGTCCTATAAATATTATAAAGGCGAAAGTTTGTAAGTATGGATGTATGGATGTATGGATGTTTGTTACTCTTTCACGCAAAAACGGCTGGACCGATTTGGTTGAAATTTGGTATGTAGATAGGTGATACCCTGGATTAACACATAGGCTACTTTTTATCCCGATATTCCCGCGGGAACGGGACTTACGCGGGTGAAACCGCGGGGCGCAGCTAGTCTTTAATAAGTCTCTCAGTAATTAAAATCGAGTGTAGACATTTTATTGCAAGCGACAGTACATTTTGTTTTGCGTTTTCCAGTACGTCGACCATAAGCATAACTTCGCTTCTCAACTTGAGAACTTCGGTACAACTTAAGGTCCATGTCATCTACAGAGAGAGACAACTATAAAAAGTGCTCTTCAATTTATTTATTATTTAAAATAAATCTAAGCCCTAACTATTTAAAATTTATGAGTGGAAAGATTAATTAACATAATTTATTCACCTGCCACCAATCTTCATCTCCATTAAAAGTCTCCTCACAATTCCTGGCACAACACTACACTGCAGTGGCTTCACATGCACTCACATCATGGCCGCATCATTGTCTGAGGTAATTGAGGCACTCCACGACCGGATGGCGCGATTTGAGAGTGACTTGAAGAAGTCATCCTCTCCCACTACCACTGAAGGGATCGCTGCAGATTATGCGGCCTTCAAATCTTTCACTATCGCAGCACTCAAGGCTCTACAGCAGCAGGTGGAGCTTCTTGCACGCGACGCCGACCAGCAGGAGATGCGCAGTCGGCGGAAGATCCTACTCATTCATGGTGTTCCCGAAGAAAGCAAGGAAGTGACCACCGATGTTGTTGTCAAAGCCGTAACAACAAAGCTAAAAGTAGGCAGCTTTGTTAGTGAACACGTAAGCCGATGCCATAGGATGGGGCGAGCTTCGAGTGCTGACAGGCCTAGGCCAATCTTGGTCAAATTCCGCGATTATAGTTGGAGAGAACAGGTTTGGTTTGCTAAAACCAACCTCAAGGGTAGC